>OZ014521.1:352818391-355497558 GCA_963966055.1 Lathyrus aphaca | reverse complement strand
AGATTGTGTTTAAAGGGGTAGTGTATGTGCTATCTGTGTGCAAAGCTGGAAAAGAAAAGTACAAGTGTCAGTGCAAAAGGTGAATGCTCAGGAACTGAGGCTTAAAAGAGAATACTGGAAGAGGGGGATTACAAAGAGACTTTTGTTTGATAACAGTTAAGTTATGCCTACGTATCCTCTCGTGCAATGAGGAAGTCAGAACACCGTAGTTCGACTCAAAGAGACTGAAAGATGAATTGACAGTGAACTGCTTACTTGTCTATGCTCAAGTGTATGACTCGTCTGGCTCGAGTGCTAACTGTCTTGCATTAGACGGAAGAAGCGAGATCTCGTTTGTGAATGAGTGTGATGAGAAAAGAATCCCGAAGGAGACGATTATTGTTGTTTTTGTGTTTTCAGTTTTGTTATTGTTTTTGGTGTTTTGCAGAAGTTAATGAGCTTAAGCCTAAATCAAAGGCTTGTAAACTCATTATATCCTCCCTGTGATTAGGGATAATGAGCCTGCTTAAGTATGAGATATGCATCTCAACTTAATTGCCATGATGATGTAGGATTAAGATCATTAAACTAATTGTGATTAATTTGATGTTTTTGGGTTTTTGTTTAGTGTTAAGTAATGAGTTTAATCTCTAATCACAGATTAGTAGGCTGATTACACCATCCTAATAGAAGGATAATAGATGAGAACACTTAAGCTGAGGAAGATACCTCAACTTAATCCTTGGTTCGGGATTAAATTCATTATATAAAAAAGCCTTTATTAAGTGAATTTTAATTAAGGAATTGGATTAAGAAGTTGATTTTAATTTTGTAAGACAACTTGAGGGGGACTTGTCCATTAAACACTAGGGTTAGTCCTTCTTAACCATAAGGAAGAATTAGAACCCTAATGTAAGGCCCAAGTTACAAGATAAAGTCTTAGTGATTATTAAGATGATTTGATTAAGAGGTTTAAAAAAATTAAAGGTTTAACACTTAGGATTAAAGTTATACACTTTGTCCTAAGAGAAGGATACAGGCATAACCCTAATTCCAAAGTCCTAAAACTTTAAGAGTTTAGTCTCTGATTATTGAGATGAAAAGAGAGACTCAAGGAGACTCAAAGGTAAAAGCTAAGGGGGACTATATACAACCCTAAAGTTACCATGCTTGGTTATCCTATGGTTTGTGAGGCTCAAGAGAAGTCTTCAAGATGGCCACCAAGGAAGAAGCAGATGAAAAGAGAAGAAAGGAGGATTAGGTTACTTACTTCATTTAAGAAGATAACTAAAGCTAAGAGAAAGAAAAGAAAGGAAGAGGCACAAGTGAATGAAATTCACTTCAAACATAAGTATAATGTATAAAAATAAGAGAGAAAGAGAAGTTAGATGTGGATGCACATGCACACCTTAAACAACTTACCATAAGCCCCTAAAATGTTAGTTGAGCATATAAAGAAAGAAATGAAATGCAAATGCAACAAGCAAAGGTGCCAAGACCAAAGTCATAAGTGCATATGCAATGTAAATGAGTTATGAGATGATGCAAAGTCACACATGATGCATATGTATGATCATACAAGAGATGGATGCAAATGAAGCCAAGTTAGAAGCTTGAAAACACATGTATGTTCATGAAATGTTATGAATGCAAAGCATACTAAATGGTTGAATAAATGATCAAACTATGTTCTAACATGTCCTAGGGTGTCTAAGATGACATACAAATGCTTGAGATGGCATGGCAAGTTCAGGTATTGATGCTTATGCAAAGGTGAATGCAATTAGACATGAGAAATTAGGGTTTTATAAATGTATGAGATGCACATGACCAAAACAGAAGCAATGCACAAGATAAAAGAAATTGAAAATGCACTCAAAGGAACCCTAAACATATATTAGGTTACTATCCAAAGGGGGGGTCAGAAACTAAACCTAGAAGAAGTTATGGATTTTCTAAGTTTGCTAGGGTTTTTGGGTGATCTTCAATGTAAAATGCCAAACAATTTGAAAATGCAAGATAAAAAGGAAACAAAAATGTTTTTGGATGTTAGAAGACATGCATAGAACAATGCAAAAAGAACCATTCACAAACTCAACTTGGTTTAAAAGTTATGAATTTTTCAAGTTAGGGTTAGAAAATAGGTCATTTTAGGAACCCTAATTCAATGAAAAATCTCAAAGTGTGATCAAAACCAAAAAGAAATTTGTATGGTGAGTTTGTAAATGCTTCTAAATGTCTAAGAATGCTCTCTGATTTGTTTGGTGATTTTTAAATACTTAAATGTATTTTTAATTATTTAAAATGAATTAATTAATTAAATAAAACATTTAAATGATTTAAAAATACTTTTTTAATGCAAAAAATAAAAATAAAAATATTTTTGGTTTCTGAAAATTAATAAAAGTCTTGACAAAAATTTCCAGAATTTTTAAATTGATTTTTCTATTTTTAATAATTATATGAAATAAAATACAAAGAAAAGAAATAAAAAACAAATAAAATGCAAAGTTATCAAATCTGAGGGTCAGGATTCAAAGTTAGGGGAAAAGGGTTGACTGGCGCGTTATCCAATGCCTGGGACTTAAGTTGACTAATTAATTTTATTTAGTTTTAATTAATTAGGATTATGGCTAATGAAATGATCTGAGCCATTAAAACACGCACGGGAAGCAGGATCTGAGGGCTCACATTCAAACTTCACTAATTACACGTCATTAACCCTAACAACTTTCAGATGACCGGAACAGTGTTCCGGTCATCTTCTCCGACGAGCCAAAATGCTATCTCTCTACTCAAGCTTCGAAAACCTAATTTTTCTGCCCAGAAATGATCCCCATACATCACTGAACCTAAATCCCCAAACAAACTTCATTTATAACACATCAAAAGAGATAATCGAAGCAAATCAGTTATAGGTCAAAAAACTTTCAGAGATCATGAAATGCTTATTTCTCAACCATTTTCAATTTCAAACATATCAGGATGATCAGTGCAACTCATAGAATCATTCTATAACATGAAATCAAAGTTCTGGAAAAAATGTTCTTGAGGTGTACCTGAGATGAAGCTTTGCTATCTGGAGCTTTCTGGCCACCTCCTTGGTGCGTTTCCACTCCAATGAACCCATTGATGCTTCTAGCAAGCTTGAAACAAGTTTGTATGGATTGTTTTGAAGGTTTCAGTTCAGAGGAAGCTGAAATCGTGTTTTTGTTTGAGATGGTTTCAGGCCAATGTGAGGGGTGGGAAATGATCCTAGGGTTGTGTGGAGATGATTGGTGAAAGAATTTTCAAGTTTAGTTGGCTGAGTTGGGAGATTCAAAGAGATGAAGTTTTGAGGGGATTTTGTGAAATCTAAGCTTGGGTGTGTTTCAGGCTTGTGTGTTGTGTTCTTTATGATCCATAAGGTTTGTATATGCAACTGTGATTGGTCTGAGGAGTTGGTGTGACATAGTGTGATTGGTATGGGGTGATTTGCAAAAAAGTCAAGAATGTGTACTTGAGGTATGGGCATGGTGCAGGCCTGAGATTTTGGGATGTCTGGCCTCGGCATGGATCAAGGAAGGCCATAGGATTGAAAGATTGCAGCTGGAACACTTGATGCTAGGGTTTCTATGCGTTTTGCATATTTCCCTCTTTGGTGTTTCTTGTGATTCAAGGCATGAAACCTTCCAATTCTTGGGCCAATTCTGATGCCTTGAAGTTGTTTTATCATGTCATGAAGTATTTGTACACATTTGAAGTCATTAGAAGCATTAGCAAGTGGTTTTGCAAAAATCCCTCTTTGGTGCATTCTTGAAAATTATAGGATTTTTGCCAACTTTGAAGGATCATAACTTGAGTTCTATAATGAATCAAAACATGTTCTTGTACTTTTTGAAAAGGGAAAGACCTAATCTACAACTTTCATGACCAAGAATTTTTAATTTGAAGCATTTTTTATCAAGAGAGAGAAGGTTGAAAAACTTTCCCAAAATGGAAAGTTTCAATTACAAGTCATTTCCATTTTTGGCAATTTTGCAAATGGCTCAAAATTCTTCAATCTTGTGACATTCCAACCTCTTCTAAGATCAAATAAAGATCATATAACTTCATTTTGATGAAAATACCCCTTTGGTTCTATTGTTGGGGGCCTCAAATGCCCTGATTTTGACTTAACTTGCTCAAGAAGTTACCTAGTGAACAGATGACTTCCACAATGAATTTCTTCATAAAACTTGGTAAACATGGTCCTTATATTATCTTAAGAACAATAGAAACAAGAATGACCCAAAAATTTGGAGTTAAGGCCCTTGAAACCAAAACCCTAATTTGGGTCATTTGTGTAGTGAAAACCCTAGCTCTGCCTCAATGCCTTGCCAGTTCTTGTGATCTCTTGACTTCCATGAACTTTGAGAGACATAATATGATGATAGAACACACATGGACCCTCTTGGAATGCTTTGAGGCCTTTGGGATTGCTCAGATGGAATCTTGGATTGCTCATATCACAAACCCTAGATGCAGATGAACTTGAACTATGCAGATGAAACAAATATGCAATGTGAGATAGTATGCTTATGCTTATGAAAATATGAAAGATCACAAGCCATGGTGTGATATGAGTGAGGGAAAATTTGGGGTGTTTACAAGTAACAGCAGGTTGAGTTTGTGGAATAGCACCAACAGTAACACCAGAGGTAGGTATTGGTTGGGAAGTGACCTCTTCAACAGCAGGAGTGAAGCCTGGAGGTAAACCATAGACCAAAGGATTTGGAACTGGAACTGAAGGAATTGCGCGCGAGGTAGATCCTTGCACTAGAGCGTTGTTCATTGCGGCCGCAGCTTCGCGAAGTTCTTCCATCCTAGCCAAAGCTTGTATGGTCTCATAAATCTGGTCAATCTTGTTTTTGACCGAGTCAATCTCTTCCCTCATAGCAGCTTGCTCTTCTTGAATCACTTCCATTAGTCTTCTAGTGTTGGCTCGAGTTAGGTACGGGCGTCTAGCACGATAAGGGCGTCAGGAAACCAGCTTGATTTACTGAAGATGGAGGAACATGAAATGAGTTCCCGACTTTGGAATGAAATTCAATATGAATAAATAATCCATATGAAATGATATGCAATGTCAGAATCCAGGATCACAAGATTAAGGTCTCATGAGTCCAAGGTACATATGGATAATACTCTGATCAGAAAATCACTGGGTAGACTCTAAGGTTTTAGGGACCCCAAAGTTGTCAATTCATATGGTTGTTCATCACACGCGCCATAAGCATGACGGTTGACTGACTCCCCCATATGAATCTATTTTGGGTGAGATCTTCGTATCGACAACCCACGAGAGCAAATTTTCTTGGGAGCCCATACTACGCGATCATCGACACGAGGTTTAAACAAAGGCCTCAGAGTAATGGACTTTGCTCAAATGTTTGATGCACATGTCAACTCTTGAAAGTCAATCAACTCCATTGAGAAAATCTATTCTGAGTGAGGTCTTCGTATTGACAACCCACGAGAGAAAATTTCTCGGGAGCCAATACTACGTGACCATCAATAGATGTTTAGACCAAAATGGTTCTAAAGGTCCTTAGAGTCGATAACCCTAATGAAAACAACTGAGCACACACGCCAAGAGTTTGACGGTCGTCAATATTCTCATTAGAATCTACTCCAAGTGAGGTTTTCGTATCGACAACCCACGAGAGCGGTTCCCTCGGGAGCCCATACTACATAACCTCGCTAACTTATGTTTTGTACTCGTAAGCCAGAGTATAGAGCGTTTTCCCTCAAGTTTATTTTGCAAAGTATCGATCCAAATTATAGTACCAAGAAGCCACAAGATATATAAGATGGAATACGATAAAGGAAGCAATAAAAATAAACAATCAAGGCATAAAATCAAACATCCAAACAAGCGTGGAAACCTAGACTAGGCTTGACTCGCATAGGGGTGAACCTGTCCCCAGTAGAGTCGCCAGCTGTCGCACCCCGAAAAAATACGACCTCACGCGATCCGAAAGAGAAGGAGCCGCGCGCTAGACAGACTGAAGAGTTTCCACCTAATTCTATTTATTCCCGAAGAGGGAAAGGGAAGATATAGATACAACACGGGAAGAGAGAGATAAGGACAAAGGTCAACGGAACCATTGCCTGGGTTCGGAAGTCGGTTATGTACGGGGGAGGTATTAGCACCCCCTACATCCTGTGAGCAACCTTAGTTTTGATTGATTACAATTTTTAAGTGTTTGTGTCTTCTTCATATTAAGAAAAATGTCTCCTTTAGATTCTTTGTTTTCAATGTCTTTAATCTTTTGGAAAATACGCAAAATGAATCAATTCATTCCATAATGAATCGATTCATGCTGTTTGAAGGATTCTGGAAATACGTAAAATGAATCAATTCATTCCATAATGAATCGATTCATGCTGTTTGAAGGATTCTGGAATTTCGCATAATGCATTGATTCATCTTATCATGTATCGATTCATGTTGTTTGAAGGATTCTGGAATTTCGCAAAATGAATCGATTCATCTTATGATGTATCGATTCATGCTGTTTAAATGGTTCTGTTTTTATAAATATGTTCAGTATGTATCGATTCATCATGTCTTGAATTGTTTCATTAATCGGTTTTTCCTCTAACAGAATCTGATATATATTTGTGAAGTGTTTCATTTAGTGGATACAGATCACAGAAAATCAGATACGAATTTCAAAGTGATAGATCATTGAAGAACACATCAAGAAAGGGATTTTGGAGTGTTGGAACTTCAATGTTGAGCAAGCTTGAAACCTAGAATCAAATTCATCTTCATCATCTTCTCAAAGATCTCAATTCAAGAACATCAACAAGGAACTGTTTGCTGTCCTGTGAATTGAAGGCTTTCGGGATAACGTTCAGTGGTACAATCGGAGATCCAGCTGAGTTGAAGATTGATAGAAGGTTTCAAGGAAAAACCAGTTGGGTTTTCCTTCAAGAACGGGCGTGTTCTTGAGGGTTTGTTTGTCTCGTTTACAAATCAGATTCAGCCGCAGCGAGAGTTTTGGAAATCGGGGGATTTCGCAAATAGGTCGTGGAACCGGTGAATTGAGTGTATAACTTGCAGGGAATCTTGATTGGGCTCAGATCAAGTGAAGGTTGATACAATAGGAAGTTCTAGGTGTTTAGAATTCTGGTGTTTGTATTGCAACCTTGTAATCGACGGATTCAGCAATTTTGATATAAGAGTTCTCAATTTCGATTTGAAATTGAGAGGGAGACGTACCCACACGCAAGGACGAACGTGG
Source organism: Lathyrus aphaca (assembly GCA_963966055.1). NCBI lineage: Eukaryota > Viridiplantae > Streptophyta > Magnoliopsida > Fabales > Fabaceae > Lathyrus > Lathyrus aphaca. The sequence continues at coordinate 355,490,308 of OZ014521.1, read as the reverse complement.
GGAACTTCCTTACCAAATCTCGATGTATTGTATCTCTTCTCTATCTCTATTTACGTTTTCATATGTTTTTCGATTCATTGGAAATTGCTTTAGTGATAGGTGCATTCAACTGTTTGACATATTGTGTGTTTAATCCTTTATCATCGCAATCGAAAATCCAGCACGTTATCGCTTGTCTGGTCTTCTAGTGGCCGGTTCAGAATAGACGCTTGTATATTCGGGACCTTCATTTCCGTAATTCTTTGAAAACTCTGAAAAACGTTTTAAATCCTTGAAAACAAGGAGGTGATCCATTCACCCCCCCCCCCCTCTAGTTCACTCGCCACAGCGTCTAACAAGTGGTATCAGAGCACCGGTTCGCTGGTGCTTTGTGGCTGCCTGTAACGTTAAGGATTCTGAACCAAAGGGGGCGTACAATAGAGCTCCTATTTTCAATGGTGAAAATTATGGCTACTGGAAATACTGCATGCGAGTTCACATAAATTATGTTGATAGGCGCGTATGGGCTGCCATTCAAAATGGTCCTTTTCAAATTACCATGATGAATGAGGCAGGTGCCATAGTACCTAAACCAGAAGATGATTGGGATGAAAAAGATGAGAAAAAGTGGTCAAGTGATTGGAGAGCTCGAAATATGCTAATTTCAGCACTTAGTGCGGATGAGTATTATCGAGTTTCCCATTGCTCGACAGCTAAATAAATGTGGGATGCTTTAGAAATTGCACATGAAGGTACAACTGAAGTAAAACAGTCCCGCATTAACACACTTAATCAAGAGTTCGAACTCTTTCGCATGAAACAAGGAGAATCTATTCCCGACATGCAAAAGAGATTTGTTCATCTCATTAATCATTTGAATGCACTTGGAAAACCTGTTTCCAATGATATTGCTACTATTAAAATTCTGAGATGTCTTAGCAGGGAATGGCAACCTAAAGTAACAGCTATCAAGGAAGCCAATGATCTAACGACACTCACAATGACTACTTTGTTTGGAAAGCTGGAGGAACATCAGCAAGAACTAGAAAGTCTAGAAAAGTTTGAGAACAAAAGTAGAAAGGGAAAGGAGAAGAATAAAGACAAAGAGGGTGAGAAGAGGCCTATAGCTCTCATGGCTTCTAACTCAAAGTCCTCACAAAAAGAGCTAAGCAACAATGAGTCAAGTAGTGACGAAGACTCCGGTGACGAAGAAATGGGACTTTTTGTTAGGAGATATAATAGATTCATTCGAAAGAATGGAATCAAGCATTCCGACAAAAATCTCATAAATTTTAGAAGACAATCTATGGATTCAAAACAGGAAGAGATTAAGAAGAATAGAGAAAGAGGGTCTTGCTTTAATTGTGGCAAGTCCGGACATTATAAAACGGATTGTCCTTTAAAGAAAAAGGATAAAGGAAAAGCTCCACCAAGAAGGTATAATAATAAGCAAAGAAGAGCTTACATTGCTTGGGAGAGTGATAGTGATTCATCAAGTACACAATGCACAAGTGATAGCGATGAAACCGCAAATTTGTGTCTTATGGCTCACACCAAAAACCAGTCCCAACATAAGAAGAAAAGTGATAATAAAAAGGATGAGTGTCTTGCATCCATGGAAAGAAGATGGTTTCTGGACAGCGGGTGTTCAAGGCACATGACGGGTGACATATCACTTTTCATTGACTTCAAAGCAAAGAAGAAGGGATATGTTACTTATGGAGACAATAACAAAGGATCTATACTTGGTAAAGGTAGTGTAGGTAATCCCTCTACCACTACTATTTCTGATGTACATCTTGTAGAGGGACTTAAACACAATTTGTTAAGTATAAGTCAACTATGCGACAAAGGTTATAAAGTTTCTTTCACAAAAACATGTTGCAAAATTGAACATACCGAACAAAATGTTGTGTTTAAGGGTGTAAGAGTAAACAATATATATATATGCTTGATCTTTTGAGTGTATCCTTAACAAGAACTAAATGTCTAGTAGCCTTAAATGATGATTCATGGCTATGGCATAGACGCTTAGCGCATGTTAATTTTGATTTTCTTAATAAGGTTGTATCCAAGGATCTAGTAGTAGGTCTTCCTAAAATAAAATTTTCAAAAGACCACCTATGTGATGCTTGTCAAATGGGGAAACAAACAAAGGTCTCTTTTAAATCTAAAAATATAATTTCAACTTCAAGACCCCTTGAGCTTCTCCATATGGATCTCTTTGGACCATCTTGGATAAAGAGCTTAGGTGGAAACTATTATGGTTTCATAATAGTAGATGACTACTCTAGATTCACTTGGACTATATTCCTTCATAGCAAAGATGAATCTTTTTCTACTTTTAAAAGTTTTGCAAAGCTGTCCCAAAATAAAATAAATTCTAAAATAGTTACAATCCGAAGCGATCATGGAGGTGAATTTCAAAACCATCTCTTTGATAAGTTTTGTGACAAGTATGGCATTGAGCACAACTTTTCAGCTCCTCGAACTCCACAACAAAACGGTGTTGTGGAACGCAAAAATCGAGTTTTAGAGGAATTAGCAAGAACAATGCTCAATGAAGGTGGATTACCAAAATACTTTTGGGCTGATGCAATTAGCACAGCTTGTTATGTTTTGAATAGGATTTTAATTCGTCCTATTTTGAATAAAACCCCTTATGAAATTTTAAAAGGTAGAAAGCCAAACTTGTCTCATCTTCATGTGTTCGGTTGTAAATGTTTTGTTTTGAATAACGGTAAGGAAAATCTTGGGAAGTTTGATGCCAAAGCTGATGAAGGTATTTTTCTTGGTTACTCTCAATCAAGAAAAGCATATAGAGTGAGTAATAGGCGTTTACTTTCTGTTGAAGAATCTGTCCATGTTTCTTTTGATGAGTCTTACCCAAAAATTGTCGGAAAAGGTATCTCTTTTAATGACGCAGGTGTATCTACACAAGACATACTCAAAGAAGCTGGTTCGTAAATTGATCAATCCGAAGCGGTTGCTATTGAGAAGGAGGAAGATACATGTCATGATAAAGATAAAGAGGAAGGAACATCTGAAGTGAAGGATCTTCCACCATCTTGGAAATCCTCTAAAGACCACCCCATAGACAATATATTGGGAGACATTTCAAAGGGAGTGTTGACTCGTTCTAAGATAAGTAATTTTTGTTCTCACTTTGCCTTTGTATCACAAGTGGAACCTAAAAATGCTAAAGAGGCCTTGGTTGATGAATTTTGGCTAATGGCCATGCAAGAAGAGCTAAATCAATTTAAAAGAAATGACGTTTAGGAACTTGTCCCTCGTCCGCGAGATCATCACATCATAGGTACTAAATGGGTTTTTAGGAATAAACTTGATGAAAGTGGAGTGATAACTAGAAACAAGGCACGCTTGGTAGCACAAGGGTATAACCAAGAGGAGGGCATAGACTATGAGGAGACTTATGCTCCGGTTGCTCGCCTTAAAGCTATACGTCTTTTGCTTGCCTATGCATGTTCTATGAATTTCAAGCTTTACCAAATGGACGTAAAGAGTGTGTTTTTAAATGGTGTTATAAATGAAGAAGTATATGTTTCACAACCTCCCGGTTTTGAAAATTCTGAATATCTAGATCATGTCTACAAATTAAAGCGTGCTTTATATGGTCTTAAGCAAGCACCCTGTGTGTGGTATGAAAGACTTAGCAAATTTCTACTTGATCATGGATATTCTAGAGGTAAAGTGGATAATACACTCTTCATTAAACACAAAGGAAAGCACATTCTTTTAGTTCAAGTTTATGTAGACGATATCATTTTTGGTTCAACTAACATACACTTGGTCAAAGAATTTTCTAATGTTATGCAGGGTGAGTTTGAGATGAGTCTCATGGGGGAGTTGAACTACTTCTTAGGCCTCCAAATAAAGCAACTTGATGAAGGTACAACAGTATGTCAAACAAAATACTGTAGAGAGCTGCTCAAGCGTTTTGGAATGAATAATTCTAAATCAATTGACACTCCTATGCCTACCAATGGAAACTTAGACAAAGATGAACATGGTAAGTGTGTTGATGTCAAGAGGTATAGAGGTATGATCGGATCTCTTTTGTATCTTACTGCTTCTAGACCAGACATCATGTTTAGTGTGTGTATGTGTGCAAAATATCAATCAAATCCTAAGGAATCTCACTTAAAATCAGTCAAGCGTATATTTAGGTATCTTAATAGAACACCTAAATATGGGCTATGGTATTCCAAAGGAAGCGATTGCAGCTTAGTAGGTTACTCTGATTCTGATTTTGCTGGCTGCAAATTAGATAGGAAAAGCACTAGTGGCACATGTCATCTGTTTTCAAATTCGTTAATAAGTTGGCATAGTAAAAAGAAAGTATCCGTAGCTTTGTCTACTGCAGAGGCTGAGTATGTTGCAGCCGGCAGCTATTGTGCTCAAATTTTATGGCTAAGACAACAACTACAAGATTTTGACATTGAACTTAAACGCATTCCAATTAAATGTGACAACACTAGTGCCATTAATCTCACTAAGAATCCTGTTTTACACTCGCGCACCAAACATATTGAGATTCGACATCACTTCCTTCGCGATCATGTTGAAAAAGGAGATGTTGTTTTTGAGCATGTTGATACTAAAAATTAGCTTGCTGACATTTTCACTAAACCTTTGGCAACTGAACCTTTTTTCAACATTCGTCGCGAATTAGGGATTCTTGATCTCTCCGCATTGGTGCCTTAAGTTTGATTGTTGTAGTTTCTATTTATCTCATCGTATTTGCTAAGTTCTGATTGTAGTCTTCACTAGTGCCTCATGAGAATACTACGACGGAGGTAATATTGTTCCTCTCTTCACTTTGTTAATATTGTATGATCAATGTATGTTTGAGAAATGATTTCTTGTTTACATGAACTTCTTTTCATATGAATGTTTGAACATTGATGTTTTTATGTGTAAAGTATTCTTAAGCATGTATACAATGTTGTAATTCATTCTGCTGCATAATGGTTGTTTTGCTTATTCATTGGTGTGTCAATTCCTGAAATATCCACTGAAATTTCAAATTTTCATATTATGAATCGATCCCAACAAGTTTGAATCGATTCATGTTGATTTCATTTTAATTTCTTTCAAACCAGTTACAATATGTATTGATTCATAGTGGCTTGTATCGATTCATTGTCATCTGTATTTCAAAAATTCGCATAATGAATCGATCCCAACAATCTTGAATCGATTCATGTTGATTTTATTTTAATTTCTTTCAAACCAGTTACAGTATGTATTGATTCATAGTGGCTTGTATCGATACATAGCATTCTGACTTTTAAAAATTTTCGTGAAATGAATCGATACATACAGGCATGAATCGATTCATCCTGTCGTAAATTCAGTTTATTTTTCCATGAATCGACACATCAGCAACTGTCATGACATGTCAATCAGTTACAAAACCCTATTATATCTCTCTCATCATCTCATTTGCATCATATGCATCAAACCCTAACTGCACAAAAACCCCTCTTCTCTCAAACCCTAACCTTCCACCATGCCTCCAAGAGTTTTGATTCCAAGAGAGAAGGGAAAACGAAAAGGCAAGGAACCCGTTGGGTCTTCTCATCAGGCTCCTTCTCTTCCTGAAATTCCTCCATCCGGGACTGCAATTCTTCATCCTGCCATTATTGAAGAATTTGAAGCTTCCTTTAAATCAAGGTTAGTTATGAAACCACATATTTTCGATACTAGTGATGTACGTATTCTTAGTTTAGAAGAAGTTGCGGATTTAATCGACGCATAAAATCTTGGATCCTTTTTAACTATTAAAGATGAGTATCCTGAAGACTTTATTCGTGCTTTCTATGCTGGTGTGAAAACTGGAAAAGGATACTCGTTCAAGTGTTCGAATGGAACCAGAACTTACCGTTTTGAGGCTGATGAATGGTCCACAGTGTTCAGTCTGCCATCTGTGTCGGCTGAATTGCAGATGTGGCATGACCAGAACTTTGAAACTCAATTTAAGTTGAAGGAATTATGTGCATCCATTTCTAAATTGGATAGACCTCTTGCTGATGATGAGCCTCTGACTTCTGGTATGATTAAAAGTGTTCCAAGAATTCTGCACTCGATCCTTTCGCATATCTTGCGTCTAAGATCCGGTGGGCATTCTCGATTGGACAAGCCGGATATCCATTTATTGTACATTTTGCACAAGAAGATACCCTTAAACTGGGCCAATTACTTTGTCAAACGTATCTTTCTTACGCGAAACAGCTCCAAAAACATCACCCTTGCATATGCTGCTCAGATCATGCGGATTCTCAAGTTTTGGAAAGTGACTTTTCCTCCTGTGCCTCTCTTATCAGCCTCTAGTGTGCAAGAATTCAACAATGCCACACTCTCTCATATGGGTTATCGATGGGACATCGAGCGTCGCTGCTACTACTTCTTTGAACGCAACACTCGAACTCGCATCTATAACTTTGACAATCCGGATGAACACATTTATGTTGAAGAACAAAGGGATGAAGATATGACAGATGCTGAAAATCCTCCTGATGCGAATGCCAACACCGGTTGGGGTGACTGGGTACCACAAAGGTGTTCTCCTACAAACTATGATCCCGCTCCCTCATCGGCTCCACCGAATTCATCTACTACTTCTCCTGCTTATCTTACTGAAATGTTTGCACAATTGGAAGTTGCAAACAATGCCCGACATGAGGAGGCTCGTGCGTGGCATGTCCAGCAAACGGAATGGCATAAGGAGCATCGTGAATGGCATGATGATCATACTCGAATGTACCATAATCAACATTCCTGGCATACTGAACTGGTTAAGTGGCATCAAGTGTTCTATAATGAGATGTCTGGATTTATGGATGATTGTTGTTCGCACCCGGGGATTATGGAACGGTTTCAAAGCACAGAGGTTCATAGGCGTTTCAGGCGTTATGCTTTCATGGGGCAAAATCCAGATGAAATGCCTCTTCCACCTCCTCCTCCAAGCTTCCGTGACCCTGATCGAGATGATGCGGAGTCGTGTGGTAGCCATTTCCCTCATTGAAGCTGAATTTCATTTTGCATATCATCATTGTGTGTTGCTTAACTTTCTTTGTTTTTCTTGTTTGAACAATTTATGGTTTGGTTTTGTTTTGTAATTCGCAACTTTCCTTGACAATTTCTCTGCCTATGATTATGCAATTTGCTTTTGTCTTAATTGTTTGCACTCTTAGTACTGCTTATGTTTCATTCTCTGTGAGTGAACTCTGCTTCTATATCTTAGTACTGCTTATTCTGTTTCATCACCTGTGATTCTTTCTTGCTGTTGACAAAGGGGGAGAAAAAGGCAAGTGTGAAAAGATAATGACAGGCACAAACTCAGGGGGAGTAATTCTCACACTTCAAAAATTTTGTCATCATCAAAAAGGGGGAGTTTGTGAGCAACCTTAGTTTTGATTGATTACAATTTTTAAGTGTTTGTGTCTTCTTCATATTAAGAAAAATGCCTCCTTTAGATTCTTTGTTTTCAATGTCTATGATCTTTTGGAAAATACGCAAAATGAATCAATTCATTCCATAATTAATCGATTCATGTTGTTTGAAGGATTCTGGAAATACGCAAAATGAATCAATTCATTCCATAATTAATCAATTCATGCTGTTTGAAGGATTCTGGAATTTCGCATAATGCATCGATTCATCTTATCATGTATCGATTCATGCTGTTTGAAGGATTCTGGAATTTCGCAAAATGAATCGATTCATCTTATGATGTATCGATTCATGCTGTTTAAATGGTTCTGTTTTTATAAATATGTTCAGTATGTATCGATTCATCATGTCTTGAATCGATTCATTAATCTGTTTTTCCTCTAACAGAATCTGATATATATTTATGAAGTGTTTCATTTAGTGGATACAGATCACAGAAAATCAGATACGAATTTCAAAGTGATAGATCATTGAAGAACACATCAAGAAAGGGATTTTGGAGTGTTGGAACTTCAATGTTGAGCAAGCTTGAAACCTAGAATCAAATTCATCTTCATCATCTTCTCAAAGATCTCAATTCAAGAACATCAACAAGGAAGTGTTTGTTATCCTGTGAATTGAAGGCTTTCGGGATAACGTTCAGTGGTACGATCGGAGATCCAGCTGAGTTGAAGATTGATAGAAGGTTTCAAGGAAAAACCAGCTGGGTTTTCCTTCAAGAACGAGCGTGTTCTTGAGGGTTTGTTAGTCTCGTTTACAAGTCAGATTCAGCCGCAGCGAGAGTTTTGGAAATCGGGGGATTTCACAAATAGGTCGTGGAACCGGTGAATTGAGTGTATAACTTGCAGGGAATCTTGATTGGGCTCAGATCAAGTGAAGGTTGATACAATAGGAAGTTCTAGGTGTTTAGAATTCTGGTGTTTGTATTGCAACCTTGTAATCGACAGATTCAGCAATTTTGATATAAGAGTTCTCAATTTTGATTTGAAATTGAGAGGGAGACGTACCCACACGCGAGGACGAACGTGGGGAACTTCCTTACCAAATCTCGGCGTATTGTATCTCTTCTCTATCTCTATTTACGTTTTCATTTGTTTTTCGATTCATTGGAAATTGCTTTAGTGATAGGTGGATTCAACTGTTTGACATATTGTTTGTTTAATCCTTTATCATCGCAATCGAAAATCCAGCACGTTATCACTTGTCTGGTCTTCTAGTGGCCGGTTCAAAATAGACGCTTGTATATTCGGGACCTTCATTTCCGTAATTCTTTGAAAACTCTGAAAAAAGTTTTAAATCCTTGAAAACAAGGAGGTGATCCATTCACCCCCCCTCTAGATCACTCGCCACAGCGTCTAACACATCCATCGTACTCGATGGGAACCATCTAAGTTGTCACGCCAAATGTATGTCTATGCTTAACGAAATACTTGCTAGAGGGAAATGAGTTTAAATTATAAGTTAGATTGATCCTAGGTGCTCGGCAAGGATTGAGATCCTTGTGGCTACGTACTCCCGCGTGCAATGGGAAAGTCAGAGCCTCGTAGTTCGGCCTACCAAGGGTATTGGTTATTGATTTTATTACCTTTCTTTGATGAAAGGGTTTAGGAGTCGAATTACACTAAAGACTATGAATAGTTTATTCCGTCCAACAAGACGAGCGTCTTGTGTCGAAATAATCGGAGCGAGTAACGAGAGCTCGTTATCCTCCTTTCTACCGCTTAAGGCTCGTGGCGTACAATTTCTTCTCGTATTATTAATGTGTTTCATTAACCTACGACCGCTTGACGTTGGATCAAGGGTTTGGATCTAATCGAAACATTTTGGTTTTTTTTTTTAGGTTAGAGGATGAATGCGAATGGAGGTTTATTTTGTGGTTTGTTAGCGAGGCACAATACGCTTGGCTCACAAGGTGAAGTGGATCCTAATAAACGAAACGATAACTAAAAAAAAGTGCGAGTGTGTGAGAGTGCAACCACTTGGCGTTGGACCAAGGGTTCGCGAACGAAATAACGATTGATAAAATGCGGAAATTAAAATGCGTACATAAAATGGGGGAGGGATACATATAAGTTACACGGGATTGCGAGAAATAAATGGTATCATTGTAGTTTGCCCAAGAGGAAGCGTGTGTGCAGTGTTTTCGAACTGTTCGGAGGCGTTTGGCCTTTTTATTCGAATGAAACTGTTCGAAGGCATTGAACCTTTTCGGACGCGTCGAGGTATGGTTCGTTAACTGCCTTAGAACCGATTTAATGTTAAATTCGTTCTATGAGGAGTTGAACATTATTTTTGAAATGCGGTAATAAATAAATGAATTGAATTTAAATCAGATAGTCTCATCATTAATCGAGATGTCGAGTCGGCTCGCGACGAATCTCAAAATTAATTTGATGTTCATCGACCATATAAAAAAAATAGTAAATAAATAAACGATTAAATTAAATGAACTAAATTAATTGAAATAAAATATATAAATAATTACGTAAGTTGAATTAATGTAAACGGAATAAACGGAATCGATAAAAATAAAAAAAACTAAGTACATAGGCCTCATATTGACCGGATTCCCGATTTAACGAAATCGAAAAAATTCGGCCTTTTGTTATATCATTGGCCCCTAAATAAATTATGAAATAGAAAAGAAATATATGAACATTAAAATATTTTCTAAAATTTTCTAAAAAAAGAAAAGATAGCAAAATAAAATCATTATGAAATATAAAGACTTACTTAAATAAATAAAAAAGGTACAAAAATAAAATAAAATATGAAATCGAGAGGTGTGTGTGTGTGTGTGTGTGTGTGTGAATGGGATGTGTGACAGAAACCCGCATGGGCCTTAAACCCCATATGAAAACCTTTTTATAAAACAAACATATTGAAGAGGAGGGATAGCAGCTGAAAATATCAGCGTATATGTAGCAAACAAATGGGCTTCAGCTTAACATCAATTGTCCCTAGCCCACAAACAGTAATAGGTTTTCTTTTTATATATAAAAATAATAATAAAAAAACAAACTAAAGGTGAAGTAAAAACAGAAACAAAAAGTTTAAAAGAAAAATCCTCTTATTTTTTGTGAACAAACGTAAACCATAAAGCGAACAAAAACAAATACTACTCAGAAAACCCACCACTGTTCTCGAACCGCGTTTTGTTTTTGGATTTTGCGGTGCGGAAGGGTTGTGGATTGGGTTGGCGGTGTGGCGGTTCAGTCTCATACGCTTATGGTTTTGATCGGTGTTTGCTCGTGGTTGGGCGGTCCGCGGTGGTGGCTTTTGAAGCAGGGAACACGACTTGTGTCATCAGCGCGATGTGCGCAAAGGGTCTGTAGGTTCACATGGATTAGAGGGAGTATTGGTGATGGCGATTTGAAGTTGTTGGTGTTTGTTGGATAGTAAATCGCGTTTTTCGATGAAGACCGAAAACACAAGTTATTGTTATCGGTGGTCTAAAGCTTTTGTTTTGAGTGTGTGGGTCTATGTTATTGTGGAATGGGAATGAAGGAGAGGGAGGTTTGTGAGTGGAGAAAGAAATGGCTTGGTGTTTTACATGGAGTTGATAATGGTTGTTTAATTCTTGTTCATGAAAGTTAGTTAGCGTGTGTTTGTTTTTTTATGGTGATGAAGATCTTACATGGTTATGGAGATGTGGAAGGGTGTTGTTAGAGAGTTAAAATGGAAAGATTATGGTGGTGGTGATGGAGGGAGACAAGTTTTGATGAGAGGTGGGAAAAAAACAGAGGGGAGAGTAAGAGTGTTTACGGTTTATGCGTCCTTTGAAGGATGGTGATGGTGGTGATTGAAGTGAATCAGAGTTTTTTTTTAAGGTTTATTTTGAAGCTTGGATTTTGATGTTTTCAGAATTTTTTTTGGGTTGTTCCCCCTTTTTCAAGAGTGAGATTGGGACTGGTTTTATAGAGATTCAAGAGGGTGTTTTGGGGAGTTTTAAGGAGAAAATTTGCTGAATGGATTTGTTGTTGTAACAGATTATTGGTGCGTGAAATGCCAGGTTGTGTTTTGTGGGTGCTGAGGAATTAGTTGATGTATGGTGAATTTGATATTTGCAAAAGTGGAAGATACATATGCTGATGAAAAAAAATGGGGACCACTGAATTTGTCATGTAAACAAAACATGGAGATTTTGTTTGTAGTGATACTACATAAAAATGGATGCAAACATGCGGTATGATTGATTGTTGAAAATTTTTGAGAATTGTCTATAAAATAAGTAATAAAACAAAATAAAATATGGATAATAATAATAATAAAAGGTAAATAAAGATAAAAATGGTGATAATAATAAAAAAGGAAATAGAAAATAATAATTTTAATTTTAATAAGAATAATAATATTAATAATAAAGATGATTTTTTTTGTGATTTTTGTAAATGGTTTTTTTAAAGAGTGGATTTATGCAAAAAGGTTTGGCTAAATTACACTTTTAGTCCCCCTATTTTGCTCAACTCACGATATCAATCCCCCTATTTTGTTTTTAAACAATTTTGGTCCCCCATTCCCCTTTTTCTAACAAAAAGCGCTGAGGTGGATTTTTTTTTTAAAACGTGGCATTATTTATCTGACATGGCTACTTTTATACAAATATTATATAATTATTAATTTATTTATTTGTTAATTATATATAATTATTTTCATAAAAAAAGTTTTCTAGAAATTAATTGAAAAGGGGAAAGAAGAACATGAAGGGGAAGAAGAACGTACGAAGGGGGAAGAAGAACACAGAGGGGAAGAAAAATGCGACGAACACGAAGGGGAAGAATTCAAAACATTCAACCGCATCAAACAAGAACGAAGAACACGAAGGTAAGTGTCTTTGCATTTCACAAATTTCATGTTTTTTTACAAACTGAAACCCTAAGTTTTCCCTTTCTCCATCTGTAACAGATATGTCTTCCACTCATGGCAAACCCTCGTCCAAGACAAAGGAAGACCCTAAATTTGTTGTGAGGTATGTTGATTAATCCGAACTCATTTGTTAATTTACCGATACAAATACGTATGTTGATGTCGAATTTGCTGATTTTGTTCTAGGCCATCTCAAATTAATTCTGTAACATTGTCGATTAATCATGGGGGTACATTAATTCAATTTCCTTGCAAAATTTATGTTGATGGGAAGGTTGAAGAATTGAAGGGTAAAGTTGATACTGATAAATTGTCTTATATGGAAATTGAAGAAGTTGTCAAGAGTCTGGGTTATGTTAGATTCAAATGTCTCTGGTACCATCATCTTAAGTATTCATTTGAGCGTGGCCTTAAGCCTCTGAATAATGACAAAGATGTTTTGCAATTTTGCAAAGACATGTATGGTTATGAAACCGCTAACATATATGTTGAGCATGTTGTTGATGAACCAGATGTTATTACGGAAGAAGAAGTAATGGCTTATGTTGAACCTGTTCAAGAACCAATAAATGTTGACTCTGACGAGTGTGGAGAGGTTCAAGCCGAGGAAAGGGAAAAAGTTCAAGCCGAGGAAAGGGAAGAGGTTCAAGCCGAGGAAAGGGAAGAAGTGCAATTGGATGAAAGGGAAGCAGTGCGAGTTGAGGTAGAGGAAAGTGGATACCGTAGCGAGGAGGATTCAGATTTTAATGAAGAAGATAATGATGACTTGGGTGATATTGAATTTGATGACTTAGATGAAGATGAGTGGGATTGGACCCATGAAGTCCCTAGTCATACCTTTGTGCAAGAAGAGAATGAAGGAAATGAAGTGTCTTCATCTCAAGAACCAACAACAAGAGCTGATTTTGATGAAGGTAAACAAGTTGATTCAGATGATCTTGAGACTCCACAAGGAAGTGAAGACGAAGGCGATGAACATAGGTATCCTAAATTCAAATTGACTAAATGTGGTGAAGAAGTGAGAGTTGAGATAGGAATGTCTTTTTCTACAAAGAATCTTGTGAGAGATGCGGTTAAGTCTTATGCCTTAGAGAGGAAGAAAAACTTGCACTTTGATAAAAATGATAGCAAAAGAATAGTTGTTAAGTGTGAAAAAGATTGTCCATTTTATATGAGGTTTAGTAAAAGGGTAGGAAACCATTTCTGGCAGTTAGTAAGTCTGAAAGAAGACCACACATGTCATAGGACAGCAAAGAATAGGCAAGCTAAAACGACATTGTTAGCCAAGAAATTTATGCATATCCTTAGACATACTCCAGAAATTAAGCCAAAGGGATTGATAGCACAATCTTAGAAAAATGGGGGGTGAAGTTGTCAGTCGCTCAAGCTTACAGGGCCAAAACAAGATCATTGGAATTAATTCAAGGAGCTTTGACTGAGCAATATTCTCATTTGAGGAATTATGGTGAGGAGATAAGGAGGTCTAATCCAGGTAGTACGGTTATCATTAAGTGTGACATGTCTGACATTGGGCCAGTTTTTGAGAGAATATATGTTTGTCTAAAGGCATGTAAAGATGCTTTTGCACTGACTTGTAGGCCTTTAATTGGCCTTGATGCATGCTTTTTTAAAGGTGAGTATGGTGGACAATTAATAGCTGATGTAGGTAAAGATGGGAACAATCAAATTTATCCCATAGCATATGCTGTGGTGGAAGCGGAAACACGAGACGCTTGGCAATGGTTTGTAAATTTATTACTCAAGGATCTGAATGGTATACTGCAAAGACCTTATTCAGTCATTTCAGACCAACAAAAGGTAATTCATTTACACTTTTATTTTTGTTGTTATGTTTGTTGTTACATTTGGAACTCATTCATTGCTTTTGTAGGGTTTGGTACCTGTTATTGCTGCACTAGGCCAGACTGTAGAACACAGGTTATGTGTTAAACATTTGTATGGAAATTGGAAGAAAAAGTATCCCGGTGGACACATGAAAGAACTACTATGGCAGGCAGCTAGGGCGACAATTGTACAAGATTGGGAGAGAGCCATGAAGAAAATAAAGGATATCAATGAAGCTGCCTGGAAAGATATGATGGAAATTCCAGCAGCCATGTGGACTAGGTCTGCGTACCGCACTGATAGTCATTGTGATTTGCAAGTGAATAATATGTGTGAGGCGTTTAACATGGCGATTTTGGAGTATAGAGACAAGCCCATTATTACATTGCTGGAAGGTTTAAAGCATTACATCACAGTTCGAATAGTGAAGCAAAAGAATCTCATGAGTCGATTTAGAAGTAATATATGTCCGAAAGTTGAACAAGTGCTAGAAAAGTTTAAGCGGGAAGCTGGAGGTTAGAGTCCTACTTGGCACGGAGACAATGATTTCAACATATTCAGTGTGACAAATGGAATTGACACGTATGAGGTAAACCTACAACGACATTACTGTGCTTGTCGTAAATGGGCTTTAAGTGGGATTTCTTGTGTACACGCAATTGTTTGTATTCAACACAACAAGGCTGAAGTTGAGCAGTACGTTTCCCAATATTATAGGTATGCTGAATTTATGAATTATGTACTGCTGAATTACTGCTGAATTTGTGAATTATGTACTGCTGAATTAGTGCTGAATTAGTGCTGAATTAATACTGAATTAGTGCTGAATTATGTACTGAATTAGTGTTGAATTATATATTGAATTAGTGCTGAATTATGTACTGAATTAATGCTGAATTAGTACTGAATTATGTATTCCTCAAGTGTTGAATTATGTGTTGAATTAGTACTGTAGGAAATCAAGTTTGTACTGAATTATAGGAAATCATAGCTGAATTTGTGAATCAAGTTAGTACTTCTGAATTTATGTACTGCTGAATTTATGCATTCCAATAGATACTGCTGAATTTATGTACTGCTGAAATATGTATTGCAGGAAATCAAGTTTTTTAGCTACATACTCATATATAGTTCTACCTTCCAATGGGCCTAGACTTTGGCCAACATCCATCCACCGGTTATGCGAAGAGCTCCTGGTCGACCTAAAAAAAAGAGAAACAAAGCGAATGATGAACCCGCTTCAAGAAATGTGTTGCCTAGAAATTTGACTACAGTTAAGTGTAAAACTTGTGGGAATTTTGGGCACAATTCAAGAACGTGTAAAGGTAAAACGGCGGCGGATCGTCAATTGCGAAAAGGAAGTAACAAGGCAAAAAAACAAAAGACTGCATCAACCAAAGAAGCACAAACTGTTTTGACTCAAGGATCTCAAGCGCCACAAACTTAAGAGCCAACTTAACTACACTTATATTCATGTTTAATGTTTATGTAATTAAATCATCTTTTGTAGCATTTTGTATGATACAATTTGAAAGTATCAATATCATTTTGAACAAATTATGACAGTTTGAAAGTATGAATATCATTTTGAACAAATTATGACAGTTTGCAAGTATGACAAAGTATGATAGAGTTTGATATAGTTTGACAAAGTATGATATCGTTTCTATCAGTATTCATTTTGTATCAATGGCCATGACAGTAACATTACAAACAATAACTTTGAAATAACCTTATAACATTACAAACAATGACAGTAACATTACAAACAATAACTTTGAAATAACCTTATAAAATTGACAGTAACATTACAAACAATGACAATTGACAACACTTAAATAAATTTGAAATAACAATTTAACATTACAAACAATGACAATTGACAACACTAAAATAACATTACAAACAATGACAACATTAACCATGGAATTGACAAAGTATCATAAACATTACAAATTAACAAAATAATCAAAAAAATTGTCTTCTTCTTCATGTCAGCATCACTCTTCTTTTTTAAACTATCTTTCTTCTTCAACTCATTCACCTTCTTCAATAGAGAGTTAATCACTTCTTGTGAACGTTTTGGTACCTTCTCATCATACGAATAAAAAAAAGAGCATCCTTTCCTTCCATGTAACTAAATGAAACATAACCATTACTCAAAAGTTAGAAATTAACCAGAACCATAGTAGCTGAATAAATACAACAAAAATTAGGGATTTCTATGTACCTTATATGACCCACAACCATAGAATCTTCTACTTGGATTTTGGGATGACCATGAAGTTGCAAGTGGTGAATCCAAACCACAATAACACTGCAACCTTCTCCTCCTAGATTGTGAAGAAAAACTAGATACTTGCACACTTTAGGAATCCATGGCAACGATGAATAAAATTATTGCAATGCTTGAAGAGAATATGAAGAAGAACATGAAGAGGAATTTTAGGGTTTCATGAAACATGAAGAAGAACAAATGTTGATTATATAATTTTTGTTATTATTAAAATGTTTTTTTATTTACAAATTGAGTGGAAATATAAATAACTAAAAATAATATTAAAATCATGCCATGTCAGATCAATAATGCCACGTTTTAAAAAAAAATTCCACCTCAGCGCTTTTTGTTAGAAAAAGGGGAATGGGGGACCAAAATTGTTTAAAAACAAAATAGGGGGATTGATATCGTGAGTTGAGCAAAATAGGGGGACTAAAAGTGTAATTTAGCCAAAAGGTTTTGATAGAACTAATAATAATAATAATAAAAATAGATTTTTTATATTTTTTGGATAATGAACTAAATAACAAAATAGAAAAACTTATTATGATATAGAAAGAAATTTTGAATTTTGAATTTAAGAATAAATACGATTTTTGGGATTTTTTTTAATAATGTGCGGTTAGACAGAAAATAAAATGGTACATATTTTTGGATTTTTGAGTATATTGGTAAACAGAAAATAAAGGTAGGACAAATTTGGGGTATGACACTAATCTATTGCTAAACCCTTATCAAAACCTATGTCAGAAATCAATTCACCAAACCTGTTATAAATTCATGGCCTAATGCATACTTGACTACTGCTAAATTTTCTCAGTACTAATCATTTAATACTTTACTGTATCCTAAGTTTTATATTTTAGTTTATGTACTTAGTTAATTGTTTTGAATCATGGTTCTGAAATGAAAACACAAGCTAACTAGGCACTGGCATTCATGAAACAACAAAATAACGTAGGTCACCATAGTGTGACGATCGTCACATTTTTGAGACGGGCGTATCAAGGTCATGACGATTGTCTCTCCGCCCAGCCGACCGTCACCACCATTGGGACGAGCATCCCATCTAAAAATCTCAGTATCCTCTATGTTTCTTCGCGTTCTCTGCAACTCGTCAGTTATCTAATTATTTCCACATCAGGGTTCGCAACACACACAGATTTCCTTACAACATTCGTAATTACTCTGCCTACAATTTATTCAACTTTCTCAGCCACTTCATTATCAACATAACAACTATCAATTTAAAAACAACTTTTACAACATCGATAAAACAACAATCGTGAGAATACACAAACACAACAACAATTCCAGCCACACCCAATCATCAAATCCTACGTACTAATTATCATTCTCGATTATAAAAGTTGAACTCAGCCTTACCTTGGATTCGATTGAAGGTAGACCTACGCGACCGAATTCCGGAAATCGCTCCCGATTGCAGTTTCCCTTTTGCCCTCTTCTCTCACGATCGTACATTGGTTCTGGTTTTCCACTTACTGACATCCTTCAATTCTAATTCTATAATTTTGTTTTTATCACAATTAAATAAGTATTATAATTAATAATGAGCCTAATCATAACACCCCCTACTTTACTAATTCAGACACAATTCTTAAGCCCACCAACCCAATTAACATAACAAGAATATTATTAATTCTAATAATAATTCTACGGCTTCCGGCTTATTTTCCCAGCTTATCAAATTAATCGACCATAACATAAAATATACCGATGAACACAAATAATTAATTAAATACTAAATAAAATAATTAATTAAATATTTGGGCTTTACAATTTTCATCGTACAATGCTCGTGATCATCCATCAATTCGAATTCAAAGTTTTCACCGCCACAGGAGGTAACCTTTCTATCACAGATCATGATCTTTCGTAAGGATCTCTAAAGGAAATTTTTTTGTTTTTTGCTGCGTTTAGATCTTAAATTTTCCTTCAGTGGTATCAGAGCCACTTATGAAACCATGAGTCTAGTAATTGCTTACTTTCTATTATTTTTGTTTTAATTGGATTAAAACACGTAAAATTAAATCAATTCCAGATATTGAATTTTTGGCATCAGACTGTGTACGGTTTGGATGATTGATATTGACTATGCTTCGGAATCCGATAATAGTATGGTGAAGCAGTGATATGTTAATCGTCTATACGTTACACATATATGGTCGATCTAATTCATATGTGATATGATTAACTTTGATGCAAAGATGGTATATTGGATATACTATTTTATTTCGACAGTTCAAATCATGTAATGATTATCATTCATTTGAGCGATTTGTGGTCATCTGTTTCTGAATCCGACTTTAGTATGATGAAGCGATGGCATATGAATCAATCATACTGAATTATTAATCATGGTGTTTTGGTGGTATTAAATTATTGCATTAGGGTTTATGACGGCACAGGGGTTGCACCGTCAATGAGGTCAACGCACAATTGGAAGTGTGACGGCTTCAATGAGGTATGTGCATAATTGTAAGTATGACGGTCTTCGTAGTGTGTGACGGTCGTCGTGGACATAAGTGGAATGGTCGCCACAGACTTAAGTGGGGTGGTTGTCATGGACTGATGTACGATGGTCGACATGGCAACCGTGACGGTTGTCCCAGGCAGTATAACAACGCAAAGGTTGTGTCAATGAAATCTGCATTTAAGGTCACTGTTCTCTGAAATTTAATTTGATTTATTTAATTAACAGGATTTAATTTAATAATAATAAAAAAATTTATTATTTTTCTTGTGGTGATTAGTTATGGCCTTAGTTTATTTGTCTTTGTTTTGGGATTTAAAATATGACTTGCGTGTCGTGCCTCTCTCTTATTCTCATCATGTAACTTCATTTATCATCTCAATCCCTTGTATGTAAAACAAGTTTCCTTTATGTAATGTGTTATTATAGAGAAAGATAAGACTACAAAACAAAGAAGGACAACCTTGAAGATCTTCCTTTGAGAAGTGAAGATCGTTGTTAAGTTTAGTTTAGGTTCTCTCGTTAGCTTGAGAGAACAATTGTGCTAGGGGCCATAAATGTTTCATCTGTTTGTATGTTGACATAGATTGTATGTATTTTGATGCATGTGTAAGGAATGGTTTATATGATAAATAAGCCGGTTAGATCAAACTAATTAAAATTCTCTCTAAACTAATATTAAGTTTTTACTTTCCAAGATTTAAAACTCATCAAGACTAGTATCGAATATTGTATGTTTCGCCTAAAGCAAGGTGCACGTTCTATATTAGTAAGGTGCGATGGGATAAATGTAATATCCAATTTCTAAAACAATGGGTCAAACTTAACTGAATAAAATATAATAAGATTATATACGTTTAGAAGCAGGAGTTGATGGATTGGAATAAGGAGTTATTCAACCAACTAAAATATTCAAGAATTTTATTGGATACATTGGGAAGGAGTTCCTACCTAAATAGCCGAGTTTTGTGCAATCATCCTAACATTTACTTAAAACAAAGCGAAATATGGATCTCGATCCACTAGAAAATCTTCCAACAGGGTTTTCCAAATCAAATGATGAGGGTCATTTGTTTTGAGTAAAATTGTGGGAGCATATTTAATTAAATGCCTAATTGAATATGTTTTTTAATAATACATATATATTTACATTCTATTTTGTATATTATCATGACAAAAAACACATCTAATAACATTTTGCGATCAATCCTTGATAAGGAAAAGTTATTTGGGACACATTTTATGGATTGGCATCGAAATTTAAGGATTGTCCTCAAACATGACAAAACGTTGTATGCCTTAGAGACATCTGTTCCTGATGAGGAGCCTCCTTGCCTCATGTTTGCTACCATGAATTCTGAATTGCAAAGGCAACATGAAAACATGGCAGCGTTCGAAATGATCGAACATCTAAAGATGCTCTATCAAGAGAAAGCAAGGCATGAGAGGTTTGAAGTTCCAAAATCCATTTTCCTAGCCAAGCTTATTGAGGGAAGCCTAGTAGGTCACCATGTACTCAAGATGATTGGGTATGTGGAGAATCTTGAAAGATTGTGTTTTCCCCTCAAAAAAGAGCTTGCAACTGATTTGATCCTGCAATCATTTCCGGAGAGTTTAGGTCAAATTGTCCTTAATTTTAACATGAATGATTTGGAAAAATCTCTTCCTGAATTTCTAAGCATGTTAAGAACTGTTGAGCAAATTCTAAAGTCAAAAGGGAAATCCATTTTGATAGTCAATAATGGAAAGAAACAGAACAAAAGGCCCACAAAGCATGGTGGTAAATGGAAAGGCAAGGAAGTTTCCAAATCCAAACTTATTGAACCTTCTTTCAAGCCTATTGGAGGCATAGCTAAGGAGGGAACTTGCTTCTATTGCGGTAAGACCGGAAACTGGAAGAGAAACTTCCCAAAGTACCTGGAAGATAAGAAGAATGGAGTGGAGACATCAACTTTAGGTATTTTTGTTATAGAAATAAATTTGTTTACTTCAGCATCATGGGTATTATATACTAGATATGGTTCTCATATTTGTACCAATGTGCATGGACTAAAAGGGAGTAGAGATTTGGAAAAAGGTGAAGTTGACCTACGAGTTGGAAATGGAGCAAAGGTTGTTGCTTTAGTCGTAGGAACTTATGTTTTGACTTTACCTAGTGGTTTAATAATTCAGTTAGAGAAGTGTTATTATGTACCTGCAATTAACAGGAATATTATTTTCGTTTCTTGTTTGGAAAAGCTTGGTTTTTCATTTATAATAAAGAACAATTGTTGCTCTATTTATTTAAATGATATATTTTATGCTACTGTACAGATGAACAATGGATTGTATATCCTTGATCTTGAAATGCCAATTTATAACATTAATACTAAAAGGATGAAACTTAATGAATTAAATCCAAGTTACCTTTGGCATTGTCGCTTAGGCTATATAAATGAGAGGCACATCTCCAAACTCCATAAAGATGGACTCTTGGATTCTTTTGATTACGAATCATATGATACATGCAGATCTTGTTTAATTGGAAAGATGACAAAGACCCTATTCACAGGAAAAGTGAAAAGGCAAATGATCTTTTGGCCCTCATACATACTGATGTATGTGGACCACTGAACATACCAGCCAGAAGAGGTTTTCAATACTTAATTACATTTACTGATGATTTCAGTAGATATGGTTATGTGTATTTAATGAAACACAAATCTGAATCCTTTGAAAAGTTCAAGGAGTTCAAGAATGAAGTACAAAACCAATTAGGTAAGAATATTAAAACTCTTCAATCTGATCGAGGCAGTGAATATTTGAGCATAGATTTTGATGACCATTTAAAAGAGTGTGGGATTCTATCCAAACTCACTCCTCCTGGAACACCACAATGGAATGGTGTGTCTGAAAGAAGAAATCGAACATTTCTAGACATGGTCTGATCCATGGTGAGTCACGTCGATCTTTCAAACCTCTTTCGGGGACATGCACTACTGGTAGCAGCTTACACACTTAATCGTGTTCCATCCAAAAAGGTAGAAAATACACCATATGAGATATGGAGTGGTAAGAAACCACATATGTCTTACATGAAGATTTGGAGTTGTGAAGTTTACATGAAACAAAAAATTTCAACTAAGCTTGAGCCCAAGTTTAATAAATGCTTATTTGTAGGGTATCCTAAAGAAACAAGAGGATATTACTTCTACAATCCTTCTGAGGGCAAAGTGTTTGTCGCTCGAACAAGCGTTTTCTTGGAAAAAGGCTTTATTTCCAAAGGAGTTAGTGGGAGGAAAGTAGAGCTTGAAGAAATCCAAGAATCACAACGCAGGACGATCAGGATATGTCACCAACCAGAGAGATATGGATATCTCATAACTGATAAAGGTGATGTATTACTCATGGGTCATAATGAGCATATGACCTACCAAGAGGCCATAACTGGTCCTGAGTCTGAAAAGTGGCTAAAAGTCATGAAATTTGAAATGGATTCAATGTACAGAAACCAGGTTTGGACCTTGGTTGTAATACCCCGTAATTTATTTAATGCTTTGAATAATATTAGTTGATATTAATATTGTTCCGGATTACTCTAAGAAATTTTAACGGAAATAAATAGAGTAATCAACGGGATTTTATTTTATTAATTAATATTAAATGACTCAGAGGTTTTATAGCATATTGGATTAAGAAACATTTTTGGATACTCTCTATTTGGACCCGTCGGTAGGAAAAGTTATGTTTTCCTTTAAGACATAAAGTCTTATTTCTTTGTTTTTCTAGAAATAGAAATAAAGAAAGAAGAAGAAGAGAAAAAGTGAGAGAAGGAAGAAGAAGAGAAAATCTTGAAGAAGAAGAAGAGAGCTCTTGATCTTGTTGCTTCCACCATCCATTCATCATTCAATCTTCTCCAATCATCTTGCTAGATGTGGGTTCATAGCTAGAAACTTTTCCTTTTGGTTTTGGTAGAGATTTTAGGGTTTATGAGTTTAGGGCATTTTATGGAAAAATTCTAGAATCGGTAAATTAAATGGTTAGAAATCGATATAAATGCTTGAGTATGTTGCCTCTAGGTGTAAGAACCTTGTTGAAATGTTGTTTTGATGTTTGAAAATGATTTGAATGGAATTTGGTGCTTCTGTCATTAAAAATATGTATATTCTGCATTCTGTCTGCAGTTAACCGGTTAACCATATGCGTTAAGCAGTTAACGCATCTAATACTGCGTTATTGGGGCTGTTTTTTTGGTTTGGTTAACCGGTTAACCCCAGGCGTTAACCGGTTAACACTGTAAGTTGGAGGAAAATGTTTTATTTCCAAACTTTGAAAATTCATAACTTTTTAATCGGTTATCCGATTTAAGAATTCTTTATACCGTTGGAAAGCTAAAATTATGTAGTTTCATGTGATGCCGAAAAATATTATTTTTACCTGACTTTTTCCCGAATTTTCGATTATACCGTAAAAATGTTAAGTTAGGGAATTGTGAGCCAAAGGTAATAAAAAGGTGAAAACTTGTGAGGTAGCTAAGTTACTATAGGTGGTTACGGAATTGTTTTAGAGACTTAACAATACTTAGGTGCCAATACTCGGATAGTGTCTTCAGACTAGGTAGTTGTGAGAAGTTGGAAGTTTACTTCCTTGCGATATAATTAATCCGTGGAATCGAATCCCTTAATGGATGACTGTGACCCGTGCTCGTCCTGGTGTGGTTGGGCGGGGAAAGTATCCATTAGGATAAGTAATGAGTGACCCGTGCTCGTCCTTGTGTGGTTGGGTGGGGAAAGTTACTTCGTGGTAAGGTTTTGTGACATGTGCTCATCCTTGTGTGGCTGGGCGGGGAAAGTTACTTCGTGGTAAGGTTTCGTGACCCGTGCTCGTCCTTGTGTGGCTGGGCGGGGAAAGTACCTTAGATAGATAGTGAGTGACCCGTGCACGTCCTTGTGTGGTTGGGCGGGGAAATTTATCTATGCATTGAGGATTGAGTGACTCATGCTCGTCTGCTATGACTATGGATGGGCGGGGAAAGATGCCTCCAAGTACCTCGTGTGTGCTCCATTGTGTTACTTGGATGTCTCTAGTTTATGTGAACTCGAAGTCTAGGTTTTCCCCGACTTGAGTAATGACTAGTTTCGACCCTTTAGAGGTGAGAGAACTCTAAGATATGGAACTCACTAAGATGTTTTATCTCACTCCATGTTGATATTGTTATTTCAGGTACTTCAAGTTCCTCAAAGGGTAAAGATAAGGTGATTTGATTATCTTTGCTTGTTTGATGACTTCTTCCGCTGTGGACTTTTGAGATCTTCGGATCTAGTTCTTAGACTTTTATTTTTGTGAAAATCTTGTATTATTTATAGTCTTTTGTATTAGTACCTTATGTTGAAGTGGCTATATTTGTACAATGTGTTATTAGGCACTTGTTGTATTTCAATACCAAACTTAATTTTATATATGAAAAATATGCCTTGAAGTATGTCTTTTATATATGGGTATTACATTGGTAGAGCCTCCTGTAGGAGTTAATCCGATAGGATGCAAATGGGTCTTCAAAAAGAATACTGACATGGATGGTAAGGTACATACCTATAAGGAAATACTGGTTGTTAAAGGTTATAAATAAATTCATGGGGTAGACTATGATGAAACCTTTTCACCAGTTGCAATGCTTAAATCTGTTCGGATTTTACTTGCTATCGATGCATATCATGATTATGAAATATGGCAGATGGATGTCAAGAATGCTTTCCTTAATGGGAATCTTCTTGAGGATGTGTACATGACAAAACCTGAAGGATTTAACATAACTGAAGAAGCCCAAAAAATATACAAGTTACAGCGATCAATCTACAGAATAAAGCAAGCTTCCAGAAGCTGGAATCTTTGTTTTGATGAAACTGTAAAACAATGTAAAGAATGAAGATGAGCCTTGTGTCTACAAGAAGGTTAGTGGGAGCATGATTATTTTCCTGGTATTATATGTAGATGACATATTACTCATTGGAAATGATATCCCTACCTTGCAACAAGTAAAAGCTTGGTTAGGGAAATGTTTTTCTATGAAGGACCTTGGTGAAGCAGCCTATATATTAGGAATCAGGATCTATAGAGATAGATCACAGACCTTGTCCTAAGTCAGGGTACATACATAGAAAAAGTGTTGAGACGCTTTAACATGCATGATTCCAAGAAAGGATTCATACCTATGCAAAATGGCATGTGTCTATCAAAACCACAATCCCCTTCAACTAAGGAAGAAAGGGATCACATGAATAAGATTCCATATCCATCTGCAATAGGATCTATCATGTATGCCATGTTATGTACTCGACCAAATGTCTCGTAAGCTTTAAGTGCGACGAGTAGGTACCAATCTGATCCTGGTGATGCTCAGTGGGTAGTTGTCAAGAATATCCTTAAGTACTTGAGAATGACTAAGGATACATTATTGATATATGAAGGTCAGGAAGAGCTTGTGGTAATTGGTTACACCGATGCTAACTTCCAGACAAATAAGGATGACTTTAGATCGCAATCTGCTTATATGTTCTACCTAAATTGTGGCGCTGTGAGCTGGAAAGGTTCAAAGCAAGAAATAGTTCTTGATTCTACAACGAAGGTTGATTATTTGCTGCCTCAAATGCAGTAAAGGAAGTTGTTTGGATCAATAAGTTCATTAGTGAACTTGGCACAATCCCTAGAATTGTGGATCCCATTAATCTCTATTTTGATAATAATGGTACAATCGCACAAGCTAAGGAGCCTAGATCTCACCAATAATCCAAACATATACTTATGCCTTATCATCTCATTCGAGAGATAATAGATCGTAAATATGAGAAGATATGCAGAGTACCTACACTTGACAATATTGTTGACCCGCTATCAAAACCTCTTGCACACCAGAAGCAGGTGGTCATGCTAGATCTATGGGTATTAGATGTATGCCTGATTGGCTCTAGAGCTAGTGGGAGATTGTTGGTGTAAGCCCTAGAGGCTAATACTTTTGGTACTTGTATTGAACTATTTATTAATAATAAAAGAAATTTCTTTATTATGTTAGTTTTTCCAAAATGATAAAGCCCTTATAATAGCTAGTTTGTTTAATGAAATATTAAGTGTGACTTAATCATGAGATTCCATTAAACATAAGGACATTATTCTTAAAGCATACATAGTCTAGCTTAATGTGAAATGGGATAGACTTAAAGCATTAAGACTATTATGTAGATAGATGATCACATCTCATGGATCATGGATAAGGAGTTATCAAGTCTTGACATAGGTATGAATATTAGGAGTAATATTTATATGGTGATAGTGGTGTATACCACCCTTCGACCTGAAACTACTATGGATCCTAGATGTAGAGTTAAGTACTTTATTGCTGATCAAACAATGTTCGTAACTGGATGATCATAAAGACGGTTGATGGGTACTTCACAAAGCATGTCGAGGGACATGAGTAACCTAGATGGAATTTGCCCATCTTGCATAACAGGATAAATGCCTAAGGGTCCAATATTGAACTGGACAAGGATAACACGGTATATTCCTTGTGTTCAATATAGACATAATGGAAAAAGAGTAATTGTACACATAAGTACTATCACAAAAGGTTTTGTCAGATCACATGACAATTTTGTGACTTGGGTAGTAGTGATGTGTTGCTAGATACCGCTCACTATTTATTATGTTAAATACATGATTTAATATAATTTCCAATGTCGCGAAATCCTACAAGGTCACACACATAAGGACAATTAGACAATAGGTAGAATAAATAAGGTACACCGTAAGGTACTGTGCACTTGAATGGAATATGAAATATGGTAAGGTACCATGTGCTTGATTGACATATGATATAATAAGTTATAAAATATAATAATAATAATAATAACATTATCTTTATTATAATAATAGTTTTATAATAATATAATATTATTATCATTGATTTGGGCTATTTAGCTATTAGCCCATACAAGTAGTTCTATAAATAGCATCCATGTGCATAAGCTCAAAGGTTGTTGTTGTTAAAACCCTGGTTGTATTCTATTTTTCTCTCCCTCACTCAAAAACCTTCAATCGTAATCAGCTAGAATTTTGACTGAAGGAAGATGTTTGTGTGGACTGATTAGAGGCATTATTCATCATGCAACGCTCGTGATCATCTATCGAGTCGGATTCAAAGATTTCATCACCATAAGAGGTAACCTTTCTATCACAGATCATGATCTTTCACCACAAGAGGTTTCATCTGTGAATTTCTTTCTATGAACTTCTTTACAAATAACCTTTTATTTTAATCAAAATGAATTTTGAAAATGTGTCATGGGGATCATTTGGGTTTAGGACCCATTTTTTCTGTTTTAAATTTTCTGGTCTGTTTTAGATCGTGCTTTCTACCTTACTAATATCTTGTTTATGCATGAATTATGTACCAACCTTATATATATATATATATATATATATATATATATATATATATATATATATATATATATATATATATATATATATATATATATATATATCCCCAAGATCAACTCCATCTCTTAACTGCCATGTTTACTTAAAATTTAAGACTTACATAATAAAGGAGAATCATGCTTTAAAGATGATTAGTGCAGTTGAATCATGCCCCGAAGATGATTGATGCAGTTGAGCTACATCTTCCAAAAATTGTCGACATTTTCACATATTTTACCCTTTGATTCAGGATTTTATATTCAAAATGTCTCTTTTTTCCAATAGTATTATATCTTCCAAAAATTGTTTTGACATTATTTATATTGACATTTGAAGACTTTTTTTTTCTGATCCTCCATGTTAGGTTATATAAACTTACTCACTATGCTTGATAATGACACTAGATTTTGTTAAATCCAGAAACCGAAGAAGACTCCTAATGTTGCTCAGAGTAATGGTAGAGTGATCACTTTAACTGGATCAGAATTTCCCAAGAAGGAAAACTACATTTGAGGTACATGTATTATTAACAATGTTGAGTTGATTGCTATTATTGATACTAGAGCTACACATTCGATTATTTCTCTTGAGTGTGCTACTAAGTTGGGTTTGAAATTGTCTGATATGAATGGTAATATGATAATAAAGACTCTTGTTAATGGTTTTATGACTACCATGCTTGTATGTTTGAATTGTCCTTTGAGTATCTTTGAGAAGAATTTTGTGATGGATTTTGTGTGTTACCCTTGCACAAAATCGATGTTATCCTTGGTATGAACTTGTTGGAATTAAATTATGTTCATATTAACTATTATAGTAAGACTATAAGGTTTCCTAAGCTAGGTGAGAATGGTGAGTTGATGTTCCTATCTGCTAAACAAGTGGATGAACTTCTAACAGATGAAGCATTGATGTTTACAGTGTTTGCATCGTTGCAAGTTGATTGTGAAGCCATCAATGTTGAGTTGTATGTGGTTTGTGAGTTTCCATATGTATTTTCGAAAGATATAAGTGATTTACCTTTAGAACGTGAAATTTAGTTTATTGTGGATTTAATACTAGGTACGAGTCTAGTGTCGATGGCTCTTTATCAGATGTCTACTTCTGAGTTGAGTGTGTTAAAGAAACAATTAGAATAATTGTTAGAAGAAGATCGTTCGACCTAGTGTTTCTCTGTTGGGTGCTCAGGTGTTTCTTGTTAAGAAGAAAGATGGTAGCATGAGATTGTGTGTCGATTATCAGCAATTGAATAAGGTGACCATCACAAATAAATATCCACTTCTGAGGATTGAAGATTTGATGGATCAACTTGTAGGTGCTTGTGTGTTCACGTGGATTGACCTAAGGTTTGGTTGACAACTTTTAGGACGAGGTATGGTCATTATAAGTACATTGTGATGCCATTTGGAGTTTCTAATTCACACGGTGTATTCATGAAGTATATGAACAAAATCTTTCATGAGTATTTTGATAAATTTGTGGTGGTCGTTTTTTATGACATTTTGGTATATTCCAAATCTGATGAAGAGCATGCGGAACATTTGAGGATTGTGTTGCAGGTGTTGAGAGAAAAGAAGTTGTATGCTAAGTTGTCGAAATGTGAGTTTTGGTTTAGGGAAGTAAGTTTCCTTTTCCATATGATTTCAAATGGTTTAATTTCTATAGATCCTTCGAAAATTGATGCAGTGTTGTAGTGGGAGACTTCGAAGTCTGCTACTGAGATTCGTAGTTTTCTCGGATTGGCTAGTTACTATTGTAAGTTTATCGAGGATTTTCATAAGTTGGCATTTTCACTGACGCAGTTGACTCGAAAGGGTCAAGCGTATGTGTGGGATAATGCTTGTGAAGAGAGTTTTGTAGAACTAAAGAAGAAGTTGACAATTGCTACTGTGTTCGTATTGCCTAATCCAAATGAATACTTTGCGGTATATTATGATGCTTTGAAGATAGGTCTTGGTGGAGTTTTGATGCAAAATGGTTAAGTAGTTGCTTATGCTTCGAGACAATTAAGAGTTCATGAGAGGAATTATCCTACTCACGATTTAGAGTTGGTTGTTGTGGTATTTGTGTTAAAAATCTAGAGACATTATCTTTTTGGTCCAAAATTTGAAGTGTTCAGTGATCATAAGGGTATGAAATACTTATTTGATCAGAAATAATTGAATATGAGGCAGAGGAGATGACTTGAATTGTTGAAGGATTTTGAATTCGATTTGAATTACTATCCTGGTAAAGAAAATGTGATAGCTGATGCTTTGAGTAGAAAGTCATTGCATATATCGATGCTTATGGTGAGAGAATTAGAAATGATTGAGCAGTTCAAAGATATGAGATTGTTGTGTGAGATAACTGCTGACAGTGTGAAATTGGGGATGTTGAAGCTGACTAGTGGAATTTTGGAAGAAATCTGTTTGGGTCAGAAATCTGATTTGAAATTGGTCGATCAGTCGAGACTGGTTAATCAAGGTAATGGAGGTGAGTTCTGAATTGATAAAGATGGAGTTTTGAGGTTTAGAGATAGAGTATGTATTCCGAACATTCCATAGATTAAAAAGAGTATATTAGAGGAAGGACATTGAAGTAGACTGAGTAATCATCCTGGTACTACGAAGATGTATCAAGATCTGAGAAACTTGTTTTGGTGGTCGAGTATGAAGAGAGATATTGAGGAATTTATGTATGCATGTTTGACTTGCTAGAAGTCAAAGATTAAACATCAGAAGCCTTCGGGTATGATGCAGCTGTTAAATGTTCCTGAATGGAAATGGGATACCATTGCTATGGATTTTGTGAATAGGTTACCGAATATTGCAAGAGGAAATGACTCGATTTGGGTGATTGTGTATAGGTTAACTAAGTCAGAACATTTCTTGTTGGTGAAAATTAATCATTCTATGCAGAAGTTTGATGAGATGTGTAACACCATGTTTATTTAATTAATTATTTAATTAAATATCTTCGTATTATTGGTGTTGATTTGTGTTGATTGTCGAAATTGTGCCGTGTTGAGTTGCTATGTTGGTTTTAGTCGAATTAATTTAATTAAGTTTATTTAAGTTGTGTTGTGGTCAGTTGAATTCAATTAAGTTGATTAAGTTGCAGAAATAGTGTTGGAATGATACCATTATATCTAGTGGGCTTGTTTATGAATATAATAATGAGTTGTAGTTGATTGCATATTTGTTGTGTATTTGTCGTGTTTTATGTACTCGTAGTGAGGGGTAGTAGCCTTAAGATTGAGTCTTGAGGGTATTAGGGGTGTATGACTAGTAACATAGAGATTAGTGGTGTGTGGAGTAAGGTTAATTAGATTATTTTAATTAATATTTGCTCAACCATAGTATAAAATGGATAATTAGCATAATTATAGGAGTAATAGAAATTATATTTTATTATTATTAGTATTATTATAATTATTATTAATATTAATATTATTTTAATAATTTAAAAGTAAAATTGAATTGGTAATGGTGAGTGGAGGAAATTAAATAGGTATAGGTGGACTTGGTAGAGAGTTAAAAATAAAAGAATCATAGATTAATTGGATTAATTGGATTAACTGAGAGAATTAGGTTATCAGTAGAATAGAAAGAAGTTTAGAGAGAACGTGGAAGTTACAAAGTTGCAGAAAGAGGAATATGGATTTGACAGAGAATATGTATAAGTTGCAAGAGCTAGAATCCAATCGGAGAGTAAAGAGACCTTCAATCTAAGGTAAGGGTGGGGTTCTGACTCTATAATGGGATAATCGATGAATGGTTGTCGCTCACTGGATTTCAATCTTGGTACAAACACGAAAGTGGCGCGAAAAAAAAGGTAGAGTCGCCAGCCAGGTATTCTTATCCCGAAGGAACGAGAATGGTAATGCTGCACAAACTGAAGAAAAGAAAAGGAAGGACAAAGGTCCTGCGAACCAAAGAAACTAGGTTCGGGAGTCGGTTATGACCTGGGAAGGTATTAGCACCCCAGATCGTCCATCGTATCCGACAGGATCCAAGTTTGCAAAGAAACTGTTTCAAAGGGTGAAGAAATGAAAGCTGCTACAAAATGAAATGACTGGAATTGGATAAGAAAATAAAAGGAAGGGGAAAATGTAGGGAAAATAAAAGAATGCTTGAACGGGCCCTACCCCGCTGCCTACGTACCTCATCTGGACATGAGGATCAGAGACGCCGCAGTTCCCCTAACTAGGGGTGGAACAATTGCTTGTTTGTTAAGGCGTGAACTGCTTATGTCAATGCTCAGGTGTTGTAGGCTCGGACAACGAGTGTGTAACCGTCTTGCAAAGTGACAAGTAGGAGCAAGTTCGTACGTAATGAGAGAAGGTGATGAGAAAAAAGTCCCAATGGAGAGACGATTATTCTTTGTTTGAGTTTCTTAGAAGTTTTTTAGGAGTGTGGCAGAAGGAAGTGAATTCAATCTCATTTCCATGGAATGTGTACTTGCTACTACATTCCAAGATGGAATGATAGAACAAGCACACCCAAGTAAGGAGAATTTATCCAAGACTTGGTTCTAAGGATTAGGGCCTAAGCTCACTAGCTTGTTGAAGTTATTAAATATTTTGTGATTTGAAAGTGAAGAAGTATTTTTTATGATTTTCTTGATGAAAATAGTCTCATGATTAGACTTGTACATCATGCTAGACAAGTCTATACTATCCAAAGATGGGATGAATATACGTGTCCCATGGAATAAGTCTCTATACAAAAGACTACTTCAACCATTTTTAAGTGTTGTTTAGGGTTTTGTTTGGAGATGAGAAAGTGAGAGCACCAAAAGGATCTCAAAGGTAATAACTAAAGGGGGGAACTAACAATACTATATGTTATCATGCATAGGAGTCCTAGGTTAGTGTGGCTTGAATTCTATCCTAATGAAGAAGAAGGAAAGAATAAAAGAAAGGAAGAAGAAAGGAAGTAGAAAATCAACTTACTTCTCTTGAAGAAGTTAAGTTGTTCCCTAAGGGGGAGGAAGAAAAGTTAAGAAAATGATGGCCTAAGCTCATCTAATAAACAAATATGAAAGCATAAATGAAAAGAGGAGAAAGAAGTTGGAGATGTGAAAATCGTATCCACACCTCTTCCTTACCATAGCCCCTGGAAGTGTTAGATGAATTCACAAATGATAAGAATAAGCCAAGCAAGCTCACACAAGGTAAGAACAAGAAAGAAATCAATACAAACCATCACATATAGAAATTAAACTTCATACCAAACGTGCTAAGAATAGCCACACAACCTCACACAAAGAAGAGTGCAAGAAGTCACAAACAACAAGCAAAGAAGTGTGGGAGAAGTGAGATGAGGATATGAGATTAGGGTAAGAAAACAAGGTAAGAATCAACAAATAAACTCAAAGTCAGAACCTAAACATGCTTATAAACTGCCTAATAAGAGGATTCAAACATCAATTAGGGACTACAATCACATATGAAGTCAAATAGGAGGAGCATGAAGAAGTTAGAGGTGAAGTGAGACATGCATGTGAATATGAGATTTAGTGAACAATTAACATCAAAGAAGTAAGGCCAAGGCTCTAATACAAAAACCAGGGGTCTACCCATTTGTTAACATGCTCAAAAACAAAACCTAAGAGGTGGCACAAGTGCCCTACTACTCAAAACATCAAGCATTGATCAATGAAGCTTCAAACTAGGGCATGCTAAGAACAAAATTCAAACAAATGGAGAACATGTCTTAAAAATCAAGCAATTAAGTAAAAAGACCCCTCAATCATGTATAAAAAACATATCAAGTTCACATGGAAAAAATAAGAAGCAAACCACATCAAATAATAGCTCAAATGTCACTTAGGGTTTCACTAACTTCTACACAAAGCAACAAGCCAAAACATGTTCAAACAAACCATAAAAAATCATGGTAAAAATCAATAACATACCTCAACATGTTCAGAACACATATCAAAAAGAATCAGAGGCAAAACTATTTTCAAAATCACTATGGAAATTAAACAAGTCAGATTGTGCTAGAAAGGAAACAAATAAAAGAAAATTAATTGGAAAATTAATTCAGAAATGAAAAAAAAATAGAAAATTAAAAAAATGGAAAAATAAAGAAAACTCCAAAAAGTGTTCATGAATTTTTTTAGGATTTTTGAATGTCTTTTCTTATTTTAAAAAATGAAATTTGAAACAATTAATAAAAGGAAAATAAAAATGAAATAAAATGGAAGTAGGTGCATTAAGCATGAAAAAACAGTTCATTCAGGTTGGGCCTAGAATAAGGGAGGTGTGATTAGCATTGCAAGCCCAATCCAATTCAGTGCATCACACACAAATTATCATGGAATTCACTAACATTCAGAGTCGGTAACAAGCGCATGATTGATCCTACGCATATGATGGAGTCAATAAACCAAGAAAAGTCAACAAATCAGTGGTTCACAAAACGCGCGCATGATAAGTACAATGGACGAGCACACAACTGAAACAATTCAAAATTATAAAGCCACGTGAAGATCACATGCATTTTAATGTGCTAGATATATGATAGTCGTCCATATCAAAAAACGAAGGGATCAAATTATGTCTTCTCCAATGTTTTCCCTCTCACCTGCGTTTCAAATGTTTCCAGAATCCGGTGACTGGAGCTAGGGTTGCGGCACTGGAAAATTCACGCGAAGAACAAATCCACACAAAAATCAATCAAAATCTCCAGATCTACTCATCTCACCAAGTTGAACATGAATATGCATTCAAAATCACCAAACAACAACAAACACGCACGAATTGAATGAAATAAAACTTGACATCAAAACTTCCAATCCATAATACACTCATAATTCTCAACCATTTTCGAAACCAAATATATCAGAATGATCAGTGCAACATGTAGATCACAAAACACACAAAAAACTCAAGATTTAGATCCACGAATTCAGAGCCATATCTGAACTTGAAGAACCTGAAATAGGTCAAGAATGCCTTCCAAAAGCTGCAGATCAACTTACTTTAACCTCTCCTTGAAAAATAAATGAAAGATAGATCTTGAAAGAGCCTAGATCTTGAGATTCAAATGCTTTTGTCTCTGAATGGTACTATGAAGAATCCTTGCTTAGAGCTGTAATCAGAGGTGGATTCTTACTCCTTAAGCTTCACTGATCATGATTATGGAAAAAGAAATGGCAATGTGTGGGTAGAATGAAAATTTTGAAGGCTTTTGCAAATGAGCAAGAAAAGTTGGAAATGAATAATGAGAGAGGCTGGGGCTCTAAAATCCGTGTGAGTTTCTTATATATGGTGCATTTTGAATACTGATTAGGGTTTTAGTGTGAGTGGAGGCAAGGAAAGTGTGATTGGAATAATTTTACAAAGTTGCATGAAATATTTGATTGATTAATTCATGCGTGCATTTCCTTCCCCATGTGCACAAACTGATTCATTTCAAAGCCCTTAGCACCCTTGGATTAATCTTGAGACTTGGAATCAATTGGATCATGCATTATGTGATGTTTTGAAAAAATGCAATTTGTGAAATATCTCACTTTTAATTCATGGGTTCTTCACAAATCTTGATAAAAATCACTTGTGTTGAATTGAATTTGAGTATAGTGATCAACATTAGTCCATTAAATTCCTTAGAAATGAGATATGAGTGTTTTTGCATTTGGTGCATTCTTGAAAATATGGCAAAGCCCTAAAATTTAACCAACTTCAAATGGCCATAACTTTAAAACCACAGAGGTTGTGATCAAGTTCTTGAACTTTTTGGAAAGGGGAAAAGATGTTCTACAAGTTTCATGTTTGAGGAAAATCCATTTGGAGTCATCTTGGTCATGAAAGAATGGATTGAAAGTTAGGGCAAAACTATCCAAAAAAAGAAACTTTTATTACAAGTCACTTTCTAATTTTGGCAAGTTCCTTCCAAACCCTTGATTCTTGATTCTTGTCATCAACAAAGCCATTATTTTCCCTCAAGAGGATCCATAAACTTGAAAATCGTGATTGGAGCCCTTGAAAACCCATGGTTGACTTTTCTTCTGCTCAGTTGACCTCTTTCTTCATTTACAAGAAACTGATCAAATACCTGACTTCCTCAATGCGTTTTTGCATCAAACTTCATACCTAGGCCTTATATATCCCATATAAGCCTTTGACCACAAGAATTGGTAAAAGATATGAGAATTCCTTGATCTGAAGCAAACCCCTAATTAGGGTTTTTCTGTGTAGGAGCATGTTGCACCTCTGAACTTCTGATGATGTTTCCCCCTTCTAGGGTTTTGTGGATGACCTTGAACTTGTATAATAAGTGAAGATACATTTTGAGCTTATTGCAAGATCACTTGGCTGTTGACTTGACTTTGAAGAATCATAACTTGTTGGATGACTGATCACATGCCCTATGCTATAACTATGGATGTCATGCCTCATTTTTCTATGCCACATGCTGGGATATGTGAGCTACATGCTATGCTATATGGTATGCAAATTATGTGCAAATGATGTGAAAAAGAGTGGTCAAATTTTGGGGTGTTACAATGATATGTGGGGTTAGTTATATAATTGATCTTGTTTGTGTGTTGATTTGTTGTGGTTGATTGCCTAAATTAGTTGATGTGGTCGAATTAGACGTAGAATCATTAATCGGTGTTTTTTGTGTGTGATTTTGTTGTATTGAATTTGCACTATGATGGTATGAGACTTGATACTGAAGGTTGGAAGAATTAGTTGATGTTGTCAAATTAGTCGTAGGATAACTAATTTATGTTGTTTGAGTAGGATTATCCATGTTGTTGTTGTAATGTGTTGTTTTGGAATTGAAGCGAAGAAGAAAGTCAGGACAGAATGAGAAAACAGAGAGAACTAAGAAGAGAAATGCAGGGAATTCACGTTGGAACAACCGTCCCTTGACGGTGACGAACGTCACCTGGCTGAATGTGACGACCGTCTGGCCTTGTAACAACCATCACGCTTCTTATTGGGACGACCGTTTGGCTTTGTTCCTGTCACCCCTTTTATTTGTGATGATGGCCTTTTCCCTTCTGTTTTTGTTGTATTATGTTGGATAACACGTATACTTTTGGGTTCAGTAACTTTATTTAAGAAGAGTATCATATTTGATTATATAAGTAACAGTAGGACAATATTCATTTAAAAGGAATTATTTGAATAAGCAGTAACATGATAAATTAGTAATACTTAAAAGGGAGTTATTTAAGTAACGGTAGCAATAATATTTGTTGACAGGAATTATCTAGTAGCAGTGGTGATAATAGGATGTATTAGGAATTATTTTAGTAGAAGTGTAGTGGTAAAGTAATATGTGGCAGGTAATATTTCAATAGTAGAGTTTAACCAATAACAGTATTAGAACAGTCCTAATAAATTAATGTAGAGTAGGAATATTAGTAATCCTAGTAGAAGAGTTAGGCGGTTTGGTTGCGTTGTAAATGGGTTGTTCTTTGTGTTGTGTTCCTTGTTGGAAGTTGCGAAGTTGTTGGTATGAATCTTGTTGCATTGCCTATTAGTCGCAAGAAATAAGTTGTAGGCCTTTGGCCAATGTTGATTTGTTGTTGTTTTTAAGTTGTAGGCCTCGAGCCAACATTGATTTGCTGTTGGTGTTAAGTTGTTGTAGTATGATATTGTTACTAAGTTGTGATAATATGTTGTTGTTGCGTGATTATATGACTATTTTGTTGTTATTCTGATATTATATCGTTGCATAAATATCATATCAAGTAGGAGCGGATGCTCGGTAAATTGACCTAGATTGGCAAAATAAAGTCGAAGGTTAATGCCTTGTTGTTGATGCCTCTATTAATTGGCAAATTATTAAGTTGGGAGTTATGCTCCAACGATACCATATGCATGTGCATTTTTCAAGTAACATTCCACGTTGCATAGATTGTTGTTGTGTTGTTGATTTATGTCGATTATAATGTTGTGAAGTGGTGATCTTATAATCTGATCTAATATGTTATTTATCATATATCTAATTATATAGTTCGATATCTCACCCCATCTGTTTGAATGTTACCCTCTATTGATAACATGCAGGTAATCCAAAATAGAGTTGTTTACCTTTGTTAGTTCGAGTCGATGTCATCGCTCTGATACGTGACACTCGGGGGTTTGAATGCTTGTTGCTTGAAAGTTGTTTTTATTATGATGCTGAATTTTCTTTAGTTGAACTCGAAAGATTTCTTGTATTTTGAAAGTTGTTTTAAGTTGAATAAAAATGTGTTGTCATTAAAGTTGAATATGGTGAATCCCCTACTTAGTAATAAATTTGTTTTGTTTTAAAGACTAATTGTAGTTGTTAGTCGTCACCCGATGATTTAAGTGTTATGTATTCGTTTACATGCGATAGATATCGTTGCTTTAAGTTGTTAAGTGTAGAATTCCATTTGTTTGTTGAAATTTTGAAACTTTGATTCTATTAAATTCGTTGGGTAGAAATGGGGTGTTACATTAGTGGTATCAGAGCAGGTCGATCCGCCTGGCCAAGTTGTCTAAGGTTGTTTATTCCTTAGTACACGACATGTGTTTGAAACACTGTTAGTACTTGTTGTGGGTTTTCTAGCCGTTTGTCTCCAGGAGTTGGTTTGAAAAAAGGGGGAGAGGTTTGCTTCTAAGATATGTTTGTGATATGTGAAGTTGGTTCAAGGTTGTATTGATTACAAGAGTGCAAGTCTTGTCGAAATTGTGTGGTTGTGAATTGACGCGAGTATGTAGTCATGATTCTATTTTTCGGTCAAGTTGAGACATTTTGAAGGAGGAGGAGTCAGTATAATTGATGTTTTATTCTCAGAGAAGCGGGAGCAATGTGATGAATAGTGATATGCAAATGGAGTATAAGTTGGAGTTGGAGTCGGTTGAGGAATGGTGTTTATCCGCTAAGCAAGTAAGATAAATCATAATAGATGAAGCTTATATGAGTGCATGTATATGATGACGGTTATGTGAGATGTGCTCGGATTATTGATGGTGGGTTAAGAAGGTGATTGGAAATAAGAATCTATCCCAAAAGAATTGTCGATTTGTTGGATCAACTAATAAACTTGTATGCCTTAAGTATTGTCAGATTAAAGTTGGATGATTTTTTAGAGTTGGGTGAAATGCAAGGATAGTTGGAAGAGTTTGGAAGAAAGAGAAAGAGGTAGAACTCATGTTCACCAATTTTGGTTTTTATTTTCGTATTTATGGAGCAGCCTTCAGTAAAAGAGGCATAACGTTTTACTCGTAAATATGATGGGAGCCATTCTAGACTTTTTGGAAAGATTACGAAAATCCCTACAGTTTTCATATAAACTTTGTCTTTGGCATGTTTTTGAATAAGGATACAAACGCGTTTGAATAATTGGGTCTGATGTTAATTTTGGTGGGAGTTTGTATACAGGATTTCTTGACCAGTCCCATTGCAAGGATGATAATTTTTTACTCGTAACTCAGATTTAAGTGATTCTTGAAGTTCTGGAATCTACATGAAATTCCTTTCAATTTGGAATATAATTTTGTGTTTGATAGGTCTGTGTTGAAGGAGATAATCGTGGTTGAAGTTAGACAATTCTTGCTGGAAATAGTAAGATGAAGTCAAGTATAAAATGTTTGGTATTAGGAAGAAGTTAAGAGTATCAGAGGAGAACATGGAAGTGCGATGTATAATGGTTGAAAATGAGTAGACTATAGAAATTTTGGAAGAAGGTTAAATAGTAAAGAGGATTGTGTGTTATTGATGATGTGGTGTCGGCATGTGTCGGGAAAATTTTGAAAGTTTCTATCACCAACCAGAGGTTGAGATGGTATTGTTGAGATTGTGATTAGAATGAGAATCAAGTGTTGAACTATACAGATCAGTGAAGTTATGAGATTAAGAAGAAAGACGACAAAATTGTTAGTGTTGTTAAAAGCTCTTGACTTGGATAAATGTTTCGATTGAAGTGGACAAATTTGGATGGTACTTGATGTGGTAGTGATTCCGGTATTAGAAGGATTTTGGAGAATTGTGCTAGTATGAGTAGGACTTGATAAATTAGTTATTTGATTGGTTTGGTTAATGTGCACATGATAACTGTAGGTTATTGATGCAAAATCGGTGGTTAATGGGTGTTAAGAACCGTTTAGGAGATGATTTTCCTTGTTGGGATTAATTGGACAATATATCCTTATGTTGTTGTAATGTTGTTATGCATTAATATGAGTTTGGACGGTGTGTGAATATAAGATGATAAATTTGAAGTTTATGTTTTAAGATGATTGGCGATTCATGAAAGCATCTATCCTATTGAATATCTAGGATTGGCTGCAGTTGTAGTTGCGTTGAATATTCGGAGTTATTATTTTAGGGATCTAAGTTCGAAGTATTCAGTAATCACAAGAGTGTAGAACACCTGTTGTTCGTAATTTCTGGTGAATTAAGTCAAAAGTCTTTTCTAAGGTCTACTTTGATGGTCGGAAGTTGATGTGAACTTGGTAGATTTGATGGTTGCTAGTACTCAGAGTGCACAGAGAAAGCATGTTGTAGCATTATTTGTTCTTATGTGGGTAACAACAATGTTTGTAGTTTGATTACGTTGATGTTGTGTTAGGCTTTTGTGTTCTTATCCTTGTTGTTGCCTCATTACCTATGGTGATATTTCAAATGTGAGTAGCTAATTAATATGATGGGGAAATTAAGGGAGTGTTGTCGATGGTGATGGTAATGATCGTGTTGTATTCTGGTCCATAGTGAACCTGTGTGTTCTTAAATTGGTGATTCATGTGGTTTGAGTTAGTTGTCGAGTGCATTGTGTGAGCATTGCATCTTGTTGTTGTCATTGATAAGTTGTATCATTGTATTGTGTTATTTCTGGTGTTGTCATTTGTAGCATGAGAGTTGATTAGTTGGATGCGAGAACGTAGTTAGATTATTTGCCTTCAGTAAAAAACTTAGGACAAAAATATTCTAAGTGGGAGAGAGTTTAAACACCCTATTTATTTAATTAAATATCTTCATATTACTGGTGTTGATTTGTGTTGATTATTAAAATTGTGTTGTGTTGAGTTTCTATGTTGGTTTTAGTCGAATTATTTTAATTAAGTTTATTTAAGTTGTGTTGTGGTTAGTCGAATTCAATTAAGTTGATTAAGTCGCAGAAATAGTTTTGGAATGATACCATTATATCTAGTGGGCTTGTTTGTGAATATAATAATGAGTTGTTGTAGTTGATTGCATGTTTGTTGTGTATTTGTCGTGTTTTATGTGCCCGTAGTGAGGGGTAGTGGTCTCAAGATTGAGTCTTGAGGGTAGTAGGGGTGTATGACTAATAATGTAGAGATTAATGGTGTGTGGAGTAACGTTAATTAGATTATTTTAATTAATATTTGCTCAACCATAGTATAAAATGGGTAATTAACATAATTATAGGAGTGATGGAAATTATATTATTATTATTATTATTATTATTATAATTATTATTATTATTATTATTATTTTAATAATTAAAAATTCAAATTGAATTGGTAATGGTGAGTGGAGTAAAATAAATACGTATAGGTGGACTTAGTGGAGAGTTATTTATCATATATCTGATTATATAGTTCGATATCTCACACATTCTGTTTGAATGTTACCATCTGTTGGTAACGTGCAGGTAATCCAGAATAGAGTTGCTTAACTTTGTTAGTGCGAGTCGGTGTCATCTCTCTGATACGTAACACTCATGGGGTTGAACGCTTGTTACTTGAAAGTTGTTTTTATTCCAATGCTGAATTTTCTTTAGTTGAACTCAAAAGATTTCTTGTATTTTGAAAGTTGTTTTAAGTTGAATAAAAATGTGTTGTCACTAAAGTTGAATATGGTGAATCCGCTTCTTAGTAATAAAGTTGTTTTGTTTTAAAGACTAATTGTAGTTGTTAGTTGTCACCCGATGTTTTAAGTGTTATATATTCGTTTATATGTGATAGATATCGTTGCAATAGGTTGTTAAGTGTAGCATTCAATTTGTTTGTTGAAATTTTGCAACTGTGATGCTATTAAATTCGTTGGGTAGAAATGGGGTGTTACAAGATGTATATTGATGAGATTATAAAGTTGCATGGGATACCTTCGAGTATTGTGTCAGATAGAGACTTGCGGTTTACATCGAGGTTTTGTAAGAGTTTACAAGATGCTTTGGGAACTAAGTTGAGGATGAGTTATGCTTATCATCCGCGGACAAATGGTCAGACGAAAAAGACTATCCAATATTTAGAATATTGGCTGAGAGCTTGTGTGTGGGACCAAGGAGGATCTTGCGATAGTCATTTGTCGTTGATCGAGTTTACATACAACAAAAGTTTTCACGCTAGTATTGGAATGGCTTCATATGAGGTGTTGTTGTGAGTTAGCAGAGAGTTTTGTACAAGGACCTAAGATTGTACAATAGACAATTGAGAAGATTAAGATGATTCAAGAGAGGATGAAGACATTGCAGAGTCGTCAGAAGAGTTACCATGATAAGAGAAGGAAACCACTAGAATTCCAAGAGGGAGATCACGTGTTCCTGAGGGTTACTCCAATGACCGGTGTGGGTCGG
Organism: Lathyrus aphaca; assembly: GCA_963966055.1. Taxonomy (NCBI): domain Eukaryota; kingdom Viridiplantae; phylum Streptophyta; class Magnoliopsida; order Fabales; family Fabaceae; genus Lathyrus; species Lathyrus aphaca. Next base: position 355,448,399 of record OZ014521.1, on the reverse strand, counting down.
GCTTTGAAGTCTAGAAAACTCACTCTGTGTTTTGTTGGTCTGTATCAGATCATGCAAAGGATATGAGGGGTTGCCTATCGGGTGGCTTTACCACTGTCACTTGCAAATTTACATGTTGTGTTTCATGTATCGCAATTGAGGAAATACATTCCGGATTCGTCACATTCGATCCAGATGGATGATGTTCAGGTGAGGGATAACCTGACATTTGAGGTTGTGCCTGTGAGGATTGATGGTCGAGAAATGAAGTAATTGCAAGGTAAAGAGATTGATTTTGTGAAGGTATTGTGGGTGGACCAGCTGGTGAAAGTTAGACTTTGGAGCATGAAGATCAGATGAAGGAGTCGTTGTAACACCCCGAAATCTAAATTAATTATTTATTCAATTATGTAATTGATTTAGGAGGCGTTTGGTGAATTTTGGAGCATATCGGAATAAATGATATTATTTTAATGATTTTAACATAATTAATAATGGTTTATTATTTAAACTGTTATAATTATTTAAAATAAATAACAAATATGGAAAGATGGTCCTTAAGGAAAATGAGCAAGGGTAGAATTGTAAAGTCATAAGTTGAGATATTTTGTCTAAAGAAGAGAAGTTAGATCAATTCTAACTTATCGTGAAAATTTGTGAAGAACTCGGAGGAAGAGAAGGAGAAAACCCTAAGCCTTGAAGAACTACTATGGAATCTTAGAGAAGGAGGAACGATTCGGATTTTCTCTAAGGTATGGGGAGATTTTCATCGTTTATTATGATAATATGTTGTTTTGAATTATGAATAGAATAGGGTTTATAGAGTTTTGGGATAACTATGAGGTTTGATGCAATAGGTATTGTTTGATGAATTATGATGTGTAAAATGGTTTGTAATGATGTATTTGATGTCTAATTTGATGCATTGTTGTTGTATGTAATTATTTATTGGTTGGTAAGAAGTTTTGGTCTGCATTAGGATGAATTCATATGAAAAATTGAGGTGTTTTGGTGCATAATTCATAAAACAGCAGGAAAATTGCTTATGTACAGGTGTTAATCGATTAACCAAATGGTTAACTGATTAACCAGTGTAAAATGCATTTTTTTGGGCAAAAATTGAGGTGTTAATCGATTAACCATTGTGTTAACCGATTAACACTGTAACAAAGGCAATTTTTATTTTTGAAAAATTCATAATTTTTTATCCGTATCTCCGATTGAGGTCCCATTTGGAGCGTCGAAAAGCTAACGAGATGAACTTTAATTTGATGAATTAAAATGAGTGATGTGAGACATTTTCCACTGCTGAATTTTAGAAAACGTTGAATTGATTTTTATAATTATAAACATGGATTGATTATAAATTGATGATTTAATGTTGTTGATAAATGGAGTATTGTTGATGTGTTTCCATGATAAAGAACATGATTAATGATGATTAATTGTTAAATATGAAATGGATGATGCACATGTTGATTTTTGATGATTTTGAGGATAATAACATCATTACATTTCATAGCATCCTGTGTTGGGAATTCGGTCCATTTGTAGCTTCAATCCTATTGTGTGAATTGAAGTGATATGTTGATTATATTGTGCTCCCTTGTGGAGGGTTGATGGCCAGTGTCCATCCATGGAGATCGGTACCACATCCATGTGAGTAACTTGCAAATAGCCAAGAGTAGATTGCAGTGTTGGAGGAGCTAGCCTTTGAGTATTTTTATTTATCGTTTTTAGTAGTATTTAGGGGTGTCCTGCTCTGAGTTATTTAACATTGGGTTTTGATCATTTGTGAACCTTGTGTTCTTTTGTTCTGTTGGATTTCTAACGTTGTTAACGTTGTTAATGTTGTTTTGACTTAGACATATTCTTTTATGAGTTATCTTTATTTGTCTTAGATTTTTAAGTATAATTTTGTCGCGTGGTTGTAAGTTATGTGTTGATAATTATGGTGCAACTTGTGTTACAGGATAGGACAATTAGTATTTTTATGATTTGATTATATGTGACACCTTTCCTTGTTGATTATACTCTGATATTTTTGATAAAATGTTATTATAATATTTGTGTGGTAGAAGAGTGTTACATCGGCTCACCCAATATAAAAGACTTTTTGGGTCACTAAGATACCTTTGTCACACAAGGTCTGACTTAGCATACATTGTTGATATGGTGAGTAGATTCATGCAGAAGTCAAATGTATCACATCTAGCAGCGACGAAGAGGATATTATGGTATCTAAAAGGAAATTTTGACTATGGCATTTTGTTTCATGCAGCTGATGAAGGAAAAGAATGCAACATAGTGGGATACACTGACTCAAGTTGGTGTTGTGATGTTGAGGATCAAAAATCCACAGCTGGATATGTGTTTATGTTAGGTGGTGCACCAGTTGCTTTGAGTTCGAGAAAGGAGCCTGTAGTGGCATTGTCATCATGCGAAGCAGAGTACATAGCTGCTACTCTTTGTGCATCCCAAACAACATGGATGGTGAATCTGGTCGAAGAGATTACATCGAAGAGTCATGGAGCAATTACTAAGAAGACCGACAACATGTCAGCTATCAATTTGGCGAAGAATCTGATAGCGCATGGCAGAAGCAAGCACATTGAAATGAGATTTTATTATCTTCGAGAGCAGGTAGCAGATGAGAAGATGAACTTGGAGCATTGTTGAATTGAGAATCAGATTGCAGATATCATGACGAAGGGAGTGCAGGTCGATGTATTCAAGAAACTAAGGTCTATGATGAATATAGAAATCTTAGACACAATGAATTAGGTGGTGTGTTGAAAGTGTAATTCCTAGTGTCAAATTTGATTTAAATCTAAAAAAGAGAGATTTTATTTAGTTCCAAAATAGATATTTTGGGTTTTTATAGTTTTGAGCTTTTAGCTTGGGAAATAAGCTAATTTGGATCTATAAATAGGGAGTAACCCTTATTTTGTAATCATTCCAAAATATTGTATTCAGAGATTTGTAGTTGCAAAGTGATATAAAAAGGTTTTCCACAGTTTGCAGAATATTCATCTTCCTTTTTAAATCTTAACTCTTTCTCTTCTCAATTTTCTTTTATTATCCGCCATGCAACAATCTTGTTCATTAAGATTGATTGAAATTCTCTATAGATTTTGGAGGATTTCCATCAAAATCCACAATACAAAAGTAATTTGCATCTAGGCTAGAAATTTCATCTTTCTTAAAATTTGAAAAAATAATTGGGCGGATTTTCAAGAAGTCGAAAGCTAGAATTATAAGGTTGGTCAACGTATCATGCGATCATGATTCTTGCAATATCTCACATGCTTCATCATGTAAATGCTTCCCATTGTACTTTGGAGCTGTGCCATAAGAGAGCAGTTCCCCAATCTCCACACTTGCATACTTATTTCCATGCACATTAATAAAAGTGGTCATTTAACAAGACCGGAAATAAAGTTTTGAGAAGTCATGTTTAATCAATAATTGGGAACGTGAGTTTTTTAGAGTAATAGCTTTTCTCAAATCTTCGCCAAGGCCCACGGGTAGTTTACAGATATGATCTCTTTTACTGGAAAAGGTTCCGGGCCGTCCTTAGTTGAATTCAAGGATCTCCTGCTTAATGTTTTCATCTTCAATAAGCCTTGTCAACCATGTTAATCAATCAGAACCGAAACACATAGATTTGTCAAAAATTCCACAAACATATGTGAGAAGCTTTACTGATTTTAACCAAACCAATGACAAACCAAAAACAATACATAAAAATTCAAATACTGATCCATAAAGGATGACTCATATCGCTTGCGTATAAAATGGACGACCAAATCAAAAAAGCATGAGACGCAGTTACTGGACTGTTAATTCATACCCTTAATTTTTCTTAATAGAAATAATGTTTGAAAAGCAACTAATTAATTGTTACTACATAATATTTCTAGTAATATTTATTCCATTCATCATCAGCGACGACAAGATCAACCTATTAATACATAACCTGTTCATCACATATTTATAGTTTCCATCACCAACCTTCAGTCAACGATCATTACGATTATCTTTCTAATAAAAAGCTAATGGCCGTATGTATCCTTATGCTTCTATATCAAAAGGCAAGAGACCTTGTAAAGAATAGTTTGATACCTCAAAATATTCCATTGGAAGAAGAGGAGATGCATGTAACAATTTACTAGCCCTTTCTGGAGCAGTAATTGTGTAATTCTATTAAGCATCTGCACTGATAGTGTTGGGAAATAACCTCCATAATTCCCCTTCTCCATGAACTCAAAAATAGGTACTTGTGAAAACGTGAAAAATAAGTAAAAATGACACAAGAATTTTAGCATGGAAAACCTTCTCAATGTGAGAAAGAGAAAAAACCATGGGACCCTTAGGCCTCTTAAACATCCACTATAATGATAATGGGAATACAACAACTTACCTTTAGGTGAAACTCACTACAATATTTCTCTCAATTTATAAGAAACATTCTTACAAATTGGCTCACTATTTCTCTCACAAGAAAACTCTCTAAAAAACAATTTTCTCTCTTGCGCAAAACTCTATTTCTCTTTCTTCTTGTTTTTCCTTGTGGTTGTGTTTTGAATGCTTGTTATTGGTCCTATTTATAAGAGAAGCAAGCCAAGATGGTCTTACATGCATGAAGACACTTGTTATTTTCCTTTCATGCAATATACCAAGTGTCATTTGCACCATACTTCTCTTCATCATAACCAACCTCCAATTTTACCAAATGAATGTTGACTATATGAAATGGTTGGACCCCATATTTCTCCCCCTCCAGCCATAGGGGAATGATCTTGATTAGTTTGGAGTTGCTGCTAGTTCAGCAACTTGTTTGCAGAACTCTATCTTCTCTTTTGGAAGAGGTTTTGTCATTATGTTTTCCCTATTCTCATTGGTGTGAACTTTCTCTACTTTCAACAATTTACTCTCCAACACATCACGAATCTAGTGATACCTTACGCCAATGTGTTTTAACCTTGAATGGTATGTCGAGTTCTTGCTGAGATGGATTGCACTCTGATTGTCGCAATAAAGAACATAACTTTCTTGATTTTTACCTATCTCTTGCATGAACTTCTTCATCCACATGATCTCCTTACAACCTTCAGTGATTGCAATGAATTCAACTTCTGTGGTACTAAAAGCAATGCACTTTTGTAATCGTGATTGCCATGAGACAGCTCCCCCTACAAAAGTAATCAGATATCCATAAATAGTTTTTCTTTAATCTACATCCCCTGTCATATCTGCATCTACATACCCAATGAGTAATTTCTTTTCATTGCCAAAGCACAAACATTGTTTGGCAGTTCCTCTTAGATACCTCAGTATCCCTTTCACAGCATTCCAATGTTCCTTTCCTGGATTCGACAGGAATCTACTCACAACTCCTATAGCATAAGCAATGTCAGATCTTGTGCAAACCATTGCGTACATAAGGCTACCCACAGCTGAAGAATAGGGCACTTTGCTCATTTCTTCCCTTTCTTCTTCATTGCTTGGACATTATGTTTTATTGAGTTTCAGATGACCAGGTAGTGGGACATGCACATGTTTAGCATTATACATGTTGAACCTCTCAATGACTTTCTTGACATAATCTTCTTGAGACATCCAAAATATTCTTTTGGGACGATCTCGAATGATCTTCATTCCAAGAATTTTCTTTACCGCTCCTAAATCTTTCATGGCGAAAGACTTGCTCAATGCCTTCTTTAGAGCAGCTATCTTTGTCTTGTCTTTCCTGTAGATGTTTTAGATTGGCTACATTTTATGGTAAAATGTGTTTCTATTTCTGAATGTCATATGTGATGTTATGACATGTGATTTAAGCATTATACAGTAGTGAAGGTTATTGTATGTAGTTGTTTTCTTAATATGTCAAGAACGATGTCATGACATATTTAACTGGACCTGATGACCTAGTTGAATCCTTATTTCCTACGCACGTTTTTGCTGTCACTAATTATGTGTTTTGCTAAGAATTAATAGGCGCGGTTTGCTAGAACGAAAGAATTCAGCATGGAGTAATATTAGCAGAAGAATTTATTTGGATCTATTTTAGTTCCTTTATTTTAGGAATTATTGTATTTGATTGTGCAAGTTCAGCATGCACATGCCCATGATTCAGATTCTACAAAAAGGTTGCATTACCCTAATATGAACACACGAAGATATAGAGAAAATAAGAAGTGCAGTATTCAGCGTTTTTGGGTGTTTTAGTTTTCTTGTGAGCCAAGCAATTATCCTGTTGATGATTGTTTTGGACTAGGTGTATCAAGTTGTATGTTGTCCACTCTAAGCTTTTAAGAAAGAGTGTTTGTACTTGACTGAAGCTTTGAAGCAAGGTCAAAGATTTTTTTTGAAGTGTGTATTCTCGTTAATTGAAGATGGATAAGAGACTTTGAAGCCTGAGGAAGATTGGAGCAAAGATGAGGATGAGTTAGCTCTATGGAATTCTAAAGCCTTGAATTATTTGTTCAATGGTATCGATAAAAACATATTCATACTGGTGCACCATTATGAATTGGCCAAAGACGTTTGGGACATTATCAAAACCACTCATGAAGGAACCTCCAAAGTCAAGATGTCAAGATGTCAGATGCTTACAACTAAATTTGAAAATATGAGAATGAAAGAATATGAGACTATTCATGACTTTCACATGAATATTCTTGATATTGCTAACACCTCAGGAGCTTTAGGAGAAAAATGTCTGATGAAAAGCCTATGAGGAAAATTCTCAGATCACTTCCCAAAAGATTTTCTATGAAGGTAACTGCTATAGAAGAGGCACGGGACATATGTAACATGAAGGTTGAAGATCTCATTGGATCTCTTCAGACATTTGAAATGGGATTCAGTGATGTTCCTGAGAAAAGAAATAAAAGCATAGCCCTTATGTCAAATATTGAGGAAGAAGCAGGTGAAGTGGAACATAAAGAAAGCCTGAAAGAAGTTGTTGCCATGATGGGAAGACAATTCAACAAGGTCATGAAAAGGATGAATCTGAACTCAATTCCAAGTGTCAGGAACACTTCATCTGACATCAGCAAATCAAATGAGTCTAGGTCTAAACTTGAATAGAAGTCTATTCAAAGTAAAAGAGTTCAATGTCATGGGTGTGATGGTTTTGGCCACATTAGAGCTTAATGTCATACTTATCTGAAGGGACAAGAGGCTTATCTGTTACATGGTCTGATGGATATTCTGAAAGTGACTTTGAAGAGGAATTAACTAAACATATCATTGTCTTGACAGGGACATGTAATTCTGATGATGATTCTAGTGAGGAGGATCTAACTTTTGAAGAACTTGTAGCTTCTTATAAAAAGTTATGTATAATATGTGGACAAGTGATTCAAGAAGGAGAAAAACAGAAGAACATCATAGCAACACTGGAGGCTGAAAAGGAAGAGAATTTTTCTACAATATTTAATCTGAATAATGAAGTCACCATGCTGAATTCCAAGCTTGATCAAATGACCAAATCCATCAGAATGTTGAACAGTGGATCTGAAACTCTTGATGATATTCTTTAGTCTGGAAGAAGTGCAGGAGACCTATCTGGGATAGGATTTGATGGTTCTAAAAACAATTCATCAAGTAAAATCCAACCTGAGATCAAGAATGATATTATTAATCAGATGTCAAAACCAGTGTCTCAACATCTTGGTTCAGAAAGATCTACTCATCAAAGGAAAAAGGTACCAAAGGTGGAGGTGACACTACTGTGGCAGATTTGGTCAATGAGTTCCTAAGCGTGTATCCTTGATAGCTCACACTTCTCTTAGAGTATCAGCTAAATAGAATTGATATTTTGACAATGCTTGTTATAAACATATGACTGGAATAAAAAATCGGTTGGTTGATATCAAGCCTCATTCTACCAGCTATGTGACTTTTAGTGATGGAGAAAAGGGAGAAATCAAAGGGGTTGGAAAACTAGAGTATTCGGGTGTTCCAAATCTTGATGGTTTATTACTTGTGAAATGATTGACTGCTAATATTATTAGCATCAGTCGGCTATGTGATCAAGGATTCAGTGTCAACTTTACTAAATCAGAATGTCTTTTCACAAATGAAGAAGAGGTAGTGGTCATGAAGGGAGTCAGGTCTAGAGATAACTGTTATCTCTGGGTTAATCAAGATTCTAGTTATTCATTTGTGTGTTCTCTATCCAAAGAAGATGAAGTAAAATTGTGGCATCAAAAGATGGGTCATATTCATCTAAGAAGAATGAAAAGAGTTATAACTATGCAAGTTGAAAGAGGAATCCCTAAGCTTCAGATTAATAAAGGAAAAGTATGTGGGGAATGTAAAGTTAGAAAGAAACCAAGATGTCACATCTGAAGATTCAACATCTTACTATATCCAAAGTCTTGGAGCTATTGCACATGGATTTGATGGGTCACATGCAGGTTGAAAGCCTTGGTGGGAAGAGGTATTCATATGTGGTGGTGGATGATTATTCAAGGTTCACTTAGATACATTTTATCAAAGAAAATTCTGATGTTTTTGATGTGTTCAAAGATTTTTATCAAAGACTTTAGAGGGAAAAAGAGAGTTGTGTTATGAGTATTAGAAGTGATCATGGGAAGGAATTCGAGAATCAAAAGTTTTCTGAATTCTGCTCATTTAAATGTATCAGTCATGAATTATCTTCTCCCATTACTCCTCAGCAAAATGGAGTTGTGGAAAGGAATAACTATAACACCCTTTCTACCCACAAACAAAATTAATCGTATTATTGAATAAAATCAGAGTTCGACATGAAAGGGCATCACATTTTCAACATATCATCGTAATAAAAGCAAACGATGTGTCTTGTCCCGTAACACGGGTTGTAAATTTTATTCATAACAACAAAATAAAACTTCAATTCATGGCAACATATCATTATTCAGACATCTTAATCAACAAGATAAAAAGGATTCAATTATAAATCAACATCATCCTCAAGTATTAAAAGAACTGAAACAACAAATATAAACCAAGTGTTCCCCAGTGTTACATGACTCAAAGAAGGACACCACCTAAACTCTATACACAACGGGACGCACTCCAAGTTACCTCCGAAAATCTTCCGCTAAGCTTCATAATCTGCAGGATGGCATAATAGACCATCACAAAGGGCAAGCAGGGTGAGTAATCCAAATTCAATAAAAATAGTAGAAGTTTGAATCATAAGAAACAAATAATCATACAACCACTACAGTAACTCACCCACATATAATCATCAACAATTAGACATCATCAAACAAACTATGCGATCATGATATGCCACATAGAATGAAAAGCAACCTCATAAGTGCATGTGGTATCGGTTTCAACATGTGATGGACACTGGTCATCTACCCTCCACAAGGGAGCAAAACATAATAAACAACACCTTAATCCGCACAATGGGATTGAAGCCTCAAATCAACATAGGAGATGCCATGAATGCAAGATACACAAAACAACATCATCATCATCATCATCGTTCATCAATATGTGTATCGGCATTCATCATTTGTCATCATCATAATCTTATCCATACTATTGTTTCATCATGTCATCATTCCTACTACTTATTCATCATTATTATCTCATATCATCATTATTACTATTAAGCCTAGCATACTTAAACATGTAGTAATTCTTCCAACATTAACATAGGAACATGGCACGAACGATCAGACATCAAATTCAGCAACAAAAGAACATTATTTCTTAGGATTACAATGTTATCTAAGCGAGGGGAACATCTCACTAAGTGGCGCACTCCCTGACTCTTCTCGCTAAGCGAGCTCCAACTCGCTAAGCAAGGAACACGATTCGCATAAGTAAGCCCTGCAATTTCTGCAGAATCCAACCACACTCAGAACAACCCTAATCCTCTCAAAACATCAGAGGAATAACAGTAATCGTCCAAATACCACATAATCATCATAAATCCATCATAAATAACAACATACAACATCTAATTAACACTAATCTCCAACAATCATCCCAAATACTTATGTTTTCACCCTAAACCCCTAATTCTCATAACACATCCCTATACTATGATTATTGAACAAGAATTATCTCCATACCTTGATTATTGTAGCTTTCTTTTCATATTTGATCATAATCTCTCTTAGTCTCCTTGTTCTTCAGAGCAACCTTCACCTTTTCCAGAAAACACGATTGTGAGAACTCTTTGATCTTGACCTCTATTTCATAAACTACTCAAAAGATAACCTTTTCCCTTAGATCTCCAAACTCTTTTATTCTATTTTCATAATAATGATTTTATTAAATTATTCCCAATATTATTATATCATTATCTTAAATAAAATAATTCCTTATTTTCCACAAAACACCACTTACTTCCACTTATTCATAAATAATTACTTAATAAATTAAGTTATGAAATTGGGATGTTACAACTTTCCCCACTTTAGAAATTTTCGTCCTCGAAAATATAACTTGAAGTAAACAGAGTCGGATACGACTACTTCATCTGATTTTCACGTTCCCATGTCCAACTTTCACCTTCTGGTTCACCCCACAATACTTTTACTAAGGCAATCTATTTTCCCCGTAACCGCTTCATTTCTCGGCCATTTATCCGTAATGGTAAAACTTCAACAGTCATATTATCCCTTACCTGAATATCATCCATCTGAATCACATGTGATGGATCGCACACATACTTCCTTAACTGCGACACATGGAAGACATCATGCAAATTCGCAAGCGACGGTGGCAACGCAATTCGATATGCTACCTCTCTGATCCTTCGTGAAATCTGATATGGCCCAACAAAATGCGGAGTAAGCATCCTAGACTTCAAAGCTCTTCTGACACCCTTTACCAGAGTAACCATCAAGAATACATGATCTCCCTCTTGAAACTCAAGTGCTTTCCTTCTTTTGTCATGATAACTCTTCTGTCGAGTTTGAGAAGCCTTCATTCTTTCACGTATCATCTTAATCTTCTCAGTCGTCTCTTGCACAATTTCAGGTCCAAGTACCGCACTTTCTCCTGACGTATACCAACACAATGGAGTCTGACATCTTCTACCATACAATTCTTCATACGGTGTCATTCCAATACTAGCATGAAAACTATTGTTATAGATAAACTCGATCAATGGCAAATGACTATCCCAAGATCCTCCTTGATCCAACACACAAGCCCTCAGTAAATTCTGCAAAGATTAGATAGTCCTCTCAGTTTAACCATCTCTCTACGGATGATAAGAAGAGTTCATCCTCAACTTAGTACCCAAAGCATCTTGTAAACTCTTCCAAAATCTCGAAGTAAACCGCAAATCTCTATCTGATACGATACTCGACGATATCCCATGCAATTTCACAATTTCTTCAATATACATCTCAACTAGTTTCTGCATGGAATGATTAATCTTCATCAGCAAGAAATGGTCCGACTTAGTCAATCTATCCACGATTACCCAAATAGAATCATTTCCCTTAGAAATCTTCGGCAAGCCTGTTTAAAGTCCATGGAAATGTTGTCCCACTTCCACTCTGGAATATTCAACGGCTGCATCATACATAATGGCTTCTGGTGTTCAATTTTTGACTTCTGACAACTCAAACACACATACACAAATTCAGCAACATAATTCTTCATACCGGGCCACCAAAATAATTTCTACAAATCATGGTACATCTTTGTGGCACCAGGATGAATACTCAATCGACTACGATGTCCTTCTTCTAAAATACCCTTCTTAATTTCCGGAACGTCGGGAATACACACTCTATCCCGGAATCTCATCATACCATTCTCATCAACTCTGATTTCACCTCAATTACCTTGGTTAATCAAGTTCAACTGATCCAGCAACTTCAAGTTGGATTGTTGTCTTCCACGGATCTTTTCCACAAATTCATTAGTCAACTTCAACATTCCCAACTTTACATTTTCAGACGTAGCATCACATAACAAGCTTATATCTCGGAACTGTTGAATCATTTCAAGTTCCTTCACCATCAGCATCGACATATGTAATGTCTTCCTACTCAAAGCATCTGTAACCACATTTTCCTTACTAGGATGGTAATTCAAATAAAAATCAAAGTCTTTCAACAATTCCAACCATCTCCTCTGCCTCATATTTAGTTAATTCTGATCAAACAGGTATTTCAAACTCTTATGATCACTGAACACCTCAAATTTCGAACCAAAGAGATAATGTCTCCAGATCTTCAACACAAACACCACAACTGCTAACTCTAAGTCATGCGTATGATAATTCCTTTCATGAACTCTCAATTTCCTGGAAGCATAAGCAACCACCTTACCGTTTTGCATCAAAACTCCTTCAAGTCCCATCTTTGATGCATCACAATATACTATGAACGGTTCATTCGGATTTGGAAAAATCAACATCGGAGCAGTTGTTAACTTCTTCTTCAACTCCACAAAACACTTTTCACACGCAACATCCCACACATAGGCTTGGCTCTTTCGAGTCAACTGAGTTAAAGGTAGCGCCAACTTCGAAAAACCTTCGATAAACTTCCTGTAGTAACCTGCTAAACCCAGAAAACTTATAATCTCGGTAGCAGACTTAGGAGTTTCCCATTGCAACACAACATCAATTTTCGACGGATCAATAGCAATTCCACCATTAGAAATTATATGTCCAAGACAACTCACTTCTTGTAACCGGAACTCACACTTTGACAGTTTAGCAAATAACTTCTTTTCTCTCAACACTTGCAATACAATCCTCTAATACTTCTCGTGATCTTCCTCTGTATTAGAATAAATCAGAATATCATCGATAAAAACTACCACGAATTTATCCAAATACTCATGAAAGATTCTATTCATGTACTCTATGAACACACCGGGCGCATTGGAGACACCGAACGACATCACCGTATACTCATAATGGCCATACCTCGTTCTGAAAGTTGCCTTCGGAATATCATCAGACTTAACACGAATTTGATGGTAACTAGATCGTAAATCAATCTTGCTGAATACACAAGATCCTACTAGATGATCCATCAAATCTTCGATTCTCAGAAGTGGATACTTATTCTTGAAACTAACCTTGTTCAACTGTCGATAATCAACACACAACCTCATGCTACCATATTTGTTCTTAACCAACAGCACCGGAGCACCCCACGGAGAAACACTGGGTCGAACAAACTTCTTCTCTAACAACTCTTCTAGTTGCTTCTTCAACTCACTCAACTCTACAACAGACATCCGATACGAAGCCATTGACACATGACTAGTACCAGGTAATAATTCAACTGTAAACTCAACTTCACACTCTGGAGGTAAATCACTTATATCCTCCGGAAATACATCAGGAAACTCTTGAAAACCAGTAATTCCCTACTCGAAGTCTTCACTTTGGTTTGCAATGATGCAAACATTGCAAACATCTGAGCCTTGTCTTCTAATAATTCCTCAATTTGTATAGCTGTCAAGAACAACAACTCACCATGATCACCAATTTCAGGAAATTCAACAGTCTTCGCATAACAATTGATATGCACAAAATTGAACTCCAGCCAGTTCATTCCAAGAATAACATCAATTTGGTGCAAAGGAAAACTCACTAAGTGCGTCAGGAAATCCTTCTCAAAAAATTTCAAAGGACACTTCAGAAAAACAAGAGTAGTAGTAACGAAACCATTAGTTGGCGTCTCTATTACCATACCACTATTCATACTAGACAACTCCAAACCCAACTTATTAGCACATTCAAGAGAAATAAAAGAATGTGTAGCGCCAGTATCTATAATAGCAATCAACTCAACATTGATAATAAAACAAGTACCTTAGATTAGATTGTCCTTCTTAGGAGCCTCGGAACCAGTCAAAGCTAACACTTTACCATTGGTTTGAGCAACAGTAGCAGTCTTCTTAGGCTTCTGGCATTGGGTGTTGATATGTCCTTGTTCACCGCAATTAAAGCAAGTTGGACCTTCATTTGGACAATCACCAACCCTATGACCTCTCTTGCCACATCTATAGCATCGCACCACCGGATTAGTGCAAACATCTTCCTTGTGACCAGATTCTCCACACTTATTACACTTGGGAGGATTAGAACCTTTCCCCTACTTGGCTTCTTCCCCTCTGAACCTTTATGCTTCCCCTTCTCAGTTGGAGTCACATAAGGCTTTCCTCTGAGTTGACCCTTCTCTTTCTTCTCACTCAGCTGCTTATAGTGATTAGATCGAGCTCGGCTATCTTTATCATAGATTCTGCTCTTATCTACTAATTCATCATATCTTCGGATTTGTTAACATCCAATTCCCTGCTTGATCTCCGGTCTCAACCCATTCTCGAACTTGAGACACTTCGACAATTCAGTATCGACACGGTTGTAGTGAGGACAATACACACCAACCTCTCAAACTTGGCAGCATACTCTGCTACCGTCATATTCCTTTGTTTTGGCTCAAGGAATTCTACTTCCATCTTACCACAAGCATCTTCTGGAAAATTCTTTCCCAGAAACTCCTTTCTGAACACTTCCTCAAGTCACTGTAGTACCAGCATCCTCTAAATGGTGACGTGTATTATCCCACCAGTCTTCAGCCTCTTCAAACAACATATGTGTACCAAACCGCACCTTCTGTGCATCTATACACGCCATCACCCTAAAGATATTCTCAATATTCTTGAGACACTTCTGAGCATTAAGCGGTTCATGATCACCTTCAAACACTGGCGAACTATTACTCTGGAACTTCTCCAAAGCACGAAACTCATCATGTTCGTTGTTCCGAGCAGTAGCCTCCGCTAATGCACAACATCTTCCGCAAGCGCACGCGTGTTGTTTCCAGCCATTCTGCACAACACTCACACATAAGATAAGAATAATCGTTAATAAGAACGACCGACACAGGCTAACAACAACGACACACAACCTGACAGTTCGACCTACTCTGATTCCACTAATGTAACACCTTTTCTACCCACAAACAAAATTAATTGTATTATTGAATAAAATCAGAGTTTGACATGAAATGGCATCACATTTTCAACATAACATCATAATAACAACAAAATATGTGTCTTGTCCCGTAACACGGGTTTTAACTTTTATTCATAACAACAAAATAAAACCTCAATTCATGGTAGCGGATCATTATTCAAACATCTTAATCAACAAGATAAAAAGGATTCAATTATAGATCAACATCATCCTCAAGTATTAAAACAACCAAAACAACAAATATAAACCAAGCATTCCCCAATGTTACAGGACTCAGAGCAGGACACCACCTAAACTCTATACACAATGGGACACACTCCAAGCTACCTCCGAAAATCTTCCGCTAAGCTTCAGAATCTGCAGGATGGCATAATAGACCATGTTAAACGACGGGCAGGGTGAGTAATCCAAATTCAATAAAAATAGTACAAATATGAATCATAAGAAACAAATAATCATACAACCACTACAACAACTCACCCACATATAATCATCAACAAATACACATTATCAAACAAACCATGTGATCATGCTATGTCACATAGAATGAAATTCAACCTCATAAATGCATGGGGTACTGGTTTCAATATGTGATGGACATTGGCCATCTACCCTCCACAAGGGAGCACAACATAATCAACAACACCTTAATCCGCACAATGGGATTGAATCCTCAAATCAACATAGGCGATGCCATGAATGCAAGATACACAAAACAACATCATCATTATCATCATCATTATTCATCAATATATGTATCGGCATTCATCTTTTATCATCATCATAATCTTATCCATACTATTGTTTCATCATGTCATCATTCCTACTACTTATTAATCATTATTATATCATATCATCATTATTATTATTAAGCCTAGCATACTTAAACATGTAGTAATTCTTCCAACATTATAGGTGATCCTAACAGTGGAGTTGTGACTAGATCAAGGGATGTCATATATAACTCTTGTTTTGTGTCAAATATTGAACCTAAAAATGTCAAAGAAGCATTGACTGATGAATTTTGGATTAATGCTATTCAAAATGAGCTAGATCAGTTCAAAAGGAATGAAGTATGGGAGCTTGTACTAAGTGTTGCACCCCAAAATTTGCCCTCCCCAAGACAAGACATTGTGTACTAAGAGGTTCACAAGACATCTCATGAGGTTCACAAGGTTCACAAAGTTCACAAGATATCTCAAGAGGTTCACAAAGTTCACAATTAGTCAGAAAGTTTGACAATTCCCTCAGACAATGCATCCTCCTAAGCAATGCATCCTAAACTAGGGTTTTGGATTTCATCAGGCCAAATGGACTTCTAAGGCTTCAAGTGAGCTTCATAGCATCCTATATGTCTTCAAGAATCCCTATGTCAAGTTTCATGGCTTTCCCAAAAGGTTTGCTCAGTCAGATGATCAGATAGGCTAAAATCAGTCAAAGTAGTTAAAAAGTCAAACTAAGGTCAACTGTGGTCAAACCAAAGTCAAACTTCATGATTTTTTTTCCAACATCAAGTATATGAGGTAAAATTCATCATTTGATCAAGGTTTGATCATGATTCATCAAGTAGATTTCAAATCATCAAGAATCAGGAGTTTCAAAATTAGGGTTTCATAGGAAAAGTCAACTGAACTTTGACCAGCCATAGCTTTCACATGCTTCATCAAAAATTTTCCATCCAAATCTCATTTTGAAGGAAATTGAATTCTCTACAACTTTTTGTCTCACAAGCCAATCCCAAAAATGCTTCATTTGGAAGGTATGAGCTAAGATATTATAGGTCATTTTAAAAGTCAACAAAACGTCAACAACTTCCAAAGAGCATAACTTGAGAATGGTAAAAGATATGGACATGAGACCAAAGATGTTGGTTAGAGGACTCTCTAAGATTTCTAAAATGTCCAAGAACACCTTCATAGTATTAAAATTGAAGGATTTGTGCCCTTGCAAATTTGGGAAATTTTTGGGAAGTTTATGAAGCAAATGAGGCCTTAAAACCAATTTTTGCTAAATGAGCCCACCAAATTGCCATCCAATCTTCATAATATCATCAAGCACGACCCAGCCCATGCATTTTATGATTTTTTATATTTTATTTAGTATTTATTTTAATTTTATTAATTAAAATACAAATTAAATTAAAATAAAATATGAAAATCATATATTTGGAAGAGATTATGATTCTAGAAGGTCATAAACATCAATTATAGATGATTGATCTGATCCAAATTCGTGCTAGCTTGATTTGGCAAGGTTAGATGTGATCTTTTTCAATATTTGAAAGATATAAACTTCATGATCAAGCAATCATTAAAAAGTCCATAAATCCATAACTTTTTGACCTAATTTTGATCTCTACATATACCTGAATACATCCAAACAAAAAGAGGACGAATTTCCAGCCTCCACACATATCCTTCAAAGCTTCAAAATATCAAGAAAAGGTGACATTCGGTTTTGGATTTAGAGGGACTCTCAAGAAAAAATAAAGGTTGCAAATCATTCCTTGAAGATCACTGAATGTTTCTGGATCATAAAACCATCCATTCATGCACTAAATCATGCTAACCGAATCATCATATTCTTGTTTTTTTTTTAATTTTAGATTTCATATATTCATGTAATATAAATTGATTTTGATCATTGATGCTTGTTTATGAAGGTGCCTGGAATGTTTCTGTGTGTTTAGATTGAGTTTTCATTGCAGGTTGAAGGATTCACCATAGTTAGGGTTTCGGCCTCTCATTTGGGGTTTCATGATAAACCAAATATAAATGACTTTTAAGAACATAGGAAGGTCGTATGAGTCATAAGGATCACATTTCACTAATTAATTTTAAGAAATTTTACTGTTTACTTGATGTTTGAGTTTCGTAGGTCATAAACATGGAAGAACACGCAAGAAAATTCGCAGGAAAAGTTGTATGAAAATGCGCAGGAAATTTGGTGAAGAAGATGAAGTTTGGCGCTGAAATCAGAATTTCAAATATTTGTTTTAAAATATATTGTTTTGTTGTTGATTTAATTTTAAGCGCGTGCAGTTAGCTCAGTTGGTTTGTGTGTTTGTTTGTAAACGAATGGTCCTGGGTTCAAACCTCCCCCAGGCCATTTTGTTTTGTTTTATTTTTTGGTGTTTTTGCATGTTAGTAATAAAACAATTGAAGTTCATACCCTATCACATGCGCGCGTTTGGCCTGGTGGTAGCATTGTGAGTCCAGGGGAGGCAGGACCTAGGGCGTGGGTTCGATCCCTGCCCCAGGTAAGTTTTTTTTTATTCATTTTCTCATTTGTTTTTGTTTTATAATTAATATAAATTATATTTCTTATAAAAAAATTATATTTAAATAATAATATGTAAATATATACATATAACTTCATATTTTCTAAAAAATTGCTTAATTTATTTTCTAAAATTTAATCTAGTTTATATTTAATTTGAAATTTGTTTATATTATTATTGTATATATTTTTTTTAAATAATTTAATTAAGTTTATATTAAATAATTAAAACCCTAATCCTGATTTTTCTTAATTGTAAAATTAACTCTAATTCCAAACCCTAATTTTTGTTTAACTTTAAATATTTTTTCTAAAAAATAATTAAATAATTAATCATATTTTGTAAATAATTATTATATGGTTTATTATTATTATTCTCATTACATTATTTTCTTTTAAAAAAATTCTTTAAAATTACTTATTTAATTTAAAAATATTCTCTTAACTTGTATATATTTTTGTCTATTTGTGCTAACCTCTTCCTCTTATAATTATTTTATTACTAATCATTTTAATAATAATTTCTCTATATATTTATTATTCATATTATAATGTAATTGCGAAAGCCTTGTAATAGTCGTAGGTTTATTATTGTTTTTATGTTATTGTTTATAAATGTTTTTGCCATGGTTAGTAACTATAGGGAGTGATAACATGTTTGTAAGTTAAAATTAATTAGAATGACTTACTTAATAAGATAAATATATGAATATGAACACTCACACACGTAAGTCGATCTTTGATCTCCATCTCACACTTTCTAAGGTTATCCCTCATGTTGCCTAACTATAAGGTCAAGTAAGGTGTCTTAAAGCAAAGTACCTTTTCATAAAATATCATCAAGTCCCTTTTAAGATTATAAGATCAAGTCCCTTCGATGTTGCCTACGGTAAATGATCTTGTCCCTTCGAATAAAAGATGATAAGTCCCTTCGTATTGCTAAGACACCTTACAGTTGCCTATACTCAGATGTCCCTTCACATGTCCCTTATCACATCCAAGGTAATGACTACCTATTCCTTAATAATAGGGATAGTCTTACCATTGAAAGAACATATAAGAACTGTAAAGATTTAGCATAGGGTAGGTTCCTCTTAAGTACTTGCTCACTTTTCTTCAAAATACTCCATTACACTTCACATTTCAAACAAATTTTCAAAACAAAGTCTTTATATACATCCATACAAGGATCATTATAAAGTACTTAGAAAAGTTTCAATCACACACTACACTTTCTCAAAACAATTTAAAGTGAGCTAAGTAACTAAGAGCCCATGGATAACCATGCATATAAAGGGTGCTAACACCTTCCCTTTATATAACCTACCCCCAGAACTCAAAATCTTTTAAGGTCTTTCCTGTTCTTTTATGTCCTTTCCTTTTGGATAAAATAAAAGTCGGTGGCGACTCTTGCTATCCGCAACATTTATAGAAAAGTCAGTTCTCCCACTGTGTTACACTAAGACCTGAAGGAACCAATGTTATTGGTACTAAATGGGTGTACAAGAATAAACCTGATGAACAAGGAGTTGTGACCAGGAATAAATTCAGACTAGTTGCTCAAAGATATACCCAAGTTGGAGGAATTGACTTTGATGAGACATTTGCACTTGTGGCTAGACTTGAATCAATATAATTACTATTGGGAGTTGATTGCATTCTAAATTTCAATTGTTCCATATGGATGTGAAGAGTGCCTTTTTAAATGGATACTTGAATGAGGAAGTTTATGTGGAGCAGCCTAAAGGTTTTGTTGATCCAAATCTTTCAGATCATGTCTACAAATTAAGAAAGGCTCTGTATGGATTAAAACAAGCTCCTAGGGCTTGGTATGAAATATTAACAAAGTTTATCCTCAATAATGATTACAGAAAAGGTGGAATAGACAAAACTCTCTTTGTCAAGGATGAAGAAGGAAAACTCATGATTACTCAGATTTATGTGGATGATATAGTGTTTGGTGGGATGTTAGATGAGATGGTTAAACATTTTATCAGGCAAATGCAATCTGAATTTGAAATGAGCCTTGTTGGAGAGTTAAACTTCTTTCTTGGTTTGCAAGTTAAACAGATGGAAAACTCCGTCTTTCTCTCTCAAAGCAAGTATGCCAGGAATATTGTTAAGAAGTTTGGAATGGAGAGTGCCAGTCACAAAAGAACACATGCTCCCACTCATCTTAAGATGACTAAAGATGAAAAAGGTGTAAGTGTTGATCAAAGCTTAAATAGAAGCATGATAGGAAGTCGGTTGTATCTTACTGCTAGCAAACCTGATATTGCTTTTGCAGTTGGAGCATGTGCCAAATATCAATTAGAACCTAAAGTCTCTTACATAAATCAAGTCAAACAAATAGTAAAATATGTGAATGGGACTTGTGACTATGGCATGTTGTATTCTCATGGGAGTGACCCTATCTTGTCTGGGTATTGTGATGCTGATTGGGCTAGTAGTGCAGATGATAGGAAAAGTACTTATGGAGGGTGTTTTTTTGTAGGCAACAATCTCATTTCCTGGTTCAGCAAGAAGCAGAATTGTGTTTCCTTATCCACACAATGGCTGAGTACATAGCAATTGGTAGTAGTTGTTCTTAGCTTGTTTGGGTGAAACAAATGTTGTCTGAGTATAATGTCACATAGAATTTCATGACATTATATTGTGACAATCTCAGTGCAATCAATATTGCCAAGAATCCTATTCAGCACAGTAGGACAAAACATATTGATATTAGGCACCATTTCATCAAAGAACTTGTGGAAGATAAAGTTATCAAGTTGGAGCATGTTGCCACTGAGCTGCAGCTAGTTGATATATTTACAAAGGCCTTGGATGCTAATCAATTTGAAAAGCTAAGAGGCAAATTTGGAATTTGTCTTTATGAGGGCTTATAAAAAGATGAAGTTGATTTTGTCTGATGAAGTTTTTGTTCTTTCTGGGTTCTTCTTATTTGTGATTCCTAGCCCTTGAAGGCAATTTGTATTTTTGGATTTCTGGTGTTGAATGTTGGGTTTCTGATATAACCCATGATTTCTGATCTTCATGAGCTTTTGGTTTTTATCAGTATTTTTATTAGCTCTATGACTATATCTATGTTTGGCGTAATTTCTGGCTAAAAGGGGGAGTAATTATAGATGGTTAGATGAACTGATCTCTGATTGTATACTATTTATTTTAGTATAGTCAGACTGTGTTGTGTCACTCCCCGAACTTCACGTCCCGGTGCAGACGCGACCGTCGGCGATGTTGGATGTTGAGGTTGAATAGAGTTGCCAGCTAGGCATTTTTATCTCGAAGGAAAGGTAATGTTGCATAAACCTGGAATGGTATGGATAAGACGGTTGTGAACCAAAGAAACTGAGAAAGGGGGTTGGTTACAACCTAGAAAGGTATTAGCACCCAGATCGTCTGACGTACTCGACGAGATCCACTCTTACTTGATTGTGTTTAAAAGGGGGATAGTGTATGTACTGACTGTGCATAAAAAGCTAGGAATGAAAAGAATGTATAGAGTGTCAGTGCAAAAGAAAAGGGTGAGGGCTCAAGAATGAGGCTTAGAAAGAATGCTGAAAGAGGGGGAAGACAAAGAGACTTTTGTTCGATAATTGTTAAGTTATGCCTACGTATCCTCTCGTGCAATGAAGAAGTCAGAACACCATAGTTCGACTCAAAGAGACTGGGATGATTTGACTGTGAACTGCTTACTTGTCTATGCTCAAGTGTGTGACTCGTCTGGCTCGAGTGCTAATTGTCTTGCATTAGACAGAAGAAGCGAGTTCTCGTTTATAGAATAAGTGTGATGAGAAAAGAATCCCGGAGGAGACGATTATTGTTTGTTTTTATGTTTTCAGTTTTTTTGTTGTTTTTGGTGTTTTGCATAGGATAATGAGCTTATGCCTATTGAAATTCTGGGATCAGATATGTGATGTCGAACCAGATGTTTAGACACTTATATCCCAAACAAAAATTAATAAGCTAGTAAATTAAATAACACAGGAAATTGTTAACCCAGTTCAGTGTATCTCCACACTTATATCAGGGGGCTACCAAGCCAGGAAGGAAATCCAATATAAGTAATATTAATTATGGAGTTAAACCAAACAGTTTAATCCTTCACTTAATATCTACCCAAGGCAATTTCTACCTAAGAATCTACTTAGATATGAGTACCAACTCACTCCCCCTCAATCACACAGTGATCATTAACTTAAGATGATTAATAAAATTGAAGTCACACTTCATACACACTAGCTTGATCTTACTTAATAGTTTCAATCAAGACACAATTCACTTTTTGCTTAAAAGCTCATAAAGTGACTAACAAACAATTAAAACCTGCTAGCTTCACAAACACCCTTGACAGTCTTCTTAAATTCGTTAGATTTTCTTGAGTGTTTCAGTTTCTTAAATAGATTCTTGGTTTGTGGGCTTTTTGCAAATTATCCAGACTATGATAAATCCCACAGTCATCTCCTTGAATTAAGATGAGTTAGTTTGTCATCTCCTTGAATCAAGGTGAGTTAGTTTTTCTGTTTCCTTTACCCTGGAACCAGATAACTAAGCTTCCTAAAGATGCGCCTTGGAGAGCTTATCCTTTTACAATTAATTCCATATATTTTCTCCTGATTTTAATCACTTCTGTTACGCATCATTTAAGTCAGATAGCAGGTTTGCGATGTCACAACATCTGGTGTGACATCCTGATGTCCTGAACTAAGTTCATAATTTTTACTTTGTTTGTCAATGTCACAACATCTGGTGTGACATCCTGATGTCCTGAACTAAGTTCATAACTTTTTGTTTGTCAAAAATTCTGCCAATTTCTAACATCTACAAAATCCTCCTTTGGCTAATTTTTTGCTAACACATTCTTCTGGTTTTGTCAGAGAGCAGCGGAGTTCCTGAGTTCCTTTCTGTTGGATCATGTGAGAGCTAATAATTTGCTCCCCCTCAAACATGTATGTATACTGCTATGACTTGGCCCAACAGACTTTGATATACCAATGAACATTCAAATTTAACTTAGTTCAGCAGACAGACATTAACAACATTGTTCAATACACTTCTCCCCCTTGTTAGACATAAATTTGGGGCCAAATATTACAGAAACAGAAAAAAAAAACATTCAGAATTACAATGCAGAATAGACAATACATTTTTCCACCACAAACAGCTTCACTCAGACTCAGTATACTCTGTATCTTCTGTATCCTCAGACTCAGCATCAGATCCATCCACATTCCCAGCAACCTCTTCCAGCTCCAGTCTTTGAATTATGTCCTCAAGCTTCTTCTTCCTTTCATCCAGCTCTTTGCAGGTTGTCCTGAGCTCTACAATCAGGGCTGCCTTTGATATAGGTGTCTTGACAGCAGATGTCCCACCTGGTGCTTCAACATCTGCAGCATGATGACCTAGAAACAGTTTGTAATGAAAGGACAGTGGACTCTCCCTTTTACAGACAGAATCCTTGTCAGTAAAGATTCCTGGATATTGGTTGAGAATTACTTCACAAAGCAGTGATGGGAAGGCTATTGGAAGCTTGATGGCTGAGGTTCCTGCATGCTTGAGAGTCTGGTCAAAGATATATGCCCCATAATCCAACTTGGTTTGGGTGCCTACGGCACAGATAAACCTCCCAAGCCCAGTAGCTATATGTCACTCCCAAAGATTTTCATCCCAGTACAAGCGCGAACGGTCGGCAAAAAGAGGAATGAGAACACACAGGAGTGAACTCAAAAAGACAAGAGTCGCCAGCTAGGCATTTTTATCCCGGAGGAAAGGTAATGCTGCATAGACCTAAGAAAAGATATGGATAATACGGTTGCGAACCAGAGAGACTGAGAAAGGGGGTTGGTTACAACCTGGGAAGGTATTAGCACCCAGATTGTCCGCCGTACTCGACGGGATCCACGCTTGAAGGATTTGTGTTTTAAAGGGGTAGTGTCAGTGCAATTTGTGCATAAAAGAGCTGGAAAAAGATGTACAGGTGTCAGTGTAAAAAAGTGTAGTGTATAAGTGAAGTGTCAGTGTAAGGACAGAGTGCAAAGCTCAAGACAATGAGGCTAAAAGAATAAGGCTAGAAAAAGGGGGAATATACAGAGACTTTTTGTTCGATAACTGTTAAGTTATGCCTACGTATCCTCTCGTGCAATGAGGAAGTCAGAACACCGTAGTTCGACCCAAAGAGACTGAAAGAATAAATTGACTTGTGAACTGCTTACTAGTCTATTCTCAAGTGTATGACCTGTCTGGCTCAGGTGCAAACTGTCTTGCATTAGACGGAAGAAGCAAGTTCTCGTTTGGGAGTGAAGATGATGAGAAAAGAATCCCGGACGAGACGATTATTGTTTGTTTTTGTATTTTCAGTCTTTTATTGCTTTTGGATTTGTCACAAGTTAATGAGCTTAAGCCTAAACTAATGGGTTAGTAAACTCATCACATCCTCCCTCTGATTAGGGGTAATGAGAATACCTTAAGTGTGAAGTCAGCATCTCACACTTAATCACCTTTTGATGTAGGATTAAGATCATTAACCTACTTGTTATTATTTAGATGTTTTTGTTGTTTTTGTTTAGTGTTAAGTAATGAGATTAAGCCATAATCAGGGATTAAACAGACTCATTACACCATCCTAATAGAAGGATAATAGATGAGAATGTTTAAGCTGAGGAAAAACTCCTCAACTTAATCCATGATTAGGGATTAAACCCATGACAAAACAAAGCCTTTATTAAGTGGATTTTAGTTAATGATATGATGAAGAAGTGATTTTTAGGGTTTGTAAGACAACTTGAGGGGGACTTGTCCATTAACACTAGGGTTAGTCCTTCTTAACCAATTAAGGAAGAATTAGAACCCTAATGCAAGGCCCAAGTTACAAGCTTGATGTCTTGATGATTATTAGGTGGATTAATCAAAGGATTTAAACACATTAAGGGTTTAACACTTAGGATTAAAGTTATACACTCCATCCTAATAGAAGGATGCAGGCATAAGCTTAATCACAAAGCCTTAAAGCCTTTAGGGTTTAGTCCCTGATTATGAGATGAGAAGAGAAGACTCAAAGATGACACAAAGGTAAAAGCTAAATGGGGGACTAATCAAACCCTAATTATTGTCATTCTTGGTTGTTCCTATGGTTTATGAGGTTTGCAAGAAAGATCTTCAAAGAACCACCAGGAAGGAAGCAGATGAAAGGAGCAAAGAGAAGCAAAACAACTTGCTTCACTTAAGAAGTCAAGTTGCTTGAAGAAAGAAGGTAAGATGAACAAGAAAGAGCAAGCTCAATCCAATACACATACAAAAATGCAGCAATGATGCATTAAAGAGATGAAAAGAGATTGTGAGAAGTGAAGGCAAATTCACTTCTCAAACAACTTACCACCTGAAAAGTTAGCAAAAGGAATGAAATGCAATGCAAATGGAATGCAATGTGATGATGCAAACCAAAACCAGAAGCATAAGTATGATGTTAATGATGCTAAGATATGATGCCAACATGAAACAAGGCATGAGGATGATCATACAAACATATGAAATGCAAAAGAAACATGCTTAGAACCATGGACATACATGAAAAGTTATGAAATGCAAATGGCATACAACATGGCAAGTGAAAGATGCAATGATCAAACATGATTCTAATATGTCCTAAGATGTATCATGAATCAAATGAATGCATAAAATGTCATGGCAAATCATGGTATGCAAGCAAATGGAATGTGGATGCAAAGGAAGACATGAATTAGGGTTTATGAACAATGCACAAAACAAAATCCAAAAGCAGAAGCAAACATCATGATAAAAAATTTGAAAAGGCATTCAAAGGAACCCTAAACCTATACAAACTCACTGCCCAAAGGAGAGGATCCAATTCTTAACCAAGTGTAAGTTATGAATTTCCTAAGTTGGCTAGGGTTTTATGGTACCTTTTCAAGAAAAATGTCAAACAAATTGAAAATGAAAGATCAATTCATGCCAATTTAATCCTATAAACTACATGATATGCAAGATGCAATGCAAAAAGAATCATTGTCCAACTCTTAAAGACTAGGCAGAAATGAATTTTTGAAGATTGAATTAAAATAATGCCTTGAAATGAAATTAATTCCATGGAAAATTGTCAAAAGACATCAAGATCAAAAAAGAAATTTGGTTTGAGAGTTGGAAAATGTTTCTAAATGATTTTAAATGTTTCATGAATTTTTTTGTGATTTTTAAATACCTAAAAGTATTTTTAATTAATTAATTCTCATTAACTAATTAAAAATAAACTTTTAAATGATTTAAAAATAATTTTTAATGCAAAAAATAAAAATAAAAATGTTTTTGGTTTCTGAAAATTAATTGAACCTTTGGCAAAAAAATTCAGAATTTTTAAAGATGTTTACTATTTTTAATAAATTGTAGAAAACAAATGAAATTAAATGAAAATAAAATGAAATTAAACTAAAAAATAAGAAAGTCAACAGAATCAAGGGATGTGGTTTAAACTAGGACGCGCGGGAGTTGACTAGGCGTGCATCTGGACGGCCAGCATTCAAATTCTCCTAATTATGATTAAACCCTAATTAAATGCCCTAATCACTTTCAGATGACCGGAACAGTGTTCCGGTCATCTTCTCCGGCAGGCCAAAATCTCTATCTCTCTGAATACGCATCAAATCCTCCCCAAACTCTCCAGAATCAATCTATGAACAACCCTAAGCATAAAACCTAACTCAAACAACATTTATTTTCACTGAATCAGAGGAAACAAGCAAGAACAATTTTACGGGCAAACTTTCAGATCAAGCATACAACCTCAAAACTCAATCATTTTCAAAAATAAAAGGTTCAAAGGACTCAGGGAAACATGTAGATCATTTTAGAAACAAGAAATGAGAGTTCTGGAAAAATGAATTTCCATGGCTACCTGAATCGAAGCTTTGATTTCTGGAACTTTCTGGCTGGTTACTGGCTTCCAATCAACTCCAATGGACCTCCTGAGAAGCTTTCAATGCTTGTTTGAAGTTTAAAATGGCTGGTTTGAAAGATTGCTGAAGTTCTGTTCAAAGAGGGGCAAAAATCGTATTTTGCTTTCAGTGAGTTTCAGGCTATGGTGATGGGTGGTTTGTGATCAGTGAGTCATGTGGAGATTGCTTGTGAAGTTTGTTTGTGTGTTTGAGGCCTATGTGATGAGTTTCGAAGAGTTTTGCAAATGAAGCATAAACTTGGAACTAGGGCTTTGGGTGTGTTTCAGCCTGAAGTGTTATGTGCTTTGGCTTGCCTTTGATTTGTATAAACAAGTGTGATAGGTCAGAGAGTGGGTGCTGGCCTATTGTGATTGGTATGGGCAAGTTGCCAAAATGTCAACTTGACTTGTACTTGAGGTATGGGCAATGGTATAGCTAGCCTTTTTGCTTGTCTTGGTTCAGCTAAGTTTAGGGAGAGCCATGGAATTGTTTATGAGATGAATCAGCAAGTTGATCAAGGTTTGTGTAGTGTTTTGCAAATTTCACAAAGTTTGGTTCCTTTGGAATTTCTTGAGGTTCAAGGCATGAAATGAGATGATTCTTGGGCCAATTCTTATTTTTAGGAGTCATATGATCATGTTGTAATGAGTTTGTGCATATTTGAAGTCTTTAGAACACTTGATCATACCATTTTGCAAAATGCCTCTTTGGTAGAAAACTTCAAATTATGTGATTTTTCCCAACTTTGACAAACCATAACTTTTGATCCAAAATGAATTAGGTCATGTTCTTGTACTTTTTGAAAAGGGAATGATCCATTCTACAACTTTCATGACCAAAGTTTTTTCATTTGAAGCATTTTTGAATCAAAAAGCAAGGGTTGAAAAAGTTTCCCAAAATGGCAATTTTCAATATAAGTCAACTTTCCCAAAAAGTCAACTTTGCAAAAGGCTTGAAATTCTTCAATTTTGTGAACTTCCAACATCTTCTATGATCAAATAAAGATCATACATAATCAAAATGATGAAGAACACCCTTTGGTTGGGTCATTGTGGGCCTCAGATACCCTGATTTTGCACTGACTTGCTCAAAAAGTCAACTCTTGATCAGATGACTTCCCCATTGAATTTCTTCATGAAAATTGATATGCATGATCCCTATACCATACAGAGACCAATAGAAACAAGAATGACCAAAAAAATTGGAGTTATGGCCTTTGAAACCAAAACCCTAATTCTAGGTCATCTGTGCAGTTAAACCTGGCTCTGCTTCCATGCCATTCTCAATTCTTGTGATTTTTTGACATTTTTGACTTTGAGAGGACATAATATGATGCTTGAACATACATGGACCCCTTTGAAGTGATTGATGACCTTTGGAGTGGCTCAAGTGGCTCTTGGATTGCTCAGATCACAAACCCTAGATGCAGATGACTTTGAACCAATGCAGTGAAGCAAATATGCAATATGAGATGCTATGATTGAACTTATGCATATGAAAAGATCACAAGACATGGTGTGAATGGGTGAGGGAAAATTTGGGGTGTTTACAGCTGCCCCTATTCAAACATGAGTTAGCTGTGTAGAATGTAAGCAACGGCTTAACAGGCAAACAAGATAACTTGTGGTCGAATACCAAAGACAGTCCAAAATTTGCACTCACAGAATGAAGAAGAAAAGGGATATAGATTGTAAAAGGAAAATAAAGTATGTATATAAAGTGTGGGCGACGGAGGACGACCGTCGAGCAGAGGACGACTGCTGGGGAAAGAGCAATGACGGGGACGACCGACATGCTGGGGAAGATGCGGGAAATAAAGCAAAGAAAGGAGCGGCCGACTAGCTGGGGATATGAGAGATTATGATGGGGATGGCCATCAGGTAAAGCTATAAGATTCTCTGGGGATTAGTAAAAATGATGGGGACGGCCATCAGGTTCATAAAGTAATGTAAACAACGATGGGGACGACCATCGGGCTAAACTGATGAAGGACGATCATCAAGAAAAGGAAAAGGGACCACGACGGGGACGGCCATCGAGTTAAAGAATAAATGAAACAATGATGAGGGACGGTCATCAAAGGTGAAGGACGATCATCTAGCAGGTGACGGCTGCTCTGATGGGGGTAAGATGAGGGACGGTCATCTAAGGTGAAGGACGATCACCTGGCAGGGTACGGCTGCCGAAAGTATCGCGACATAGGACGAATGTCGGATAAAAGGTCAACGATGGGGACGGCCATCGGAAGAGCATGATGAAGGACGATCATCAAGAGGTGAAGGACGATCACCTAGCAGGGGACGGCTGCTCTCAAGGTTTATCATGACATAGGATGAATGTCAGATAACAAGATCAACGATGGGGACGGCCATCGGATAAAATGATGAAGGACGATCATCAAAAGGTGAAGGACGATCACCTAGCAGGGTACGGCTGCTAAAAATCACGACATAGGACGAATGCCGGATAAAAGGTTGACGATGGGGACGGCCATCGGACGAGCATGATGAAGGACGATCATCAAGAGGTGAAGGACGATCACCTAACAGGGGACGGCTGCTCTCAAGGTTTATCATGACATAGGACGAATGTCAGATAGAAAAAGGTAGCTTTGCAGGCGACCTACTGGGGAATAGTAAACACGGACGAGTGTTTACATCCAAGAAATAAAAGGTATAAGTGTTTTGATGTTGTGTATAGATTAAAGATGCGGACGAGCATCCTTAAGACTTACGATACAGACGAGTATCGGGTAGGAACAAATACTGACACGTGTTCAGAGATGATGATGCAGATGAGTATCAACTGGTTAACAAGGAAGACGGACGAGTGTTGATTCTGAAGGGACTCTTCTGGGGAATAGTAGACACAGACGAGTGTCTAAGTTCAAGAAGACGTGAGTGTTTGACACGTGTATGGATTAAAGATGCAGACGAGCATCTGCATGAGTAAAACAGAGGTAATGAGTGGTGTACAGATGAGTGTTTAACCTGCTGAGGAGGGTGACACGGACGAGTGCCAAAAGAGAAAGGTGTAATATAAACAAGTATATGGTTTGCAAAATGTTTAGGCAATTGTGCTAGGGAAAGCGACACGGACGGGTGTCAGGGAATTTGTATAAAGATGTATCTGTGAGTGCAAAGAGGACGCTTTGGCTTTTTGCTGGGGGTACGACACGGACGGGTGTCAGGGAGTATCTGTAATATATAAGTGTCTGTTTGTAAAGAAGGCCCGAGCGACCTTACTGGGGAATGATGACACGGACGAGTGCCAAAAGGAGAGTGTATTTGTATTTGTGAGTGTAAGGCCGATGTTTTAGCTTTAGCTCTCCGCTGGGGATATGACACGGACGGGTGTCAGGACGTATCCGTATCTTTGGGGAAGATGCCTTGGCTCTCTGCCGGGGAATCTGGGGAGTTTTCTGTATATTGTTGATGGATTGTCAATATTCACAAGTGTTTGATTCAGATCATGGCTTATGATTTGGCAATATGTTTAATTTTTGCCGTAATGCTCCATTTTAGACGGAATGCTACACTTTGTGGGGAGAATATGATGTGAATGCTATGATTATGCAAAGATACCGATCCGGGATTCGGATCCCGATGCTGCAAAGATCTCTGGTTGATCTGCTTGAAATGGACATCCCAGCTGGGGATGAGATCATTGGTAGATCTGACATACGGGACTCTGCTTGGTGATATAGGTCACTGATAGACCTATCTTTGGTAATGAGGGACCCAGCTGGGGTTTGTAGAAACTTTCCTCACTCTGTTGTGGGATCTTCAGACGTTGCTCTTCTGGATAGAGGCTGAAGCTCTGTGGGGAAATGGTTTCTTGGCTTTTGTACTCGGCTGAGGAGGAAGCAAATGGCAACTCGGCTGGGGAGAAATAATGAATGGCAACTCAGCTGGGGAGAAAGCACCTACGGTGCTAAGACTGAGTGGATGATGATTTGCCAGCTGGCTGGGATGAAGCTTTCATGTCCCATGCTGTGCTTTGAATACCTGCAATCCTGAAAAGACGGAGAAATGCACAAGTAATCCCGAGGTATCCCTTACCGGATTCCATCATAGGAGTTTAGACACCCCGGGAGTAAGTATATTTCCTTCAAGCACGTGTTTTAAAAGAAGCATCTGTATTTATGAAATCAGTATCTTAAGGACATCGGACATTTTGCAAATGAAAATAAAATGTACGAGACCAAACATGACTGAAAATCTGATTTTATTAATTCATGTGCCCTGAATTGGCAAGATACAGTCAAAGAAACAAATCCCTAGGATGAGGAGATCGTTATAAATTGAGAAACAAAAGGTGTTGGCAATGTTGATGACGCTTCAAGGAGCTCCCCTTTGTTATGACTCGTATGACATTTGGCGTTCTTCTCGTCTCGCTTTCTGAGGAAGGCTGATTCTGACAGAAGCTTGATCCTTTCGAAGTTTACCAAGTTGTGAGCGATACAGATGAATTCAGAATACAGTTGTTCGCTTATTCCCTTATTTTGCATGGATCGCCCTTTCGGGTTTTCAATCCATCGGGATACCCATTTTTGCCTGAGTTGTCCGATGCGGCTTTTCAACTCAGCGGGTGTACATTTTTTTGTTCATTTTCCCTTATTTTTGCCCGAGTCTTTTATTCTGTTTTTGACTCGCCGGGATGCCCTATTTTTTCCTGGACTTACATTCTGTTTTTATGTCCAGCGGGTCATTTTCATGCGAAGTATTTTTTAACTGCATCTGAATTCACAGGGGACGGGAAGTCTTCACCATCCATAGTACTGAGCATGAGTGCTCCACCGGAGAAAACTTTCTTTACTACGAATGGTCCTTCATAGTTTGGAGTCCATTTGCCCCTGTGGTCTGTATGAGGAGGGAGGATTCTTTTCAGCACAAGATCTCCCACTTGGTATTCTCGGAGCCTGACTTTCTGATCGAAGGCTTTCTTCATTCTTTTCTGGTACAGCTGCCCATGACAGATTGCAGCTAATCTCTTCTCTTCAATTAGACTCAGTTGTTCGTATCGGGATCGGACCCACTCTGCTTCGTTCAACTTAACATCCATTAATACCCGTAGGGAGGGTAATTCAACTTCAACAGGTAGGACTGCCTCCATACCATACACAAGCTGATACGGTGTTGCCCCAGTGGATGTTCTGATCGACGTACGG
Source organism: Lathyrus aphaca (assembly GCA_963966055.1). Taxonomy (NCBI): domain Eukaryota; kingdom Viridiplantae; phylum Streptophyta; class Magnoliopsida; order Fabales; family Fabaceae; genus Lathyrus; species Lathyrus aphaca. The sequence goes on along the minus strand of OZ014521.1, from coordinate 355,416,046 downwards.
TACCCATGCAAGGCAAATGGTAGCATTTCATGCCAGTCTTTGTAGGTGTCCACCATCTTCTGCACAATCTTCTTGATGTTCTTATTAGCTGCCTCGACAGCGCCATTCATCTTCGGCCTGTAAGGAGAAGAATTGTGGTGTTGGATCTTGAAGTCCAGGCACAATTATGCCATCATTTTGTTGTTTAGATTGGAACCATTATCAGTAATGATTCGCTCGGGCACTCCATACCGACAGATGATGTCCCTTTTCAGAAATCGGGCTACCACTTGCCTTGTAACATTTGCATAGGAAGCTGCTTCAACCCACTTGGTGAAATAGTCAATAGCAACCAGGATGAATCGGTGGCCGTTTGAAGCAGTCGGTTCGATCTTGCCAATCATATCAATGCCCCACATGGCAAAGGGCCAGGGTGAAGACATCACATTCAAAGGATTGGGAGGCACATGCACCTTATCCGCATAAATCTGGCATTTATGGCATTTTCGGGCATAAGCACAACAGTCGGCATCCATTGTGATCCAGTAATAGCCTGATCTTAGCAACTTTTTAGCCATGGCATGCCCTCCAGTATGGGTACCAAAGGATCCTTCGTGCACTTCGTGCATCAACAAGTCTGCTTCTGCCCTATCAACGCATCTGAGAAGTACCATATCAAAGTTTCTTTTGTAGAGGGAACCATCGGTATTCAGGAAGAAACTACCAGCAAGCCTTCTCTATGTCTTCTTATCGTTGGAAGACGCCCCAGGTGGGTATGTCTGATCCTCCAAGAAGCACTTAATGTCATGGAACCAAGGCTTATCATTTTTAACAACATCTGCTGCAAATACATATGCTGGTCTGTCGAGTCTGGACACTGAAATTCGAGGCACAAAGTTGGCAGCTTGAACTTTGATCATGGATGAAATGGTGGCAAGAGCATCAGCAAATTGATTCTCGTCTTGAGGGATATACTCAAGCTTGACTGTTGTAAAGAAAGTCAATAACCTCCTTGTATAATCCCTGTAAGGTATCAGATGATCCTGATGTGTGTACCACTTGCCATTGGTTTGATTAATTACCAGAGCTGAATCTCCGAATACAGTCAAAGTCTTGATCCTGAGGTCAATGGCTTCCTCAAGACCCATAATACAAGCTTCGTATTCAGCTTCGTTGTTAGTGCAGTTAAAGGTGAGCTTTGCCGAGAAAGGCAGGTGAACTCCCTTAGGTGTAATGAGAACTGCACCAACACCACGACCATTCATATTAACAGCCCCGTCAAACATCATAGTCCATTCTTCCTCCGGGTCAGGCCCTTCAGTGTGAACAGGCTCTTCATGATCTTTTGCCTTTATGAACATGATGTCTTCATCAGGGAAGTCAAATCTCATAGGCTGGTAATCATCAATGGGTTGCTCAGCAAGATAATCCGACAATACACTGCCCTTGATGGCTTTCTGAGATGTGTACTGGATGTCATATTCTGTAAGGATCATTTGCCATCTTGCAACCCTTCCGGTAAGTGCTGGCTTCTCAAATATGTACTTAACTGGATCCATCTTTGATATCAATAAGGTAGTGTGGGTCAACATATACTGCCTTAGTCGGCGAGCAGCCCACGCTAAAGCACAGCAAGTTTTCTCGAGCAGTGAATAACGTTGTTCACAGTCGGTAAACTTTTTGCTTAGGTAGTATATTGCATACTCTTTTCGACCAGACTCGTCATGCTGGCCCAGCACACACCCCATTGACTCTTCTAATACTGTCAAGTACATTATTAGAGGTCTTCCTTCAACTGGAGGCATAAGGATAGGAGGCTCTTGCAAGTATTCCTTTATTTTGTCAAAAGCCCTCTGGCAGTCTTCGTTCCACCTGACCGTTTGTTCTTTTCTTAACAGCTTGCATAAGGGCTCACATGTTGTCGTAAGGTGAGATATAAACCGTGAAATATAGTTCAATCTACCTAAGAACCCCCGAACTTCTTTCTCAGTCTTCGGTGCAGGCATTTCTTGAATGGCTTTAACTTTATCAGGGTCAACTTCAATCCCTTTCTCACTTACAATAAATCCCAGCAACTTACCAGATCTTACCCCGAATGTGCATTTGTTGGGATTCAACTTCAGTTGGTACTTCCTCAGACGCTTGAATAACTTCAACAGATTTACCAGGTGGTCTTCTTCTGTGAGGGACTTGGCAATCATGTCATCCACATAACATTCTATCTCTTTATGGATCATGTCATGGAATAATGTTACCATAGCCCGTTGATAAGTGGCACCCGCATTCTTCAGTCTGAATGGCATCACCTTGTAACAGAACGTGCCCCAGGGTGTGATAAAAGTTGTCTTCTCCATGTCTTCAGGTGACATTTTGATCTGATTGTATCCTGAAAATCCATCCATGAAGGAGAACACCGAGAACTGAGTCGTATTATCCACCAATACATCAATGTGAGGTAAAGGGAAGTCATCTTTCGGGCTGGCTCTGTTCAAGTCCCGGTAGTCTACGCACATCCTTACCTTGCCGTCTTTCTTAGGCACAGGTACAATATTAGCAACCCATGGTTGATAGCTAGTCACAACCAGGAACCCGGCGTCCCACTGCTTTTGCACCTCTTCCTTGATCTTCATTGCCATATCTGGGCGAGTACGGCGCAGTTTCTATTTAACCGGTGGGCAGTCTTCTCTTAAAGGCAGCTTATGCATAACAATATCGGTGTCCAAACCTGGCATATCCTGATAAGACCAAGCAAACACATCCACATATTCACGAAGTAGGTCAATCAGTTGTTCCTTTATTGAGTCTTGTAAGTAGGCCCCGATCTTAACCTCTTTCACATCTTCTTCTGTACCAAGATTAATCGTTTCGACCTCCTCCTGATGAGGAGTGATAACCTTCTCCTCTTGCCTTAACAACCTGGCTAGCTCTTCAGGAAGCTCATAATCTTCTTCAACCCCTTCATCAGCTTGATTGATTGGATTGTCAAAGTCATACGAAGCCATAGCTGTGCTGTTGTCGGTGCAGTCTGAAAGGCACTCTCTGCAAGGTTTTAGATTGTTCATTTTAGTGATTGATTTTAATCTTGTTTAGAAAAGTGAAATAAAGTCGTCATTTTGAAAACATTGCCATTTTATTTTTGTACAAAAAGAAAAATGAAAAAAAACAGTGAGCGGAAAAGAAAAAGACTCGTTTGCAAAAGATGTCCGATACTCATTGATTGATCTGTTTGCACAAAAATTACAGGATGGCCCGATTACAAAATGAGTCTTGACATCATGGGCAAGATGTAAGACTTGATGCATGCTTAAAATATACAGGAAATAATAATTACTCTGCAGGAGTAACCCTTATAATTTCCTGGGAAGACCGGTTTGAGATATGGCTCCCCGGGATCCTTGGACGTATCCAGCTCTCCAGGTTGCGCTCATCCCCCGACTCATCTTCCAAGTTGTTCACTGCATCTGGGGTGAGCATCCCCCCACTGACAAAACTGGGCTTCTTAGCAGCCTCTGATTGATCTTGTTGAGTTGGTTTGTAACCCAACCCAAATCTGTCCTCCTTCTTCTCCACATGCAACAGCTTGCCCCAGCCTTGGGCAGTCCCCTCTTCAACAACCTTCCTGGCTTGCTGATAAGACGTCATGGAGGTTCCCAGTACAGTAGATGCTTCATTTATGTTCAGGGCCTCAAACCCCTGGCTCATAGTTTCATAGATCTCTCCATCCATTTCAATGTATTTGTATGTAGCCAGATGGCTAATAAAGATATCTTCTTCCCCACAGATAGTGATGATCTGACCCTCCCACTTGAATTTCAACTTCTGGTGAAGGGTAGAGGTAACTGCGCCAGCGGCATGGATCCAAGGTCTACCCAACAAACAGCTGTAGGCCGGCTGAATGTCCATCACATAGAAGGTAATTTTAAAAGTTTGCGGGCCAATCATCACAGGCAGATCAATCTCTCCCAGCACTGATCTCTTAGAGCCATCAAACGCTCTTACCACCAAATTACTTGGACGCAGTGCCAAGCCATCATACTCCAGCTTCACTAAGGCTTTCTTTGGTAGAACATTGAGTGATGACCCAGTATCCACCAGTACATGAGATAGTACAGCACCCTTGCATTCTAGAGTGATGTGTAAAGCCTTGTTGTGGTTATGTCCCTCAGTTGTTAGATCAGCATTGGTGAAACCCAATCCATGGCTGGTGTTGACATTTGCTACCACGGTTTCCAGCTGATTAACGGTGATCTCTTCTGGAACATATGTTGCGTGCAAGACTTTCAGTAATGCATTCCGGTGAGCTTCGGAGCACATCAGCAGGGATAATATGGAGATCTTTGAGGGAGTTTGGTGAAGCTGATCCACCACTTTGTAATCACTTCTTTTTATAATTCTCATAAACTCGTCTACATCTTGTTCAAAAGACGTCTTCTGAGTTTCTTTGATAGCTGGCTCTTCAACCACCACACTCTTTCCCTTTGCTTTGGCAGCAGCCTCTGCTTCAGCATTAGGTCTTTGTAATTGTGAGGCAAAAAGGCGTCCGCTTCGAGTGAAGCCTCCGCCTCCCCCAACATTATCAATCTGTGGAGAAGAGGTTGAAGAGTCAAGAGTGATTTTCTCCCCATCGCAGTAAAGGTCAGAGCCATAATGCCAAGGGATGGCATTACTGCTTTCATATGGAACTGGTCCAGGTACCGTGATGGTAACCGGACTGACTGCAGCAGAGGAGGGTGTTGAAATAGTGTGCGGATCGTAGTAGATGGTAACTGGTGACCTGGCAGGAGATGCCACTGTTTGTTGTTGAAGATTGTTGTCAGGAGGAACATATGACGGATCATAATAAATGGTGACTGCTGAAATATCTGTTGGTGTTGTAGAAGATTCTGAATAAAGGGGTGTTGATGTTGTAGAAGAGATGGTTGTTGATATTAGGTTTGTTGAAGTGATAGATGAAGCATTTGTTGATGAGATTGAAGAATTGTTTGGAATAATTGTTGTTGCAGTTGTAGAAGACTCAGGAATTGTTGTCAAAGAGATTGCTGGGTTTGTAGGTGTTGATGTTGTAATTTGAAGTAAGCCACTCTGGATAAGACCATCTATGCCGCTTCTCAAGTTATCACACCCGTTTACCGAAATGTTGCAATAACCACAACCGAGCTCACACCCGGGGAACATCTGGCATTCTAAGAGTTGAGCTTTAATTTCTACCAGAGGTGTCCGAATCTGCCCAACACTGGTTATTAAGAAAGACGGCTTATCTTCCTCAATAGCATTAATTCTTGGTCCTCCGTGGTTGGGCATGGGATTCTTGTTGACATTTGGCGGGGGTGCAAAGTTTAGAGCTTTAGAATCTACCAAGTCTTGTACCTTCATCTGTAAAGCCCTGCATTTCTCTGTACTGTGGCCAGGTGCATTTGAATGAAAAGCACACCGGGCGTTGATATCATAATTTCTTGGAATACTGGTAGGATCTGGAGGTGCCAATGTCCTTAGCTCAACCAGGTTGAGTTTCAGGAGTTGTGGCAATAAAGTGGCATAAGGCATAGGGATAGGATCAATCACCCTATTTGCCTGTGATGGTCTTTGCTGAAAGGGTCTTTGCTGCTGATTGTTGTTGTTGCTGTTGTTGTAGTTTCTCTGAGGCGGATACTGAGTTTGTTGCTGATAGTGGGGTTGTTGATGTGGTTGATATGCTAGTTGCTGAGGAGTTGGAGCTGGAATAGTGACAGCTGCCACTGACCTATGAACATACTGAGGTCTGCCCCTGCTGGCCTGAATAGCATTAGTCTCACCGGTTCTTCTTGGTCCCACAAAAGGCTTCCTGGGATTGCTGGACGAGCTCGCACCATTATCTGAAATCTTACCCATCTTCAGAAGGCTCTCAATTCTTTCTCAAGCTATAACTACGTCAGCGAAGCTGGTGGAAGAAAAGGCAGCTAGCCTATCAATGTATGTCCCTTGGAGGGTGTTCATAAACATGTCGGCCATTTCCCTTTCCGACATGGGTGGCTGGACGGCAGCAGCAAGCTGTCTCCACCTCTGGGCGTATTCCCGGAAGCTTTCTCTGGATGATTGAGACATTCCCATCAGGAGGGTTCTGTTAGGAGCCATGTCCAGGTTATATTGGTACTGCCTGATGAAAGCCTCAGCTAGGTCTTTCCAGCATCTGATTGTAGCTCTGGTCAAATGAGAGTACCACTCCCTTGAGGCCCCAATCAAACTATCTTCAAAATAAAACATCCACAGTTTTTCATCCATGGTGTATGCCTTAAGCCTCCCCAGAAAGGATTGCAAGTGGGTTCGTGGACAGGAAGTTCCGTTGTACTTCTCGAAGCACGGGGGCTTAAACTTGTGAGGTATCCTTACCCCGTCCACTAAGCCCATATCCATGACATCAAAACCCAAGGAGTTTTGAGACTCCAGGGATCTCAATTTCTCAGCAATTTCATCAAGTCTCCTATCATAGGCTTCATCCCCAGCTCCCATCACAGTGAATTGATCCTCTTGGGGGTCTTCTTGTAATACTCTGCCCGCAGTAGCATTCCCTTGCACATTAGCAGGGATGTTGATCTCTGGATGAAGATGAGGCCCATATACTGGGAGGGTAACATGAGGCTGAACCCTCTCATTGTTACTTGTTCCTCCAGTCCCCAGATGGGGTTCTTCCTGGGTCTGCCTTTCTACCAATTCCCTTAATCTCTCTTGGCTTTGAGCCAAGCCATTCATCACTTCCATGAACTGGGTCATTTGGTTTCTCATCTCCAGCCTTTCGTTAATCATCTGGGTTCTGACCTCTGTCAGTTCTTGCTGTACTTGGTCCATCTGGATACCAGGAAGGTTGTTGTGAGTAGGATATCTGTGCGGACGGTTGAGAGGGAACACCCGACGGCGAGCAATAGTTCCTGAACCACAACAGAGTTAGAAACAAACAAAATAATGACGAAACCTACAAAACAAACAAAAGTTAGTATGTAATGCAGTATGCTTATTTGTATCCAAGGTATCCGGCTTGGCACTTGGTTTTGACCTTTCCAGACCCTAAGGAAGATGATCTGATGTTGCTTAGGAGAAAGAAACTCAAATGAAACAAACTAATGAATATATTACAAAAGGTGAATCATACATAGTTTGTTTTTTACAATACATGCCCCTGAGGGGTCAAAATACAACATAAAAGAGAAAAGTACATGAAATGAAAGCAACAACAAGCAAAAGTCAGACACCAAGACCAAACTCATCCTCCTTAACTTCCTTCAGAAGTGCTTCAGTTACCGGATCAGTTGGATGCTCTGTGAGGTTTCTGATAAGAAGATTCCTGGTGGCAATAGCAGCAGTCAGCTTCTTGTGTCTGTCCTGGTCCTTTGACCTCTTCACACCAGCCCTAAGCTTCAGTTCTGAAATTTCCTTCTGGGCTGCTAGCAGAGCCTCCTGTTGCTTCTTTTCATTTGCCTCCAACTGCTCAATTCTGTCTTGAGTTCTCTTATCTTCTTGAGTGCGAGCTTCAGTGATCCTGACCCACCTAGCTTGACTTTCTTTCAGATAAAGATCAGTCCTAGCCTTCTGAAACTGGGCCTCTTTACAGGCATTCTTCAAAATTTGCTCTCCTGCTCTTGATTTCTTGATGTAGTCCTCTGATTTCTCAATCCTGGCTAGATGCTCCACCTTTAGCTTTTCTAACCTCTCAATGTTTAGACGACCATCACTCCTCTCCCAGAGGGTCTTCTGCAGAGCTTGAGCCAGATTCTCATTCCTCTCCTTCAGTTTCTCAAATTCCTCTAGGCTGACAGTAGCTGGAGGGGGTGCTGTGGATGATCCAGATGCATCCTCAACGGTGAAAGGCATCCCAGAAACCTGAGCCCTAGCATGAGACCATTCATAATACTGTGCTGAAGCCACATTGTTGCATTTCCCAAGAATGGCCATCCCTTTGGTCTGGATGTTGTCCCAAGCCCAGGATGCTTTTCTGACAACAGCTAGATTAGGCTTTATCTCACAATAAAGGGTTTCAGCCAAGTCTTGTACTCTAGGAGGGTGAACCAGAGCATAGCCCAACTGTCTTTTGAATAGCAAAGGGTTGTAGTTGATGCAACCTTTCACTCCTATCAGAGGTACATTGGGGAACTGCCCACAACTAGTAATTATGTCCCTGCCTTTGGTGCTCTGGGTGCACCATCTGATGTCATCTGAGGTCAAAGCAGTAAGTCTTATAGCCCAATTCCTTTGTTGGAGAGGGTTCAAGAAAGCATCAGTCTTGGGTAGGTGCTTAAGCAGCCAGGTATGAAATAGAGGAGCACAGCATCTCACCAATCTCCCTCTCTGCTTCTCATTCCTTTGGTGAACAGAGTAGTAGAAATCTCCCAGCAAGGTGGGTACTGGGTTTCTCAAAAGGAAGAGATGAATAGCATTCTTGCTGATAAACTTGGGCTCATCTGCAAAAAGTACAACCCCATATATACTGAGGGCTAACAATGCACAAACTGCCTTCCATTCTCCCAAGGAGGCCTTCAGGATGGCCTGAGAAGTGAGAAAATCCAAATGTAGGCCAGGAATTCCAGCCTTTGTAGTCATGTTTTGCTCAATCAGAACAGGTTCCAAATACAGTGCCTTTGCCACCTCTTCATTGCTAGGAGAAGCCATTCTGGGTTGAAGGGGATACCACCCCTGACAGGTACTCCAATTAGTGATGAAAACTCCTCCAACAGAGGTCCCAACTGAAAATCCTGGAAAGTGAAGCATCTCAAAGGAGGATCATAGAACTGTAAGCAAGTGTGAATCAAACTCCTCTGAGAAGGGTCCAAGTCCATAACCATATCAAGGATGCCCCCATAATGTTCTCTGAATAATGGGATATGGTCTGGAGTGATAAGTTCCTGGACCTGCCTGATGCCAGCCAGCACAGGCTCAAAGAAATGATATGAAATGTTGCTCTTCTTGGGTACCATGTCTGCTTATGAAGAGCTAGATACTGATGATGAAGACTGGTACTGAAGATGAACTACTGACAATGCTGAGACTGGTGATAACAGTAGCTGAAGCAGGAAACTGATGAAGATGGTTGAAACAGATAGCTGATGAGCAGGGGTCTAATCAAAATAAAGGGGTCAAAACCAAGCCAAAATATGATGTGGATACCCTGAAAAACAAATAAGCAAATGTTAAATGATGCAATGATGATGTATGCAAATGATATGCAAGGGTTTGTGATCAAGCTGGATCTGATTACTGTCTTGATATAAAAGGCCCATGTATGTTCAAGAAGTCCATATGGAGGTTCAGAAGTCCAGTAACCAAGGTGGGGGACTCAAATAAAGAGTCACATGTCCCGGGTTAAATCACAAGAACTGTCCAAAGTGAAGCATTCTTAAACACAATAGGTAACAGGGTATGATGTGGCCAAGGGTTCCTGCAAACCTGTAAACAGCCCAACCCCCTCACAGGTGATGTTCTAAAACAAGGATCCTCAGACTTGGATCAGTTATGAGAAGTGTAAACACTTCTAACCCGGAGGTACAGTGTTTACAATAACCATAAAAGATCCTCCTCTAATTCACCTCAGTTTCTGAAGGTCATGATAAAGGTCATCCAGACTTAGCAGGCTTCCCAGATAGCCCTAGCACTACAGGAAATCTGTAGCACAAAGTTCTCAAGAAGAAACCCACATCTGAACCGTGTTTCATATTCCCGCACCAAACCGAAATGGAATGGGAAAGAACATGAACCACTCTAGCCTAGGTGTCACTCAGGTCCCAGGTATAGGACCTTAAACTCTCAGTAGAACCCCACCCACCAAAACAAAAACCAGATCCAGCCAGATGACAATATGACAGTATGATATATAAAGCTGTAAAGAAAGCAATAAATAACTGTACGTAAAGCAGTAAATAAATACAAATATACAAATACAATTAGCACATAACACCCCCGTAAACACAAATCAAACAAGCGCTAGGAGGAACCCACAAAAAGAACCAGAAGCCCTGGTTACAGTATAAGGGTCCCCAGCAGAGTCGCCAAGCTGTCGCTCCCAAAGATTTGCATCCCGGTACAAGCGCGAACGGTCGGCGAAAAGAGGAATGAGAACACATAGGAGTGAACTCAAAAAGACAAGAGTCGCCAGCTAGGCATTTTTATCCCGGAGGAAAGGTAATGCTGCATAGACCTAAGAAAAGATATGGATAAGACGGTTGCGAACCAGAGAGACTGAGAAAGGGGGTTGGTTACAACCTGGGAAGGTATTAGCACCCAGATTGTCCGCCGTACTCGACGTGATCCACGCTTGAAGGATTTGTGTTTTAAAGGGGTAGTGTCAGTGCAATTTGTGCATAAAAGAGCTGGAAAAAGATGTACAGGTGTCAGTGTAAAAAAGTGTAGTGTATAAGTGAAGTGTTAGTGTAAGGACAGAGTGCAAAGCTCAAGACTATGAGGCTAAAAGAATAAGGCTAGAAAAAGGGGGAATATACAGAGACTTTTTGTTCGATAACTATTAAGTTATGCCTACGTATCCTCTCGTGCAATGAGGAAGTCAGAACACCGTAGTTCGACCCAAAGAGACTGAAAGAATAAATTGACTTGTGAACTGCTTACTAGTCTATGCTCAAGTGTATGACCTGTCTGGCTCAGGTGCAAACTGTCTTGCATTAGACGGAAGAAGCAAGTTCTCGTTTGGGAGTGAAGATGATGAGAAAAGAATCCCAGAGGAGACGATTATTGTTTGTTTTTGTATTTTCAGTCTTTTATTGCTTTTGGATTTGTCACAAGTTAATGAGCTTAAGCCTAAACCAATGGGTTAGTAAACTCATCACATCCACCCTCTGATTAGGGGTAATGAGAATACCTTAAGTGTGAAGTCAGCATCTCACACTTAATCACCTTTTGATGTAGGATTAAGATCATTAACCTACTTGTTATTATTTAGATGTTTTTTTTGTTTTTGTTTAGTGTTAAATAATGAGATTAAGCCATAATCAGGGATTAAACAGACTCATTACACCATCCTAATAGAAGGATAATAGATGAGAATGTTTAAGCTGAGGAAAAACTCCTCAACTTAATCCATGATTAGGGATTAAACCCATGACAAAACAAAGCCTTTATTAAGTGGATTTTAGTTAATGATATGATGAAGAAGTGATTTTTAGGGTTTATAAGACAACTTGAGGGGGACTTGTCCATTAACACTAGGGTTAGTCCTTCTTAACCAATTAAGGAAGAATTAGAACCCTAATGCAAGGCCCAAGTTACAAGCTTGATGTCTTGATGATTATTAGGTGGATTAATTAAAGGATTTAAACACATTAAGGGTTTAACACTTAGGATTAAAGTTATACACTCCATCCTAATAGAAGGATGCAGGCATAAGCTTAATCACAAAGCCTTAAAGCCTTTAGGGTTTAGTCCCTGATTATGAGATGAGAAAAGAAGACTCAAAGATGACACAAAGGTAAAAGCTAAATGGGGGACTAATCAAACCCTAATTATTGTCATGCTTGGTTGTTCCTATGGTTTATGAGGTTTGCAAGAAAGATCATCAAAGAACCACCAGGAAGGAAGCAGATGAAAGGAGCAAAGAGAAGCAAAACAACTTGCTTCACTTAAGAAGTCAAGTTGCTTGAAGAAAGAAGGTAAGATGAACAAGAAAGAGCAAGCTCAATCCAATACACATACAAAAATGCAGCAATGATGCATAAAAGAGATGAAAATAGATTGTGAGAAGTGAAGGCAAATTCACTTCTCAAACAACTTACCACCTGAAAAGTTAGCAAAAGGAATGAAATGCAATGCAAATGGAATGCAATGTGATGATGCAAACCAAAACCAGAAGCATAAGTATGATGTTAATGATGCTAAGAGATGATGCCAACATGAAACAAGGCATGAGGATGATCATACAAACATATGAAATGCAAAAGAAACATGCTTAGAACCATGGACATACATGAAAAGTTATGAAATGCAAATGGCATACAACATGGCAAGTGAAAGATGCAATGATCAAACATGATTCTAATATGTCCTAAGATGTATCATGAATCAAATGAATGCATAAAATGTCATGGCAAATCATGGTATGCAAGCAAATGGAATGTGGATGCAAAGGAAGACATGAATTAGGGTTTATGAACAATGCACAAAACAAAATCCAAAACCAGAAGCAAACATCATGATAAAAAATTTGAAAAGGCATTCAAAGGAACCCTAAACCTATACAAACTCACTGCCCAAAGGAGAGGATCCAATTCTTAACCTAGTGTAAGTTATGAATTTCCTAAGTTGGCTAGGGTTTTATGGTACCTTGTCAAGAAAAATGTCAAACAAATTGAAAATGCAAGATCAATTCATGCCAATTTAATCCTATAAACTACATGATATGCAAGATGCAATGCAAAAAGAATCATTGTCCAACTCTTAAAGACTAGGCAGAAATGAATTTTTGAAGATTGAATTAAAATAATGCCTTGAAATGAAATTAATTCCATGGAAAATTGTCAAAAGACATCAAGATCAAAAAAAAATTTGGTTTGAGAGTTGGACAATGTTTCTAAATGATTTTAAATGTTTCATGAAATTTTTTGTGATTTTTAAATACCTAAAAGTATTTTTAATTAATTAATTCTCATTAACTAATTAAAAATAAAATTTTAAATGATTTAAAAATAATTTTTAATGCAAAAAATAAAAATAAAAATGTTTTTGGTTTCTGAAAATTAAATGAACCTTTGGCAAAAAAATTCAGAATTTTTAAAGATGTTTTACTATTTTTAATAAATTGTAGAAAACAAATGAAATTAAATGAAAATAAAATGAAATTAAACTGAAAAATAAGAAAGTCAACAGAATCAAGGGTTGTGGTTTAAACTAGGACGCGCGGGAGTTGACTAGGCGCGCATCTGGATGGCCAGCATTCAAATTCTCCTAATTATGATTAAACTCTAATTAAATGCCCTAATCACTTTCAGATGACCGGAACAGTGTTCCGGTCATCACTGTTCCGGTCATCCTCTCCGGCAGGCCAAAATCTCTATCTCTCTGAATACGCATCAAATCCTCACCAAACTCTCCAGAATCAATCTATGAACAACCCTAAGCATAAAACCTAACTCAAACAACATTTATTTTCACTGAATCAGAGGAAACAAGCAAGAACAATTTTACGGGCAAACTTTCAGATCAAGCATACAACCTCAAAACTCAATCATTTTCAAAAATAAAAGGTTCAAAGGACTCAGGGAAACATGTAGATCATTTTAGAAACAAGAAATGAGAGTTCTGGAAAAATGAATTTCCATGGCTACCTGAATCGAAGCTTTGATTTCTGGAACTTTCTGGCTGGTTACTGGCTTCCAATCAACTCCAATGGACCTCCTGAGAAGCTTTCAATGCTTGTTTGAAGTTTAAAATGGCTGGTTTGAAAGATTGCTGAAGTTCTGTTCAAAGAGGGGCAAAAATCGTATTTTGCTTTCAGTGAGTTTCAGGCTATGGTGATGGGTGGTTTGTGATCAGTGAGTCATGTGGAGATTGCTTGTGAAGTTTGTTTGTGTGTTTGAGGCCTATGTGATGAGTTTCGAAGAGTTTTGCAAATGAAGCATAAACTTGGAACTAGGGCTTTGGGTGTGTTTCAGCCTGAAGTGTTATGTGCTTTGGCTTGCCTTTGATTTGTATAAACAAGTGTGATAGGTCAGAGAGTGGGTGCTGGCCTATTGTGATTGGTATGGGCAAGTTGCCAAAATGTCAACTTGACTTGTACTTGAGGTATGGGCAATGGTATAGCTAGCCTTTTTGCTTGTCTTGGTTCAGCTAAGTTTAGGGAGAGCCATGGAATTGTTTATGAGATGAATCAGCAAGTTGATCAAGGTTTGTGTAGTGTTTTGCAAATTTCACAAAGTTTGGTTCCTTTGGAATTTCTTGAGGTTCAAGGCATGAAATGAGATGATTCTTGGGCCAATTCTTATTTTTAGGAGTCATATGATCATGTTGTAATGAGTTTGTGCATATTTGAAGTCTTTAGAACACTTGATCATACCATTTTGCAAAATGCCTCTTTGGTAGAAAACTTCAAATTATGTGATTTTTCCCAACTTTGACAAACCATAACTTTTGATCCAAAATGAATTAGGTCATGTTCTTGTACTTCTTGAAAAGGGAATGATCCATTCTACAACTTTCATGACCAAAGTTTTTTCATTTGAAGCATTTTTGAATCAAAAAGCAAGGGTTGAAAAAGTTTCCCAAAATGGCAATTTTCAATATAAGTCAACTTTCCCAAAAAGTCAACTTTGCAAAAGGCTTGAAATTATTCAATTTTGTGAACTTCCAACATCTTCTATGATCAAATAAAGATCATACATAATCAAAATGATGAAGAACACCCTTTGGTTGGGTCATTGTGGGCCTCAGATACCCTGATTTTGCACTGACTTGCTCAAAAAGTCAACTCTTGATCAAATGACTTCCCATTGAATTTCTTCATGAAAATTGATATGCATGATCCCTATACCATACAGAGACCAATAGAAACAAGAATGACCAAAAAAATTGGAGTTATGGCCTTTGAAACCAAAACCCTAATTCTAGGTCATTTGTGCAGTTAAACCTGGCTCTGCTTCCATGCCATTCTCAGTTCTTGTGATTTTTTGACATTATTGACTTTGAGAGGACATAATATGATGCTTTAACATACATGTACCCCTTTGAAGTGATTGATGACCTTTGGAGTGGCTCAAGTGGCTCTTGGATTGCTCAGATCACAAACCCTAGATGCAGATGACTTTGAACCAATGCAGTGAAGCAAATATGCAATATGGGATGCTATGATTGAACTTATGCATATGAAAATATCACAAGCCATGGTGTGAATGGGTGAGGGAAAATTTGGGGTGTTTACACTATAGATGAGGTGTGGTTGGTTGGGACCCAGTTGACTGTTCCAATTCTGTGCAGCATTGCATACTTCCTGGTTAATAAGCTGACAGAGAGTTTGCCTTTGAATGGCCATGACTTGACCTGGTTAGCTGTGATTATTTTGCATACTTGATTGTCAGTTTTGACAATCTCAGTTGGCCCATCTGCTTCTCTCCCCAGGTACTGATTTATCACCCTAGGAGAGAAATCTACACATCTTCCTCTGACATATACTTTCCTGAAATCCTCAGATTTCCCATCAGCACACCCTTCTTGTAAGTTAACTATGAATTCTTTTACCAGCAGTTCATAACAAGGAGAAAAGTTGGAGACAGTCTTGAATAGTCCAGCATTTGAGATTAAATCAATTACCTCAGTGCATTCCAAGGCATTGCTACCCAGCTCTCGTTCCAGAGCCACCCTTCTTTGAAAGACATATTTCCACTTGCTGACACTGGAGACATGGTGGAAGGACACATTGTCCAGGGGTGCCTCAGGGACAACAGTAGCAGTCCTAGGAGGTGCTGGCTTCTTTCTGGGTTGAGATGTTGGGACATCCTCCTCAACATCAGAATCAGATGGAGTTGTGGCCTTTCTCTTCTGGGTGCTGACCTTACTCCATTGAGTTGTAGGTCCAAAAGCAGTTTTGACCTTGTCCTTCTTGGGAGTTAACTATCTTTTCTCAGGAGTTGCATGAGCAGCTGGCTTCTTATCCTTCCTAGCCATAAGCCTCTTGGCTATGCTAGGATTAACAGATGTTATGATCTCTGTGTCAGAGTCATCATCCAAGTTTTCAACTGGTGGAGGTTGTGAAGCCTCATTCTCAGCAGCTTGATCATCAGAAGCTTGATCATCAGTAGCTTTATCATCAGTAACTTGATCATCATCATTTGGGGCTTTGTCCTGGCCCTCAGTTGTTTCAACATTTCTTGGGATATCCTGTGGAGCAGGCATACTGTTCAGGGGAACTGACACTCCAGGCACAACCCTTTGTTCCGCCAGGATCCTGGTTACAAGCTATTTGATTGATACGTCCACGTAAGCAGAGGCTTTGGGAGTACTGGAAGATGAAGGGGTTCCCTTACTTTTGCTGAAGACTGGCTCCTTGGGTCTTCTTGCATGGGGAGTCCTGGGCTTTTGAGAAATGGGAATGCTTCCTCTGATCACATTTATAGGTGTAGCATCCATTGGTACTACAGATATTGGAGTGGCGTTCACAACGTCTTCTTGAATGAGATCCTCATCAATGGAGTTAGGGTTCTGATGTTGAGACATTTTTTCGATTGTAGTGGAAATGTGTAAAGGTTTGATAGATTTGGATGAGTTTAGAGATTCAGTTGTAGCATGCAAAAAATTCAGTGGTGCTAATGAGAATGTGAGAAGCTAAAAGCACGTTTGTACATAAATAGAATCCGTTGCTATTGGAAGTTTTAAGATTGGAATACAAACAGTTATTGGCCAGACTGGTGCTACCATCTGGTGATCATGCCATACGATGTCATGAGACATGCTGGCACTTCTCCATAATTGCTATATGTCACATATGCAAATTCCCAATTTACCCCTAAGGTTTTCAAATTGGGTAGCATCCAAAGCCTTAGTAAATATGTCAGCTAATTGCAGCTCTGTGGCTACATGCTCTAATGTGATCACCTTCTCTTCCACAAGGTCTCTGATGAAGTGATGTCTGATATCTATGTGCTTAGTCATATTGTGTTGGATAGGATTTTTGGAGATATTAATAGCACTTAAATTGTCACAGTACAATGTCATGACATCTTGTGTGACATTGTATTCTGTGAGCATTTGTTTCATCCATACCAGTTGTGAACAACTGCTACCAGCTGCAATATATTCAGCTTCAGCAGTGGATAAGGACACACAATTTTGTTTCTTACTGAACAAATAAATTAAATTTTTCCCTAGAAAGAAGCATCCTCCTGATGTACTCTTTCTATCATCAGCACTTCCAGCCCAGTCAGCATCACAAAACCCAGTGAGGATTGGTTCACAACCATGAGAGTACATTATGCCATAGTCACAAGTACCATTTACATATTTCAAGATCCTCTTAACCTGGTTTAGATGGCTCACTTTTGGTTCAGCTTGATACCTTGCACACACACCTACTGCAAAAGCTATATCTGGTCTGCTAACTGTGTGATATAGTAGACTTCCAATCATGCTTTTGTACAAGCTTTGGTCCACACTCTCCCCTTTGTCATCCTTTGTCAGTTTTAAATGAGTGGGGGCAGGTGTTCTCTTGTGACTTGCATTGTCCATCCCAAACTTCTTGACAGTGTTCTTTGCATACTTGCTTTGGGATATGAACATGGAGTCCTCCATCTGTTTGATTTGCAGTCCAAGGAAGTAAGTTAGTTCTCCCACTAGGCTCATTTCAAACTCAGACTCCATTTGAGTCACAAAATGTTTAACCATCCTGTCTGACATCCCACCAAACACTATGTCATCCACATATATATGAGCAATCATAACCTTTCCCTCTTCATCCTTTACAAACAGGGTTTTGTCTATTCCTCCTTTCCTGTATCCATGTTTAATGAGAAAGGTGGTCAGTCTTTCATACCATGCTCTGGGAGCTTGCTTTAGACCATACAGAGCCTTCTTTAGCTTATATACATGGTCTGGACAGCTTGGATCTACAAATCCCTTTGGTCGATCCACATATACTTCCTCATTAAGGTACCTATTTAGGAAGGCACTTTTAACATCCATCTGAAATAGCTTGAACTTTAAGATGCAAGCAATTCCTAGGAGTAGTCTGATGGATTCAAGTCTTGCTACTGGTGCAAAAGTTTCATCAAAATCTACCCCCTCAATTTGTGTATATCCTTGAGCCACAAGCCTAGCCTTGTTTTTTGTAACTACTCCCTGCTCATTAGACTTGTTTTTGTACACCCACTTAGTGCCAATCACATTAATGTCATCAGGCCTAGGAACAAGATCCCATACTTCATTCCTTGTAAACTGGCCTAATTCTTCTTGCATGGTAGAGATCTAGTACTCATCATTCAGAGCTTCCTTGATGTTCTTAGGTTCTATCTTTGAAACAAAGCAGGAGTCTGAGATCATCTCTCTTGATCTAGTGATGACACCACTGTTGAGATCACCAATTATCAATTCTTTAGGATGATCTTTCTGGATTCTGATGGAGGGAGGTTTGTTGGATTGTTCTGACCTTGCCTCAGTTAAAGTGAAGTCAAGATTATCACTTTCTATTTCAACTTCAGTTTGATTGTCAGCAGATGTTCCAACATCATCAGCAACATCTGTCTTTGCATAGGTATCATCAATAATCACATTTATTGACTCCATTATAACCTTGGTTATGGAGTTAAATACTCTGTAAGCTCTGCTATTTATGGAATATCCTAGAAATATCCCTTCATCACTCTTAGGGTCCATCTTCCTTCTTTGATCCCTATCAACCAGAATGTAGCACTTACTTCCAAATACATGAAATTACTTGACTGTAGGTTTTCTACCCTTCCAGACTTCATAGATGGTGGATAGAGTTCCCTTTCTTAGTGTGACTCTATTGTGGATGTAGCATGCTATGTTCATAGCTTCGGCCCAAAAATACAGGGGTAACTTCTTGGCATGAATCATGGCTCTAGCTGACTCCTAAATAGTTCTGTTTTTCCTTTCTACAATCCCATTCTATTGAGGGGTGATGGGAGAAGAATACTCATGGTTGATCCCTTCTGAAGAACAGAAGTCTGAGAATTTTTTATTCTCAAACTCCTTTCCATGATCACTTCTTATTCTGACCACACAACTTGCTTTTTCTTTTTGGATCCTATGGCACAGATCTTTAAATACCTCAAACACATCAGACTTTTCTTTGATGAAGCTTATCCAGGTATATCTTGAGAAGTCATCAACAACCACATAGGCATATCTTTTTCCACCAAGACTCTCTACCTGCATTGGTCCCATAAGGTCCATGTGCAATAATTCCAAGACTTTGGAAGTTGTCAGATGTTGAAGCTTTGGGTGTGACATCTTGGTTTGCTTACCTATTTGACACTCACCACACACTTTACTTTCATCAATCTTAAGTCTTGGGATCCCTCTTACAGCCTCCATAGATATGATCTTCTTTATTCCTCTGAGATGGAGATGACCCAGTCTTTGATGCCACAACTTCACTTCTTCTTCTTTGGCTAAGGAACAAGTAGATGTGAGGCTGAAATCTTGGGGTTCCCACATATAGTAGTTATCTTTTGATCTGGCTCCTCTCATGACCACTTTCTGCTCTTTATCAGAAACTATGCACTCAGCTTTGGTGAAGTTGACATTGTAACCTTGGTCACATAACTGACTTATGCTGATCAAGTTAGCAGTTAATCCTTTTACCAAAAGCACACCATCTAGACTTGGTACACCTGAGCAGTTCAGGGTCCCAACTCCCTTGATTTCCCCCTTTGCTCCATCTCCAAAGGTTACATAGCTGGATGAGTGTGACTTTAAGTCTACCAGCAGATTCTTCAGTCCAGTCATGTGCCTTGAGAAGCCACTGTCAAAATACCAGTCTTCCTTAGCAGATACTCTGAGAGATGTGTGTGCTATAGAGGTAACAACCTGCTTGGAACATTTGTGCCTGTTGTGAGGTTTCCTTTGATGCATCTGCCCTAGGTAGTGTCCATCTCTAGAGTTCCAAGGTTGCCTGGTGAACTTGTTCTTAGGCATGTACTGGTAGCTTTGATCAGTATAAAGACTAGCTTTAGGTATCCAAATTTTCTTGGTGACCTCTGTCTTCTGCTTAGGAAGGTGCTGGGAACTCTGATTGGGGTATCCATGCAGTTTGTAGCAAAAAGGTTTGATGTGACCAAACCTTCCACAGTGATGGCATCTCCATCTTTGATATTTCTTTTTCATCATGTTTTTGTCATGATGTTGAGACATCTGCTTGAACATCTTGTTTGACTTCATGGGATTTGGAGTTGTTTGGCTGGTGTTAGCCTAAGAGTTTTGAGCTTTATTAAATCCCAGCCCAGTCTTATCCCCTGAGTGCTTGTTGTTGTTGAGAATGGCATCCAGCGTGTTTGAGCCACTGTTCAGCATTCTGACAGATTTGGACATATGCTCCATTTTGGAGTTGAGTAGGCTGACTTCATTTTTCAAAGTGTCAATGATCTCTAGATGACTTGCCTTTTCAGCCTTTAATTCCTCAATCTGCTTCTTCTGCTGTTTACTTTCCATGCATACTTCAGTGCTCCTTTCACACAGCATCCTGTAAGATGTTTCAAGCTCTTCAAATGTCAGATCCTCATCACTGGATCCCCCTTCAGTTTCACATACTCCAGCTAGAGCAGTGATGTGCTTTGCAGACTCTTCTTCTGACTCACTACCTGAGTCTTCATCTGACCAGGACACAGAAATACCTTTCTTTTGCTTCTTTAGATAGGTTGGGCATTCACTTCTAATGTGACCATAACCTTCACATCCATGACATTGGATCCCTTTTCCTTGGTTAGTCTTCTCATCATAGTTTGACCTTCTATTAGAGTCATAAGATCTTTTATTCTCAGAGGTTGAGTTTCTTCCACTTGGTCTGGGCCTGTTGTCCATTCTTTTGAGAATTTTGTTAAATTGTCTTCCAAGCATAGCAATTGAATCTGATAAGTTGTCCTCAGAGCCTGCTTCATGACTTTCTTCTTCCTTCTCAGTGTTTGAGACCAGGGCTATGCTTTTGTTTTTCTTCACGCTAGTATCATTCATTCCCATCTCAAAGGTTTGAAGGGAACCAATGAGCTCCTCAACTTTCATTGTACAGATGTCCTGAGCTTCTTCTATGGCAGTGACCTTGATGTCAAACCTCTTTGGCAGTGATCTGAGAATCTTCCTTACCAACTTTTCATCACTCATCTTCTCTCCCAAGGCACCAGAAGTATTAGCAATTTCTAGGATGTTCATGTAAAACTCATGAATGGTCTCATCTTCCTTCATCCTCAAGTTCTCAAACTTGGTGGTGAGAAGTTGAAGTCTTGACATCTTCACCTTTGATGTTCCTTCATGAGTAGTTTTGAGGGTGTCCCAAACATCCTTGGTTAGCTCACAGTGATGCACAAGCCTAAATATGTTCTTGTCAATGCCATTGAACAAGGCATTTAAGGCTTTGGAATTTCCAAGTGCTGACTCTTCTTCCTCCTTGCTCCACTCTTCTTCAGGCTTCATCACTTTTGCCTCATCCTTATTGTCTTTGACAGGTGTAAACACCCCAAATTTGCCCTCACCCATTCACACCATGGCTTGTGATCATTTCATATGCATAAACACAATCATACCATCTCATACCACATTTTTGATTCACTGCATAAGTTCTAAGTCATCTGCACCTAGGGTTTGTGATCTGAGCAATCCAAGAGCCTCTTGAGCCACTCCAAGGGCCATCAATCACTTCAAAGGGATCCATGTGTGTTCTTATATCATATTACATCCTCTCAAAGTCAAGAATGCCAAAGAATCACAAGAACTGGGATTGGTATGGAGGCAGAGCCAGGTTTAACTGCACAGTTGACCTAAAATTAGGGTTTTGGTTTCAGAGGCCATAACTCCAAATTTTTTGGTCATTCTTGTTTCTATTGGTCTCTATATGGTATAGGGAGTATGCATATCAATTTTTATGAGAAAATTCCATGGGGAAGTCATCTGATCAAGAGTTGACTTTCTGGACAAGTCAGTGCAAAATCAGGGCATCTGAGGCCCCCAATGACCCAGCCAAGGGGTGATCTTCATCATTTTGAGTGTATATGATCTTTATTTGATCATGGAAGAAGGTTGAAGTTCACAAAATTCAAGAATTACAAGTTTTTTTGCAAAGTTGACTTTTTAGGGCATGGTTGACTTTTCATGAAATGTCATTTTATGCCACTTTTTCAACCCTTGCTTTTTGATCCAAAAATGCTTCAAATGGAAAAACTTTGGTCATGAAAGTTGTAGATTAGATCTTTCCCTTTTCAAAAAGTACAAGAACATGATCTAATTCATTTTGGATCATAAGTTATGGTGTGTCAAAGTTGGCAAAAATCACTAATTTTCAAGACATGCACCAAATGAGAAACTTGCAAAAACTTTGTACCAAGGCATTTGTGACTTCTAGTTCATGTCAAACCAATGTGCAAGCATCACACAAGTTCTAAAAATCAGATTTGAACCAAAAGATCACATGTTCATGGTTGGCAAGGCAAGAGATTTTCATGAACAAGCAAAAGTGATCAAGTTGCAAAATCATCATCACACTTCCATCCACTTGTTGCCTTGGATGCTGAACCACCCTAGCCCTCTCCCCTCACCTTGCTGCGCATCACACAGCCCATGTACTAGCCTAGAAGTTACCCATGCTTTCTCTTACACAAAAGTTGACAATTTGCAAAAGTGGCCATACCAATCAATAAAGGGCAGGTCACATCATCTGACCAATGAGAATTGTTTATGTGGACAAAATGCTAGCCATTTCACATATCAAGCAAGGCTGAAGCTCACCACAACTCAGAATACACAAACTCACTCCCTTGAGCAAAAACCCTCGAATCTCTCTTCACAAGCCTCAAACACAAAAAGAAACTCCACAAACAATCTCAACTCACTTCACTGACCAGAAACCAACCATTGTTTTGGCCTGAACCCCCCCATATCACAAACACGATTTTCACACTCCCTTGGCCTGAGCTTCTGCAAACTCACTCAAGAGGCTGTTTAAACTCCAACCAAGTGTCCAAAGCTTCAAAGGGGGGTCATTGGGACCTGTTTGAGCCAAAGAACCATCCAGAAAGCTCCAGAATCAAAAGCTCAATCTCAGGTGATTCCATGAACTTTTTTTCCAGAACTCCATTTTCTTGTTAGAATCTTGTTTTGTATGTTGCACTGATCATTGGGATCTATTTACTTTTGAAAATGAGCAAGAAATGAGTATGTTATGGTGTTCTGAAAGTTTGACCTAGAAATTTCTTTGCTTCGATTCTTGTTTGTGTTTGAGTTTAAACATGATTTGGTGCTGGATTCGTGTTTAGGATAGTTAGTAGATGATTTCTGGAGAGTTAGAGCTCCTAAAATGGCCTGGAGAGAGAGATTGATTTTTGGGGTGAACGGGGAAGATGACCGGAACACTGTTCCGGTCACCTGAGGGTGTTTAACGGTGGGATTAGGGTTTAATCATTAATTAGCTGAGTTTGAATGTAGACCGTTCATTTACGCGCGTGGTCAGCTCCCGCCCTTGCCAGTTTGAATCCCACACGTTGGATCTGATTACTTTTACTTTTTCAGTTTAAAATTCATTTAATTTTCATTTTATTTCATTTGTTTTCCATAATTTATTAAAAATAGCAAAAATGTTTTAAAAATTATGAAACTTTTTGTCAAGAGTTTCATTAATTTTTAAAACATAAAAATATTTTTATTTTCATTTTTTACATTAAAAAAGTATTTTTAAATATTTAAAAGTTTATTTTTAATTGATTAATGAAAATTAATTTATTAAAAATACTTTCAAGTATTTAAAAATCACCAAAAAATTCATGAAATGTTCTAAGACATTTAGAAACATTGTCCAACCTTCAAACCAAATTTATTTTTTGATCTTGATGCATTTTGAGAATTTTTCATTGAATTAAAATCATTTTTATGCATTATTTTGATCCAAAGTTCCAAAAATCATTTCTGCCTATCCATGAAGAGTTGGACCTTGATTCTTTTTGCATTGCATTGTGTTTAGCATGTAGTTTGTGAGATTAAATGACCTTGATTTGATCTTTCATTTTCCATTTGTTTGATAATTTTCTTGTTTAGGAACCCTAAAACCCTAGAAATCTTAAGAAAACCATAACTTGAATTTGGTTAGGAGTTGAAACCTCTCCTTTGGGCAGTGAGTTAGTATAGGATTAGGGGTCCTTTGAGTGGCATTTTCAATTTTTTTTATCTTAGGGTTTGCTTCTGATTTTGGTTTTTGTTTGATGCATTGTTCATAAACCCTAATTTGGGCTTCCATATGCATCCATCTTGCATTCTCTTACATAACATGACTTGCCATGGCATTTCAAACATACATTTGATTCATTTGACATCATAAGACATATTGAAAGCATGTTTGATCATTGCATCATGTATTTGCCATGTTGTATGCCATGTGCACTTCATAACTTTTCATGTATGTCCATGGTTCTTAGCTTGCTTCATTTGCATTCATGAGCTTGTATGATCATTTCCATGTGCTGCCTCATGTTTGTAGCATCTCATAGCATCATTAGCATCATGAATTTGCCTCTGGTTTTGTTTCTCATCCTACCATTTCATCTCATTTTGCATTGCATTGCATTTTCTTTTCTAACCTTTCAGGTGGTAAGTGACTTTGAGAAGTGAATTTGCCTTCACTTCTCATAACTTCTCTTCATCTCTTTTCATGCATCCTTGCTGCATTTATGCTTGTGTTTGAGATTGAGCTTGCTCATTCTTCTTCTCCTTACTTTCTTTCTTCAAGTGACTTGACTTCTTGAATGAAGCAAGTTGCTTTGCTTCTCTTGATCCTTTCATCTGCTTCCTGGTGGTTCCATTGAAGATTCTTCTTGCAAACCTCACAAACCTTAGGAACAACCAAGCATGACAATGATTAGGGTTTTGATTAGTCTCCCCTCTTAGTTTTACCTTTGTGTCCCTCTTGAGTCTTCTCTCCTCACCTCATAATCAGGGACTAAACCCTAAAGGCTTTAAGGCTTTGTGATTAAGCTTATGCCTGCATCCTTCTATTAGGATGGAGTGTATAACTTTAATCCTAAGTGTTAAACCCTTAATGTGTTTAAATCTCTTAATCAATCCACTTAATAATCATCAAGACATCACACTTGTAACTTGGGCCTTGCATTAGGGTTCTATTTCTTCCTTAATTGGTTAAGAAGGACTAACCCTAGTGTTAATGGACAAGTCCCCCTCATGTTGTCTTACAAATCATAAAATCCATTTCTTCATCTTATCATTAACTAAAATCCATTTAACAAAGGCTTGTTTTGTCATGAGTTTAATCCCTAATCATGGATTAAGTTGAGGAGCATTCCTCAGCTTAAACATTCTCATCTATTATCCTTCTATTAGGATGGTGTAATGAGTCTGTTTAATCCCTGATTATGGCTTAACCTCATTACTCAACACTAAACAAAAACAACAAAAACATCTAAATAATCACAAGTAGGTTAATGATCTTAACCCTACATCAAAGGTGATTAAGTGTGAGAATCTGACTTCACACTTAAGGTACCCTCATTACCCCTAATCAGAGGGAAGATGTGATGAGTTTACTAAATCCATTGGTTTAGGCTTAAGCTCATTAACTTATGACAAACTCTCAAAAGCAATAAAAGACTGAAAACTTAAAAACAAACAATAATCGTCTCCTTCGGGATTCTTTTCTCATCTCATTCACTCATAAGTGAGAACTTGCTCCTTCCGTCTAATGCAAGACAGTTTGCACCTGAGCCAGACGGGTCATACACTTGAGCATAGGCAAGAAAGCAGTTCACAAGTCAATTCATCTTTCAGTCTCTTTGGGTCGAACTACGGTGTTCTGACTTCCTCATTGCACGAGAGGATACGTAGGCATAACTTAACAGTTATCGAACAAAAGTCTCTGTACATTCCCCCTCTTTCAGCATCATTCTCTTAGCCTCATATTCTTGAGCATCTCATCTTTGTTCCTACACTGACACTGTATCTATTACACTTTACACTTCTCTTACACTGACACCTGTACATTGTCTTCCAGTCCTTTTATACACAGATTGCACTGACACTACCCCTTTAAAACATAAATCTTTTAAGCGTGGATCCCGTCGAGTACGGCGGACAATCTGGGTGCTAATACCTTCCCAGGTTGTAACCAACCCCCTTTCTCAGTCTCTCTGGTTCGCAATCGTCTTATCCATATCTTTTTTAGGTCTATGCAGCATTGCCTTTCCTCCGGGATAAAAATGCCTAGCTGGCGACTCTTGTCCTTCTGAGTTCACTCCTGTGTGTTCTCATTTCTTTCGCCGACCGTTCGCGTCTGTACCCCATTTTACCCGGTTTCATTTGGTGGGAGCGACAGCTTGGCGACTCTGCTGGGGACCCTTATACTGCAACCAGGGCTTCTGGTTCTTTTTATGGGTTCCTCCTAGCGCTTGTTTGATTTGTGTTTACTGGGGTGTTATGTGCTATTTGTGCTTGTATATTTATTTTTGTTTATTGCTTTATGTACAGTTGCTTTATTGCTTTCTTTATAGCTTTTGTATATATCATACTGTCATGCTGTCTGGCTGGATCTGGTTTTGCTTTGGTGGGTGGGGTTCTATTGAGAGTTAAGGTCCTATACCTGGGACCTGAGTGACACCTAGGCTAGAGTGAATCATATTCTTTCCCATTCCATCTCGGTCTGGTGCGGGAATATGAAACACGGTTCAGATATGGGTTTCTTCTTGAGAACTCTGTGTTGCAGATTTCCTGCAATGCTAGGGCTATCTGGGAAGCCTGCTAAGTCTGGATGACCTTTAGTTTTGACCTTCAGAAACTGAGGTGAATTAGAGGAGGAACTTTTATGGTTATTGTACACACTGTACCTCCGGGTTAGAAGTGTTTACACTTCTCATAACTGATCCAAGTCTGAGGATCCTTGTTTTAGAACACCACCTGTGAGGGGGTCGGGCTGTTTACAGGTTTGCAGGTACCCTTGGCCTCAGCATACCCTGTTACTTTGATTTGATTAAGAATACTCCATGTTGGAACAGTTCTTGTGATTCTAAACCCTGGACATGTGGCTCTTTATTTGAGCCCCCTCCACCTTGGTTACTGGACTTATAGACCTCCATCTGGATTTCTTACACACATGGACTTATATCAGAGCACTCGATCAGATCCAGCTCAGTCACAAACCCTTGCATATCATTTGCATACACAATCATTGCATCATATTGACATTTGCTTATTTGTGTTTCAGGGTATCCATCTTCATTTGGTTTTGGTTTTGACCCCATCTTCAGTATTGACCTATCTTCATCAGCACTTGCTTCAGCTATCAGCTATCTACTTCAGTCACCTGCACCAGCCCATCAGTGGCCCATTCTTCAGTATCATCATCAGCACTTGTCTCTACTCAGTCTCAACATCATGGCACCTAAAAAGAGCAACATCACCTACCACTTCTTCCAGCCAGAGTTAGCTGACATCAGGAGGATTCAGACCCTGATCACTCCAGACCATATACCACTGTTCAGGGAACACCATGGAGATATACTTGATTTGGTTATGGATCTGGACCCCTCACAGAGAAGCCTGATCCACACTTGCCTTCAGTTTTATGATCCCCCACTGAGATGTTTCACTTTTCAGGACTTTCAGCTGGGCCCCTTATTGGAAGAATACTCATCATTAGTTGGTATACCTATCAGGGGTGGAATCCCTTTCAACCCTGAAATGGTCTTTCCTGGTAATGAAGAGGTAGCAAAGGCATTGCATCTGGAACCAGTCCTGATTGGGCAACATATGACTTCTAAGGCTGGAATCCCTGGCCTGCATCTGGATTTCTTGATCTCTCAAGCTACCCTGAAAGCTTCTTTAGGAGAGTGGAAAGTAGTCTGTGCTTTATTGGCCTTGAGCATATATGGGATTGTATTATTTGCAGATGAGCCTCGATTCATTAGTAAGAATGCAATCCATCTGTTCATTCTAAGGAACCCAGTGCCAACTTTATTGGGGGATCTCTACTATTCAGTGCATCAGAGGAATGAAAAGCAGAGGGGAAGATTAGTGAGGTGCTGTGCTCCTTTGTTCCATACTTGGCTTCTCAGGCATTTGCCCAGGACAGATGCATTTTTGAACCCTCATCAGCAGAGAAACTGGGCTGGAAGGCTTACTACTCTAACTTCAGCTGATATCAGGTGGTGCACTCAAAGCACAAAAGGCAGGGATATCATCACCAGCTGTGGGCATTTTCCCAATGTGCCCCTGATAGGAGTTAAGGGTAGTATTAATTACAACCCTCTGCTGTTCAAAAGACAACTGGGCTATGCACTGGTCCACACTCCTAAGGCACAGGATTTGGTTGAGACTCTTTATTGTGAGAACAAGCCTAATCTGGCTATTGTTAGGCAGGCAGCTTGGGCCTGGGACAATGTGCAGACTAAGGGGGTAACCATCCTGGGGAAGTGTAGCAATGTGGCATCAGCACAATACTATGATTGGTCCCATGCCAGGGCCCAATTCTCTGGGATGCCCTTTACTATTGAAGATATGCCTGGGCCTTCCACAACACCACCTCCAGCAACTGTCAGCTTAGAGGAGTTTGAGAAGTTGAAGGAGAGAAATAAGAAGCTGACTTAAGGCCTACAAAAGACCCTCTGGGAGAGGAGTGATGGCAGACTGGATATTGAGAGGTTGGAGAAATTGAAGGTGGAGCATCTGGCTAAAATTGAGAAGTCTGAAGATTACATTAAGAAATCTAGGGCTGGAGAACAAATCCTGAAGAATGCTTGCAAGGAAGCCCAATTCCAGAAAGCCAGGACAGACTTGTATCTGAAGGAGAGTCAGGCTAGGTGGGTTAGGATCACCGAGGCTCGTACTCTGGAGGACAAGAGGGTCCAAGACAAGATAGAGCAACTGGAAGCTAGTGCAAAAGAGCAGCAGGAAGCCCTGGCAGCAGCCCAGAGGGAGATATCAGAGCTGAAGATCAGAGCTGGAGTGAAGAGGTCAAAAGACCACAGTCAACACAAGAAGCTAACTGCAGCTGTTACTACCCGGAACCTCCTTATCAGGAACCTCACGGAGCGTCCGGCTGATCCTGTGACCGAAGCACTTCTCAAGGAAGTTCGGGAGGATGAGTTTGGTCTTGGTGTTTGACCATTTGCTTGTTGTTGCTTTCATTCCATGTACTTTTATTTTCTTGTAATGTATTTTGACCCCTCAGAGGGCTTGTATTTGTAAGCAAACTATGTACCATTGGCCTTTTGTAATATATGTATTAGTTTGTTCCATCCGAGTTTACTTCGAAAGCAACATCAACAACATCTTCAAGGGTCTGGAAGGGTCAAAGCTGAATGCCAAGCCGGATACCTTGAAAACAAATAAGCATACTGCATTTGCATGCTAACCCTTTTGTTTGTTTTGTAGGTGTTTGTTTTATTGTTGCTAACTCTGTTGTGATGTTCAGGAACTATTGCTCGACGCCGGGTATTTTCCCTCAACCGTCCGCACCGATATCCAACCCGTAACAACCTCCCGGGCATACAGATGGATCAGATGCAGCAGGACCTTACAGAGGTCAGGAACCAAATGACCAACGAGAGGTTGGAAATGAGGAACCAAATGACACAGTTTATGGAGGTAATGAACAACATGGCTCAAAGCCAGGAGAGGCTCAGAGCATTGGTGGAAGGGAGAAATCAGGAAGATCATCAGCCAGGGACTGCTGGGACTAGCAACAATGAAAGAGTCCAACCTCATGTCAATCCCCCAGTCTTTGGACCCCACCTCCATCCAGAGGCCAACATCCCTGTCAATATACAAGGGACTGCCACAGCAGGGAGGGTACTGCAAGAAGACCCCCAAGAAGACCAGTTTACAGTGATGGGAGCCGGGGAAGAAACTTATGATAGAAGGTTGGATGAGATAGCTGAGAAATTAAGATCCTTAGAGTCTCAAAACTCTTTGGGTTTTGATGTTATGGATATGGGTTTGGTAGATGGGGTCAGGATTCCCCACAAGTTTAAGCCACCATGCTTTGAGAAATATAATGGGACTTCCTGTCCCCGGACCCATCTACAATCTTTTCTCGGGAGGCTAAAGGCCTATACCATGGACGAGAAGCTGTGGATGTTCTATTTTGAGGATAACTTGACTGGAGCTTCGAGGGAATGGTATTCCCATCTGACAAGAGCAACTATTAGATGCTGGAAGGACCTGGCAGAGGCCTTCATCAGACAGTATCAGTATAATCTGGATATGGCACCCAACAGGACCCTCCTAATGGGAATGTCACAGTCATCTAGAGAGAGCTTCCGAGAGTATGCTCAAAGATGGAGACAGCTTGCTGCCGCTGTCCAGCCACCTATGTCAGAAAGGGAGATGGCTGATATGTTCATGAACACCCTTCAGGGGACTTACATTGATAGGCTAGCTGCCTTCTCATCTACCAGCTTTGCAGATGTAGTCATAGCCGGGGAGAGAATTGAAAGCCTATTGAAGATGGGTAAGATCTCAGACAACGGTGCAAGCTCATCCAGTAATGCAAGAAAGCCTTTTGCGGGCCCAAGAAGGACTGGTGAGACCAATGCCATCCACACCAACAGGGGCAGGCCCCAATATGTTCATAGATCTGTGGCAGCAGTCACCATTCCCGCTCCAGCTCATCCACAACCATCCTATCAACCTCCGCAGCAAAACTATCATCAACAACCTCAGTACCATCAACAAAATCAGTATCCTCCGAGAAATTACAACAACAGTAACACCAACAACAATAACCAGCAAAGGCCATTCCAGCAGAGGCCATCTCAAGCCAACAGGGTGATCGATCTGATCGCTATGCCATATGCTACATTGCTGCCACAACTCCTGAAACTCAACCTAGTTGAGCTAAGGACATTGGCACCTCCAGATCCCAACAGTCTACCCAGGAATTATGACTCCAACGCCAGATGTGCTTTTCATTCAAATGCACCTGGCCATAGTACAGAAAAGTGCAGAGCCTTGCACATGAAGGTACAAGACCTGGTAGACTCTAAGGCTCTGAATTTCGCACCACCACCAAATGTCAACAAAAATCCTATGCCAAACCACGGTGGTCCCAGAATCAACGCTATTGAAAGAAGACAAGCCGTCTTATTTAATAACCAGTGTGGGTCAGATTCGAACACCGTTGGTAGAGATTAAGGCTCAGCTCCTCGAATGTCAAATGTTTCCGGGGTGTGAGTTAGGGTGTGCTTACTGCAATATTTCAGTAAACGGGTGCGATAACCTGAGGAATGGCATAGATGGTCTCATTCAGAGTGGCCAACTTCAAATCACCACATCATTTCCAACAAATCCAGCAATCTCATCAGCAACAATTCTGGTATCTCCTACAACTGCAACAACCATTGTTCCCGACAACTCTTCGGCTTCATCAACAAGTACTTCATCTGTCATCTCAACTGATCAGCTATCAACAAATTTTCCTTCTACAACTTCAGCATCACTCCATTTTGAATCTCCTACAACAACAACACCCGTCCTTCCGACAATGTCTCCTACAACACCAGCAACAAACTCTGAAGACGTCTCAACTGTCACAATATTTTATGATCCTGAAAACAACTCTGCCTACAACTCAGAAAGTGCTGCTCCCATCAGAGCACCAGTCACAATTTATTATGATCCACAAACTATCACAGTCCCTTCTGCAGCTGTCATCAGTCCAGTCACTGTCACGGTGCCTGGACCAGTACCTTATGAAAGTAGTAGGGCCATCCCTTGGCACTACGGCTCTGACATATACTGCGAGGGACAAAGAATCACTCTTGATACATCAACCCCTGCACCACAAATAGACAATGTGGGAGGAGGCGGAGGCTTCACTCGAAGCGGACGTCTCTTTGCTCCACAAATTCAAAGACCCACTGCCGAAGCAGAAGCTGCTGCCAAGGCAAAAGGAAAGAGCCCGGTGCAGGAGGATCAAGCTGTTAAGGAAGCTTTGAAAACACCATTCGATCAAGAAGTTGATGAGTTCATGAGAATCATCAAAAAGAGTGATTACAAAATAGTGGATCAGCTTCACCAGACGCCATCCAAAATCTCTATCCTATCACTGCTTATGTGTTCCGAAGCCCATCGGAATGCACTACTCAAAGTCTTGCACGCAGCTTACGTGCCTGAAGAGATCACCGTCAATCAGTTGGAAACCGTGGTTGGAAATGTTACTGCTAGCAATGGGCTAGGGTTCACTAATACTGACTTGACAACGGAAGGCCGCAACCATAACAAGGCCTTGCACATCACCATGGAATGTAAAGGTGCAGTCCTTTCCCATGTGCTGGTAGACACAGGGTCATCCCTTAATGTCTTACCCAAAAAGGCCCTGGTGAAGCTAGAATATGAAGGATTGGCGTTGCGTCCCAGCAACCTGGTAGTAAAAGCCTTTGATGGTTCTAAGAGATCGGTTCTGGGAGAAATTGAGCTGCCTGTAACGATTGGCCCACAAACTTTTAAAACGATCTTCTACGTGATGGACATTCAGCCTACCTACAGCTGTTTGTTGGGTAGACCATGGATTCATGCCGCTGGCGCAGTAACGTCTACCCTTCACCAGAAGTTAAAATTTGAGTGGGAAGGCCAAGTTGTTACTATCTGTGGGGAGGAGGATATATTTGTTAGCCATCTGGCTACTTATAAGTATATTGAGATGGATGGGGAGATCCATGAAACAATGAGCCAAGGGTTTGAGGCCCTGAATGTTAACGAAGCATCTGCTGTATCTGGAATCTCCATGTCATCTTATCAACAAGCCCGGAAGGTTGTTGAAGAAGGAACTGCCCAAGGCTGGGGCAAGGTTTTATCTGTGGAGGAGAAGAAAGACAAATTTGGGTTGGGTTACAGACCAACTCAACAAAATCGAGCAGGAGCTGCTGAGAAGCCCGGTTTTTTCAGTGGGGGGATGCTCACCCCTGATGCTATCAACAATCTGGAAGACGAGCTGGAAGAAGAACGCAATCTGGAGAATTGGATTCGTCCAAAGATCCCGGGGAGTAGTATCTCGAACTGGTCTTCCCAGGAAATTATAAGAGTTACTCATGCAGAGTAATTATTATTTCCTGTATTTTTTTATATAGCATGCATCAAAGTCTTGCATCTTGCCCAAGATGACAAGACTCATTTTGTAATCGGGCCATCTGTACTTTTTGTGCAAACAAGATTAATCAATGAAATATCAGACATCTTTTTGCAAATGAGTCTTTTCTTTTCCGCTCACTGTCTTTCCGTTTTTCTTTTTTGTACAAAAAAATAAATGGCGATGCTTTCAAAATGACAACGTTAGTTCACTTTTTAAACAAGATTAAAATCAATCACTAAAATAAACAAACTGAACCCTTGCAGAGAGTGCCTTCTAGACAGCACCGACAACAGCACGGCTATGACTTCGTATGACTTTGACAATCCAATCAATCAAGCCGATGAAGGGGTTGAAGAAGAATATGAGCTTCCTGAAGAGCTAGCCAGGTTGTTGAGACAAGAGGAAAAGGTTATTACTCCTCACCAGGAGGAAGTTGAAGTGATCAATCTTGGTACAGATGAAGACGTGAAAGAGGTTAAAATCGGGGCCTGCTTACAAGACTCAGTGAAGAGACAACTGATTGATCTGCTTCAAGAATATGTGGACGTGTTTGCTTGGTCTTATCAGGATATGCCAGGGTTGGACACCGACATTGTTGTGCACAAGCTGCCTTTGAGAGAAGAGTGCCCACCGGTCAAACAGAAGCTGCGCCGTACTCGCCCAGACATGGCAATGAAAATCAAAGAAGAGGTACAAAAGCAGTGGGACGCCGGTTTCCTTGCTGTAACTAGCTATCCGCCGTGGGTTGCTAATATTGTGCCCGTGCCTAAGAAAGACGGCAAAGTAAGGATGTGTGTTGACTACCGGGATCTGAACAGAGCCAGCCCGAAAGATGATTTCCCATTACCTCACATTGATGTATTGGTTGATAACACGGCTCATTTCTCGGTATTCTCCTTCATGGACGGATTTTCAGGATACAATCAGATCAAGATGTCACCTGAGGACATGGAGAAGACAACCTTCATTACACCTTGGGGCACGTTCTGTTACAAAGTGATGCCATTCGGACTGAAGAATGCTGGTGCCACATATCAACGGGCTATGGTAACATTATTCCACGATATGATCCATAAAGAAATAGAATGTTATGTGGATGACATGATCGCCAAGTCCCTTACTGAAGAAGACCACCTGGTGAATCTGCTGAAGCTGTTCAAGCGTCTGAGGAAGTACCAATTGAAATTGAACCCCAACAAATGCACATTCGGGGTACGATCTGGTAAGCTGCTGGGCTTTATTGTAAGCGAGAAGGGGATTGAAGTTGACCCTGATAAAGTCAAAGCTATTCAAGAAATGCCTGCACCGAGAACTGAGAAAGAAGTTCGAGGGTTCTTAGGTCGATTGAACTACATTTCGCGGTTCATATCTCACCTTACAGCAACCTGTGAGCCCTTGTTCAAACTGTTAAGAAAAGAACAGACGGTCAGGTGGAACGAAGACTGCCAGAAGGCTTTTGACAAGATCAAAGAATATCTGCAAGAACCTCCAATCCTTATGCCTCCGGTTGAAGGAAGACCTCTGATAATGTACTTGACAGTATTAGAAGAGTCAATGGGGTGTGTGCTGGGCCAGCATGACGAGTCTGGTCGAAAAGAGTATGCAATATACTACCTGAGTAAAAAGTTTACCAACTGTGAACAATGTTATTCACTGCTCGAGAAAACTTGCTGTGCTTTAGCGTGGGCTGCTCGCCGACTGAGACAGTATATGTTGACCCACACTACTTTATTAATCTCAAAGATGGACCCAGTCAAGTACATTTTCGAGAAGCCAGCACTTACCGGACGGGTTACAAGATGGCAAATGATTCTCACGGAATATGACATTCAGTACACCTCTCAGAAAGCTATCAAGGGCAGTGTACTATCTGAATATCTTGCTGAGCAACCTATTGATGACTACCAGCCTATGAGATTTGACTTCCCTGATGAAGACATCATGTTCATAAAAGCGAAAGATCATGAAGAGCCTGTTCACACGGAAGGGCCTGACCCGGAAGAAGAATGGACTATGATGTTTGACGGGGTTGTTAACATGAATGGTCGTGGTGTTGGTGCAGTACTCATTACACCTAAAGGAGTTCACATGCCTTTCTCGGCAAAACTCACTTTCAACTGCACTAACAACGAAGCTGAATACGAAGCTTGCATTATGGGTCTTGAGGAAGCCATTGACCTCAGGATCAAGACATTGACTGTATTCGGAGATTCAGCTTTGGTAGTTAATCAAACCAACGACAAATGGTACACACACCAGGATCATCTGATACCTTACAGGGATTATACAAGGAGGTTACTGACTTTCTTTACAACGGTCAAGCTTGAGTATATCCCTAGGGACGAGAATTAGTTTGCAGATGCCCTGGCTACCATTTCATCCATGATCAAAGTTCAAGCTGCCAACTTTGTACCTCAGATTTCAGTGTCCAGACTTGATAGACCAGCATATGTGTTCACAACAGAAGTTGTCAAAGACGATAAGCCTTGGTTCCATGACATTAAATGCTTCTTGGAGGATCAAACATACCCACCCGGGGCATCTTCCAATGATAAGAAGACTTTGAGAAGGCTTGCTGGTAGTTTCTTTATGAACACTGATGGATCTTTATACAAAAGGAACTTTGATATGGTACTCCTCAGATGTGTTGACAAGACGGAAGCAGATTTGTTGATGCATGAAGTGCACAAAGGATCCTTTGGTACCCATGCAGGAGGGCATGCCATGGCTAAGAAACTGTGAAGATCAGGTTATTACTGGATCACAATGGATGCAGACTGTTGTGCTTATGCCAGAAGGTGCCATAAATGCCAGATTTATGCAGATAAGGTGCATGTGCCTCCCAATCCTTTGAACATAATGTCTTCACCATGGCCCTTTGCTATGTGGGGCATTGATATGATTGGCAAGATTGAGCCAACTGCTTCAAATGGCCACAGATTCATCTTGGTTGCCATTGATTATTTCACTAAGTGGGTCGAAGCAGCCTCATATGCAAATGTTACAAGACAAGTGGTAGCCAGATTTCTGAAGAGAGATATCATCTGTCGATATGGAGTTCCCGAGCGAATCATTACTGATAATGGTTCCAATCTAAACAACAAAATGATGGCTGAGTTATGTCGGGACTTCAAGATCCAACACCATAATTCTTCTCCTTACAGGCCAAAGATGAATGGCGCTGTTGAGGCAGCTAATAAGAATATCAAGAAGATTGTGCAGAAGATGGTAGTTACCTACAAAGACTGGCATGAAATGCTACCATTTGCCTTGCATGGGTACCGCACATCAATCAGAACGTCCACTGGGGCAACACCGTACCAGCTTGTGTATGGAATGGAAGCAGTCCTACCTGTTGAAGTTGAATTACCCTCCCTCCGGGTATTGATGGATGTTAAGCTGAACGAAGCAGCGTGGGTCAGGTCCCGATACGAACAACTGAGCCTGATTGAAGAGAAGAGATTGGCTGCAATTTGTCATGGGCAGCTGTATCAGAAAAGAATGAAGAAAGCTTTCGATCAGAAAGTCAGGCACCGAGAGTACCAAGTAGGAGATCTTGTGCTAAAGAGAATCCTCCCTCCTCATACGGACCACAGGGGCAAATGGACTCCAAATTATGAAGGACCATTCGTGGTAAAGAAAGTTTTCTCTGGTGGAGCACTGATGCTCAGCACCATGGATGGTGAAGACTTCCCGTCCCCTGTGAATTCAGATGCAGTTAAAAAATACTTCGCATAAAAATGACCCGCTGGACATAAAAACAGAATGTAAGTCCAGGCAAGAACAGGGCATCCCGGCGAGTCAAAAACAGAATAAAAGACTCGGGCAAAAATAAGGGAAAATAAACAAAAAATGCGTACACCCACTGAGTTGAAAAGCCGCATTGGACAACTCAGGCAAAAATGGGTATCCCGATGGATTGAAAACCCGAAAGGGCGATCCATGCAAAATAAGGGAATAAGCGAACAACTGCATTCTGAATTCGTCTGTATTATCCGCAACTTGGTAAGCCTCCAAAGGATCAAGCTTCAATCAGAACCAACCTTCTCCAGAACGCAAGATGAGAAGAACGTCAAAAGTCATACGAGTCATAGCAGAAGAGGAAGCTCCTTAAAGCGACGTCAACATCGCCAGCACTTTGTTTCTCAATTTGTAACAATCTCCTCATTTCAGGAGATATGTTTCCTTGACTGTATCTTGCCAATTCAGGGCACATGAATTAATAAAATCAAATTTTTCAGTCATGTCTCGTCTTATACATTTTTATTTGCAAATAATGTTTGATGTCTCTAAAAAACTAATTGCATGAGTACAGATGCTTTTCTCTAAAAAAATAATAAAAACGCGTGCTTACAGGGAATATACTTACTCTCGAAAGTGCTTAATTCCTATGACGGAATCCAGCAAAGGATACCTCGGGACCATTTGTGCGTTTCCTTATCTTTGCAGGATTGCAGGTATCCAGAACGCCCCTTGGGGCATGCAAGCTTCATCCCAGCAAGCTGGCAAATCAACACTCACTCTTGGCACCAGAGGTGCTTCCTCCCCAGTCGAGTTGCCACCGATAACTTCCCCCAGCTAAGTTGCCACTTGTCAATTTCCCCCAGCCGCAGTGCCAATCATTCTTCCTCAGCAGAATGCAGAAGTCAGGGAACCACCTCCCCACAGAATCCTCAGCCTCTATTCAGAAGAGCAACGCATGAAGGAGTCACAACAGAGTGATGAAGGCTATTGCAAACCCCAGCTGGATCCTATATTACAAGGATATGTCAATCAGTGACCTATATTCCCAAGCAGATACATCTCGCCAGATCTACCAATGATCTCGTCCCCAGTTGGGATGTCCATTTCGAGCAGATCGACCAGAGATCTTCACAGCAACGGGATCCGAATCCCGGATCTGTACCCTCGCATAATCATGGCATTTGCATCATATTCACCCACAAAGCGTAGCATTCCGTCTAATACGGAGCATTACGGCAAAAATCAAACACATAGCATAATCACAAGCCATATTGTGAATCGAGCACTTGTGAATAATAACCATTCATCAAAATGCAGAATACTTTCCCCAAAATCCCCCAGAGTCCCCAGCAAAAGCAGTTGCCTTACAGTTCACAAACACCAGTATATACTCCTTTTGACACCCGTCCGTGTCATCACTCCCCAATAAGGTCGCCTGAACACTCTTTACGAACAAGACCACCCGTATTACAGATACTTCCCGACACCCGTCCGTGTCATATCCCCAGCAGAAAGCCAAAAACATCATCTTTGCACTCACCTATACTTGTATACATTTTCTTGACACCCGTCCGTGTCATATCCCCAGCGCAGTCGCTTACACTTTTACAACCCATATACTTGTTGATATTATTATACTTTTCTCTCTTGACACTCGTCCGTGTCACCCTCCCCAGCAGATAAACACTCATCTATACAATACTCATACTCACTACTCATGTTACACTTATACAGATACTCGTCCGTATCTTGTATATACCATTCATATCCCCACAGATTCGACACTGGTCCATGTTCTTTGTTAACCAGTTGGTACTCGTCTGTACCATCATCTCAGAATATGCGTCAAGCGTTTGTTTCTACCTGATACTCGTCCGTATCATGGTCCTAAGGATGCTCGTCCGCATCTTTAATCCATACACTGTGTCAAACACTTATGTCTTCTTGAATATAGATACTCGTCTGTGTCTACTATTCCCCAGAAAAGTCCCCTCAAATTCAACACTCGTCCGTGTTCTTTGTTAACCCGTTGATACTCGTCCGTATCATCATCTCTGAACACGTGTCAGTATTTGTTTCTACCTGATACTCGTCCGTATCATAGTCTTAAGGATGCTCGTCCGCATCTTTAACCTATACACAAACATCTAAACACTTATACTTTCTTTTCTTGGTTGTAAACACTCGTCCGTGTTTACTATATCCCCAGTAAAGTGAATTTTCTTCTTATCTGACATTCGTCCTATGTCACGATAAACTTTGAGAGCAGCCGTCCCCTGCTAGGTGGTCGTCCTCCACCTCTTGATAGTCGTCCTCCATCATGCTCATCCGATGGCCGTCCCCATCGTTGTTTTTTTTGCAGCCGTCCCCTGCTAGGTGGTCGTCCTCCACCTCTTGATGGTCGTCCTCCATCATGCTCGTCCGATGGCCGTCCCCATCGTTGACCTTTTATCCGGCATTCGTCCTATGTCGCGATATTTTCGGCAGCCGTACCCTGCCTGGTGGTCGTCCTCCACCCTAGATGACCGTCCCTCATCTTAACCCCAACAGAGCAGCCGTCCCCTGCTAGGTGATCATCCTTCACCTTTGATGACCGTACCTCATCATCTGTTTATTTCATTTATTCTTTAACCCGATGGCCGCCCCCGTCGTGGTCCCTTTTCTTTTTTAGCCCGATGGCCGTCCCCATCGCCGATTACTTTACTTTATGAACTTGATGGCCGTCCCCGTCATGTTTCATTAATTCCCAGAGAATCTTACAACTCTATCTTGATAGATGTCCCCGTCATAATCTTATTTTTCCAGCTAGTCGGCCGTCCCCGTCTTGGCTTTACCTTTTATCCCCGGCATGTCGGCCGTCCCCGTCATTGCTTTATTTCCCACACCTTTCCCAGCATGTCGGCCGTCCCCGTCATTGCTATTTACCCAGCAGTCGTCCTCTGCTCGACGGTCGTCCTCCGTCGCCCACACTTTACAATATACTTTATTTTCCTTTGCAATCTATATCCCTTTTCTTCTTCATTCTGTGAGTGCAAATTTTGGACTGTCTTTGGTATTCAACCACAAGTTATCTTGTTTGCCTGTTAAGCCGTCGCTTACATCCTGCACATCTAACTCATGTTTGAATAGGGGCAGCTGTAAACACCCCAAATTTGCCCTCACCCATTCACACCATGGCTTGTGATCATTTCATATGCATAAACACAATCATACCATCTCATACCACATTTTTGATTCACTGCATAAGTTCTAAGTCATCTGCACCTAGGGTTTGTGATCTGAGCAATCCAAGAGCCTCTTGAGCCACTCCAAGGGCCATCAATCACTTCAAAGGGATCCATGTGTGTTCTTATATCATATTACATCCTCTCAAAGTCAAGAATGCCAAAGAATCACAAGAACTGGGATTGGTATGGAGGCAGAGCCAGGTTTAACTGCACAGTTGACCTAAAATTAGGGTTTTGGTTTCAGAGGCCATAACTCCAAATTTTTTGGTCATTCTTGTTTCTATTGGTCTCTATATGGTATAGGGAGTATGCATATCAATTTTTATGAGAAAATTCCATGGGGAAGTCATCTGATCAAGAGTTGACTTTCTGGACAAGTCAGTGCAAAATCAGGGCATCTGAGGCCCCCAATGACCCAGCCAAGGGGTGATCTTCATCATTTTGAGTGTATATGATCTTTATTTGATCATGGAAGAAGGTTTAAGTTCACAAAATTCAAGAATTACAAGTTTTTTGCAAAGTTGACTTTTTAGGGCATGGTTGACTTTTCATGAAATGTCATTTTATGCCACTTTTTCAACCCTTTCTTTTTGATCCAAAAATGCTTCAAATGGAAAAACTTTGGTCATGAAAGTTGTAGATTAGATCTTTCCCTTTTCAAAAAGTACAAGAACATGATCTAATTCATTTTGGATCAAAAGTTATGGTGTGTCAAAGTTGGCAAAAATCACTAATTTTCAAGACATGCACCAAATGAGAAACTTGCAAAAACTTTGTACCAAGGCATTTGTGACTTCTAGTTCATGTCAAACCAATGTGCAAGCATCACACAAGTTCTAAAAATCAGATTTGAACCAAAAGATCACATGTTCATGGTTGGCAAGGCAAGAGATTTTCATGAACAAGCAAAAGTGATCAAGTTGCAAAATCATCATCACACTTCCATCCACTTGTTGCCTTGGATGCTGAACCACCCTAGCCCTCTCCCCTCACCTTGCTGCGCATCACACAACCCATGTACTAGCCTAGAAGTTACCCATGCTTTCTCTTACACAAAAGTTGACAATTTGCAAAAGTGGCCATACCAATCAATAAAGGGCAGGTCACATCATCTGACCAATGAGAATTGTTTATGTGGACAAAATGCTAGCCATTTCACATATCAAGCAAGGCTGAAGCTCACCACAACTCAGAATACACAAACTCACTCCCTTGAGCAAAAACCCTCGAATCTCTCTTCACAAGCCTCAAACACAAAAAGAAACTCCACAAACAATCTCAACTCACTTCATTGACCAGAAACCAACCATTGTTTTGGCCTGAACCCCCCCATATCACAAACACGATTTTCACACTCCCTTGGCCTGAGCTTCTGCAAACTCACTCAAGAGGCTGTTTAAACTCCAACCAAGTGTCCAAAGCTTCAAAGGGGGATCATTGGGACCTGTTTGAGCCAAAGAACCATCCAGAAAGCTCCTGAATCAAAAGCTCAATCTCAGGTGACTCCATGAACTTTTTTTCCAGAACTCCATTTTCTTGTTAGAATCTTGTTTTGTATGTTGCACTGATCATTGGGATCTATTTACTTTTGAAAATGAGCAAGAAATGAGTATGTTATGGTGTTCTGAAAGTTTGACCTAGAAATTTCTTTGCTTCGATTCTTGTTTGTGTTTGAGTTTAAACATGATTTGGTGCTGGATTCGTGTTTAGGATAGTTAGTAGATGATTTCTGGAGAGTTAGAGCTCCTAAAATGGCCTGGAGAGAGAGATTGATTTTTGGGGTGAACGGGGAAGATGACCGGAACACTGTTCCGGTCACCTGAGGGTGTTTAACGGTGGGATTAGGGTTTAATCATTAATTAGCTGAGTTTGAATGTAGACCGTTCATTTACGCGCGTGGTCAGCTCCCGCCCTTGCCAGTTTGAATCCCACACGTTGGATCTGATTACTTTTACTTTTTCAGTTTAAAATTCATTTAATTTTCATTTTATTTCATTTGTTTTCCATAATTTATTAAAAATAGAAAAAATGTTTTAAAAATTATGAAACTTTTTGTCAAGAGTTTCATTAATTTTTAAAACACAAAAATATTTTTATTTTCATTTTTTACATTAAAAAAGTATTTTTAAATATTTAAAAGTTTATTTTTAATTGATTAATGAAAATTAATTTATTAAAAATACTTTCAAGTATTTAAAAATCACCAAAAAATTCATGAAATGTTCTAAGACATTTAGAAACATTGTCCAACCTTCAAACCAAATTTATTTTTTGATCTTGATGCATTTTGAGAATTTTTCATTGAATTAAAATCATTTTTATGCATTATTTTGATCCAAAGTTCCAAAAATCATTTCTGCCTATCCATGAAGAGTTGGACCTTGATTCTTTTTGCATTGCATTGTGTTTAGCATGTAGTTTGTGAGATTAAATGGCCTTGATTTGATCTTTCATTTTCCATTTGTTTGATAATTTTCTTGTTTAGGAACCCTAAAACCCTAGAAATCTTAAGAAAACCATAACTTGAATTTGGTTAGGAGTTGAAACCTCTCCTTTGGGCAGTGAGTTAGTATAGGATTAGGGGTCCTTTGAGTGGCATTTTCAATTTTTTTTATCTTAGGGTTTGCTTCTGATTTTGGTTTTTGTTTGATGCATTGTTCATAAACCCTAATTTGGGCTTCCATATGCATCCATCTTGCATTCTCTTACATAACATGACTTGCCATGGCATTTCAAACATCCATTTGATTCATTTGACATCATAAGACATATTGAAAGCATGTTTGATCATTGCATCGTGTATTTGCCATGTTGTATGCCATGTGCACTTCATAACTTTTCATGTATGTCCATGGTTCTTAGCTTGCTTCATTTGCATTCATGAGCTTGTATGATCATTTCCATGTGCTGCCTCATGTTTGTAGCATCTCATAGCATCATTAGCATCATGAATTTGCCTCTGGTTTTGTTTCTCATCCTACCATTTCATCTCATTTTGCATTGCATTGCATTTTCTTTTCTAACCTTTCAGGTGGTAAGTGACTTTGAGAAGTGAATTTGCCTTCACTTCTCATAACTTCTCTTCATCTCTTTTCATGCATCCTTGCTGCATTTATGCTTGTGTTTGAGATTGAGCTTGCTCATTCTTCTTCTCCTTACTTTCTTTCTTCAAGTGACTTGACTTCTTGAATGAAGCAAGTTGCTTTGCTTCTCTTGATCCTTTCATCTGCTTCCTGGTGGTTCCATTGAAGATTCTTCTTGCAAACCTCACAAACCTTAGGAACAACCAAGCATGACAATGATTAGGTTTTTGATTAGTCTCCCCTCTTAGTTTTACCTTTGTGTCCCTCTTGAGTCTTCTCTCCTCACCTCATAATCAGGGACTAAACCCTAAAGGCTTTAAGGCTTTGTGATTAAGCTTATGCCTGCATCCTTCTATTAGGATGGAGTGTATAACTTTAATCCTAAGTGTTAAACCCTTAATGTGTTTAAATCTCTTAATCAATCCACTTAATAATCATCAAGACATCACACTTGTAACTTGGGCCTTGCATTAGGGTTCTATTTCTTCCTTAATTGGTTAAGAAGGACTAACCCTAGTGTTAATGGACAAGTCCCCCTCAAGTTGTCTTACAAATCATAAAATCCATTTCTTCATCTTATCATTAACTAAAATCCATTTAACAAAGGCTTGTTTTGTCATGAGTTTAATCCCTAATCATGGATTAAGTTGAGGAGCATTCCTCAGCTTAAACATTCTCATCTATTATTCTTCTATTAGGATGGTGTAATGAGTCTGTTTAATCCCTGATTATGGCTTAACCTCATTACTCAACACTAAACAAAAACAACAAAAACATCTAAATAATCACAAGTAGGTTAATGATCTTAACCCTACATCAAAGGTGATTAAGTGTGAGAATCTGACTTCACACTTAAGGTACCCTCATTACCCCTAATCAGAGGGAAGATGTGATGAGTTTACTAAATCCATTGGTTTAGGCTTAAGCTCATTAACTTATGACAAACTCTCAAAAGCAATAAAA
The DNA here is from genome assembly GCA_963966055.1 of Lathyrus aphaca. NCBI lineage: Eukaryota > Viridiplantae > Streptophyta > Magnoliopsida > Fabales > Fabaceae > Lathyrus > Lathyrus aphaca. The sequence goes on along the minus strand of OZ014521.1, from coordinate 355,372,307 downwards.
GACTGAAAACTCAAAAACAAACAATAATCGTCTCCTTCGGGATTCTTTTCTCATCTCATTCACTCATAAGCGAAAACTTGCTCCTTCCGTCTAAAGCAAGACAGTTTGCACCTGAGCCAGACGGGTCATACACTTGAGCATAGGCAAGCAAGAAGTTCACAAGTCAATTCATCTTTCAGTCTCTTTGGGTCGAACTACGGTGTTCTGACTTCCTCATTGCACGAGAGGATACGTAGGCATAACTTAACAGTTATCGAACAAAAGTCTATGTACATTCCCCCTCTTTCAGCATCATTCTCTTAGCCTCATATTCTTGAGCATATCATCTTTGTTCCTACACTGACACTGTATCTATTACACTTTACACTTCTCTTACACTGACACCTGTACATTGTCTTCCAGTCCTTTTATACACAGATTGCACTGACACTACCCCTTTAAAACATAAATCTTTTAAGCGTGGATCCCGTCGAGTACGGCGGACAATCTGGGTGCTAATACCTTCCCAGGTTGTAACCAACCCCCTTTCTCAGTCTCTCTGGTTCGCAACCGTCTTATCCATATCTTTTTTAGGTCTATGCAGCATTGCCTTTCCTCCGGGATAAAAATGCCTAGCTGGCGACTCTTGTCCTTCTGAGTTCACTCCTGTGTGTTCTCATTTCTTTCGCCGACCGTTCGCGTCTGTACCCCATTTGACCCGGTTTCATTTGGTGGGAGCGACAACAGGGTGCTCCCATCCTTTGTTAACTGCTTTCCAAGCCCTGCTATCAAGAGATTTCAAGAATGCTACCATTCTTGGTTTCCAGTAATCATAGTTGGATCCATCTAAGATAGGTGGTCGATTCACAGATCCTACATCTCTGTCCATGTTCCCAAAATTTGCAGTCCCTAGATCTCACCCAGTTATACAGGCAGGGTGCCTGCTCTGATGCCAATTGAAATTCTGGGATCAGATATGTGATGTCGAACCAAATGTTTAGACACTTATATCCCAAACAAAAATTAATAAGCTAGTAAATTAAATAACACAGGAAATTGTTAACCCAGTTCAGTGTATCTCCACACTTACATCTGGGGGCTACCAAGCCAGGAAGGAAATCCAATATAAGTAATATTAATTATGGAGTTAAACCAAACAGTTTAATCCTTCACTTAATATCTACCCAAGGCAATTTCTACCTAAGACTCTACTTAGATATGAGTACCAACTCACTACCCCTCAGTCACACAGTGATCATTAACTTAAGATGATTAATAAAATTGAAGTCACACTTCATACACACCAGCTTGATCTTACTTAATAGTTTCAATCAAGACACAATTCACTTTTTGCTTAAAAGCTCATAAAGTGACTAACAAACAATTAAAACCTGCTAGCTTCACAAACACCCTTGACAGTCTTCTTAAATTCATTAGATTTTCTTGAGTGTTTCAGTTTCTTAAATAGATGCTTGGTTTGTGGGCTTTTTGCAAATTATCCAGACTTTGACAAATCCCACAGTCATCTCCTTGAATTAAGATGAGTTAGTTTGTCATCTCCTTGAATCAAGGTGAGTTAGTTTTTCTGTTTCCTTTACCCTGGAACCAGATAACTAAGCTTCCTAAAGATGCGCCTTGGAGAGCTTATCCTTTTACAACTAATTCCAAATATTTTCTCCTGATTTTAATCACTTCTGTTATGCATCATTTAAGTCAGATAGCAGGTTTGCGATGTCACAACATCTGGTGTGACATCCTGATGTCCTGAACTAAGTTCATAATTTTTACTTCGTTTGTCAATGTCACAACATCTGGTGTGACATCCTGATGTCCTGAACTAAGTTCATAACTTTTTGTTTGTCAAAAATTTTGCCAATTTCTAACATCTACACCTAAATCAAAGGTTAGTAAACTCATTATATCCTCCCTTATTAGAGATAATGAGCCTACTTAAGTATGAGATAAGCATCTCAACTTAATTACCATGATGATATAGGATTAAGACCATTAAACTACTTGATAATTATTAAGTGTTTTTGTATTTTTTGTGTGTTAAGAAATGAGTTTAATCTCTAATCAGGGATTAGTGAACTCATTACACCATCCTAAGAGAAGGATGATAGATGAGAACACTTAAGCTGAGGAAGATACCTCAACTTAATCCATGGTTAGGGACTAAATTCATTATATAACAAGCCTTTATTAAGTGGATTTTCATTAAGGGTGAGATTAAGAAGTGGATTTTATGTTTTTAAGACTAACTTGAGGGGGACTTGTCCATTAAACACTAGGGTTAGTCCCTCTTAACCAGAAGGAAGAGATGAAACCCTAATGTAAGGCTCAAGTTACAAGCTTAAGTCTTAACCATTATTAGGTGTTTTGATTAAGAGGTGTAAATAAATTAAAGGTTTAACACTAAGGATTAAAGTTATACACTCCATCCTAAGATAAGGATGCAGGCATAACCCTAATTCAAAGTCCTAAAGCTTTAAGTGTTTAGCCTCTGATTATGAGATGAGAAGAGAGACTCAAGGAGACTCAAAGGTAAAAGACTAGGGGATACTATTTACAACCCTAAAAATTATCATGCTTGGTTGTTCCTATGGTTTGTGAGGCATAAGAGAAGGTCTTCAGGAGGCCAACATGGAAGAAGAAGCAGATGAAAAGAGAAGAGAAAGAGAATAGGTTACTTACTTCCTGAAGAAGATAAGTAACCTAAGAGAAAGAGATAGGAGAAGGAGAGCACAAGTGAATTAGATTCAATTCAAAGACAATTAAATAATGCATATGAAGAGATAAGAATAGGTGGGATGTGAAGGCAAATCCACATCCCAGACAACTTACCATAAGCCCCTGAAAGGTTAGTATGAATGCATAAGATGCAAAGCAAAAGGAAATAAATAAAATGGAAGTGAAATGACCAAAACATGAAGTGTAAACATGATGCAAATGTGTTATACAGTGATGCAAATATATACATGATGCATATGAATGATCATACAAAGGATGAGATGCAAAGGAAGCATGTAAGAAGCTTGAAAACACATGGATGTTCATGAAATGCAATGAATGCAAAGCATATCAAATGAATTAAGAAATGGTCAAGATATGTTCAAACATGTCTTAAGATGTCTAAGATGGCATAAAAGATCATGTAATTTCATGGCAAGTTCATATGATTGAGATATGTAAAGATGAATGCAAATGAACATGAGAAATTAGGGTTTTGTGAATGTATGAGATGAAAATGACCAAAACAGAAGCATACATCATGATAAAAATTTGAAACTGAACTCAAACAAACCCTAATCATACACAAGATCACTACCCAAAGGTGGAGTTCAGAAGCTAAACCTATAGGAAGTTATGAATTTCCCAAGTTAACTAGGGTTTTTGGATGATTCTTAAAGGAAAAATGCAAATCAATTTTAAAATGCAATGCAAAATTATGAGTTAAATAACCTAGATACTAGATGCAATGTGTGAAATAATGAAAAAAGAACCAAGTTCAAACTCATCATGGTTGATCAGAAATGATTTTTCAAAGTTAGGGTTAAAAATGTGATTTTTATGAACCCTAATTCAAAGATAATTGTGAAAACATGATCAAACCTAAAAAGAATTTTTTATGGTGAGTTTTTAAATGTTTCTAAATGTATGATAATTCTTCATAATTTTTTTTTGTGATTTTTAGATACCTAAATGTATTTTTAATTAATTAAAATCAATTAATTAATTAAATAAAACATTTAAATGATTTAAAAATACTTTTTTAATGCAAAAATTAAAAATTAAAATATTTTTGAGTTTATAAAAATATTTAAAGTGAAAATGCAGAAAATAAGATTTTAAAAATGTTTTTTGCTATTTTTAATAAATATGTGAAAGAAATGAAATAAAATGAAATAAAATGAGAAGTATGCAAGATCAGTGGCTCAGATTTGAATTAGGGGAGACTGAGCGCGTTTTTGGATGGCTAGGATTGCTTCTGAGGTTTTATAATTAATTAATCCTAATTAAGTTAATTAATTAAAGGTTAGGATTAATGAATGAATCTGATCCGTCCACGCGCAAAACAAAACATGATCCAATGGCCCAAAACGTATCTAGCAAATAAACCCTAATTAAGTCCTAATCCCTTTCAGGAGACCGGAACAGTGTTCCAGTCGTCTTCTCCGGCCAACCCCACGACCTAACCTCTTCCTCAAGCCACTACAAACCCTAAATACTGCCCAGAAATGATCCCCAACTCACACACACTCAAAATCAATCATCAAATATGATTTATAACACACAAACATGGAGAATCGAAGAAGAACAAAAATCTGGACAAACTATCAGAAGCCTATGAAATCCTCATTTTTCCACCATTTTCAATTTTAAAGACATCATGATAAAGCCCCTAACATGTATTTTCATCTTGTAACAAGAAAATAAGGTTTTGAGAGAAAGTGTTCTTGAGGTTACCTGAGCTGGAGCTTTGCACTCTTGAGCTTTCTGACCCTTTCTTTGATGCAAATCAACCTCAATGGACTCCCTGAAGCTAATGAGATGCTTAGAACAAGCTTTGAATGGCTATTTTGAGGTGTGTGGTTCTGGTTTGACAGAAAATGGAGTTCTTGTAGGGGAGGTTTCAGGCCATGGCAATGGGTGTTTTTTTATCCTTATGGTGTGTATGATTGAATGATGAAAGAAGTTTTCAGGTTTGATGGTTGTGTGTTGAGTTTCAAAGAGATGAAGGTATGGGGTGATTTTTGTGATTCTGATCATATGAGAGGTTTCAGCCTTGTGTGATATATGAAATGAGGTCCATGATGTTTGTATAAAGCAATGTAATTGGTTCAGAGAGTTCGTGTGGCACAGTTTGATTGGCATGGAGTATTTTGCAAAAAGTCAAGATTTTTGTACCACAAGCATAGGCTCGGGTCAGAGGAGATCTGAAGGGTGGATTAGCCTCAGCTGAGTTTGTGGAGGACCCTTGGATTGGATTTGAGGATCTGGATAGCTTGATTCATGAGATAGCATATGTTTTGCAACTTTCACTCTTTGAGAATTTTGTGAAAATGGCTTATAAAAACTTGTGATACAAGGCATGATTCTGATCCAAATGTGTTGCATTATCATGTTATGATGCTTAGAGATGGATTAGAGGTCATTAGAAGTCTTGAAACTTGATTTTGCAAAAATTCCTCTTTGGCACATACTTGAAAATTACAAGATTTTTCCCAACTTTGAAACATCATATCTTGAGTTCTAGGATGAATCAAGAGGAGTTCTTGTACTTTATGAAAATGGGAAGATCTAATCTACAACTTTCATGTTTGAAGATTTTTCATTTGAAGCATTTTTGATCAAGAAAGAGGAGGTTGAAAATCTTTCCCAAAATGGAAAGTTTTCATTACAAGTCATGTTCAAAAATGGAAAGTTTACAAATGGCTTGAAATTCTTCAATCTTGTGAATTTCTAACCACTTATAAGATCAAATAAAGATCATAGAGCCTTAAAATGATGAAGATGACCCTTTGGTACCATTGGTGGGGGGCTCAGATGCCCTGATTCTGACTTTTCTTACACAATAAGCTACCAATTGATCAGATGACTTCCACAATGAATTTCTTCATCAAATTTGGTACACATGCTCCTTATAACATAATAAGACCATTAGAATCAAGAATGACCAAAAAAATTAAGGTTAAGAGCCTCAAACCCAAAACCCTAATTTTAGGCCATTTGTGTAGAAAACCCTATCCTGCCTGGGCCTCTGTGCAATCCTCTATGATTTTGTGACTTCAAAGACTTCTTGGGGATGTAATAAGATCATAGACCACTCATGGACCATCTTGGCGTGCTTCAATTCCTTTGAGATGGCTCAGATCACTTCTTGGATTGCTCAGATCATAAACCCTAGATGCAGTTATGCAGATGAAACAAATATGCAATGGGAGATGATATGCTTATGCTAATGCAATATGAAAAGATCACAAGCCATGGTGTGAGGAAAAAGTGAGGGAAAAGATATGGACATGAGACCAAAAATATTGGTTAGAGGACTCTCTAAGCTTTCTAAAATGTCCAAGAACACCTTCATAGCATTAAAATTGAAGGATTTGTGCCCTTGCAAAGTTGGGAAATTTTTGGGAAGTTTATGAAGCAAATGAGGCCTTAAAACCAATTTTTGCTAAATGAGCCCACCAAATTGCCATCCAATCTTTATAATATCATCAAGCACGACCCAGCCCATGCATTTTCTGATTTTTTATATTTTATTTAGTATTTATTTTAATTTTATTCATTAAAATACAAATTAAATTAAAATAAAATATGAAAATCATATATTTGGAAGAGATTATGATTCTAGAAGGTCATAAACATCAATTATAGATGATTGATCTGATCCAAATTCGTGCTAGCTTGATTTGGCAAGGTTAGATGTGATCTTTTTCAATATTTGAAAGATAGAAACTTCATGATCAAGCAATCATTAAAAAGCCCATAAATCCATAACGTTTTGACCTAATTTTGATCTCTACATATACTTGAATACATCCCAACAAAAAGAGGACGAATTTCCAGCCTCCACACATATCCTTCAAAGCTTCAAAATATCAAGAAAAAGTGACATTCGGTTTTGGATTTAGAGGGACTCTCAAGACAAAATAAAGGTTGCAAATCATTCCTTGAAGATAACTGAATGTTTCTGGATCATAAAACCATCCATCCATGCACTAAATCATGCTAACCGAATCATCATATTCTTGTTTTTTTTTAATTTTCAATTTCATATATTCATGTAATATAAATTGATTTTGATCATTGATGCTTGTTTATGAAGGTGCCTGGAATGTTTCTGTGTGTTTAGCTTGAGTTTTCATTGCAGTTTGAAGGATTCACCATAGTTAGGGTTTCGGCCTCTCATTTGGGGTTTCATGATAAATCAAATATAAATGACTTTTAAGAACATAGGAAGGTCGTATGAGTCATAAGGATCACATTGCACTAATTAATTTGAAGAAATTTTACTGTTTACTTGATGTTTGAGTTTCGTAGGTCATAAACATGGAAGAACACGCAAGAAAATTCGCAAGAAAAGTTTGATGAAAATGCGCAGGAAATTTGGTGAAGAAGATGAAGTTTGGCGCTGAAATCAGAATTCAAATATTTGTTTTAAAATATATTCTTTTGTTGTTGATTTAATTTCAAGCGCGTGCAGTTAGCTCAGTTGGTTTGTGTGTTTGTTTGTAAACGAATGGTCCTGGGTTCAAACCTCCCCCAGGCCATTTTGTTTTGTTTTATTTTTTGGTGTTTTTGCAGGTTAGTAATAAAACAATTGGAGTTCATACCCTATCACATGCGCGCGTTTGGCCTGGTGGTAGCATTGTGAGTCCAGGGGAGGCAGGACCTAGGGCGTGGGTTCGATCCCTGCCCCAGGTAAGTTTTTTTTATTAATTTTCTCATTTGTTTTTGTTTTATAATTAATATAAATTATATTTCTTATAAAAAAATTATATTTAAATAATAATATGTAAATATATACATATAACTTCATATTTTCTAAAAAATTGCTTAATTTATTTTCTAAAATTTAATCTAGTTTATATTTAATTTGAAATTTGTTTATATTATTATTGTATATTTTTTTTTTAAATAATTTATTTAAGTTTATATTAAATAATCAAAACCCTAATCCTGATTTTTCTTAATTGTAAAATTAACCCTAATTCCAAACCCTAATTTTTGTTTAACTTTAAATATTTTTTCTAATATATAATTAAATAATTAATCATATTTTGTAAATAATTATTATATGGTTTATTATTATTATTATTCTCATTACATTATTTTCTTTTAAAAAAATTCTTTAAAATTGCTTATTTAATTTAAAAATATTCTCTTAACTTGTATATATTTTTGTCTATTTGTGCTAACCTCTTACTCTTATAATTATTTTATTACTAATCATTTTAATTATAATTTCTCTATATATTTATTATTCATATTATAATGTAATTGCGAAAGCCTTGTAATAGTCGTAGGTTTATTATTGTTTTTATGTTATTGTTTATAAATGTTTTTGCCATGGTTAGTAACTATAGGGAGTGATAACATGTTTGTAAGTTAAAATTAATTTAGAATGACTTACTTAATAAGATAAATATATGAATATGAACACTCACACACGTAAGTCGATCTTTGATCGCCATCTCACACTTTCTAAGGTTATCCCTCATGTTGCCTAACTATAAGGTCAAGTAAGGTGTCTTAAAGCAAAGTCCCTTTTCATAAAATATCATAAAGTCCCTTTTAAGATTATAAGATCAAGTCCCTTCGATGTTGCCTACGGTAAATGATCTTGTCCCTTCGAATAAAAGATGATAAGTCCCTTCGTATTGCTAAGACACCTTACAGTTGCCTATACTCAGATGTCCCTTCACATGTCCCTTATCACATCCAAGGTAATGACTACCTATTCCTTAATAATAGGGATAGTCTTACCATTGAAAAAACATATAAGAACAGTAAAGATTTAGCATAGGGTAGGTTCCTCTTAAGTACTTGTTAACTTTTCTTCAAAATACTCCATTACACTTCACATTTCAAACAAATTTTCAAAACAAAGTCTTTATATACATCCATACAAGGATCATTATAAAGTACTTAGAAAATTTTCAATCACACACTACACTTTCTCAAAACAATTTAAAGTGAGCTAAGTAACTAAGAGCCCATGGATAACCATGGATATAAAGGGTGCTAACACCTTCCCTTTATATAACCTACCCCCCGAACTCAAAATCTTTTAAGGTCTTTCCTGTTCTTTTATGTCCTTTCCTTTTGGATAAAATAAAATTCGGTGGCAACTCTTGCTATCCGCAACATTTATAGAAAAGTCAGTTCTCCCACCGTGTTACAGAACTGGCGACTCTGTTGGGGACATAATAAAAGAGGGGTACCCTTAGGAATTAGATCACTTAAATTGTTTGCCTTGTTTTCTTTATATTACTTGTTGGGCTTTATGTGTGAAAGATCCTAACCCGAATCTAGTGTACCCTAGGTAAATGGCAATAGACCAAGGAAATTGTACGGCGTATACCGATATGGTTGATCTGGTGGCCATAGTTAGTGTGACTTCTTGGTTGGTGCTTATGTTCCTTAAGCAAGTTGAGGATAATATGAGGCTGCCATATGTTGTCAATACACTAACTAACTTTTAGAACCCTAGTCATCCCATCTTGGCCTTTAGAAAGTAGTGAGATAACCGACTTTGGTGAAGACTGAAGTTGGTTGATACTCGATGCTACACTCATTGAGATTCTAAACTTGGAGGGTTTTGGTTGGCAAGTAAGTTGCCTACTGAACAACCACCCTTGTGAAGGATCAATGATATTGAGATCCCTTAGAACTTGGTTACTTTTGTAGGACAGGATGAACCAACTAAACTTCAGGGGAGGGTACTTACCTTTAAACCTCATGCAAGCCTTCAAACCTAGAGCTATTGTGTGACTTGTTTGCGTGTGCCACATGTTTGTGATTGAGCATAACATCATAGCATCATCATGCATCATAAGCATAGCATTTTCACTAACCATTTCAAGGACCAAAGGATTTATCTTTGTTCTTTGTTGCAGGTAATGGCTTCTGCTCGTAGGAATACTATCCGGATCAACTTTATAGGAATACCTCCTAAGCTTAAGGAATTGTTCTCTCAAGTTTCTAAAAACTCCCAGTTCATCAAGAGGCATGGTCACCTACTGGATCTAGTCACTTCAGGGTTCAATGAAGACATGATGAGTGTCCTGTTTCAGTTCTTTGACCCTAAACATCATTGTTTCACATTCCCCGACTATCGGCTGGTTCCTACAATGGAAGAGTTCTCCAAGCTTCTGGGTATACATATCCTTGATCAGAAACCCTTCACAGGCTTGGAAAAAGAGCCTAAACCTGAAGTCATTGTTGCAGCCCTACATCTGAAGAAATCAGACATTGTCCTAGAAACAAGGAGTAGAGTTAAGGGTATTCTTGATAAGGTATTGATGGAGAAAGCTCAAGTGTTCCTGAAGGCTATGAGTTATGATGCTTTTGAGGAGATCTTAGCCCTATTGATTTAGGGCTTAGTGTTATTCCCCAATCCAGACCAGTTCATAGACATACACGCCATCAACATATTTCTGACTCATAATCCAGTGCCTACATTACTTGGAGACATCTTACACTCTCTTCATACTCGTACTATGAAGGCACGAGGAACTCTGATGTGTTGCATACCTCTATTGTCTAAGTGGTTTATTTCTCACCTTCCTCGATCAGTGATGAAGAATGAACAAGGCTTCAGGTGGTCTAAAAGAATCATGTCACTCTCTCATTCAGATATGCATTGGTGCTCTAGATCTATGGAGAATGTTACTATCATTGACCGTTGGGGGGAGTTCCCTAATGTGCCACTCCTTGGCATAAGAAGGGGCATTACCTACAATCCTTCCTTAGCTCTACGTCAGTTTGGTTACGCTCGGAGTGATGATCCTCATGATATGCTTATTCAGGGTATTGTGTTCGACTACGACAATGATCTGCAAGGTTACCGTCAAAGGTTCATACGAGCATGGGGTAAAGTGAACAAGGTTGACATCAAGACTCTGGAACCAAAGTACACTATTCGTATGGAAGCTTATCTCAGATGGGTGCGATCTCGTGCTCAGACTCTTATGATGCCGTATCCCGCCATCCTGCCAGTTACTATGGAGCCTGTTGCTGAAGGAGATACTTCTTATATCATTCTTCATCCAGACATGCCCACTGACATGGAAGAGCTACAAAGGTCCTGGATCCAGTTGAAGGAGCAAAGAGATACTTTTAAGACTCATTACAAAGCAAGTCAAGAAAGAATCATGGAGCTAACAAAACAACTTCACGAGGAGCGGAATCTCAACTCATACCTCAACACAAAGAGGAAACGTCCATGGGAGACTTAAAACCCCATTTTTTGTATTCATTTCATTTTTATTGTAAGCCCAAGGGGCAAACACGTTTATTGATTACTAATAAAAGTTTACCTTTTTGATTGTTTAAACAAATTTAAATCCTGCGGTCCTTGAAAACATTGCATACGCATTTACATACCATATCACTGCATCACAGGTTTCTTATGTACAGATATCTTATCTTCTCGCTGTTTATTTCAGCAGAAATGGCTCTTGAACAGACTGTCAAAGATCTCCAGGCTCAGAATTCACAATTCCAAGAGTTGATTCTGAACTTGTCCAAGGGACAAGATGAGTTGAAGACACTGCTGACTAAGAAGAATAAGAAGGCTAGAAGATCAGGAGGCTTTATCAATATGGGAAGAAGATTCAAAGGTCCTGTCAAGACAAAGGAACAGGTTAATGATTATGAGTTTGAAAATTCTGAGAAAGAGGGAGGCAGTCTCCATGATACTGTGGGAGATTCTGATTCTGAAGCCAATTATTATCATGATCCTAATGAAGATAAGTACAAGATGCTGGTAGACAGGATGAATGCCATGGAGTTACAAAAATCTTCTGGGCTTGATTTTGAAGATCTGAGCTTAATATCTGGAGTGGTTATACCTATCGGTTTCAAGGTTCCTGCTTTTGTGGTGTATGATGGTGTCTCATGTTCCTGCTTTTGTGGATTCATTTCTTCCAAGAGAGCTTGTCTGGAGCTCAATTGGAATGGTACTATCAATTGGAGAGTGCCAATATTCGTGATTGGAATGATCTTGCTGAGGCCTTCTATAGGCAATACCAATACAATGCTGATTTAGCACCTACTCGCATGCAGCTCCAAAGCATGTCAATGGGTGCTAAGGAGAATTTCAAGGAGTATGCCCAGAAATGGAGAGACCTGGCTGGCAGAGTTCAACCTCCTCTGACTGACCGGGAACTGGTGGATATGTTTATGAGTACGCTGAATGGTCCTTTCTATAGTCACCTCATTGGAAGCTCATCATCTGGTTTCACTGAGCTGATAATGACTGGAGAGCGTGTGGAGAGTGGTATAAGAAGTGGTAAGATACAGGTGGGTGCCTCTTCATCAAGCACTGCAAAGAAGCCCCCTAGTAGAAAGAAGGAGTCTAATGTTGTGTATGGTCAACCCAGCCGTAACAGAAGTCACCAATCTGTTGGAGCAGTTCACATTTCTAATCCTACTCCTGCAGCACCAGAGCTACCACAGAGCAATCAACAGAAGCCTAGAAGACAATTCACCAAGATCAACATGTCACTGGCCCAAGCCTTGCAACACATGTTGAAAGGGGAACTCATTACTTTGAAGGACCCTCCTCAGAATCCTAATACTTCCTCTCCTCGATACAACCCTAATGCACGATGTGCCTATCATTCTAATTGTCCGGGACATGACACCAACAACTGCTGGATATTGAAAAACAAGATTCAAGATATGATTGAAGCTGGAGAGATTGAATTTGACCCTCCTGGGACTCCAAATGTGATTACTGCTCCCATGCCCAATCATGAGAAGACTGTTAATGTTGTTGATGAAGTTTCATATGTTTCCTCAGTTGCAGATATGACTACTCCCCTATCTATTATTAAAAAGAAGCTGGTACAGGCTGGATTCTTTCCAGGTTGTAATGAAGATTGTTTTTATTGTGCCTACAAACCTGATAGCTGCTGGAAGTTGAAAGATGGTATTCAACGCCTCATGGACAATTACACTATATTGTTTGAGAGGACACCTTCTGTGGAAAGTATGGTTGAACATCTAACTCGAGGTACGAAGGTTGAAGATGTGGACATGGTTGATAAAGTGCCAGTGAAGATTACCTCCAAAGGCCCTGTCAAGATCACTTCCAAAGGACCTATCAAGATTACTGCTGAAGGTCTGGTGAAGACTGTTGCTGAAGTTAGAGTACCCCCCATGATTATTACCACTCCTGGCCCTGTTCCTTATACTTCTGATAAAGCTATACCCTGGAATTACGGTTCTGATGTTTATATCCATGGTGTTAAACAGGAACCTTTGACTGATACACTTGTTACTGATGATAACCTTGATGTTGATAATATTGCTGGATCTAGTAAGATCACCAGAAGTGGAAGAATTTTCTCTCCTCCGGCTACTTCAAAAAATACAGTTACTCCAACTACTACCTCCACTGCTGAGCCAAATGCTGATGCTCGGGGCAAAGGTCCTGTGGTTGAACCTGTGCAAGCTGAGGCACCGACTGCTGAGAATCTTTCTAAACAGATGGAAGAAGTGCTGAAGATCATTCGCAAAAATGATTATGATATTGTTGACCAGTTGGGGCATACTCCCTCCAAAATTTCCATGTTGTCTTTGTTGTTGTGTTCTGAGGCTCATGCTAAAGCCTTGATCAAGTTCTTGAAGACTGCTCATGTACCAAATGAGATTTCTATGGATCAATTTGAAAATTGTGTTGCACATCTGACTTATGATAATGGGTTAGGCTTTTCTGATGCTGACTTGACTCCTGCCAAGAGAAACCATAACAGAGCTTTACATATCTCCATTGAATGTAGGGGCACCACCTTGTCCCATGTGTTGATAGACAATGGTTATTCACTGAATTTACTTCCCAAAGAGGTTCTGAACAAGCTCAATCCTGAAGATGCTGTGTTAAGACCAAGTAATATAGTGGTGAGGGCCTTTGATGGTTCAAGAATAGTGGTGCAGGGAGAAATAGATCTCCCGATCAAAGTAGGCTCTCAAGTTTTCAATTCTACCTTCTATGTAATGGATATTCGTCCTGCGTACTCTTGTTTGCTTGGGCGCCCCTGGATCCACGGGGCAGGTGTTGTGACCTCCACTCTACATCAGAAGTTGAGATACTCAGTGAAGGGAAAGATCGTCACTGTTTATGGAGAGGAAGAATACATGGTCAGTCATGTGAATACATTTAAGTATGTTGAAGTGGAAGGTGAATATGTTGAGACTCCTTGCCAGACATTCGAAGTAGTTCCTTGGGTCGTTCCTGCTACTGAAGTTCCTCCTGTGGTTAAAAGAGTTCATGTGGTTACCAGAGTACCTCCTACAATGGCATCCCTCAAAGATGCTAGAGTTGTGGTTGAAGAAGGTGGTTGTACTATTTGGGGTCAGCTTCCCGACATTCCTTACAAGTCTGACATGTTTGGTTTGGGTTTCACTGCAGAGTCCCAGAAGGCTGTTCGTCGTGCTCGTGCTGTTCGTATCACCAATCAAGGGATCATGAAAGATCAAATCAATGTTGTGGGTGATTGTAATGAAGACTAAAACCTGGATGACTGGATTTTCCCTACTGTGGGTGATGGGCTCAACAATTGGGAGGCCGAAGACATTATTCCTATCTCCTTTAGTCAGGAGTAAATACTATTACTGTGTTGTTATTTTTAAGTTTGTAATTTTGAACAGTTAAACTTTTAAGCCTTGTGTCTTACCCGGGGCACAATGGTATGCTTGTTACGGGATGTCATTTCATTTGCATACTTCATTCAATAAAAATCAATAGACGTTTCATTTTCGTAAATATTGTGCTCTTTGTCTTTCTTTTATTTTATTTTTTGTTTTATCAGCTATGCGTTCTTACACACACCCACATCACTAAAATGCAGATCCTCATCCACTCTGGATCCTGTTGATAACAATTCTACTATTGCCAATTATAATTTCGAGAATCCGATCTATCAAGCTGAAGATGGAAAGGAGGAAGATTGTGAAGTACCTGTAGAGCTTGCTAGGTTGTTACAACAAGAAGAGAAAGTTATACAGCCACATGAAGAGCCAATCGAAGTTGTGAATCTGGGAACAGAAGAAAACAAGAAAGAGGTCAAAATAGGGGCTGAATTAGAGGATGGTGTTAAGAGAAGATTAATTCAGATGTTACGTGATTATGTGGAGATCTTTGCTTGGTCCTATGAAGATATGTCAGGGCTGGATACAGACATTGTGGTTCACCGTTTACCGGTAAAAGAAGATTGTCGTCCAAAGAAGCAGAAGGTTCGTCGCATGCGTCCTGAAATGTCAGAAAAGATTAAAGCAGAGGTAATGAAACAATTTGATGAAGGGTTCTTAGCTGTGACTTCTTATCCTCAATGGGTTGCAAATGTGGTACCGGTACCTAAGAAAGATGGTAAAGTACGTATGTGTGTAGACTACAGGGATTTGAATAAGGCCAGCCCCAAAGATGACTTTCCACTTCCTCATATTGATGTTCTGGTAGACAACACTGCTAAGCATAAAGTATTCTCTTTCATGGACGGTTTCTCTGGTTACAATCAAATCAAGATGGCACCTGAAGATATGGAGAAGACTACATTTGTTACACAGTGGGGTACTTTTTGTTATAAAGTGATGCCATTTGGTTTGAAGAACGCCGGGGCAACATATAAGCGTGCTATGGTGGCTTTGTTTCACGATATGATTCATCATGAGATAGAGGTATATGTGGATGATATGATAGCCAGGTCCCAGAATGAAGAGCAACACCTTGATGATCTGCATAAATTGTTTGAGAGGTTGAAGAAATACAAGTTGAGATTGAACCCAAACAAGTGTACTTTTGGAGTAAGGTCTGGTAAACTCTTGGGTTTCATCGTCAGTGGAAAAGGTATTGAAGTAGACCCTGCAAAAGTGAAAGCTATACAAGAGATGCCAGCTCCCCGTACTGAGAAGGAAGTTAGAGGTTTCTTGGGACGATTGAATTACATTGCAAGATTTATTTCCCAATTAACTGCAACCTGTGAGCCAATCTTCAAGTTGTTGAAGAAAGATCAGGTGATGGAATGGAATGATGAATGCCAGACATCCTTTGATGAAATCAAGAGATATCTTCTAGAACCTCCAATTTTGATGCCACCAGTTGATGGAAGACCCTTAATTATGTACTTAACAGTATTAGACAACTCAATGGGGTGTGTGTTGGGGAAACATGACGAGTCTGGTCGAAAAGAGCAGGCAATATACTACCTTAGCAAAAAGTTTACCGATTGTGAAACAAGATACTCACTGCTCGAGAAAACTTGTTGCGCTTTGGCATGGGCTGCTCGCCGACTAAGACAGTATATGTTGACTCATACTACCTTGTTGATTTCAAAGATGGATCCAATCAAGTACATATTCGAGAAACCTGCTCTCTCCGGACGAATAGCAAGATGGCAAATGATCTTAACAGAATATGATATACAATACACTACTCAGAAAGCCATTAAAGGAAGTGTTGTAGCTGATCATTTGGCTCATCAAGCAGTGGATGATTATCAGTCAATGAGTTTAGAGTTCCCCGACGAAGACATTATGATTATTACCAAAGAACCTGGACAATATGACGGATCTGAACAAGGATCCCGATGGACTATGGTTTTTGATGGAGCTTCTAATGCACTTGGTAATGGTGTTGGTGTTGTGATCATTTCCCCTGAAGTTTGTCATACCCCAATTACTACAAGAATTTGTTTCTATTGTACCAATAACATGGCTGAGTATGAGGCATGTATCATCGGTATCAAAGTTGCCATTGAGATGAAGATTCAGTTCCTGGATGTATATGGAGATTCAGCCCTGGTAGTTAGTCAGATTAAAGGGGATTGGGATACCAAGCATGAAAATCTCATTCCTTACAGAGAACATGTGTTATCTTTGATCCCACATTTTGAAGAGATTACCTTTGGACATATTCCACGAGGAGAGAATCCGTTGGCAGATGCATTAGCCACCATGGCATCTATGTTTGAGATTAGCTGGGATGATGAAGCTCCCAAAATTACCATTGATAGATTTGAGAAGCCTGCATACTGCAATGAGATTGACACTGAAGAAGCAGAAGGGAAGCCTTGGTTCTATGAAGTGAAAAGATATCTTGAAGCTCAGGAGTTCCCTGAAGGGGCATCTATTAAGGATAAGAAGTTTCTGAGGAGGTTTTCTGCTAAGTTCTTCTTGAGTAATGGAATTTTGTACAAGCGCAATCATGATTCAACTTTGCTTAGTTGTGTGAATAAGAAGGAAGCAACATATATTATGGAAGACATGCATTATGGGATCTTTGGCACTCATTCTAGTGGTCATACCATGGCAAAGAAGATATTGAGAGCAGGTTATTATTGGTCTACCATGGAAGCTGACTGCTATAAACATTCCAGAACATGCCACAAGTGTCAAATCTATGCTGATAAAGTACATATACCTCCAGCTCCATTGAACGTGTTGACTGCGCCTTGGCCTTTTTCCATGTGGGGCATTGATATGATTGGTGAGATCAAACCTACTGCTTCTAACGGGCATCGTTTCATCCTGGTTGCTATTGATTACTTTACTAAGTGGGTGGAGGCAGCTTCATTTGCATCTGTTACTAAGAATGTGGTGGCTCGGTTCATTAAGAATAATCTCATATGTAGGTATGGCATCCCTGAAAGGATTATCACAGACAATGGCTCTAATCTGAACAACACCATGATTACTGATCTCTGCACACAGTTCAAGATTAAGCATCACAACTCTTCTCCGTATCGTCCGAAGATGAATGGGGTAGTAGAAGCTGCTAATAAGAACATTAAGAAGATTCTACAGAAGATGACTGTCACTTACAAAGATTGGCACGAGATGTTACCATTTGCTCTTCATGGATATCGTACTACAATACGTACTTCAACAGGGGCAACCCCATTCTCCTTAGTCTATGGTATGGAAGCAGTTCTGTCCATTGAAGTTCAGATCCCTTCCTTAAGAATCATGAAGGATGCAGGCTTGGATGAAGATGAGTGGATTCAGACTCGACTTGACCAGATAAATTTGATTGATGAGAAGAGGTTGGCAATTGTTTGTCATGGTCAGATGTACCAGAAACGGATGATCAAGGCTTTCAATAAGAAGGTTAAACAAAAGGTATATCAGGTTGGTGACTTGGTAATCAAGCGTATCATACTACCACAGGGTGATCCTAGGGGCAAGTGGACTCCTACATATGAAGGACCATTTGTGGTCAAAAGAGTATTCTCAGGAGGTGCCATGATGCTTACTACTATGGATGGTGAAGACTTCCCACAGCCTGTAAACGCAGATATAGTTAAAAAATACTACGCATAAAAAGAGACCCGCTAGGTTTACTGGCCTAGGCAAAAATAAGGGCATCCCGGCGAACCAAAAGGGTTCGGGCAAAAATTAGGGATATATATAAAATATGTACACCCGGCAAGTCGAAAACCTGAAAGGGCGGCTTGGGCAAAAAAGGGTATCCTGGTGGATTGAAAACCTGAAAGGGCAATCCAGGCAAAAGTTAGGGATTAAAGCGTATGGATATGTCTCGTTTGGATCACTCATGAAACTTCAACTGATGGGGCTACCTAAATCAAGCTCAAACAGATAAAGATCAAACCAATCATTTTCGTCTCAACAGCAGAAGATGAGATACTTGAAGATAATGGCAATAGTAGAATTGAAACTCAATAGGATTATTTCTCACATAGCTAATTTTCTTTGTTTTGTAAAAAAAGTTTCACGACGAATTCCTCTTACTAGGATTTCTGTCTCCTTGTACAAACTTGCCTATGTATAGGTCACTTTGTAATATAAATAAAATTTCATCTTTGAATCCAGATTTACTTTTACCCTATTTACATAAGTGAAAGCGTCCATTGGTTGTGTTTGAATGTATGTATGCTTTTGAATATGATTGATGTTTACAAGAAATGCATGAAATGCAGTAATAGTATTTACTAAGGACGAATGAGGATGGTAGTTCAACGAAGCTTCGCCGGTTCATCCCTACAAGACAACTACAAATCCCTAGTAGAGCAAATCTATATCTTTATAGATACTTCGAATTACATCTCCCCTTGAATTTATATCCATCTCTTTTATCCTCAGTCGGGATACTCAGGAACTTATTCCTTCAATAAAAGTATGACGAACAAAGACGGGAGGTTATAAATACTATACTATCAAACAAAACGGGATCAAGGTCCTCATATTCTTCAGCAACGGATCGGGATTTATTTTCCCTAGCCAGCAGTTGTTATACAAAGATATCCGGACGCTTCAGGCTGCATGATTCATACATACATCATTTACATCATACCATAACATATCCATAAATACATAATACATTTACTTAGATGCACCATGCCATGCATGCATACATATTGCATAAACTAACCTTTTCCTTGCAGGATGGTTATATGCAGATAAAACAATATCAACAACTCACAACAGGTCAGAAACGATCTATACGAAGGTCTAATGCTGATACTTAATCATTACTCAAGATGTCCTCGGATAGTAGGCAAACGGTTTGTACAAAGATCCATTCCCTAGTCCGGGATATTTTCAGAAGATATTCTTTTGTCCTTGGATATTAGGCAAACAGTCTATACGAAGATCCATTCCCTAGTCCAGGATATTTTCAGAAGATATTCTTTTGTCCTTGGATATTAGGCAAACGGTCTATACGAAGATCCATTCCCTAGTCCAGGATATTTTCAGAAGATATTCTTTTGTCCTTGGATATTAGGCAAACGGTCTATACGAAGATCCATTCCCTAGTCCAGGATATTTTCAGGAGATTTGATCCTGACACTCTATTTATTCTTGGATAATAGGCAAACGGTCTGTACAAAGATCCATTCCCTAGTCCAAGATATTTTCAGGAGATTTGATCCTGACACTCTATTTGTTCTTGGATAATAGGCAAACGTTCTGTACAAAGATCCATTCCCTAGTCCAGGATATTTTCAAAAGATTTAATCTATTTGTTCTTGGATAGTAGGCAAACGGTCTGTACAAAGATCTATTCCCTAATCCAGGATATTTCCAAAAGAGATAATCGTCACGAAGATTTATTTCTACTGGTCTATTCAACAATTCAAACCATGTTGCATAAACGATTCAGAGACGGCCTATACGACGACCTAGTACTGATATCCAGTATCAACATCAAGATATTATTACCTCCTGATAGTATGGATGGCATCTATAAGCCCATCTCTAGTTCTTCCAAGTGGCATCTTCAAGCCCACTTAAGCATATACAACTAATCATTAGTGTTACCTTACGCACCGGAGAGTGCAAATTTTTGGGCTTTTGTGTTCAATCCCCTTCAACCTTCCAGGTCATGAATGGCACATATACCAATCTAACCCCTCAGGTTTCAGAAAATTGAACAGGGGCAGCTGTTGAACCCCAAAATTTGCCCTCCCCAAGACAAGACATTGTGTACTAAGAGGTTCACAAGGTTCACAAAGTTCACAAGACATCTCATGAGGTTCACAAGGTTCACAAAGTTCACAAGATATCTCAAGAGGTTCACAAGGTTCACAAAGTTCACAATTAGTCAGAAAGTTTGACAATTCCCTCAGACAATGCATCCTCCTAAGCAATGCATCCTAAACTATGGTTTTAGATTTCATCAGGCCAAATGGACTTCTAAGGCTTCAAGTGAGCTTTATAGCATCCTATATGTCTTCAAGAATCCCTATGTCAAGTTTCAAGGCTTTCCCAGATCAGATAGGCTAAAATCAGTCAAAGCAGTTAAAAAGTCAAACTAAGGTCAACTGTGGTCAAACCAAAGTCAAACTTCATGATTTTTTGCCAACATCAAGTATATGAGGTAAAATTCATCATTTCATCAAGGTTTGATAATGATTCATCAAGGAGATTTCAAATCATCAAGAATCAGGAGTTTCTAAATTAGGGTTTTCATAGGAAAAGTCAACTGAACTTTGACCAGCCATAACATTCACATGCTTCATCAAAAAATTTCCATCAAGAGGTCATTTTGAAGGAAATTGAATTCTCTACAACTTTGTGTCTCACAAGCCAAGCCCAAAAATGCTTCATTTGGAAGGTATGAGCTAAGACATTATAGGTCATTTTAAAAGTCAACAAAAAGTCAACAACTTCCAAAGAGCATAACTTGAGAATGGTAAAAGATATGGACATGAGACCAAATAGTTTGGTTAGAGGACTCTCTAAGCTTTCTAAAATGTCCAAGAACACCTTCATAGCATTAAAATTGAAGTATTTGTGCCCTTGCAAAGTTGGGAATTTTTTGGGAAGTTTATGAAGCAAATGAGGCCTTAAAACCAATTTTTGCTAAATGAGCCCACCAAATTGCCATCCAATCTTCATAATATCATCAAGCACGACCCAGCCCATGCATTTTCTGATTTTTTATATTTTATTTAGTATTTATTTGAATTTTATTCATTAAAATACAAATTAAATTAAAATAAAATATGAAAATCATATATTTGGAAGAGATTATGATTCTAGAAGGTCATAAACATCAATTATAGATGATTGATCTGATCCAAATTCGTGCTAGCTTGATTTGGCAAGGTTAGATGTGATCTTTTTCAATATTTGAAAGATAGAAACTTCATGATCAAGCAATCATTAAAAAGCCCATAAATCCATAACTTTTTGACCTAATTTTGATCTCTACATATACCTGAATACATCCCAACAAAAAGAGGACGAATTTCCAGCCTCCACACATATCCTTCAAAGCTTCAAAATATCAAGAAAAAGTGACATTCGGTTTTGGATTTAGAGGGACTCTCAAGGAAAAATAAAGGTTGCAAATCATTCCTTGAAGATCACTGAATGTTTCTGGATCATAAAACCATCCATCCATGCACTAAATCATGCTAACCGAATCATCATATTCTTGTTTTTTTTTTAATTTTCGATTTCATATATTCATGTAATATAAATTGATTTTGATCATTGATGTTTGTTTATGAAGGTTCCTGGAATGTTTCAGTGTGTTTAGATTGAGTTGTCATTGCAGGTTGAAGGATTCACCATAGTTAGGGTTTCGGCCTCTCATTTGGGGTTTCATGATAAACCAAATATAAATGACTTTTAAGAACATAGGAAGGTCGTATGAGTCATAAAGATCACATTGCACTAATTAATTTGAAGAAATTTTACTGTTTACTTGATGTTTGAGTTTCATAGGTCATAAACATGGAAGAACACGCAAGAAAATTCGCAGGAAAAGTTGTATGAAAATGCGCAGGAAATTTGGTGAAGAAGATGAAGTTTGGCGCTGAAATCAGAATTCAAATATTTGTTTTAAAATATATTGTTTTGTTGTTGATTTAATTTCAAGCGCGTGCAGTTAGCTCAGTTGGTTTGTGTGTTTGTTTGTAAACGAATGGTCCTGGGTTCAAACCTCCCCCAGACCATTTTGTTTTGTTTTATTTTTTGGTGTTTTTGCAGGTTAGTAATAAAACAATTGGAGTTCATACCCTATCAAATGGGTGTGTTTGTCCTGGTGGTAGCATTGTGAGTCCAGGGGAGGCAGGACCTAGGGCGTGGGTTCGATCCCTGCCCCAGGTAAGTTTTTTTTATTCATTTTCTCATTTGTTTTTGTTTTATAATTAATATAAATTATATTTCTTATTAAAAAATTATATTTAAATAATAATATGTAAATATATACATATAACTTCATATTTTCTAAAAAATTGCTTAATTTATTTTCTAAAATTTAATCTAGTTTATATTTAATTTGAAATTTGTTTATATTATTATTGTATATATTTTTTTTAAATAATTTAATTAAGTTTATATTAAATAATCAAAACCATAATCCTGATTTTTCTTAATTGTGAAATTAACCCTAAATCCAAACCCTAATTTTTGTTTAACTTTAAATATTTTTTCTAATATATAATTAAATAATTAATCATATTTTGTAAGTAATTATTATATGGTTTATTATTATTATTCTCATTACATTATTTTCTTTTAAAAAAATTCTTTAAAATTGCTTATTTAATTTAAAAATATTCTCTTAACTTGTATATATTTTTGTCTATTTGTGCTAACCTCTTCCTCTTATAATTATTTTATTACTAATCATTTTAATTATAATTTCTCTATATATTTATTATTCATATTATAATGTAATTGCGAAAGCCTTGTAATAGTCGTAGGTTTATTATTGTTTTTATGTTATTGTTTATAAATGTTTTTGCCATGGTTAGTAACTATAGGGAGTGATAACATGTTTGTAAGTTAAAATTAATTTAGAATGACTTACTTAATAAGATAAATATATGAATATGAACACTCACACACGTAAGTCGATCTTTGATCGCCATCTCACACTTTCTAAGGTTATCCCTCATGTTGCCTAACTATAACGTCAAGTAAGGTGTCTTAAAGCAAAGTCCCTTTTCATAAAATATCATCAAGTCCCTTTTAAGATTATAAGATCAAGTCCCTTCGATGTTGCCTACGGTAAATGATCTTGTCCCTTCGAATAAAAGATGATAAGTCCCTTCGTATTGCTAAGACACCTTACAGTTGCCTATACTCATATGTCCCTTCATATGTCCCTTATCACATCCAAGGTAATGACTACCTATTCCTTAATAATAGGGATAGTCTTACCATTGAAAGAACATATAAGAACAGTAAAGATTTAGCATAGGGTAGGTTCCTCTTAAGTACTTGCTCACTTTTCTTCAAAATACTCCATTACACTTCACATTTCAAACAAATTTTCAAAACAAAGTCTTTATATAAATCCATACAAGGATCATTATAAAGTACTTAGAAAATTTTCAATCACACACTACACTTTCTCAAAACAATTTAAAGTGAGCTAAGTAACTAAGAGCCCATGGATAACCATGGATATAAAGGGTGCTAACACCTTCCCTTTATATAACCTACCCCCCGAACTCAAAATCTTTTAAGGTCTTTCCTGTTCTTTTATGTCCTTTCCTTTTGGATAAAATAAAAGTCGGTGGCGACTCTTGCTATCCGCAACATTTATAGAAAAGTCAGTTCTCCCATCGTGTTACACTAAGACCTGAAGGAACCAATGTTATTGGTACTAAATGGGTGTACAAGAATAAACCTGATGAACAAGGAGTTGTGACCAGAAATAAATTCAGACTAGTTGCTCAAAGATATACCCAAGTTGAAGGAATTGACTTTGATGAGACAATTGCACTTGTGGCTAGACTTGAATCAATAAGATTACTATTGGGAGTTGATTGCATTCTAAATTTCAATTGTTCCATATGGATGTGAAGAGTGCCTTTTTAAATGGATACTTGAATGAGGAAGTTTATGTGGAGCAGCCTAAAGGTTTTGTTGATCCAAATCTTTCAGATCATGTCTACAAATTAAGAAAGGCTCTGTATGGATTAAAAAAAGCTCCTAGGGCTTGGTATGAAATATTAACAAAGTTTATCCTCAATAATGATTACAGAAAAGGTGGAATAGACAAAACTCTCTTTGTCAAGGATGAAGAAGGAAAACTCATGATTACTCAGATTTATGTGGATGATATAGTGTTTGGTAGGATGTCAGATGAGATGGTTAAACATTTTATCAGACAAATGCAATCTGAATTTGAAATGAGCCTTGTTGGAGAGTTAAACTTCTTTCTTGGTTTGCAAGTTAAACAGATGGAAAACTCCATCTTTCTCTCTCAAAGCAAGTATGCCAGGAATATTGTTAAGAAGTTTGGAATGGAGAGTGCCAGTCACAAAAGAACACATGTTCCCACTCATATTAAGATGACTAAAGATGAAAAAGGTGTCAGTGTTGATCAAAGCTTAAATAGAAGCATGATAGGAAGTCTGTTGTATCTTACTGCTAGCAAACCTGATATTGCTTTTGCAGTTGGAGCATGTGCCAAATATCAATTAGAACCTAAAGTCTCTTACATAAATCAAGTCAAAAAAATAGTAAAATATGTGAATGGGACTTGTGACTATGGCATGTTGTATTCTCATGGGAGTGACCCTATCTTGTCTAGGTATTGTGATGTTGATTGGGCTGGTAGTGCAGATGATAGGAAAAGTACTTATGGAGGGTGTTTTTTTGTAGGCAACAATCTCATTTCCTTGTTCAGCAAGAAGCAGAATTGTGTTTCCTTATCCACACAATGGCTGAGTACATAGCAATTGGTAGTAGTTGTTCTTAGCTTGTTTGGGTGAAACAAATGTTGTCTGAGTATAATGTCATATAGAATTTCATGACATTATATTGTGACAATCTTAGTGCAATCAATATTGCCAAGAATCCTATTCAGCACAGTAGGACAAAACATATTGATATTAGGCACCATTTCATCAGAGAACTTTTGGAAGATAAAGTTATCAAGTTGGAGCATGTTGCCACTGAGCTGCAGCTAGTTGATATATTTACAAAGGCCTTGGATGCTAATCAATTTGAAAAGCTAAGAGGAAAATTTGGAATTTGTCTTCATGAGGGCTTATAAAAAGAGGAAGTTGATTTTGTGTGTTGATTTTGTCTGATGAAGTTTTTGTTCTTTTTGGGTTCTTCTTATTTGTGATTCCTAGCCCTTGAAGGTGTAAACACCCCAAATTTGCCCTCACCCATTCACGCCATGGCTTATGATCATTTCATATGCATAAACACAATCATATCATCTCATATCTCATTTTTGATCCACTGCATAGTTTCTAAGTCATCTGCACCTAGGGTTTGTGGTCTGAGCAATCCCAGAGCTTCTTGAGCCACTCCAAAGGCAACCAATCACTTCAAATGGATCCACATGTGTTCTTGTATCATATTACATCCTCTCAAAGTCAAGAATGCAAAAGAATCACAAGAACTGGGGTTGGTATGGATGCAGAGCCAAGTTTGACTACACAGTTGACCTAAAATTAGGGTTTTGGTTTCAGAGGCCATAACTCCAAATTTTTTGGTCATTCTTGTTTCCATTGGTCTCTATATGGTATAGGGAGCATGCATATCAATTTTCATGAAGAAATTCCATGGGGAAGTCATCTGATCAAGGGTTGACTTTTCAGACAAGTCAGTGCAAAATCAGGGCATCTGAGGCCCCCAATGACCCAACCAATGGTTGATCTTCATCATTTTGAGTGTATATGATCTTTATTTGATCATGGAAGAAGGTTGAAGTTCACAAAAATCAAGAATTTGAAGTTTTGGCAAAGTTGACTTTTTAGGGCATGGTTGACTTTTCAAGAATGCTTCATTTTAGGTCATTTTTCAAGCCTTGATTCTTGATCCAAAAATGCTTCAGATGGAAAAACTTTGGTCATGAAAGTTGTAGAGTACATTTTTCCCTTTTCAAAAAGTACAAGAACATGATCAAATTCTTCTTGGATCAAAAGTTATGGTGTGACAAAGTTGGCAAAAATCATTGATTTTCAAGTTATGCACTAAAGGGAAAACTTGCATTTTCATGAACCAAGTGTTCCAATGACCTCAAAATGACTTCAAAGCTGCGTTACATGATCACACATGACCCCAAAAACAGTTTTGGCCCAAGGAATTTTGGATGGTTTGCCTTGATTCTCAAAATTCCATAAAGCATTTTCATGAGTATGCAAAAGAGGATTCTTGGCAAAACTATTTTTTTAAGGGATTATGTGATCACTAGCTGACTTCTCAACATTGCCATGACCAATTGAGACATCATGTGACAAAATTCAGCAAGCATTGCTTCATGTACTTAGCATAAACTCATGAGAAAACACAAGTTGTCAAGTTGCAAAAGCTAGCATAGCTTGTCATCCATATGTTGCAGTCAGCTACAAACAATCCAAGGGCTCTCCTCAACTCAAGCTGGAGCAAGACATGACCTCACACAGTTGCTGCCATGACCCATGCTCTCAAGGACACCAACTTGACTTTTTTGCAAAAGGCTCCCATACTCTTGGCACAGTGTCCAGCCACCCTACTAACCTGCCTCACAGTCTATCCACACAAGTTGGAGATGATATAGCTAAGCATTGAGCATTGAAGCTGGCCAGAACTCATCATATCACAAAAATGTCCAAAACTCTTCTCCCTTCGAATCTCATCATCCAGCTAACAAACACACCATTTCTCTTCACCAACAAGTCAGAAACATTCAAAGGAGCAATAGTCAACCATTAACAGAGCTTGAGACCACCCACATACAAACTCCATTTTCTGCTACACCAGAACTGGATTTCTTAAAGTAGCTTGTCTAAGCTCATTCCAAGCCTTCCATTGGCTTCAGGGGGTCCAGAGAAGGCATTCTGCACTAGAGCAAGGTCAGGAGAGCTCAAATCCACAGTCCATCACTTCAGGTAGCTTCGAGTTCTCAACTTTTCAGAGCTTGATTTTTATGTTAAAAATTGATTGTGCATGCTTTACTGGTCATGGGGGTGGTTTTAGAATTTGAAATGGGTGAGAAATGAGGATTTACCAGGGCTCTGAAATTTTGCCCGTGAATCTTCATGGCTTCGTTTCTCTTAGTTTAAGCATGAGAAATTCATTTTGAGAGTTGAGTTGAGTGAGGTTTGAGTAGAGGAGTGTTTCCCTGGCTTTAATTTGAAGAATGGTTGCCTGAATCGTATTCTAGGGTTTGGTGGTCACCGGAGAAGATGACCGGAGCTTCTCTCCGGTCACCTGAAAATGCTTAGCCCTAATCTCAGGTCATTAGTGAGGTTTAAATCTTGAGCGTTGGATCAGCTGACTGGCATTGACTTCGCGCGTGAGTGAGTGGTCCAGATGGGTCCACTGTGCCCTAATCATCATTAGCTTAATTAAATCCATTTAATTAATTTATAAAACCTAATTAAGTCAGATTGCATCCTGACCCTTCAAAAGCGCGCCCAGTCAACCATTTTGAATCCAGAAGCAATCTCAGCCTCTCCTTCTAATTACTTTCCTTTTATTTAATTTATTTTCATTTTCTTTTTATTTAACTTGCATAATTTATTTAAAATAGTAAAAAATGCGTAAAAATTATGAAACTTTTTCTCATGAGTTTTAATAATTTTTATGACACAAAAATATTTTTGTTTTTATTTTTAGCATTAAAAAAAGTATTTTAAATATTTAAAAGATTATTTTTAATTGATTAATGGAAATTAATTTATTAAAAATACTTTTAAGTATCTAAAAATCACCAAAAAATTCATGAATTGTTCTAAGACATTTAGAAACATTGTCCAACCTTCAAACCAAATTTCTTTTTTGATCTTGATGCATTTTGAGAATTTTTCATTGAATAAAAATCATTTTTGTGTATTATTTTGATCCTAAGTTCAAAAAATCATTTCTGCCTATTCATGAAGAGTTGGACATTGATTCTTCTTGCATTGTTTTGTGTTTAGCATGTAGTTTCTAGGATTAAATGGCCATGATTTGATTCCTCATTTTCAATTTGTTTGGCATTTCTTTTGTTTAGGAACCCTAAAAACCCTAATATCTTAGAAAATTCATAACTTGAGATTGGTTAAGAGTTGAGACCTCTCCTTTGGGCATTGGTTTAGTATAGGATTAGGGGGCCTTTGTGTGGCATTTTCAATTTTTCATATTGTTGTTTGCTTCTGATCTTGATTTTTGTTTGATGTTTGGTTCATAAACCCTAATTTGGGCTTCCATTTGCATCCTTCTTGCATACTCTTGCATAACATGACTTGCCATGACATTCCAAGCATCCATATGATTCATTTGACATCATAAGACATATTGAAAGCATGTTTGATCATTGCATCATGTATTTGCCATGTTGTATGCCATATGCACTTCATAACTTTTCATGTATGTTCATGTTTCCTAACTTGCTTCATTTGCACTCATGATCTTGTATGAACATTTCCATATGTTGCCTCATGTGTATAGCATTTCATAGCATCATTATCATCATCAACATGCTTCTGGTTTTGTTTATCATCATGTCATCTTATCTCATTTGGCTTTGCATTGCATTTCTTTTCTAACATTTCAGGTGGTAAGTAAACTTGAGAAGTGAATTTGCCTTCACTTCTCATAACTTTTATTTTCATCTCTCTTGCATCCATTGCTGCATTTCATATGTGTTTGAGATTGAGCTTGCTCATTCTTGTTCCTCCCACTTTCTTTCTTCAAGTGACTTGACTTCTTGAATGAAGCAAGTCACTTTGCTTCTCTTGATCCTTTCATCTGCTTCCTGGTGGTTCCATTGAAGATTGTTCTTGCAAACCTCACAAACCTTAGGAACAACCAAGCATGTCAATAATTAGGGTTTTGATTAGTCTCCCCCTCTTAGGTTTACCTTTGTGTCTCTTTGAGTCTTCTCTTCTCACCTCATAATCAGGGACTAAACCCTAAAGGCTCTAAGGCTTTGTGATTAAGCTTATGCCTGCATCCTTCTCTTAGGATGGAGTGTATAACTTTAATCCTAAGTGTTAAACCCTTAATATGTTTAACTCCCTCAATCAATTCACTTAATAAGTACCAAGACATCACACTTGTAACTTGGGCCTTGCATTAGGGTTCTAATTCTTCCTTAACTGGTTAAGAAGGACTAACCCTAGTGTTAATGGACAAGTCCCCCTCAAGTTGTCTTAAAAATCATAAAAAACACTTCATCATCATATCATTAGATAAAATCCACTTAATCAAAGGCTTGTTTTGTCATGAGTTTAATCCCTAATCATGGATTAAGTTGAGGAGTTTTCCTCAGCTTAAACATTCTCATCTATTATCCTTCTATTAGGATGGTGTAATGAGTCTGTTTAATCCTTGATTATGGCTTAACCTAATTACTCAACACTAAACAAAAACACCAAAAACACCTAAATAATCACAAGTAGGTTAATGATCTTAATCCTACATCAAAGGTGATTAAGTGTGAGAATCTGACTTCACACTTAAGGTAATTCTCATTACCCCTAAACAGAGGGAAGATGTGATGAGTTTACTAAATCCATTGGTTTAGGCTTAAGCTCATTAACTTATGACAAAATTCAAAAAGCAATAAAAGACTGAAAACACAAAAACAAACAATAATCGTCTCCTTCGGGATTCTTTTCTCATCACCTTCACTCACAAACGAGAGCTCGCTTCTTTCGTCTAATGCAAGACAGTTAGCATCTGTGCCAGACAGATCGTACACTTGAGCATAAACAAGCAAGCAGTTCACAAGTCAATTCACCTTTCAGTCTCTTTGGGTCGAACTACGGTGTTCTGACTTCCTCATTGCACGAGAGGATACGTAGGCATAACTTAACAGTTATCGAACAAAAGTCTCTGTATATTCCCCTCTTTCCAGCTTCATTCTTTAAACCCCATTATTTTGAGCATTTCGTCTTTGTTCTCGCACTGACACTTTTATACCTCACATCACTTATACACTTCACACTGACACCTGTACATTCTTTTCCAGTTATTTTACACACAAATTGCACTGACACTACCCCTTTAAAACACAAATCTTTTAAGCGTGGATCCCGTCGAGTACGACGGACAATCTGGGTGCTAATACCTTCCCAGGTTGTAACCAACCCCCTTTCTCAGTCTCTCTGGTTCGCAACCGTCTTATCCACCTTTTTCTAGGTCTATGCAGCATTGCCTTTCCTCCGGGATAAAAATGCCTAGCTGGCGACTCTTTTCACTCCCTGTGAGTTCACTCCTGTGTGTTCTCACACCCTCCTTTCGCCGACCGTTCGCGTCTGTACCTCATTCGAGCCCAGACTCGTCTTTTGGGAGCGACAGCTTGGCGACTCTGCTGGGGACCCTTATACTGCAACCAGGGCTTCTGGTTCTTTTTGTGGGTTCCTCCTAGCGCTTGTTTGATTTGTGTTTACTGGGATGTTATGTGTGTGTTTGTATACTTGTTTTATTTCTACTGCTTTATGTACAATTGCTTTACTGCTTTCTTTATTGCTTTTGTATATATCATACTGTCATACTGCTGGCTGGATCTGGTTTTTTGTTTTGGTGGGTGGGTGATTCATTGAGTGTTAAGGTCCTATACCTGGGACCTGAGTGACACCTAGGCTAGAGTGAATCATATTCTTTCCCATTCCATTTCGGTCTGGTGCGGGAATATGAAACACGGTTCAGATATGGGTTTCTTCTTGAGAACTCTGTGTTGCAGATTTCCTGCAATGCTAGGGCTATCTGGGAAGCCTGCTAAGTCTGGATGACCTTTTAGTATTGACCTTCAGAAACTGAGGTGAATTAGAGGAGGAACTTTTATGGTTATTGTAAACACTGTACCTCCGGGTTGGAAGTGTTTACACTTCTCATAACTGATCCAAGTCTGAGGATCCTTGTTTTAGAACACCACCTGTGAGGGGGTTGGGCTGTTTACAGGTTTGCAGGTACCTTGACCTCAGAATACCCTGTTACTTTGACTTGATTAAGAATACTTCATGTTGGAACAGTTCTTGTGACCCTAAAACCCTGGACATGTGGCTCTTTATTTGAGCCCCCCACCTTGGTTACTGGATCTATAGACCTCCAACTGGAATTCTTGAACACACATGGACTTATATCAGAGCACTTGACCAGATCCAGCTCAGTCACAGACCCTTGCATATCATTTGCATACATAATCATTGCATCATATTGACATTTGCTTATTTGTGTTACAGGGTATCCATCTTCATTTGGTTTTGGTTTTGACCCCATCTTCAGTTTTGACTTGTCTTCATCAGCTATCTGCTTCAGTTATCACCTGCACCAGCCAGTCAGTGGCCCACTTCTTCAGTATTATCATCAGCACCTGTCTCTATTCAGTCTCAGCATCATGGCTCCTAAAAAGAGCAACATCACCTATCACTTTTTCCAGCCAGAGCTATCAGACATCAGGAGGATTCAAACCCTGATCACTCCAGATCACATACCATTGTTCAGGGAACATTATGGGGATATACTTGATATGGTTATGGATCTGGACCCTTCACAGAGAAGCCTGATCCACACTTGCATTCAGTTCTATGATCCCCCACTGAGATGTTTCACTTTTCAAGACTTTCAGTTGGGCCCCTTATTGGAAGAATACTCCTCATTGGTTGGTATGCCTATCAGGGCTGGAATCCCTTTCAACCCTGAGATGGTCTTTCCTAGTAATGGAGAAGTAGCAAAGGCTTTGCATCTGGAACCTGTTCTGGTTGAGCAGCATATGACTTCTAAAGCTGGAATCCCTGGCTTCCATCTGGACTTCTTGATCTCTCAAACTACCCTGAAAGCTTCTTTAGGAGAGTGGAAAGTTGTTTGTGCCTTGTTGGCTTTGAGTATATATGGAATTGTATTGTTTGCAGATGAGCCTCGATTCATTAGCAAAAATGCAATCCATCTGTTCATCTTGAAGAACCCAGTGCCCACTTTATTGGGGGATCTCTACTATTCAGTGCATCAGAGAAATGAAAAGCAGAGGGGGAGATTAGTGAGGTGTTGTGCTCCATTGTTCCACACTTGGCTTCTCAGGCATCTACCCAGGACAGATGCATTTCTGAACCCTCATCAGCAGAGCAACTGGGCTAAGAGACTCACTGCTCTAACTTCAGCAGATATCAGATGGTGCACTCAAAGCACCAAGGGTAGGGATATCATCACCAGCTGTGGGCATTTTCCTAATGTGCCTTTGATAGGAGTTAAGGGTAGTATCAATTACAACCCTCTGCTGTTTAAACGACAATTGGGCTATGCACTGGTCCATACTCCTAAGGCACAGGACTTGTTTGAGACTCTCTATTGTGAGAACAAGATTAATCCGGCTATTGTTAGGCAGGCTGCTTGGGCCTGGGATAATGTTCAAACCAAGGGAGTGACCATCCTAGGGAAATGCAACAATGTGGCATCAGCACAATATTATGAATGGTCCCGTGCCAGGGCTCAATTCTCTGGAATGCCCTTCACCATAGAAGATATGCCTGAATCATCTTCAGCACCACCTGCCACTGTCAGTTTGGAGGAGTTTGAGAGTTTGAAAGAAAGAAATGAGAAGTTAACTCAGGCTTTGCAGAAGACCCTCCGGGAGAGGAGTGAGGGTATGAGGGAGGTTGAGAGATTGGAAAAGTTGAGAGTGGAGCATCTGGTTAAGATTGAGAAGTCTGGGGATTATATCAAGAAGTCTAAAGCTGGAGAACAAATTCTGAAGAATGCTTGCAAAGAAGCCCAGTTCCAGAGAGCAAGGACAGACTTGTATCTGAAGGAGAGTCAGGCCCGGTGGGTCAGGATCACCGAGGCTCGTACTCTAGAGGACAAGAGAGTTCAAGACAAGATGGAGCAGCTGGAAGCTAGTGCAAAAGTGCAGCAAGAAGCCCTGGCAGCAGCCCAGAGGGAGATATCAGAGCTAAAGATCAAAGCAGGAGTGAAGAGGTCAAAGGACCAAAGTCAACTCAAGAAGTTAACAGCAGCTGTTACGACCCGGAACCTCCTCATCAGGAATCTCACGGAGCGCCCGGCTGATCCTGTGACCGAAGCACTTCTCAGGGAAGTTCGTGGGGATGAGTTTGGTCTTGGTGTTTGACCACTTGTTTGTTGTTGCTTTCATTCCATGTACTTGTATTTTTCTTTCTAGTGATGTATGTTGACCCCTCAGAGGGTTTGTATTTGTAAGACAAACTATGTACCATTTGCTTTTGTAATATATGTATTAGTTTGTTCCGTCCGAGTTTCACTTCGAAAGCAACATCAACAGCATCTTCAAGGGTCTGGAAGGGTCAAAACTGAAAGCCAAACCGGATACCTTGATAACAAATAAGCATAATTGCATTGCATGCTAACCCTTTTGTTTGTTTTGTAGGTTTTTGTTTTATTGCCACTAACTCTGTTGTGATGTTCAGGAACTATTGCTCGGCGCCGAGTATTTCCCCTCAATCGTCCGCACCGTTATCCGACCCGTAACAACCTTCCGGGAATTCAAATGGATCAGGTACAGCAGGACCTTGCAGAGGTCAGGACTCAAATGGCAAACGAAAGATTGGAAATGAGAACACAGATAGCTCAGTTTATGGAAGTAATGAACAACATGGCTCAGAGCCAGGAAAGATTGAGGGCCATGGTGGAAAGGCAAAACCAAGAAGATCCACATATAGGGACTGCCGGCACCAGCAACAATGAGAGGGTCCAACCTCATGTCAATCCCCCTGTATTTGGACCACACCTCCATCCTGAGGTCAACATCCCTGCAAATGTTCAAGGGACTGCCACTGCAGCCAGGGTACTTCAAGAAGACCCCCAGGAGGACCAGTTTACAGTAATGGGTGCTGGGGAAGAAGCTTATGATAGAAGGCTGGATGAGATAGCTGAGAAATTAAGGTCCTTAGAATCTCAAAATTCTTTGGGTTTCGACGTCATGGACATGGGTTTGGTAGACGGGGTTAGGATCCCCCATAAATTCAAGCCTCCTTGTTTTGAAAAATACAACGGGACTTCATGCCCCCGGACTCATTTACAGTCATTTCTGGGAAGGCTGAAGGCCTATACCATGGATGAGAAGCTCTGGATGTTCTATTTCGAAGACAGCTTAACTGGAGCGTCAAGAGAATGGTACTCTCACTTGACAAGGGCAACTATTAGATGCTGGAAGGACCTGGCAGAGGCCTTCATCAGACAGTATCAGTATAACTTAGACATGGCACCCAACAGGACCCTCCTAATGGGAATGTCACAGTCTTCAAGGGAGAGTTTCCGAGAATATGCCCAGAGATGGAGGCAATTGGCTGCTGCTGTTCAGCCACCTATGTCTGAACGGGAAATGGCAGATATGTTCATGAACACCCTTCAGGGAACTTATATTGACAGGCTGGCTGCCTTCTCTTCCACTAGCTTTGCGGATGTTGTCATAGCTGGGGAGAGAATCGAAAGCCTATTGAAGATGGGTAAGATCTCAGACAACGGTGCAAGCTCGTCCAATAATACAAGAAAGCCTTTTGCAGGCCCGAGAAGAACTGGCGAGACCAATGCCATCCACACCAACAGGGGTAGGCCCCAATATGTTCAAAGGTCAATAGCAGCAGTCACCATTCCTGCTCTGGCTCATCCTCTACCAGTCTATCAACCTTCGCAGCAAAACTGTCAGCAACAACCTCAGTACCATCAGCAAAATCAGTATCCTCCAAGGAATTACAACAACAGCAACACCAACAACAACAGTCAACAAAGGCCATTTCAGCAGAGGCCATCTCAAGCTAATAGGGTGATTGATCCAATCCCTATGCCATATGCTACCCTGCTGCCACAACTCCTGAAACTCAACCTAGTTGAGCTAAGGACGCTGGCACCTCCAGATCCCAACAGTCTACCCAGGAACTATGACTCCAACGCTAGGTGTGCCTTCCATTCAAACGCACCTGGCCACAGTACAGAAAAGTGCAGAGCTCTGCATATGAAGGTACAAGACCTGGTAGACTCCAAGGCTCTGAATTTCGCACCACCACCCAATGTAAATAAGAACCCAATGCCAAACCACGGTGGTCCTAGAATTAACGCTATTGAAGAAGACAAACCGTCTTATTTAATAACCAGCGTGGGTCAGATCCGGACACCGTTGGTAGAAATCAAGGCTCAACTCCTGGAATGTCAAATGTTCCCGGGGTGTGAGTTGGGTTGTGCTTACTGCAATATCTCTGTAAATGGGTGCGATAATTTGAGGAATGGCATAGACGGCTTTATTCAGAGTGGCCAGCTTCAGATCACCACATCATTTCCAACAAATCCAGCAATCTCATCAGCAACGGTTTCAGAACCTCCTACAACTGCAGCAACTATTGTTCCTAACAATTCTTCGGTTTCATCAACGAGTACTTCATCTGTCGTTTCAACTGATCAGATATCAATGAATGTTCCTTCTACAACTCCAGCACCACTCCATTTTGAAGCTCTTACAACAACAACATCCATTCTTCCACCATTATCTCCTGCAACACCAGCAACAAATCATGAAGACGTCTCAACTGTCACAATATTTTATGATCCAGAAAACAACTCTGCCTACAACTCAGAAAGTGCTGCTCCCACTAGAGCACCAGTCACAATTTATTACGATCCACAGACTATCACAGTTCCTTCAACAGCTGCAATCAGTCCAGTCACCATCACGGTGCCTGGACCAATACCTTATGAAAGCAGCAATGCCATCCCCTGGCATTACGGCTCTGACCTGTACTGTGAAGGACAAAGAATCACTTTTGAATCATCAACCCCTGCACTACAAATTGACAATGTAGGAGGAGGCGGAGGCTTCACTCGAAGCGGACGTCTTTTCGCTCCACAAATTCAGAGACCCACAGCCGAAGCAGAAGCTGCTGCCAAGGCAAAAGGGAAGAGCCCTGTGCAGGAAGATCAAGCTGTTAAGGAAGCTTTGAAAACACCCTTCGATCAAGAGGTTGATGAGTTCATGCGAATCATCAAAAAGAGTGATTATAAAGTAGTGGATCAGCTTCATCAGACGCCTTCCAAGATCTCAATCCTATCATTGCTTATGTGCTCCGAAGCCCATCGGAATGCACTACTCAAGGTCCTGCACGCAGCTTACGTGCCTGAAGAGATCACTGTCAATCAGCTAGAAGCTGTAGTTGGAAATGTTAATGCTAGTCACGGACTAGGGTTCACCAATACTGATTTGACAACGGAAGGCCGCAACCATAACAAAGCCTTGCACATAACCATGGAATGTAAGGGTGCTGTCCTTTCTCATGTGCTGGTGGACACGGGGTCATCCCTCAATGTCTTACCTAAGAAGGCCCTGGTGAAGCTAGAATATGACGGATTGGCGTTGAGACCCAGCAACCTGGTGGTAAGAGCTTTTGATGGCTCAAAGAGATCGGTTCTGGGAGAGATTGAGCTGCCCGTAACGATTGGCCCGCAGACTTTCACAACTACCTTCTATGTGATGGACATTCAGCCTGCCTACAGCTGTTTGTTGGGTAGGCCATGGATTCACGCTGCTGGCGCCGTGACCTCTACCCTTCACCAGAAGTTAAAATATGAGTGGGAGGGTCAAATCGTTACAATCTGCGGAGAGGAGGACATTTTTGTCAGCCACCTGGCTACTTATAAGTACATTGAGATGGATGGGGAGATTCATGAAACAATGAGCCAGGGGTTCGAAGCCTTGAATGTGAATGAAACATCTGTTGTGCCTGGAACTTCTATATCATCGTACCAACAAGCCCGGAAGGTTTTTGAGGGAGGAAATGCCCAAGGCTGGGGCAAACTGCTATCAGTGGAGAAGAAAGAGGACAGATTTGGGTTGGGTTACAAACCAACTCAACAAGATCAAGCAGCGGCTGCAAAGGAGCCCAACATTGTGAGTGGGGGGATGCTTACCCCTGATGCTGTCAACTGTTTGGAAGACGAGCTGGAAGAAGAACGCAACCTGGAAAGCTGGATTCGTCCAAAGATCCCGGGGAGCAGTATCTCAAACTGGTCTTCCCAGGAAATTATAAGGGTTACTCATGCAGAGTAATTATTATTTCCTGTATTTTTATAGCATGCATCAAAGTCTTGCATCTTGCCCAAGATGACAAGACTCATTTTGTAACCGGGCCATCTGTACCTTTTTGTGCAAACAAGATTAATCAATGAAATATCAGACATCTTTTTGCAAATGAGTCTTTTTCTTTTCCACTCGCTGTTTTTCCATTCTTCTTTTTGTACAAAAAATAAATGGCAGTGTTTTCAAAATGACAACTTTATTTCACTTTTCTAAAACAAGATTAAAATCAAATCACTAAAATGAACAAACTAAACCCTTGCAGAGAGTGCCTTCCTGACAGCACCGACAACAGCACGGCTATGACTTCGTATGACTTTGGCAACCCAATCAATCAAGCCAGTGAAGGGGTTGAAGAAGAGTATGAGCTTCCTGAAGAGCTAGCCAGGTTGTTAAGACAAGAGGAAAAGGTTATTACTCCTCACCAGGAGGAGGTTGAAGTGATCAATCTTGGTACAGATGAAGACGTGAAAGAAGTTAAAATCGGGGCCTGCCTGCAAGACTCAGTGAAGAGACAACTAATTGATCTGCTTCAAGAGTATGTAGATGTGTTTGCTTGGTCTTACCAAGATATGCCAGGGTTGGATACCGATATTGTCGTGCACAAGCTGCCGTTGAGAGAAGAATGCCCGCCAGTTAAACAGAAACTGCGCCGAACTCGCCCAGACATGGCAATGAAAATCAAGGAAGAGGTACAAAAGCAATGGGACGCCGGGTTCCTTGCTGTAACTAGCTATCCGCCGTGGGTTGCTAATATAGTACCTGTGCCTAAGAAAGACGGCAAAGTAAGAATGTGTGTTGACTACCGGGATCTGAACAGAGCCAGCCCGAAGGATGATTTCCCTTTACCTCACATTGATGTATTGGTGGATAATACAGCTCAGTTCTCGGTATTCTCCTTCATGGATGGATTTTCAGGATACAATCAGATCAAGATGTCACCTGAAGACATGGAGAAGACAACATTTATTACACCTTGGGGCACGTTCTGTTACAAAGTGATGCCATTCGGACTGAAGAATGCTGGTGCCACATATCAACGGGCTATGGTGACATTATTCCACGACATGATCCATAAAGAAATCGAGTGTTATGTGGATGATATGATTGCCAAGTCCCTTACAGAAGAAGATCACCTGGTGAATCTGCTGAAATTATTCAAGCGTCTGAGGAAGTATCAACTGAAGTTGAACCCCAACAAATGCACATTCGGGGTGCGATCTGGTAAGCTGCTGGGTTTTATTGTAAGCGAGAAAGGGATTGAAGTTGACCCTGATAAAGTCAAAGCCATCCAAGAGATGCCTGCACCGAAAACTGAGAAAGAAGTTCGAGGGTTCTTAGGTCGATTGAACTACATTTCAAGGTTCATATCTCACCTGACAGCAACCTGCGAACCCTTGTTCAAGCTGTTAAGAAAGGAACAGACGGTCAGGTGGAACGAAGACTGCCAGAAGGCTTTTGACAAGATCAAGGAATATCTGCAAGAACCTCCAATCCTTATGCCACCAGTTGAAGGAAGACCTCTGATCATGTACTTGACAGTATTAGAAGAGTCGATGGGGTGTGTGTTGGGCCAGCACGACGAGTCTGGTCGAAAAGAGTATGCAATATACTACCTAAGCAAAAAGTTTACCGACTGTGAACAACGTTATTCACTGCTCGAGAAAACTTGTTGTGCTTTAGCGTGGGCTGCTCGCCGACTGAGACAGTATATGTTGACCCACACTACTTTGTTGATATCCAAAATGGACCCAGTTAAGTACATTTTCGAGAAGCCAGCTCTTACCGGACGGGTTGCAAGATGGCAAATGATTCTCACAGAATACGACATACAGTACACATCTCAGAAAGCCATCAAGGGCAGTGTACTATCTGAATATCTTGCTGAGCAACCCATTGATGACTACCAGCCTATGAGATTTGACTTCCCTGATGAAGACATCATGTTCATAAAAGCAAAAGATCATGAAGAGCCTATTCACACTGAAGGGCCCGACCCGGAAGAAAGATGGACTATGATGTTTGATGGGGCTGTTAATATGAATGGTCGTGGCGTTGGTGCAGTACTCATTACACCCAAAGGAGTTCACATGCCTTTCTCGGCAAAACTCACTTTCAACTGCACTAACAACGAAGCTGAATACGAGGCTTGCATTATGGGTCTTGAGGAAGCCATTGACCTCAGGATCAAGACATTGACTGTGTTCGGAGATTCAGCTTTGGTAATCAATCAGACCAATGGCAAATGGTACACCCATCAGGATCACCTGATACCTTACAGGGATTATACAAGGAGGTTATTAACTTTCTTCACAACAGTCAAGCTTGAGTATATCCCTCGGGATGAGAATCAGTTTGCAGATGCTCTTGCCACCATTTCATCTATGATCAAAGTTCAAGCTGCCAACTTTGTACCTCAGATTTCAGTGTCCAGACTTGACAGACCAGCATATGTATTTGCAGCAGATGTTGTTGAAGATAATAAGCCTTGGTTCCATGACATTAAGTGCTTCTTGGGGGATCAAACATACCCACCTGGGGCATCTTCCAATGATAAGAAGACTTTGAGAAGGCTTGCTGGTAGTTTCTTTCTGAACACTGATGGGTCTTTATACAAAAGGAACTTTGATATGGTACTCCTCAGATGTGTTGATAAGACAGAAGCAGATTTGTTAATGCATGAAGTGCATGAAGGCTCCTTTGGTACCCATGCAGGAGGGCATGCCATGGCTAAGAAATTGTTAAGATCGGGTTATTACTGGATTACAATGGATGCAGACTGTTGTGCTTACGCCAGAAAATGCCATAAATGCCAGATTTATGCAGATAAGGTGCATGTGCCTCCCAATCCTTTGAATGTGATGTCTTCACCATGGCCCTTTGCCATGTGGGGCATTGATATGATTGGCAAGATCGAGCCAACTGCTTCAAATGGCCACAGATTCATCCTGGTCGCCATTGATTATTTCACTAAGTGGGTCGAAGCCGCCTCATATGCAAATGTTACAAGGCAAGTGGTAGCCAGATTTCTGAAGAGAGATATCATCTGTCGATATGGAGTTCCCGAGCGAATCATTACTGATAATGGTTCCAACTTAAACAACAAAATGATGGCTGAATTATGCCGGGACTTCAAGATCCAACATCACAATTCTTCTCCTTACAGGCCGAAGATGAATGGCGCTGTTGAGGCAGCAAATAAGAATATCAAGAAAATTGTGCAGAAGATGGTAGTCACTTACAAAGACTGGCATGAAATGCTACCGTTTGCCTTGCATGGGTACCGCACATCAATCAGAACGTCCACTGGAGCAACCCCGTATCAACTTGTGTATGGTATGGAAGCAGTCCTACCAGTCGAAGTTGAATTACCCACCCTACGGGTATTAATGGATGTTAAACTGAGTGAAGCAGAATGGGTTCGGGCCCGATACGAACAACTGAGTCTGATCGAAGAGAAAAGATTGGCTGCAATCTGTCATGGACAGCTGTATCAGAAGAGAATGAAGAGAGCCTTCGATCAGAAAGTCAGGCACCGAGGGTACCAAGTAGGAGATCTTGTGCTGAAAAGGATCCTCCCTCCTCATACAGACCACAGGGGCAAATGGACTCCAAATTATGAAGGACCATTCGTGGTAAAGAAAGTTTTCTCTGGTGGAGCACTGATGCTCAGCACCATGGATGGTGAAGATTTCCCGTCCCCTGTGAATTCAGATGCAGTTAAAAAATACTTCGCATAAAAATGACCCGCTGGACATAAAAACAGAATATAAGTCCAGGCAAAAATAGGGCATCCCGGCGAGTCAAAAACAGAATAAAGGACTCGGGCAAAAGTAAGGGAAAATAAACAAAAAATGTACACCCGCTGAGTTGAAAAGCCGCATTGGACAGCTCAGGCAAAAATGGGTATCCCGATGGATTGAAAACCCGAAAGGGCGATCCATGCAAAATAAGGGAATAAACGAACAACTGCATTCTGAATTCGTCTGTATCACTTACAACTTGGAAAGCTTCAACAGAATCAAGCTTCAATCAGAATCAGCCTTCTTCAAAAAGCAAGATGAGAAGAACGTCAAAAGTCATACGGGTCATAGTGAAAAGGAAGCTCCTCAAAGCGTCATCA
Source organism: Lathyrus aphaca (assembly GCA_963966055.1). Taxonomy (NCBI): domain Eukaryota; kingdom Viridiplantae; phylum Streptophyta; class Magnoliopsida; order Fabales; family Fabaceae; genus Lathyrus; species Lathyrus aphaca. The sequence continues at coordinate 355,331,034 of OZ014521.1, read as the reverse complement.
ACACTGCCAACATTTTGTTTCTCAATTTATAACAATCTCCTCATTTCAGGGGATATGTTCCTTTGACTGTATCTCGCCAATTCAGGGCACATGAATTAATAAAATCAGATTTTTCAGTCATGTTTCGTTTTGAACATTTTTATTTTGCAAAAAATGTCTGATGTCTCTAAAAAACTGATTGCACAAGTACAGATGCTTCTCTCTAAGAAAATAAAAACACATGCTTGCAGGGAATATACTTACTCTCGAAGGTGCTTAACTCCTATGACGGAATCCGGTAAGGGATACCTCGGGACCATTTGCGCGTTTCTTTATCTTTGCAGGATTGCGGGTATCCAGGGCAGCTTAGGGTATGAAAGCTTCACCTTCAGCAAGCTGGCAGATCATTATCAACTCGGTCTATCTTCCACGAGGCACTGGAAGGTGCCCATTTCCCCAGCGAAGTTGCCAAATCAATACTCGCTCAGTCTTAGCACCTGAGTTGCTTCTTCCCCAGCTGAGTTGCCTCTCATTACTTTCTCCAGCTGAGTTGTCACCTATTACTTATTCCCATCAGAGTTGTCAGGCATCACGGAAGACGCCCATACCCCCGACTGAGTCAGGATCCTCTTCAACAGAATCCCTAGGGAGGTCTCTCAATGATCTCTCTTTATCCCCAGCCGAGTTGCCATCTTGCCCTCAGCCGGAGCACAAAAGTCAGGGAACCATCTCCCCACAGAGTTCCAACCTCTATCCAGAAGAGCAATGCATAGGAGATCACAACAGAGTGAAGAAAGCTTCTACAAACCCCAGCTGGGACCCGTATTACAAGGATATGTCAATCAGTGACCTAGATCCCCAAGCAGATATATCTCATCGAACCTACTAATGATTTCATTCCCAGCTGGGATGTCTACTTCAAACAGATCGGCCAGAGATCTTCGCAGCAGTGGGACCCGGATCCCGGTTTGGTATCTTTGCACAATCATAGCATTTGCATCATATTCACCCACAAAGCGTAGCATTCCGGCTAGTACGGAGCATTACGGCAAAAATCCAACACATAGCATAATCACAAGCCATGATTTGAATCAGCACTTGTAACCAGTAACCATTCATCAGGATGCAGAATACAACACACAAAAATCCCCTCAGAGTCAACACTCGTCTATGTTCTTTGTTAACCCGTTGGTACTCGTCCGTACCATCATCTCAGAACATGCGTCAAGCGTTTGTTTCTACATGATACTCGTCCGTATCATAACCTTAAGGATGCTCGTCCGCATCTTTAATCCATACACCGTGTCAAACACTTGTATCTTCTTGAATAAAGATGCTCGTCTGTATCTAAGATCCCCAGAAGAGCTCTTTCAGATTCAACACTCGTCCGTGTTCTCTGTTAACCAGTTGATACCCGTCCGTATCATCATCTCTGAACACGTGTCAGTTTGTTTCTACCCGATACTCGTCCGTATCGCAGTCTTAAGGATGCTCGTCCGCATCTTTAATCTATACACAATACCAAACACTTACCCTTTTGTTTCTTGGATATAAACACTCGTCCGTGTTTACTACTCCCCAGTAGATCGCCAACAAAACAAATTTTCTTTTTATCTGACATTCATGATAAACCCTGAGAGCAGCCGTACCCTGCTAGGTGGTCGTCCTCCACCTCTTGATGGTCGTCCTCCATCATGCTCATCCGATGGCCGTCCCCATCGTTGATATTTTTAGCAGCCGTACCCTGCTAGGTGGTCGTCCTCCACCTCTTGATGATCGTCCTTCATCATTTTATCCAATGGCCGTCCCCATTGTTGATTTTGGTTATCTGACATTCGTCCTATGTCATGAGAAACCCTGAGAGCAGCCGTCCCCTGCTAGGTGGTCGTCCTCCACCTCTTGATGGTCGTCCCCATCGTTGACCTTTTATCCGATAGTCGTCCATATCGTTGACATTTTCGGCAGCCGTACCCTGCCAGGTGGTCGTCCTCCACCTTTGATGGCCGTCCCCATCATGTTTCTTTTATACCCAACAGAGCAGCCGTCCCCTGCTAGGTGATCGTCCTTCGCCTTTGATGGCCGTACCCCATCATCTGTTTATTTCATTTATTCTTTAACCCGATGGCCGTCCCCGTCGTGGTCCCTTTTCTTTTTTTAGCCCGATGGCCGTCCCCATCGTTGGTTACTTTACCTTTGTGAACTTGATGGCCGTCCCCGTCATGTTTCATTAGTTCCCAGAGAATCTTACTTTATCTTGATAGCCGTCCCCATCATAATTTTATTTTTCCCCAGCTAGTCGGCCGTCCCCGTCTTAGCTTTACCTTTTATCCCCAGCATGTCGGCCGTCCCCGTCATTGTTTTATTTCCTACACTTTTCCCAGCATGTCGGCCGTCCCCGTCATTGCTCTTTACCCAGCAGTCGTCCTTTGTTCGACGGTCGTCCTCCGTCGCCCACTTTACAATATACTTTATTTCCCTTTTTACAATCTACATCCCTTTTCTTCTTCATTCTGTGAGTGCAAATTTTGGACTGTCTTTGGTATTCAACCACAAGTTATCTTGTTCGCCTGATAAGCCGTCGCTTACACCCTGCACAGCTAACTCATGTTTGAATAGGGGCAGCTGTAAACACCCCAAATTTGCCCTCACCCATTCACACCATGGCTTATGATCATTTCATATGCATAAACACAATCATATCATCTCATATCTCATTTTTGATCCACTGCATAGTTTCTAAGTCATCTGCACCTAGGGTTTGTGGTCTGAGCAATCCCAGAGCTTCTTGAGCCACTCCAAAGGCAACCAATCACTTCAAAGGGATCCACATGTGTTCTTGTATCATATTACATCCTCTCAAAGTCAAGAATGCAAAAGAATCACAAGAACTGGGGTTGGTATGGATGCAGAGCCAAGTTTGACTGCACAGTTGACCTAAAATTAGGGTTTTGGTTTCAGAGGCCATAACTCCAAATTTTTTTGTCATTCTTGTTTCCATTGGTCTCTATATGGTATAGGGAGCATGCATATCAATTTTCATGAAGAAATTCCATGGGGAAGTCATCTGATCAAGGGTTGACTTTTCAGACAAGTCAGTGCAAAATCAGGGCATCTGAGGCCCCCAATGACCCAACCAATGGTTGATCTTCATCATTTTGAGTGTATATGATCTTTATTTGATCATGGAAGAAGGTTGAAGTTCACAAAAATCAAGAATTTGAAGTTTTGGCAAAGTTGACTTTTTAGGGCATGGTTGACTTTTCAAGAATGCTTCATTTTAGGTCATTTTTCAAGCCTTGATTCTTGATCCAAAAATGCTTCAGATGGAAAAACTTTGGTCATGAAAGTTGTAGAGTACATTTTTCCCTTTTCAAAAAGTACAAGAACATGATCAAATTCTTCTTGGATCAAAAGTTATGGTGTGACAAAGTTGGCAAAAATCATTGATTTTCAAGTTATGCACTAAAGGGAAAACTTGCATTTTCATGAACCAAGTGTTCCAATGACCTCAAAATGACTTCAAAGCTGCGTTACATGATCACACATGACCCCAAAAACAGTTTTGGCCCAAGGAATTTTGGATGGTTTGCCTTGATTCTCAAAATTCCATAAAGCATTTTCATGAGTATGCAAAAGAGGATTCTTGGCAAAACTATTTTTTTAAGGGATTATGTGATCACTAGCTGACTTCTCAACATTGCCATGACCAATTGAGACATCATGTGACAAAATTCAGCAAGCATTGCTTCATGTACTTAGCATAAACTCATGAGAAAACACAAGTTGTCAAGTTGCAAAAGCTAGCATAGCTTGTCATCCATATGTTGCAGTCAGCTACAAACAATCCAAGGGCTCTCCTCAACTCAAGCTGGAGCAAGACATGACCTCACACAGTTGCTGCCATGACCCATGCTCTCAAGGACACCAACTTGACTTTTTTGCAAAAGGCTCCCATACTCTTGGCACAGTGTCCAGCCACCCTACTAACCTGCCTCACAGTCTATCCACACAAGTTGGAGATGATATAGCTAAGCATTGAGCATTGAAGCTGGCCAGAACTCATCATATCACAAAACTGTCCAAAACTCTTCTCCCTTCGAATCTCATCATCCAGCTAACAAACACACCATTTCTCTTCACCAACAAGTCAGAAACATTCAAAGGAGCAATAGTCAACCATTAACAGAGCTTGAGACCACCCACATACAAACTCCATTTTCTGCTACACCAGAACTGGATTTCTTAAAGTAGCTTGTCTAAGCTCATTCCAAGCCTTCCATTGGCTTCAGGGGGTCCAGAGAAGGCATTCTGCACTAGAGCAAGGTCAGGAGAGCTCAAATCCACAGTCCATCACTTCAGGTAGCTTCGAGTTCTCAACTTTTCAGAGCTTGATTTTTATGTTAAAAATTGATTGTGCATGCTTTACTGGTCATGGGGGTGGTTTTAGAATTTGAAATGGGTGAGAAATGAGGATTTACCAGGGCTCTGAAATTTTGCCCGTGAATCTTCATGGCTTCGTTTCTCTTAGTTTAAGCATGAGAAATTCATTTTGAGAGTTGAGTTGAGTGAGGTTTGAGTAGAGGAGTGTTTCCCTGGCTTTAATTTGAAGAATGGTTGCCTGAATCGTATTCTAGGGTTTGGTGGTCACCGGAGAAGATGACCGGAGCTTCTCTCCGGTCACCTGAAAATGCTTAGCCCTAATCTCAGGTCATTAGTGAGGTTTAAATCTTGAGCGTTGGATCAGCTGACTGGCATTGACTTCGCGCGTGAGTGAGTGGTCCAGATGGGTCCACTGTGCCCTAATCATCATTAGCTTAATTAAATCCATTTAATTAATTTATAAAACCTAATTAAGTCAGATTGCATCCTGACCCTTCAAAAGCGCGCCCAGTCAACCATTTTGAATCCAGAAGCAATCTCAGCCTCTCCTTCTAATTACTTTCCTTTTATTTAATTTATTTTCATTTTCTTTTTATTTAACTTGCATAATTTATTTAAAATAGTAAAAAATGCGTAAAAATTATGAAACTTTTTCTCATGAGTTTTAATAATTTTTATGACACAAAAATATTTTTGTTTTTATTTTTAGCATTAAAAAAGTATTTTAAATATTTAAAAGATTATTTTTAATTGATTAATGGAAATTAATTTATTAAAAATACTTTTAAGTATCTAAAAATCACCAAAAAATTCATGAATTGTTCTAAGACATTTAGAAACATTGTCCAACCTTCAAACCAAATTTCTTTTTTGATCTTGATGCATTTTGAGAATTTTTCATTGAATAAAAATCATTTTTGTGTATTATTTTGATCCTAAGTTCAAAAAATCATTTCTGCCTATTCATGAAGAGTTGGACATTGATTCTTCTTGCATTGTTTTGTGTTTAGCATGTAGTTTCTAGGATTAAATGGCCATGATTTGATTCCTCATTTTCAATTTGTTTGGCATTTCTTTTGTTTAGGAACCCTAAAAACCCTAATATCTTAGAAAATTCATAACTTGAGATTGGTTAAGAGTTGAGACCTCTCCTTTGGGCATTGGTTTAGTATAGGATTAGGGGGCCTTTGTGTGGCATTTTCAATTTTTCATATTGTTGTTTGCTTCTGATCTTGATTTTTGTTTGATGTTTGGTTCATAAACCCTAATTTGGGCTTCCATTTGCATCCTTCTTGCATACTCTTGCATAACATGACTTGCCATGACATTCCAAGCATCCATATGATTCATTTGACATCATAAGACATATTGAAAGCATGTTTGATCATTGCATCATGTATTTGCCATGTTGTATGCCATATGCACTTCATAACTTTTCATGTATGTTCATGTTTCCTAACTTGCTTCATTTGCACTCATGATCTTGTATGAACATTTCCATATGTTGCCTCATGTGTATAGCATTTCATAGCATCATTATCATCATCAACATGCTTCTGGTTTTGTTTATCATCATGTCATCTTATCTCATTTGGCTTTGCATTGCATTTCTTTTCTAACATTTCAGGTGGTAAGTAAACTTGAGAAGTGAATTTGCCTTCACTTCTCATAACTTTTCTTTTCATATCTCTTGCATCCATTGCTGCATTTCATATGTGTTTGAGATTGAGCTTGCTCATTCTTGTTCCTCCCACTTTCTTTCTTCAAGTGACTTGACTTCTTGAATGAAGCAAGTCACTTTGCTTCTCTTGATCCTTTCATCTGCTTCCTGGTGGTTCCATTGAAGATTGTTCTTGCAAACCTCACAAACCTTAGGAACAACCAAGCATGACAATAATTAGGGTTTTGATTAGTCTCCCCCTCTTAGGTTTACCTTTGTGTCTCTTTGAGTCTTCTCTTCTCACCTCATAATCAGGGACTAAACCCTAAAGGCTCTAAGGCTTTGTGATTAAGCTTATGCCTGCATCCTTCTCTTAGGATGGAGTGTATAACTTTAATCCTAAGTGTTAAACCCTTAATATGTTTAACTCCCTCAATCAATTCACTTAATAAGTACCAAGACATCACACTTGTAACTTGGGCCTTGCATTAGGGTTCTAATTCTTCCTTAACTGGTTAAGAAGGACTAACCCTAGTGTTAATGGACAAGTCCCCCTCAAGTTGTCTTACAAATCATAAAAAACACTTCATCATCATATCATTAGATAAAATCCACTTAATCAAAGGCTTGTTTTGTCATGAGTTTAATCCCTAATCATGGATTAAGTTGAGGAGTTTTCCTCAGCTTAAACATTCTCATCTATTATCCTTCTATTAGGATGGTGTAATGAGTCTGTTTAATCCTTGATTATGGCTTAACCTCATTACTAAACACTAAACAAAAACACCAAAAACACCTAAATAATCACAAGTAGGTTAATGATCTTAATCCTACATCAAAGGTGATTAAGTGTGAGAATCTGACTTCACACTTAAGGTAATTCTCATTACCCCTAAACAGAGGGAAGATGTGATGAGTTTACTAAATCCATTGGTTTAGGCTTAAGCTCATTAACTTATGACAAAATTCAAAAAGAAATAAAAGACTGAAAACACAAAAACAAACAATAATCGTCTCCTTCGGGATTCTTTTCTCATCACCTTCACTCACAAATGAGAGCTCGCTTCTTTCGTCTAATGCAAGACAGTTAGCATCTGTGCCAGACAGATCGTACACTTGAGCATAAACAAGCAAGCAGTTCACAAGTCAATTCACCTTTTAGTCTCTTTGGGTCGAACTACGGTGTTCTGACTTCCTCATTGCACGAGAGGATACGTAGGCATAACTTAACAGTTATCGAACAAAAGTCTCTGTATATTCCCCTCTTTCCAGCTTCATTCTTTAAACCCCATTATTTTGAGCATTTCGTCTTTGTTCTCGCACTGACACTTTTATACCTCACATCACTTATACACTTCACACTGACACCTGTACATTCTTTTCCAGTTATTTTACACACAAATTGCACTGACACTACCCCTTTAAAACACAAATCTTTTAAGCGTGGATCCCGTCGAGTACGACGGACAATCTGGGTGCTAATACCTTCCCAGGTTGTAACCAACCCCCTTTCTCAGTCTCTCTGGTTCGCAACCGTCTTATCCACCTTTTTCTAGGTCTATGCAGCATTGCCTTTCCTCCGGGATAAAAATGCCTAGCTGGCGACTCTTTTCACTCCCTGTGAGTTCACTCCTGTGTGTTCTCACACCCTCCTTTCGCCGACCGTTCGCGTCTGTACCTCATTCGAGCCCAGACTCGTCTTTTGGGAGCGACAGAAGGCAATTTGTATTTTTGGATTTCTGGTGTTGAATGTTGGGTTTCTTATATAACCCATGATTTCTGCTCTTCATGAGCTTTTGGTTTTTATCAGTATTTTTATTAGCTCTATGACTATTTCTATGTTTGGCGTAATTTCTGGCTAAAAGGGGGAGTAATTATAGATGGTTAGATGAACTGATCTCTGATTGTATACTATTTATTTTAGTATAGTCAGACTGTGTTGTGTCACTCCCCGAACTTCACGTCCCGGTGCAGACGCGACCGTGGGCGATGTTGGAGGTTGAGGTTGAATAGAGTTGCCAACTAGGCATTTTTATCCCGAAGGAAAGGTAATGCTGCATAAACCTGGAATGGTATGGATAAGACGGTTGTGAACCAAAGAAACTGAGAAAGGGGGTTGGTTACGACCTAGGAAGGTATTAGCACCCAGATCGTCCGCCGTACTCGACGGGATCCACGCTTACTTGATTGTGTTTAAAAGGGGGATAGTGTATGTACTGACTGTGCATAAAAAGCTAGGAATGAAAAGAATGTATAGAGTGTCAGTGCAAAAGAAAAGGGTGAGGGCTCAAGAATGAGGCTTAGAAAGAATGCTGAAAGAGGGGGAAGACAAAGAGACTTTTGTTCGATAACTGTTAAGTTATGCCTACGTATCCTCTCGTGCAATGAGGAAGTCAGAACACCATAGTTCGACTCAAAGAGACTGGGATGATTCGACTGTGAACTGCTTACTTGTCTATGCTCAAGTGTGTGACTCGTCTGGCTCGAGTGCTAACTGTCTTGCATTAGACGGAAGAAGCGAGTTCTCGTTTATAGAATAAGTGTGATGAGAAAAGAATCCCGGAGGAGACGATTATTGTTTGCTTTAATGTTTTCAGTTTTTTTATTGTTTTTGGTGTTTTGCATAGGATAATGAGCTTATGCCTAAATCAAAGGTTAGTAAACTCATTATATCCTCCCTGATTAGGGATAATGAGCCTACTTAAGTATGAGATAAGCATCTCAACTTAATTACCATGATGATATAGGATTAAGACCATTAAACTACTTGATAATTATTAAGTGTTTTTGGATTTTTTTTGTGTTAAGTAATGAGTTTAATCTCTAATCAGGGATTAGTGAACTCATTACACCATCCTAAGAGAAGGATAATAGATGAGAACACTTAAGCTGAGGAAGATACCTCAACTTAATCCAGGTTTATGGACTAAATTCATTATATAACAAGCCTTTATTAAGTGGATTTTAATTAAGGGTGAGATTAAGAAGTGGATTTTATGTTTGTAAGACTAACTTGAGGGGGACTTGTCCATTAAACACTAGGATTAGTCCCTCTTAACCAGAAGGAAGAGATGGAACCCTAATGTAAGGCTCAAGTTACAAGTTTAAGTCTTAACCATTATTAGGTGTTTTTATTAAGAGGTGTAAATAAATTAAAGGTTTAACACTAAGGATTAAAGTTATACACTCCATCCTAAGATAAGGATGCAGGCATAACCCTAATTCAAAGTTCTAAAGCTTTAAGTGTTTAGCCTCTGATTATGAGATGAGAAGAGAGACTCAAGGAGACTCAAAGGTAAAAGACTAGGGGAGACTATTTACAACCCTAAAAATTATCATGCTTGGTTGTTCCTATGGTTTGTAAGGCATATGAGAAGGTCTTCAGGAGGCCAGCATGGAAGAAGAAGCAGATGAAAAGAGAAGAGAAAGAGAATAGGTTACTTACTTCCTGAAGAAGATAAGTAACCTAAGAGAAAGAGATAGGAGCAGGAGAGCACAAGTGAATTAGATTCACTTCAAAGACAATTAAAGAATGCATATGAAGAGATAAGAAGAGGTGGGATGTGAAGGCAAATCCACATCCCAGACAACTTACCATAAGCCCCTGAAAGGTTAGTATGAATGCATAAGATGTAAAGCAAAAGGAAATAAATAAAATGGAAGTGAAATGACCAAAACATGAAGTGTAAATATGATGCAAATGTGTTATGCAATGATGCAAAGATATACATGATGCATATGAATTATCATACAAAGGATGAGATGCAAAGGAAGCATGTAAGAAGCTTGAAAACACATGGATGTTCATGAAATGCAATGAATGCAAAGCATATCAAATGAATGAAGAAATTGTCAAGCTATGTTCAAACATGTCTTAAGATGTCTAAGATGGCATAAAAGATCATGTAATGTCATGGCAAGTTCATATGATTGAGATATGTAAAGATGAATGCAAATGAACATGAGAAATTAGGGTTTTATGAATGTATGAGATGAAAATGACCAAAACAGAAGCATTCATCATGATAAAAATTTGAAACTGAACTCAAACAAACCCTAATCATACACAATATCACTACCCAAAGGTGGAGGTCATAAGCTAAACCTAGAGGAAGTTATGAATTTCCCAAGTTAACTAGGGTTTTTGGATGATTCTTAAAGGAAAAATGCAAATCAATTTTAAAATGCAATGAAAAATTATGAGTTAAATAACATAGATACTAGATGCAATGTGTGAAATAATGCAAAAAGAACCAAATTCAAACTCATCATGGTTGATCAGAAATGATTTTTCAAAGTTAGGGTTAAAAATGTGATTTTTATGAACCCTAATTTAAAGATAATTGTGAAAACATGATCAAACCTAAAAAGAAATTTTTATGGTGAGTTTTTAAATGTTTCTAAATGTATGATAATTCTTCATAATTTTTTTGTTGTGATTTTTAGATACCTAAATGTATTTTTAATTAATTAAAATCAATTAATTAATTAAATAAAACATTTAAATGATTTAAAAATACTTTTTTAATGCAAAAATTAAAAATTAAAATATTTTTGAGTTTAGAAAAATATTTAAAGTGAAAATGCAGAAAATGAGATTTTAAAAATGTTTTTTGCTATTTTTAATAAATATGTGAAAGAAATGAAATAAAATGAGAAGTATGCAAGATCAGTGGCTCAGATTTGAATTAGGGGAGACTGCGCGCGTTTTTGGATGGCTAGGATTGCTTCTGAGGTTTTATAATTAATTAATCCTAATTAAGTTAATTAATTAAAGGTTAGGATTAATGAATGAATCTGATCCGTCCAAGCTCAAAACAAAACATGATCCAATGGCCCAAAACGCATCTAGCAAATAAACCCTAATTAAGTCCTAATCCCTTTCAGGCGGCCGAAACAGTGTTCCAGTCGTCTTCTCCGGCCAACCCCGCGACCTAACCTCTTCCTCAGACCACTACAAACCCTAAATACTGCCCAGAAATGATCCCTAACTCACACACACTCAAAATCAATCATCAAATATGATTTATAACACACAAACATGGAGAATCGAAGAAGAACAAAAATCTGGACAAACTTTCAGAAGCCTATGAAATCCTCATTTCTCCACCACTTTCAATTTTAAAGACATCATGATAAATCCCCTAACATGTATTTTCATCTTGTAACAAGAAAATAAGGTTTTGAGAGAAAGTGTTCTTGAGGTTACCTGAGTTGGAGCTTTGCACTCTTGAGCTTTCTGACCCTTTCTTTGATGCAAATCAACCTCAATGGACTCCCTGAAGCTAATGAGATGCTTAGAACAAGCTTTGAATGGCTATTTTGAGGTCTGTGGTTCTGGTTTGACAGAAAATGGAGTTCTTGTAGGGTAGGTTTCAGGCCATGGCAATGGGTGTTTTTTATCCTTATGGTGTGTATGATTGAATGGTGAAAGAAGTTTTCAGGTTTGATGGTTGTGTGTTGAGTTTCAAAGAGATGAAGGTATGAGGTTATTTTTGTGATTCTGTTCATATGAGAGGTTTCAGCCTTGTGTGATATATGAAATGAGGTCCATGATGTTTGTATAAAGCAATGTGATTGGTTCAGAGAGTTCGTGTGGCACAGTTTGATTGGCATGGTGTATTTTCCAAAAAGTCAAGATTTTTGTACCACAAGCATAGGCTCGGGTCATAGGAGATCTAAAGGGTGGATTAGCCTCAGCTGAGTTTGTGGAGGACCCTTGGATTGGATTTGAGGATCTGGATGGCTTGATTCGTGAGATAGCATATGTTTTGCAACTTTCACTCTTTGAGAATTTTGTGAAAATGGCTTATAAAAACTTGTGATACAAGGCATAATTCTGATCCAAATGTGTTGCATTATCATGTTATGATGCTTAGAGATGGATTAGAGGTCATTAGAAGTCTTGAAACTTGATTTTGCAAAAATCCCTCTTTGGCACATACTTGAAAATTACAAGATTTTTCCCAACTTTGAAACATCATATCTTGAGTTCTAGGATGAATCAAGAGGAGTTCTTGTACTTTGTGAAAATGGGAAGATCCAATCTACAACTTTCATGTTTGAAGATTTTTCATTTGAAGCATTTTTTATCAAGAAAGAGGAGGTTGAAAATCTTTCCCAAAATGGAAAGTTTTCATTACAAGTCATGTCCAAAAATGGAAAGTTTGCAAATGGCTTGAAATTCTTCAATCTTGTGAATTTCTAACCACTTATAAGATCAAATAAAGATCATAGAGCCTCAAAAATATGAAGATGACCCTTTGGTACCATTGGTGGGGGCCTCAGATGCCCTGATTCTGACTTTTCTTGCACAATAAGTTACCAGTTGATCAAATGACTTCCACAATGAATTTCTTCATCAAATTTGGTACACATGCTCCTTATAACATATTAAGACCATTAGAATCAAGAATGACCAAAAAATTTGAGGTTAAGGGCCTCAAACCCAAAACCCTAATTTTAGGTCATTTGTGTAGAAAACCCTATCCTGCCTGGGCCTCTGTGCAATCCTCTATGATTTTGTGACTTCAAAGACTTCTTGGGGATGTAATAAGATCATAGACCACTCATGGACCATATTGGCATGCTTCAAGGCCTTTGAGATGGCTCAGATCACTTCTTGGATTGCTCAGATCATAAACCCTAGATGCAGTTATGCAGATGAAACAAATATGCAATGGGAGATGATATGCTTATGCTAATGCAATATGAAAAGATCACAAGCCATGGTGTGAGGAAAAAGTTAGGGAAAATTTAGGGTGTTTACATGTTGTTGAAGGGCCTTACAGGTTGAGGGGGAGATGAAATATCTCTTGTTTGAAATTGCTTCTGTTGTTGTGATGTACTCTGATACATGTTTTATTTACTTCTACTGCTATGTTGTACTCATGTGTTTCTGCAGCATGTGTGCTCTGATTGTTGCTGAATAATGCTTAAAGTTATTTTAGCCAAAACAATTCCAAAGGGGGAGTTTGTAGATGTTTTAGATTGGCTATATTTTATGGTAAAACATGTTTTTGTTTCTGAATGTCATATGTGATGTTATGACATGTGATTTAAGCATTCTACAGGAGTGAAGGTTATTGTATGCAGCTGTTTTATTAAGATGTCAAGACTAATGTCATGACATCTTTAACCGGTCCTGATGACCTAGTTCAATCCTTATTTCCTACGTGTGTTTTTGCTGTCATTAATTATGTGTTTTGCTGTCATTAATATGTGTGGTTTGTTAGAAGGAAAGGATTCCACATGGAGTAATATTAGAATAAGAATTTATTTGGTTCTATTTTAGTTCCTTTAATTTAGGAATTATTGTATTTGATTTGGAAAATTTAATTCGGCCCATGCCCGTGATTTGGATTCTCCAAAAAGGTTGCATTACCTTAGTATGAACACACAAACACATAGAGAAAATAAGGATTGCAGTATTCAACATTTTTTCGTGTTTTAGTTTTCTTATGAGCCAAGCAATTATCATGTTGATGATTGTTTTGGACTAGGTGTATCGAGTTGTATGTTGTCCACTCTAAGCCTTTAAGCAAGAGTGTTTGTACTTGACTGAATATTTGAAGCAAGGTCAAGGATTATTTTGAAGTGTGTCTTCTCGTTTATTGATTATGTGTCTGTTATCACTGTTGTGATTGAGGAGGAGTGAGAGGAGTCTCATATTTAGGAGTTCCTAAATAGAACTAGCATTGGGTAGTGATTAAGTGACAAGATCGTAAACTCGGATGTTTGCTGAGGGTAGGGGTGGCAAAACGGGCCGGCCTCCCCGCCCCACCCGCCCCTCCTAAAGCCCGCCAAAAAAAGAGCGGGGCGAGCATGTCCACCAAGATGGAGGGTTGGCGGGCGGCGGGCTTTCCCACCTTCATTATTTATTTATTCTATTTTTTAAAATAAATTAAAAGGTTTTTTTTACATTTCAATAAAAAAACACATCAAACCAACATTTAGAAAGTATAAATGGCAAAAGACTAAACTCATCAAGTATTAATCTTCAATCAAAAATAGAACTTTCAACAAGCTTTCACCTAAAATATAAGCAAAATATAAGCAAAAATGTTAATTTCATAGGTGCGACTGGCATTGGCGGGCGGCGGGTTTTGGCGGGGCGGGCTTTGGCAGGTGAAGGTCTTTAGCGGGGCGGGCTTTGGTGGGTGGCAGGCTCAAAATCCCAACCCAACCCACCATTTTAAGGCAGGTGCGTGGGCCGGCCCGACAGGCCACGGCTCGTTTTTTCACCCCTAGCTGAGGGTCGTTGAATTGATATTATTGATAGTGGAATTCATTCCTGGCTTGGTAGCCCCTAGAGTAGGTGTGTTTGCAGCGAACTGGGTTAACAATTCCATGTGTTCTTTATTGTTGTTTATTTACTTTGTTATTTTTAGTCTTGTCAGATATTAGTGTCGTGACATCTTATTTGACATCTCATATCTGTTATACCAGAATTTCATTTCCCAACAATGAGCATATCATCAACATACAACAAAAGTATGATGGATTCATCATTACCATATTTCTTCACAAACACATAGTGGTCTATAGATGTCATTTCAAATCTATGTTGGGTCATGAAGAGTTCAAACTTCTTGTATCATTGCCTTGGAGCTTGCTTCAGCCCATATAAACTTTTCTTCAAGCGAGACATAAGGTATTCTTTGCCCGGTTCTGCAAATCCTTCAGGTTTCTCCATGTACATATCTTCCTCTAAGTCTCTATGTAATATTGTTGTTTTAACATCCAGTTGCTTTATCTCTAAGTCTAGCGTTGCAGCTAGACCTAAGATTGCTCTTATGGATGTCATATTCACTACCGGTGAGAATATCTCTTCAAAGTATATGCCTTTCTTCTGATTGCACCCCTTCACGACAATTCTTGCTTTGTATCTGGGGTTTGGGTTGTTCTCTTCAGACTTGATTTTGAACACCCCCTTGTTTTTCAAGGCCCTTCTCCCCTTTGGTAATTTTACCAAGCCATACGTCTGGTTCTCCTTCAGTGATTGTAATTCTTCTTGCACAGCTTTCATCCATTTGTCCTTGTCATCCGTCTTAATGGCTTCCATGAAGCTTTGAGGTTCTCCTTCATCAGTGAGAGTGACATATTCATCCCGTGAATATCTTTTTGATGGTTGTCTTACTCGCAAGGATCTTCTCTCTTGAGGTTCTTGGTCCCTCTGATCAGTATCTAGAATTTGATCTCCCTGTTCTTCCTGACCTTGTTCTATCTATTCAGGTTACTCTGTATGATTAGGTTGTTCTACCTGACCAGGTTCAATATCTCTTTGAGGAATCTCTCCCCTGAGTTTTGTACCACAATGGTCTTTGACTTCTTAGGATGAATATCATGGAATGTTTGATCTTTATAAAATACCACATCTTTACTTCGAGCAATCTTCTTGTTTGCAGGATCCCATAGTCTGAAGCCAAGTTCATCTCTTGGAGAACCAAGGTATATGCACTCCTTCATCTTAGCATCAAGTTTTGCTCTTTCATCTTTAGGAATATGGACAAATGCCTTACACCCGAATACTCTCAATTGACTGTAAGAATCTTTCTTTCCATACCATACTTCATCAGGTATCGCCCCATTTAATGGTCTTGAAGGAGACAAGTTTATCAAATCAATGTCAGTTCTCACTACTTCACCCTAAAATGATTTGGGAAGTTTTTCATGAGAAAGCATGCTTCTGACTTTCTCTGCAATTGTTTTGTTCCATCTTTCAGCTACTCCCTTCATTTGGGGAGTCTTTGGAGGTGTCCTCTCATGTCTTATCCCATGAGCTTTACAATATGATTCAAATGGACCAAGGTATTCACCTCCATTGTCACTTCTTAAGCATTTCAACTTTCTTCCAGATGTTCATTCTACAAAGGCGTGAAACTCCTTGAAAGCTTGTAGAACTTGATCTTTCTTCTTCAATGGATACAGTCACACCTTTATGGAGTGATCGTCAATAAAGGTAATTAATTATTGTGTTCCACCAAGAGACCTTTCATATGTGGAGCAAACATCTGAGTGAACAAGATCTAGGATTTTCTTTCGTCTTCTTGCATCTTCTGATTTTTGAAAAGATATTATGTGTTGTTTTCCTGTTGGACAATCTTCACATGATTCAAGTGGATGTCCCTTGATATTTGAAAGATGATCTTTAGCAAGAATCTCTAAGCCTTTCTCGCTCATGGGGTCAATTAGTTTATGCCACAATTATTTGGTTTCGTCTTGAGAAATATTAGTCTCTCCCTTGTTTATCTTTCCCTGCATGATGTACAGGGAGCCTTCCTTTTTTCCACGAGCAAGTGTCATGATCCCTTTGCTAAGCTTCCATCTACCATCGCCGAACTGGTTAATCATCCCTAGGTCATCCAACTTTCTTGCTGATATAAGGTTTAGACGCATTTCTGGTACATATCTTACTTCCTTCAACACAAGCTTATTTCCATTCTCTGTGTTCATAGTCACTTCACCAATACCAATAATCTTGCTTGTGACATGGTTTCCCATCTTCATCGTACCAAAATCTCCTCTTTGGTATGATGAGAATAATTCTTCATAAGGTGTAACATGGAAAGATGCTCTAGTGTCAATTATCCAAGTGCAATTTTCGAATGCAACATTTAGATAATTGTCGTCTCCAAAAAGGAAAATATTCTCGTTATCCGAGGCTACTACAGTTGTGGCTCCTTCTTCCTTATTCCTTTTTAGGTTTATCAAATCTGGATAGACTTTTCCAGCCTGCTGATCTCTCTTCGAGAATCTTCACTCAGGTTTTCTATGGCCAGGTTTGCCATAATAATAACAACCTACTCTTGTGCGAGACTTGGATCTAGCTTGTGATCTCCCACAAACTCCTCTTTCGTGATTCTTACTTCTTACTCTATTATCAACAATGTTAGCTTCAAACTAGTTATTGAAGTCTTTTTCCCTCTGTCTTGACTTTTCATTTAGCAAGGAATATGTGAAAGAATCCATGAAAATTTGTCCATCTAGAGCAGACTTACTAAGAGTGGTGACTAGAGTGTCCCAACTCTCAGGTAGAGAACTTAGGAGCATAAGAGTTTACAACTCATCATCTATCTTCATGTCAGCTTTTGTCAGCTGATTCACGATACCTTTGAAGGTATTCAAATGCTCGATCATATTTTGGCCATCTGAGTACTCCAATTTCACCATTCGTCTTTCAAGTTGTGCTTTGTTTCTTGATGTCTTCTTTTGAATCAAGGATTCAAGTTTGGTCCACAACTCATATGCAATGGTATAATTTGACACATGCTTGAATATACTCATATCTATGTATTTTCTATTCATGGCAACTGCCTTCCGATTTTGAAGCTCCCGCTCATTATCTTTCTTCTCTGTTGGCTTATCCTTTTGAGAAATTGGCTCATGCAAATCTTTGCAAAATAGGTGGTCTTCCATCATCGGCTTCCAATAGTTATAATTATCAGCGGTCAGCTTGAACTTATCTCCTTCATAAGTGATAGAACCATCCATTTTGAGAGCACATGAACGTAGTTCCTTCAACTAGGAGATTTTCATAATAGTCGTACACTGGAAAAATCACCATAGTTTGTTAATAGCGCAACTAGGAAGTTCCCAGGAAAGAGAGGTGGGTCTATATTGACACGCTTAAATACCAAGTCTTTTCCTTAGCCAGAACTTACCAAGACACACCATCGCAATATAACGATTTAATTCCAACAATAATAGTTCTTTTTTGATGTGGAAGATCAAACAATGTTGCAACCATAGAGCATACTAAGAACTATATTATGAGTACAACAACGTAGTATCATAGAGCCCATACAGTGCTCTGATACCACTTTTGGAAAATAACATCCATAATTTCCCTCCTCCGTGAACTCAAAAATAGGCACTTGCAGAAACGTGAAAAATAAGAAAAAGTGACACAAGAATTTTAGCGTGGAAAACCTTCTCAATGTGAGAAAGGGAAAACACCACATAACCCTTAGGCCTCTTAAACATCCACTATAATGATAATGGGAATACAACAACTTCACCTTTAGGTGGAACTCACTACAATTTTTCTCTCAATTTATAAGAAACATTCTTACAAATTGGCTCACTATTTCTCTCACAAGAAAACTCTCTAAGAAACAATTTTCTCTCTTGAGCAAAGCTCTATTTCTCTTGCTTCTTGTTTTTCCTTGTGGTTGTGTTTTGAATGTTTGCTATTGGTTTTATTTATAGGAGAAACAAGTCAATATGGTCTTACATGCACGAAGACACTTGTTATTTGTCTTTCATACAATATACCAAGTGTCCTTTGCACCATATTTCTTTTCATCATAACCAACCTCCAATTTTTCCAAATGAATGTTGGCTATGTGAAATGGTTGGACCCCACAGATAGGATGTTAATTGTGTAACTCGACTCACACCCTGGAAATTTGTCCAATACAGCTTGTATTCTTCTGTACGCTAGCAATGATAAACAAATAAAACCAATTGGATAGGATATGAAATGTGCGAGAAATACTTATCTTTTCATTATGGTGTCAGGGGTTTCCACACAGTGATTTACGATCTGTTCCAGTGTTAAATTAGATTGCAACGATTTAATTTTTGTTTCGACCTCACTGATAGCCTTTTTCTAATCTTCGAGTTGTTCAAACTACTTTTGCAGATTGGCATTTTGTTTCCTCTTCCAAGTTAGCTCTTTATCACTAGGAATACTAAATTGATCTTGACGGGCAACTTATATCCTTTTCTTATCCTACAACTCGAATGAAATTTTCCCACCATCAACATAATTGTCCAAATCTTTCTCTGTAACAAGCAGTTTTGGCCAAAAATGATGAGTTTCACCAGCCTATGACAACAAAGCCAACAACACAAAGGCCAATCAGTAAAAGAATGAATGCAAGTCCTAGCAAACCTTCTATTTCAATTCATATACGCAATGGTCTTAGCTATCCACTCTTACTTCATCTCAATTACTCTTATAGCTAACTTCAAAGCTATCGTCGAAATTTGCAAAAGTAACAACATTTTCATTATTATCAATAGTTCTTCGGTTAGAGTCCTGCACGGGAACACAGTTATTCACCCTTGAAAAGAACAGTCCTCATAACAACACATATTCATATATTATAAATTACACCAACATAGGAATTACTACTTATTATTACAGATTGAACAACTATATCATCAAGATCAAAATGCACACATATTCATCACATGATAATACTCTCATATCACTTACACTATTACAGAACCTTCAACATTATAACCTATGCACTACGCGGCTACTTATAACTTTATATTCATCACAGTTGTGAATTAGATGCCTTAGAACCAAAGTATAATAGGTTTCTCAAGAAACCCACAAGGGTTAGGGTTTAGGGTTACCAAAGATAACAACAAGGATTGGTTATAAACTGATATTCTTTCCTTTCTCTTTAAACAAGAATACAAGTATACAAGAATAACAAATAACCTCTCTCACTTTTGAATTAGGGTTTTATCTTTCTATTTTCCCTTATGCAAAATATGAGAGACTAATATGCTATTTATAATAAAACTAACATACTAACCTAATGGGCTTTTTAACAATTACACATTACAAGCTAAGTTAAAAAATTGAATCCATAACACAAGGCCCAATTAAACAATAACATGTGAGAAGAGTTTGACGGCATGCTATTCGTATTAGGGTTTGTTCCAACATTCCACAAATCTCCACCTTGGAACACACCCTATACCAATAAGAAACAAACTAGCTTTCTTCATGCAGCTTTATTAACTGCATACAGTGGAAAAACTTGCAATTGGGCAACGTCTTGGTGATCATATCAGAACCATTATGATCTTTCGAAACCTTTAGCACTTGGACTTCTCCATGCTCGATTACCCCACTGACAAAATGCAACCTCACATCAATGTGCTTGGTTCGCTCATGATAGGTTGAGTTCTTTGATAGGTGTATTTCACTTTGACTATCACATTTAATAGTGGTACTTTTACCTTGAAGATTTAGCTCCTTTGCAAAACCTTCAAGCCATAATGCTTCCTTTACAGCTTCAGTTAAAGTGATATATTCTGCTTCAGTGGTTAATAAGGCAACAACCTTCTGAAGTGTTGCTCTCCAACTAATTGTTGTGCCAAACATAGTGAAAACATATCCAGAAATAGATTTTCTAGAATCCATACAACCTGCATAATCATAGTCGACATATCCTTCGATTGTTGCTTTACTATCTTCACCCAAGGCTCCACCATAAATTAGGACTCTATTCAGAAACCCATTTATGTACCTTAAAATCCACTTCAATGCTTTCCAGTGAGCCTTTCCAGGTATAATACCTCAAAATTTTCCCTCATATTTTTACCAACTAATTGGCTTTTGCTTTATATTCATCTGCATTTCTCATTAGGTCATAACATTCGCTATCATGCATTTCATTAAGTTTCTAAGACATGGGATCAATGTCTTCTCAATTAGAGCTTCATGCCCTATCTACAGTCATAAGATAAACTCAAGATTTTGGGTTATGTGGCTAATAACATCTGCTTGTACTTCCGCTTCCTGATTTGGGTTTATTTCCCTTATTAAGTAATATTCGATAAAGTTTCCTTGCGAAATTTTTTCATAAGTGATCTTGTCATTCAAGGAATTCCATTATTACTTGAGATACAATTTATTGAAGATCATAGTGCATGCGGAGCTGATTAAGATTTCATGACAAAGGAATGTTGGGTCGTGATACAAGAGAACAGGTTACAGATCCTTATGATAATCATGGTAATGTGGTCCTCTTTTCAACTCGTTATCTGTAATACGAGTAAATGAGGTTTGGATTTGAAAAATTGACTGAAGATCGAGGATTCTTTTAAGACACAAGTTTTATTTGGATTGGGAGTTTAAGTTGGATTAATGTGTTAAGATTGGTTGCACAAATTCCTTGGGTTTCAATATTCTTTCCTTTCATGTTAATACTCACATTTTGTCCACTATCCAAATTAAACCCATAAACCTTGTTTTAGTTCATTATCCATGTTAAACATAATCTAAGCCTAAACTCCACTTTGGATCCTTTTTAAGGTCCATTTGTCTAGTCTAATTTCCAAGTGTCCAGCTCCATTTTCAATAAGCGCCCGATTTTATTCCAATTTTACTTGTCCACTTTTATATCCAATTCACAACCACATCCAAAAGTCACAAATTCATTCAAATTTCGTGGAGTTCATGTTCAGTTAATCACAAAGTTGTGATCATAGATAGATTCGAGTTTCTAAAGGTTTAAACCATGGTCATTATCCAAACTATTATTTAATATCAAGTTTTCACTAGAACCATTATACAATTTTATCCACTTAATTCCCAATTTATTACCAAATTACAACTCAAAACTCAAATTTCAAAACTTAGAATTTCAAACACATTTTTCTCTTTTCATTAACTCAATTAATTAAACTTATCAATTTCATCAACCCAGTTCAAAAAAAGGGCGAAAAAAATCAGAACAAATACAAAAGAAAATTACAAAAAGGATCATAACTGGAAAATAATGAAAGAAAAGGCATCAGTTACATTCAAACTGTAACAGGAAAAAATGAAAATTCAGTTACATATCAAAACCATAATAAGTTATAGCAGGGCCCCGTGATACAAAAACTCATCAAGAGATGACAGAAAAAGGGGATCAGAAATTCAGTTACGGGGGCTAACAGAAATTCAACTGCAAAGTGAGAACTGATAACTTAACAAAGAATCTGGGAAGAGAGCACAGATTCAATCTCCATCATTCTCTAATCATCTTCTTGAACCTCTAACAACTTCTGAATAAAAAAATCAACAAAAATACTCATCAACTTCAATCTCTAATCCCTCTTCTTCAATCCGCAACTGCATCAATCTCTAAAAATTCTTCAACAGACTCTCTCACCAATCTTGCTTCAACTCTTCAAAAACTCTCTCACCAATCTTCACATTGCAATCTCCTCTTCAATGTCCATCAAATATCTGCATCAGCATCTTCAAGAACACCACAAATCCAACTCCATCAGAACCGCATCATCAAGATTCAACAACTCTACACAACTTGAAAATGCACAAGAATTCAGAAACGAGAAGAAGAAGTGATTTGTTCATACATGAAAAGACGGAGTCCAACGGAAGTGTGACGAAAAGAGCAAAACAAAGTTTCATACCGCAAAGTTTATCATCATCATCTATTCACCTTCACCTTCATGAACTCAATTTTTCTAATCGCTCAGCCCAACCTCCTTCATCAATACAAGAACTCCACAATCTCGCGAACTCGCAACACAACACACCAAATAAACCTGCATCATCAATAATCATCATCACAAGATCATCAAATAACAACAGATTGAAACAACAAATTCTAATTTGCACTGATCAAGCTACAAATGCAAATTCAAAGTTTATGCAGATTCAGTAATTGGTACAACAATGACAACAACTCATCGGATTCACAAGAACAGAACACGAAACAAGAGGATTGGAAGTTTCCATACCTGAGCAATTCGAAACCATTAAAAGAAATTTTCGTAATTAGCGTTATGGTTATAGTATAAGATTCGATCGCTGGAGCGAGCAGCAGTCGAAGGAGGACGCCGAGTGCTGAAATGTGACGTGATTGAGTGAAAGAGGTCGTCGGTGAAAACGGCGTGATCGCCGTTAGGGAGGTGGTGATGCAATATTGAGGACGAAGACGATGGTGGTGTTCTATTTTTTCGCCGAGGATGACATGGTGAGTGAATGACAATGGCGGCTTGGACTGAAGTGGTGAAGAATCGTTACTTCAATCAAGTAAGTAATCTCGATTTTAACGACTTTTTATGCACCATTCTAGTTTGTATGCGGCTTAGGATCATATAACTTAAGGTGCATATTGAGCCCTCCCACCTGAGGCACTGGATTTATTTGTGATATATATTGATATGTGTCGATTTCGGAGCTTAGGGATTAGGTTACAAATTATAGGATCCACTTCCTTTCACTTTCCCTTAAATCACTGTTTTTCCCGTTTCGTCGCAATTATTAAAAATAGTTTTAGGTGTAATAAAATTCTAGAAAAATTCATGAGTGACCCTCATCCGCTTAATTAATTTTATATAATTTTTGTTTCCAGATTTGGATGATTTTAATAATTAATTTGGATTTTTGATCACAAGTTGTCCCAAAAGGAAGTGTTTTGACATAAGGGACCAAAAACTTTTTTTTTCAATAGGTGTGAGACCTATTTTTTGTGTGTAATTAACCACTGGAATTTGTGACATTTTGATGCTACTTAGGCTCTTTTTTTTCATAATTTTTAGTGCCATTTTTGATCCACTTTGTGGGGTTGTTTTTCGGCGATCATGCTTTGTTATCTTCATCATTAAGTAATTGTTTTGCCACTTTGGTGCATAATTTTGTGAAATCCTTTTAGACTTTGAAATCTACTGACCTTATCATTCCAAGGAGTTAATTTCACAATTTTTCAAGTCTTTTTGCTATTTTTTTATGCCACCTAGATTGTAGGTCCAAATATGTGCTTATTTGCTCCATATCCTAGGATTTAACAAGGCATTCATGCCATTGGCTTGAGAGACTTTTTGGTAACTTTTAGGAGTTAATTATAGGTCACTTTTAGGTCTTTAATTACAGTTATAGGATCTCCCTTTTGCATATAATAAATAACTTAGGGTTGTGTCTTATCCCCCCTTAGTTTTTCCTTTTTCAACTTGAGTCTTTCTTTCTCACCTCATGAAGAAAATATTAAAATACTTAATAAAGGTTGAATGTTCTTATACGCCATTAGACTTTGTTGCGGAGTACTTATACGCGTCCTGTTTCGGGGCGAGGTGTAAGTTATCTACCATGATGGATAAGTCTTAGTATGAGAACATTCACAAACAAAATCAAAACACTTCTCATAAAAGACAAAATAAACAAACAATAAGCGACTATCCTGCGGGAACTTCTCTTCTCATCTCATTCACTCACAATGCGAACTCGCGACGACTTGTCTCGCATGCAAGACGGTAAACACACTCGTACAAGTCAAGCCTGCAACACCTGAGCATAGACATACGCAATTCCAACTATAAAAAACAAAACAAATAGTTCCCGCCTTAGTTAGGCGAACTACGTCGACTCTGATCCTTATTTTCCCGATGAGGTACGTAGGCAGTAGGGTAGGCCCCGTGCGAGCACAATCTTTATTTTACCTACATTTTCCTCTTTCTTTTCATTCTCTTTTCCAGTTCCCTTTCTCATTTCAGTTCCCGTTCCAGTTAGTAATTCCTTCATTCAACAGCATCTTATTTTCTCACCCTTTGAAACAGACTAACAAGCGTGGATCCCGTCGGGTACGACGGACGGTCTGGGGTGCTAATACCTTCCCAGGTTGTAACCGACTCCCGAACCCAGATCTTTGGTTCGCAGGATCTCGTCCTTTCCTTCTTCCTTAGGTTTGTGCAGCATTACCTTTCCCGTTCCTTCGGGATAAAAATGCATGGCTGGCGACTCTACCTTTTCCGCGCCACTTTCGCGTTTGTACTAGGATGAAAATCCGGGGAGCGACACCAGGATTTGACATGTACCTACTTACAAGACTTATTCCATATGCTATGTAGGGTCTAGTAGAGACCATATCATACATCAAAGAACCTACTATATTAGCATATGGAATGTTATTCATATAAGCTCTTTCGACATTAGTACTGGGACACTGATCTATACTCAGCTTGAATTGAGGGTTTATTGGAGTCACACCAGGCTTTGAATTTGACATACCAAACTTATCAAGAATCTTCAAGTATGCCTCTTGAGATAAGCATAATCTTGATTGCTTTCTATCTCTCCGGATGTCAATCCCAAGAATCCTATACATGGCTCCTAGATCCTTCATATCAAACTCCTTATTGAGTTCATCCTTCACCCTCATTACATCTTCGACATTGTTTCTTTCTATTAGAATATCATCCTTATAAAGCAACAAAATAACAAATGAATTACCAGGTCGAAATATGAAGTAAACACAGTGGTCGAACTGACTTCTGATGAAACTTATGCGTGCCATGAACTTGTTGAAAATCCTATTCCACTGTCGAGGAGATTGTTTCAGTCCATATAAATATCTCTTTAGTTTGCACATATACTCTTTTTTCCCCTCTTCGACATACCCTTCAGGTTGCCTCATCAGGATTGTTTCATCAAGATCACCATACAAGAACGCATTCTTCACATCCATCTGTTCCAATTAAAGGTATAACTGCGCCACCATGGCAAGCAACATTCGAATAGACATGTGCTTCACAACAGGAGAGAACATATCACTAAAGTCGACACCTTCTTTCTGAGTGAACCCCCTTACAACCAACCTTGCCTTGTATCTCTTTGATGCCACTCCTTCGACTCCTTCCTTAACTTTGAAAATCCATTTAGAACTGACTAAACTAGCTCCAACAGGTTTCTTGATCATTTCCCAAGTATTTTTATCATGAAGAGATTTCATTTCATCATCCATGGCCTTTATCCATTCAGTCTTATTCCGACTCCTCATAACTTCCTTATAGTCTCTAGGTTCTTCATCTAAAACCTCACTTGCAGAGATTAAGGAATAAGCTATAAGATCTGCATACCCAAGTCTCTGAGGTGGCTTGATGACTCTTCTCGACCTGTCTCTTGCCATCAGGTAGTCATTGTTAGTCTCCTCATCTTTGACAGTAGTTTCTGCTTCTTCTTCTGGGTCATGCAATTCAGCATCACTATGCTCCACCTCAACAGGAATTTCTCCCTGTTCCAGCTCTTCGACAATATCATCAGTTTTCTTGAAAGCCATCTTAGCTTCATTGAAAACTATATCTCGATTGGTGATACACCTCTTGTGACATGGCTCTAGGCACCATAGCCTATAAGCTTTGACTCCTTCAAGATATCCCATGAACATGCATTTCAGAGCTCTTGGTTCGACCTTGTCTTGCCTAATGTGAGCATAGGCTACACATCCAAATACCCTCAATTTGTCGAGATCTGGTGGATGTCCCGACCCAAACTTCTTCAGTTGTCTTCATATCTAATGCAGTCGAAGGACATATGTGTATCAAATACGTTGTTGTCAAAACAACCTCATCCCAAAACACCTTCTTCAATCCAGCACTAACCATCATGCATATAACCCTTTCGAGGATTATTCGATTGAATCTCTCAGCTAGACTATTTTGCTGAGGAGTACCTACTAGAGTCTTATGCCTTGCAATCCCAGACTCGACACAGTAACTGTCGAAAACTTCATTACAGAATTCAAGGCCATTATCACTTTTGAACCTCTTGACCTTTCTGCCAGTTTGAGTTTCTACCAGAATCTTCCAACTCTTGAAATTCTCAAAAGTTGTATCCTTTATCTTCTAAATAAATACCCATAACTTTCTGGAATAGTCATCAACTATGGGTAGAAAATATCTTGCACCTGAATGTGAAGGATTCCTTGCAGACCCCCAAAGATCATCATGGATGTAATTAAGGGATCCATGTGTTCTTTGTTTACCTTTATTAAACTTCACCCTACAAGAATTACCGAACACACCAGGTTCACAAAACTCCAACTTCTCGACTTTGTCACCACCTAGCAGGTTCTGTTTCCCCAGTTCAAACAGGCCTCTCTCGCTGACATGGCCCAATATCATGTGCCATAATTTTGTCTTCGACAATAGTTTCGTGGATGCAACATTTGTCGAACCACTTACAACTTCAGCCTCAAGGGTATACAAGCCTTGTTTCTTCGCGCCTCTCAAGACTTCCTTTGACCCCTTCATGACTCTTAGGATACTTTTCTATCCTTGAAAGACATATCCCTTCTTATCGAATTCACCAAGAGAAATCAAATTTCTCTTCAAGTCAGGTACATACCTAACTTTAGTTAATAGTCTTATTGACTCATTATGGAGCTTGAATCTCACAAATCCAATACTTGTAATTTTGCAAGCTTTGTTGTTTCCCAGTAGCACTGATCCACCATCTTGATCACATAATACCTCAAACAAGTCTGTAGTTGGATTCATGTGCCAAGTGCAACCTGAATCCATAATCTACTCTTTTCTTGAGTCGCCGCTCAAAACCACAAGAGCATCAGATGAGTCGAAATCATCTTGAACAATGGCAGCATTGCCATTATCATTACCTCCATGATCTTTCAGGCGTTCAGGGCACACCTTTCGAATGTGACCTTCCTTCTTACAATGATAACATAAAATACCTAATGCTTCACCCCTATAAGACTTTTGCTGACTTTTGCCTTTCTTCTTGTGGAACTTACCATCCTTTCACAAGAATTTCTCCTTAATGGCCAAACATTCACCAACCGTCGAAGGTTTATGCTCTTTTTGTTCGTTCAAGTCCTTAGAGTACAAGGCAGATTGAACATCTTCAAAGGTCAGGGACTCTCTTCCATACAAAAGGAGTTCTTTAAAGTGAGCATGTGTTCTGGGCAAAGTGCATAACAGCAACAACGTTTGATCTTCATCATCGATCTTCACATCAATATTTTCAAGATCAAGAATCAGTTTGTTAAACATATCCAACGGCTAAGCCAACACTTTGTCTTCACTCATCTTGAATGAATATAAGGCTAGCTTTAGGTAGAGTCGATTCACCAACGATTTGGTCATGTACAAACCTTCAAGTTTCAACCATAACCCTAACGTCGTCGTCTCCTTTGATACCTGTCGAAGAACCTTATCACCAAGGCTCAACAATATTGCAATGTGTTTTCTCAATCATGGCCGTCTTTTCAGTTGTCGTCAACGCAACATTCATAGTCGTCTCTCCCTTCAATGCTTTCAAACAACCCCGCTGAACAAGTAGAGCTTTCATCTTCAAGCGCCACAGACCGAAATTGTTCATTCCAGTGAACTTTTCAATCTCATACTTTGTTGAAGGCATCTTCTCCACGCTCACCGCACCAATTTGTTGTGAATTAGATACCTTAGAAACAAAGTATAATAGGTTTCTCAAGAAACCCACAAGGGTTAGGGTTTAGGGTTACCAAAGATAACAGCAAGGATTGGTTATAAACTGTTATGCTTTCCTTTCTCTTTAAACAAGATTACAAGTATACAAGAATAACAAATAACCTCTCTCACTTTTGAATTAGGGTTTTATCTTTCTATTTTCCCTTATGCAAATATGAAAGACTAGTATGTTATTTATAATAAAACTAACATACTAACCTAATGGAATTTTTAACAATTACCCATTATAAGCTAACTTAGGGTACAAACTAACTTAAACAGTTGAATCCATAACACAAGGCCCAATTAAACAATAACATGTGAGCAGACTTCGACGACATGCTATTTGTACTAGGGTTTGTTCCAACATTCCACAAATGGCAACCTGACTGCTAAATGATAAAGTATTTATTAATCGATTTTGAAAGCATAACCTAGAATTTATGAGTTGTACTAGTATATCATATTTTGCATTAATGTTTATTTAACTTTATTCCAACTTGAATCACATGAACATTCAACTGCATCAAACTTGTAATCATGTGCAAATCTCATAATTTCCACCAAATGGAATAAAACAATAAACTTAAACCAAAGTCATCGCCACTAGTATCCAAGCCATATCATGCCCCGAGTGTTGTCGGGTCAGAAATGTGTTCCAGATTGCAGGTTCCGACTTCGATGGGCTGCATAAATAGAATTGAAGAGCAAGCAATGTTATGTAATATTCTTTCGAACTTACTTCCCATCGTTCGCGGAACTTGCCAGCTTTTCCTGTGACGTCTGAAGCATTGTCAATAATGCCAACTCGTGTCACACTCTCTAAAATTTACCTATCATCTTTTGATTTGGTCCACTGGTATTCCTTCCGCAAATGCCTTTTCATCGTCGTTTTGTTTCGAGACTTGTCAAATTCATATTCAATCGATGCTTCCAAGGGCTTCAATTTGCACTTCCTCTAAGATTGCTTTGCTGCTCAAAATAAAACTATTTCAGTCAAATAAAACGCCTCGTTCTCAATGTTACATGTCAGAGTATTAACCGACTAAATAACGGTAAAATAAAGGGTTAAGTATGTTTGTAGTCCCTATAAATATCTCAATTTTGATTTTTAGTCTCTATAAATAAAATATCGAGTTTTAGTCCCTATAAAATTATTTTTGTTCGGAGATTTAGTCTCTGTAAAAGGACTTAAACTGCATACAAAAATAATTTTATAGGAACTAAAACTCTACATTTTTTTATATGGACTAAAAATCAAAATTAATATATTTATAAGGATCAAACCCATATTTAAATCTAAAATAAAATAAATAAACGAAGAAAAATTCCGACACCATCTTCCATCCGAGAACATCATTTACTTCTCCTTAGTATTTATACAACAATATGTAAAGAAAAAAAAAACAAGAAAGAGAGTGACATGAATAGAGATTACGCCACCCAAACCTCAAAGTCATAATGACAGTTATTATTATGAGGTAGTAATTACCACAAACTTGTTCATAGACAATTATACCCTAAATGGTAAGCCTTAAGCCTACATGGGAGAATAAAAGGGCTGAAAAAACTAGGATTTTTTACTGCAGTACCCCATTTCTGAAAATAAAGAACCAATATACCCCTCTTTGAAATTTTTTTTCCAAAGTACCCCATATTCAAGGCATGCTCGGCCTCTTGCATGGAGAGCATGGGCTGAAAAATTCCAATGGGTCTGCTCGGCCAATGGGTTGCCAAGCA
Organism: Lathyrus aphaca; assembly: GCA_963966055.1. Classification (NCBI taxonomy): domain Eukaryota; kingdom Viridiplantae; phylum Streptophyta; class Magnoliopsida; order Fabales; family Fabaceae; genus Lathyrus; species Lathyrus aphaca. The sequence continues at coordinate 355,301,291 of OZ014521.1, read as the reverse complement.
CCCAAATATTTTATTATTTTTTCGTTTTTCATAATTTTAATTGTTTTAAATTGTTTTTTTATAATACTTTTAATAATAATAATTTTAATAATATATTTTATAACTAATAATTTTAATAATATATTTTAATAATATATTTTAATAAAAAAAATTATTTATTCTATAACTACAAAGATTGATTAAAAAATATTTTGTATGGAATATGGATTAAAAAATATTATTGAATATATTTTAAAAAATATTTATTATTGAATATTTATTAGTGATATGAATAATAGAATATTATTGAATATATATTAAAAAATATTATTGAATATATATTAAAAAAAATTTATTGATACAATATGAATAATAGAACATAATTGATTACATTTCATTAATTATTTGTGACCGCCTGTTCCACAACCAGGTTTTCTTCTGATTCGTATTGGTCTTGTCGGGTCCCTTTGAGGCGGTGATGGATGAGGAGGAGATGAATCGGATGACATATCTTCGTTGTTATGTGGTACTACTGGAGGGTCCACATTAGCCATGAGATCTTCAATATTATAATCTGGCATATTCAAAAGTTGGTCATCCGTGAGCAAATAATGTTGGAATGACGTTCCTTTTTGTGAGGTGGCCTCAGGTTGAGTTTGTTGCATTGGCGGGTAATAGACATTTTCAGTGGTGAACATGGAGGTGGGTTGGGAATACATTGGGTTATTAGTGTGTTGTTGGAATTGTGGGTTTGATTGTTGGAAGTTTGGTGGGGGAATTGGAGAAAACTGTAAGGGTGGTCGATAAGTGGATTGTTGGGGGACAGGAGAGGCAGGCATTGATGCTCGTGACGCGTGATACCGAGCACGTGAAGGGACGTGGCTGCTCGTGATCCAGGATGCCGAGCACATGAAGGAACGTACTTTTATGCTCGCATGTTGGGATACCGAGCATGCAAAGACCAATAAATGGTCGTTGACCATGATGACGAGCATGTGAAGGGAAGAAAAATATTTGTATGTTCATGTGAAGCCTTTGTAACATATAAATATAGTCTTGTCCAATGTTCACATAGGTATCCAATTCAATTCAATGTCTCATAGAAATTTAATAGTCTGTTGTCACTTTTATGGAAACGTTGAGACCGATAGCAATATTGGTTTCTCATTTTGCAATACCGATACGGTTTCATTCAAAATTCATGTGAATTCCGATTTTCTTCATTTCAAAGAAAGGATGGAAAAAAAATTACAGCGAAGTGTGGGGGAGATTATTTATCGTCATCCATTTCTCGATGGCGATAATGTATTTTATATTATGGCCCCGATAAAAAATGACGAAGACGTGAAAGCAATGTTTCAACGTCATATTATGTTTACTCAATTAGATACGATTGAGGTATACGTTCGTCTACTAGAGGATACCGACACATGTCCTACACAGCATACCATGTCACATCAATATGGGTTGAGTCAAACATCCGACGACGAACCGACTCAAAACAATGAACCTTTCCTGCCCAATGAAGTGGTCGGAGAAGATAGTGACGATCAACTCGAAGAGGTCACAATGCAACATATATTTGGCAACAGTGATGGTGATGACAGCGACGATGAAGTTCCAACACAGGCACTTATGATCGAACCCATCAATTTGTATAACCCACCTGGGCATATGCAAAATATATGTCTCGAAGATGTTGAACCACCCTCCGTGTTTGGATTTGTCACACCGAACCACATAGGTGACGAAATAGAAGAGGGGATGGAGTTTGAAAATAAGGAGTCATGTGTTTCTTTTCTACAACATTGGCATATCACACACAATGTTGATTATTTCGTGTATCAAGCTGACAACGTACGATACGTAATTAAATGTAAGAAACCAGAATGCAAATTCAAATGCAGAGCTTCACTGAGAAAGAAAAACTCAAAATGGAAGATTGGTACGCTGACCGGGCCTCACACATGCACATCCACATCAATGTCACAAGACCATAGCAAACTTGATTCAAAAACGATTAGTCGCAGCATCAGAGAGATTGTTACCCGCGACGCTTCGGTCAAGGTTAATGTCATCATTGCCCATATTGCCGAGAAATACAAGTACATAATATCGTACAGGAAAGCATGGATCGCAAAGACTAAGGCCATAGAATCATTGTATGGAAATTGGGAAACATCTTACAACGACCTGCCACAATGGTTACTGGTAATGAAAACTTTTCTTCCAGGAACTATAATTGAGTTGGAAACCATGCCTGCAATCTCTAGCAGTGGACTCCAAATAGGTGATGTGCGGATATTCCATCGTCTCTTTTGGGCGTTTCGACCATGCATCCATGGTTTCGCCTATTGTAAACCTATTGTACAGGTTGACGGAACATGGTTATATGGCAAATATAGAGGTACTCTATTGATGGCTGTTGCACAAGATGGAAACGAAAACATTTTCCCGATAGCGTTTGCATTGGTTGAAGGCGAGACAAAGGAGGCTTGGGGCTTCTTTCTTAAAAACTTGCGACAACATGTGACACCGCAGGCAGGTTTGTGTGTAATCTCAGACAGGCATGAATCAATAAAAAGTGCATATAACAATCCTGAAAATGGATGGCAGGATCCACCGTCTACCCATGTATACTGTATTAGACACATTGCGCAAAACTTCATGCGTGAGATTAAAGACAAGGACCTACGCAAAAAGCTTGTAAACATGGGTAAGAACATACTGTTAGGTTACTTTGATACTCGGTCAATTAAGTATTATAGATTGTAATATCACTTCTATTACAGGTTATGCGTTAACGGAGGCTACTTTTAAATACTATCGTGGGGAAATTCGGAGCGCAAACATTGCGGCTTCGCGTTGGATAGACAACATCCCAAAGGAGAAGTGGGCAAGAGCATATGATGGTGGGCAACGTTGGGGACACATGACTACCAACTTGGCAGAAGCAATGAACGCGGTACTCAAGGAAACCAGAAACCTTCCAATCACTGCATTAGTCCGGTGTACATACTATCGGTTGGGCTCGCTCTTTGGTAAAAGGGGACACATGTGGACAAAAAAATTGCCTTCTGGTCAGATTTTCACTGATGGTTGCAATAAGGGCATGGCTGAAGAAGTGGCTAAAGCTAACACCCACAATGTCATGCAATTTGATCGTGAAAATTTCGCTTTCATGGTCAACGAAAAAATTAATCTGAATGACAGTAGGCCTAGTGCTAGTTTCCACGTTGATCTGCGGAAACAGTGGTGTGATTGTGGGAAATTTCAGGCATTTCACTTGCCTTGCTCCCACGTCATTGCAGCATGTTCAAGTGTACGCCAAGACTACACCATTCACATTCCAGACGTCTTCAAAATTTATAATGTCTTCAACGTCTACAAGGAAAGCTTCCTAGGACTACCCCATGAGGAAAACTGGCCACGTTACGAAGGATTTACTCTTTGTCACGACGAATCGATGAGAAGAAAGAAGAAGGGACGACCAAATAGTACACGTATTAGAACTGAAATGGATGACATTGAAAAAGAAAAGAGAAGATGTGGACTTTGTCGAGAGATTGGCCATATGCGTCGAAAATGTCCAAATGTCGCTGGTCCTTCTCAAAGACACATGTAGTTTACTTTGTTTGTTTCTTTTCAATCTTTTAGTAATGGATTTACATTTAACACGTCTCCTTTTAATTCAACATTCAACTAACAATATTAAACATACAACAACAAAACAACAAGACAATAAATAAAATAACGATTAAACATCTAAACAAGCCTAAGAGAAAACAACCATCAACAATAATATCTTGTTAATACATCATCAACTTAGCAAACTAATCAACAACCACGATCAGCGTAAGTGGGTCTTCGACTCCTCTGTTGACTTCACCACTGTGTGTTGAAAACATACATTGGACATCTTCATCGTTTTCGACGCGATCCATATAATACATGTACGTACCATCGGGGTTATTATCAGTCAACGTTATGTATGGACATCGATACTCAACTTTCCTCAACTTTCCTCACGTTATTATTAATAAAATATATTAAAAAAATCATTATTAATAAAATATATTATTAAAATATATTATTAAAATTATTATTATTAAAAGTATTAATAAAAAAACAATTAATAACATTTAAATTCATGAAAAACGAAAAAAATAAAAAAAAAAGGGGTGCTTGGCATGTAACTGGCCGAGCATGGCCTAGGAAAATTTCCCACACATGCTCAACATATGAGAGGCCGAGCATAGCCTAAAAAAGGGGCAGTTTGGAAAATTTTTTTAAAAATGGGGTATATTGGTGTTTAAATTTCAAAACTAGGGTATCATAGTAAAAAATCCAAAAAACTAAACTAGTAACATCATATGACAGTTTGAAAGAAAGAAAAAAAAAGGACAACTTCTCTACCCGCCATAAAAAGTTGGGTGATGTATATTCCTCCGATCAAATAATGTTATATCATTTTATTACATTTATTTATTTATTTAATAGTTCAAATTTTTTAGATTTCTAAAGTAATTTCAATACAAATTACACTATGGGTAACTCTATTCAACTTTTTGAGATAGGTAAATAAGAATACACCATACTAAAAACTAAAAAAGGATCGACTCTAAAAGGAACTCTCAAGGAGAAAATCTAATTTGAAGAACATGAGTTCCCGAGAGTGGAAGAGAACAAATTGGACAAGCAAGCCACACTTTGGCTTTGCTGGCCTAGACTTTGGAAAGTATTGTTCTAGATCGTGCCGATTCTCAATCCGCCAAGGCTCAATAGAGGGATGAGCCAAAGGAACGAATGACATAGACACCTCAAGGTATAAGTCATGTTGTCAAATCCAAGTCAAGCCAAATGCCTCTAGTGTCCTCGAGATAAGGTTCTAAGGACTAAAATCCTTTAACCTTGCTATAAAAGCCTAGCAGTGTCCTCATGTTCTGGTACATACTATTCAAATCCTAAAACATCTCACTTATTACTGTCATAAGAAATTACATCTCTCAGCAAGACTCAAACTTGAAGGACACCGTGATCTTTAAGAAATTTCTCCATCAAATCACAAGCCACCCTTAACATGTGAATCAGAAAGGTCTATTTTGGATCACTAATTTATTTTGTCGATCCGTTTTTATAAAATAAAATTATATATTTGAATTATTAGACACTCATATTTACTTATTAACTACAATTTACTGCTAATGTCTGATCAATCCTTTTGTTAAAACCATTGATTGCCAAAGATTTTTTTAGGCTCAAAGATAATTTATTGGACACTATTATTTCCCATCGAAATGAAAATACTTTGATGAATTTATTTTTCTTTACAACCACCGAAGTTCTTCTCTAACTAACTTTTAATTTCTACTAGCACTTAGTTAGATAAATCAAATGTGAGAACGTAATATACAAAAGAAAAGGAAAAGGAAATAAATGCCAACTGATTTCTTTCTTCACATCCTTTCCTAAAATGACTAACTCTTTCACTGACATTTATTCCTGATAAAGCTTGGCCTATGAGAGTACAGCGAATATTGAAACGATATCTCACTTCAAAAATTAATGCTCATTCATTATGGTAGTTCTGAGTTCACTAGTTCTCTTTGAGCACACATTCCATAATGATCCTTTACATCCATGTTTGCACTGCGCACTACACTGCATCTTGTACACTTTTGAAACACCATTTGACAGCTGTAGTTTGAGTTCAAAAGAAAGAAAAAGTAGAGGCATATTGATGTCAAAAAAATTCCAAATAATTTCCCCCAAAACACTGTAAATAATAAGCTTATGACAACAAAACACATAGCACAGAACTCAAACTTCTTCTGCTTCTCTAATAATGTGCTTCCATGGCTACTTTCTTTTTCATGATTTCCTTTGGTGGACGTGTTCTCTGATTGTAAATTAACTTTTGGACTTGAAAAAGATAGAGTTGACAAAGACGATTGAGAGGCTTTGGTTTCTTTTTTATGTGTAGAATAATTTTTCGTCAACCCACCAAAACAATCAAGGCCGTAACGATATTTATGAAGAGCTCTTCTATTCTGAAAGACAAACAGATTAAATGTTAAAAATCAGTAAACGAATCGCAACCACAACAGCAAGAATGTATTTTTGTATGTTAACACAAATAAAGCATTAATCTAAAAGACTCACCAATATGGTTTCCAACACCACAGCTTTGATGACTTTTAAAACCCTACGATTTTTAGGATGCTGCTGAGGTTTGTTTACTGAGCGATGAGCAGCTACTTTGGATTCGAGCAATGCATCCATATCAACAACTGGGCGAAAACAGTGAAATAATTTGCTCTTTGAAAAACTCCTCATCATGATAATGTTGCCGGCTGAATAAGTCGAGATATTTCTGTGTGTATTAGTAACAATAACAGCAAGCTAGAAAGAGAAAATATAAAATGAAAACAGAGAGTAAGTCTGAATTTTAATATGATGTTTTTGTTTTGAGTTTAAGAAGCAACGGTGTTTGGTGTTACTATATAGTATGGGCATGAATGGCTTTCTATTTATGTGATGTGACTGCTCGGTGGGTTTCTTTTCTTGTTTGTTTTTTACTTCTTTTTTATTAGTGAAAGAGTTCAAAGTAAAGAGAGAAAGCCACTAGTACTCCGTGTTAGAGCCTGGGTGAAGGATGTGACTTTTATAGTATTTTTCTTTTCCAAAAGAGTGATTTGGAAAAAAGGAGGAGCTTTTTCATTGATTTGTTTTTGCCAATACCCCAATACCATAAAGGAAATAGAGGGAAACAGGGGCTTTATGGACTGTAAGTTAGGTAGGATTGATTTATCACATGTAAATATGAATTAGAAAACATGCTTAAAATTTTAATATTATATGATTTTTTATTTGGATTTTTGATCGAGTTATTTCATGCTATTGTCTAGTATTCCATTCATTCTTATTTATAAGCAAATTTTGATTTTTTATATTTATTGAATAACTGATGTATTTGAACTACATATAAGTTAGATACATCAATTATTCAATGAATTTTTTTTTACCAACGCAAATTTAATTACTTTCGTTATTCAAAATAGACTGAATACAAAGAGGAATTTCATCAGTAGTACTACGCCTAGACCAAGAATTGACCGCCTTAGCTAACAAATGGACAGCCATATTAGCTTGGCGTTTAGTAAATTTCACCTCAAAGTTGTGAATAAAACAAATGAGTTGCTTAATAGACGAAATAATGGAACTAAATTCCGAGCAACCAACATTATTAGAGAGAATAACATTCACGACCACTTGGGAATCACTTTCAAAAATTATGAATTCCATGTTCCTGTCAATAGAAAACTGCACTGCCTCTTTGAAGGTCAAAGCTTCTGCTTCAATAGTAAAACTTGTATCGTTATCCCAAGTTGTACCTGCTGAAATAAATCTATCCAAGTTGTCACGAACACACCAGCCCCTATTAGTTGTCTTCAGGTGCTTATTAAAACCCGCATATGTATTACACGTGAGTCATCCTTCTTGAGATGGAATCCACATAATGTTATTTGGCACTACACCGTTAACCTCTTTTACCTCACGCGATAAGAACCAATCCTTCCAATTGAAAAAAGCTTGAGACCCGATATTCAAATAATCATCCCTTTCATTATTCCAAATTACATTGTTCCTATTTTTCCAAAGGGAATCAAGAACCATCGCAAACCTACCGACCTCCCGGTTATCCTCCTTACTGCAAATATAAAAAATAATAGTTGTAGCATCAGAAAAAGAGTGTAACCTGGGTTCGATAAGGTGAAACAAACCTGCTGCCCGCCAACAATGTTGCACATGGATACAACCAAAAAATACATGCCACTCATCTTCCTCCTCAACCTCACAAATTTGACATACAGTCGGGCATTGGACATAATGTTCACGAAGCCTAGACCGCATCGACAAACACCTCCTACAAATCCTCCATAATAAATTTTTTACCCTATTAGGGGAAATTATATTCCATATGCTCTCTCATTCTCCATTTTCAACATGAATTCGATGATGAATTTTTGAATTCCTCCATAACCGGTAGCCCGATCGCACACTGTACTCACCATCTTTTTCCTCTTTCCAAACCAAACCATCCACAACCACCTCACCTAGCAACGACACTTTCAAATTTTCTTCTATCACTGTGTGATCAAATAAGGAGTGGATAATCTAGGAGTCCCATCTTTTAAAGTTAGGGAAAAAAATGTTATTCACACAAAGGTTATACACACCTGAAAGTTGTGGTCCAGCAATACACCCTCCTTCCTTCTTTCTCAGCCAAGGCTCACCCATAATCTTGATATTACTTCCATCCCCAATGCTCCACCTGCAACCAAGCAATAAAACATCTCTAGCTTTCCAAAGACTCCTCCAAACAAAACTTGGATTATTACCAATCTTCGTATCTAGAAAAGAGGAATTAGGAAAATACCGTGCTTTAAAAATGCGAGAGACCAAAGTATGAGGTTTAGATAATAATTTCCACCCCTGTTTGGATAACATAGCCAAATTAAACGATTTGAAGTCCCTAAATCCCATACCACCTTCGTGTTGTTCGAGTCAAATGTTCCCATGCCAACCATCGAATACCCTTATTGTTATTACCTCCCCCACCAGTAAGCGTTTAGCATTTTCTCAATATCATTAACGACTGAATCCAGAATAAGGTAAATGCTCATAATGTAAGAGGGAATAAATTGAATCACATATTTAATCATCACTTCCTTGCCCGCTCTAGAAAGCGGACTACTTCTCCAAGAATTAATCCTCCTCCAAATACGATCTTTGATGAAAGCGAATGTATCCTTCCTATTACGGCCAATCATAGAGGGAAAACCCAGATAATTACATGTTCCCAACACCAAACGAACACCAATCATCTTAGCAATATCTTCTTGAGCCGGTAAGCTCATGTTACGGCTAAAGAACACCTCCAATTTGGAGAGATTTATCTCCTGGCCAGATGCAAGGGAATAAACCTTGAGGAGTTCCATAAGATGTGTCACCTCCGAGATCGTGGCCCTGCAAAAAAGAAATAGGAATGGAGGGAGTAGTTCTTTTCTTATAGGATTTTTTACCCATATGTCCCATATTTCAAAATTAAACACCAATATATCCTAGTTTAAATATTAGTAATTATGCGATAAATAAATATAAAGTAGACGGAATAAATTTTCATTGATACAATATAAATAAAATACAAACATCATCGATTACATGTCATTGGTTATTTATGGTCGCCTGTTCCACAACCAGGTTTCCTTATGATTCGTTTTGGTCTGTCCGGGTCTCTTTGAGGTTGTGATGGAGGAGATGAATCGGAGGACACATCTTCATTGTGATGTGTTATAGGGTGTCCACATTATCCATAAGATCTTCAATGTTATAATATGGCATATTCAAAAGTTGGTCATGTGTGAAGAAAAATTTTTGGAATGAATTGTTTGTTGTGCGAAGGTTTCAGGTTGGATCTCTTGAATTTGTGGGTAATAGACATTATCAGTGGTGAACGTGGAGGTGGGTTAGGAGTATGTTGTGTTGGATGTGTGTTATTTGGATTGGGAGTTTGAGTGTTCGAAGTTTGGTGGAGGAATTGGAGTGAACTATAAGGGTGGTTGATGGGTGGATTGTTGTTGGAATTGTTGGTTGTAGGAGTAGTTTGGTTGTTGGAATGGAGTGTAGGGAGTTTGATGTTGGGATGAGGTGGCATAAAAGGTGTTTTGTGTTTGATGGTATGTCTGTTGTGTGGATGAATACACTAGTGGAACATTTTCATATTGAGACGTGGTGGTGTGCTGAGTTTGATGGGAGGCATGTTGGCGACGGTTGTTCAGAAATTGGTTGGGAGCAACATGTACATATGGAATTGCATGAAACCAATTCAAATAATCTTGACTTGGCTTATGCTGACTCACTACCGCTTCACCATGCAATACTAAATACTTTATGTTTCTCCATTCACTCACTTCCTTTTTGTTCAGTTGCTACCAATGGACTTTTTGGGTCTTTTTCATATTCATTTCGTGTTGTTCCCTTAGACAACTTGGTTGTGAAATGATTGGTTGTTCAAACCCAAATTGGTGTTTAAATCTATTTGTCTGATGCATCTCAACAATAAAGAAGCATACGACATGAGTTATTACACTCCATACTTGGCTATCTCTAAGATCTGGCATTGGGAATTGAAGGTAAGGCCTCCATATAAACTGGTAAAAAAATATTAAAGTTAGATTATAAATAGGAAGTCATGGAAAACATATAGATTTTATTGTTTCACACTTACATCGTGTGCCTCCATATGATCTATTACGATTTGATACCCATGAAGATCATAACAAGGATTATTTCGGTAATTCATTCTTCGATGACACCATCTTGCATTTACAACTAAAACAATAGAATGTTAGGTATAATTCAATAAGAAGACACGTGTTGATGGTTGCCATCAGTGTTCTAAAATTACATTGCGGATCTAGGTAAACACTTATTCTTTTGTCTTGCCTGTAGAATGCAACAGCCCAAACAAACATTTCTAAACATACAAATTGATATTGGTGATGATTTTTATTGAAATGCATCAGACTATTTATAATCAAATATTACATTCTACCTCGGTTATTCAATGGCCGAGCAACTTTTACTGCTCGGGTATTCAATGGTCGAGTATCTCTCTTCAAAAACAAATTGGGTAAAAAATATTTTATTAATAAAAGATTTTAATTATAATATATTATTAAAATAAATTAACACAAAATATAAACTGAATAAAACAAAAAAAAAGTAAATTTATCTGGTGCTTGGTAACTAGGATACCGAGCACCCACACGAAAACGAAAAAAATATTAAAATATTCTGGTGCTTGGTAGCTGGGATACCAAGCACCCACACAAAAACATTTATTTCCATGATTGGTATCTCACTGGCCGAGCATCCACTAAAAACTGGTATTTTGGAAAAAAAATTCAAACTAAGGTATATTGGTGTTTAATTTTGAAATATGGGGCATGTGGGTAAAAAATCCTTTCTTTTACGGATGAAAATAGCTCTTAAAATACACAAACTAAAGTAAAGAGATGATGGATTTGGTGTGGCGTGATTCCCATCCAATTTCTAGTAATAGTGAATAGTATATAGATCACGCTATATAATAACCCTCAGGATGGATTTGGTGTGGCGTGATCCCCATCCAATTTCATAGACAATTGGATCAATACCCGACTTATTAGCCTTACATAAAATAATTCGACAATTGGATCAATACCCGACTTATTAGCCTTACACAAAATAACTTGGGCAACAAAGAGAAATATTGGTCTGTAACTTTTTTTAGAGAGAATTTCTTATGGTATCCTTTGGATCTCTTAACCACTTGCGTATTTCCAAAAATAATTTTAAGGTTTCAGACATATATCTTTGGACGTACTTTTTTCGTTTGATTTTAATTAATTTCAAAGATGTATCTCCAGAATATGTTCGCATATATATTTTTGGAAAAAACATAGACAGTTGAAGGTGTGAGAAAATAATAGAAAGGGGGTTTGAATTGGTGTTTTAAAAATGAAAGCTTTTGTGAAAACACAACAAGTATACCAATAAACAAACAAGATAGAAAGAACACGATGATTTATCCTGGTTCACTTGTCAACCACAAGATACCTCCAGTACGCCCGTCAAGGTGATTTTGCCTTCAACAATGACTTAATCCACTATAATCGTAACAGATTACAATGCACAGACAATTTGTGACTAACTACACAAGAAGCTGATGAGACTTACCACACTGCTCAACCAATTGATGTGACTTCAACAATGAACAACAACTGAAGAGAATTACAACAATGCTTAACTAGCAGATGCAACTTAACAATGCATAACCAATTGAAGCGACTTATGACAATGTGCAACCAGCTGGTGCGACTTATACAAGATACAAGGTATGTTTACAAAGAGTTGCTTCTAAATAAGCAGAGTAAACACAGTTGAGAGCTTTTGAAAATATACACTACTTTTAGAGATTTTTTCTTTGTACGTGTGTTTCAAATATTGTGTAGTCTTGTGCATTTTCCTTCATGAGAAAATCCTTATATAGGCACTGAGAAAAAGATTTTTTGCATCATAGCTGGCCTGAGGAATGTTGTTGTTGACAGTGAAAAATAGTACACATAACTGTCCTCAAGTACCACCAAATCAGGATAGTGGAGTAGTAGAATCACTATTGGAATGAAGTGTCTTTTTACTATTGTATTATTCCCTCTTAACCGTTAATCCTTATATTCTGATCTTTAGAGGCTTCTGGTTGTAATATGATTGAAGCATGAGTAGAGGAAAGGATAACTCTCTTAACAATTAATCATTGTCTTATGATCTTCAGAGGCTTCTGTTGAAATATGATTGAAGCATGAGTAGAGAAAAGTATTTTTGGGTGTCAAAATCTCATGTCTTCAGTCTTTAGAAACTTGTTCACTAATAACCTTTTCTTCAGAACTTCAACACTTATCTTTGAATCCCTTAGTCTTCAGAGTCTTCATCACTTAGTCATCAGAACATTTAGATTATCAAAATTGTTTTCACACAAATACTTTGTTATTATTATCAAAACTTAGAGATATTGGGCAGAACCAAATCTTGTTCTTACAACAGTATGCATCAAGATTGCAAACCATAAAATCGACATTCATAAAATAAAATCGTCATTACAATGATGATTTCAATAGAATATTAAATATTACATTTCAATATCTCGGTGGACATTTGCACATATTCAAGATATCAAGGACCTTTCTTCGTACTGTCGCTTCCAACTCAAGCGAAAATTTCTCTTCGAAACTGAAATACATTCGCCACATCACCCTAACATCCACTTCATTCTTGAGCTGAAATTTTTTGAAAATGAAATTCCCTTCGTTTTCAACTGAAGGTGAACATTATTCGAGCTTAACAACCTTTCTTCTGTCATTGTAAGGAAGGAGATAATGGATCTCGTATATGATATTGTCAAGCAGGGTGAGATCAGTGAGTTTGAACGTGTGCCCAAGTGTTTTGTTGTTGGAGTAGGAGACACTTGTCACATACCAACGGGTCTTGATATCACATATTTGAGACATTTTTAGTTTGTACGAAAGATAACACAAGATGTATCTAATTTATAGAAGGCCTAGGTGATTATGGACCACCCATTTGTCACTCCCGAGATTTTCATCCTAGTACAAACACGAAAGTGGCGTGAAAAAAGAAGAAGAGTCGCCAGTCATGCATTTTTATCCCAAGGAAAGGGAAAGGTAATGTTGCACAATCCAAGGGAGGGGGAAAGAGAGAGGTCTTTCGAACTAGAGAGAATGGGTAAGGGAATCGGTTATGTAACGCCCCGAGTTTTATTTAAATATTTTATTGAGAATGTTGTGTTATGGTGTGTGAAGAATAATATATATTATCGAATATAATTGTGATTGAAAATTATATTATGGTGGGTAATTATATTATTGAGTGATAAATAAATTAAATGGAATAAAATAAGAGATAAGAACAAGGTGGTCAGTTAGTAAAAGTAGTAAGGGTAAAAGTGGGAGATCGTAAGTTGGTTCTTAGGGATTATGTTGGAAATAAGAACTACTTCTCTTGTATTTCTGAATTGTCCGTTATCGATCTATGGTAAGGACTTTGGTGTGGATTTGGTTTGCCTTTCATTGAGAGGTATAAATTTGATTTTAGGTATGAATTGGTTGGAGTACAACCATGTTCATATTAATTGCTTCAGTAAGTCAGTTTGGTTTCTTACTTCTGGTGTAAAGGAAGAAAATGTTGGTTATTTATCTGCCCGAGAGTTGAAAGAGCTTAAGAATGGTTAAGCGCAAGTGTTGGATTTGTTCTCTTTGTTGTCGGTGAAGAATGATATGGAAATTAGTAAATTTCAAGTGGTGAGGGATTTCCTAGAAGTATTTCTAGATGATGTTATGGATGTGTCGCCAGAGAGAGAGGTGGAATTTAGCATCGATTTTGTGCCAGGAACAAGACCTATTTCGATGGCACCATATCGTATGTCGGCTTCCAAGTTATCTGAGTTGAAGAAATAGTTAGAGGACCTGAGAGAAAAGAAGTTTGTGAACCAAGTGTATCACCGTGGGGAGAACCAGTATTGTTGGTAAAGAAGAAGGATGGTAGCATGAGGTTGTGTATTGATTACAGACAGCTAAATAAGGTGACGGTTAAGTATAAGTATCCTTTTCAAAGGATATATGATCTGATGGATCAGTTGGTTGGTGCTCGTGTATTCATTAAGATCGATTTACGACCGGGTTATCATCAGATAAGAGTGAAGGATAAAGATGTTCAAAAAACTGCTTTTAGGACTCGGTATGGACACTATGAATATGTAGTGATGCCATTTGGATTTACTAATGCGCTCGGTATATTCATGGAATATATAAATCGGATTTTCTATAAGTATTTGGATCAATTATTTGTTTTGTTTATATATGATATTCGGATTTACTCTAAGTCAGAAGAAGAGCATATTGAACATTTGCGAATTATGTTGTAAGTGTTGAAAGAGAACAAGCTTTATGCGAAATTGTCGAAGTGTGAATTCTGGTTGAAAGAGGTGATTTTTTTGGGTCATGTGATTTTGGAATAGGGGATTGTTGTGGATCCATACAAAGTATATGCGGTGTTACAATGGGAGACTCTGAAGTCAGTGACAGAGATTAGAAGTTTCTTGGGATTGGCTAGTTATTATCGGAGGTTTATTGAGGGGTTTTCGAAGTTGGCACTTCCGTTGACCTAATTGACTTGTAAGAACAAGGCGTTTGTGTGGGATTCTCAGTATGAGAAGATTTTTATTGAGCTAAAGAAGAAGTTGACTACTGCGCCAGTTTTGATTTTGCCGAAAGCAGATGAAGCGTTTGTGGTTTAATGCGATGCTTCTTTGATGGGTTTAGGTGGAGTATTGATGCAAGATGGTCAGGTTGTGGCATACGCTTCGCGTCAGTTAAGATTTCATGAGAGGAATTATCCTACTCACGATCTGGAGTTGGCAGTTGTTGCTTTTGTCTTAAAGATTTGGAGACATTACTTGTATGGATCGAGGTTTGAAGTTTATAGTGATCATAAGAGTTTGAAATATATGTTTGATCTGAAATAACTAAATATGAGGCATATTCATTGGTTAGAATTTCTAAAGGATTATGACTTTAGTTTGAATTATCATCCAGGTAAGGCTAATGTTATAGCTGATGCCTTGAGTTGGAAGACATTGCACATGTTGGCTATGATGGCTAGAGAGTTGGAGTTGATTGAGCAATTTAGAGATATGAGTTTGGTTTGTGAACAAACACCTCATGGTGTGATGTTGGGAATGCTGAAGGTTAATAATTATTTTCTTGATCGTATTCAAGAAAGTCAGAAGTCAGATGTGAAACTGGTGGACTTGATGGATAATGATGAATGAGTTGGAAATAATGAGTTTCGAGTTGACGAACAAGGAGTACTCAGATTTCGAGATCGTATCTATATTCCTGATGATATTGATTTGATGAGAACGATTCTTGAAGAAGGACATAGAACTGGCTTGAGTATTCATCCAGAAGCAACGAAAATGTATCAGGATTTGAAGAAGATATTTTGGTGGCATGGTATGAAACGAGATGTGGCTCAGTTTGTGTATGCGTGTTTGACTTGCCAGAAGTCGAAAGTGGAACACCAGAAACCTGTTGGTTTGATGCAACCGTTGGATATACTCGAGTGGAAATGGGATAGTATATCAATGGATTTTGTTACGGGGTTACCGACTACTCCAAGACTACATGATGCCATTTGGGTGATTGTTGATAGGTTAATGAAGTCAACACATTTTATTCTGATTGCCTATTCTTTGCCGAAATTGGCGGAAATTTATGTGGGTGTAATTGTGAAGTCGCATGGAATACCTTTGAATATTGTGTCAGATAGAGATCCAAGGTTTACTTCAAGGTTTTGGGAAAGTTTGCAAGAGGCATTGGGTTCGAAGTTGAAGTTGAGTTCAGCTTATCATCCTCAAACTGACGGACAGACAGAGAGGATGATACAATCTTTGGAGGATTTGATGAGGGCTTGTGTGCTTGAACAAGGAGGCGCTTGGGATAGTCACTTGTCGTTGATTGAGTTTACGTATAACAATAGTTATCATTCCAGTATCGGAATGGAACCGTTTGAAGCTTTGTATGGTCGAAGATGTAGAACACCTTTGTGTTGGAATGAGTCAGGTGAGAGTGTTGTACTTGGACCTGATATTGTGAAACAGACCACTGAGATGGTGAAGTTGATTCGAGATAAAATGAAGACTTCACAGAGTATGCAGAAGAGTTACCATGATAAGAGGAGAAAATATCTTGAATTTCAAGAAGGAGACCATGTATTTTTTAGGGTTACTTTGGTGATCGGTGTCGGAAGAGCTTTGAAGTCGAGGAAACTTACTCCTAAGTTTATTGGGTCGTATCATATTTTGACGAGAGTTGGATCTGTTGCTTATAGAGTGGCATTGCCACCGATATTGTCAAATTTGCATGATGTGTTTCATGTGTCGCAACTTCGGAAGTATGTTCCGGATCCGTCACATATGATACCGATGGATGAAGTTGAGGTAAGAGATAATCTTACCGTTGAATCATTACCAGAACGAATTGATGATTGGGAGGTAAAGCAATTGAGAGGCAAGGAGATTGTCTTGGTGCAAGTGGTTTGGGGAGGAACTGTCGGTGGGCATATGACTTGGGAATTGGAAAGCAGGATGCGAGAGTCATATCCGAATCTTTTTGCTTGAGGTAAGTTTTTGAGGACGAAAATCTTTTAAGTGGGGGAGAGTTTTAACGCCCCAAATTTTATTTAAATATTTTATTGAAAATGATGTGTTGTGGTGTGTGAATAATAATATATATTATCAAATATAATTGTGATTGAAAATTATATTATGATGGGTAATTGTATTATTAAGTGATAAATAAATTAAATGGAATAAAATAAGAGATAAGGACAAAGTGGTCAATTAGTAAAAGTAGTAAGGGTAAAAGTGGAAGATCATAAGTTGGGTCTTAGGGGTTATGCTGGAAATAAGGAAAAGGGGAAAACATAATCGTGTTAGAGGGAACAAGAACATCGTGAAAGTTGTGAAGAGGAGAAGAAGAGGAAAATGCTTAATCGTGAAGAGAGTTCGCGAAGAAGAAGAATATTCTCGACAAAAACCTAAGGTAAGGGTGGTATTCTAATATCTTAAGGATTTTATAATGGGGATTGGGTAGGTTGAGGATTAGAGATTGATGTTGTGATGAATTGGGAAAGATCATGTTGATTTGTTTTTGAATGTTGTTGTTAGTTGATGATTGGTGTTAGTTAGATGATTAGATGCAATATTCTGTGAATTTTGGCTGTTAATTGGTGATTTGTTGGGAAGAATTCATAGCAGGTTTAAGGTGATGGGCACATAGTGCGATTTACGAAATCGCGGAGCTCGCTTAGCGAGCAGAGTCAGGGAGTTCGGCGCTTAGTGAGCTATGACCCTCGCTTAGCGAGCCCTGGAGCGTGAAAAATTAATTTTAATTCTAAAAAATTACTGAATATTATTTAATTACTTAGTAATGCTTAGGAATTGATGTGGGGTAGCTAGAAGTTGCGAGAGAAGAGTTATACACCTAATTGTAGGAATGATTAGGGTAAGGTAGCTAAACATAATCGTTATGTTCGTTGACATTGATGTTGTTGTCGTGATGGGTAGTGTTGTGTCGATATGTTTCATATGTTTATTAATGATATAAGAGTATGTGATATGTTGTAGTATGTGTTGTATTGCGTTGTGTGGTATGAGTTGAATTATATGGTTATGTGTTATGAAGTGCATGATAATCGTGACGGTGATGATTAGTAGTATATTGGTAGATATTGCGATATGTGGTTGTTATTGATGATGTTATATTATGTAGTTTTTGTGAGTATGCATGTATGTCATTGATGTTGCATGACACGTTGCATAGTTGTATAACATACTAAGGTGGGGTATGTCGTTGTTGTGATATTGGTGCGATCATGAAATAGGGATCATACGTGGCCATGAAATAGGGACTGAGGGTGTGATCATGAAATAAGGATTATACTAGACCATGAAAGAGGGGTCGAGAGTTCCGACAGGAACTGGATCTTGAAATAGAGATCGAAGATGATACCGCATGCATAGAGTCAAGTTGAGTCTAATTGCATGATTTTGTTGTTGTATATGATGTTGTGGTAGTATATGATGTGTTGTATATGATGATGTTGTATATGTGTTGTTGGTATATGTGATGTTGTTGAGGTGTGTGATAGTTGTGGTTGTAGGTGTTGATGTCGAATAGTTGTTGTTGATAAGTGGTGCATAGTTTTCTGATACTTAATTCTTATTATATTATTCTTAAAGATGTAAGTATCTCACCCCTTCTGTTTAAATGCTACCCTCGTGTTGGTAACGTGCAGGTGAGAAGGATAAGTCGAGTGGTGGTCAGTGAAGTCGGTGCACTTCATGTCTTTAAGGTGTCGATACTGATACATCTCTTTGGGAGTTGGGACGACGTTACTGTTTTTGTTATTTCTTTTGGAAAAATATTTTCTTGTATTTGAAACTGTTGAACGTTAATTTAAAGATAATTTCGCTGCACGTTGAACACTTACTTTTGAAAACGTATCATTGAGCCGTTTATAATGGTTTTTGAAGTGGAATCGTGACACTCAAATATTTTGTTGAAAATTTTACTCTGATAATTATTAATATTTCTGTGGGGTAATTTGGGTGTTACAGGTTACATGAAAGGAAGGTATTAGCACCCCCTTCATGTCTGTCATACTCGACGGGATCCACGCTTGCTTGCACTATTTCAAAGGTTGTTGTAAACTGCTTCATCTGCTGCTAACTGGAAACTGGAGGAAGAACCAGAAAAATGAAAATGAGAAACAATGTAGGGAAAAGAAAGAAGTGTGCTCGAATGGGCCCTACCCCACTGCCTACGTATTTCATCGGGAATGAGAATTAGAGTCAACACAGTTCCCTTAACAAGGAGGAAATTTGTTTGTTTGTATTTTTTATGATTGAATTGCTTATGACTATGCTCAGGTGTTGCAGGATCGTTTGGAATGAGTGCGTTTACCGTCTTGCGAGAGACAATTTAAAGCGAGTTCTTTCGTTTGGAGTGAAGGATATGAGAAGAGAATTCCCGCAGGAAAGATGCTTATTGTTAGTTTGGATGCTTTTTAGAAGCTTTTTATTTGACTTTGCATCAGAGAGTGTATTCAAGTATCATTCAATGGAGTGTGTACTTCTTACATGACTCTGAAATGGAATAGATAAGAAGCACACCTAGGTAAGTAGAAGACCTCAAGGCCTAGTTCCAAAGACTAAGGCTCAAACACACTAGCCTATTTTACTTATTAGGTGTTTTTGTTGTTTTTGGATTAATAAGTTTTTTTTTAGTTTATGTTTATGAAGCATCCTCATGCTAAGACTTATTTATCATTATAGATACCCTACACCTCATCCCCATATGGAATGTGTGCAAGTATCCCATGGCAAAGTCCCTTGGCACATGAGAAAGCTTGACCTTTATTAGGTACTCTGATTTTATTTTAAGATGAGAGAGAAGACACCAAAATGATCTCAAAAGGTAAAAAGTATAAGGGAGACTAAACCTAAGGAAGCTATCATTATTTGATATCCTAACTTAGTGAGGTTTGGAGATCTTTATCCTAATGAAGAAGAAGGAGAGAAACGAAGAAGACAGAAGCAGAAGAAAATTAGAAGATTAGAAGATAACTTACTTCCAAGATGGAAGGTAAGTTACTTCTAAGGGGGAAGTGAGCAATCATGTAAATCAAAGCATCTTAGATGCTAACACAAACACAATATTGAAATGTAAAAAGAGAGGGAGAGGCTGGAGTGTGGAAGCATTTCCACACTCTTAAGACTTACCAAAGCCCCCTTCAAGGTTAGCAAATGAAACACCATAGTTCATAAGACATGAAATACAAGCTAAACACACAAAGGAAACACATGAAATGAATCTAAAGGTATATGAACCTTGCAAGTTATAACCAAACCCTAAATGAACTTTAAGAAGCTCAAATAATCCAAACTAAAACAAACAAATGCAAAGAAGCACCAAAGTGGCAAAAAAGCTCTAAGGAACCACACATGAAGAAGTGAGGATGCAAAAAAAGTACAAACATGGATGAAAACACATGATAAGTACCAAAGTTAGAATTTTATATCAAATTAGAATGTCTAATGTTACCCTAAACCATCATACCAAAGTTCATGGATTAATTCCTGGTAGAGTGAGATGAAGAAAGGAAGACAATCACATGTTCATAAGAGAAGAAACAAGTAAAGCAAAGGTGAAAGTCAAATGTAAATGGATGTCATGATATGAATAAAGTTAGTAGCATACATCATTTATTAGTGTCCTATAATGCTTATGAATGAGTATACAAGTCATGTTAAGAAGCATTCAAGTGATTGAAGGACTAAGATGAAGAAGAAGTAAGAAGGATTAAGCATGTATCATGTAAGAATGAACATAAGTTAATATGAAAGTAAAAGAGTGATATATGATCATAAGATTATGAAGGTCAATAGCTTATGATGAGGATGACATGTTAAAGATTCACATATAAGAATGTCAAGTTCACATAGCAATCAAGTTCAAACAAGTCTCCAAACATGTAAGAGAAACTCACATAAGGAAAAGGTGTTTCATACTTGAAATGAATGACAAAAGATGCAGCATGACATACAAATATGGATGCTCATGAATGAATTAAGTGGCATACTTTATGTATAATGAAAATGAGATGAAGATATGGACATGTTGAATGCACACAAAAAAGCCTAAGAAGCATAAGATAGAGGCCATGGGAGAATCAGGTCAAAGTTGATCAAATGATGCATCATACAAACCAAAAGGTAAACCATAAGTCAAATGGACCTATAAATGATCTACCAAGACTTATAAGAGTCTAAAAAAACAAATCAAACGCTATAAGTAATGGCATAAATGCCTTTAAACAATTAGGGTTAAGGAAGTGATGTGAAAAGTTCATGAAAAGTGACTTCAATTACAAGTAACCAAAGACATACTAAACAATGTTAAAAAATTGTGAAATTATACCTAAAGAGACCTAAGTAAGAGGCTAATAATTCACTAAAATTTTACACAAAAATTCAATATCAAACTATTTCAAACAATGACTTAAAGTTGCATAAGGATCACACGACAAAGATGCAAAAACGAGGGACCAAAATGCAATTAAAAAGGATTTAAAAAATATGCAAAAAATGTTTTTGATGAAGTTTAATGTGTAAGTGAATGAATACAAAAAGAACCATTGAAAATTTTTAATGCATCATGCAAAAGAAAAGTTTGAAGCTAAGGCGTTACACAAGAAACAAAACCAAAAGAAAATAAAAGAAAATATTGAAAATATTTTGAAAAATGATAAAAATCAGAAATAAAAAATTACAAAAAATATTTAAATGTAAAAATGTGGTTCATGATTTTTTAGAGGATTTTTAGATTACTTAAAATGATTAAAACAAAACTTGTATGAAAAAGAAAATAAAAATGGAAGAAAATTGATCAGGGGGTGTCACACTAGCAATATGCACGTTTTAACTAGAGACTGGGCTCAAGCGAGGGGTGTCAAGAGCAAGCCCAATCCATGAAGGAGACAGCACAGCAACAAACAATATATGTGGAACTCAGTCAACAAAGACTCTCATCAGGACCATTGGATCAATCTCACGCATCAAACAAAGTCAACCAAGATAAAAAGTAAGCCAAATGTATGGTACAGATCACACCTGCATGCTAAGTAACCTAGGGAAGCACACAAGCTAAATTATTGTTATAACTAAGGCACATGATCAACACCACCCTATTTTAATGCGTTGTTAGTTTATGGGCCATTATATAAAGGAAATGAAGGGTGAGGATTGCATCTTCTCCAATGAACCCTTTGTTCAACTGTAACAAATTCAGGTGCCGGAGCCCTAGCTCCAGTCACCTTCTCCGGTGGCCTCACCATAATATTTTCCAGAAATTGAAAACTATACCATAGGTCCACTCCAATTTTGATATTGATTCTAAATATGCAAAATAAATTATCATATCATGCCTAGATTACTCAAATAAAAAGCAACAAGTTTGAATCTAAAAACTTCAGATCCAGATTAAACTCATAATACACGTTCAACTTCAAAGATAAATACATCATCATCATCAACAGGACTCAAAGAACATAATGCACACCATAAAATTAAGATCCATGAGCATGAAAATTCCACTAACCTAAAGCTTGCAGCAATGGAAATACTCCTAGAAAATCATCTAAGAGCTGCAGATCCACTCCTTGGAACCTCTAATTGAAAAATAAATGCAATTAGAGCTTGAATCTACTTTGAATCTTGAGATTTGAGAAAAGAGGATCTTGAACTTGACTTGGTGAATTACTTGATTAGAGCTCCAACCAGTGGTTGATTCTTGTTTTATGGACTTCACTGATCAAGATTATGGAAGAAAATTTCAAATAAACCTTATGATGAGAGAAAATATAAGAGATGATATTTGGTGCATTTTTTGTGAAATATGAAAATGTGATGATCTCTAGCTCTAACCAGTGGGGTTAAGAGCTTTTATTTGGTGAATTTTGGGCCTAACCATGGTTAGAGATCCATTGGATCCATGGTTAGTTAGATTAGAGTGAATTTGCAAAATTGCAACTTGGAGTGTTCATGGTTAATCACACATGCATGCGAGTGATCATGTGCATGGGAAGCTTTCATATTAACCCCTGATCAACATTGGATTAAGTGTAGGGCTTGTGGATGCTTGGTTTTCAAGTTTTGATCCTTTATGCATTTTGGCCATTTGAAAATTTCATGAGAAATAAGCCATGAAATGGAGTGATTCAAAAGCCAATTTTGGTCCGTATGCCATGAAATGTACTTTGAGTTTATGAACTGAATTGCGAAAATGGATTCAATGCAAGTCATTTCGAAGGCTTTTTGCAAAAGTGGAATATTTGGTGCTTGTAGAAAACCCTAAAACACACCCTTGGGTCTTTTAGTCATAACTTGAGATTCAAAAATGATATGAGGATTATCTAGTACTTTCTGAAAAGGATAGAGAATGAGATTCAACTTTCGTGTTAGGAAAAATTCATTTGAAGCACTTTTGATGATGAAAAGTCAAGTTGAATGTGGCTTAGAAAACTTCCAAAAAGGGAAAGTCCAAATTACAAGTCATTTCCGAATATAGTAATTTTTGCCATGAGCTTTGATTCTTTTTTAATGATGGAAATATTTAAATTTTAGAACCATGATAAGATATAGGACCTTGAAAACCCTTATTTAGGCCTTAAGAATCCCACAGTTGATTTTTCTTTCTCCACAGTTGACTTTTACTTAGATCACAGTAACTGTATGATTAAAACCCTTCCTCAAGGAACCAATGCACCAAATTTCATTCATGAACACATGGTAACATATAAAAGACCATGGGAACAATTTAGAACCAAAAATCCTTCAAGAGACCCCTTGGAACCAAAACCCTAATTTGGGCCAGTTGTGTAGGAGATTGCACTACTTGAACTTCTTGATCAATCCACTTCTTATGGTGACTTGAAGTATCATTTGAGGTTGTATGAGATGTGAGAGGCCCTTGAGACTTGTTGAGACACTTGGATTTTGTTCTTGGCCTTGGATGATCATATACTTGGATGAACCATTAACCACATGCCTTAGGTTCAACTAATGATTGTGTGATTTCTTTTCTTTTGATTTAAATTCAATGCAATGCATGGGAATAGTGTAACACCCTGATTTCTTGATTTAATTGTGTAGCTTGTTGTTGTAGATTATTTTGTGTTGGAAGACCGTTGTTGTGTTTGGGATGAGATTATTTGAATTATTTTAGTGAATAATAATATTAAGGATAATTATTTTAGATTATTCAAATTATTATTATTTAATTAAAATAAAAGAAGTAGATGTCTTGAGGATATGTTGGTAAATTATGGAGACTGGGTTGAGGGAAAAGTTGGAAAAGAGTATTAGGGGTCCTAGGGGTAATTTTGACAAAAGGAAATTGAGTTTGGGAATATGATCAGTTTTACGATCACTTTTGGGGGAAGAGGTATGAAGAACGATGGTGAGGAGTAAAGGTCTAAAGAGATTTCCAAAGATTTTTGATGAAGACCATGGAAAAGCTTCACTCTAAGGTATGGGGAGTATTTCTTTTCAATATATTTTGACGTAGAGTTTAGGTAATGTGGAGAATTGGGGTTTTAGAGAAAACCTAGGATTAAAGATGTAGAATTGATGAATTTTGATGATTTGTTTTGTGATGTTTGTTGTGATTGATTTATATGTGTTAGATATGGGTTTTAATTACTTAAACTGGGGTTATTGGGGGTTAAAAGGCAGTTTAAGGGTGTAGAATCATGGTGGAAGAAGTGTTGTCATCGCAGGAATTTTTGGAAAATTCGCAGGGCTCGCTTAGCTAGCTTTCACTCGCTTAGCGAGGGCTCTTCGGGCAGCAATTTTTGAAAACTTCAAAAATTTATAATTTTGACTCGTAAATCTATTTGGGTCGCCGTTTGATTCGTTGGAAATCTAGTTTCATGTAATTTTTGTTAAAATTATTTTCAATGATAGATTTCCAACTATTCGAAGCGCCATATATGTTTCCATGTAGGTCCCTATATGTTGAATTGTAAAATATGGACATTGGTTGTATGAATATGTGTTATGATTGTAAATTATGATGTTGTATGATGTCATTGTTAAGTTGTCGTGGCATACCATGAAATTGTGATTGGTTAAGGTATGATGGGTTGTGAATTAACTAGTAAATGAATTAATGGTTATTTATGATGTAGTCGAATGTTGTTCGGTATTATTGTTGTAAAGAGGTTGTTATGTGTTGAATATGATATGATACTTATGTTGATCTAGAGGATAACGATAGGGTGTTGTTGTGTTATGATGTTAATTACATGTTGAAACTTGTATGATGATTATGCGTTGGTTGCTTATGTGTTGATAGTCATGTGTATGATGTTATTATGAGGATTGTGAAATGTATTAGTGATGTTGCTTAATGATTCTATGATGAAATAAATATATGAGGTGAATGTTTTGATGTTTATACATTCTATGTGATGAACATGATGATCAATGAATTATGATGATTTGGTATTGAAATGAAGTTATGATGCTATAGTATGATGAATTTGAAGTAAGATGTATATTGAGTAATATGATGAATTTTACATGAATGCTGATGTAAATGTCGATTATGTTGATTATGTTGAATTTGTTGCATCATTGCATTCATGGCATAATTATGATGGGGCTTCGGTCCGTTGGTAGCTTCAATCCCATTGTGCGGATTGAAGTGATATGCTGTTGTTTATGTTGTGCTCCCTTATGGAGGGTTGATGGCCTACTGTCCATCCATGTTGATTGATCGGTACCACATGCATATTATAAGGATTACATTTTATTATTGGTGGCATAACATGATGAATATTTGTTGACAAGATGTTTGATGATTTTGATGATGTGTTGATGAATGAGAATTTTGTTGTTTCTATATGATGAACTGTTGTATGATTATCTTTACTTTATGTCGATTATATTGATTTGTGATTACTCACCCTTCCTGTCTTTGGTGATGGTCTATTATGCCATCCTGCAGATACTCAAGAATAGCTTGGTGCATGGAGGTAGCTGGAAGTATTATTTATCCGTCACTTATTTAATGATATGGTGTCTTGCTCTGATAGATGTAACATTGGGTGTGTCACACTTGAGTGAACAATATGTTGTCTGTTATGATGATTTTATTGAGTTACTAGATGCTAGTTTGTATTTATTGATGATAGTTGACAATGACCTAAGGTCTTGGTATTTTGATGAAATAAATGAAGTTTTATGATGTTATAATTCCGCTGTAGAGTTTAGTTGATTATTGATTTATGAAAGAAAATGAATATTCTAAATGTTTTGAAAAACCCGTATGACGGAGTAATGATGTTGTTAAGACATTTTATGAAGAAAATGTAGCACCTTTCTGAGTTGTACTCTGATGTGTTTAAGTGATTGTTGTGTTTTATTTCGTGGGGGTTAGAAGGGTGTTACAAATGGTATGCCAAATGTTATGAAAATGGGAGGGCAAATGTTTGGGTGTCACACCATTGTATATCAGTATCCTTTTGGAGATATATCTACGTAACGACACCATTTAGTTCTGGAGATATATCTCTCGAATATTCTCTGAAACATCATAATTTAGTAGCTTCCGGAGATATATCTCCAGAACTTTTCCTACTACATTTTTTACACAGAATAACAGGAAGATTATACAAGAAAAATGATTTATTGGTTCTTAAAAACCAAATATGAATAAAAGTGACTATTATATTACCCTTCAAAAAAATACAATTAATTTTATGACTATACAAGAAATTAAAATGCGTCAAAACATATGTCGCCCGCTAAATCTATAGGTGGCGCCCCTTGGACTTTTGTGCATTTGTTTCCTCTTGAATATTGTTCAATCTCTCAAATTTGACCATACTTTCAATAAAATGGTCCAACCACGTCTTGGAATTTGCGGTTGAATGAGCGATCCATTTCGGTGGTGTAACTAGTATGGGGAATCCTGGTTTCAAGTACACTTGAACAAAATGACTTGATTTAGAAAGGCATCCAATACACATGATGCATTCATTTTGATTTTGGGGTGGCGCAGTGCATAGTGGAAAAAAGTTTTCCAAAAATCTATAGCGTGTCAAGTCAATGCACACCTTATATGCGCATGCAATTAGATGACCCATTTCAAGGAAGGTCATCCCATTTTGACTCCCGTGTCGGAACTCTCAAGCAAGAAACAAGAGACTCATAAATCGCATATTATTTTTCTTTCTTTCTGTACAGCCATGTGTACGATTCTCTATGCGTCTTCAACTCTTGGATAAGTTGATGTCGAACAAGTGCACCATTATCCTCTTCTCTACCAAGAAAAGTCGAAATGGCTCGGTAATCGCAATTTCCATCCCCTTCAACATTTACAATACAATCGATGCATTTGTGCATAAAAATCGACATCTTGTCGATGTGGATTTTTTGGTGGAATCGGTGTCGGAGGTGGTTAACTAATGCGAGCTCCTTTCACAACACTGTTTTGAGATTTAAGAGTCGGCGAGTCAGGTAAAAGTTTATCAACATGCTCAAAATATGAAGGAGAATATGTAGTAGAGTTGTCATTCGGAGTAGGCTTCATTTTTTCGGAGCACCTTTTGTCTTGACCGGTTGAGAAGGAAACTTCATGTTAGTTGTTTCGGGATATGAAATCTTCCTCAATTTTTCTTTTATGTAGAGTTTCATGTCGTAATCGACCTTCAAAAATCTCTCTTGTGTCGCTTCCAATTCTGTCAAAATAGAGATATTTGATTTACCTCCTTCCATGCAACCATCATCATTAAACAAACTCAATTATTTTCCAATGAGGGAAAACTTCGTCCATTTTGATTGGCTCGCCTGGTTTCAATTCTTTAGCAATAACATAAGCACATGGGAGACCATATGTTTTCACAATAGTGTAGCCACATTTTATGCTATCGGAGCTTACATTTTTGGCTCGTTTGGCCTCGTGTAAAATATAGTTCAACCACGCCCAAGAAATGTTGCCAACCAACTAAGAATAAAGAATGTTTACTTTCTTTGTTTTTCAAAGATCACACCCGACTTCACCAATTTTCCATCTTCAGTCGCCACTTGTTTTGTCCTTACCGTGGGTTTAAGCTGACTTCTCACAGTCTTTGTTATGTGATATCTACAAAGTAATGCATAAGAAGAAGGGAATACCTTTGCAACCGCATTCATCAATGCAGTATCATGATCTGTAACAATAGCTTTAGACATCTTACCTTGATCCTTTAAAAGCAACCAACACACCTCTAACGCCCAAGTGAAATTGTCCTCTTTTTTGCACTATAAAAAAGAAAAACCAATGTTAATATGTCTTCTCAGTTTAGGTAACACCAACCATTTCAAATAATGGAAGTATATACTTGTTAGTCTTGTAGGTAGAATCAAGAACGAGTATTGTTGAAAACGTATTGAACAAATTTATCGATTTCGGATGAGTCTAAAAAATGTCTCTAACTGTATCTCCATTGTCACAAGTTTGGTACCGAGACACATAATTTTTATCATCCAACAATTTCAACAGTTGTTGCATCTCAGTTCTATCTCCCCTAATGGACTTATTATTACAGTACCAAATGTTATAAACTTGCCTAATATTTGAAATATTGTCGGGTTCCTTCCGTTTCATTGTTGCAAGTATATTTTTCGGTTGAACAAGATTCAAAGTCATGTCACTGATACATACCTTATCTTCCAGCTTAAGCCGACATACAATGGGATGGTCGGCTAATTTTAAGCACAAATCATGGTCATGCAAACCACAAATCACACTAAATCTCCATTTGTTTCTACTACTCAACATATAAGCAGAAATCTTAAACGGACACTCACATTTTCTACTACATGTGTCGTCTCTTTTAAAATTCTATAGAGGAATCTGATATTCCCCGTTTCTTTCGCACAACAAAGTAACAAATGTGTTTCTTCTATTCGAACCATTATTTGACCTTCCTATAACTACACCAAAACTAAGACTAGATGTCGTCATACGAATCCATTCGAGCAACATTTCAAGATTTTCAAACTCTTGCTTGCTATTGAAGTCAACTCTAACGTCTATCATCTTTACACCAACCCCTTGAATATTAGCAGTAACATCGTTCGTAGCAACTAATTCTTTTGAGATGTTATCAGGGTGCACCATATCTATTTGAAAATAATAGAAATAATAACATAAATTAACATACTACTGTAGAAAAATCAACACAGATACGTTTCAGAGATATATCTCTGAAAGTGTTCATCTTCAACATGTTCCACATATACATCTCTGGAAGCTACGCAACATTTTTGCGGGTTTTTTGGATGATTAATGTGAGCGATGTAGTTGAAAATAAGCAATATTTACTTAAAATTTGATCTTATTTTGCTTCCTTAGATATGTTGAACCAAAAAGTTTGAATTTTGGAGTGAAATATAGGATTGAGAGTGTAGAGATTTTAGGGAAGATGAGAGACTTGAAACAAGTATGGTTGCCATGGGGGGAATGATCATACAGGTTTGAGATATACCAGAACTTGCCGGAGATGTATCTCCGGAACAACTTGACATGCAAAGGTGATAGATGTTTCATAAATACATCTCTGAAACATTCCTTGAAATAATTAACTTTACTTTATACACCAACATTACTCAATTTTATCAACTTCTGGAGATATATCTCCAGAATTATCTAATTTTCAGTATCATCCTTGTGCGTCCAGAGATATATCTCTAGAACCTAGGGACATTATAGTAAAAGTGTGAGGTGGCTAAGATATCCAAGGGGTTCCATAAGAAATTATCTTTTTTAAGGGATATTTTGGTGTGATCTTTGTAATCAATTGTGACCTTATATGTCTTTGTATTGGTTTTTTTCTTTC
This sequence comes from Lathyrus aphaca, assembly GCA_963966055.1. NCBI lineage: Eukaryota > Viridiplantae > Streptophyta > Magnoliopsida > Fabales > Fabaceae > Lathyrus > Lathyrus aphaca. The sequence goes on along the minus strand of OZ014521.1, from coordinate 355,271,681 downwards.
ATCTTTGTTATGATGGAGTTTTGCCTCTTTGAATGTATTTCTTAATAATGGTTGATTCATCTTTGCTCTTCCATCATGAGGACTCTTTTGGTCGTTGTGGTTTGTTTGGGAATTTTACTTCTTTTGCCATCTTTTTTAATGATATTGATTTTCATTGTCAATTTGCAATATAAATGTTTTCAATCTTAAGATATAATTTGATTGTCCCTTCCCTAGGACTTAGCATTGAAAATAAGGGTGGATTGTTGTTTTTAGGTGTCCTTTCTTCTTGACAGTGAAGAACTAATAATGAGTGAGGTCCTTTAGTCATCAGTCGTGACATTAGCTTCGCTTTTCCTCTGAAATTATGGCATGCAAATACCAGTTGTCTAGACAGATGTCACAACACTGGGATCAAAAATAATTTGAACACACAACAATCAAAAAGCAATAAATAGAAGAATATAAATAACACCAGAACTGTTAACCCAGTTCGGTGCAACTAACCTACATTTTGGGGCTACCAAGCCAGGAAGAAAATCCACTAATAGTATTAGTTCAAAATTAAACTCCCTCGTTTATTTCCTATCACCTAATCACTACCCATGCAAACTTTTACCTAGGAGCTCCTAGATATAAGAATCCCCTATCACTTCCTAATCACCCTAGTGATATCAAACAGTCCCAATCCATGTGACTGTATAAACAGCAACCCAAAAAGAAGACCACACTTCCAAGACAATACTTGGTTTTGCTTAAAAGCTTCAACCAAGAACAATACAATCTTTGATAAAAAGTTCCGAGTGAACAATGAACAATCAGTCAACTCAATGCATCAAACCTGATACAAGAGTGACATACAAACAAAAACACTAAACCCTAAAGGAGAAACCAAGACATGGCTAATTCTAGTTTTTCCAAAATTCTTCAATGTGTGATATGTGTTCTTTAGGTTTAGCTTAAATAACCTTCAAACCTTGTGGGTTTGGGCTTCCTAAAACGCATAAACATCAGGAATTAGCTTCCAATCATTAGCATGATTATCTGCTAAACAATAGGAACAAATACAAACTTTCCTAAAAAGGCTCAACGATCAATTTTTAAGAAATCAACACCATCTGTAAAAACAAAAGTTCTCAACATATCCCTCATTGGATAATGAAAACATATGAATTAAATCACACTTAAAATACACACCAAAACCCCAAAAGAATCCAACCTTAGGGTTCTGGTATAACATGTCCTGACACATGTCCTGACATCCTACTGAACATGATGTATGATTGACATGACATAACATTTGGCTTAACATCAGCATGTTTTACCAAAATGACTGTCAATCCAAAAGCCATGGAACTTACAATATCCCCATTTAGAAATTTTGGCTAAAACATCCCTAACACACATCAGAGGTACACACAGCAGAATAAACAACAACAACATCACACAATTAGAAACACAACCCCATTGTCAAGGCAATAGAGAACACCAGAAAACAAAATGTCAAGACATCTTTTCTGACATCACAACATCACCAGAGGTACAAGAACACAAAACTGCCTGAGAGAGCATGCAAGATTTGTATAGGCTGCAACAATGCAGCTACATCATAGAAAGGTACACAACTCCCTCTGTCACACATAATCAGCACTCCCCCTCAAGGAGAAAAACCAAACCATAGAAGCACCACAACAACTTCACACCCAATATCACTCCCCCTAAAGACCATAACTCACTGTAGAGACAAATGAATTCTCCCAAACACAGCCTCAGAAACAACTAAGTCATTACAGATAGTGTCAAAACATGTGGTCTGACATCTTGCTCTTGATTATGTCTTAGCATCTACAAGCACAAGTAGATCATTCCTTATACACCAGCTTCCTTGTACCACACACACACACACATGACATACATACATGTTCACAAGCTCCTTAACCTCTCCAATAACAGTTACATACAACAAGCAACCAAAAATAAAACTACTCTTCCTAGTATAGTACAAACATGACATGAAGTCATGAAAACTGATCTAATTATCAGGATTAATCACTCTAACACTTTACTCCCTATTTTTATCCAAAAATTGAAAAAAAGTGAGCTAATGTATAAACACATCACAAATGGAATCAGAAAAATGCTCATAAGCAAAAACATAAATGGAAGCACATATTCAGTAGTAGAAACAAACATTCAGTTTAGCTTGAGATGCTCTTCCACCTCTTTCCCCTGTCAAAGACCTTTATGCACCCCTTGTTATTGAGACCAATTTTATAAGGAATGACAATGTATTTCTTATCCACATCCCTAGAACCTGTCCTCTTTACACCAATATTTTTACCTTCCATAGTGACTTGCTTAGTCCTACCAAGCATTAGAAAATAAAGGAAAGATGAAATACTAGTTGCATTCATCCATATATGTAATTGCTATAGTTCCTCAATAGTGCAAGTTCCTCCCCATATCCTATGTCCTCAACAAGATTTTCATTTTTAACTTCAGTATTACCTATTAGTTGTTCCTTAGTGTCCTTATGCTTCAAAATAACAACCTTTTCTTCGGAAAAATTCATGACTAGATAAGGACACCTGTCAAGGTTCTTATTCCAAACATATTGTACAACATTCAGATCCTTGTAATGTAAAGTCAAAACATCTATCATCACATTATGATTTTTCACCATCTGCTTTAACCACACCAATTAAAGGCAATCTCCTTTGTTTTCACCATCTTCATTTGCATCAGTACACCAAGAATCACATAATTTCTTCTTATTGATTCAGGAACAATCCCTCGTTCTAAAGACATAACTCAAGATTTTCTTTTCTTGGATACTAAAACTCATTCTTAGTCTGAGCTTAGAACCAAGACAAGTATTTTCTCTTTCCTTAGTAGCTTCACTGATGTCTCTTTCACTAGAGTATCTTACAATGAAAGCCTTTGATTGGCCTGCATATCCCCTAATAGAGAGACTTGAACTCACATGAGAGTGATCTGGAACAATAATAGTGACACTAAAACGTTCTTCTCTTTCATTCTCATCAATCTTCCAATGATGACATTATCTTCAACATCAATCACTTGTTCAAATATTGAATCATCAATTATAACATTTATAGATTCCATTGTCGTTCCAACCCGAGAGTTGAAGACTCTATAAGCTTTGTTGCTTGAAGAGTATCCCAAAAATATCCATTCATTACTTTCGTGATGCATCCTACCATTTTAGTATTTGTCAGCTAAGACATAGCATTTACTTCCAAGATGTGAAAGTATTAGATTGTAGGTCTTCTTCCTTTCTATAGCTCATAGAGAGTGGTTGTAGTACCAACCCTTAATGTAACCCTATTATGAACATAGCAATCAATATTCATAGCTTCAAACCAAAAGAGATATGGAAATTTCTTAGTATAAATCATTACTCTGACTGATTCTGATACATCCCTCATCTTTTGCTCGACAATTCTATGATGTTGAGAAGAGATGGAAGAGAAAAACTCATAACTCATGTCTCTAAAAGCACAAAACTCTGAAAACTTTTCACTTTTAAACTCCTTTTCATGATAGTTTCTAATCTTGACAATCATCCTATTATGTTCCCTTTGAACATTTTGACATATATCTTTAAAGGCCTCAAACGTGTCTGACTTTTCTCTAATGAAGTTTACCCATGTGAACCTCAAGAAATAATTTATAACCATAAAGATATACTTATTTCCACCCAAGCTTTCTTCTTGAATTGGTTCCATTAAGGCTATGTGAAGAATTTCCAACACTTTGGAAGTAGTCCGATGTTGCAACATCGGGAATAACATCATGGATTGCACGTCAACCTTATATTCACCATAGACTTTCCAATCTATAACCTTGAGTTCTGGAATTCCTGTAATGGCTCTTAATGACGTGATCTCATACATTCTTTTGAGAGGAAAATGTATAAGTTTTCGATGTCATAGCTTCACTTCATCCTCTTTGGAAACAAAGCATGATCTAGAGTAAGCAGTTATTTGAGGTTCCTAAAGATAAAAATTGTCTTTGGACCTAACACCTTTCATCTAAACATTATTATTTCTATCTTTGACTTAGCATTCTGACTTAGAGAAATTTAATAATAGTCCTTGGTTACACAACTAGCTAATACTGATGATATTGATAGTCATGCCTTTCAAAAGAGCACATCTTCTAACCTAGGAGATCTAGCACATTCTAGTTTTTCAATTCCATTAATTTCTCCTTTAACACCGCCACCAAATCTTAAAGAACCTGTGGGATGAGATTTATATCTACCAGCAACTTCTGAACCCCTATCATATGTCTAGAGCATCCATTGTCAATGTACCACTCTTCTATAGTTGAAGCTCTCAAGGAAGTGTGAGCCATAGAATTCACATCCTTATCTTTGAAACTTCCTTTTTGCTGACTTGATTAACCTTAAAATAAGATAAAAATTTCTGGTTTCCATACAATTTATACCAGAAAGGCTTTATATGACCATATTCACCGCAGTGATGACATCTCCAGGATGATTGGTAATTATTTAGAGGATTACCATATCTGTCAGGATGTTGTAACATGTGGTTTGACATTGTGATCTTCCTTTCAGGAGGAAGAAACATTTCTACTGACACTCTTTTTCGGTTTATTATCAGATTAATAATGAGCTTCTGTGTCTCCATCCTCTTCATCCTACTCAAAGAGTATGTCACCTTATTGAGCTTAGAATTTAAAAGAGTTACCTCATTTTGAAGATGAGAAACAACACTTAGGAGTTCCTTCTTTTCCCTTTCTAGACCAGCTATGACCATTCTCTGATTCTCCTCTGTCTTAATACTTCCTTCACACTTGTCATAGGTTTCCTTGTATGTGACATCCAGATCATCATATAGATCATTTTCATCACAAGCTTCTACTTCATCATCCCATCTACCAGAGTAAGCAGTGTCACATTTGATAGTCTCAATGTTAGAATCATCTTCAGACTCATCATTAGACCAAGATATAGTTAGTCCCTTTTTCTGTTTCTTGAGATAGGTGGGACATTATGGCTTAATGTGACCAAAACCTTCACACTCATAACATTGAATACCTTTGATTTGATCTTAATTCTCTCCAGTTCTTGAATTCTTTTGAGAATCATGATTATGTCTGATGTCAGATGTGATATCCTTAACAACCAGTCTTCCTCTTCTATCTAGTCTCTTCAAAATTCTACTGAATTACTTTCCAAGTAATACAACAATATTTGATTGTCCTTCATCAATGTCCAGGTCAACTTGACAATCCTTATTTTCATCATTGATACAAAATCTATGCTCTTGTTCTTTTTCTCAAACTTGTCACTAATAGCCAATTCAAAAGTTTGAAGAGAACCAACAAGTTCATCAACTTTCATGTTATTGATATCTTGAGCTTTTCAATGGTAGTTACCGTCATATCAAATCTCTTGGGAAAATACCTGAGGATCTTCCTAAATAGCTTTGCTTCTGATGTCTTTTCTCCCAAAGCACTAAAGGCATTGTCAATTTCAAGAACATTCATGTGAAAGTCATGAACACTCCCATCCTTCATCGTCTTCAGATTTTCAAACCTGGTAGTAAGCAACTGAAGTCAAAACATATTTACCTTGGCTGTGCCTTTATGAGTTGTCTTGAGAATCTCCCAAGCATCATTATCCAAAGCGCAAGTGTTGATCAACCTAAACATGTTCTTGTACACTCCATTGAATAAAGCATTCAATGCTTTGGGATTTCAAAGAAAAGTTTTATCTTCCTCCTTGGTCCAATCCTCTTTAGGTTTCAGGGTCTCCTTCCAATCTTTATCTTTAACCACAATTTAGCTCTCGGGATTTTCATCCTAGTACAAACGCGAAAGTGGCGCGGAAAAGGTAGAGTCGCCAGCTAGGCATTTTTATCCCGAAAGAATGGGAAAGGTAATGCTGCACAAACTTGAGGAAGAAGGAAAGGACAAGGTCCTGCGAACCAAAGATCTGGGTTCGGGAGTCGGTTACGACCTGGGAAGGTATTAGCACCCCAGATCGTCCGCCGTACCCGACGGGATCCACGCTTGTTAGTTTGTTTCAAAGGGTGAGGAAATAAAGTGCTGCTGAACAAAGAAATGCTACTGGAATGGGAATGAAAATGAGAAAGGAATAAGAAAATAGAATAAAAAGAAAGAATGGGGAAAATGTAGAGAAAATAAAGAATATACTCGAACGGGCCCTACCCCGCTGCCTGCGTACCTCATCGGGAAAATGAGGATCAGAGTCGACGTAGTTCGCCTAACTAAGGCGGGAACTATTTGTTTGTGTTTTTTATGGCTTGAATTGTGTATGTCTATGCTCAGGTGTTCCAGGCTCGTCTGGTACGAGTGCGTTTACCGTCTTGCATGCGAGACAAGTCGTCGCGAGTTTGCGTTGTGAGTGAATGAGATGAGAAAAGAAGCTCCCGCAGGATAGTCGCTTATTGATTGTTTTTGTCTTTTATGAGAAGTGTTTTGAATTTGTTAGTTTTATGAAACAACCCCTTGATGAGACTTATGCATCATGGTATACAAGCTTACTCCACTCCAAGATGGAATGAGTGCAAGTGCCTCATGGAATAAGGCTATACACAAGGGATCCTTTCATTTATTTGTTAAGTGTTTTTGGATTTTGTTTGAAGATGAGAAAGAATGACTCAAATGGAAAAAAGGGAAAAACTAAGGGGGACTAAGACACAATCCTAAGTTATATATTTATTTATTCACAAGGTGATCCTAATGGTTTGTGAGGTTTTCTAATCCTAATGATAAAAAGGAAAAGAAGAAAAGAGAGTTAGAAACTAACTTACTTCCTAAGGAAGTTAAGTTGTTCTAAGAAAGGGGAAAGCCTAAGAGCAAAGCACAAGGTGCTAAGGCAAACAAAATAAAAATGCATAAGAGATAGGAATGAAGTAATGCTTACCTCAATCTTCCACCCCCTACAAAACAAAGGTTAGTATGACAATGCATATTGAAAGTAAAATCAAAGCATAAAAGCGATTAAGTACCATAAACGTCCTAGAATGGAACTAGGGTTCAAAATAAGACCTAAGTCTAAAGGTGAAGGTACCTAAAGGTTACATGAATTCTAAAGTCAGTAGCGACGTGCTATAGGTCCCTTAGTATGCTAGGAATCCTCACAAGATCAAACTATGTCAAACTATGTACAAAAAGTTCACCTAAATGCAAGTTAGGGTTTATGGATGAAGTATGAATGCATATGGCTTAAAAGCATGAATTAATACATGAAAATAGTATAAAAGTAAGTAGTTAATGCTTATTAATGTATAAATGATCATACTATCATGGATGCAATGACTTAGTCATGTGGAGCAAGGAGAAGAAGATGTGAGAAGAAACGAACAAACATCGCATAAGATCGCAAATGACGCAAGTTAAGGATGAATTCCATGTGAACATGCATGGGAGGATTATGGGTCAGTAGAATACAAGTTATGATATGCAATTAGAATGCATGGATAGGCATTAATTATTCCACATAATTCATGTTAACAATTAGAGAAGAAGAGAAATGAGTTTAAGTTAAACATGTTCAAATAAAGATGCACTTTGAAACACTAAAACAAACCAAATGAGTATGGTTCAAAAAGTGACCTATAACTGGAATTAAGGACATAAAAATGAACTATAATAAACTCCTAAAAGTTACCAAAAAGTTCCTCAATCAAATGTCATGAATGCCTTCCCCTCATTTAGGTTATGGAGCAAATAGACACATGAATCAACCTATGATCTAGGTGACATGGAAAAATAGCAAAAAGGCTTTAAAAATTATGTAATTAAATCCTAGGAATAATAAAGTCATTATATTACATGGTCTAAAAGGATTCCACAAAATTATGCACCAAAGTGCCGAAACAATTACTTAATGATTGGTATTGCAAGGCATGATCGCCGAAAAACACCTCCACAAAGTGGATCAAAAAGGGCACTAAAAATTATGAAAAAAATTCCTAATGAGCATCATAATGTTACAAATTACAGTGGTTAATTACACACAAAAAATAGGTTTCACACCTATGGGGAAAAATTGTTTTCGGTCCCTTATGTCAAAATCCTCCGTTTTGGGACAGCTTGTGATCTAAAATCCAAATTAATTATTAAAACCAACCAAATCTGGAAACAAAAATATTAAAAATTAATTAAGAGGATGAGGATCACTCATGAATTATTCCAGAATTTTATCCCACCTAAAACTATTTTTAATAATTGCGACGAAACGGGCAAAAAAGTGGATTTTGAGGGGAAATGAAAGGAAGCGATCCTAATGGTTCGTAACCTAATACCTAAGCTCCGAAATCGACACAAACTAACATATATAACAAATAAATCCAGTGCCTCAGGTGGGAGGGCTCAATATGCACCTTAAGCTATATGGTCCTAAGCCGCATACAACTATAATGATGCTTAAAAGTGGAGAATCGAGATTACTTACTTGATCGAAGTGCCGATTCTTCATATAAAAAAAATCCAAAAAAAAATCAAGCAATGTCTTGTGATCTTCATAAGAAAAATAAATGCTTATCTTCCATAATCCTTTTGTGATGCCTCACCATAATCGAAATCGATTTAAATCGATCAAAAAATGCTTATGAACAATTTAATCCAAAATTTGTCCTAAACACTAATTAAAATTAAGGAAAAATTCTAACTAAAAATTATTAGGAAATGAATTAAAATTATAATCCACAAAAACTATTAACAAAGAAAATTAATTAAAAAAACTACAAGGAAAATCAATTCTTAAAAAATAAAGAAATATGGAGGAACAAGGAGGTGCATGCGAAATCCAGCAGTAACAAATAGTAATACTGGCCCAGGCCCAATCACCTTTAGCATTTTCCCAGGGGGGGTGTAATAGTAAAACATAGGACCTGAATATGAATTTGTGGCTTTGAGTGTTGCTAGGCCCAATCCACAGAAATCTTGCACAGGATGGGGTGTGATGAGAAATAAGCACGATGTAATTAGCGATTCCATGGTGTTGATGGGTTTGCTAAGCCCAAACCCAATCCCTGTTTGTTGAGTACCAATAGCACAAATAAAAAAACCCTAGAATGTGAAGAGTGAAACTTCTGAGAACAACCAGCGATACACATGATGCCTCCGTTCAAGTCATATTCTCGCCGAAAAACACACGACGCCGGCGACATTACTTTTCCATGGCATAAATTGATTTCAGCCTTTTCATCTCCTTAGAACCACTCTTCTTCTCTATTTAACTCTTCGCCGCAATGAATCAAACAGAGATCCTCTGAATATCAACCATTGAATCTTCAGATCAAGAATCTCATTGTGAAAATCCCATGCTTCCTCTTCAACGCGATTCCGTGACCTCGATCGTTTTTCAATCGGAGCTTCGCCGGTGAAACTCTGTGATCTTCTTCTTCCCTTCAAGGCTTCGATCACTTAATCTCCTCTAACAAGCCGCCGTCGGCGAATCATTCACGATCGTTACACAGCTTCGCCACAAATCCTCCATGAATCCAACGACTATGTTCTTTCTCTCCTCCTTGAATCATGTCGCTATGGCTTTCTTCAGCTCCATCTCAAATTTGTTTGTCCCTCAAAGCTCCACTCACTATCGCTCTCAAATGCGACTCAAATGAAAGGTTCATTCGCATCATCTTTGCTAGCAGCAACGATGGAAGGAGATCGCTCTCGCCATGAGTTGATTGAATCGAAGCGTTTAGGTAAATTCTTGGACCTGTGATTCATATTTGAGCCTATGACTTTTCTGTCTTTCACTACTCACTTCTTTTAGCGTTCGACGTTGTGTTTTCGATCATTATCGTTGGATCGAGCTATGCTTGATTTTCTTTGTGGTTCTGAGCTCGTGCTTATCTGAATCTTGTTGGTATGGTATTGTTACACCTTGAAGTTGTTGTATAAGTTTGCTGAATCTGGATGTTGCTCCTGCAGATTGATGAAGATTATTGCCGAAGTTGAACATTGCGGCTTGTTGGAGGTTTTTGAAGTTGAAGATGATCAAGATTAGTGGCAAACCTTGAAGGGTGATGATGAGAGGGATTGGAATATTTAAGAGGGTTATTTGTGTTGAAGACGAAGAGCTTCTTATTGATCTTCTTCTTGATGCTGATTGAGTTGATTTTCGATTGCATGTTGGTTCTGTTTGGATGGAGCTCTCTGTGTTATTGTAATTCAATTCGTCGCTCGAACACTCTTCCTCGTGAATATGATTACGCAAGAACTGCAAAGATGACACGTCCCCTACGTCCCTCACCTCTCAGCAACCAGTTCGCCATTGGTTAAAACTCGAAGCTTTGAAGCTTCACAACTCAGGTGCGAATCCTAATTTCGTTGAACAAACTGTGTCACTTCTGTGAATTCTTCTGTTTCTTCTTCTTACTATTCTGAATTGTTCATTAATGCTGCTCTTAATATGAATTTGCAGATTTCCTGTTGAACTGATGCAATATTTTAGTTCAAAGATGAAGTTGTTACGATGTTTGATGATTCTTGATGCAGGCACTTCAATGAAGATTTGAGAGAGGTTTGCATAGAATCACTCGAGTTTTGATGAGGTGTTCATCGATGAAGAATCTTGAAGAAGAGTTTAGACTGAGTTTCCTTATTGAAGATTGGTGAAGTTTCGATTTGTGGAGAAAGTTGCAGCTGTGAAAGATTTTTGGGAAGTTGAAGACTATGAAGAGTTTTGTTTCTTCAGTTTTTTGAGAGATTTCAAAAAATCAGAGCTGAAGATGAGTTTCGATTTTTTTCTCTTTTTTGTGTACCCTTTTTCTGGAATTTTCTCCCCCCTTTTGTAACTGTTATCAGTTAGAGCCTAACTGATTTTCTGTTATTATTTTTGTTGTAACAAAATTTTTCTAAACCATTATCCAACTTCCTGTAACTGGACCCTTTTATATCAGTTTCTTTAAATCTGCAATATCAGTTTTTTTAAATTGATTTCCTATTCTGAATAATTGAACTGAGATATGATTTTTCGGTATGAATTTACTATGAATGTAACTGATTTTGCCCTATGAATTTCCTCTTTTGATTTTATTTTTTTGAGTCCTATACAAAATTAAAATCTAATGGGCTTAAGTATGACATGAGCCTAATATGATGTATATAGTAATTGGACTTAAATTAGAATAATGGGTCTTCGCAAATTACTTGCACTTTAAAATTCATAAATGGGCCGCATATGAAACCATGACACTTAAGCTCACAATTTCTATCTTTTGATCCAATAGTCGCATGAACCGAGTTCTTATCATTCTTGAACTTTTCACTTGGAAAATATTAGACTAGTCTTGGAAAACCAAACCAAACAATACTAATCTTAATCCTAGAGTGAATTATGGCCTTGAACCATAAATAAAACTTGAATTAATATTGAATTCCTCATAAACTAGGAACATATTAATTCTTTGCATTAATAGTCATTCGAACTCGACCATCTGAACACTTATAAATCAAATTCTTCCCCATAGACCACATAAACAAATTTAGCGCAAATTGAACATGCTTTTAAAAGTCCCAGAATTAGAACCTGAAGCGTGAACTGCGACCGCATAATACCAAACCTACTTGCAATGAATCGAATCTTAATAATCTTCCACCATGAGACACTTGAACTTAACACAACCCAGTAACCTGACAATTAAATATATCTCTTGAGAAATAAAACACTGATGTTGGTGACTTGTATTTTAGGCAAACTCATAATGGCTTGACTAATATTAGGTCCAATTTTTGTCTGAATTAAATTACAGTTATATAGCCATACTTGATTGGAAACGAAAGTTATCGCCCTTGCACCCACACTGATATTTTCAAGCAAATGACCTGATAAACCGCCTATGAACAGGAGAATTTTAATCACAACAACAAAAACCCTGATCCCATGTCTTGAGAATCCATGAAATACATGATGGTAAATGTTATGACCTAACGGAAATGCAGATGAATGCAAACATAAACCCGTTAGATGGTAATAAAGAAAGAGGGCAAATTTTGAGGTATTACACACAGGATGATCCAAACCTTTAATGATAGCCTTCCAATTTTTTCTATCCATAGATTTTAAAAAGGCCACCATACATGCCTTCCAATATTCATAATTAGAGCCATCCAAGACTAGAGGCTTGTTAACATTTCCTCCTACTTCCTTGTCCATAGTACCAGAATATAAACTCCCCAAAGCTCACCCAAATATTAAAACAGGGTGACCATCTCTGATGCCAATTGAAACTCTGGCATGCAAATACTATATGTTACAACATTGGGATCAAAAATAATTTGAACACACAAAAATCAAAAAACAGCAAATAAAAGAAGAAAAATAACACTAGAATTTCTAACCTAGTACGGTGCAACTCATGTAACGCCCTAATTTATTTAAGACGTTGTTTATTTATTTATTTCGTATACTTGTGTGATTGTGTGAACCATTGTGATTAGTTGTGTGTGGTGGTGTTATAGTTGTGTGTTGTGTACACGTGGTGAAGGGTAGGTTTAGTCGTAGGAGAAGTGTTGGAATAATAACGTAGAACTTGATGATGTGTCAAGTAGAATAATTAAATTATCCTAAGTTTCTTATTTGGAACTAATTAATTAAGTTGTGGAGTGTTATATTAAACTAATTCATAATATTAGTAATAAGGAAAAAGGGCAGTATGATAATTAGATAAGGAATTAGTGAGAACATAATAAGGATTCCAATATTACGGGTCCAAGGGTTATGTTTGGAATTAGGAGAATTGGAGGAATTATTCGTGGAAAAATTGATCATGGAATTTTGGAAGAGCGTGAAGGAAAGAGAAGAAGAGAAGAGCTAGGGCAAGGCTAGAGGCAAAGATTTCATAAGAAAGGAAGAGATTTTTCATCGAATTAAGGTAAGGGTGGAATCTCTTTCATCTTTTAAGGGTATTATGATATGAATTTTAAGGTAGATGTTGTCGCTCCCACCAAATGAAGCCGGGTCAAATGGGGTACAGACGCGAACGGTCGGCGAAAGAGGGATGTGAGAACACACAGGAGTGAACTCACGGGGAATGAAAAGAGTCGCCAGCTAGGCATTTTTATCCCGGAGGAAAGGCAATGCTGCATAGACCTAGAAAAGATATGGATAAGACGGTTGCGAACCAGAGAGATTGAGAAAGGGGGTTGGTTACAACCTGGGAAGGTATTAGCACCCAGATTGTCCGCCGTACTCGACGGGATCCACGCTTAAAGGATTTGTGTTTTAAAGGGGTAGTGTCAGTTCAATTTGTGTATAAAGAGAGGTGGAAAAGGTGTACAGGTGTCAGTGTAAAAGAAGTGCAAAGTGTGATATATACAGTGTCAGTGTAGGAACAGGAGTGAAATGCTCAAGATCATGAGGCTAAAAGAATAAAGCTGGAGGAGGGGGAATATACAGAGACTTTTGTTCGATAACTGTTAAGTTATGCCTACGTATCCTCTCGTGCAATGAGGAAGTCAGAACACCGTAGTTCGACCCAAAGAGACTGAAAGATGAATTGACTTGTGAACCGCTTACTTGTCTATGCTCAAGTGTATGACCTGTCTGGCTCAGGTGCAGACTGTCTTGCATTAGACGGAAGAAACAAGTTCTCGTTTGTGAATGAATGAGATGAGAAAAGAATCCCGAAGGAGACGATTATTGTTTGTTTTTGATTTTTCAGTCTTTTATTGCTTTTGAAAGTTTCTCATAAGTTAATGAGCTTAAGCCTAAACCAATGGATTTAGTAAACTCATCACATCTTCCCTCTGATTAGGGGTAATGAGAGTACTTTAAGTGTGAAGTCAGCTTCTCACACTTAATCACCTTTGATGTAGGGTTAAGATCATTAACCTACTTGTGATTATTTAGATGTTTTTGTTGTTTTTGTTTAGTGTTGAGTAATGAGATTAAGCCATAATCAAGGATTAAACAGACCCATTACACCATCCTAATAGAAGGATAATAGATGAGAATGTTTAAGCTGAGGAAAACTCCTCAACTTAATCCATGATTAGGGATTAAACTCATGACAAAACAAAGCCTTTATTAAGTGGATTTTAGTTAATGATATGATGAAGAAATGGTTTTTAGGGTTTGTAAGACAACTTGAGGGGGACTTGTCCATTAACACTAGGGTTAGTCCTTCTTGACTAATTAAGGAAGAATTAGAACCCTAATGCAAGGACCAAGTTACAAGCTTGATGTCTTGATGATTATTAAGTGGATTGATTAAAGGAATTAAATACATTAAGGGTTTAACACTTAGGATTAAAGTTATACACTCCATCCTAATAGAAGGATGCAGGCATAAGCTTAATCACAAAGCCTTAAAGCCTTTAGAGTTTAGTCCCTGATTATGAGATGAGAAGAGAAGACTCAAAGAGACACAAAGGTAAAACTAAGTGGGGGGACTAATCAAAACCCTAATCATTGTCATGCTTGGTTGTTCCTAAGGTTTGTGAGATTTACAAGAAAGATCTTCAGAGGAACCACCAGGAAGCAGATGAAAGGATCAGGAGAAGCAAAGTAACTTACTTCATTCAAGAAGTCAAGTCACTTGAAGAAAGAAAGTAAGAAGAGGAAGAAAGAGCAAGCTCAATCTCAAACACAAAGTAAAATGCAGCAATGATGCATAAGAGAGATGGAAAGAAGTTGTGAGAAGTGAAGGCAAATTCACTTCTCAAAGTTGCTTACCACCTGAAAAGTTAGTGAAAGGAATGCAATGCAATGCAAAATGGAATGAAATGGCATGAGGCAAGTCAAAACCAGAAGCATATATGAGATGATAATGATGCTATGAAATGATGAAAACATGAATCAAGACATGGGGATGATCACATGAACAAATGGATGCAAATGGAGCAAGTTTAGAACCATGAACACACATGAAAAGTTATGAGATGCAAATGACATACAACATGGGAAATACATGATGAAATGATCAAACATGCTTCTAATATGTCTAATGAATCAAATGGATGCACAAAATGCTATGGCAAGTCATGGTATGAATGCAAATGTAAGATGGATGCAAAAGGAAGCCCAAATTAGGGTTTATGATCAATGCATCAAACAAAAACCAAAATCAGAAGCAAACATCAAGATAAAAAATTGAAAATGCATTCAAAGGAACCCTAATCCTATACAAACTCACTGCCCAAAGGAGGGGTTCTAACTCTTAACCTAATTAGGGTTATGAATTTCCTAAGATTTCTAGGGTTTTAGGGTACCTTAACAAGAAAAATGCCAAACAAATTGAAAATGAAAGATCAAATCATGCCAATTTAATCTCACGAACTACATGCTAAACAAAATGCAATGCAAAAAGAATCAAAGTCCAACTCTCAATGGTTAGGCAGAAATGATTTTTTGAAGTTTGGATCAAAATAATGCCTTGAAATGATTTTAATTCCATGAAAAATTCTCAAGAGACATCAAGATCAAAAAAGAAATTTGGTTTGAGGGTTGTACAATGTTTCTAAATGATTATGAAGGTTTCATGAATTTTTTGGTGATTTTTAAATACCTAAAAGTATTTTTAATTAATTAATTCTCATTAATTAATTAAAAATAAACTTTTAAATGATTTAAAAATATTTTTTAATGCAAAAAATAAAAATAAAAATGTTTTTGGTTTCTGAAATTAAATAAAAGTTTATATAAAAATTTTCAGAATTTTTGAAAAGGTTTTGCTATTTTAAATTAAATGGACAAAAGAAATGAATAAAAATGAGAATAAAAATGAATTAAACTGAAAATGGGAAAAGTCAACACATCCAAGGGCCATGGTTTGAACTCACACGCGCGGGAAGAGACTTGGCGCCACATCCAAGGGCTGAGATTCAAATTCGCTAATTAAATGATTAAGCCCTAATCCTGCCCTAATCATTCTCAGGCGATCGGAACACTGTTCCGGTCGTCTTCTCCGGCTATCTCATCTTTCAAACTCTCTCAATATGCCATGAAAACGTGCCAAACTCTCCAGAATCAAACATTAATCATCACTAAACCTAAACCCTACCCTAAAATCCATTCATTTCCACTGAATCATGAGGCACGAATCAAAACGGAAAACAACACAAAAATTTCAGAGATCAAATACATTCCACACACGCAACCATTTTCAATGATTCAAAGCTTAAAATGATCAGCACATTACATAGAATCAATTTGTAACTCAAAACACAAGTTCTGGAAAAATGTTCTTGGATGATACCTGAGATGGAGCTTTCGATTCCAGAGCTTTCAGGCTGTTTCTTTGGCTCAAATCTACTCCACTGATCCTCCTAAGAAGCTTGCAAGGGTTGTTTGAAGTTTGCAATGGCTGGTTTGAGAGTTTTCTTGAGTTCTGTTCAATGGCAGGTGGGAATCGTGTTTTTGATTCAATGGCTTTCAGGTTGTTGTGAAGGGTGCTTTGTGATCAGGAAGGTGTGTTGAGTTGATTGGTGAAGTTTGTTTGTGGGTTTGTGGCCTGTGTGATGAGTTTCGAAGGCTCTTGCAAATGAAAGTGAAAATGAGAATGCTGAGTTATGGAGTGTTTCAGGCTTGCTCTCTTGTTGCTTTGGCTTGCTTTTTGCTTGTATAAACAATTGGGATTGGTCAGAAGATGTGATGTGTGCTTTATTGATTGGTATGGGTCCTTTTGCCAAAATGTCAAAGTTGTGTAAGAGAGGTATGGGCTACTTTCTAGCCAAGTACAAAGAGTGTGTTCTGCGCAGCATGATGAGGGGAAAGGCCTAGGATGGTTCAGCAAGCTAGCAAGCAAGTGGATGATAAACTATGATGAGTTTTGCAACTTGCCTTACTTTTGATTTTTGTGAAATATCTTGATCCATAGGCCACAAAAGTGAGAAGTTTCTTGGCCCATTATGATTTTTAGGTCTTGCATGATCATGTTGTGAAGTTTAGAAATGCATTTGATGACTTAATTTGCCTTGGGAAGTGAATTTGCAACTTTGCCTCTTTGGTGCATAACTTGAAATTTTGTGATTTTTGCCAACTTTGACAAGCCATAACTTTTGATCCAAAATGAATTAGGTCATGTTCTTGTACTTTTTGAAAAGGGAATGATCCATTCTACAACTTTCATGATCAAAGTTTTTCCATTTGAAGCTTTTTTGAATCAAAAAGTAAAGGTTGAAAAAGTTGCCTAAAATGACAATTCCATCAAAAGTCAAACTTGCCCAAAGAGTCAACTTTGCAAAAGCTTTGAAATTCTTCAATTTTGTAAACTTCCAACATCTTCCATGATCAAATAAAGATCATATACAATCAAAATGATGAAGAACACCCCTTGGTTGGGTCATTGGGGGCCTCAGATGCCCTGATTTTGCACTGACTTGCTTGAAAAGTCAACTCTTGATCAGATGACTTCCCCATGGAATTTATTCATGAAAATTGATATGCATACTCCCTATACCATATAGAGACCAATAGAAACAAGAATGACCAAAAAATTTGGAGTTATGGCCTTTGAAACCAAAACCCTAATTTCAGGTCATCTATGCAGTTAAACCTGGCTCTGCTTCCATACCATTCTCAGTTCTTGTGATTCTTTGACATCCTTGACTTTGAGGAGATATAATATGATGTTTGAACATGCATAGACCCCTTTTAAGTTATTGATGACCTTTGGAGTGGCTCAAGAAGCTCTTGGATTGCTCAGATCACAAACCCTAGATGCAGATGACTTTGAACCAATGCAATGAATAAAAAATGTGATATGAGATGGTATGATTGAGTTTATGCATATGAAATGATCACAAGCCATGGTGTGAATGGGTGAGGGAAAATTTGGGGTGTTTACAGCTGCCCCTATTCAAACATGAGTTAGCTGTGCAGGATGTAAGCGACGGCTTAACAGGCAAACAAGATAACTTGTGGTTGAATACCATAGACAGTCCGAAATTTGCACTCACAGAATGAAGAAGAAAAGGGATATAGACTGTAAAAGAAAGTAAAGTATATTGTAAAGTGTGGGTGACGGAGGACGACCGTCGAGCAGAGGATGACTGCTGGGTAAAGAGCAATGACGGGGACGGCCGACATGCTGGGAAAAGTGCGGAAAATGAAGCAATGACGGGGACGGCCGACATGCTGGGGATAAAAAGAATTATGATGGGGACGGCCATCAAGATAAAGTTGTAAGATTCTCTGGGGATTAATGAAACATGACGGGGATGGCCATCAAGTTCAAAAAGTAAAGCAACCAACGATGGGGACGACCATCGGGTTAAACTGATGAAGGACGATCATCAGGAAAAGGAAAAGGCACCACGACGGGGACGGCCATCGGGTTTAAAGAATAAATGAAATAAACAGATGATGAGGTACGGTCATCAAAGGTGAAGGACTATCACCTAGCAGGGGACGGCTGCTCTGTTGGGGATAAGATGAGGGACGGTCATCTAAGGTGGAGGACGACCACCTGGCAGGGTACGGCTGCCGAAAATATCGCGACATAGGACGAATGCCGGATAGAAAAGGTCAACGATGGGGACGACCATCAGATGAGCATGATGGAGGACGACCATCAAGAGGTGGAGGAAGACCACCTAGCAGGGGACGGCTGCTCTCAAGGTTTATCATGACATAGGACGAATGCCAGATAACCAAAATCAACAATGGGGATGACCATTGGATAAAATGATGAAGGACGATCATCAAAAGGTGGAGGACGACCACCTAGCAGGGGACGGCTGCTAAAAATCACGACATAGGACGAATGTCGGATAGAAGATCAACGATGGGGACGGCCATCGGATGAGCATGATGAAGGACGATCATCAAGAGGTGGAGGACGACCACCTAGCAGGGGACGACTGCTAAAAATCACGACATAGGACGAATGTCGGATAGAAGATCAACGATGGGGACGGCCATCGGATGAGCATGATGAAGGACGATCATCAAGAGGTGGAGGACGACCACCTAGCAGGGGACGGCTGCTCTCAAGGTTTATCAAGACATAGGACGAATGTCAGATAAAAAAGAAATTGCTTTGTTGGCGATCTACTGGGGAATAGTAAACACGGACGAGTGTTTACATCCAAGAAATAAAGGTATAAGTGTTTTAACGTTGTGTATAGATTAAAGATGCGGACGAGCATCCCTAAAACTACGATACGGACGAGTATCGGGTAGAAACAAATACTTGACGCATGTTCAGAGATGATGATACGGACGAGTATCAACTGGTTAACAAGGAACACGGACGAGTGTTGAATCTGAGGGGACTCTTCTGGGGAATGATAGACATAGACGAGTGTCTATATTTAAGAAGACAAAAGTGTTTGACACAGTGTATGGATTAAAGATGCGGACGAGCATCCTTAAGACTATGATACAGACGAGTATCATGTAGAAACAAACGCCTGACACATGTTCTGAGATGATGATACGGACGAGTACCAACTGGTTAACAGAGAACATGGACTAGTGCTGAATCTGCGGGGATATAAATGGTGTATACAAGATACGGACGAGTATCTGTATAAGTGTATAGATGAGTGTTTATCTGCTGGGGAGAGTGACACGGACGAGTGTCAAAAGGTGAAAAGTATGGTATAAACAAGTATCTGATATACAAAGTGTTTATGTTACTGTGCCGGAGAAAATGACATGGACGGATGTCAAGGAATTGTATATATGAGTATTTGTGAGTACAAAAGGGACGCTTTGGTCTTTTACTGGGGATATGACACGGGCGAGTGCCACAAGGAGGTATGTACTGACGTTTGTGGGTGTAAGGCAACTGCTTTAGCTCTGTGCTCTCCGCTGGGGAATTTTGGTGAGCATTCTGTATATTGCCGATGGATTGTCATTATTCACAAGTGTCCGATTCAGAGCATGGCTTATGATTATGCAATATGTTGGATTTTTGCCGTAATGCTCCGTATTAGATGGAATGCTACGCTTTGTGGGCGAATATGATGCGAATGCTATGATTATGCAAGGATACCAATTTGGGATTCAGATCCCGTTGCTGCGGAGATCTCTGGTCGATCTGTTTGAAATGGACATCCCAGCTGGGGATGAGATCATTGGTAAATTTGATGAGATGATATCTGCTTGGGGGGATAGGTCACTGATAGACTCATCCTGATGATGAGGGACCCAACTGGGGTTTGTAGAAGCTTTCTTCACTCTGTTGTGATCCTTTCATGCGCTGCTCTTCTGGATAGAGGCTGAAGCTCTGTGGGGAGATGGTTCCTTGACTTTTGTACTTAGCTGAGGAGGAAGAATGGTTGTCACCTCAGCTGGGGAGAAATAGCAAGTGGAAACTCAGCTGGGGAGAAAACACTTTGGGTGCTAAGACTGAGTGTTGATTTGTCAGCTTGCTGGGGTGAAGCTTTCATGCCCCAAGTTGCGCTTTGGATACCTGCAATCCTGCAAAGATAGGGAAACACACAAGTAATCCCGAGGTATCCTTTACTGGATTTCGTCACAGGAATTTAGACACTTCTGAGAGTAAGTATATTTCCTGCAAGCACGTAGTTTTTAGAAGAAAAGCATATGTATTTATGCAATCAGTATTTCTTAAGACATCAGACATTTTTGCAAATAAAAATGTACAAGACGAAACATGACTGAAAATCTGATTTTATTAATTCATGTGCCCTGAATTGGCGAGATACAGTCAAAGAAACAAATCCCCTGAAATGAGGAGATTGTTATAAAATGAGAAACAAAATGCTGGCAATATTGTCGACGCTTTAAGGAGCTTCCCTTCTGCTATGACTCATATGACATTTGACATCCTTCTCGTCTTGCTTTCTGAAGAAGGCTGATTCTGACAGAAGCTTGATCCTTCCGAGGCCTACCAAGTTGTAGGTGATACAGACAAATTCAGAATGCAGTTGTTCGCTTATTCCCTTATTTTGCATGGATCGCCCTTTCGGGTTTTCAATCCATCGGGATACCTATTTTTGCCTGAGTTGTCCAATGCGGCTTTTCAACTCAGCGGGTGTACATTTTTTGTTTATTTTCCCTTATTTTTGCCCGAGTCTTTTATTCTGTTTTTGACTCGCCGGGATGCCCTATTTTTGTCTGGACTTACATTCTGTTTTTGTGTCCAGCGGGTCATTTTTATGCGAAGTATTTTTTAACTGCATCTGAATTCACAGGGGACGGGAAATCTTCACCATCCATAGTGCTGAGCATCAGTGCTCCACCAGAGAAAACTTTCTTTACTACAAATGGTCCTTCATAGTTCGGAGTCCACTTGCCCCTGTGGTCTGTATGAGAAGGGAGGATTCTTTTCAGCACAAGATCTCCTACTTGGTACTCTCGGTGCCTGACTTTCTGATCGAAGGCTTTCTTCATTCTTTTCTGATATAACTGCCCATGACAGATTGCAGCCAATCTTTTCTCTTCAATCAGGCTCAGTTGCTCGTATTGGGACCGGACCCATTCTGCTTCGTTCAACTTAACATCCATCAGTACCCGTAGGGAGGGTAATTCAACTTCAACAGGTAGGACTGCTTCCATACCATACACAAGCTGATACGGTGTTGCCCCAGTGGATGTTCTGATTGACGTGCGGTACCCATGCAAGGCGAATGGTAGCATTTCATGCCAGTCTTTGTAGGTGACTACCATTTTCTGCACAATCTTCTTGATGTTCTTATTAGCTGCCTCGACAACGCCATTCATCTTTGGCCTGTAAGGAGAAGAATTGTGGTATTGGATCTTGAAGTCCCGGCACAGCTCTGCCATCATTCTATTATTCAAGTTGGAACCATTGGCAGTAATGATTCGCTCGGGAACTCCATATTGACAGATGATATCTCTCTTCAGAAATCGGGCTACCACTTGCCTTGTAACATTTGCATAGGAAGCTGCTTCAACCCACTTGGTAAAATAGTCAATAGCAACCAGGATGAATCTGTGGCCGTTTGAAGCAGTCGGTTCAATCTTGCCAATCATGTCGATGCCCCACATAGCAAAGGGCCAGGGTGAAGACATTACATTCAAAGGATTGGGAGGCACATGCACCTTATCCGCATAAATATGGCATTCATGGCATTTTCTGGCATAGGCACAACAGTCGGCATCCATTGTGATCCAGTAATAACCTGATCTTAGCAACTTCTTAGCCATTGCATGTCCTCCTGCATGGGTAACAAAGGATCCTTTGTGCACTTCATGCATCAACAAGTCTGCTTCTGTTCTATCAACACATCTGAGGAGCACCATATCAAAGTTCCTCTTGTACAGGGAACCATCAGTATTCAGGAAGAAACTACCAGCAAGCCTTCTTAATGTCTTCTTATCATTGGAAGATGCCCCAGGTGGGTATGTTTGATCCTCCAAGAAGCACTTAATGTCATGGAACCAAGGCTTATCATCTTTGACAACATCTGCTGCGAACACATATGTTGGTCTGTCAAGTCTGGACACTGAAATCTGTGGTACAAAGTTGGCAGCTTGAACTTTGATCATGGATGAAATGGTAGCCAGAGCATCTGCAAACTGATTCTCGTCCCGAGGGATATACTCGAGCTTGACTGTTGTAAAGAAAGTCAATAACCTCCTTGTATAATCCCTGTAAGGTATCAAATGATCCTGGTGGGTGTACCATTTGCCGTTGGTTTGATTGATTACCAGAGCTGAATCTCCGAACACGGTCAATGTCTTGATCCTGAGGTCAATGGCTTCCTCAAGACCCATAATGCAAGCTTCGTATTCAGCTTCGTTGTTAGTGCAGTTGAAAGTGAGTTTTGCCGAGAAAGGCATGTGAACTCCTTTAGGTGTAATGAGTACTGCACCAACACCACGACCATTCATATTAACAGCCCCATCAAACATCATAGTCCATTCTTCTTCCGGGTTGGGCCCTTCAGTGTGAACAGGCTCTTCATGATCTTTTGCTTTTATGAACATGATGTCTTCATCAGGGAAGTCAAATCTCATTGGCTGGTAATCATTAATGGGCTGCTCAGCAAGATATTCCGACAATACACTGCCCTTGATGGTTTTCTGAGATGTGTATTGGATGTCATATTCTGTGAGGATCATTTGCCATCTTGCAACCCGCCCGGCGAGTGCTGGCTTCTCAAAAATATACTTGACTGGGTCCATCTTTGAGATCAATAAAGTAGTGTGGGTCAACATATACTGTCTCAGTCGGCGAGCAGCCCACGCTAAAGCACAGCAAGTTTTCTCGAGCAGTGAATAACGTTGTTCACAGTCGGTAAACTTTTTGCTTAGGTAGTATATTACATACTCTTTTCGACCAGACTCGTCATGCTGGCCCAACACACACCCCATCGACTCTTCCAACACTGTCAAGTACATGATCAGAGGTCTTCCTTCAACTGGGGGCATAAGGATTGGTGGTTCTTGCAAGTATTCTTTGATCTTGTCAAAAGCCTTCTGGCAGTCTTCGTTCCACCTGACCGTCTGTTCTTTTCTTAGCAATTTGAACAAGGGTTCGCAGGTTGTTGTAAGGTGAGATATGAACCGTGAAATGTAGTTCAATCGACCTAAGAACCCTCGAACTTCTTTTTCTGACTTCGGTGCAGGAATTTCTTGAATGGCTTTGACTTTATCAGGGTCAACTTCAATCCCTTTCTCGCTCACAATAAATCCCAGCAGCTTACTAGATCGCACCCCGAATTTGCACTTGTTGGGGTTCAACTTCAGTTGGTACTTTCTCAGACGCTTGAATAGCTTTAGCAGATTTACCAGGTGGTCTTCTTCAGTGAGGGACTTGGCAATCATATCATCCACATAACATTCGATTTCTTTATGGATCATGTCGTGGAATAATGTTACCATAGCCTGTTGATATGTTGCACCAGCATTCTTCAGTCCGAATGGCATCACCTTGTAGCAGAATGTGCCCCAGGGTGTGATGAAGGTTGTCTTCTCCATGTCTTCAGGTGACATCTTGATCTGGTTGTATCCTGAAAATCCGTCCATGAAGGAGAATAACGAGAACTGAGCCGTATTATCAACCAATACATCAATGTGAGGTAATGGGAAATCATCTTTCGGGCTGGCTCTGTTTAGATCCCGGTAGTCAACACACATCCTTACCTTGCCGTCTTTCTTAGGCACAGGTACTATATTAGCAACCCACGGCGGATAGCTAGTTACAGCAAGGAACCCGGTGTCCCATTTCTTTTGCACCTCTTCTTTGATCTTCATTGCCATGTCTGGGCGAGTGCGGCGCAATTTCTGTTTAACCGGTGGGCAGTCTTCTTTTAAAGGCAGCTTATGCATAACAATGTCGGTGTCCAACCCTGGCATATCTTGATAAGACCAAGCAAACACGTCCACATACTCTTGAAGCAGGTCAATCAGTTGTCTCTTCACTGAGTCTTGTAAGCAGGCCCCGATTTTAACTTCTTTCACGTCTTCATCTGTACCAAGATTAATCGTCTCTACCTCTTCCTGATGAGGAGTGATAACCCTTTCCTCTTGTCTCAACAATCTGGCTAGCTCTTTAGGAAGCTCATAATCTTCTTCAACCCCTTCATCAGCTTGATTGATTGGATTGTCAAAGTCATACGAAGTCATAGCCGTGCTGTTGTCGGTGCAGTCTGGAAGGCACTCTCTGCAAGGGTTCAGTTTGTTCATTTTAGTGATTGATTTTAATCTTGTTTAGAAAAGTGAAATAAAGTTGTCATTTTGAAAACATTGCCATTTATTTTTTGTACAAAAAGAAAAATGGAAAAACAGCGAGCGGAAAAGGAAAAGACTCATTTGCAAAAGATGTCTGATATTTCATTGATTAATCTTGTTGCACAAAAATTATAGATGGCCCGATTACAAAATGAGTCTTGTCATCTTGGGCAAGATGCAAGACTTGATGCATGCTTAAAATATACAGGAAATAATAATTACTCTGCAGGAGTAACTCTTATAATTTCCTGGGAAGACCAGTTTGAGATACTGCTCCCCGGGATCTTTGGACGGATCCAACTTTCCAGGTTGCGGTCGCTTTCATCCTCGTCTTCCAAATTGTTGACAGCATCAGGGGTGAGCATCCCCCCACTAACAAAGTTGGGCTTCTCAGCAGCCTCTGCTTGATCTTGTTGAGTTGGTTTGTAACCCAACCCAAATCTATCCTCCTTCTTCTCCACAGGTAACAGCTTGCCCCAGCCTTGGGCAGTCCCTTCTTCAACAACCTTCCGGGCTTGTTGATAAGATGTCATTGAGGTTCCAGGTACAGCAGATGTTTCATTTATGTTCAAGGCCTCAAACCCTTGACTCATTGTTTCGTGGATATCCCCATCCATCTCAATGTATTTGTATGTAGCCAGGTGGCTAACAAAAATATCTTCCTCTCCACAAATAGTAACGACTTGGCCCTCCCACTCGAATTTTAACTTCTGGTGAAGGGTAGACGTAACTGCGCCAGCGGTATGAATCCATGGTCTACCCAACAAACAGCTGTAGGCAGGCTGAATGTCCATCACGTAGAAGGTCGTTTTGAAAGTCTGTGGGCCAATCGTTATAGGCAACTCAATTTCTCCCAGAACTGATCTCTTAGAACCGTCAAAGGCTCTCACTACCAAGTTACTGGGACGTAATGCCAATCCTCAATACTCTAGCTTCACAAGGGCTTTTATTAGGTAAGACATTGAGGGATGATCCTGTGTCTACCAGCACATGGGAAAGAACTGCACCCTTACAATCCATGGTAATGTGCAAAGCCTTGTTATGATTGCGGCCTTCCGTAGTCAAATCAGTGTTGGTAAATCCTAGTCCATTACTAGCATTAACATTTCCAACTACAGCTTCCAACTGATTGACGGTGATCTCTTCCGGCACATAAGCTGCGTGCAAGACCTTTAGTAGTGCGTTCCGGTGAGCCTCGGAGCACATTAGCAGTGATAAAATGGAGATCTTGGAAGGCGTCTGGTGAAGCTGGTCCACTATCTTGTAATCACTTTTCTTGATGATTCTCATGAATTCATCAACCTCTTGATCAAAAGGGGTTTTCAAAGCCTCCTTAACAATTTGCTCTTCTTGCACCATGCTCTTCCCTTTTGCCTTGGCAGCAGCTTCTGCCTCAGCAGTGGGTCTTTGAATTTGCGGGGCAAAGAGACGTCCGCTTCGAGTGAAGCCTCCGCCTCCTCCCACATTGTCTATTTGTGGTGGAGAAGTTGATGATTCGAGAGTGATTTTCTGTCCTTCGCAGTATAGATCAGAGCCGTAATGCCAAGGGATGGCATTACTGCTTTCATAAGGTACTGGCCCAGGCACTGTGATAGTGACTGGACTGATGGCAGCTGCAGAAGGGACCATGATAGTATGTGGATCATAGTATATTATAACCGGTGCTCTGATAGGAGTGGCATTTTGTGAGTTGTAGGCAGAATCATTTTCAGGATCATAATAAATTGTAACAGTTGAGACATCTTCATTGTTTGCTGTTGATGTTGTAGGAGACATTGTTGACTGGATGGGTGTTGTTGTTGTAGGAGATTCTGAATGCAGGGGTGCTGAAGTTGTAGAAGGGATGTTTGCTGATATTTGGTACGTTGAAGTAACAGATGAAGCATTTGTTGATGAAACTGAAAAGTTGTTTGGAACAATGGTTGTTGCAGTTGTAGAAGACTCGGGAACTGTTGTTAAGGAGATTGCTGGATTGGTAGGTATTGATGTTGTGATTTGAAGTAGGCCACTCTGGATGAGACCATCTATGCCATCTCTCAAGTTATCACAACCATTCACTGAAATGTTGCAATAAGCACACCCTAGCTCACATCCCGAGAATATTTGACATTCAAGGAGTTGAGCTTTAATTTCTACCAAGGGTGTCCGAATCTGACCCACACTGGTTATCAAGTAAGACGGCTTGTCTTCTTCAATAGCATTGATTCTGGGGCCACCATGGTTTGGCATAGGGTTCTTGTTAACATTCGGTGGTGGTGCAAAGTTTAGAGCCTTATAATCTACCAAGTCCTGTACCTTCATGTGCAAAGCTCTGCACTTCTCTGTACTATGGCCAGGAGCATTCGAATGAAAAGCACATCTGGCGCTGGCGTCATAATTTCTGGGTAGACTGGCAGGATCTGGAGGTGCCAACGTCCTTAGCTCAACCAGGTTGAGTTTTAGGAGTTGTGGCAATAATGTGGCATAGGGAATAGGGATCGGATCAATCACCCTATTGGCCTGAGAGGGTCTCTGTTGATACGGTCTTTGCTGATTGTTGTTGTTGGTGTTGTTGTTGTTATAATTTCTTTGAAGTGGATATGGAGCTTGTTGCTGATAATTTTGTTGATGTGGTTGATAAGCTGGTTGTGGATGAATTGGAGCGGGAATGGTGACTGCTGCCACAGACCTATGAACATATTGGGGTCTGCCCCTGCTGGCATGGATAGCATTGGTCTCACCAGTTCTTCTTGGGCCCACAAAAGGCTTCCTTGTGTTGCTGGATGAGCTGGCACCGTTGTCAGAAATTTTGCCCATCTTTAATAGGCTCTCAATTCTTTCTCCAGCTATAACGACATCTGCAAAGTTGGTAGAAGAAAAGGCAGCTAGCCTATCAATGTATGTCCCTTGGAGGGTGTTCATAAACATGTCAGCCATCTCCCTTTCTGACATGGGTGGCTGGACAGCAGCAGCTAGCTGTCTCCACCTCTGGGCGTACTCCCGGAAGCTTTCCCTGGATGACTGTGACATTCCCATCAGGAGGGTCCTGTTGGGTGCCATATCCAAGTTGTACTGGTATTGTCTGATAAAGGCCTCAGCCAAGTCCTTCCAACACCTGATGGTTGCTCTAGTCAGATGAGAGTACCATTCCCTTGAAGCTCCTGTTAAGCTATCCTCAAAATAAAACATCCATAGCTTTTCATCCATGGTGTATGCCTTCAACCTCCCCAAAAAGGATTGCAAGTGGGTCCGTGGGCAGGAAGCCCCATTGTACTTCTCAAAGCATGGTGGTTTAAATTTGTGGGGAATCCTGACCCCGTCCACTAAGCCCATGTCCATAACATCAAAACCCAAGGAGTTCTGAGACTCCAAGGACCTTAATTTTTCAGCAATTTCATCCAGCCTTCTGTCATAGGCCTCATCCCCAGCTCCCATCACTGTGAACTGATCTTCCTGGGGGTCTTCTTGCAGCACTCTTCCTGTAGTAGCATTCCCTTGTACATTAGCAGGGATGTTGATCTCTGGATGAAGGTGGGGTCCAAATACAGGTGGGTTGATATGAGGCTGCACCCTCTCATTGTTGCTTGTCCCACCAGTCCCTAGATGGGGATCTTCCTGAGTCTGCCTCTCTACTAAAGCCCTCAATCTCTCTTGGCTCTGTGCTAAACCATTCATCACCTCCATAAATTGTGTCATCTGATTCCTCATTTCCAATATCTCATTGGCCATTTGGTTCCTGACCTCTGTAAGGTCCTATTGTACCTGGTCCATCTGTATACCCGGAAGGTTGTTGCGGGTGGGATATCTGTGTGGACGGTTGAGTGGGAACACCCGACGTCGAGCAATAGTTCCTGAGATCTCAACAGAGTTAGTAACAAAAAAACAAAACAAACCTACAAAACAAACAAAGGTTAGCATGCAATGTAGTATGCTTATTTGTTTCCAAGGTATCCGGCTTGGCACTTGGTTTTGACCTTTCCAGACCCTTGAGGAAGATGCTTTTGATGTTGCTTGAAGAATTCAGATAAAACAAACCAACACATATATTACAAAAAGTAAATGATACATAATTTGTTTTTTACAATACATGCCCTCTGAGGGGTCAAAATACAACACAAAAAGGAAAAGTACAATGAAAATGAAAGCAACAACAAACAAAAGTCAGACACCAAGTCCAAACTCATCCTCCCAAACTTCCTTTAGAAGTGATTCAGTCACAGGATCAGCTGGACGCTCTGTGAGATTCCTAATAAGGAGATTCCTGGTAGTAACAGCTGCAGTTAGCTTCTTGTGTTGACTATGGTCCTTTGACCTCTTCACACCGGCTCTAATCTTCAACTCTGAGATCTCTCTCTGGGCTGCTAGCAGGGCTTCCTGTTGCTCCTTTGCACTAGCCTCCAACTGCTCAATCTTGTCCTGATTCCTCTTATCTTCCAGAGTACGAGCTTCGGTGATCCTGACCCACCTAGCTTGACTCTCTTTCAGATACAAATCAGTCCTGGCCTTCTGGAACTGAGCCTCCTTGCAGGCATTCTTCAAAATCTGCTCTCCTGCTCTTGACTTCTTAATGTAGTCCTCTGACTTCTCAATCCTAGCTAGATGCTCCACCTTCAGCTTTTCTAACCTCTCAATGTCCAGCCGACCATCACTCCTCTCCCAGAGGGTCTTCTGTAGAGCCTGAGTCAGCTTCTCATTTCTCTCTTTTAGTTTTTCAAACTCCTCTAAGCTGACAGTGGCAGGAGGTGGTGCTGAGGATGGTCCAGGTATATCTTCCATGGTGAAGGGCATCCCAGAAAATTGAGCCCTGGCATGGGACCACTCATAGTACTGTGCTGAGGCCACATTGTTGCATCTCCCAAGAATGGTTACTCCTTTAGTCTGGACATTGTCCCAAGCCCAGGATGCTTGCCTGACAATAGCCAGATTAGGCTTATTCTCACAGTAAAGGGTCTCAGCCAAGTCTTGTGCTCTAGGAATGTGGACCAATGCATAGCCCAGTTGTCTTTTGAATAACAGAGGGCTGTAATTGATGCAACCCTTTACTCCTATCAGGGGTACATTGGGGAACTGCCCACAACTGGTAATGATGTCCCTGCCTTTTGTGCTTTGAGTGCACCACCTGATATCAGCTGAAGTTAAAGCAGTGAGTCTTCTAGCCCAGTTCTTTGGCTGATGAGGATTCAGAAATGCATCAGTTTTGGGCAAGTGCTTGAGCAGCCAGGTATGGAAGAGGGGAGCACAACACCTCACCAATCTTCCTCTCTGCTTTTCATTCCTTTGGTGGACAGAGTAGTAGAAATCTCCCAGTAAGGTGGGCACTGGGTTCCTCAGGATAAAAAGATGGATTGCATTCTTGCTAACAAACTTAGGCTCATCTGCAAATAAAATGATCCCATATATGCTAAGGGCCAATAAAGCACAGACTGCCTTCCACTCTCCCAAGGAGGCCTTCAGGATGGCCTGAGAAGTCAAGAAATCCAAATGTAGACCAGAGATTCCAGCCTTGGTAGTCATATTCTGCCCAATCAGAGCTGGTTCCAGATATAATGCCTTTGCCACTTCTTCATTACTTGGAAAAGCCATCTCAGGGTTGAAGGGGACTCCACCCCTGATAGGTGTACCAACCAATGATGAATACTCCTCTAATAAAGGTCCCAACTGAAAATCCTGAAAAGTGAAACACCTCAGAGGGGGATCATAGAACTGCAGGCAAGTATGAATCAGGCTCCTCTGTGAAGGGTCCAAATCCATAACCACATCAAGTATGCCTCCATAGTGTTCTCTGAATAGTGGTACATGGTCTGGAGTAATCAGGGTCTGGATCTTCCTGATGTTAGCCAACTCAGGCTCAAAGAAATGGTAGGAGATATTACTCTTCTTGGGTGCCATGTTGCTGAAGAAGAGCTGAGACAGCCGCTGAGTATAACACTGAAAATGGGCCCCTGACAGGCTAGTGCAGGTGACTGAAGCAGGTAGCTGATAGCTGAAGTAGATACTGATGAGGGTAGGTCTATGCTGATGATGGGGTCAAAACCAAGCCAAAATAAAGTATGGATACCCTGAAAAACAAATAAGCAAATGTTAAAATGATGCAATGATGATGTATGCAAATGATATGCAAGGGTTTGTGACTGAGCTGGATCTGATCAAGTGATCTGCTATAGATCCATGTATGTTCAAGAAATCCAGATGGAGGTTCATAAGTCCAGTAACCAAGGTGGGGGACTCAAATAAAGAGTCACATGTCCAGGGTTAAAATCACAAGAACTGTTCCAAAATGGAGTACTCTTAATAAAAACAAAGTAACAGGGTATGCTGAGGTCATGGGTACCTGCAAACCTGTAAACAGCCCAACCCCCTCACAGGTAGTGTTCTAAAACAAGGATCCTCAGACTTGGATCAGTTATGAGAAGTGTAAACACTTCTAACCCGGAGGTACAGTGTTTACAATAACCATAAAAGATCCTCCTCTAATTCACCTCAGTTTCTGAAGGTCAATACTGAAGGTCATCCAGACTTAGCAGGCTTCCCAGATAGCCCTAGCACTACAGGAAATCTGTAGCACAGAGTTCTCAAGAATAAACCCATATCTGAACCGTGTTTCATATTCCCGCACCAGACCGAAATGGAATGGGAAAGAACATGAACCACTCTAGCCTAGGTGTCACTCAGGTCCCAGGTATAGGAACTCACCTCTCAATAGAACCCTACCCATCAAAGCAACAAACCAGATCCAGCCAGACAGTATGACAATATGATATATATAAAGCTATAAAGAAAGCAATAAAAGAACTGTACATAAAGCAAAAATAAATAAACATACAAACACAAATAGCACATAACACCCCAGTAAAACACAAATCAAACAAGCGCTAGGAGGAACCCACAAAAAGAACCAGAAGCCCTGGTTACAGTATAAGGTTCCCCAGCAGAGTCGCCAAGCTGTCGCTCCCACCAAATGAAGCCGGGTCAAATGGGGTACAGACGCGAACGGTCGGTGAAAGAGGGATGTGAGAACACACAGGAGTGAACTCACGGGGAATGAAAAGAGTCGCCAGCTAGGCATTTTTATCCCGGAGGAAAGGCAATGCTGCATAGACCTAGAAAAGATATGGATAAGACGGTTGCGAACCAGAGAGACTGAGAAAGGGGGTTGGTTACAACCTAGGAAGGTATTAGCACCCAGATTGTCCGCCGTACTCGACGGGATCCACGCTTAAAGGATTTGTGTTTTAAAGGGGTAGTGTCAGTGCAATTTGTGTATAAAGAGAGCTGGAAAAGGTGTACAGGTGTCAGTGTAAAAGAAGTGCAAAGTGTGATATATACAGTGTCAGTGTAGGAACAGGAGTGAAATGCTCAAGATCATGAGGCTAAAAGAATAAAGCTGGAGGAGGGGGAATATACAGAGACTTTTGTTCGATAACTGTTAAGTTATGCCTACGTATCCTCTCGTGCAATGAGGAAGTCAGAACACCGTAGTTCGACCCAAAGAGACTGAAAGATGAATTGACTTGTGAACCGCTTACTTGTCTATGCTCAAGTGTATGACCTGTCTGGCTCAGGTGCAGACTGTCTTGCATTAGACGGAAGAAACAAGTTATCGTTTGTGAATGAATGAGATGAGAAAAGAATCCCGAAGGAGACGATTATTGTTTGTTTTTGAGTTTTCAGTCTTTTATTGCTTTTGAAAGTTTCTCATAAGTTAATGAGCTTAAGCCTAAACCAATGGATTTAGTAAACTCATCACATCTTCCCTCTGATTAGGGGTAATGAGAGTACTTTAAGTGTGAAGTCAGCTTCTCACACTTAATCACCTTTGATGTAGGGTTAAGATCATTAACCTACTTGTGATTATTTAGATGTTTTTGTTGTTTTTGTTTAGTGTTGAGTAATGAGATTAAGCCATAATCAAGGATTAAACAGACCCATTACACCATCCTAATAGAAGGATAATAGATGAGAATGTTAAAGCTGAGGAAAACTCCTCAACTTAATCCATGATTAGGGATTAAACTCATGACAAAACAAAGCCTTTATTAAGTGGATTTTAGTTAATGATATGATGAAGAAATGGTTTTTAGGGTTTGTAAGACAACTTGAGGGGGACTTGTCCATTAACACTAGGGTTAGTCCTTCTTGACTAATTAAGGAAGAATTAGAACCCTAATGCAAGGCCCAAGTTACAAGCTTGATGTCTTGATGATTATTAAGTGGATTGATTAAAGGAATTAAACACATTAAGGGTTTAACACTTAGGATTAAAGTTATACACTCCATCCTAATAGAAGGATGCAGGCATAAGCTTAATCACAAAGCCTTAAAGCCTTTAGGGTTTAGTCCCTGATTATGAGATGAGAAGAGAAGACTCAAAGAGACACAAAGGTAAAACTAAGTGGGGGGACTAATCAAAACCCTAATCATTGTCATGCTTGGTTGTTCCTAAGGTTTGTGAGGTTTACAAGAAAGATCTTCAGAGGAACCACCAGGAAGCAGATGAAAGGATCAGGTGAAGCAAAGTAACTTACTTCATTAAAGAAGTCAAGTCACTTGAAGAAAGAAAGTAAGAAGAGGAAGAAAGAGCAAGCTCAATCTCAAACACAAATTAAAATGCAACAATGATGCATAAGAGAGATGGAAAGAAGTTGTGAGAAGTGAAGGAAAATTCACTTCTCAAAGTTGCTTACCACCTGAAAAGTTAGTGAAAGGAATGCAATGCAATGCAAAATGAAATGAAATGGCATGAGGCAAGTCAAAACCAGAAGCATATATGAGATGATAATGATGCTATGAAATGATGCAAACATGAATCAAGACATGTGGATGATCACATGAACAAATGGATGCAAATGGAGCAAGTTTAGAACCATGAACACACATGAAAAGTTATGAGATGCAAATGACATACAGCATGGCAAATACATGATGCAATGATTAAACATGCTTCTAATATGTCTTAAGATGTCTAATGAATCAAATGGATTCACAAAATGCTATGGCAAGTCATGGTATGAATGCAAATGTAAGATGGATGCAAAAGGAAGCCCAAATTAGGGTTTATGATCAATGCATCAAACAAAAACCTAAATCAGAAGCAAACATCAAGATAAAAAATTGAAAATGCATTCAAAGGAACCCTAATCCTATACAAACTCACTGCCCAAAGGAGGGGTTCTAACTCTTAACCTAATTAGGGTTATGAATTTCCTAAGATTTCTAGGGTTTTAGGGTACCTTAACAAGAAAAATGCCAAACAAATTGAAAATGAAAGATCAAATCATGCCAATTTAATCTCACGAACTACATGCTAAACAAAATGCAATGCAAAAAGAATCAAAGTCCAACTCTCAATGGTTAGGCAGAAATGATTTTTTGAAGTTTGGATCAAAATAATGCCTTGAAATGATTTTAATTCCATGAAAAATTCTCAAAAGACATCAAGATCAAAAAAGAAATTTGGTTTGAGGGTTGGACAATGTTTCTAAATGATTATGAAGGTTTCATGAATTTATTGGTGATTTTTAAATACCTAAAAGTATTTTTAATTAATTAATTATCATTAATTAATTAAAAATAAACTTTTAAATGATTTAAAAATATTTTTTAATGCAAAAAATAAAAATAAAAATGTTTTTGGTTTCTGAAATTAAATAAAAGTTTATATAAAAATTTTGAGAATTTTTGAAAAGGTTTTGCTTTTTAAATTAAATGGACAAAAGAAATGAATAAAAATGAATTAAACTGAAAATGGGATAAGTCAACACATCCAAGGGCCATGGTTTGAACTCACACGCGCGGGAAGAGACTTGGCGCCACATCCAAGGGCTGAGATTCAAATTCGCTAATTAAATTATTAAGCCCTAATCCTGCCCTAATCACTCTCAGGCGACCGGAACACTGTTCCGGTCGTCTTCTCCGGCTATCTCATCTTTCAAACTCTCTCAATATGCCATGAAAACGTGCCAAACTCTCCAGAATCAAACATTAATCATCACTAAACCTAAACCCTACCTTAAAATCCATTCATTTCCACTGAATCATGAGGCACGAATCAAAACGGAAAACAACACAAAAATTTCAGAGATCAAATACATTCCACACACGCAACCATTTTCAATGATTCAAAGCTTAAAATGATCAGCACATTACATAGAATCAATTTGTAACTCAAAACACAAGTTCTGGAAAAATGTTCTTGGATGATACCTGAGATGGAGCTTTCGATTCCAGAGCTTTCAGGCTGTTTCTTTGGCTCAAATCTACTCCACTGATCCTCCTAAGAAGCATGCAAGGTTTGTTTGAAGTTTGCAATGGCTGGTTTGAGAGTTTGCTTGAGTTCTGTTCAATGGCAGGTGGGAATCGTGTTTTTGATTCAATGGCTTTCAGGTTGTTGTGAAGGGTGCTTTGTGATCAGGAAGGTGTGTTGAGTTGATTGGTGAAGTTTGTTTGTGTGTTTGTGGCCTGTGTGATGAGTTTCGAAGGCTCTTGCAAATGAAAGTGAAAATGAGAATGCTGAGTTATGGAGTGTTTCAGGCTTTCTCTCTTGTTGCTTTGGCTTGCTTTTTGCTTGTATAAACAATTGGAATTGGTCAGAAGATGTGATGTGTGCTTTATTGATTGGTATGGGTCCTTTTGCCAAAATGTCAAAGTTGTGTAAGAGAGGTATGGGCTACTTTCTAGCCAAGTACAAAGAGTGTGTTCTGCGCAGCATGATGAGGGGAAAGGCCTAGGATGGTTCAGCAAGCTAGCAAGCAAGTGGATGATAAACTATGATGAGTTTTGCAACTTGCCTTACTTTTGATTTTTGTGAAATATCTTGATCCATAGGCCACAAAAGTGAGAAGTTTCTTGGCCCATTATGATTTTTAGGTCTTGCATGATCATGTTGTGAAGTTTAGAAATGCATTTGATGACTTAATTTGCCTTGGGAAGTGAATTTGCAACTTTGCCTCTTTGGTGCATAACTTGAAATTTTGTGATTTTTGCCAACTTTGACAAGCCATAACTTTTGATCCAAAATGAATTAGGTCATGTTCTTGTACTTTTTGAAAAGGGAATGATCCATTCTACAACTTTCATGACCAAAGTTTTTCCATTTGAAGCTTTTTTGAATCAAAAAGTAAAGGTTGAAAAAGTTGCCTAAAATGACAATTCCATCAAAAGTCAAACTTGCCCAAAGAGTCAACTTTGCAAAAGCTTTGAAATTATTCAATTTTGTAAACTTCCAACATCTTCCATGATCAAATAAAGATCATATACAATCAAAATGATGAAGAACACCCCTTGGTTGGGTCATTGGGGGCCTCAGATGCCCTGATTTTGCACTGACTTGCTTGAAAAGTCAACTCTTGATCAGATGACTTCCCCATGGAATTTCTTCATGAAAATTGATATGCATACTCCCTATACCATATAGAGACCAATAGAAACAAGAATGACCAAAAAATTTGGAGTTATGGCCTTTGAAACCAAAACCCTAATTTCAGGTCATTTGTGCAGTTAAACCTGGCTCTACTTCCATACCATTCTCAGTTCTTGTGATTCTTTGACATCCTTGACTTTGAGGAGATATAATATGATGTTTGAACATGCATAGACCCCTTTGAAGTTATTGATGACCTTTGGAGTGGCTCAAGAAGCTCTTGGATTGCTCAGATCACAAACCCTAGATGCAGATGACTTTGAACCAATGCAATGAATCAAAAATGTGATATGAGATGGTATGATTGAGTTTATGCATATGAAATGATCACAAGCCATGGTGTGAATGGGTGAGGGAAAATTTGGGGTGTTTACAGCTGCCCCTATTCAAACATGAGTTAGCTGTGCAGGATGTAAGCGACGGCTTAACAGGCAAACAAGATAACTTGTGGTTGAATACCATAGACAGTCCGAAATTTGCACTCACAGAATGAAGAAGAAAAGGGATATAGACTGTAAAAGAAAGTAAAGTATATTGTAAAGTGTGGGCGACGGAGGACGACCATCGAGCAGAGGATGACTGCTGGGTAAAGAGCAATGACGGGGACGGCCGACATGCTGGGAAAAGTGCGGGAAATGAAGCAATGACGGGGACGGCCGACATGCTGGGGATAAAAAGAATTATGATGGGGACGGCCATCAAGATAAAGTTGTAAGATTCTCTGGGGATTAATGAAACATGACGGGGACGGCCATCAAGTTCAAAAAGTAAAGCAACCAACGATGGGGACGGCCATCGGGCTAAACTGATGAAGGACGATCATCAGGAAAAGGAAAAGGCACCACGACGGGGACGGCCATCGGGTTTAAAGAATAAATGAAATAAACAGATGATGAGGTACGGTCATCAAAGGTGAAGGACGATCACCTAGAAGGAGACGGCTGCTCTGTTGGGGATAAGATGAGGGACGGTCATCTAAGGTGGAGGACGACCACCTGGCAGGGTACGACTGCCGAAAATATCGCGACATAGGACGAATGCCGGATAGAAAAGGTCAACGATGGGGACGGCCATCAGATGAGCATGATGGAGGACGACCATCAAGAGGTGGAGGACGACCACCTAGCAGGGGACGGCTTCTCTCAAGGTTTATCATGACATAGGACGAATGCCAGATAACCAAAATCAACAATGGGGATGACCATTGGATAAAATGATGAAGGACGATCATCAAAAGGTGGAGGACGACCACCTAGTAGGGGACGGCTGCTAAAAATCACGACATAGGACGAATGTCGGATAGAAGATCAACGATGGGGACGGCCATCGGATGAGCATGATGAAGGACGATCATCAAGAGGTGGAGGACGACCACCTAGCAGGGGACGGCTGCTAAAAATCACGACATAGGACGAATGTCGGATAGAAGATCAACGATGGGGACGGCCATCGGATGAGCATGATGAAGGACGATCATCAAGAGGTGGAGGACGACCACCTAGCAGGGGACGGCTGCTCTCAAGGTTTATCAAGACATAGGACGAATGTCAGATAAAAAAGAAATTGCTTTGTTGGCGATCTACTGGGGAATAGTAAACACGGACGAGTGTTTACATCCAAGAAATAAAGGTATAAGTGTTTTGACGTTGTGTATAGATTAAAGATGCGGACGAGCATCCCTAAAACTACGATATGGACGAGTATCGGGTAGAAACAAATACTTGACGCATGTTCAGAGATGATGATATGGACGAGTATCAACTGGTTAACAAGGAACACGGACGAGTGTTGAATCTGAGGGGACTCTTCTGGGGAATGATAGACACAGACGAGTGTCTATATTTAAGAAGACAAAAGTGTTTGACACAGTGTATGGATTAAAGATGAGGACGAGCATCCTTAAGACTATGATACGGACGAGTATCATGTAGAAACAAACGCCTGACACATGTTCTGAGATGATGATACGGACGAGTACCAACTGGTTAACAGAGAACATGGACTAGTGCTGAATCTGCGGGGATATAAATGGTGTATACAAGATACAGACGAGTATCTGTATAAGTGTATAGATGAGTGTTTATCTGCTGGGGAGAGTGACACGGACGAGTGTCAAAAGGTGAAAAGTATGGTATAAACAAGTATCTGATATACAAAGTGTTTATGTTACTGTGCCGGAGAAAATGACATGGACGGATGTCAAGGAATTGTATATATGAGTATTTGTGAGTGCAAAAGGGACGCTTTGGTCTTTTACTGGGGATATGACACGGGCGAGTGCCACAAGGAGGTATGTACTGACGTTTGTGGGTGTAAGGCAACTGCTTTAGCTCTGTGCTCTCCGCTGGGGAATTTTGGTGAGCATTCTGTATATTGCCGATGGATTGTCATTATTCACAAGTGTCCGATTCAGAGCATGGCTTATGATTATGCAATATGTTGGATTTTTGCCGTAATGCTCCGTATTAGATGGAATGCTACGCTTTGTGGGCGAATATGATGCGAATGCTATGATTATGCAAGGATACCAATTTGGGATTCAGATCCCGTTGCTGCGGAGATCTCTGGTCGATCTGTTTGAAATGGACATCCCAGCTGGGGATGAGATCATTGGTAAATTTGATGAGATGATATCTGCTTGGGGGGATAGGTCACTGATAGACTCATCCTGATGATGAGGGACCCAGCTGGGGTTTGTAGAAGCTTTCTTCACTCTGTTGTGATCCTTTCATGCGCTGCTCTTCTGGATAGAGGCTGAAGCTCTGTGGGGAGATGGTTCCTTGACTTTTGTACTTAGCTGAGGAGGAAGAATGGTTGTCAC
Organism: Lathyrus aphaca; assembly: GCA_963966055.1. Taxonomy (NCBI): domain Eukaryota; kingdom Viridiplantae; phylum Streptophyta; class Magnoliopsida; order Fabales; family Fabaceae; genus Lathyrus; species Lathyrus aphaca. Next base: position 355,232,840 of record OZ014521.1, on the reverse strand, counting down.
CTCAGCTGGGGAGAAATAGCAAGTGGAAACTCAGCTGGGGAGAAAACACTTTGGGTGCTAAGACTGAGTGTTGATTTGTCAGCTTGCTGGGGTGAAGCTTTCATGCCCCAAGTTGCGCTTTGGATACCTGCAATCCTGCAAAGATAGGGAAACACACAAGTAATCCCGAGGTATCCTTTACTGGATTTCGTCACAGGAATTTAGACACTTCTGAGAGTAAGTATATTTCCTGCAAGCACGTAGTTTTTAGAAGAAAAGCATATGTATTTATGCAATCAGTATTTCTTAAGACATCAGACATTTTTGCAAATAAAAATGTACAAGACGAAACATGACTGAAAATCTGATTTTATTAATTCATGTGCCCTGAATTGGCGAGATACAGTCAAAGAAACAAATCCCCTGAAATGAGGAGATTGTTATAAAATGAGAAACAAAATGCTGGCAATATTGTCGACGCTTTAAGGAGCTTCCCTTCTGCTATGACTCATATGACATTTGACATCCTTCTCGTCTTGCTTTCTGAAGAAGGCTGATTCTGACAGAAGCTTGATCCTTCCGAGGCCTACCAAGTTGTAGGTGATACAGACAAATTCAGAATGCAGTTGTTCGCTTATTCCCTTATTTTGCATGGATCGCCCTTTCGGGTTTTCAATCCATCGGGATACCTATTTTTGCCTGAGTTGTCCAATGCGGCTTTTCAACTCAGCGGGTGTACATTTTTTGTTTATTTTCCCTTATTTTTGCCCGAGTCTTTTATTCTGTTTTTGACTCGCCAGGATGCCCTATTTTTGCCTGGACTTACATTCTGTTTTTGTGTCCAGCGGGTCATTTTTATGCGAAGTATTTTTTAACTGCATCTGAATTCACAGGGGACGGGAAATCTTCACCATCCATAGTGCTGAGCATCAATGCTCCACCAGAGAAAACTTTCTTTACTACAAATGGTCCTTCATAGTTCGGAGTCCACTTGCCCCTGTGGTCTGTATGAGGAGGGAGGATTCTTTTCAGCACAAGATCTCCTACTTGGTACTCTCGGTGCCTGACTTTCTGATCGAAGGCTTTCTTCATTCTTTTCTGATATAACTGCCCATGACAGATTGCAGCCAATCTTTTCTCTTCAATCAGGCTCAGTTGCTCGTATTGGGACCGGACCCATTATGCTTCGTTCAACTTAACATCCATCAGTACCCGTAGGGAGGGTAATTCAACTTCAACAGGTAGGACTGCTTCCATACCATACACAAGCTGATACGGTGTTGCCCCAGTGGATGTTCTGATTGACGTGCGGTACCCATGCAAGGCGAATGGTAGCATTTCATGCCAGTCTTTGTAGGTGACTACCATTTTCTGCACAATCTTCTTGATGTTCTTATTAGCTGCCTCGACAGCGCCATTCATCTTTGGCCTGTAAGGAGAAGAATTGTGGTATTGGATCTTGAAGTCCCGACACAGCTCTGCCATCATTCTATTATTCAAGTTGGAACCATTGTCAGTAATGATTCGCTCGAGAACTCCATATCGACAGATGATATCTCTCTTCAGAAATCGGGCTACCACTTGCCTTGTAACATTTGCATAGGAAGCTGCTTCAACCCACTTGGTAAAATAGTCAATAGCAACCAGGATGAATCTGTGGCCGTTTGAAGCAGTCGGTTCAATCTTGCCAATCATGTCGATGCCCCACATAGCAAAGGGCCAGGGTGAAGACATTACATTCAAAGGATTGGGAGGCACATGCACCTTATCCGCATAAATATGGCATTTATGGCATTTTCTGGCATAGGCACAACAGTCGGCATCCATTGTGATCCAGTAATAACCTGATCTTAGCAACTTCTTAGCCATTGCATGTCCTCCTGCATGGGTACCAAAGGATCCTTTGTGCACTTCATGCATCAACAAGTCTGCTTCTGTTCTATCAACACATCTGAGGAGCACCATATCAAAGTTCCTCTTGTACAGGGAACCATCAGTATTCAGGAAGAAACTACCATCAAGCCTTCTTAATGTCTTCTTATCATTGGAAGATGCCCCAGGTGGGTATGTTTGATCCTCCAAGAAGCACTTAATGTCATGGAACCAAGGCTTATCATCTTTGACAACATCTGCTGCGAACACATATGTTGGTCTGTCAAGTCTGGACACTGAAATCTGTGGTACAAAGTTGGCAGCTTGAACTTTGATCATGGATGAAATGGTAGCCAGAGCATCTGCAAACTGATTCTCGTCCCGAGGGATATACTCGAGCTTGACTGTTGTAAAGAAAGTCAATAACCTCCTTGTATAATCCCTGTAAGGTATCAGATGATCCTGGTGGGTGTACCATTTGCCGTTGGTTTGATTGATTACCAGAGCTGAATCTCCGAACACGGTCAATGTCTTGATCCTGAGGTCAATGGCTTCCTCAAGACCCATAATGCAAGCTTCGTATTCAGCTTCGTTGTTAGTGCAGTTGAAAGTGAGTTTTGCCGAGAAAGGCATGTGAACTCCTTTAGGTGTAATGAGTACTGCACCAACACCACGACCATTCATATTAACAGCCCCATCAAACATCATAGTCCATTCTTCTTCCGGGTTGGGCCCTTCAGTGTGAACAGGCTCTTCATGATCTTTTGCTTTTATGAACATGATGTCTTCATCAGGGAAGTCAAATCTCATTGGATGGTAATCATCAATGGGCTGCTCAACAAGATATTCCGACAATACACTGCCCTTGATGGCTTTCTGAGATGTGTATTGGATGTCATATTCTGTGAGGATCATTTGCCATCTTGCAACCTGCCCGGCGAGTGCTGGCTTCTCAAAAATATACTTGACTGGGTCCATCTTTGAGATCAATAAAGTAGTGTGGGTCAACATATACTGTCTCAGTCGGCGAGCAGCCCACACTAAAGCACAGCAAGTTTTCTCGAGCAGTGAATAACGTTGTTCACAGTCGGTAAACTTTTTGCTTAGGTAGTATATTGCATACTCTTTTCGACCAGACTCGTCATGCTGGCCCAACACACACCCCATCGACTCTTCCAACACTGTCAAGTACATGATCAGAGGTCTTCCTTCAACTGGGGGCATAAGGATTGGTGGTTCTTGCAAGTATTCTTTGATCTTGTCAAAAGCCTTCTGGCAGTCTTCGTTCCACCTGACCGTCTGTTCTTTTCTTAGCAATTTGAACAAGGGTTCGCAGGTTGTTGTAAGGTGAGATATGAACCGTGAAATGTAGTTCAATCGACCTAAGAACCCTCGAACTTCTTTTTCTGACTTCGGTGCAGGCATTTCTTGAATGGCTTTGACTTTATCAGGGTCAACTTCAATCCTTTTCTCGCTCACAATAAATCCCAGCAGCTTACCAGATCGCACCCCGAATTTGCACTTGTTGGGGTTCAACTTCAGTTGGTACTTTCTCAGACGCTTGAATAGCTTTAGCAGATTTACCAGGTGGTCTTCTTCAGTGAGGGACTTGGCAATCATATCATCCACATAACATTCGATTTCTTTATGGATCATGTCGTGGAATAATGTTACCATAGCCTGTTGATATGTTGCACCAGCATTCTTCAGTCCGAATGGCATCACCTTGTAGCAGAATGTGCCCCAGGGTGTGATGAAGGTTGTCTTCTCCATGTCTTCAGGTGACATCTTGATCTGGTTGTATCCTGAAAATCCGTCCATGAAGGAGAATAACGAGAACTGAGCCGTATTATCAACCAATACATCAATGTGAGGTAATGGGAAATCATCTTTCGGGCTGGCTCTGTTTAGATCCCGGTAGTCAACACACATCCTTACCTTGCCGTCTTTCTTAGGCACAGGTACTATATTAGCAACCCACGGCGGATAGCTAGTTACAGCAAGGAACCCGGTGTCCCATTGCTTTTGCACCTCTTCTTTGATCTTCATTGCCATGTCTGGGCGAGTGCGGCGCAATTTCTGTTTAACCGGTGGGCAGTCTTCTTTTAAAGGCAGCTTATGCATAACAATGTCGGTGTCCAACCCTGGCATATCTTGATAAGACCAAGCAAACACGTCCACATACTCTTGAAGCAGGTCAATCAGTTGTCTCTTCACTGAGTCTTGTAAGCAGGTCCCGATTTTAACTTCTTTCACGTCTTCATCTGTACCAAGATTAATCGTCTCTACCTCTTCCTGATGAGGAGTGATAACCCTTTCCTCTTGTCTCAACAATCTGGCTAGCTCTTCAGGAAGCTCATAATCTTCTTCAACCCCTTCATCAGCTTGATTGATTGGATTGTCAAAGTCATACGAAGTCATAGCCGTGCTGTTGTCGGTGCAGTCTGGAAGGCACTCTCTGCAAGGGTTCAGTTTGTTCATTTTAGTGATTGATTTTAATCTTGTTTAGAAAAGTGAAATAAAGTTGTCATTTTGAAAACATTGCCATTTATTTTTTGTACAAAAAGAAAAATGGAAAAACAGCGAGCGGAAAAGGAAAAGACTCATTTGCAAAAGATGTCTGATATTTCATTGATTAATCTTGTTGCACAAAAATTATAGATGGCCCAATTACAAAATGAGTCTTGTCATCTTGGGCAAGATGCAAGACTTGATGCATGCTTAAAATATACAGGAAATAATAATTACTCTGCAGGAGTAACTCTTATAATTTCCTGGGAAGACCATTTTGAGATACTGCTCCCCGGGATCTTTGGACGGATCCAACTTTCCAGGTTGCGGTCGCTTTCATCCTCGTCTTCCAAATTGTTGACAGCATCAGGGGTGAGCATCCCCCCACTAACAAAGTTGGGCTTCTCAGCAGCCTCTGCTTGATCTTGTTGAGTTGGTTTGTAACCCAACCCAAATCTATCCTCCTTCTTCTCCACAGGTAACAGCTTGCCCCAGCCTTGGGCAGTCCCTTCTTCAACAACCTTTCGGGCTTGTTGATAAGATGTCATTGAGGTTCCAGGTACAGCAGATGTTTCATTTATGTTCAAGGCCTCAAACCCTTGACTCATTGTTTCGTGGATATCCCCATCCATCTCAATGTATTTGTATGTAGCCAGGTGGCTAACAAAAATATCTTCCTCTCCACAAATAGTAACGACTTGGCCCTCCCACTCGAATTTTAACTTCTGGTGAAGGGTAGACGTAACTGCGCCAGCGGTATGAATCCATGGTCTACCCAACAAACAGCTGTAGGCAGGCTGAATGTCCATCACGTAGAAGGTCGTTTTGAAAGTCTGTGGGCCAATCGTTATAGGCAACTCAATTTCTCCCAGAACTGATCTCTTAGAACCGTCAAAGGCTCTCACTACCAAGTTACTGGGACGTAATGCCAATCCTCAATACTCTAGCTTCACAAGGGCTTTTATTAGGTAAGACATTAAGGGATGATCCTGTGTCTACCAGCACATGGGAAAGAACTGCACCCTTACACTCCAAGGTAATGTGCATAGCCTTATTATGATTGCGGCCTTCCGTAGTCAAATCAGTGTTGGTAAATCCTAGTCCATTACTAGCATTAACATTTCCAACTACAGCTTCCAACTGATTGACGGTGATCTCTTCCGGCACATAAGCTGCGTGCAAGACCTTTAGTAGTGCGTTCCGGTGAGCCTCGGAGCACATTAGCAGTGATAAAATGGAGATCTTGGAAGGCGTCTGGTGAAGCTGGTCCATTATCTTGTAATCACTTTTCTTGATGATTCTCATGAATTCATCAACCTCTTGATCAAAAGGGGTTTTCAAAGCCTCCTTAACAATTTGCTCTTCTTGCACCATGCTCTTCCCTTTTGCCTTGGCAGCAGCTTCTGCCTCAGCAGTGGGTCTTTGAATTTGCGGGGCAAAGAGACGTCCGCTTCGAGTGAAGCCTCCGCATCCTCCCACATTGTCTATTTGTGGTGGAGAAGTTGATGATTCGAGAGTGATTTTCTGTCCTTCGCAGTATAGATCAGAGCCGTAATGCCAAGGGATGGCATTACTGCTTTCATAAGGTACTGGCCCAGGCACTGTGATAGTGACTGGACTGATGGCAGCTGCAGAAGGGACCATGATAGTATGTGGATCATAGTATATTATAACCGGTGCTCTGATAGGAGTGGCATTTTGTGAGTTGTAGGCAGAATCATTTTCAGGATCATAATAAATTGTAACAGTTGAGACATCTTCATTGTTTGCTGTTGATGTTGTAGGAGACATTGTTGACTGGATGGGTGTTGTTGTTGTAGGAGATTCTGAATGCAGGGGTGCTGAAGTTGTAGAAGGGATGTTTGCTGATATTTGGTCCATTGAAGTAACAGATGAAGCATTTGTTGATGAAACTGAAAAGTTGTTTGGAACAATGGTTGTTGCAGTTGTAGAAGACTCGAGAACTGTTGTTAAGGAGATTGCTGGATTGGTAGGTATTGATGTTGTGATTTGAAGTAGGCCACTCTGGATGAGACCATCTATGCCATCTCTCAAGTTATCACAACCATTCACTGAAATGTTGCAATAAGCACACCCTAGCTCACATCTCGAGAATATTTGACATTCAAGGAGTTGAGCTTTAATTTCTACCAAGGGTGTCCGAATCTGACCCACACTGGTTATCAAGTAAGACGGCTTGTCTTCTTCAATAGCATTGATTCTGGGGCCACCATGGTTTGGCATAGGGTTCTTGTTAACATTCGGTGGTGGTGCAAAGTTTAGAGCCTTAGAATCTACCAAGTCCTGTACCTTCATGTGCAAAGCTCTGCACTTCTCTGTACTATGGCCAGGAGAATTCGAATGAAAAGCACATCTGGCGCTGGCGTCATAATTTCTGGGTAGACTGGCAGGATCTGGAGGTGCCAACGTCCTTAGCTCAACCAGGTTGAGTTTTAGGAGTTGTGGCAATAATGTGGCATAGGGCATAGGGATCGGATCAATCACCCTATTGGCCTGAGAGGGTCTCTGTTGATACGGTCTTTGCTGATTGTTGTTGTTGGTGTTGTTGTTGTTATAATTTCTTTGAGGTGGATATGGAGCTTGTTGCTGATAATTTTGTTGCTGTGGTTGATAAGCTGGTTGTGGATGAATTGGAGCGGGAATGGTGACTGCTGCCACAGACCTATGAACATATTGGGGTCTGCCCCTGCTGGCATGGATAGCATTGGTCTCACCAGTTCTTCTTGGGCCCACAAAAGGCTTCCTTGTGTTGCTGGATGAGCTGACACCGTTGTCAGAAATTTTGCCCATCTTTAATAGGCTCTCAATTCTTTCTCCAGCTATAACGACATCTGCAAAGTTGGTAGAAGAAAAGGCAGCTAGCCTATCAATGTATGTCCCTTGGAGGGTGTTCATAAACATGTAATCCATCTCCCTTTCTGACATGGGTGGCTGGACAGCAGCAGCTAGCTGTCTCCACCTCTGGGCGTACTCCCGGAAGCTTTCCCTGGATGACTGTGACATTCCCATCAGGAGGGTCCTGTTGGGTGCCATATCCAAGTTGTAATGGTATTGTCTGATAAAGGCCTCAGCCAAGTCCTTCCAACACCTGATGGTTGCTCTAGTCAGATGAGAGTACCATTCCCTTGAAGCTCCTGTTAAGCTATCCTCAAAATAAAACATCCATAGCTTTTCATCCATGGTGTATGCCTTCAACCTCCCCAGAAAGGATTGCAAGTGGGTCCGTGGGCAGGAAGCCCCATTGTACTTCTCAAAGCACGGTGGTTTAAATTTGTGGGGAATCCTGACCCCGTCCACTAAGCCCATGTCCATAACATCAAAACCCAAGGAGTTCTGAGACTCCAAGGACCTTAATTTTTCAGCAATTTCATCCAGCCTTCTGTCATAGGCCTCATCCCCAGCTCCCATCACTGTGAACTGATCTTCCTGGGGGTCTTCTTGCAGCACTCTTCCTGTAGTAGCATTCCCTTGTACATTAGCAGGGATGTTGATCTCTGGATGAAGGTGGGGTCCAAATACAGGTGGGTTGATATGAGGCTGCACCCTCTCATTGTTGCTTGTCCCACCAGTCCCTAGATGGGGATCTTCCTGAGTCTGCCTCTCTACTAAAGCCCTCAATCTCTCTTGGCTCTGTGCTAAACCATTCATCACCTCCATAAATTGTGTCATTTGATTCCACATTTCCAATCTCTCATTGGCCATTTGGTTCCTGACCTCTGTAAGGTCCTGTTGTACCTAGTCCATCTGTATACCCGGAAGGTTGTTGCGGGTGGGATATCTGTGTGGACGGTTGAGTGGGAACACCCGACGTCGAGCAATAGTTCCTGAGATCTCAACAGAGTTAGTAACAAAAAAAAAAAAAACCTACAAAACAAACAAAGGTTAGCATGCAATGTAGTATGCTTATTTGTTTCCAAGGTATCCGGCTTGGCACTTGGTTTTGACCTTTCCAGACCCTTGAGGAAGATGCTTTTGATGTTGCTTGAAGAATTCAGATAAAACAAACCAACACATATATTACAAAAAGTAAATGATACATAATTTGTTTTTTACAATACATGCCCTCTGAGGGGTCAAAATACAACACAAAAAGGAAAAGTACAATGAAAATGAAAGCAACAACAAACAAAAGTCAGACACCAAGTCCAAACTCATCCTCCCAAACTTCCTTTAGAAGTGATTCAGTCACAGGATCAGCTGGACGCTCTGTGAGATTCCTAATAAGGAGATTCCTGGTAGTAACAGCTGCAGTTAGCTTCTTGTGTTGACTATGGTCCTTTGACCTCTTCACACCGGCTCTAATCTTCAACTCTGAGATCTCTCTCTGGGCTGCTAGCAGGGCTTCCTGTTGCTCCTTTGCACTAGCCTCCAACTGCTCAATCTTGTCCTGATTCCTCTTATCTTCCAGAGTACGAGCTTCGGTGATCCTGACCCACCTAGCTTGACTCTCTTTCAGATACAAATCAGTCCTGGCCTTCTGGAACTGAGCCTCCTTGCAGGCATTCTTCAAAATCTGCTCTCCTGCTCTTGACTTCTTAATGTAGTCCTCTGACTTCTCAATCCTAGCTAGATGCTCCACCTTCAGCTTTTCTAACCTCTCAATGTCCAGCCGACCATCACTCCTCTCCCAGAGGGTCTTCTGTAGAGCCTGAGTCAGCTTCTCATTTCTCTCTTTTAGTTTTTCAAACTCCTCTAAGCTGACAGTGGCAGGAGGTGGTGCTGAGGATGGTCCAGGTATATCTTCCATGGTGAAGGGCATCCCAGAAAATTGAGCCCTGGCATGGGACCACTCATAGTACTGTGCTGAGGCCACATTGTTGCATCTCCCAAGAATGGTTACTCCTTTAGTCTGGACATTGTCCCAAGCCCAGGATGCTTGCCTGACAATAGCCAGATTAGGCTTATTCTCACAGTAAAGGGTCTCAGCCAAGTCTTGTGCTCTAGGAATGTGGACCAATGCATAGCCCAGTTGTCTTTTGAATAACAGAGGGTTGTAATTGATGCAACCCTTTACTCCTATCAGGGGTACATTGGGGAACTGCCCACAACTGGTAATGATGTCCCTGCCTTTTGTGCTTTGAGTGCACCACCTGATATCAGCTGAAGTTAAAGCAGTGAGTCTTCTAGCCCAGTTCTTTAGCTGATGAGGATTCAGAAATGCATCAGTTTTGGGCAAGTGCTTGAGCAGCCAGGTATGGAAGAGGGGAGCACAACACCTCACCAATCTTCCTCTCTGCTTTTCATTCCTTTGGTGGACAGAGTAGTAGAAATCTCCCAGTAAGGTGGGCACTGGGTTCCTCAGGATAAAAAGATGGATTGCATTCTTGCTAACAAACTTAGGCTCATCTGCAAATAAAATGATCCCATATATGCTAAGGGCCAATAAAGCACAGACTGCCTTCCACTCTCCCAAGGAGGCCTTCAGGATGGCCTGAGAAGTCAAGAAATCCAAATGTAGACCAGAGATTCCAGCCTTGGTAGTCATATTCTGCCCAATCAGAGCTGGTTCCAGATATAATGCCTTTGCCACTTCTTCATTACTTGGAAAAGCCATCTCAGGGTTGAAGGGGACTCCACCCCTAATAGGTGTACCAACCAATGATGAATACTCCTCTAATAAAGGTCCCAACTAAAAATCCTGAAAAGTGAAACACCTCAGAGGGGGATCATAGAACTGCAGGCAAGTATGAATCAGGCTCCTCTGTGAAGGGTCCAAATCCATAACCACATCAAGTATGCCTCCATAGTGTTCTCTGAATAGTGGTACATGGTCTGGAGTAATCAGGGTCTGGATCTTCCTGATGTTAGCCAACTCAGGCTCAAAGAAATGGTAGGAGATATTACTCTTCTTGGGTGCCATGTTGCTGAAGAAGAGCTGAGACAGCCGCTGAGAATAACACTGAAAATGGGCCCCTGACAGGCTAGTGCAGGTGACTGAAGCAGGTAGCTGATAGCTGAAGTAGATACTGATGAGGGTAGGTCTATGCTAATGATGGGGTCAAAACCAAGCCAAAATAAAGTATGGATACCCTGAAAAACAAATAAGCAAATGTTAAAATGATGCAATGATGATGTATGCAAATGATATGCAAGGGTTTGTGACTGAGCTGGATCTGATCAAGTGATCTGATATAGATCCATGTATGTTCAAGAAATCCAGATGGAGGTTCATAAGTCCAGTAACCAAGGTGGGGGACTCAAATAAAGAGTCACATGTCCAGGGTTAAAATCACAAGAACTATTCCAAAATGGAGTACTCTTAATAAAAACAAAGTAACAGGGTATGCTGAGGTCAAGGGTACCTGCAAACCTGTAAACAGCCCAACCCCCTCACAGGTAGTGTTCTAAAACAAGGATCCTCAGACTTGGATCAGTTATGAGAAGTGTAAACACTTCTAACCCGGAGGTACAGTGTTTACAATAACCATAAAAGATCCTCCTCTAATTCACCTCAGTTTCTGAAGGTCAATACTGAAGGTCATCCAGACTTAGCAGGCTTCCCAGATAGCCCTAGCACTACAGGAAATCTGTAGCACAGAGTTCTCAAGAAGAAACCCATATCTGAACCGTGTTTCATATTCCCGCACCAGACCGAAATGGAATGGGAAAGAACATGAACCACTATAGCCTAGGTGTCACTCAGGTCCCAGGTATAGGACCTCACCTCTCAATAGAACCCCACCCATCAAAGCAACAAACCAGATCCAGCCAGACAGTATGACAATATGATATATATAAAGCTATAAAGAAAGCAATAAAACAACTGTACATAAAGCAAAAATAAATAAACATACAAACACAAATAGCACATAACACCCCAGTAAAACACAAATCAAACAAGCGCTAGGAGGAACCCACAAAAAGAACCAGAAGCCCTGGTTACAGTATAAGGTTCCCCAGCAGAGTCGCCAAGCTATCGCTCCCACCAAATGAAGCCGGGTCAAATGGGGTACAGACGCGAACGGTCGGTGAAAGAGGGATGTGAGAACACACAGGAGTGAACTCACGGGGAATGAAAAGAGTCGCCAGCTAGGCATTTTTATCCCGGAGGAAAGGCAATGCTGCATAGACCTAGAAAAGATATGGATAAGACGGTTGCGAACCAGAGAGACTGAGAAAGGGGGTTGGTTACAACCTAGGAAGGTATTAGCACCCAGATTGTCCGCCGTACTCGACGGGATCCACGCTTAAAGGATTTGTGTTTTAAAGGGGTAGTGTCAGTGCAATTTGTGTATAAAGAGAGCTGGAAAAGGTGTACAGGTGTCAGTGTAAAAGAAGTGCAAAGTGTGATATATACAGTGTCAGTGTAGGAACAGGAGTGAAATGCTCAAGATCATGAGGCTAAAAGAATAAAGCTGGAGGAGGGGGAATATACAGAGACTTTTGTTCGATAACTGTTAAGTTATGCCTACGTATCCTCTCGTGCAATGAGGAAGTCAGAACACCGTAGTTCGACCCAAAGAGACTGAAAGATGAATTGACTTGTGAACCTCTTACTTGTCTATGCTCAAGTGTATGACCTGTCTGGCTCAGGTGCAGACTGTCTTGCATTAGACGGAAGAAACAAGTTATCGTTTGTGAATGAATGAGATGAGAAAAGAATCCCGAAGGAGACGATTATTGTTTGTTTTTGAGTTTTCAGTCTTTTATTGCTTTTGAAAGTTTCTCATAAGTTAATGAGCTTAAGCCTAAACCAATGGATTTAGTAAACTCATCACATCTTCCCTCTGATTAGGGGTAATGAGAGTACTTTATGTGTGAAGTCAGCTTCTCACACTTAATCACCTTTGATGTAGGGTTAAGATCATTAACCTACTTGTGATTATTTAGATGTTTTTGTTGTTTTTGTTTAGTGTTGAGTAATGAGATTAAGCCATAATCAAGGATTAAACAGACCCATTACACCATCCTAATAGAAGGATAATAGATGAGAATGTTAAAGCCGAGGAAAACTCCTCAACTTAATCCATGATTAGGGATTAAACTCATGACAAAACAAAGCCTTTATTAAGTGGATTTTAGTTAATGATATGATGAAGAAATGGTTTTTAGGGTTTGTAAGACAACTTGAGGGGGACTTGTCCATTAACACTAGGGTTAGTCCTTCTTGACTAATTAAGGAAGAATTAGAACCCTAATGCAAGGCCCAAGTTACAAGCTTGATGTCTTGATGATTATTAAGTGGATTGATTAAAGGAATTAAACACATTAAGGGTTTAACACTTAGGATTAAAGTTATACACTCCATCCTAATAGAAGGATGCAGGCATAAGCTTAATCACAAAGCCTTAAAGCCTTTAGGGTTTAGTCCCTGATTATGAGATGAGAAGAGAAGACTCAAAGAGACACAAAGGTAAAACTAAGTGGGGGGACTAATCAAAACCCTAATCATTGTCATGCTTGGTTGTTCCTAAGGTTTGTGAGGTTTACAAGAAAGATCTTCAGAGGAACCACCAGGAAGCAGATGAAAGGATCAGGAGAAGCAAAGTAACTTACTTCATTCAAGAAGTCAAGTCACTTGAAGAAAGAAAGTAAGAAGAGGAAGAAAGAGCAAGCTCAATCTCAAACACAAATTAAAATGCAACAATGATGCATAAGAGAGATGGAAAGAAGTTGTGAGAAGTGAAGGCAAATTCACTTCTCAAAGTTGCTTACCACCTGAAAAGTTAGTGAAAGGAATGCAATGCAATGCAAAATGGAATGAAATGGCATGAGGCAAGTCAAAACTAGAAGCATATATGAGATTATAATGATGCTATGAAATGATGCAAACATGAATCAAGACATGGGGATGATCACATGAACAAATGGATGCAAATGGAGCAAGTTTAGAACCATGACACACATGAAAAGTTATGAGATGCAAATGACATACAGCATGGCAAATACATGATGCAATGATCAAACATGCTTCTAATATGTCTTAAGATGTCTAATGAATCAAATGGATTCACAAAATGCTATGGCAAGTCATGGTATGAATGCAAATGTAAGATGGATGCAAAAGGAAGCCCAAATTAGGGTTTATGATCTATGCATCAAACAAAAACCTAAATCAGAAGCAAACATCAAGATAAAAAATTGAAAATGCATTCAAAGGAACCCTAATCCTATACAAACTCACTGCCCAAAGGAGGGGTTCTAACTCTTAACCTAATTAGGGTTATGAATTTCCTAAGATTTCTAGGGTTTTAGGGTACCTTAACAAGAAAAATGCCAAACAAATTGAAAATGAAAGATCAAATCATGCCAATTTAATCTCACGAACTACATGCTAAACAAAATGCAATGCAAAAAGAATCAAAGTCCAACTCTCAATGGTTAGGCAGAAATGATTTTTTGAAGTTTGGATCAAAATAATGCCTTGAAATGATTTTAATTCCATGAAAAATTCTCAAAAGACATCAAGATCAAAAAAGAAATTTGGTTTGAGGGTTGGACAATGTTTCTAAATGATTATGAAGGTTTCATGAATTTATTGGTGATTTTTAAATACCTAAAAGTATTTTTAATTAATTAATTATCATTAATTAATTAAAAATAAACTTTTAAATGATTTAAAAATATTTTTTAATGCAAAAAATAAAAATAAAAATGTTTTTGGTTTCTGAAATTAAATAAAAGTTTATATAAAAATTTTCAGAATTTTTGAAAAGGTTTTGCTATTTTAAATTAAATGGACAAAAGAAATGAATAAAAATGAATTAAACTGAAAATGGGAAAAGTCAACACATCCAAGGGCCATGGTTTGAACTCACACGCGCGGGAAGAGACTTGGCGCCACATCCAAGGGCTGAGATTCAAATTCGCTAATTAAATGATTAAGCCCTAATCCTGCCCTAATCACTCTCAGGCGACCGGAACACTGTTCCGGTCGTCTTCTCCGGCTATCTCATCTTTCAAACTCTCTCAATATGCCATGAAAACGTGCCAAACTCTCCAGAATCAAACATTAATCATCACTAAACCTAAACCCTACCCTAAAATCCATTCATTTCCACTGAATCATGAGGCACGAATCAAAACGGAAAACAACACAAAAATTTCAGAGATCAAATACATTCCACACACGCAACCATTTTCAATGATTCAAAGCTTAAAATGATCAGCACATTACATAGAATCAATTTGTAACTCAAAACACAAGTTCTGGAAAAATGTTCTTGGATGATACCTGAGATGGAGCTTTCGATTCCAGAGCTTTCAGGCTGTTTCTTTGGCTCAAATCTACTCCACTGATCCTCCTAAGAAGCTTGCAAGGTTTGTTTGAAGTTTGCAATGGCTGGTTTGAGAGTTTGCTTGAGTTCTGTTCAATGGCAGGTGGGAATCGTGTTTTTGATTCAATGGCTTTCAGGTTGTTGTGAAGGGTGCTTTATGATCAGGAAGGTGTGTTGAGTTGATTGGTGAAGTTTGTTTGTGTGTTTGTGGCCTGTGTGATGAGTTTCGAAGGCTCTTGCAAATGAAAGTGAAAATGAGAATGCTGAGTTATGGAGTGTTTCAGGCTTGCTCTCTTGTTGCTTTGGCTTGCTTTTTGCTTGTATAAACAATTGGGATTGGTCAGAAGATGTGATGTGTGCTTTATTGATTGGTATGGGTCCTTTTGCCAAAATGTCAAAGTTGTGTAAGAGAGGTATGGGCTACTTTCTAGCCAAGTACAAAGAGTGTGTTCTGCGCAGCATGATGAGGGGAAAGGCCTAGGATGGTTCAGCAAGCTAGCAAGCAAGTGGATGATAAACGATGATGAGTTTTGCAACTTGCCTTACTTTTGATTTTTGTGAAATATCTTGATCCATAGGCCACAAAAGTGAGAAGTTTCTTGGCCCATTATGATTTTTAGGTCTTGCATGATCATGTTGTGAAGTTTAGAAATGCATTTGATGACTTAATTTGCCTTGGGAAGTGAATTTGCAACTTTGCCTCTTTGGTGCATAACTTGAAATTTTGTGATTTTTGCCAACTTTGACAAGCCATAACTTTTGATCCAAAATGAATTAGGTCATGTTCTTGTACTTTTTGAAAAGGGAATGATCCATTATACAACTTTCATGACCAAAGTTTTTCCATTTGAAGCTTTTTTGAATCAAAAAGTAAAGGTTGAAAAAGTTGCCTAAAATGACAATTCCATCAAAAGTCAAACTTGCCCAAAGAGTCAACTTTGCAAAAGCTTTGAAATTATTCAATTTTGTAAACTTCCAACATCTTCCATGATCAAATAAAGATCATATACAATCAAAATGATGAAGAACACCCCTTGGTTGGGTCATTGGGGGCCTCAGATGCCCTGATTTTGCACTGACTTGCTTGAAAAGTCAACTCTTGATCAGATGACTTCCCCATGGAATTTCTTCATGATAATTGATATGCATACTCCCTATACCATATAGAGACCAATAGAAACAAGAATGACCAAAAAATTTGGAGTTATGGCCTTTGAAACCAAAACCCTAATTTCAGGTCATCTGTGCAGTTAAACCTGGCTCTGCTTCCATACCATTCTCAGTTCTTGTGATTCTTTGACATCCTTGACTTTGAGGAGATATAATATGATGTTTGAACATGCATAGACCCCTTTGAAGTGATTGATGACCTTTTGAGTGGCTCAAGAAGCTCTTGGATTGCTCAGATCACAAACCCTAGATGCAGATGACTTTGAACCAATGCAATGAATCAAAAATGTGATATGAGATGGTATGATTGAGTTTATGCATATGAAATGATCACAAGCCATGGTGTGAATGGGTGAGGGCAAATTTGGGGTGTTTACAGATGTCCCTAGGTATGTTAGTGGGATTGGGTGATTGATAAATTGATGAATTTGGTATGAAATTTAGGAATTCATGATGTCTGAATTGTATATTTATGTTGGTAGTATTAGATGTGAGTTTTCCGATGGAAAATAGTGATTTGGAATGGTTTTATACATTGTTTGAGGCTGAGAGTTGCAGGGGAGAAGTGCAGAAATCCCATGATTTTTCTGCCAAATTCGCCTTACTCGCTTAGCGAAGGATTGCTTGCTTAGCGAGCCATTGGAAACTTTCTCCTCTTCAATGAAGTAGTTTGTGCTCTTAGCGAGACCTCGAAGGGATAAAATGTGTTTTTAATTTATTAAAATTCATGAAAAATTGTGTTTTATGTTTTAGGAAGGTTGGTGTGTTGTTGATGCGGTGTGAGCACGTTTAGAGAGGTTATATGTGCATTTTGTCGATGTTGAATGTTGTTGTATGAAGCATTTGAATGCATGATGTATGTTTAGTTGCGTATGTGTTGGTGATTGAAAATTGTTAGTATGGGAAAGAATATGCATGAAGTGTTGTTATTGTTGTTGCATAATGTCGTCGTTGTTGCATGTTGTCATCGTTGGTGAGGTGATTGTGTTCAATCACAACATATGATGTGATTATGAAATAGGAATCACATTGGACTATGAAATAGGGGTCGAGGGTGTAATCATGAAAGAGGGGTTACATTGGACCATGGAAAAGGGGTCGAGAGTTTTGACGGGAACTGGATCATGAAATAAAGGTCGATTATTGGTACCACATGCATTGAGTATCATTTGCATGCATTGTTCTTGATGAGTATGATGTGGATGTATATGTTATTGATGTGTATGACGTGGATGTGTATGCTGTTGATGTGTTTGTTGTAGATGTGTAGTTGGGTTGTGATTCTTGTCATGATAAGTATGTTGTTGTTGTACTTATATGATATATGCCTTATATTTATATCATTTTCCTCTTTTAATTAATTTAAGAATCTCACCCCTTCTGTTTGAATGCTACCCCTATGTTGGTAACATGCAGATACTCAGGAGTAGTCGTGGTCGTGGCGTCCGCTCTGATATGTAACATGGGAGTCGGGAACGTTGTTATGTTGCTTTAGTTCATTTTTTATATTTTAGAACAAGTTGATGTTGTTTTAGAAGTTTTCAAACTATTTTCTATTTCAATAATATCACTGAAGTTTGGTTTTTCCGCTGTTTAATTTGAATAGTTTTCCATTCATGTTATGTATCAAATTTTAAGAGCATGTTGTATGTTGGTTGAAAGTAACACCTTGAGTTGAAAATGAAGTTTTACTCTGATATTGTCATATTTTATTTATTAAAAATGACGGGGAAAATTTAGGGTGTCACAATTGGTATTAGAGCAGGTCCGTCTGTCCGACCAAGTCGTTGAGTTGTTGTCATTGTCGTTGTTGAGGTATGTGATAGTCGTTTGTTGTTTGTATATGTGTTTTTACCATTGTTTCATGTTTTTGTTGCGTAGCAGTTGAGAATGGCTGGAAGGAATGAAGTTGCACTTGTTGCCTCTATGTAGGTTATGACTCAAGCTGTGCATAATCCGCTTAATGCTGGGACAGCGAGAATGATGAATTATGGAAGAACAATCTGCCTACTTTCAAGGGAAAGTATGACCCATATGGGGCGCAAGAGTGGATCAAGGAGATCGAGAGGATATTTCGGGTGATGGAATGTTCTGAGACACGAAAGGTGCGGTTGGGTACTCATAAGCTGGTAGGAGAAGCTGACGATTGGTAGGTTAGTACTCAACAACGATTGGAAGTGTCAGGTGAGGCAATCACTTGGACTGTGTTTAAGAGAGAGTTCTTGAGGAAATATTTTCCTGAAGATGTTCGAGGGAAGAAAGAGATAGAGTTTCTAGAATTGAAGCAGGGTAGCATGTCAATGACAGAGTACACTGCTAAGTTTTCAGATTTGGCCAAGTTCTACCTGCATTATAGTGAGGCGACTGTTGGATTCTCGAAGTGTGTGAAATTCGAGAATGGTTTGAGGCATGAGATCAAACAGGTGATTGGATATCAAAGGATCAGAAGATTTCCAGATTTGGTTGACTGTTGTAAGATCTTTGAGGAAGATAGCAAGGCTCGATCAGAGCATTTCAAAGGTTTGGCTGAGAGGAGAGGAAAGCAACAAATGCACCATGGGAAGCCTTATGAAGCTCCGGATGATAAAGGTAAGCAGGGAATTACTGATGGAAAGAAGCCAATTGAGGGAGGAGCTTCTGTTCCTGTAAAGTTTTATAGATGTGGTGAGTTGGGTCATCGTGTCAGTGAGTGCACGAGTGGTGTGAAAAAGTGCTTAAAATCTGGACAACCTGGGCATTTGATCGAAAATTGCAAGACTAACATGGTGACTTGCTACAACTGTGGAGAGCAAGGCCATATCAACATTTGTTGTCCGAAGCCGAAGAAAGCTTCAACTAGAGGGAAAGTTTTTGCTTTGATAGAAACTCATACTTCCAGTGAGGATCGCTAATCAAAGGTATTTGCTACATTAATGATACGACTTTGATTGCTATGATTGATACTGGTGCAACACAATGTTTTATTGCTGCTGATTGTGTGAAAAGATTAGGTCTTGTTGTTTCTTCGATGAAGGGAGGAATGGTTATCGAAACTCCTGCGAAGGGATCAGTGACTACTTCTCTGGTTTATTTGAAGTGTCCTTTATCGATTTATGGTAAGGACTTTGGTGTCGATCTCATTTGTTTTCCATTGGAGGGTCTTGATGTGATTTTGGGAGTGAACTGGTTGGAGTTCAACCATGTTAATATCAACTGTTACAATAAGATTGTTCAATTCCTTGCTCCGGAAGAAGAGAAGGAAGAGGGTTACTTATCTGCTAAAGGGTTGAAGTAGCTTTTGGATAAAGAAGCTCAAGTGTTGGCTTTGTTTGCATCCTTGGTGGTTGAGAACAATTTTGTAATGAATGAGTTTCAAGTGGTGAGAGAGTTTCCAGAAGTATTTTCGGATGATATTGTTGATGTACATCTGGAACAGGAACTAGAGTTTAGTATTGATCTTGTACCTGGTACTAGACCTATTTCTATAGCTCTATATTGCATGTTGGCATCAGAGCTATCGAAGTTGAAGAAAAAGTTGGAAGAGTTGTTAGAGAAGAAGTTCGTGAGACCAAGTGTGTTAACTTGGGGAGCTCCAGTGTTGCTAGTAAATAAGAAATATGGCAGTATGAGATTATGCATTGATTATAGGCAGTTGAATAAAGTGACGATCAAGAACAAGTATCCACTTCTGAGAATATATGACTTGATGGATCAGTTGGTGGGTGCTTGGGTGTTTAGCAAGATTGACTTGCGGTCGGGTTATCATCAGATACGTATAAAGGAAGAGGATATT
Organism: Lathyrus aphaca; assembly: GCA_963966055.1. Lineage (NCBI taxonomy): Eukaryota > Viridiplantae > Streptophyta > Magnoliopsida > Fabales > Fabaceae > Lathyrus > Lathyrus aphaca. The sequence goes on along the minus strand of OZ014521.1, from coordinate 355,213,298 downwards.
CAGAAGACCGCTTTCAGTACTCGGTATGGACATTATGAATATGTGGTGATGTCGTTTGGAGTTACTAATGCACCTAGAGTATTTATGGAGTATATGAATCGGATTTTCCATGAGTACTTGGATCCGTTTGTGGTTGTTTTCATATATGATATTTTGATTTACTTTAAGCCAGAAGAAGAACATGTGGAATATCTACAAATTGTATTACAAGTGTTGAAGGATAAGAAGCTTTATGCAAAGTTATATAAGTGTGAGTTTTGGTTGAAAGAGATAGTTTTCTTGGACATGTCATTTCGAGTAATGGTGTTGTAGTGGATCCATCCAAGGTAAATGCAGTTCTACAATGGGAAGCTCCAAAGTCGGTGACCGAGATCAGAATATTTTTGGGGTTAGTTGGTTATTATCGAAGATTCATTGAAGGGTTCTCGAAGTTAGCTCTTCCATTGACCCATTTAACTTATAAAGGTAAGGCATTTGTGTGGGATATTCATTGTGAGTGAAGTTTCGTTGAGCTGAAGAAGCGATTGACTACAGCTCCAATTTTAATTTTTCCTAAACCGGATGAGCCATTTGTAGTGTATTATGATGCTTCTCTGATGGGTTTAGGAGGAGTATTAATGCAGAATAACCAAATGTTGGCTTATGCTTCACATCAGTTGAGGATTCATGAGAGGAATTACCCTACCCACAATTTGGAGTTTGCAACAGTGGTGTTTGTACTAAAGATCCAGAGACATTATCTTTATGGTTCTAGATTTGAGGTGTTTAGTGATCATAAGAGCTTGAGGTATCTGTTTGACCAAAAGGAACTGAATATGAGGCAGAGACATTGGTTTGAATTTTTTAAGGATTATAATTTCGGCTTGAATTATCACCTCGATAAAGATAATGTCATAGCGGATGCTTTGAGTCGGAAAACAATTCATTTGTCGTCTATGATGATGAGAGAGTTAGAGTTGATTGAGCAATTCAGATACATGAGTTTGGTCTGTAAGCAGACATTGTATAGTGTAAAACTGGGAATGTTGAAGATTAACAATGATTTTCTCGCTAATATTAGAGAGAGCCATAAGTCATATGTGAAGTTGGTAAACTTGATGGTTAGAGATGAGCGCACGGGAAATGGTGATTTTCGTGTGGATGATCAAGGTGTGTTGAGATTTCGTGATCGAATTTGTATTCCTGAAGATCCAGAACTGAAAAGAATGATTCTTGAATAAGGACACATAAGTAGTTTGAGTGTGCACTTGGGAGCTACAAAGATGTATCAGGATTTGAAAAAGATATACTGGTGGCCTATATTGAAGCATGACGTAGCTCACTTCGTGTACGCTTGTTTGACTTGTCAGAATTCGAAGGTGGAACATCAGAAACATTTTGGTTTGATGCAACCGTTGGATATCCCATAGTGGAAATAGGATAATATCTCTATGGATTTTGTTACAGGATTACCTAATACTCCAAGAGGGAATGATGCAATTTGGGTAATTAGCTTTTCATTGCAAAGGTTGGCCGAGATTTATATTCGTGCGATTGTAAAGTTGCATGGTATTCCATTGAGCATTGTTTCGGATAGAGATCTGAGGTTCACTTCTAGATTTTGGGAGAGTTTGCTATCGGCGTTGGCTTCGAAGTTGAGGTTGAGTTTCGCTTATCATCCGCAGAAAGATAGGCAGACGGAAAGGACTATACAATCTTTGTAAGATTTTTTGAGAGCTTGTGTACTTGAACAAAGAGGCGCTTGGGTTAATCATTTATCGTTGATTGAGTTCACTTACAATAATAGTTATCATTCCAGTATCAAAATGGCTCCTTTTGAAGAATTGTATGATAGGAGATGTCGAACACCTTTGTGTTGGCATGAATCCTTTGAAAGTATAATGCTTGAACCTGAGATTGTTCACCAAACCACTGAGACGGTGAAGTTGATTTGAGAGAAGATGAATACTTCACAAAGTGGACAGAAGAGTTATCACGATGAGAATTACTCCAATAACGGGCGTTGGACGTGCTTTGAAGTCGAAGAAGCTTACCCTGAAATTCATTGGTCTATATCAGATTTCGAAAATAGTTTGGTCATTTGCTTATAGAGTGGAGTTGTCTTCGCGGTTGTCAAATTTTCATGATGTATTCTATGTTTCACAGCTTCGGAAGTATGTTCCGGATCCGTCACATGTGATACCAATGGATGAGGTGTAAGTAAGGGATAACCTTACATTTTAGGCTTTACCTGAGCATATTGATGATCGTGAAGTGAAGTAGCTGTGAGGAAAGGATATTGTTCTCATGAAGGTGGTATGGGGAGGTGCTGCTGGTGGGAGCATTACTTGGGAATTAGAAAGTATGATGCGGGAGTCTTATTCGAATCTGTTTGTGGCAGGTAATTCTCAAGGACGAAAATATTCAAGTGGGGAGATTTGTAATGCCCTAATTTATTTAAGTCGTTGTTTATTTATTTATTTCTTATATTTATGTGATTGTGTGAACCATTCTGATTAGTTGTGTTTGGTGGTGCTATAGTTGCGTGTTGTGTACCTGTGGTGAAGGGTAGGTTTAGTCGTAGGGGAAATGTTGGGATAATAACGTAGTACTTGATAATGTGTCAAGTAGAATAATTAAATTATCCTAAGTTTCTAATTTGGAATTAATTAATTAAGTTGTGGGGTGTTATATTAAATTAATTCATAATATTATAAATTAGGAGAAAGGGCTGTACAATAATTAGATGAGGAATTAGTGAGGACATAATAAGGATTCCAATATTAGGGGTCCAAGGGTTATTTTTGGAATTAGGAGAATTGGGGGAATCATTCGTGGAAAAAAATGATCGTGGAATTTTGGAAGAGCGTGAAGGAGAGAGAAGAAGAAAAAGGCAAGGCTAGAGACCAAGATTTCGTGAGAAAGGAAGAGATTTTTCATCGAATTAAGGTAAGTGTGAGATCTCTTTCATCTTTTAAGGGTATTATGATATGAATGGTAGGGTAGATGTCCTTAGGTATGTTAGTGGAATTGAGTGATTGATAAATTGATGAATGTGGTATGAAATTTAGAAATTCCTGATGTCTGAATTGTATATTTATGTTGGTAGTGTTAGATGTGAGTTTTCCGGTGGAAAATAGTGATTTGGACTAGTTTTGTACACTATTTGAGGGTGAGAGTCGCAGGAGAGAAGTGCAGAAATTGCAGGGTTTTTCTGCCAAATTCGCCTTACTAGCTTAGCGAGGGATTGTTTGCCTAGCGAGCTATTGGAAACTTTTGCCTCTTCAACGCAGTAGTTTGTGCACTTAGCGAGCAAAAGGGTCGCTTAGTGAGACCTAGAAGGGAGAAAATGTGTTTTTAATTTATTAAAATTCATTAAAAATGTGTTTTATGTTTTAGGAAGGTTGGTGTATTGTTGATGCGGTGTGAGCAGGTTTATAGAGGTTGTATGTGCATTTTGTCGATGTTGAATGTTGTTATGTGAAACATTTGAATGCATGATGTATGTTTAGTTGTGTATGTGTTGGTGATTGAAAATTGCTAGTATGAGAAATAATATGCATGAAGTGTTGTTGTTGTTGCATATTGTCGTTGTTGTTCCATGTTATCGTCGTTAGTGAGCTGATTGTGTTAAATCATGGCGTAGGGTGTGATCATGAAATAGGAATTACATTGGACCATGAAATAGGGGTTGAGGGTGTAATCATGAAAGAGGGGTTACACTGGACCATGAAAAAGGGGTTGAGAGTTCCGACGGGAACTGGATCATGAAATAGGGATCAATTATTGATACCACATGCATTGAGTCTATGGTTGAGTCTCATTTGCATGCATTGTTGTCTGTATGTATATGTTGTTGATGTGTATGATGTGGATAAATATGTTGTTGATGTGTTTGTTGCAAATGTGTAGTTGGGTTGTGATTCTTGTCGTGATAAGTATGTTGTTGTTGTACTTATGTGATATATGCCCTATATTTATATCATTTTCCTCTTTTAATTGATTTAAGAATCTCACCCCTATGTTGGTAACGTGCAGATACTCAGGAGTAGTCGTGGTTGTGGTCGTGGTGTCCTCTCTGATACGTAACATGGGAGTCAGGAATGTCCTTTTGTTGCTTTAGTTCATTTGTTATATTTTGGAACAAGTTGATGTTGTTTTAGAAGTTTTCAAACTATTTTCTATTTCAATGATATCGCTAATGTTTGGTTTTTCCGCTGTTTAATTTGAATAGTTTTCCGTTCATGTTATGCATCAAATTTTAAGAGCATGTTTTATGTTGGTTGAAAGTAGCACCTTGAATTGAAAATGACGTTTTACTCTGATATTGTCATATTTTATTTATTAAAAATGACGGGGAAAATTTGGGATGTTAGAACTCACCTACATCAAAGGGCATCAAAATGAATGTCAATCCAAAAGTCACATAACTTAAATCCTACCTTAGGGGTAGTGTTCACTAAGATTCCTTCCTTGAGTTAGTTGTTTATTCCTCTTGGATTAGGGTTCGATCTTGTGGGAAAAAAAGTTGTATTGAAAAATATACAATGCATGATATATTCAAAATGTTAATCCTTGAAAATACATGATGATCATCATATATAGCTTGGACAATTTCATTCTAGTCATATATCAAAAGAGATAATAAACTATTTGGAGGTAAGTAACAAAAAAAATATGGTTATTTGATGGATTATGAAACTGCTAATTATTTTTAACGGGGTCCTTCCTCTTTATTCTTGCCTTATTTTTTGGTCACTTTTGTGTCGGTCTTGACTTTTTCATTGATTTCGTCTAACTTGATGATAGGATGCAGAGGTTCATTTCCTTTACTCATTTCTTTCATTGTTCATTGTTTTTTCAGGTCCCTTCCTTCCTTCAATTAATATTGGTTCTTTACTTTTTGAATTAGTTTCTCCTAATGAGTTTCAAAGAATCTAAGACGTTTCATGACATCTTCACTAATGTTATACATTAATTTCAGGTGAACCTTCAAAGAGACAACTTCTAGGGTGAAAAGTGCTAGGCATCCAATAATGAAATAGTACACAAACTTACAATCGATTATTAAGAATTGGTTCTTCAAATTTTTCTTGTTTCATTTTGCCAAAAGACACCATTATCTCGACGTATCACCATAGTCTCGTTTGCGAGCAATTGAATTCTTATAGGTCACTTTCTTTGTAAGAAACGAGGCTATCTCAAATCTTTCGTAGTTTTTCCAATAGAGTGACATAATATCTCATGAGTTACCATTTCCCACCAAAACCAATTGTACGTTGAAGTTTGTCATCATATATTTTATCAATAACAAAACATGAGAGTTTAGAATCCCGTTGAAGGATATGGGTGGCATGCCTCTCCTATACGGTTCTTTTGGTGATTTTTGGTTCTCTCAGAACATCCCTATTAGTTTACCTTTTATAGAGTTAAAAGAGGTTTCTTCAGAAATAGTGAGCCCACCTAAAATATCCCGCTCATAACTAGTGCACCAGGGTCTGGAAAGATTTAGATCTTTCGAAAATTCTAACATTTTCTCCCTACAGGTCAGTCTGAATGTCAATGGAAAGTATCTCTCATGTTTGAAGTGGGTGCTCCTCAAATTTCATCAGGATGGGTAAATTTTTCCATTCCCTAAATGTTCTCTAACTACTATGTGTAACACCCCAAAATTTTCCCTCTTCTTTTTAGCATCATCATCATATCATATCATAATCATCATCAGCATGTCATATCATTAGCATCTTGCATAGAAAGATGAAGCATAACACTCGCATGTTCTAGCATAAGGCATATGATGAATCATCTGGGAAATTTGAAGCACCGCAAGTCAAAGACAAGAGCATGGTGACCTGGCAAGAAGCTTACAAGACCTTTTTCACAAGCCTAGTATCATGGTCAAGGCCCTAAAAAGGATTGAAGATCCAAATCAGATCAAAACGGTTGGCACCGGGTTATTTTGGAAGTTTCCCACCAAAAGGAGGGAGAATTCAAAATTCACTGACGTTAACCGGTTAATGCTTTGGTTAACTGGTTAACGGCTGCGAATTTTGAATTCCAGCAGCAAAATTCAGCATATGGATTTGGCTCCAATTTTGCAATTTTCTGATTTTTATTCACTTTGAATTAAGGAGAAGGATCTTGATCATTTACCAAGCCTAATTCCAAGGATAGATCCTAATCACTTTCTAAGCCAATTCCAAACCATATTTTTTTGATCCCAAACCAAAATTTTGGGCCCCAAACCTAAACCATATTTATTCCTTTTTCCTCCAAACCAAGAGGGGGCTCTCTCACAATTCTCACCTCTCATTTTTTCTGAATTTTGATCTCTCTCACCATTCTCTCAATTTTCTCTCCCAATTTTCCAAATCACTCAAAGTTCCTCTTTGAAGATCACATAACTTTGCATTAAAGTGTGTAGATCTTGGAACTAGACCTCCATCCATAGCTTCTTTGCATCAATTTGCTGGTTTCTCTACTTGATTCAGATCTGGTTTGGAGATTAGAAGTGCTTTTGGAGCCAAAATTCTGCATCAAGATCCTTTGCTTGCATTTATTTTGCATGATGTGTGAAGATTAGCACCAGATCTTCGAAGTTTTCCGTGAAATTCCTCATTTCCAGCTCGAACAACAATTACCAAAGCATACCTTAGCTTTGTAGGTTGGTTAAATTCAAATCTAGCTCTGTTTTTAGCTTATTTGCATGCTTGTGCTTAGATCCACCATGTGTTTGTGTATTTGCTTGTTTTGCTTGAAATGATTGGTCTATTTGTGATCGGATCCGTGTGTTAATGTTCATGAGCTTAATGATATTGATTAATGTGAATTGATCCATTTATTTCATGCTTAAATGGTTATTGGTCTATTGTGGAATCATTTGAATAAGCTGGTTTGAGCTGATTTTCTGCAGGTTTTTACTGCTGTTTTCACAGTGTTAACCGGTTAACGCTTTGGTTAACCGGTTAACACACCTATTTTTATGTTGTTTTTCTGCAGGTCTGGACTGGTTAACCGGTTAACGCTTTGGTTAACCGGTTAACACTGAAGCAGAGTGCCACATTTGAGCTATTTTGAATTTGTTTGATCCCATTGCTTGTCTTAATTGCCATGGATCATTATATGATCATTGAATATGCTACTTTAGGGTGTTTTGCTTGCTGGTTGATGTATGCTTTCATGTTCTCGACGCGTAAGTCATGTATTTGCAAAGCTTGGCATGTTGTTTGATCTTTGTTGATTTGAACTTTGAGCATGCTAATTCCATGATTGTGTTGATCAATTTGCTGGAATTTTGCTAACATTTCAGGGGCTCATGGTAAGAGAAGTGTGGATGTTTATCCACATTTTAACTCTTCATCTTTTCTTTCTAAGTTTCTTATGCTTTGTGAGTTTTGACGTGCCTTATGCCATCATGTGATTCAATTCTTATATTTCCCCTCTAGGAGAAACTTATCTCCTTTAGAAGAGTAAGTTGCTCTCTAGCTTTCCTCTTCATTCTTTTCTTCTCTTTGGTTCTTCTTTTCTCTTAGGATAGTTGAAACTTCACCAACCTTAGGACCACCTTTTGCATGATAATTTTAGGTTTAGTCTTTCCCATTAGACTTTTGCCTTTTGCTACTTTAGTTCTTTTTCTCTTCTCATCTCAAAACAAAACCTAAAAAATATTAATAAAGAAAGAAGTGACTTCTTGTGTAATAGCCTTATTCCATGGGGCATATGTATTCATTCCATCTTGGAATAGTGCATTTGTCTAGCATGATGCACAAGTCAGATCATGAGTTCATCTTCATTAAGAAAACCCATAGAAAATACTTCTTTTTTAATCACTAAAACACTTAATAAATTCAACAAGTCAATGAGTTTAGGCCCTTGCCCTTGGAAACAAGTCTTGGATAAATTTTCCTTACTTGGTGTGCTTGTTCTATTATTCCATCTTGGAATGTAGTAGCAAGTACACATTCCATGGAAAAGAGTTTGAGTTCATTCTCTTGTGCCACACCAATGAAAAAACTCATAAAAAACACTGGACAAACAATAAGCGTCTCTCCTTCGGGACTTCTTTTCTCATCTCCTTCGCTCCGTACGCGAACTTGCTCCTACTTGTCATTTTGCAAGATGGTAACACACTCGTCGTCCGAGCCTACAACACCTGAGCATTGACATAGGCAGTTCAAGCCTTAATACACAAGCAATTTTTTCCACCCCTAGTTAGGGGAACTACGGAGACTCTGATCCTCATGTCCAGATGAGGTACGTAGGTAGCGGGGTAGGGCCCGTTCGAGCACACTCTTTTATTTTCCCTACATTTTCTCTCTTTATTTTCGTTTATCCAGTTCAGTTCCTTTTCTTTTTGCAGCAGATTTCATTTCTTCACCCTTTGAACAGTTTCTTTGCAAGCATGGATCCCGTCGGGTACGACGGACGATCTAGGGTGCTATTACCTTCCCAGGTCGTAACTGACTCTCGAACTCAGTCTCTTTGGTTCACATGACCTTTCTCCTTCCTCTTCTTTTCTTCTGGATTGTGCAGCATTACCATTCTCGTTCCTTCGGGATAAAAATGCCTGGATGGCGACTCTACCTCTTTCTATGCAACTTTCGCGTTTGTACCAGGATGGATATCCAGGGAGTGACAGCTGGCGACTATGCTAGGGATCGAACCCAGAATCTTTGGTTTCCCCTTGAGAGTCAATCCTAGCGCTTGTTTGTTTCTGTTTTATTGGGTGTTGATTTTTTGTTGTTGCGTGTTTACTGTTGTTTATTTACAGTTTTATTTACAGCTTTATTTACAGTTTTCAGTATTTATTTTCATGCATCATATTATACTGGACTGTCTGGCTGTGCTGGTTTCCTTTTTTCTGTGGGATTGGGAACTGTTACTGAGAGATGAGCTCGTAACCGGGGCTAGAGTGTCCCTTAGGACTTATAGTGGTTCCACTTTAGCTTCATGGCATCTTGCTATGTTGGTATTAGTGAGTTCCACGCCCAGACTGGCGACCGTCTTGGGAATGTATTGATATCAGAATCTTTCTGGATCATTACAGGACCTCGATAGTTATGTGCCTCTGGGGACCGAACATTGAGGACCTTTGTGGAAACATCCCTCTCCAATGGTGACAGTGGCAGACCATATTCTGTGGCAAACCCATTCGCACCCGAGGGCCCACTAGGAACTCGCATAGGATGGTCTGATTCTTTTATAAGAACTCAGTCAAAGCATTTGGTCGTATGACGATAGTATTATACCCTTCAGGATGAATGTACTATTGTTTCTCAATTCCAGCGCTTGAAGCTGGGAACTTATAAAGGATGCTTGTTTTTCCCGGACTCACGCTGAGACCTCCCTGAGTAGTACATAATGCCAAATCGATTCCCTGATTTGGTCATGAGCCATTTCTCAGAAATGGTGAACGTATTATTGTTATTCGGCTTTGAGAGTCCATGATGTTTGACCCGGAGCACACCTGTGAGATTGGGAGGGGTTTACAATTTTGCAGGAACCCTTGACCTCATCATACCTCATTGCCAGTACAGTTCTATGATTTGATAAGGCTACATGGATTTCGGATATCTGATTTGGGACTTATTTGCGACTGAATTATGGTTCATGGGGATTTATTTAGAGGATCTTGGTTCTTGGTCACACTGGTCCAACTCCGCTTCCAGACAGTCCCAGTTGTTGATCATAGGTCTGCATTGCATTTGCATCGCATTATACTTGCATTAACTATTTGTGTTTCCATTTCAGGCTAGCATTTAGTTTCTGTACCCAGTTCTGGTATTCGTTGTTTCTCCAGATGACAGAGGTTCAAGAGTTACCCAGAAAAAGGAATGCTCATTACACTTTTCCAAAAGGACATATGGAGTATTTTCTGTCAAAATACCAGAACTGGGGCATGTTAATGCCTGGACATGGAAACATGAATAGTTACATTGAATGCATATAACGTGTTTGTTTTTTTGCAGGTAATTCTCCAAGTGTTCTAACGTTTATGCCATTTCAGGCACTATAGCTCCCAAGAAGGTTCAGAGACAGCCAGCAGTACACAGATACCCTACAAAGGTGAACAGAGTGAGAGAAATGGAGCAGATGCAAGTAGATCTGGCTGATTTAAGGACAAGAATGGACAACTTCATGACCCTCATGGCAAGGATGGTTCAAACTCAAGAGCGTTTGCGCGAAATGATGGAGAACAATCAAGCCAGGAACAATGGGACGGTAGATGGAGGTAATCGCAATGGGGCTGGCACCCGTCATGTTGAAATTCTTGTGGTGCAACCAGGGGTCACTATTGTCAATGATGGAGTGAATAACATGCAGATGGATGGGTAGGACGAACAGTTCACTTTGCTGGATGAGGCGGAAGGCCAAGGGGTTGATATGAATAGGAGGTTTAAAGAAATGGCTGAGCAAATTTGCGCCATTCAATCTCAGAGTTCTCTAGGGTTTAACATCACTGATCTGGGATTGGTGCCAGGGGTGAGAATTCCCTACAAGTTCAAGGTCCCTACTTTTGATAAGTACAATGGCACAGCTTACCCGAAAACTCATATTCAGTCTTTTGTGGGAAGGATTGTTGCGCATACAGATGATGAAAAACTGTGGATGTATTACTTCTGGGATAGTCTTGTAGGAGCTTCCTTGGAATGGTACATGAAGCTGAGCATGGTCAATATTTGAAGCTGGAAAGATTTAGCTGAGGTATTTGTGAAATAGTACCATTATAATTTGGATATGGCTCCAAATCGTACCCAGTTACAGACAATGTCTCAGAGTACTAAAGAAGGGTTCAAAGAGTACGCCCAGAGGTGGCGTCAGCTTGCTGCTCGAGTACAACCTCCCTTGTTGGAAAACGAAATGGCAGACATGTTTATGGGAACATTGCATGGTATGTTCATTGAGAGACTAACATCTTGTTCAATAACAAAATTTAACGATATCGTGATAGCTGGAGAGAGGGTTGAAACTCTTCTGAAAATGGGGAAGATTCAAGACAGTGGTGCAGGTAGCTCAAGCAATGTGAGAAAAGCTTTCAGTGGACCTCCAAGAAGAAGGGAGGGAGAAACTAATGTTGTGTACGGCCGAGGCCGGGGCCATGGATACAGAGGATTTTACGAGCAGGTGGCATCTGTCACCATTCCATCAAGTCCTGTTCAACAACCACAACAACAACAACAACAACAACAACAACAACAGTCGCAACGCAATAACTATCAGCAAAGACCCTATCAACAGAGACAAGCTCGTCCAGCTAACAGGGTGCTTGAAGCCATCCCAATGACGTACACAAAACTACTCCAGAGATTGTTAGATTTGAACTTGGTTCAGTTGAGAACATTAGCACCACCACCACCTGGAGAGCTTCCAGTGGGGTATGATGCTAATGCAAGATGCGCATTTCATTCAGGAGCTCCCGGGCACTCAATAGAGAAGTGCAGGGAATTACAGCATAAGGTCCAAGACTTGATTGATTCAAAAGCAATTAACTTCGCACCGCCTCCAAATGTTACATCAAACCCCATTCCAAATCATGGAGGGACCAGGATAAACGCCGTTGACAGTGGCGAGAGGATGAACTTGATTCTGAAAGGTGGATGACGTGAAGACTTCGTTGTTAGTGGTGAAAGACAGATTGCTAAAAGGGCAAGTATTCCCGGGTTGCGATTTCGACTGCGAAGGTTGCATGAATTCAGTCAACAGTTGTGAGGATTTGAAAGCTAGGCTGCAGTGTTTGATTGACGAGGGGTCTCTACAGTTTGACAAGGTCGACAACAGAAGTGATTGTGTGTCTACAGTGACAATTTATTTTGATCCTGCTGAGGCTCCTACCCGAAGAGAGCCGGTGACTATCTATGTTCCAGAAGTGAGTCCAGTGACCATTACTGTTCCGGGACCAGTTCCTTATGTTGATGACAAGGCCATCCCTTGGCACTATGGCTCCGACGTGTACGTAGAAGGCCAGAAAGTGGAAAGTAAAGCGTTGACAATTGACCCGACTGTCGTGAATATTGCAGAAGTTGGTGGATTTACTCGGAGTGGGTGTCTCTTTGCTCCTCAAGTTCTCAGAGGTGACCCTGAAGCTGAGGCTGCTGCAAAGGCTAAGGGTAAGCAGATAGCAACTGAAGAGGTGACAACTCCTGCTGCTAGTCAAGGCACTTTTGAAAAAGAAGTCGAGGAATTCATGAGAATAATTAAGAAAAATGACTACAAGGTGGTTGAACAGCTGAACCAGACCCCCTCCAAGATATCCATTCTGTCGTTGTTGATGTGTTCCCAAGCTCACCGGGAGGCTTTGCTAAAAGTGTTGCAAATGGCGTATGTACCACAAGAGATAATTGTTAACCAGTTGGAGGTTATGGTAGGCAGCGTGAACGCCAGCCATAGGTTGGGATTCACAAATAGGGATCTCACTTCCGAGGGACGTAACCACAAAAAGGCCTTACACATCACCATGGAGTGTAAGGGTGTTGTTTTATCACACGTCTTGGTAGATACAGGCTCTTCTCTCAATGTGCTCCCTAAGAAGGCCTTAATGAAGATGAATGTTGATGGCATTGTTTTGAGACCCAATGATTTGATTGTGAAAGCCTTTGATGGATCGCGGAGATCTGTGTTTGGGGAGGTGGAGCTACCGGTGAAGATTGGGTCTCAGGTATTCAAGAGCACGTTCTACAGTATGGATATTCAACCCGCTTATAGCTGTTTACTGGGACGTCCTTGGATTCATGCTGCTGGCGCAGTAACATCCACGTTGCATCAGAAGTTGAAGTATGTGGTAGACGACCAGGTTGTTACTATATGCGGAGAAGAAGATATTTTCGTAAGCCATCTGTCGACTTTCAAGTATGTGAAAATGGACAGAGAGATCCATGAAACACTTTGCCAGGCTTTTGAGACAGTCAATGTTAGTACTTTGTCTCCGGTTGCTGCAGTTCAGAGCAATGAAAAGGAAGGGACTCCTATTTACTCCTACAAGCAAGCTAAGAAAGTGGTCAAATCCGGAAATGCCCAGGGTTGGGGCAAGCTGTTAGAAGTGGAAAAGAAATATGACAAGTTCGGTCTCGGAAATCAACCTGGTCAGTCAAGCTGGTCTCAAGGCAATAGGCCCATAGCATTCACGAGCGCTGGAATGCTCGACTACAATTTTGTTTGTGCAATAGATGCAGAGGGGGATAGTGACTGCGACTTGGATAACTGGATTCACCCATGCGTACCTGGGGAGGAGCTCCGGAACTGGTCTGCTGAAGATTTTGTTCAAGTTACTTGGCAGTTAAAGTAATTTTCTTTGTTTCCATTTTATCATACTGCATGTCAAATCCTGCACTCTGCCCAAGGTGCATGGATCCATCTGTAGGGCCACCATGTTTTAATGCATTTACTTTTGCCATGAAATAAAGGACATTTTCAAGCAAATTGTGTTCTCTTTCTTTCGTTTTAAATTTTTTTCACAAAAACAAGTAAAATGGCAATGTTTTCTTTTTTAATGTTTTTGTGTGTTTGTGTCTCTTATAGAAAGAACCGATCTAAAATAAGCACATTATTTATGCAGTGTTGATCATTTGAATTCTTGTGATAACGTTCCTGCTATGACTATGCATGACTTCGACAATCCTATCTACCAAGCTGATGAAGGGGATGAGGAAGACTGTGAACTCCCGGAAGAATTGGCTAGGTTGTTGAAACAAGAGGAAAAGGTCATTCAGCCTCATTGAGAAGAGATAGAGATCATCAACATCGGGTCTGATGACGTAAAGAAAGAGATAAAGATTGGGGCCAGTCTGCAGGCCGAGATAAAGAAGAAGTTGATTGGTATGCTACGTGAATATTGTCGCTCCCACCAAATGAAACCTGGTGTAACACGGTGGGAGAACTGACTTTAGTTATGTTGCGGATAGCAAGAGTCGCCACCGACTTTTATTTTATCCAAGAGGAAAGGGTATAAAAGAACAGGAAAGACCTTAAGAGATATTTTTGGGTCCGGGGGGTAGGTTATGTAAAGGGAAGGTGTTAGCACCCTTTACATCCATGGTTATCCATGGGCTCTTAGTTACTTAGCTCACTTTTGAATTGTTTTTTTTTTTTTTGAAAGTGTAGTGTGTGAATAGAAAAATTTTCAGAATAGTTAATAATGATCCATGTACGGATGCGTAAAAAACTTGTTTTTTGAAAATTTGTTTGAAATTGTGGAAAATTTGAAAAGTTTTTGAAGTGAGCAAGTACATAAGAGGAACCTACCCTAAAGTTTTAAGTCTTTCTTGTTCTTTATCCTTTAATTGGTAAGACTATCCCTACTATTAAGGAGTAGGTAGTCATTACCCTGGATGTAAGGGACATGTGAGGGACATCTGTTTATGAAGGCAACTGTGGGGTGTATTAAGCATTTAGGAGGGACTATCATCATTATTCGAAGGGACTTGATTCGTAAAGGCAACCATTAGGGACTTGATGATTTTTTCTTTTAAAGGGACTTGCTTTATACACCCCACTTGACCTTATTATTTAGGCAACATAGAGGGATAGCCTTAGAAAGTGTAGGATGGCGATTAAAAATCGACTTACGTGTGTGAGTGTTCAATATTATTTATCTTATGATTAAAGTGATCTAAATTTATTTTAAGTAGCATACATGTTTTGCACTCCCTAAATTACTAGCCATAGCAAAAATAATTAAATATTTACAAAATTACATCAAGGGAGCAATTACAAAATAATTATAAAAATAATAAATAGCAAAAATATAAATATATAGCAAAATAAATAAGCAAAAATAATAAATAAATAAATAAAATAGGGGTTAGTAATAGTAATAATAAAAAATTAAATAAGGTTAGTGAAATAAGCAAAAATATTAGTAATAACATGGTTAGTAATAACAATAATTAAAAAATAAATAAAATTAACCAAAATATTATAAGAATAAAAGATTAACAATTTTTAATATAAACAATTATATTTAGAAAGAAATATGAACAAATAATTATTTTAATTTACAAATTATTAAGTTATTTTTAAATGTGTTATAAATATAAATTCAATTATTTCTAAACAAAAAAAGTTATAAAAGGTATTTACATATTATATAAAGAGAAAAATAAGTTACAAGTATATTTACAAAATTTAATTTTTTATTGATTATTACAAAAATTATATTAGAGATTATATTCAATAAATATATACATTTATATTAAGAATTAGAAAATAAAATTATTTAGAAAAATAGAATTAGGTTTTATTTTAGAAAATATTTTTAGGGTTTAATTTATAATATAAAATTATTAAAATAAACATACATATATTTATAATTACATATATAAATAATTATTTTGAATTTTAGAAAAAAATATGAGTTTAGAATTTCTAAGAAAAAAATATAAATGCTGGTTTACTAATTTAATTTATTATTATAAGAAAAAAGTAGTTAATTAATAAATAAAACAGAAAACAAATTGGTCAAAAAATAAACTTACCTTGGCTGGGTTTGAACCCAGGTCTTCAAGCTTGCCAGCATCAAAACATGCCATCAGGCCAACCATGCGTTGGTGATAATAGAATGAGTCTTGTTGGTTTTGTTCTTTGTTGCAAAAAAATCCTGGAAAAATAAAAGACACAAAAGGCCTGGGGTGGTGTTGAACCCAGGACCTTACAGATACACACATGCGCGCATTACCACCCGGCTGGAAGAGCCAATCTGCTAGAATGCTGGCTATGATTGATAATATATTAAACCTGGAAAATAGACAAAATAAATGAACAAAATGCCACAAACGGGGATCGAACCCCAGACCAAACCCTTATGTACGCACACCTTCAACCACTGGGACACAAGTTCTTGTGTGACAAATAAACAGCAAACAATCAATAAAATATTATACAAATAATTTGAATTTAAGCACGCACGGGAAGAGGTCATCTTCTACCTCCAGAACTATGAATTTAGCTGCGAAAATAGTTGGGAGTTTACCTGCGAATTTTCATACACACATACCCTGTGTTTTTCAAACTACCATCAAACAACATCAATTTATCAAATCGAGGACACCTTTGAGTCCCTTACAACCTGTACAATTCAATTATGTCCAGAAAATACATTTATATTGGGTGAATCGAAGAACCCCATTTTTGAACTCGAAACCCTAACTATGGCCGTTTGTCCATTAAGTCACGAAACCTCAAGTTTCTTGTCCAGAATTGATCTTTGGAACCTCACAAACACAAAAACTCAAACAAAATTCATTAACAATGCACAAATAAACAGAATCGAAAAATTGAAATTCAAGGCAAAGTTTGATTCGGGTAGAGCAATATGGCATGATTTGGATGAATGTGAGTGATGCTTTAGCTTCAGTGATGATCAAAGAACACGTCTATGTCTTTATTTTACCTTGAAACCTCTTGGATTGAAGAATCCGAATATGAGTTTTGCTTGAAATTTTTTGAAGTGAAACCTACCTTTGGCTGCTGGAAAATCGTGTCCCAATGTTAGGTTTATGCTAAGTACTTATATGTGAGTGAATTAGGTCAATAATATTGATTAGTTGTGTGGAAGATTTGATACTTGAAGATTGAAAAAGATTGAACTTTGAATTTCAAATATTTGCTCATGAAAGTTTACTATTTTTGGATTAATCACATGATTTCTTTCTCTTTCAACTTCAATCAATATTGATGAGATTCTAGAAGCTCAATCTTCATCCAAAAATATATTTTCATATTTTATATTTATTTAAAATGATTTTTTATGAATTAAATCAAAATAAATAAAAATAAAATAATAAAAATTATGATTTTTAATCAATTGGGTCGTGCATGATGATATGGTATGGATTGGATCACAATTTGGGCAGCCCATTTGGAAAGAAGTGGTTTTAAACCTCCATTTTCAACATAAATCATCATAAAATTTCCCAACTTTTCAAGGGCATATCTTCCTCAATTTTAAAGGTATGAGGGTGTTCTTGGACTTTTTGGAAAGCTTGAAGAGTCCTATAAACAACCCCATTGGTGTCAGGTCCATATCATTTGCCAATCTCAAGTTATGCCCTTTTGAAGTTGTTGACTTTTTGCTGACTTTTGAAATGACCTATAATGTCTTAGCTCATATCTTCCAAATGAAGCATTTTTAAGCTTAACTTGCAAGATCAAAGTTGTAGAGAATTCAATTTCCTTCAAAATGAGCTTTTAGTGGAGACTTGGTGATGAAGTATGTGAAAGTTATGGCTGGTCAAAGTTCAGTTGACTTTTACTAAGGAAACCCTAATTTAGAAACTCTTGATTATTGATGATCTGGAATATCCTTGATGAATCATGATCAACCCTTGATCAAATAATGAATTTTACTTCATATACTTGATGTTGGCAAAAAATCATGAAGTTTGACTTTGGTTTGACCACAGTTGACCTCAGTTTGACTTTTTAACTGCATTGACTGATTTTGACTTATCTGATCATCTGACTAAGCAAACTTTTGAGAAAAGTCTTGAAACTTGTCATGGGGATTCTTACACTCATATAAGATGTTATGAAGCTCACTTGAAGTCTTGGAAGTCCATTTAGTCTGATTAAAGTCAAAACCCTAGTTTTGGATACACTACTTAGGAGGTGCATTGTTTGAGGGAATTGTCAACTCTTCTGACCAATTGTGAACTTTGTGAACCTTGTGAACCATCATAAAATGTCTTGTGAACCTCATGGGAGGCATTGTGAAGCTTGTGAACCTTGTGAACCTTCAATAAGTGACTTGTAGACTTCATGAACCTCAAGAAAGGTATTGAAAGCATTATGGAACTTGTGAACCTTGTGAACCTTCAAGAAGTAACTTGTGGACTTCATGAACCTCATGAAAGGTCTTGTAAATGTTGAGAAGCTTGTGAACCTTGTGAACCTCATAAAGTGGCTTTGTAGACCTCATGAACCTCATGGAAGGTTATGTAAACATTGTGAATCTTGTGAACCTTGTGAACCTTCAAGAAGTACCTTGTGGACTTCATGAATCTCATGAAAGGTCTTGTAAATGTTGAGAAGCTTGTGAACCTTGTGAACCTTCATAAAGTAACTTGTAGACTTCATGAACCTCATGAAAGGTTATATAAGCATTGAGAAACTTGTGAACCTTGTGAACCTTCTTAGCACACAAAGTCTTGTATTGTGAGGGCAAATTTTGGGGTGCAACACCTGGTCAGAAGGGGTACAGACGCGAACGGTCGGCGAAAGAGAGAACATGAAGATGAACTGAAAAGAGTCGCCAGCTAGGCATTTTTATCCCGAAGGAAAGGTAATGCTGCATAAACCTAGGAAGAGATGGATAAGACGGTCGTGAACCAGAGAAACTGAGAAAGGGGGTTGGTTACAACCTGGGAAGGTATTAGCACCCAGATTGTCCGTCGTACTCGACGAGATCCACGCTTGAAAGTTTGTGTTTAAAGGGGTAGTGTCAGTGCTATCTGTGTGCAAAAGCTGAAAAGAATGCAAGTGTCAGTGCAAAAGAAGTGTAAAGTGAAGAAAAGGAGTGTCATTGTAAGGAAAGAGTGTAATGCTCAAGACAATGAGGCTTAAAGAATAATGCTGGAAGAGGGGGAATATACAGAGACTTTTGTTCGATAACTGTTAAGTTATGCCTACGTATCCTCTCGTGCAATGAGGAAGTCAGAACACCGTAGTTCGACTCAAAGAGACTGAAAGATAAATTGACTTGTGAACTGCTTACTTGTCTATGCTCAAGTGTATGACCTGTCTGGCTCAGGTGCTAACTGTCTCGCATTAGACGAAAGAAGCAAGTTCTCTTGTGTGAGTCAGTGAGGTGAGAAAAGAATCCTGGAGGAGACGATTATTGTTTATTTTTGGTATTTTCAATCTTTTATTGCTTTTTGTGTTTGTCATAAGTTAATGAGCTTATGCCTAAACCAAGGGTTAGTAAACTCATCACATCTTCCCTCTGATTAGGGGTAATGAAAATACCTTAAGTATGAAGTAAGCACCTCACACTTAATCACCATGATGTAGGACTAAGATCATTAACCTACTTGTGATTATTTAGATGTTTTTGGAATTTTTGTTCAGTGTTAAGTAATGAGTTTAAGCCATAATCAAGGATTTAATGGACCCATTACACCATCCTAATAGAAGGATAATAGATGAGAACATTTAAGCTGAGGAAGATACCTCAACTTAATCCATGATTAGGGATTAACCTCATGACAAAAAAAGCCTTTAACACTTAGGATTAAAGTTATACACTCCATCCTAAGAGAAGTATGCAGGCATAACCTTAATCACAAAGCCTTAAAACCTTGAAGGTTTAGTCCCTGGTTATGAGATGAGAAAAGAAGACACAAAATATGACACAAAGGTAAAACTAATGGGGGGACTAATCAAACCCTAATTGTTATCATGCTTGGGTATTCCTAGGGTTTATGAGGCTTGCAAGAGATCCTCAAGAAGAACCACCAAGGAAGAAGCAGATGAAAGGAAGAGAAGCAGAAGAAACAAGTCAACTTACTTCACTTAAGAAGATAAGTTGCTTGAAGAAAGAAGGTGAAGGAGGAACATGAATGAGCAGGCTCACTCTAATACAAATACAAAATGCAGCAATGAATGCATAGGAGAGATGAGAAGAGATTGTGAGAAGTGAAGGCAAATTCACTTCTCAAAGTAACTTACCACCTGAAAAGTTAGTAAAAGGAAATGAAATGAAATGAAGATGAAATGAATGCAAGGGTGCAAGCCAAACCCAAAAGCACATTTATGATGCAAATGATAATAAGAGTTGATGAAAATGCATACCAAATGCTATGGATGATCATACAAAGGATGGGAATGCAAATGAAGCATAAAGGAAACATGAAAGATCATGAATGTTTATGGGATGTAATGGATGCAAAACATGAAAAATGGATGATGCAATGATCAAACATGATTCTAATGTGTCCTAATATGTCTTAGAAGTCATGTGAATGCATAAAATGTCATGACAAGTTTATGTATGGATGCATATGCAAGATGAATGCAAATGAAGATACAAAATTAGGGTTTTATAAAAGGATGAGAAGCAAATGGCAAAGACAGAAGCAAATGTCATGATAAAAAATTGAAAATGCACTCAAGGGAACCCTAAACCTATACTAGGTTACCATCCAAAGGGGGAGGTCAGAAGCTAAACCTAGAAGGAGTTATGAATTTCCTAAGTTTCTAGGGTTTTTTGGGTGATCCTCAATGTAAAATGCCAAATAATTTGAAAATGCAAGATAAAAATGAAACAAAAATGTTTTTGGATGCTAGAAGTCATGCATAGAACAATGCAAAAAGAACCATTCACAAACTCAACTTGGTTTAAAAGTTATGAATTTTTGAAGTTAGGGCTAGAAAATGAACAATTTTAAGAACCCTAATTCATTGAAAAATGTCAAACCATGATCAAAACCAAAAAGAAATTTGTATGGTGAGTTTGTAAATGTTTCTAAATGTCTGAGATTGTTCTCTGATTTTTTTGGTGATTTTTAAATACTTAAATGTATTTTTAATTAATTAAAATCAATTAACTAATTAAATAAAACATTTAAATGATTTAAAAATAATTTTTTAAGTCAAAAAATAAAAATAAAAATATTTTTGGTTTGTGAAAATTAATAAAAGACTTGGTAAATATTTTCAGATTTTTTTGATCATTTTTACTATTTTAAATAATTATATGAAAAGTAATAGATAAAAAATAAAATAAAATAAAATAAAAGGAAAAGTCAGATGATCCTAAGGCTCACATTCAAATCTGGAGATGGAGGGAAGACTTGGCGCGTGATCTAAGGGTCCAAATTCAAATCAGGCTAATTAACTAATTAAACCTAATTAATTAAATTAAATGGAAATTATAAGTTAATGGGGTAATCTGGGCCATTGGTTCACACGCGGGAGACTTAATCTAAGGGCCAAGATTCAAAAACGCACTAATTACTCAGCTAACCCTAATTATGGCAAACAAACCTCAGACAACCGGAACAGTGGTTCCGGTCGTCTTCTCCGGCCAACCCTCAAGAACAAAATCCTCCCTATGTCATTTTAAGAGCTGTAAAGCTCCAAATCAAACCCCCAAACCTTCCTAAACACGAATCTACTCCCAAAACCAATTTATGTTGCCTCAAGAACAAGATACGAATCAAAACTCAAAAATGGCCAAACTTTCAGAGGTACGATACAGGCTCAATAATCAATCATTTTCAAAAATAAAAAGTGCAGAGTAATCAGTGGAGCAAGTAGATCATTTCTATAACTTAAAAAAAAGGATTCTGGAAAAAAGTTTGAAGAGGTTACCTAAGCTTGAGCTTCCTCAGTTTGGAGATTTTGGGCCTCCTCTCCTGTGCAAAAACACTCCAATGGTCCCTCTGATGAAGCTTTGATGCTTGTATGGAGTTTTTTATGAATGGTTTGAGAGCTTACACTCTTGCTGGTCAGAAATTGTGTTTTGGCTATGGGTGCTTTAAGGCATGTTTGAAGGGTGGGAAATGGTCCTCTTGTGATGCTGAGTTGTTTTGTGAAGAAAGTTTGAAGTTTTGTTAAGTGTGCTGAGAGTTTCGAAGAAAAATGCAAGAGAGGTGATTTTTGTGAACTTGAGAATGTTGAGGTTTCAGGCTGTGTTTTTGTGTGTTATGGCTTGCATAAAGTCCACATATCAAGTTGTGATAGCTTTGTGGAGTTGGTGTGGGCTATGCTGATTGGTATGGGGTGATTTGCAAAAAGTCAAGGTTGGTTGTACTTGAGGTATGGGCAAGAATGCAACTGGCCTTTTGGAATTTCCATGTGAAGTTGAGATCAAGGATGACCATAGAATCAATCTTGAGGCAATTCAGCAAGTTGAAACAAAGTTATGGGGTGTTTTGCAATTTGGAGAAAGTTTGGCCCCTTTGAGATTTCTTCATGGGCAAGGCATGAAAACTTGAGATTCTTTGGGCAATTCTGAGTTTTAGACATTTCACAATGTTAGTATGATGCTTAGAAGTGTATTTGAAGTCACAAAATGGCTTGGCAAGAGGTTTTGCAAAAATCCCTCTTTGGTACATTCTTGAAATTTATGTGATTTTTGCCAACTTTGACAAGCAATAACTTGAGTTCCATAATGAATTAGGACTTGTTCTTGTACTTTAGGAAAAGGGAATGATCCAATCTACAACTTTCATGACCAACAATATTTCATTTGAAGCATTTTTGGTTGAGAAATAGGAGGTTGAAAAACTTTCCCAAAATGGAAAGTTTACATTACAAGTCATTTCCATTTTTGGCAACTTTTGGTTTAGCTCACTTTTCTTCAATTTTGTGAACTTCCAAGCACTTAAATGATCAAATAAAGATCATATAACTTCAATTTGATGAAAAATACAACTTGGTTCCATTGATGGGGGCTTCAGATGCCCTGATTTTGCTCTGACTTATTTAAGAAGTTACCAAGTGAACATATGACTTCCACAATGAATTTCTTCATCAAACTTGGTACACATGATCCTTATAACATGTTGAGACCATTAGAAAAAATAATGACAAAAAATTTGGAGTTATGGCCTCTGAAACCAAAACCCTAATTTCAGGTCATCTGTGAAGTGAAACCCTAGCTCTGCTTCCATGCTTTGCCAGTTCTTGTGATTCTTTGAATTCCTTGATCTTTGAGGGATATAAAATGATGAGTGAACATACATGGACCCTCTTGAGATGATTGGAGGCCTTGGGAGTGGCTCAGATGGATCTTGGATTGCTCAGATCACAAACCCTAGATGCAGATGAACCTGAACCAATGTAGTGAAGCAAAAATGCAACATGATATGATATGATTAAACTTATGCAAATATGGAAGATCACAAGCCATGGTGTGAACCTAGTGAGGGAAAATTTGGGGTGTTTACAGCTGCCCCTATTCAAACATGAGTTAGTTGTGCAGGATGTAAGCGCCATGCTTAACAGGCAAACAAGATAACTTGTGGTTGAATACCAAAGACAGTCCAAAATTTGCACTCACTGGGAGAAGAAGAAAAGGGATATAGATTGTAAGATGAAAGTATAATATGATTATAAAGTGCGGGCGATGGAGGACGACCATCGAGCAGAGGACGACTGCTGGGGATAGAGCAATGACGGGGACGGCCGACATGCTGGGGAAATAAAGAGATCATGACGGGGACGACCATCGAGTAAAGAAATAAGATTCTCTGGGGATTAAAGATAAAGGCAATGATGGGGACGACCATCAAGTTCAGAGAATAAATGAAGTAATGATGAGGGACGGTCATCAAAGGTAAAGGACGATCAGCTAGTAGGGTGTCGCTCCCACCAAATGACACCCAAGTCAGAAGCGGTACAGACGCGAACGGTCGGTGAAAGGAGGAGAGAGAACACACAGGGGTGAACTCAAAAAGACAAGAGTCGCCAGCTAGGCATTTTTATCCCGGAGGAAAGGCAATGTTACATAGACCTAAGAAAAGATATGGATAAGACGGTTGCGAACCAGAGAGACTGAGAAAGGGGGTTGGTTACAACCTGGGAAGGTATTAGCACCCAGATTGTCCGCCGTACTCGACGGGATCCACGCTTAAAAGATTTGTGCTCAAAAGGGGTAGTGTCAGTGTTATTTGTGTATCAAAGCTGGAAAGAATGCAAGTGTCAGTGTAAAAGAAGTGTGAAATGTATAAGTAAAGTGTCAGTGTAAGGACAAGAATGAAATGCTCAAGACCATGAGGCTTAAAGAATAAGGCTGGAAAGAGGGGGAATATACAGAGACTTTTGTTCGATAACTGTTAAGTTATGCCTACGTATCCTCTCGTGCAATGAGGAAGTCAGAACACCGTAGTTCGACTCAAAGATACTGAAAGATAGATTGACTTGTGAACTACTTACTTGCCTATGCTCAAGTGCATGACCTGTCTGGCTCAGGTGCAAACTGCCTTGCATTAGACGGAAGAAGCAAGTTCTCGTTTGTGAGTGAATGAGGTGAGAAATGAATCCCGGAGGAGACGATTATTGTTTGTTTTTTTGAGTTTTCAGTCTTTTATTGCTTTGTGGTGTTTATCATAAGTTAATGAGCTTAAGCCTAAACCAATGGGTTAGTAAACTCATCACATCCTCCCTCTGATTAGGGGTAATGAGAATACCTTAAGCATGAAGTAAACATTTCACACTTAATCACCATGATGTAGGATTAAGATCATTAACCTACTTGTGATTATTTAGATGTTTTTGTTGTTTTTGTTTAGTGTTAAGTAATGAGTTTAAGCCATAATCAAGGATTTAATGGACTCATTACACCATCCTAATAGAAGGATAATAGATGAGAACATTTAAGTTGAGGAAGACCCCTCAACTTAATCCATGATTAGGGATTAACCTCATGACAAAAAAAAACCTTTATTAAAGTGGATTTTAGATAATGGTAAGATGAAGAAGTCATTTTTATGATTTGTGAGACAACTTGAGGAGGACTTGTCCATTAACACTAGGGTTAGTCCTTCTTAGCCAATTAAGGAAGAGTTAGAACCCTGATGCAAGGCCCAAGTTACAAGCTTGATGTCTTGATGATTATTAAGTGAATTGATTAAAAGATTTAAACACATTAAGGGTTTAACACTTAGGATTAAAGTTATACACTCCATCCTAATAGAAGGATGCAGGCATAATCTTAATCACAAAGCCTTAAAGCCTTTAGGGTTTAGTTCCTGATTATGAGATGAGAGGAGAAGACTCAAAGATGACACAAAGGTAAAAGCTAAATGGGGGACTAATAAAACCCTAATTGGTATCATGCTTGGAGATCCTAGGGTTAATGAGGTTTGCAAGAAGATCTTCAGAGAAACCACCAGGAAGGAAGCAGGTGAAAGGAGCAAGAAGCAAAGAGAAGCAAGACAACTTGCTCCACTTAAGAAGACAAGTTGCTTGAAGAAAGAAAGTAAGAGAACAAGAATGAGTAAGCTCAATTCAATACACATACAAAATGCAGAAAAGGAAGTATGAAAGAGATGAAAAGAGAATGTGAGAAGTTAAGGCAAATTCACTTCTCAAACAACTTACCACCTGAAATGTTAGCACAAGAAATGAAATGTAATGCAAATGAGATGAAATGTGATGATGCAAACCAAAACCAGGAGCAAGATCATGAAGTGAATGATGCTAAGAGATGATACAATCATGAGGCAAGGCATGGGAATGATCAAACAAGCATATGGATGCAAAAGAGGCATGCTTTGAACCATGAAAGTTCATGAAAAGTTATGAAATGTAATGGGCATACAACATAGCAAATGAAAGATGCAATGATCAAACATGATTCTAATATGTCCTAAGATGTATTATGAATCAAATGAATGCACAAAATGTCATGGCAAGTCATGGTATGCAAGCAAATGAGAAATGGATGCAAAGGAAGGCAAAAATTAGGGTTACATGCATCACACAAAGCAAAAATCCAAAACCAGAAGCAAATGACATGATAAAAATTTTAAAATGCAATCAAAGATACCCTAAACCTATACAAACTCACTGCCCAAAGGAGAGGATCCAATTCTTAACCTAGTGAAAGTTATGAATTTTCTAAGATTGCTAGGGTTTTAAGGTACCTTGCCAAAAAAATGCTAAACAAATTGAAAATGCAAGATCAATTCAAACCAATTTTATCCTATAAACTACATGCTATACAAGATGCAATGCAAAAGGAATCATCATTCAACTCTTAATGGTTAGGCAGGAAGAAATTTTTGAAGTTTGAAACAAAATATTGCCTTGAAATGAAATTAAATCCAATGAAAATGATCAAAAGCCATCAAGAACAAAAAAGAAATTTGGTTTGAGAGTTGGACAATGTTTCTAAATGTTTTTAAATGCTATGTGAATTTTTTTGTGATTTTTAAATACCTAAATGTATTTTTAATTAATTAATTTTCATTAACTAATTAAAAATAATCATTTAAATGATTTAAAAATAATTTTTAATGCAAAAAATAAAAATAAAAATATTTTTGGGTTCTGAAAATTAATTAAACCTTTGACAAAAAATTTCAGAATTTTTAAATGGTTTTTACTATTTTTAATAATTCGTATAAACTAAATATGAAACAAATGAATTTAAATGAAATTTAAAAAAAAAATGAGAAAGTCAAACAGATCAAAGGCTGAGGTTCAAACTTGGGGACGCGTGAATTGACCTGGCACGCAAACGAACGACTCACATTCAAACTGGCCTTATTAAGTCATTAGCCCTAATCCTAGCCCTAATCACTTTCAGATGACCGGAACAGTGTTCCGGTCATCTTCTCCGGCAAGGTGTTCATGCTATCTCACTCCCTACGCATCAAAACTTCACCAAAATCTCCTGATTCAATCCTTAAACATCATTAAACCTAAACCCCACCCCAAAAATCATTTATTTTCACTGAATCATAAGAATCAAAGCAAAACTCATTTCACGGGCAAAGTTTCAGAACAAGCATACATATGGCCATTTTTCACTCATTTTCAAACAAGCTCCAATGATCCTCCTTTGAAGCTTTTGACACTTAGCTGGAGTTTATATGGCCTCCAGAGAGAGTTGGCAGAAGCTCAGGTCAAGGGAGTGTGGAAATCGTATTTTTGATTGTGATGGTTTCAGGGACGAATGAGGGTAGGGAAATGATCAGGGGAGAATGCTGAGTGATTCTATGAAGTTTGTTTTTATGTTTGATGCTTGTGTGATGTGTTTCGAATGAAAATGCATAAGAGGGAAAAGCTTTGTGATATGGCTTGGAGAGAGTTTCAGGCTTGTGTGTGTGGTGTGTTATGTTGTATTTGGTCCACTTATCACAACTAGAGAGGTCAGAGGAGTGGTTGTGCCCTATTGTGATTGGTATGGGTCTTTATGCAAAAAGTCAAGTTTTGTGTAAGAGAGGTATGGGTCAATGGTAGGCCAAGGACAATAGGGGTGTCCTGCGCAGCAAGGAATGAGGAGGGCCATGGGATCAGTTTTGAAGCCAATTACCAAGTGGATTAGGGTTTGTATGATGTTTTGCAACTTTGTGACTTTTTGCCCCTTTTGTGATTTCTTGATCCACAAGTCATGAAAATGGGCAAACCTTTGATGCATTCTGACTTTTAGGCATTGGTTTATGTTTGTGCAAATATTAGAAGTCACTTTGAGGTCTTATTTCACCTTGGCAAGGGATTTTGCAACTTTGTTTCTTTGGTACATAACTTGAAATTATGTGATTTTTCCCAACTTTGACAAGCCATAACTTTTGATCCATAATGAATTAGAATGATTTCTTGTACTTTTGAAAATGGAATGATCCATTCTACAACTTTCATGACCAAAGTTTTCTCATTTGAAGCATTTTTGAATCAAAAAGTAAGGGTTGAAAAAGTTTCCCAAAATGGCAAGTTTCCATTACAAGTCATTTTCCCAAAAAGGCAACTTTACAAATGGCTTGAAATCCTTCAATTTTGTGAACTTCTAACATCTTCTATGATCAAATAAAGATCATACACAATCAAAATGATGAAGAACACCCCTTGGTTGGGTCATTGGGGGCCTCAGATGCCCTGATTTCACACTGACTTGCTCAAGAAGTCAACCCTTGATCAGATGCCTTCCCCATGGAATTTCTTCATGAAAATTGATATGCATGATCCCTATACCATATAGAGACCAATAGAAACAAGAATGACCAAAAAAATTTGGAGTTATGGCCTTTGAAACCAAAACCCTAATTCTAGGTCATCTGTGCAGTTAAACCTGGCTCTGCTTCCATGCCTTTCTCAGTTCTTGTGATTCTTTGACTTTCTTGACTTTGTGAGGATACAATATGATGCTTGAACATACATGGACCCCTTTGAAGTGATTTAATACCTTTGGAGTGGCTCAAATAGCTCTTGGATGGCTCAGATCACAAACCCTAGATGCAGATGACTTTGAACCAATGCAGTGAAACAAAAAGTACAATATGAAATGATATGATTGAACTTATGCATATGAAGATACCACAATCCATGGTGTGAATGGGTGAGGGAAAATTTGGGGAAAATTTGGGGAAAATTCTAGGAGCTGAGCTTTAATCTCGACCAGAGGTGTCCGAATCTGTCCAACACTGGTGATTAAGAAAGATGGCTTGTCTTCCTCAATGGCATTAATTCTTGGCTCTCCATGATTGGGCATGGGATTCTTGGTGACACTTGGAGGGGGTGCAAAGTTGAGGGCTTTAGAATCCACCAAATCTTGTACCTTCATTTGTAAAGCCCTGCATTTTTCCATATTGTGGCCAGGTGCATTGGAGTGGAAAGCACATCTGGCGTTGACATCATAATTTCTTGGCAGATTAGAGGGATCTAGTGGTGCCAATGTCCTTAATTCAACCAAGTTGAGTTTCAGGAGTTGTGGCAATAAGGCAGCATAAGGCATAGGGATAGGGTCAATCACCCTATTTGCCTGTGATGGTCTTTGCTGAAAAGGTCTTTGCTGTTGATTGTTGTTGTTGTTGTTGTAGGTCCTCTGTGGCGGATACTGGACTTGCTGTTGTTGATATGTTGGTTGCTGAGGAATTGGAGTTGGAATAGTGACAGCTGCCACTGACCTATGAACATACTGAGGTCTGCCCCTGCCGGCATGAATGGCATTTGTCTCACCGATTCTTCTAGGTCCCACGAAAGGCTTCCTGGGATTACTTGACGAACTTGCACCATTATCAGAAATCTTCCCCATCTTCAGAAGGCTTTCAATTCTTTCTCCAGCTATGACTACGTCAGCGAAGCTGGTGGAAGAAAAGGCAGCTAGCCTATCAATATATGTCCCTTGCAGAGTATTCATAAACATGTCGGCCATTTCTCTTTCCGACATGGGTGGCTGGACAGCAGCAGCAAGCTGTCTCCACCTCTGGGCATATTCCCTGAAGCTTTCTCTGGAGGATTGAGACATTTCCATCAGAAGGGTTCTGTTGGGAGCCATGTCCAGATTGTATTGGTACTGCCTGATGAAGGCTTCAGCTAGGTCCTTCCAGCATCTGATAGTAGCTCTGGTCAAGTGAGAGTACCACTCCCTTGAAGCCCCAGTCAAACTGTCTTCAAAGTAAAACATCCACAGTTTTTCATCCATGGTATATGCTTTAAGCCTTCCCAGAAAGGACTGCAAGTGAGTTCGTGGACAGGAAGTTCCATTGTACTTCTCGAAGCACGGGGGTTTAAACTTGTGGGGAATCCTTACCCCATCCACTAAACCCATATCCATAACATCAAAACCTAGGGAATTTTGAGACTCTAGAGATCTCAACTTCTCAGCAATTTCATCAAACCTCCTATCATAAACTTCATCCCCAGCTCCCATTACAGTAAACTGTTCTTCTTGGGGGTCTTCTTGTAAGATCCTTCCTCCAGTAGTATTTCCTTGCACATTTCCCGGGATGTTGACTTCCGGATGTAGATGAGGCCCATATACTGGTGGATTAACATGAGGCTTACCCCTTTCATTGTTACTTGTTCCTCCAGTTCCCAGAGGAGGCTCTTCCGGGGTTTGTCTTTCTACCAATGCCCTCAACCTTTCTTGACTTTGGGCCAAGCCATTCATTACTTCCATGAATTGGGTCATTTGGTTTCTCATCTCCAGCCTTTCATTAGACATCTGAGTCCTGACCTCTGTCAGATCTTGCTGTACTTGATCCATTTGGATACCAGGAAGGTTGTTGCGAGTAGGATACCGGTGCGGTCAGTTGAGAGGGAACACCCGACGGCGAGCAATAATTCCTGAACCATAACAGAGTTAGAAACAAAATAAAGTAAAGACAAACCTACAAAACAAAACAACAGTTAGTATGCAATGCAGTATGCTTATTTATTTTCCAAGGTATCCGGCTTGGCTCTTGGTTTTGACCTTTCCAGACCCTGAGGAATATACTTTGATGTTGCTTGAGAGAAAGAAAACTTAGTGAAACAAACTGACAAATACATTACAAATGGTGGATCATACATAGATTGTTTTTTACAACACATGCCCCTGAAGGGTCAAAATACAACATAAAAAGAAAAGTACATCAAATGGAAATAACAACAAGCAAAGTAGTCAAACATCTAAGCCAAATTCATCCTCCTTAACCTCCTTCAAAAGTGCTTCAGTTACAGGACCAGCCGGATGCTCTGTGATGTTCCTAATAAGAAGGTTCCTGGTGGCAATAGCAGTGGTCAGCTTCTTGTGCCTGTCTTGGTCCTTTGACCTCTTCACACCAGCCCTAAGCTTCAATTCTGAAACTTCCTTCTGGGCTGCCAGCAAAGCTTCCTGTTGCTTCTTCTCATTGGCCTCTAACTGCTCAATCCTGGCTTGAGTTCTCTTATCTTCTTGAGTGCGAGCTTCAGTGATCCTGACCCACCTAGCTTGACTTTCCTCCAGATAGAGATCAGTCCTAGCCTTCTGAAACTGGGCCTCTTTACAGGCATTCTTCAATATTTTCTCTCCAGCTCTTGATTTCTTGATGTAGTCCTCTGCTTTCTCAATCTTGGCCAGATGTTCTACCTTAAGCTTCTCCAACCTCTCAATTTCTAGACGACAATCACTCCTCTCCCAGAG
Source organism: Lathyrus aphaca (assembly GCA_963966055.1). Taxonomy (NCBI): domain Eukaryota; kingdom Viridiplantae; phylum Streptophyta; class Magnoliopsida; order Fabales; family Fabaceae; genus Lathyrus; species Lathyrus aphaca. The sequence goes on along the minus strand of OZ014521.1, from coordinate 355,182,775 downwards.
GGTCTTCTTCAGAGCTTGAGACAGATTCTCATTCCTTTCCTTCAGTTTCTCAAATTCTTCCAGGCTGACAGTGGCTGGAGGTGGTACTGTGGATGGTCCAGGTGCATCCTCAATGGTGAAGGGCATCCCAGAAATCTGAGCTCTAGCATGAGACCATTCATAATACTGAGCTGAAGCCACATTATTGCATCTTCCAAGAATGGCCATCCCTTTGGTCTGGATGTTGTCCCAAGCCCAGGATGCTTGTCTGACAATAGCTAGATTAGGCTTTATTTCACAATACAGGGTTTCAGCCAAGTCTTGCACTCTAGGAGGATGAACCAAAGCATAGCCCAGTTGTCTTTTAAACAGCAAAGGATTGTAGTTGATGCAACCCTTCACTCCTACTAGAGGCACATTGGGGTACTGCCCACAGCTAGTGATTATGTCTCTGCCCTTGGTGCTTTGGGTGCACCATCTGATGTCATCTGAAGGCAGAGCAATGAGTCTCTTAGCCCAATTCTTCTGTTGGTGAGGATTCAGGAAGGCATCAGTCCTAGGTAAGTGTTTGAGCAGCCAGGTGTGAAATAGAGGAGCACAGCATCTCACTAACTTCCCTCTCTACTTCTCATTTCTTTGGTGGACAGAATAATAGAAATCCCCCAGCAATGTGGGTACTGGGTTCCTCAAAAGGAAGAGATGAATGGCATTCTTGCTGATAAACTTGGGCTCATCTGCAAATAGTATAACCCCATATATACTGAGGGCCAACAATGCACAAACTGCCCTCCATTCCCCCAAAGAGGCCTTCAGGATGGCCTGAGAAGTCAGAAAGTCTAGGTGCAAACCAGGGATCCCTGCCTTTGTTGTCATGCTCTGCTCAATCAAAATAGGCTCCAGGTGCAGTGCTTTTGCCACTTCTCCAATGCTGGGAGAAGTCATCTCTGGGTTGAAGGGGATATCACCCCTGACAGGTACGCCAATCAATGATGAGAACTCCTCCAGCAAAGGTCCCAGCTGAAAGTTCTGGAAAGTGAAACATCTCAAAGGAGGGTCATAAAACTGTAGGCAAGTGTGGATCAAACTCCTCTAAGAAGGATCCAGATCCATAACCATATAAAGGATGCCTCCATAATGCTTTCTGAATAATGGGATGTGGTCTGGAGTGATAAGTGCCTGGACCTGCCTGATGCCAGTCAGCACAGGCTCAAAGAAATGGTATGAAATGTTGCTCTTCTTGGGTGCCATGACTGCTGATGAAGAGCTGAAAACAAATGTTGATGATGAAGACTGATACTGGAGATGAGCCACTGATAGGCTGAGGATGATGATGGAGGTAGCTGAAGCAGGCAACTGATGAAGATAGTTGAAGCAGATAACTGATGAAACAGAGGTCTATGCAGATGAAGGGGTCAAAACCAAGCCAAAATGTAATGTGGATACCCTGAAAAACAAATAAACAAATGTTAAATGATGCGAATGATGAGTATGCAAATGATATGCAAGGGTTTGTGATCAAGCTGGATCTGATTATCTGTCTTGATATAAAAGGCCCATGTATGTTTAAGAAGTCCAGATGAAGGTTCAGAAATCCAGTAACCAAGGTGGGGGACTCAAATAAAGAGTCACATGTCCAGGGTTGAATCACAAGAACTGTCCAAAGTGAAGCATTCTTAAACAAAACAAGTATCAGGGTATGATGTGGCCAAGGGTACCTGCAAACCTGTAAACAGCCCACCCCCCTCACAGGTGGTGTTTTAAAACAAGGATCCTCAGACTTGGATCAGTTATGAGAAGTGTAAACACTTCTAACCCAGAGGTACAGTGTTTACAATAACCATAAAGGATCCTCCTCTAATTCACCTCAGTTTCTGAAGGTCATAATAAAGGTCATCCAGACTTAGCAGGCTTCCCAGATAGCCTTAGCACTACAGGAAATCTGTAGCACAGAGTTCTCAAGAAGAAACCCACATCTGAACCGTGTTTCATATTCCCGCACCATACCGAAATGGAATGGGAAAGAACATGAACCACTCTAGCCTAGGTGTCACTCAGGTCCCAGGTATAGGACCTCAAACTCTCAATAGAACCCCACCCACCAAAACAAAAAACCAGATCCAGCCAGATGACAGTATGACAGTATGATATATAAAGCTGTAAAGAAAGCAATAAATAACTGTACATAAAGCAATAAATAAAGCAACTATATACACACAATTAGCACATAACACCCCAGTAAACACAAATCAAACAAGCGCTAGGAGGAACCCACAAAAATAACCCGAAGCCCTGGTTACAGTATAAGGGTCCCCAGCAGAGTCGCCAAGCTGTCGCTCCCACCAAATAACACCCAAGTCAGAAGGGGTACAGACGCGAACGGTCGGCGAAAGGAGGAGAGAGAACACACAGGGGTGAACTCAAAAAGACAAGAGTCGCCAGCTAGGCATTTTTATCCCGGAGGAAAGGCAATGCTGCATAGACCTAAGAAAAGATATGGATAAGACGGTTGCGAACCAGAGAGACTGAGAAAGGGGGTTGGTTACAACCTGGGAAGGTATTAGCACCCAGATTGTCCGTCGTACTCGACGGGATCCACGCTTAAAAGATTTGTGCTCAAAAGGGGTAGTGTCAGTGTTATTTGTGTATCAAAGCTGGAAAGAATGCAAGTGTCAGTGTAAAAGAAGTGTGAAATGTATAAGTAAAGTGTCAGTGTAAGGACAAGAATGAAATGCTCAAGACCATGAGGCTTAAAGAATAAGGCTGGAAAGAGGGGGAATATACAGAGACTTTTGTTCGATAACTGTTAAGTTATGCCTACGTATCCTCTCGTGCAATGAGGAAGTCAGAACAGCGTAGTTCGACTCAAAGAGACTGAAAGATAGATTGACTTGTGAACTGCTTACTTGCCTATGCTCAAGTGTATGACCTGTCTGGCTCAGGTGCAAACTGTCTTACATTAGACGGAAGAAGCAAGTTCTCGTTTGTGAGTGAATGAGGTGAGAAAAGAATCCCGGAGGAGATGATTATTGTTTGTTTTTTTTGAGTTTTCAGTCTTTTATTGCTTTGTGGTGTTTATCATAAGTTAATGAGCTTAAGCCTAAACCAATGGGTTAGTAAACTCATCACATCCTCCCTCTGATTAGGGGTAATGAGAATACCTTAAGCATGAAGTAAACATTTCACACTTAATCACCATGATGTAGGATTAAGATCATTAACCTACTTGTGATTATTTAGATGTTTTTGTTGTTTTTGTTTAGTGTTAAGTAATGAGTTTAAGCCATAATCAAGGATTTAATGGACTCATTACACCATCCTAATAGAAGGATAATAGATGAGAACATTTAAGCTGAGGAAGACCCCTCAACTTAATCCATGATTAGGGATTAACCTCATGACAAAACAACACCTTTATTAAAGTGGATTTTAGATAATGGTAAGATGAAGAAGTCATTTTTATGATTTGTGAGACAACTTGAGGAGGACTTGTCCATTAACACTAGGGTTAGTCCTTCTTAGCCAATTAAGGAAGAGTTAGAACCCTGATGCAAGGCCCAAGTTACAAGCTTAATGTCTTGATGATTATTAAGTGAATTGATTAAAATATTTAAACACATTAAGGGTTTAACACTTAGGATTAAAGTTATACACTCCATCCTAATAGAAGGATGCATGCATAATCTTAATCACAAAGCCTTAAAGCCTTTAGGGTTTAGTTCCTGATTATGAGATGGGAGGAGAAGACTCAAAGATGACACAAAGGTAAAAGATAAATGGGGGACTAATCAAACCCTAATTGGTATCATGCTTGGAGATCCTAGGGTTAATGAGGTTTGCAAGAAGATCTTCAGAGAAACCACTAGGAAGGAAGCAGATGAAAGGAGCAAGAAGCAAAGAGAAGCAAGACAACTTGCTCCACTTAAGAAGACAAGTTGCTTGAAGAAAGAAAGTAAGAGAACAAGAATGAGCAAGCTCAATTCAATACACATACAAAATGCAACAAAGAAAGTATGAAAGAGATGAAAAGAGAATGTGAGAAGTGAAGGCAAATTCACTTCTCAAACAACTTACCACCTGAAATGTTAGCACAAGAAATGAAATGCAATGCAAATGAGATGAAATGTGATGATGCAAACCAAAACCAGGAGAAAGATCATGAAGTTAATGATGCTAAGAGATGATACAATCATGAGGCAAGGCATGGGAATGATCAAACAAGCATATGGATGCAAAAGAGGCATGCTTTGAACCATGAAAGTTCATGAAAAGTTATGAAATGTAATGGGCATACAACATAGCAAATGAAAGATGCAATGATCAAACATGATTCTAATATGTCCTAAGATGTATTATGAATCAAATGAATGCACAAAATGTCATGGCAAGTCATGGTATGCAAGCAAATGAGAAATGGATGCAAAGGAAGGCAAAAATTAGGGTTACATGCATCACACAAAGCAAAAATCCAAAACCAGAAGCAAATGACATGATAAAAATTTTAAAATGCAATCAAAGATACCCTAAACCTATACAAACTCACTGCCCAAAGGAGAGGATCCAATTCTTAACCTAGTGAAAGTTATGAATTTTCTAAGATTGCTAGGGTTTTAAGGTACCTTGCCAAAAAAATGCTAAACAAATTGAAAATGCAAGATCAATTCAAACCAATTTTATCCTATAAACTACATGCTATACAAGATGCAATGCAAAAGGAATCATCATTCAACTCTTAATGGTTAGGCAGGATGAAATTTTTGAAGTTTGAAACAAAATATTGCCTTGAAATGAAATTAAATCCAATGAAAATGATCAAAAGCCATCAAGAACAAAAAAGAAATTTGGTTTGAGAGTTGGACAATGTTTCTAAATGTTTTTAAATGCTATGTGAATTTTTTTGTGATTTTTAAATACCTAAATGTATTTTTAATTAATTAATTTTCATTAACTAATTAAAAATAATCATTTAAATGATTTAAAAATAATTTTTAATGCAAAAAATAAAAATAAAAATATTTTTGGGTTCTGAAAATTAATTAAACCTTTGACAAAAAATTTCAGAATTTTTAAATGGTTTTTACTATTTTTAATAATTCGTATAATCTAAATATGAAACAAATGAATTTAAATGAAATTTAAAAGAAAAATGAGAAAGTCAAACAGATCAAAGGCTGAGGTTCAAACTTGGGGACGCGGGAATTGACCTGGCGCGCAAACGAACGACTCACATTCAAACTGGCCTAATTAAGTCATTAGCCCTAATCCTAGCCCTAATCACTTTCAGATGACCGGAACAGTGTTCCGGTCATCTTCTCCGGCAAGGTGTTCATGCTATCTCACTCCCTACGCATCAAAACTTCACCAAAATCTCCTGATTCAATCCTTAAACATCATTAAACCTAAACCACACCCCAAAAATCATTTATTTTCACTGAATCATAAGAATCAAAGCAAAACTCATTTCACGGGAAAGTTTCAGAACAAGCATACATGGCCATTTTTCAATCATTTTCAAAACAAATCACATCATGATAATCAGTGAAGCATAAGAAAGCATTTAGAAACTAAAAATGGAATTTCTGGAAAAATAAATGCCATAGCTACCTGAGCTTGAGCTTTCGAAACAGGGACTTTCTGGCTGCTTCTTTGGTTCAAACAAGCTCCAATGATCCTCCTTTGAAGCTTTTGACACTTAGTTGGAGTTTATATGGCCTTTAGAGAGAGTTGGCAAAAGCTCAGGTCAAGGGAGTATGGAAATCGTATTTTTGATTGTGATGGTTTCAGGGACGAATGAGGGTAGGGAAATGATCAGGGGAGAATGCTGAGTGATTCTATGAAGTTTGTTTTTATGTTTGATGCTTGTGTGATGTGTTTCGAATGAAAATGCATAAGAGGGCAAAGCTTGGTGCTATGGCTTGGAGAGAGTTTCAGGCTTGTGTGTGTGGTGTGTTATGTTGTATTTGGTACACTTATCACAACTAGAGAGGTCAGAGGATTGGTTGTGCCCTATTGTGATTGGTATGGGTCTTTATGCAAAAAGTCAAGTTTTGTGTAAGAGAGGTATGGGTCAATGGTAGGCCAAGGACAATAGGGGTGTCCTGCGCAGCAAGGAATGAGGAGGGCCATGGGATCAGTTTTGAAGCCAATTACCAAGTGGATTAGGGTTTGTATGATGTTTTGCAACTTTGTGACTTTTTGCCCCTTTTGTGATTTCTTGATCCACAAGTCATGAAAATGGGAAAACCTTTGATGCATTATGAATTTTAGGCATTGGTTTATGTTTGTGCAAAGATTAGAAGTCACTTTGAGGTCTCATTTCACCTTGGCAAGGGATTTTGCAACTTTGTTTCTTTGGTACATAACTTGAAATTATGTGATTTTTCCCAACTTTAACAAACCATAACTTTTGATCCAAAATGAATTAGAATGAGTTCTTGTACTATTTGAAAAGGGAATGATCCATTCTACAACTTTCATGACCAAAGTTTTCTCATTTGAAGCATTTTTGAATCAAAAAGTAAGGGTTGAAAAAGTTTCCCAAAATGGCAAGTTTCCATTACAAGTCATTTTCCCAAAAAGGCAACTTAGCAAATGGCTTGAAATCCTTCAATTTTGTGAACTTCTAACATCTTCTATGATCAAATAAAGATCATACACAATCAAAATGATGAAGAACACCCCTTGTTTGGGTCATTGGGGGCCTCAGATGCCCTGATTTCACACTGACTTGCTCAAGAAGTCAACCCTTGATCAGATGCCTTCCCCATGGAATTTCTTCATGAAAATTGATATGCATGATCCCTATACCATATAGAGACCAATAGAAACAAGAATGACCAAAAAAATTTGTAGTTATGGCCTTTGAAACCAAAACCCTAATTCTAGGTCATCTGTGCAGTTAAACCTGGCTCTGCTTCCATGCCTTTCTCAGTTCTTGTGATTCTTTGACTTTCTTGACTTTGTGAAGATACAATATGATGCTTGAACATACATGGACCCCTTTGAAGTGATTGAAGACCTTTGGAGTGGCTCAAATAGCTCTTGGATGGCTCAGATCACAAACCCTAGATGCAGATGACTTTGAACCAATGCAGTGAAACAAAAAGTACAATATGAAATGATATGATTGAACTTATGCATAGGAAGATACCACAAGCCATGGTGTGAATGGGTGAGGGAAAATTTGGGGTGTTTACACAGGGGACGGCTGCTCTTTATCACGACATAGGGCGAATGTCGGATAGAAAAAGTCAACAATGGGGACGGCCATCGGATAAGCATGATGAAGGACGATCATCAAGAGGGAAGGACGATAACCTAGCAGGGTACGGCTGCTCTCGGGGTTTATCATGACATAGGACGAATGTCAGATAACAAAATCAATAATGGGGACGACCATCAGATAAAATGATGAAGGACGATCATCAAGAAGGTGAAGGACGATCACCTAACAGGGGATGGCTGCTCTGTTGGGGATAAGGATGAGGGACGGTCATCCAAAGGTGAAGGACGATCACCTGGCAGGGTACGGCTGCCGAAAGTATCACGACATAGGACGAATGTCGGGTAGAAAAGGGTTCCAATAATGGAGACTCCGCTGGGAGAAGGATGAGGGACGGTCATTCGAAGGTGAAGGACGATTACCAGGAAGGGTACGGCTGTCGAAAGTATCATGACATATGACGAATGTCAGAGGGAAAAAGAAATCTTGCTGGGGACCTCGCTGGGGAATGGTAAACACGGACGAGTGCTTACATCCAATAAACAAAAGGTATAAGTGTTTGACATTGTGTATAGATTAAAGATGCAGACGAGCATCCTTAAGACTACGATACGGACAAGTATCCGTAGAAACAACACTGACGTATGTTCAGAGATGATGATACGGACGAGTATCAACTGGTTAACAAAGAACACAGACGAGAGTCGAATCTGAGGGGAAAAAGGTGTGTATACAAGATACGGACGAGTATCTGTATGAGTAAATATTAGCATTGGTGAGACACAGACGAGTGTTCAACTTGCTGGGGAGAGTGACACGGACGAGTGTCAAAAGAGAAAGTGTATAAATCATGATCTTGAGTGTAAAAGGTAATCTAGTGATCTGTGGGGATAAGATGACACAGACGGGTGTCAACAAGAGTGTATTATAAATAAGTGTTTGTCAACCATGCTGGGGGGTGGTGACACGGACGGGTGTCAGGAGTGCGTATAGGTATCTGTTTGTAGAAAGTGTTCTGGCAACTTTACTGAGGAATGATGGCACAGACGAGTGTCAAAAGGAGCATGTATCTGTATTTTGAGAGTGCAAAGGGGACGCATTGGTTTTTATGTACAAGGGATGTATTTTGTATATTGATGATGAAGTATCGTTGATATTTACAGGTGGCTAATTCAAAACCTGACTTGTGATCTATTCAGTATGTTTGATTTTTGCCGTAATGCTCGGTATTAGACGGAATGCTACGCTTTGAGGGGAAATATGATGTAAATGCTATGATTATGCAAAAGATACCGATCTGGGACTTGGATCCTGCTGCTGTGGAGATCTCCGAATGATCTGCTTGAAAGGATATCCCAGCTGGGGAGGAGATCATTGGTAGATCTGATATATGGCTCTGCTTGGGGAAATAAGTCACTGATAGACCTATCTTGGTAATGAGGAGCCCAACTGGGAATATGGAAGCTTCCGTCACTTTGTTGTGTGAGAATTTCAGACATTTCTCATCTGGGAGAGGCTGGATCTCTGTGGGGAGATGCTTCCCTGCCTAGTACTCTATTAGGGGAAGAAAAGACCACTGAACGGTCTTCCTAGAGATTTCTATGGGGATCCTGTTGAGGATGATGCTACTTGATAACTCGGCTGGGGATATGGGCATCTTCTGGTACTGCTCTGAAGAAAGATGTGTTGGAGGAGTGATACCTGAAAACTCTGATGGGGAGAAAGCATTTCTGGTGCTGTTTGGAAGATGTGCTGAGGAAATAATGATCTGGCAACTTTGCTTGGGAAAAACCTTACATGCTCCATGTTGCGCTCTGAATACCTGCAATCCTGTTACAACAAAGAAACTCCAGTATCCCGAGGTATCCCTTACCGGATTCCATCATAGGAGTTAGACATTGCTGGAAGTAAAAATATATTTCCTGCAAGCATGTGATTAGAAAGGCACATCTGTTTTTATGCAAACATTATATCAGGGATATCGGACATTATTGCAAACGAGATAAAAATGTACAGGACGAGATGTGACTGAAAATTCTGGTTTTATTAATTTGTGTGCCCTGAATTGGCAAATACAGTCAAAGAAATAAATCCCCTGAAATGAGAAGATTGTTACAAATTGAGAAAAATGAAGATGCTGGCAATGTTGACGACGCTTTAGCGAGCTTCCTCTTGCTATGACTCGTATGACCTTGACGTTCTTCTCATCTTGCTTTCTGAAGAAGGCTGATTCTGACCGATGCTTTGACCTTTCGAAGCTTGCCATGTTGCGAGTGATACAGACGAATTCAGAATGTAGTTGTTCGCTTATTCTCTTATTTTGCGTGGATCGCCCTTTCGGGTTTTCAATCCACCGGCATACCCATTTTTGCCTGAGCTGTCCAATGTGGCTTTTCAACTCAGCGGGTGTACATATTTTTTTGATTTTCCCTTATTTTTGCCCGAGTCTTTTATTCTATTTTTGACTCGCTAGGATGCCCTATTTTTGCCTGGACTTACATTTTGTTTTTATGTCCCGGGGGTCATTTTATGCGAAGTATTTTTTAACTGCATATGAATTCACAGGGGATAAGAAATCTTCACCATCCATAGTAGTGAGCATCAATGCTCCACCAAAGAACACTTTCTTCACTATGAACGGACCATCGTAATTCGGAGTCTACTTTCCCCTGTGGTCTGTATGAGGAGGAAGGAGTCTTTTCAGCACAAGATCTCCTACTTGGTATTCCCGAAGCCTGACTTTCTGATCAAAGGCTTTCTTCATTCTCTTCTGATATAATTGCCCATGACAGATTGCAGCTAATCTCTTTTCTTCGATCAGATTCAGATGATCGTACCGAGAACGGACCCATTCTGCTTCATTCAACTTGACATCCATCAGTACCCACAATGAGGGTAACTCAAATTCAACAGGTAGGACTGCCTCCATACCATACACAAGCTGATACGGTGTTGCCCCAGTAGACGTTATGATTGATGTACGGTACCCATGCAAAGCAAATGGTAGCATTTCATGCCAGTCTTTGTAGGTGACCACCATCTTTTGCACAATCTTCTTAATATTCTTATTAGCTGCCTCAACAGCGCCATTCATCTTTAGCCTGTAAGGAGAAGAATTGTGGTGTTGGATTTTGAAGTCCCGACACAGTTCTGCCATCATCTTGTTGTTCAAATTGGAACCATTATCAGTAATGATTTGCTCGGGCACTCCATACCGACAGATGATGTCCCTCTTCAGGAATCTGGCTACCACTTGTCTGGTGACGTTTGCATACGAAGCTGCTTCAACCCACTTGGTAAAATAGTCAATGGCTACCAGAATGAATCTGTGGTCATTTGAAGCAGTCGGTTCGATTTTTCCAATCATATCAATGCCCCACATGGCGAAGGGCCAGGGTGAAGACATCACATTCAAAGGATTCGGAGGCACATGCACTTTGTCTGCATAAATCTGGCATTTGTGACACTTTCTGGCATAGGCACAACAGTCTGCATCCATTGTGATCCAATAGTAACCTGATCTTAATAACTTTTTAGCCATTGCATGCCCTCCAGCATGGGTACCGAAAGATCCTTCATGCACCTCGTGCATCAACAAGTCTGCCTCTTTCTTATCAACACATCTGAGAAGTACCATGTCAAAATTTCTCTTGTACAATGAACCATCAACATTCAGGAAGAAACTACCAGCTAGCCTTCTTAATGTCTTCTTATCATTGGATGATGCCCCAGGTGGGTATGTTTGATCCTCTAAGAAGCGTTTGATGTCATAGAACCAAGGCTTATCATCTTTAGCAATGTCTACTGAGAATACGTATGCTGGTCTGTCAAGTCTGGATACTGAAATCCGAGAAACAAAATTGGCAGCTTGAACTTTGATCATGGAGGAAATGGTAGCCAGAGCATCTGCAAACTGATTTTCATCTCGAGGGATATACTCAAGTTTGACTGTGGTGAAGAAAGTCAGTAATCTCCTCGTATAATCCCGGTATGGAATCAAATGCTCCTGGTGAGTGTACCATTTGCCGTTGGTTTGATTGATTACCATCGATGAATCTCCGAATACAGTTAAAGTCTTGATCCTGAGGTCAATGGCTTCCTCAAGACCAATGATACAGCCTTCGTATTCAGCTTCGTTGTTAGTGCAGTTAAAGGTGAGTTTTGCTGAGAAAGCCATGTGAACTCCCTTAGGTGTAATGAGTACTGCACCAACTCCGTGACCATTCATATTAACAGCCCCATCAAACATCATTGTCCGTTCTTCTTCTGGGTCAGGCCCTTCAGTGTGAATGGGCTCTTCATGATCTTTTGCTTTTATGAACATGATGTCTTCATCAGGGAAGTTAAATCTCATAGGCTGGTAATCATCAATGGGTTGCTCAGCCAGATAGTCAGACAGTACACTGCCCTTGATGGCCTTTTGAGATGTGTACTGAATGTCATACTCTGTTAGAATCATTTGCCATCTTGCAACCCTTCCAGTAAGTGCTGGCTTCTCAAATATGTACTTGACTGGGTCCATCTTTGAGATCAACAAAGTAGTGTGGGTCAACATATACTGCCTTAGTCGGTGAGCAGCCCACGCTAAAGCACATCAATTTTTCTCGAGCAGTAAATAACGTTGTTCACAGTCGGTAAACTTTTTGCTTAGGTAGTATATTGCATACTCTTTTCGACCAGACTCGTCATGTTGGCCCAACACACACCCCATTGACTCTTCTAATACTGTCAAGTACATTATTAGAGGTCTTCCTTCAACTGGAGGCATAAGAATTGGAGGTTCTTGTAAGTATTCCTTGATTTTGTCAAAAGCCTTCTGGCAGTCTTCATTCCACCTGACCGTTTGTTCTTTCCTTAACAATTTGAACAGGGGTTCACAAGTTGAAGTAAGATGAGATATGAACCGTGAAATGTAGTTCAATCTACCTAAGAACCCCCGAACCTCTTTTTCAGTTTTTGGTGTAGGCATCTCTTGAATGGATTTGACTTTGTCAGGGTCAACTTCAATTCCCTTTTCACTTACAATGAACCCCAGCAGCTTACCGGAACGCACCCCAAATGTGCACTTGTTGGGGTTTAGCTTCAGCTGATACTTTCTCAGACGCTTGAATAGCTTTAACAGATTCACCAGGTGGTTTTCTTCAGTGAGGGACTTGGCAATCATGTCATCCACATAACATTCAATTTCTTTGTGGATCATGTCATGGAATAATGTTACCATAGCCCGTTGATAAGTGGCACCAGCATTCTTTAGTCCAAACGACATTACCTTATAACAGAATGTGCCCTAGGGTGTGATGAAAGTTGTCTTCTCCATGTCTTCAGGTGACATCTTGATCTGATTATACCCTGAAAATCCGTCCATGAAGGCGAACATCGAGAACTGAGCCGTGTTGTCGACCAATACATCAATGTGAGGTAATGGGAAATCATCCTTCGGGCTAGCTCTATTCAGATCCCGGTAATCGACACACATCCGTACTTTGCCATCCTTCTTAGGCACTCGTAAAATGTTAGCAACCCACGGCGGGTAACTAGTTACAGCAAGGAAACCGGCATCCTACTGTTTTTGTACCTCTTCTTTTATCTTCATGGCCATATCCGGGAGAGTACGGCGCAATTTCTGTTTTACTGGAGGACAGTCTTCCTTTAGAGGCAGCTTGTGCATAACAATGTCGGTATCTAGACCTGGCATATCTTGATAAGACCAAGCAAAAACATCCACATACTCCCGAAGCATGTCAATAAGTTGTTCTTTCACTGAATCTTGCAGACGGGCCCCGATTCACTTCTTTCAAATCTTCTTCGGTACCAAGATTAACTGTCTCAACTTCCTCCTGATGAGGAGTGATAACCTTCTCCTCTTGTCTTAACAATCTGGCTAGCTCTTCAGGTAGCTCGTAATCTTCTTCAACCCCTTCATCGGCTTGATTAATCGGATTTTCGAAATCATACGAAGTCATAGCAGTATCGTTGTCGGTGCAGTCTGGAGGGCACTCTCTGCAAGGGTTTAGATTGGTTCATTTTAGTGATCAGTTTTATCTTGTTTAGAAAAAGTGAAAAAATGAAGTTATTATTTTGAAAAACATTGTCATTTTATTTTTGTATAAAAAATGAAAAATGAAAAACAGTGAGCGGAAAAATAGAAAAAAAAAAAGAGACTCATTTGCAAAAGATGTCCTGATATTCATTAATTGATCGTTTGCACAAAATACAAGATGGGCCGATTACAAAATGAGTCCTGACACCTTGGGCAAGATGCAGGACTTGATGCATGCTAAAAGACAGGAAAAAATAATTACTCTGCAGGAGTAACTCTTATAATTTCCTGGGAAGACCAGTTTGAGACTTAACTCCCCGGGATCTTTGGACGTATCCAGTTTTCCAGGTTGCGTTCGTTTTCTTCCTCGTCTTCCAGACTGTTCACAGCATCCGGGGTAAGCATTCCCCCGCTGACAAATTTGGGCTCCATTATAGCCTCTGGTTGATCTTGTCGAGTTGGTCTGTAACCCAACCCGAATCTGTCTTCTTTCTTTTCTACTGGCAGCAACTTGCCCCAGCCTTGAGCGGTACCCTCCTCAACAACCTTCCGGGCCTGTTGATACGAAGTGATGGAAGTTCCAAATACAGCAGTCGCTTCATTGATGTTAAGGGCCTCAAATCCCTAACTCATAGTCTCATAGATCTCCCCATCCATCTCTATATACTTGTAAGTAGCCAGCTGGCTAACAAAAATGTCTTCCTCTCCGTAGATTGTGATGATCTGGCCTTCCCACTCAAATTTTAACTTCTGGTGAAGGGTAGATGTAACAGCGCCAGCGGCGTGAATCCAGGGTCTACCCAACAGACAGCTGTAGGCCGACTGTATGTCCATCATGAAGAAGGTAGTTTTAAAGGTCTGTGGGCCAATCAACACAGGTAGATCAATCTCTCCAAGCACTGATCTCTTAGAGCCATCAAATGCTCTCACCACCAAATTACTTGGACGTAATGCCAAACCATCATACTCCAGCTTCACCAAGGCTTTCTTTGGGAGGACATTGACCAAAGACCCAGTGTCTACCAGTACATGAGAAAGAACAACACCTTTGCATTCTAAGGTGATATGTAAAGCCTTGTTATGATTGCGCCCCTCCGTTGTTAAATCAGCATTTGTGAAGCCCAGTCCATGACTGGTGTTAACATTTGCAACCACTGTTTCCAGCTGATTAACCGTAATCTCTTCTGGCACGTATGTTGCGTGCAGGACCTTCAACAATGCATTCCTATGGGCTTCGGAACACATTAACAGTGATAATATAGAGATTTTGGAGGGTGTCTGATGAAGCTGGTCCACCACTTTGTAATCACTCTTTTTGATTATTCTCATGAACTCGTCCACCTCTTATTCAAAAGATGCCTTCGGAGTTTCTTTAACAGCTGGCTCTTCGAGTACCACATTCTTCCCTTTTGCTTTAGCAGCAGCTTCTGCTTCAGCATTAGGTCTTGGTGTTTGTGAGGCAAAAAGGCGTCCGCTTCTGATGAAGCCTCCGCCTCCCCCAACATTGTCAACTTGTGGTGAAGAGGTTGATGAATCTAGAGTGATCTTCTTTCCGTCGCAGTAGAGATCAGAGCCATAGTGCCAAGGTATGGGATTACTACTTTCATAAGGAACAGGTCCAGGCACCGTAATGGTGACCAGACTGATTGCTGCAGCGGAAGGAACTGTGATGGTATACGGGTCGTAATAGATTGTGACTGGAGATCTGACAGTGGGTGTTGTAGTTTGCTGTTGGAAAATGTTGTTGGGATGAACATTTGTTGGGTCATAATAGATCGTGACCGTTGAGACATATTCATTAATGTTTGCTGGTGTTGTAGGCAATTCCATTGATAAGATGGGTGCTGATGTTGTAGAAGTAAATGTTGCTGAACTCTGGTTCGTTGAAACAGTGGATGGAGTGATTGCTGGAGTTGTGGATGAATCAGTGGGAATGATAGTTGCTGTTGCTGTAGGAGGATATGTTTTTGCTGAAGAAAGAATTGTTGATGATGTAGGAGAATCTGTTGTTGCTAAAGAAAGAGTTGTTGAAGGAGCCGTTGTGGTTATCTGCAAAATTCCATCTCTAATGAGGGCATCTATGCCAAACCTTAGCTTCTCACAACCATTAATAGCAGTTTTACACGATTCGCAGCAGGCCCTACAGCCCGGGAACACTTGGCATCTTAAGATTTGAGTTTTGACTTCTGCCAACGGTGTTTGAATCTGTGCAACATTGTCAATCAGTGCAGATGGTTGATTCTCTTCTATGGCATTAATCCTGGGCCCACCATGATTAAGCATAGGATTCCTGTTAACATTCGGAGGAGGTGCGAAATTGAGAGCTTTGGAATCGACCAAATCCTGAACCTTCATTTGTAAGGCCCTACACTTCTCAGTATTGTGACAAGGCGCGTTGGAGTGAAAGGCACACCTGGCATTAGCATCATAATTCTTCGGGAGATTGAGAGGATCTGGTGGAGCCAACATCCTTAACTCAACCAGGTTAAGCTTCAGGAGTTGTGGCAGTAATGCAGCATAAGGCATAGGAATATGATCAATCACCCTACTTGCTTGAGATGGCCTCTGTTGAAAGGGGCGCTGTTGTTGGTTGTTGTTGTTATTGTTGTACGTTCTTTGTTGCGGAAAATGATATTGTTGCTGATAGTGATGTAGTTGTTGAGGAAAAAGTGGTTGTTGTGGAACTGGAGCCGGGATAGTAACAACTGCTACTGATCTGTGAGAATATTGGGGTCTGCCCCTGCTTGTATAGATAGCATTTGTTTCACCTGCCCTTTGGGGTCCTGCAAAAGGTTTTCTGGGGTTGTTGGAGGAGTTGGCACCATTGTCAGAGATTTTGCCCATCTTCAAAAGACTCTCAATTCTCTCACCAGCTATAACTACATCGGCAAAACTGGTGGAAGAGAAAGCAGCAAGTCTGTCAATATAAGTTCCCTGCAAGGTGTTCATAAACATGTCTTCTATTTCCCGTTCAGACATGGGTGGTTGGACAGTAGCAGCAAGCTGTCTCCACCTCTGAGCATAATCCTGGAAGCTTTCCCTTGAAGACTGAGACATGCCCATTAGAAGGGTTCTATTAGGGGCCATGTCTAGGTTGTACCGGTATTGCCGGATGAAGGCTTCAGCCAAGTCTTTCCAACATCTTATAGTGTCCCTCGTTAGATGCAAATACCATTCTCTTGACGCTCCAGTCAGGCTGTCCTCAAAATAGAACATCCATAACTTCTCATCCATGGTATAAGCCTTGAGTCTCCCTAAGAAGGATTGCAGATGAGTATGCGGGCATAAGGTACCATTATATTTCTCAAAGCAAGGGGGTTTGAATTTGTGGGGAATCCTCACCCCATCTACCAACCCCATATCCATTACGTCAAAGCCTAAGGAGTTCTGAGATTCCAAAGACCTCAGCTTTTCAGCAATCTCATCCAGCCTTCTGTCATACACCTCATCCCCAACCCCAATAACAGTGAATTGTTCCTCTTGGGGATCCTCTTGCAGGATTCTGCCCCCAGCAGTATTACCTTGAACATTCCTTGTGCCATTAACATCTGGGTTCAAATGAGGCCCATACTCTGGTGGTTCCTCCTGTTCCAAGGTGGGGCTCTTCAGGTGTCTGCCTTTCAACCAACTCTCTCAGCCTTTCTTGGCTCTGGGCTAAGCCAGTCATCATAGCCATAAACTGGGTCATTTGGTTTCTCATCTTGACCCTTTCGTTTGCTATCTGATTTCTCACTTCATTCAGGTCCTGCTGTACCTGATCCATCTGAATGCCTAGAAGGTTGTTACGCGTTGGGTACCAGTGTGCTCGGTTGACAGGGAACACTCTGCGACGAGCAATGTTTCCTGAAACCACAACAAAGTGAGAAACAAATAATAAACAAAACCTACAAAACAAAGAAAGAGTTAGTATGCAATGCAATATGCTTATTTGTTTTCCAAGGTATCCGGTTTGGTTCTTGGTTTTGACCTTTCCAGACCTCGAGGAAGTGCTTGATGATGCTGAGAGAAAGCCCACCAAAATAAAACAAAATGATTTATTACAAATGATGAAAATACATACTCTGTTTTACAATACATGCCTGTGGTGGGTCAAAAATACAACAAAAGGGAAAAGTACATCAAAATGAGAGAAATACAAGCAAAAGGAATCAGACATCCAATCCAAAGTCATCTTCCCTGACTTCCTTCAGGAGTACCTCAGTCATCGGACCAGCTGGGTGCTCTATAATGGTCCTAATGAGGAGGTTCCTGGTAGCAATGGCATTAGTCAGCTTCTTATGCCTGTCCTGATCCTTTGATCTCTTTAACCCCGCCCGGAGCTTCAATTCTGATATCTTCTTCTGAGCTACCAACAAAGCTTCCTACTGCTTCTTCTCATTGGCCTCCAGCTGCTCAATCTTGGCTTGAGTCCTCTGGTCTTCTTGTGCACAGGCTTCGGTGATCCTGATCCACCTAGCCTGGCTTTCCTCCAGGTAATGTTCAGCCCTATCTTTCTGAATCTTGGCCTCCTTGCAGGCATTCTTCAATATCTGTTCTCCTGCTCTTGCTTTCCTTATGTAGTCATATGTCCTTTCAATCTTGGTCAGATGCTCAGTCTTGAGTCTTTCCAATCTTTCAATGTCCAGACGACCGTCATTTCTTTCCCAAAGAGTCTTCTTCAGGGCCTCAAATAGCTGATTATTCCTCTCTTTCAGCTTTTCAAATTCCTCCAGGCTAACAGTTGCTGCAGGCTGTACTGTAGAAGGTCCAGGTGTGTCTTCCAAGGTGAAAGGCATTCTGGTGATCTGAGCTCTAGTGTGGGACCAGTCATAGTACTGAGCTGAAGCAACATTGTTACATCTTCCAAGGATGGCTGTCCCTTTGGTCTGGATGTTGTCCCAAGCCCAGGCAGCTTGCCTGACAATAGCTGAATTAGGTTT
Organism: Lathyrus aphaca; assembly: GCA_963966055.1. Classification (NCBI taxonomy): domain Eukaryota; kingdom Viridiplantae; phylum Streptophyta; class Magnoliopsida; order Fabales; family Fabaceae; genus Lathyrus; species Lathyrus aphaca. Next base: position 355,164,618 of record OZ014521.1, on the reverse strand, counting down.
CACTTCACAGTATAGAGTCTCAGCTAAATCCTGTCCTCTGGGAAGGTGAACCGAGGCATATCCCAATTGTCTCTTAAACAACAAAGGGTTGTAGTTGATGCAACCTTTTACTCCTATTAGAGGCACATTAGGGTACTGCCCACAGCTGGTAATAATCTCTTTGCCTTTGGTGCTCTGGGTGCACCATCTGATATGATCTGATGTTAAGGCAATGAACCTCTTGGCCCAATTCTTCTGCTGGTGTGGGTTCAAGAAGGCATCTGACTTAGGTAGGTGTCTGAGTAGCCAAGAGTAGAACAAAGGAGCACAACATCTGACCAACTTCCCCCTTTGTTTTTCATTTCTCTGATGGATGGAGTAGTAAAAATCTCCTAGCAATGTAGGCATTGGGTTCCTCAGCAGAAACAAGTGGATGGCATTCTTACTGACAAATTTAGGCTCATCTGCAAACAATATAGCCCCATATATGCTGAGGGCTAAATGTGCACAGACTTCCCTCCATTCTCCCAATGTAGCCTTCAGGATGGCCTGAGAAATCAAGAAGTCTAGATGTAAACCAGGAATCCCAACTTTTGTTGTCATGTTTTGCTCAATAAAGGAAGGTTCCAAGTACAATTGTTGCACCCAAAAATTTTCCCTCCACAAGACAAACTATTGTGTCCCAAGAGGTTCACAAGGTTCACAAGACATCTCATGAGGTTCACAAGGTTCACAAGATTCACAATTAGTCAGAAAGTTTGACAATTCCCTCAGACAATGCATTCTCCTAAGCAATGCATCTTAAACTAGGGTTTTGACTTTTATCAGGCTAAATGGACTTCCAGGACTTCATGTGAGCTTCATAGCATCCTATATATGTTCAAGAATCCCCATGTCAAATTTCAAGACTTTCCCAAAGGATTTGCTCAGTCAGATGATCAAATAGGTTAAAATCAGTCAAAGCAGTTAAAAAGTCAAACTGAGGTCAACTGTGGTCAAACCTGTAGACACCCCAAATTTGCCCTCTGGCTTTTCTGTCTTTGTCAGCTTTTCGTTTTGCATTCATACGCATTTTGCATACCATTTGCATAAGTTCCTAAGGCATGGGATCGAGATTTCCTGGTGATTAAGGTTTCACATCTTTATCTGCGGATTATCAGAGAGTTCAAAGTTTCAGCTATACAGCCATCAGTGGCATCATCCTCTCTTTTCTCCTGTCATTAATTAGGGTTTATTTCCCTGTTTTAGTAACCTTCAAGGATTTCACGTGTGAAGACCATTTCTTGGCGCATCTGGAACATCATCAGTAATTGAGGGTGAATAAGAGGTTTTCTCTTTGTCAAGTTACAAGGCCACTTTTTTCTTCTCAGCATCTCAGGAGCTTGTTTCAATGCAAGTTATTGGTTTCGGTGGGTTATTTGTTAGTCAAAGTGTGCCCAATATCAAGTTGTTGTGAGGAATTTATCAGGGTCTTAAGCAGTGGTTCATGATTTGTTTAGTCAGAAATTCAGAAGACGCTTAATTCAGATAGTCATTATTTCAATGGTGAATTGTCAGTGGTAGTTGTGTTATTCTCAATTAGTGGTTTTTTTTTTGTGGCAGTGGTGCAAGATTGGTTGCAAGTTTAAAAATCGAGGTTATGTGGTTGTGTTCATATTGGTGGTAGTTGGTCCATTCCATATAAGATCAGTTCTTTTAATTCTTACCATTTTTCTTAATCCACATTTAATTGTCAATTATTTCTTTGTTAACCATGCTAAATCCAGTCATGTCCATACCCAATTTCATGTGTAAAATCCATTTAAAAGATATCCATTTGTTAATTAAACCCATTAAGCATTTTTTTTATCATTTTTCTAAACCCGTTTACCCTTTTTATTTATATTCTAAACCATATTCACTTCCACATTTCCTTAGTCCATTTTCCTTAACCATATTCTAAATTCATTATTTTTCCTTAATCTTTGTTATTACCCATCTTAAAATCCATTTTTATTATTCATTATTTTTATTCCAATAGCCCATCATTTTTTATATATACAATTATTGTTATCACCAAACAAAATTCAACTTTTTATCTTCACCCAAACAATATTTGATCCAAGACCACTAAAATTCATTCCATGACATGTGAAGGCCCATTAAGAAGCTTGAGTTGACCTAGCTTTAAATAGGAATAACTTGCTGATCCCAAAGAAAAAAAAAGAAAGTGGCTCCGCATCAAAACAAACAAAAACTTGTGCCTCTCTTTCCTGACTCACTCTCACAGTCGACACCACCCTTCAATGCTTTCATTTTTTTGATAAAACCAAGTCATAACTAACCACAATTTTGAGCCCTCCTGTCAAACCTGAAAACCATCCAAATCTCTTCTTCATCAACCGTATCACTCAAGCCTTACATCACTTCAATTCACCTTTATCCGAACACCGCCACTCTCTTTATTTCCGCAACCATTCCTTCATCACTCTTCACAATAACAACAAACAAACGCCAAATCCTCTCGCGGAAACCACCTTTCATTACAACCGTAACCTTCCTCATTTCATCAACAACATCACCATCCACCACCAGGCCTCAGCATACAACACAAACTTCACCTGCAAAACAACAAACCATAGCATTCACCTTTTTCACGACCAGCACAAACCATTAACCATACCACACATCACTCTCTTCTCAAAACAGAAAAACACACCATTCCTCATCCTCATTTTCTCATAACAACGAACCTCTCCTCAACTCTAAACCCTCCAAACCATCTGCCTAACAACTCCTCCAATGCATTCCTCGGCATCCACCGCCATCTCCTCCAACAACAATAACCAAACAAATTCAGAAATAAATCACGGAAGAGATGAAGAAGGTGAAATCGTGATTGAAATAATCGAAGCCAAACTTCCAAATACCTGAGAAGGAGATCCGAACACGAGTTGTTGAAACCTTTGAGAGAGACAGATTCGTCACGACTTTGTGGCTGTGAGGCGGATGTGGTCGTGCTTGATCTGGTAACCGGCGAAGCTTCGTCGGCGAAACAGGGATATCAAGACTTTGATTTTGACGAGTCCACCAAGTATCGGATCAAAATCGCCGCCGCATTTTATATTCGCGGCATGACCGTGTTTCACTTTTTCTCCGCGGCATGACCTTGTTTTCTGAATGACTCAGGAAGTTTGGTTTCTTTTCTTTCTTTTTGTTTCTTTTATATATTTTGTTCCTATTTCTCATCAAACCAAATTTATTGGGCCAATTTGTGATCTAGCATGTAAGCCCATGGTTTTGCCATCTGCACCTTTTATATTCGGTTATCACCCCCTCTGTTTGGCAACTTGACTTTCATTATTAATTTTTGTTTTAATTTTCCATGATTGAATCTTTATTAATGACATGGTCATTTGTTTTTGACTAATTTGTGGGTTTAATTATGGTTTAGATTTCACATTTTATATATGTTTTGTGGTTTTTAATTTTAGAGCTTTATTTGTTTTGTTTATTAAATTTTATGTATTGCTTTGTGAGTAATTGTACTTCTTAAAAATTTGTGGAATTCGTTTGGTTAATTTTGGTTATAAATTTTGAATTAGTTTTGTTTTAGTCTTAATTAGTGGTTAATCCTTGATTTCACTTGACGTTTGTGTTTGAGTTTTGTCATGATTTAGACCTGTTACTTGACACTCGCTACTTGATGATGCTTTGACGTACTTTGAGCTCCTAACGACTTTCTCGTTTTTGTCGTTCTGCACGTATTGAAGAGGCAGCGGACCTTCTCCGTTAGGTAACACCGAGGACCGACTTTACTTGTTGCATGCTGCTGCATCTGGAAGTCCTACTGGTGTAGGCTCTGTTTGTGCATTGCTCATCTCATCTTTATCGCATTCTCATCTTCTTATCTTATTTCTTATTCATCTTAATTCATTTTCCTCATCTTCTTCTCTTATTCATTCTCGATTTGAGGTGTGCTTAGGCCACCTTGGTGCTTCTTTTTCTCTTCTTATTTCTTCTCCTCCTTTAGGATAGTAGACCACACTAACCTAGGACTATCCGAGCATGTGAATATTGATTAGTCCCCCACTTAGCTTTTATCTTTGTGTCTCTTTGATCCTTCTCTTCTCATCTCATAATCAGGGACTAAACCCTAAAGGCTTTAAGGCTTTGTGATTAAGCTTATGCCTGCATCCTTCTATTAGGATGGAGTGTATAACTTTAATCCTAAGTGTTAAACCCTTAATGTGTTTAAATCCTCTAATCAATTCACATAATAATCACCAAGACATCAAGCTTGTAACTTGGGCCTTGCATTAGGGTTCTAATTCTTCCTTAATTGGTTAAGAAGGACTAACCCTAGTGTTAATGGACAAGTCCCCCTCAAGTTGTCTTACAAATCATAAAACTCACTTCATCATCATATCATTAATTAAAATCCATTTAATAAAGGTCTTGTTTTGTCATGAGTTTAATCCCTAATCATGGATTAAGTTGAGGAGCTTTCCTCAGCTTAAACATTCTCATCTATTATCCTTCTATTAGGATGGTGTAATGAGTCTGTTTAATCCCTGATTATGGCTTAATCTCATTACTTAACACTAAACAAAAACAACAAAAACATCTAAATAATCACAAGTAGGTTAATGATCTTAATCCTACATCAAAGGTGATTAAGTGTGAGAATCTGACTTCACACTTAAGGTATTCTCATTACCCCTAATCAGAGGGAAGATGTGATTAGTTTACTAACCCATTGGTTTAGGCTTAAGCTCATTAACTTATGACAAACTGTCAAAAGCAATAAAAGACTGAAAACTCAAAAACAAACAATAATCGTCTCCTTCGGGATTCTTTTCTCATCTCATTCACTCATAAACGAGAACTTGCTTCTTCCGTCTAATGCAAGACAGTTTGCACCTGAGCCAGACAGGTCATGCACTTGAGCATTGACAAGTAAGCAGTTCACAAGTCAAATCACCTTTCAGTCTTTTTGGGTCGAACTACGGTGTTCTGACTTCCTCATTGCACGAGAGGATACGTAGGCATAACTTAACAGTTATCGAACAAAAGTCTCTGTATATTCCCCCTTCTTCCAGCATTATTCTTTAAGCCTCATGATCTTGAGCATCTTATTCTTGTTCTCACACTGACACTTCATTTATACACTTCACTTCTTTTACACTGACACCTGTACATCCTGTTCCAGCTCTTTTATACACAAATTGCACTGACACTACCCCTTTAAAACACAAATTTTTTAAGCGTGGATCCCGTCGAGTACGGCGGACAATCTGGGTGCTAATACCTTCCCAGGTTGTAACCAACCCCCTTTCTCAGTCTCTCTGGTTCGCAACCGTCTTATCCATATCTTTTCTAGGTCTATGCAGCATTGCCTTTCCTCCGGGATAAAAATGCCTAGCTGGCGACTCTTTTCATTCCCTGTGAGTTCACTCCTGTGTGTTCTCGCACCCTCCCTTCGCCGACCGTTCGCGTCTGTACCCCATTTGACCCGGTGTCATTTGGTAGGAGCGACAGCTTGGCGACTCTGCTGGGGACCCTTATACTGTAACCAGGGCTTCTGGTTCTTTTTGTGGGTTCCTCCTAGCGCTTGATTGGTTTGTGTTTACTGGTGTTATGTGCTGTTTGTGTTTGTATATTTCATTTATTGCTTTATGTACAGTTGTTTTATTGCTTTCTTATAGTTTTGCATATATCATACTATCATACTGTGCTGGCTGGATCTGGTTTGTTGCTTTGTTGGGTGGGGTTCTATTGAGAGTTAAGGTCCTATACCTGGGACCTGAGTGAGACCTAGGCTAGAGTGGTTCATGTTCTTTCCCATTCCATTTCGGTCTGGTGCGGGAATATGAAACACGGTTCAGATATGGGTTTCTTCTTGAGAACTTTGTGCTACAGATTTCCTGTAGTGCTAGGGCTATCTGGGAAGCCTGCTAAGTCTGGATGACCTTTATTATGACCTTCAGAAACTGAGGAGAACTAGAGGAGGATTTTTTATGGTTATTGTAAACACTGTACCTCCGGGTTAGAAGTGTTTACACTTCTCATAACTGATCCAAGTCTGAGGATCTTTGTTTTAGAACACTACTTGTGAGAGGGTTGGGCTGTTTACAGGTTTGCAGGATCCCTTGACCTCAACATACCCTCATTACCAGTACAATTGTTTTGATCTGGTCTCTATGATCCTGGAGTTCTTCAAACTTTGGTTCTCGGTTACTATTTCGGGTTACTATACAGAGATCTTGTGGTTACAGACACTTGATTCTTGGCAGTATTCCAGATTCCAGGCAGTTTCTAGCTGTGATCCCATGTATTTGCATCTTTTGCATCATCATATTGCATTTTGCATTTGCATCAGCATTGCATTTCCTTCTTCCAGAGAGCTCATCCTTCCTCTTTTGTCCATGACCAGCCAGTTGATTTCCCGGTACTCGGTTTGAACAAGTGTTAACTGTTGGAAGACGACAGTGTTTGAAGGAAGATTGAGCAGTGTCAAGAGGTAAAGGGTCAGATTGGAAGCCATCAGTAGCTATGTCAGAGAGCAACCGTCAGAATGTTGAGTTTCCACCTGGTTTCACTTCAATGACCAATCCGTTGTATGGTCTTTCTCCTGATGAGGATCTTCCATAAGTGAACAATCTTGCTCAAGCTCAGCCTGTACAGACCCCGATCGTGAATCAGAATGTACCTGAACCATCTGTTGTCCGAGGTGGACCTTCATCTTCTTCTGATTCTACATATTATCAGAGTTTTACTTTCCCTATGCCAGATTCCCAAGGGGCAATCCCTCTTGTGAAAACCAAGGATCCACGAGCTATTGATCCTGCTGAAAGGTTTCGTGTGTTGGAGGAGCAACTCAAAGCCTTATCGGATCCTGATGCCTTTGGTTTTGATGCTCTAAACATGTGTTTGGTTCCTGGTATTGTCATTCCTCCAGATTTCAAAACTCCGAAGTTTGAGAAATACACTGGTGTCAGTTGCCCGAAGCGTCATTTGGTGATGTTCTGTAGAAAAATGACTTCTTATGCCTGCAATGATAAGTTGATGATTCACTGTTTTCAGGACAGTTTAAGTGGGGCATCTTTAAGTTGGTACATGGATTTGGAAAGCAGTCATATCCGATCTTGGAATGATTTATCCAGAGCTTTCGTAAAGCAATACCAGTATAATATGGACGTGGCGCCCAATCGCACGCACTTGCAGAGCCTATCCCAGAGGAGTGGTGAATCTTTCAGAGAATATGCATAGCGGTAGAGAGAATTGGCAGCCCAAGTGCAACCACCACTTTCAGACAGAGAATTAATTGACCTGTTCGTGGGCACCTTGCAGGGTCCATACTTGGAAAGAATGAGTAGCATTGGGATGACAAGCTTCTCTGATTTGATGATAGTTGGAGTACGCATTGAGAGCCTGCTCAAAAGTGGAAAGATCCAGGACTTTTCGAATATCCCAGCTAGTGAAAGTGAATCTGTTGTTAGCTCCCAAGAGGAAGAATGGTATGATACCAATGCAGTCATGGCCAATGTTGCATATTCTGGACCAACATCTTCTCAGAGATCATCTTTTCCTGAATCTGATTACTCTTACGGACATTCGGAAATGCTCAGAGCACCGTGTCAGAAACCCTGGGCTCCTCCTCGTCCAAATCTGCAATCTCATGGTCGAAGACCTCAGAATCAACTTCAGAGCCAGCCTAGGCCTCGTAACAATCTGGAAAGAAGGATTTCTCCTCTTCATCCAGTCCCCATGGCATACAGTGAACTCTTGCCGCATCTAGTTCAGAGCTCTTTGGTGGTTCCTAAGCCTCTCAAGCCGTTACCAGGGCCGTACCCTCCAGGGTACAATTCTCATAAGAAGTGTGGGTATCATGGTGGATCAATGGGGAATTCAACTGAAGATTGCAAAGCTTTTCAATCCAAAGTACAACAATTGATCGACAAGGGCTACATATCCTTTCCAGAAGGAAGCTTGGTTGTGCCCGTCAACCTTTCACCTGATTGAGTTCAAAGACTTCAGAAGAAGCGTATCTTGATTTCAGTGGCTCAGACAACATTATGTCATCAGAGTTGATGATCGCTGTATCCTTTTATCATTTGTATTGTAGTTTCTTTCCTGTTAGCAGCTACTTGTCTTTTAAGCATTGTTATTTTAAATGGTAATGTTAATGTAGTGATCTTGCACTTTTGAATCAATCATGTCGCATTCGCTCATTTTTCTTTACTTGCATTGAAAAAAGAAAAAAAAAAGAAAAAAATTGCATCCATTTACCTCCCATCTATGTCACTGTTGTTTAGCAGGTTTGAGGGAGGATGATGACAACTGAATACTCATAATTGTTGAAGGTATGCTTTCAGAGTAGAACCTGTTGACGATGTACAGGCATTGTTTCAATTCCCAAACACCGGAGATATAAGGGAGATAGACCTTCGTCAACCCCCTTTGAGCCTTGAAGCAGGAGTTTCTTTTCTGAACGGAAAAACCCTCACATTTAACCCGGGGCAGGGTAGTTATCAGTTTATTTGACCGAGCGTTCAAATTTCCAAAGTAGTGTGCATCCGAGGATCCATTACCTTTATTCATCACACCTCAAGAGGTCAAGGGACGTGAAACCACAATGGTTACCCCTCAACAGCAAAGGAATGAGGCAGTCAACCCTTTCAGCAAGTCATGACAAGCCAGTGTCACACGATTTGTTCAACAAAAATCAAAAGAAAAAAAAGAAATAAAGCCCGCTAAGTCGAAAAAATGTGTGAAAACATATGACTTAGGCAAAAGTTAGGGCATCCCGCTGGACTTCAAAATCGAAAAATTCAAAAAAAAAAAGAACCAGTCCAGGCAAAAGTTAGGGAGTAAAAAAAATGAATGAAAGAGAATCTCCCCTAAGAACAAAGTCGTGTGACCAGACACAAAGTCAGAATGGGTGACTGTTACTCTAAGAAACCTCATTGGTGCGTAAACCATCAACGTCATTGGTTCCTCAATCATTACAAAACCCCTGTGAGAAGTAAGCGCTTAAGTCGAATTAGCTGAACATAGGACTAGAGAACATCAAGGAGAATGGGTGGGCACAAATAAACTTTGAGCCATAAATCTTTATTTCTAAAACCGTGAACCAGACCACGTTACAACCCTTGAAAGTCCTAATTGAATCGGGTTCAATTCTGAAAGCATATTACGACAAGGTTGCGTAAACTGACTCCTAACGATTTGCTAACTCAACACTACGTTTGGACTAATCGTCCATTCGTCACACACTGTCACAACATTTAAATAAAATAAATTTTCAAAACTTGCATGTGCACTGCATTAAAATTACCATTTGTGAATGTACAGTTTTAATTGCAAGTTAGTATGTGACACCCGGGAAGTTCCTACAAAGGACAGTCAGAGGAAAACTTGATTATTCAACAATGATGACCAGAATCAAGCGCATCGTGTAGGCCTATGAATCAGGGGCATGTTATCCATTGGTTTTGTTGACCAAGGAATCTGTCAGGGTAAAGAGAGTTCCCAAGCATCAGTGGATTGAAGGAACATCATTCAAAAGTCAGTTGATTAGAGCTGAAATTACCAAGCAGGGGAAGGACACCCGAAATTTCTGTTGTCCAAGCATGATTTCTTCCAATGTATAGTCAGAATGAGTCAAGTCGCTTCCACGCTCATACCGGGGCAGAATAATTCCAGAGCTCACTAAGTGCAACTCTCCTCGAGAGGACATCCAAGTCCGCCATGCCAAGAATTGGATAATTAGTGATAGTCTGTTCAGAGACTCACCCAACAGGGGCAAACTTTAGCTATGCAGAGCAAGTATATCAGTAATCTCAGAGTTCAAGACGAGTGTCGGGAAATCATGCTACCCACCGTCGCCTTTGTCACCCTTCTCAACCAGAAGCCTTGTCACTAAGACCTTTCTTCCCACCTCGGGAGTTTTTCTGGCCTTTCATAATCATGGCATAAATCATTTGCATACGTTATTCATGTCGCTTCGCTCGAGCATATAGAGCATATGCATCATATTTGCATTGGTCACAACCCCTCAAACATCAATCTCACATCCAGGGCCTCGTAACCCCAACTTCTTGACCGTTCAAAGTCCAGTTCTCGTCTGGAAAACCGTTTCAAAGTCCAGTTCTCGTCTGGCAAACCAATCCAAAGTCCAGTTCTCGTCTGGCAAAACTTTTCAAAGTCTAGTCCTCGTCTGGAAGACAAACCCAAAGTCCAGTTCTCGTCTGGCAAACCAACTTCAAATACCAGTTCTCGTCTGGTAGGTGAATCTTGTAACCAGTTCTCGTCTGGTTACCTTTTCATTTAACCGTTTGGAAGCCAGTTCCCGTCTGGTATTCATTCTTTTTCAGAGTCAATTCTCGTTTGACAATGAACCCCAAGTAGTCAGTTCTCGTCTGACGACTTATTCTTTGCCCATCAGTTCTCGTCTGTTGGCCTACCTTTAATAAACCAGTTCTCGTCTGGCAATTCACCTTCAAAAGTCCAATTGCTTGGCAACCAAAAAAAAAATATATATCTATCAACCTGGCCCTAGCGCCCAACCATCCTTGTTTCATATCTTTGGTTACGAGCATACGTCTGCATTGTACATCATTTGCATTGCATCTTCATACCGCATGGTTTCAGTTTTAGCTCTGATGTGGGGCAAGAATCGTTTCAAGACGTAATCTGGGGCAGTTATCTCAAGACTTGTTGAATTTCTGCGAGAGTTTGAAGACACTGGGGCAATTCTGGATGCCAAGTCTTCTGTAAAATCCTCTGAAGACGATCTTTTTATGGATGATGCAGTATGGTATAATTAAGGAGTTAAGGGAATGTTAGTTCACTCAGGATGATCAGTATTGCTTTTGTTGAGCTCAGAAGTTTGAAGCACTGTGTTAATTCTCAGGGAATGTCTGGTATTCATTTTACCAGCAGGGCATTGAAAGTTTATTTCTTCCCCGAGCATAAAGATCCTCTTTCAGCCGACAAGATTCCCTCATGAGGAGTTGGTTATTCGCATTCAGTCAAAGCCAATTTTCATTGACATATCTTCCCAGCACAGTCGTCATGCTATACATGGGGCTTAATTTGGCTTATTTCGATCTCTAATTCTCCAGCAAAGTCTCTCCTCAGCAGAGCATTGCCAAATCTTTTTCTTAACCATGCCAGAGGGTTGACACATCCCCAGCTGAGTTGGAACAGATGATAACCCCAGCAGAACATCAAGGCTAATTGAATCGTTCTCATCCCCAAGCGGACTTATCTGTCCACAGTGAAGTTTTCCCAACAGGCAGCTGAAGGCCTTGTTTCCCCACAAAGTTAGAATTATCAGAATTCCCTCCTCAGCGGGATTGTGTGATCAAGCATCTTCCCTAGCCAAGTCTAAAGATGATCTTTCCCCATAAAGTCATCGGGATTCTCATTTCCAAGGGATTTCCCCAGCAGAGCAAGAAGAAATTCTCCCCAGTGGAGTCAAAGCAGGACGATCAGATCCTCAGCAGATGTTCAAAGCAGTTAAACGAAGTATACCTCACGCAGAGTCGTCTTTCCTCCAATGAAAACCTCTCCAACAAGCATCAGGTTGCCAACACTTCGTTCCCATCAGAGTTAAAAGCTTTCAACCAGTCAACAGTATACAGAATGCTCCCCAGATTCCCCAGCGGAGAGTTAAAGCTAAACAGTTGCCTCACATTCACAAACATCAGTACATACTCCTTGTGGCACCCGTCCGTGTCATATCCCCAACAGAAGACCAAAGCGTCCCCTTTGCACTCACAGATACTTATATATACAATTCCTTGACATCCGTCCATGTCATTTTCCCCAGCACAACAACATAAACACTTTGTATATACTATACTCTTCACCTTTTGACACTCATCCATGTCTCTCTCCCCAGCAGGTTAAACACTCATCTATACACCACTCACACTTATTACCCTTATACAAATACTCGTCCGTATCTTGTATATACCACTTAAATCCCCGCAGATCCAACACTAGTCCTTGTTCTTTGTTAACCAGTTGGTACTCGTCCGTACCATCATCTCAGAACATGCGTCAAGCATTTGTTTCTACCTGATACTCGTCTGTATCATAGTCTTAAGGATGCTCGTCCGCATCTTTAATCCATACACTGTGTCAAACACTCTTGTCTTCTGGAATATAGACACTCGTCTGTGTCTACTATTCCCCAGAGGAGTCCCCTCAGATTCAACACTCGTCTGTGTTCCTTGTTAACCAGTTGATACTCGTCCGTATCATCATCTCTGAACATGTGTCAGTACTTGTTTCTACCTGATACTCGTCTGTATCATAGTCTTAAGGATGCTCGCCCGCATCTTTAATCTATACACAGTGTCAAAACACTTATACCTTTTTTTCTTGGATATAAACACTCGTCCGTGTTTACTATTCTCCAGTAGATCGCCAGCAAAGCAAATTACTCTTCTATCTGACACCCGTCCTGTGTCATGATAAACCTTGAGAGCAGCTGTCCCCTGCTAGGTGATCGTCCTTCACCTCTTGATGATCGTCCTTCATCATGCTCATCCGATGGCCGTCCCCATCGTTGACCTTTTCTATCCGACATTCGTCCTATGTCGTGATATTCAGCAGTTGTCCCCTGCTAGGTGATCGTCCTTCACCTCTTGATGATCGTCCTTCATCATGCTCATCCGATGGCCGTCCCCATCGTTGACCTTTTATCCGGCATTCGTCATATGTCGTGATACTTTCGGCAGCCGTACCCTGCCAGGTGATCGTCCTTCACCTTAGATGACCGTCCCTCATCTTAATCCTTTCAGAGCAGCCGTCCCCTGCTAGGTGATCGTCCTTCACCTTTGATGACCGCCCCTCATTATTATTTCATTTATTCTTTAACCCGATGGCCGTCCCCGTCGTGGTCCCTTTTCCTTTTCCTGATGATCCTCCTTCATCAGCTTTAGCCCGATGGCCGTCCCCATCGTTGGTTACTTTACTTTATGAACTTGATGGCCGTCCCCATCATTTTTCATTAATCCCCAGAGAATCTTACAACTTTACTTGATGGTCGTCCCCATCATAATCTTTTTATCCCCAGCATGTCGGCCGTCCCCGTCATTGCTTTATTTTCCGCACTTCTCCAGCATGTCGGCCGTCCCCGTCATTGCTTTTTACCCAGCAGTCGTCCTCTGCTCGACGGTCGTCCTCCGTCGCCCACACTTTATAATATACTTTCTTTTACAATCTATATCCCTTTTCTTCTTCATTCTGTGAGTGCAAATTTTGGAATGTCTTTGGTATTCAACCACAAGTTATCTTGTTTTCCTGTTAAGCCGTTGCTTACATCCTGCACAGCTAACTCATGCTTGAATAGGGGCAGTTGTAGACACCCCAAATTTTCCCTCTGGCTTTTCTGTCTTTGTCAGCTTTTCGTTTTGCATTCATACGCATTTTGCATACCATTTGCATAAGTTCCTTAGGCATGGGATCGAGATTTCCTGGTGATTAAGGTTTCACATCTTTATCTGCGGATTATCAGAGAGTTCAAAGTTTCAGCTATACAGCCATCAGTGGCATCATCCTCTCTTTTCTCCTGTCACTAATTAGGGTTTATTTCCCTGTTTTAGTAACCTTCAAGGATTTCACGTGTGAAGACCATTTCTTGGCGCATCTGGAACATCATCAGTAATTGAGGGTGAATAAGAGGTCTTCTCTTTGTCAAGTTACAAGGCCACTTTTTTCTTCTCAGCATCTCAGGAGCTTGTTTCAATGCAAGTTATTGGTTTCGGTGGGTTATTTGTTAGTCAAAGTGTGCCCAATATCAAGTTGTTGTGAGGAATTTATCAGGGTCTTAAGCAGTGGTTCATGATTTGTTTAGTCAGAAATTCAGAAGACGCTTAATTCAGATAGTCATTATTTCAATGGTGAATTGTCAGTGGTAGTTGTGTTGTTCTCAATTAGTGGTTTTTTTTTGGTGGCAGTGGTGCAAGATTGGTTGCAAGTTTAAAAATCGAGGTTATGTGGTTGTGTTCATATTGGTGGTAGTTGGTCCATTCCATATAAGATCAGTTCTTTTAATTCTTACCATTTTTCTTAATCCACATTTAATTGTCAATTATTTCTTTGTTAACCATGCTAAATCCAGTCATGTCCATACCCAATTTCATGTGTAAAATCCATTTAAAAGATATCCATTTGTTAATTAAACCCATTAAGCATTTTTTTATCATTTTTCTAAACCCGTTTACCCTTTTTATTTATATTCTAAACCATATTCACTTCCATATTTCCTTAGTCCATTTTCCTTAACCATATTCTAAATTCATTATTTTTCCTTAATCTTTGTTATTACCCATCTTAAAATCCATTTTTATTATTCATTATTTTTATTCCAATAGCCCATCATTTTTTATATATACAATTAATGTTATCACCACACAAAATTCAACTTTTTATCTTCACCCAAACAATATTTGATCCAAGACCACTAAAATTCATTCCATGACATGTGAAGGCCCATTAAGAAGCTTGAGTTGACCTAGCTTTAAATAGGAATAACTTGCTGATCCCAAAGAAAAAAAAAGAAAGTGGCGCCGCATCAAAACAAACAAAAACTTGTGCCTCTCTTTCCTGACTCACTCTCACAGTCGACACCACCCTTCAATGCTTTCATTTTTTTGATAAAACCAAGTCATAACTAACCACAATTTTGAGCCCTCCTGTCAAACCTGAAAACCATCCAAATCTCTTCTTCATCAACCGTATCACTCAAGCCTTACATCACTTCAATTCACCTTCATCCGAACACCGCCACTCTCTTTATTTCCGCAACCATTCCTTCATCACTCTTCACAATAACAACAAACAAACGCCAAATCCTCTCGCGGAAACCACCTTTCATTACAACCGTAACCTTCCTCATTTCATCAACAACATCACCATCCACCACCAGGCCTCAGCATACAACACAAACTTCACCTGCAAAACAACAAACCATAGCATTCACCTTTTTCACGACCAGCACAAACCATTAACCATACCACACATCACTCTCTTCTCAAAACAGAAAAACACACCATTCCTCATCCTCATTTTCTCATAACAACGAACCTCTCCTCAACTCTAAACCCTCCAAACCATCTGCCTAACAACTCCTCCAATGCATTCCTCGGCATCCACCGCCAACTCCTCCAACAACAATAACCAAACAAATTCAGAAATAAATCACGGAAGAGATGAAGAAGGTGAAATCGTGATTGAAATAATCGAAGCCAAACTTTCAAATACCTGAGAAGGAGATCCGAACACGAGTCGTTGAAACCTTTGAGAGAGACAGATTCGTCACGACTTTGTGGCTGTGAGGCGGATGTGGTCGTGCTTGATCTGGTAACCGGCGAAGCTTCGTCGACGAAACAGGGAGATCGAGACTTTGATTTTGACGAGTCCACCAAGTATTGGATCAAAATCGCCGCCGCGACGGAGCTGTTCGTATCACCACTCCGCGTGATATGCAATCCTCACCAACAATCTTTCGTCCCCATCAAGAGAGATCGCGGAGAAGAAGATGAGCGATTTTGACACCCACAGAAACAAATCAGAAAAGAAGAAGAAGGACTGGGCGAGAAATCTTCGGTGAACCACGCTTGCGTCAATGGAGCTTGGAGCTGAAATGCTGACACCGATTGAAGGAACGGCGTGTGGAGGGAGATGAACCGAAGGCCCTGCGAGTTCGAGACCGTGTTTCACTTTTTCTCCGCGGCATGACCTTGTTTTCTGAATGACTCAGGAAGTTTGGTTTCTTTTCTTTCTTTTTGTTTCTTTTATATATTTTGTTCCTATTTCTCATCAAACCAAATTTATTGGGCCATTTTGTGATCTAGCATGTAAGCCCATGGTTTTGCCATCTGCACCTTTTATATTCGGTTATCACCCCCTCCATTTGGCAACTTGACTTTCATTATTAATTTTTGTTTTAATTTTCCATGATTGAGTCTTTATTAATGACATGGTCATTTGTTTTTGACTAATTTGTGGGTTTAATTATGGTTTAGATTTCACATTTTATATATGTTTTGTGGTTTTTAATTTTAGAGCTTTATTTGTTTTATTTATTAAATTTTATGTATTGCTTTGTGAGTAATTGTACTTCTTAAAATTTTGTGGAATTCGTTTGGTTAATTTTGGTTATAAATTTTGAATTAGTTTTGTTTTAGTCTTAATTAGTGGTTAATCCTTGATTTCACTTGACGTTTGTGTTTGAGTTTTGTCATGATTTAGACCTGTTACTTGACACTCGCTACTTGATGATGCTTTGACGTACTTTGAGCTCCTAACGACTTTCTTGTTTTTGTCGTTCTGCACGTATTGAAGAGGCAGCGGACCTTCTCCGTTAGGTAACACCGAGGACCGACTTTACTTGTTGCATGCTGCTGCATCTGGAAGTCCTACTGGTATAGGCTCTGTTTGTGCATTGCTCATCTCATCTTTATCGCATTCTCATCTTCTTATCTTATTTCTTATTCATCTTAATTCATTTTCCTCATCTTCTTCTCTTATTCATTCTCGATTTGAGGTATGCTTAGGCCACCTTGGTGCTTCTTTTTCTCTTCTTATTTCTTCTCCTCCTTTAGGATAGTAGACCACACTAACCTAGGACTATCCGAGCATGTGAATATTGATTAGTCCCCCACATAGCTTTTACCTTTGTGTCTCTTTGAGCCTTCTCTTCTCATCTCATAATTAGGGACTAAACCCTAAAGGCTTTAAGGCTTTGTGATTAAGCTTATGCCTGCATCCTTCTATTAGGATGGAGTGTATAACTTTAATCCTAAGTGTTAAACCCTTAATGTGTTTAAATCCTCTAATCAATTCACATAATAATCACCAAGACATCAAGCTTGTAACTTGGGCCTTGCATTAGGGTTCTAATTCTTCCTTAATTGGTTAAGAAGGACTAACCCTAGTGTTAATGGACAAGTCCCCCTCAAGTTGTCTTACAAATCATAAAACTCACTTCATCATCATATCATTAATTAAAATCCATTTAATAAAGGTCTTGTTTTGTCATGAGTTTAATCCCTAATCATGGATTAAGTTTAGGAGCTTTCCTCAGCTTAAACATTCTCATCTATTATCCTTCTATTAGGATGGTGTAATGAGTCTGTTTAATCCCTAATTATAGCTTAATCTCATTACTTAACACTAAACAAAAACAACAAAAACATCTAAATAATCACAAGTAGGTTAATGATCTTAATCCTACATCAAAGGTGATTAAGTGTGAGAATCTGACTTCACACTTAAGGTATTCTCATTACCCCTAATCAGAGGGAAGATGTGATGAGTTTACTAACCCATTGGTTTAGGCTTAAGCTCATTAACTTATGACAAACTGTCAAAAGCAATAAAAGACTGAAAACTCAAAAACAAACAATAATCGTCTCCTTCGAGATTCTTTTCTCATCTCATTCACTCATAAACGAGAACTTGCTTCTTCCGTCTAATGCAAGACAGTTTGCACCTGAGCCAGACAGGTTATGCACTTGAGCATTGACAAGTAAGCAGTTCACAAGTCAAATCACCTTTCAGTCTTTTTGGGTCGAACTACGGTGTTCTAACTTCCTCATTGCACGAGAGGATACGTAGGCATAACTTAACAGTTATCGAACAAAAGTATCTGTATATTCCCCCCTCCTTCCAGCATTATTCTTTAAGCCTCATGATCTTGAGCATCTTATTCTTGTTCTCACATTGACACTTCATTTATACACTTCACTTCTTTTACACTGACACCTGTACATCCTGTTCCAGCTCTTTTATACACAAATTGCACTGACACTACCCCTTTAAAACACAAATCTTTTAAGCGTGGATCCCGTCGAGTACGGCGGACAATCTGGGTGCTAATACCTTCCCAGGTTGTAACCAACCCCCTTTCTCAGTCTCTCTGGTTCGCAACCGTCTTATCTATATCTTTTCTAGGTCTATGCAGCATTGCCTTTCCTCCGGGATAAAAATGCCTAGCTGGCGACTCTTTTCATTCCCTGTGAGTTCACTCCTGTGTGTTCTCGCACCCTCCCTTCGCCGACCGTTCACGTTTGTACCCCATTTGACCCGGTGTCATTTGGTGGGAGCGACAAAACCAAAGTCAAACTTCATGATTTTTTTTGCCAACATCACGTATATGAAGTAAAATTCATCATTTGATCAAGGGTTGGTCATGATTCATCAAGGAAGTTTTAGATCATCAAGAATCAGGAGTATCTAAATTAGGGTTTTCATAGGAAAAGTCAACTGAACTTTGACCAGCTATAACTTTCACATACTTCATCAAAAAATTTCCATCCAAAGTTCATTTTGAAGGAAATTTAATTCTCTACAACTTTTTGTCTCACAAGCCAAGCCCAAAAATGCTTCATTTGGAAGGTATGAGCTAAGACATTATAGGTCCTTTTAAAAGTCAACAAAAAGTCAACAACTTCCAAAGAGCATAACTTGAGAATGGTAAAAGATATGGACATGAGACCAAAGAGGTTGGTTAGAGGACTCTTTAAGCTTTCCAAAATGTCCAAGAACACCTTCATAGCATTAAAATTGAAGGATTTGTGCCCTTGCAAAGTTGGGAAATTTTTGAGAGGTTTATGAAGCAAATGGGGTCTTAAAACCATAATTCACCAAATGGGCTTGCTTTTTTATGACCCAAACACTTCCATGACATCATGCACGAAATAAAATTTATTTATTCATAATTTTATTCATTTTATTTTTATTTATTATGATTTTTTATGTTAAAAATCATTTTAAATTAAAATAAAATATAAAATAATGGATATTTGATTTGATTTGGTTTCTAGAAAGTCTTAAGACTTATTTAGACTTGATTGATACAAAAATAATGAAGATTATACCAAAATAGCAAGTCTAGATCAAGGATATTCAAACTTTAAGAACAAATCTTTTTCAATCTCTATGGATCAAAAAATTCAAAGAATGGATCAAAGTCTTGACCTAATTTGATTCACTCATATATAAACAACATTTAGCAGCCTCAAAGCCACGAATTCACAGCCTCCAACACCTTGTTCAAACTTCACAAAATCATTCAAAAACTCAAATTCGGTTTCACCATTACAAAGCATTTAAAGGTATTTTAAGGACATAGGAAGGATCCTTGGACATCACTGAATCGATCCCACCCTTCAAAAGCACCTGAAACTTGCTCATATGTCATAACCGAATGAATCTTCATACTCATATAACTTGTTTTCGATTTCATATATTTAAGCATTATAAATTGAAACTAACCATTGATTTGTGTTTATTATGAAGTTTTGAAGCTTTCTGGATGATTTTATTGGAGTTTCATGGACTGAATCGAAATACACCATTGTTAGGGTTTTCGGCCACTTTTAGGGTTTAATGATTTAGCCAATATAAATTATTTCTAAAGACATAGAATGATTGCAAATGACATTAGGAACTCAATGGTGTTATTAATTTTGTGAAATTTTACTGTTTGTGTGAAGTTTGAGAATTCACAGGTTTTGAAATCGCAGGAAAGTTCGTAGTAGAATTCGCAGCAAAATACGCAGGTTCAGAGGTAGAAGAAGACCATCAGCGCGCGAAAATATAATTTGAAAACTGGGCATATTTTATTATGAATTTGTTTGCGTTATACTTCACAAACGAGCGCGTAGCTTAGATGGTTTTGGTGTGTGTATGTGCTAGTGAAAGGTTTGGGTTTGAAACCAGCCAAATGAATTTTTTTTGCTTTGATTTATTTGTTTTTCCAGGATAACAACAAAACAACTTGGAGTGGGTTGCTATCACAGGCGCGCAAATGGCCCAGCTGGTTTTGAGAGGTCTTCATCCAGGTAAAGGACCTGGGTTCAAATCCCAAGTCCTGTTTTTTTATTATATTGTCCATTTATTTTTTATTTACATTTGTTTTCTTATTCTTTTAACTTTTATTCAATTTAAATAATTTCTGAAATAAATAATTAACATTTTCTTAAAAACTCGTATTTTTAAAAATATAATAATTTATTTTCTCAAACTCTTTTTTATATTTATATTTATTAATATGTATATTCATATATTTTGTATATAATTTCATTAATTATATTTAAATTAATTTCTAACCCTAATATTTTTATATATATAATTAAAACCCTAATTTTCTCTAACCCTAATCCTAACCCTAATTCTTATTTTATTTTAATCTTAAAATTAATTAAATTTTCCTAATATCCAATTAAATGATTAATCATAGTTTATTTTGTAAATAAATTAGTATATCTTTATTATTTTATTTTTATCTCAAAATTCTTTAAAATTATTTATTTAAATCTAAAATACTTAATTAATTATATATATATATATATATATATATATATATATATATATATATATATATATATATATATATTGTATATTATTACTAACCTTTTCTTCTTAATTATTTTATCACTAACCATTTTATTTAATTGCTTATTTTATTATATAATTATTATTTAATTTATGTTTATTATTATGTAACTGTAAAAGCGTTGTAATAGTCGTAGTATTTTATCGTTTATTTATTTATAAATATATTGCTATGGTTAGTAAAATAGGGAGTGATAACATGTTTGTATTTTAAAATTGATTTAGATCACTAATTATAAGATAAATATTTGAATTTATACACGCACACACGTAAGTCGATCTTTGATCGCCATCTCACTTCTTAAGGGCTATCCCTCATGTTGCCTAAACCAAAAGGTCAAGTAAGGTGTCTAAAAGCAAGGTCCCTTCTCCTAAAATATCATCAAGTCCCTTTATGATTATAAGATCAAGTCCCTTCGAGGTTGCCTTCGTAAATGATCTTGTCCCTTTCGAATAAAAGATGATAAGTCCCTTCGAATTGCTAAGACACCTTACAGTTGCCTAAACACAAATGACCCTTCACATGTCCCTTATAACATCCAAGGTAATGACTACCTATTCCTTAATAATAGGGATAGTCTTACCATTGAAAGAACATTCAAGAACATTAAAGATTTAATCTTAGGGTAGGTTCCTCTTAAGTACTTGCTCACTTTTTCAAAAACATTTCATAACACTTCACATTTTCAAACAATTTTCAAAACAAAGTCTTTATATATATCCGTACAAGGATCATTATAAAGTACTTAAGAAAATTTTTAATCACACACTACACTTCTCAAAACAATTTAAAGTGAGCTAAGTAACTAAGAGCCCATGGATAACCATGGATGTAAAAGGTGTTAACACCTTCCCTTTACATAACCTACCCCCGAACCCAAAAATCTTTTAAGGTCTTTACTATTCTTTTATGCCCTTTCCTTTGGATAAAATAAAAGTCGGTGGCGACTCTTGCTATCCGCAACATTTAACTAAAGTCAGTTCTCCCACCGTGTTACAGAACTGGCGACTCTGCTGGGGATAATATTAAAGAGGGGTACCCTTAGGAATTAGATCACTTTAAACTTGTTTGCTTTGTTTGCTTTACTTTACTTGTTGGGTGCTCTTATGTGTGAAAGATCCTAACCCGGATCTAGTGTACCTTAGGTAAATGGCAATAGACCAAGGAAACTGTACGGCGTATACCGATATGGTTGATCTGGTGGCCATAGTTAGTGTGACTTCTTGGTTGGTGCTTATGTTCCTTAAGTCAAGTTGAGGATAATATGAGGCTGCCATATGTTGTCAATGCACTAACTAACTTATAGAACCCTAGTTATCCCATCTTGGCCTTTAGAAAAGTAGTGAGATAACCGGCTTTGGTGAAGACTGAAGTTGGTTGATACTCGATGCTACACTCATTGAGATTCTAAACTTGGAGGGTTTTGGTTGGCAAGTAAGTTGCCTATTGAACAACCACCCTTGTGAAGGATCAATGATATTGAGATCCCTTAGAACCTGGTTACTTTATAGGACAGGATGAACCAACTAAACTTCAGGGGAGGGTACTTACCTTTAAACCTCATGCAAGCCTTCAAACCTAAGGCTATTGTGTGACTTGTTTGTGTGTGCCACATGTTTGTGATTGAGCATAACATCATAACATCATCATGCATCATAAGAATAGCATTTTCACTAACCATTTCAAGGACCAAAGGATTTATCTTTGTTCTTTGTTGCAGGTCATGGCTTCTGCTCGTAGGAATACTATCCGGATCAACTTTGTAGGGATACTTCCTAAGCTTAAGGAATTGGTCTCTCAAGTTTCTGAAAACTCCCAGTTCATCAAGAGACATGGTCAGCTACTGGATCTAGTCACTTCAGGGTTCAATGAAGACATGATGAGTGTCCTGTTCCAGTTCTTTGATCCTAAACATCATTGTTTCACATTCCCCGATTATCAGCTGGTTCCTACAATGGAAGAGTTCTCCAAACTTCTGGGTTTACCTGTCCTTGATCAGAGACCTTTCACAGGCTTGGAAAAAGAGCTTAAACCGGAAGTCATTGCTGCAGCCCTACATCTGAAGAAGTCAGACATTGTCCTAGAAACAAGGAGTGGAGTTAACGGTATTCTTGTTAAGGTATTGATGGAGAAAGCTCAAGTGTTCCTGAAGGCTATGAGTTATGATGCTTTTGAGGAGATCTTAGCCTTATTGATCTATGGCTTAGTATTGTTCCCCAATCCAGACCAGTTCATAGACGTTCACGCCATCAACATATTTCTGACTCATAATCTAGTGCCTACATTGCTTGGAGACATCTTGCACTCTCTTCACACCCGTACTACGAAGGCACGTGGAACTCTGATGTGTTGTATACCTCTCTTGTCTAGGTGGTTTATTTCTCACCTTCCTCGATCAGTGATAAAGAATAAACAGGGGTTCAGGTGGTCCAAGAGGATCATGTCACTCTCTCATTCAGATATTCATTGGTGCTCTAGATCTACGGAGAATGTTACTATCATTGATCGTTGTGGGGAATTCCCTAATGTGCCACTCCTTGGCGTAAGAGGGGGCATTACTTACAACCCTTATTTAGCTCTACGTCAGTTTGGTTACGCTCGGAGTGATGGTCCTCATGACATGCTTATTCAGGGTATTGTGTTCGACTATGACAACGATCTTCAAGGTTACTGTCAAAGGTTCATACGAGCATGGGGCAAAGTGAACAAGGTTGACAGCAAGACTCTGGAACCAAAGTACACTATTCCTATTGAAGCTTATCTCAGATGGGTGCGATCTCGTGCTCAAACTCTTATGATGCCATATCCTACCATCCCGCCAGTTACTATGGAGCCTATTGCTGAAGGAGATACTTCTTATATCATTCTTCATCCAGACATGCCCACTGACATGGAAGATTTACAGAGGTCCTGGATCCAGTTGAAGGAGAAAAGAGATACTTTTGAGACTCATTACAAAGCAAGTCAAGAAAGAATTTTAGAGCTAACAAAACAACTTCACGAGGAGCGGAATCTCAACTCATACCTCAACACAAAGAGGAAATGTCCATGGGAGACTTAAAACCCCATTTTTGTATTCATTTCATTGTAAGCCCAAAGCGCAAACAAGTTTATTACTAATAAAAGTTTACCTTTTTGGTTGTTTAAACAAATTTAAATCCTGCGGTCCTTAAAAACATTGCATACGCATTTATACACCATATCATTGCATCATAGGTTTCTTATGTACAGGTATCTTATCTTCTCGCTGTTTATTTCAGCAGAAATGGCTCTTGAACAGACTGTCAAAGATCTCCAGGCTCAGAATGCACAATTCCAAGAGTTGATTCTAAACTTGTCCAAGGGACAAGATGAGTTGAAGACGCTGGTGGCTAAGAAGAATAAGAAGGCTAGAAGATCAGGAGGCCTTATCAATATGGGAAGAAGGTTCAGAGGTCCTGTCAAGACAAAGGAACAGGTTGATGATTATGAGTCTGAAAATTCTAAGAAAGAGGGAGGCAGTCTCCATTACATTGTGGGAGATTCTGATTCTGAAGCAAATTATTATCATGATCCTAATGAAGATAAGTTCAAGATGCTGGTGGATAGAATGAATGCCATGGAGTTACAAAAATCTTCTGGGCTGGATTTTGAAGATTTGAGCTTAATATCTGGAGTGGTTATACCTATTGGTTTCAAAGTTCCTGCTTTTGTGGTGTATGATGGTGTCTCATGTCCCAAGCTGCATCTGAGGTCCTATGTCCGGAGGATTCAACCACATACTGCTGACAAGAAATTGTGGATGCATTTCTTCCAAGAGAGTTTGTCTGGAGCTCAATTGGAATGGTACTATCAATTGGAAAGTGTCAATATCCGTGATTGGAATGATCTTGCTGAGGCCTTCTACAGGCAATACCAATACAATGCTGATTTAGCACCTACTCGCATGCAACTCCAAAGCATGTCCATGGGTGCTAAGGAGAATTTCAAGGAGTATGCCCAGAAGTGGAGAGACTTGGCTGGCAGAGTTCAACCTCCTCTGACTGACAGGGAGCTAGTAGATATGTTTATGAGTACGCTAAGTGGTCCTTTCTATAACCACCTCATTGGAAGCTCATCATCTGGTTTCACTGAGCTGATAATGACTGGAGAACGTGTGGAGAGTGGTATAAGAAGTGGTAAGATACAGGTGGGTGCCTCTTCATCAAGCACTGCAAAGAAGCCCCCTAGTGGGAAGAAGGAGTCTAATGTTGTTTATGGTAAACCTGGTCATAACAGGAGTCACCAATCTGTGGGAGCAGTTAACATTTCCAATCCTACTCCTGCAACACCAGAGCCACCACAGAGAAATCAGCAGAAGCCTAGAAGACAGTTCACCAAGATCAACATGTCACTGGCCCAAGCCTTGCGACACCTGTTGATAGAAGAACTCATTACTTTGAAGGACCCTCCTCAGAATCCTAATACTTCCTCTCCTTGGTACAATCCTAATGCACGATGTGCCTATCATTCTAATTGTCCAGGACATGATACCAACAACTGCTGGATATTGAAGAACAAGATTCAAGATATGATTGATGCTGGAGAGATTGAATTTGACCCTTCTGGGACTCCAAATGTGATTACTGCTCCCATGTCAAATCATGAGAAGACTGTTAATGCCATTGATGAAGTTTCATATATATCCTCAGTTGCAGATGTGACTACTCCATTATCCATTATCAAGAAGAAGTTGATACAAGCTGGGTTCTTTCCAGGTTGTAATGAAGATTGTTTTTATTGTGCTTATAAACCTGATAGCTGCTGGAAGTTGAAGGATGGTATTCAACGCCTCATGGACAATTACACTATATTGTTTGAGAGGACACCTTCTGTGGAAAATATGGTTGAACATCTGACTCGGGGTAAGAAGGTTGAAGATGTGGATATGGTTGATAAAGTGCCAGTGAGGATTACTTCCAAAGGCCCTGTCAAAATCACTTCCAAGGGACCTATCAAGATTACTGCTGAAGGTCTAGTAAAGACTGTTGCTGAAGCTAGAGTGGCTCCCATGATTATTACCACTCCTGGCCCTATTCCTTATACTTCTGATAAAGTTATACCTTGGAATTACGGTTTTGATGTTTATATCCATGGTGTTAAACAGGAACCATTGATTGATGCACCTGTTACTAATGATAACCTTGATGTTGATAATATTGCTGGATCTAGTAAGATCACCAGAAGTGGAAGAATTTTCTCTCCTCCGGCTACCTCAAAAGGTGCAGTTACTCCAACTACTACCTCCACTTCTGAGCCAAGTATTGATACTCGGGGCAAAGGTCCTGTAATTGAACCTGTGCAGGCTGAGACACCGACTACTGAGAATCTTTCTAAACAGATGGAAGAAGTGTTGAAGATCATTCGCAAGAGTGATTATGATATTGTTGACCAGTTGGGGCATACTCCCTCCAAAATTTCCATGTTGTCTTTGTTGCTGTGTTTTGAGGCTCATGCTAAAGCCTTGATTAAGTTCTTGAAGACTGCTCATGTACCAAATGAAATTTCTGTGGATCAATTTGAGAATTGTGTTGCACATCCGACTTATGATAATGGGTTAGGTTTTTCTGATGCTGACTTGACTCCTGCCAAAAGAAACCATAACAGAGCTTTACATATCTCCATTGAATGTAGGGGCACTACCTTATCTCATGTGTTGATAGACAATGGCTCTTCATTGAATGTACTTCCCAAAGAGGTTCTGAACAAGCTCAGTCCTGAAGATGCTGTGTTGAGACCAAGTAATATAGTAGTGAGGGCCTTTGATGGTTCAAGAAGGGTGGTGGATGGAGAAATAGATCTCCCGATCAAAGTAGGCTCTCAAGTTTTCAATTCAACCTTCTATGTAATGGATATTCGTCCTTTGTACTCCTATTTGCTTGGACGCCCCTGGATCCATGGGGCAGGTGCTGTGACCTCCACTTTACATCAGAAGTTGAGATATCCAGTGAAGGGAAAGGTTGTTACTGTTTACGGAGAGGAAGAATATATAGTCAGTCATGTGAATACTTTCAAGTATGTTGAACTAGAAGGTGAATATGTGGAGACTCCTTGCCAGACGTTTGAAGTAGTTCCTTGGGTTGTTCTTGCTGCTGAAGCTCCTCCTGTTGTCAAAAGAGTTCCTGTGGTCACCAGAGTACCTCCTACAATGGCCTCCCTCAAAGATGCTAGAGATGTGGTTGATGAAGGTGGTTGTACTATTTGGGGTCAGCTTCCTGACATTCCTTACAAGTCAGACAAGTTTGGTTTGGGTTTCACTGCAGAGTCCCAGAAGGTTGTTCGTCGTGCTCGTGCCGTTCGTATCACCAATCAAGGGATTATGAAAGATCAGATCAATGTTGTGGGTGACTATAATGAAGACTACAACTTGGATGCTTGGATTTTTCCTACTGTGGGTGATGGGCTCAATAATTGGAAGGCTGAAGACGTTATTCCTATCTCCTTTAGTCAGGAGTAAATACTATTACTGTGTTGTTATTTTTAAGTTTGTAATTTTTGAACAATTGAACTCTTAAGCCTTGTGCCTTACCCGGGGCACAATGGTATGCTTGTTTCGGGATGTCATTTCATTTGCATACTTCATTCAATAAAAATCAGTGGACGTTTCGTTTTCGTAAATATTGTGTTCTTTGTCTTTCTTTTCTTTTATTTTTGTTTTATCAGCTATGTGTTCTTACACACACCCACATCACTAAAATGCAGATCCTCATCCACTCTGGATCTTGTTGATAACAGTTCTACTATTGCCAATTATAATTTCGAGAATCCGATCTATCAAGCTGAAGATGGAAAGGAGGAAGATTGTGAAGTGCCTATAGAGCTTGCTAGGTTGTTACAACAAGAAGAGAAAGCTATACAACCACATGAAGATCCAATTGAAGTTGTGAATTTGGGAACTGAAGAAAACAGGAAAGAAGTCAAGATAGGGGCTGAACTAGAGGATGGTGTTAAGAGCAGATTAATTCAGATGTTGCATGATTATGTGGAGATCTTTGCTTAGTCCTATGAAGATATGCCAGGGTTGGATACAGACATTGTGGTTCACCGTTTACCAGTAAAAGAAGATTGTTGTCCAAAGAAGCAGAAAGTTCGTCGCATGCGTCCTGAAATGTCAGAAAAGATCAAAGCAGAGGTAATGAAACAGTTTGATGCAGGGTTCTTAGTTGTGACTTCTTATCCTCAATGGGTTGTAAATGTGGTACCGGTACCTAAGAAAGATGGTAAGGTACGTATGTGTGTAGATTACAGGGATTTGAACAAGGCCAGCCCCAAAGATGACTTTCCACTTCCTCATATTGATGTTTTGGTAGACAACACTGCTCAACATAAGGTATTCTCTTTCATGGATGGTTTCTTTGGTTACAATCAAATCAAGATGGCACCTGAAGATATGAAGAAGACTACATTTGTTACATAGTGGGGAACTTTTTGTTATAAAGTGATGCCATTTGGTTTGAAGAATGCCAGGGCAACATATCAGCGTGCTATGGTGGCTTTGTTTCATGATATGATTCATCATGAAATAGAGGTATATGTGGATGATATGATAACCAGGTCCCAGAATGAAGAGCAACATCTTGATCATCTGCATAAGCTGTTTGAAAGGTTGAAGAAATACAAGTTGAGATTAAACCCAAACAAATGTACTTTTGGAGTTAGATCTGGTAAACTCCTGGGTTTCATTGTCAGTGGAAAAGGTATTGAAGTGGATCCTGCAAAAGTGAAAGCTATACAAGAGATGTCAGCTCCCCATACTGAGAAAGAAGTTAGAGGTTTCTTGGGACGACTGAATTACATTGCAAGATTTATTTCCCAATTAACTGCTACATGTGAGCCAATCTTCAAGTTGTTGAAGAAAGATCAGGTAATGGAATGGAATGATGAGTGCCAGACAGCCTTTGATGAAATCAAGAGATATCTTCTAGAACCTCCAATTTTGATGCCACCAGTTGATGGAAGACCCTTGATTATGTACTTAACAGTGTTAGACAACTAAATGGGGTGTGTGTTGGGGAAATATGACGAGTCAGGTCGAAAAGAGCAGGCAATATACTACCTTAGCAAAAAGTTTACCGACTGTGAAACAAGATACTCACTGCTCGAGAAAACTTGTTGCGCTTTGGCATGGGCTGCTCGCCGACTAAGACAGTATATGTTGACTCATACTACCTTGTTGAATTCAAAGATGGATCCAATCAAGTACATATTCGAGAAACCTGCTCTCTCCGGACGAATAGCAAGATGGCAAATGATCTTAACAGAATATGATATACAGTACACTACTCAGAAGGCCATTAAAGGTAGTGTGGTGGCTGATCATTTGGCTCATCAAGCAGTGGCTGATTATCAGTCAATGAGTTTTGAATTACCTTATGAAGATATTATGATTATTACCAAAGAACCTGGACAATATGACGGACCTGAACAAGGATCCCGATGGACTATGGTTTTT
The DNA here is from genome assembly GCA_963966055.1 of Lathyrus aphaca. Classification (NCBI taxonomy): domain Eukaryota; kingdom Viridiplantae; phylum Streptophyta; class Magnoliopsida; order Fabales; family Fabaceae; genus Lathyrus; species Lathyrus aphaca. The sequence goes on along the minus strand of OZ014521.1, from coordinate 355,135,768 downwards.
GATGGAGCTTCTAATGCACTTGGTAATGGTGTTGGTGTTGTGATCATTTCCCCTGAAGGTTGTCATACCCCGATTATAGCAAGACTTTGTTTCTATTGCACCAATAACATGGCTGAGTATGAGGCATGTATCCTGGGCATCAAAGCTGCCATTGATATGAAGATTCAGTTCCTGGATGTATATGGAGATCCAGCCCTGGTAGTGAGTCAAATTAAGGGAGATTGGGATACCAAGCATGAGAATCTCATTCCTTACAGAGAGCATGTGTTGTCTTTGATCCCACATTTTGAAGAGATCACCTTTGGACATATTCCACGAAGAGAAAATCAGTTGGCAGATGCATTAGCCACCATGGCATCTATGTTTGAAATTAGCTGGGATGATGAAGCTCCCAAAATTAATATTGATAGATTTGAGAAGCCTGCATACTGCAATGATATTGACACTGAAGAAGCAGAAGGGAAGCCTTGGTTCTATGAAGTGAAAAGATATCTTGAAGCTCAGGAGTTCCCTGAAGAGGCATCTGTCAAAGACAGGAAGTTTCTGAGGAGGTTTTCTGCTAAGTTCTTCTTGAGTAATGGAATTTTGTACAAGCGCAATCATGATTCAACTTTGCTTCGTTGTGTGGATAAGAAAGAAGCAACAGAGATTATGGAAGACATGCATGATGGGATCTTTGGCACTCATTCTAGTGGTCATACCATGGCAAAGAAGATATTGAGAGCAGGTTACTATTGGTCTACCATGGAAGCTGACTGCTATCAACATTCTAAAACATGTCACAAGTGTCAAATCTATGCTGATAAAGTGCATATACCTCCAGCTCCATTGAATGTGTTGACTACTCCTTGGCCTTTTGCCATGTGGGGCATTGATATGATTGGTGAGATCAAGCCTACTGCTTCTAATGGGCATCGTTTCATCCTGGTTGCTATTGATTACTTTACAAAGTGGGTAGAGGCAGCCTCATTTGCATCTGTTACTAAGAATGTGGTGGCTCGATTCATTAAGAATAATCTCATATGTAGGTATGGCATCCCTAAAAGGATTATCACAGATAATGGCTCTAATCTGAACAACACTATGATTACTGATCTCTACACACAGTTCAAGATTAAGCATCACAACTCTTCTCCGTATCGTCCGAAGATGAATGGGGCAGTAGAAGCTGCTAATAAGAACATTAAGAAGATTCTACAGAAGATGATTGTCACTTATAAGGATTGGCATGAGATGTTACCATTTGCTCTTCATGGTTATCGTACTACAATACGCACTTCAACAGGGGCAACCCCATTCTCCTTAGTCTATGGTATGGAAGCAGTTCTGCCCATTGAAGTTCAGATCCCTTCCTTAAGAATCATGAAGGATGCAGACTTGGATGAAGATGAGTGGATTCAGACTCGACTTGACCAGATAAATTTGATGGATGAGAAAAGGTTGGCAGCTGTTTGTCACAGTCAGATGTACCAGAAACGGATGATCAAGGCTTTCAATAAGAAGGTTAAGCTAAAGGTATATCAGGCTGGTGACTTGGTAATCAAGCGTATCATATTACCACAGGGTGATCCTAGGGGCAAGTGGACTCCTACTTATGAAGGACCATTTGTGGTTAAAAGATTATTTTCAGGAGGTGCCATGATGCTTACTACTATGGATGGTGAAGACTTCCCACAGCCTGTAAACGCAGACATAGTTAAAAAATACTACGCATAAAAAGAGACCCACTAGGTTGACTGGCCTAGGCAAAAATAAGGGCATCCCGGCGAACCAAAAGGGTTCGGGCAAAAATTAGGGATATAAAAAAAATGTACACCCGGCAAGTCGAAAACCTGAAAGGGCGGCTTGGGCAAAAAAGAGTATCTCGGTGGATTGAAAACCTGAAAGGGCAATCCAGGCAAAAGTTAGGGATTAAAGTGTATGACTATGTCTCATTTAGATCACCCATATAGCCCCAACTAGTTGTGTTAACTGATTCAAGTTCGAACAGATAAAGATCAATCCAATCGTTTTCGTCTCAACGACAGAAGATGAGATACTTGAAGATAATGGCAATAGTAGAATTGAAACTCAATAGGATCATTTTCACATAGCTGTTTTCTTTGTTTTGTAAAAATTTTATGACGAATTCCTCTTACTAGGATTTCTGTCTCCTTGTACAAACTTGCCTATGTATAGGTCACTTTGTGATATAAATGAAATTTCATCTTTGAATCCAGATTTACTTTTACCCTATTTACATAAGTGAGAACGTCCATTGGTTGTGTTTGAATGTATGTATGCTTTTGAATATGATTGATGTTTACCAGAAATGCATAAAATGCTTGAATATGATTGATGTTTACCAGAAATGCATGAAAATGCAGTAATAGTATTTACTAAGGACGAACGAAGGTAGGAATTCAACGAAGCTTCACCGGTTCATCCCCACAAGACAACTACAAATCCCCAGCAGGACAAATCTATAGATACTTCGAGTTACATATCCCCTTGAATTTATGTCCATCTCTTTTATCCTCAGTCGGGATACTCAGAAACTTATTCTTTCAATAGAAGTACGATGAACGAAGACGGGAAGTTACGAATACTATACTATCAAACAAGACGGGAGCAAGTTCCTCATATTCTTCAGCAACGAATCGGGATTTATTTTCCCTAGCCAGCAGTTGTTATGCAAAGATATACGGGCGCTTCAGGCTGCATGATTCATACATACATCATTTATATCATACCATAGCATATACATAATGCATAATACATTTACTTAGGTGCATCATACTATGCATACATACATATTGCATAAACCAACATCTTCCTTGCAGGATAGTTATATCAATAATTCACAACAGATCAGAAATGATCCACACATTACTCAAGATGCCCTCAGAGAGTAGGCAAACGGTCTGTACAAAGATCCATTCCCTAATCCAGGATATTTCCAGAAGATTTCATCTATCTGGTCTTGAATAGCAGGCAAACGGTCTGTACAAAGATCCATTCCCTGGTTCAAGATATTTTCAGAAGATTTAATCTATTTCCTCGGAGATTAGGCAAACGGTCTGTAAGAAGATCCATTCCCTAATCCAGGATATTTTCAGGAGACTTGATCCTGACACTTTTTTGTCCTCGGAGAGTAGGCAAACGATCTGTACAAAGATCCATTCCCTAATCTAGGATACTTCCAGAAGATTTCATCTATCTGGTCTTGAATAGCAGGAAAACAATCTGTAAGAAGATCCATTCCCTGGTTCAAGATATTTTCAGAAGATTTAATCTATTGGCCCTTGAATAGAAGGCAAACGGTCTGTACAAAGATCCATTCCATGGTTCAAGATATTCTTCAGAAGAGCTAATTCTGACGTTCTTTTGACCTTGGAGAGTAGGCAAACGGTCTATACAAAGATCCATTCCCTAATCCAAGATACTTCCAGAAGAGATAATCGTCACGAAGGTTTATTTCTACTGGTCCATTCAACAATTCAAACCATGTTGCGTAAACGATTCAGAGACGGCTTATACGAATACCTAGTGCTGATATCCCATATCAACATGAAGCTATCATCACATCCTGATATTTTAGATGGCATCTCTAAGCCCATCTCCAGTTCTTCCAAGTGGCATCTTCAAGCCCACTCAAGTATATACAATTAATCATCAGTGTTATTTTACGCACCGGCGAGTGCAAATTTTTGGGCTTTTGTGTTCAATCCCCTTCAACCTTCCAGGTCACGAATGGCACATATACCAATCTAACCCCTCGGGTTTCAAAAAATTGAACAGGGGCAGCTGTTGCACCCCAAAATTTGCCCTCCACAAGACAAAACATTGTGTCCCAAGAGGTTCACAAGGTTCACAAGTCATCTAATGAGGTTCACAAGGTTCACAAGATTCACAATTAGTCAGAAAGTTTGACAATTCCCTCAGACAATGCATTCTCCTAAGCAATGCATCTTAAACTAGGGTTTTGACTTTTATCAGGCTAAATGGACTTCCAGGACTTCAAGTGAGCTTCATAGCATCCTATATATGTTCAAGAATCCCCATGTCAAATTTCAATACTTTCCCAAAGGATTTGCTCAGTCAGATGATCAGATAGGTTAAAATCAGTCAAAGTAGTTAAAAAGTCAAACTGAGGTCAACTGTGGTCAAACCAAAGTCAAACTTCATGATTTATTTTTGCCAACATCAAGTATATGAAGTAAAATTCATCATTTGATCAAGGGTTGGTCATGATTCATCAAGGAAGTTTCAGATCATCAAGAATCAGGAGTTTCTAAATTAGGGTTTTCACAGGAAAAGTCAACTGAACTTTGACCAGCCATAACTTTCACATACTTCATCAACAATTTTCCATCCAAATCTCATTTTGAAGGAAATTTAATTCTCTACAACTTTGTGTCTCACAAGCCAAGCCCAAAAATGCTTCATTTGGAAGGTATGAGCTAAGACATTATAGGTCCTTTTAAAAGTCAACAAAAAGTCAACAACTTCCAAAGAGCATAACTTGATAATGGTAAAAAGATATGGACATGAGACCAAAGAGGTTGGTTAAAGGACTCTTTAAGCTTTCCAAAATGTCCAAGAACCCCTTCATAGCATTAAAATTGAAGGATTTGTGCCCTTGCAAATTTGGGAAATTTTTGAGAGGTTTATGAAGCAAATGGGGTCTTAAAACCATAATTCACCAAATGGGCTTGCTTTTTAATGACCCAAACACTTCCATGACATCATGCACGAAATAAAATTTATTTATTCATAATTTTATTCATTTTATTTTTATTTATTATGATTTTTTATGTTAAAAATCATTTTAAATTAAAATAAAATATAAAATAATGGATATTTGATTTGATTTGGTTTCTAGAAAGTCTTAAGACTTATTTAGACTTAATGGATACAAAAATAATGAAGATTATAACAAAATAGCAAGGCTAGATCAAGGATATTCAATTTTAAGAACAAATCTTTTTCAATCTCTATGGATCAAAAAATTCAAAGAATGGATCAAAGTCTTGACCTAATTTGATTCACTCATATATAAACAACATTTAGCAGCCTCAAAGCCACGAATTCACAGCCTCCAACACCTTGTTCAAACTTCACAAAATCATTCAAAAACTCAAATTCGGTTTCACCATTACAAAGCATTTAAAGGTATTTTAAGTACATAGGAAGGATCCTTGGACATCACTGAATCGATCCCACCCTTCAAAAGCACCTGAAACTTGCTCATATGCCATAACTGAATGCATCTTCATACTCATATAACTTGTTTTCGATTTCATATATTTAAGCATTATAAATTGAAACTAACCATTGATTTGTGTTTATTATGAAGTTTTGAAGCTTTCTGGATGATTTGATTGGAGTTTCATGGACTGAATCGAAATACACCATTGTTAGGGTTTTCGGCCACTTTTAGGGTTTAATGATTTAGCCAATATAAATTATTTCTAAAGACATAGAATGATTGCAAATGACATTAGGAATTCAATGGTGTTATTAATTTTGTGAAATTTTACTATTTGTGTGAAGTTTGAGAATTCGCAGGTTTTGAAATCGCAGGAAAGTTTGTAGTAGAATTCGCAGCAAAATACGCAGGTTCAGAGGTAGAAGAAGACCATCAGCGCGCGAAAATATAATTTGAAAACTGAGCTTATTTTATTATGAATTTGTTTGCGTTATACTTCACAAACGAGCGCGTAGCTCAGATGGTTTTGGTGTGTGTATGTGCTAGTGAAAGGCTTGGGTTCGAAACCAGCCAAATGAATTTTTTTTGCTTTGATTTATTTGTGTTTCCAGGATAACAACAAAACAACTTGGAGTGGGTTGCTATCACAGGCGCGCAAATGGCCCAGCTGGTTTTGAGAGGTCTTCATCCAGGTAAAGGACCTGGGTTCAAATCCCAGGTCCTGTTTTTTATATTATATTGTCCATTTATTTTTTATTTACATTTGTTTTCTTATTCTTTTAACTTTTATTCAATTTAAATAATTTCTGAAATAAATAATTAACATTTTCTTAAAAACTCATATTTTTAAAAATATAATAATTTATTTTCTCAAACTCTTTTTTATATTTATATTTATTAATATGTATATTCATATATTTTGTATATAATTTCATTAATTATATTTAAATTAATTTCTAACCCTAATATTTTTATATATATAATTAAAACCCTAATTTTCTCTAACCCTAATCCTAACCCTAATTCTTATTTTATTTTAATCTTAAAATTAATTAAATTTTCCTAATATCCAATTAAATGATTAATCATAGTTTATTTTGTAAATAAATTAGTATATCTTTATTATTTTATTTTTATCTCAAAATTCTTTAAAATTATTTACTTAAATCTAAAATACTTAATTAATTTATATATATATATATATATATATATATATATATATATATATATATATATATATATATATATATATATATATATTATATATTATTACTAACCTTTTCTTCTTAATTATTTTATCACTAACCATTTATTTAATTGCTTATTTTATTCTATAATTATTATTTAATTTGTGTTTATTATTATGTAACTGTAAAAGCGTTGTAATAGTCGTAGTATTTTATCGTTTATTTATTTATAAATATATTGCTATGGTTAGTAAAATAGGGAGTGATAACATGTTTGTATTTTAAAATTGATTTAGATCACTAATTATAAGATAAATATTTGAATTTATACACGCACACACGTAAGTCGATCTTTGATCGCCATCTCACTTCTTAAGGGCTATCCCTCATGTTGCCTAAACCAAAAGGTCAAGTAAGGTGTCTAAAAGCAAGGTCCCTTCTCCTAAAATATCATCAAGTCCCTTTATGATTATAAGATCAAGTCCCTTCGAGGTTGCCTTCGTAAATGATCTTGTCCCTTTCGAATAAAAGATGATAAGTCTCTTCGAATTGCTAAGACACCTTACAGTTGCCTAAACATAAATGACCCTTCACATGTCCCTTATAACATCCAAGGTAATGACTACCTATTCCTTAATAATAGGGATAGTCTTACCATTGAAAGAACATTCAAGAACAGTAAATATTTAATCTTAGGGTAGGTTCTTCTTAAGTACTTGCTCACTCTTTCAAAAACATTTCATAACACTTCACATTTTCAAACAATTTTCAAAACAAAGTCTTTATATATATCCGTACAAGGATCATTATAAAGTACTTAAGAAAATTTTTAATCACACACTACACTTCTCAAAACAATTTAAAGTGAGCTAAGTAACTAAGAGCCCATGGATAACCATGGATGTAAAGGGTGCTAACACCTTCCCTTTACATAACCTACCCCCCGAACCCAAAAATATTTTAAGGTCTTTCCTGTTCTTTTATGCCCTTTCCTTTGGATAAAATAAAAGTCGGTGGCAACTCTTGCTATCCGCAACATTTAACTAAAGTCAGTTCTCCCACCGTGTTACAACAATGCCCTAGCTATTTCCTCACTTCTGGGAGCAGTCATCTATGGGTTAAAGGGGATCCCTCCTCTGATAGGCACTCCAATCAACAAAGAAAATTCCTCCAATAGAGGCCCTATCTGAAAGTCAGGAAAGGTGAAGCACCTGAGTGGAGGGTCATAAAACTGCAAGCATGTGTGGATCATGCTTCTCTGAGAAGAATCAAGATCCATTACCATGTCTAAAATACCCCCATAATTCTCTCTGAACAGTGGGATATGGTCAGGTGTGATGAGAGACTGGACCTGCCTGATACCAGTCAATATGGGCTCAAAGAAGTGATAAGATATGTTGCTTTTCCTTGGAATATCCATGAGTACTGATGAAGAAGCTAAAGACAAATGCTGGTGGAGATCACATACTGAAATACTGGAGATAAGTCTCTGACAGACTGATGCAGGTGAGTGTCTGACAGACTGAAGGAATAGAAGGGGTCAAAACCAAACCAAGTATGATATGATGGATACCCTGAAAAACAAATAAACAAATGTTAAATGATGCAATGATGATATATGCAAATGATATGCAAGGGTTTGTGATAAAGAGCTGGATCTGATTATCTGTCTTGATATAAGGTCCATGTATGTTCAAAGGTCCGGATGGAGGCTCAGAAATCCAGTAACCAGGGTGGGGGACTCAAATAAAGAGTCACATGTCCGGGGTTAATCACAAGAACTGTCCAAAGTGAAGAATTCTTAAACAAAACAGTAACAGGGTATGATGTGGCCAAGGGTTCCTGCAAACCTATAAACAACCCAACCCCCCTCACATGTAATGTTCTAGATTAAGGATCCTCAGACTTGGATCGGTTATGAGAAGTGTAAACACTTCTAACCCGGAGGTACAGTGTTTACAATAACCATAAAGGATCCTCCTCTAATTCACCCCAGATTCTGAAGATCAAAATAAAGGTCATCCAGACTTAGCAGGCTTCCCAGATAGCCCTAGAACTACAGGAAATCTGTAGCACAGAGTTCTCAAGAAGAAACCCACATCTGAATCGTGTTTCATATTCCCGCACCAGACCGAAATGGAATGGGAAAGAACATGAACCACTCTAGCCTAGGTGTCACGCAGGTCCCAGGTATAGGACCTTAATCACTCAGTGAAACCCCACCCACCAAAACATAAACCAGCTCCAGCAATGATAATGACAGTATGATGTATAAAAAAACTGTAAAGAAAGCAGTAAATAAAACTGTACATAAAGCAATAAATAAAGCAAAAATGAATAAGCACAAGTAGCACATAACACCCCAGTAAACAGAAATCAAACAAGTGCTAGGAGGAACCCACCAAAAAGAACTAGAAGCCCTGGTTGCAGTATAAGGTTCCCCAGCAGAGTCGCCAAGCTGTCGCTCCCACCAAATGACACCTGGTCAGAAGGGGTACAGACGCGAACCGTCGGCGAAAGAGAGAACATGAAGATGAACTGAAAAGAGTCGCCAGCTAGGCATTTTTATCCCGAAGGAAAGGTAATGCTGCATAAACCTAGGAAGAGATGGATAAGACGGTCGCGAACTAGAGAAACTGAGAAAGGGGATTGGTTACAACCTGGGAAGTTATTAGCACCTATATTGTCCATCGTACTCGACGGGATCCACGCTTGAAAGTTTGTGTTTAAAGGGGTAGTGTCAGTGCTATCTATGTGCAAAAGCTGAAAAGAATGCAAGTGACAGTGCAAAAGAAGTGTAAAGTGAAGAAAAGGAGTGTCAGTGTAAGGAAAGAGTGTAATGCTCAAGACAATGAGGCTTAAAGAATAATGCTGGAAGAGGGGGAATATACAGAGACTTTTGTTCGATAACTGTTAAGTTATGCCTACATATCCTCTCGTGCAATGAGGAAGTCAGAACACCGTAGTTCGACTCAAAGAGACTGAAAGATAAATTGACTTGTGAACTGCTTACTTGTATATGCTCAAGTGTATGACCTGTCTGGCTCAGCTGCTAACTGTCTCGCATTAGACGGAAGAAGCAAGTTCTCGTTTGTGAGTGAGTGAGGTGAGAAAAGAATCCCGGAGGAGACGATTATTGTTTGTTTTTGGTATTTTCAATATTTTATTGCTTTTTGTGTTTGTCATAAGTTAATTAGCTTAAGCCTAAACCAAGGGTTAGTAAACTCATCACATCTTCCCTCTGATTAGGGGTAATGAGTATACCTTAAGTATGAAGTAAGCACCTCACACTTAACCACCATGATGTAGGATTAAGATCATTAACCTACTTGTGATTATTTAGATGTTTTTGGAATTTTTGTTTAGTGTTAAGTAATGATTTTAAGCCATAATCAAGGATTTAATGGACCCATTACACCATCTTAATAGAAGGATAATAGATGAGAACATTTAAGCTGAGGAAGATACCTCAACTTAATCCATGATTAGGGATTAACCTCATGACAAAACAAAGCCTTTAATAAAGTGGAATTTAGTTAATGATAAGATTGAGAAGTGAATTTTATGGTTTTTAAGACAACTTGAGAGGGACTTGTCCATTAACACTAGGGTTAGTCCTTCTTAACCAATTAAGGAAGAACTAGAACCCTAATGCAAGGCCCAAGTTACAAGCTTGATGTCTTAGTGATTATTAGATGAATTGATTAAGATATTTAAACACATTAAGGGTTTAACACTTAGGATTAAAGTTATACACTCCATCCTAAGAGAAGGATGCAGGCATAACCTTAATCACAAAGCCTTAAAACCTTGAAGGTTTAGTCCCTGGTTATGAGATGAGAAAAGAAGACACAAAAGATGACACAAAGGTAAAACTAATGGGGGGACTAATCAAACCCTAATTGTTATCATGCTTGGGTATTCCTAAGGTTTATGAGGCTTGCAAGAGTTCCTCAAGAAGAACCACCAAGGAAGAAACAGATGAAAGGAAGAGAAGCAGAAGAAACAAGTCAACTTACTTCACTTAATAAGATAAGTTGCTTGAAGAAAGAAGGTGAAGGAGGAACATGAATGAGCAGGCTCACTCTAATACAAATACAAAATGAAGCAATGAATGCATAGGAGAGATGAGAAGAGATTGTGAGAAGTGAAGGCAAATTCACTTCTCAAAGTAACTTACCACCTGAAAAGTTAGTAAAAGGAAATGAAATGAAATGAAATGAAATGAAATGAAATGAAGATGAAATGAATGAAAGGGTGCAAGCCAAAACCAGAAGCACATTTATGATGCAAATGATGCTAAGAGTTGATGCAAATGCATACCAAATGCTATGGATGATCATACAAAGGATGGTAATGCAAATGAAGCATAAAGGAAGCATGAAAGATCATGAATGTTTATGGGATGTAATGGATGCAAAACATGAAAAATGGATGATGCAATGATCAAACATGATTCTAATGTGTCCTAAGATATCTTAGAAGTCATGTGAATGCATAAAATGTCATGGCAAGTTTATGTATGGATGCATATGCAAGATGAATGCAAGTGAAGATACAAAATTAGGGTTTTATAAAAGGATGAGATGCAAATGGAAAAGACAGAAGCAAATGTCATGATAAAAAATTGAAAATGCACTCAAGGGAACCCTAAACTTATACTAGGTTACCATCCAAAGGGGGGGATCAGAAGCTAAACCTAGAAGGAATTATGAATTTCCTAAGTTTCTAGGGTTTTTTGGGTGATCCTCAATGTAAAATGCCAAATAATTTGAAAATGCAAGATAAAACTGAAACAAAAATGTTTTTGGATGCTAGAAGCCATGCATAGAACAATGAAAAAAGAACCATTCACAAACTCAACTTGGTTTAAAAGTTATGAATTTTTGAAGTTAGGGCTAGAAAATGAACAATTTTAAGAACCCTAATTCATTGAAAAATGTCAAACCATGATCAAAACCAAAAAGAAATTTGTATGGTGAGTTTGTAAATGTTTCTAAATGTCTGAGAATGTCCTCTGATTTTTTTGGTAATTTTTAAATACTTAAATGTATTTTTAATTAATTAAAATCAATTAACTAATTAAATAAAACATTAAATGATTTAAAAATACTTTTTTAATTCAAAAAATAAAAATAAAAATATTTTTGGTTTCTGAAAATTAATAAAAGACTTGGTAAAAATTTTCAGATTTTTTTTTATCATTTTTACTATTTTAAATAATTATATGAAAAGTAATAGATAAAAAATAAAATGAAATGAAATAAAAGGAAAAGTCAGTTGATCCTAAGGCTCACATTCAAATCTGGAGATGGAGGGAAGACTTGGCGCGTGATCTAAGGGTCCAAATTCAAATTAGGATAATTAACTAATTAAACCTAATTAATTAAATTAAATGGAAATTATAAGTTAATGGGGTAATCTGGGCCATTGGTTCACACGCGGGAAACTTAATCTAAGGGCCAAGATTCAAAAATGCACTAATTACTCAGCTAACCCTAATTAGGGCAAACAAACCTCAGACGGCCGGAACAGTGGTTCCGGTCGTCTTCTCCGACCAACCCTCAAGAACAAAATCCTCCCTAGGTCATTTTAAGAGCTGTAAAGCTCCAGATCAAACCCCCAAACCTTCCTAAACACGAATCTACTCACAAAACCAATTTATGTTGCCTCAAGAACAAGATACGAATCAAAACTCAAAAATGACCAAACTTTCAGAGATACGATACAGGCTCAATAATCAATCATTTTCAAAAATAAAAAGTGCGGAGTGATCAGGGGAGCAAGTAGATCATTTCTATAACTTAAAAAAAGGATTCTGGAAAAAAGTTTGAAGAGGTTACCTGAGCTTGAGCTTCCTCAGTTTTGAGCTTTTGGGCCTCCTCTCCTGTGCAAAAACACTCAAATGGTCCCTCTGATGAAGCTTTGATGCTTGTATGGAGTTTTTTATGGATGGTTTGAGAGCTTACACTCTTGCTGGTCGGAAATTGTGTTTTGGCTATGGGTACTTTAAGGCTTGTTTGAAGGGTGGGAAATGGTCCTCTTGTGATGCTGAGTTGTTTTGTGAAGAAAGTTTGAAGTTTTGTTAAGTGTGCTGAGAGTTTCGAAGAAAAATGCAAGAGAGGTGATTTTTGTGAACTTGAGAATGTTGAGGTTTCAGGCTGTGTTCTTGTGTGTTATGGCTTGCATAAACTCCACATATCAAGTTGTGATAGGTCTGTGGAGTTGTTGTGGGCTATGCTGATTGGTATGGGGTGATTTGCAAAAAGTCAAGGTTGGTTGTACTTGAGGTATGGGCAAGAATGTAGCTGGCTTTTTGGCATGTCCATGTGCAGCTGAGATCAAGGATGACCATAGAATCAATCTTGAGGCAATTCAGCAAGTTGAAACAAAGTTATGGGGTGTTTTGCAATTTGGAGAAAGTTTGGCCCCTTTGAGATTTATTCATGGGCAAGGCATGAAAACTTGAGATTCTTTGGGGAATTATGAGTTTTACACATTGCACAATGTTGGTATGATGCTTAGAAGTGTATTTGAAGTCACAAAATGGCTTGGCAAGAGGTTTTGCAAAAATCCCTCTTTGGTACATTCTTGAAATTTATGTGATTTTTGCCAACTTTGACAAGCCATAACTTGAGTTCCATAATGAATTATGACTTGTTCATGTACTTTCTGAAAAGGGAATGATCCAATCTACGACTTTCATGACCAACAATTTTTCATTTGAAGCATTTTTGGTTGAGAAATAGGAGGTTGAAAAACTTTCCAAAAATGGAAAGTTTACATTACAAGTCATTTCCATTTTTGGAAACTTTTGGTTTAGCACACTTTTCTTCAATTTTGTGAACTTCCAAGCACTTCAATGATTAAATAAAGATCATATAACTTCAATTTGATGAAAAATCCACCTTGTTTCCATTGATGGGGGCCTCAGATGCCCTGATTTTGCTCTAACTTATTCAAGAAGTTACCAAGTGAACAAATGACTTCCACAATGAATTTCTTCATCAAACTTGGTACACATGATCCTTATAACATGTTAAGACCATTAGAAAAAAGAATTACCAAAAAATTTGGAGTTATGGCCTCTGAAACCAAAACCCTAATTTCAGGTCATTTGTGTAGTGAAACCCTAGCTCTGCTTCCATGCTTTGCGATTTCTTGTGATTCTTTGAATTACTTGATCTTTGAGGGATATAAAATGATGATTGAACATACACGGACCCTCTTGAGATGATTGGAGGCCTTGGGAGTGGCTCAGATGGATCTTGGATTGCTCAGATCACAAACCCTAGATGCAGATGAACCTGAACCAATGCAGTGAAGCAAAAATGCAACATGATATGATATGATTAAACTTATGAAAATATGGAAGATCATAAGCCATGGTGTGAACCTAGTGAGGGAAAATTTGGGGTGTTTACAAATATGTGGATATTTTCGCCTGGTCGTATCAAGATATGCAAGGGCTGGATACTGACATCATTGTGCACAAGTTGCCACTAAAGGAAGACTGTCCTCCGGTAAAGCAAAAGCTGAGAAGAACTAGCCCTGATATGGCTATGAAGATCAAGGAGGAAGTTCAAAAGCAGTGCGATGTCGGGTTCCTTGCTGTAACTAGTTACCCACCTTGGGTAGCTAATATTGTGCCTGTACCAAAGAAAGATGGCAAGGTTCGGATGTGCGTCGATTATCGGAATCTAAACAGAGCAAGTCCAAAGGATGACTTTCCCTTAATCTTCCTTATTTCACCGGTGTTTGGGAATTTGAAACAATGCTTGTACATCATTGGCAGGGTTTTAATTGAGAGCATACAAATGGATGATTCAAGTATCTGGTTTTCATCATCCTCCCTCCAATCTTTGCTAAAACAAAAGTTTGATAAACAAAAGATAGAAATATATTTTTGCTTTTTGTAACAATGAAGGAAAACGAGTAAATACGAATGGATTGATTCAAAATATGCATAAACATTTCATTAATCTTGCCAATTCAAAACAAACAATGCTAACAAGCAAATACAAAATCAACATGCAAAGAAAAATACAACAGCGCTGAAACAAACAGGGGATTGCCAGCTTTAGGGAATTGAAAATGTCTTGATTTACTGCCTTCAAGAAACGCACCAAGAAGTCACTCGGGCGAGAGGTTGACATGCACCAACAGACTCCCTTCTGAAAAGGATATGCACCTCTTGTCGATCAAATGTTGTACCTTGGCTTGAAAAGCTCTGTAGTCTTCAGTTGAATGCCCCAATGATCCAGCATGATATCCACATTGCTCATGTGGATTATACTCAGGCGGGTATGGCTCTGGAAAAGGCTTGAGAGACTTAGGAATCACCAATGAGTGTTGAATCAAAGGTTGCAGAAGTTGAGTGTATGATAAAGGTATTGGATGAAGAGGAGCATTCCTTCTTTCCAAATTGTTGCGAGGCCTATATGGACTCTGATGCTGATTCAGATATCCTTGGCTTTGGGTTTGCTGACTTGGACGAGAGTTGTCCCTGATAATCGGAGTAGTGTCTTCAAATGAAAGAATGTCCTTCTCAATTAAATATTTCACAGCGCGCTTTAAGGCATAACAGCCTTCCAAATCGTGCCCTGAAGCACCATCATGGAATAGACAATGGACATTTGGATTGTAGTTTGCTGGGAGTGGATCCGGTAAGGGACCAAAAGGCTTTGGAACAACCAATCCTTTCTTCAACAATGAAGAATATAATTCCGTGTAGGTCATAGGGATTTGAGGGGTTGGAGGCCTTCTCCCTTGTCTTCTACTCTGATTTGAGACACCTTCAGGACAAGAATCCCGAGCTTTCAATCTCTGACAAGCTGGTACTACTGGCGTACTAGGTACAGCTAGTCGCTTGATGTGATGACTTTTAAGTTCCTCACACTCAATGCTAGATATCATCTCTTTCGATCCACCTCCTACTTCTCTTTTGCTTTCTCCAACAGGGGTGGCGACATTGAAATTCCAAGATGGTGTCCTGATACTCTTGTGAGAAGGCAAGGACGCTCCATCAGTTATGCGTGTGACCTGTTCTTTGTGGTACAAAATCTTAAGAACCTTCATAGGTCTCTTTCCCTTCTTATCTCCTGGATCAACAATCAAATTGTCTGCAATCGGCTCTCCTTCTTGGGGGATTAGCGACTTAATAACACTTTGTAACTCAAAACTCTAGCATTCTTCGACAGGGTGCCCCAAAGCTCCAGTGCGGTATCTACATTCAACCTCTGGATGGTCCTCTTCAAGGATTAACCTTTTGCTATGGATCAACCTTTGTACCCAGACTTTCAATTTAGGGCAAGTATTCAAATCATGTCCTACAACCCCTTTATGGAATTCACACATCGCATTCGTATTAGGGTTGTACCATGTATTTGGAGATGGCACAGGTTTGTAAGGAGTTACCAATGAATTTTGGATAAGTAGCGGGTAGAGCTTGCTGAGTGGCACAGGAATGGGTTCATAGTGAGCTTCACTCCCTTTGTTCTGACACTGCCCCTTGTTTCGCTTTCGCTTCTTTTTCTGACCTTGAGAAGAAGCTGCCAGAGGATGTTGAGGTATTGATTTGAAAATCAGAGGTTGATTTTGGCCTAGTGGGGTAGAGCCATGAGTTGGCAGATGAGGAGTTGCCACAGGGAAACAATCTTGACTCAAGGCAGCATCAAATGGAGGTAGGACGTTAGCTCTCTCTGTTGCGGCAATGGGCACAGGGCGACCCTCCTTCTTCAACAAAGCTTGTAAGGTTTCCAAGACCCACTCCATTTGTTTCTTCAAGGAAATAACCTCTCCTTTCAATAATTCTTGACTTCTTCTCAGTTCATCCACCGTTTGTTGAGACATGGTTCTTAGTTCTGAACACGTGCCGGGAATCAAACTGTTGAACTGACAAAGGATAGAATGAGCTTACTCTGAGGGAAGAAAATGATATGCAATGCAAATGCAATGGTATGCAAAATGATGCAATGCAAGGATGCTTAAGATCACACGCACAAACAGACTTGGAAGCTGGAAAAGCTCGAATCTTCCTATATTTGGTAGGCTGTAAGAGATTGGTTCTACGTCTTACTACCCATAAATCCCGCTCACAGGATAGTTTCTACGGTGATGGTCTAAGGAAACTCAAGGTCACAGACGTTTATCGTATTAACGTCCCGCCGCAGGCTAGCTGCATTGTGACGATAATAACGATAAGGTCCACCTTGAGTGGAGTTCTCATGCTAGGCGTGCAAGGAGCGAGTCCTCGGAGCCTGACATTACACAACTACCAAAATTGAAACAGGTCCTAGGGGGTCCCAGAATCACAGCCCTTTCGTGAATCAGGTCACGCGACAGGCTAGCTGCGTTGCGACAAGATCTACGAAAATTCTAACTATCTGGGGGAGCTTTCATGCTAGGCGTGCAAGGAGCGAGTCCTTGGAGACTAACACTAATAACATCCAATTCTAAACTTAGGTGTTCCCTCTGCTTTTTCCACCACTCAAATTTACTTGCAATGTGACCCCGAGATCCCACAGACAAATATAATGAGCAATAAAGTAAAGCGGTAAAAAAACAGATAAACAAACATAAATAATAACATAGATAAGACAAGATCAAACAAATAAACACAAAAAGCTAAGTTAGGCTCGACTCTCTCTAACATTGAGCTAGTCCCCAGCAGAGTCGCCAACTGTCGTACCTCGAAACATAAGATCCTAAAACAAAACAACAGAGCCACCACCTAATTCTATTTATTCTACGAGAGAAAAGGGACATATAGATACAACCTAATAAAGGATAAGAAATGGTTTACGAAACCAAATTCTAAGTTCGGGAGTCGGTTACGCAAGGGGAAGGTATTAGCACCCCTCACGTCCGTTGTAGTCAACGGGAACCTCTTAGCTATCTATGCAATTAAATGTTTGATCTTAAGTCTATGTCTTCTAAAATGGTTGTTAATATGTTTGTTCTTAAAGAAAAGTTTTAAATTAATGTTAAGACGGAGAAAGGATTAAAGTTTTTTTATTATTGTGCTTCAAACGGAGAAATAATTAAAAAAAATTATTAGGGTGCTCGCGAAGGATTAAAATCCCCGTGCCTACGTATTCCCTTGTGCAATGGGAAAGTCAGAGCTTCGTAGTTCGTGCTACTACGGTTTGTGGTTTTTAAATTGAACGATTGTTTAAAACGCATTCTTTTGCTAAGCGTTAGCTTATACTCGCGGTGGAGGATGAAGCGCTAGCTTGTTCGAGAGATAGAATGATTTAAACAATGTTCGTTTTAGAAAAAAAGTGTTTGACTTTGTTAAGATGTTTTAAACGAAAGGGCGAATGAACCACGTCGCGTGGGGCTAGCCCAGGAGCGATTGCATTCCAAAACGTGCGGTGTGCTAGACTCCGGAGTTCTGTCTTTTGCTGATTAATTATGAAAATAATTTGAATTGGTTGGTAAGTTTGAAATGTTTTAAGATATGAAAGAGCGAATGGACCACGTTGCGTGGGGCTAGCCCAACTGCAATCCATTTTAGAACGTGCGGAATGCTGGACTCCGGAGTTCGGTTTTCGTAATTTAATTAAAAAGATTTGAATATTTTTTATATACGAATGGTGACTGAACACATCGCGTGGGGCTAGCCCAGTTGCGGTCCAATCCAGAACGTGCGGAATGCTAGATTCTGGAATTCTGTTTTCGTATGTTAATTTGATAACTTGAATAATTGATATACGAATAGTGATTGAACACATCGCGTGGGGCTAACCCAGTTGCGGTCCAATCCAGAACGTGCGGAATGCTAGACTCTGGAGTTCTATTTTCGTAATTTAATTTAAATAAATTGAATTATTGTTTTTAGACGTTTAAAAATTGATATGTTTTAAAACGAAGGAGTGAACGGAATAATACGCGTGGGGCTAGCCCAGTTGTAGTTCGTTCCAGAACGTGCGGAATGCTAGACTCCGGAGCTCTTTCCTTGTTAAATTAATTTAGACGCGTAAAAGTCGTGCAGACGGCGATCACATAGTGATCGACTTATGTGTGTGCAAAAATGTAGGCGTATGAATTGATTAAATGAAGTGGATTTGATTCCTGATTCCTAAAGGTATTCCTAGTAAAAACGAAACCGGTAAAATAGAGGCGGAAGAAATAAATTACGTACAAAAGCGGGTGAGGGATAAATTACGGTTCTCTAAAGCATAATTAATTTATGTTCATAAATCGCAATGCGATAAAATTGACACAACAATTAAATAAATAATAAAAAAATGAGTTAAGCTACCACTTACCATATTAAAAAATAAATAAATTAAATTCTAATTGAATAGTTTTTTCTTATAAGAAAAATACATAAATAAATAAACAATAGAAATATATAAATTGAAAAAAAATGAATGCAAGACTTTTGTATAAGTTGAAACGTGTAATGTTTCAAATGCTAACCAACATCCCATTTTCTTCACATTTAAAATAAAGAACCTATACTATAGTGACACGTGTCCCATCTTAAAAGAAAAAAAGATAAAACAAAGAAAATAACTAGTATGAGACGGTATGAAAGCAGAAAAAACAAATAAGCTTGAAACAATACAAACCACATGCTATGATACAATAGTATTATAAAATAGGAAAGAAACTTATTTGAAAGAAAAGAAAGAACAAGACGCAAGGTCTGCGTGGCAGGATTAGAGAAAAGACAAGTCACTGAGGCAACATGAGATAGGGTAATGTCTAGCATCAATATATTAATTGTAGGAAATAAATAAAAACAAGACATGTCTGTATGTAATAACCGCAAGGCAAAGCAAGATTCAATATCCCTTGACAGTCTGAATAAGGACACTTGCCGATATCATCATGATTTTCTCACCACGTGGCAGAATAAAAATTATGGAAAACTACCGGGTGGCGTGATATTATGATAGAAAGTAATGACACCATTGCCTAGGAGGTGGTTTTAGTTTAAAATATGTCAACAAAATAACTACCTCAGCATTATTAAAACAACATTTGCCATATAATCCAAAAGATACTTGAGAGAAAAAAAAAACCTATTAAACATTTTTAATACGAATAAATTGAAAAGAGAAATCTTCACAATTGAAAACATAATTTCCTTCAACTTTTGGTTACCACCCGCTCAGAGAAAAATAAAGCAGAAGCACAACTCTTTCAACCTTATCTCCACCTTATATGCAATCCAAATCCATGCTCAGTTTTTTTAACACCTCATCGCACATTATCATTAACAAAACAATATCACAAAAACATAGAATACAAATTCAACAGCAACATTAAACAATGGATTTCATCCCGAATCAAGAACCCTAATTATCATATTGTTATGAGATTAGATAAAGGAGCGAAAGGATTCAGAAGTTTTACCTCCGTCGCGACCCTTTGTAACAGGTACTAGACGTTTTTCGCTCTTATTCGGATACTTCTTTTCTTCTACTTCTTTCTTCCTTGTTGTTGCTCTGTTGATCGATTGTTGTTGTTTGATGCGAGGTGGCGGTTACGGTTCTGTGGTTGAAGGTCGAAGCGAGACAAGGTGTGCGGTGAGGAGTCTCAGTGCTGGTTGAGGAACGATAAAGATGGCGGTTCAGTTTTTGCTTGTATCAGTTTTTTTGTTTTCACAGTAAGTTGGGAAAGTTGAAATTGATGAAGGATATTCCTTTCAGATTTTTTTTCAGTTTTTTTTTTGTGACAAGGTTTTGGTATGGTTTTTGCTGTGTTTTTGTGTGTAATAACTGTATGTGCGGCTGAGAGTTTTTTTTTCGTGTTTAGGCTTGTATGGTTGCTAGTTTTGTTGTGAAAATGTGGCTGCTAAGTTTTTTTCAAAAAAAAAAACCTCTCCCCTTTATTTGAAAAACCGTCACCTTTTATAAGGCAAGATTAGGGTTTTTGCTTCAGTTTTTTCCTTTGAATAACTTGTTAATTCAGTCTATAACACTGCCCTTTTGTTTGATTCTCAGGTCAAGTCAAATTCAGTTCAGGCCTTAGCTCATAGGGAGGAGAGTTTATCAACCTTTGATGTAAGGAGAGAGTTGTAAGCATAAGGTTGACTGCAAAAAATACTAAATGGCCCAAGGGATAGACCAAAATAGGACCCTGCAATCCTGCCTTGCTTAGAGCAGGTCTGAACCTACCTCTTTCATCAAATGCCTGCTAGTGATCTCTGCTGTTCTTTTTTACCTACAACTTTGTTTTGTTCGAAATTTTTTTGTCTGTTAACGGATAGGTGATCCTCTGGCTGCTTTTTTATCTTATTTTCTGACCTTGAATTTTATTATTATAACTTGTGAAAATCTGTTTTTTGAAACCTCCTTGTGGCATTTTGGTGACAATTTAAATTAATGTTGGTTTTGTTTGAGTGAATGGATGGATTTTGAGAAGTAAACATGATATGGGTACGTTAACATGATGGCTGCCTTGTAATTAATCGTAACACTAGCATGCTTGTAGTTGGAAATATGAAATGATGTTGTATGGCGTGATAAATGCGAAATATGAACATGTTTGGGATGAAATGAATTTGCACATGATGTTTATAGAAAAAATGTGTATGATAGGTGATTATGTATGAAAATGATTATGAATAGGATAATTTGGCAAGTTTAAGTGAATTGGTTAGGATGAGATGATAATGATGTGAATGCTATGAATACTAATCCTCTCTTTATTTCATGTGCATTGAAAATTCCGAGAGCACGGAAGTGATGGCTTGGCTTGGAATGGAAAACAAATGAAGACTCGGCATCGAAAATGCATTGAAAACTTAATGTTAAAAGAAATGATTTAGGACAAAACTTGTGTAGGCCTCTTTGTGATTATGTGATACAAATTATAATTCTTAACCCTTGTAATTGCACTTTTTTGGTTACTTGTAATTTATAATAAAAAATGGATTGACTATAGATATTAATGGGTTTTGAATGAGGTTTGAAATGTATCCTTGAACTTGAAAAGAGTTGAACACTTTGAAATGAATCTTGAATAAAAAAGAAATTTAGCATTTGGAATGACATTTGGAATTAAATTTGAATAGAAGAAAGAAAAAGATTGAGTTGAGATTGGAAGATGAGGTTTGAATATCAATTGAACCTTAAGCAAGAAAAACTAAAAATTGAGAATATAAGATTTGTAAATTGGACTAGAAAGCTGAAATTGAATAGGATTAAAACTTGGAATCTTGAAATGAATTTGGGCATGTGATTGGAAACTTGGGCTTTAAGAGAACTTAGAATCCAAAACGTAAAAAGTGAAATTAGATGCGGGAAAGCGAAGTGAATTGGATTTGAATTTAAATTGAACTTACAAATGAAGTTTAGAAAAAGGAATTTAATTATTGAAAAAAGAAAAGAAAGAAGAAGAAAAGAAGTACTTAGAATACGACTTATGAGACAAAACATGCTTTTAACTAGATAATTGGAAGAAAACTTGAGAATGAGAAATATATTAAAATCGGGCTTTAAAATTGGAAATAGAAATAGTATATAAAAAAATAATAATACTTAAAAATGAAATAAAATAGAAATATATAAAATATAGAAATTAGATTAACAATAGAAACTAGAAATTAAATTAAATTTAGAAATGAAAAACCTGATAATAATAACAAAACTTTTGCAAAAATCCAAAATGACTAAAAAGCGCTATGGTACATCAATGACGAGATGGATGTATGAATGAAATGGCAGGGGTAAAATTTGGGGTGTGACATTCACAAACCTATTACAAGCACAAGGGACGAAATTCAGAGCCTCCAAGAACATCATTCAACTTCAAAATTTCATACAAAAACTCATATTCGGATTTTTGATTACAGACCATATCAAGAAGTTTTGAAGGTTGCAATACATTCCTGGATGTTCATTGAATCTATTTGCATCATTTGCAGCATCCAAATCATCACTATTTGCATAAACTGAACCAAGCTTGTTCATGTTTTATTTTTTTTCGATTTTGATTGTTTGTGTGTTGTTGATGAATTCTAACCATATATTCTTGTTAGCAATGATGTTTAGATTGTTTCTGGGCAAAGAGATTGAAGAACCATGACCAATCTGTAGAGATGTCATTGTTAGGGTTCTTGGACCAAAATTAGGGTTTCTCAATTTAGTAACTATAAATTCATTCTAATACTGTAAATGAACTGTGTGATGGTTGTGGATCATGTCCATGTGATCAATTTGGTGAAAAAATATGTGTTTGAGGTAATACGTGATTTGTAGGTTTTGAATGCAGGAAATTTCGCAGGAAAATTCATATCTAAATTCGCAGGAAAACCTACGAAATCCTGAGGAAGAAGATGACTCTTTCGCGCGCAAATTTGTTTTTGAATTTGTTTTAATAATTTTATGTTATTTTGTTATGTAATTATCACATGTGCGTGAACGTCCTAGTGGCTGAGGCGTTTGGCCTGTATAATGAAGGTCTTGGGTTCAAAACTGGGTGAGATCATTCTTTTTGTTTATTTTTCCAATATTCATTAGGTTTATTATATAATGATTTCTTGCTGTTTATGGGCAGACGTGCCCCATGTGGCTTAATGGTAAAGGTTTGGTTTGGTAAAGGGAATGATTGGGGTTCGAATCCTAGGTTCCAACATTTTTTTTCATAATTATTTTTGATTGCAGGTTTACAATATATGAATTGTGTGGTGTATGGATAACACCAACGCGTGCTGGCTCAGCTAGTTTTGTATGTGGTTGATTGAGGTAAGGGATCTGGGTTCAAATCCCAGGTCCTATCTTTTTAGGGTTTTTTCATATTTTCCTTATTTTTGCTATTTTCTTATTTTTAATTTAAATTAATATAATTAAAATGATTTCTAAAATAATAAACAATAATATTTTCATTAATCTTTATATTTTCTAAAATTCATATTTATTTTCTTAAATGTTAATTATTTGTATTAATTTTATAATATTTTTGTATATAGTTATTATATATATTTTTGTAAATAAATTAATAATGTATTTTAATTATAATTAAAAACCCTAATTTTCTTAATTTAAATACTAACCCTAATTTTTTCTTAACCCTAATTTTCTTCTAACCCTAAAAATTAACTTAATTTTTCTAAACCCTAATTATTAATCTTAGTTTTTATTAATATGTAAATAATTTATTATTTGTTTATTATTATTAAATTTATTTTCTTAATTAACTTCTAAAAATTTCTAATATTTATTTTTAAATTCTTATTTTCCTTTATTTATTATTCTAACCATTATTTTTATTATTATTTTATTATTGCTAATATTTTGATTATTATTTATTATTCTTATTATATCTATTATTATCATTATTATTTTTATTATTATAATTGCTAAAGCTATGTAATATTTGTAGGTTTACTTTATATCTTTATTTTTGTAAATATTTTACTGTATGGTTAGTAATCTTAGGGTGTAAAAACCTAATTGTGATTAAATAACTTAGAAAATTAATTTAAATAAGATAAATACTTGAATATAAACACTCACACACGTAAGTCGATCTTTGATCGCCATCTTGTACTTCCTAAGTTACCCCTCTTAATTGCCTTAAATATGGTCAAGTCCCTCGAATATAAGGGTGTCTTAAGCAAATTCCCTTCATAAAATCATCAAGTCCCTACAGTTTAAAAGATCAAGTCCCTTCGAGGTTGCTTACGGAATAATGATCTTGTCCCTTCGAATAAATGATGATAGTCCCTACGAATTGCTAAAGACACCCTTACCCGATGCCCCTACGATGACCCTACGATTGTCCCTTAACATCCAAGGTAATGACTACCTATTCCTTAATAATAGGGATAGTCTTACCATTTAAAGAACATACGAGAACACGAAAGACTTAATCTAGGGTAAGTACCTCATAGTTACTTGCTCACACTTTTCAAAATTACTTTTACACCTCACAATTTCTAAACTAGGCTTTGTATACACCCATACGAGGGTCATTACCAAGTACTTAAAGAAATTTTTCTAATCACACACTACACTCTTGCAAATAAACAAAGTGAGCTAAGTAACTAAGAGGCCATGGATAACCATGGATATAAAGGGTGCTAACACCTTCCCTTTGTATAACCTACCCCCCGAACTCAAGTCTTTTAAAATAGGTCTTTCTTGTTCTTTTATGTCCTTTCCTTATGGATAAAATAAAAGTCGGTGGCGACTCTTGCTATCCGCAACATTTATAGAAAGTCAGTTCTCCCACCATGTTACACGAACCACTTCCGGAGGAGGGGCCCGACCCTTAATCCAAATGGAAGTTGATGTTTGATGGGGCAGTCAATATCAATGGATGTGGAGTTAGTGTTGTTCTTATCACGCCCGAAGGTGTTCACTTTCCCTTCGCGGCCAGAATTACTTTTGGCTGCACCAACAATGAAGCGGAATACGAGGCGTGCATAATGGGAATAGAGGAGTCCATTAATCTTCGGATTAGGACTCTCGATATATTCAGAGATTCAACCCACGTTATCAACCAGATTACCGGTAAGTGGTATACACATCAAGAACACCTAATTCCTTATAGGGATTATGCCAGAAGACTGTTGACGTTCTTCACAACGGTTAAGCTTCAATATATACCACGAGATGAGAATCAATTTGTCGATGCATTGGCTACTCTTTCTTCGTCCATCAAAGTCTTATGTTGGAACTATGTGCCCAGGATTGACGTTTCCAGGCTTGACGCACCAGCTTATGCTTTCTCTGTAGACGCAGTGTCTGATGAGAAACCTTGGTACTTTGATATCAAGATTTTCCTGGAAAAACAAGAATACCCAGTTGGGGCATCATCCAATGACAAGAAGACCTTGAGACGACTTGCTGCTAGCTTCTTCTTGAATGCAGACGGAGTTTGTTATAAGAGGAACTTTGACATGATCTTGCTCAGATGCGTGGATAGACACGAAACAGACCTGTTAATGCAGGAAGTCCACGAAGGATTATTCGGTACTCATGCAGTCGGACATGCAATGGCTAAGAATTTATTGATATCAGGGTACTATTGGCTTACAATGGATGCAAAATGTTGTTCGTATGCCCGTAGGAGCCACATATTCTAGATTTACACAGACAAGGTGCATGTCCCTCCAAGCCCTCTCAACGTCATGTCATCTCCTTGGCCCTTTTCTATGTGGGGCATTGACATGATCGGGAAGATAGAGCCTACTGCTTCAAATGGTCATCGCTTCATCTTGGTCGCAATCGATTATTTTACCAAATGGGTTGAAGCACCATCTTATGCCAGTGTCACTCGCCAGGTGGTAGCTAGATTCCTGAAAAGAGACATAATTTGCAGATACGGAGTGCCCGAGCGAATCATTACTGATAATGGTTCCAATTTGAACAACAAAATGATGGCAGAACTGTGCCGGGACTTCAAGATTCAGCATCACAATTCTTCTCCTTACCGGCCAAAAATGAATGGTGCGGTAGAGGCAACTAACAAGAACATTAAGAAGATTGTGTAGAAAATGGTTGTCACCTACAGAGATTGGCATGAGATGTTACCATTTGCGCTGCATGGGTTCCGAACGTCAGTCAGGACGTCAACCGAGGCAACTCCTTTCTCTGTGGTGTATGGCCTGGAGGCAGTCTTGCCTGTCGAGGTAGAAATTCCTTCTTTACGTGTAATGATGGATGTGAAGCTTGATGAGGCTGAATGGGTACATGCTCGATATAATCAGTTGTGTCTAATTGAGGAAAAGAGATTAGCGGCTATCTGTCATGGTCATCTTTATCAGAGGAGAATGAAGCGAGCATTCGACCAACAAGTACGTACTCGAGAGTATCAAGTAGGGGAGCTTGTACTCAAGAGGATCATTCCTCTAGGTTCAAATCACAGGGGCAAGTGGATCCCAAACTACGAAGGCCCATTCATAGTGAAGAAAGTTTTCTCAGGTGGGGCGTTGATGCTCACTACTATGGATGGAGAAGATTTCCAGTCTCCTGTTAACTCGGACGCAGTTAAAAATATTTCGCATAAAAAGACTCGATGGACACAAAAACAGAATTAAAGTCCAGGCAAGAAAAGGGCATCCCGGCGAGCTAAAAACAGAATAAAAAGCTCGGGCAAAAATTAGGGAAAACAAATAATAATAAAAAAATGTACACTCGCTGAGTTGAAAAGCCACATCAGACAGCTCAGGCAAAAAAGGGTATCCCGGTGGATTGAAAACCCGAAAGTGCGATCCACGCAAAACAAGGGAATAAGTGAACAATTGCGATCTGGGTAATCTGAACCAAATCATCGCTTCAAACAGTCTGACAATATGATAAGGATAGGAATCAGTCCCCTCATCTTCTTCGGAAAGCAAAGGCAATAACAGAAAGTCTTGAAGACATGCTGGTCATAGCAGGAAGGAAACTCATTAGAATGTCGTGTACATTGCCATTAGGATAGTTTCTTTTCTCAATTTTATGGTAGCTACCTATTTCCAGGCAGTTGCTCCTAATGTAAAACTTTGCCTATTCATAGGCCATTCAGTGAATGAATATATAGCCAAAAGCCGTGTCGTGTTGTGTTTACCTTGTTTGCAAAAATGTCCTGAATGTTTTGGCAAAAAAAGG
Source organism: Lathyrus aphaca (assembly GCA_963966055.1). Lineage (NCBI taxonomy): Eukaryota > Viridiplantae > Streptophyta > Magnoliopsida > Fabales > Fabaceae > Lathyrus > Lathyrus aphaca. The sequence continues at coordinate 355,108,835 of OZ014521.1, read as the reverse complement.
AACATTGCATATGAAACATGTTGATTTTACTGAGAAAATTGACATTGCAGGGAAACAATTAAAATTGTCTTTGGGTGGCAGGTGACAATGAATGAACAGATCATACCATGTAAGTCCCCGGGGCACATGTGTGTATACTGTTGTTGCAGGTTTTACAGGGCGATGTTGTATTTCCCCAAGCAGAGAGTGCTCCTCAGCTGAGTCAAAGTAGGGTGGGATCCCCGACAGAACTTCAAAACTCTTTCCCAGCAAGCAGCTGAATGCCTAATTCCCCACAGAGTTGTAACTATCAGAACTTTTTCCCTAACAAAGGGTTATTTGACCAAGTAGTTCCCCAGTCGGGTCGGAAGATCGTCATTTCCTCGTAGAGTTCATTGTTGGTATGCAACCATCATTGAAATATTCCCAGTGAGTTCGCCAATTTATTTTTGGTCAGTATGATAAAGTAGTGCAGACATTTATTCACATTTCATTCTTCAACCAAGTATTGCCGGGATATCTTGGGCATTTCCCCAGCAGAATTCCAAGGCTAATTGAAGAGCTTTCATCCCCAAGCGGATTATCTTTCCACAAGAGAAATTATCCCCAGCGAGCAGCTGTGCGCTTGGTTTTCCCCCAGAGTCAGAATTTTCAGAATTTTCTCTCTTCCCCAGCCGGAGTCTTGACCAAGCCTCTTCCCCAGCCGAGTTTGAAGATGGCTATCCCCGCAGAGCTCATGTTTGGAAGTTGTCCATCATTGAATTATTATCCCAGAGAAGTCTCCAATTAATTTTTGGCCTTTGTGATGATATGAACAGGTATTCATCTCCCCAGCCAGAGATAAGCATCGTCAGGACCTCTTGACCTGGTTCTCCCCCTGCAGAGTCGTGATTATTGTTGCCAATCAGGGAACTGTGTTTGATTTTGCCTGTTGCTCGTCTGCATTTCAACAGCACTCGTTTGTGTTTGATAGTTGTTTGATGCTCGTATGCACGCCCCGACACGCGTCTGTGTTTGATATATGTTGGATGCTCATCGGCGTTTTTTTATCACTCGCCCATTTGTGAATTATTTTTCTTTTGATCTTCCCCGGCAGAGTTGTGATTCTTATCAGGCATCTGTTGTGTGATGCTCATATACTTTCCCCAGCGATCGCTTGTGTACGATAGTTGTCTGTGCTCGTCTGCACTCTTCGGTCCTCGTCTGTGTGATAGTTGCTTCTGCCCGACCGCATTCTTCAGCACTCGCTCGTGTTTGAAATTCGGTTGATGCTCATCTGCAATCCTCACCACTCTCCCGTGTTTGAAATTCGTTTGATGCTCGTCTGCATTCCCTGGAACCCGTATGTGTTTGACTTGTTTGATGCTTGTATGCATTCTCCAACACTCGTCTGTGTTTGTTATTTGTTCGAAGCTTATTCGCAGTAATTGGATACTCGTTTGTATCGTCCTTCACACTTGTTTGTGTTAGCTTATATCCGTATGTGCTGATTTGATAATCACTCTGGTACTCGTCTGTATTGCTACTCCAAATGCTCGTCTGTGTTGGATCTCTAGTATTCGTCTGTATCAGTGGCTGATATTCATCTGTATCATCGCCTGAAGCGCCCATCTACGTTTCTTAGATCATCGTCTGATATTCGTTTGTATCATTGACTTATGGAACTCGTCTGTGTTCTCTTGATGATCATCCAATGCTCGTCTATGTTGAAGAGGTTTGAAGTCCTGACGGTGGGATTAAACGTCAAAATGGTTACCGGTCCTGGCGTAACAGTTTATCCGAAGGAGGTTCGTTTGTCTCAGAGACCACTTATCTACGCAAGATTCGTGAGGAGGGTTCGTCCAATCCTACTGCACATGGCATAACAGGTTATCTGAAGAAGACTCGTCTGTCTTAGACCATATATCCACATAAAATATATGAAAAGGGTTCGTCTATCCTGATTATGCATGTCAATCCCACAGACATAAGTGCATCACCGGTCCTGGCGTAACAGGTTTATCTGAAGGAGGTTCGTCTGTCTCAAGTCATATATTGCAAAATGTATGAAGAGGGCTCGTATGTCCATTCCCTGGCGTAACAGGTTTACTTGAAGAGGGCTCTTATGTCCAGTCTCTGGCGTAACAGGTTCGCTTGAAGAAGACTCGTCTGTCTAAGTTTTCTTATCCGAAGTAATAATTCAATTTGGAAGGAGCTTGTCTGCTTTGTCTCCACTTCATTCGCCAAAGCGTCATTTGGTTGGGTTTATTTCCCATTGCTTGCATTCTCCAGCAGATTGCAAATTCCAGGTCTTCTTGGTATTCAACCACAGTTTATCTTGAACGATCGATAGTCGTACTACCGTCCTTTTCGGATTAACAGTTGCTTGAATAGGGGTAGCTGTAACACCCCAAAATTTTCCCTCTTCTTTTTAGCATCATCATCATATCATAATCATCATCAGCATGTCATATCCTTAGCATCTTGCATAGAAAGATGAAACATAGCACTCGCATGTTCTAGCATAAGGCATATGATCAATCATCCGAGAAATTTGAAGCACCGCAAGTCAAAGACAAGAGCATGGTGACCTGGCAAGAATCACACAAGACCTTTTGTATAAGCCTAGTATCATGGTCAAGGCCGTAAAAAGGATTGAAGATCCAAATCAGATCAAAACGGTTGGCGCCAGGTTATTTTGAAAGTTTCCCACCAAAAGGAGGGAGAATTCAAAATTCACTAGCGTTAATCGGTTAACGCTTTGGTTAACCGGTTAACGGCTGCGAAATTTGAATTCCAGCAGCAAAATTCAGCATGTGGTTTTGGCTCCAATTTTGCAATTTTCTGATTTTTATTCACTTTGAATTAAGGAAAAGGATCTAGATCATTTACCAAGCCTAATTCCAAGGATAGATCCTAATCACTTTCTAAGCCAATTCCAAACCATATTTTTTGGATTCCAAACCAAAATTTTGGGCCCCAAACCTAAACCATATTTATTCCCTTTTCCTCCAAACCAAGAGGGGGCTCTCTCACAATTTTCACCTCTCATTTTTTTTTGAATTTTGATCTCTCTCACCATTCTCTCACTTTTCTCTCCCAATTTTCCTAATCACTCAAAGTTCCTCTTTGAAGATCACATAACTTTGCATTAAAGTGTGTAGATCTTGGAACTAAACCTCCATCCATAGCTTCTTTGCATCAATTTTTTGGTTTCTCTACTTGATTCAGATCTAGTTTGGAGATTAGAAGTGCTTTTGGAGCCAAAATTCTACATCAAAATCCTTTGCTTGCATTTATTTTGCATGATGTGTGAAGATTAGCACCAAATCTTCGAAGTTTTCCGTGAAATTCCTCATTTCCAGCTCGAACAACAATTACCAAAGCATACCTCAGCTTTGTAGGTTGGTTAAATTCAGATCTAGCTCTGTTTTTAGCTTATTTGCATGCTTGTGCTTAGATCCACCATGTGTTTGTGTATTTGCTTGTTTTGCTTGAAATGATTGGTCGATTTGTGATCGGATCTGTGTGTTAATGTTCATGAGCTTAATGATATTGATTAATGTGAATTGATCCATTTATTTCATGCTTAATTGGTTGTTGGTCTGTTGTGGAATCATTTGAATAAGCTAGTTTGAGCTGATTTTCTGCAGGTTTTTACTGCTATTTTTACAGTGTTAACCGATTAATGCTTTGGTTAATCGGTTAACGCACCTGTTTCTGTGCTATTTTTCTGCAGGTCAGTACTGGTTAACCGGTTAACACTTTGGTTAACTGGTTAACACTGAAGCAGAGTGCCACATTTGAGCTATTTTGAGCTTGATTGATCCCATTGCTTGTCTTAATTGCCATGGATCTTTATATGATCATTGGATATGCTACTTTAGGGTGTTTTGCTTGCTGGTTGATGTATGCTTTCATGTTCTCGACACGTAAGTCATGTATTTGCAAAGCTTGGCATGTTGTTTGATCTTTGTTGATTTGAACTTTGAGCATGCTAATTCCATGATTGTGTTGACCAATTTGTTGGAATTTTGCTTACATTTTAGGGGCTCATGGTAAGAGAAGTGTGGATGTTTATCCACATTTCAACTCTTCATCTTTTCTTTCTAAGTTGCTTATGCTTTGTGAGTTTTGATGTGCCTTATGACATCATGTGATTCAATTCTTATCTTTCCCCTCTAGGAGCAATTTATCTCCTTTAGAAGAGTAAGTTGCTCTCTAGCTTTCCTCTTCTTTCTTTTCTTCTCTTTCGTTCTTCTTTTCTCTTAGGATAGTTGAAACTTCACCAACCTTAGGACCACCTTTTGCATGATAATTTTAGGTTTAGTCTTTCCCCATTAGACTTTTGCCTTTTGCTCCTTTGGTTCTCTTTCTCTTCTCATCTCAAAACCAAGCCTAAAAAATATTAATAAAGAAAGAAGTGACTTCTTGTGTAATAGCCTTATTCCATGGGGCATATGTATTCATTCCATCTTGGAATAGTGCATTTGTCTAGCATGATGCACAAGTCGGATCATGAGGTCATTAAGAAAACCCATAAAAAATACTTCTTCATTTTTAATCACTAAAACACTAAATAAATTCAACAAGTCAATGAGTTTAGGCCCTTGCCCTTAGAAACAAGTCTTGGATAAATTCTCCTTACTTGTTGTGCTTGTTATATTATTCCATCTTGGAATGTAGTAGCAAGTACACATTCCATGGAAAAGAGTTTGAGTTCATTCTCTTGTGCCACACCAATGAAAAAACTCATAAAAAACACTGGACAAACAATAAGCGTCTCTCTTTTGGGACTTCTTTTCTCATCTCCTTCGCTCCGTACACGAACTTGCTCCTACTTGTCATTTTTCAAGACGGTAACGCACTCGTCGTCCGAGCCTGCAACACCTGAGCATTGGCATAGGCAGTTTAATCCTTAAGACACAAGCAATCTTTTCCACCCCTAGTTAGGGGAACTACGACGACTCTGATCTTCATGTCCAGATGAGGTATGTAGGCAGCGGGGTAGGGCCCGTTCGAGCACACTCTTTTATTTTCCCTACATTTTCCCCCTTTCTTTTTGTTTATCCAGTTAAGTTCCTTTTATTTTTGCAGCAGCTTTCATTTCTTCACCCTTTGAAACAGTTTCTTTGCAAGTGTGGATCCCGTCAGGTACGGCGGATGATCTGGGGTGCTAATACCTTCCCAGGTCGTAACCGACTCCCAAACTCAGTCTCTTTGGTTCGCAAGACCTTTGTCCTTCCTCTTCTTTTCTTCTGGTTTGTGCAACATTACCATTCTCATTCCTTCGGGATAAAAATGTCTGGCTGGCGACTCTACCTCTTTTCGCGCCACTTTCGCGTTTGTACCAGGATGGAAATCCAGGGAGCGACACTATGTAAGAGAACGAATTTTTTATTCTTCTTCATCAACATGATCCTTATCTTTTTTGGTTACATGGTTCACTTTGCTCCCTTTTATAGTGTTCTATGATCCTCTGAAATCTTTTCCTGGGATATGGTTTTGTCCTTGTGGGAAAAATATGGATATCCTTCCCTTTATAATAAGACCTTTGATAGCTTTTGTCACCTAAGCACATTTATTTGTTGTATGTCCTATGCATAGGTGAGAGTGACAATATCAAGATTTGTCCACTCGAAAAGTTCTTAGGTAGGTTTTAGTGTTTTGATTTTCTCATCTTGAAAATCCATGTTGATGCATTCTTATTGGATACACTCTCTCAAAGTGCTCAGTTAGGTGTAGTTTCTATACTTGGAATTTGGTGCCTTTTGCATTCTCATTTTAATTCAGGCTTCTGCTTTAACTGCGCCTATCTTCTTGGCTCCATGCTTACTTTTTTCATTTCCTCTTCTTTTTGTTTCTTTTTTCTCGAATCCTCCTCCATAAATTACTTTATTGGATTTTAATTTTCCTTATATTGTATATATTTTAAATAATTTTTAGAAGGTTGTTGAAAGTTTTAGGTGCTCTTATGTCAATGGTCTAAACAAAATTGAATCTTGATTGGAGTTTGAGACTCAATAGGTATTTCTTCATGTCGTCATCAAAAATCTTTGCTAGTATTTCTTCTCCTTTGAAACTTTAAATGTAATATTATAGTATCTCTTATCTCCCTTGTCTAATAGATCTCCCTCTAAGATGCCATGAAATATGTTCACAAGTGTCAATGAATTTTAGCCCATATTTTGGATACTACATTTAGAGTGAGAACATACAACTTGCATTTTTCAAGGGCCTTTGTGCAATGAAAAATTCAGAAGAATGGCAACCAATTCCATATGCTTATTGGAATCAGTTGTTTAATTGTAAGTTCACATCTTTAACTATTTTTGGAGTTTCCTCCTAATGGGGCACTCTTTGATTCTTCCAATGAAGGAATTTCAAAAAAGAAACATCTTCTTCCACTTTATAATCATTAGCAAATGAGGAATGGGAAAATATTTGATGATGATGTCCTCGGGATCTTTGTATCCCTCCTTCCTGCCTATATTGTAGAGCAATACACCTTCAAGATGTAGGTGACCATATTCTACACCTTTATCTATCTTTTTCTCTTTAAAACTAGGGTGAGTAATCACTCTCATTTGAGACTACACCATCTTGGAGCCTATGAGGTTGTAAATGGCAGTGATTTGGAATTTCAACTACTCTGAGATCTTAGTTTTAGGGCTCCAAAACTATGAATTTTTTGTTGACCGCCTTGAGTATCTTTCTCAGATAAGTGTTTGTTTCGTTATTTTCTATCTACCCCCTAAAGGGGGTTATGAAGGGTTATGTGATCCCTTCTTGAGGAGGATATACATTTACAACCAATGGTGTTTAGCATTCCATCATCCAAAAGTTGGTGTGCGATCTCCGCGACCGTCAAAGGAGGTTAGATATGACTTCTAAGGTCATATGATAAAGCGGTAAGTCCTTTCTCAAGAAGGGTTCATCCTCACAACTTTGATCGACACATATCACATCAGGTTGGAATGTAGGGTTTCTCTTTTTCCTTAGTTTTTCGTTTCTTGATGTTTGAGAAAGTAGTGTGAAAGTTATCTTTGTTGTACTTGAGACTTCACACACAAGAAGGTGAAGGTGTGAAAAGTACATAAGAAGGGGGTTTGAATTGTGTTTCTCTTTTCTTTAAGTTAACTTCTGATTAGAGATACAGAATCAGAATGGGTGTTCGATCAGATTATGTTTAATTCATTTGGCAGTGGATACATAACATAAGTAAAGTACCTAATCAGTAGAAGACACAAATATTTAGCATGGTTCTTCCCTTAAATGAGAGTAGTCCAGTCCCCTTGATTCACAAGAGTTTTTCATTATTATCACTCAGATTACAACACTTGTACTTCTGCAGAAGTATTTTACAATTGCTTAGACCCACAGTCTGAGACTCTCCTTTCTTAGAGCACATGTCTAAGACTTACCTTAGCTTAAGCCTTCTGATCCAAGCATCCTACTTCAAGATCCTTTGGCTAAGACTTCCCTTTTCTTAGATCACATGTGTAAGACTTCCCCTGCATAAACTGACTATCCATGGCTAACTGCTCATCCTCTAACTGAACTTCATGCTCTTCTGGTCATCCAGACTAAGTCCTAACCTGCTCTAGCCACACCTGAGACTTCTTGCTCAATCACACTAGTTGAATATGACTTTAACAACTCAAGAACTTAAGAAATGGGAATTATGTGGCTTAAGCATCCTGGATCAAGACTTGTTGCTTGAATCCTAGTGAGACAAGAATTCTACTCAATCACATAGTAAAAGACTTAATCTTAACTACCGAAGGCTCAGTAGAATAGAGAACAAGGTGTACATGATACAAGTATTAAAGGTACTAGAAATCACCATAACAAAGACCCAAAGCTCTTAAGATTTCTAAGAAATTCAATAGTAAGAAATATTAAGGCTTTTACAATTACAACTGCCTACAAATCATCTACATATTACAATGAGTTGATAATTGCTTGATCTTACTACTCCCTCACGTCTAAAAAACTTTTTGAAAATCCAAGCTTTGAATCTTCAACATATTTATAGGAATCTGCAGAAAATAGCCATTGTGAAGATAACTTTACCATGTGACTTTTCTTTTCCTCCATAGTACAAGAGCCGTTGAATATGGATACTCAACAGATTCTGAATCCAGTGGATAACATGTTTAACCTTTGAGTCTTCATGATGATTTGTACTAATAGAGTCGTTGAGAGTAGTCATTCGTAGAATTGTTCAACTTTTCTTGAGTAGGTGGTCCTCCTATGGGATGAACTACAAAACTAATGTCTTGTCATTACGCTCTTGGATATCAGACATTCTTTGATCATTTTGAGGTAGAATATGTATTATTTCCAAGACTAAACTACTAATATTTAAAGTTTATTTATAATTTTTTAAACTGATCATTTGAATTTATATAACAGTTTGTATGGAGGTCTTATCTTGGACTTTAAGATGGGGATCCAACAAAAAGTAAAATATGGAGTTAAAATACACTTTTAATTTGTTTCACTATTGCTCAAATGCATCATTCAAATAGGGTTAAACTCCAATTTGAGATACAACAAGAAATTTCAATTCCATCTAGGTCCCTAGAAGAGCCGTTGAATATGGATACTCAACAAATTCTGAATCCAGTGGATAACATGTTTAACCTTTGAGTCTTCATGATGATCTGTACTAATAGATTCGTTGAGAGCAGTCATCCGTAGAATTGTTCAACTTTTCTTGAGTAGGTGGTCCTCCTATGGGATGAACTACAAAACTAATGTCTTGTCATTACGCTCTTGGATATCAGACGTTCTTTGATCATTTTGAGGTAGAATATGTATTATTTCCAAGACTAAACTACTAATATTTAAAGTTTATTTATAATTTTTTAAACTGATCATTTGAATTTATATAACAGTTTGTATGGAGGTCCTATCTTGGACTTTAAGATAAGGATCCAACAAAAAGTAAAATATGGAGTTAAAATACACTTTTAATTTGTTTCACTATTGCTCAAATGCATCATTCAAATAGGGTTAAACTCCAATTTGAGATACAACAAGAAATTTCAATTCCATCTAGGTCCCTAGAAGAGTACCACACAAGTCAAGCGTCAGGCCAATTGAACTTTATAAATCTTAAATACCATTATTGACAATAGCATCATCAATGGCAAAATCGTCAGAACAATATCTTACAAGGCAATATGATGCCAAAAGAATGTAAACTGATAGGGGGGTACATGAATTGGTATAGATATGTGTCAAATTTGTATTTATCACATACTATATTACTCTTTGACCATCGTAACCAAACCTCATATTCAAACTTCCAACACACCAGAACATCAACAAGCACTTACAACCAACAACATATATTTAACACAGAACAACCTTTCAACCTAACACAACAACCTTATACACCAAGCTCAAACTACCATCAATAATACACATCATTTAACCTAACCCCCTACAACACCCAACAAAAAAACCCAACTTTTACCCCTTAACATCATACACCTAACCACAAACATTACCCACCACTCATTATAACCAATACTCATTCATACAACCTACCCCATAAGAACACAACTACTAAACACCCCAACCATAAATATCCTTTTACATGTCACAAAAATTCACCCCGAATTCATTCCATGACCAATAACCCTAAGTCCCCTACATGCATAGCTCAATGCTAAGTACTACCCAATTAAACTGGAATTATAAGGGAACCAGATTAAGTTATGGAAGTGCATCGGCGATGGATTTATTAACTGATGACATGTTCGTTGACTTCATGGATCATAGAAATGACGAGGGTATTTCTATTATGACATCAAATGTTTATGAGAATCAACTACCTCGTAGAATATCTACGCGAATTGGACAAGCATTTGCATGTGGAGTCCACTACTTTCAACGATCGAATCAAATTCAAGACTAAACGAGGGCTTAGTGTAATTTTATTTTCATTACATAAATAAATATCTATTGATTTAATTAATATTTTATTTGTATTATTATTGTTATTTTATTTATTGTCAGACCAATGGAACTTTATAAATTGTAAATACCATTATAGACAATAGCGTCATCAATGGAATCATCGTCGGAACAATGTCTTACAAGGCAATATAATGCCAAAAGAATGTAAATTGATAAGGAAATACATGAATTGGTATAGATCTGTGTCAAATTTGTATCTATCACATACTATATTACTATTTGACCCTCGTAACCAACCCTCATATTCAAACTTCCAACACACCAGACCATCAGCAAACACTTTCAGCAAACTACTTATATTTAACACACAACAACCTTTCAACCTAACATAACAACCTTATACACCAAGCTCAAACTACCATCAACAATACACATCATTTAACCTAACCCCCTACAACACCCAAAAACAAAACCCAATTTATATCCCTTAACATCATACACCTAAGCATAAACATCTCCCACCACTCATTATAACCAATACTTATTCATACAACCTACCTCATAAGAACACAACTATCAAACACCCCAACCACAAATCCCTGTTTACATGTCACAAACATTCACCCTGAATCCATTCCATGACCAATAACCCTAAGTCCCCTACATGCATAACTCAATGTCAACTACTACCGAACCAAACTGGAATTATGAGGGAACCAAATTAAGTTATGGAAGTGCAGCGACGATGGACTTATTAACTGATGACATGGTCGTTGACTTCATGGATCATAGAAATAATGCAGGGCTTTTTACTATGCCATCAAATATTGATGAGAATCAACTACCTCGTAGAATATCTATGCGAATTGGACAAATACTTGCATGTGGAACCCACTACTTTCAACGACCGGATCAAAATCAAGACTAAACAAGGGTTTAATGTAATTTTATTTTCACTTACATAAATAAATATTTATTGATTTAATTAATATTTTATTTGTATTGTTATTGTTATTTTATTTATAAATTAAATATAACTTTAACTATGAAAAATATTTTTATATTTTATTTTCTAAGCAAATAAATAATTATAAACTATTAAAATGATTAATATTATATTCATTATATTAAAAATAAATTCACGCATAATTTCAAAAATATTTACACTTGCCATCAACACTACTAGAAATATTCTGTTTTCCTGCGGAATTACCTGCGAATTTTGATAAAATTTCCGCAAGAAACGTGTTTCCTGCGACTTTTTGTTCTAGTTAAAACTTTCGTGGGTTATTAAATTAGCAGGTAAAGTCGGATGAAAATATTGCAGGTAAAGTCGTAGGAAATAATCATAGGAAAATCAGGTAAATCTGCAGATAATACCGCAGGTAATTAATATTTTCGCAGAAAAAGTCGCAGCAAATTTACAATCCGCAGGTAACTACATATGTAGTTTCTTTCTCAATTTATTTTATTATTAATTATATTTAATTCTTTTATAAAATATTATAATTAATATTTAAATATCAAAGTAACAATACTATAAAAATAAAAAATCTAATTTGAATAAGTTAATTCAAAACTAATCACATTCAAATTTTTAAAGCAACCAAATTACTAAATATTATTAAAGTCAATAAACAAGTACTTCTAGAGTTATATTACTAAAAATCTCTTAACGATGATAAATAACATTACTAAAAATCTCTAATTCAATTCAAAGAATACTTGCTCTTTCCGTCAACCGTCTTTATTTTCATCTTCATCTCCATCTTCATTTATGATCATTGATTGTTCATATGATTCATTCATCTTTATTCCGCTGTCCTCTCGGCTATGGCCGCTTCGGTTAGAATTTGATCATCATCATCACCAGGAGCCTTCTTTACTGTTGAGTTTTAATCATTTTTGTTAGCAAATGTCATCCACTTGTTCACATACTCTTTAGTATTACCAGAAGAATCTTCGTGGTGATCAAATTTAGCTAATGATTCATTTTTTCTCTATCTATGAACTAGTAGAATACCTATCAATCAACCATGACCTATCAAAAAATTTATGTCAGATGATGAAAATAGAAATGATCATTGAACATGAAAAGTCACAAAAAGAGAGTTATTTAAATGCAAGAGATGAATTATCCACATAAGGAATGTAGGATAATAAAACATTAAAATCGAGTAATGCTAAATGGTACGACTGATTTATTTAACGAATTGTAAGAATAATGATGTGTTTGATTTTTATTGGTGGGTCAACAAGTCAGTTTTATCTTGTGTTGAAATCATGGGGTGTGGCATTGCAGCAGTTACAATATATACACTTCGTCGATTTCGTGTTTCAATGGTTTCGTACCACAAAGCATTTTCCTTAAAAATATTACTCAAACTGGTGCATTGAATTAAAAAAACCAAGATCTAACAATAATAAGCAAATAAATAGTGAAAGCGATAGGAGGATAAGATAATGAGATATAATTGTACCGGACATGATGGAAAGTTTTGTTGATTTTTTCGCTTCGTCACCCGAGTGTGAGCTGTCACAAAACGAAAAATGTTTAATCAATGATTAAATTAGACTTAACTGACTAAATTATCAATCACATGAGAAAACAGAGAAACCTCTTATATAATATGGGAATTCTACAAGGAATAAATATTTGTACCGAGAGTATTGATTTTACCAGGACAAGGTTAATAATAGAAAGAGTTTGGTTAAATCAACTAACCGGAATTTACACAAGCTAATCAGGATCAATAAACATAGAGTTATAATAAATGAGTTGTAAATTATATCCTTGCAATTAGTCAGGCCAGAAGCATTGTTTTAGGATCAATAAACATTGATTTTACATGTACAAGGTTAATAACAGAAAGAGTTTGCTTAAATCAACTAATCGGAAATTACACAAGCTAATCAGGATCAATAAACAGGGTCATAAGTGCTTCTGTCTGGTCTTCGTTTCTGTTCAATCATGTATTGAATAATAGCTTCAATAAACAAAGTCAGCAGCAAAGTTATAATAAATGAGTTGTAAATTATACCCTTGCAATTAGTCTGGCCAGAAGCATTGTTTTAGTATCTTTGCTCACGGCCCCAACACCCAATCAACAATGAAGTTATTAAAATTTGTCTTGAATCAGCACATCAATAACTGGAACGGTATATCCGAACTACACAGTACATATGCAACTTTGGTGTTTATAAGATAGTGTCTATTAACTCAGTTCAAAATCGGTATTAACAATTACCAAAAAACACGACAATACCACAACAAAATGATCCATATCATGTTAATTATCAGTCATAAATTAGATAGGATCAGTTAACAAGATGATTAAGACCACTTATCTTTTATTGATGGCATCAGCGTTATAACTCATTCTTATTCCAAATATCAGCTTGCAATCGCCGGAACGCCTACTTGATTCCAGTAAATAGCGTGCATCTAATAAAAATCAATAAAACCGGTAAAATAATTAGGTTATAAAAATTATAATATATATTACCAATAATGAGCTTATTTATACTTGTATATTCTAATTGAAAAATTAGTTAGATTTGTTAAAAAATGTGGTTGGGCCTAACTCAACCCTACAAAATCGGTTGGTAGAGTAAGGATTGTCCCACTATGCCCAGGATTGGACATATTGGACATCTGGAGCGTGGAAATAAATGGTGGGTGGTCCGATAGCGGAAACCATAGAAGGTGGCCCACCGGATCTTAAACGAGACTCTGATACCATGTTAAGAAATGTGATTGAGCATAACTCAACCCTACAAAACCGGTTGGTAGAGTGAGGATTGCCCCCATTTATATACACAAATTCAAGCCATATATTGTCCGATGTGAGACTCTTAACAATATTAAATGAATTAAAGTATTAATCCAAGGACATAGAATCAAAATTCCTTTAAAAGAAAACAAATGAAAGCAATGCATTATTTAAAAACAAAACCACTACAATAATTAGGTTATAAAAACTTACAAGCTGATAAGGGATTAGGAATATACATGGGGATCGAAGCATAAGATGCACCTTCGATCTGAGAGTTGTGTGCTTAAAGGTCCAACAAGCTGTTTTAGGACTCCAAATAAACATGGATAATCAGCAGCTCCTAAAAAGAAGCATACCCAAAAGATGTTACTAACTAACTAACTCAATTAATTATTCCCATCAACAAAGATTAATTACCAAACTATTACCCGCTAATATTCACGGATTTGCATTTCTAAACAACAAAATAAGATTATGAAACTAAACAACTGACATACATTAAAAACATGATATTACTATATTTTCTATTTCCCTGAACAATCAAATTCCACCACATACATTTAATAATAACATAAATTAAAACAAACTAAAAAAAACCTTGATCTGCAACATGACATTCCAATGATCCAAATCCACCGTTGCTAGTCTTGCTCTGCAGCACAGAGAAATCAATATCGTGGTCCATCAACGATCCACATGAGCCACCAGTACCGAGATTCTCCAGTAATAACTTCAATGCATCTTTGTGTGGTGAGGTTGATCACCGGTAACAGGCATCACCTTTTGATTGTTGCCACTGGAACAATGATGCATTGGTAAAACCATTAATATTACTGTTACCGTTACCGTTACCGAATCCAAACGGCAATGTGCCGTTGGAGGAAGTGATCAAGCTTGTGAAAGTTGCAATCTCTGAATTGTATACTCTTTAGAAATCGAGAAAGTGAGACCGGATGTACCTTTCGAAGAAGAATGACAATGTCGTTTCAGAATCTTCAATGGATAGGCCTACAACACTATCGTGTGACGGAAGTTGAACAAATTAAATTACTATTGTTCTGCGATACAGTATTCATTTTAAAATGTCTTCAAAATCTACTGATTAGCGGAATTTAAACAAATCGATGTTCTAATATCCGCAATAGATAACTCTAACAGAAAACTATTGTCAAATAGATTGATACAAACCTTTTAACCTATCTTAGGCACTCTTTTAGGTGGAGCTTCTGGAAGGACAGTAGCCTTGCATAAAATTAAATGACATATATTGGGTGAATATATATATATATATATATATATATATATATATATATATATATATATATATATATATATATATATATACTCTTACTAGTATCAATAACAGAATATATATATACTCTTACTAGTATCAATAAATTTAGAAAATACATAGTTAAAACCTATATTCAACATCATCACTGCAACTAACTTCTGAATTTAAAGTGATATAAATAGGAAAAGTAATTCAACATCATTACTGTGTGCTTGAAAACAAAGCACAAATTCTAATAGTATAAATATGAATGAGTTAGAGCTATGTACCAGCTGTGCGTAAGCTTGTGATTTCTCAGACACAGTGCACAAAATTACTTGACGAGGTCTGTTGTGGAGCAAAAATTCCTATTAAAAGTGGTTCTCAGGCAGCTTAGTTTACAATTGATATCTACTAGAACAACGTCATTGAATGAAAAGACGTGTATACGGAATACGAAGAAGAAATACCTTCAAATTTCTTGGTCTCTTCAGTGATGACAGCTTGAAAGCCTGTGTAAGTGGTTGTGCTGCAAGCATAAATTTTCTTCTTTGCCTCTTCCACACAAAAATCAAACATTCAAAATTAAACAATTTTTCCAAAATCTTAACTATGTTTTGTAAGTATTGATACTAATGAAAAACCTGATGTTGATAACTATGATTTTGTTTATTATACTAACTGTGTTTATTAGTCATGAAGTCATGCATCCAAAAATGAACAACATCCCACAATACACCAATCATCATCATCAATAATAAAAATAACAGGACACTCAATGCATGATAAATAAAGCATAAACTGACTTAACGTTGAAGCAAAGCCAAATCCAATACAAAAATAAGAGATCAGAGAGAGAGTTGAACCTTTCTTGGCCGCAATATCCCAGATCTAATTGAATCTTACTGCTGACTCATTAATTACAACCACCTTAGCTGCTCTTGAAGGATCTAAAACATAACATCACCAAAACATTAAAAGCCAATCGAATTAGCATCTAAGAATGAAACAGAGGGGAATCAGATTCAAAATTTCTACATACAAAAAAACTGATATCATACCAAACAATACAAAAATGCACTAACTGAATCCAATCAAATCCAATCTAAAATGCAGCATACATACAAGTGTGAAGTCAAGCCTCTCTATGGTTAACAATTGTTTTGATAAAGACAAACCTCTTAGTAGCAAAATATGATAAGAAGGCAAAGATGGTTTTCAAGTTAAATCATGTTCAAGAAATTATATTCAAGAAGACTTTTCATGAAGGTATAATAACAATTCTAAACAAATATTAAAGTCTTAGAAGCTCAATCAAAATAAACATCATTGCATAGTTTGTTCTTAACCTTTACATGCTTAAAACTTGTATTTTTCACTTTCAAGTTAATGTAAATCGATTTACACATATAGTGCAATCGATTTAAATCTATTGTTTAAAGTTTTTTTTCACTTTTTCTCATAGTGCAATCGATTTACATATGCATGCAATTGATTGCATGCTGCTCTTTTTTGAAAATTTTTAAAATGTTGGCTTGTGCAATCGATTTACATGTTTATGCAATCAATTGCAACCTGCAAAGAACTGAAAAATCTCTATTTTTCATAACACCTCTTCATGTATTTTTTCATGGAACCTTTTCATAATGCATTGGCATTTGTTCATGAAATTTTTACAGTTTTTACCTTGTTTCATAAGGGTGCTATGTGCATATAAATTCTTAATATTTTCATATCAATTTTCTTCACCTCTTTCAATTAAAAATCTTCATATTCAAAAATTTACATATCAAACTCTTGAACTTTCATACAAGAGTTTTTCTGCATTCTTTCATATCATCTAACCAGAAAATTCTTGAACAATCTAACACTTTAAGTGTTTGTGAATTATTGTTGGTGAAAGAGAAGATCAATTGTTATATTGATAAAGTATCAAAAATTCAACTTTATACTCTTATACAAAATTCAGAAATATTGTATCTTGACAAATCTTATTTTTCCAGGATTGTTGGATGTAAGATTGTGTTGTAATTCTTGTTATCCGGACTGTGGATACAAGAGGTCCTTTATTGAGAGGATTGTTCTCAATAGAACTTAGTGGAAAAATCCAAGAGGATTGATCTTGGTGATCATAGTTTTAGTGACTTGTATAGAAAGACTAGGAATTGAAGAGTCTTGTATTGTCCAAAACTATAGTAAATTATCTTTCTTGTTGAAAGGGGAGTGGAGTAATCTCGGATTGTGAGGGGAACCACTATATATCGCTGTGTCCATTTTACTTTTATGCTTTACCGATTTCTTATCTTAGAACCATAATCAAGAAAAATCCAACCATCTATAAAATTCTGGAAAAATATCTAAGAACCTAATTCACCCCCACCCTCCTCTTAGGCGCACTCGTATACTTACAACAGGGACTTGTGATCATCATAGAAGCAAAACCCTAATAATCAATAATCGAATCATAATAGTAATTGAACAAAGAGAATACCTAAAATTTAAGACAAAACATAGGAAATTAAGAATACCTAAAATTGAACAAAGAGATTCAGAGAGAAAATCCTAACAAATCAATAATTGAATCAAAATATGATATTAGAATTGGAAAAGAAGAAGAGTACCTATTTCAAAGATTTTGAGTGATAAACTTGGAACAAGGATCCAGAGCTACTGAGAGTGAAATTTGAATTGAGATAAACAAATTTTTGGAAACGAATGAGTGCAAATGTATGAGATTAAGTGCGAATGTAAGAGAGGATTAGGATTAAGATTAGGATTAGATTTTCATTGAGATTAAGTGTGAATGCCACATTTTCATCCATGAAAACCAACATAGTATACCAATATCAAAATCTGAATTGTTGTCCTTCTTCCTAAATTCTTGACACAATGAAAAAATTAAGTGGCATTCATCTTCTACTACATAAACTAAAAAGAAAGAACAATTTATTAATAATCTTCTTCCTCTAGTAATCTCTTTGAAGAACAATTTTCTTCTCATTTTTCACTTATCTCATTGGGAAAAGGCAATGAAAAGAAGGTTCAATAAACTTATACCGAAAGAAAAACAGTAGAAGGAAGGTTGTGATTCAATCATGAGAAGATAAATTGATTTATATTTAAAGTTCAGAATCATCAGACGATGGTACGACAAGTTAATCGAATATGAGTTGAACTTGTTTTTATTTTATATTTAAAAATAGTGATTTTAAAACATTAAATCTGAACAGTTAAAACATTTAGCTATCACATGTCAAAAATTTGTAATTAAAATTGGTTAACTGGACTAATTAGCAACTGGCGCAAATACGAACTCATATTATTTTAATATTAATTAAATATTTCTCAATCACATTTTCAAGTGTACACATATTAGTCGTAGAAAAGGTTAATTTCGAAGACATAATAAATAATTAAGAAATCATCAATTTTTTCATATATGTAATTTTTATACCTTTTATTTTTCAAAATTTTAAACAATATTTTTTAATTAGTGTAAAAAAATAGTTTTTAATCAAAAATATTTATTTGTTAATAAATATCAATTATTTAAAATATATCATTTATTGAAAAAATAGTTTAAAATAGATTGTGTAATTTTTTTTTAAAATAACTTAGTTTAATAAATTATTTTTCAAAATAACGTAATATTCAGATATATTTTCAAAGTGGCGTAGTTTGGGTGCATTTTCGCCAAACTATTTGTCGAATGAGAACAAATGGATTTAAGGTATACACGCATTCGCCAATTGAGATGGCGAATGAGTGTGTTTTTAATTTTTTTTTATTTACTTTACATACATTCGCCAAATGAGTTGGCGAATGAGTTGAAATTTTTATTCTTAATTTACATGCATTCGCCAAATAAATTGACGAATGTATACTAATTTTTTAAAAAAATTTAGATCATTTCGCCATATGGATTGACGAATCTTTGCATTTGGAAATTTTTTTGGCTTACACACATTAGTCATACCAATTGACGAATGTGTGTTTCTTAAAAAAAATCTCAAACATTCGTCATTCCAATTGGCGAATGTAATTCAAACTATGTCATTTTTGTAATTATTCTAAAAACTAAGTTATTTTAGTATTATTTTTATTAAACTAAGTTATTTTATAAAAAAATCCAGATTATGTGGCTTGTCATTTTAGTCTATGGTAACCTTTAAAATTGTATATAGTGATTTTTTTATGATTATAATTATAATGTACATTATAAGTGATAAATATTATATCTTATTGGACAAATAATGATTTTCCATCCAAATTAAGATAGATAGATAAAGCTTAACAACAAGCATTAAAACAACCCGAATAAAGCTAAATAAACTTAAATATGATTTTCATGTCCCCGTGACGTGTTCACACAAAGTGATGCAATGATTTCAGATCTACAAATAAAAATGAATATTCTAAATAATTAAAAAGCACTTATGACGAAGATGATAAGAAAAAGATTCTAAATGAGAAGAAGGCAATCAACATACTCCAAAGCGCTCTTAGTATGGACGAGTTCTTCCTCGTATCTCAATGTAAATCAGCAAAGGAGATTTGGGACACCTTGGTAGAAACACATGAAGGAACCGTTGAAGTGAAGAGATCGAGGCTAAACACATTAAATCAAGAGTATGAGATGTTCCGAATGCAGCCCGGTGAATCTATAGTAGCACTACAGAAGAGATTCGTCCATCTAACAAATCACTTGATTGCTCTCGGAAAAACATTTACAAATGATGATCTCAACCTCAAAGTCCTAAGATCTTTGACAAGAGAATGGCAACCGAAAGTGACCGCTATCTCGAAAAAGAAGAGTCTTTCAACGATGACATCCGCATCTCTATTTGGAAAAATTCAAGAACACGAATTGGAACTTGGAAGGCTTGAGAAACACGAAGGTTAAGAAAAGAAGTCCAAAGGAATTGCCTTGAAGGTTGATTCAAAAGACGATAAAGATGATGAGACGACCGAAGATGAGAACTTTATGCTTCTTGTAAAGAAGATTGGTAAGTTTTTTAATAAAAATAAAAATTCCTCTTATGCTAAAAAGAATAGACATTTCAGGAAAAAGGAAGCATCCACATCGATGCAAGATGACACTTGTTATGAATGTGGAAAGCAAAGTCACATAAAGCCGGATTGCCTGAAGCTTGCAAAGAAAGGAGGATTCAAAGGCAAAAAGGAATTCAAGGACAAGAAGGTGTATATTGCTTGGGACGATAATGAGATAAGTTCCTCGTCAGAAACGGAAAACGATGAATGTACGAACATGGCTCTAATGGCTTCACATCACTCCGATGACGAAAAAGATGAGGTTAGTAGCAACTTTTCCATTTATGATAATGATGCACAAGATGTTATAGATGAACTTTTAAAAGAATGCAAGACTTTGTATAAAAATAGTTCATCCCAAAAGAAACGAATTTCATCTCTAGAAGAAAATAATATTGCTTTGGAAAAATATGTTAAAAGTGAAAAACAAAAGTTGATGGATGAAAAACGAAATATTGTTTGCAAGAAATGTGAATCTTTATCTTTTCAATTTGTTCAACTTAAAAGAGTTCTTGAAAGATATCAAAAAGGTCAAATTGACTTGGAAGAAATTCTTAGGCACCAAAGATATTCTAATGATAAAAGTGGATTAGGATATTCTAAGTTTTCTAAAACAAGCACAAATGAGACCATTTTTGTTAAAGCAAGTGAACAAATTGTTAAAGAAAAAGTAAACAATTTTAAGAGTGTGCATCAAAGTCATAAAAAGAAAAGAGTTGTTAAGAAAAAGACTTATGCTCCTAGATATATAAGTCATTTTCAACCTACTTGTTTTTATTGTGGAATCAAAGGCCACACATCTAATGCTTGTTATGTGCGTAATATTGGTATTGCAAAAGGGCATTATGTGTGGGTTGAAAGGGGTACTAACTATCAAGGACCCAAAGCAATTTGGGTATCTAACGAAACTTAATTTTATTTTATAGGTATGCTTGAAGTCAATATACAATCAATGGTATCTTGATAGAGGATGTTCAAAGCATATGACGGGCGATATCAACAAATTTTCACATCTATCTTTAAAGGCCAAAAGATATGTTACATACGGTGATGACAATAAAGGAAAGATCATTTGAGTAGGAACCGTTGGTGCACCACCATTTACAATCATCGAAGATGTCCTTTACGTTGAAGGCCTAGAGCACAACCTACTTAGCATAAGTCAATTGTGTGATAAAGGATTCCAAATCAACTTCACAAAGGATGAATGCCTAATCGGACATGAAATCACACATGACATTTTGCTAAAAGGTAAAAGAATAAATAATATTTTTATGATTTTGTTTAATGAATCTTCCTTGAAGGTAAAATGCTTATTGGCGAACAACAACGAGGCTTGGTTATGGCATAAAATATCCGCTCACATTCACATGGAGCACTTGAACAAGTTGATAAAGCATGACCTAGTTGTTGGTCTTCCAAAGATTAAGTTCATCAATGATAAGTTATGTGACGCATGTCAAAAGGAGAAGTAAACCAAGACATCTTTAAAATCCTAGAAAGTGGTGTCCATATCTAGGCCACTACAATTGTTGCATATGGATCTCTTTGGTCCATCAAGAACGAAAAGCTTCGGAGGTAACGTTTATGCTTTAGTTATTGTTGATGATTTCTCTAGATATACATAGACAATGTTTCTAGTGGATAAAAGTGACGATTTCAAAGCTTTCAAGAAGTATGCGAAACAAATTCAAAACGAGAAGTCACTCGCTATAGCCTCCATTAGAAGCGACCACGGTGGAGAATTCCAAAACACATCCTTTGAAGAATTTTGCGAAGAGAACGGAATCTCTCACAACTTCTCTGCACCAAGGACTCCTTAACAAAACGGTGTCGTAGAAAGGAAGAATAGGTCTTTGGTGGAGCTTGCAAGAACGATGCTTAGCGACTCAAATCTTCCTAAGTACTTTTGGGCGGATACGGTAAGCACAACATATTTTGTAAGCAACCGTGTCAACATTCGGCCGATTCTCAAAAAGACTATGTATGATTTGTTCAAAGGAAGGAAACCCAATATATCATTCTTCCATATTTTTGGGTACAAGTCTTTCATTCTCAACAATGACAAGGACAATCTTGGTAAGTTTGATGAGAAGTCCGACAAAGGTATCTTCCTTGGTTATTCCCTCTCTAGTAAAGCTTTTAGAATTTTTAATAAAAGAACTCTTACTATTGAAGAATCAATACATGTTTCTTTTGATGAAACTAACCCCTCAAAAGAGGATAATATTATTGTTGATGATGATGATATAATAGATATGTCACAACCACAAAAATAAGTTTCAAATGATTAACCGAAATCACATGAAGATGACACTCAAATCATTGAAGAACATCATGATTTACCGAAGGAATGGATGACTCATAGAGATCACCCAATCGATAAAGTTATTGGTGATATTAGCCAAGGCGTTGCAACGCGACTAAATCTCAAGTATGCTTGTCTCAACATGGCCTTTGTATCTCAAATCGAACCAACCAAAGTCGATAAAGCCTTAGGCGGCGATCAATGGATGGTAGAAATGCAAGAAGAACTCAACCAATTCGAAAGAAATCAAGTTTGGAGTCTCGTACCAAGACCGGACAATAAGCACATTATAGGAACAATATGGGTGTTCAAGAACAAACTTGATGAGAATGGAATCATAGTTCGTAACAAAGAAATATTGATCGCACAAGGATACAACCAAGAGGAAGAAATCGATTTTGATGAGACTTTCTCTTCGGTAGCAAGGTTAGAAGCAATTCAATTATTACTTGCTTATGCTTGTTCTATGAATTTTCAGTTGTTCCAGATGGATGTCAAAAGCGCTTGCCTAAATGGCTACATCAATGAAAAAGTCTATGTCAAACAATCTTCGGGATTTGAAGACTTCAAGAATCCCTCACATGTTTACAAGTTGAAGAAATCCCTTTATGTCTTAAAGCAAACACCAAGAGCGTGGTATGACCGCCTCATCAACTTTCTTTGTGAAAAGGGATTTGTAAAAGGAAAGGTTGACAAGAATTTGTTCATAAAGAAGATAAAAGGTAACACCTTATTGGTTCAAGTCTATGTCGATGACATCATCTTCGGTTCAATGAACAAAGATCTTTGCGAAGAGTTTTCACCTATGATGCAAGGAGAACTCGAGATGTCCATGATGGGAAAAGTGAACTATTTTCTTGCGCTACAAATCAAGCAAACAAAGGATGGCATCTTCATCAACCAATCCAAGTGCAAGGAATTATTGAAAATATTCGATATGGATAGTTGCAAAGTGATGTCCACTCTGTCGCTCCCACCAAATGACACCCAGGTCAGAAGGGGTACAGACGTGAACGGTCGGCGAAAGAAAGGAAGGAAAAGAATAGAGTCGCCAGCTAGGCATTTTTATCCCGAAGGAAAGGTAATGCTGCATAGACCTAAGAAAAGATATGGATAAGACGGTTGCAAACCAGAGAGACTGAGAAAGGGGGTTGGTTACAACCTGGGAAGGTATTAGCACCCAGATTGTCCGTCGTACTCGACGGGATCCACGCTTAAAAGATTTGTGTTTTAAAGGGGTAGTGTCAGTGCAATCTGTGTATCAAAGCTGGAAAGAATGCAAGTGTCATTATAAGAGAAATGTGAAGTGTATAAGAGAAGTGTCAGTGTAAGAACAGGAGTGAAATGCTCAAGACTATGAGGCTAAAAGAATAATGCTGGAAGGAGGGGGAATATACAGAGACTTTTGTTCGATAACTGTTAAGTTATGCCTACGTATCCTCTCGTGCAATGAGGAAGTCAGAACACCGTAGTTCGACTCAAAGAGACTGAAAGATAAGTTGACTTGTGAACTGCTTACTTGTCTATGCTCAAGTGTATGACCTGTCTGGCTCAGGTGCAAACTGTCTTGCATTAGACGGAAGAAGCAAGTTCTCGTTTGTGAGTGAATGAGATGAGAAAAGAATCCCGGAGGAGACGGTTATTGTTTGTTTTTTGTGTTTTCAGTCTTTTATTGCTTTTGGATTTGTCATAAGCTAATGAGCTTAAGCCTAAACCAATGGGTTAGTAAACTCATCACATCCTCCATCTGATTAGGGGTAATGAGAATACCTTAAGTATGAAGTAAGCACCTCACACTTAATCACCATGATGTAGGATTAAGATCATTAACCTACTTGTAATTATTTAGATGTTTTTGTTGTTTTTGTTTAGTGTTAAGTAATGAGTTTAAGCCATAATCAGGGATTTAATGGACTCATTACACCATCCTAATAGAAGGATAATAGATGAGAACATTTAAGCTGAGAAAGACTCCTCAACTTAATCCATGATTAGGGATTAACCTCATGACAAAACAAAGCCTTTATTAAGTGGATTTTAGTTAATGATAAGATTAAGAAGTGAGTTTTATGGTTTGTAAGACAACTTGAGGGGGACTTGTCCATTAACACTAGGGTTAGTCCTTCTTAACCTGTTAAGGAAGAATTAGAACCCTAATGCAAGGCCCAAGTTACAAGCTTGATGTCTTGATGATTATTAAATGAATTGATTAAAGGATTTAAACACATTAAGGGTTTAACACTTAGGATTAAAGTTATACACTCCATCCTAATAGAAGGATGCAGGCATAAACTTAATCACAAAGCCTTAAAACCTTTAGGGTTTAGTCCTTGATTATGAGATGAGAGGAGAAGACTCAAAGATGACACAAAGGTAAAACTAAATGGGGGACTAATCAAGCCCTAATTGTTATCATACTTGGAGATCCTAGTGTTTGTGAGGCTTAAGAGAGAAAGAATCTTCAAAGAGCCACCAAGGAGAGAAACAGATGAAAGGAGAAAGAAACAGGGAGAAACAAGACAACTTGCTTCACTTAAGAAGACAAGTTGCTTGAAGGAAGAAAGTAAGAGATGAACATGAGTGAGCAATCCCACTCCAATACACAAGATAAAATGCAACAATGATGCAAGAGAAATGAAAAGAGATTGTGAGAAGTGAAGGCAAATTCACTTCTCAAAACAACTTACCACCTGAAAAGTTAGCAAAAGAAATGCAATGCAATGAAGATGAGATGAAATGCCATGATGCAAGACAAATTCAGAAGCATTTACATGATTTTGATGATGCTAAGATATGGTACAAACATGAGGCAATACATGAGAATGATCATACAAGGCAATGGATGCAGATGAAGCATGTTTTGAACCATGAATGTACATGAAAAGTTATGAAATGCAATGGGCATGTAACATGGAAAATGAAAGATGCAATGATCAAACATGGTTCTAATATGTCCTAAGATGTATTATGAATCATGTTGATGCACAAAATATCATGGCAAGTCAATGGATGCAAGCAAATGAAAGAATGCAAAGGAAAGCATAAATTAGGGTTACATGCATCATACAATGCAAAAATCCAAAACCAGAAGCAAATGACATAATAAAAAATTGAAAATGCAATCAAAGATACCCTAAAACTATACAAGCTCACTGCCCAAAGGAGGGGATCCAACTATTAACCTAGGGTAAGTTATGAATTTCCTAAGATTACTAAGGTTTTAAGGGACCTTATCAAGAAAAATACCAAACAAATTGAAAATGCAAGATCAAATCAAACCAATTTTATCCTATAAATTACATGCCATGAAGAATGCAATGCAAGAAGAATCATCATCAAACTCTCAAGGGTTAGGCAGAATGAATTTTTCAAAGTTTACACAAAAATATTGCCTTAAAATGAATTTAATTCCAAAGAAAATAATCAAAATGCATCAAGATAAAAAAAGAAATTTGGTTTGAGGGTTTGACAATGTTTCTAAATGTTTCTAAATGCAATGTGATTTTTTTTTGTGATTTTTAAATACCTAAATGTATTTTTAATTAATTAATTTTCATTAATTAATTAAAAATAAACATTTAAATGATTTAAAAATAATTTTTTATGCAAAAAATAAAAATAAAAATATTTTTGGGTTTTAAAAATTAATGAAATCTTTGACAAAAAATTCCATAATTTTTAAATGATTTTAGCTATTTTAAATAATTCGTATAAATAAATGCAAAGAAAATAAAAAATAAAAATTAGAATAAATGGAAGTATGCAGAGGGAAGGGCCAGGATTGATTCTGGGCTGGGAGAGTTTGACTTGGCGCCACATCCAATGGCCCAAGTTCAAACCTGGTTAATTTAAGTTTTATAATTAATTAAACTGGATTTAATTAATTAAACAGGGATTAGGGTTTAATGAGAAGATCCTGGCCACACACACGCGCGAGAGTCAACCCCAGTCCACCTCATCTACGGTCCAAATTTAAACCCTCATTAATTACTCAGATTAGGGTTAATGACCCTCAGGTGGCCGGAGAAGACTTCCGGTCGTCTTCTCCGGCGAGACCTTCAACCTATCTCTCTCAAATCCTCACTACAACGTGCCAAAATCTCCAGATTCACTCAACCAAACATCCTAAACAAGAATCCAACACCAAAACCTATTTATTTTTCATGAATCAAGAAGAACAAGCAAAAATCAATTTCACGGGCAAAGTTTCAGACAGACCATACATCCTCATCTCTTCATCATTTTCAAAAATTCAAAGCTCATTGCATTCAGGGGAACATGTAGATCATTTTAGTAACTTAAAACAAGGTTTCTGGAAAAAAATAATTTTTGAAGCTACCTGAAGTGAAGCTTTCAGTTTGGAGCTTTCAGCCTGCCTCTTTGCTTCAAAGCTTCTCCAATGGATCTCCTGAAGATGCTTTGAGGCTTGGTTGGAGTTTAAAGTGGCTGGTTTGGGAGATTGATCCAGTTCAGTTCAAGAGGGCAAAAAATCGTATTTGGTGTATGATGGCTTTTAAGGCAAAGTGAGGGGTGGTTTGTGATCAGTGATGCATTCTAAGATGAATGGTGGAAGAAGTTTCAAGTTTGAGTTGCTGAGTTGAGAGATTCGATAGAAAATGCAAGATGGAGGATTTTTGAGAGTGCTGGCTTCTGGGGTGTTTCAGGCTTCAAGATGTTATGAAATGGCTTTCTTGAAGTGTGTTTGTAAAGTCTTGATTGGTCAGAATAGTTGGTGTGGCACTGTGGGATTGGTTTGGGCCATTTTGCATAAAGTCAAGTCTAGGTGTACTTGAGGTATGGGCAAGTGGGAGGCTGTGATAGGGGCATGGCTTGGCTCATCTGAGATCAGGGAGAACCATGGAAATGGATTAGAGGCAATGCAGCAAATGGATTAGGGTTTATGAGATGTTTTGCAACTTTGTCCAACTTTGGCCCTTTTGGAAATTCATGAAGTTCAAGGCACCAAAATGCATAATTCTTGGGCCAATTCTGATTTTTAGAAGTCACATGAGCATGTTGTGAAGAGTTTGTGCACATTTGAAGTCTTTAGAATGCTTTATCATACCATTTTGCAAAATGCCTCTTTGGTACAAAACTTGAATTTATGTGATTTTTCCCAACTTTGACAAGCCATAACTTTTGATCCAAAATGAATTATGATAAGTTCTTGTACTTTTTGAAAAGGGAATGATCCATTCTACAACTTTTATGACCAAAGTTTTCCCATTTGAAGCATTTTTGAATCAAAAAGAAAGGGTTGAAAAACTTTCCCAAAATGGCAAGTTTCCATTACAAGTCATTTTCCCAAAAAGGAAACTTTGCAAATGGCTTGAAATTCTTCAATTTTGTGAACTTCTAACATCTTCTATGATCAAATAAAGATCATACACAATCAAAATGATGATGAACACCCTTTGGTTGGGTCATTGGGGGCCTCAGATGCCCTGATTTTGCACTGCCTTGCCCAAGAAGTTATCTCTTAATTAGATGCCTTCCCCATGGAATTTCTTCATGAAAATTGATAGGCATGATCCCTATACCATATAGAGACCAATAGAAACAAGAATAACCAAAAATTTTGGAGTTATGGCCTCTGAAACCAAAACCCTAATTTTAGTCATATGTGTAGTTGAGCTTGGCTCTGCTTCCATGCCTTTCTCAGTTCTTGTGATTCATTGACTTCCTTGGTCTTGTGAGGATATAATATGATGCTAGAACATACATGGACCCCTTTGAAGTGATTGAAGACCTTTGAAATGGCTCAACTGGCTCAGGGATGGCTCAGATCACAAACCCTAGATGCAGATGACTTAGAATTAATGCAGTGAATCAAAAATGTAATATGAGATGCTATGATTGAATTTATGCATATGAAAAGATCACAAGCCATGGTGTGAATGGGTGAGGGAAAATTTGGGGTGTTTACGGCTGCCCCTATTCAAGCATGAGTTAGCTGTGCAGGATGTAAGCAACGGCTTAACAGGCAAACAAGATAACTTGTGGTTGAATACCAAAGACAATCCAAAATTTGCACTCACAGAACGAAGAAGAAAAGGGATATAGATTGTAAAAGGAAAATAAAGTATATATAAAGTGCGGGGGACGGGGGACGACCGCCGAGCAGAGGACGACTGCTGGGGATGAAGCAATGACGGGGACGACCGACATGCTGGGGATGATGCGGGAAGCAAAGCAATGACGGGGACGACCGACAAGCTGGGGATATAAGAGATTATGATGGGGACGACCATCAAGACTTTCTGGGGATCATAGGTAAATGATGGGGACGATCATCAAGTTCAAGGCATAAATGAAATAAGTGATGAGGTACAGTCATCAAAGGTGAAAGACGATCACCTAGCAGGGGACGGCTGCTTTGCTGGGGATAAGATGAGGGACGGTCACCTAAGGTGGAGGACGATCACCTGGCAGGGTACGGTTGCCAAAAAGTATCGCGACATAGGACGAATTCCGGATAAAAGGGTCGACGATGGGACGGCCATCGGATGAGCAGGATGAAGGACGATCATCAAGAGGTGAAGGACGATCACCTAGCAGGGTACGGCTGCTCTCGGGGTTTATCATGATATAGGACGAATGTCAGATAACAAGATCAACGATGGGGACGGCCATCGGATAGAATAATGAAGGACGATCATCAGGAGGTGAAGGACGATCACCTAGCAGGGGACGGCTGCTGAAAATATCACGACATAGGACGAATGTCGGATAGGAAGGGGTTCTAATGAATAGAGACTCCACTGGGGGTGACGAGGGACGATCATCAAAAAGGTGAAGGACGATCACCTGGCAGGGTACGGCTGCCGAAAAGGTATCATGACATAGGACGAATGTCAGATAGAAATAAAAATAAATTAATGGGATTTGTTGGGACTCTTCTGGAGAAGGGTAGACACAGACGAGTGTCTAAATTCAAGAAGACAAAGGTTTTTGACACGGTGTATAGATTAAAGATGCAGACGAGCATCCTTAAGACTATGATACGGACGAGTATCAGGTAGAAACAAACGCTTGACGCATGTTCAGAGATGATGATACAGACGAGTACCAACTGGTTAACAAAGAACACGGACGAAAGTCAGATCTGAGGGGATTTAAGTGGTATATACAAGATACGGACGAGTATCTGTATATAAAAAGATGATGAGTGACAAGTATGAGTGAAGCTCGGACGAATGTTTAATTTGCTGGGGAGAACATGACACGGACGGGTGTCGGAAAAAGTGTATTATAACCGGTATTTAGTTTACAAAGTGTTTAGGTAACTATGTTGGGGAAAGTGACACGGACGGGTTTCGGGGAGGAAGTATATATATACATGAATCTGTGAGTGCAAAGGGGACGTTTTGGCTTTCTGCTGGGAATACGACACGGACGAGTGTCGAGAAGTATCTATAAGTGTCTGTTTGTAAAGAATGCCCGGGCGACTTTACTGGGGAGTGATGACACAGACGGGTGCCAAAAGGAGTGTGTATCTGTATTTGTGAGTGTAAGGCAAATGCTTTGGCTCCCTGCCGGGGAATTTGGGGAAGTCTTCTGTATATCTTTGACGGATTTCCAGTATTTACGAGTGTTTGAGTTTACACACGGCTTATGATTATGCAATATGTTTGATTTTTGCCGTAATTCTCCGTATTAGACGGAATACTACGCTCTGGGGGAAAATATGATGTGAATGCTATGATTATGCAAAGATACTGATCCGGGGTTCGGATCCCGCTGCTGTGGAGATCTCTGGCTGATCTGCTTGAAGTAGACATCCCAGCTGGGGATGGAGATCATTGGTAGTTCTGATATGACTTTGCTCGGGGAAATAGGTCATTGATAGACCTATCTTGATAATGAGGGACCCAGCTGGGGTTTGTAGAAGCTTTTGTCACTCTATTGTGAGATCTTCAGGCGTTGCTTTTCTGGATAGAGGTTGAAACTCTGCGGGGAGATGGTTCACTGTCTATGCACTTGGCTGGGGGAGAAAGAAAGATCACTGAAAGACCTTCCTAGAGATTTCTGTGGGGGATCCTGCTGAGGATGATTCTTGACAACTCAGCTGGGGAATGGACACCTTCTGGTGCTGGCAACTCTGATGGGGAGAAAGCAGCTCTGGGGCTGTTTGGAAGGTGCGCTGAGGAAATAATGATTTGGCAGCCTACTGGGGAGAAGCTTTCATGCCCCATGTTGTGCTTTGGATTACCTGCAATCCTGTAAAGACAAAGAAACGCGCAAGTATCTGAGGTATCCCTCACTGGATTCCATCATAGGAGTCTAGACGCTCCCGGGAGCAAATATATTTCCTGTAAGCATGTATTTTAGAGGGGAACACATCTGTATTTATGCAATCAATATTTCAAGGACGTCGGACATTTTGCAAATGAAAATAAAATGTACGAGACGAAGCATGATTGAAAATCTGATTTTATTAATTCGTGTGCCCTGAATTGGCAAGATACAGTCATAGAAACAAATCCCCTGAAATGAGGGAATTGTTACAAATTGAGAAACAAAAAGGCGTTGGCAATGTTGATGACGTTTCAAGGAGCTTCCCTCTTGCTATGACTCGTATGACATTGATGTTCTTCTCATCTTGCTTTCTGAAGAAGGTTGATTCTGACCGATACTCTATCCTTTCGAAACTTGCCATGTTGTAAGTGATACAGACGAATTCAGAGTGCAATTGTTCGCTTATTCCCTTATTTTGCGTGGATCGCCCTTTCGGGTTTTCAATCCACCGGGATACCCATTTTTTCCTGAGTTGTCCAATGCGGCTTTTCAACTCAGCGGGTGTACATTTTTATTTATTTTCCCTTATTTTTGCCCGAGTCTTTTATTCTTTTTTTGACTCGCCGGGATGCCCTATTTTTGCCTGGACTTACATTCTATTTTTATGTCCAGCGGGTCATTTTATGCGAAGTATTTTTTAACTGCATCTGAATTCACAGGGGACAGGAAGTCTTCACCATCCATAGTACTGAGCATCAGTGCTCCACCAGAGAAAACTTTCTTTACTACGAATGGCCCTTCATAGTTCGGAGTCCACTTGCCCCTGTGAACTGCATCAGATTCAGTTGTTCGTATCGGGACCGGACCCATTCTGCTTCATTCAGTTTAACATCCATTAGTACCCGCAAGGAGGGTAGTTCAACTTCAACAGGTAGGACTGCCTCCATACTGTACACAAGCTGATACGGTGTTGCCCCAGTGGATGTTCTGATTGACGTTCGGTACCCATGTAAGGCAAATGGTAGTATCTCATGCCAGTCTTTATAGGTGACTACCATCTTCTACACAATCTTCTTGATATTCTTGTTAGCTTCCTCGACAGCGCCATTCATCTTTGGCCTGTAAGGAGAAGAATTGTGGTGTTGGATCTTGAAGTCCCGGCATAGCTCTGCCATCATTTTGTTGTTTAAGTTGGAACCATTATCAGTAATGATTCGCTCGGGCACTCCATACCGACAGATGATATCTCTCTTCAGAAATCGGGCTACCACTTGCCTTGTAACATTTGCATAAGAAACTGCTTTAACCCACTTGGTAAAATAGTCAATAGCAACCAGGATGAATCTGTGGCCGTTTGAAGCAGTCGGTTCAATCTTGCCGATCATATCAATGCCCCACATGGCAAAGGGCCATGGTGAAGACATCACATTCAAAGGATTCGGAGGTACATGCACTTTATCTGCATAAATCTGGCATTTATGACATTTTCTGGCATAAGCACAACAGTCTGCATCCATTGTAATCCAGTAATAGCCTGATCTTAACAACTTTTTAGCCATGGCATGCCCTCCTGCATGGGTACCAAAGGATCCTTCGTGCACTTCGTGCATCAACAAATCTGCCTCTGTCCTATCAACGCATCTGAGGAGTACCATATCAAAGTTTCTCTTGTACAGGGAACCGTCAGTATTCAAAAAGAAACTACCAGCAAGCCTTCTTAACGTCTTCTTATCATTGGAAGATGCCCCAGGTGGGTATGTTTGATCCTCCAAGAAGCACTTAATGTCGTGGAACCAAGGCTTATCATCTTTAACAACTTCTGCTGGGAACACATATGCTGGTCTGTCAAGTCTGGATACTGAAATCCGAGGCACGGAGTTGGCAGCTTGAACTTTGATCATGGATGAAATGGTAGCCAGAGCATCTGCAAACTGATTTTCATCTCGAGGGATATACTCAAGCTTGACTGTTGTGAAGAAAGTCAGTAACCTCCTTGCATAATCCCGGTAAGGTATCAGATGATCTTGGTGGGTGTACCATTTGCCGTTGGTTTGATTGATTACCAGAGCTGAATCTCCGAATACAGTCAAAGTCTTGATCCTGAGGTCAATGGCTTCCTCAAGACCCATAATACAAGCTTCGTATTCAGCTTCGTTGTTAGTGCAGTTAAAGGTGAGTTTTGCCGAGAAAGGCATGTGAACTCCCTTAGGTGTAATGAGTACTGCACCGACACCACGACCATTCATAATAATAGCCCCATCAAACATCATAGTCCACTCTTCTTCGGGGTCAAGCCCTTCAGTGTGAACAGGCTCTTCATGATCTTTTGCTTTTATGAACATGATGTCCTCATCAGGGAAGTCAAATCTCATAGGCTGGTAATCATCAATAGGTTGCTCAGCAATATAATCAGACAATACACTGCCTTTGATGGCTTTCTGAGATGTGTACTGAATGTCATATTCTGTGAGGATCATTTTCCATCTTTCAACCCGTCTGGTAAGAGCTGGCTTCTCAAATATGTACTTAACTGGGTCCATCTTTGAGATCAATAAAGTAGTGTGAGTCAACATATACTGTCTTAGTCGGCGAGCAGCCCACGCTAAAGCAGAGCAAGTTTTCTCGAGTAGTGAATAACGTTGTTCACAGTCGGTAAACTTTTTGCTTAGGTAGTATATTGCATACTCTTTTCGACCAGACTCGTCATGCTGGCCCAGCACACACCCCATTGACTCTTCTAATACTGTCAAGTACATGATTAGAGGTCTTCCTTCAACTGGAGGCATAAGGATTGGAGGCTCTTGTAAGTATCCCTTGATTTTGTCAAAAGCCCTTTGGCAGTCTTCGTTCCACCTGACCTTTTGTTCTTTTCTCAACAACTTGAACAAGGGCTCACAGGTTGCAGTAAGATGAGATATGAACCATGAAATGTAGTTCAATCTACCTAAGAAACCCCGAACATCTTTTTCAGTCTTCGGTGCAGGAATTTCTTGAATGGCTTTGACTTTATCAGGGTCAACTTCAATCCCTTTCTCACTCACAATAAATCCCAGCAGCTTACCAGATCTCACCCCGAATGTGCACTTGTTGGGGTTTAACTTTAGTTGGTATTTCCTCAGACGCTTGAATAACTTCAACAGATTTACCAGGTGGTCTTCTTCTGTGAGGGACTTGGCAATCATGTCATCCACATAACATTCAATTTCTTTATGGATCATGTCATGGAATAATGTTACCATAGCCCGTTGATAAGTAGCACCAACATTCTTCAGTCCGAATGGCATCACCTTATAACAGAACGTGCCCCAGGGTGTGATGAAAGTTGTCTTCTCCATGTCTTTAGGTGACATCTTGATCTGATTGTATCCTGAAAATCCGTCCATGAAGGAGAACACCGAGAACTGAGCCGTGTTATCAACCAATACATCAATGTGAGGTAAAGGGAAGTCATCTTTCGGGCTGGCTCTGTTCAGGTCCCGGTAATCCACACACATTCTCACCTTGCCATCTTTCTTAGGTACTGGTATAATATTAGCGACCCACGGCGGGTAACTAGTCACAGCAAGGAAACCGGCGTCCCACTGTTTTTGTACCTCTTCCTTTATCTTCATTGCCATATCTGGGCGAGTACGGCGCAACTTCTGTTTTACTGGTGGGCATTCTTCTTTTAAAGGCAGCTTATGCATGACAATGTCGGTGTCCAACCCTGGCATATCCTGATAAGACCAAGCAAAAACATCCACATATTCCCGAAGCATATCAATCAGTCGTTCTTTCACTGAGTCTTGTAAGTAGGCCCCGATCTTAACCTCTTTCACATCTTCTTCCGTACCAAGATTAACCGTTTCAACCTCCTCCTGATGAGGAGTGATAACCTTCTCCTCTTGTCTTAACAACCTAGCTAGCTCTTCAGGCAGCTCATAATCTTCTTCAACCCCTTCATCAGCTTGATTGATTGGATTGTCAAAGTCATATGAAGCCATAGCAGTGTTGTTGTCAGTGCAGTCTGAAAGGCACTCTCTGCAAGGGTTTAGATTGTTCATTTTAGTGATCGATTTTAATCTTGTTTTAGAAAAAGTGAAAAGAAGTTATCATTTTGGAAAACATTGCCATTTTATTTTTGTACAAAAAGAAAAATGAAAAACAGTGAGCGGAAAAGGAAAAGACTCATTTGCAAAAGATGTCCGATATTCGTTGATTGATCTGTTTGCACAAAATTACAAGATGGTGATCACACTAAAATTCACCGTATTTCTGACTCCGATTTCGCATGCATTCTTAGCTTTTATTGTTGTTTTGCTTTGTTATTGCTTTGTTTTCTTATGTTTTCAGGTTTTTATAATAATCGGAGCTTGAATCGGGAAAAGGAGCGAAAAAGGAGTGAAAACGGACGAAAACCTAGAAATTCAGCGTTTTGCACTTACGGCACCCACCGTGGCGGGCGCCATGGGGTTAGCCATGACGTGGCCACGTCTCAAGACCACTCCTAAACCTCCAAGACCCACGATCCCCACTCTCCAATCCCCTGTAGGGACCATGGCGGGCGCCATAGGCCTGTGGCGGGCGCCACAAGGCCAATTCCAGTAACCTCCACTTTTTAGTGGAGGGGCATCCCAGTCATTTCATGATTTCAGTTTTCCTATAAATAGGACCTTAGATTTTCGTTTTTCTTCATCCAAAATTAGATTTCTCTAGGCATATATCAGTTTCAAAGCAGTTGCCATTCCACATCGGGGTGTTTCTGCAATCGAGTGATCGAGTCTGTAATCTGTCTGTGTGATCGAGTTTTGGAGCACTCTGGAGGAAGTTAATCCTGCCGCCATTTTAATTCAAGTTCGTATTTTACTTTCATTTATTTTTTGCATTGCTTTACTTTTATTTATTTCCCGCACTCGCACTTTACTTTGTTTATTTCCCGCACTCGCACTTTACTTTGTTTATTTCCCGCACTCGCACTTTACTTTATTTATTACTCGCACTCGCTTTAAATTACTTTATTTCTCGCACTCGCTTTAAATTCCTTTATTTCTCGCACTCGCACTAAATTACTTTTATGAAAAATTATAAAAAGAATCTTTACTTTATCATGTCTAACTAATTCCATAAAGGTTAGAATGTAAGGATCGTAATTGAACCAGTAATCCGTATAATTGTTCGTGGAAACACCTAAGGGCTATTTTATCTTTCAATTCAAGTAATTGTTTTTAACCATTTCAAAAACAGCCAAAAGCGCTTTGTCTGGTTTATTAGGAGTTTTTAGATTAAAAAGAAAAGAGATTTTAAAACGATTTTCGGACGCGTTATGAGATTTAGAGTCTGGTTCACAAGAACCTCTTTTTGCTAAGAAGTCCAGGTTAAAATACTTTTCAACTTAGTTAAGATACTACATTTCTTAAAAATAGGTTTACTACTCTAACGCAGTACGCACCTTTTTATCCGTGACAATAGGAGGGGTTGATTAGAGAGTACAACTCGGTTCTGAATACGCGAAAGCGACAGTTCCTGTTAAATTAGTTCTTTTCAAAGGAGAAAACATTGCCCATAAGTAGTTCCATTAACAAGTACTGGATTATCATTGATTACGTGAATTACATTCGAGCCTGTCTTTTATTTATTATTTAAAATTATCATTTTATTTACCATTGCACCCTTACTAAAACCCTTAAAATTAGTTGCCTTAGATACACACCATAACAACAGGTACGATAGATTGACACTTGGTCTCTGTGGATTCGACAATCTTTTATATTACTCTGACGTGTTCGTACACTTGCGAAAAACAAGCATCAAGTTTTTGGCGTCGTTGCCGGGGATCAATATCGTCAAATTTCATTACCCTGTAGTTATACCGTTTAGACTAAGGTTGTTACCCACTGGTCAATGCGAAAGACTCGCAGTGCCGGAAGTTTAGTAGACCCTCTAGCTGAACCTGAACGTTACGCTCGCGCACGTTTGTTTTTCCATAGGAATAAGAGATCTATGGCCGAAGATCAAAACCGAAGACCTCTTAAGGACTTCGCCCAACCATCAAACGAGGAACCTAGTTCCAGTATAGTAAACCCCGCTATCCCAGCCAATAATTTTGAACTTAAACCATCCCTGCTGCAATTAGTGCAACAGAGATAATTCGCAGGTCTCGCTACTGATAACCCAAACCAACATTTAAAAAACTTTCTTCAGTTAGCAGACACCTTTAAAACCAATGGAGCTTCTCCTGAGGCGATACGCTTAAGATTATTTCCCTTTTCCCTCAGAGATAAAGCTTTATCATGGTTAGATTCCCTTCCACCCAATTCAATAACAACTTGGGATGACCTTAGAAAAGTTTTCCTTGCTAGATATTTTCCCCCAAGTAAGACTGCTCTTCTTCGAAACCAAATAACTAGATTTACCCAACACCAAGGAGAGTCGTTGTTCGAAGCCTGGGAGAGATATAAAGAACTATTGAGAGCATGCCCACATCATGGCTTAGAGAATTGGCTAATCATCCAAACCTTCTATAAGGGACTTCATTATAACACTAAAATGACCATCGACGCTGCCGCTGGTGGCGCACTGATGAATAAACCTTACCCTGAAGCTAGTGCCCTTATCGAGGATATGGCCCAAAACCATCAATCATGGGGAGTAGAACGAGCGACAGTGGAAAAGAAGGAAGCCTAAGGAGGAATACATGAGCTAAGCTCTATAGACATGATGCAGGCTAAAATGGACGCGTTGGCCCTTAAAGTCGAACATATGTGTACAACTCCGAATACTGTAGCCGCAGTTTCGCCAAATTGTGAGATATGTGGAACGCAAGGACACCAATCCGCCGAATGCAATCTGTTGAATGAAACCAATACTGAGCAAGTAAACTATACCCAAGGGAACCCATTTTCAAACACATATAACCCTGGATGGAGGAATCACCCAAACTTCTCCTACAAAAATAATAACCCTATTCAAAATACCGCACCTCCGAGACAACAAGGTTACAAAGCCCCTAGAACAAATCAACCTATGCAACCTGTTAAACCAAACCCGAGCTTTGAGGAAGTTGTAAAAGATTTTATCGTTGCTCAAAAACAACAAAACAAAGAGTTCATGAACCAAAACGTCCATGTTAACAAACTGATTACCAAGTTAGGAACCAAGGTTGATCAAATTATTACTCATAATAAGATGCTTGAAACCCAGATCTCTCAGGTAGCGTTAAACCAAGCCCCACAGACTACACCTGGAGGACAGTTCCCTGGACAACCTCAACAAAACCCGAAAGGGCAAGCCAATGCCATTACTCTACGAAGTAGAACCGCTTATAAGGAACCTTTAAACCCTAGATTAAGTGAGCCCGAAACTTCTGAGAGGAATGAGGAAAAGGAACCAGAGAAGCCTGAAACCCCGGAAAGTCAAGAAAAAGGAGAAGAACCTAAAAATAAAACCTATGTACCACCACCGCCATATAAACCACCAATACCTTACCCTCAAAGATTAAAGAAAACCCAAATCGATAATCAATATCAAAAATTCGTTAAGGTTATAGAAAAACTTCACGTAGAAATCCCCTTTACAGAAGCCATCACCCAAATACCTTCTTACGCTAAGTTTCTCAAAGACATACTTACGAATAAACGTAGACTTGAAGATCCGAAACCCGTGGAATGTAATTCTATTTCCGAAAATAGGTTAGCAAAGAAAGATAAAGATCCCGGAAATTTTTCCATTCCTTGTATTTTGGGGAATCATGTCATCGAAAGAGCTTTTCTAGACTTAGGAGCTAGTGTGAGCTTAATGCCTTTAGCAGTTTGTGAGAGATTAAACTTAGGAGAATTACAACCTACTAAGATGTCACTTCAATTAGCCGATAGATCCGTTAAATACCCTATAGGCATACTTGAAGACGTCCCTGTTAGGATAGGTCAGTTGTTTATACCTACTGATTTTGTTGTCATGGACATTAAAGAAGATGACGACATACCAATCCTCCTAGGTAGACCGTTCTTATCGACTGCTGGAGCCGTAATAGATGTTAAAAAGGGAAAACTAACTTTTGAGGTAGGTGACGAGAAGATAGAATTTATATTGTCAAAATTTCTTATGGCACCTGTAATAGGAGATGCTTGTTATGCCTTATATATCATCGAAGAATGCATTAGGGAATTAGAACAAGAAGAAGAAACTGAATCTATAAAATTGCCATCAACCCCTATTTTGGAAGATGACAATTATAAAATACCCTACATTGATGATAACCTTCACGAATGTTTATCTCTTACCCCAGATCCTATGCCTTGCCCTATGAAACCGACCGTAAAACTTAAGGAACTGCCTAAAAACCTGAGATATGAATTTCTTGATGAAGATATGAACCGTCCAGTTATAGTCAGTGCTACCTTAAACCAAGAAGAAACCGATCAATTATTAGAAGTTTTACGTAGGTACCCCTCAGCCTTAGGATATAAGATCTCTGATCTAAAAGGAATAAGCCCATCCGTATGCATGCATCGGATTTTGCTTGAAGAAGATTCAAAACCTTCCAGAGAACACCAACGAAGAATAAATCCTATAATGAGTACTGTAGTTAAGACTGAAGTTCTTAAGTTACTAGAGGCAGGTATAATATATCAGATCTCGGACAGTAAATGGGTGAGTCTTGTGCATGTAGTACCTAAAAAGGGAGGCATCACAGTCGTGCAAAACGAGAAAGGCGAACCTGTAGCAAAAAGAACCGATGGAGGTTGGCGTATGTGCATAGATTATAGAAAATTAAATAAAGCAACTAGGAAGGACCATTTCCCATTACCATTCATAGACCAAATGTTGGAGCGCCTAGCCAGACACTCTTACTTTTGTTACTTAGATGGATATTCAGGATTCTTCCAAATACCTATTCACCCCGAAGATCAAGAAAAAACTACCTTTACATGCCCAGTTGGAACCTTTGCCTATAGAAGAATGCCTTTTGGACTTTGTAATGCTCCTGCCACTTTCCAACGCTGCATGATGTCTATCTTTGCCGATTATTTAGATGGAATTATGGAAGTATTTATGGACGATTTCTCAGTTTGTGGATCAGATTTCAAAAATTGTCTTATCAACCTTGAGAAAATCCTGGAGAGATGTGTGGAGGTAAACCTTGTGCTAAATTGGGAAAAATGTCATTTCATGGTCACTGAAGGAATTGTTTTAGGACATATAGTTTCCGAAAAAGGTATAGAGGTAGATAAAGCAAAAATAGAAGTCATAGAGAATCTAAAACCGCCGAAGACTATCAGGGAGATAAGAAGTTTTCTTGGACATGCCGGATTTTACCGACGTTTTATCAAGGATTTCTCCAAAATAACAAAGCCATTAACTGGTCTTTTA
Source organism: Lathyrus aphaca (assembly GCA_963966055.1). Lineage (NCBI taxonomy): Eukaryota > Viridiplantae > Streptophyta > Magnoliopsida > Fabales > Fabaceae > Lathyrus > Lathyrus aphaca. The sequence goes on along the minus strand of OZ014521.1, from coordinate 355,068,949 downwards.
AAAGATGCTGAATTCATCTTCGATGAAAAATGTACTGAAGCATTTAACCTTCTGAAGCAAGCTCTGATTTCAGCACCTATAATGAAACCCCCTGATTGGTCAGAACCGTTTGAGATAATGTGTGACGCCAGTGATTATGCTGTTGGAGCCGTTCTAGGTCAAAGAAAAGATAAGAAGTTACATGTCATTTATTATGCCAGTAGAACCCTAGACGCTGCACAGCTCAACTACGCAACAACCGAAAAAGAGCTCCTAGCTGTAGTTTTTGCAATAGACAAATTTAGATCTTATCTAGTAGGAGCCAAGATTATAGTTTATACCGACCATGCTGCCATTCGTTACTTACTAAGCAAAAAGGATGCCAAGCCTAGGTTACTTCGATGGATTCTATTACTGCAAGAGTTTGATTTGGATATCCGTGATAAGAAAGGCACTGATAATGTGGTAGCTGATCACCTATCTAGGCTAGAATACCTGAAACCTGATCCAATACCCATAAATGACGATTTTGCCTATGATAGACTGATAGCCCAACTAGAAACTATTGAAGATGATAACCCAGACCCACATGAGCAATTTCATAAATCCTTAGCTATAAGTAATGCACCTTGGTATGCAGACTTTGTTAATTATCTAGCCGCTGACATCATACCCCCTGATCTAAACTACCACCGGAAGAAGAAGTTCTATAGTGATGTGAGAAACTTCTATTGGGACGAACCATTTCTTTTCAAGAGAGGTAAAGATGGCATTTTCCGCCGTTGTGTTCCAAAAGAAGAGGTAAATAATATAATTGAGCATTGTCACTCTGCACCCTATGGTGGACATGCGAGCACATCTAAGACCTACGCCAAGATTCTTCAAGCTGGCCTATTCTGGCCTACTATGTGGCGTGATGTCCATGCTTTCATTGTCAAGTGTGACAGATGCCAACGCACAGGAAATATTTCAAGACGTAATGAAATGTCGTTAAGAAATATCCAAGAAGTAGAACTCTTCGACGTATGGGGTATAGACTTTATGGGACCGTTCCCACCATCTTTTGGAAATCAGTACATATTAGTAGCCGTTGACTACGTGTCTAAATGGATTGAAGCTATCGCCGCACCCACAAACGACACCAGAGTAGTCATCAAATTATTCAAAAATTATATATTTCCCAGGTTTGGAACACCCCATTTAGTCATAAGTGATGGAGGATCACACTTCATATCGAGAATATTTGATAAACTTTTAAGCAAGTATGGAGTTAAGCATAGAGTAGCAACACCATACCACCCACATACCAATGGACAAGTGGAAGTATCTAACAGGGAGATCAAACAAATCCTCGAGAAGACTGTCTCTATATCTAGAAAAGATTGGTCACAGAAACTTCAAGAAGCATTATGGGCCTATAGAACCGCTTTCAAAACTCCTATAGGAACAACCCCTTATCAACTGGTCTATGGAAAATCATGTCATTTACCTTTTGAATTGGAACATAAGGCCTATTGGGCCATCAAAACTTTGAATTTGGATTACTTGACAGCTGGTGAGAAACGTATCCTTGATATCCACAAGTTAGAAGAGCTCAGACAATCTGCCTACGAAAATGCCATCATATACAAAGAAAGAACAAAAGCTTGGCATGACAAAAGAATCATAAGAAGAGACTTCAAAATAGGCGATCCTGTTCTCCTGTTCGATTCTAGGTTACGACTATTTCCAGGTAAACTCCGTTCGAGATGGACTGGCCCTTTAGAAGTATCTAAGATCCTAAGATCCGGTGCTATTGAAATCAAGAACCAGACATGTAAACCATTCATCGTCAATGGACAGAGGTTGAAGCCCTACAAAGGAGGTGACATTCCAACAACATACACCTGCCATACTCTGAGTGATCCACCATATCCTTCCAATGATGTTTAAAAATCGGTCGTCGAGCTAATGACGTTAAACAAGCGCTGCATGGGAGGCAACCCATGGTTTTCTTATTTATGTACTTTTTATTTATTTTTACTTTATTTTAATTTGTTTATTTTTATGTCAGGACTAACGATTGAATGTTTTATGTGCTTTCAGGACTTGTTTGCTAACCTTGTACAGAATGCAGAACCCTGATGACATGCACGTGGCCTTTAGAGATGATGCACAGAGAGAGCGCTACCATGTCCACATGAGACGCCCTATGGCTCCTACCAGGTACCCTGACCATGACTGCATGGATGCCTTGGGGATAGAGCCAAGCGTCAGATTTTTATGCCATCAACTCCACTGGGACCAGTTTGACGACAGGAACAACACTTATAGGAACTTGACTCTTGAGTTCCTCAGCTCGTTTCATCATGACCCTTGGGCTGGACCCGATGGACTCGCTGTTTTCAGGTTGTTCGGGATTGACTACTCATTCTCTCACAAAGAGTTTGGTGATTTACTAGGTTTCCAGACTACTCCTGATGATATTCTAGAGATTCCGATGGGGTATTTTATGAGCAGAGAAGTGGAAAAGTTTTGGACTAAAATATCAGGCGGAGGGAGCCAAGATCCTTCTACCCAGTTTTCTCAGGTAATCCACAACCCTGCATTGAGGTACTTCCAGATGATTCTAGCACATTCTTTCCTAGGTTTGCCAGATACAAAGACCCTGCTAAGTGAAGAGGAGATTTTCCTACTGTTTTGTGCGACTCAGTCTCACCCAGTTGCTTGTGGCAACTTCCTGTTGAAGGGCCTTGCTAGTGTTGCCAGATCATCCGTAGGCATCATCCATGTCGGTGGGATTGTTACACAGATAGCTACTGCATTGGGTTTGTCTCGCAAGTTATTGCACCTCAGGACCTTCTGCTTCTACACCACCCTGGATATTGATTTTTGTCTAGATAGAGGACTGATGAGGAGGGCTTCTTTTGAGCCCAACATGTTTAAATTACTGATCGACGGTGAAGCGATACACTACTTTACATTACCAGATCCGCTGATGACCAGTGTCCATGATCCTGCCAATTGGAGTTATGCTCTAGAGGGTTATGGAGAGACTGTCGAAGAGCCGAAATCGCCTCCTGTCGCTGAGTACACTCCTACACCTCTTACTCCCCGAATCACTGTTATGTCTAACAATATGTCTCTGCAGCCACCTGACCTACAAACACAGATTTATGAGCTCCGTAAGGAGACCGCCCTGCTCAAGCAGGAAGTGGCAGACTTGGAGTTACAGATGCAGGTTTCTGATCTCACTCATGCCTCAGAGGCCGATGCTCTACATCAGGCGATTGAAGAGCTTCAGAGGGAGATAGCTGAGATTCGTGGATCAAGCCAGGAGAAGAAACCTACCACATGACTCATTCTACACTGACAGCACTACCCCTAGTATTTAATTTCCTTTTATATGCTTTATTTTTATTGCATTTCCAGACATATATTACTTTATTGCAGCTTTTATATTTTCATGCACTTTGAATTCCTTATATACATATTATGCACTAATGTTAACTTTTTCTTTTTTGATTTTTAATTATTTTATTTTTGTCGTGCAAAGAAAAAAAAATATAAGACAAAAATATTTTCATTTTTGTCTTCACAAAAAAAATATGCAAGCCTCAAGCCTTGAAAAGAAGAAGAAAACGCTATCCAGACCCCCCGAAGACCAAAGGTGCAAGGAAGGCCCAAAAGGAGGATCCAAAAACCACAAGGCCCAGGAATTGGCCTTGTGGCGGGCGCCATAGGCCCTGTGGCGGGCGCCACGCCGTATCAACAACAAATACGGGGCTGAATCCCCATTTCCACCATTTTCATCCCTTTCTTCACCAAAAACCCATTTTTACAACCTTCCAAATCCTCCTTGAACCCCATTAAAGCTCACCCATTTCCAAAATACCCTCCATCCATAAAACATATCCAACATCCATTTCCATTTTCATCCATCAAAAACCAAAAAAATCAAAACTTTATCATTCCCCTCATAAACCACTTTTCTACCATTTTCACTACCTAAGGAGCTATCAACAATGGAGTTCAACGGATTTCTTCTTCGTGATGGAAGACCGGGCGATAGGCAACGGAAAATTATTCAGAGGCTTCAGAGTCGAGAAATTCTCTCGACTAGGTACGTCGACGATAACTGTCTGTATGCTTTGGGTATTTATCATAGTGTTTTTAATTTATTAGAATTTCTAGGCTTGCATAATATTTTCATTAATCAGGAACCTACCTATGAGAAACTGACAACTGAGTTTTTGAGTTCTTTGATATACACTGTCAGTCCTAACACTGCTAGCACCGTCGGTACTGTTATTTTTAGACTGTTTGGAATTGAATATGAATTCAGTACCAATGAGCTAGCAGGTTTGTTAGGAATCCCTCATAGGGAAGGTTCGATCTGTGAGGCACCTTTGGATGCGGAGTGGTCGGACGAGGTATTTACCTTCTGGCTAAGGCTTTCAAGTACTTCAATTAATTCTTTTGAAGGGATACTTGCGTCGACCATTCACAACCCGGCCATAAGAGTTTTTAGACTTCTTTTGGCATGTACTATTTTTGGCCGGGAAAGTCCAAACAAGGTAAATGCTCGTGAACTCCTATTTTTGCAAGGATGCCTCACTAGAACCCACATCAATCCGGTCCCGTTTATGCTTGCACACATGACTTTATTTACTAATAAAACAGGACCGATTGTATTTGGAGGGCTTGTTACGTCTATTGCTCGGGCTCTTGGCCTGAACAATGAGATAGCTACACTTGAACCACTACCTCCTCGCACAATTAATTTAAAATTTCTGAAAGACATGAAATTGTGCCGAACGAGGAGAGAAGGTGGTTATGAGTTGATGGTTCATGGGGTAGCTATCCCATCTGTTGCTTTACCATGCAGTAGACGTACTGATATACGTGATGAAAGGAACTGGACCTATGATCTTAATGCTCCACGTGTTTTAGGTCCACTTCCTCCTAATATTCCCGATGGGGAGGCACATGACACTGATGAAGAGTATGATCGGAGAGAGCAGTCTCCCATCCCTCACATGTCCCCCCATCGTCCTTCACAGTCACACACCGCACCATCTTCCTCTAACCCTGTTGCAGGTACTGCTCCTGGATTCTTTGTCACCGAGGAGATGTGGCGTGATATGACAGCTAGAGAAGAAAGGCGTGATGGCCTTCTCTCTACTATTTCACAACAGCTGACGGACAACATGAGCTTCATGCAACAATCGCGATTGGTTTCGGATCGTGCTTATAGCAACGTTTGCCGTACCTTGAACGATATCTCATTAGAACAGAACCGTCAGAGAGAATTCAATAGCCGACACTACCAGCTTGTAGAGGCCACTCAAGGTTCCATCTTAGGTAACCTTCGAGAGGTCCGGAGTGCTCAGGCTGCTTTATCAGCACGACTCGACCGGAGGGACCAGCATCGTAGTAGATCCCGTCGTTCCCGACCATCACATCAGGACGGCGAAGGCACCAGTGCCCCTCCTCAGTAGTCTTTTCCAGGTTACCCCCCTTATCTTATTTCGAAACATTGGGGACAATGTTTGATTTAAGTGTGGGAGGGGATTTTATTGCTTTCTGTCATTTCCCTTTTTAGTTAATTATTTCCTTTCAGTTATTTCCCTTTTCAGTAATTTAATTTTCTTAGATAATGCATGAGTCTGACGAGTCACCAGTATAGTGTATTTTTAGTACATCTTCATTTTTTCCCATTTCCTTAGCCTTACCAGAAAAATTTTAAAAAGAAAATAATGTTGTTTCACATGTTTTTTGGGCTTTGAGACAGGTTTAGATTAGGATGTGGTGACTTAGGTCAACTTTTTGAAACATCAGAACCATTTTAGCACCATAGACCTCTTCAATATAGGAATCACTCCTAAACCCCACCACCATGGCCTTTACTATCATTTAAAAAATTGTCCTAAGTAGTTTATCCTAGCAGTCAGCTCCGGCCTAAGCATGCTCTACGTAGGGGGCCGATGAATATAAGTGAATGATCCAGTGCTAAGAAAAAAAGAAAAAAAAGAAAACTCTGGTATAGGTGACCCTCACAAAGTCATTTAAACCGAAAAAAGAGAAGAAAAAAATTTTTGCCACAAAAAGAAGAAAAAAAAAATTGCAAGTCACCTATTGTTAGTTGGTTCAGAGGTATCTGGCACTGAACTTGGTAGGGCGGATTACGATCCGATCCCCCGCAACTTACAATTAGGTCAAATAAAACAGGTTTACACATACTTATGTGCCAGAAACCTTATGTTATGGATCAGAATCACTAACCGGTCACTCTACTATGAAGCATGTACGGATAACGGGCTTAATGTGATTGCGCCTGAATGAAAAGGACACAAAAAGATGATAAGATAGGCCTAGGTATCGTGGGATGATATGGAGTGGTTAATATAGGATTGAAGTTTGTGTTTGTGTTACTATGGTACCCTTGGTTCATTTAGTTAGTATCTGTCACTGCATCCTGACTTAAACTTAGAAGCCCTTTAGCCCAAAGACAAGTGTTGACACCATATTTTCTTAAGCTTTAATGTTTGCTTGAGGACAAGCAAAGGTTTAAGTGTGGGAGAATTTGATCACACTAAAATTCACCGTATTTTTGACTCCGATTTCGCATGCATTCTTAGCTTTTATTGTTGTTTTGCTTTGTTATTGCTTTGTTTTCTTATGTTTTTAGGTTTTTATAATAATCAGAGCTTGAATCGGGAAAAGGAGCGAAAAAGGAGTGAAAACGGACGAAAACCTAGAAATTCAGCGTTTTGCACTTACGGCACCCACCGTGGCGGGCGCCATGGGGTTAGCCATGACGTGGCCACGTCTCAAGACCACTCCTCAACCTCCAAGACCCACGATCCCCACTCTCCAATCCCCTGTAGGGACCATGGCGGGCGCCATAGGCCTGTGGCGGTCGCCACAAGGCCAATTCCAGTAACCTCCACTTTTTAGTGGAGGGGCATCCCAGTCATTTCATGCTTTCAGTTTTCCTATAAATAGGACCTTAGATTTTCGTTTTTCTTCATCCAAAATTAGATTTCTCTAGGCATATATCAGTTTCAAAGCAGTTGCCATTCCACATCGGGGTGTTTCTGCAATCGAGTGATCGAGTTTTGGAGCACTCTGGAGGAAGTTAATCCTACCGCCATTTTAATTCAAGTTCGTATTTTACTTTCATTTATTTTCTGCATTGCTTTACTTTTATTTATTTCCCGCACTCGCACTTTACTTTGTTTATTTCCCGCACTCGCACTTTACTTTGTTTATTTCTCGCACTCGCACTTTACTTTATTTATTACTCGCACTCGCTTTAAATTACTTTATTTCTCGCACTCTCTTTAAATTCCTTTATTTCTCGCACTCGCACTAAATTACTTTTATGAAAAATTATAAAAAGAATCTTTACTTTATCATGTCTAACTAATTCCATAAAGGTTAGAATGTAAGGATCGTAATTGAACCAGTAATCCGTATAATTGTTCGTGGAAACACCTAAGGGCTATTTTATCTTTCAATTCAAGTAATTGTTTTTAACCATTTCAAAAACAGCCAAAAGCGCTTTGTCTGGTTTATTAGGAGTTTTTAGATTAAAAAGAAAAGAGATTTTAAAATGATTTTCGGACGCGTTATGAGATTTAGAGTCTGGTTCACAAGAACCTCTTTTTGCTAAGAAGTCCAGGTTAAAATACTTTTCAACTTAGTTAAGATACTACATTTCTTAAAAATAGGTTTACTACTCTAACGCAGTACGCACCTTTTTATCCGTGACAATAGGAGGGGTTGATTAGAGAGTACAACTCGGTTCTGAATACGCGAAAGCGACAGTTCCTGTTAAATTAGTTCTTTTCAAAGGAGAAAACATTGCCCATAAGTAGTTCCATTAACAAGTACTGGATTATCATTGATTACGTGAATTACATTCGAGCCTGTCTTTTATTTATTATTTAAAATTATCATTTTATTTACCATTGCACCCTTACTAAAACCCTTAAAATTAGTTGCCTTAGATACACACCATAACAACAGGTACGATAGATTGACACTTGGTCTCTGTGGATTCGACAATCTTTTATATTACTCTGACGTGTTCGTACACTTGCGAAAAACACGCATCAGATGGCCCGATTACAAAATGAGTCTTGACATCTTGGGCAAGACGCAAGACTTGATGCATGCTTAAAATATACAGGAAATAATAATTACTCTGCAGGAGTAACCCTTATAATTTCCTGGGAAGACCAGTTTGAGATGTGGCACCCCGGGGTCCTTTGACGTATCCAGCTCTCCAGGTTGCGCTCATCTTCCGACTCATCTTCCAAGTTGTTCACAGCATCTGGGGTGAGCAGTCCCCCGCTAACAAAGTTGGGCTTCTTAGCAGCCTCTGATTGATCTTGTTGAGTTGGTTTGTAACCTAACCCAAATCTGTCTTCTTTCTTTTCCACGGGCAGCAGCTTGCCCCAGCCTTGGGCAGTACCCTCTTCAACAACCTTCCTGGCTTGTTGATAAGACGTCATGGAAGTTCCCAGTACAGCAGATGCTTCATTTATGTTCAGGGCCTCAAACCCCTGGCTCATAGTTTCATGGATTTCTCCATCCATTTCTATGTACTTGTACGTAGCCAGATGGCTAACAAAGATGTCTTCTTCCCCACAGATGGTGATGATCTGGCCTTCCCACTCGAATTTCAGCTTCTGGTGAAGGGTAGACGTAACAGCGCCAGCGGCATGGATCCAAGGTCTACCCAACAAACAGCTGTAGGCCGGCTGAATGTCCATCACATAGAAGGTAATTTTGAAGGTTTGCGGGCCAATCATCACAGGCAGATCCATCTCCCCAAGCACTGATCTTTTAGAGCCATCGAAAGCTCTCACCACCAAATTACTCGGACGCAGTGCCAAGCCATCATATTCCAGCATCACTAAGGCTTTCTTTGGTAGAACATTAAGTGACGACCCAGTGTCCACCAGTACATGAGATAAAACAGCACCCTTGCACTCTAGGGTGATGTGTAAAGCCTTGTTGTGGTTACGTCCCTCAGTTGTTAAGTCAGCATTGGTAAAACCCAGTCCATGACTGGTATTGACATTTGCTACCACGGTTTCTAGGTGATTAACTGTAATCTCCTCTGGCACGTATGTTGCGTGCAAGACTTTTAATAATGCATTCCTGTGAGCTTCAGAACACATCAACAGGGATAATATGGAGATCTTTGAGGGAGTTTGGTGAAGCTGATCCACCACCTTGTAATCACTTCTTTTTATGATTCTCATAAACTCTTCTACGTCTTGTTCAAAAGATGTCTTCTGAGTTTCTTTGACAGTCGGCTCTTCAAATACCACACTCTTTCCCTTTGCTTTGGCAGCAGCTTCTGCTTCGGCATTAGGCCTCTGAGTTTGCGAGGCAAAAAGGCGTCCGCTTCTGGTGAAGCCTCCGCCTCCCCCAACATTATCAATTTTTGGAGAAGAGGTTGAAGAATCCAAAGTGATTTTCTCCCCGTTGCAGTAGAGATCAGAGCCATAATGCCAAGGTATGGCATTACTGCTTTCATATGGAACTGGTACAGGCACCGTAATGGTAACTGGACTGACTGCTGCAGAGAAGGGTACTGAAATGGTGTGCGGATCGTAGTAAATGGTGATTGGTGATCTGGCAGGAGGTGCCACTGTTTGTTGTTGAAAGTTGCTGTTTGGAGGAACACTTGATGGATCATAGTAGATGGTGACTGCTGAGATATCTTCATTAATTTCTGATGATGTTGTAGAAGATTCTGCTGAATAAATGGGTGTTGATGTTGTAGAAGAAAGGGTTGTTGATATTTGATTTGTTGAAGTGATGGACGGAGCCATTGTTGATGATATTGATGAATCGGTAGGAGTGATTGTTGCTGCAGTTGTAGGAGAATCAGGAATTGTTGTCAAAGGAATTGCTGGATTTGTAGGCGCCGTTGTTGAGATCTGGAGTATACCACTTTTGATAAGACCATCTATGCCTCTTCTTAAGTTATCACACCCATTGACTGCGATGTTGCAATACCCACAACCGAGCTCACACCCGGGGAACATCTGGCATTCTAGAAGCTGATCTTTAATTTCAACCAGAGGTGTTCGAATTTGTCCAACACTGGTTATCAAGAAAGATGGCTTGTCTTCCTCAATGGCATTAATTCTTGGTCCTCCATGATTGGGCATGGGATTCTTGTTGACATTTGGAGGGGGTGCAAAGTTGAAGGCTTTAGAATCCACCAGATCTTGTACTTCCATTTGTAAAGCCCTGCATTTCTCAGTATTGTGGCCAGGTGCATTGGAGTGGAAAGCACATCTGGCGTTGACATCGTAATTCCTTGGAAGATTGGAGGGATCTGGTGGTGCCAATGTCCTTAACTCAACCAAGTTGAGTTTCAGGAGTTGTGGTAATAAGGCAGCATAAGGCATAGGGATAGGGTCAATCACCCTATTTGCCTGTGACGGTCTTTGCTGAAAAGGTCTTTGTTGTTGATTGTTGTTGTTGTTGTTGTAGGTCCTCTGTGGCGGATACGAAACTTGCTGTTGATAATGTGGTTGTTGTTGTGGTTGAATAGTAACGGTTGCTACTGATTTGTGGACATACTAAGGTCTGCCCCTGTTGGCATGAATGGCATTTGTCTCACCAGTTCTTCTAGGTCCCACAAAAGGCTTCCTGGGATTACTGGATGAACTTGCACCATTATCAGAAATCTTTCCCATTTTCAGAAGGCTCTCAATTCTTTCACCGGCTATGACGACATCAGAAAAGCTAGTGGAAGAAAAGGCAGCTAGCCTATCAATGTATGTCCCTTGCAGAGTATTCATGAACATGTCGGCCATTTCTCTTTCCGACATGGATGGTTGGACAGCAGCAGCAAGCTGTCTCCACCTTTGGGCATATTCCCTGAAGATTTCTCTGGAGGATTGAGACATTCCCATCAGAAGGGTCCTGTTAGGGGCCATGTCTAGATTGTATTGGTACTGCCTGATGAAAGCTTCAGCTAGGTCTTTCCAGCATCTGATTGTAGCTCTGGTCAAGTGTGAATACCACTCTCTTGAAGCTCCAGTCAAGCTATATTCAAAATAGAACATCCACAGTTTCTCATCCATGGTGTATGCTTTAAGTCTTCCCAAGAAGGACTGTAAGTGAGTTCGTGGACAGGAAGTTCCATTGTACTTCTCGAAGCACGGGGGTTTGAACTTGTGGGGAATCCTTACCCCATCCACTAACCCCATATCCATTACATCGAAGCCTAAGGAATTTTGAGACTCCATAGATCTCAACTTCTCAGCAATTTCATCAAACCTTCTATCATAAACTTCATCCCCAGCTCCCATTACAGTAAACTGCTCCTCTTGAGGATCTTCTTGCAAGATCCTGCCTGCAGCAGTGTTGCCCTATACATTTCTTGGGATGTTGGCCTCCGGATCCAGATGAGGTCCAAATACTGGTGGGTTAACATGAGGCTGACCTCCCTCATTGTTGCTGGTTCCTCCAGTGCCAGGATGAGGCTCTCCGGGGGTTTGCCTTTCTACCAATGCCCTTAACCTCTCTTGACTTTGAGCCAGGTTAGTCATCACAGTCATGAATTGGGCCATTTGGTTTCTCATCTCCACTCTTTCGTTAGCCATCTGAGTTCTGACCTCTGTCAGGTCTTGCTGTACTTGGTCCATTTGGATACCAGGAAGGTTGTTGCGAGTAGGATACCGGTGCGGACGGTTGAGAGGGAACACCCGGCGGCGAGCAATAATTCCTGGACCACAACCGAGTTAGAAACAAACAAACTAATAACAAAACCTACAAAACAAAACAAAAGTTAGTATGCAATGCAATATGCTTATTTATTTTTCAAGGTATCCGGCTTGGTTCTTGGTTTTGACCTTTCCAGACCCTGGGGAAGATGCTTTTATGCTGTAAAAGAAACCCCCATAATGGAAACAAACTAAAATATATTACAAATACTGAACAATACATAGTTTGTTTTTACAACACATGCCCCTGAAGGGTCAAAATACAACACAAAAGAAAAGTACATCAAATGAAAGCAACAACAATCAAATAGGTCAGACATCAAGTCCAAACTCATCCTCCTTAACCTCCTTCAGAAGTGCCTCAGTCACTGGACCAGCTGGATGCTCTGTGATGTTCCTGATGAGGAGGTTTCTGGTGGCAATGGCAGTGGTCAGCTTCTTGTGCCTGCCCTGATCCTTGGACCTCTTCAAACTAGCCCTAAGCTTCAACTCTGAAATCTCTTTCTGGTCAGCCAGCAAAGCTTCCTGTTGCTTCTTTTCATTGGCTTCTAACTGCTCAATCCTGGCCTGAGTTTTCTGATCCTCTTGAGTGCGGGCTTCAGTGATCCTGACCCACCTAGCCTGGCTTTCTTGTAGATAGAGGTCAGTCCTAGCCTTCTGAAACTGGGCCTCTTTACAGGCATTCTTCAATATTTGCTCCCCAGCTCTTGCTTTCTTGATGTAGTCCTCCGTTTTCTCAATCTTGGTCAAATGCTCCATCATAAGCTTCTCCAACCTTTCAATGTCCAGACGACCATCACTCCTTTCCCACAGGGTCTTCTTCAGAGCTTGAGACAGATTCTCATTCCTTTCCTTCAATTTCTCAAACTCTTTCAGGCTGATAGTGGCTGCTGGTTGTGCTGTGGATGGTCCAGGTATATCTTCAATGGTGAAGGGCATTCCAGTAATCTGAGCCCTAGCATGAGACCAATCATAGTACTGAGCTGAAGCAACATTATTGCACCTTCCAAGAATAGCCATCCCTTTTGTCTGGATGTTGTCCCAAGCCCATGATGCTTGTCTGACAGCAGCTAGATTAGGCTTTATATCACAATACAAGGTCTCAGCTAAATCTTGCACTCTAGGAGGGTGAATCAAAGCATAGCCCAGTTGCCTTTTAAACAGCAAAGGATTGTAATTGATGCAACCCTTTACTCCTATCAGAGGCACATTTGGGTATTGCCCACAGCTAGTGATGATGTCTTTGCCTTTGGTGCTCTGGGTGCACCATCTGATGTCATCTGAAGACAAAGCAATAAGCCTCTTATCCCAATTCTTCTGTTGGTGAGGATTCAAAAAGGCATCTGTCTTAGGCAGGTGTTTGAGCAGCCAGGTGTGAAACAAAGGAGCACAACATCTCACTAATTTCCCCTTTTGCTTCTCATTCCTCTGATGAATGGAGTAATAGAAATCTCCCAGCAATGTGGGTACTGGGTTCCTCAGAAGGAAAAGGTGAATAGCATTCTTTCTGATAAACTTGGGCTCATCAGCAAATAGTATGACCCCATATATGCTGAGGGCCAACAGGGCACAGACTGCCTTCCACTCACCCAAGGAGGCCTTCAGGATGGCCTGAGAAATCAAGAAATCTAAGTGAAGACCAGGGATTCCAGCTTTTGTCGTCATGTTCTGCTCAATTAAAGTAGGCTCCAGGTACAGTGCTTTTGCTACTTCTCCATTGCTGGGAGAAGTCATCTCTGGGTTGAAGGGGATCCCACCCCTGACAGGTACTCCAATCAATGATGAAAACTCTTCCAATAGAGGCCCTAACTGAAAGTCTGAGAATGTGAAGCATCTCAAAGGAGGGTCATAAAACTGTAGGCAAGTGTGGATCATACTCCTCTGAGAAGGGTCTAGGTCCATGACCATATCAAGGATACCTCCATAATGCTCTATGAATAATGGGATGTGGTCAGGGGTGATAAGTGACTGGACCTGCCTGATGCCAGTCATCACAGGCTCAAAGAAATGGTATGAAATGTTGCTCTTCCTGGGTGCCATAACTGCTGATGAAGAACTGAAGGCAAGTGCTGATGAGGATCAAGACTGGTACTGGAGATGAGCCACTGATAAGCTGATGATGAAGATAACTGAAGCAAACAACTGATGAAGATAGCTGAAGCAGATAGTTGATGAAATCAGGAGTCTATGCAGATGAAAGGGTCAAAACCAAGCCATATATAATGTGGATACCCTGAAAAACAAATAAACAAATGTCAAATGATGCAATGATGATGTATGCAAATGATATGCAAGGGTTTGTGATCAAGCTGGATCTGATTACTATCTTGATATAAAGTCCATGTATGTTCAAGAAATCCAAAGGAATTGCCTTGAAGGTTGATTCAAAAGACGATAAAGATGATGAGACGACCGAAGATGAGAACTTTATGCTTCTTGTAAAGAAGCTTGGTAAGTTTTTTAATAAAAATAAAAATTCCTCTTATGCTAAAAAGAATAGACATTTCAGGAAAAAGGAAGCATCCACATCGATGCAAGATGACACTTGTTATGAATGTGGAAAGCAAAGTCACATAAAGCCGGATTTCCCGAAGCTTGCAAAGAAAGGAGGATTCAAAGGCAAAAAGGAATTCAAGGACAAGAAGGTGTATGTTGCTTGGGACGATAATGAGATAAGTTCCTCGTCAGAAACGGAAAACGATGAATGTACGAACATGGCTCTAATGGCTTCACATCACTCCGATGACGAAAAAGATGAGGTTAGTAGCAACTTTTCCATTTATGATAATGATGCACAAGATGTTATAGATGAACTTTTAAAAGAATGCAAGACTTTGTATAAAAATATTTCATCCCAAAAGAAACGAATTTCATCTCTAGAAGAAAATAATATTGCTTTGGAAAAATATGTTAAAAGTGAAAAACAAAAGTTGATGGATGAAAAACGAAATATTGTTTGCAAGAAATGTGAATCTTTATCTTTTCAATTTGTTCAACTTAAAAGAGTTCTTGAAAGATATCAAAAAGGTCAAATTGACTTGGAAGAAATTCTTAGGCACCAAAGATATTCTAATGATAAAAGTGGATTAGGATATTCTAAGTTTTCTAAAACAAGCACAAATGAGACCATTTTTGTTAAAGCAAGTGAACAAATTGTTAAAGAAAAAGTAAAAAATTTTAAGAGTGTGCATCAAAGTCATAAAAAGAAAAGAGTTGTTAAGAAAAAGACTTATGCTCCTAGATATATAAGTCATTTTCAACCTACTTGTTTTTATTGTGGAATCAAAGGCCACACATCTAATGCTTGTTATGTGCGTAATATTGGTATTGCAAAAGGGCATTATGTGTGGGTTGAAAGGGGTACTAACTATCAAGGACCCAAAGCAATTTGGGTATCTAACGAAACTTAATTTTGTTTTGTAGGTATGCTTGAAGTCAATATCCAATCAATGGTATCTTGATAGCGGATGTTCAAAGCATATGACGGGCGATATCAACAAATTTTCACATCTATCTTTGAAGGCCAAAAGATATGTTACATACGGTGATGACAATAAAGGAAAGATCATTTGAGTAGGAACCGTTGGTGCACCACCATTTACAATCATCGAAGATGTCCTTTACGTTGAAGGCCTAGAGCACAACCTACTTAGCATAAGTCAATTGTGTGATAAAGGATTCCGAATCAACTTCACAAAGGATGAATGCCTAATCGGACATGAAATCACACATGACATTTTGATAAAAGATAAAAGAATAAATAATATTTTTATGATTTTGTTTAATGAATCTTCCTTGAAGGTAAAATGCTTATTGGCGAACAACAACGAGGCTTGGTTATGGCATAAAATATCCGCTCACATTCACATGGAGCACTTGAACAAGTTGATAAAGCATGACCTAGTTGTTGGTCTTCCAAAGATTAAGTTCATCAATGATAAGTTATGTGACGCATGTCAAAAGGGGAAGTAAACCAAGACATCTTTCAAATCCTAGAAAGTGGTGTCCACATCTAGGCCACTACAATTGTTGCATATGGATCTCTTTGGTCCATCAAGAACGAAAAGCTTCGGAGGTAACGTTTATGCTTTAGTTATTGTTGATGATTTCTCTAGATATACATAGACAATGTTTCTAGTGGATAAAAGTGACGATTTCAAAGCTTTCAAGAAGTATGCGAAACAAATTCAAAACGAGAAGTCACTCGCTATAGCCTCCATTAGAAGCGACCACGGTGGAGAATTCCAAAACACATCCTTTGAAGAATTTTGCGAAGAGAACGGAATCTCTCACAACTTCTCTGCACCAAGGACTCCTTAACAAAACGGTGTCGTAGAAAGGAAGAATAGGTCTTTGGTGGAGCTTGCAAGAATGATGCTTAGCGACTCAAATCTTCCTAAGTACTTTTGGGTGGATACGGTAAGCACAACATATTTTGTAAGCAACCGTGTCAACATTCGGCCGATTCTCAAAAAGACTATGTATGATTTGTTCAAAGGAAGGAAACCCAATATATCATTCTTCCATATTTTTGGGTACAAGTCTTTCATTCTCAACAATGACAAGGACAATCTTGGTAAGTTTGATGAGAAGTCCGACAAAGGTATCTTCCTTGGTTATTCCCTCTCTAGTAAAGCTTTTAGAATTTTTAATAAAAGAACTCTTACTATTGAAGAATCAATACATGTTTCTTTTGATGAAACTAACCCCTCAAAAGAGGATAATATTATTGTTGATAATGATGATATAATAGATATGTCACAACCACAAAAATAAGTTTCAAATGATTAACCGAAATCACATGAAGATGACACTCAAATCATTGAAGAACATCATGATTTACCGAAGGAATGGATGACTCATAGAGATCACCCAATCGATAAAGTTATTGGTGATATTAGCCAAGGCGTTGCAACGCGACTAAATCTCAAGTATGCTTGTCTCAACATGGCCTTTGTATCTCAAATCGAACCAACCAAAGTCGATAAAGCCTTAGGCGGCGATCAATGGATGGTAGAAATGCAAGAAGAACTCAACCAATTCGAAAGAAATCAAGTTTGGAGTCTCGTACCAAGACCGGACAACAAGCACATTATAGGAACAATATGGGTGTTCAAGAACAAACTTGATGAGAATGGAATCATAGTTCGTAACAAAGAAATATTGATCGCACAAGGATACAACCAAGAGGAAGAAATCGATTTTGATGAGACTTTCTCTTCGGTAGCAAGGTTAGAAGCAATTCAATTATTACTTGCTTATGCTTGTTCTATGAATTTTCAGTTGTTCCAGATGGATGTCAAAAGCGCTTGCCTAAATGGCTACATCAATGAAAAAGTCTATGTCAAACAATCTTCGGGATTTGAAGACTTCAAGAATCCCTCACATGTTTACAAGTTGAAGAAATCCCTTTATGTCTTAAAGCAAACACCAAGAGCGTGGTATGACCGCCTCATCAACTTTCTTTGTGAAAAGGGATTTGTAAAAGGAAAGGTTGACAAGAATTTGTTCATAAAGAAGATAAAAGGTAACACCTTATTGGTTCAAGTCTATGTCGATGACATCATCTTCGGTTCAATGAACAAAGATCTTTGCGAAGAGTTTTCACCTATGATGCAAGGAGAACTCGAGATGTCCATGATGGGAAAAGTGAACTATTTTCTTGCGCTACAAATCAAGCAAACAAAGGATGCCATCTTCATCAACCAATCCAAGTGCAAGGAATTATTGAAAATATTCGATATGGATAGTTGCAAAGTGATGTCCACTCTGTCGCTCCCACCAAATGACACCCAGGTCAGAAGGGGTACAGACGCGAACGGTCGGCGAAAGAAAGGAAGGAAAAGAATAGAGTCGCCAGCTAGGCATTTTTATCCCGAAGGAAAGGTAATGCTGCATAGACCTAAGAAAAGATATGGATAAGACGGTTGCGAACCAGAGAGACTGAGAAAGGGGGTTGGTTACAACCTGGGAAGGTATTAGCACCCAGATTGTCCGTCGTACTCGACGGGATCCACGCTTAAAAGATTTGTGTTTTAAAGGGGTAGTGTCAGTGCAATCTGTGTATCAAAGCTGGAAAGAATGCAAGTGTCATTGTAAGAGAAATGTGAAGTGTATAAGAGAAGTGTCAGTGTAAGAACAGGAGTGAAATGCTCAAGACTATGAGGCTAAAAGAATAATGCTGGAAGGAGGGGGAATATACAGAGACTTTTGTTCGATAACTGTTAAGTTATGCCTACGTATCCTCTCGTGCAATGAGGAAGTCAGAACACCGTAGTTCGACTCAAAGAGACTGAAAGATAAGTTGACTTGTGAACTGCTTACTTGTCTATGCTCAAGTGTATGACCTGTCTGGCTCATGTGCAAAATGTCTTACATTAGACGGAAGAAGCAAGTTCTTGTTTGTGAGTGAATGAGATGAGAAAAGAATCCCGGAGGAGACGGTTATTGTTTGTTTTTTGTGTTTTCAGTCTTTTATTGCTTTTGAATTTGTCATAAGCTAATGAGCTTAAGCCTAAACCAATGGGTTAGTAAACTCATCACATCCTCCCTCTGATTAGGGGTAATGAGAATACCTTAAGTATGAAGTAAGCACCTCACACTTAATCACCATGATGTAGGATTAAGATCATTAACCTACTTGTAATTATTTAGATGTTTTTGTTGTTTTTGTTTAGTGTTAAGTAATGAGTTTAAGCCATAATCAGGGATTTAATGGAGTCATTACACCATCCTAATAGAAGGATAATAGATGAGAACATTTAAGCTGAGAAAGACTCCTCAACTTAATCCATGATTAGGGATTAACCTCATGACAAAACAAAGCCTTTATTAAGTGGATTTTAGTTAATGATAAGATTAAGAAGTGAGTTTTATGGTTTGTAAGACAACTTGAGGGGGACTTGTCCATTAACACTAGGGTTAGTCCTTCTTAACCTGTTAAGGAAGAATTAGAACCCTAATGCAAGGCCCAAGTTACAAGCTTGATGTCTTGATGATTATTAAATGAATTGATTAAAGGATTTAAACACATTAAGGGTTTAACACTTAGGATTAAAGTTATACACTCCATCCTAATAGAAGGATGCAGGCATAAACTTAATCACAAAGCCTTAAAACCTTTAGGGTTTAGTCCTTGATTATGAGATGAGAGGAGAAGACTCAAAGATGACACAAAGGTAAAACTAAATGGGGGACTAATCAAGCCCTAATTGTTATCATACTTGGAGATCCTAGGGTTTGTGAGGCTTAAGAGAGAAAGAATCTTCAAAGAGCCACCAAGGAGAGAAACAGATGAAAGGAGAAAGAAACAGGGAGAAACAAGACAACTTGCTTCACTTAAGAAGACAAGTTGCTTGAAGGAAGAAAGTAAGAGATGAACATGAGTGAGCAAGACCACTCCAATACACAAGATAAAATGCAACAATGATGCAAGAGAGATGAAAAGAGATTGTGAGAAGTGAAGGCAAATTCACTTCTCAAAACAACTTACCACCTGAAAAGTTAGCAAAAGAAATGCAATGTAATGAAGATGAGATGAAATGCCATGATTCAAGACAAAGTCAGAAGCATTTACATGATGTTGATGATGCTAAGAGATGGTACAAACATGAGGCAAGACATGAGAATGATCATACAAGGCAATGGATGCAGATGAAGCATGTTTTGAACCATGAATGTACATGAAAAGTTATGAAATGCAATGGGCATGTAACATGGCAAATGAAAGATGCAATGATCAAACATGGTTCTAATATGTCCTAAGATGTATTATGAATCATGTTGATGCACAAAATGTCATGGAAAGTCAATGGATGCAAGCAAATGAAAGATGGATGCAAAGGAAAGCATAAATTAGGGTTACATGCATCATACAATGCAAAAATCCAAAACCAGAAGCAAATGACATAATAAAAAATTGAAAATGCAACCAAAGATACCCTAAACCTATATAAGCTCACTGCCCAAAGGAGGGGATCCAACTCTTAACCTAGGGTAAGTTATGAATTTCCTAAGATTACTAAGGTTTTAAGGGACCTCATCAAGAAAAATACCAAACAAATTGAAAATGCAAGATCAAATCAAACCAATTTTATCCTATAAATTACATGCCATGAAGAATGCAATGCAAGAAGAATCATCATCAAACTCTTAAGGGTTAGGCAGAATGAATTTTTCAAAGTTTAATCAAAAATATTGCCTTAAAATGAATTTAATTCCAAAGAAAATGATCAAAATGCATCAAGATCAAAAAAGAAATTTGGTTTGAGGGTTTGACAATGTTTCTAAATGTTTCTAAATGCAATGTGATTTTTTTTGTGATTTTTAAATACCTAAATGTATTTTTAATTAATTAATTTTCATTAATTAATTAAAAATAAACATTTAAATGATTTAAAAATAATTTTTTATGCAAAAAATAAAAATAAAAATATTTTTGGGTTTTAAAAATTAATGAAATCTTTGACAAAAAATTCCATAATTTTTAAATGATTTTAGCTATTTTAAATAATTCGTATAAATAAATGCAAAGAAAATGAAAAATAAAAATTAGAATAAATGGAAGTATGCAGAGGGAAGGGCCAGGATTGATTCTGGGCTGGGAGAGTTTGACTTGGCGCCACATCCAATGGCCCAAGTTCAAACCTGGTTAATTTAAGTTTTATAATTAATTAAACTGGATTTAATTAATTAAACAGGGATTAGGGTTCAATGAGAAGATCCTGGCCACACACACGCGCGGGAGTCAACCCCAGTCCACCTCATCTACTGTCCAAATTTAAACCCTCATTAATTACTCAGATTAGGGTTAATGACCCTCAGGTGGCCGGAGAAGACTTCCGGTCGTCTTCTCCGACGAGACCTTCAACCTATCTCTCTCAAAACCTCACTACAACGTGCCAAAATCTCCAGATTCACTCAACCAAACATCCTAAACAAGAATCCAACACCAAAACCTATTTATTTTTCATGAATCAAGAAGAACAAGCAAAAATCAATTTCACGGGCAAAGTTTCAGACAGACCATACATCCTCATCTCTTCATCATTTTCAAAAATTCAAAGCTCATTGCATTCAGGGGAACATGTAGATCATTTTAGTAACTTAAAACAAGGTTTCTGGAAAAAAATAATTTTTGAAGCTACCTGAAGTGAAGCTTTCAGTTTGGAGCTTTCAGCCTGCCTCTTTGCTTCAAAGCTTCTCCAATGGACCTCCTGAAGATGCTTTGAGGCTTGGTTGTTTGGGAGATTGATCCAGTTCAGTTCAAGAGGGCATAAAATCGTATTTGGTGTATGATGGCTTTTAAGGCAAAGTGAGGGGTGGTTTGTGATCAGTGATGCATTCTAAGATGAATGGTGGAAGAAGTTTCAAGTTTGAGTTGCTGAGTTGAGAGATTCGATAGAAAATGCAAGATGGGGGATTTTTGAGAGTGCTGGCTTCTGGGGTGTTTCAGGCTTCAAGATGTTATGAAATGGCTTGCTTGAAGTGTGTTTGTAAAGTCTTGATTGGTCAGAATAGTTGGTGTGGCACTGTGGGATTGGCATGTGCCATTTTGCATAAAGTCAAGTCTAGGTGTACTTGAGGTATGGGCAAGTGGGAGGCTGTGATAGGGGCATGGCTTGGCTCAGCTGAGATCAGGGAGAACCATGGAAATGGATTAGAGGCAATGCAGCAAATGGATTAGGGTTTATGAGATGTTTTGCAACTTTGTCCAACTTTGGCCCTTTTGGAAATTCATGAAGTTCAAGGCACCAAAATGCATAATTCTTGGGCCAATTCTGATTTTTAGAAGTCACATGAGCATGTTGTGAAGAGTTTGAGCACATTTGAAGTCTTTAGATTGCTTTATCATACCATTTTGCAAAATGCCTCTTTGGTACAAAACTTGAATTTATGTGATTTTTCCCAACTTTGACAAGCCATAACTTTTGATCCAAAATGAATTATGACAAGTTCTTGTACTTTTTGAAAAGGGAATGATCCATTCTACAAATTTCATGACCAAAGTTTTCCCATTTGAAGCATTTTTGAATCAAAAAGAAAGGGTTGAAAAACTTTCCCAAAATGGCAAGTTTCCATTACAAGTCATTTTCCCAAAAAGGCAACTTTGCAAATGGCTTGAAATTCTTCAATTTTGTGAACTTCTAACATCTTCTATGATCAAATAAAGATCATACACAATCAAAATGATGATGAACACCCTTTGGTTGGGTCATTGGGGGCCTCAGATGCCCTGATTTTGCACTGCCTTGCCCAAGAAGTTATCTCTTGATCAGATGCCTTCCCCATGGAATTTCTTCATGAAAATTGATAGGCATGATCCCTATACCATATAGAGACCAATAGAAACAAGAATGAACAAAATTTTTGGAGTTATGGCCTCTGAAACCAAAACCCTAATTTTAGGTCATATGTGCAGTTGAGCTTGGCTCTGCTTCCATGCCTTTCTCAGTTCTTGTGATTCATTGACTTCCTTGGTCTTGTGAGGATATAATATGATGCTAGAACATACATGGACCCCTTTGAAGTGATTGAAGACCCTTGAAATGGCTCAACTGGCTCAGGGATGGCTTAGATCACAAACCCCAGATGCAGATGACTTAGAATTAATGCAGTGAATCAAAAATGTAATATGAGATGCTATGATTGAACTTATGCATATGAAAAGATCACAAGCCATGGTGTGAATGGGTGAGGGCAAATTTGGGGTGTTTACACACTCCATGGGATCCGGAACGTACGTTGATCAAGATGAATCTGATACTTCAGTTGATATCACGAAATATCTAAGTATGATTGGTTCATTACTATATTTGACGGCAAGCCGTCCTGACATTATGTTTAGTGTTTGTTTGTGTGCACACTTTCAAGCAAATCCGAAGGATTCATATCTCACCGCCGTGAAGAGGATCATGAAGTATCTCAAAGGAACAACGAACGTTGGACTTTGGTATCCAAAAGGTAGTATATGTTCTTTGATTGGTTATTCTAACGCTGATTATGCAGGATGTAAGACCGTTATAAAAAGCACAAGTGGTACGTGTCACATTCTCGGGAATGCACTAGTGTCATGGGCATGCAAGAAACAAGCATGTGTTGCACTTAGCACGACTGAAGCGGAATACATTGCAGCAGGCAGTTGTTGTGCATAAATTTTGTGGTTTAAGCAACAACTTCTTGATTATGGCGTAGATATCAGTTGCATTCCTCTTCGATACGACAACACAAGTGCCATCAACATCACAAAGAACTCGCTCATGAATTCAAGGACAAAACACATAGACATTCGACACCATTTCCTCCGTGATCAGGTGCTTAACAGAGAAGTAGATGTTATCTTCGTGGATATACATAATCAACTAGCAGACATTTTCACAAAACTGCTTGCAAGAGAATCATTTTACAATATTAGAAGAGAACTTGGAATATTAGATGAAAATGATGTATAGATCCTTCATTAGCAAAGGTGCACAAAACTCACTCTTCTCTTATTTTATACAAATTATATCAATGTTTTTTCTGCTTCTACTCCCTTCTTATATATGCCATATATATTTAGTATTCATTAAATATGCTTAGCTTATGTTTAAATATGTTTGTTTTTAGTTTCAGTACTTTTCAAACTACATGCAATCGATTTCCCAACTATTGCAATCGATTGCAATCTGTTTTTTTTATGCATTTTTTCAAATCTGGAATACATGCAATCGATTGCACTGCAATGCAAATCGATTGTAGTCTGTAGAAAAAGGTTTATTGCGCAATTTTTTGATGGTGCAATCGATTGCACTATAATGCAAATCGATTGCAGTCTGCATGTAGTGAAAAATAATTTCTTTTTTTATAATTCCTTTTATTTTGAATTGATCCATTGACTTATAACTTATTACCCCATTATTTCAAATCATTTCTTCAACCAATTTTTCAGATTTTGTCTCCCCTTAGCCTAAATCTAGAAGATTCCCTATTTGACTCATTCACTCAAAATAACTCCTCTCACCAAATTCCCATACATTCAACTTTCAAAATTCTGATTTTTTATCCCTCTCTCACCAAATTTTCGTTTTCCCTCATAACCTATCACACAAAAAACCAAATCTTCATCCTCCTCACTCAACTTCCCCACTTCTCACCAACTCCCACCCATGGCTTCAAGGAACAAAAGAAAAGCCTCTGCTACAGAAAACAGAAAGGGAAAGTCTTCCTCATCATCCAACACTCCTATTTATCAAGGATTTTCAAATGAGCAAATTGAAAGGTTTGAAAATTTCTATCAAAGAAAGATTGTTCAAACACCCAAGTATGGTGATCTCTCTTCATTTTCTGAAAAATGCTTTAATTTTCAAACCACTCTAGAAACCTTAGAGTTAGGAACAACTATTGCTTCCTCTGGACCATATTATCCAGATCTTGTTAATATGGGTATAGAAGAAGGAAAATTTTTTACTTATGTTTTAGGAAAAAGACTTTTCCTAAACTCTAGACTTCTTGGAACAATTTTGGAAATACCTTCCTCAGGTAGTCTTTTATATGATCCTGAAGATGATGCATGGAATAGATATAAGAAGAAAGTCTTTTATTACAAAATTGGTAGGATGACATAAACTGAATTATATGAACATAAAGTAAGATCTCTAGGAGGAATTGAACCCTCTCGTGGTTCTTGGTAGGCTGGAAATTTTTATATTGATGATCGTATGTTTCACTATTTCCTTGCTTATGTGGTGTTTCCAAAAAGAGGTAACTATTGTACTATTAACGATATGGAGATGCAAGCCCTGTATGCTATCAAGAACAATATTGAAGTTAATTGGGCTCGGATGATTATGCATCACATGTTATTCCATACTGAGAATTCAAAAGTTATACCTTATGCATGGTTCATCACCCAAATTTTGCAACATTTTGAGATTGAATTTGATGGTTTTGAATGCCTTTTGATGGATACAGCTTCTCACAAGATTTCTATTCGAAATTTGGATAGAAGGATGGGAGTCTACTATGATCGGGAATCTGAAACTATCACTTATCTTGGTGATGAAGGTGGAGAGCAAGAGGACAATGAACAACAACAACCCCTTAATGAAGAGGTTCCAATTTCTCATGGTGTGAGTGGTCCTACTAACCAAGATCTTATGAATTTCATGATTCAACAATTTTCAAATCTGAACAACACCATCAATGACCGCTACAATGTTGTTGATGCGTCGGTTAATACAAGGATTACAAATTTTCAGAATGGAGTAAACCAAGAATTCTCTTACATCTATTCCCATCTCTACATACCACATTATGATCCATCCAACCCGACTTTCCCACCACCTCGTCAACCACCTCTCAACCAACACTTTCCTAACCACGGCCCTTTTGACCCTAACATGGATCTTTCTTAAAGTGTTTTAATGTTCTATTTATGTAGTGTTTAAATGTTCTATGTTTGTAATGTTTAATGTATGAATTTATCATGTTTCTTTATGTTATCTCAGTACTTGTTCTCATTAAAAATTCTGCACTTATGTTGTGTATGCACTTCAAACTTTTAATCTATGATAAGTTTTTACTAGCATCATTGTTTCTTGTCTATGGATTATTATTATTTTCACCCATCTTTCCCTTATTTTTGATAATGTCAAAGGGGGAGAAAGGTGTTATGCTTGTATATTTCCTTGTATTGAACTTTTAAGGTATAAAGCCTCGCTTCACATACAAAGGGGGAGTTATACATCTTAGGGGGAGAAGTATTTTGGAAATTACAAAGCATCTAAGAAGATTGTTTTGTCATCATCAAAAAGGGGGAGAATATGAAGTCAAGCCTCTCTATGGTTAACAATTGTTTTGATGAAGATAAATCTCTTAGTAGCAAAATATGACAAGAAGGCAAAAGGTTTTCAAGTTAAAAAGCATCATGTTCAAGAAATAATATTCAAGAAGACTTTTCATGAAGGTATAATAACAATTCTAAACAAATATTAAAGTCTTAGATGCTCAATCAAAATAAACATCATTGTATAGTTTGTTCTTAACCTTTGCATGCTTAAAACTTGTATTTTTCACTTTCAAGTTAATGTAAATCGATTTACACATATAGTGCAATCGATTTACATCTATTGTTTAAAGTTTTTTTCACTTTTTCTCATAGTGCAATCGATTTACATATGCATGCAATCGATTGCATGCTGCTCTTTTTTGAAATTTTTTAAAACATTGGCTTGTGCAATCGATTTACATGTTTGTGCAATCGATTGCAACCTGCACATAATTGAAAAATCTCTATTTTTCATAACACCTTTTCATGTATCTTTTCATAGAACCTTTTCATGATGCATTGGCATTTGTTCATGAAATTTTTACAGTTTTTACCTTGTTTCATAAGGGTGTTATGTGCATATAAATTCTTAATATTTTCATATCAATTTTCTTCACCTCTTTCAATTAAAAATCTTCATATTCAAAAATTCACATATCAAACTCTTGAATTTTCATACAAGAATATTTATGCATTCTTTCATATCATCTAACCAGAAAATTCTTAAGCAATCTAACACTTTAAGTGTTTGTGAATTATTGTTGGTGAAAGAGAAGATCAATTGTTATATTGATAAAGTATCAAAGATTCACTTTATACTCTTATACAAAATTCAGAATTATTGTATCTTGACAAATCTTATTTTTCCAGGATTGTTGGATATAAGATTGTGTTGTAATTCTTGTTATCCGGACTGTGGATACAAAAGGTCTTTTATTGAGAGGATTATTCTCAATAGGACTTAATGGTAAAATCCAAGAGGATTGATCTTGGTGATCATAGTTTAATGACTTGTATAGAAAGACTAGGAAGAGTCTTGTATTGTCCAAAACTATAGTAAATTCTCTTTCTTGTTGAAAGGGGAGTGGAGTACTCTCGGATTGTGAGGGGAATCACTATATATCGTCGTGTCCATTTTACTTTTCCGCTTTACCGCTTTCTTATCTTAGAACCATAATCAAGAAAAATTCAACCATCGATAAAATTCCGGAAAAATATCTAAGAACCTAATTCACCCCCCCCCCCCCTCTTAGGCGCACTCGTATACTTACAACAAGGACTTGTGATCATCATAGAAGCAAAACCCTAACAGATCAATAATCGAATCAAAATAGTAACTGAACAAAGAGAATACCTAAAATTTAATACAAAACATAGGAAATTAAGAATACCTAAAATTGAACAAAGAGATTCAAAGCGAAAGCCCTAATAAATCAATAATCGAATCAAAATATGATATTAGAATTGGAAAAGAAGAAGAGTACATATTTCAAAGATTTTGAGTGATAAACTTGGAACAAGGATCCAGAGCTACTGAGAGTGAAATTTGAATTGAGAGAAACATATTTTTGGAAACGATTGAGTGTGAATATATGAGATTAAGTGCGAATGTAAGAGAGGATTAGGATTAGGATTAGGATTAGGTTTTCATTGAGATTAAGTGCGAATGCCACATTTTCATCCATGGCAACCAACATAGTAGACCAATATCAAAATCTGAATTGTTGTCCTTCTTCCTAAATTCTTGACACAATGAAAAAATTAAGTGGCATTCATCTTCTACTACATAAACTAAAAAGAAAGAACAATTTATTAACAATCTTCTTCCTTTAGTAATCTCTTTGAGGAACAATTTTCTTCTCAATTTTCACTTATCTCATTGGGAAAAGGCAATGAAAAGAAGGTTCAATAAACTTATACTGAAAGAAAAACAGTAGATGGAAGGTTGTGATTTAATCATGAGAAGATAAATCAATTTAGATTTAAAGTTTGGAATCATCAGATGATGGTACGACAAGTTAATCGAATAAGAGTTGAACTTGTTTTTATTTTATATTTAAAAACAATGATTTTAAAACTTTAAATCTGAACCGTTAAAACATTTAGCTACCACGTGTCAAAAATTTGTAATTAAAATTGGATAACTGGACTAATTAGCAACTGGAGCAAATACGAACTCATATTATTTTAATATTGATTAAACATTTCTCAATCACATTTTCAAGTGTACACATATTAGTTGTAGAAAAGGTTAATTTTGAAGACATAATAAATAATTAAGAAATCATCAATTTTTTCATATATATAATTTTATACCTTTTATTTTTCAAATTTTTAAACAATATATTTTAATTAGTGTAAAAAAATAGTTTTTAATCAAAAAATATTATTTGTTAATAAATATCAATTATTTAAAATATATCATTTATTGAAAACTAGTTTAACATAGATTCTGGAAAAAAAATTAAATAACTTAGTTTAATAAATTATTTTTCAAAATAACGTAGTATTCAGATATATTTTCAAAATGGCGTAGTTTGGGTGCATTTTCGCCAAACTATTTGTCGAATGAGAACAAATGAATTTTTTAAGGTATACATGCATTTGCCAATTGAGATGGCGAATGAGTGTGTTTTAAATTTTTTTTTTTATTTACTTTACATGCATTCGCCAAATGAGTTGGCGAATGAGTTGAAATTTGTATTCTTAATTTACATGCATTCGCCAAATAAGTTGGCGAATGTATACTAATTTTTTTAAAAAAATAGATCATTTCGCCATATGGATTGACGAATCTTTGCATTTGGAAAAAAATTGGCTTACACATTAGTCATACCAATTGACGAATGTGTGTTTCTTAAAAAAAAATCTCAAGCATTCATCATTCCAATTGACGAATATAATTCAAACTACGTAATTTTTGTAATTATTCTAAAAACTAAGTTATTTTAGTATTATTTTTATAAATTAAGTTATTTTATAAAAAAATCCAAATTGTGTGGCTTGCCGTTTTAGTCTATGGTAACCTTTAAAATTGTATAGAGTAATTTTTTTATGATTATAATTTTAATGTACATTATAAGTGATAAATATTATATCTTATCGAACAAATAATGATTTTCCATCCAAATTAAGATAGATAGATAAAGCTTAAAAGCAAGCATTAAAACAACCCGAATAAAGCTAAATAAACTTAAATATGATATTCATGTCCTCGTGACGTGTTCACACAAATTGATGCAATGATTTCAGATTTACAAATAAAAATGAATATTCTAAATAATTAAAAAAACACAATTAATATTGTAAAATTCTCTATAAAAAACTTGATTTAATATAAAATTAAAATATCTCAAATATATATCATTGGAATCAATTATAATTTTATTTATTAAAAATATAATTAAATTTTAAATAAAAATATTAGTATGAAAAATTCACAACAAAAATCGTAGTAAAATTCGCAGCAAAAATCACAACAAAAGTCGCAATAATTCCTACAAAATTTCAAAAGAATTTTGAGTTTTTAAGGGCTAATTCCTGCGAACCAATTCGCAATAGAATCTGTAGGAACCTACCAGTATTATTATAAAATTTAAAGTCGTAGGTAAAGTCTTAGGAATTCCTGCAAAATTTTACCGCGACTTAATATTTTGCTACGTTTTTATATTAAAAATTCGCAACTAATTTTGTATAGTGCACAGAATTGCCCTTTTATTTTACAAGTATTATTACAATTGTTTTTAATATATATATATATATATATATATATATATATATATATATATATATATATATATATTTATTTATTTATTTATTTATTGTTATTTATTAGACACTTGTATTATTTCCCATGAAAAAAAAATACTTTGATTTACAACCGTCAAAACCCTTCTGACACCAACTTTTCCACAAAAGAAAAGGCAAAGGAAATAAATGTGAAGCGATTTCTCCACATCCTTCCCTAAAACGACATACTCTTTCAGTCATTTATTCCTGATAAAGCTTTCTCGATGACGGTACAGAGAATAAAGTGATTTCTCGCTTAAAAAGTTAATGCTCATTATGGTAGTTTTCATTGAGCACACTTTCTATAATGACCCTTTACATCCATGTTTGCACTGCACACTACACTGTATCTTTTACACTTTTTAAACTTTTCTTGGCAGCTGTAGTTTGAGTTCAAAAGAGAGAAAAAGTAGAGGCATATTGATGTCAGAATAATTCCCAATAGTTTCCCCCATAACACAGTAAATATTAAACTTATGAGAACCAAACACATGGCACAGAACTCAAACAACTTTTGCTTCTCTAGTAGTTCGCTTCCACTGCTACTTTCTTTCTCATGATTTCCTTTGGTGGACGTGTTCTCTGATTGTAATATTACCTTTGGGCTTGAAAAAGATAGAGTTGACAAAGACGATTGAGAGGCTTTGGTTTCTTTTTTATACGACGGATAATTATTCTTCAACCCACCAAAACAATCAAGGCCGTAACGATATTTATGAAGAGCTCTTTTATTCTGAAAGACAAACAGATTAAATGTTAACATTCAATAACAAGCACTGCATTCGCAACCAAATGACAATATTTTTTTGTATGTTATCTCAAATAATACATTAATCTAAAGATTTACCAATAAAGTTTCCAACATCACAGCTTTGATAACCTTTAAAACCGTACGATTTTTTGGATGCTGCTCAGGTTTGCTCATTGAGCGATGAGCAGCAATTTTGGATTCAAGCATAGAATCTATATCAACAACAGGGCGAAAACAAAATGAGAATTTACTCTTTGAAAAACTCCTCATCCTGATATTTCTGCGTGTATAAGTTGCAGCAAGTTAGGAAGAGTAAAATGAAAACAGAATAACTTTTTTTTTTATATGAACTTTGTTTTGAGTTTAAGAAGCAACGATGCTTGGTGTTATATAATATCGGCATGAATGGCTTTCTATTTATGTGATGTGACCGCTCAGTGGGTTTTCTTTTCTTGTTTGTTTTTTTTAGTTCTTTTTGGTTAGTGAAAGAGTTCAAAGAAAAATGGGTTGAGAGGTGTGATTTTAT
This sequence comes from Lathyrus aphaca, assembly GCA_963966055.1. NCBI lineage: Eukaryota > Viridiplantae > Streptophyta > Magnoliopsida > Fabales > Fabaceae > Lathyrus > Lathyrus aphaca. The sequence continues at coordinate 355,038,356 of OZ014521.1, read as the reverse complement.
ATATTTATATTTTCAAAAGGATGATATGAAGAAAGGTGAGGGCATTTTTGTTATTTTTATTTTTGAATAAGTGGGTGCATTCGCATGAGTTCTCGTAAGAATTGTGGATATGTTATCATTTTGTATGGTCAGTCCAATGTAATCAGAGGTTCAAGACGAATATTAAAACGTATATTTTTTTCATTCACTATAATTAAAAAATCTACAAATTAAATTGAAAAATATAGTAAAAATTTTTTTGTACCACAATCAGATTCAAACTACAAGCCCTCCTGAATAAGGAACTATTTACCAAGTAAATAATTTAATGAAAAATTTGTTATTTTTGAAATATACTATAAAATATATTTTTTGAGACTTAAATACCCTTTAGAAAAAATAATTTTTTATGAGACTCAAGACAATGGCCTAGTCCGCCTTACTCTTGGGGCAGCTCTGTCAGTTTGTCATGAGAATTTAAATAAATTTAAAATTTAAAAATATTATTAGAAAAAAAGAAAAAAAAATAATTGTCAATTATATAAGTGTTTAAAAATTTCTATTGTTAATACATAATTTGTAAAAAAATAATTGTGAAAAATAGAAAAAAAGAGACAATTATTTAATCAAAATAGTTGATTATTTTGATGTAATACACGTGCAGACGCACGAGTATTGGTCTGATACGCACATCTTTTTCTTCAAAATATAATAAAATAATAAGAAAAATGAAATGATAAAAAGAAAATTGTCTAAACAAAATAGTTGATTATTTTTTAAAAATGGATTAATTGCTATGCATTGATAGTGTAAAAAGTTTTACACTGTCAATTCATTGTCATCACCCATTTGCATTATTTTATTTGTTTTTAAAATAAAAGTCAAAGTTGTTTCAACGTCCAACGACTATGACTCATTGACATTGTAAAACTGTTTTAAAATGTCAGATCATTCCAATTAAATTCTTTAAGAAAATATAATAAATAATAATAACCAATAATATAATAATCTTTAAATGTAACTAAAATGTAAATCAGAAAAAACAAGATAGTTTTAACGAAAAAAATTAATATTTTTAAAAGAAAAGCATATATTAAAAGTTAAATAAAATTGTTTTATCAATTTGTTTTACATCAATAATATATATTTAAACTAAAAATGTAATGACCCGTGCGCTCATAATGATTTTGAAATGGTTATCTGTGTGCTCCCAATAATTATCATTGAAAATTTATTAAAAAAAATATTATTACAATTTTTTATATTAAAAATATATTAACAAATGTATATACTTAGAAATACTTAAATTTATAATATTTTCTTCCTACTTATAACTAATTAATTATATTATATTTTATTATTTTATTATTTTAATAATAATATATCATTAAATGTGTTTTAATGCATAATAATGTTCTCTTAATAATACTCAGAGACAATTTTACTAAAACTTAAATTATTTAAACCAACAATTTTGGAAAAAATTTCATTATATCTGATAGTGTAAAAAGTTTTACATATCAATTCATTGTCATCATCCGTTTGCATTACTTTATTTGTTTTTAAAATAAAAGTCAAAGTTATTCTAACATCCAACGGCTATGACTCATTAACATTGTAAAACTGTTTTACAATGTCAGAGCATTCCAATTAAATTCTTTAAAAAAATATAATAAATTGGTTTCAAAATATTAACCAACAATATAATAATTTTTAAATGTAATTAAAATGTAAATCATAAAAAACAAAATAGTTTTACCCAAAAAATTTAGTACTTTTAAAAGAAAAACATATATTAAAAGATAAATAAAATTGTTTTATCAAAATTGTTTTACATCAATAATATATATTTAAACTAAAAATGTAATGACTCGTACGCTCATAATGATTTTGGAATGGTTATCTGTGCGCTCGCAATAATTATCATTGAAAATTTATTAAAAAAATTATAATTACAAATTTTTATATTAAAAATATATTAACAAATGTATATACTTAGAAATACTTAAATTTATAATATTTTCTTCATACTTACAACTAATATATTATATTATATTTTATTATTTTAATAATAATATATCATTAAATGTGTTTTAATGCATAATAATGTTTGCAATCTCTTAATAATACTCAGAAAATTTTACTAAAACTTAAATTATTTAAACCAACTATTTTGGGAAAAATTTCATTATATATATAAAAGTGGAGATATTCTTACTCCAGGAGTAGGTTTATGAAACTTACTCCACATCTTGGCCATTGATTCATTTTTAATCAATGAGTATAATAATTAGTCAGTAATTAAATATAGAAAGAAAAACAAATTAATCACATACCAAATAATTACTAATTATTATAACCGTTGATTACAAATGAATCAAATGTCAAGATGTGGAGTAAGATTTAGAAACTTACTCCTGGAATAAGAATATCCTCAATATATATATATATATATATATATATATATATATATATATATATATATATATATATATATATATATATATATATATATATATAAAACACATTACTCTGTGAGTACCTTACCCTTAAAAAACATAAAACATTAACTAATATTTTTATTGTTATTCACCAAACCATTGTATGCATCAGTATATGTAAGTACATAAATGATATTTTGACATCATTAATTACACCTACACTGTACATAAATACTGGTTTTTGTATAATTCTCCTAACAACTAAGGACAATTTAGTCATTTTAAATTGAGTAATAGTGTTAATGTTAACTCAAAAGCATATTCTCTTTCTAGTTTCCTTACAATTTGATAGATCATTTCTCTCTCATCACCATAACTCTCTAACATTGATGATTTCGCTCATTGCAGCTCTTGATAGAACTCTCTCATTGACGGTGGATCACAGTTCTATCTCTTATCGCAACTCTTTCTCAATGCACGAAGGTGAAGATTTGTATCATTTCAAGGATGCGATTATTAACCAACTTCATTATTGCATTAGTCAAGTGTTTATATTGTATTAACCAATTTCATTAATGCATTACAATTTGGGACTGCATTAACCAAGTTTAGCTTCCATTAACCAAGTTCCAACAATCTTCTAACCATGTTTGAGACTGTATTAACAAAGTAAACTGATCTTAAGAAAAGTAACCTTTTTTTATGGCACACAAAAACAGAAAAGGAAGATAAAGAGAGTGAGTGAGAGAATGACGAAAGAAAGAATAAGAGGTAACAGTGGAAAAGGAGAGTGAGTGAGAGAACGACGAAAGAAAGAAGAAGAGGTAACAATGAAAAAGTAAAGAGAGAGAAAGAAAAATATAATAAAATAAAATGGTGTTAATATTTTATTAATTTATTATGATATATTAGAATAGTTATATACTGTGTAGTGTCATATGTGGATGTCAACATAGCAAAACTAATGTAAGTATGCATAAGGCTGGCTAAGTAGAGTAAAAGTGATGTGCAGTAATTTTTACACTAAACATAACTCGATCAAATAATACCAAATTCTAACTTACGCACACTATAGTGCCATTGCTGACACCAAATGGAGTATAATGTTTGTTAAGAGAGAGACTCCATTCCAAAGTGTAATATTCCCATGAAATTCACGATCCATAATACCAGCAGCAACAGTTATCACCCATGGTGTTCCAATGTGAAGAGATTTAAAGGAAGGTCCATTATTACCTGCAAAAGTGGAAACAATAACACCTTTTTACATTGCTGCAGAAGTGGCTATTTCAATAACATCTTCATATAAAAATACATTACTATGACCTAAAGATATCTAAAGAACATCGACATCGTCTGATATTGCAGCATCAATTGCGGCTATTACATCAGATGAAACTACATCTTTGTGTTTTCCCCATGCAGTCTTGTATATGCCTAGTATAGACATTGGAACCATTCCTCTTGTTGTCCCATTTGTGTAACCAAAGAAAGATGCGCCATCAACTTTTATTCCAACTACAGTTGTTGAAGTGTGGGTTCCATGACCAATTGCGTCGCGCATGGTGTTCGCAATTGTTGAACTAAGGTTGGAATCAGGCCAATGAACTGAAGTGTATGTGTTGTGTCAAGTTTCAAGGATAAATCAGGTATCGAAGAAACGTAACCATGAGAGTTTTTGAGAGATTCATGATACTGAGGTGATAGATTTGCACTAATATCATTCATATCATTAGTAAAAAGAATGGGAAGGTTGAAATTTTCTAACAGACAATAAAATTGGAATAATTAATTAATCTTCTTTGAATGCCAAATGGTTCAAACTATGTGTATATGTGACAATGCCAAAGATAGACAATGCGAGTCACCTCAACAGAAACCACCAATTTTAGAAATTCTCCACGATCCATTCCTGCAAACACCTTGGCATCAGAGACATTGGCTTTCCCCTGAGTCAGAGTTCCTGTTTTATCAAAGATAATATATTTCACCATTTGAGCTCTTTCTAAGGAATCTCATATCTTCCTTTAATTAACACCTAATATGTTTGTTCGATGAAACAACATGAACTTGCTTGCAAAAATAATATTAGTTCCAGCGTTCAAACAATTTATCTTCGTCATCATGCAACATTTTCACAGTCTTGTTTTTATTTTGTGTGTAAGCTTGATGATATTAAAGGGAGAACTAAGGGTTATGATCGTTCCGAGCGATCAAAATCTATAGTGGGTCACAGACGTTGAAGAAGATGATGATGATGATGATGTTCGGTCGTCGAGGAGAGAAGGGGGTGTACCTGACACTCTGATGCCAATGTAAGACAGAGTAGAAAAGTGAGCAAGTACGATTAAAAAAGTTAAGAGAGTGAATATTGGATACTTGACCCTCTCAAGTGAAATGGTTTATATAAAGCCTTCAGTGCTTGGCTATTGGTCCCTATTTCGGGTCTGGATCACGGATCCCTCGAAAATAGGCAACTGCCAGAAACTATTCGTTGGAACAAGCATACTTGGTCGAATGATATCTAGGTCGGGAGGAGGGGAATCCGAGCAGGAGATATCCCTTGGATGGATCTGGGTGACTTCTCCTGGTGCCGGACAGAAGTCTAAAAGGAGCTGAGGAAACCGACCACGGGTGACCATGGTCGACAGATCCTCCTCGAATGAAGGGCACAAGGCCAGTGGGTCCCTTGGACATTGGGCTATTGGGTCGTCCTGGAAATAAGAGTGGATTGGGCCATATAAAGTCATTAGGCCAGTCTGGAATATGATCCCCCAAGTCATTGCTTCTGATCGTAAAAGTGATGGCTTTAGGGTGGCTGGCTATGTACAAGGTGGAAACTGAGACTTGTAAGAATTTTTCTTCATTAGCTTGACCAGGGTCATGCTCGATTGCACCTGGACGTTAGGGTGTGGTCGACAGACGAGGACCTCAATAGTTGAAGGTATGCAAAAAAGTCACGCCGCGCATGTGCATTAGGAAGCGTGCACATTTAATGTGTAATGATAGCTAGCCTACAGTCGTCCCTAGGTCATAAGTGTGTCGTTTATAGGTCCTAGGCCACATGTGCTCATTGCACATGCTGAGGGGGGCTATAAATGGGACGTTCTAACCCATTTTCACACATTTTCATTCATCGTTCTCTGTTCATTAAGGCTAAGTCCTCAGACTCCATCGTGAACCACCGTCTGCCACCGCTGCTACCATGGACAGTCAACCGACCACAACTTCATCTTCTAAAAACTTGTAAGTTTCTTCACTTTTTGTATTTAGGATAGATTCTGAGCTTCATCTGGTAGAAATTCATGTGGTTAGGGATAACTTTAGGGCTTAGAGGACCCATAACTTAGACTGTTAGGATTTCTAATGCGGTGTTCATCATTTATGCAATGATTCGAGCCTTTAAAGGTCTTTTATGTAGTTTTTTTCACGGCGGCTCTGATTGATCTTCAACTGGAGTTCTGGGTTTTTATACCGATGGAGTCGTCTCCCTGTCTGAGTTGAGAGTATTTCGGTTACAGATTTCTCTCCTCGCGTGAACATGTGGGCGTACTTTTGCGGGTACAGATCTGGGTCACTTTGAACGAGGGCACAGGTCAAGGATAATGTCCTCGTTCCTCTGCATGCCATTTCACTTGATTAGTATTGGAAGGGTGGATTTGATTTAAATTATCGAATTCACATTTTCTTTTTCTGCTTTTCAGGTGTAAAGATGTCTACGGAGGAACCCGACTTTATGCATGTAGAGATACTTTCTGATGACACAACCTCGTCTCCTAGTGGCTCTGACGGAACGACCTCGGAGGAAGCTGTCTCTTCCCACACTAATTCTAAGGAAACCACTTCTGATCTAAATTAGGACAACTCTCTGGAGGAAGATAATGTTGAGTAGGATGTCCTCGTAGAAGATTTGGTTGCTTCTGAGCCATTAAATATTAAGTCGGTATATGCTGAGCCCCCAAAAGGTCCTGGTCCGGTAATTAGGTACCCCGAAGACTGGTGCATTAGGTATCCTGATGATGTGGATTGCATCTACTCGTCTTATGGTCCCAATAGGTTTGCCGTGTATGACTTCTTTTTTAAGGAGCTCAAGTTCAGACTTCCTTTTTTGGACTTCTAGATATCCGTGTTCGTCCATTTGGAGCTTTCTCCCTTGCAACTCCATCCAAACTCGTTTGCTTTTATGAGAGCTTTTAAGCTGACTTGCGGGTACCTAAATATTGGGGCAACTTTTCCCCTGTTCTTTCATATCTTTCACCTTTAGAGGAAGGTCGTCCAAGGGAGATATGGCTGAGTTTCTCTTAAACATAAGAGAAAGATCTACAAGGCTTACTCAAAGTCGATCAGATACTTCAAGGATAGGTACTACTTGGTGGAACCGATATCGGAGCATGTTCAGGACTCCATACACTTCTATGGTGTAGACACCGATGACCAGGGAAGGATCTGTCTTGACGGCCAGGGGATAGAGTTCCACTTCTCGTGGTCGCATGACCACTTTTTGAATGGCACAGGAGAATACCCTAAAATTTCTTCCGACTTGAGTGCCGAGGACAAAACTAGTTATAATGTCCTGCTGAAGTTTGTTTCTCGTTTCACTATGATTGAGTACATGGGCGAGCAGGGTCGTCCGTGTTTAGATAAGGATGGGGGAGTAAAAGTGACCCCTAGGTTTATAGAAGTGGCGAAACTCCTCGCTTACGAGACGGACGAGGGGGTTTCGACCTACCTTGGTAGTCTTTTAGAATTATCTGTGCGTATTGAGTTCTTTGCTCGTATACTTTTTATGTTCTAACTCGTTTTATTTTATCTTTTTTAGATTCAATGTCAAACCTGTAAGACAAAATGATGGCGAATTCCAAGAGAAGAGGGGAAAAGAAACTGAAGAAGACCCGGGTAGCAGATCGTCTGGTAACAACGTGCATGGGTTTGGGTAACTCCACTTCAGCCTCCCAAGGGTCTCCGAGCATAGGCTCTAGAATGGGAAAGAGGTCACGGGTCGATGACATCGTGAACTTAATAGGGACTCCACCGAAGCCTATGTTCGAGCTTCCACCATGCTTCCTCAAGCCAAAGTTTTTTTAGGAGAACAATTTTCAAGTGCATCGGGCTGAGACATTACGCCTAGAGGAACTAAGTCGACCAGACAGGTGGTTGTCTCTGGCCCAGGACGCAAGTGCGGTGGTGATGGTTCTATTAATAGCTTCAATATACGTTGAAGGGACAACTACCCAGGAGCAGGAAATCTAGAAATTGAAGCTTTCGCTGGCCGTTTCCGAGGACAGGGCCCGCAAGGCCTCTGAGGTGGAGAAGGATATACTTATGAAGAATAACGAGATGAAGGAATCCTTGCTGCTGCTGAGTCTCAGAAGAAGTCAACAACTGAGGAATTCGCTCGTCTCAAGGATGCCATGGCCCCTTCCGAGGAGGAGACTGAGGACCAAAAGCAGTTGTTGACCCGTGCCAATCTGATCTCTAGGATCGACCAGGGAGACAAGGACCTTGAAGCAATGGCGGGAGTTTCTTTTAAGAACGCGATAGCCCAGTTGAAGGTAGTTAATGTCGGGGTTGAATTTACCGAGGAAGGGATTGATTGTCTTTACAAAGTCGTGGATGGGAATATTTTTATGCTCGAATTTCTCAGGAAGGTTGGACAAGATGATGTGGCCATGGCTGAAGGAAATCCCTCTCAGGGGTCCCTAATGAGGATTGCCCATCGGAGATGCAGATATACAGAAGAATGCTTGAGGACATTGTTTTTCTTCTTTTTATTTTTGATGGTCGGCCTGCGTGCCATGGCCTTTTGATTTTCTCGGGGGAATTATTTCCCCCTTTATGTAATATTTGAACAAGTCGACCCTCGTGGCCTTATTTTATAATACCTTTCCGACCATGGTGGTCGTTCTTTATTCTGCCTTGCACTAATCTTGTATGCTTGCACATGTACCTATCGGGGGCACATCTTAATATCTTTATTTTTACTAAGTTTTTGTATGATACTCGATTATTTAGATGTTCGCTTTAATAGGTGTGCGGTGCTATTTTATATGCCCGCTGAGGTACTTGGGGTATGTTTGTATATTTGGGGGAATTGTGCTCGATATATACATGTCTAACGGTTTGGGGAACCGGGCAGAATACCAGAGTAGCTCTGGTCGGGGAACGATGCTCGAGTCATGTTTATGACTCGTGCTCTGCAGCGTGAAAGTCCCATCGCAAGTTGGGTGTTCTTCCTGGTCGTGGTACAAAGATGACGACGAACTCATTCGAGGATCCAGTCGCGTGACAATGGTCCTCCTCGTTCATGAGGGGACCTCGTTAATTAGAAATGTTGGTATGCAATGCTTGTACCTAGGCATGCATGTTAGGTCGGTACTTATACTTTGTCGTTGATATCTGAGCAAGCCGACGAACGCCTTAACTTTAATATTGTTTTAGTTTCTCAACATTCTACGGATGGAACTACTGATCGTTCTGAGTGATCAAAATTTGTAGTGGGCCACAAACATTGAGGAAGAATAAGATGATGATGATGCTCGATCGTCGAAGAGAGAAGGAAAGTGTACCTGCAAGACACTTTGATGCTAAAGTAAGATAGGGAAGAAGAGTGAGCAAGTACGAGTAAAAGAGTTAAGAGAGTGAATATTGGATATCTGGCCCTATCAAGTGAGAGGGTTTATATAGAGCCCTCAGCTCTTGGCTATTGGTCCGTATTTTAGGCTTGGATCGTGGATCCACCGAAAATAGGTAACTTCCAGAAACTAGCCGTTAGAACGAGCAGATTTGGTTGAATGATATCTACGTCAGGTAGATGGGAATCCGAGTAGGAGTTATCCCTTGGCTGGATCTGGGTGACTTCTCCGAGCGCTGGGTAGAAGTCTAAAAAAAGTAGAGGAAATCGACCACGGGTGATCGTGGTCGACAGATCCTCCTCGGAGGAGGGGCATAATGTAACACCTTTTTACCCCACATCAAAATATAACATGAATATTCAATAAAATCAGAGTAATCACCAAAAAGGGTATCACATTTCTTCTTTTAACAAACATAAAAAACGTCATCATTTTGTCTTGTTCTATAATACGAGTTACAACATGTATTCACGTTAATTACCATTGATATTATGCAACGGATAAAAAGTCATCAACTTCATCAAATAAATAAAGAAAATTAAAATTTTATTCCAAACATCATTAACCCAAACTATCCTTAACGGCTAGTATGAACTCAAAAGTAAAACATAATGAACACAACGGTTCTCAAGCGTTCCCAAACCGATGTTACATAACACAGAGCATGACACCACACCTAACTAAATAAGCGACAAAAAAAATACTTCAAGCTACATCCACACACCAAGCTTATTCTTTAGTATCTATAGGATGCCATAATAGACCACCACCAAAGGCAGGCAGAGTGAGTAATCATCATAAATCAATATAATTGTATAAAGTAAAGATAATCATGCAACATTCATCATATAGAAATACATAATAATTCTCACCCATCATATCATAAAACTCATCAAACATCTACTCAACATATATGCATCATGTTATGCCAACAATAATGAAATGCAACTTCATAAATGTATGTGTTATCGATTTCAACATGTGATGGACACTAGGCCATCTACCCTCCACAAGGGAGCACATCATAATCAACATAACCCCAATTCGCACTATATTTAGTTCATGAAAGAAATTACCCTACACATGATTTAGAGTTGGCATATGTGTTATTTGTGTTGAAGATTTGGAGACATTATCTCTTTTTTAGTTCGAAATTTGAAGTGTTCAATGATCATAAGATTTTGAAATATCTGTTTGATCAAAAGGAACTAAATATGAGGTAGAGAAGGTGGTTGGAATTGTTGAAAGATTTTGATTTTGATTTGAATTACTATCTCGGTAAGGCGAATGTGGTTGTAGATGCTCTAAGTAGAAAGACATTGCATATGTCGATGCTTATGGTGAAAGAACTTGAAATGATCAAACAGTTTATAGACATGAGTTTGTTGTGTGAGACTACTTCCGATAGTGTGAAGTTGGGAATACTGAAGTTGACCAGTGAAATTGTGGAGAGGATCCGAGTAGGACAACAATCTAATTTGAAGTTGGTTTATCAGTTGACTATGATTAACCAAGGTAGTGGAGGTGAATTCTGAGTTGATGAGAGTGGTGTGATGAGATTCCGAGATAGAGTGTGTATTATAGATGCTCCGGTGTCGCTCCCACCAGATGAAGCCGGGTCAAATGGGGTACAGACGCGAACGGTCGGCGAAAAAAGGTGCGAGGACACAAAGGAGTGAACTCACAGGGAATGAAAAGAGTCTCCAGCTAGGAATTTTTATCCCGGAGGAAAGGTAATGCTGCATAGACCTGGAAAGATATGGATAAGACGGTTGCGAACCAGAGAGACTGAGAAAGGGGGTTGGTTACAACCTGGGAAGGTATTAGCACCCAGATTGTCCGCCGTACTCGACGGGATCCACGCTTAAAAGATTTGTGTTTTAAAGGGGTAGTGTCAGTGCAATTTGTGTATAAAGAGAGCTGGAAAAGGATGTACAGGTGTCAGTGTAAGAGAAATGAAGTGTATAAGTGAAGTGTCAGTGTAAGAACAAAGATGAAATGCTCATGATAATGAGGCTAAAGAATAAGGCTAGAAGGATGGGGAATATACAGAGACTTTTGTTCGATAACTGTTAAGTTATGCCTACGTATCCTCTCGTGCAATGAGGAAGTCAGAACACCGTAGTTCGACCCAAAGAGACTGAAAGATGAATTGACTTGTGAACTGTTTACTAGTCTATGCTCAAGTGTATGACCTGTCTGGCTCAGGTGCAAACTGTCTTGCATTAGACGGAAGAAGCAAGTTCCCACTTGTGAGTGAAGAGATGAGAAAAGAATCCCGGAGGAGACGATTATTGTTTGTTTTTGTATTTTCAGTCTTTTATTGCTTTTGAGAGTTTGTCATAAATTAATGAGCTTAAGCCTAAACCAATGGGTTAGTAAACTCATCAGATCTTCCCTCTGATTAGGGGTAATGAGAATACCTTAAGTGTGAAGTCAGCTTCTCACACTTAATCACCTTTGATTTAGGATTAAGATCATTAACCTACTTGTGATTATTTAGATGTTTTTGTTGTTTTTGTTTAGTGTTAATTAATGAGATTAAGCCATAATCGGGGATTAAACAGGCTCATTACACCATCCTAATAGAAGGATAATAGATGAGAATGTTTAAGCTGAGGAAAACTCCTCAACTTAATCCATGATTAGGGATTAAACTCATGACAAAACAAAGCCTTTATTAAGTGGATTTTAGTTAATGATGAGATGATGAAGTGAATTTTAGGGTTTGTAAGACAACTTGAGGGGGACTTGTCCATTAACACTAGGGTTAGTCCTTCTTAACCAATTAAGGAAGAATTAGAACCCTAATGCAAGGCCCAAGTTACAAGTTTGATGTCTTGATGATCATTAGATGAATTGATTAAAGGATTTAAACACATTAAGGGTTTAACACTTAGGATTAAAGTTATACACTCCATCCTAATAGAAGGATGCAGGCATAAGCTTAATCTCAAAGCCTTAAAGCCTTTAGGGTTTAGTCCCTGATTATGAGATGAGAAGAGAAGACTCAAAGAGACACAAAGGTAAAACTAAGAGGGGGGACTAATCAAAGCCCTAATCATTGTCATGCTTGGTTGTTCCTAAGGTTTGTGAGGTTTGACAAGAGAAATCTTCAATGGAACCACCAGGAAGCAGATGAAGGGATCAGGAGAAGCAAAGTAACTTGCTTCATTCAAGAAGACAAGTCACTTGAAGAAAGAAAGTAAGATAAAGAAGAAAAAAGCAAGCTCAATCTCAAACACAAAACAAAATGCAGCAAGGATGCATAAGAGAGATGAAAAGGAAATGTGAGAAGTGAAGGCAAATTCACTTCTCAAAGTTGCTTACCACCTGAAAAGTTAGTGAAAGGAAAAGCAATGCAATGCAAAATGGAATGAAATGGCATGATGCAAATCAAAACCAGAAGCATATATGAGATGATAATGATGCTATGAGATGATGCAAACATGAATCAAGGCATGAGGATGATCACATGAACAAATGGATGCAAGAGAAGCAAGTTTAGAACCATGAACACAGATGAAAAGTTATGGAATGCAAATGACATACAAAGTGGAAAATGAAAGATGCAATGATCAAACATGCTTCTAATATGTCTTAAGATGTCTAATGAATCAAATGGATGCACAAAATGCTATGGCAAGTCATGTTATGCAAGCAAATGCAAGATGTATGCAAAAGGAAGCCCAAATTAGGGTTTATGACTAATGCATCACACAAAAACCAAAATCAGAAGCAAACATCAAGATAAAAAATTGAAAATGCATTCAAAGCCACCCTAATCCTATACAAACTCACTGCCCAAAGGAGGGGTTCCAACTCTTAACCTAGTTAGGGTTATGAATTTCCTAAGTTTTCTAGGGTTTTAGGGTACCTTAACAAGAAAAATGCCAAACAAATTGAAAATGAAAGATCAAATCATGCCAATTTAATCTCACAAACTACATGCTAAACAAAATGCAATGCAAAAAGAATCAAAGTCCAACTCTCAATGGTTAGGCAGAAATGATTTTTTGAAGTTTGGATCAAAATAATGCCTTGAAATGATTTTAATTCCATGAAAAATTCTCAAAAGACATCAAGATCAAAAAAGAAATTTGGTTTGAGGGTTGGACAATGTTTCTAAATGATTATGAAGGTTTCATGAATTTTTTGGTGATTTTTAAATACCTAAAATTATTTTTAATTAATTAATTCTCATTAATTAATTAAAAATAAACTTTTAAATGATTTAAAAATATTTTTTAATGCAAAAAATAAAAATAAAAATGTTTTTGGTTTCTGAAAATTAATAAAAGTGTGTATAAAAATTTTCAGAATTTTTGAATAATTTTTGCTATTTTAAAATAAATGGACAAAAGAAATGAATAAAAATGAGAATAAAAATGAATTAAAAGAAAAGTATGCGCATCCAATGGCCTGAATTTAAACTGGGGAAGGAGGGAAAGACTGCGCGCCAGATCCAAGGGGTGAGATTCAAACTGAGTTAAATCCTATTTTAATTAATTAAACTGGATTGATTATGATAATGACGTGGATTAGGGCTAAGTGAATGGATCTGGGCCATTGAGCACGCGCGGGAGTGGACTAAGTCAGCTCATCCAACACTCACAATTCAAACTGGCATTAATTACAGGGATTAGCCCTAATTATTTTCAGGTGGCCGGAGAAGACCTCCGGTCGTCTTCTCCGGTGGGACTCCCACCTGAAAATCCCTAAAACCCTCAAAACTTCATGAAAACGAAAACTAACTATCCAGAAATCATCCCCATGCCAAACTAAATCAAAACCCCTAATCAAAACTCATTTATCTTTCATTAATCATGCGAATCGAAACCAAACATTTTTAGGTCAGAAAAGTTTCAGAACAAGATTAAATGCTTATTTCTCAACCATTTCAGAAAGTAAAAGCACCAGAGTGATCAGCAAGACATGAGGAACAACTTAGAAACTTAAAAATCCATTTCTGGAAACAAAGTTCTTGGTATACCTGAGCTTTGAGCTTTCTCAGTTTGCAACTTTCTGACCCTCTCTCTTTGCGCAAACCACTCCTCTTAGGCCCCTGATGAAGTCCTGATGCTTAGAAGAAGTTTATGGTGGCTGGTTTGGAAGATGGCAGAGGTTCTGCTCAAGGTGAGGTGAGAATCGTATTTATGATTCAGGGAGTTTAAGGCAATGGTGATGGGTGCTTTGTGACCAGGAAGGTGTGTTGAGTTGATCTGTGAAGTTAGTTTGTGTGTTTGTGACTTGTGTGATGAGTTTCGAAGGCTCTTGCACAAGGGGTGGAAAATGAGAATGCTGAGTTATGGAGTGTTTCAGGCTTGCTCTCTTGTTGCTTTGGCTTGCTTTTGGCTTGTATAAACTATTGGGATTGGTCAGAAGATGTGATGTGTGCTTTATTGATTGGTATGGGTCCTTTTGCCAAAATGTCAAAGTTGGTGTAAGAGAAGTATGGGCTACTTTCTAGCCAAGGACAAAGGGTGTGTCCTGCGCAAAATGATGAGGGGAGATGCCTAGGGTGGCTCAGCAGGCTAGCAAGCAAGTGGGTTGTGTCTTATGATGAGTTTTGCAACTTGCCTTGCTTTTGATCTTTATGAAATATCTTGATCCATAGGCCACAAAAGTGAGAAGTTTCTTGGCCCATTCTGATTTTTAGGTCTTGGATGATCATGTTGTGAAGTTTAGAAATGCATTTGATGACTTAATTTGCCTTGAGAAGTGAATTTGCAACTTTGCCTCTTTGGTGCATAACTTGAAATTTTGTGATTTTTGCCAACTTTGACAAGCCATAACTTTTGATCCAAAATGAATTAGGTCATGTTCTTGTACTTTTTGAAAATGGAATGATCCATTCTACAACTTTCATGACCAAAGTTTTTCCATTTGAAGCTTTTTTGAATCAAAAAGTAAAGGTTGAAAAAGTTGCCTAAAATGACAATTCCATCAAAAGTCAAACTTGCCCAAAAAGTCAACTTTGCAAAAGCTTTGAAATTCTTCAATTTTGTAAACTTCCAACATCTTCCATGATCAAATAAAGATCATATACAATCAAAATGATGAAGAACACCCCTTGGTTGGGTCATTGGGGGCCTCAGATGCCCTGATTTTGCACTGACTTGCTTGAAAAGTCAACTCTTGATTAGATGACTTCCCCATGGAATTTCTTCATGAAAATTGATATGCATACTCCCTATACCATATAGAGACCAATAGAAACAAGAATGACCAAAAAATTTGAAGTTATGGCCTCTGAAACCAAAACCCTAATTCTAGGTCATCTGTGTAGTTAAACCTGGCTCTGCATCCATACCATTCTCAGTTCTTGTGATTCTTTGACATTCTTGACTTTGAGAGGATATAATATGATGCTTGAACACACATATACCCCTTTGAAGTGATTGATGACCTTTGGAGTGGCTCAAGAAGCTCTTGGATTGCTCAGATCACAAACCCTAGATGCAGATGACTTTGAACCAATGCAATGAATCAAAAATGTGATATGAGATGGTATGATTGAGTTTATGCATATGAAATGATCACAAGACATGGTGTGAATGGGTGAGGGAAAATTTGGGGTGTTTACAGATGCCCCTATTCAAACATGAGTTAGCTGTGCAGGATGTAAGCGACGGCTTAACAGGCAAACAAGATAACTTGTGGTTGAATACCAAAGACAGTCCGAAATTTGTACTCACAGAATGAAGAAGAAAAGGGATATAGATTTTGAAAGAAAGCAAAGTATATTGTAAAGTATAGGCGACGGAGGACGACCGTCGAGCAGAGGACGACTGCTGGGTAAAGAGTCATGACGGGGACGACCGACATGCTAAAAAAATGCGGAAAATAAAGCAATGACGGGGACGACCGACATGCTGGGGATAAAAGGGATCATGATGGGGACGGCCATCAAGTAAAGCTGTAGGATTCTCTGGGGATCAATGAAAAATGATGGGGACGACCATCAAGTTCATAAAGTAAAGTAACCAACGATGGGGACGGCCATCGGGCTAAACTGATGAAGGACGATCATCAGGAAAAGGAAAAAGGACCACGACGGGGACGGCCATCGGGTTAAAGAATAAATGAAATAAACAGATGATGAGGTACGGTCATCAAAGGTGAAGGACGATCACCTAGCAGGGGACGGCTGCTCTGTTGGGGATAAGATGAGGGACAATCATCTAAGGTGAAGGGCGATCACCTGGCAGGGTACGGCTGCCGAAAATATCGCGACATAGGACGAATGCCGGATAAAAGGTCAACGATGGGGACGGCCATCGGACGAGCATGATGAAGGACGATCATCAAGAGATGGAGGACGACCACCTAGCAGGGGACGAATGCTCTCAAGGTTTATCATGACATAGGACGAATGTCAGATAACCAAAATCAACAATGGGGACGACCATTGGATAAAATGATGGAGGACGACCATCAAAAAGGTGAAGGACGATCACCTAGCAGGGGACGGCTGTTAAATATCACAACATAGGACGAATGTCGGGTAGAAGATCAACGATGGGGACGGCCATCGGATGAGCATGATGAAGGACTATCATCAAGAGGTGGAGGACGACCACCTAGCAGGGTACGGCTGCTCTCAGGGTTTATCATAACACAGGACGAATGTCAGATAAAAAAGAAAATGCTTCGTTGGAGATCTACTGGGGAATAGTAAACACGGACGAGTGTTTACATCCAAGAAACAAAGGTATAAGTATTTTGACGTTGTGTATAGATTAAAGATGCGGACGAGCATCCGTAGAACTACGATACGGACGAGTATCGGGTAGAAACAAATACTTGACGCATGTTCAGAGATGATGATACGAACGAGTATCAACTGGTTAACAAGGAACACGGACAAGTGTTGAATCTGAGGGGACTCTTCTGGGGAATAGTAGACACGGACGAGTATCTATATCAAAGAAGACAAGAGTGTTTGACATGGTTTATGGATTAAAGATGCGGACGAGCATCCTTAAGACTATGATACGGACGAGTATCAGGTAGAAACAAACGCTTGACGTACGTTCTGAGATGATGGTACAGACGAGTACCAACTAGTTAACAAAGAACATGGACGAGTGTCGAATCTGTGGGGATATAAATGCTATATACAAAATACGGACGAGTATCTGTATAAGTGTGAGTGGTGTATAGATGAGTGTTCAAACTTCTGGAGAGAGTGACACAGACGAGTGTCAAGAAAAGTATAGTATAAACAAGTATAAAGTGTTTAGGTTACTGTGCTGGGGAAGATGACACGGACGGATGTCAAGGATTTGTGTATGTACAAGTATTTGTGAGTGCAAGGGGGACACTTTGGTCTTTTACTGGGGATATGACACGGACGAGTGCCACAGGGAGTATATACTGGTGTTTGGGGGTGTAAGGCAACTGTGTTTGCTTTAGCTCTCCGCTGGGGATTTGGGGGGAGTTTTCTGTATGTTGATGGATTGTCATTATTCACAAGTGTTTGATTCAGAACATGGCTTATGATTATGCAATATGTTGGATTTTTACCGTAATACTCCGTATTAGACGGAATGCTACGCTTTGTGGGTGAATATGATGCGAATGCTATGATTATGCAAAGATACCAAACTGGGATTCGGATCCCGTTGCTCTGAAGATCTCTGGCCGATCTGCTTGAAATGGACATCCCAGCTGGGGATGAGATCATTGGTAGATCTGATGAGATGATATCTGCTTGGGGGAATAGGTCACTGATAGACCCATCCTGATAATGAGGGACCCAGCTAGGGTTTGTAGAAGCTTTCTTCACTCTGTTGTGATCCCTTCATGCGCTGCTCTTCTGGATAGAGGCTGAAACTCTGTGGGGAGATGGTTCCCTGGCTTTTGTACTTGGATGAGGAGGAAGAATGATTGGCACCTCAGCTGGGAGAAGTAGCAAGTGGAAACTCAGCTGGGGAGAAAACACTTTGGGTGCTAAGACTGAGTGTTGATTTGCCATCTTGCTGAGATGAAGCTTTCATGCCCCAGGTTGTGTTTTGGATACCTGCAATCCTGCAAAGATAGGGAAACGCACAAGTAATCCCGAGGTATCCTTTACTGGATTCCGTCATAGGAGTTAGACATTCCCGGGAATAAGTATATTTCCTGCAAGCGTGTATTTTAGAAGAAAAGCATTTGCGCTTATGCAATCAGTATTTTAAGGACACCAGACACTTTTGCAAATGAGAACGAAGTGTACGGGACGAAACATGATTGAAAATCTGATTTTATTAATTTATGTGCCCTGAATTGGCAAGATACAGTTAAAGAAACATATCCCCTGAAATGAGGAGATTGTTACAAATTGAGAAACAAAATACTGGCAGTGTTGTCGACGCTTCGAGGAGCTTCCCTTCTGCTATAACTCGTATGACATTTGACGTTCTTCTCGTCTTGCTTTCTGAAGAAGGCTGATTCTGAACAGCGCTTGATCCCTTCGAGGCTTACCAAGTTGTAGGTGATACAGACGAATTCAGAATGCAATTGTTCGCTTATTCCCTTATTTTGCATGGATCGCCCTTTCGGGTTTTCAATCCATCGGGATACCCATTTTTGCCTGAGTTGTCCAATGCGGCTTTTCAACTCAGCGGGTGTACATTTTTTGCTTATTTTCCCTTATTTTTGCCCGAGTCTTTCATTCTGTTTTTGACTCGCCGGGATGCCCTATTTTTGCCTGGACTTACATTCTGTTTTTGTGTCCAGCGGGTCATTTTATGCGAAGTATTTTTTAACTGCATCTGAATTCACAGGGGACAGGAAGTCTTCACCATCCATAGTACCGAGCATTAGTGCTCCGTCGGAGAAAACTTTCTTTACTACAAATGGTCCTTCATAATTCGGAGTCCACTTGCCCCTGTGGTCTGTATGCGGAGGGAGGATTCTTTTCAGCACAAGATCTCCTACTTGGTACTCTCGGTGCCTGACTTTCTGATCGAAGGCTCTCTTCATTCTTTTTTGATATAGCTGCCCATGACAGATTGCAACCAATCTCTTCTCTTCAATCAGACTCAGTTGTTCATATCGGGACCGAACCCACTCTGCTTCGTTCAGCTTAACATCCAATAATAACCGTAGGGAGGGTAATTCAACTTCAACAGGCAGGAATGCTTCCATACCATACACGAGCTGATACGGTGTTGCCCCAGTGGATGTTCTGATTGACGTGCGGTACCCATGCAAGGCAAACAGTAGCATTTCATGCCAGTCTTTGTAGGTGACTACCATCTTCTGCACAATCTTCTTGATATTCTTATTAGCTGCCTCGACAGCGCCGTTCATCTTTGGCCTGTAAGGAGAAGAATTATGGTGTTGGATCTTGAAGTCCCGACATAACTCTGCCATCATTTTGTTATTCAAGTTGGAACCATTATCAGTAATGATTCGCTCGGGAACTCCGTATCGACAGATGATATCTCTTTTCAGAAATCTGGCTACCACTTGCCTTGTAACATTTGCATAAGAAGCTGCTTCGACCCACTTGGTGAAATAGTCAATGGCAACCAGGATGAATCTGTGGCCATTTGAAGCAGTCGGTTCGATCTTGCCAATCATATCGATGCCCCACATAGCAAAGGGCCAGGGTGAAGACATCACATTTAAAGGATTGGGAGGCACATGCACCTTATCCGCATAAATCTGGCATTTATGGCATTTTCTGGCGTATGCACAACAGTCGGCATCCATTGTGATCCAATAATAACCTGATCTTAGCAACTTTTTAGCCATGGCATGCCCTCCCGCATGGGTACCAAAGGATCCTTCGTGCACTTCATGCATTAACAAGTCTGCTTCTGTTCTATCAACGCATCTGAGGAGCACCATATCAAAGTTTCTCTTGTATAGGGAACCATCAGTGTTCAGGAAGAAACTACCAGCAAGCCTTCTTAAAGTCTTCTTATTATTGGAAGATGCCCCAGGTGGGTATGTTTGATCCTCCAAGAAGCACTTAATGTCATGGAACCAAGGCTTATCATCTTTGACAACATCTGCTGCGAACACATATGTTGGTCTGTCAAGTCTGGACACTGAAATCTGTGGTACAAAGTTGGCAGCTTGAACTTTGATCATGGATGAAATGGTATCCAGAGCATCTGCAAACTGATTCTCGTCCCGAGGGATATACTCGAGCTTGACTGTTGTAAAGAAAGTCAATAACCTCCTTGTATAATCCCTGTAAGGTATCAGATGATCTTGGTGGGTGTACCATTTGCCGTTGGTTTGATTGATTACCAGAGCTGAATCTCCGAATACAGTCAATGTCTTGATCCTGAGGTCAATGGCTTCCTCAAGACCCATAATGCAAGCTTCGTATTCAGCTTCGTTGTTAGTGCAGTTAAAGGTGAGTTTTTCCGAGAAAGGCATGTGAACTCCTTTAGGTGTAATGAGTACTGCACCAACACCACGACCATTCATATTAACAGCCCCATCAAACATCATAGTCCATTCTTCTTCCGGGTCAGGCCCTTCAGTGCGAACGGGCTCCTCATGATCTTTTGCTTTTATGAACATGATGTCTTCATCAGGGAAGTCAAATCTCATAGGCTGGTAATCATCAATAGGTTGCTCAGCAAGATATTCAGACAATACACTGCCCTTGATGGCTTTCTGAGATGTGTATTGGATATCATATTCTGTGAGGATCATTTGCCATCTTGCAACCCGTCCAGTAAGTGCTGGCTTCTCAAATATGTACTTGACTGGGTCCATCTTTGAGATCAACAAGGTAGTGTGGGTCAACATATACTGTCTCAGTCGGCGAGCAGCCCACGCTAAAGCACAACAAGTTTTCTCGAGTAGTGAATAACGTTGTTCACATTCGGTAAACTTTTTGCTTAGGTAGTATATTGCATACTCTTTTCGACCAGACTCGTCATAATGGCCCAGCACACACCCCATTGACTCTTCTAAAACTGTCAAATACATGATCAGAGGTCTTCCTTCAACCGGAGGCATAAGGATTGGAGGTTCTTGCAAGTATTCCTTGATTTTGTCAAAAGCCTTCTGGCAGTCTTCGTTCCACCTGACCGTCTGTTCTTTTCTTAGCAGTTTGAACAAAGGTTCACAGGTTGTTGTGAGGTGAGATATGAACCGTGAAATGTAGTTCAATCGCCCCAAGAACCCTCGAACTTCTTTTTCTGACTTCGGTGCAGGCATTTCTTGAATGGCTTTGACTTTATCAGGGTCAACTTCAATCCCTTTCTCGCTCACAATAAAACCCAGCAGCTTACCAGATCGCACCCCGAACGTGCACTTGTTGGGGTTCAACTTCAGTTGGTACTTCCTCAGACGCTTGAATAGCTTTAGCAGATTTACCAGGTGGTCTTCTTCAGTGAGGGACTTGGCAATCATGTCATCCACATATCATTCGATTTCTTTATGGATCATATCGTGGAATAATGTCACCATAGCCCGTTGATATGTTGCACCGGAATTCTTCAGCCCGAAAGGCATCACTTTGTAACAGAATGTGCCCCAGGGTGTGATGAAGGTTGTCTTCTCCATGTCTTCAGGTGACATCTTGATCTGATTGTATCCTGAAAATCCGTCCATGAAGGAGAATACCGAGAACTGAGCCGTATTATCAACCAATACATCAATGTGAGGTAATGGGAAATCATCTTTCGGGCTGGCTCTGTTCAGATCCCGGTAGTCAACACACATCCTTACTTTGCCGTCTTTCTTAGGCACAGGCACAATATTAGCAACCCACGGTGGATAGCTAGTCACAGCAAGGAACCCGGCGTCCCACTGCTTTTGTACCTCTTCTTTGATTTTCATTGCCATGTGTGGGCGAGTACGGCGCAGTTTCTGTTTAACCGGTGGGCAGTCTTCTTTTAAAGGCAGCTTGTGCATAACAATGTCGGTGTCCAACCCTGGCATATCCTGATAAGACCAAGCAAACACATCCACATACTCTTGAAGCAGGTCAATCAGTTGTCTCTTCACTGAGTCTTGTAAGCAGGCCCCGATTTTAACTTCTTTCACGTCTTCATATGTACCAAGATTGATCGTCTCTACCTCCTCCTGATGAGGAGTGATAACCCTTTCCTCTTGTTTCAACAATCTGGCTAGCTCTTCAGGAAGCTCGTAATCCTCCTCAACCCCTTCATCAGCTTGATTGATTGGATTGTCAAAGTCATACGGAGTCATAGCCGTGTTGTTGTCAGTGCAGTCTGGAAAGCACTCTCTGCAAGGGTTCAGTTTGTTCATTTTAGTGATTGATTTTAATCTTGTTTAGAAAAGTGAAATAAAGTTGTCATTTTGAAAACATTGCCATTTATTTTTTGTACAAAAAGAAAAATGGAAAAACAGTGAGCGGAAAAGAAAAAGACTCATTTGCAAAAAGATGTCCGATATTTCATTGATTAATCTTGTTGCACAAAAATTACAGATGGCCCGATTACAAAATGAGCCTTGTCATCTTGGGCAAGATGCAAGACTTGATGCATGCTTAAAATACAGGAAATAATAATTACTCTGCAGGAGTAACTCTTATAATTTCCTGGGAAGACCAGTTTGAGATACTGCTCCCCGGGATCTTTGGACGGATCCAACTTTCCAGGTTGCGTACGCTTTCATCCTCGTCTTCCAAATTGTTGACAGCATCAGGGGTGAGCATCCCCCCACTAACAAAGTTGGGCTTCTCAATAGCCTCTGCTTGATCTTGTTGAGTTGGTTTGTAACCCAACCCAAATCTATCTTCTTTCTTCTCCACAGGCAACAGCTTGCCCCAGCCTTGGGCAGTCCCTTCTTTAACAACCTTCCGGGCTTGTTGATAAGATGTCATTGAGGTTCCAGGTACAGCAGATGTTTCATTTATGTTCAAGGCCTCAAACCCTTGACTCATTGTTTCATGGATCTCCCCATCCATCTCAATGTATTTGTATGTAGCCAGATGGCTAACAAAAATATCTTCCTCTCCACAAATAGTAACGACTTGGCCCTCCCACTCAAATTTTAACTTCTGGTGAAGGGTAGACGTAACTGCGGCAGCGGCATGAATCCACGGTCTACCCAACAAACAGCTGTAGGCAGGCTGAATGTCCATCACGTAGAAGGTCGTTTTGAAAGTTTGTGGGCCAATCGTTATAGGCAACTCAATTTCTCCCAGAACTGATCTCTTAGAACTGTCAAAGGCTCTCACTACCAGGTTGCTGGGACGTAATACCAATCCTTCATACTCCAGCTTCACAAGGGCTTTTTTCGGTAAGACATTGAGGGATGATCCTGTGTCTACCAGCACATGAGAAAGAACTGCACCCTTACACTCCATGGTAATGTGCAAAGCCTTGTTATGATTGCGGCCTTCCGTAGTTAAATCAGTGTTGGTA
Source organism: Lathyrus aphaca (assembly GCA_963966055.1). Lineage (NCBI taxonomy): Eukaryota > Viridiplantae > Streptophyta > Magnoliopsida > Fabales > Fabaceae > Lathyrus > Lathyrus aphaca. The sequence continues at coordinate 355,014,953 of OZ014521.1, read as the reverse complement.
AACCCTAGTCCATTACTAGCATTAACATTCCCAACCACAGCTTCCAACTGATTGACGGTGATCTCTTCTGGCACATAAGCTGCGTGCAAGACTTTTAGTAGTGCGTTCCGATGAGCCTCGGAGCACATTAATAATGATAAAATGGAGATCTTGGAAGGCGTCTGGTGAAGCTGGTCCACTATTTTGTAATCACTTTTCTTGATTATTCTCATGAATTCATCAACCTCTTGATCAAAAGGTGTCTTCAAAGCTTCTTTAGCAATTTGTTCTTCTTGCACCAGGCTCTTCCCTTTTGCCTTGGCAGCAGCTTCTGCTTCGGCACTGGGTCTTTGAATTTGCGGGGCAAAGAGACGTCCACTTCGAGTGAAGCCTCCGCCTCCCCCACATTGTCTATTTGTGGTGAAGTAGTTGATGATTCGAGAGTGATTTTCTGTCCTTCGCAGTATAGATCAGAGCCGTAATGCCAAGGGATGGCATTACTGCTTTCATAAGGTACTTGCCCAGGCACTGTGACAGTGACTGGACTGATAGCAGCTGCAGAAGGGACCATGATAGTATGTGGATCATAGTATATTGTGACTGGTGCTCTGATAGGAGTGGCGTTTTGTGAGTTGTAGGCAGAATCATTTTCAGGATCATAATAAATTGTAACTGCTGAGACGCTTTCATTGTTTGCTGTTGATGTTGTAGGAGACACTGTTGAATGGATGGGTGTTGTTGTTGTAGGAGATTCTGAATGAAGGGGTGCTGAAGTTGTAGAAGGGATGTTTGCTGATATTCGGTCCGTTGAAGTAACAGATGAAGCATTTGTTGATGAAACTGAAAAGTTGTTTGGAATAATGGTTGTTGCAGTTGTAGAAGACTTGGGAACTGTTGTTAAGGAGATTGCTGGATTGGTAGGTATTGATGTTGTGATTTGAAGCAGGCCACTCTGGATGAGACCATCTATGCCATCTCTCAAGTTATCACAACCATTCACTGAAATGTTGCAATAAGCACACCCTAGCTCACATCCCGGGAATATTTGACATTCAAGGAGTTGAGCTTTAATCTCTACCAAGGGTGTCCGAATCTGACCCACACTGGTTATCAAGTAAGACGGCTTGTCTTCTTCAATAGCATTGATTCTGGGGCCACCATGGTTTGGCATAGGGTTCTTGTTAACATTTGGTGGTGGTGCAAAGTTTAGAGCCTTAGAATCTACCAAGTCCTGCACCTTCATGTGCAAAGCTCGGCACTTCTCTGTACTGTGGCCAGGTGCATTCGAATGAAAAGCACATATGGCGCTGGCATCATAATTTCTGGGTAGACTGGCAGGATCTGGAGGTGCCAACGTCCTTAGCTCAACCAGGTTGAGTTTTAGGAGTTGTGGCAATAATGTGGCATAGGGCATAGGGATCGGATCAATCACCCTATTGGCCTGAGAGGGTCTCTGTTGATACGGTCTTTGCTGATTGTTGTTGTTGGTGTTGTTGTAGTTTCTCTGAGGAGGATACTGAGTTTGTTGTTGATAATTTTGTTGCTGTGGTTGATAAGCTGGTTGTGGATGAATTGGAGCAGGAATGGTGACTGCTGCCACAGACCTATGAACATATTGGGGTCTGCCCCTGCTGGTATGGATAGCATTGGTCTCACCAGTTCTTCTTGGGCCCACAAAAGGCTTCCTTGTGTTGCTAGATGAGTTGGCACCGTTGTCAGAAATTTTGCCCATTTTTAATAGGCTCTCAATTCTTTCTCCAGCTATAACGACATCTGCAAAGCTAGTAGAAGAAAAGGCAGCTAGCCTATCAATTTATGTCCCTTGGAGGGTGTTCATAAACATATCAGCCATCTCCCTCTCTGACATGGGTGGCTGGACAGCAGCGGCAAGCTGTCTCCACCTCTGGGCGTACTCCCGGAAGCTTTCCCTGGATGACTGTGACATTCCCATCTAGAGGGTCCTGTTGGGTGCCATATCCAAATTATACTGGTATTGTCTAATAAAGGCCTCAGCCAAGTCCTTCCAACACCTGATGGTTGCTCTGGTCAAATGAGAGTACCATTCCCTTGAAGCTCCCGTTAAGCTATCCTCAAAATAAAACATCCACAGCTTTTCATCCATGGTATATGCCTTCAGCCTCCCCAGAAAGGATTGTAAGTGGGTCCGTGGGCAGGAAGTCCCGTTGTACTTCTCAAAGCACGGTGGTTTGAATTTGTGGGGAATCCTGACCCTGTCCACTAAGCCCATGTCCATAACATCAAAACCCAAGGAGTTTTGAGACTCCAAGGATCTTAATTTTTCAGCAATTTCATCCAGCCTTCTATCATAGGCCTCATCCCCAGCTCCCATCACTGTGAACTGATCTTCCTGGGGGTCTTCCTGCAGCACTTTGCCCGTAGTAGCATTCCCTTGTGCATTAGCAGGGATGTTGATCTCTGGATGAAGGTGGGGTCCAAATACAGGTGGGTTGATATGAGGCTGAACCCTCTCATTGTTGCTTGTCCCACCAGTCCCTAGATGGGGATCTTCCTGAGTCTGCCTCTCTACCAAGGCTCTTAATCTCTCTTGGCTCTGTGCCAATCCATTCATAACCTCCATAAATTGTGTCATCTGATTCCTCATTTCCAACCTTTCGTTGGCCATTTGGTTCCTGACCTCTGTAAGGTCCTGTTGTACCTGGTCCATCTGTATACCCGGAAGGTTGTTGCAGGTGGGATATCTGTGTGGACGATTGAGTGGGAACACCTGACGTCGAGCAATAGTTCCTGAGATCTCAACAGAGTTAGTAACAAAAAAACAAAACAAACCTACAAAACAAACAAAGGTTAGCATGCAATGCAGTATGCTTATTTGTTTCCAAGGTATCCGGCTTGGCACTTGGTTTTGAACTTTCCAGACCCTTGAGGAAGATGCTTTTGATGTTGCTTGAAGAATTCAGATAAAACAAACCAACACATATATTACAAAAAGTAAATGACACATAATTTGTTTTTTACAATACATGCCCTCTGAGGGGTCAAAATACAACACAAAAAGGAAAAGTACAATGAAAATGAAAGCAACAACAAACAAAAGTCAGACACCAAGTCCAAACTCATCCTCCCGAACTTCCTTTAGAAGTGCTTCAGTCACAGGATCAGTTGGACGCTCTGTGAGATTCCTGATAAGGAGATTCCTGGTAGTAACAGCTGCAGTTAGCTTCTTGTGTTGACTCTGGTCCTTTGACCTCTTCACACCGGCTCTAATCTTCAACTCTGAGATCTCTCTCTGGGCTGCTAGCAGGGCTTCCTGTTGCTCCTTTGCACTAGCCTCCAACTGCTCAATCTTGTCCTGAGTCCTCTTATCTTCCAGAGTACGAGCTTCGGTGATCCTGACCCACCTAGCTTGACTCTCTTTCAGATACAAATCAGTCCTGGCCTTCTGGAACTGAGCCTCCTTGCAGGCATTCTTCAAAATCTGCTCTCCTGCTCTTGACTTCTTAATGTAGTCCTCTGACTTCTCAATCCTAGCTAGATGCTCCACCTTTAGCTTTTCTAACCTCTCAATGTCCAGCCGACCATCACTCCTCTCCCAGAGGGTTTTCTATAGAGCCTGAGTCAACTTCTCATTTCTCTCTTTTAGTTTCTCAAACTCCTCTAAACTGACAGTGACAGGAGGTGGTGCTGAGGATGGTCCAGGTATATCTTCCATGGTGAAGGGCATCCCAGAAAATTGAGCCCTGGTGTCGCTCCCGAAGATTTGCATCCCGGTACAAGCGCGAACGGTCGGCGAAGGGAACAGTGAGAACACACAGCCGTGAACTCACTGGAGATGAAAAGAGTCGCCAGCTAGGCATTTTTATCCCGGAGGAAAGGCAATGCTGCATAGACCTAGAGAGACATGGATAAGACGGTTGCGAACCAGAGAGACTGAGAAAGGGGGTTGGTTACAACCTGGGAAGGTATTAGCACCCAGATTGTCCGTCGTACTCGACGGGATCCACGCTTAAAAGATTTGTGTTTCAAAGGGGTAGTGTCAGTGCAATCTGTGTATAAAATAGCTGGAAAGAATGTACAGGTGCCAGTGTATAGTGTATAAGTGATGTGAAGTATGAAAGTGTCAGTGTAGGAACAGAATGAAATGCTCATGATAATGAGGCTAAAAAGAATAATGCTGGAAGGAAGGGGAATGGACAGAGACTTTTGTTCGATAACCGTTAAGTTATGCCTACGTATCCTCTCGTGCAATGAGGAAGTCAGAACACCGTAGTTCGACCCAAGGAGACTGATAGATGAATTGACTTGTGAACTGCTTACTTGCCTATGCTCAAGTGTGTGACCTGTCTGGCTCAGGTGCTAACTGTCTTGCATTAGACGGAAGAAGCGAGTTCTCGTTTGTGAGTGAAGATGATGAGAAAAGAATCCCGAAGGAGACGATTATTGTTTGTTTTTGAGTTTTCAGTCTTTTATTGCTTTTGAAAGTTTGTCATAAGTTAATGAGCTTAAGTCTAAACCAATGGATTTAGTAAACTCATCACATCTTCCCTCTGATTAGGGGTAATGAGCATACCTTAAGTGTGAAGTCAGATTCTCACACTTAATCACTTTTGGTGTAGGATTAGGATCATTAACCTACTTGTGATTATTTAGATGTTTTTGGTGTTTTTGTTTAGTGTTGAGTAATGAGGTTAAGCCATAATCAAGGATTAAACAGACCCATTACACCATCCTAAAAGAAGGATGATAGATGAGAATGTTTAAGCTGAGGAAAGCTCCTCAACTTAATCCATGATTAGGGATTAAACCCATGACAAAACAAGCCTTTATTAAGTGGATTTTATTTAGATTAATGGTATGATGATGAAGTGTTTTTTTATGATTTGTAAGACAACTTGAGGGGGACTTGTCCATTAACACTAGGGTTAGTCCTTCTTAACCAATTAAGGAAGAATTAGAACCCTAATGCAAGGCCCAAGTTACAAGTGATGCCTTGATGATTATTAGATGGATTGATTAAGAGATTTAAACACCTGAAGGGTTTAACACTTAGGATTAAAGTTATACACTCCATCCTAAGAGAAGGATGCAGGCATAACCCTAAGCACAAAGTCTTAAAGCCTTTAGGGTTTAGTCCCTGATTATGAGATGAGAAGAGAGGACTCAAAGAGAGACACAAAGGTAAAACTAAGAGGGGATACTAATCAAAACCCTAATTCATTGTCATGCTTGGATGATCCTAAGGTTTGTGAGGTTTTCAAGGACAAACTTCAGAGGAGCCACCAGGGAGCAGATGAATAAGATCAAGAGAAGCAAAGTGACTTGCTTCATTCAAGAAGTCAAGTCACTTGAAGAAAGAAAGTGGGAGAAGCAAGAATGAGCAAGCTCAAACTCAAACACATATAAGAATGCAGCAATGGATGCAAGAGAGATGAAAAGAAAAGTTATGAGAAGTGAAGGCAAATTCACTTCTCAAGTTTACTTACCACCTGAAATGTTAGAAAGAAATGCAATGCAATGCAAGATGAGATGAAATGATATGATGCAAAGCAAGACCAGAAGCATGTTGATGATGAAAATGATGCTATGAGATGCTATGATCATGAGGCAGCATATGGAGATGCTCATACAAGATTATGAATGCAAATGATGCAAGTTAAGGAGCATGAACAAGCATGGAAAGTTATGAATCATACAAGACAAATGACATGGCAAATATGTAATGCAATGGTCAAACATGCTTTCTATATATCTTAAGATGTCAAATGAATCATAAGCATGCACAAAATGCAAAGACAAGTCATGTTATGCAAGAGAATGCAAGAAGGATGCAAATGAAAGCCCAAATTAGGGTTCATGGGTCAAACATCAGACAAAAACCCAAAACAGAAACAAAACCCTAAGATAAAAATGGAAAATGGCACCCAAAGAAACCCTAAACCTATGATAAATCACTGCCCAAAGGGGAACTCTCAACTCTCAACCAATCTCAAGATATGAATTTTACAAGATATTAGGGTTTTTTAGGGTTCCTAACAAAACAAATGCCAAACAATTAGGAAATGAGGAAACAAATCATGGCCATTTTACCCTAGAAACTACATGCTAAACATAACACAATGCAAGAAGAATCAATGTCTCAACCTTCTCCAATAGGCAGAAATGATTTTTTGAACTTATGGTCAAAATAATGCATAAAAAATGATTTAATTCAATGGAAAATTCTCAAAATGCATCAAGATCAAAAAAGAAATTTGGTTTGAAGGTTGGACAATGTTTCTAAATGTCTTAGAACATTTCATGAATTTTTTGGTGATTTTTAAATACCTAAAAGTATTTTTAATAAATTAATTTCCATTAATCAATTAAAAATAATCTCTTAAATATTTAAAAATACTTTTTTAATGATAAAAAATAAAATAAAAATATTTTTGGGTCTTAAAAATTAATAAAACTTTATAGAAAAAGTTTCATAATTTTTAAGAATTTTTTGCTATTTTAAATTAATTATGCAATTTAAATGAAAGAAAATGAATTAAAAAAATCAAGTAAAATAAAAGTCAGAGGAATGGAGGGCCAGGATGAGCCTAGGGTTTGAATTGGTTGACTGGCGCGTGATCTTGTGGCCAGGATTGGTTCTGAGTTAATTACATTTAATTAAAACTAATAATAAAATTAGGGCTAATCAAAGAGATCCTGGCCTTTCCCTTGCGCGCGCAGTCAACAAGTCAATGGCAATCAATGGTCCAAATTCAAACTAGCATTAATGACTGTAATTAGGGCAAATCATTCTCAGGTGGCCGGAGAAGACCTCCGGTCGTCTTCTCCGGCCAGCAACTCCCCTGAAAAATCCCCAAACCCCTCAAAATGTAATATAAATGAAACCTAAGACCTGGGAAATGATCTCCATCCTCTCACGAACTAAACCCCTCTCTCAAAACACATTTATGTTTCCTAAATAAGCTGAATCGAAGAGGATAAGTTCTAGGTCACGCAAGCTTCAGAAACAAATTAAATGCTTATTTCAAAACCAATTTCAAAACCAATGGTACCAGAATGATCAGTGAAGCTAGTAGAACAAGTTTGTAACAAGAAAAGCAACTTCTGGAAAAATAAATTTCAGGCTACCTGAGATTCGAAGCTTTCAGTTTAGGAACTTTCTGGCCACCTTTCCTTGTGCAATCTACTCCTTAGAACCTCTTGATGATGTTTGAATGCTCAAATGGAGTTTAAGTTGGCTTGATGATGAGTTTCGAAAGGAACTGCTTCAGCTTGATCAAAAATGGCAATGGTGTTTCTGGAGGTTTCAGGCCATGGTGAGTGATTGTTTGAGGTCCAAATGATGTATGGAGAAGCTTTGCAAGGTTTGTTTGGCTGTTTGTGGCTTGTGGAGAGAGGTTCGATAGAAAATGCAGGCTGAGGTGAAGAATGGTTATGGAGTATTCAGGCTGTTTCAGGCTTGTGTTCTTGGTGCTGGGTGGCCTATGCAGTGTGTTGAGTTGGATGATGAAGAAAGTTTTAGTGTTTTGTGGTTGTGTAAAGAAATTCGAAAGCTTATGCAAAATGGAAGGTTTTGGTGTATGTGGTGAATGAGGTGGTTTCAGCCTTGCTTCTTGTTATGGCTAGCTTGCAAATTGATAACATATTTTAATCCAAGTGGCCAGAGGATGTGACTTGTGCTGTGGTGATTGGGATGTTTGCTTTTGCATAAAGTCCACCTTTTGTGTAAGTGAGGCATGGCTTGACTCTAGGCAAGTACAAGGGCTAGGGCTGGCGCAGCATGGTGAGTGTGTGAGGCTGGCTTGATTCAAGGACCAATGCAGCAAGTTGGTGAAGCATGATCATGAGTTTTGCAACTTGGTTACTTTATGGATTTTCATGAAAAATGCCTTGTTACATGAACTAAGCATATGTGATCTTTGGTTCAAATCTGATTTTTGGGACTTAGAGAATGTTTGTGTGCTGGTTTGAGAGGAATTAGAAGTCACATAATGCATTGGTTCATGACTTTGCAAAATTTCACACTTGGTGCATATCTTGAAAATAAGTGATTTTTGCCAACTTTGCATTGCCATAACTTTTGATCCAAGAAGAGTTTGATCATGTTCTTGTACTTTTTGAAAAGGGAAAGATGAGATCTACAACTTTCATGACCAAAGTTTTTTCATTTGAAGCCTTTTTGGATCATAAATCAAGGCTTGAAGAATGACCTAAAATGATGCATTCTTGAAAAGTCAACTATGCCCAAAAAGTCAACTTTTGCAAAAACCCTAAATTCTTGATTTTTATGAACTTCAACCTTCTTCCATGATCAAATAAAGATCATATACACTCAAAATGATGAAGATCACCCATTGGTTGGGTCATTGGGGGCCTCAGATGCCCTGATTTTGCACTGACTTGTCTGAAAAGTCAACTCTTGATCAGATGACTTCCCCATGGAATTTCTTCATGAAAATTGATATGCATACTCCCTATACCAAATAGAGACCAATGGAAACAAGAATGACCAAAAAATTTGGTGTTATGGCCTCTGAAACCAAAACCCTAATTTTCAGTCAACTGTGCAGTTCATACTAGCTCTGCATCACCTCAAACCCTAGTTCTTGTGATTCCTATGCAATTTTGACTTTGAGGAGATAAAATATGATATATGAACACACATGGATCCCTTTGAAGTGATTGGTTGCCTTTGGAGTGACTCAAGATGCCCTGAGATTGCTCAGATCACAAACCCTAGGTGCAGATGCCTTAGAAACTATGCAGTGAATCAAAAATGAGATGTGAGATGATATGTTTGTGTTTATGCATATGAGGTGATCACAAGCCATGGTGTGAAAGGGTGAGGGCAAATTTGGGGTGTTTACACCTGGCATGGGACCACTCATAGTACTGTGCTGAGGCCACATTGTTGCATCTCCCAAGAATGGTTACTCCTTTAGTCTGGACATTGTCCCAAGCCCAGGATGCTTGCCTGACAATAGCCAGATTAGGCTTATTCTCACAGTAAAGGGTCTCAGCCAAGTCTTGTGCTCTAGGAATGTGGACCAATGCATAGCCCAGTTGTCTTTTGAATAACAGAGGGTTGTAATTGATGCAACCCTTTACTCCTATCAGGGGTACATTGGGGAACTGCCCACAACTGGTAATGATGTCCCTGCCTTTTGTGCTTTGAGTGCACCACCTGATATCAGCTGAAGTTAAAGCAGTGAGTCTTCTAGCCCAATTCCTCTGCTGATGAGGATTCAAAAATGCATCAGTCTTGGGCAAGTGCCTGAGCAACCAGGTATGGAAAAGGGGAGCACATCACCTCACCAATCTTCCTCTCTGCTTTTCATTCCTTTGGTGAACAGAGTAGTAGAAATCTCCTAGTAAGGTGGGTACTGGGTTCCTCAGAATGAAAAGGTGGATTGCATTCTTGCTAACAAACTTAGGCTCATCTGCAAATAAAATGACCCCATATATGCTAAGGGCCAATAAAGCACAGATTGCCTTCCACTCTCCGAAGGAGGCCTTCAGGATGGCCTGAGAAGTCAGGAAATCCAAATGTAGACCAGAGATTCCAGCCTTGGTAGTCATATTCTGCCCAATCAGAGCTGGTTCCAGATATAATGCCTTTGCCACTTCTTCATTACTTGGAAAAGCCATCTCAGGGTTGAAGGGGACTCCACCCCTGATAGGTATACCAACCAATGATGAATACTCCTCTAATAAAGGTCCCAACTGAAAATCCTGAAAAGTGAAACACCTCAGAGGGGGATCATAGAACTGCAGGCAAGTATGAATCATGCTCCTCTGTGAAGGGTCCAAATCCATAACCACATCAAGTATGCCTCCATAGTGTTCTCTGAATAGTGGTATATGGTCTGGAGTAATCAGGGTCTGGATCTTCCTGATGTTAGCCAACTCAGGCTCAAAGAAATGGTAGGAGATATTACTCTTCTTGGGTGCCATGTTGCTGAAGAAGAGCTGAGACAGCTGCTGAGAATAACACTGAAAATGGGCCCCTGACAGGCTGGTGCAGGTGACTGAAGCAGGTAGCTGATAGCTGAAGTAGATACTGATGAGGATAGGTCTATGCTGATGATGGGGTCAAAACCAAGCCAAAATAAAGTATGGATACCCTGAAAAACAAATAAGCAAATTTTAAAATGATGCAATGATGATGTATGCAAATGATATGCAAGGGTTTGTGACTGAGCTGGATCTGATCAAGCGCTCTGATATAGGTCCAGGTATGTTCAAGAAATCCAGATGGAGGTTCATAAGTCCAGTAACCAAGGTGGGGGACTCAAATAAAGAGTCACATGTCCAGGGTTAAAAATCACAAGAACTGTTCCAACATGGAGTACTCTTAATCAAAACAAAGTAACAGGGTATGCTGAGGTCAAAGGTACCTGCAAACCTGTAAACAGCCCAACCCCCTCACAGGTGATGTTCTAAAACAAGGATCCTCAGACTTGGATCAGTTATGAGAAGTGTAAACACTTCTAACCCGGAGGTACAGTGTTTACAATAACCATAAAAGATCCTCCTCTAATTCACCTCAGTTTCTGAAGGTCAATACTAAAGGTCATCCAGACTTAGCAGGCTTCCCAGATAGCCCTAGCACTACAGGAAATCTGTAGCACAGAGTTCTCAAGAAGAAACCCATATCTGAACCGTGTTTCATATTCCCGCACCAGACCGAAATGGAATGGGAAAGAACATGAACCACTCTAGCCTAGGTGTCACTCAGGTCCCAGGTATAGGACCTCAACTCTCAATAGCACACCCTCCCACCAAAGCAACAAAACAGATCCAGCCAGCACAGTATGACAGTATGATATATGTATAAAGCTATAAAGAAAGCAGTAAAACAACTGTACACAAAGCAAAAAATAAATAAATATACAAACACAAATAGCACATAACACCCCAGTAAACACAAATCAATCAAGCGTTAGGAGGAACCCACAAAAAGAACCAGAAGCCCTGGTTATAGTATAAGGATCCCCAGCAGAGTCGCCAAGCTGTCGCTCCCACCAGATGAAGCCAGGTCAAATGGGGTACAGACGCGAACAGTCGGCGAAAAAAGGTGCGAGGACACACAGGAGTGAACTCACAGGGAATGAAAAGAGTCGCCAGCTAGGCATTTTTATCCCGGAGGAAAGGTAATGCTGCATAGACCTGGAAAGATATGGATAAGACGGTTGCGAACCAGAGAGACTGAGAAAGGGGGTTGGTTACAACCTGGGAAGGTATTAGCACCCAGATTGTCCGCCGTACTCGACGGGATCCACGCTTAAAAGATTTGTGTTTTAAAGGGGTAGTGTCAGTGCAATTTGTGTATAAAGAGAGCTGGAAAAGGATGTACAGGTGTCAGTGTAAGAGAAATGAAGTGTATAAGTGAAGTGTCAGTGTAAGAACAAAGATGAAATGCTCATGATAATGAGGCTAAAGAATAAGGCTAGAAGGAGGGGGAATATACAGAGACTTTTGTTCGATAACTGTTAAGTTATGCCTACGTATCCTCTTGTGCAATGAGGAAGTCAGAACACCGTAGTTCGACCCAAAGAGACTGAAAGATGAATTGACTTGTGAACTGTTTACTAGTATATGCTCAAGTGTATGACCTGTCTGGCTCAGGTGCAAACTGTCTTGCATTAGACGGAAGAAGCAAGTTCCCACTTGTGAGTGAAGAGATGAGAAAAGAATCCCGGAGGAGACGATTATTGTTTGTTTTTGTATTTTCAGTCTTTTATTGCTTTTGAGAGTTTGTCATAAATTAATGAGCTTAAGCCTAAACCAATGGGTTAGTAAACTCATCAGATCTTCCCTCTGATTAGGGGTAATGAGAATACCTTAAGTGTGAAGTCAGCTTCTCACACTTAATCACCTTTGATTTAGGATTAAGATCATTAACCTACTTGTGATTATTTAGATGTTTTTGTTGTTTTTGTTTAGTGTTAAGTAATGAGATTAAGCCATAATCGGGGATTAAACAGGCTCATTACACCATCCTAATAGAAGGATAATAGATGAGAATGTTTAAGCTGAGGAAAACTCCTCAACTTAATCCATGATTAGGGATTAAACTCATGACAAAACAAAGCCTTTATTAAGTGGATTTTAGTTAATGATGAGATGATGAAGTGAATTTTAGGGTTTGTAAGACAACTTGAGGGGGACTTGTCCATTAACACTAGGGTTAGTCCTTCTTAACCAATTAAGGAAGAATTAGAACCCTAATGCAAGGCCCAAGTTACAAGTTTGATGTCTTGATGATCATTATATGAATTGATTAAAGGATTTAAACACATTAAGGGTTTAACACTTAGGATTAAAGTTATACACTCCATCCTAATAGAAGGATGCAGGCATAAGCTTAATCTCAAAGCCTTAAAGCCTTTAGGGTTTAGTCCCTGATTATGAGATGTGAAGAGAAGACTCAAAGAGACACAAAGGTAAAACTAAGAGGGGGGACTAATCAAAGCCCTAATCATTGTCATGCTTGGTTGTTCCTAAGGTTTGTGAGGTTTGACAAGAGAAATCTTCAATGGAACCACCAGGAAGCAGATGAAGGGATCAGGAGAAGCAAAGTAACTTGCTTCATTCAAGAAGACAAGTCACTTGAAGAAAGAAAGTAAGATAAAGAAGAAAAAAGCAAGCTCAATCTCAAACACAAAACAAAATGCAGCAAGGATGCATAAGAGAGATGAAAAGGAAATGTGAGAAGTGAAGGCAAATTCACTTCTCAAAGTTGCTTACCACCTGAAAAGTTAGTGAAAGGAAAAGCAATGCAATAAAAAATGGAATGAAATGGCATGATGAAAATCAAAACCAGAAGCATATATGAGATGATAATGATGCTATGAGATGATGCAAACATGAATCAAGGCATGAGGATGATCACATGAACAAATGGATGCAAGAGAAGCAAGTTTAGAACCATGAACACACATGAAAAGTTATGGAATGCAAATGACATACAAAGTGGAAAATGAAAGATGCAATGATCAAACATGCTTCTAATATGTCTTAAGATGTCTAATGAATCAAATGGATGCACAAAATGCTATGGCAAGTCATGTTATGCAAGAAAATGCAAGATGTATGCAAAAGGAAGCCCAAATTAGGGTTTATGACTAATGCATCACACAAAAACAAAAATCAGAAGCAAACATCAAGATAAAAAATTGAAAATTCATTCAAAGCCACCCTAATCCTATACAAACTCACTGCCCAAAGGAGGGGTTCCAACTCTTAACCTAGTTAGGGTTATGAATTTCCTAAGTTTTCTAGGGTTTTAGGGTACCTTAACAAGAAAAATGCCAAACAAATTGAAAATGAAAGATCAAATCATGCCAATTTAATCTCACAAACTACATGCTAAACAAAATGCAATGCAAAAAGAATCAAAGTCCAACTCTCAATGGTTAGGCAGAAATGATTTTTTGAAGTTTGGATCAAAATAATGCCTTGAAATGATTTTAATTCCATGAAAAATTCTCAAAAGACATCAAGATCAAAAAAGAAATTTGGTTTGAGGGTTGGACAATGTTTCTAAATGATTATGAAGGTTTCATGAATTTTTTGGTGATTTTTAAATACCTAAAAGTATTTTTAATTAATTAATTCTCATTAATTAATTAAAAATAAACTTTTAAATGATTTAAAAATATTTTTTAATGCAAAAAATAAAAATAAAAATGTTTTTGGTTTCTGAAAATTAATAAAAGTGTGTATAAAAATTTTCAGAATTTTTGAATAATTTTTGCTATTTTAAAATAAATGGACAAAAGAAATGAATAAAAATGAGAATAAAAATGAATTAAAAGAAAAGTATGCGCATCCAATGGCCTGAATTTAAACTGGGGAAGGAGGGAAAGACTGCGCGCCAGATCCAAGGGGTGAGATTCAAACTGAGTTAAATCCTATTTTAATTAATTAAACTGGATTAATTATGATAATGACGTGGATTAGGGCTAAGTGAATGGATCTGGGCCATTGAGCACGCGCGGGAGTGGACTAAGTCAGCTCATCCAACGCTCACAATTCAAACTGACATTAATTACAGGGATTAGCCCTAATTATTTTCAGGTGGCCGGAGAAGACCTCCGGTCGTCTTCTCCGGTGGGACTCCCACCTGAAAATCCCTAAAACCCTCAAAACTTCATGAAAACGAAAACTAACTATCCAGAAATCATCCCCATGCCAAACTAAATCAAAACCCCTAATCAAAACTCATTTATCTTTCATTAATCATGCGAATCGAAACCAAACATTTTTAGGTCAGAAAAGTTTCAGAACAAGATTAAATGCTTATTTCTCAACCATTTCAGAAAGTAAAAGCACCAGAGTGATCAGCAAGACATGAGGAACAACTTAGAAACTTAAAAATCCATTTCTGGAAAAATAATTTCTTGGTATACCTGAGCTTTGAGCTTTCTCAGTTTGCAAATTTCTGACCCTCTCTCTTTGCGCAAACCACTCCTCTTAGGCCCCTGATGAAGTCCTGATGCTTAGAAGAACTTTATGGTGGCTGGTTTGGAAGATGGCAGAGGTTCTGCTCAAGGTGAGGTGAGAATCGTATTTATGATTCTGGGAGTTTAAGGCAATGGTGATGGGTGCTTTGTGACCAGGAAGGTGTGTTGAGTTGATCTGTGAAGTTAGTTTGTGTGTTTGTGACTTGTGTGATGAGTTTCGAAGGCTCTTGCACAAGGGGTGGAAAATGAGAATGCTGAGTTATGGAGTGTTTCAGGCTTGCTCTCTTGTTGCTTTGGCTTGCTTTTGTCTTGTATAAACTATTGGGATTGGTCAGAAGATGTGATGTGTGCTTTATTGATTGGTATGGGTCCTTTTGCCAAAATTTCAAAGTTGGTGTAAGAGAAGTATGGGCTACTTTCTAGCCAAGGACAAAGGGTGTGTCCTGCGCAGCATGATGAGGGGAGATGCCTAGGGTGGCTCAGCAGGCTAGCAAGCAAGTGGGTTGTGTCTTATGATGAGTTTTGCAACTTGCCTTGCTTTTGATCTTTATGAAATATCTTGATCCATAGGCCACAAAAGTGAGAAGTTTCTTGGCCCATTCTGATTTTTAGGTCTTGAATGATCATGTTGTGAAGTTTAGAAATGCATTTGATGACTTAATTTGCCTTGAGAAGTGAATTTGCAACTTTGCCTCTTTGGTGCATAACTTGAAATTTTGTGATTTTTGCCAACTTTGACAAGCCATAACTTTTGATCCAAAATGAATTAGGTCATGTTCTTGTACTTTTTGAAAAGGGAATGATCCATTATACAACTTTCATGACCAAATTTTTTCCATTTGAAGCTTTTTTAAATCAAAAAGTAAAGGTTGAAAAAGTTGCCTAAAATGACAATTCCATCAAAAGTCAAACTTGCCCAAAAAGTCAACTTTGCAAAAGCTTTGAAATTCTTCAATTTTGTAAACTTCCAATATCTTCCATGATCAAATAAAGATCATATACAATCAAAATGATGAAGAACACCCCTTGGTTGGGTCATTGGGGGCCTCAGATGCCCTGATTTTGCACTGACTTGCTTGAAAAGTCAACTCTTGATTAGATGACTTCCCCATGGAACTTCTTCATGAAAATTGATATGCATACTCCCTATACCATATAGAGACCAATAGAAACAAGAATGACCAAAAAATTTGAAGTTATGGCCTCTGAAACCAAAACCCTAATTCTAGGTCATCTGTGCAGTTAAACCTGGCTCTGCATCTATACCATTCTCAGTTCTTGTGATTCTTTGACATTCTTGACTTTGAGAGGATATAATATGATGCTTGAACACACATAGACCCCTTTGAAGTGATTGATGACCTTTGGAGTGGCTCAAGAAGCTCTTGGATTGCTCAGATCACAAACCCTAGATGCAGATGACTTTGAACCAATGCAATGAATAAAAAATGTGATATGAGATGGTATGATTGAGTTTATGCATATGAAATGATCACAAGCCATGGTGTGAATGGGTGAGGGCAAATTTGGGGTGTTTACATCCGGAAATTAAGAAGAGTATTTTAGAAGAAGGACATCGAAGTAGACTGAGTATCCATCCTGGTTAAATAGATATGATGAGTTATTTAGTTGAATATTATAATTTAATTAAATAAAAGGAGAATTGGAGGTATGAGGGGTATAATGGTCTTTTGTGGAGAATTAGTATGGGTATAATGGGAATGGAATATTTGGGGTTCTAGGGGTAAGATTGACAAATGGAAGTTGAGGGTTTTGGGATACAATCAGTTTTTACGATCGTGTTTGAAAGAGAAAAGAGAAAACTCTGAGGAATAAGGAGAAGAGGATAGGGCTTGAAGAATCTATGACGAAATTTGAAGAGAAACCATAAGAAACGACATTTTAAGGTATAATGAGTATCACTTTTCAATGTTCTTGATGTAGAGTTTAGGTAATGGGGATAGTTGGGGTTTTATGGAAAAACCTAGGACTTGATGAGTAGGATTGAGGGATTATTGATGAATTGATATGTGTTGTGTGTTGTAAATGATGTATGTGTATTAGTCATAGGTTTTGTACTGAAATTTGTGATTAAAAATGGTGAAAGACGGGTTTTTGAGTGAAAAACTGTAGCAGGGGTTTTGCTGTTATCATTGGGTTTGGAGGCTGAAATCGCGTTGCTCGCTTAAGGGGAAGATGCTCGCTTAGCGCGGTCTTGAAAATTTTTGCCTTCTCAAGGAAGAGAGTAGCTTTCTTAGCGTGAAGCCTATCTCGCTTAGCAAGATCTGGGAGTGAAAAACAAATGTTTTAATTGCAAAAAATTATCTAATGAAGTGTAAACATGATGTATTGATGTAGTGATGTAATATACTTGTTGCCATGATTTAGGTTGATGTTTTAGTGATCATTTTTTGATAGAAATGAAGTTAAGATGTAAGTTGTTTTTGTGTTGATTATTAACATGAATCTCGATGCAAATGTTGAATTATGTTGATTATATTGGATTGTTGCATCGTTGCATTCATGGCATACATATGTTTTCTTTCAAAATCTTATTTTAAGTCATTTGTTTTTCACTCCCATAGGCCGAGTTTGATCATCATGATTTTCCTCACCAGACTCAATGTTGTCACCACTAGGAGCATATTCTTACTCGCCGACTGTTATAGCATATCCATTTGACTACCAGGTCTCAAAGTTATAACAAATTTCTTTCGAACAGGATCCCATGAGTGTCCCATAAGACTGAGATATTTGCCTTGAAATCCATGATTTGGATTGATGGACATCATAGGCAACCCTTTCACAACATCCTTTGCATTATTCAAGATAGAATGAATGAGAGACGGATAACTCAAGGCCATGTTATTCTTTTCTCTCAGTGCAAAAATGTGACTAGTAATATAGTAAGGCCAATTAACCTTGAATTTCTTTGTGAGAGCATACATCAAGGCTACTTCGGATTTTTCAATTCTGGAATATTCGCCTTTCTTGGGACGAATATTATGCAAAACAATCTAATGAAGAACCCGAATAATCGGTTTCAAACAGCCAGTTGTGAATTCCTTTGGGAACATATCACTATTTATCGTATCGTTATCATGAGGATACCACAACATCTTATTTAAGTGTTTCTTATAATTAAAACCAGTAATAGGGGAGGCATCAGTTATCAAGGCTCTATCTACTGATCTAGCAGGAGGAACACCCAAAATGGATTGCCAAACTTTGGCATCAACCTTATAAACCAAATTTCCCATCCTAAACTCAAATTCATAGCCCTTAAATTTTCCCATAATGCCAGCATAAAACATATGAACTAAATCTTCATTATACATGGTTCTTAATCCTAGGAAAGAATTTATGTCTTGATAGTCCATGAGTTCCACAATATAATCAAATGCAATTAAGTAGCAGTAAGTCTAAAATAGACATATTGTGGAATAATTTTTCTATCCTTGAACTCATTATTATATGAATCCCTAATTTCATCTCCAAGGAGTGATAAAGCACTTACCAGTATAAATGAATGAGATGTTGAGGCAGAATGGCTTGACCTTTTACCAACAACTTTTGTTGAAGCCATGAGGATGTTGAAGAGATTGGAAAAAAGAATAGAAATTTTGGAAAAGAGAATATGAGTTTTAGGGTTTTGAAGGAATTTTGGGAAGAATTGGAAGAAGAAGAATAGTAAATGATTTAAAACATAATTTATATTAAACCATTTGAAGAGTCAAAATTTGAAATCCCCATAAAGTGGAGCAACTCCCCATGCGCACAGAGCAAGATGTCACAAATTTGAAATACATTGCGTCGACCTGCTCACTTAATGCGTCGACGCAATGGACATTAATTTCATATAAATTAAATTTTAAATACATTAGACAGCGCTTTCCTTAGAAAGCGCTTTCTTAGGTTTTCTGATAATATATAATAATTTTATTAAATAAATTACCTTAGAGAGCGCTTTCTAAATAAAGCGTAAAGAAATCGATGTCTAAGGTATTTAAAATATAATTTATATGAAATTAATGTTCATTGCATCGATGCAATAAGAGAGCAAGTCAATGCAATGGATTTCAAAATATAACCTATAAGAGCGCTTTTACAAAAACGTGTTGTCTTAGGTTTACTATATTTTTTTTTAACCTTAAGGGTGTGGGTTCGAACCCCTGTTTGCTATTTTTGAGATTCTGAAAGTTCAATATATTTATTTACTTTAGAGACGCTTTTAAGAAAGCGCTAAGGTTTCCCTGTAGTAGCGCTTTTGAGAAAAGTGTTGTCTAAGGTGGCTTCAGTTTAGGACTTTTAACAATGATTTTATAAGAGCTCTCTAAAGGCTGACTTTTAGAGCTTTGTTTTAGCAAAAATTTTAAAATACCTATAACAGCGCTTTCTCCAAAAAGTGTTATCTTTGTTGCGCTGCTACAGGCCAATTTTGGCGTAGTATTTTGATGAAGTGTTGAAGTGACTGCGCCCGTAACATGAATCCAAGGTCGTCCTATATGACAACTATAAGTGTCCTTTGGCATGACATTCAGAGTTGAACCCATGTCTAATAACACTCTCGAAAGTATAATATCTTGATATTTGACGGATATGTACAAGGCCTTATTATGTGTATGCCCTTCAGAAGGTAGTTCGTCACTACTAAAGCCCAAACAAGTAATAGTGACAATATTAGCGACAACCTCATCAAATTGATCCACTGTTATATCCTTGGTGACATGGGCCTCATTCAGGATCTTAAGTAGGGCTTCTCGGTGAGCATTTTCGAACATAGCAACAAAGATATCATGGAGATATTTGAAGGTGTTTCACTGAGTTGATCTATCACCATGTAATCACTTTTCCTTATGAGCCTTAGAAATTCTTCAGCGTCTTCCTGGGACACATTCTTCTTTGAAGACCCCTCGCCCACTTCTGCAGTCTCTTTCCCTTTTGATCCTTTCAGACACATTCTTCTTAGCAGTCTCAGGTGTGTATATTCTTCCGCTACGGGTCATCCCTCTAATGCCTGATATATTAGTGACAATAGGCGTAGTGGTAGATTTCCCTCTTCCAAGAGTAGTATTCCATAATTCCAAGATACGACTTTCGAACTGTGAGGCATTTAGTTTGACTCTGGAACAACTTTCCCTTTAGATATCTGAATGGGTGCTTATACCGACTTTGAGACTGGAATCTGGATTGGCGCTTACACAGGCCTTGAATACGGAATTTGAATTGGCGCTTGTGTAGGCCTTGAGTATGGAATTTTAATTGGCACTTGCATCTCCCTTCTTTGATAGGGGATCTGAATTGGTGTCAGTACCTCCTTTCTTTGATATGGGATGTCAAAAGGTTCTATGGCCGCCACCTCCTATGTCTCTCTTGAATATCTGATTTGTATTACCCCTTGATCCATCAGTTGTTGAAGTATCTTCCTCATCTTCTTACATTTTTCAGGGTTGACTATGCAAGTGATTCAATTGGCGTGCAACTTTTCAAATGTTTCGTATCCAATCAATGATTCCCTTATCTTTTTCATAGGAGTCTTTATTTGATCCAATTTTGTAAACAAGATATTACTTTAAATCCCTTTGATCATATTGATGTTTTCCCCAACATGCATCAGTTATGGGTTATTCCCCACATTTGGTCCTTCAGGAGTGAAGTTGATGACCTTCTGATCCAGCAGCTCTTGCACCTTGAACTTAAGAGCCAAACAATTTTCAGTAGTATGCCCCGGTGATCCAGCATGGTAGTCACATCTTACATTAGGATTATATGCACGCGGTAGGTTTTCAGTTGGAGGTTGTAAGGGCTTGATCTCTACCACTCCTTTTTGAATTAAAAATGGAAAGATCTCAGTGTACGTCAAAGAAAGAGGATCAAAATCTTTCCAAGGCCTCTTTTGCTCTCTTATAGGATACCTGCTTTGTTGTTGATTTTGTTGTGGTGCCCCTCGTGGTTGTTGTTGAAAAATAGGATGTTCTTGAGATGCGTATTGATTAGGAGCCACTGTTGCCACGTATGGAGTCTAAGACACCGGTGCCACAACATTGACATCCCCCTTCTTGGAACTATTGCCAGAATACCTCTTGTTGTTGTGTGGATTGGAGTGTACCTTCCCAATTTTTCCAGTCCTTAGTCCATTTTCAATTCTTTCCCCAATAAAGACCAAATCAGTAAATCTGGTTGACACTGACTCTATCATCTTCTTATAATATGGAGCTCATATAAGGGAGGTTGCACACGAGAAGTCAGTTCCCTCCATCTTTGAGCATACTCTTTGAATGACTCCCCTCCTTTCTAAGACACATTTTGCAGTTGTAAGCGATTAGGTTCCATGTCCACATTATACTGGTACTGTTTTACAAATGTTGCGATCAGATCATCCCATGTCTTGATATGAGTCCTCTCCAATTACATATACTAGTCCAAAGATGCCCCACTTAGACTATCTTGAAAGATATGGATCATCAAATTTTTATTTTTAGCATAAGCAACTATCTTCCTTGTAAACATCCTAATATGATTCTTAGGACAACTCACGCCCTTATATTTTTCGAAGTTCGGTAGTTTGAACTTTGCCGTTATGGCCATATCTGGTACTAAGCACATATCCAAAGCATCCATTCCCAAGAAATTATTTCCCTCAATAGCCTTTAATCTTTCATCAATCCCCTTGTACTAATCATCAGCCCTATTTTCTTCCACATCAGGAACTCCTTTGTGCCCAGTTGTCCTTGACTTTTCTCCTTCATATTGGAGGTTCCAATCCTCGTAGTTGGCTTGAGGAACATATGTGTAAGGGGTCTAGGTGCCCCATTATGAACAGGTGGTGGGATTACTCCTTAAGAAGGTAGGTCACTAGTCTTTTGTTTGCCTGCACGAGCTTCTTCATTTTCCAAGTCATGCACGAACCCTAGCAGTGGGTTACCATCCTCAGGGGAGGCGTTGGAGTAGTATTATTTCTCCTCTGGATAGCCTCAGTGTCTTTTGCTATCAGATTGTGGATAGCGAGAGTCAGTTGATCGATCTTGTCTTTCATATCATTCACATTTTCTTTGACCACATCTACATCTCCTCTAAGAGCTGCTTGATTTTGCTCAAACTGATCCATAACTTGTTTCTGAAACGCTCGAGTGCAAGGTCGGGAAGTCGGGTTGTTGATCTCGATGATTCTGAGATAAGATGTTTTTTTTATAAATTATTTTCCGTTTTAACCTTTTTAAGTAAGACATGTTCTTATTGATGTATGTAATATGCATATGAATGTATGTATGAAAAGAAATACTTAATTCAGGATCTTGAAACATTCATTAGACATAAAGCAAAGCCAAGCATAATGGAAATTCAAGGTACTTTATTAATCTTGCAAGAAAGGAAAGTGTGGGATCAAAGCCCTATTTGTTACATTAGGAAATCAAATTAGGATCGCAACCCTTTATTCGTGCACAAAAGTAAATGAAAG
Source organism: Lathyrus aphaca (assembly GCA_963966055.1). Taxonomy (NCBI): domain Eukaryota; kingdom Viridiplantae; phylum Streptophyta; class Magnoliopsida; order Fabales; family Fabaceae; genus Lathyrus; species Lathyrus aphaca. The sequence continues at coordinate 354,993,071 of OZ014521.1, read as the reverse complement.
ACTATAACAAATAACCCTATTGTAATTCTAAGTATGCTTCTTAATCTTCTTCCCATAGTCTTCCACTATAAACCGGAGATGTTCAACAATCTTCTTTAATGGAGGGCAATGTCCTATGCTCTTGAAGAGAATCTTGTCTTTTTTGGAAGAACCCAAAATCCTAAGAAATTCTTCAAGTGTGGGAGCCATATGGAAGTATTGGAATTGAAAACACCTTAATTATGGATCATAGTACTGAGCTAAAGCCGTTAGTCATTCTTCTTTGAATGGAGTGGTGGTAAGATCCAAAATTTCCCCATATGTATGTATTATAGACCTTCTTCTTTCCTTGGGTATCTTTGAAGCATAATCCTTTAACCCCTGAATATCAGATGTCCTTACCTTAAGTGCAAGAGTTCTTTTCCTATTGGTTGCCATTGTTCTTTGCTTGGCCTTTTTCTGCAAAATAAATATTTCAAGATCCCTTATGAAGGTTGATGCAAAATTTTTTTTGATGACATGATTATGATGAATATGAAATAAATTGTTTTTTTTATTTGGTAGGATAACCTGCAAGCATGACCTAACTTGGGTGGGCCCCTATATTATGATGGTTCTAGAGTTTTACTACCTAATCCCCTCACATGTAGGATATAAGGTTTTGATAAGCCATAGTTTTTGGACTATACAATTGTATTACCATGAGAAGGAGCAAGTCTTCCTACGGTAATGCTTCGGGATAAGTCCAACTTAGGCAGGAACCTGGTAACGACCCCTTTGGGGGTGAATACATAAGGTTATCAAAGGATATGGTTTCTAGGTTCCCTGAGTCACGGATAACTACCAAATCATCATCTTCCGCCAAAGATTAACCTTAACGGGGATGCGCCCATTTGAGGATCTATTCCGAGTGTGGCCTCCATGCATTAATGAGGTGTTCACCTCATCAAAGTCACATTCGTTCCACAATCCTAATATCTAGGGTTATACTCAAGCTTGGGTTCGAGCTTCACACATATATTCTTAACCAAATGTATGGCAAAAATAATATAACAATAATATTTATGATAATTGTTAATGCTATTATTTTATGATTGGCATTATGTTTGGTAAAACTAATATGGCTGGAAAATGTTGAATAAGAAGTTCCATATGTTAAATTAACATGGTATAGACTCTGGAAGAACAAGTCAAGACATGATTAAGGAAGTTGTCAAAGAAGATGTTGAATTCAGTTCAGAATGTCCTATCAGATGTTGGGACATTATCAAACAGAGTATAAGAACTTAATTCAGGATGTCCCAACAGATGTTATCATATGTTACAGTCAGATGTCAAAGAAGATGTTGGAACATCTGCAAATGTCATGACAGAATTACTGTCATATGTTACAGACAGATGTCAAAGAAGATGTTGAAGCATCTACAAATGTCATGACAGAATTACTGTCATATGTTACAGACAGATGTCAAAGAAGATGTTGAAACATCTGCAAATGTCATGACAAATGTCAAAGAAAATGTTGAAACATCTGCAACTGTCATGACAACATTACTGTCATATGTTACATATAGATATCAAACAAGAAGTGTTGAACTTAGTTCAGGATGTCACACCAGATGTTGTGACACTGTCAAACAGAGTAACAGTTAATGAACTTAAGTCAAGATATCAGGATGTCACACCAGATGTTAGGACATTGTATCAGTTAATGGAATAAGTTCAGTTTACAGGATGTCACATCAGATGTTGTGACATTGTATCAGTAAATGAAGTAAGTTCAGTTTTTCAGGATGTCCCAACAGATGTTGTGACATCTCAGACCTGCTACCAGAATTAATTAATGCATAACAGAACTGAGTAAATTTAGGAGAATCTATCTGGAATTAATTGGAAAGAGATAAGCAATACAAGGAGCATCTTTAGGGAGATTAGTTATCTGATTTCAGTATAACAGAATAACTAATTCACCTTGAATTAAGGAGGTAGCAAACTAACAAACCCTAATTCAAGGTGATGACATTGGATTTATCAGATCTGAATTATGCAGAATATTCTGGAGATATTATGCAATCATATGTGGTGCTGATTTAGAAGACCTTAAAGACTCAATTTAAATTGAAGACAAATATTGAAAAATATAGGTTTCTATATTTAGAGATATTTTAGGAGTTGAAGATCTTTTGGAATATTTGTAGCAGATTTTTTCTGCATATTTGTAGTAGCTATTGTTGTGATTGTTTAGGCCCAAATCCAGTTGGGAATAGGTTATAAAAGAAACCCTGTAACCTAATTTAGAATCAACCCAATCAACCGAAAATGTAAACATTATTAGGGTTGTGTCCTTGTGTCAGCCGTGCGTAACAAGTAACTCTATTGTGGCTGTTTCACTTGTGATTCTCGAAGCTTGTAAGCAAGAGAAGTATTGTGTCTTGATTGAAACTTCTAAGTAAGATCAAGCTGTTGTGTTTGAAGTGTGACTTCAATTTTATTAATCATTGTAAAAGATCACTGTGTGATTGAGGGGGAGTGAGTAGGGTACTCATATCTAAGTTGTGTCTTAGGTAGAAATTGCATTGGGTAGTTATTAAGTGAAAGATTAAACAGGGTGGTTTAAGTCTAGAATTAATATTACTTATAGTGGATTTCCTCCTGGCTTGGTAGCCCCCAGATGTAAATGTGGAGATACACTGAACTGGGTCAACAATTCTGCTGTGTTCTTTATATCTTTTATGTTTTATGCAGTACCTGAACTGAATGTCCTATCAGATGTCCCAACATCCTGAAGCATGTTTGACTCTGATATATCAGAATTATTTAAGTACTGATATGTATGCCTTACCATGTTTATAAGTAACAGATAAGATGTCTCAACATCATATTCGACATCTGAGTCTGTCATACCAGAATTTCAATTGGTATCAGAGCAGGCATCCTGGTCTGTTTCTGGATGAGATCTAAGGGGGATACTTTCTGGTTCATGGTAAAGGAAGAAGGATGATATAATGAAAAGCTGTTGGAACTTGAAAGGTTCATATTGGAATTTGAATGGTCCCTAGAAGTGGAGGATGGATTATTCATCATATGGTGTATATTGGACCAGTCTGGTGTTATCAGGGCTGGAAATTTGCTGGTGAAGTGCTGTGTAGCTATGATGTCAGACAGAATGTCCTGACATCTTGGTTCAGAGAATTCTATATTTGAAGGAGGCTTGTATTTTGTTTTCTGTGAGAGCTGGAGAACACTTAGTTCAGAATGTTGTGGTTCTTGATGAAAGAAGAGGTTAGAGCCAAAAACAAAAGAGTATAATTATCAAATCTTTCATGCGGGAGTGAAAATCTTGATAAGTTATCTCTTAAGCTTATTTATGGTGACCTAATGAGGATATTCTTCCTGGTTATGGTGTCCTATGTTGTTTAGGTATAGCTGGAGAAAATCTCTCTTGTGAAGATACATGTTTATGATTGTCTAAATCATGAACTGAAGGAAGTTTCATCAAGAAAGAAGCTGAATTGATATGTCAATCCTAATGGCTTGACACCACACTACACATCAACAGTTTTTGGCAAATATTGAATCAAAGACCTAAAAGATTGTTTTTTTTGGGATTTATGTAGCTATGAAGCTGAATACTCCTTGAGATGCTACTGTCTATTGTATGTGTGCAAAGTATCTTTCATAATGTCATAGCTCTTCAGTTGGAGCTGATTGAAGAAAAGATAATAATCTTGAAAGCAATAATGTTTCAGAACCAAGCTTAGTTTTGTGTTCCAGAAGAAGGAAACTGGTGTGATATCCTGCTAACATGATGGATGCTCTGGGTGCTAGAAAAATGTGTGATGATCACATATGTTTGGAACCTACTCCTAACCTGGAAGAGGAGGCATCTATGCTACATGTTGAAGACTTAGATAATGACTCTGACACAGAGATCATTGCTTCTGTGGACCCTAGCATAGCAAAAAGGCTTAGGGCTAGAAAGGAATAGAAGACTGCAGGACATTCAACTCCTGAAAAGAAGCAGCCTACTCCAAAGAAAGACAAGGCCAAAGTGGTATTTAGTCCTACTAAACAATGGAGCAAGGTGAATACCCAAAAGAGGAAAGCTGTAACTCCACCAGATTCAGATGTTGAAGAGGATGTTCCAACATCCCAACCAAAGAAGAAACCAGCACCCTCAAGGTCCACCTCTGCTATTCCAGAAGCTCCTCTGGACAATGTTTCATTCCATCATATGTCAAGTGTGAGCAGATGGAAATTTGTATACCAAAGAAGGGTAGCACTTGAAAGAAAGCTAGGCAGCAATGCACTTGAGTACACTGAGGTAATTGACCTAATTTCTTCTGCTGGTTTATTCAAAATAGTATCAAACTTTTCACCTTGCTATGAGCTGCTAGTCAAGGAATTCAGTGTCAACCTACAAGAGGACTGTGCTGAAGGTAAATCAGATGAATTCAGAAAAGTCTATGTAAGAGGGAGATGTGTGGAATTCTCTCCTAGGGTTATTAACTATTATCTAGGGAAAGAATCTGATGGACCTAATGAGCTGGGTAAGACAGATAACCAGGTGTGCAAGGTCATTACTGCCAATCAAGTCAAAGCTTGGCCAGTCAAGGGCAAACTTTATGTTAGATTGCTAACAAGGAAGTATGCAATGCTGCATAGAATTGGCACTGTAAACAGGGTCCCTACCAACCATACTTCTTCAATAGCAACTGGATTGGGCAGATTCATATATGTTGTGGGCACCCAAACAAAGCTGGACTTTGGGGCTTATACCTTTGATCAAACCCTAAAGCATGAAGGAACATCAGCAACAAATCTTCCCATTGCTTTTTCCTCTCTGCTATGTGGAATCATACTAAGCCAGTATCCAGGTATCCTCACTGAGAAGGATTCAGTATGCAAAAGAAAAAATCCTCTGGCCTTCCATTACAAACTTTTCTTGAGCCATCATGCTGCTGATGTTGAAGCTTCCACTAGGACATCTGCTGGACCTTCAAAAGCAAAGACTCCCATATCCAAAGCTGCCTTGATTGCAGATCTGAAGAACACTTGCAAAAATCTGGATGCCAGGAAGAAAAAGCTTGAGGAAGTATTTCAAAGGCTGGAGCTGGAAGAGGTTGCTCAGAATACTGATGAATCTGATGGTGAATCTGAAGATGAAGAAGCTTCTAAATGTATTTACAAATGTGGGTGATAAATGCATGACTTTGGTCATGATTAAAGCTAGCAATGTGACCAACAATTGCTAGAAGCAAGGGAAGAATGTCAGATTGGGAAGCCTGATCAGAATGGTTGTTGAACTGGTAGTCTCTTCCACTACTAGTCATGGATAGTGGCAGTATAAACTCTTTGTAGCAAGCAAACTAAGAGCATCTGTTTTGGAATATAAAATCAAGTGTGGATATTTATCAGTTGTGCTCTTTGTATGTTCATCAGGGGTGTGAAATTGAGAATTAGTGGAGTACATGCTCAGCTAGAGTATTGTTTATCCATGACATGAGGAGATCTTGCTAATCTTATCTGGAGCTAACCTTAAAATCCTTCAAAATTAAAAGATCAGATTGTGTAGAACTATCTGATAAGGTATTATACAAGGATTTAAGATCAATTGTTGTTTGTGGAATTCACAAATATTTGATTGATTATCCTTGTGACTCAAGATTGGTGATGTTCAAAAAGATGTTGGAACATCTTATCATCAGAGTTTGTGCAGAATCATGGGAGAGGTATTACATAAGCTGTAGCATTGGCTTCAGTCTTGTGTGACAGGAGTTATGTATTTCTGGAAAGTTTCTTGGCAAGAACTTGTCTGGATATTGTTGATTCTGTAGATGGAGATGAAAGACCATGAACATATCATAATCTTGGTGACTACTTGGATTGGTTTATTTCTGATCTAGGTGTAGTCCAGAATGCTCATCATGGAGTTAAGATAGGTGGAGATATCATAAAGTTGTTTAGACTGCCTTACTCAAGGAAAGGTGGCATCCTTGGTATAGTTTTGAGGTGTAGTTCTTAACTATTCCTTCTGAATAATCAGACAGTGGCAGGTTTGAAGACTTTGGAGAAACATTGGAAGTTTCTCATCAATATGTGTTATTGGTAAGAACTTCTGCAAAACCAATAGAATGGAGGTTGTTTACTCAAACTTGATGGATAAATCAAGTCTATGAGAGCATGGAACTCTTGTTCTATAAAGGAAGGAGGTTCTTTCAAGTGGCAGAAGAAGGAACTGAATTTAACAGATGGATGTGGTCTAATAATGTTTAAACATCTAGTTCAACATCAGAGTCTAATTGGTGAAGATCAACTTTTTTGATCATGATATCTTTGGAAGATTTATTATAAACGTGAAGAAGACAAAAGTGGCAATTGGCTTTTTCATATGAGGATTCATAAAGAAGGTTATCAAAATGTGGTAATTGGTTGATCTTTAAAGTGGATTCGAAGAATCAAGATAATCATAGTGTGGCAGCTGGTTGTTCTTGAGGATTGTCTTGGAACAAATTGCTCTTGGGCAGAGGAGTGATGAGTTGAAGACTCAAGAGGATTTATTCTTCTTGAAGGTGGATGAGAGTTTATCACTCTTTCTGGATTTCTGATTCTAACTGGTGGCACAGTGTAGTTGAAGATTTTCAGTTCTTGGATTACTATGCTATAGTAAGTCCAGTTGGTGGAGCACATCTAGGATCATGGTGATAAGGTCTTGGTGTATGAAAAAAATGTTCTAACTAAGTGTTAGTACATTATCTGGGGTGTTTATCTACATGGTTTCTATTATTAGACTACCTAATCATATGGGAGAATGATGAAGTAGATGATCTATATTGGAAGAAACATGTAGAAGAGACTGGAAGTGTTCCTCATGCTAAAAAGCCAAGAACTCCAAAAAGATCAAGTTTTCAGCAAGACCAAAGGCATACCTTCACCATTGTACAACACTCCAAAAGCTTCTGAATATGTGGATGATTCCATAAAGGAGTTGGTAACCAAGATCCTATCTGAGCAAAGAGTGGTAAGTGGCATATCTATCCCTCTGAACACTATGCCAGCCCCACAAGAAGATCAACAAACTCAGGCTGCAAAGGACACTCCTGCTCAACAGGATGTCCCAATAGATGTTGAAACATCTGAGGACCAGAAAAAGGACTTCAATAATTGTGATGAAGAAGCATCTGAGGATCAGCACAAGGCCTCAACTGAATATCACATCTCTGTTGATCCACCAGAAGTATATCAGTTTGGATGTGTTTTATCTGGATTGTATGGCCTTTGGTGTGTAAAGGCTTAGTGTCAAGAACCTGTGTGCTAGAAGATGTTCATCTTGTGTAGTCTGTGGTAACTACAAACCCAGAAAGGAATCAGGTATGCTTTGGTACAAGAAGTGAATGTGTTCGATTGGGAATTGAACAGAGAGGGAGCTCTTGAAGACATGAAGATGCGTCTTATGTTTTCCTTTCATCAATGTACAGAGAAGCATGGAGTATCCTAGATAGGGGGAGTGTGTTACAAGTATGTGCACTTGATTTTGTGGTGTTAAGGGGGAGTAATACCTTAACCAGATAAGGAGAATCCTAAGAGTCTAGAAGGCTATATTATATAAAGCTGCTCTCTGCAGTTTGTGTTTGATTCTTGAGGAATTGTGAAGCTTGTGTGTGTTTCAAGCTTATGGAGATTATATACCTCTATTTTTATGGTACCTTTGTCTTTTTATGGATAAAAAGGGGGAGAAGGAATAGTGTGAGGTCTGATATGAAGATGTGATGTTAAGGAACTTCTACATAAGGTACTACTACACCTGTATGTAAATTAGTTTTAGCCAAAATAAGCCAAAGGGGGAGATTGTTAATGCTATTATTTTATGATTGACATTATGTTTGGTAAAACTAATATGGCTGGAAAATGTTGAATAAGAAGTTCCATATGTTAAATTAACATGGTATAGACTCTGGAAGAACAAGTCAAGACATGATTAAGGAAGTTGTCAAAGAAGATGTTGAATTCAGTTCAGAATGTCCTATCAGATGTTGGGACATTATCAAACAGAGTATAAGAACTTAATTCAGGATGTCCCAACAGATGTTATCATATGTTACAGTCAGATGTCAAAGAAGATGTTGGAACATCTGCAAATGTCATGACAGAATTACTGTCATATGTTACAGACAGATGTCAAAGAAGATGTTGAAGCATCTGCAAATGTCATGACAGAATTACTGTCATATGTTACAGACAGATGTCAAAGAAGATGTTGAAACATCTGCAAATGTCATGACAGATGTCAAAGAAAATGTTGAAACATCTGCAACTGTCATGACAATATTACTGTCATATGTTACATATAGATATCAAACAAGAAGTGTTGAACTTAGTTCAGGATGTCACACCAGATGTTGTGACACTGTCAAACAGAGTAACAGTTAATGAACTTAAGTCAAGATATCAGGATGTCACACCAGATGTTAGGACATTGTATCAGTTAATGGAATAAGTTCAGTTTACAGGATGTCACATCAGATGTTGTGACATTGTATCAGTAAATGAAGTAAGTTCAGTTTTTCAGGATGTCCCAACAGATGTTGTGACATCTCAGACCTGCTACCAGAATTAATTAATGCATAACAGAACTGAGTAAATTTAGGAGAATCTATTTGGAATTAATTGGAAAGAGATAAGCAATACAAGGCGCATCTTTAGGGAGATTAGTTATCTGATTTCAGTATAACAGAATAACTAATTCACCTTGAATTAAGGAGGTAGCAAACTAACAAACCCTAATTCAAGGTGATGACATTGGATTTATCAGATCTGAATTATGCAGAATATTCTGGAGATATTATGCAATCATATGTGGTGCTGATTTAGAAGACCTTAAAGACTCAATTTAAATTGAAGACAAATATTGAAAAATATAGGTTTCTATATTTAGAGATATTTTAGGAGTTGAAGATCTTTTGGAATATTTGTAGCAGATTTTTTCTGCATATTTGTAGCAGCTATTGTTGTGATTGTTTAGGCCCAAATCCAGTTGGGAATAGGTTATAAAAGAAACCCTGTAACCTAATTTAGAATCAACCCAATCAACCGAAAATGTAAACATTATTAGGGTTGTGTCCTTGTGTCAGCCGTGCGTAACAAGTAACTCTATTGTGGCTGTTTCACTTGTGATTCTCGAAGCTTGTAAGCAAGAGAAGTATTGTGTCTTGATTGAAACTTCTAAGTAAGATCAAGCTATTGTGTTTGAAGTGTGACTTCAATTTTATTAATCATTGTAAAAGATCACTGTGTGATTGAGGGGGAGTGAGTAGGGTACTCATATCTAAGTTGTGTCTTAGGTAGAAATTGCATTGGGTAGTTATTAAGTGAAAGATTAAACAGGGTGGTTTAAGTCTAGAATTAATATTACTTATAGTGGATTTCCTCCTGGCTTGGTAGCCCCCAGATGTAAGTGTGGAGATACACTGAACTGGGTCAACAATTCTGTTGTGTTCTTTATATCTTTTATGTTTTATGCAGTACCTGAACTGAATGTCCTATCAGATGTCCCAACATCCTGAAGCATGTTTGACTCTGATATATCAGAATTATTTAAGTACTGATATGTATGCCTTACCATGTTTATAAGTAACAGATAAGATGTCTCAACATCATATTCGACATCTGAGTCTGTCATACCAGAATTTCAATAATAATAATGCAACAATTAAAAGCCATAAACAAATAATAATAATTAAAATAAACAAAATAAACCAAAATAAAAATAATAAAATAAAAAAATATCCCACAAACAAAAATCCTAAAAATATGATTGACTTTCTAATTATCCCTAGCAGAGTCGCCAGATGTCGCAGCCGACTTAAAAATTAAGAGTCGCCATTACATTTTTGGGTAAAATAGTGATAAACCTAAATTCATAGGGTAGAGACATTCGGTTCGGAAGTTGGTTAAATGAGAGGAAAGTGTTAGGCATCTCTCACTTCCATTGTATCCAATAGGATCCTTCCTAAGATTCTAAGGGTTATTTGTTGTATGAAATAAATTAAATAAATACAATAATAAGAAAGAAAAAAACAAATAAAACCTCTAATTGCACTCGCTAGGGTTTATACAAACCATATGCTTACGTACCTTCGATTTGAAGGATCAGAGCGCCGTAGTTCGATTCCCTCAACCCCTAAACCCTAATCCTAATCATAATCCCTTTACTACCCCTCTATTAAGTTCTTAAACCCTTACAATAAAACCCCTTAAATTTCTTATTAAAAAAACTTAATTCCTTTTTATAAAACCCCATTAGTACCCCTTAAATAAGACCCCAATTTTTTTTTACAAAACCCCATAACTTAAAATCAATCCTTAAATTTAATTAAATCCCAAAAATAGATTTTAAATCCAACCCCAAAATTCAATTAGAATAAAACACAAGAAAATATTTAATAAAATATAACCCCACAATTAAACTTATTTAATTCTTAAATCAAAATTCCAAAATTTAAATCCCCACAAAAGAATTAAATCCCAAACTTAATAATAAATCAAATCCAAAAATAAATTTTAACCCATAAATTTAATAATAAGTTAAATTTCCAATAAAATTAATAATAACTTTAATCTAAAAATGTTTTAATCTCCCCAAAATATTATTCCAATTAAATAGAATTTCCAATCCAAGTATATTTCAAAAAATCCAAATTCAATCCCTAAAATTAAATTAAAATTAAATTTTAAATGAATCCTGAAATCTCCAAGTTTAAAAATAAACCAAAATAAAACTATAAATTAATTTTAAAAAAAACCAAAGATATTTTATTCCCAAAATCCAGAATATAGATAAAACAAGAGTATTTTTATTTTAAAAACCAAATAATTAAAAAAAAAAACCTAAATAACCCAAGATAAGTAAGATACTTGTTTATTTTAATCTCTAAAATTATTTTTAAATTCATAACCCTAATGTTAATTAATTTTCCCTAATTAAACCTTAAATAACTAATTATATTTTGGTATTTTAATTCCATGTTTATTATAATTTCCCAAATAATTATTTAATCATTTTAATAACCCAAATTATTATGTAAATCACCTAGACACGTTAATTGTTCCAAATAATCAAATTATAATCCCAGTCATTCTATTTAGTCATAAAACCCTATTAATTATTCATTTTTTTAAACAAGTTGTTTAAGGTTATTAGTGTCTGTTATGTTTTGATTGGAATTAGTTTGACACATATTGTTATTAGAAAAAAAATCAATTATGATGTATCGTTAAAACAAAAATTGATTCAAGTTTTATCAAAATTTGATTAATTATTAATGTAAAAAATTGATAAACATTTGTTTTCCAGAAAGTTATGAATGGTTAGAATTTTTGTTGAGACATAAATCTAATGGTGGCTTTGATTTGAATATTCCATGATTTTATTTTTTCTTTTATTTTCCATAGCTTTTGATTAATCTATTTACATATTAACTTAAAAAAAGTTATCATTGATTAACGTAAAAATTAGTTTAATTGTTTCATATTAACTTAGTTAAGGCACGTAAAAAAATTAACAACACTTGCGTATTGTATTTATTTATTTAAAAAAAAAATTGATTTTAGATAGGAACAAACCCTAAATTATTATTAAAAGAAATCAAGTGGAATCGCTCGGGAACATATAAACCAAGTATTCAAACATCAAGTAAGGAAATCATACACCACATAAAAATAAAATATCAAACCATTTTTATAACCAAGATAGTAAGTAAGGGGATACCAACCTGAAATGTCGTGTCTCACTTAAGTTGTTGTTTCCTCCCTCATATTCTTTGCGTTTCTCGTGTTCTCATTTTCCTTCCTCAATTCTTCTTGATCAATTGATGTTGGAGGCTTTTAGGGTTTTAGTTGTTGTTGTTCTTTAGTATGAAGAACAGCAACTTTGAGGGACTGATTTGTAGATTGTGGGTGAGAAAATAGGAGAGACTTGAAGTATATTTATAGGGTAAAATTAGGTTAAAAGAATTGAATGAGATTGTCTTATTTAGGAATTAAATTAGATTGATTGGATTCATGGCTTGGTAAATTTAAATAAAAAATATTTTAAGTGAAAGAAATAGCCTAATAATAATAATAATGTGAAAAAAAAATTTGATTTTGATTTTGATTTTGATTTTTTTCATAAAACAATGATTTTAATGAAAAAACATATTTTAAAAATTCATTAAATAAAAATACGAAAATAAAAAATTGAATATTTAAAAAATGATATTTTGTGATTTTTTAATTAAAAAAAAGAAAAAAGTTAGTAATAAATAAAACATTAAAAGTGAGGAAGGCTAGATTTGAACTTACAACTTCTCAACACTTATAGACTTATACCTCTCTTTCTACCAATTATGTCATTTTATTTATTTTAAGTAAAGTGACATTAGAAAATATATGGTAGGTGGTCAAAATTTAGGGTACAACAAAACTAATGCTCGATTTCAGCTATATGGTTAAAATCTCACACTCTCATGGTCTTAATCATAACTTTGTTACATTTTTACTCTCGTAATAAAAGCCGATTTTAAATTAAGAAATCGAAACCAGAAAATAAGTGTGTTTATGATTTTAGCCTAGATCTATCAAATGCATTTCGATAAACCAATTGCATACCGATTAAGTATTTTAGCCAGATATATTAATTAAAACAAGCATAAATAAATAAATAAATAAATAAAGTAAACAATGGCATAAAGCATGGCAAATAAAAATAAAGGCAAATTTTATTAATTCATTAATAAACCTGGACAGGAGTACAATCTTGGCGTAGTAAACCTCTTGCGAAAAATAAAACTAGAAGGTTGTGGCTTGAAATAATAAAAGGTGCAATAGCTTCCTGATGTAGGAAGCTATTACGAATTTGGTAAGGGTACGGAAACATTAAATTAATGTGGAAAAAACAATAAAACAAAGTTGTGAACAAAACAAAATAAAAACAAAATGGGCTCCGGATACAAAATGGAAGAATAAGGCCTAGGTCGAAGCTCTCTTTGCATTATTGCTTTGGCTTCTTTATAGTTTCTGATGTACAACTGTTGTTAAGAAAATTCAGGAAATAAAGTTGTTAGGCTTTGATATGGTTGCATTGACTGAGACTGAGTTTGAACGAGAAAATTACCCAATGACACTCTTCACAGATTCACTAAGCAGCGCGTTTTAATTTTTGCGTTTATGACCTATGACGGGCGTCTTGTGTGCATGACGGTCGTCCTACTTAGTCATCGTGTGACAGGTGTTATAGCCTTGTGACAGGCGTCTTGGCTTCAAAATGCATAAACTTTGTTTTTCTGCTATCTGTCTCATTTCTTCTGATATATACTTCATTTCTTCCTCATTTTATCTCATTTCTTCTACAAGTCTTATAAATTAGAATACCTGCAAAAACACACAAATACCTTGCGTAATATCATGTAAATTATGAAAAATGATAACATAATTAATTGGAAACCAAGCTAAATAATCGATATAAAAACGTGTTATCACCATTTCATCTTTTGGCCTACCTGATGTGCCCCACATACCCAACTATGGACGCGAGAGAGAGCTAAGTATGTCTCAAATTCGTTAAGACACTTAAGTAAGACTTCTTCGGGGTTCTTTTTAAATAGTTTGTTTCCCATAAGGATATAACTTAAAGCACGTACCTGATTTTCTATTCAGAAGACGTTGTTAGATTTTTTTAAGTATTCTACTATCGGCTTTCTCTAGTCTTTGTCTGTCAAACTATTTATGGCTAGAATCTCAAAACTCTCTTTGTCAGGATAACCCTAACTTTTTCGTTTCCAAATCCGTTAGGGGCAACATGGTCAACAAAACTCTTCCTATGACTTTGATTGCATCTTGCAATTTCTCTTTTGAAATTTTGTATCCAGACAAAATTTGGGTCAAATCATTAGCCTCTTGATTCTCAAGTCGAGGTATGTGTTCAATACTTACCATTTCGAACCTCCGTAATTGTCTATTGGCTATTAAAAAGTACATTATAAGGTTCTGTATGACACATTTATATTCTTTTGTGATTTTTTTATCACTAACTCTGAGTCGCCCATTATTTCAACTCGAGTTGCCCCCAATTCCAACAAGCTCTCAAGTTCGGCTATCAAAGTCTCATATTCAGCTTCATTGTTGGAACAGTGGCCTTCGACCTTGTACTTTAATTTTGTTGGAATTTTGTAAGGAGAAATAATTAGTACTCCAACACTCATTCCATCCTTGTGACTAAAACCATCAAATTACAACTTCCTAGGTTCAAGCTCTAGATAGTTTTGGGAATCTTCGTCTATGGAACGGTCGACTATAAGGTTTGCTACCACTTGTACCTTAACAACCTTTAAAGGCATATATGTTAAAGAATACTCAGATAAGGCTAGTGCCCATTTACCAATTCGACTATGTAAAATAGGTTTAGATAACATATTATTAATAATGTCGAAATGAAACAAAATATAAACATCAACTGGCTTTATATAATGCTTCAATTTTTTACTTGAAAAATATAGACATAGACATCCTTTTTCGACTACACTATATCTAGTTTATGTATCATTAAAGACTATACTAAGGTAGTAAATGGCTCTTTCGATGCCATTTTCATCCTATTAAGCTAACATTATCCTTAAGGTTTTATCAGATGCAAATATCTACAATTTCATACTCTTATTCCTACAAGGAGGTGCCAAATTAGAGGGTGAACAAGGTAATATTTGATCTTGTTGAAAGCCTCTTATTGCGATTGCCCCCATTCAAAACCTTCCTTCTTGAGATAAATTAGTGGTGATAAGGCTTGTGTCTTTCCACTTAAGTTTGAGATGAACCTCCTCAAGGAGTTGATCTTCCCTAGTAGCGACTGCAATTCCTTTGGTCTTGTTTTGGTTAATTTCGATTCCTTTTTTATGGACTATAAAGCCTAGAAAATTCCCAACCTGCACACAAAAAGCACACTTAAGAGGATTCATCTTTAGACCGTGTCTTCTCATTCTTTTGAATGACTGTCGAAGATGCTCTATATGAATTTTTCCTGAAATAGACTTAATCACAATATCGTCAATGTAAATCTGCATAAATGTTTCAATAAAGTAATGAAAAATGGAGTTTATTGCCGTTTGATAAGTTGCCCTAATATATTTTTAGGCCAAAGGGCATCACTACCCATTCATAGGTGCCTAAAGTGTCGAGACATCAAAATGCCATTTTTAGCACATCTTCGTCAACAATGAAAATCTGGTTATATCCAAAATACCCACCGAGCATGCTAAGATACTTGTGTCCTGCAGAAAAATCAACTAGCATTTTTGCTACGAGCATTGGATATTCATCCTCTGGGTTTGTAGCATTTAAATCTCTGAAATCAATGTGCACCCTCAAAGTCCCATTTTTCTTTATAACTTGTACCATATTAGCAATCCGTTTGATATACCTGGTCGTACGGATGAATTTGCACTTAAGAAGCCTTTCGACATATTCTTTGATTTTTGACAAAATCTCAAGGGTGAACCGCCTTGGATACTGCTTGATGGGCTTCTTCCCCGACTTTATTGGCATATTCAATTCGACCAGTTTTCTGGTTAAACCAAGAATCTCATCATAATCCCAGATGAAGCAGTCCTTAAACTCCTTCAATAACTGGATTACTTCGACCTTGACTTCTAGGCTGATATTAGCGCTTATGTAAGTTGGCATTTTAACTTCCCCCTCTCCCAAGTCAATATCTTCCAAAGGATCCTGCGATAACATCTTTATATTGTTCATTATTGGATCCTTCTCGAAACCCAAAGGCTCGTTGTCATAAATAGCGCCAAACCTCTACCCTTGCACTTCATCCTGAACCTTATCAAGTGGTTCTGCCTCAAACTGCATTTCATTCTTTTTGGCTTTGACATCCATATACTTGACTTCAGCCTCTAGGCTGCTTTTAATTTTTTGTGTGGCTATATAAGCTGAAAACCTTTCCAATGACTTTGATTTAGAAATCTTCATCGAATTCACTTCCCTAACTAGTTGTTTGGATTTCTTCTGTTCCTCCATAACCAAAGTCTTATTTGCCAATAACCTCACGATCCCACTGGAAACCCTGAGTAAGATGCAAATATAAAGAACAATATCCATTGTAATCATGAGTAAATGCAAATCCAGCAGGATTGCAAGGTGTAATCTTCTCTAGATGTTTATCGAAGTTGCGTCTATCGACATAGTTGACGTATACCATGAAGTAGCTTTGGTATTCTTCTATATTTTCCTTAATACCATCATTTCTCTAGATGGTGATTCTCTGATGCATGGAAGATGGCACGACATCAATGCCATGAATCCATTCTTGATCTAGCAATAAACTTTAGTTGAATTTTGATTTGACCACCATGAACATGGTTAGCCTTGTAATGGTGTCAATCGTCAGGTCAACCTGGATCACTCCTAATGTAGTTCCCTCTTTTACTTCATAATTCGATAACACCATGTTATGGGGCTTTGTGTCAATATCAAATTTCCATGTTCTTTTTAACATGAAATGCGGCATCAAGTTGACCGCCGCTCCTCCATCGATTAATATTTTATTGACAGCCACATTATCAACCTTAACTCTGATAAAAAGATGCTTCAAGTGGCTCTTCATTGCTTCATCTGGAATTTTGAAGAAGGCGTTTTGTCATCATATCATCTTCTACTGCTGCTTGATCAAACTTTTCTACAGATTCCTACTTTTAAGGGGAAAAAGGTTTCCTTTCGACATGTTTCTTCTCTTTGTTCTTGTTCTTCTTAAGGAGTACATTTCTATTTAATTCAGCATTGTTCTTCTCTCCAGCCTCTCGCTCAGCCTTTCTCCTTCTTTATTGTCTCATCCAATGAGACTTCGGCATATGCTTTTTTTATTTAAGGTTTTCAGAGTGATATGCCAGCTGCTTTGAGGCTTGGAATTCCCTATGTTATGCCAGTGAGGATCCTCTTTCTACTTCAAAGTTTTGCGACTTCTTATGGCCTTGATCCCTTCTTTCGAAAAGTTTCACCCACTTGCCCTTAGGGGCATCAGTGGTGGGATTAAAGGTGGCTAGCTTGTTGCCACTAGGTGTTGGCCTTCCTTGCTCTTGCTTCTTGGGTGCTCCCCTCTTGTCGAAGGCAAAATGGCTGTGAGTGTATCTCCAGTTCCTCATGTTCTTTGCCAATCAAACCCTTTTGATGTTTTTTGTTTCCTTTCTATCAAAGATTGAGTTACACCTTTGGCACAACATCACTTCACATTTGTTATACTCCTCTTGCCTACTTTGTTCGTCAATCATTATTGCAATCTCTTGGGCTACCTCGACCATGTTCACCCCAAAGCTGGCACCCTCAGTGATGTTCAAATCCTGCAACTTGACCCTAAGGCCCTTAGTAGCCTCATTTATGTTGTTAATTTGTATACAACCCTCAGCAGTTTCATTCATTGTTATCATTTGACTAGAACCCTTAGTTATTCCCTGGTTTAAGCCTTCAGTGACTCCCTTGTTGAAGCCTTCATTGTCTCCTTACATGAAACCATCAGTTGTTTCCTTGTTGAAGCCTTCAGTGTCTTCGACCATCATGATATTCTTCTCACATGCTTCAGATACCTCTACCATATTGACCATGGATAGCTCAGAGTAGTGAGCATAAATAACCTGGAGAGGATCAACATCAATTTTATTTGGGCCTTTGATTTGTCTTCGAATTTGAGTAAGTCGTCCTTGATAGCATTTTGCACTAGATCCTTGAAAATAAAACATTGAGAAGTTTATTAGCCCAAAAAGTTATGATATTTACAAAACCCCTTTTTTTCTTTGTTCTACAGGTGACAATTTAGTGCCAGAAGGCACTGTCATCTGGCCATATTTGACTAGTAAGTCAAAGATTTCGTCACACTTGGTGACACCAAAAGTATATGTTTTCTTAAGGAACCTATCGTTCTTTTCTGGTTTGACGGGGTTCTTCCTATTCGACGGTGTGAGAACTTTGCACGAATAAGATGGCCCTTGTTTTAGTTCAACCAAATGAATTTCGCTCTCTTCAAAATCTAAGGGGTCCCCACATATCTTATGTTCGTCATCACCTAATTTGACATAGGCTATTCTTTCTTTTCTATGATTTTGTTAGCTCTGGCTTTCTCAGCTTTCAAGCATTCTACTTGTTGAACTCTATCGGCCAACTAGGCCATGTCCCTCAGGTATTGGGTATCAAGTTTCTTCCTATTGGAATAATCAGGGCCACTATGGGCCATTTTGACCAACTCATGCCCAGGAACCTATGTAAAGCATATGGCCTTGAGAATATAGAATCTATTCAAGTAATCGTCTATTGGCTCATCAAATTTTTATTTAATACTGGAAAATTCCTTCAGGCTGATCTTTGAATGTCCCATGTAGAATTTCTCATGGAACAATCTTTCCAGTCGAGTCCAATTATGAATCAAATTCAATGGTAAGGTGGTGAACCATGTAAAGGCATTCTTCGTAAGAGAACTTGGGAAATATTATATCTTTAAGTTCTCATTATTGGCAATTTTTCCTGCCTCTATTAGGTATCTAGCCACATGTTCGATAATGGACTCACTAGTATCCCTAGAAAACTAGTAAACTTAGAGACTTTCCACCTAGGAGGCATAAAATATTCAGATAATGGTGATGAATAGTTTGGTCTATGCAAGCTAACATTCATCCCATTTTGCGCCATGATTCTTTCGACCGTGGCTGCCAGGTTATTGTCCGCTGCCAAATCATCATGTCGAATTTACCGTATGACTTGTTCAACATCTTGGTTTCTATTCACTATCACCACCCTTTGCCTCTCGACTGGGATTTGTGGTTCAGGCCTAGAGGGTTCGACTCTAGGTTGTTCAACTCATAATCCTTGATTTACCATGTTTGTTTGGGCTACATTTCTTTGGTTTTGTTGGACTTGGTTAATAGTGGGGTCTTCTTTAAGGACAAACCCATGGTCTTCTACCATCCACTCCCTTTGAGGATGTCGAGGAGGTTGTAGGACACCAAAGTCAGCAATACACGCCATTTGCACTGCCATTTGTTGATTTGTTTGGGTAGTGCTTTGGATTATAGGGTTAAATATTATCCCCATATGATTCACCATCATTTGAACCATTTCATGGTTGCTTTCGTCCATCTACTGCCTTATTATTGCCGCAAAATTGTTGGTAAGACTATGCATTTGGGCATGAAATCCCATCCCTAAGGGTTGGCTATTTTGACCCATGTTATTGACACCAGATCCTTGTAGTGGCAAAGTCGCGTTCACCACTGGGTCTATAAACGCTGCAGAAGCATTATGCAAACTTGCCATCATCGAAGTTGGCATGCCAAAAGGCTGTTTGCAGCCATTTAATGGCATAAAAAATACAGGCACATAAGGCATGTATAAATTAATCCCCATTGGAGGGGGTCACTGGTTGACCTTGAATTCCTATGAGAGACAAAATAGGCCCACTTTGGGCAATCGACTGCACAAGCGTCGTACTTGCCCTCGATGGTACAAGTTCCGATATAGATGTTGCACCTGTAGTTCCCCCTATCGAAGATGAAGGGGTGGTTCTCCATTATTTTTTGGTGTATTTTGATTATTTTGTGGATTTTGAGTCATCATCCTTCTTACATATCTTCTCCTTGGTCTTTCCTCGTTGTTTATGGCTATTTTACCACTTCCTGTCTGAAAGCTCCTATTGTTTGACACAATTTTGGTGAAACAAAATGGTGAAGTAAAATTGCAGAAGTCAAAGATGTCGAAGAAGATGTCCTATCATGTTAAAAGGATCCTGAACTATTACTTCAATAGGTTTAATTCTGTAACAAATCTTTTCCAGATTTGTTTCACTCCTAAAAGACTGGATCAATGAGCAAAGATAGAAGGCTCAAGTAACATCAGAAGACTATATATGAAGACTTAGAACTAGGGTTAATTATTTCTTATGTAACAATTGTAACCTAGTTCTCTTTTGTAAAATAAGAGTTTAGGTTTTGAGAGTTGTTGGTTCTTAGGGTTGTAGTTCCCATATGCAATATGGGATGTAAAGAGGACATCATATGCGCATGTACACTACCAGAAGACTTTAGGTAATGGTTTGTGTATTTTTCTTGGATGAAGCTTTTAAGCATGTCCAGGATAACTTGTAGGTCAAGAAACCGTGACAGATTATGTGATGGCAGAAGACAGATGAAACACAGGTTGTGAAGGATGTGAGTAGGTTCTCTTATCAGAGTTATAAACAACTGGAGTTTAGCTTTGGTAAAGATGTTCATTAGGGTAGTAATTAGGAGACAAAGTTGAAAATAGGGGAGTTTAACTTTGTGACAACACTACGATTTAATGGAGTCTTCATCCTGGACTGGTATCCCCCAGATGTAGGTTTGTAAACACCGAACTGGGTCCACAATTACTGTGTTCTTTATATTTTGCAGATTTACAATTTTTCTATATTGTGTTCTTGATTGAGATGTCCCAACATGTTGTCTTGACATCTGTTGGTATTTGTGTTACACTACTTCAAAACAACAACTGTGTAATTCTTTTGTTTCCTAAAGTGCTATAATCATTGTCTTAACATTTAGATAGAAAATTAGAGTATCTGTATAACCAGAATTTCAATTAGTATCAGAGCAGGCATCCTGGTATGTTTTCTGGATGAGTTTCATGTAGTACTTTCTGCTGATTAAACAGGAGGAGTTATTGTCTAAAGGGTTCTGTAACAACAAACAAGAGGAATGGTAGTTCTCTTGGATGGTGTCCTGAAATATGTCTTGACATCTTGTCTAGGGCAAGTTGAAGTTGTGCTTTAGTGATTCCGCAACATATATTCTGATTGAAGAATTCCGATAGTATGGGATACTTGATTATTGATTGAAGAAAGCTTGTAGTTGTCCTTACCTGGTTCTGTTCTTGTAGATGCCAACCAGTTTGAAGACACATAGCATTCCAAAGTTGGGAGCATAGGTATGTTATTGTGATGGTTGAGCCTTATGTAACTTGGTACATGATTAAGTGGTGTCATCATGTATGTTGAGGTCAGTCTAGATAGAAAAGGTAAGATGAATTATCAAACTCATGCTCTAGAGGTTTGATGATTTCTTGTTGGCTAAGTTGTTGAAGACACTTGATAAGATGATCAAGTCCAATCAAGGCACTTCAGCCATAATCTAGATTCTTCTAGTTATTCTTCATACCAGGAGGTGCTTTCTTGGAAGCATGGAAGTGAACACAGTGGAGGTGATTTATTTTCACCATCCACAAATAGCGTGCAAGGAAGAACTCATACTTCTTAACCCTAAGGATTAGTTCACACAGTTAAGGTAACTAGGATTCATTCACAAAGAATCTTAAAAGCTTGAGTCAAAGGGGAAGCCTTGATATCCTAACAACTTGCACAACAACAGAAGAAGATAACATGAAGAGGAATATCTATGTAATATTCATAATATGCTAGAACCGGACAAGGGTTATTACTACAATGATTAAAAATAAATTGCTTTGTGCATATTTGATTATCCTTGTGATTCAAGATTGAAGATGTTGTATCATATGTTCTAACATCTCTTCATCAGAGGTTTTAAGAATCATGGGAGGGGTTCTACATTTTCTCAGAAGTATCCTAGGCTTTTGACCTAGGATTATTGGCATCTCATCATTTCCTGGAAAGTATTGAGACTTGTCTAGTGGTGATGCATTTTTTTAAGATGGAGATGGAAGACTATGAAGACATCATAATCTTGATGACTACTTTGATTGGTTTATTTCTGATATAAATACTTTAGGGAATTCCATAATGCTCATCATGGAGTTTAGATAGGTGGAAATATTAGCAACTTCGCGAAGACGCCTATACTCAAGGAAAGGTGGAATCCTTGGTACAACTATGGGGTTAGTTTCTAACTAGTCCTTTTGAAGATTCAAACAGTGGCAAGTTTGAATTATTTGGAGAATTACTGGCAGGTATTCATCAATGTGTGAGATTGTTTGGAATAACTACAAAATCAACATAATAGAGATTGTCTACTCAAATTTGGTTGGTGAATCAAGTCTATAAGAGCATGTGACTCTTGTTCTGTAAAAGGAGGAAGTTATTTCAAGTGGCAGAAGAAAGAGCTAATTCAATAACTAGATGTCGAATCATAATGTTCTGACATCTAGTTCAACATCAGAATCTCAGCTGGTGAGATGGCACATCAACTCAAGATAGGGTGATCTACAGGAATAAACAATGACGCTTAAAAAAGACTGCTCTCAGGGCAGTTTGTGGGAGCTATAGGAAGGAGAAGATGTTGCTATATCCATGGCTTAGAGAGTCTAAGTGCGTATTGCTATTGAGCAAGTGGATACATGTAACTTGAAGATAAATTTTCACTTTGTAGATCAAGATATCATTGTGAGAGTTCTGACATACATGAAGAAGACAATATATGGAAATTGGCTTTTTCATATGAGGATTCATGAAGGATGTGATCAAACTATGGCAATTAGTTAATCTTAGAAGTGGATTCGAAGAATCAAGATAATCAGCATGTGGTAGCTGGTGAGTCTTGAGGATTGTCTTAGAAAACGTTACTCTTGGGCAGAAGGGTGATGATTTGAAGACTCAAGGAGACTATTTCTTCTTGAAGGTGGTTGAGAGTTTATTTCTCTCTTTATGGAGTTCTTATTCAAGTTGGTGGCGCAGTATTGATTGAAGTTTCTTTAGTTCTTTGGATTACAATGCTATATTAAGTCTAGTTGGTGGAGCATATTTTCATACCCTAAATTTTTACCCTAAGATATGTACATCATCAGAAGAAATCCTCTGGCTCAAAAAACTAGGCCAACCTGGTTTGAACACTATCCCCATAATGAATTAGGATTCTTGAGTCCCTCAGAGGATTTAGGAAAATGACCAATCATTAATACATAATATTTTCAACCTTTCAATAACTATCAAAGGGTTAAGGAATCTTAAATGATGGGAAATCTTTCAAAGACTGTATAAAAGTCTCAGTGATCTGGGCCCCGAGCCATCACAATTACCAATTAGGGTTTCAGTCAACTAAGCCCTCCAGATGAATTTTTTCATAGAGAAAGGAGCCAAGACCTTCATACATCATCAAAAATGTTTACATGACTTTGACAATCTATTTACACGTATAAAAGGTGCAGGGATCAAGGATTGCAAGATTAGGGTTTCAGAGTGCCCAGATTAGGGTTTCAGACTAATCGGGGAACCAAAAGTCAAACTTTTCATTTAGACAAGAGCCTATGCCATATGGAATGGTTTAAATAGCTCATATACATCATGGAAGTACATTCATAAGGACAAAATACCTCAGAGGATATCCAATCAAAAAATCAGATATCCAAAGGGTATCTTGTGTAATTTCCATCTGGACCAAAAAGTCAAAGTTTGGTTTTTTCACCCAAAATGATCCTCGTGACCTATATTTCAAGAATATATGGTCCATGAATGCATTTGATCTCAAAAAATCAGAAATTTAAAGATAAATTGTAAAAGGGGCAACCTTTGAAACTTAGAAAATTTTCTAAGTTATGGAAAAAAGTGTTCAAGTATCCTACTTCCAAGCATCATAACTTATGATCCAAGCATCAGATTTTGGTGAACCAAAGCCCATATGAAAGATCTCATCACAAACTACAAATTATTCAACTATAATAAACTCCAATTCATTATGGATATTAAGTTGAAGATGGATCAAAATCAAGAAAAATACTGATTTTCAACACTCAGAAAAAACCTACTTAAGTGTAAAATCATCAAAACATCAAAACTTGGAGGGATTTTTCACCAAGTTCCAAGATGATTCAGATCCTTTTTAAAATACCAATGTTATTGCAAATGTTGCCGACAATTTAAAAAACCAATTGGCATTAAAAGATATTGCTTGTGCATGAAGGAATCATGGATCAAAGTGACCTCAACAATCTGCTTTGCAAAAACAAATTTTTCACAAACTTGTGAAATCTGATTTTTGGAAGCAAAGGACAATGTCAAGTGGATTTAAGCATCTAAACAATGATTACAAATATGATCAAACCTTCAAATTCATGATTGCGCCATGGAATTCACCAAAATGGCATTCATAGAATTCAACATTATGCATTTTGATCCAAGGGCCACTAAGCTCCAAAATGACATAATCTTGGATCTCTTGTTCAACAAGAAATAGGTGGACACAATCCAAGTATCAAAATTCTGATGAATGTGAATTTTGTTGCTGCATAGTTGAGGTATTTGAGAATTTCATCATTTCACATGTAAGAGATATTTTTCATAAACAATGACTCACTATTGTGATTTCAGCACTTTAAATCTTAGAGGCCAAGTTAGTCCAACATATTTTCCTAAAAATAGAGACCTCATTCCACCATAAAAATTACACTAAAGCCTCTGATCTCCAAGCTTTCTCTTCTTTGATCTCAAGGACTCAAAACTTAATATTTTGAGCAATCACCATCGGTTTTTGAGTTTGAGCTAGCACAAGCTCAAACTAATTGCTCAAACACATCACATATGATGTTTATGAGGTATTCAAACACTTAGATCACCTCTGAAGCACTTCCAACCCAAAATCACACTTCAAAACCACAAAGAAGCTTGGTTTCTGCAACTTGAAAGTCACAACTTGATCCAGCCATTTGAAATCAAGTCTAAGTGTTCAAACATACTCCATATGGTATAGGGAAGCTGTCCAGATCATCATAACATCTCTATAACACCTCCAGCTTAAAATCACAACTTCAGCTGCAAGCTCAAGTTCAGGTAAGCCACAAACTTGGCTAAATCATGATCCATGCATATGTCATGGCACTATCTTTTTGCCATATGCGCGTAATCATATTCTGAGTAATTCCCCTCAATCAATTTCTCAAAATCATCATATAGAATTTCATGAGTCTCAGGCCAAATTAGGTTCTTTAGTGTTCATCAGTGATTTTGCACTCTACACTTAATATAAATGAAATTAATCATCACCATCATGTTCGTGAGTTAAAATCTAACAAATTAAGGCTTTGATTCATTAGATTTGATGCATATTTCATGAGATGGCATAGATTTTGCAAAACTGGGCAAGAACACCCTTCGCGCGTGTTCTAGAGGGTGTTCTTGGCACCCTATTTAGAAATTCAAAATTTTGAATTTCTATTATTTTGTCAATTGATTCAAAAATTAATTTCTCTCTAATTCAATTGAATTTTTAAATGATTCTTTTTTCATTAAATTTAAAAAAAAATTATTTTATTCCATACAAAATTTCCAAAAAAAAAAAATTTTTTAAAATATTTTGTAAATTTTCAAAGATTTTTTAATTGTTTTAACACATTTTAAAATGATTTTTTCTCTTGATTTTTCAAACACAAATGAATCTCAAGACATTCTATGGATAAAATATGAATTTACACCTTAATCTAAGAAATTTTCTTGTTTTTCCTTAGTGTTTGAAATTTATCAAATATTTTAATATTTTATTTCAAAATAAATATTCAAAATATCCAAAATTAGGGTTTTGAATTGCGTACCCTCAATTTGACTTTTGTCACACTCATGGGCCTCTATTCGAGTGTAAAATCCACCCATTTTTGAAAAATGAACCATTAGGGTTCATCTGATCCATTTTCAAAAACTTGGCGTGATCGCCTTTTTTCACCGTATTAAGTTTCATCTGTGAATCTTTTTCTGTGAATATCTTTACGCATAACCATTTATTTTCTAAAATGAATTTTCAAAATTTGTCATTAGGAAGCCTTTGTGTTTAAGACTCATTCTTTTTGTTTTAAACTTTCTCTGGTTTGTTTTAAAACTCCGTCAGACTTTTGTTTAAGTCCTGAATTCACCAACTGTTTCTTAAACAATTTTTAATCTCTTATACATAGATCATGAGCATTTGCTTACAAATCTCATCTTCTTTTCTTTTTTCATCTTTATGACTAAAGATCTAATACACCAGCAACTAGACTGAGCTTCACTCCAGTGAACTACTTTCTAGGCTATAGGCAGTTTTTTAGCACCCAAGTCCTACTCTGTGTATGAAATCATTAAATAATTAATTAACAAAACAAATTCCATATGCATACTTATGTATAAGACCTATTATTGGCTTTGAGCCATTTTTTCTCTTTCTAACTTCTCGCTGTTTTCTTAAACTTTGTGCTTGCTTAGAATAGAATTGTTTGCCAACATTTTCTTTCTTCACCTCATACTAAGGCAAAGATAATAAAATACTTCTTAATGACAAAGAAAATACAATGTAAAACACATATGTAATCTTTCTCCCTCGGGATTTGGCCTTTACTTCCTAGTGTAACACCCAACTTCATTCTTAATAAAACAACTTAAGAATACTCAAACCATAGCAAATATAATACTAAAAGCTATTAAACACATTCATTGACACCTTTTATTTTTCTGCATGCATCTTTATTATTTATACTTGCATCTCTACTAGAATCTCAGCAATCGGGTTACTATAATCAGGCCTAACTTCTGAATAACTGGAACCAAACTAGGGCAAAATATAGCCTCCCCTTGGGCTTTATTTAAGGACCCTCAGGCCTCTTAAAGGTGCCTTCTCTCAGGCTTAGAAGTTACTCATCCTTCCCCATCCTCCTCTTGGTAATTATCCAAGGACCCATGAGCCTCGTACAGGTAACGTAGCCCCCTCTTAGGCTTAAACACAAGGCCCCTCTCAGGCTTCCTAAAAGCATATGAACAGACCTTATAATCAAATATAATAGTCTCCCTCTCCCTGATGGATGACCAAGCTAGCCTCCTCTTGGGCTTTGTATAATTGAATCCTCCATAGAAAAAAGAATGTTTGATGACCATATCTCACATACATTTCCAACAGACAAAACACTCTTATTACATAGTCAGTCTTCAATAAATTTTCAGCCTCCAATCTTAGGCTTCTATAAGATACAAACAATCAAGAGTCAGTCTCTCACAAATAAGCTTCACACCTGGGCTTCTAAATTAGGACATAGATAAAACTTTCCCAACAAAGTCAGTTTTCATCCTTTAGCTTCAACCTTGGGCTTCAATCAAGGCATGTATGAATCAAATCTCCCCTCTTTAGAGATGACAAATTCTATCTACTGAGTATCTTTTAGCTTCAACCTTGGGCTTAAATCAAGGAACAAACAGTCAAACACTATACAGTCACTCAAAATCAGTCATAACCTTGGACTTTAACTAAGCTAACAACATTTAATACAATCATAGTCTTGGACTTTAACTAAGCTAAATTCCCAACAATATAGTGATAGTATTGGACTCTAACTAAGCTAAAACATCCATCATTTCTTGAGCTATTCAAATCAAGATAACCCATTCAGCTGTCTTGAGCTATACAATTCAGGTCAACCATTCAGTTCTCCTTGAGCTATGCAATTCAGGATACCCATTCATCCTTTCTTGAGCTATGCAAATCAAGATACCATTCATCTTATGCCTTGAGCTATTCAAGAAACTAACCAACCAGTTACAAACAATTATTTTTCATATTTAATCCTAGGCTTTGATCAGGAAACAAACAAACTTTTCAACTTTAATCTTGGGCTTTAATCAAGACACAAAATACAAACTTTTGAGCATCAACATCCTGGTCTTTAACCTGGATACAAATCAACCCTTTCCTCCCAGCTCCAGTGTTTTAGGAGAAACTACGATGCTCTGATCTCTCAATTATCTTTTTGGGGGTACGTAGGCAAAAGGTCGTATGATCTTTGTGAGCACACCAAACAAAAAACAACAATTAGGTTTCTAAAGCTAAGAAAAACATCAGAAAATTATGATGATACAGAAACACAAAAACATCAACATTACCCTATCAATCAACACTCATCTCATACCCATACCCATATCAAAGAAACCCCAATCAATATCAAAAATAACAAATTTTGCACTAATCCAAAAGTTAAATAAGCTAAAGAAGAACCCAAAACCATGTGGGCATCTGTTAAATAACAATATGCAAAACGAGGTGAGTTTAAGATATATTTTCCCTTCCATAACCAGATTCATTAGGAAAAAAATAAGAAATAAGAAAGTAGCAAAAATGCGATAGTTATTAAAGACCACAAAAATCGAGGTACACATATCAAGAACTTTGTCTTGGTATGTGGAAGATGTTCTAACTTGGTGTTAGGAAATTATCTGGTTTGGATATCATTGATGAAGGATGATTGTGTTCTGGTTCTGGAGCTTATTGCCTACATTATTACCTAAGGAGAATGATGAAATAAAAGGTCTGCCTTGGATGGAGAATGTAGAGAAGACTTAAGTAGATAAGGTATTGTTTGCTTGGAAGTCTGCATGTGGATAATCAACAACTGATCAGGAGTATTCCAGATTATCATACAGGAGAATGATAGGAATGTCTGCCTTTGAAGAGTTGTGTGATTGTCTATTTTTTAAAATCTTGTGGAAGGACTTAGTCTAGCAAACCATGATTTTCTAAAGCATGTGTCCAGTATCTAACACTGATGGGAGGAAAACAAACTGGTTTTGATGTTATTCCAACAGTTTGTTACTATGAGGATGGAGATCCTCATGTACCTCACAGATAGCATGATGGTTTTCATGTGTGAGTGACTGCTATTTCTTGTTAGAAGGGATAGTGGTTCCAAAATGAATGTGCTTCAGTAGGTGGCTGGACAGAGAGTGCTTCTTTTGAAGACATTGAAGATGTGCCTTATGTTTTTCATTTATTCTTACACAAGTGCTCATGGGGGAAGATTGTCTTAGATATGGGGAGTTGCCTCTTGATTTAAGGATATACTACAGGGGTGCAGTCTACACCAAGCTTGGGGTGAGTTTCAAGCATATTTTTCCATCCAGGAGGGATGAAGATGTCAAGTGTCATGTCTTGACATTATATGGTTACAAGTTGGAGGAGACTTGGCAATACATAATATATTATTCTTTTTGGATGCTTTAAGAATCATTGACCAGTCTGTGAGAATTTATTTTTCTCTACAAATTCTTGTGAAGATACTCTGGATATGTTAATTCAGCAAAAGGACCAGTAAAAGTAACGACATTATCTGACAGGATGTCAAGACATTATCTTAGAACATGTTTGCATGTAACTGGTTTTCTTTGGACGGTGCTCTTAAAAGAAGAAATGGTCAACAGTCTTGGCCGGTGCGCTATTAGTGGAGTTATTGGCTCTTTGAATTGACTAGTGTTTTAATTGACGGTTCGCTGCTTTCAAAGAATATTGCTTGCTATAAATTGGATTGTTGTGACATTTCTTGGTCTCATATTTTCCTTCTTTCAAGTGAAGTACTCGATGGCATTTTTACAAATCTGGATGAGCTGTTCCTGGATTTGGAGCTGTCTTGGTTACGTTTGCCAAGTTTTGGCTAAAAAGGGGGAGAAGAATTGTGTTAAGGTTATTGGGTTAATTCAAGTCGTGGTAGTGCAAGAATGGTGAAAAGGGAAGATGATGTTCTATCATTCTTATTTTATTTCTACATGTTTGTGTCTTGCGATCTGAGTTATGAAACAGGTTGTGTCTTGTGATCTGAGTTACATTTGTTGTATACTCTGTGTTAAGAGCTTAAACTTCACTTCTTATTAATTGTTCTCTTATTCCAAGAA
This sequence comes from Lathyrus aphaca, assembly GCA_963966055.1. Taxonomy (NCBI): domain Eukaryota; kingdom Viridiplantae; phylum Streptophyta; class Magnoliopsida; order Fabales; family Fabaceae; genus Lathyrus; species Lathyrus aphaca. Next base: position 354,963,460 of record OZ014521.1, on the reverse strand, counting down.
GTAGAAGATTTATTATTCAAAGACAAATGATTGAGGGAGAGCATGCTTCAAATCCCTCCTCATACTACCAACAAGCATGAAGAATTCAAGGAGTAGGTTTTAGCCAAAATTTGTCAAAAGGGGGAGATTGAAAGCTCCTAGTGTTTGATAGAATTGTGGTAAAACCTAATGGTGAAGAAAAACTACAGAAGTCAAAGATGTCGAAGAATATGTCTTATCATGTTAATAGGACATTATGAACTATTACTTCAACAAGTTTAATTCCGTAACGAATCTTTTCATGATTTGTTTCACTCCTAAAAGACTGGATCAATGAGCAAAGACTGAAGGCCCAAGTAACAGCAGAAGACTATATATATGAAGAGTTAGACCTAGGGTTAATTATGCCTTATGTAAAAATTGTAACCTAGTTCTCTTTTGTAAAATAAGGGTTTAGGTTTTGAGAGTCATTGGCTCTTAGGGTTGTAGTTCCCCTCTGTAGTATGGGATGCAGAGAGGACGACATAAGTGCATGTACACTACCAGAGCCTTTAGGTAATGGTTTGTGTATTGTTCTTGGAAGAAGCTTTTAAGCATGTCTAATATAACTTGTAGGTTAAGAAACCGTGACAGGTTCTGTGATGAAAGAAGATATATGCAACACATGTTGTGAATAATGTGAGTAGGTTCTCTTATCAGAGTTATAAATGACAAGAGTTTAGTTTTGGTAAAGATGTTCATTAGGGTAGTGATTAGGATACAAAGTTGTAAATGAGAGAGTTTAACTTTGTGACAATACTACAATTTAATGGAGTCTTCATCTTGGATTGGTATCCTCCAGATGTAGGTTTGTAAACACCGAACTGAGTCCACAATTATTGTGTTCTTTATATTCTGCATATTTACAATTTTTCTATATTGTGTTCTTGACTAAGATGTCCCAACATGTTGTCTTGATATTTGTTGGTATTTGTGATGCAATACTTCAAAACAACAGTTGTGTAATTCTCTTGTTTCCTAAAGTGCAGTAATCATTGTGTTAACATTAAGATATGACACTGGAGTATCTGCATAACCATAATTACATTGTCTCATGCAACAAAGTTAGAGAGATAGTAAAAAATTAAGAACTTTATGCAGAAAAAAATTCAAAAGAAAAAGTTTTAATAATAGCAGTGTCCCACTAGACATGCCAATTTGTTCACCGTAAAAATTGGTAAAATAAACTCTGGTCTCCAAAAAAATGGTTAACTTAACAGGATGGACCAGTGAATCCTAGGACATGTGCTATTTGTTAAATTATGTTTGCAAAATGATGGACACTTCGACAATGTTCATTATTTGAGAATATTTGTTGAAAGTTCAAGATAATCAAATAATGCTTGTAAACAAAGTGCAATAAAGAGTTTCAACACAAATTACAATGAAAAAGTAATTGATAAATTATAAAATAACTTTGATTGAAATGAAAATTGTGATTCACACATACATTCTCAATGAAACTTGTTTCTCAGACACACTTAAATATTTTGAGTGGTTTATGAGTATTTGTACAATGATTGAACACACAGAAATCTACATTCAAAGACTCATATATATATATATATATATATATATATATATATATATATATATATATATATATATATATATATATATATATATATATATATATATATATATATATATATATATATATATATATATATATATATATATAAAATAACCGCTATTAACGACTTTTTCTTCAAAAATTGACACGTCTTCGCTTCCATGCTTCCAATTCGTCACAACTTTACACGCATCTTTTCAAAGAAACAGATAAGGACAAAAGACAGTTATTCATCCTTATTCAAAATTCAAACTTTCATCGAACGCAACCTTAGTATTGCATCAGTTGAAATCACAAATGAAACTTCTATGTCCAAAACTAAAATTTCCTTCTCTTATTGAAGGACTTCTTTGACTAAGACCTCAGAAATATCTTCTATCAAAGTCATAACACTTCTCAAAAATACTTTTACTCTTCATACTCAATCAAATCTTTGGCGTCGAAATCTCAGTCTAACACATATTCATATTTAGTTTTAATTTTCATCCTTAATTTAAAATATATATTAAAAATGTGACGTTAAATAAAAATATCATCATTAAAGAAATAGTCACAATTCGATTATATTAACTAAATTTAAATTGAAAATAAAATAAAATAAAAGCAACTCAATCGTATTTATTGAATATATAGTTCACTTTACCTGATTCGCCCCCGGTTTCATGGCTAAAAATTAAAATGAATAGCTTCCCACGTATTGGCTTGGTACAAACACAAACTTATTTTGTGATTTTTGGAAGAGAAGAATCTAACTTATCGACAAAAAATATAATGATATTAAAGCGGATCATAGTTCATAATTTTCGTGTATATATGATACAAAATACAAATATAAATATAAATATCTTCTACCTAGTGGAATATGTCTTTTCTTTATCGAATAACCACTTGATGAAGCTACTACTTCTAGTGGAGGCTCCAATATGTAACTTGCCAGAATATAAATGTTACAAAAAAAGTTGTTTATTTATGTAATAAAGAAAGACTTTATTTTAATTTTTCCTTGGATATTTAATTATTTTTTAATCTTTTACTTTGATTTATTTTTATCTTTTTCATTTCAATTTTTTTTTTGGAATTTTAATCTTTCTTTAAATCTAAGATCAAATTTTAAGGAACAATTTCATTACACACCACAAAAAGTTGGGTAATATACCTTCAACTAATCCACTAATATCATATCATTTTATTATATTTAATTATTTATTTAATAATTTAAATTTTGTAGATTTCCAATGCAATATAGTTTAATTTACTCAATGTGTAACTCTATCCAATTTTTTGAAATGGGTAGATAAGAATTCACCCAAATTTTGACATGATACTATGTGTGATGAGAGTTATTGTCCTATTTTAAAAAAATCATGTTATTTTTGTTTTGTTTTTAATAATTTAATTATATTAAAAATAACATATTTTATTAATAATAATATCTTAATTATACTAATAATAACATATATAATTAATAGTACATATTTAATAGATTTCATTATAATATGTTTTTCCCCAATTTTGAAACCCTAATCCTATTGTGATAAATTGTCAAACCTTAAACCTGTAACAACATTTGAATTGGAGATTCTAGTTGTAAGTTCATCCTCGATAAACATAAAACATTTAATTTGTTTGTCTTCAACAATCATAATTTTTATCGTGTTCGTGATATGAGTTTCTCAACAACACACGAGAATGGTTATAGTGATGAGTGTGATTTAGATCTTATTGTTGATGTAAATTGAATGACAATTCTTCCCAATTAGGCAATAAAAAAATCTTCTTATATTATTAAGTGATTAAGTGATGTTGAATATAAGATAGAGAGGTTTTCAACTTTTAAAAAAAATACTAAATTTGAGCTAAGGGTGATGTTTAAAGATAAGTTGTATATTAAAGATGCTATAAAAGAATATGTAATGAAGAATAAGAAGAATGTTGTCATAAAAAAATGACAAAAAGAGAATGGTCGTAAGATACATGAAAGGTTGTCCTTTTTTTATATAAGATTCAATATGAAGATTTTCTATCAATTTCAAAGACTTGTTAACTTCACTAATGAACATAATTGTCATAAGACAATTAAGAATAGAAAAAAAAAAAACTGATTGGTTAGTTCGGAAATTTGTGTATACACCAAGATACAATCCTGATATGATATCTAAAAGGTTTATTGCATAAGCCATTCATGAGTGAGATGTGAAGTTGTCAAATGACCAAGCTTACAGAGGTAAGACATGAGCAATAGATGATTCAATTGGCTAGTCAAGAATAATTCACACATTTAAGGAGTTATGTTGAGGAGTTTATAAAGTCAAATCCAAACTATATAATTAAAATTTAGTGTGATGTTTTTGTCGGTGGTCTTGTATTTGAGATGATATATGAGATAATATATATGTATATGATTGGAAGCATGTAAGGCAACCATATGCAAACACGTGTAAATCTCTAATTGGGTTTGATGTGTGTTTTTTAAAATGGAATTTTAGAGGCCAATTGATAGTTGTTGGTAAGCATGGGAATAACAAGATGATACAAATAACATATACAGTTCTAGAAGCTGAAAGAAATGAGTTATGGCAATGGTTCCTAAAATTATTATTCATTGACTTATAATCCATCAAACACAAGATTTAAAGATTTATATTATATCAATAAAAGGTTTATTTTATCATTATAATGTGTATTTCATTATGTTTATGTAACCTTATTTTTTCATACCTTAATTTAGGATTCGGTATCGACTATTCTAGACACAACCCAATACATTGAACATAAATTATGTGTTAAAATTTTATATGGAAACTAGGAAAATATTCGTGCTTCCGCACGGATAAAATTATTTGATGCGGTATAAATATATTTAAATGTGCATTAGAATTATAAATGTATTTATATGAGTATTTAAATTTGAAATTAACTATTAATTTTTAAATGAACAATAATTATATAAATTCAATTGTATTAAAATACAAATAGAAAAAAGGGACTCGTGAGATGAAAAAATATTTAATATTTGATAATAATGATTTTATCTTTCAAATTAAGATAATTATTGGTTAAAATAAAACATGCATTATGTTTATAGTGACCCATAAAGAATATTTGATTTAATATAAAATGTATTTATATACAAATGTAAATTTTGATGGAGAAAGATAAATGTTAAAAATGTATTTAGATACAAATTAATGTTTTCTTAAATACAAATGTAAAAAATGATTCGTGAGATGAAGAATGATCAAAAAAATAAATTTTGATGTGATAATGACCTGTGAGATAAAGAAAAATATTTGATGTGATATAAAATGTATTTAGATACAAATGCAAAATTTAAAATGATATACTTAATTGTAAAATAAAAAAAAATCATATAAATTAAATTGTATTAAATAATTATATAAAATGATAAAAAAAGAATTATGAGATGGAGAAAGAAAAAAATATTTAAAAATAAGAATTTTATCTCTCAAATTAAGATAAATGTTGATTAAAATAAAATAGATATTATGTTGATAGTGTCCCGTGAGATAAATAAATTTTGTATTTTATTCAAATAAAAAAATAAATTATTAGTATTTTTAGTGATAATAAATAAATGGAGAAAAAAATTAAAATGAAATTGAGAAAATGTGGGAAAAAATATGAGAAAGATTTAAAATTTGAATGAAGAGAGAGAATTAGTGCATGTAATATTTAATTGTAATTTAATTGGCGGAGGATGATAAATGAATGCCACTTGTCATGATATGGTAGGAAATGAGAATGAAAAAAGTAAACATTAGTTGATTACTAAAATGTCCTTTTAGTGTAAAAAATTTATAGTGAAAGGACAATTTTGGAAGTTCATGCAATTGAGTTTTAAAAGATAGATAAATAGACTAGAGGAAAAAATTATAGATTTATGTGTTGCGCATGTATAAATTCTCATTTTGTTTTGATGATGACAACTGTCAAGCGGTATAAAAGATAACAACTCCAAAAGTAAAACGACATTTAGTGTTAATGATTCAAGAAAGATAATAGACTAGAGGAAAAAATTATGGATTTATGTGTTGTGCATCTATAAATTCTCATTTTGTTTTGATGATAACAACTGTCAAGCGGTATAAAAGATAACAACTCCAAAAGTAAAGCGACATTTAGTGTTAATGATTCAAGAAAGTTCTTGGTAACAATTGTCAAATGGGGAGTTGATTACAACTATCTAGTGGTTCATGGTGATGACATCCAAATAAGATATAAAAAATCTCATCAACCAGATAATTCAAGTTTTAGCTTAAGTGCTAGATAACGTTGAATCAAGTAGAAAATATTGAAGTCGTGAAGTTATGAAAGAGTTAAAGTGTGAAAGCTTGTCTAGTCCTGCACTTAGCACTTTAGTTTGATTGAGCCTTAAACATGCAATGAGAGATGTAGGATGTGGAATCAATGTTTACAAAAATCAATATGATGTAATGGGTTCAGGAGTTACAACAAATAGTTCTAGTAAATTTGATTGCGACGAGAGTAATGGTAATGAAATTGTTTTCCTCTTTTTTTTCTTCCTTAGAGGAGCAAGGTCATTGATGGTGACTATGAGTACTATTTAGTGGTGGAGTTGACACTATTAGTTCTATTTTTTTATAGTGGGTAGTGTGGTGTCTTTTCATAAAAAACTATTTACATATACAATTGGAGATGAATATAATGTTCAATTAGAGCTCTGGACTAAGGCCGAGAAAGTCAGTTTGTTGATGTCGCAGAGGATAAGAGACGAATTTTTATATATCTACACAAGTGTTATTTTAAACATGGGATTAGGGATCACAATAATTGTGTTTGAGTTAAAGGCCTTATAGATCGTCAATATGGCCCTTCCCAACTACATCTGAATAATTGGGATCTCTTTAGGGTGTTTGGAATTCTATGTAAGTTTATTAGGATCATGCATACGATAATAGTCGTGAAATATGAGGCAGGATCCTTCAACAAGAAGAAAAACCCTCCCAACTTGATGACTCAGACTGCAAAAAATAGGAAATTAGTGGATGATGATCATATCATCTAGGCGATCCTACTTTCGATTGTAAAGCAAGCCTGTCTTTGTGAGGCGTAATCTTTACCTTGGGCTAAATACATAAAGTTGCGAAAGAGAAAATCCACATTGACCTGGAGGCGGGCACCTCAATATTTTTTGAAGATAAGGGTACTTAGGTGGTCATGTAGTCTCTCCCCATCAAATAACATCTTCATTGTATCCTTCTGGTGGTGGGGTATTGAATTTGGGATTGAGAGTGTGTTGGGATGAGTGGGATTTGTGTTTTTTGGTATTTTGATGATTTTCTGATGTTTTTGATAGGTCTGAGAACCTATTGTTGTTTTTTGTTTGGTGTGCTCGCAAAGATCTTACGAATTTTCCCCTATGTACCCCCAAAAAGATAATTGAGGGATAAAAACATCGTAGTTCCTCCTAAAAGGCTAGATCTAGGAGAAGAGACTGATTTGTATTCTAGTTAAAGCATAGGATGATGATGCTCAAATGGTTTGTATTTGTGTCTTGATCAAAGCCCAAGATTGAAGCTGAAAAGTTTGTAACTGATACGGGTGCTTAAATTGCATAGCTCAAGGCATAAGATGAATATGGTATCTTGATTTTCATAGCTCAAGAAAGGCTTAATGGGTACCCTGTATTGCATAGCGTAAGGAGGACTAAATGATTGACCTGAATTGCATAGCTCAGGAAAGCTGAATTTGGGTGGTGATATGATTGGTGGAAAGTGATCTTAGTTATAGTCTAAGTGTATGACTGAAGAAAATTAGCTTAGTTAAAGTCCAAGACTATGATTGTATTGTTGTTATTAGCTTAGTTAAAGTCTAAGACTATGACTGTAATGTTTGATTGAATGTAAAGTGTTTGTCTTTTGTGCCTTGATTGAAGCCCAAGGTAGAAGCTAAAAGAGACTCAGTAGAGAGAATTTTTCATCTCTAAAGAGGGGAGATTGATTTATATGTGCCTTGATTGAAGCCTAAGGTTGAAGCTAAACAAATAATACTGACTCTATGGGGAAAGTTTTATCTGTGTCTTGATTTGGATGCCCATGTGTGAATCTTATTTGGTAAGAGACTGACTCTTGACTTATTTGTATCCTGAATGAAGCCCAGGATGGTAAGCTGACTTTAGACTGACTCTGTATGAAGAGTGTTTTATCTGTTGTTTGATAAAAGGTTTAAGGTCATCAGACATTCCTTTGTATGTGGAGTTTCAATCGTACAAATCCCAATAGGAGTCTATCTTGGTCATCCATTGGGGAGAGGGAGACTATTGTATGTGTTTGATTCTAAAGGATCTGTTCCTATGATTTTAGGAAGCCTTGAGGGCCCTTGTGTTTAAGCCCAAGAGGAGACTATGCTACCTATAAGAGGCCCATGTATCCTTGAAAAAAGCTCAAGAGGAGGTTGGGATGATTTTCAAAGAAGAACTTCACCGGGAAACTTCTTATCTCTATAAACCCCTAATAAGTTGTAAAGAAAAATCCTAAGTTTGAGTTTGAATAGTGTATCTGTTTGGATGAAGATAACCTAACTACTTAGAGATTCTAGCATATGCAAATATATGAAAATGAAATGCATGCAAACAAAATAAAATGTGTCAGTGAATGTGTTGAACATTTTTTAGTATGTCATTGCTATGGTTTAAATATTCTTAAATGTTTTTTAAGAATGATGTTGGGAGTTACACTGGGAAGCAAAGGCCCAAAATCCCGAGGGAGAGAGATTACAAATATGTTTTATATTGTATCCTCTTATATGATTAATTAGTGTTTTATTATCTTTGCTTTAGTTTGGGGTAAAAAAAGATAGATTTAAATAGAAAACCCTAATCTAACAAGCAAATAGAAGTTTAAGAAAACAACGAGAAGTTAGAGGGAGAAATGATGGCTCAAAAGCCAATAATATGGGTTATACATAAGGATGCCTATGGAATTTGTTTTGTATTTTATTATCTTGTGATTTTATATACATGGTAGGGCTTTTAAAGAAAAGTTACCTACCTCCTAGAAAGTAGCTCCACCTAGTTGTGAAGCTCAATCTATTGCAGATGTATTAGATCTTTAATTTGAGAATATGAAAAAGGAAATAGGAGATTGAGAAACTGTTTAAGAAAACAGTTAGAGGGATATCAGGACTTATACAGATGTCTGACGGAGTTTTAAAACAGACCGAAGAAAGTTTAAAACAGAAAAAATGCCTAAACATAAAGGATTACCCATGACACATTTTCAGAATTCATTTTGATTAAAAGAATGTTATGTGTAAAGAAATTCACAGAAAGATATTTACAGATGAAAATTCAATGCGGTGAAAAAAGCGATCGCGCCAATTTTTTTATTTAAAATGGATCAGATGAACCCTAATGGTTCATTTTTCAGAAAAGGATGGGTCTTACACTCTAATAGAGGCCCATGAGTGTGATAAAAATCAATTTGAGGGTGATAAAAATCAAAACCCTAATTTTGATATTTTAAACATTTATTTTTGAATAAAATGATTAAAATATTTGATAAATTTCAAACATAAGTGAAAAACAAGAGAAATTCTTGGATCAATGTTTGAAAATTCATATTTTATCCATATAATGACTTGAGATTCATATATATTTGAAAAATCAAGAGAAAGAATATTTTTAAAATGATTAAAAACAACTAAAAATAAATTCTTTACAAAAATATAAAATATATTAAAAATTATACTTTTTGTGATTTTTTATGGAATAAAATAATTAAACATTTTTTAGAATTAATGAAAAAAAATCATTCAAAACTCAAAAGAATCAGAGAGAGAATAATTTTGGAATCAATTAAATAAAATTTGAAAATTCAAATATTTAAAAATCTAAAAAAGGTGCCAAGAACACATAATGAACACGCGCGTGTTCTTCATGTTGCCTAGAAATGTGATTTTTGCATAATCTAAGCTATCTCACTGAATATGCAATGAAATTGAATGAAATAAATACCAAACTTGTGTGGATTTAACCCACGAACATGATGGTGACAGTTAATTTCATTTATTTTAAGTGTAGAATGAAAAGTCGATGATGAACATTAAAGAACCCTAATTTGGCCTAAGCCTCATGAAATTCTTCTTGATGATGATTTTGTGAAATTGATTGAGGGAAAACACTTAGAATATAATTACACACACATGGTAAAAAGATAGTGCGAGAAAATATGCATGAATTGAGAGATGTCCAAGTTTGTGGCTGACTTAAACTTGGAGCTACACTAGCTGAAATGATTTTGATCTGGAGGTGTTACAGAAGACCTGTGATGATCTGAAAAACTTCCTTGGATGATATGGAGTGTGTTTGAACACTTGGAATTGATTGCAAATGGTTGGATAAAGTTGTGGTCTTCAAGTTGTAGAAACAAGGTTTCTTGGAGGTTTTGAAGGGTGATTTTGGGTTGGAGGTGTTTATGGGTTGGTTCAAGTGTTTGAACACCTCAAATACATCATATGTGATGTATTTCGGCAATTAGATTGAGTTAATAATTGCCACTATAACACCCCAATTTAATTGTTTAAATTATTTATTCGGTTAATAGAAATTGTTGTGTGTAGTCGTGCCTTATTGGAAGTTACATATCCTTAGAGAAGGGTGGAGGTGTTGAGATGAAGGAAAATGTGTCGAGTAAGAAGAATTATATTATTGGAATTGATATAAGTTTAATAATTTATATTAATATGTGAAATAATTTAATTAGAGGAATACCAAGTGGAAAGTATATGTTGGTAAATAAGTGAAAGGTTACTGAGGGCAAGATGGGGATTCTATTATTAGGGGTCCAATGGATATGTTGGGATATTAGAGAAAGAGAACATCCAGTTCGTGAAAAGTAATCATGGAATTTTGGGAGAGTATGAACAGAAGAAGGAAGAAGGAAGTTAGGGCAAGAGGAGAGGAAAAGAATTTCGTCAAGAGAGAAATTCTTCGTCAAATTAAGGTAAGGGTGAGATCTCTTTCATCTTTTAAGGGTAATATGATATGAATGTTAGGGAAAAAAATCCTTAGGTATGTTAGTGGGATTGGATGATTAAATAATTGATGAATGTGATATGAAATTGAGGGATTTATGAAGTTTGATTCGTATGATTTTGTTGGTATTGATGATTGTGGAAATTCTGGTGAAAAACGGGGATTAGGACTGGTATTCTACCATAATTTAGGGTGAGAGTCGCAGAGGAAGAGTGTAAAAATCACAAGGTTTTTCTGCTGATTTCGTGTTGCTCGCTTAGTGAGGGGCTGCCCGCCTAGCGAGCTATTGGAAAATTTTGCCTCTTCGAGGAAGTGACTTGCTAGGGGGTTGCTTAAAGGGACATGGGAGTGAGAAAATGTGTTTTTAATTCATTAAAATTCCTGAAAAATTGTGTTTTATAATTTAGGAGAGTTGGTATGTTGTTGATGAAGTGTGAGCAGGTCAATAAGAGTTATATGTGCATTTTGTTAATGTTGAGTGTGATTATGTGAAATACATGAATGGATGGATGTGTATATGTGTTAGGTGAGTTGTTGTTGTATGTTGTCGTTACTAACTTGTCATAGTGTGTTGTCGTTAAGTCGTCATGGTATGAACTTGTTGTAGTAGAATATTGTTTCATAGTGATTATAACATGTTGTTATAGTTATGGTTGCATGATTGAATGGGATAAAGAGTTTGAGTTGTAGTAGTAACATAATGAGGTATGTTAGCTAAAAGTCAAGTAATGGTTGAATGAAGTTGATGTAATGAGGAATAGGTAGGTAGGTGTTATTGTTGTTGTTTCACATTGTTGTTGATGTTGTTATATGATGTTGTTGATGTTATTATATGTTGTTGTTGTTGCACATTGTTGATGATGTTGTTATATGATGTTGTTGATCGTGTTATATGTTGTTGTTGTTGCACGTTGTTGATGATGTTGTTGATGTTATTATATGTTGTTGTTATTGTAAGTTGTTGTTGATGTTTACGCACATTGTAATTGATGTTGTTGCATGAGGTAGTTGTCGTAGACATTGCATATTGTCATTGATGGTGCATGACATGTGCATAGTTGGGGATGGTGTACCAAGGTAAGGTACTAATATCCATCAGAATTCCTAAGGGAATCATTATGTTGTTAGTGAGGTCATGAAATAGGGACCGTACGTGACCATGAAACAAGGGTCGTGGGTGTGATCATGAAAGAGTGATCATAGAGGACCATGAAATAGGGGTCTAGAGTTCTGATGGGAATTTGATCATGAAACTGAGATTGATAAACGGTACCACATGCATTGAGTCTATGATTGAGTCTCATTTGCATGCATTGTTGTTGATGTGTATGGTGTGGGTGCGTTGTTGTTGATGTGTAAGATGTGGATGCACATGTTGTTGATGTGTTTGTAATAGTTGTGTAGTTGGGTTGTGATTCTTGTTATGATAAATATGTCATTGTTGTACTTATGTGATATATGCCTAATGTTTATATCATCTTTCTCTTTTAATTGATTTAAGAATCTCACCCCTTCTGTTTGAATTTTACCCCTATGTTGGTAACGTGCAGGTGATCAGGAATAGTAGAATCCATGGTTGCTGAAGTTGGTGTACTTCACGTTAGAGGAGTCAACTTTGATATGTACTTTGGGGTGTTGGGGACGATGATTGTTATTTTTTTGTTTATTTGTTTTAAGAAACCGCTGCGAGTGAAATATTTGTAATATGTATCAATTGAGTCGTGTTTTTGAAGTAAATGTGACACTCGGGATTATTTTATATTTAAATTACTCTGATAAATAATTGAAATTTCGTGGGGATTATTTTGGGTGTAACAAAGTGGTATCAGAGCTGGTCGGTTCGTCCGGACAGGTTGCATAGTTGCGTTGTTCTCTAGTATGCAACATGTGTGTGAAAACACAGTCGGTACTTGTTTTGTTTTTCATTGCAGGTTGGGAATGAAACAAGTGGGGGAGAAGCGTCTACTTCTTTTGGATATTCCAGTTGTTATGTTATTGGATAGTGTGTCGCTGCAAGAGGGAGTGTTGCGTTTTACTGTTCAACTATTTAGAGAATAGTGATACCCTTGAAGGAAGATGGTCAGGTGTTCTTGTTGTTCGCTTCCTTGTGAAGTGGAAATTCTAGTGAAAAACAATAATTAGGACTGGTATTCTACCATAATTTAGGGTGAGAGTCGCAGAGGAGGAGTACAAAAATCGCAGGGTTTTTCTGCTGATTTCGTGTTGCTCGCTTAGCGAGGGGCTGCTTGCTTAATGAGCTGTTGAAATTTTTTGCCTCTTTGAGGCAGTGACTCGCTTGCTTAGAGAGACGTGAGAGTGGGAAAATATGTTTTTAATTCATTAAAATTCCTGAAAAATTGTGTTTTATGATTTAGGAGAGATGGTATGTTGTTTATGAAGTGTGAGCAGGTCTATAAGAGTTATACGTGCATTTTGTTAATATCGAATGTGATTATGGGAAATACATGAATGAATGAATGCATATACGTGTTAGGTGAGTTGTTGTTGTATGTTTTCGTTGCTAACTTGTCACAGTGTGTTGTTGTTAAGTCGTCATGGTATGAACTTGTTGTAGTAGAATATTGTTTCATAGTGATTATAACATGTTGTTGTGGTTATGGTTGCATGATTGAATGGGTTACAGGGGTTGAGTTGTGGTATTAACATAATGAGGTATGTTAGCTAAAAGGAAATTAATGGTTGAATGATGTTGATGTAAAGAAGAATAGGTAGGTGTTATTTTTGTTGCACATTTTTGTTGATGTTGTTATATGATGTTGTTGATGTTGTTATATGTTATTATTATTGTTATTGTTGCACGTTGTTGATGATGTTGTTATATGATGTTATTAATGTTGTTATATGTTGTTGTTGTTATTGCACGTTGTTGATGATGTTATTGATGTTGTTATATGTTGTTGTTGTTATACGTTGTTGTTGATGTTGATAGATGTTGTTGATGTTGATAGATGTTGTTGATGTTGATGTTGTCGTACGTTGTAATTGATGTTGTTGCATGAGGAAGTTGTCGTAGACATTGCATATTGTCATTGATGGTGCATTCCATGTTCATTGTTGATGATGGTGTACCAAGGTAAGGTACTAATATCCATCCGAATTCCTAAGGGAATCGTTATGTTGTTGGTGAGATCATGAAATAGGGACCATACGTGACCATGAAACAGGGGTCGTGGGTGTTATCATGAAAGAGTGGTCATACTTGACTATGAAATAGGGGTCTAGAGTTCCGACGGGAACTGGATCATGAAACAGGGATCGATAAATGGTACCACATGCATTGAGTCTATGGTTGATTCTCATTTGCATGCATTGTTGTTAATGTGTATGGTGTGGGTGCGTTGTCGTTGATGTGTATGATGTGGATGCATATGTTGTTGATGTGTTTGTTGTAGTTGTGTAGTTGGGTTGTGATTCTTGTTGTGATAAATATGTCATTGTTGTACTTATGTGACATATGCCTTATGTTTATATCATCTTTCTATTTTAATTGAGTTAAGAATCTCACACCTTGTGTTTGAATGTTACCCCTATGTTGGTAACGTGCAGTTGATCAAGAATAGTAGAATCCATGGTCGGTGAAGTCGATGTACTTCACGTTAGAGGAGTCTTCTCTGATACGTACTTTGGGGTGTCAGGGACGACGATTGTTATTTTCTTGTTTATTTGTCTTAAGAAACCGTTGCGAGTAAAATATTTGTAATACGTATCAATTGAGTCGTGTTTTTGAAGTAAATGTGACACTCAAAATTATTTTATATTTTAATTACTCTGATAAATAATTGAAATTTCATGGGGATTATTTTGGGTGTTACAGCCACAACTCAAAACCCGATAGTATTTGCTCAAAATGTCAAGTTTTGAGTCTTTGAGAGTGAAGAAGAGAAAACTTAGAATTTAGAGGATTTGGAGTGATTTTTATGATCAAATGAGGTCTTTATTTATAGGAAAATATGTTGAAATTGCTTAGCCTCCAAGTCTTGAAGTGATAAGCTTTGGCTTAAATGATCATTTCTTATGAAAATGTCTCTTACAAAAGGCATGATGAGATGATTTCATAGAGTAGCCAGTTGCAGCTTAATTCAAATTCTTCAGATTTTTTGATCTTGGATTGTGGAGACATGTATTTAATTGATCAATATATCCAAGCATATGCCATATTGGAGCATGGTGACCATAGGATCAAAATGCATATGTGTTGAAACTCATAAATGCCATAAATGGAAATTCCTTGGTGCAATCATGAATTTGCAGGTTTGTAATGATTGCTTTGATGCTCTTGGCCACTTGATCTGATCTTGGGACTCATTGGAATCATATGGCAAATTTGATCAAAACTGATTTTTCAAAAACAGTTGTGACATGGTGTGTTTGATCCATGATTTCTTCCTGTTCAAGCAAGATCTTTTCATGCTAATTGGTTTTTTGAATTGTTGGTAACATTTGTGATAACATTGGTGTTTTCACAAGGATATGAATCAACTTGGAACTATGTGAAAAAAGCCTCCAAGTTTTGGTGTTTTGACTGATTTTTTACTTAGGCAGATTTTGTGTAAGTGTTGAAAGTTCCAATATCTTGATTTTGATCAATCTTCAACTTAAAATCCATGATGAATTGGAGTTTTGTGTAGTTGTATCATTTTTAGTTTGTGGAAAAATATTTCATTTGAGCTTTGTTTCACAAAAATATGATGTTTGGATCACAAGTTATGATGCTTGGAAGTATGGTACTTGCACACTTTTTCTTATAACTTTTAAATTTTTCTAAGTTTCAAAGTTTGCCCCTTTTGCAAGTTATCTTCAAATTTCTTATTTTTTTTTATAAAATGTATCAATGGACCATATATTCTTGTAATATATGTCATGAAGATCATTTTGGGTGAAAAAGTTGAACTTTGACTTTTTGGTCCATATGGAAATTACATTGGATACCCCTGGTTTTTCTGATTTTTGACTAGACATCCTCTGAGGTATTTTGAACTTGTGAATCGACTTTCATTATGTATATGAGCTATTTAAACCATCCCTTATGGTATTGGCTAATGTCCAGATTAAAATTTTGACTTTGGGTTCCCCGATCAGTCAGAAACCCTAATTCATGGCACTATGAAACCTTAACTTTGAAATCCTTGATCTCTGCATCTCTTGAACTTGTAGATGGCTTGTCAAAGTCATATAAACTTTTATTGATGACATGCAGAGGCCTTGGTGTTAGACAATGGTGCGAATCTAGAAGGGGGGTTGAATAGACCCCTTTTAAAATATTTTCACCTTTAAAAAATTAATGTAAAAATGATTGGCAGAAGTTCCCCGGAAAAATTCACGTTTAAATTATTTTAAGTCACCGATGATCAGATATGCATTATCAAACCAAATGGGATAATGAAGATGAATTAATTAATCAATACCAAGCAAATTAATCTCTCAAATTTGATACAATTGATTAACCTACTACCAACAATGTATAGAGTAAAGAAATGGGCACAACAAACAAGAAATAATGCATTTTGAATTTTATCGAACACTTGGTGTGTACACCACACTTAGTGTGTTTTTCCAAATAATGTAGTGCATAATTTTTCTAATATTTCTATGTAGTTTTGATAGCAACAATTTCACAAACACTTGGTGTGCACTAAACTATGCAAAACATAATTTTCAAAACACCACTATTTCAACATGTGAAGAAAATTTACCGAAAGAAAAATGAAAAGGACACACGAATTTGTTTAGGCAGTTCCCCTACCGTCCTCGCTAAAGGTACCTCTGCCCCCAATTCAAAAATCAAATTGGGACTTTTTTTATTAAAATTTCAATGTTTATACAAAGAGAAAATAAGAATAACAAACCAATCCTAATTGTTGTTTTAGCCATGTTTCTCTTTGCCACTTGATTCAAGTTGAATCAAGTTCTTCACAAGTGTCGAATAAACCTCTGATAAATTGTTCCCTTCTTGCAAGAATTCACGATTCTCCAAACTTTGAGCACGACCGCTTTAATTTGATATTTGTGAACCCACACCGTTCTTTGCAATCCTCCGGTTACCGTGATATGGTTGAACAATCACCTTGATCTTCAAACCTCTTCACTCGGATGAATCTACGAGCGAATGATGTGTGTAAAACCCCCAAATCACAATGATCTTGGAGGACAAACACTCAAGGTTTATTCAAGAAAAACCCAAAAATCTTTCAACCCAAATTGAAATTTCAATTCCATCGTTTAAACGTTATCACCTTGAACCTTACACTTGATCAACAAAAATGATTATGTGTAGTTGTTGATGAATGCTAGAGAAGGAGAAGATGATGAGAGTGCTTGTGTATATTTTTCACTTTTCTTGTTTTTTTAATGAAAAAATAAAATCTCCAATTATTTATACTTGTTAGAAAAAATAAAGGAAAACTTAAAATTAAGTAAGAGAGATGAAATTCTGGTATGACAGATCCCAGATGTCCTACAGGATGTCGAGACATCTAGTCTGGCAGAAACATCAAGGCAATGCATATAACAATAACAGTACTGAAAAATATAAACAACATAAGTAATTGTTAACCCAGTTCGGTGCAAACTCACCTACTATGGGGGCTACCAAGCCTGGAAGGAAATCCATTATTAGTAGTATCAATTCGAAGCTAAACAATCCCGGTTTACAACATCTTACTTAATCCCTACCCAAGGAAACTTCTACCTAAGAGTTCCTCACTCCTAGTATATGAGCATTCCCACTCACTTCCTTTCAATCGCACAATGTGATTATAATATGACCTTACAAAGAAAGAGAAGAACACTTCTTCCAAGACAAACTTGATTTTGCTTAAAAGCTTCAATAGAGAATACAAACACTCGTGCTTAAAAGCTTAGAGTGGATAACATACAACTCAATAAACTCAGTCCAACCCTAATATCATAATGATAAAAGAATGGTTCACAAATACCAACTCTCCTAGAGAGTGGTTTAAAAACAAAGCCCTAATGTTTACATCTTTTCTATTCACGGCTTGTTAATAAATCTAGGTTACAATGCTTCTATTTATAACCTATTTCCTAACTGGATATGGGCCTTCAAAACACAACATATTTGTTGTTACAAATTCTGCAAATTAACCTCCAAGAAAATAGGTCTTAAATCATTAGTTTCCTAAATAATCTCCTTATTAGGAAAGTATATATTTCTTTGTGAATTCTGATTGAAACTTCCAGACCTTTAAATCAGCACCATTCCAGATGTTTTAAATCAGCTGCAAGATATTCTCCATAAATATAGGAAAATTTAAATCATTAGTTGCTAGATCTTCTCCATAAAAATAGGAACATTTAAATAATTGGTTTCCTAAATAGTATCCCAAGATCCATTTTCAGAAAAACAATTAAATCTGGACTTGCTCCTAATTAATCTCTTTGACCTACGCATATTGATGAGGTGTATCCAAGAGATGCTCATCAAATTAAATTTGATATTTCAAGAGATAAACAACAACAACACTTGTTGTAACTGAGACATATGTCATGACATATCCTTTGACATCTGTCTGAGGCACACATATCAGTAGCACCTGCTGTACTGGAAATTACAACAATAGTTTCTATTATAGAAGACCAGGATGTCTTGACACCTGTAACACCCGCATTTAATTACTTAATTTAATTAAATATTATTGCGTGTGTTTCCCGATTATAGGTTGTTAAGTGTTGTTTTGTCGTTTGTGTCGTTAAGCCGTTTAAGTTGTTAAGTTGATTTGTATGTTACGGGTTAAGTTGTGTTTGGGTTTTTTAAGTCGAATAAGTCGGAATAATTAAGTCGAATAAAATAAGCGTTAAATGAGGCTTGGTTTTGTGGTGTAAGAGTAGTAAGTTGGGGGTGCTGTTTTAGGCCCGTTAGTAATTAGGTTGATTAGTGTAAATTAGTAGGATTAGACAAAAGAAACCTAATTAGATAGAATAATCAGAAATTGTAAGAGGAGGAAGAACAAGTCTTAGAGGGAGATCAAGAAGAGGCTAGGTTGAATATTTTTGCGGGAATTATTTCGGTGAATTCGAGATGTCTTCAATCCAAGGTAAGGTGGGGTTCAAATTCCATAACTGGGACTAGATAATCATATGTAGGTTGGGATTTTCGTGTAATTTCATTGTTGTGTTTTGTGATATGATTGTTATTGTCGATTTCGTGTTGATATATGATGAAGAAGCATGTTGTTCTTGTTGTATTGCTGATATAATTATTGTTGTATATGTTGTATGTGCTGTTGTTGGACTGTGTTGAAGAATTTGTGTAGGAGAAGTTAGGGTTTGTAAAATCGATCATAGAATTTGATAGATGAATAGATACATGATTGTTTTAGAATAATATCGATGTAGAAACCCAATTAAGATTGAACAGAATGATGAAATTGTGAGAAATCGTAGCAAAGTTGGAATTAGAGGCATTCTGGCCATTTGCGTAACACATCTGGTGTTACGTGTAACATGCAAGGCAATATGCGTAACAAGGCCCCTATACACAGGCATTACGCATAACGCAACTGGGCAATACGCGTATGGAGATGGCAATACGAGTATGGGCAGGGCAAGTGCGGAAAAATGCAGTTTGTGGCGATTCATCCTGTTTTCGCATCTGTTTCGAATTGGATTGATCTTAGACTTAAAGTAGGCATGAAATAAGTTAACTATAGTAGATTGGAAGATTTGAAATGATAATTTTAGTAATATAATCGATTAAGCCGTAATTTTGTTGTTTTTCGCGTTGAAGTCGTTATAAGCTATGTTGTCCCGATTTTGGGGAAGATTAATATGTCGTAGGTCCTATAACCAATGTTGATTCATGTTGCTGAGTTGTTCAAGTTGTTATGTTGTTAAGTTGTTGATTATGTTGTTGTTGTGGTATGCCATTCCTAGTTGCATACATGTGCATATTTCAAGTTGGAGCGTATGCTCGATTCAACTTGGCCTGGATTGGCAATAAGTTGATGATGCCTCGATAAACTGACAATGTTTTAAGTTGGGAGTTTACTCTAAATGGTACCACATGCATATAAGTTGATTCACATTGAGTTGCTTATTATTTATGTCATTTTGTTTGATGCAAGTTGTATGTTGATGTTATTGGTTGTGTGAAATGGTGTGATTATATGATTATCGTATTTACATATTGATTATCATATCCTGTTTATGTTATTCGATATCTCACCCCTTCTATCTGAATGTTGCCCTCTGTTGGTAACGTGTAGGTATCGAAGAGTACAGTACTTAGTAGCTTCGAGTTGGTGTTTGTCTCTCTGATACGTAGCACTTCGTGGGGATGAACGAGTGTTTTATCTTTGTGGCTTTTATTTAAGTTTATGAATTAGTTTTAAGTTGTTTTATATTGAAGAACCAAGTTGAAGTATTTTGATGTTGATTTCTTTGAAGTTGTTTAGAAATTGAAAAATATTGATCCGCTGCGTTGTTTTTCAAAGTTATTATATTAATGAAGTTGTTATTTGGTTTTAAAGTTGGAAAATGTGATATCCCATATTTGTTGGTGAAATTTTATAACTCTGATTTAATAATTAAAGTCGGGTAAAAATGGGGTGTTATAACACCTTCTTCAACTTATATCTACACACAATGTAGTAGCACCTGCTATTCTGGACTCAGATGTCATGACATCTGTTGTAACACATGACAACAATATTGTCATAATAGTTGAAAATGTTTCAACATCAGGTTCAGTATATGTACTGATGTTTGAGCAACCATGTCAAGACTTCTGATCTGACATCTTGTACCACCTGCAGTGGTGATCTATTCTTATGTCAAGACATTCTTCATAACATTTACCTGAGCAACATGTTTTGCGAAAATTGCTGCCAACTCAGAACTTAGAATCTCCCCCTTTGGCAAACTTTTGGCCAAAACATAATTTGATCATGCACATCATATTCGAAGAAAATGCAGCAGTAGAAAACAGAAGTCAGAACATCTTTATAGGCATATATCAATCACAATCAGTTTTACCAAAATGAATGCCAACATCAAAAGCTACAGAACTATCAATCTCCCCCTTTGGCATATTTTGGCTAAAACCTTTTGAACACCCATCCAACTCCTCCTCAACCAAGGAAAAACTGATGTTACTTACCTCTCCCCCTTTTTATCCATAATAGGAGCAACCCAAACAAATGGTATGCACTAGCTATAACACCATTAAGAACACTACCCCTTAAACTTCACAAGCCCATCTACACAAAATTGTGACACTCTCCCCCTATCAAGGATGACATGTGCTCCTTTGTACCTTGATGAATGGAAAACATAAGACGCATCTTCAAGTCTTCAAGTGCTCACACTTTGTTCAACCCAAAAGTTGAACACAATCATCCCTTGTACCAATACTCACATGATTCCCTCTTGGTTTTTTATCTTCACATGCTCCAAAACTCCACATCTTGCCAAGTTGGTCAACTTCTCTCTAGCACTTGACAATAGGGTTGTGTCCCATTCACAAGCTTTTCTTATGACCTTAGAAAGACCTTCCAAACTATACATATCCAATCATCTAACTTTAACATTCAGATCAATTGATGAATATCCACATTTAGACTCTCAAGCAATCACTAACTGATCTACTTCAGTCTTCTCTACATTATCCTTCCAAGGTAGACCTTTTACTTCATCATTCTCCTGTAAGATTAGGTAGACTCTCTTTAGATACAATGTAGACAATTATCCCATATAATGTCCTAACAAAAGTTAGAACATATTCCACACACCAAGACATCATCACCATGATTCTTGATATGCTCCACCAACTAGACTTACTATATCATAATAATCCAAGAACTAAAGACCTTCAACAACATTGTGCCACCAACTTGAATCAGAACTCCAGAAAGAGAAATAAACTCTCATCCACCTTCAATAAGAACAAAACTCTTTGAGTCTCCAACTCATCACCCTTCGGCCCAAGAGTA
Organism: Lathyrus aphaca; assembly: GCA_963966055.1. Classification (NCBI taxonomy): domain Eukaryota; kingdom Viridiplantae; phylum Streptophyta; class Magnoliopsida; order Fabales; family Fabaceae; genus Lathyrus; species Lathyrus aphaca. The sequence continues at coordinate 354,941,883 of OZ014521.1, read as the reverse complement.
ACTTGTTCCAAGACAATCCTCAAGACTAACCAGCTGCCACAAATTATCTTCTTCATGTTTGTCAAAATTCTCACAAAGATATCCCAATCTACCCACTAAAATTGATCCTCAAATCACATGTTCCACTTGCTTACTATCAAACACACTTCGAATCTCTAAGTCATGTAATACTGTATTCTTCTTGCAGCTCCAGCAAATTATCAAGAGAGAAATCTTTTTGAAGCATTCAATTTTTCATTCATGTAGATCATCCTATCTTAAGTTGATGTGCCACTTCACCAACTGAGATTCTGATGTTGAACTAGATGTCAGAACATTATGAGTCAACATCCAACTATTGAATTCAGTTCCTTCTTCTGCCACTTGAAAGAACTTCCTCCCTTAATAGAACAAGACTTACATCCTCTCATAGACTTGATTCACCAACCAAGTTTGAGTAGACAACCTCCATTTTGTTGATTTTGCAGTAATTCTAACAAATCTCACACATTGATGAAAATTTGTCAGTGCTTCTCCAAATCCCTCAAACCTGCCACTGTCTGAATCTTTAGAAGAAATAGTTAAGAACTACACCCCATAGTTATACCAAGGATTCCACCTTTCCTTGAGTAAAGTAGACTTCACAAAGTTCTGTTATTGCCACCTATTTTAACTCCATGATGAGCATTATGGACTACACCTGGATTAGAAATAAACCAATCCAAGTAATCATCAAGATTCTGATGTCTTCATAGTCTTTCATCTCCGTCTTCAACATCAACAATATCCAGACCAACTTCTTGCCAGGAAACTTTCAAGAAATACACAATTCCTTTCACACAAGACTGAAGCCAATTCTCACGCCAACTCCTAAGAAATAACAGATGCTAAAGCTTATGCAGTACCCCTCCTATGATTCTGCACAAACTCTGATGATGAGATGTTCCAAATATATTATTCAACATCACCAATATTGAATCATAAGGATAATCAATCAAATATTTGTGAACTCCACAAACAACAATTGATCTTAAGTCCTTGTATAATAACCTTACCAGATAGTTCTACAACAGTCTGATCTTTTAATTTTGAAGGATTTTAAGGTTAGCTCCAGATAAGATTAGCATAAACAATACTCTAGTTGAGCATAAACTTCACTAATTCTCAGATTCACACCCCTAATGAACATACTTTCAAACTGAAAAATCAATCATGACTTTTAAAAATTCAGATACACTAGCTCTCTGAGAATACCACCAAGAGCACAACTGATAAATATCCTTATATATCCACATGAGACACACTTAATTTTGAATTTCTCACATATTCCAAAACAAATGCTCTTAGTTTGCTTGCTACATAGGATCCAACCTGCCACTATCCATGACTACTAGTAGAAGAAACTATCAGTTCAACAACCATTCTGATCAGACCTCCCAATCGGACATTCTTCCCTTGCTCTTAGCAATTGCTGGCCACATTGCTAGCTTTAATCATGACCAAAGTCATGCATTTATCACACACATTTGTAGATATAGTCAGAAGATTCTTTTATCCACCAATAGACATGATTGTTTCAATATCATTTAGGACTTCAACACATAGTTCCCAAGACAATCTCCAAGGATCACACCTTCAGTAGCTAATTCAGGTCTTTACACACTAAAACACCACGAAGAAATATACAAACACATAGAGAAAAGTAAATTCTCAACACTTCTTGAATTATGATGTTCAAACTGTAGTCTTGCACTTTTACACCCGACATATACATAGTCTTTTGTCAATGTATTTTGTCATCAGTTGAAAGAACAACATCTTTCAAAGACAAATAAACACTCTGCTCCCGTCAGAGTATTCACTATCGGTTAGATGCACATCCTTATCAATAGCAGACAAATACTCAACTCCTGTCAAGGTATTTATCATATATGATAATGTAACATTCTCACACAAGGAATGACATTTGGTCTGACATTCTTTTCCTACACACTTGTGGCACTTACTAATCCCTCTTTTATTAATCCACACCACCTATCACTTCATATTAGGTAAGTGGCTTTACCTGATATTCCATCATGAGCACAACTAACTTCCTTGGATGAAGACTCAACATTTTTGAGATGATGTTCCAACATCAAATCTGACAACAATCTCAAACACATGGATTTGACACTTACTATGGTTTTTGGGGGTAACAACAGTAGCAATCCATGTACAACTCTTTGCAAGGGATACAAGAGTTCACCAATAGCTAATCATCCTTTCTGATCAGAACCAAATACATCCAGTGACTTTCATGATACATACCATTAACATGTCTGCATCTTATACTCTTCATGTGGGGACATCACATAATTGGGCCTAAGCTTGTTGAACACTTCCCTTGATCATACACCAATAACTATGGTTATTAGCAACACACTCCTACTTTTTTCAACTTGAGACCTTCTTCAACACATAACATATATGCCTCCTCTTCCAGGTTAGGAGTAGGTTCCAAACATATGTGATCATCACACATTTTTATAGCACCCAAAGCATCCACCATGTTAGCAGGATAGCACATCAGTTTCCTTCTTTTGGAACACAAAACTGAGCTTGGTTATGAAATCATTACTACATTCAAGATTACTATCTTTTCTTCAACCAGCTCTAGCTGAAATGTTATAACATTATGAAAGATACTTTGCACAAATATAATCGTCAGTAGCATCTCAAATAGTATTCAACTTCACAGCTTCAAAGATCCCTCAAAACAACTACAATCTGATAGGTCTTTGACTCAGCATTTACCATAAACTGCTGATGTGTAGCGTGATGTCGAGACATTAGGATTGACATATCAAACTCGGTTTCTTTCTTGATGAAACTTCCTCTAGTTCATGATTTAGAAAATCAGAAGCATGTATCTTCACAAGAGAAATTATCTTCAGTTATACCTGAACTACATTGGACACCATAACCAGGAAGATTCTCCTAATTAGGTCTCCACAAATAATCTTAAGAGATAACTTATCAAGATCTTCACTCCCGTATGAAAGATTTGACAGTGATACTATTTTTCTTTAGCTCCAACCTCTTCTTTCACCAGGAATTTCTCATCAGGAAACATAAAATTCTAAACTGAGTGTTCTCTAGTTCTATAATCACATGTTAGAGCATCAAACTTGACATTATGAACTGAAGCTTTACAACAACCTTTGCATGAATTATTGGGGAACTACTATCAAACACAACATCAATAAAACATAACACATCGGAAATAACAGAGCAATTCCTTGGAGAGAAATAAACTCTTACACAGTAAAATCCTCCATAAGATACTGAAACGCGATGTCAAGACATCTTATCTGACATCAGCAAACCTATGCGCATAAAACACCATTATACCATACTCCCCATAAATTGTATGATCAATAATTCAGATACAGATATAACTCCCCATACAAGAAGACCTAGAGAACTTCCCAACCATATTGCATCCAACCCAAGTAACACATAAGCTTGGTATAACTTCAAAATATATCAGAGGCACATGCAGTAGTACAAAAGTTTAAACCAAACTCAAAGAAAATAAAATTCAAGTCTCCTTTAGATATAGAATTCTATGAACCAAGATGTCAGGACATTGTGTCTGACATCACAACTATATAATAATTCACCACCAAAGTTCCAAGCCTGATAACACCAAACAGGTCCAATACAAACTCTGTCATGAATAGTCCATCCTCCACTTTTAGGGACCATTCAAACACCAATATGAATGTCTCAAGTTCCAACAGATTTTCAGTATATCATCCTTTTCTTCCTTCATCATGAACCAGAAAGTATCCCCCTTAGATCTCATCTAGAAACAGACTAGGATGCCTGCTCTGATACCAATTGAAATTCTAGTATGACAGATCCCAGATGTCCTACAGGATGTCGAGACATATGGTCTGACAGAAACAACAAGGCAATGCATATAACAATACAGTACTGAAAAGCATAAACAACACAAGTAATTGTTAATCCAGTTCGGTGCAAACTCACCTACTCAGGGGGCTACCAAGCCAGGAAGGAAATCCTCAATTAGTAGTATCAATTTGAAGCTAAATAATCCCAGTTTACAACTTCTCACTTAATCCCTACCCAATGAAACTTCTACCTAAGAGTTCCTCACTCCTAGTATATGAGCATTCCAACTCACTTCCATTCAATCACACACTGCGAATATAATATAACCTTACAAATAAAGAGAAGAACACTTCTTCCAAGACAAACTTGATTTTGCTTAAAAGCTTCAATCAAGAACACAAACACTTATGCTTAAAAGCTTAGAGTAAATAACATACAACTCAATAAACTCAGTCCAACCCTAATATCAGAATGATAAAAGAGTGGATCACAAATACCAACTCTCCCAAAGAGTTGTTTACAAACAAATCCCTAATGTTTGCATCTTTTCTATTCACGACTTGTTAATAAAACTAGGTTACAATGCTTCTATTTATAACCTATTTCCCAACAAGATTTGGGCCTTCAAAATACATCATATTTGCTGTTACAAATTCTGCAAATTAACCTCCAAGAAAATAGGTCTTCTGTAACACGGTAGGAGAACTGACTTTCTATAAATGTTGCGGATAGCAAGAGTCGCCACCGACTTTTATTTTATCCAAGTGGAAAGGACATAAAAGAACAGGAAAGACCTATTTTTAAACGACTTGAATTCGGGGGGTAGGTTATTTAAAGGGAAGGTGTTAGCACCCTTTATATCCATGGTTATCCATGGGCTCTTAGTTACTTAGCTCACTTAAATTTTTTTGAAAAGGTGAAGTGTGTGATTAGAAAATTTTCTAAGTACTTTGTAATGATCCTCGTATGGATGTATACAAAGCCTTGTTTTGAAAGTGTTAGAAAATAATGAGGTGTGAAAAGTATTTTTTCTTTTTTTGAAGAGTGAACAATTAACTATGAGGTACCTACCCTAGATTAAGTCATTCGTGTTCTTTTATATTCTTTCAAGGGTAAAACTATCCCTATTATTAAGGAATAGGTAGTCATTACCTTGGATTTTTAGGGACAGGCGTAGGGTCATCGTTCCGTCAGCGAAAGCAACTATAGGATGTCTTTAGCAATTTGGGAGGGACTATCATCTTTTAATCTGAAGGGACAAGATCATTTATCGTAGGCAACCTCGTAGGGACTTGATCTTTTAGAATCTGGGAAGGACTAGATGATTTATTTCCTGGAGGGACTTTGCTTAAGACACCCTACTTTCGAGGGGGTTGACCGTTATATTGAAGGCAACCAAGAGGGGTAGCCCTAGGAAGTGCAGATGGCGATCGTAGAACGATCGACTTACGTGTGTGAGTGTTGTTTTCAGATATTTATCTTGATTATTAATTTTCTAAGTTTAATTAATCACAATTATGTTCCCACTCCCTATTTACTAACCACACAAATAAATAAAATAAATAAAATGCAAAAAGACAATAAATCATACGTTATTACATCGCTTTGGGATAGATACATAATAATCGAACAGAAAAAATAAATTACAATAAATAATACCTATAAAATTTCTAAATAATTAAATAACGCAAATAAGTAAATAGAAACAAATTATTTTAAATAATAAAAGCAAGATAAAAATAAATTAAATTAGGGTTAGAAGTAAGGTTGATTAAAGAAAATTAGGGTTTTAATTTAAAAATTACGTTTTTAGAGAAAATTTATATTTAAAAGAAAACTAATCTAATTATCAATTATTATTAATTTATATAAATAGAAAAGACTAATTACGTACAAAATTATTATTTTATTTATTTACCAAAATTAAGTTAAGAAAAAAAATATTTAGGAGAAAAATATTTTGAGGTTTAGGAATTAATCAAAATTTACTTAGTTATTTAATTATTTAATTAATATAATATAATAATATAATAATAATAATATAATGAAAAAAAGAAAAGAAAGAAGAAAACGTTTAAAAAAAATATGGGGAGGCCTGGTTTTGATCCCAGGACCTCCCCTTTACTAAAATAAGGACACTCCACTGGTCTGCGCGTGAATAGTTGTTATTCCAATGAATCAAACCCATAAAATATTAAACCTTCCCTAATAAAATAAATATTAGCAAAAAAAATTAGAGAATCTGGGGATCGAACCCAGGTTTCAGCATTCAACGCGTGCATGCTTCATTCACTCGGCCAAGTGTGTTTCTAGGAAATAAAACACAAACAATACATTATAAAATAATCTCAATTTTAAAAACAGAAAACAATGCGCAACTCTATCTTCTTCCTCCGTCCGTTGGTTTAGCTTTTAATGACGATTTCCCATCACTAAAGGTTATAGTGACAGTCCTGTTACCGTCACTAGAGACCCTGCAAAATCAAACATCCAAAATACAAGAGATAAATGCGTTCCAATTGTTCAAATCGATTAATAACAATCCTCTAAGTCTAAATACATCATCAATTTGATCTGGAATTGCCTATTTTTTGGAGCCCTAAAAATGGCGTCCTTCCATTCCTACATCAAGAACCTAATCAAAGTATCCAGACTCCTTCTAAACCTTCAAACAAACAAGAATGCACAAACAAAATTGATTAAATGTATGAATGGAAAGAATCGAAAAAAACAATAAAACGATGAACATGGAATCGGTCAGGGCATATGGATGTGATTCAGATGCTTTTGAAGGTTGATACATATTCAGTGATCATCATAGATGGTATTGCAACCTTTAAAATGCCTGGAAATTGGCTTAAAATCAGAATCCGAATTTGACTTTTCTTGGTTTTTTCTTGAACTTGATCCTTACGTTTTTACCTGTTTAATTCGTCCCCCTATATTGGTTCATGCTTGTGTATATATAGTGAACATAACTAGGTCAAATAATGGGCTTTTGTTCCAAGGATTGGGGTTACTTGTTCATGAAGAAATTCCATCATCTTAAATGTCAAAAAATCATATGATATGTTTCCAAATTGATTGTGCACGAAATTGGATCCTCTCAATCTACCTTAAATGATATATCAATCGTTCTAGAACCAAAATCAAATTTTTTATTTGACTTTTTATATTTTATTTTCATTAAAATTGAATTTTATTAAATTAAATCCAAAATAATAAAATCTAAAATCTAAAAATCTAAAAAATGATCAATGGGTCGTGTATGAGGTTATTGTGAATATTGGATTGCAATTTCATAGGCCCGTTTGGAAAAAATTGGATTTGAGACCCTTTTTGCTCAATGCACCCTTTAAAAATTTCCCAACTTTGACAAGGCCTAAATCCCTCAATTTTAAGGCTATGAGAGTGAACTTGGACTTTATGGAAAGCTTAGAGAGTCCTCTAACAAAACTCTTTGGTCTCATGTCCATATCTTTTACCATTTTCAAATTATGCTCTTTGGAAAAAGTTTAATTTTTGTTGACTTTTGAAATGACCTATAATGTCTTGGCTCATACCTTCAAAATGAAGCATTTTTAGGCTTGGATTGTGAGACACAAAGTTGTATAGAATTCAATTTCCTTCAAAATGAGCTTTGGATGGGAAATTTTTGATGAAGTATGTGAAAGGTATGGCTGTCAAAGTTTAGTTGACTTTTACTGTGAAATCCTAATTTAGAAACTTCTTGATTCTTGATGATCTGAGATTTCCTTGATGAATCATGATCAACCCTTGATCGAATGATGAATTTTACTTCATAACCTTGATGTTGGCAAAAAATCTTGAAGTTTGACTTTAATTTGACCACAGTTGACCTCAGTTTGACTTTTAACCACTTTGACTTATTTTTGCATATCTGATCATCTGACTGGTCAAACTTATTGGGAAAGCTCTGAAACTTGACATAAGGATTCTTGAAGTCATATGGGATGTTATGAAGCTCACTTGATGCCTTGGAAGTCCCTTTAGCTTAGATAAACTCTAAACCCTAGTTGTGGATCTATTGGTTTGGAGGAGGCTTTGTGTGAGGGAACTCTCAAACTTTCTGACCAATTGTGAACTTTGTGAACCTTGTGAACCTTGAGAGAACTATATGGAAACATTGATTTGATTGTAGGAGGGAAAATTTTGGTGTATAACAGCTGCCCCTGTTCAATTTTCTGAAACCTGAGGAGTTAGATTGGCATGCACGCCATTCATGACTGGAAGGTTGAAGAGGATTGAACACCAAAGCCCAAAAATTTGCACTCACCGGTGCCTAGAATGATACTGTTGGTTGGTTGTATTTCTTGAATGGACTTAAAGATGCCATTCGGAGAAAATATTGTATGGCTTGAATGGGCTTAAAGATTCCATTCGGAGAAAAGTTCTTCAAATATACTTCTTGGAGAATAAGGTAGTCCAAAGTATGAAGATATAGCTTTTGGGAAGATATAAAACGACCCAAAGTAATGATATAGCTTTTGGGAAGATAAACAACTGCCCAAGGTAACGATATAACTTTTGGGAAGATAAACAACGGCCCAAGGTATAAGTTACTGATGACGTTTTTCTACTGGAGAATTAACCTGAAAAACAAGGTTATTTCTATGCAAATATCATGATGTATATAACACTTTGCAAGATAATATCTCATGATAATGTTGTATGCGTATGATATGATATGATATGATATGATATGATATGATATGATATGATATGATATGATATGATATGATGTGATGAATTATGTAGTTTGAAGCGTATAGGTAGCTTCGTAGAACAACTGCTGGTTGGGGAAAATAAATCCCGATTCGTTGTTGAGGAGTATGAAGACTTCGTTCCCGTCTTGTTTAAGAATATCGTATTTAGAACCTCTCGTTTTCGTTCGTCGTACTCCTTATTGAAGGATTAAGTTCCTGAATATCCTGACTGAGGATAAAAGAGATGGACATAGATCCGGGAGACTTATCTGGTCGAGTATCAATTCTTCGGAGGATATGGAACTACTTGACTACTTCGTATAGTATGAAGTACAAGATATTACTTGAAGTATTCCGTAAGAATATCCGTAAAGATTACCCTGTGGGGATGAACCGGCAAAGATTCGTTGAATTCCTACCTCCGCTCGTTCTTAGTAAATGCTATTATTATATTTTATGCATTTCTGGTAAACATCAATCATATTCAAAAGCATATATACATTCAAACATAACCAACAGACATTTCTCGCTTTAGTAAAAGGGGAAAAGTAAACCTGAATTAGGAAAACATTTCAAACCTGAATAAAGGGAAAAGTAAACCTGAATACGAAAAAAATGGAATTTTATTTATTTAGAAAGTGGCCTATAAATAGGAGAGTTTTAACACGGAGACAAAAATCCCAGTAAGAGGAATTCGTCAAAGAAATTTTTACAAAAACAAGGAAAAATAGCTATGTGTAAATAATCCTATTGAGTTTCAACTCCGCTATTGCCATTATCTTCAAGTATCTCATCTTCAGCTGTCAGAAAAGAAATAATTGGACTGATTTGTATCTGTTGAATTTGACATAGATAACACAACTAGTAAAGGTTACATGGGTGATCCAACGAGACATAGTCATACGCTTTAATCCCTAACTTTTGCCTGGATTGCCTTTTCAGGTTTTCAATCCACCGGGATACCCTTTTTTTCCCAAGTCGCCTTTTCAGGTTTTCGACTTGTCGGGTGTACATTCTTTTATATATATCCCTAATTTTTTCCAGAACATTTTTGGTTCGCCGGGATGCCCTTATTTTTGCCTAGGCTAGTCAACCTAGTGGGTCTCTTTTTATGCGTAGTATTTTTTAACTATATTTGCGTTCAAAGGCTGTGGGAAATCTTCACCATCCATAGTGGTAAGCATCATGGCACCTCCAAAAAATACTCTCTTAACAACAATTGTCCCTTCATAGGTGGGGGTCCATTTGCCTCTGGGATCACCCTGTGGTAATATGATACGCTTGATCACCAAATCATCAACCTAATATACTTGCTGCTTAACTTTCTTATTGAAGGCCTTGATCATACGTTTCTGATACATATGACCATGACAAACAGCTGCGAACCTTTTCTCATCAATCAAGTTTATCTGGTCAAGTCGAGTCTGAATCCATTCATCTTCATCTAAGCCGGTATCCTTCATAATTCTCAAGGAAGGAATCTGAACTTCAATGGGTAGAACTGCTTCCATACCATAGACAAGGGAGAATGGGGTTGCCCCTATGGAAGTACGTATTGTAGTACGATAACCATGAAGAGAAAATGGTAACATTTCATGCCAATCTTTATATGTAACTGTCATCTTTTGCAAGATCTTCTTAATATTTTTATTGGCGGCTTCCACTGCGCCATTCATTTTTGGACGATATGGGGAAGAATTGTGATGCTTAATCTTGAACTGCATGCAGAGATCAGTAATCATAGTGTTGTTCAAATTAGTACCATTGTCTGTGATAATCCTTTCAGGGATGCCATACCTACATATAAGATTATATTTGATGAATCGAGCCAAAACATTCTTGGTAATATAAGCAAATGAAGCTGCCTCTACCCACTTTATGAAGTAATCAATAGCAACAAGGATGAAATGATGCCCATTGGAAGCTGTAGGTTTGATCTCACCAATCATATCAATGTCCCACATGGAAAAAGGCCAAGGAGCAGTCAGAACATTTAACGGAACTGGAGGCACATGAACTTTATCAGCATAAATCTGGCATTTGTGACAAGTTTTGGAGTACTGATAGCAATCAGCTTCCATGGTAGACCAATAATAACCTGCTCTCAGAATCTTCTTAGCCATAGTATGCCCACTAGAATGAGTACCAAAGATCCCATCATGCATGTCTTCCATAATCTCTACTACTTCTTTCTTATCCATACAACGAAGCAAAGTTGAATCATGATTGTGCTTGTACAAAATTCCATTACTCAGGAAAAACTTGGCAGAAAATCTCCTCAGAAACTTTTTATCATTGACAGATGCCCCTTTAGGGAACTCTTGAGCTTCAAGATACCTTTTTACTTCATAGAACCAAGGCTTTTCCTCTATTCCTTCAGTACCCACCTCATTGCAGTATGCAGGTTTATCAAATCGGTCAATAGTAATTCTAGGAGCTTCATCATCCCAACTGATTTCAAACATAGATGCCATGGCGGCTAATGCATCTTCCAACTGATTCTCTTCTCGTGGAATATGTCCAAAAGTGATCTCTTCAAAGTACGGGATCAAAGACAACACATGCTCTCTGTAAGGGATGAGATTAGGATGCTTGGTGTCCCAATCTCCTTTAACTTAACTAACTACCAGGGCTAAATCTCCATATACATTCAAAAACTGAGTCTTCATCTCAATGGCAGCCTTGATAACCATTATGCACGCTTCATACTCAGCCATATTATTGGTACAATTAAAACAAAGTCTTGCAGTAGTCGGTGTATAACAACCCTTAGGAGAGATAATCACAACACCAACACCATTACCCAGCGCGTTAGAAGCTCCATCAAAAACCATAGTCCATCGGGATCCTTGTCCAGGTCCTTCATATTGTCTAGGTTCTTTAGTAACAATCATAATATCCTCATCTAGAAACTCAAAATTCATAGACTGATAATCATCCACTGCTTGATGAGCCAAATGATCAGCTACTACACTTCCTTTAATTGCTTTCCGAGTAGTATATTGTATGTCATATTCTGTCAAGATCATTTGCCATCTTGCTATTCGTCCAGAGAGAGCAGGTTTCTCAAATATATACTTGATTGGATCCATTTTTGAAATCAATAAAGTGGTATGAGTCAACATATAATGTCTTAGTCGGTGAGCAGCCCATGCCAAAGCACAACAAGTTTTCTCGAGCAGTGAGTATCTTGTTTCATAGTCGGTAAACTTTTTGCTAAGGTAGTATATTGCTTTCCCTTTTCGACCAAACTCGTCATGTTTCCCCAACACACACCCCATTAAGTTATCCAATACTGTCAGGTACATGATCAAGGGTCTTCCTTCAACTGGTGGCATCAATATTGGAGGTTTTTGTAGGTACTTTTTGATCTCATCAAAAGCTACCTGGCATTCGTCATTCCGTTCCATTACTTGATCTTTCTTCAACAACTTGAAGATTGGTTCACAAGTAGCAGTTAACTAGAAAATAAATCTTGCAATGTAGTTCAGTCGTCCCAAGAAACCTCTAACTTCTTTCCCAGTACGGGGAGCAGGCATCTCTTGTATAGCTTTTACCTTTGCAGGATCAACTTCAATACCCTTACCACTGACAATAAAACCCAAAAGTTTACCAGATCTAACTCCAAAGGTACACTTGTTTGGATTTAATCTCAATTTGTATTTCTTTAACCTCTCAAACAACTTGTGCAGATGATCAAGATGATCTTCTTCAGTCTGAGATATGGCTATCATATCATCCACATATACCTCTATCTCATGGTGACTAATATCATGTAACAAAGCTACCATAGCACACTGATATCTTTCCCCAGCATTCTTCAAACCAAATGGCATCACCTTATAACAGAAAATGCCCCATTGTGTAACAAATGTAGTATTCTCTATATCTTCAGGTGCCATGTTAATCTGATTGTAACCAGAGAAACCATCCATAAAAGAGAATACCTTATGTTGAGCTATGTTGTCTACCAGAACATCAATATGTGGAAGTGGAAAATCGTCTTTGGGGCTGGCCTTGTTTAAATCCCTGTAATCTACACGCATGCATACTTTACCATCTTTCTTAGGCACCGGTACCACATTTGCAACCCACTGAGGATAAGAAGTAACAGCTAGAAACCCTGCATTGAATTGTTTCATCACCTCTTCCTTAATCGATTTTGATATTTCAGGACGCATACGATGAAATTTTTGTTTTATTCGGCGACAATCCTCTTTTATTGGTAAACGGTGAACCGCAATATCAGTATCCAGCCCTGGCATTTCTTCACAAGACCAAGCAAAAATTTCCACATAGTCACGTAACATCTGAATCAACATGTTCTTAACAACATCTTCCAGTTCAGCTCCTATCTTGACCTCTTTCCTGTTTTCCCCAGTTCCCAGATTCACAACTTCAATTGCTTCCTCATGTGGTTGTATAACTTTCTCTTCTTGCTGTAGCAATCTAGCCAGCTCTACAGGTACTTCAAAATCTTCCTCCTTTCCATCCTCGGCTTGATAGATCGGATTCTCGAAGTCATAATTGGCAATAGAAAAACTGTTATCAACAGGATCCAGAGTGGATGAGGATCTGCATTTTAGTGACGTGGGTGTGTGTGTAAGAACACATAGCTTTTTGATAAAAGGAAAAAGTAAAAGAAAGACAAAGAGCGCAATATTTATAAAAACGAGAAACGTCCATTGATTTTTATTGAATGAAAATATGCAAATGAAATGACAACCCTAACAAGCACACCTTTATGCCCCGGGCAAGGCACAAGGCTCAAAAGTATTTAATTGTTCAAAATTACAAAATTTGAATTTAGAAAAACAAAATAGCATTTACTCCTGACTAAAAGAGATAGGAATAACGTCTTCAGTCTTCCAGTTGTTGAGCCCATCACCAATGGTGGGAAAGATCCAATCATCCAGGTTGTAATCTTCATCATAATCTCCCACAACATTGACTTGGTCCTTTATGATTCCTTTATTAGTGATACGAATAGCACGAGCATGACGAACAACCTTCTGAGATTCTACAGTAAAACTCAAACCAAACTTGTCAGACTTGTAAGGAATGTCAGGAAGTTGACCCCAAATAGTACAACCACCTTCTTTAACTACAACTTTAACATCCTTGAGAGAGGCCATTGTAAGAGGTACTCTCGTAATAACAGGCACTGGTTTAGCAGTAGGGATGAATTCAGTAGCAGGAACAATTTGAGGAACCACTTCAAATGTCTGGCAAGGAGTCTCAACAAATTCACCCTCCATATCAACATATTTAAAAGTATTCACATGACTGACCATGTACTCTTCTTCACCATAAACAATGACAATCTTTCCTTTCATTGTATACTTCAATTTCTGATGTAAAGTGGAAGTTACGACACCTGCCCCATGGATCCAGGGGCGCCCAAGCAAACAGGAGTACGCATGACGAATATCCATCACATAGAAAGTGGAATCAAAGACTTGAGAGCCTACTTTGATTGGGAGATCCACCTCTCCATGAACCATTATTCTTGAACCATCAAAGGCTCTTATCACCACATTACTTGGCCTTAACACCACATCCTCCAAGTTGAGTTTTTCCAGAACCTCGTTGGGTAATACATTCAATGAAGAACCATTATCCACCAACACATGAGCCAAATTAGTGCCCCTACACTCAATGGAGGCATGCAGAGTTGTATTATGGGTTCTTTTAGCAGGAGTCAGATCAGCATCGGAAAAACTTAAACCATTATCACTAGTCAGATGAGCAACACAATTTTCAAACTGGTCCACAGAGATTTCATGTGGTACATGAGCAGTCTTCAGGAACTTGATTAAATCCTTGGCATGGGCTTTAGAATATAATAGCAGAGATAACATGGAGATTTTAGAGGGAGTATGCCCCAGCTGATCAACAATATCATAATCACTCTTGCGGATGATCTTCAGTACTTCTTCCATCTGCTTAGAGAGATCTTCACTAACTGGTGCCTCAGCTTAAACAGGTTCAATCACTGGTCCTTTGCCCCGAGCCTCAATACTTGGCCCCGAGTTAGAGATAGGGACTGAAGTAGCAGCAACCTTTGAGGTGTCTTCTGGAGATAAAATTCTTCCACTCCTGGTAACCTTACTGGACTCAACAATATTGTCAACATCAAGATTAACATCAATAACATGTGTATCAGTTAAAGGCTCTTGCTTGACACCATGAATATAAACATCAGAACCATAATTCCAAGGTATAGCCTTATCAGAAGTATATGGGATAGGACCAGGAGTAGTAATAATCATTGAAGCCACCTTTGGATCAACAATAACCTTTACAAGACCCTTAAAAGTGATCCTCACTGGACCTTTGAAAGTAATCTTCACAGGAATCTTATCAACCATAGCCACATCTTCAATCTTCGAATCTTGAGCCAAAACTCCATATAAAATCTCTATAGAAGGGGTCTTCTCCAATAGTATAGTATAGTTGTCTATCAGACATTGAATACCTGCCCTTAGCTTCTAACAACTATCAGGTTTGTAGGCACAGTAAAAACAATCTTCATTGCAACCCGGAAATAAACCGGCTTGCACAAGTTTCTTCTTGACAACGTATGTAGGAGTAGTTATTTCAGCCACGGTACGAACATAAGAAACCTCATCAACAACATTAACAGTCTTATCATGTTTGGGCATAGGAGCAGTAATCACATTAGGAGTTTTAGGAGGGTCAAACTCAATTTCTCCATTCTCGGTCATATCCTGAATTTTGTTCTTCAATGCCCAACAACTGTTAGTATCACGGCCAGGACTATTAGAATGATATGCATACCTTGCATTGGGATTGTAGCGAGAAGAGGAAGTGTTGGGATTCTGAGGAGGGTCCCTCAATGTAATCAATTCTCCTTTCAACATGTGTTGCAAATCTTGAGCCAACGTCATATTGATATTTGTAAATTGCCTCCTAGGCTTGGGTTGACTGTTCTGCTGCTGCTCTTGTGGTGCAGGTGCATGATTAGAAATCAAAACTTCTCCCACAAATTGGCTACGATTATTACGACCTTGATGACCATATACAACATCGGATTCCTTCTTCCCATTAGAAGGCTTCTTAGTGGCACTTGAAGAGGAAATCATCTGAATCTTTCCACTTCGTATCCCACTCTCCACACGTTCTCCAGTCATTATCAGCTCAGTGAAACCAGAGGATGAGCTTCCAATGAGATGACTATAGAAAGTACCAGTCAGCGTACTCATAAACATATCAAATAAGTCCCTATCAGTCAAAGGGGGTTGAACTCTAGTTTCCAGATCTCTCCACTTCTGAGCATATTCCTTGAAGCTTTCTTTAGCACCCATGGACATGCTCTGGAGCTGCATGTGAGTTGGTGCTAAATCAGAGTTATATTGGTACTACTTATAGAAAGCCTCATCAAGATCATTCCAGTTACGAATGTTGGTACTCTCCAGTTGATAATACCATTCCAGTTGGGACCCAGACAAACTCTCTTGAAAGAAATGCATCCATAACTTCCTATCAGGAGTATGTGGTTGAATTCTCCTGACATAAGATCTTAGATGCAATTTTGGACATGACACACCATCATACACCATAAAAATAGGAACCTTGAAACCAATAGGGATGAAGACTCCAGAAATCAAGCTCAAATCTTCAAAGTCAAACTCATAAGTCTTCTGTAGTTCTATATCATTCATCCGGTCCTCCAGCATCTTATACTTCTCTTCACCAGCCGGATCATGGTAATAATTCTCCTCATAATCAGAATCCAAAGTAGTACCATGTTGACTCCCTTCCTCTTCTGTAGAACTTTTATCTCCAGGGTTTTCCACCTCATCATTTGTCTTGATTGGAGCTCTGAATATTCTACCCAGGTTGATGAAGCCAACTGGTTTTCTGGTCTTCTTCTTTTTCTTAGTCAGGACTGCTTTCAGCTTATCTTGTCCCTTGGACAAATTCAGAATCATCTCTTAAAATTGGGCATTCTGAGTATGGAGTTCCTTGACAGTTTGTTCAAGAGCCATTTCTGCTGAAATAAACAGCGAGAAGATAAGTTACATGTTTATTAAGAAACCTGTGATGTAATGATATGGTATGTAGATGCATATGCAATGTTTCCAAGGACCGCAAGATTTAAATTTATTTAAAGAAAAACAAAAACAAAATTTTATTAGTAAATGTTTAATATAATTTTCCCCTTGGTCTTACAATGAAAGGAAATAAGAATAAAATACAAAAAGATAAATATATGGGATTTTAAGTCTCTTATGGACGCTTCCTCTTTGTGTTGAGGTATGTGTTGAGGTTCCGCTCCTCATGAAGTTATCTTGTCAGCTCCAGAACTCTCTCTTGACTAGCTCTGAAATGAGTCTCAAAGGTATCTCTTTGCTCATTCAACTGAATCCAGGATTTTTGCAACTCTTCCAAATCAGTGGGCATGTCTAGGTGAATGATGGTATAAGGAACATCTCCTTCAGCAACAGGCTCCATAGTAACCGGTAGAACAGCAGGATATGGCATCATAATAGTTTGAGCACGAGATCGCACCTATCTGAGATAAGGTTCCATAGGAATGGAGTACTTTGGTTCCAAAGTCTTGCTCTCAACTTTATTCACTTTGATCCAATCTCGTATAAACCTTTGACTGTAACCCTGAAGATCGTTGTCGTAGTCGAACATAATACCCTGAATAAGAATGTCATGAGGACCATTACTCCGAGCATAACCAAACTGACGTAGAGCTAAATAAGGGTTGTAAGTAATGCCCCCTCTTATGCCAAGGAGTGGAACATTAGGGAACTCCCCACAACGGTCAATGATAGTAACATTCTCCATAGATCGAGAACACCAATGAATGTTTGAATGAGAAAATGACATGATCCTCTTAAACCACCTTAACCCTTATTCATTCTTCATCACTGATCGAGGAAGGTGAGAAATAAACCACCTAGCCAGTAAAGGTATGCAGCACATTAGAATTCCCCTCGCCTTTGTAGTATGAGTTTGAAGAGAATATAAGATATCTCCAAGTAATGTAGGCACTGGATTGTGAGTCAGAAATATGTTGATGGCATGTACATCTATGAACTGGTCTGGATTAGGGAATAATACCAAACCATAAATCAGCAAGGCTAGGATCTCCTCAAAAGCATTATAACTCATAGCATCCAAGAACACTTGAGCTTTCTCTATCAATACTCTGGCAAGGATACCCTTAACTCCGCTTCTCGTTTCTAGGACAATGTCTGATTTGTTCAAATGTAGGGCTGCAACAATGAATTCAGGTTTAGGCTCTTTCTCTAAGCCTGTGAAGGGTCTCTGATTAAGGATAGGTATACCCAGTAGTTTGGAAATATCCTCCATTATAGGAACCAGCTGATAATCGGGGAATGTGAAGCAATGATGTTTAGGATCAAAGAATTGGAATAGGACACTCGTCATGTCTTCATTGAACCCTGAAGTGACTAGATCCAGCAGGTAACCATGCCTCTTGATGAATTGGGAGTTTTCAGAAACTTGAGAGGCCAATTCCTTAAGCTTAGAAGGTATCCCTACAAAGTTGATCCAGATAGTATTCCTACGAGCAGAAACCATGACCTGCAACAAAGAACAAAGATAAATCCTTTGGTCCTTGAAATGGTTAGTGAAAATGATAAGCTTATGATGTCATGATGTCATGATGTTATGCTCAATCACAAACATGTGACACACACAAACAAGTCACACAATAGCCCTAGGTTTAGAGGCTTGCATGAGGTTTAAAGGTAAGTACCCTCCCCTGAAGTTTAGATGGTTCATCATGTCCTACAAAAGTAACCGGGTTTTAAGGGATCTCAATATCATTGATCCTTCGTAAGAGTGGTTGTTCAGTAGGCAACTTACTTGCCAACCAAAACCCCCCAAGTTTAGGATCTCAATGAGCGTAGCATCGAGTATCAACCAGCTTTAGTATTCACCAAAGCCGGCTATCTCACTACTTTCTAAAGGCCAAGATGGGTTAACTAGGGTTCTAAAGGGTAGTTAGTGTTAATGACAACGTATGGCAGCCCCATATTATCCTCAACTTACTTAAGGAACACAAGCACCAACCAAGAAGTCACACTAACTATGGCCACCAGATCAACCATATCGGTATACGTCGTACAGTTTCCTTGGTCTATTTCCATTTACCTAGGGTACACTAGATCTGGGTTAGGATCTTTCACACAAAATCCCAACAGATAATATAAAGCAAACAAGACAAACAATTAAGTGATCTAATTCCTAAGGGTACCCCTCTTTTACTTAGTAACTCCCCAACAGAGTCGCCAGTTCTGTAACACGGTGGGAGAACTGACTTTCTATAAATTTTGCGGATAGCAAGAGTCACCACCAACTTTTATTTTATCCAAGTGGAAAGGACATAAAAGAACAAGAAAGACCTATTTTTAAAAGACTTGAGTTCGGGGGGTAGGTTATATAAAGGGAAGGTGTTAGCACCCTTTATATCCATGGTTATCCATGGGCTCTTAGTTAGTTAGCTCACTTAAATGTTTTTGAAAATGTGAAGTGTGTGATTAGAAATTTTATAAGTACTTTGTAATGATCCTCGTATGGATGTATACAAAGCCTTGTTTTGAAAGTGTTTGAAAATAGTGAGGTGTGAAAAGTATTTTTTCTTTTTTTGAAGAGTGAACAAGTAACTATGAGGTACCTACCCTAGATTAAGTCATTCGTGTTCTTTTATATTCTTTCAAGGGTAAGACTATCCCTATTATTAAGGAATAAGTAGTCATTACCTTGGATTTTAAGGGATAGGCGTAAGTTCATCGTACGGTCAATGAAAGCAACTGTAGGATGTCTTTAGCAATTTGGGAGGGACTATTATCTTTTAATCTGAAGGGACAAGATCATTTATCATAGGCAACCTCGTAGGTACTTGATCTTTTAGAATCTGGGAGGGACTAGATGATTTATTTCCTGGAGGGACTTTGCTTAAGACACCCTACTTTCGAGGGACTTGACTGTTATATTGAAGGCAACCAAGAGGGGTAGCCCTAGGAAGTGCAGATGGCGACCGTAGAACGACCAACTTGCGTGTGTGAGTGTTGTTTTCAGATATTTATCTTGATTATTAATTTTCTAAGTTTAATTAATCACATTTATGTTCCCACTCCCTATTTACTAACCACGCAAATAAATAAAATAAATAAAATGTGAAAAGACAATAAATCCAACGCTATTACATCGCTTTGGGACAAATACATAATAATCGAACATACAAAATAAATTACAATAAATAATACCTATACAATTTCTAAATAATTAAGAGAAAACTAATCTAGTTAACAATTATTATTAATTTATAGAAATAGAAAAGACTAATTATGTACAAAATTATTATTTTATTTATTTACCAAAATTAAGTTAAGAAAAAAATATTTAGGAGAAAATTATTTTGAAGTTTAGGAATTAATCAAAATTTACTTAGTTATTTAATTATTTAATTAATATAATATAATAATAATATAATGAAAAAAAGAAAAGAAAGAAGAAAACGTTTAAAAAAAATATGGGGAGACCTGGTTTTGATCCCAGGACCTCCCCTTTACCAGAATGAGGACACTCCACTGGGTTGCGCGTGCATAATTGTTATTCCAATGAATCAAACCCATAAAATATTAAACCTATCCAAATAAAAGAAATATTAGCAAAAAAAAAGAGAACCTGGGGATCGAACCCAGGTTTCAGCCTTCAACGCGCGCAACTTTATCCACTCGGCCAAGTGTGTTTCTAGGAAATAAAATGCCAACAATACATTATAAAATAATCTCAAATTTTAAAAACAGAAAACCACACACAGCTCTATCTTCTTCCTCCGTCCGTTGGTTTAGATTTTAGTGACGATTTCCCGTCACTAAAGGTTATAGTGACAGTCTTGTTTCCGTCACTAGAGATCCTGCAAAATCAAACATCCAAAATACAAGAGATAAATGTGTTCCAATTGTTCAAATCGATTAATAACAATCCTCTAAGTCCAAATACATCATCAATTTGATCTGGAATTGCATATTTTTTGGGGCCCTAATCCACGGTTTCAAGAACCCTAAAAATGACGTCCTGCCATTCCTGCATCAAGAACCTAATCAAAGTATCCAGAATCCTTCTAAACCTTCAAACAAACAAGAACACACAAACAAAATTGATTAATAATGCACGAATGGAAAGAATCGAAAAAAAACAATAAAACAATGAACATGGAATCGGTCAGGGAATATGGATGTGATTCAGATGCTTTTGAAGGTTGATATGTGTTCAGTGATCATCATAGAAGGTATTGCAACCTTTAAAACGCCTGAAAATTGCCTCAAATTCAGAATCCAAATTTGTCTTTTCTTGGTTTTTTCTTGAACTTGATCCTTACGTTTTACCTGTTCAATTCGTCCCCCTGTATTGGTTCATGCTTGTGTATATATAGTGAACATAACTAGGTCAAATAAAGGGCCTTTGATCCAAGGATTGGGGTTACTTGTTCATGAAGAAATTCCATCATATTAAATGTCAAAAAATCAAATGATATGTTTCCAAATTGATTGAGCACGAAATTGGATCCTCTCAATACACCTTAAATGATATATCAATCATTATAAGACCAAAATCAGATTTTTTATTTGACTTTTTATATTTTATTTTCATTAAAATTGAATTTTATTAAATAAAATCCAAAATAATAAAATCTAAAATCTAAAAATCTAAAAAAATGATAAATGGGTCGTGTATGAGGTTATTGTGAAGATTGGATTGCAATTTCATAGGCCCATTTGGAAAAAATTGGATTTGAGACCCTTTTTCCTCAATACACCCTTTGAAAATTTCCCAAATTTGACAAGGCCTAAATCCCTCAATTTTAAGTCTATGAGAGTGAACTTAGACTTTTTGGAAAGCTTAGAGAGTCCTACAACAAACCTCTTTGGTCTCATGTCCATATCGTTTACTATTTTCAAATTATGCTCTTTGGAAAAAGTTGAGTTTTTGTTGACTTTTGAAATGACCTATAATGTCTTGGCTCATACATTCCAAATTAAGCATTTTTAGGCTTGGCTTGTGAGACACAAAGTTGTAGAAAATTAAATTTCCTTCAAAATGATCTTTGGATGGGAAATTTTTTATGAAGTATGTGAAAATTATGGCTGGTCAAAGTTAAATTGACTTTTATTGTGAAATCCTAATTTAGAAACTTCTTGATTCTTGATGATCTGAGATTTCCTTGATGAATCATGACCAACCCTTGATCGAATGATGAATTTTACTTCATAACCTTGATGTTGGAAATAATATCTTGAAGTTTGACTTTAATTTGACCACAGTTGACCTCAGTTTGACTTTTTAACCACTTTGACTGATTTTTGCATATCTGATCATCTGACTGGTCAAATTTATTGGGAAAGCTCTGAAACTTGACATAGGGATTCTTGAAGTCATGTGAGATGTTATGAAGCTTACTTGAGGCCTTGGAAGTCCATTTATCTTAGATAAACTCTAAACCCTAGTTGTGGATCTATTGCTTAGGATGAGGCTTTATTTGAGGGAACTCTCAAACTTTCTGACCAATTATGAACATTGTGAACCTTGAGAGAACTCTAGGGACACATTTCTATGATTGTGGGAGGGAAAAATTTGGGGTACAACATCTTCAATCATTAGTTTCCTAAATAATCTCCTTATTTGGAAAGTATATATTTCTTTGTGAATTCTGATTGAAACTTCCGGACCTTTAAATCAACACCATAATATTTCCAGACATTTTAAATTAGTTGCAAGATATTCTCCATAAAAATAGGAACATTTAAATAATTAATTTCAAGATATTATCCCTAAAAATAGGAAGATTTAAATCATTAGTTTCCTAAATAGGCTCCCAAGATCCTTTTTCAGAAAACCAATTAAATTTGGACTTGCTCCTAATTAATCTCCTTGACATGCACATATTGATGAAGTGTATCCAAGAGATGCTCATCAAACTAAATCTGATATGTCAAGAGATAAACAACAACATCATCTACTTTAACAAAGACAGATGTCATGACATCTCCTTTGACATATGTCTGAGGTACACATATCAGCAGCATCTGTTATATTGGAAATTACAACAACAGTTTCTGTTATAGCAGACAAGGATGTCTTGACACCTCCTTTAACTTCTTTCTGATACACACAATGACGTAGCACATGCTACTCTGAACCTAGATGTCATGACAACTATCGTAACACATGACAACAATATTGTCATGATTATTGAAAATGTTTCAACATTAGGTTCAATATATGTACTAATATCTGAGAAACCATGTCAAGACTTCTAATCTGACATCGTGTACCACCTGCAGTGGTGTTCTATTCTTATGTCAATACTTTCTTCATAACATTTTCCCGAGCAACATGTTTTGCAAAAATTGATGCCAACTCATAACTTACAATCTCCCCCTTTGGCCAAATTTTGGCCAAAACATAATTTGATCATACACATCATATTCGAAGAAAATGTAGCAGCAAAAAACATAAGTTAAAGCATCTTTATGGCATATATCAATCACAATCAGTTTTACCAAAATGAATGCCAACACCAAAAGCTATAGAACTATCAAGGGAGAAAAATAGGAGAGAGGCGCCTATTTCCATGATTGTGTCGACCTAACGGAAGGTTTGCATCGACCTGTTGAAAATTTTTTAGTCGACCTGAAATATCTATTGGGACCTGTGAGTTACAAAAATTCCTGGCCTTCATTTGAGTCAATCTAAATTATCAAATTAGTCGACTCAAATTTTCTTAACTGAATGAGTCGACCTGTTCATGTTGATGAGTTGACACATTTTCTTTGATTCAATAGAAATTCACTTCTTTGATGTTTTGACATGCCAACATATTGTGATTCAATATGCCTTTCTGAAACACACTAATTTTGACATCATTAAAACACTCAATACTCTCACAAACTCCCCCTTTTTTATGATGGTAAAATGTGTTACGAACACAAGAGTATCACATGCAATAACATACTCCCCCTAAATATATGCCACACAAGAAAATTCCTTTACTTAATCACATCTCCCCATTTGACAACATCAAAAAGAGAAAAATGGATTACATGTGAAAAACAAATAGCGGAAAAGAAATATAAAGTCATACATTGCAATTTGCATCAATCATAACCATACACACAATAATAGATGAAAGAAAAGAAATAGACAAATAAACAAAATGAAATAAAGCTTAGCAAACCAATATATAAAGCGAAAATAACCGATAACATTGTCATTTAGAAAATATAAGTAAGAGAAAGCATCATATGCATATGAAAATTACATGGAATGAAATGCAATGATATCTTAATGTCTTGGACCCCTTTGTGAAGGATGGAGACGATGATAAACATCTGGTTGATAATATTGCTCATATTGGTTGGTTAAGTCGATGAAATTTGTGTTGAGCGTGTTGAAGGAGTTCGCAAGCGCAATATGAGAACCATTGATCTCATTTAGCCGTGCCACGGAGTTGGATGAAAAAGCATCAAAATTCTCACTATGAGTATGGAGATGACGTTGCAAAGCAGTGTAACGCTCATCTTGAATGGCCATATATGAGGCAAAGGTGGTGTCTTGCTCCATAATTCGTTTCTCCAATTCAAAATATCTTTTGGATTGAGCCTCATAAAATCTCTGTTGTTCCAAGTGCATGTTTTGAAGCATTTCCATGATACCAGCATTATTGTCTTGATGAGATGATGGATGCGATGAGGATGGAGGTGTGAACGATGTTGCATTATAAGTCCACCCAGTATATTTCCATTCACCCATCCTTGGTTTTCATATGGAGTGTAATCTTCAGGAGCTACTCGATGCCAATCTTCATTATCCAACTGTACCTCATCAGTATTCATTTGTGCAACATTTGGATCAATTTCAGGATCCAGACCCTTTTCTTGATTTAGATTGCCTTCGGCATCACCTTCATCATCATGATCATCATCATAACCGGCTCGAACAATATACTGATAAAGTTTCTCTCTAGAGTCCCACATGTGACCAATAAGCTAAAAGTTTTATGGTGAGAAAGGTTATTATCGGAGATAGAGGTAAAGGGAATACCTTTAACCACAATTTTGGCTATGTTGATGATTGCTTGAATAAGGGATGGATAATCTAAGGCAACTTCATTCTTCTCTTTGAGAGCGAATATACGACTAGCAAAGTAATAAGGATAGTTCACCTTTACCTTTTTTCGAAGAATATAGATGAGTTGGACCTCAGGAATATCAATACGAGAAAAGCCACCCTTCTTTGGACAGAGGTTGTGGGAGACAATCCAATGAAGAATGCGATCGGTGGGATTAACTTTACATATGGTGGTGGAATTTTGAAATAATTCAGTATTGACAACAAACTCGATGAATGGCTTTTTGAGAATATAATTCAATTCCCTTCAAAATTCATACCCATCAACCTGATCAGAATCAGTCATCAAAATACCTGGAGATGCAAGATTAATTATGAATAAATCCTTCCAAATCTGAGCATTGACAACATATATTTTATCACCCATTCTAAAATGGAACTCAAATCCCTTAAACTTACCAACCAGACCAGCAAAAAACATTCAGACCATGTCCTCATTATACTCAACTTCACAAGCCAAAAATGGATTAATTTCTGAAAAATCAACCAGTTCAACAATATGTGGGATGTTCATCTGACAAGCAATTCTCTTGGAGTAAACATATTGGTTGATAACTTTTCTATTCTTGAATTTCTTATCATAAATCTCCCTAAGATCAGAAGGAACAAGAGATAAAGCGTTTATCAGAAGTGTAGACTGAGAAGAAGAGCCCATCAATATTCTCATATTAGTAACTCTTGAAGCCATTGATGATGTTCTTGAAAGGATATTGTTATGGACTGGCCCAATAACTGGGCATGGCCCAATCTTCTCCTGCTCAGGGTACGACCCAATAGCACAAACGTCAAATGGACCCACCAGATCCACGCTTCTTAAACGACCTAGAATCGTCGACCACATCTGCCCGTGGTCGGTCTTTTCTGCTCATTCCTGACCTCTGCTCGACACCGGAAGAAGTCACCCAGATTCGGCCAAGACGTCTCCTTCTCGAATATATTTGTGCTCGACATGCCCCTATCCCGACCAAGGTTGTTTGTCAAATGGTTAGTTTCTGACAATTACCTATTTTTTGGGGATCCACAATCCATGCCCAAAATAGGAACCGTTAGCCACGCGTTGGCGGGCTCTTTATATAAATCCTCTCACTTGAGAGGGTCAGGTATCAAATATTCACTCTCTAAACACTTTACTTGTACTTGTTGACTCTCTTGCACATTTTTACTTTGGCATCAGAGTACCTTGCAGGTACACCCCCTGGTTCTCCTCAACGACCGAGCAAGGACTTCAAGGATCATGTCAGCATCAACAGCCTTTGGATACTCTGATCATTCTTACAATCAATGGCGCTATCTGTGGGAATAGTGTTGCCCCATTTTCCCATCCCCAAATCGTGGAAACAGAAATATCACCGTACAATCTCTTTCAATGGCTCACTAAGACGACTCTGTCAATGCTCGAGTCCTTTCCAACATTCAGTAATACCTTAAAATTTGCCCTCTCATATCCTCAACATTTTGCATATCATTTAGCATACATAAGTTCACAAATAACCAACAACATTGCATCATGTGTAGCATAACTGAGGCATAAGTATGTGATCAATGATTGGAGCAACTGAAGGCTATGCAAAGGCAATCAAAGGGTCAAAAAGCTTCTCAACATCATTCTAAGGGTCCACAACATCCCACAAGTTCTTATTTGAAGCCACATGTCATGGAAAGTTTTGGTTTGATCAAAGAAGGCAAGTAGTGCAACATCTCCTGAGGAAATGATCCAAATTAGGGTTTCAATTGTGAAGGGCTTCTCCATGAATTTTTGAGGAAAAGGTTATTCCATTGTTTTCTACATGACAACAAGTGCATAGGTTTCAAATTTCATCCACAAATTCATTTTGGAAGAGGTTCAACTGGTCAGATGATTGAAAATCAGGAATTTGGGGAAAAGTCAACTATGCTGAAGAAAAAGTCAACTCCTGACTTTTTGAGATCAAAGTCATGAAATTAGAGTTACAAGGATCCTATGTTTCAAATTTTATCAAGAAATGATGGAGGAATCAAGAGAAATCAAGAAAACCAAAACTTACCATTTTTGGAAAATTAGGGTTTCCAAAAATGACAAGTTTTGGCCATTTTTGTAGCTACTTTGAATGAGGACTTCTCCCAAAATATGAAAGATATGAAAATTCTACTAGAAGCCAATTAAAGAGGGCATCTTGAGCTTCAAATCCATAGGTGGAACTCTTCCATAGCATAAAAAATGAGTGAGATATGATCTTGTCAAGTTTGAACAATTCAAGGCTCAAGGCAAGTCATGGGCATGGCATAGGCAGGCCAGCGCGCGCGCCCTGCCTGGCATTTCATCAAACATGTGGAGGTCAGAATGCCAAGCCATTTTTCTTGGTCAAAAACACTTCAAATTAATATTTGGTAAACTATAAAGTTGTTCCTTGATGTAATCCCTACAAGATTGGTGTTCAAAGATTTTTCATTTGAGCAAGTCTTCTTGGGCTATTTGAGGGTCAAAGAGGAGAGGTTGCAATTGGCCAGCCATAGGCCCATGGGCACCAGGCATGCCAAATTCGTGCAGGCCAATATGCAGCTTGTTGGCATGCTATCCAATTTCCATTTTAAGATGATTATAGGTCATCATCCATTATGATCTAAACACCAAACTTGTTCTATGATCCCTCCCCTTCCTTTTGAGCCCAAGAATTACTTGAATTGGTTTGCTTGAGAGAGAAGGAATCTCCCATTGAAATTCATGATTCTCAACTGTTTGCTTGGATGGTAAGGTATTGCATATAACTTCACCTCAGTTCATTTTCATTGGCATTATTTATCACATTCAGATCAAAGGCATTGCTATAAGAAGATGTAATCTCATGAATGCATCTCCACACCCTTGCCATGCACTTCACAACAGGCTACTTTCTAGACTATGCTTCTTGCTGTGCACCTCATGCAGCTTATGCTAAATCACAATGCACTACAAGTTATGGTTAGAAGATCATGTTACTCATTGCCATGCTTTGATCCACATTATAAACTTCATGAAGCTTACAACATGTGATCCAGCTCGAGTGGAAGTTTCTGGATGTTACAGCTGGCATAACTGGCATAACTGCCTCACTCATTTAACCTCACTCACTCAGTTAACCCAAGGCATCATTAACCATGGTTAAGGGGTCTATAAAGCAAGGTCATCACTATAGTGCAAGGGAGAGCTTCATTTCTCATCACAAAATCACCAAAATTTTCAAAGTTTTCTCTCTGAATTTTCACCTTGCAAATGGATTTGAGCAAGCTTCATTATCATTAATCTGGATCCATTCTTCCTCCATTGATCATCTCCATCATCTCAAGCTCAATCACCATGGATTGCATAGTCTGAAGCTTCAAGATCAAGCATTGCACATCGTTGATCTTCACTGCATTTTGGATTCAAACTCCTCAAATTGCCACAATCTGGTTTCATTCAACCTCAATCCATCATCGACATCACCTCAAGCTCAAGATCTATGGAAGGCATAGCTTGAAACATCAAGGAATCAACACTGCATAACATTGATCTTCATTGCACTTTCATCAATTACTCAGGATTCATATCTCCTAGAGTGTTTATTTCACTTCCATTGATCAAGGTCAAGATCAAGCAAGCTAAGGATCCTCATCTCTGGTTTTCTAGCAACAATTTGACATCTCTGCAACTCAGGTATGTCCTAAAATTCAACCTGCTCGAATTGCTTGTTTTCAATTGGTTTTATGTTGATTGAGGTCTGATAGAGGTTATGAATTAACTGGCTAGTTGATAGGCATGGTAGATACAGAGATTCAATTTTCAGGCTTAGATTCTTGCCTTCGATTCAGGAGTGTTAGGAACCTTAAATGAGTTTTGAAGCCATATTTAAGATCAGTGAAGAGAGACGAATCCATTGATGGTCATGATTTTCATTTTAGTGATGTTTAGGGTTTGCCCTACCGGAATAGTGAACGGAGAAGATGACCGGAATTCATCTCCGGTCATCAGAACAGTAACCCTAATTTAAATGCAAGATTAAGTCACAGTCTTTAGATCAAATCCATCTAACGCTCAAGTTTCTGCCAACACATTAAAATTCTTGTGCATATCACGTGCCACAAAGTCAACTGAAAGTCTTCAGTTTGATCTTCACACCCCCAGCGTGTTTGACTTGAGCCCAATTAGTTTGATTTTTTTTCTTTTCAGACCCCCCAGGCCCAATCAATTTTTATTTTATTTTATTTTCTTTTACATTTTATATCAATTTCGTTTTGCATTATAAAAAAATACCAAATTACATTAAAAAATTCCAAATAAATTCATGTAGTATCCTCCCAATTTTCTCTAATTTTTCATATTTTTAGATTTTATTTTTATTTACTTTTTAGATCAGAATTAATTTTCACATTAATTTTTTTCTTATTTTCTCATATTTTGACCAATCACCTTGTACATTTTCTTTTTTTCAAACCATGAAACACAAAGACTTCATTCTTTTTGCATCCTTTTAATAGCTCATTAAACTTCCCCAAAATAGTTTTCTCTGGATTTTTAGGTCTTGGTTTAGGTCTTTTGAGTCCTTTCTCTCACTTGTATTCATATAAACCCTAATTGTGTTCCAATGAACCTTTCACCACTCAAAAATAGGAATTTTAATGAGATTTTTTTGAATATAACCTAATCTCTAGATTTTGTATTGAGTTGTCAATTTTCATAATTTTTCAAGGTCATTTAATATTTTTTCAAGTTGTTTGGTTCACAAGTCATATTTTTGATCCTTTTATTCCTTTCCTTTGGTCCCATTAGCATAAGGCATTCATGCCATTAGTGTAAGGTCTTTATTTTGAGTCTTCTAGGTCATATTATATGTCTTCTAACATTGAAATCCATCCTTGGGTCCTCACCTTTTATTTTTAGGGTTTACTTGAGTCCTAAGTCATACATGCTCCATTTTAATCTAATTCTTCCTTCATCCCTCATCTTAACCACTCAAAACTTCATGAATGCATCAAATAAGTTTGTCCAAGTCTTGTTTTGTATCTTTTAAACATGTTTAGGTCATTCCTCTATGTTCACTTCTCATGTATAAAGCTTTGCACATTTTTTATGTCACATTTGCCATTAAGAATGTTCAAAAACCCTAGTTTGGGATACCTAGACCTAGCATACTTCATGCCACTTCATTTACCATTGTTTAAGAATAATTTCCATCTTGAATTCATGTTAAGCCCCTAGTTTTTGTATGGGGAAGTCAAGTCCCTTTAGTTATTTTTGAGTATTTTTCTAATTCATTTTGTTTCATCTTCATAACCATTATTCTATGTGTTTATTCTCATCTTTCAATCTCATATTTATTTATCCTTAATTTGAATCCCTTCTTTCCCATTTGATCCATTCATTTCCTTCACTTCCCTATAGTGTTAAGTTCTGACTTTTTCATTTACCTTTGAGTTTAAGGGACTTTAGCAATAGTAATCACTTAGGTTATTCTTTCTAACCTCATCCTTAGGGTTTAGTGGTGCCTTAGGGCATAATTTGACTTTAATTCACTTAATTCCTTTAGAAACCTTTGAATTGGTTTAGCTACTGACTTTTTAGGTATGTTACCTTATAAGATGTTTTAGGCTTAGGTATTGACGATAGGAGTTCACTAACATCTTTCCTAGGTTAGTGTGAGTTCTTGTGTGAAGTTTTCCATTTGTTTATGCTTTCAATATGAATTGTCATGATAACTCTTGCCTTGTAGGGGGAAGATGAGGTAATCACTTCATTCTTTATCTCTTATGCATTTATTTGCCTTGCCTTGGCACTTTGTGCCTTGTTCATAGGTTCCCTCTTTCTCTCTTTAGATTCAACTTAACTTCCTTAGGAAGTAAGTTGGATTCTAACTTGTTCTTTCTTCTCATTAGGTCAGAAAACCTCATTAACCATAGGATCACACTTGTACATAATAAGATGACTTAGGGTTGTGTCTTAGTCCCCCATTAGCTTTGACCTTTTCCTTTTGAGTCTTCTCTCCTCATCTTCAAACAAATCCAAAAAGACTTAATAAATGCATGAAAGGATCCCTTGTGTATAGCCTTATTCCATGGGGCACTTACATTCATTCCATCTTGGAGTGGTGTGGGCTTGTCTAGCATGATGTACCGGTCTTATCAAGGGGTTGTTTCACAAAAAAATCTAAAAGACATTTCTTCACAAAAGCTACAAAAACACTTAGTAAAATTCAACAAGCTAGTGAACTTAAACCCTAATTCATGGAAACAAGCCTTGTATAAATTCTCTTTGCTTGGTGTACTTGTTATATTATTCCATCTTGGAATGTAGTGGCAAGTATACATTCCATGGAAAAGAGTTTGAATTCACTTCCTTGTACCAAATTCATAAAAATTCTTAAAAAATAAACAATAAACAATAAGCGACTTTCCTGCGGGAACTTCTCTTTCTCATCTCATTCATTCTGAACGCGAACTCGCGACGACTTGTCTCACATGCAAGACGGTAAACACACTCGTACCAGACGAGCCTGCAACACCTGAGCATAGACATACATAGTTCCAGCTATAAAAAACACAAACAAATAGTTCCCGCCTTAGTTAGGAGAACTACGTCGACTCTGATCCTCATTTTCCCGATGAGGTACGTAGGCAGTGGGGTAGGGCCCGTTCGAGCACATTCTTTATTTTCCCTATATTTTCCCCTTCCTTTCCATTTTCTTTTCCAGTTCCTTTTTCATTCTCATTCCAGTTAGCAGTTCATTTGTTCAGCAGCAGTTATATTCTTATTTCTCACCCTTTAAAATAAAGCAAACAAGCGTGGATCCCGTCGGGTACGGCGGATGATCTGGGGTGCTAATACCTTCCCAGGTCGTAACCGACTCTCGAACCCAGATCTTTGGTTCGCAGTACCTTGTCCTTTCCTTCTTCCTCAGGTTTGTGCAGCATTATCTTTCCCATTCATTCGGGATAAAAATGCCTGGCTGGCGACTCTACCTTTTCCGCGCCACTTTCGCGTTTGTACTAGGATGAAAATCCCAGGAGCGACACATTCCCATTAAGCAACGGGAGAGCGACATAACCAATCATCCCCTTGGGGAGCCTGATCGTTTCCAAGACGGGTGTATTGCCTCACCATCACCGGAACCATCCATGCAGCCAGAGATCATGCTCGGTGATCTCACTTTGATTCCCATCCCTGAAGGGACGAATCAAACACTTGTGGCTTTGGTCGAAATGACCAAAAACATTAACCTCCTCCTCTTGTGCCAGGGCGAAATACTGGATGTTCTGGAAGAAGAGAGACACACCAGATCCCCTCTTCCTATGAGGAGATCTCGTAGACCCCATAGAAGATCACCTATGCAAAAGATGGACCACCACCACCCAGAAGCCGCTGGGTCGATCAAGAAGAGGACTTGTTCGTCTCCTTGATGAAACAAATCCCTACAAACAAAGAAAACACAGAGGACTCTACAACTAGGAGCACGACCGTCTCTAGAGGGTGTAACACCCCATTTCTACCCGCAATTAATTATAAATAAATCAGAGTTCAACAAAAATAGGGTATCACATTTTTCTTCTTTAAAACAATTCATCACAATCATATCAAGTAATAAGTCACGTCTTTACTATTCAACGGAATCATTTAAATCATAACAACTCATCTTAAAAATTCAACTTCACAAGTAATTCATCGTAATCCAAAAACATCATCTTTTAAAAGAAACATATTTATCCAATCATAAACAAAACAAAGGTTCAATCAAAATCATGCGTTCACTAATCCCCCCGAAGTGTTACATATCAGAGCGACCAACGACTCGAACCATCTAACGGAAAACTCCTCACTACTCGGGATTACCTGCACGTTACCAACAGAGGGTAAAATTCAAATGGAAGGGGTGAGATATCGACAATTATAAACAGGATATAATAATCAGCATATATAAGTTAAAGTCATTCAACGACCCATTCACATCATATTCATCATAAACATCCTATCATCATAACATTCATAAACATCGCACCGATCATTCAATAATGAAATTCAAATGTGACTCAACAATGCATGCATGTGGTACCATTCGGAGCGAACTCCCATATTAAAATTCATGCCATTTAGGTGGGCATTATCAAGACATAAGTCTTCATCTTAAACATCATGTTTACCATTCCAGGTCGTCTTAATAATGCAAAAATGTATGCGGTATGAAAATGGCATACAACATAATCAACATCGTAAACATCGTTCAAACACATCAACTTAAATCATCGTAACATCGCAACATCGTTGGTCATAAGACCTACATCAAAACACATCATCACTATAGTGTAAAATCATCTTAATCATCTTAGTTTATAATCCCTAAATTCATCGTCCAAAGTCGTTCAACAACAATCATTAAATAATCCTATTATTAACCTCTAATTTCATATATCATCGGTTACTAGTTCTCAGTCACTTCACGGGTCATTAGAAAAAGTAACGGACGCGAATCGATAGGCGAAACGCTACGAAATCACAAAACTCATCTTTGCTGCCCAAACACGTACCAAACGCGTAACACCCTTCCTATACGTGTAACACCTTACGCTCATATGCGTACCATATGCAAATGGCCAGAGGGTCTGAAAAATGCACCCTTCATACACGTAACAGGCGGCGTAACCACCAGTTGTTACGCGTAACGCCTAGCCCCATACGCGTATCCCAGATCCCTTACACAAATCACCATAAACCACCTCAGTTCATCTTCTGCTATGGGTTCATCATTCTATCACTCCAATTCAGTCCTAATTGGGTTTCTACCATGTTTTAGACTCATAATTCTTTATCTTATTACTCATCTATCATTACTACACCAATTTATTAACTTATTATCATCATCTAATTCAGGTTCGTCACAATTTCATCACACATCTCAAAAAATCATCACAACAATTATACACAACAACGATTAACAGAGGATTCACATCAGTCATACCATCATCAGATCATCTAATTCATACGAAATCGCATAGAAACATCATACTAACAACAATAAGGAAATCAAATAACCCTATCCCATATATACATATTATTTTCTCCCGGTTATAAAATATGAATCTCGCCCTTACCTTTGGATTGAATGCAACTCGAATCTATGGGTGAAAATTCCTACGAAAATCCTCTTGCAAATCCTTAGCCCTAGCTCTTGATCTCCCAAGACTCGTTCTTCTCTCCAAATTCTGATTATGCCTAACTTCTCCCTAAACCCTTTACTAATCCTATTTTCTTTATTTTAATTAAAATTCCTTAAAATTAATACTAATATTATTATTACTAAAAATTATTTAATCAATCTACTAATGGGCTTTTATCTACACCTCTCAATGTTACTACTAAAACCTCTCCAAAATAAGTCTAACCCACAACTCAACTTAAAACAACTTAAATCGCTTAATCATCTTATTATCAAACATCACACATCGCAATTAACAACAATTATACTCAAAATAATTTAATTAAACAATTTAATTAAATCAGGGTGTTACAACTCTCCCCCGCTAGAACATTTCCGTCCTAAAAAATCTTACCTCGATCAAACAACTCAGGATAAGACTCTTGCATCTTGCTCTCTAATTCCCACGTCATACTCTATCCAGCAGCTCCTAGCCAAACAAATTTCACTAAAGCTATCTCATTGCCTCGCAAGTTCTTCATTTCTCAATCCTCAATACATACCGGCTTAGTCTCCAAAGTGAGATTATCCCGTACTTGAATATCATCCATACTAACAACATGAGACGGATCGGGAACATACTTCTGGAGTTGCGAAACATGTAACACATCATGAAAATTCGAAAATTTAGGCAGTAAAGCCACTCGATAAGCAACGTTTCTAACTCTGTCTTAAATTTGATACGAACCTGTAAACACCCTAATTTGCCCTCTCTTTTTCTCACACCTTGGCTTGTGATCCTTTAAATTGCATTGCATAAGCATACCATCTCACTGCATAGTTATTTCACTGCATAAGTTGCACAATTAGGGTTTGTGATCTGGTGAATCTTAGAAGTGGTTTGAGCTATCTCAGAAGCTATGAAGCATGCCAAGAGGGTCCATCGGTGTTCTATAATCATATTATTCCTCCAAGGTGTAAACACCCCAAATTTTCCCTCACTTTTTCTCACACCATGGCTTGTGATTTTTTTCATATTGCATTGCATAAGCATATCATCTCACATTGCATAGTTGTTTCATCTGCATAACTGCATCTAGGGTTTGTGATCTGAGCAATCCAAGAAGTGATCTGAGCTATCCCAATGGTCTTGAAGCTTGTCAAGAGGGCCCATGTGTTTTCCATGATCATAATATGCTCCCCAAAGTTCATAAAATCCAAGAGATCACAAAGCATTGCAAAGGCATAGAGGCAGACTGAAGATTTCCTGCACAGATGACCTAAAATTAGGGTTTTGGTTCTAGAGGCCTTAATCCCAATTTTTTTGGTCATTCTTGTAGCTAATGGTCTTAATAAGTTATAAGGATCATGTGTACCAAATTTGATGAAGAAATTCACTGTGGAAGTCATATAATCATTGGGTAACTTCTTGAGTAAGTAAAGTCAAAATCAGGGCATATGAGGCCTCCATCAAGGGTACCAAAGGGTCATCATCATCATTTTGAGTCTCTATAATCTTTATTTGATCATTTAAGTGGTTGGAAGTTCACAAAGTTGAAGAATTTTGAGCCAAATGCAAACTTGCTATTTTTGGAAATGACTTGTAATGGAAACTTTCCATTTTGGGAAAGATATTCAACCTATTCTTTCATGATAAAAATGCTTCAAATGAAAAATCCTTGGACATGAAAGTTGTAGATTATGTCTTTCCATTTTCAAAAAGTACAAGAACATGTCTTGATTCATCCTAGAACTCAAGATATGGACTTTCAAAGTTGGCAAAAATCCTATAATTTTCAAGTGTGCACCAAAGAGGGATTTTTGCAATTTCACTTGCCAAGCCATTTCATGACCTCTAATGCACTCAAATGTATCATAACATGTCAAAGAAACTTCTAAAGATCAGAATTGGCGTTTGTACCAAGCATTTCCATGACTTATTTCTCAAGAAACTTCAAAATTGCCAAATTGCATAAACTATGAGAATTCTTGATCAAGGCCATCCAGCTGCATAAAGATGATCCAAAGGCTCTCCGTGAACCATGCTGAAGCTATCCAGCCACAGAAACCAGCTCTGCCATGGCCCATACCTATGGTACACCAATCTTGACTTTTTGGCCAATGGAGCCATACCATCCCCACAGTGCATACCTAATATTCTGACTCATTCCAATAGTTTAGGGATTGCCTCAGGATCATAAGAGAAGCATGCCAAGAGGTCAGAACAGACACAACATCAGTTTTCACAAAAATTGCAAAAAACTTCCCTTCTTCGATTCTCTCAAACAATACATCAAACCTCAGAAATTCTTTCACCACTCATTCAGAAATCATCCATAAAACACAAAGCAACCATTACCATGGCCTGAAACCTCATAAATCAAAGCCTCAATTTCTGCCATATCATAATCGAGCCACTCAAAATAGCCACTTTCAAAGCATTCTAAGCATCCTAATAGCTTCAGGAGGATCAAAGGAATTCACTTGCACAAGTGGGAGGCTCTGAAGGCTCACATTTGCAGTTCACCAGCTCAGGTAACCTCAAGAACACATTCTTGCAAAACTTCAATTTCTTGTTATAATATGAAAGTACATGTTGTGGGGTTCATCATGATCTTTTTAAAACTGAAAATGATGGAGAAATGAGGATTTCATAGGTCTCTGAAAGTTTGTCCCGTTTTATTTTTTTTTGATTCAGCTTGTTGATGAATGATAAATGTTGTTTGATGTTTGATTTGAGTTGCTAGAAGTATGAAGATCATTTCTGGACAGGTTAGAGGTTTTGATTTTGCCTAGGGAAGATTTTAGGGTTTTGGTCCACCGGAGAAGATGACCGGAGCAATTTTCCGGTCATCTGAAAGTGATTAGGTTAATTTAGGGTTTAGTTTCCCAAATTCATTTGTGGCCTTAGGATCTTGATTAGGTTTAGCAGGGGATGGTCCAGATTTCTTCATTAATCTTAATTTATAATTAATTAGTTTAATTAGGTTTAATTAATTAAATTTCCTCAGATTAGATCCTGACCCTTAAAACACGCGCACAGTCAACCCCTTCCCCCCAGGTTCAAATCTCAACCATTGGATCAATTGATTTCTCATTTAATTCATTTTTGTTTCATTTTTATTGCATTTCTTTCATATAATTTTTAAAAATAGAAAAAACCCTTAAAAAAAATCTCATTTTCTGTATTTTTGTTTTAAATATTTTTCTTAACCTAAAAACATTTTTATTTATTTTAATTTTTGCATTAAAAAAGTATTTTTAAAATATTTAAATGTTTTATTTAATTAATTAATTGATTTTAATTAATAAAATA
Source organism: Lathyrus aphaca (assembly GCA_963966055.1). Lineage (NCBI taxonomy): Eukaryota > Viridiplantae > Streptophyta > Magnoliopsida > Fabales > Fabaceae > Lathyrus > Lathyrus aphaca. The sequence goes on along the minus strand of OZ014521.1, from coordinate 354,904,642 downwards.
TTCATTTAGGTTTCTAAAAATCACCAAAAAATTCCTGAAGCATTCCAATACATTTAGTAACATTTCCAAACTCACCATACAAATTTCTTTTTAGGTTTGATCACATTTTCACAATTTTCTTTGAATTAGGGTTCTTAAATTTCACATTTTTTAACCCTAACTTGAAAAATTCATTTCTGTCTAACCATGATGAGTTGGATCTTGATTCATTTTGCATTGTTTCACATATTGCATATAGTTTCTAGGTTATTTATCTCATATTTTTATCTTAAATTTTCAATTTGATTTTCATTTTCCCTTTAGAATCACCCAAAAACCCTAGTTAACTTAGAAATTTCATAACTTTTCCTAGGTTAAGTTTCTGACTTTCTCCTTTGGGGTGTGATCTTATATGGGATTAGGGTTTGTTTGAGTTCAATTTCAAATTTTTATCATGATGTATGCTTCTGTTTTGGTCATATGCATCTCATGTTGCCTTAAAACCCTAATTTTGCATCTTCATTTGCATTCTTCTTTGCATATCATGAACTTGTGAACTTGTTATGCCATTCCATTTTTTTGTATGCCATCTTAGACATCTTAGGACATGTTTTAAACATTGCTTGATCATCGTTGCATCATTTTGGTATGCTTTACATCCATCACATTTCATGAACATCCATGTGTTTTCATGCTTCTAAACATGCTTCCATTGCATCTCATCCTTGTATGATCATTCATATGCATCTTGTATGACTTTGCATCATCTCATAACACATTTTCATTGCATGATCACTTCTGATTTTGGACTTTTCATCCTTATTCATCTCATTCCTTTGTGCTTTATGTCTTATGCATTCATACTAACATTTCAGGTACTTTTGGTAAGTTATCTGGGAGGTGGATTTTCCTTCACCTCCCACCTCTTCTTTTCTTTGCATTTGCATCCTTTAATTGTCTTTGAAGTGAACTTGTTTCACTTGTGCTCTCTCATTCTTACTTTATTTCTTTTAAGTTACTTATCTTCTTCAGGAAGTAAGTAACTTATTCTATCTCTCATTTCTTCTCTTTTCATTTGCTTCCCTTCCTTAGTGGCCTTGAAGATCTTTTCTCTTAAGCCTCACAAACCATAGGATATCCAAGCATGATAACTTTTAGGGTTGTATATAGTCCCCCCTAACTTTTTACCTTTGAGTCTCCTTGAGTCTCTCTTTTCATCTCAATAATCAGAGGCTAAACTCTTAAAGCTTTAGGACTTTGAATTAGGTTTATGCCTGCATCCTTATCTTAGTATGGAGTGTATAACTTTAATCCTTAGTGTTAAACCTTTAATTTTTTACACCTCTTAATCAAAACACATTAATAATTACTAAGACTTTATCTTGTAACTTGGGCCTTACATTAGGGTTTTATCTCTTCCTTATGGTTAAGAGGGACTAACCCTAGTGTTTAATGGACAAGTCCCCCTCAAGTTATCTTACAAACTTAAAATCCACTTTCTTAATCTCACCCTTTAATTAAAATCCATTTAATAAAGGCTTGTTATATAATGAATTTAATCCCTAACCATGGATTAAGTTGAGGTATCTTCCTCGGCTTAAGTGTTCTCATCTATCATCCTTCTATTAGGATGGTGTAATGAGTTCACTAATTTGTGATTAGAGATTACACTCATTACTTAACACTAAAAAAAAACCAAAAACATCTAAATAATCACAAGTAGGTTAATGATCTTAATCCTACATCATCATGGTAATCAAGTTGAGATGCTTATCTCATACTTAAGTAGGCTCATTATCCCTGATCAGGGAGGATATAATGAGTTTACAACCCTTGATTTAGGCTTAAGCTCATAATCCTATGCAAAACGCCAAAAACAATAAAAAACTGAAAACACAAAAACAAACAATAATTGTCTCCTTCGGGATTCTTTTCTCACCACACTCATTCACAAACGAGAACTTGCTTCTTCCGTCTAATGCAAGACAATTAGCACTCGAGCCAGACGAGTCATACACTTAAGCATAGACAAGTAAGCAGTTCACAGTCAATTTACTTTCAGTCTCTTTGAGTCGAACTACGGTGTTCTGACTTCCTCATTGCACATGAGGATACATAGGCATAACTTAAAAGTTATCGAACAAAAGTCTCTATGTCTTCCCCCTCTTTTAGCCTTCCTTTTTAAGTCTTAGTTCCTGAGTAATTCACACCTTTTGCACTGACACTTGTACTTTCTTTCCCTAGCTTTTTGCACACAGATAGCACATACACTACCCCTTTTTAACACTATCTTATAAGCGTGGATCCCGTCGAGTACGACGGACGATCTGGGTGCTAATACCTTCCCAGGACGTAACCAACCCCCTTTCTCAGTTTCTTTGGTTCGCAACCGTCTTATCCATACCCTTCCAGGTTTATGCAGCATTACCTTTCCTTCGGGATAAAAAATGCCTAGCTGACGACTCTATTCAACCTCAACCTCCAACATCACCGACAGTCCGCGTTTGCACCGGGACGAAAGTCCGGGGAGCAACAGCTTGGCGACTCTGCTGGGGACCTTTTGCAACCAGGGCTTCTTGTTCTTGTTGTGGGTTTCTCCTAATGCTTGTTTGATTTGTGTCTATGAGGGTGTTATGTGCTATGTGTGCTTTTTGTTTACTATTTTGTTTATTGCTTTTTGTACAAATTTATTTATCATTTTCATTTACTATTTTTATGCATTTCATGTTATTGTCATATCATATCTGTGCTGGATTTGTTGGTTTGCCTTGGTGGGAGGGGTATTTCAGTGAGAAAGGTTCCACACCGGGAGCCTGAGTGACACATAGGATTAGAGTTGATTCATATTCTTTCCCATTCCATTTCGGTCTGGTGTGGGAATATGGAAACACGGCTCAGACATGGGTTTCTTCTTGAGAACTCTGTGCTACGGATTTCCTGTAGTACTAGGGCTATCTGGGAAGCCTGTTAAGTCTGGATGACCTTTTAGATGAACTTCAGTATCTGAGGTGAATTAGAGGAGGATTCTGTATGATTAGGGTAAACAATGTACCTCCGGGTTAGAAGTGTTTACACTTATCATAATAGATCCGAATCTGAGGATCCTTGTTCTAGAACAATACCTGTGAGTGGGTTGGGATGTTTACAGGTTTGCAGGAACCCTTGGCCTCATCATAACCTGTTACTAGATGTTATTTTAAGGTTACACTATTTTGGACTGATCTTATGAAACCCTGGACTTGTGACTCTTTATTTGAGTCCCCCACCTAGTTACTGGTTCTCAGACCTTCATCCGGACTTATGAACACTCATGGACCCTATCAAAAGCAAATGACAAATCCAGCACCTGATCACAAACCCTTTCATATCATTCTGCATACATCATTTTGCATCATTTAACATTTGTCTATTTTTTTTACAGGGTATCCACATCTTCTTTGGTTTGGTTTTGACTGTTCTTCTTCTCAGCCATCTTCATCAGTTATCTTCATCAAAGATCTTCTTCAACTGATATCTCCTCCAGTCGTCTTCATCAGTTATTTCCTTCAGTTATCTTTATCCGTACCCATTGTCAGTATGGACTCATCCAGGAAGAGCAACATCACATACCATTTCCTTCATGGAACATTATGGTGGTATTATGGACATGATCATAGACTTGGATGCATTACAGAGGAGCATGATTCACACTTGCCTTCAGTTCTATGACCCTCCTCTTAGATGTTTCACTTTCCCAGACTTTCAGATGGGTTCTTTGTTAGAAGAGTTTTCCATGTTGTTAGGTGTCCCTATCAGAAGAGGAATTCCTTTCAACCCTAAGATGACTGCTCCTAGGAATGAAGACATAGCTAAGGCTCTGCACTTGGAAGCCACCATCATTGATCAGCATATGACCACCAAGGCTGGAATCTCAGGCCTCCATTTGGACTTCTTGATCACTCAGGCCACGAGTCATGCTGCAGCAGGGAAGTGGGAAACTATTTGTGCTCTCCTGGCTCTTAGTGTATATGGAATCATCTTGTTTGCAGACGAGCCTGAGTTTGTAAGAAAGAATGCTATCCATATCTTCCTGCTGAAGAACCCAGTTCCTACCTTGCTAGGGGATTTCTACTACTCAGTGCATTAGAGAAATGAGAAACAGAGGGGAAGACTAGTCAGATGTTGTGCACCTCTCTTCTACTGTTGTTTGTTTAGACACCTGCCAAAGATAAAAGCTTTCCGGAATCCTCATCAGTCAAGAAATTGGGCTAAGAGAATGATTGCTCTCACTTCAGAAGACATCAGGTGGTGTACTCAGAGCACCAAGGGTAGGGACATAATTATAAGTTGTGGACAGTATCCTAATGTACCTCTTATTGGAAGGAAGGGTTGCATCAACTACAATCCTTTTCTTTTCAAAAGGCAGCTAGGATATGCATTGGTACATCCACCAAGAGAGCAGGATTTAGTAGAGACCCTTTACTGTGATGTTCAGAATAATCATGCCATCATCCGACAAGCAGCCTGGGCTTGGGATAACATACATACAAAAAGGATTGCTATTCTTGGCAAGTGCAACAACATAACTTCAGCTCAGTACATTGATTGGTCTTGCATCAGAGGACAGATCACCCGCATGCCATTCACCCTGGAAGATGTCCCAGGACCATCAGCAGTAGAGCCTGTAGCTACAGTTAGTTTAGAGGAATTTGATAAGCTGAAAGATAGGAATACCCAACTTTCTGAAGCTCTGAAGAAGACCCTTTGGGAAAGGAATGACAGTCGTCTGGATAATGCAAGGTTAGAGAAGCTCCTAATCGAGCATATAACCAAGATAGAAAAGACAGAGGACTTCATCAGAAATGCCCGAGCAGAAGAACTGGTATTAAAGAATGCTTTCAAAGAAGACAAGATTCAGAAGGCCAGAGCTGAGCACTATCTGGAAGAGAGTCAGGCTAGATGGATCGGGATCACTGAAGCTGGTTTGCAAGAAGAGCATAAGACACAGGCTAAGATAGAGCAGCTGGAAGCTAATGAGAAGAAGAATCAGGAAGCCTTGTTAGCAGCACAGAAGGAAATCTCCGAGTTGAAACTCCGAGCGGGGTTGAAGAGGTAAAAAGACCAAGACAAGTACCAGAAGTTGACAAGTGCCATTTCCACCAGGAACCTTCTTATCAGGACCATCACGGAGCATCCAGTTGGACCAATCACCGATGCTCTCTTGAAGGAAGTCAAGGAGGATGACTTTGGGCTGGATGTTTGATTTCTTTGTATTTGTACTTTATTTTTGGTTGTACTTTATTTCTCATGATAATTTTGTATTTTGACCCACCATGGGGACTTGTTGTAATCATAACTAAGTATTTTGACCTTTTTGTAATGTATGGTTTATGTATTACTTGGATTTTCTGATGGACTTCGTTTCTCTTCAACATCTTAATTCCCCGAGGTCCGGAAGGTCAAAACCAAAGAACCAAACCGAATACCCTTGGAAGACAAATAGACATACTGCATTGCATACTAACCTCATTCTTTGTTTTGCAGGTGTTTTTGTTGTTGTTTTCTCAATTTGCTGTGTGTTTCAGGAAACATTCCTCGTAGGAGGGTTTTCCCCATCAATAGAATTCACCGGTATCCAACAAGAAACAACCTTCCGAGCATACAGATGGACCAAGTTCAACAAGATTTGACTGACGTTAGAACTCAGATGGCTAACGAGAGAACTGAGATGAGGGCTCAAATGAACCAGTTCATGGCAGTAATGAATGGGTTGGCTCAAAGGCAAGAAAGATTAAGAGAGTTAGTCGAGCGGCAAACTCCAAAAGAGAATCATCCAGGTACATGAGGTACTAGTAACAATGATCACGGGCAGCCACGAACAAATCCTCCAAAGTTCGAGCCTCATCTCAATCCTGAAGTCAATATTATCAGAGATACCCAAGGAAACACTGGAGGTCGTGCCTTTCAAGAGGACCCTCAAGAAGAACAGTTTACAGTAATTGATGCTGGGGATGAAGCTTATGATCGTCGTCTAGACGAAATAACGGAGAAGCTGAGATCTTTGGAGTCCCAAAACACTTTGGGATTTGATGTAATGGACATTGGTCTAGTTGAGGGAGTCAGGATTCCTCACAAATTCAAGCCTCCTTGCTTTGAAAAATATAATGGTACCTCTTGTCCATGTACTCACCTGTAGTCCTTTCTTGGGAGACTAAAGGCTTACACCATGGATGAAAAACTATGGATGTTCTACTTTGAAGATAGTTTGACCGGGGCATTTCGTGAATGGTATTCTCACCTATCTAGAGCAATTGTCAGAAACTGGAAGGACTTAGCTTAGGCTTTCATACGCCAGTATCAGTACAATTTGAATATGGCACCCAATAGAACCCTCCTGATGGGTATGTCTCAGTCTTCAAGAGAAAGCTTCAGGGAATATGCCCAAAGATGGAGACAGCTTGCTACTGCTGTCCAGCCTCCGATGTCTGAGAGATAAATGGCCGACATGTTTATGAACACGTTGCAAGGAAATTACATTGACAGACTTGTTGCTTTCTCTTCCACTAGCTTTGCTGATGTAGTTATAGCTGGTGAGAAAATTGAGAGTCTTTGGAAGATGGGCAAAATTTCAGACAATGGTGCTAGTTCCAGCAATACAAGGAAACCTTTCGCAGGACCTCGTAGGACAGGTGAGACCAACTCAGTACACATGGGCAGAGGTAGGCCTCAATACATGCCAAGATCAGTAGCTGCTGTCACCATTCCGGCTCCAGCACCTCAGCAACAATATCCTCAGCAACACTTCCCATTGCAACAACAATTTCCTCAATAGAGATCTTACAACAATAACAATCAGCAACAACGTCCGTTTCAACATAGGATTTCACAAATCAACAGGGTTATCGATCCCATTTCGATGCCCTATGCTGCCTTACTTCCACAGTTATTAAAGCTCAATCTGATTGAATTGAGGACTCTGGCCCCACCAGATCCCCATAATCTTCCAAGAAACTATGATATCAACGCCCGATGTGCCTTCCACTCCAATGCACCTGGCCATACAACAGAGAAGTGCAAAGCCTTACACATGAAAGTTCAGGACTTAGTTGATTCCAAAGCTCTAAACCTTGCACCCCCTCCAAGTGTTACCAAGAATCCTATGCCTAACTATGGTGGGCCTAGGATAAATGCCATTGAGGAGGATCAACCAGTAAGCTTAATTGACAGTTGTCATACCCCAAATTTGTCCTACCATTTAAAATTCTCAATTATTCGATTTTATTTTCAATTTGCAACATAACATGTTTTTCATCATAAATAATGCCTAAAATGTCAGTTAGAATGAAATCTCGGATATACAGACAGACCAGTTGAATTAATTTTTAACTGCGTGCAAAATCAATAGACGGAAAGTTTCAAAATCGAGCTTGCAGACGTCAGTATTCTTAATATATGTTTCGTTTCGCTTAGATCAATTTGGCGTGCTCATTTTACTTTTTCAGCAACTTTTTCAATCGCATTTGATTAGCTGAGCCATTTAACCGATCTATTTATTTTAAAATTTGACGAAATGTTGTATTTTTTCGAGTCGTTTATTTTACGCTGATAATTTTAGTGCATTTAGTTTTTTTTCCTAACACTTTCACCCGGCTCTTATTCATAATCAATCTTTTATTTTTATTTTATCAAAATAATTAATGTAAATTATTTAGAATTAATAAACTTTTAGTTTGAATTTTATTTTAATTAATTTTTATTCCTAATTTAATTACCCACTCTTTTATAATTAAAAAAAACAACAACAGCAAAATAATGGTATTGCATTGGATCCTCTTTTGCCAGCTAATATTCTTATCCCAATTCACATGTTTTGCACCGGATCTTTCCTTGTTAATTCACAATGACAGCTACTATTCTGAAGTGGGTAAAATTGAGAAGAGGTCTCTGGTACAAGCGGACCACGCGTTCCACTACACAAATATTACTAATCCACAATTCATAAATATTCGACACTCCCACAAAATATTGATGCATCCATTACTTCTCTCTCTCTCTCTCCAGCGAATTCCCTCACTCTTTATTTTTCAATTCCACTCACACATATTCCTCTCAACCTACGTCATAATGTCTCTCTTAGTGGGAATGCTTTCCACTCACTCCCTTATATCTTTCTCTCTGCGCATTAACAACCACACCTCCCACACTCCTCTCTCCATTTTTCTTTTTTAGATAAACAACAATCATCATCTCAATAATTTTTCTTTTCTAATCCTCCACCTCAAAGATTCAACAAAGCTACCACATCCATCATCCAAACTCATCTCCTCCAATTTCCTTCTACAATGAGACCGCTCATAAACTGTTTCAATCACCGTGAGAAACAAACCGAACAATACCAAACTTCTGTTTCTAACTCATCACCACCACAAATCTCCATTATCAGGTAAATCTCAACACCATTTCACCATGATTGCTTGATACTACTAAACCATAACACTCCATTCATCTTACTGAATAACAACACTCGTCGAGACCGTTTATGCCTTTGATTTAAGGTTTTCGGCCAATAAACACAACCTGTCTCAGCACAACTACAGCCGAATCCACCACTGCACTCGCATCTTCATCATGTCGACGCTGCAGTAAGAACTATTTTACAACATTCAGACTCAACAAGTTTTAACAAGTGTCGGTCCGAGTCGAGGTTTGACTTTTGTTTTGATCTGAATATTTTAATAGCATGTTGTTTATTGAGCTCTTCTTTTATTCACAGTTTGATGTCACGCTTAAAGTTTAGCAAATGTTTTTGTGTTGATTTGCTCTATTCGTTTCAACGTGTTTGTTTCGGTTATCGTTTGTGATTCAAATGCATTGTGTTTGTGCTGGATTTGGAGAATGTTTTAATACAAGGATGATGTTGCTTTTATATAATGCTTTAATTCAATGTTTTCTAAATGTGATGCTATTTGTTTTGACATAATGTTGAATATCCTGCCATTGTTTGGATGCAATATTTGTACAATATTTTGATACAGGTTGATATTGCCTTTTTGTGGAAATTTGCTAGCATTTATTTGGATTATGAATGAGAGAGAGCAAGAGCTTATGTTTTATTCCTTTCCACATATTATTGTTTTGATTTTCCTTTACTTTTATTAATGATAATTTTTTGATTTTGTTTGAAATTTTTAAATGGCATGCTGCTTGTTTTCAAAGAAAAATATGCGATGGCAATGTCATGTTAGGTTTTTTTCTATCGTTTTGCTATATATGCTGCAATGCCATGTGTCAACATCCCATTAGTTGTTCTTTTTAATAAGAAAAACTTTCATCTCATTTAGCCTAATTAAATATAATTTTGAATGTAGCTTTTATTTTCATTTTTGTTAAACTAATAGTATTTTTTTATGCTTTTTTTCTTTACTTTAATTTGGTATTGAAATTTGATTTTTAAGTTTGTTTATTTATATAATTAATTATTTGGTTTTTAATTAATAAGTTTGATTACTTAGTTAGTTGTTTGTATTTAGTAATGAGTGAATATAACTTGTAAATAAATAAATAAATAAATAAATAAATATATATATATATATATATATATATATATATATATATATATATATATATATATATATATATATATATATATATATATATATATGGTTTTTATTATTGTATATTGCATTGCAATTTCGGAGCATAAATCGATTGTGCTTTAGAGAACCGCATGGATGCATAAATTCTCGCTCGACTTCTCATAGAATGATTCTAACATTAAACTAGTTCTAAGGTAATTAACGAACCAAATTTCGACGCATCCGAAAAGGTCCAATTCCTTCGAATAGTTGCCTCCGAATAAAAAGGCCGAACACCTCCGAATAGTTCGAAACACTGCACACACGCTTCCTCTTGGGAAAACTACAACGATACCCTTTATTTCTCGCAATCCCGTGTAACTTACATGTATCCCTCTCCCATTAATTTGTATGCATTTTATTTTCTGCATTTTATCGGTTTTGTTTAGTTCGCGAACCCTTGGTCCAACGCCAAGTGGTTGCACTCTCACACATTCGCACTTTATTTTTCAGTCATCGTTCCGTTTATTAGGATCCACTTCACCTTGCGAGCCGAGCGCATTGTGTCTCGCTAACAAACCACAAAATAAAACTCCATTTTCATTCACCCTCTAACCTCAAAAAACCAAAATGTTTCGATTAGATCCAAACCCTTGATCCAACATCAAGCGGTCATAGGTTGATAAATCGTTTTAATAATACAAGAAGAAATTGTATGCCACGAGCCTTAAGCGGTAGAAAGGAGGATAACGAGCTCTCGTTACTCGCTCCAATTATTTCAACGCAAGACGCTCGTCTTGTTGGATGGAATAAACTATCCATAGTCTTTAGTGCAATTCGACTCCTAAACCCTTTCATCGAAGAAAGGTAATAAAATCAATAACCATCAACCGTAGTAGGCCGAACTACGAGGCTCTGACTTTCCCATTGCATATAGGAGTACGTAGGTACAAGGATATCCATCCTTGCCGAGCACCTAGGACCAATCTAACTTATAATTTAACTCATTTCCCTTAGCAAGCATTTCATTAAGCATAGACATCCTTTCACGCGCGATAACCTAGATGGTTCCTATCGAGTACGATGGATGTAGGGGGTGCTAATACCTTCCCCCTGTATAACCGACTCCCGAACCCAGGCAATGGTTCCGTTGACTTTTGTCCTCATCCCTCTCTTCCCGGGTTATATCTATATCTTCCCTTTCCCTATTCAGGAATAAATAGAATTAGGTGGCGACTCTCATGTCTGCCCAGCGCGCGACGCTTCTCTCTTTAGATCGAGTAAGGTCATATTTTTTGGGGTGCGACAGCTGGCGACTCTGCTGGGGACTGGTTCACCCCTGTGCGAGTCAAGCCTAGTCTAGGTTTCCACGCTTGTTTGGATGTTTGCTTTTATGCCTTGCTTGTTTATTTTTATCGCTTTCTTTATCGCATTCCATATTATATATCTTGTGGTTCCTTGGTACTATAATTTGAATCGATACTTTGATCGCAAAAGAAACTTGAGGGAAAGGCTCTATACCCGGGCTTGCGAGTCCAAACACAAGTTAGCGAGGTTGTGTAGTATGGGCTCCCGAGGGAACCACTCTTGTGGGTTGTCGATACGAAAACCTCACTTGGAGTAGATTCTAATGAGAATACTGACAACCGTCAAGTTCTTGGCGTGTGTGCTCAGTTGTTTTCATTAGGGTCATCGACTCTGAGGACCTTTAGAACCTTTTAGTTAAAGCATCGATTGATGGTCGCATAGTATTGGCTCCCGAGAAATTTTCTCTCGTGGCTTATCAATACGAAGACCTCACTCAGAATAGATTTTCTCAATGGAGTTGATTGACTGTCAAGAGCTGACATGTGCATCAAACATTTGAGCAAAGTCCATAACTCTCAGGCCTTTGTTTAAACCTCGTGTCGATGATCGCGTAGTATAGGCTCCCGAGAAAATTTGCTCTCGTGGGTTGTCGATATAAAGATCTCACCCAAAATAGAGTCATATGGGGGAGTCAGTCAACCGTCATGCTTATGGCGTGTGTGATGAACAACCATATGAATCGACAAGTTTGGGGTCCCTAAAACCTTAGAGTTTACCCAGTGAGTTCCTGATCAGAGTATCCTCCATATTTACCTTGGACTCATGAGACCCTGATCTTGTGATCCTGGATTCTGACATTGCATATCATCTCATTTGCATTATTATTAATATTGCATTTCATTCCAAAGTCGAAAACTCATTTCGTGTTCCTCCATCTTTAGTAAATCAAGCTGGTTTCCCGAAGCCTGTATCGTGCTAGACGCCCGTACCTAACTCGAGCCAACACTAAAAGACTAATGGACGTGATTCAAGAAGAGCAAGCTGCTATGATGGAATAGATTGACTCGGTCAAGAACAAGATAGACCAGATTTATGAGACCATACAAGCTTTGGGTAGGATGGAAGAATGTCGCGAAGCTGCTGCCGCAATGAACAATGCTCTAGTGCAAGGATCTACCTCGCGCACAATGCCTTCAGTTCCAGTTCTAAATCCTTTGGTCTATGGTTTGCCTCTAGGCTTCACTCCTGCTGTTGAAGAAGCCACTTCTCAACCAATGCCAAAGATGACAAGCTCATGATCCATTGCTTCCAAGACAGCCTGTCTAGAGCATCTCTAGAATGGTACATGCAACTTGAGCGCAACAATGTTCGTACTTGGCTTGATTTATCTGAGGCATTCAAAAAGCAATACAAGTACAACACTGACTTAGCTCCGAATCGCTACTCAACTTCAGAGTATGACTCAAAAGGAGAACGAATCCTTTAAGGAGTACGCCCAATGCTGGAGGGAGCTAGCTGCCAGAGTTCATCCACCTTTGGTTGACCGTGAACTGATCGATATCTTCATGGGTAACTTGCAGGGGCAATACTACGAAAAGCTGATCAACAACGTATCTTCTGGATTTTCAGACATGGTAATCGTCGGAGAAAGAATCGAAAAAGGTCTGAAAAATGGAAAGATCCAAGGAGGTTCTAACAGCCAAGCCAGTGTCAAGAAGCCTTTCAACGGGTACAAAAAGGGCGAAACAAATGCCATTTTTACTGCAAGTGGGAAACCTCAACAAAGTGCGCCTACTTCAATCCCCTACTATCATTACCCGTATGTTGCTGCTGCACAATATGCTCCTATGCCTTATCAGCCAATTCCTCCATTTCCTTATCAGCCAGCCATTCAAGCTCCATTTCCGCCTCAGATGGCTTATCAACCACGTCCATATCCTCTAGTTGCGACTGTGCAATATGCATCTAGACCATACCAGCAACTGGCTTATCTACAACATCCTGGTCAACAACACTAACGCGCTCCTCAATAGCGTCCGCCGTATCAACAAAGAAGGCCTGAAAGAAATTTTGATCCACTGCCTATGTCATATAGAGAAATCTTCAATGGGCTGATGGCAAAGGGAACTCTTGTTTTGAAGGACATGCCACCTCAAACTGGTACCGCCCGAGATTATGATGCCAATGCCCGCTGTGAGTATCATAAGGGTGCTCCAGGTCACGCAATCGAGAACTGTAGAGTGTTCAAGCACAAAGTTCAAGACATGATCGATTCTAAGGATCTCACCTTCACTCAGAGAAATCCAAATGTCCAGAACAATCCAATGCCGCCGCACGGTGCCAACAAGTGAAAGCTTTTGAGGGGATATTGAAGATCGAGTTGAATAGTCTCCAACTTTGAAGCATTCAATCAAGAGAAGTTCATTCCTCAAATCAAGGCAGTTGTCGCCATTTATCTTTCCGCATTCATGTTATTTTGTAATGTTTGTTTAAGTACTATTTGTCATTGAACATTGTTATTTGTACTTGGTTGTGTTAATATTATGTTTATGCATGTTTTGAATCAATTTATTCGCATTCGCTCATTATTTATCATTTTATCACGAAATCACAAAAATATTTTCCTCACTTCACTTTAGCAAATATTTGAGGGAGGATGATGAAAACGGAATACCCATAATTGTTGCGGTATGCTTTCGAATAAAACCTCGTCAACGATGTACAAGAATTTTTTTCAAAATCCCCAAACCCTGGAGATATAAGGAGTTAATCCTTATTCAAACCACTTCGAGCCTAGAAGTATGAGTTTCTTTCGGATACAAACCCTTACACTTAACCCGGGGCAGGGTAGTTATTTCAGTTAACCTGACTACACCTTTGAATCGCAAGATGAGACATCCCGTCGGAGGACCAATCAACAAATGACTTGGCAATCACAACATTCAAACAAAAAGAAAAGAAAAGAAAAAACCACTAAGTTGAGCACCCGAAGGGAGACTTAGTAAAAAAAAAGAAATCAAAAGAGGAACTCAAATCCTCAGCAAAAGCAAAAAAAATATCAGTGACCACCAAATCAAGAATCAAAGGGTCACCAATAACAAAACAAGATGACTTCCATTTCCAAGCAAACTTTGAAGCTTCATTTTCACTCTTGCAACATCAAAAACAGATGCATATGTAGAGTTAACTGAACGTAGGACTGGAGAACATTACGAAGAAGGGATGGGTAAGAATCAAAATTTGAGCCTTATATTTTTGTTTCTCAAACCATTAACCAGACCACGTTACAACCCTCAAAAGTCCTAATTAAGGCAGGGTTTATTATGAAAGCATGCTACCAACAAGGTTGCGTAAATTGACTCCCATATATTTGATAATCTTCAATCTCGATTGCACATTATTCTTGCTGCATCTTTCACACACTTTCTAAATCAGCACCTCGTTTGGACTAACGGTCCATTCGTCACACTTTAATAGCATTCAAATAAATTGACTTTTTAAAAATTTACATGAACGTTGCATTAACATTACCATTTGTGTATGAACAATTTAATTGCAAAAATAGTGCTTGACATCAAGACATCCCAACAAGGATCAATCAAAAGAGAAATTTGAACTTCATTGGTGCCAACATGAATCAATACTACATCAACAGTCCAATCAGGGGCAAAGCATCTTCAACAGCCCAATCAAGGGCAATTCATCTCAAAGTCCATTAATCAGGGGCAAAATCATTCTTAACAACTCAATTAGGGGCAAGATTACCTTCAAAGGCTCAATCAGGGAAAGACACCTACCAAATCCAGACACTGGGGCAGGTAATGTCATGGTCACTCTCAAAGTTTCCCCACCAAAATTTTCTCCAATACCTTACAGACAGGGACAAGCAAACAAGGAACAAATCTTTCTATCTCTTTTCCCTAGTTGAACAAGCAGATCTTGCCAGACGTTGTCAGCTTTTCAAAGCAAAGCAATCTTCACGTGTCAATTAAGTCGCTCCGCTCATCAGCAAGTGACCAAACTTGGAGCATTCAGATCTATCTTCTGACCATGCATCGTTGAAGATCGAGTGTCGGGGAATCAAGCCCTCCACCCACCCAAAGTCCAATTGTTATTAGCAACTACCAGACCAAAAGTCCATCAAGCGGGCACTTTTCAATCACCTCATATGCATCATTATGCATCATTTACATCAATCATTTACAACACGTGCATCATATGCATACCTAAATAAATCAAACTTTTCATACTCCCAACATTTTAACTTTCAGCAGTGCATATGCACTTGCATCGTATCTCCATCATTATGGAAAACCACTTCAAAAAACAAACAAGCATAGTTGCATAATTCAGGATCCAGGATCAACCCAAGATTCCAGGTCTTTCCCCAACGGAAGTCAGGATTCAGGGTCGGTCGAGGATTCCAAAGATTCTCCTGTGTTATTCAGTGGGCGTCCCCGTTGGATATTTCTCCTCCAGTTTATTTAAATTTCTATTACTCAACCTAGCATCGAGTACTGGGGTCGCATTATCATCCTTGCGGTGGTAAGCGATTATTTAATTTTCTGTTACTCATCATCGACCTAGCATCGAGTGTTGGGGTCGCATTATCATCCTTGCGGTGGTAAGTGTAACACGGTGGGAGAACTGACTTTAGTTAAATGTTGCGGATAGCAAGAGTTGCCACCGACTTTTATTTTATCCAAAAGGAAAGGACTAAAAAAACAGGAAATACCTTAAAAAGATTTTGAGTTCGGGGGGTAGGTTATACAAAGGGAAGGTGTTAGCACCCTTTATATCCATGGTTATCCATGGGCTCTTAGTTACTTAGCTCACTTTAAATTGTTTTGAGAAAGGTGTAGTTTGTGATTAAAAATTTTCTTAAGTACTTTATAATGACCCTCGTATGGATGTATATAAAGACTTTGTTTAGAAAATTTGTTTGAAAAGTGTGGTGTGAAGAGTATTTTGAAATGTGAGCAAGTAATTAAGAGAAACCTACCCTATATTAAGTATTTACTGTTCTTATATGTTCTTTCAATGGTAAGACTATCCCTATTATTAAGTAATATGTAGTCCTTACCTTGGATGTAATAAGGGACATGTGAAGGGACATCTGAATTTAGGCAATTGCAAGGTGTCTTTAGCAATTCGTAGGGACTTATCATCTTTTATTCGAAGGGACAAGATCATTATTCCGTAGGCAACCTCGAAGGGACTTGATCTTATAAACTTAAAGGGACTTGATGATATTTGTGAAGGGACTTTGCTTAAGACACCTTACTTGACCTTAGAATTAGGCAACATGAGGAGTAACCCTAGAAAGTGTGAGATGGCGATCAAAGATCGACTTACGTGTGTGAGTGTTTATATTCAAGTATTTATCTTGTTTATGATTAATTATCTAAGTCATTTTAATTACGCATAGTTATACACACCCTAAAGTTACTAACCATGGCAATAAAAATATTTACAAAAATAAAATAAAAGCAAAAATAAATCTACGACTATTACATGGCTTTCGCAATTACATAATAATAGAAACAATTAATAATAAATAAAAAATAATTTAAAGGGTTAGCAATAATAATAATAATAATAATAATAATAATAATAATAATAATAATAATAATAATAATAAAAGGGGTCAGTAAAAATATAAAGGAAATAAAAATTCAAGAGAAGATATTATTTTAAAATTAAATAAACAATTTTAGAAATTTTTTACAAGAAAATAGAATAATTATAATAATAATAATAATAAACAAAATAACAATTATTTACAAAACATGATTAATTATTTAATTATACATTAGAACAAAAATTAATTAAATTTAATGTTAAAGTTAATAAAAATTAGGGTAAATAAAAAATTAGGGTTTTGTATTTTATTTAAGAAAAAATTAGGTTTAGAAATATTAGGGTTAATTAAATTAATGTAGATCTAATTATTTAATTTATTTACAAAATATAGATACAAATATTTAATAATATGAACATATAATATAATAAATCTAAATAATTTGATTTTTATATACAAGAAAACAATATGTACATTTATTTTATAAATTTATTATTTAAGTAATTATTTAAATAAAATAAACAAAATAAAGGAAATAATGAAAATAAATGAAACAAAAAAAACTTACCTGGGGTTGGGATTCGAACCCATGCCCTAGGCTTTACCAACACTAGACCAGCAGTATCACCACCAGTCCAAGCGCGCGCTGGTGTTAGTTTAGGGACAACCATTCCTTTTCTTATTAACCTGCAAAAATATCAAAAATAAAAGAAAAACAAAATGGCCTGGGGGCGATTCGAACCTAGGACCATTCAATACACAAGCAAATACACAAACCAGCTGAGCTACTGCGCGCGTTTGATATGAAATCAACAACAAAACAATATATTTTAAAAAAAATATTTGAATTTGATTTTCAGCGCCAAACTTCATCTTCTTCCTCAAATTTCCTGCGAAATTACCTATGAATTCAGCTGCGTTTCTACCTGCGAATTTCATCATGTTCATGACCTGCGAATTTCAAACATCAACCAAACAGTATAAATTCATCAAATTGATTAGTGCAATGAAATCCTAGGACTCATACAATCTTCCCACGTTCTTAAAATTCATTTATATTTGGTTAATCATGAAACCCTAAACGAGGGACCGAAACCCTAACTATGGCCGTTTACGATTTAGGTCCTAAACCTTCAATCAAATTGTCCAGAAAGCTTGCAAACTTCATTCTAAACACAAATCAACAACCAAAATCAGTGAATGATGCATAAATAATAAAAATCGAAAATCAAAAGTTCAAGAACAAGAGCAATTCGGTTTGAGCTTTTCAACATGATTTGGATGCAAATGATGATTGTGATACGATTAATGATGTCCAAGGATCATGTTTGAACCTTTAAATCACCTGAAAAACAACAAATTTGAAGAATCCGAATCTGAATTTTTTGTGAATTTTTGAAGTTTGAATATGGTTCTTGGCAGCTCAATTTCGTGCGCTCTTCATTGGTTTATGTTGTATATATATCATAGAACAAAATTAGGTTAAAAAATCAGAGCATCATTTGGATTTTTGGATCAATAGAGATTGAAAATGATTCACTTTCAAATATTGAAAATAACTTGATATATCCTTACTATTTTGGTTGATTTATTTTTGTATGATCTCAATCACTTATAATTATCCTTTAAAACCTTCTAGAACCAAAATCCTATCAAATATTCACACTTTTATATTTTATTTTGATTTAAAATGATTTTTAATGTAAAAAATCATAATAAATAAAATAAAATGAATAAAAATTTGAATAAATAATTTTTAATTCGTGCATGATGTCATGGAAGTGTTTGGGTCATAAAAATGCAAGCCCATTTGGAGACATTTGGTTCTAAGGTCCCATTTGCTTCATAAACCTCCCAAAAATTCCCAACTTTGCAAAGGCATAAATCCCTCAATTTTAAGGCTATGAAGGTGTTCTTGTACATTTTGGAAATCTTAAAGAGTCCTCTAACCAACCTCTTTGGTCTCATATCCATATCTTTTAGCATTCTCAAGTTATGCTCTTTGGAAGTTGTTAACTTTTGAAATGACCTATAATGTCTTAGCTCATACCTTCCAAATGAAGCATTTTTGGGCTTGGCTTGTGAGACACAAAGTTTTATAGAATTCAATTTCCTTCAAAATGAGCTTTGGATGGAAAACCTTTGATGAAGCATGTGAAAGTTATGGCTGGTCAAAGTTCAGTTGACTTTTGTGAAAACCCTAATTTAGAAACTCCTGATTCTTGATGATCTGAAATCTCCTTGATGAATTATGATCAACCCTTAATCAAATGATGAATTTTACTTCATATACTTGATGTTGGCAAAAAATTATGAAGTTTGACTTTGGTTTGACCACAGTTGACCTCAGTTTGACTTTTTAACTGCTTTGATTGATTTTAGCCTATCTGATCATCTGACTGAGCAAACCGTTGGGGAAAGTCTTGAAACTTGACATAGGGACTATTGAAGACATATAGGATGCTATTAAGCTCACTTGAAGCCTTGTAAGTCCATTTAGCTTGATGAAATCCAAAACCCTAGTTTAAGATGCATTGCTTAGGAGGATGCACTGTCTGAGGGAATTGTCAAACTTTCTGACTAATTGTGAACCTTGTGAACCTCTTGAGATACCCTGTGAACCTTGTGAACCTCTTGGGACACCTTAGTACACAATGTCTTGTCTTGGTGAGGGAAAATTTTGGGGTGCAACAGCTGCCCCTGTTCAATTTTCTAAAACCTGAGGGGTTAGATTGGTATAAGTGCCATTCGTGACCTGGAAGGTTGAAGGGGATTGAACACAAAAGCCCAAAAATCTGCACTCGCCGATGCGTAAAGTAACACTGATGATTAGTTGTATATGCTTAAGTGGGCTTGAAGATGCCACTTGGAAGAACTGGAGATGGACTTATAGATGCCATCCATACTATCAAGAGGTGATAATATCTTGATGTTGATACTGGATATCAGTACTAGGTCTTCATAAAGACCGTCTCTGAATCGTTTATGCAACATGGTTTAAATTGAATGCTAGTACTAGATCTTCGTATAGATCGTCTCTGCATTATCTTTGGGGAAAAAGAATATCCTTCATTAAGTGTCAGGGTTTAGATCTTCGTATAGATCGTCTCTGAACCATATCTGAGAACATACTTTAATTTAAGTGTCAGAACCAAATCTTCGTGGCGATTTCTTTCTGAATTAAGTATTAGCACTAGACCTTCGTATAGATCGTCTCTGAACTGTTTTTGAGTTGTTGAATAAACCAATAGAAATAAATCTTCGTGACGATTATCTCTTCTGGAAATATCCTGGATTAGGGAATAGATCTTCGTATAGACCGTTTGCCTACTATCCAAAGATAAAAGAATATCAGGATTAAATCTTCGTGACGATTATGTCCCTTGAAAATATCCTGGATTAGGGAATAGATCTTCGTATAGACCATTTGCCTACTATCCAAGGATAAAAGAATATCAGGATTAAATCTTTGTGACGATTATATCCCTTGAAAATATCCTGGATTAGGGAATAGATCTTCGTATAGACCGTTTGCCTACTATCCAAGGACAACTTGAGTAATGATTATCAGAAATGAATCTTCGTGGCGATCATCCCTGATTTAAGTATCAGCACTAGACCTTTGTATAGATCGTCCCTGACTTGTTGTGAATTGTGGATAGTATTTTATCTGCATATAACCATCCTGCAAGGAAAAGGTTAGTTTATGCATTATGTATGCATGTATGGCATGGTACATCTAAGTAAATGTATGATGCATTTATGGATATGTTATGTTATGATATAAATGATGTATGTATGAATCATGCAGCCTGAAGCGTCTGGATATGCTTGTATAACAACTGCTGGCTAGGGAAAATAAATCCCGCTTCGTTGCTGAAAAACATGAGGAACTCGTTCCCGTCTTGTTTGTTAGTATAGTATTTATAACCTCCTGTCTTCGTTCATCGTACTTCTATTGAAGGAATAAGTTCCTGAGTATCCCGACTGAGGATAAAAGATATGGACATAAATTCAAGGGGAGATGTAGCTTGAAGCATCTATAAAGATAGATTTGCTTTACTGGGGATTTGTAGTTATCTTGTGGGGATGAACCGGCGAAGCTTCGTTGAATTCCTACCTTCGTCCGTCCTTAGTAAATACTATTACTACATTTTATGCATTTCTGGTAAACATCAATCATATTCAAAAGCATACATACATTCAAACACAACCAATGGACGTTTTCGCTTAGGTAAATAGGGTAAAAGTAAATCTGGATCCAAAGATGAAATTTTATTTATATTATAAAGTGACCTATACATAGGCAAGTTTGTACAAGGAGACAGAAATCCTAGTAAGAGGAATTCTTCGTAAATTTTTTTTACAAAACAAAGAAAACAACTATGTGAGAAACAATCCTGTTGAGTTTCAATTCTACTATTGTCATTATCTTCAAGTATCCCATCGTTTGCTGTTGAGACGGAAACGATTGGATTGAGTTTTATTTGTTTGAACTTAAGTTAGGTAGCACAACTGGTTGGAGTTACATGGGTGATCCAAACGAGACATAGTCATACGCTTTAATCCCTAACTTTTGCCTGGATTTCCCTTTCAGATTTTCAATCCACCGGGATACCCTTTTTTGCCCAAGCCTCCTTTTCAGGTTTTTGACTTGCCGGGTGTACATTTTTTTATATATATCCCTAATTTTTTCCCGAACCCTTTTGGTTCGTCGGGATGCCCTTATTTTTTCCTAGGCCAGTCAACCTAGCGGGTCTCTTTTTATGCGTAGTATTTTTTAACTATGTCTGCGTTTACAGGTTGTGGGAAGTCTTCACCATCCACAGTAGTAAGCATCATGGCACCTCCTAAGAATACCTTCTTGACTACAAATGGTCCTTCATATGTAGGAGTCCACTTGCCCCTAGGATCACCCTGTGGTAGTATGATACGCTTGATCACCAAGTCACCAACCTGATATACCTTTTGCTTAACCTTCTTATTAAAAGCTTTGATCATCCGTTTCTGGTACATCTGACCATGACAAATAGCTGCCAACCTCTTCTCATCAATCAAATTTATCTGGTCCAGTCGAGTCTGAATCCACTCATCTTCATCTAAGCCTGCATCCTTCATGATTCTTAAGGAGGGGATATGAACTTCAATGGGCAGAACTGCTTCCATACCATAGACTAAGGAGAATGGGGTTGCCCCTGTTGAAGTACGTATTGTAGTACGATAACCATGAAGAGCAAATGGTAGCATCTCGTGCCAATCCTTGTAAGTAACCGTCATCTTCTGTAGGATCTTCTTAATGTTCTTATTAGCAGCTTCTACTGCCCTATTCATATTTGGACGATACGGAGAAGAGTTGTGATGCTTATCTTGAACTGCGTGCAGAGATCAGTAATCATGGTGTTATTCAGATTAGAGCCATTATCTGTGATAATCCTTTCAGGGATGTCATACCTACATATGAGATTATTCTTAATGAATCGAGCCACCACATTCTTAGTAACAGATGTAAACGTAGCTTCCTCCACCCACTTTGTGAAGTAATCAATAGCAACCAGGATGAAACGATGCCCATTAGAAGCAGTAGGCTTAATCTCACCAGTAATATCAATGCCCCACATGGAAAAAGGCCAAGGAGCAGTCAACACATTTAATGGAGCTGGAGGTATATGCACTTTATCAGCATAGATTTGACACTTGTGACATGTTCTGGAATGTTGATAGCAGTCAGCTTCCATAGTAGACCAATAATAACCTGCTCTCAATATCTTCTTTTCCATGGTATGACCACTAGAATGAGTGCCAAAGATCCCATCATGCATGTCTTCCATAATCTCTGTTGCTTCCTTCTTATTCACACAAAGAAGCAAAGTTGAATCATGATTGCGCTTGTACAAAATTCCATTACTCAAGAAGAACTTAGCAGAAAACCTCCTCAGAAACTTCTTATCTTTGACAGATGCCCCTTCAAGGAACTCTTGAGTTTCAAGATATCTTTTCACTTCATAGAACCAAGGCTTCCCCTCTGCTTCTTCAGTGTCAATCTCATTGCAGTATGCAGGCTTCTCAAATCTATCAATAGTAATCCTGGGAACTTCATCATCCAAGCTAATCTCAAACATAGATGCCATGGTGGCTAGTGCATCTGCCAACTGATTCTCTCCTCGTGGAATATGTCCAAAGGTAATCTCTTTAAAATATGGGATCAAAGACAACACATGCTCTTTGTAAGGAATGAGATTTTCATGCTTGGTATCCCAATCTCCTTTAATCTGACTCACTACCAGGGCTGAATCTCCATATACGTCCAGGAACTGAATCTTCATATCAATGGCAGCTTTGATACCCAGGATACATGCCTTATATTCAGCCATGTTATTGGTACAATAGAAACAAAGTCTTGCAGTAATCGGGGTATGACAACCTTCAGGGGAAATGATCACAACACCAACACCATTACCAAGTGCATTAGAAGCTCCATAAAAAACCATAGTCCATTGGGATCCTTGTTCAGGTCCGTCATATTGTCCAGGTTCTTTGGTAATAATCATAATGTCTTCATCAGGGAACTCAAAAATCATTGACTGGTAATCATCCACTGCTTGATGAGCCAAATGATCAGCTACAACACTTCCTTTAATGGCCTTCTGAGTGGTATACTGTATATCATATTCTGTTAAGATCATTTTCCATCTTGCTATTCGTCCGGAGAGAGCAGGTTTCTCGAATATGTACTTGATTGGATCCATTTTTGAAATCAACAAGGTAGTATGAGTCAACATATACTGTCTTAGTCGGCGAGCAGCCCATGCCAAAGCGCAACAAGTTTTCTCGAGCAGTGAGTATCCTGTTTCACAGTCGGTAAACTTTTTGCTAAGGTAGTATATTGCATGCTCTTTTCGACCAGACTCGTCATGTTGCCCCAACACACACCCCATTGAGTTGTCTAACACTGTTAAGTACATAATCAAGGGTCTTCCATCAACTGGTGGCATCAAGATTGGAGGTTCTAGAAGATATCTCTTGATTTCATCAAAGGTTGTCTGGCACTCATCATTCCATTCCATCACCTGATCTTTCTTCAATAACTTGAAGATTGGCTCACAGGTAGCGGTTAACTGGGAAATAAATCTTGCAATGTAATTCAGTCGTCCCAAGAAACCTCTAACTTCCTTCTCAGTACGGGGAATTGGCATCTCTTGTATGGCTTTCACTTTTGTAGGATCTACTTCAATACCTTTTCCATTGACAATGAAACCTAGGAGTTTACCAGATCTAACTCCAAAAGTACATTTGTTTGGGTTCAATCTCAACTTGTATTTCTTCAACCTTTCAAACAGCTTATGCAGATGATCAAGGTGTTGTTCTTCATTCTGAGACCTGGCTATCATATCATCCACATATACCTCTATCTCATGATAAATCATATCGTGAAATAAAGCCACCATAGCACGCTAATATGTTGCCCCGGTGTTCTTCAAACCAAATGGCATCACTTTATAACAAAAGGTGCCCCACTGTGTAACAAATGTAGTCTTTTCCATATCTTCAGGTGCCATCTTGATTTGATTGTAACCAGAGAAACCATTCATGAAAGAGAATACCTTATGCTGAGCAGTGTTGTCTACCAAAACATCAATATGAGGAAGTGGAAAGTCATCTTTAGGGCTGGCCTTGTTCAAATCCCTGTAATCTACACACATACGTACCTTACCATCTTTTTTAGGTACCGGTACCACATTTTCAACCCATTGAGGATAAGAAGTCACAACTAAGAACCCTGCATCAAACTGTTTCATCACCTCTGCTTTAATCTTTTCTGACATTTCAGGACGCATGCGACGAACCTTCTGCTTCTTTGGACGACAATCTTCTTTTACTGGTAAACGGTGAACCACAATGTCTGTATCCAGCCCTGGCATATCTTCATAGGACCAAGCAAAGATCTCCACATAATCACGTAACATCTGAATTAATCTGCTCTTAACACCTTCTTCTAGTTCAGCCCCTATCTTGACCTCTTTCCTGTTTTCTTCAGTTCCTAGATTCACAACTTCGATTGGCTTTTCATGTGGCTGTATAGCTTTCTCTTCTTGTTGTAATAACCTAGCAAGCTCTACAGGTACTTCACAATCTTCATCCTTTCCATCTTCAGCTTGATAGATCATATTCTCGAAATTATAATTGACAATAGTAGAACTGTTATCAACAGGATCCAGAGTGGATGAGGATCTACATTTTAGTGATGTGGGTGTGTGTAAGAACACATAGCTGATAAACAAAAAATAAAAAATAAAGAAAGACAAGGAGCGCAATATTTACGAAAATGAAACGTCCATTGATTTTTATTGAATGAAGTATGCAAATGAAATGACATCCCGTAACAAGCATACCATTGTGCCCCGGGCAAGACACAAGGCTTAAAAGTTTAATAGTTCGAAATTACAAACTTAAAATAAAAACACAATAATAGTATTTACTCCTGACTAAAGGAGATAGGAATAACGTCTTCGGTCTTCCAGTTGTTGAGCCCATCACCCACAGTAGGAAAGATCCAATCATCTAGGTTGTAGTCTTCACTATAGTCACCCACAACATTGATTTGATCTCACATGACCCCTTGATTGGTGATACGAACAGCACGAGCACGACGAATAGCCTTCTAGGACTCTGCAGTGAAACCCAAACCAAACTTGTCAGACTTGTAAGGAATGTCAGGAAGCTGACCCCAAATAGTACAACCACCTTCTTCAACCACAGATCTAGCATCTTTGAGAGAGGCCATTGTAGGAGGTACTCTGGTAACCACAGGAACTCTTTTAACAACAGGGGGAGCTTCAGTAGCAGGAACGACCCAAGGAACTACCTCAAATGTCTGGCAAGGAGTCTCAATATATTCACCCTCCACCTCAACATACTTAAAATTATTCACATGACTGACCATATATTCTTCTTCACCATAAACAGTGATAATTTTTCCTCTCACCGGGTATTTCAACTTCTGATGTAAAGTGGAAGTCACAGCACCTGCCCCATGAATCCAGGGGCGCCCAAGCAAACAAGAGTACGTAGGATGATTATCCATTACATAGAAAGTAGAGTCGAAGACTTGAGATCCTACTTTGATCGGTAGATCTACTTCTCCATGTACCACTCTTCTTGAGCCATCAAAGGCCCTTACTACTACATTACATGGTCTTAACACAACATCTTCAGGACTGAGCTTGTTCAGAACCTCTTTGGGGAGCACATTCAATGAAGAACCATTGTCCACCAATACATGAGACAAGGTGGTGCCCCTATATTAAATGGAGATATGCAAAGCTCTGTTATGGTTTCTCTTGGCAGGAGTCAAGTCGGCATCAGAAAAGCCTAACCCATTATCATAAGTCAGATGTGCAACACAATTCTCAAATTGATCCAAAGAAATCTCATTTGGCACATGAGCAGTCTTTAAGAACTTGATTAAGGCTTTAGCATGAGCCTCAGAACACAATAACAAAGATAACATGGAGATTTTGGAGGGAGTATGCCCCAACTGGTCAACAATATCATAATCACTCTTGCGAATGATCTTCAGCACTTCTTCCATCTGTTTAGAAAGCTTTTCAGCGGTCGGTGCTTCAGTTTGCACAGGTTCAACCACATGACCCTTGCCCCGAGCATCAGTACTTGGCTCAGAAGTGGAGGTAGTAGTTGGAGTAACTGCACCTTTTGAGGTAGCCGGAGGAGAGAAAATTCTTCCAATTCTGGTGATCTTACTATATCCAGCAATATTATCAACCTCAAGATTATCATCAGTAACAGGTGTATCAGTCAAAGGTTCCTGTTTAACACCATGGATATAAACATCAGAACCATAATTCCAGGGTATAGCTTTATCAGAAGTATAAGGAACAGGGCCAGGAGTGGTAATGATCATGGGAACCACTCTAGCTTCAGCAACAGTCTTCACCAGACCCTCAGCAGTAATCTTGATAGGTCCTTTAGGAGTGATCTTGACAGGACCCTTGGAGGTAATCTTCACAGGCACTTTATCAACCATGGCCACATCTTCAAACTTCGTACCTCGTGTTAGATGTTCACACATACTTTCCACAGAAGGAGTTCTCTCAAACAATATAGTGTAATTGTCCATGAGGCATTGAATACCATCTTTCAACTTCCAGCAGCTATCAGGTTTGTAGGCACAATAAAAACAATCTTCGTTGCAACCTGGAAAGAATCCAGCCTACACCAGCTTCTTCTTGATAATGGATAAGAGAGTAGTCACATCTTCTACTGAGGAAACATATGAAACTTCATCAACAGTATTAACAGTCTTCTCATGATTGGGCATGGGAGCAGTGATCACATTTGGAGTCCCAGGAGGGTCAAATTCAATCTCCCCAGCTTCAATCATATCTTGAATCTTGTTTTTCAACACCCAGCTGTTGTTGGTGTCATGTCCCGGACAATTAGAATGATAGGCACATCGTGCATTAGGATTGTATCGAGGAGAGGAAGTATTAGGATTCTGAGGAGGGTCCTTCAAAGTAATGAGTTCCCCTTTCAACATGTGTTGTAAGGCTTGGGCGAGTGACATGTTGATCTTGGTGAATTTTCTTCTAGGTTTCTGTTGATGGTTTTGTGGTGGCTCTGGTGCTGCAGGAGTAGGATTGGAAATCTGAACTGCTCCTACAGACTGGTGACTCCTGTTATGACTATGTTGACCATACATAGCATTAGACTCCTTCTTTCCACTAGGGGGCTTCTTAGCAGTGCTTGATGAAGAGGCACCCACCTGTATCTTACCACTTCTTATACCACTTTCCACACGTTCTCCGGTCATTATCAGCTCGGTGAAACCAGATGATGAGCTTCCAATGAGGTGACTGTAGAAAGGACCACTCAATGTACTCATGAACATATCCACTAACTCCTTTTCAGTCAGAGGAGGTTGAACTCTGCCAGCTAGGTCTCTCCATTTCTGGGCATACTCCTTGAAATTCTCCTTAGCACCCATTGGCATGCTTTGGAGCTGCATGTGAGTAGGTGCTAAATCAGCATTATATTGGTATTGTCCGTAGAAGGCCTCAGCAAGATCATTCCAATCACGAATATTAACACTCTCCAATTGGTAATACCATTCCAATTGAGTTCCAGACAATCTCTCTTGGAAGAAATGAATCCATAAATTCTTATCAGAAGTATGTGGTTGAATCCTCCGGACATAGGATCTTAAATGCAGCTTGGGACATGAGACACCATCGTACACCACAAAAGCAGGAACCTTGAAGCCAATAGGTATAACCACTCCAGATACTAAACTCAGATCTTCAAAATAAAGCCTATAAGATTTTTGTAACTCCATGGCATTCATTCTATCTACCAGCATCTTGTACTTATCCTCACTAGGGTCATGATAATAATTTGCTTCAGAATCAGAATCTCCCACATTATCATGAAGACTACCTCCCTCTTTCTCAGAATTTTTAGACTCAGAATCCTCAATCTGTTCCTTTGTCTTGATAGGACCTCTGAATCTTCTTCCCAGATTGATAAGGCCTCCTGATCTTCTAGTCTTCTTCTTCTTCTTCTTCTTAGCCAGCAGTGTCTTCAACTCATCTTGTCCCTTGGACAAGTTCAGAATCAACTCTTGGAATTGTGCATTTTGAACCTGGGGATCTTTGACGGTCTGTTCAAGAGCCATTTCTGCTAAAATAAATAGCGAGAAGATAAGATACCTGTTCATAAGAAACCTGTGATGCAATGATATGGTATGTAAATGCGTATGCAATGTTTTCAAGGATTGCAGGATTTAAATTTTTTTAAACAACCAAAAAGTAAACTTCTATTAGCAAACAATAAACTTGTTTGCCTCTTGGGCTTATAACAAAAATGAAATGAATACAAAAAATGGGGTTTTAAGTCTCCCATGGACGTTTCCGCTTTGTGTTGAGGTATGAGTTGAGATTCCGCTCCTCGTGAAGTTGTTTTGTTAGCTCCAGGATTCTTTCTTGACTTGCTTTGTAATGAGTCTCAAAAGTATCCCTTTGCTCCTTCAACTGGATCCAGGACTTTTGTAACTCCTCCATGTCAGTGGGCATGTCTGGATGAAGAATGATATAGGAAGTATCTCCTTCAGCAACAGGCTCCATGGTAACTGGCAAGATAGCAGGATATGGCATCATAAGAGTCTGAGCACGAGATCGCACCCATCTGAGATAAGGTTCCATAGGAATAGTGTACTTTGGTTCCAGAGTCTTGCTATCAACCTTGTTCACTTTACCCCATGCTCGTATAAACCTTTGACGGTAACCTTGTAGATCGTTGTCGTAGTCGAACATAATACCCTGAATAAGCATGTCATGAGGACCATCACTCCGAGCATAACCAAACTGACGTAGAGCTAAGGAAGGATTGTAGGTAATGCCCCCTCTTATGCCAAGGAGTGGCACATTAGGGAACTTCCCACAACGGTCAATGATAGTAACATTCTCCATAGATCTAGAGCACCAATGAATATCTGAATGGGAAAGTGACATAATCCTCTTGGACCACCTGAACCCTTGTTCATTCTTCATCACTGATCGAGGGAGGTGAGAAATAAACCACCTAGATAGCAAAGGTATGCAACTCATCAGAGTTCCTCATGCCTTTATAGTACGGGTATGAAGAGAGTGTAAGATGTCTCCAAGTAATGTAGGCATTGGGTTATGAGTCAGAAATATGTTGATGGCGTGTACGTCTATGAACTGGTCTGGATTGGGGAACAATACTAAGCCATAGATCAATAGGGCTAAGATCTCCTCAAAAGCATCATAACTCACAGATTTCAGGAACACTTGAGCTTTCTCCATCAATACCTTAGCAAGAATACCCTTAACTCCACTTCTTGTTTCCAGGACAATGTCTGATTTCTTCAGATGTAGGGCTGCAGCAATGACTTCAGGTTTAGGCTATTTTTCCAGGCCTGTGAAGGGTTTCTGATCAAGGATAGGTATACCCAGAAGCTTGTAGAATTCTTCCATTGTAGGAACCAACTGATAGTCGGGGAATGTGAAGCAATGATGCTTAGGATCAAAGAACTGAAATAGGACACTCATCATGTCTTCATTGAACCCTGAAGTGACTAAATCCAGTAGGTGACCATGCTTCTTGATGAACTGGGAGTTTTAAGAAACTTGAGAGACCAATTACTTAAGCTTAGGAGGTATTCCTACAAAGTTGATCCGGATAATATTCCTACGAGCAGAAGCCATGACCTGCAACAAAGAACAAAGATAAATTCTTTGGTCCTTGAAATGGTTAGTGAAAATGCTATGCTTATGATGCATGATGATGCTATGATGTTATGCTTAATCACAAACATGTGGCACACACAAACAAGTCACACAATAGCCCTAGGTTTGAAGGCTTGCATGAGGTTTAAAGGTAAGTACCCTCCCCTGAAGTTTAGTTGGTTCATCCTGTCCTATAAAGTAACCAGGTTCTAAGGGATCTCAATATCATTGTCAACGATGTACAAGCATTGTTTTTCAAAATCCCCAAACACTGGAGATATAAGGAGTTAATCCCTATTCAACCACTTCGAGCCTAGAAGTATGAGTTTCTTTCGGATACAAACCCTTACACTTAACCCGGGGCAGGGTAGTTATTTCAGTTAACCTGACTACACCTTTGAATCGCAAGATGAGACATCCCGTCGGAGGACCAATCAACAAATGACTTGGCAGTCACAACATTCAAACAAAAAGAAAAGAAAAGAAAAAACCACTAAGTTGAGCACCTGAAGGGAGACTTAGTCAAAAACAAAATCAAAAGAGGAACTCAAATCCTCAGCAAAAGCAAAACAAATATCAGTGACCACCAAATCAAGAATCAAAGGGTCACCAATAACAAAACAAGATGACTGCCATTTTCAAGCAAACTTTGAAGCTTCATTTTCACTCTTGCAACATCAAAAACAAATGCATATTTAGAGTTAACTGAACGTAGGACTGGAGAACATTACGAAGAAGGGATGGGTAAGAATCAAAATTTGAGCCTTATATCTTTGTTTCTCAAACCATTAACCAGACCACGTTATAACCCTCAAAAGTCCTAATTGAGGCAGGGTTTATTATGAAAGCATGCTACCAACAAGGTTGCGTAAATTGACTCCCATATATTTGATAATCTTCAATCTCGATTGCACATTATTCTTGCTGCATCTTTCACGCACTTTCTAAATCAGCACCTCGTTTGGACTAACGGTCCATTCGTCACACTTTAATAGCATTCAAATAAATTGACTTTTTCAAAATTTACATGAACGTTGCATTAACATTACCATTTGTGTATGAACAATTTAATTGCAAAAATATTGCTTGATATCAAGACATCCCAACAAGGAGCAATCAAAAGAGAAATCTGAACTTCATTGGTGCCAACATGAATCAATACTACATCAACAGTCCAATCAGGGGCAAAACATCTTCAACAGCCCAATCAGGGGCAATTCATCTCAAAGTCCATTAATCAGGGGCAAAATCATTCTTAACAACTCAATCAGGGGCAAGATTACCTTCAAAGGCTCAATCAGGGGAAGACACCTACCAAATCCAGAAACTGGGGCAGGTCATGTCATGGTCACTCTCAAAGTTTCCCCACCAAAATTTTCTCCAATACCTTACAGACAGGGGCAAGCAAACAAGGAACAAATCTTTCTATCTCTTTTCCCCAGTTGAACAAGCAGATCTTGCCAGACGTTGTCAGCTTTTCAAAGCAAAGCAATCTTCACGTGTCAATTAAGTCACTCCGCTCATCAACAAGTGACCAAACTTGGAACATTCAGATCTATCTTCTGATCATGCATCGTTGAAGATCGAGTGTCGGGGAATCAAGCCCTCCACCCACCCAAAGTCCAATCGTTATTGGAAACTACCAGACCAAAAGTCCATCAAGTTGGCACTTTTCAATCACCTCATATGCATCATTATGCATCATTTACATCAATCATTTACAACACATGCATCATATGCATACCTAAATAAATCAAACTTTTCATACTCCCAACATTTTAACTTTCAGCAGTGCATATGCACTTGCATCGTATCTCCATCATTATGGAAAACCACTTCAAAAAACAAACAAGCATAGTTGCATAATTCAGGATCCAGGATCAACCCAAGATTCCAGGTCTTTCCCCAACGGAAGTCAGGATTCAGGGTCGGTCGAGGATTCCAAAGATTCTCCTGTGTTATTCAGTGGGCGTCCCCGTTGGATATTTCTCCTCCAGTTTATTTAATTTTCTATTACTCAACATCGACCTAGCATCGAGTATTGGGGTCGCATTATCATCCTTGCGGTGGTAAGCGATTATTTAATTTTCTGTTACTCAGCATCGACCTAGCATCGAGTGTTGGGGTCGCATTATCATCCTTGTGGTGTTAAGTGTAACACGGTGGGAGAACTGACTTTAGTTAAATGTTGCGGATAGCAAGAGTCGCCACCGACTTTTATTTTATCCAAAAGGAAAGGACATAAAAGAACAGGAAAGACCATAAAAAGATTTTGAGTTCGGGGGGTAGGTTATACAAAGGGAAGCTGTTACCACCCTTTATATCCATGGTTATCCATGGGCTCTTAGTTACTTAGCTCACTTTAAATTGTTTTGAGAAAGGTGTAGTGTGTGATTAAAAATTTTCTTAAGTACTTTATAATGACCCTCATATGGATGTATATAAATACTTTGTTTTGAAAATTTGTTTGAAAAGTGTGGTGTGAGGAGTATTTTGAAATGTGAGCAAGTAATTGAGAGAAACCTACCCTATATTAAGTCTTTACTGTTCTTATATGTTCTTTCAATGGTAAGACTATCCCTATTATTAAGGAATAGGTAATCATTACCTTGGATGTAATAAGGGACATGTGAAGGGACATCTGAATTTAGGCAACTGCAAGGTGTCTTTAGCAATTCGTAGGGACTTATCATCTTTTATTCGAAGGGACAAGATCATTATTCCGTTGGCAACCTCGAAGGGACTTGATCTTATAAACTTAAAGGGACTTGATGATATTTTTGAAGGGACTTTGCTTAAGACACCTTACTTGACCTTAGAATTAGGCAACATGAGGAGTAACCCTAGAAAGTGTGAGATGGCGATCAAAGATCGACTTACGTGTGTGAGTGTTTATATTCAAGTATTTATCTTGTTTATGATTAATTATCTAAGTCATTTTAATTACACATAGTTATACACACCCTAAAGTTACTAACCATGGCAATAGAAATATTTACAAAAATAAAATAGAAGCAAAAATAAATCTACGACTATTACATGGCTTTCGCAATTCCATAATAATAGAAACAATTAATAATAAATAAACAATAATTTAAAGGGTTAGCAATAATAATAATAATAATAAAAGGGGTTAGTAAAAATATAAAGGAAATAAAAATTCAAGAGAAGATATTATTTTAAAATTAAATAAACAATTTTAGAAATGTTTTAGAAGAAAATAGAATAATTATAATAATAATAATAATAAACAAAATAACAATTATTTACAAAACATGATTAATTATTTAATTATACATTAGAACAAAAATTAATTTAATTTAATGTTAAAGTTAATAAAAATTAGGGTAAATAAAAAATTAGGGTTTTGTATTTTATTTAAGAAAAAATTAGGTCTAGAAATATTAGGGTTAATTAAATTAATGTAGATCTAATTATTTAATTTATTTACAAAATATAGATACATATATTTAATAATATGAACATATAATATAATAAATCTAAATAATTTGGTTTTTTGAGAAAATCATTTGAATTAGAAAATGTAAATTTTTTTTATATACAAGAAAACAATATGTACATTTATTTTATAAATTTATTATTTAAGTAATTATTTAAATTAAATAAACAAAATAAAGGAAATAATGAAAATAAATGAAACAAAAAAAACTTACCTGGGGCTGGGATTCGAACCCAGGCCCTAGGCTTTACCAACACTAGACCAGCAGCATCATTACCAGGCCAAGCGCGTGCTGGTGTTAGTGTAGGGACAACCATTCCTTTTCTTATTAACCTGCAAAAATATCAAAAATAAAAGCAAAACAAAATGGCCTCGGGGGGATTCGAACCCAGGACCATTCAATACACAAGCAAATACACAAACCAACTGAGCTACTGCGCGCGTTTGATATGAAATCAACAACAAAACAATATATTTTAAAACAAATATTTGAATTTGATTTTCAGCGCCAAACTTCATCTTCTTCCTCAAATTTCCTGCGAAATTACCTATGAATTCAACTGCGTTTCTACCTGCGAATTTCATCATGTTCATGACCTGCGAATTTCAAACATCAACCAAACAGTATAGTTTCATCAAATTGATTAGTGCAATGAAATCCTTAGGACTCATACAATCTTCCCACGTTCTTAAAATTCATTTATATTTGGTTAATCATGAAACCCTAAATGAGGGACCGAAACCCTAACTATGGCCGTTTACGATTTAGGTCCTAAACCTTCAATCAAATTGTCCAGAAAGCTTGCAAACTTCATTATAAACACAAATCAACAACCAAAATCAGTGAATGATGCATAAATAATAAAAATCAAAAATCAAAAGTTGAAGAACAAGAGCAATTCGGTTTGAGCTTTTCAACATGATTTGGATGCAAATGATGATTGGGATACGATTAATGATGTCCAAGGATCATGTTTGAACCTTTAAATCACCTGAAAAACAACAAATTTGAAGAATCTAAATCTGAATTTTTTGTGAATTTTTGAAGTTTGAATATGGTTCTTGGCTGCTCAATTTCGTGCCCTCTTCATTGGTTTATGTTGTATATATATCATAGAACAAAATTAGGTAAAAAAATCAGAGCATCATTTGGATTTTTGGATCAATAGAGATTGAAAAAGATTCACTTTCAAATATTGAAAATAACTTGATATATCCTTACTATTTTGGTTGATTTATTTTTGTATGATCTCAATCACTTATAATTATCCTTTAAGACCTTCTAGAACCAAAATCCTATCAAATATTCAAACTTTTATATTTTATTTTGATTTAAAATGATTTTTAATGTAAAAAATCATAATAAATAAAATAAAATGAATAAAAATTTGAATAAATAATTTTTAATTCGTGCATGATGTCATGGAAGTGTTTGGGTCATAAAAATGCAAGCCCATTTGGAGACATTTGGTTCTAAGGTCCCATTTGCTTCATAAACCTCCCAAAAATTTCCCAACTTTACAAAGGCACAAATCCCTCAATTTTAAGGCTATGAAGGTGTTCTTGGACATTTTGGAAAGCTTAAAGAGTCCTCTAACCAACCTCTTTGGTCTCATGTCCATATATTTTACCATTCTCAAGTTATGCTCTTTGGAAGTTGTTGACTTTTTGTTGACTTTTGAAATGACCTATAATGTCTTAGCTCATACCTTCCAAATGAAACATTTTTGGGCTTGGCTTGTGAGACACAAAGTTGTAGAGAATTCAATTTCCTTCAAAATGAGCTTTGGATGGAAAAATTTTGATGAAGCATGTGAAAGTTATGGCTGGTCAAAGTTCAGTTGACTTTTCCTATGAAAACCCTAATTTAGAAACTCCTGATTCTTGATGATCTGAAATCTCCTTGATGAATTATGATCAACCCTTGATCAAATGATGAATTTTATTTCATATACTTGATGTTGGCAAAAAATCATGAAGTTTGACTTTGGTTTGACCACAGTTGACCTCAGTTTGACTTTTTAACTACTTTGACTGATTTTAGCCTATCTGATCATCTGACTGAGCAAACCCTTGGGAAAAGTCTTGAAACTTGACATAGGGATTCTTGAAGAAATATAGGATGCTATGAAGCTCACTTGAAGCCTTGGAAGTCCGTTTAGCCTGATGAAATCCAAAACCCTAATTTAAGATGCATTGCTTAGGAGGATGCATTGTCTGAGGGAATTGTCAAACTATCTGACTAATTGTGAACCTTGTGAACCTCTTGAGATTCCCTGTGAACCTTGTGAACCTTGTGAACCTTGTGAACCTCTTGGGACACCTTAGTACACAATGTCTTGTCTTGGTGAGGGCAAATTTTGGGGTGCAACAGTAAGCGATTATTTAATTTTCTTTTACTCAGCATCGACCTAGCATCGAGTGCTGGGGTCGCATTATCATCCTTGCGGTGGTAACCGATTATTTAATTTTCTGTTACTCATCATCGACCTAGCATCGAGTGCTGGAGTCGCATTATCATCCTTACTGTGGTAAGCGATTTATTTAATTTTCTGTTACTCAGCATCGACCTAGCATCGAGTGTTGGGGTCGGATTATCATCCTTGCGGTGGTAAGCGATTTATTTAATTTTCTGTTACTCAGCATCGACCTAGCATCGAGTGCTGGGGTCACATTATCATCCTTGCGGTGGTAAGCGATTATTTAATTTTCTGTTACTCAGCATCGACCTAGCATCGAGTGCTGGGGTCGCATTATCATCCCTGCGGTGGTAAGCAATTTATTTAATTTTCTGTTACTCAGCATCGACCTAGCATCGAGTGCTTGGGGTCGCATTATCATCCTTTCAGTGGTAAGCGATTATTTTAATTTTCTGTTACTCAACATCGACCTAGCATCGAATGTTGGGGTCATATTATCATCCTTGCGGTGGTAAGCGATTTGTTTTATTTTCTGTCACTCGGCATCCTTTTGGTGCTGGGGTCGCATTATCATCCTTGCGGTGGTAAGCGATTATTTAATTCTCTGTTACTCAGCATCGACCTAGCATCGAGTGCTGGGGTCGCATTATCATCCTTGCGGTGGTAAGCGATTTATTTAATTTTTTGCCACTCGACATCCTTTTGGTGTCGGGGTCGCATTATCATCCTTGCGGTGATAAGCGATTATTTAATTTTCTATCAACCCGTTTCTACTTCGTATCACCTTTATTTTCCAATTTTAATCATCAATTTACTGCACATTTTCTTTTGTGGACAAATTCGGAGTCTGTTAGTATCTAATTGTCTTATACCTTGAAAGTATGAATGTAGGCCAATTCATTTTACTCGGTCTAAGCCAATTCGATAGGGGCAACTGTCATACCCCAAATTTGTCCTACAATTTAAAATTCTCAATTATTCGATTTTATTTTCAATTTGCAACATAACATGTTTTTCATCATAAATAATGCCTAAAATGACAGTTAGAATGAAATCTCAGATATACAAACAAACCGGTTGAATTAATTTTTAACTGCGTGCAAAATCAATAGACGGAAAGTTTCAAAATCGAGCTTGCAGATGCCAGTATTCTTAATATATGTTTTGTTTCGCATAGATCAATTTGGCGTGCTCATTTTACTTTTTCAATCGCATTTGATTAGCTTGGCCATTTAACCGATCTATTTATTTTAAAATTTGACGAAATGTTGTATTTTTTCAAGTCGTTTATTTCAAGCTGATAATTTTAGTGCATTTAGTTTTTTATTCCTAACACTTTCACCCGGCTCTAATTCATAATCAATCTTTTATTTTTATTTTATCAAAATAATTAATGTATATTATTTAGAATTAATTAACTTTTAGTTTGAATTTTATTTCAAATAATTTTTATTCCCAATTTAATTACTAACTCTTTTATAATTAAAAAAAAAACAAGAACAGCAAAATAATGGTATTGCATTGGATCCTCTTTTGCCAGCTAAAATTCTTATCCCAATTCACATGTTTTGCACCGGATCTTTCCTTGTTAATTCACATTGACAACTACTATTCTGAAGTGGGTAAAATTTAGAAGAGGTCTCCGGTACAAGCGGACCACGTATCCCATTACACAAATATTACTAATCCACAATTCATAAATATTCGACACTCCCACAAAATATTGATGCATCCATTACTTCTCTCTCTCTCCAGCGAATTCCCTCACTCTTTATTTTTCAATTCCACTCACACATATTCCTCTCAACCTACGTCATAATGTCTCTCTTAGTGGGAATGATTTCCACTCACTCCCTTATATCTTTCTCTCTGCACATTAACAACCACACCTCCCACACTCCTCTCTCCATTTTTCTTTTTGAGATAAATAACAATCATCATCTCAATACTTTTTCTTTTCTAATCCTCCAGCTCAAAGATTCAACAAAGCTACCACATCCATCATCCAAACTCATCTCCTCCAATTTCCTTCTACAACGAGACCGCTCATAAACTGTTTCAATCACCGTGAGAAACAAACCGAATAATACCAAACTTCTATTTCTAACTCATCACCACCACAAATCTCCATTATCATGTAAATCTCAACACCATTTCACCATGATTGCTTGATACTACTAAAGCATAACACTCCATTCATCTTACTGAGCAACAACACTCGCGGAGACCGTTTATGCCTTTGATTCAAGGTTTTCGGCCAATAAACACAACCTGTCTCAGCACAACTACAGCCGAATCCACCATTGCACTCGCATCTTCATCATGTCGATGCTGCAGTAAGAACTATTTTACAGCATTCAAACTCAACAAGTTTTAACAAGTGTCGGTCCAAGTCGAGGTTTGACTTTTGTTTTGATCTGAATATTTTAATAGCATGTTGTTTATTAAGCTCTTCTTTTATTCACAATTTGATGTCGCGCTTAAAGTTTAGCAAATGTTTTTGTGTTGATTTGCTCTCTTCGTTTCAACGTGTTTGTTTCGGTTATCGTTTGTGATTCAAATGCATTGTGTTTGTGCTGGATTTAGAGAATGTTTTAATACAAGGATGATGTTGCTTTTATATAATGCTTTCATTCAATGTTTTCTAAATGTGATGCTATTTTTTTTGACATAATGTTGAATATCCTGCCATTGTTTGGATGCAATATTTGTACAATATTTTGATACAGGTTGATACTGCCTTTTTGTGGAAAGTTGCTAGCATTTATTTGGATTATGAATGAGAGAGAGCAAGAGCTTATGTTTTATTCATTTCAGCATATTATTGTTTTGATTTTCCTTTACTTTTATTAATGATAATTTTTTGATTTTGTTTGAAATTTTCAAATGGCATGCTGCTTGTTTTCAAAGAAAAATATGCGATGGCACTGTAATGTTAGGTTTTTTTCTATCGTTTTGCTATATATGTTTCAATGCCATGTGTCAACATCCCATTAGTTGTTCTTTTTAATAAGAAAAACTTTCATCTCATTTAGTCTAATTAAATATAATTTTGAATGTAGCTTTTATTTTCATTTTTCGTTAAACTAATAGTATTTTTTTATGCTTTTTTTCTATACTTTAATTTGGTATTGAAATTTGATTTTTAAGTTTATTTATTTATATAATTAATTATTTGGTTTTTAATTAATAAGTTTGATTACTTAGTTAGTTGTTTGTATTTAGTAATGAGTGACTATAACTTGTATATATATATATATATATATATATATATATATATATATATATATATATATATATATATATATATATATATATATATATATATATATATATATATATATATATATATATATATATATATATATATATATATATATATATATATATATATATATATATATATATATATATATATATATATATATATATATATATATAGTTTTTATTATTGTATATTGCATTGCAATTTCAGAGCATAAATCGATTGTGCTTTAGAGAACCGCATGGATGCATAAATTCTCGCTCGACTTCTCATAGAATGATTCTAACATTAAATCAGTTCTAAGGTAGTTAACGAACCAAATTTCGACGCATCCTAAAAGGTCCAATTTCTCTGAATAGTTGCCTCAGAATAAAAAGGCCGAACGCCTCCGAATAGTTTGAAATACTGCACACACGCTTCCTCTTGGGCAAACTACAACGATACCCTTTATTTCTCGCAATCCCGTGTAACTTACGTGTATCCCTCTCCTATTACTTTGTATGCATTTTATTTTCCGCATTTTATCGGTTTTGTTTAGTTCGCGAACCCTTGGTCCAACGCCAAGTGGTTGCACTCTCACACACTCGCACTTTATTTTTCAGTCATCGTTTCGTTTATTAGGATCCACTTCACCTTGCGAGCCGAGCGCATTGTGTCTCGCTAACAAACCACAAAATAAAACTCCATTTGCATTCACCCTCTAACCTCAAAAAACAAAAATATTTCGATTAGATCCAAACCCTTGATCCAACATCAAGCAGTCATAGGTTAATAAAGCGTTTTAATAATACAAGAAGAAATTGTACGCCACGAGCCTTAAGCGGTAGAAAGGAGGATAACGAGCTCTCGTTACTCGCTCCAATTATTTCGACGCAAGACGCTCGTCTTGTTGGACGGAATAAACTATCCATAGTCTTTAGTGCAATTCGATTCCTAAACCCTTTCATCGAAGAATGGTAATAAAATCAACAACCATCAACCGTAGTAGGCCGAACTACGAGGCTCTGACTTTCCCATTGCACGCGAGAATACGTAGGCACAAGGATCTCCATCCTTGCGGAGCACCTAGGACCAATCTAACTTATAATTTAACTCATTTCCCTTAGCAAGCATTTCATTAAGCATAGACATCCTTTCACGCACGATAACCTAGATGGTTCCCATCGAGTACGATGGATGTAGGGGGTGCTAATACCTTCCCCCTGCATAACCGACTCCCGAACCCAGGCAATGGTTCCGTTGACCTTTGTCCTCATCCCTCTCTTCCCGGGTTGTATCTATATCTTCCCTTTCCCTATTCAGGAATAAATAGAATTAGGTAGCGACTCTCATGTCTGCCCAGCACGCGGCTCTTCTCTCTTTAGATCGTGTAAGGTCGTATTTTTTGGGGTGCGACAACAGTGTTGCAAGTATTCAAACACCTCTGGCCGAGGTTAAAGCCCAACTTTTGAAGTGCGAAGTGTTCCCGGGTTGTGAGTCCCATTGCGAAACTTGCAAGATTTCTACCAACGGTTGTGCAAATTTGAAGACCAATATCAACAATCTTATCAAAGAAGGCATTTTACAGATCACTTTAACAGTTCCAGCTCCTACAACATCAACAACCATTCCTCCTGCAACTCCAGCAAACATCACTTAATCATATATCACTCCTACAACTTCAGCAACAATCATTCCAACAGATTCTTCTACAACTTCAACAACCATCCCTTCTTCAACTTCAATAGACATCAGTTCAACACATCTTTCTACAACAACAACAGCCATCAATGAGGATGTTTCCACAGTTACCATTTACTATGATCCGACAAAAATCTAAGTTCTAGATTCTTTCAACAACTCACATCAACATCTCCATCAACATCAGCAACCTTCACCATCTCCAGTCAGACCTCCTGTCACAATTTATTATGACCCACAAACTGTCTCAACTCCTTCTTCCGCAGCAATCAGTCCGGTTACTATCACGGTGCCTGGACCAGTTCCATATAACAGCAGCAGTGTCGTACCTTGGCACTATGGCTCAGATTTATATTGCAACGGAAAGAAAGTCATTCTTGACACTTCTACACCACAGATTGATAATATGGGGGGAGGCAGAGGCTTTACTAGAAGCGGACGTCTCTTCGCCTCACAATTCCCAAGAACTAATGCTGAAGTAGAAGCTGCTGCCAAGGCTAAGGGCAAGAGTGTGGTGTCTGAAGAACCTATTTCCAAGGAAGCTCAGAAGACATCCTTTGACCAGGATGTAGACGAGTTCATGAGAATAATCAAGAAGAGTGACTACAAGGTTGTGGACCAGCTCCATCAGACACCCTCCAAAATATCTATTCTATCACTACTAATGTGTTCCGAAGCCCACAGGAATGCACTTCTCAAAGTCCTGCACGCAACTTACGTGCCAGAAGAAATTACAGTCAATCAGCCAGAAACGGTGGTTTATAATGTCAATACTAGTCATGGAGTGGGGTTCACCGATGTTTATCTAACTACGGAGGGCCGTAACCATAATAAGGCTCTACATATCACCTTGGAGTGTAAGGGTGTCGTTCTTTCTCATGTCATGGTTGACATTGGGTCCTCACTCAATGTTCTCCCAAAGAGAGCCTTGGTCAAGATGGAATATGATGGTCTTGCACTTCGTC
This sequence comes from Lathyrus aphaca, assembly GCA_963966055.1. Taxonomy (NCBI): domain Eukaryota; kingdom Viridiplantae; phylum Streptophyta; class Magnoliopsida; order Fabales; family Fabaceae; genus Lathyrus; species Lathyrus aphaca. The sequence continues at coordinate 354,863,168 of OZ014521.1, read as the reverse complement.
CAATTAACCTGGTGGTGAGAGCCTTTGACGGTTCTAAAAGATCGGTTCTTGGGGAAATTGAGCTGCCTATTGTGATTGGCCCACAAATCTTCAAAACTATCTTCTACGTGATGGACATTCAGCCTACCTATAGCTGTCTGTTGGGTCGGCTTTGGATTCATGCCACTGGCGCCGTAACGTCGACCCTTCACCAGAAGTTAAAATACGAATGGGAAGGCAAAGTTATCATAATCTATGGAGAGGAGGATATTTTTGTCAGTCATCTAGCTACTTACAAGTATATTGAGATGGAAGGAGAGATCCATGAGACAATGAGCCAAGGGTTTGAGGCCCTCAATGTCAATGAAGCAACAGCTGAAGTATATGGAACTTCAATCTCTTCTTACAAGCAAGCCCAGAAGGTTGTTGAAGACGGGAATGCCCAGGGCTGGGGCAAGCTGCTGCAAGTTCAGATTAAGGAAGACAAATTCGGGTTGGGTTACAAACCATCCCGACAGGTCCAAAAGGAGGCTGCTGAAGCTCCCAAATTCATAAGTGGGGGAATACTGACCCCGGATGCAATCAACAATGTGGAAGAGGATGCTGAAAGCGACTTCAAACTGGAAAGCTGGATTCGTCCAAAGGTCCCAGGCCAGCAAGTCCTCAACTGGTCTTCCCTGGAAATTAAAAGGATTACTTCTGCAGAGTAATTATTATTTCCTGTTTAAGCATGCATCAAGTCTTGCATCTTGCCCAAGGCGTCAGGACTCATTTTGTAATAGGGCCATATTTGTATTTTTTGCAAATGAATGATTAATGAACAATGGACATCTTTTGCAAACAATCTTTTTCTCGCTCACTGTCTTTCATTTTTGTTATTTTCGCACAAAACAATAAATGGCAATGTTTTTCTTAATAAACTTCTTTCACTTTTTTCTAAATAAGATAAAATCAATCACTAAAATGAACAAATCTCAACCCTTGCAGAGATAGCCCTCCAGATCGCACCGACAACGACACTGCTATGGCCTTGTATGACTTCGACAATCCGATTAATCAAGCAGATGAAGGGGTTGATGAAGACTATGATTTGCCTGAGGAATTGGCCAGGTTGTTAAGACAAGAGAAAAAAGTGATTGCTCCTCATCAGGAGGAGGTTGAGACTATCAATCTTGGTACCGAGGAAGATGTGAAAGAGGTGAAGATCGGGGCCAGTCTGCAAGCTCCAGTGAAAGAACAACTCATCAGTATGCCTCGTGATATGTTGACGTCTTTGCTTGGTCCTATCGAGATATGTCAGGTCTGGATACAGATATTGTCATGCACAGGTTGCCATTGAAAGAAGATTGTCCGCCATTTAAATAGAAGTTGCGCCGTACTCGCCCAGATATGGCCATGAAAATTAAAGAAGAAGTACAAAAGCAGTGGCACGCCTATTTTCTTGCTATAACTAGTTACCCGCCGTGGGTTGCTAACATTGTACCCGTGCCTAAGAAGGATGGCAAGGTGCGTATGTGTGTGGATTACCGGGATTTGAACAGAGCTAGCCCGAAGGATGATTTACCATTACCTCACATTGACGTATTAGTAGACAACACAACTCAATTCTCGGTATTTTCCTTCATGGACGGATTTTCTGGATACAATCAGATTAAGATGTCACCTGAAGATATGGAGAAGACAACCTTCATCACACCTTGGGGCATGTTTTGCTATAAGGTAATGCCTTTTGGTCTGAAGAACGCCGGTGCAACATATTAACGGGCTATGGTAACATTATTCCATGATATGATCCATAAAGAAATCGAGTGCTATGTGGATGATATGATTTCCAAGTCCCAAACAGAGGAAGAGCATTTGGTGAATCCGCTGAAATTGTTCAAGCGTCTGAGGAAAGTTGAAGTTGAACCCCAACAAGTGCACATTCGGGGTACGTTCTGGTAAGCTATTGGGTTTTATTGTAAGTGAAAAGGGAATTTAGGTTGACCCCGACAAAGTTAAAGCTATTCAGGAAATGCCTGCACCTAAGACTGAGAAAGAAGTTCGAGGGTTCTTAGGTAGATTGAACTACATCTCAAGGTTCATATCTCATCTCACTGCAACCTGCGAACCCTTGTTCAAGCTGTTAAGAAAGGAGAAAATAGTCAGGTGGAACGATGATTGTCAGAGAGCTTTTGACAAGATCAAAGAATATCTGCAAAAACCTCCAATTCTCATGCCTCCAGTTGAAGGAAGACCTCTAATTATGTACCTGGCAGAATTAGAAGAGTTAATGGTGTGCATGTTTAGCCAGCATGACGAGTCTGGTCGAAAAGAGTATGTAATATACTACCTAAGCAAAAAGTTTACCAACTGTGAACAACATTATTCACTGCTCGAGAAAACTTGTTGTGCTTTAGCGTGGGCTGCTCGCCGACTAAGACAATATATGTTGACTCATACTACCTTATTGATCTCAAAGATGGATCCAGTCAAGTACATATTTGAGAAGCCAACACTTACCAGAAGGGTTGCAAGGTGGCAAATGAGTCTAACAGTATATGACATTCAGTACACCTCTTAAAAGGCCATCAAAGGTAGTGTATTGTCTAACTATCTGACTGAGCAATCCATTGATTATTACCAACCTATGAGATTTGACTTCCTTGACGAAGACATCATGTTCTTAAAAGCAAGAGATTTTTAAGAGCCAGTTCATACTGAAGGGCCTGACCCAGAAGAAGCATGGACTATGATGTTCGATGGGGCAGTTAATTGCAACGATCGTGGGGTTGGTGCAGTGCTTATCACACCTAAAAGAGTTCACATGCCTTTCTCAGCCAAACTCACCTTTTCCTGCACTAAGAACGAAGCAGAATATGAAGCTTGTATCATGGGTCTTGAGGAAGTCATTAACCTCAGGATCAAAACCTTTAATGTATTCGGAGATTCAGCTTTGGTAATCAACCAGACCAATGGCAAGTGGTACACTCATCAGGAGCATCTCATTCCCTACCGTGACTATACGAGGAGATTTTTGACCTTCTTCACAACAGTTAAGCTCGAATACATCCCTCGAGATGATAATCAGTTTGCAGACGCTTTGGCCACCATTTCATCCATGATCAAAGTACAGACTGCTAATTATGTGCCTCGGATTTTGGTATCCAGACTGGACCGACCGACATATGTATTCTCTGTGGACACTATCACTGATAACAAGCCTTGGTACCATGACATCAAATGCTTCTTGGAAACTCAGACATACCCACATGGGGCATCGTAAAATGATAAGAAGACATTAAGAAGGCTAGCCGGTAGTTTCTTCCTCAATACTGATGGTTTTTGTACAAGCGAAACTTCGACATGGTATTGCTCATATGTGTTGACAAGAAGGAAGCGAACCTACTAATGCACGAAGTACATGAAGGTTCTTTCGGTTCCCATGCCGGAGGACATGCAATAGCAAAGAGGTTATTAAGATCAGGTTACTATTGGATCACAATGGATGCAGATTGTTGTGCCCATGCCAGAAAATGCCACAAGTGCCAGATCTATGTAGATTAAGTGCATATGCCTTTGAATCCTTTGAATGTAATGTCTTCACCTTGGCCCTTTGCCATGTGGGGCATTGATATGATTGGAAAGATTGAACCGACTGCTTCAAATGGTCACAGATTCATCCTGGTAGCCATTGATTACTTCACCAAATGGGTTGAAGCAACTTCATATGCAAACGTCACCAGACAAGTGGTAGCTCGATTTCTGAAAAGGGATATCATTTGTCGATATAGAGTTCCCGAGCGAATCATTACTGATAATGGTTCCAATTTAAACAACAAGATGATGACAAAACTTTGCCGGGACTTCAAAATTCAACATCACAACTCTTCTCCTTACAGGCCAAATATGAATGGCGTTGTTGAGGCAGCCAACAAGAACATCAAGAAGATTGTGTAGAAGATGGTAGTCACCTACAAAGACTGGCATGAGATGCTACCATTTGCCTTGCATGGGTACCAAACCTCTATCAGAACATCTACTGGGGCAACACCTTATCAGCTTGTATATGGTATGGAAGTTGTCCTACCTTTTGAGTTGAACTACCATCCTTACAGGTAATGATGGATGTGAAACTGGATGAAGCAGAATGGGTCCGATCTCGATATAATCAACTGAGCCTGATTGAAGAGAAGAGATTAGAAGCTATTTGTCATGGGTAGTTGTATCAGAAACGAATGAAGAAAGCCTTTGATCAAAAAGTCAGACCTCGGGAATACCAAGTGGGAGAGCTTGTTTTGAAAAGATTTCTTCCTCCTCATACGGACCACAGGGGCAAATGGACACCAAACTAAGAAGGCCCATTCATAGTAAAGAACGTTTTCTCTGGTGGAGCACTGATACTCACTACTATGGATGGCGAGGACTTCCTATCTCCTGTGAATTCAGATGCAGTTAAAAAATACTTCGCATAAAATGACCCGCTGGACATAAAAACAGAATGTAAGTCCAGGAAAAAATAGGGCATCCCGGCGAGTCAAAAACAAAATAAAAGACTCGGTCAAAAATAAGGGAAAATTGAAAAAAAAACATGTACACCCGCTGAGTTGAAAAGCCACATCGGAAAGCTCAGGCAAAAATGGGTATCCTGGTGGATTGAAAACCCGAAAGGGAGATCCACGCAAAATCAGGGAATAAGCGAACAACTGCATTCTGAATTCGTATGTATCACTCACAACATGGCAAGCTTCGAAAGGATAAAGCGTCAGTCAGAATCAAACTTCTTCAGAAAGCAAGATAAGAAGAACATCAAGGTCATACAAGTCATAGCAAAGGAAGCTCACTGGAGCGTCATCTTCAACATTGCCAATACTTTTTATTTTTCTCAATTTACAGCAATCTCCTCCTTTCAGGGGATTCGTTTCTTTGACTGTACTTGCCTATTTGTAAACACCCCAAATTTTCCCTCACCCATTCACACCATGGCTTGTGATCATTTCATATGCATAAACTCAATCATAGCATCTTATATCACATTTTTGAGTCTTTGCATTGTTTCCAAGTCATCTGCATCTAGGGTTTGTGATCTGAGCAATCCAAGAGCTTCTTGAGCCACTCCAAAAGTCATCAATCACTTCAAAGGGGTCTATATGTGTTCAAGCATCATATTATATCCTCTCAAAGTCAAGAATGCCAAAGAATCACAAGAACTGGGTTTGGTATGGAAGCAGAGCCAGGCTTGACTGCACAGATGACCTGAAATTAGGGTTTTGGTTTCAGAGGCCATAACCTCAAATTTTTTGGTCATTCTTGTTTCTATTGGTCTCTATATGGTATAGGGAGTATGCATATCAATTTTCATGAATAAATTCCATGGGGAAGTCATCTGATCAAAGGTTGACTTTCTGGACAAGTCAGTGCAAAATCAGGACATCTGAGGCCCCCAATGACCCAACCAAGGGGTGATATTCATCATTTTGAGTGTATTTGATCTTTATTTGATCATGTAAGAAGTTGTAAGTTCATAAAATTCAAGAATTACAAGTTTTTGCAAAGTTGACTTTTTTGGGCAAGGTTGACTTTTAATGAAATGTCATTTTATGCAACTTTTTCAACCCTTACTTTTTGATCCAAAAATGCTTCAAATGGAAAAACTTTGGTCATGAAAGTTGTAGATTAGATCTTTCCCTTTTCAAAAAGTACAAGAACATGACCTAATTCATCTTGGATCAAAAGTTATGGTGCATCAAAGTTGGCTAAAATCATTAAATTTCAAGTTATGCACCAAATGAGAAATTTGCAAAATCTTGTACCAAAGGCATTTGTGACTTCTAGTTGATATCAAACCAACACACAAGCATCACACAAGTCCTAAAATTCAGATTGGACCAAAGGAATCACATGTTTCATGGTTTGTAAGGCAAGATATTTTCATGGAAAGCAAAAGCAAGCAAGTTGCAAAAACCATCATCACACTTCATCCACTTGCTGCCTATGTTGCTGAACCAGCCCTAGCCTTTCCCCTCACCTTGCTGCACAGCCCACACCCCTTGTACCAAGCTAGAACATGACCCATGCTTTCTCTTACATAAAGTTGACAATTTGCAAAAATCACCATACCAATCAAAAAAGGGCAGGTCACATCATCTGACCAATAAGATTTGTTTATGTGGATCAAATGCAAGCTAAACATCACAAGACACAAGCCTGAAACCAGCAAGAACTGAACTCTCTCATTTTTCACCCTTGAAGCAAAAGCATTCGAAACTCTTCATACAATCCACAAACACCTAAACAAACTCCACAGACCTTCTCAACTCATCATCCTGATCACAAAGAACCCCTCACCATTGCCTGAAACAGCCTGAATCCAAGACACGATTCACACCTGAGCTTGAACAGAACTTGTTCAAACTCTCAAACCAGCCAACCTAAACTCTTTCTAAGCATTCAGGCATCATCAAGGGACCAAGAGGAGTGGATTGCATCAAGAGGAGGGGTCAGAAAGTTGCAAAATTGAAAGCTTCGAAACTCAGGTAGCTCAAGAACTTTTTTTCCAGAAATGATTTTTTAAGTTCTTAAGTTGTTCTTCATGATTCACTGATTGCTATGATGTCCTTAGTTTTGGAAATGGTGAAGAAATAAGAGTTTAATCGTGTTCTAAAACTTCCTGACCTAAAAATGCTTTGTTTCGATTCATGTGATTGAGGGAAGATAAATGAGTTTTAGCTTGGGGTTTTGATTCAGTGGAGTATGGGAAGGATTTCTGTTTGTTTAGATTTCATTTTAGGTGCGTTTTGAGGGTTTTAGAAATTTTCAGGTGGGGTTCCCACCGGAGAAGACGACCGGAGGTCTTCTCCGGCCACCTGAAAATAATTAGGGTTTTAATCACGTCATTAAGGCAGTTTGAATCTGGTGCGTTGGATCAGTTGACTTGGTTGACTTGGCGCGTGTATGTGTGGCCCAGATGCGCTCATTAAACCCTAATCTCATTTAATTAATTCATAATTATGTTTAACTCAGTTTGAATACCAACCATTAGATCTGGTGCGCAGTCAACAGCTTCTTTGCCAGATTCAATCCAGGCCTCTCATTCAGCATACTTCTCATTTATTTTATTCTCTTTTCTTTTTATTCCATTTAATTTGTCCAATTTATTTAAAATAGCAAAAATACATTAAAAAATCTGAAATTTTTTGTACAAGTTATTATTTAATTTCAGAACACAAAAATATTTTTATTTTCATTTTTAGCATTAAAAAAGTATTTTTAAATATTTAAAAGTTTCTTTTTAATTAATTAATGAGAATTAATTAATTAAAAATGCTTTTAGGTATTTAAAAATCACCATAAAAAATTCATGAAGCATTTAAAAACATTTAGAAACATTGTCCAACCCTCAAACCAAATTTATTTTTTGATCTTGATGCATTTTGAGAATTTTCCATGGAATTAAAATCATTTTTATGCATTATTTTGATCCAAACTTCCAAAAATCATTTCTGCCTAACCCTAAAGAGTTGGACCTTGATTCTTTTTGCATTGCATTGTGTTTAGCATGTAGTTTGTGAGATTAAATGGCCATGATTTGATCTTTCATTTTCAATTTGTTTGGTAATTTTCTTGTTAAAGGACCCTAAAACCCTAGAAAACTTAGAAAAATCATAACTTGGATTAGGTTAAGAGTTGAGACTTCTACTTTGGGCTTTGGGTTAGTATAGGTTTAGGGATCCTTTGAGGGCATTTTCAATTTTTTGTAATGTTGTTTGCTTCTGATTTTGGTTCTTGCTTGATGTATTGTTCATAAACCCTAATTTGGGCTTCCATATGCATCCATCTTGTATTTGCATTCATATCTTGACTTGCCATGACTTTTTATGCATTCTTGTGATTCATTTAACATCATAAGACATATTGAAAGCATGTTTGATCATTGCATCTTTCATTTGCCATGTTATATGCCATATGCATCTCATAACTTTTCATGTATGTTCATGTGTCTTAACTTGCTTCATTTGCATTCATAAGTTTGCATGATCATCCCCATGTGTTGATCCATATTTGTAGCATCTCATAGCATTATTAACATCATGTATGTGCTTCTGGTTTGGTTTTTCATCATACCATTTCATCTCATTTTGCATTGCATTGCATTTCCTTTTCTAACTTTTCAGGTGGTAAGTGGATTTGGGAAGTGAATTTGCCTTCACTTCTCATAACTTCTCTTCATCTCTTTTATACATCCTTGCTGCATTTTTGTATGTGTTTGAGTTTGAGCTTGCTCATTCTTCTCCTTCTTACTTTCTCTCCTCAAGTGACTTGTCTTCTTAAATGAAGCAAGTTACTTTGCTTCTCTTTGCTCCTTTCATCTGCTTCCTGGTGTTTCCTCTGAAGATTTCTCTTGAAAACCTCACAAACCTTAGGAACAACCAAGCATGACAATGATTAGGGTTTTGATTAGTTTCCCCACTTAGTTTTACCTTTGTGTCTCTTTGAGTCTTCTCTTCTCATCTCATAATCAGGGACTAAACCCTAAAGGCTTTAAGGCTTTGTGATTAAGCTTATGCCTGCATCCTTCTATTAGGATGGAGTGTATAACTTTAATCCTAAGTGTTAAACCCTTAATGTGTTTAAATCCTCTAATCAATTCATCTAATAATAACCAAGACATCACACTTATAACTTGGGCCTTGCATTAGGGTTCTAATTCTTCCTTAATTGGTTAAGAAGGACTAACCCTAGTGTTAATGGACAAGTCCCCCTCAAGTTGTCTTACAAACCATAAAACTCACTTCATCATCATATCATTAAATAAAATCCACTTAACCAAAGGCTTGTTTTGTCATGAGTTTAATCCCTAATCATGGATTAAGTTGAGGAGCTTTCCTCAGCTTAAACATTCTCATCTATTATCCTTCTATTAGGATGGTGTAATGAGTCTGTTTAATCCCTGATTATGGCTTAACCTCATTACCTAACACTAAACAAAAACACCAAAAACATCTAAATAATCACAAGTAGGTTAATGACCTTAATCCTATACCAAAGGTGATTAAGTGTGAGAAGATGACTTCACACTTAAGGTATTCTCATTACCCCTAATCAGAGGGAAGATGTGATGAGTTTACTAACCCATTGGTTTAGGCTTAAGCTCATTAACTTATGACAAATCCAAAAGCAATAAAAGACTGAAAACTCAAAAACAAACAATAATCGTCTCCTCCGGGATTCTTTTCTCATCATCTTCACTCACAAACGAGAACTCGCTTCTTCCGTCTAATGCAAGACAGTTTGCACCTGAGCCAGACAGGTCATACACTTGAGCATAGACAAGTAAGCAGTTCACCAGTCAATTCATCTTTCAGTCTCTTTGGGTCGAACTACGGTGTTCTGACTTCCTCATTGCACGAGAGGATACGTAGGCATAACTTAACAGTTATCGAACAAAAGTCTCTGTATATTCCCCCTCCTTCCAGCTTCATTCTTTTAAGCCTCATAGTCATGAGCATTTTACTCATGTCCTTACACTGACATTGTATATATCACACTTTTCACTTCTTTCACACTGACACCTGTACATTCTTTTCCAGCTATTTTACACACAGATTGCACTGACACTACCCCTTTAAAACACAAATCTTTTAAGCGTGGATCCCGTCGAGTACGGCGGACAATCTGGGTGCTAATACCTTCCCAGGTTGTAACCAACCCCCTTTCTCAGTCTCTCTGGTTCGCAACCGTCTTATCCATGTCTTTCTAGGTCTATGCAGCATTGCCTTTCCTCCGGGATAAAAATGCCTAGCTGGCGACTCTATTCATCTCCAGTGAGTTCACGGCTGTGTGTTCTCATTGTCCCTTTCGCCGACCGTTCGTGTCTGTACCTTTATTTGGGCCAGTCCCATCTATCGGGAGAGACAGCTTGGCGACTCTGCTGGGGACCCTTATACTGCAACCAGGGCTTCTGGTTCTTTTTGTGGGTTCCTCCTAGCGCTTGATTGATTTGTGTTTACTGGGGTGTTATGTGTTGTTTGTGTTTGTGTATTTGTATTTATTTTTGCCTTATGTACAGTCTGTTTTACTGCTTTCTTTATAGCTTTGCATTATATCATATTGTCATACTGTGCTGCTGGCTGGATCTGTTTGTTTGCTTTGGTGGGTGGGTGTTCTATTGAGAGTTGAGGTCCTATACCTGGGACCTGAGTGACACCTAGGATAGAGTGGTTCATATTCTTTCCCATTCCATCTCGGTCTAGTGCGGGAATATGAAACACGGTTCATATATGGGTTTCTTCTTGAGAACTCTGTGTTGCAGATTTCCTGCAGTACTAGGGCTATCTAGGAAGCCTGCTAAGTCTGGATGACCTTTTACTATTGACCTTCAGAAACTGAGGTGAATTAGAGGAGGATCTTTTATGGTTATTGTAAACACTGTATCTCCGGGTTAGAAGTGTTTACACTTCTCATAACTGATCCAAGTCTGAGGATCCTTGTTTTAGAACACCACCTGTGAGGGGGTTGGGCTGTTTACAGGTTTGCAGGTACCCTTGGCCTCAGCATACCCTGTTACTTTGATTTGATTAAGAATACTCCATGTTGGAACAGTTCTTGTGATTCTAAACCCTGGACATGTGACTCTTTATTTGAGTCCCCCACCTTGGTTACTGGACTTATAGACCTCCATCTGGATTTCTTGAACATACTTGGACCTATATCAGGGCACTTGATCAGATCCAGCTCAGTCACAAACCCTTGCATATCATTTGCATACATCCTCATTGCATCATTTTGACATTTGTTTATTTGTTTTTCAGGGTATCCATTTTCATTTTTGGCCTGGTTTTGACCTCATCATCAGTATTGACCTATCTTCATCAGCATCTGCTTCAGCTATCAGCTATCTACTTCAGTCACCTGCATCAACCAGTCAGTGGCCCATTTTCAGTGTTATCATCAGCACTTGTCTCTACTCATCCTCAACATCATGGCACCTAAAAAGAGTAACATTTCCTACCACTTCTTCCAGCCAGAGCTAGCTGACATCAGGAGGATTCAGACCCTGATCACTCCAGACCATATACCACTGTTCAGGGAACACTATGGAGATATACTTGATGTGGTTATGGATTTGGACCCTTCACAGAGGAGCCTGATTCATACTTGCCTTCAGTTTTATGATCCCCCACTGAGGTGTTTCACTTTTCAGGACTTTCAACTGGGCCCTTTATTGGAAGAATACTCATCATTGGTTGGTATACCTATCAGGGGTGGAGTCCCTTTCAACCCTGAGATGGTCTTTCCTGGTAATGAAGAGGTAGCAAAGGCGTTGCATCTGGAACCAGTTCTGATTGGGCAGCATATGACTACTAAGGCTGGAATCCCTGGCCTGCATCTGGATTTCTTGATCTCTCAAGCTACCCTGAAAGCTTCTTTAGGAGAGTGGAAAGCAGTCTATGCTTTATTGGCCCTGAGCATATATGGGATCATATTATTTGCAGATGAGCCTAGATTCATTAGCAAGAATGCAATCCATCTTTTCATTCTAAGAAACCCAGTGCCCACTTTATTGGGGGATTTTTACTACTCAGTGCACCAGAGGAATGAAAAGCAGAGGGGAAGATTAGTGAGGTGTTGTGCTCCTTTGTTCCATACTTGGCTTCTCAAGCATTTGCCCAAGACAGATGCATTTTTGAATCCTCATCAGCAGAGAAACTGGGCTAAAAGACTCACTGCTCTGACTTCAGCCGATATCAGGTGGTGCACTCAAAGCACAAAGGGCAGGGATATCATCACCAGTTGTGGGCATTTTCCCAATGTACCCCTGATAGGAGTTAAGGGTAGCATTAATTACAATCCTCTGCTGCTCAAAAGGCAACTGGGCTATGCACTGGTCCACACTCCTAAGGCACAAGATTTGGCTGAGACTCTTTATTATGAGAACAAGCCTAATCTGGCTATTGTTAGGCAGGCAGCCTGGGCCTGGGAAAATGTTCAAACTAAGGGAGTAACCATTCTGGGGAAGTGCAACAATGTAGCATCAGCACAGTACCATGAGTGGTCCCATGCCAGGGCTCAATTCTCTGGAATGCCCTTTACCATGGAGGATATGCCTGGACCATCCTCAGCACCACCTCCTGCCACTGTTGGCTTAGAGGAGTTTGAGGGTTTGAAAGAGAGAAATGAGAAGTTGACTCAGGCTTTGCAGAAGACCCTCCGGGAGAGGAGTGATGGTAGGTTGGACATTGAGAGGTTAGAAAAGTTGAGAGTGGAGCATCTGGCTAAAATTGAGAAGTCTGAGGATTACATCAAGAAGTCTAGGGCTGGAGAACAAATTCTGAAGAATGCTTGCAAGGAAGCCCAGTTCCAGAAAGCCAGGACTGACTTGTATCTGAAGGAGAGTCAAGCTAGGTGGGTCAGGATCACCGAAGCTCGTACTCTGGAAGATAAGAGGGTCCAAGACAAGATAGAGCAGCTGTAAGCTAATGCCAAAAAGCAGCAGGAAGCCCTGGCAGCAGCCCAGAGGGAGATATCAGAGTTGAAGATCAAAGCTGGAGTGAAGAGGTCAAAGGACCAAAGTCAACACAAGAAGCTAACTACAGCTGTTACTACCCGGAACCTCCTTATCAGGAATCTCACGGAGCGTCCAGCTGATCCTGTGACTGAAGCACTTCTCAAGGAAGTTCGGGAGGATGAGTTTGGTCTTGGTGTTTGACTATTTGCTTGTTGTTGCTTTCATTCCATGTACTTTTATTTTCTTGTGATGTATTTTGACCCCTCAGAGGGCTTGTATTTGTAAACAAACTATGTACCATTTGCCTTTTGTAATATATGTATCAGTTTGTTCCATCCGAGTTTACTTCAAAAGCAACATCAACAAGGGTCTGGAAGGGTCAAAACCGAATGCCAAGCCGGATACCTTGAAAACAAATAAGCATACTGCATTGCATGCTAACCCTTTGTTTGTTTTGTAGGTTTTTGTTTTATTGTTGCTAACTCTGTTGTGATGTTCAGGAACTATTGCTCGACGCCGGGTATTTCCCCTCAACCGTCCACACCGATATCCAACCCGTAACAACCTTCCGGGCATACAAATGGATCAGGTACAACAGGACCTTGCAGAGGTCAGAAACCAAATGGCAAACGAAAGATTGGAAATGAGAACTCAGATGACGCAGTTTATGGAAGTGATGAACAACATGGCTCAGAGCCAAGAAAGATTGAGAGCAATGGTGGAAAGGCAGAATCAGGAAGATCCACATATAGGGACTGCTGGCACAAGCAACAATGAGAGGGTCCAACCTCATGTCAATCCCCCTGTATTTGGCCCCCACCTTCATCCAAAAGTCAATATTCCTGCTAATGTTCAAGGGACTGCCACTGCAGGCAGGGTACTGCAAGAAGACCCCCAAGAGGATCAGTTCACAGTAATGGGTGCTGGGGAGGAAGCTTATGACAGAAGGCTGGATGAGATAGCTGAGAAATTAAGGTCCTTGGAGTCTCAAAACTCTTTGGGTTTTGATGTTATGGACATGGGCTTGGTAGACGGGGTCAGGATTCCCCATAAGTTTAAGCCTCCTTGTTTTGAAAAATACAACGGGACTTCATGCCCCCGGACCCACTTACAGTCCTTTCTGGGGAGGCTGAAGGCCTATACCATGGACGAGAAGCTCTGGATGTTTTATTTTGAGGACAGCTTGACGGGAGCTTCAAGAGAATGGTACTCTCATCTGACAAGAGCAACTATCAGGTGTTGGAAGGACCTGGCAGAGGCCTTTATCAGATAGTATCAGTACAACTTAGATATGGCACCCAACAGGACCCTCCTAATGGGAATGTCACAGTCGTCTAGAGAAAGTTTCCGAGAGTATGCCCAGAGATGGAGGCAATTGGCTGCTGCTGTTCAGCCACCTATGTCAGAAAGGGAGATGGAAGATATGTTTATGAACACCCTCCAAGGAACATACATTGACAGGCTAGCTGCTTTCTCTTCCACTAGCTTTGCAGATGTTGTCATAGCTGGAGAGAGAATTGAGAGCCTGTTAAAGATGGGCAAAATTTCTGACAACGGTGCCAGCTTGTCCAGCAACATAAGGAAGCCTTTTGCAGGCCCAAGAAGAGCTGGTGAGACCAATGCTATCCACACCAACAGGGGCAGACCCCAATATGTTCATAGGTCTGTGGCAGCAGTCACCATTACCGCTCCAGCTCATCCACAACCAACTCATCCACAACCAGCTTATCAACCTCCGCAACAAAATTATCAGCAACAACCTCAGTACCAGCAACAAACTCAGTATCCTCCGAGAAACTACAACAATACCAACAACAACAATCAGCAAAGGCCATTCCAACAGAGACCTTCTCAGGCCAATAGGGTGATCGATCCGATCCCTATGCCCTATGCAACACTATTGCCACAACTCCTGAAACTCAACCTAGTTGAGCTAAGGACGTTGGCACCCCCAGATCCTAATAGTCTACCCAGGAATTACGACTCCAACGCCAGATGTGCTTTTCATTCAAATGCACCTGGCCACAGTACAGAAAAGTGCAGAGCCTTGCATATGAAGGTACAAGACCTGGTAGACTCTAAAGCTCTGAACTTCGCACCACCACCCAATGTTAACAAGAACCCTATGCCAAATCATGGTGGTCCCAGAATCAATGCTATTGAAGAAGACAAGCCGTCTTATTTAATAACCAGTGTGGGTCAGATTCGGACACCGTTGGTAGAGATCAAGGCTCAACTCCTCGAATGTCAAATGTTCCCGGGATGTGAGCTAGGGTGTGCTTACTGCAACATTTCAGTGAATGGGTGTGATAACTTGAGGGATGGCATAGATGGTCTCATCCAGAGTGGCCTACTTCAAATTACAACATCAATTCCGACAAATCCAGCAATCTCATCAGCAACAATTCCAGTATCTCCTACAACTGCAACAACCATTGTTCCCGACAACTCTTCAGCTTCATCAACAAATGTTTCATCTGTCATTTCAACTGACCAGATATCAACGAACCTTCCTTCTACAAATTCAGCACCACTTCATTTTGAATCTCCTACAACAACAACACCCATCCTTCCAACAATGTCTCCTACAACATCAGCAACAAACCATGAAGATGTCTCAACAGTTACGATTTATTATGATCCTGAAAATGACTCCGTCTACAACTCACAAAGTGCTACTCCCATCAGAGCACCAGTCACAATATATTATGATCCACAGACTATCACAGTCCCTTCTGCAGCTGCCATCAGTCCAGTCACTATCACAGTGCCTGGGCCAGTACCTTATGAAAGTAGTAATGCCATCCCCTGGCATTACGGCTCTGATTTATACTGCGAAGGACAAAAAATCACTTTTTAATCATCAACCCCTGCACCACAAATAGACAATGTGGGAGGAGGCGGAGGCTTCACTCGAAGCGGACGTCTCTTTGCTCCACAAATTCAAAGACCCACTGCCGAAGCAGAAGCTGCTGCCAAGGCAAAAGGGAAAAGCTTGGTGCAGGAAGAGCAGATTGTTAAAGAAGCTTTGAAAACACCCTTTGATCAAGAAGTTGATGAGTTCATGAGAATCATCAAGAAAAGTGATTACAAAATAGTGGATCAGCTTCACCAGACGCCTTCCAAGATCTCAATCCTATCATTGCTTATGTGCTCCGAAGCCCATCGGAACGCACTACTAAAAGTCTTGCACGCAGCTTATGTGCCTGAAGAGATCACCGTCAATCAGTTGGAAGCTGTGGTTGGGAATGTTAATGCTAGTCATGGACTAGGGTTCACCAACACTGATTTGACTACGGAAGGCTGCAATCATAACAAGGCTTTGCACATTACCATGGAATGTAAAGGTGCGGTCCTATCCCATGTGCTGGTAGATACGGGGTCATCCCTTAATGTCTTACCTAAAAAATCCCTTGTGAAGCTAGAGTATGACGGATTGGCATTACGACCCAGCAACCTGGTGGTGAGAGCCTTTGATGGTTCTAAGAGATCGGTTCTGGGTGAGATTGAGTTGCCTATAACGATTGGCCCACAAACTTTCAAAACGACCTTCTACGTGATGGATATACAGCCTGCCTACAGCTGTCTATTGGGTAGGCCATGGATTCACGCCGCTGGCGCCGTGACCTCAACCCTTCACCAGAAGTTAAAATTCGAGTGGGAGGGCCAAGTCGTCACTATCTGTGGAGAGGAGGATATTTTTGTCAGCCACCTGGCTACCTATAAATACATTGAGATGGATGGGGAGATCCACGAGACAATGAGTCAAGGGTTCGAGGCCTTGAACGTAAATGAAACATCTGTTGTACCCGGAACCTCAATGACATCTTATCAACAAGCCCGGAAGGTTGTTGAAGAAGAAAATGCCCAAGGCTGGGGAAAATTGCTACCTGTGGAGAAGAAAGAGGATATATTTGGGTTGGGTTACAAACCAACTCAACAAGATCAAGCAGAGGCTGCTAAAGAGCCCAACTTTGTTAGTGGGGGAATGCTTACCCCTGATGCTGTCAACAATTTGGAAGACGAGGATGAAGGCGACCGCGACCTGGAGAGTTGGATCCGTCCAAAGATCCCGGGGAGCAGTATCTCGAACTGGTCTTCCCAGGAAATTATAAGAGTTACTCATGCAGAGTAATTATTATTTCCTGTATTTTTTATAGCATGCATCAAAGTCTTGCATCTTGCCCAAGATGACAAGACTCATTTTGTAATCGGGCCATCTGTACTTTTTGTGCAACAAGATTAATCAATGAAATATCAGACATCTTTTGCAAATGAGTCTTTTTCTTTTCCGCTCACTGTTTTTCCATTTTTCTTTTTGTACAAAAAAATAAATGGCAGTGTTTTCAAAATGAACAAACTGAACCCTTGCAGAGTGTGCCTTCCAGACAGCACCGACAACAACACGGCTATGACTTCGTATGACTTTGACAATCCAATCAATCAAGCTGATGAAGGGGTTGAAGAAGAGTATGAGCTTCCTGAAGAGCTAGCCAGGTTGTTAAGACAAGAGGAAAAGGTTATTACTCCTCACCAGGAGGAGGTTGAAACGATCAATCTTGGTACAGATGAAGACGTGAAAGAAGTTAAAATCGGGGCCTGCTTACAAGACTCAGTGAAGAGACAACTGATTGACCTGCTTCAAGAGTATGTGGACGTGTTCGCTTGGTCTTATCAAGATATGCCAGGGTTGGATACCGACATTGTTGTGCACAAGCTGCCTTTGAGAGAAGAATGCCCGCCGGTTAAACAGAAACTGCGCCGTACTCGCCCGGACATGGCAATGAAAATCAAGGAAGAGGTACAAAAGCAATGGGACGCCGGTTTCCTTGCCGTAACTAGCTATCCACCGTGGGTTGCTAATATAGTACCTGTGCCTAAAATGGACGGCAAAGTAAGAATGTGTGTTGACTACCGGGATCTGAACAGAGCTAGCCCGAAAGATGACTTCCCACTACCTCACATTGATGTATTGGTGGATAATACGACTCAGTTCTCGGTATTCTCCTTCATGGACGGATTTTCAGGATACAATCAGATTAAAATGTCACCTGAAGACATGGAGAAGACAACCTTCATCACACCCTGGGGCACGTTCTGCTACAAGGTAATGCCATTTGGGCTCAAGAATGTCGGTGCGACGTATCAACGGGCCATGGTAACATTATTTCACGATATGATCCATAAAGAAATAGAATGTTACGTGGATGACATGATCGCCAAGTCCCTTACCGAAGAAGATCACCTGGTAAATCTGTTGAAGTTGTTCAAGCGTCTGAGGAAGTACCAACTGAAGTTAAACCCCAACAAATGCACATTCGGGGTGCGATCTGGTAAGCTGCTGGGTTTTATTGTGAGCGAGAAAGGGATTGAAGTTGACCCTGATAAAGTCAAAGCTATTCAAGAGATGCCTGCACCAAAGACAGAGAAAGAAGTTCTAGGTTTCTTAGGTCGATTGAACTACATTTCGAGGTTCATATCTCACCTTACCGCAACCTGTGAACCCTTGTTCAAATTGTTGAGAAAAGAGCAAACGGTCAGGTGGAATGAAGACTGCCAGAAGGCTTTTGACAAGATCAAGGAGTACTTACAAGAGCCTCCAATCCTTATGCCTCCAGTTGAAGGAAGACCTCTGATAATGTACTTGACAGTATTAGAAGAGTCAATGGGGTGTGTGTTGGGCCAGCATGACGAGTATGGTCGAAAAGAGTACGCGATATACTACCTAAGCAAAAAGTTTACTGACTGTGAACAACGTTATTCACTGCTCGAGAAAACTTGTTGTGCTTTAGCGTGGGCTGCTCGCCGACTGAGACAGTATATGCTGACCCACACTACTTTGTTGATCTCAAAGATGGATCCAGTCAAGTACATATTCGAGAAGCCAGCACTTACCGGACGGGTTGCAAGATGGCAGATGATCCTTACAGAGTATGACATCCAATACACATCTCAGAAAGCCATCAAGGGCAGTGTATTGTCTAAATATCTTGCTGAGCAACCCATTGATGATTACCAGCCTATGAGATTTGACTTCCCTGATGAAGACATCATGTTCATAAAAGCAAAAGACCATGAAGAGCCTGTTCACACTGAAGGGCCCGACCCGAAAGAAGAATGGACTATGATGTTTGATGGGGCTGTTAATATGAATGGTCGTGGTGTTGGTGCAGTACTCATTACACCCAAAGGAGTTCACATGCCTTTCTCGGCAAAACTCACTTTTAACTGCACTAACAACGAAGCTGAATACGAAGCTTGCATTATGGGTCTTGAGGAAGCCATTGACCTCAGGATCAAGACATTAACCGTATTCGGAGATTCAGCTCTGGTAGTCAATCAAACCAACGGCAAATGGTATACCCACCAGGATCATCTGATACCTTACAGGGATTATACAAGGAGGTTATTGACTTTCTTTACAACAGTCAAGCTTGAGTATATCCCTCGGGACGAGAATCAATTTGCAGATGCTCTGGCTACCATTTCATCTATGATCAAAGTTCAAGCCACCAACTTTGTACCGCAAATCTCAGTGTCCAGACTTGACAGACCAGCATATGTATTCGCAGCAGACATTGTCAAAGATGATAAGCCTTGGTTCCACGACATTAAGTGCTTCTTGGAGGATCAAACATACCCACTTGGGGCATCTTCCAATGATAAGAAGACTTTGAGAAGGCTTGCTGGTAGTTTCTTTCTGAACACTGATGGTTCCCTGTATAAGAGAAACTTTGATATGGTACTCCTCAGATGCGTCGATAGGACAAAAGCAGATCTGCTAATGCATGAAGTGCACGAAGGATCCTTTGGTACCCATGCAGGAGGGCATGCCATGGCTAAAAAGTTGCTAAGATCAGGATATTACTGGAGCACAATGGATGCAGACTGTTGTGCCCATGCCAGAAAATGCCACAAATGCCAGATCTATGCAGATAAGGTGCATGTTCCTCCCAATCCTTTAAACATAATGTCTTCACCCTGGCCCTTTGCTATGTGGGGCATTGACATGATTGGTAAGATTGAGCCGACTGCTTCGAATGGCCACAGATTCATCCTGGTTGCCATTGACTATTTCACCAAGTGGGTCGAAGCAGCCTCCTATGCCAATGTTACAAGGCAAGTGGTAGCCAGATTTCTGAAGAGAGATATCATCTGTCGATACAGAGTTCCCGAGCGAATCATTACTGATAATGGTTCCAATCTAAACAACAAAATGATGGCAGAGCTATGCCGGGACTTCAAAATTCAACACCACAATTCTTCTCCTTACAGGCCAAAGATTAATGGTGCTGTTGAGGCAGCAAATAAGAATATCAAGAAGATTGCGCAGAAGATGGTAGTCACTTACAAAGACTGGCATGAAATGCTACCATTTGCCTTGCACGGGTACCGCACGTCAATCAGAACATCCACTGGGGCAACACCGTATCAACTTGTGTATGGTATGGAAGCAGTCCTACCGGTTGAAGTTGAATTACCCTCTCTACGGGTACTAATGAATGTTAAACTGAGTGAAGCAGAATGGGTTCGGGCCCGATACGAACAACTGAGTCTGATCGAAGAGAAAAGATTGGCTGTAATTTGTCATGGGCAGTTATATCAGAAAAGAATGAAGAGAGCCTTCGATCAGAAAGTCAGGCACCGAGAGTACCAAGTAGGAGATCTTGTGCTGAAAAGAATCCTCCCTCCTCATACAGACCACAGGGGCAAATGGACTCCAAATTATGAAGGACCATTTGTAGTAAAGAAAGTTTTCTCTGGTGGAGCACTGATGCTCAGCACCATGGATGGTGAAGATTTCTCGTCCCCTGTGAATTCAGATGCAGTTAAAAAATACTTCGCATAAAAAAAAATGACCCGCTGGACACAAAAACAGAATGTAAGTCCAGGCAAAAATAGGGCATCCCGGCGAGTCAAAAACAGAATAAAAGACTCGGGCAAAAATAAGGGAAAATAAACAAAAATGTACACCCGCTGAGTTGAAAAGCCGCATTGGACAACTCAGGCAAAAATGGGTATCCCGATGGATTGAAAACCTGAAAGGGCGATCCATGCAAAATAAGGGAATAAGCGAACAACTGCATTCTGAATTCGTTTGTATCGTTTACAGCTTGGTAAGCTTCGAAAGGATCAAGCTTCAATCAGAATCAACATGCTTCAGAAAGCAAGATGAGATGAACGTCAAAAGTCATACGAGTCATAGTAAAGAGGAAGCTCCTTAAAGCGTCATCAACATTGCCAGCATTTTGTTTCTCAATTTGTAACGATCTCCTCATTTCAGGGGATTTGTTTCTTTGACTGTATCTCGCCAATTCAGGGCATATGAATTAATAAAATCAGATTTTCAGTCATGTCTCGTCTTGTACATTTTATTTGCAAAAGATGTCTGATGTCTAAAAGAAACACTGATTGCATAGAATACGGATGTTTATCTTCATATAAAAACGTGCTTGCAGGAAATATACTTACTCTCAGAAGTGTCTAAACTCCTATGACGGAATCCAATAAAGGATACCTCGGGATTACTTGTGCGTTTCCCTATCTTTGCAGGATTGCAGGTATCCAGAACGCAACTTGGGGCATGTAAGCTTCATCACAACAAGCTGACAAATCAACGCTCAGTCTTAATACTCAAAGTGTTTTCTCCCCAGCCGAGTTGCCGTTTCGTCCTCAGCCAAATGAAAAAGTCAGGGAACCATCTCCCCACAGAGCATCGACTTCTGTCCAGAAGAGCAGCGCGCGGAGGAATCACAACAGAGTGAAGAAAACTCCTTCAAACCCCAGCTGGGTCCCTCATTACTGAGATGGGTCTATCATTGACCCATTTCCCCAAGCAGATGCATCTTGTCAGATCTTCCAACGATCTCATCCCCAACTGGGACGTCCATTTCAAGCAGATCGATCGAAGATCTTTGTGGCAACGGGATCCGAGTCCCGGATTGGTATCCTCGCATGATCATAGCATTCGCATCATATTCACCCACAAAGCGTAGCATTCCGTTTAATACGGAGCATTGCGGCAAAAATCAAGCATACAACATAATCATAAGCCATGTTCTGAATCAACACTTGTGAATAATGACAATCCATCAATATACAGAATACTTCCTCCAAAATCCCCAACGGAGATTCCCCAGCAAAATCAGTTGCCTCACATTCACAAACACCAGTATATACTCTCTTTGACACCCGTCCGTGTCAATACTCCCCAATAAAGTCGCCTGAGCACTCCTTACAAACAAAACCACTCGTATTATAGATACTTTTTGACACCCATCTGTGTCGTAACCCAGCAGAAAGCCAAAGACGTCCTCTTTACACTCACATATACTTACATATATAATCCTTTGACACCCGTCCGTGTCATATCCCCAGCGCAGTCGTCTACACTTTGTATATCAGATATTTGTTTATATCACACTCTTCTCCTTTTGACACTCGTCCGTGTCACTCTCCCCAGCAGTTAAATACTCATCTATATACCACTCACTCTTATACAGATACTCGTTCGTACCTTATATATACCACTTACATCCCCACAAATTCAACACTAGTCCTTGTTCTTTGTTAACTCGTTGGTACTCGTCTGTACCATCATCTCAGAACATGCGTCGAGAGTTTGTTTCTACATGATACTCGTCTGTATCATAGTCTTAAAGATGCTCGTCCGCATCTTTAATCCATACACGTGTCAAACACTCATGTCTTCTTGAATTTAGATACTCGCCTGTGTCTACTTTTCCCCAGAAGAGTCCCTTCAGATTCAACACTCGTCCGCGTTCTCTGTTAACCAGTTGATACTCGTCCGTATCATCATCTCTGAACACGTGTCAGTATTTGTTTCTACCCGATACTCGTCCGTATCGTAGTCTTAGGGATGCTCGTCCGCATCTTTAATATATACACAAATATCCAAATGCCTATACCTTTTGTTTCTTGGATGTAAACACTCGTCCGTGTTTACTACTCCCCAGTAGATCGCTAACAAAGCAAATTTTTCCTTTTTATCTGACACTCGTCCGGTGTCATGATAAACCCTGAGAGCAGCCGTACCCTGCTAGGTGGTCGTCCTCCACCTCTTGATGGTCGTCCTCCATCATGCTCATCCAATGGCCGTCCCCATCGTTGATATTTAGCAGCCGTCCCCTGCTAGGTGGTCGTCCTCCACCTCTTGATGATCGTCCTTCATCATTTTATCCAATGGCCGTCCCCATTGTTGATTTTGGTTATCTGACATTCGTCCTATGTCAAGACAAACCTTGAGAGCAGCCATCCCCTGCTAGGTGGTCGTCCTCCACCTCTTGATGGTTGTCCTCCATCATGCTCGTCCGATGGCCGTCCCCATCGTTGACCCTTTTGTCCGGCATTCGTCCTATGTCGCGATATTTTCGGCAGCCGTACCCTGTCAGGTGGTCGTCCTCCACCTTAGATGACCGTCCCTCATCTTATCCTCAACAGAGCAGCCGTCCCCTGCTAGGTGATCGTCCTTCACCTTTGATGACCGTACCTCATCATCTGTTTATTTCATTTATTGTTTAACCCGATGGCCGTCCCCATCGTGGTCCCTTTTCCTTTCAGTTTAGCCCGATGGCCGTCACCATCGTTGGTTACTTTGCTTTGTGAACTTGATGGTCGTCCCCGTCATGTTTCATTAATCCCCATAGAATCTTGCAGCTTTACCTTGATGGCCGTCCCCATCATAACCCCTTTTATCCCCAGCATGTCGTTCGTCCCCGTCATTGCTTTATTTTCCACACTTTTCCCAGCATGTCGGCCGTCCCCGTCATTGCTCTTTACCCAGCAGTCGTCCTCTGCTCGACGGACGTCCTCCATCGCCCACATTTTACAATATACTTTATTTTCTTTTTACAATCTATATCCCTTTTCTTCTTCATTTTGTGAGTGCAAATTTTGGACTGTCTTTGGTATTCAACCACAAGTTATCTTGTTTGCCTGTTAAGCCGTCGCTTACATCCTGCACAGCTAACTCATGTTTGAATAGGGGCAGCTGTAAAAACCCCAAATTTGCCCTCACACATTCACACCATGGCTTGTGATCATTTCATATGCATAAACTCAATCATAGCATCTTATATCACATTTTTGAGTCTTTGCATTGTTTCCAAGTCATCTGCATCTAGGGTTTGTGATCTGAGCAATCCAAGAGCTTCTTGAGCCACTCCAAAAGTCATCAATCACTTCAAAGGGGTCTATATGTGTTCAAGCATCATATTATATCCCCTCAAAGTCAAGAATGCCAAAGAATCACAAGAACTGGGTTTGGTATGGAAGCAGAGCCAGGCTTGACTGCACAGATGACCTGAAATTAGGGTTTTGGTTTCAGAGGCCATAACCTCAAATTTTTTGGTCATTCTTGTTTCTATTGGTCTCTATATGGTATAGGGAGTATGCATATCAATTTTCATGAAGAAATTCCATGGGGAAGTCATCTGATCAAAGGTTGACTTTCTGGACAAGTCAGTGCAAAATCAGGACATCTGAGGCCCCCAATGACCCAACCAAGGGGTGATATTCATCATTTTGAGTGTATTTGATCTTTATTTGATCATTTAAGAAGTTGTAAGTTCACAAAATTCAAGAATTACAAGTTTTTGCAAAGTTGACTTTTTGGGGCAAGGTTGACTTTTAATGAAATGTCATTTTATGCAACTTTTTCAACCCTTACTTTTTGATCCAAAAATGCTTCAAATGGAAAAACTTTGGTCATGAAAGTTGTAGATTAGATCTTTCCCTTTTCAAAAAGTACAAGAACGTGACCTAATTCATCTTGGATCAAAAGTTATGGTGCATCAAAGTTGGCTAAAATCATTAAATTTCAAGTTATGCACCAAATGAGAAATTTGCAAAATCTTGTACCAAAGGCATTTGTGACTTCTAGTTGATATCAAACCAACACACAAGCATCACACAAGTCCTAAAATTCAGATTGGACCAAAGGAATCACATGTTTCATGGTTTGTAAGGCAAGATATTTTCATGGAAAGCAAAAGCAAGCAAGTTGCAAAAACCATCATCACACTTCATCCACTTGCTGCCTATGTTGCTGAACCAGCCCTAGCCTTTCCCCTCACCTTGCTGCGCAGCCCACACCCCTTGTACCAAGCTAGAACATGACCCATGCTTTCTCTTACATAAAGTTGACAATTTGCAAAAAGCACCATACCAATCAAAAAAGGGCAGGTCACATCATCTGACCAATAAGATTTGTTTATGTGGATCAAATGCAAGCTAAACATCACAAGACACAAGCCTGAAACCAGCAAGAACTGAACTCTCTCATTTTTCACCCTTGAAGCAAAAGCATTCGAAACTCTTCATACAAGCCACAAACACCTAAACAAACTCCACAGACCTTCTCAACTCATCATCCTGATCACAAAGAACCCCTCACCATTGCCTGAAACAGCCTGAATCCAAGACACGATTCACACCTGAGCTTGAACAGAACTTGTTCAAACTCTCAAACCAGCCAACCTAAACTCTTTCTAAGCATTCAGGCATCATCAAGGGACCAAGAGGAGTGGATTGCATCAAGAGGAGGGGTCAGAAAGTTGCAAAATTGAAAGCTTCGAAACTCAGGTAGCTCAAGAACTTTTTTTCCAGAAATGATTTTTTAAGTTCTTAAGTTGTTCTTCATGATTCACTGATTGCTATGATGTCCTTAGTTTTGGAAATGGTGAAGAAATAAGAGTTTAATCGTGTTCTAAAACTTCCTGACCTAAAAATGCTTTGTTTCGATTCATGTGATTGAGGGAAGATAAATGAGTTTTAGCTTGGGGTTTTGATTCAGTGGAGTATGGGAAGGATTTCTGTTTGTTTAGATTTCATTTTAGGTGCGTTTTGAGGGTTTTAGAAATTTTCAGGTGGGGTTCCCACCGGAGAAGACGACCGGAGGTCTTCTCCGGCCACCTGAAAATAATTAGGGTTTTAATCACGTCATTAAGGCAGTTTGAATCTGGTGCGTTGGATCAGTTGACTTGGTTGACTTGGCGCGTGTATGTGTGGCCCAGATGCGCTCATTAAACCCTAATCTCATTTAATTAATTCATAATTATGTTTAACTCAGTTTGAATACCAACCATTAGATCTGGTGCGCAGTCAACAGCTTCTTTGCCAGATTCAATCCAGGCCTCTCATTCAGCATACTTCTCATTTATTTTATTCTCTTTTCTTTTTATTCCATTTAATTTGTCCAATTTATTTAAAATAGCAAAAATACATTAAAAAATCTGAAATTTTTTGTAAAAGTTATTATTTAATTTCAGAACACAAAAATATTTTTATTTTCATTTTTAGCATTAAAAAAGTATTTTTAAATATTTAAAAGTTTCTTTTTAATTAATTAATGAGAATTAATTAATTAAAAATGCTTTTAGGTATTTAAAAATCACCAAAAAATTCATGAAGCATTTAAAAACATTTAGAAACATTGTCCAACCCTCAAACCAAATTTATTTTTTGATCTTGATGCATTTTGAGAATTTTCCATGGAATTAAAATCATTTTTATGCATTATTTTGATCCAAACTTCCAAAAATCATTTCTGCCTAACCCTAAAGAGTTGGACCTTGATTCTTTTTGCATTGCATTGTGTTTAGCATGTAGTTTGTGAGATTAAATGGCCATGATTTGATCTTTCATTTTCAATTTGTTTGGTAATTTTCTTGTTAAAGGACCCTAAAACCCTAGAAAACTTAGAAAAATCATAACTTGAATTAGGTTAAGAGTTGAGACTTCTCCTTTGGGCTTTGGGTTAGTATAGGTTTAGGGATCCTTTGAGGGCATTTTCAATTTTTTGTAATGTTGTTTGCTTCTGATTTTGGTTCTTGCTTGATGTATTGTTCATAAACCCTAATTTGGGCTTCCATATGCATCCATCTTGTATTTGCATTCATATCTTGACTTGCCATGACTTTTTATGCATTCTTGTGATTCATTTAACATCATAAGACATATTGAAAGCATGTTTGATCATTTCATCTTTCATTTGCCATGTTATATGCCATATGCATCTCATAACTTTTCATGTATGTTCATGTGTCTTAACTTGCTTCATTTGCATTCATAAGTTTGCATGATCATCCCCATGTGTTGATCCATATTTGTAGCATCTCATAGCATTATTAACATCATGTATGTGCTTCTGGTTTGGTTTTTCATCATACCATTTCATCTCATTTTGCATTGCATTGCATTTCCTTTTCTAACTTTTCAGGTGGTAAGTGGATTTGGGAAGTGAATTTGCCTTCACTTCTCATAACTTCTCTTCATCTCTTTTATACATCCTTGCTGCATTTTTGTATGTGTTTGAGTTTGATCTTGCTCATTCTTCTCCTTCTTACTTTCTCTCCTCAAGTGACTTGTCTTCTTAAATGAAGCAAGTTACTTTGCTTCTCTTTGCTCCTTTCATCTGCTTCCTGGTGTTTCCTCTGAAGATTTCTCTTGAAAACCTCACAAACCTTAGGAACAACCAAGCATGACAATGATTAGGGTTTTGATTAGTTTCCCCACTTAGTTTTACCTTTGTGTCTCTTTGAGTCTTCTCTTCTCATCTCATAATCAGGGACTAAACCCTAAAGGCTTTAAGGCTTTGTGATTAAGCTTATGCCTGCATCCTTCTATTAGGATGGAGTGTATAACTTTAATCCTAAGTGTTAAACCCTTAATGTGTTTAAATCCTCTAATCAATTCATCTAATAATCACCAAGACATCACACTTGTAACTTGGGCCTTGCATTAGGGTTCTAATTCTTCCTTAATTGGTTAAGAAGGACTAACCCTAGTGTTAATGGACAAGTCCCCCTCAAGTTGTCTTACAAACCATAAAACTCACTTCATCATCATATCATTAAATAAAATCCACTTAACCAAAGGCTTGTTTTGTCATGAGTTTAATCCCTAATCATGGATTAAGTTGAGGAGCTTTCCTCAGCTTAAACATTCTCATCTATTATCCTTCTATTAGGTTAATGACCTTAATCCTATACCAAAGGTGATTAAGTGTGAGAAGCTGTCTTCACACTTAAGGTATTCTCATTACCCCTAATCAGAGGGAAGATGTGATGAGTTTACTAACCCATTGGTTTAGGCTTAAGCTCATTAACTTATGACAAATCCAAAAGCAATAAAAGACTGAAAACTCAAAAACAAACAATAATCGTCTCCTCCGGGATTCTTTTCTCATCATCTTCACTCACAAACGAGAACTCGCTTCTTCCGTCTAATGCAAGACAGTTTGCACCTGAGCCAGACAGGTCATACACTTGAGCATAGACAAGTAAGCAGTTCACCAGTCAATTCATCTTTCAGTCTCTTTGGGTCGAACTACGGTGTTCTGACTTCCTCATTGCACGAGAGGATACGTAGGCATAACTTAACAGTTATCGAACAAAAGTCTCTGTATATTCCCCCTCCTTCCAGCTTCATTCTTTTAAGCCTCATAGTCATGAGCATTTTACTCCTGTCCTTACACTGACACTGTATATATCACACTTTTCACTTCTTTCACACTGACACCTGTACATTCTTTTCCAGCTATTTTACACACAGATTGCACTGACACTACCCCTTTAAAACACAAATCTTTTAAGCGTGGATCCCGTCGAGTACGGCGGACAATCTGGGTGCTAATACCTTCCCAGGTTGTAACCAACCCCCTTTCTCAGTCTCTCTGGTTCGTAACCGTCTTATCCATGTCTTTCTAGGTCTATGCAGCATTGCCTTTCCTCCGGGATAAAAATGCCTAGCTGGCGACTCTATTCATCTCCAGTGAGTTCACGGCTGTGTGTTCTCATTGTCCCTTTCGCCGACCGTTCGCGTCTGTACCTTTATTTGGGCCAGTCCCATCTATCGGGAGCGACACTATTCAGTGCACACAAATCAATAAAATCAAAATATTCAGTCACACTTTGTGTTTTCCTTTTGTTTTTGTTTACAAAATGTCCAGAGTTCGTTATACAACATTTGCATGAAAACATATAGGCCATTTTCAATAAATGCTTGCAGGAAATATGTTGCTCTCGAATAAGTCTAATTCCTATGACGAAATCTGGTTGAGGATACCTCGGGACACTTGTGCGTTTTCCTTTGTCTTAACAGGTTGCATGTGCTCAAGACGGGCAATCTTTCACAGCATGGGGCATATCAAGTATTATTCCCCAGCCAAGCCAGCAATCACATCATTAGCAAGACTCCTTGATAAGAAGTATTTCCTCGCTAAGTTTTTATCCCCCCAGAGGATCCCTTGAGGAATTCATCAATCCCCAGTGTATCACTTGGACGAGGAGTGGCAACAAATTATTCCCCAGAAGTTATCTCCTTCCCAAGCAGGATCTGTCGAGCGATGCCTGACGGCTTTTCCCCAACAAAGTCGCCGGGAACTTTCTATTCCCCGCCAGAGTTGCCATTTTCTCCCCAATAAAGCAATACCTGAAATGCTTCCCTAGCGGAGTTGCTGAAACTTCCTCATCCCCAACGGAGTTCTCCCTCCGGACAGATAGACCAGAGATCTTTCTCCCCGCAGAATCCGGATCTCAGATCGGTTTTCTCATTTGCATAGTCATAGCATTTTCATCATTTTCCCCCAAAACTAAGCGTAACATTCCGTCTAATACAGAGCATTACGACAAAAATAAAAACATTTTGCACAATCATAAGCCAGATTGGGGCCAATCACCTGCAAACATCAGAATCACTTCACTAGCAATATACAAAACTTATCCCCCGCAGACAAAGCCAGAATACCATTTTCACTCTCAAGTACAAATGCATGTGAATATTTATACATGTTCTTTTGACACTCGCCCGTGTCATACTTCCCCAACAAGTCAAAACACTCGTCCGTGTTCCTTGCTCAATCTTTTGGCACTCGTCTGTGTCTTGCACATATTTCCCTAGCAGATCAATACTTGTACATACTTATACATAATTCTTTGATACTCATCCGTATCTTGTATATATCACCTCCTCATCAGATCAACACTCGCTCGTGTTCCTTTCTTAACCGATTGATACTCATCTGTGTCATCATCCTTAAACACGTGTCAGCGTTTGTTTCTACCGATACTCGTCAGTATCATGGTTCTAAGGATGCTCGTCTGCATCTTTGGTCTATACACACTGTCAAACACTTATACCTTTTATTTTAAAGTGTAAGCACTCGTCCGTGTTTACATCCCCACAGAAACAAGACAACTTTCTCTTATCTGGCATTCATCCTATGTCGTGATATTTTTAGCAGCCGTCCCCTGCTAGGTGATCGTACTTCATCTTTGGATGACCATCCCTCATCCTTTCCTCAATGGAGTCTCCATTGTTGGAACTTTCTATCCGGCATTCGTCCTATGTTGCGATATCTTTTTAGCAGCCGTCCCCTGCTAGGTGATCGTCCTTCACCTTATGATGACCGTCCCTCATCATTTATCTGATGGCCGTCCCCATCGTTAATCTTTGTTAACCGACATTTGTCCTATGTCGAGATAATCCCCAAGAGCAGCCGTCCCCTGCTAGGTGATCGTCCTTCACCTTTGGATGATCGTCCTCATCCTTTCCCCAGTGGAGTCCCCATTGTTGGAACTTTCTATCTGACATTCGTCCTATGTTGCGATATCTTTTTAGCAGTCGTCCCCTGCTAGGTGATCGTCCTTCACCTTATAATTATCGTCCCTTATCATTTATCCGATGGTCGTCCCCATAGTTAATATTTGTTATCTGACTTTCGTTCTATGTCGAGATAATCCCCAAGAGCAACCGTCCCCTGCTAGGTGATCGTCCTTCACCACTTGATGATCTTCCTTCATCATTCTTATCTGATAGTCGTCCCCATTGTTGACCTTTTCTATCCTGCATTCGTCCTATGTCGTGATATTTTTAGCAGCCGTCCCCTGCTAGGTGATCGTTCTTCACCTTTTGATGGCCGACCCTCATCATTATTTCATTTATTCTTTTACTCGATGGTCGTCCCCGTCACAGTTTATTCACCTTTTAACCTGATGACCATCCCCGTCATTGCTTTCCTCATTTCTATAATCCCCAGAGAGCTTTATTTCTTTACCCGATGGTCGTCCCCGTTGCGGTCTCTTCATTTCTCAACATGGTGGCCGTCCCCATCATTGCTTTAATTACTGTTTTTTATCCCCAATAGTCGTCCTCTGCTCAATGGTCGTCCTCCATTGCTTTCATTTGATACTCATACTATACCACCTATTATAATTTATATCCTTTTTCTTCTTCTCCCCAGTGAGTGCAAATTTCAGACTGTCTTTGGTATTCAACCACAAGTTATCTTGTTTGTCTGTTAAGCCAGGTGCTTACATCCTGCACAGTTAACTCATGTGTGAATATGGGCAACTGTAAACACCCCAAATTTGCCCTCACTTTTTATCATACCATGGCTTGTGATTCTTTTTCATATTGCATTGCATAAGCATATCATCTCACATTGCATAGTTGTTTCATCTGCAAAACTGCATCTAGGGTTTGTGATTTGAGCAATTCAAGAAGTGATCTGAGCTATGCCAATGGTCTTGAAGCTTGTCAAGAGGGCCCATGTGTGTTCCATGATCATAATATGCTCCCCAAAGTTCATAAAAGCCAAGAGATCACAAAGCATTGCAAAGGCATAGAGGCAGACTGAAGATTTCCTACACAGATGACCTAAAATTAGGATTTTGGTTTCAGAGGCCTTAATCCCAAATTTTTTGGTGATTCTTCTTTCTAATGGTCTTAATATGTTATAAGGATCATGTGTACCAAATTTGATGAAGAAATTCACTGTGGAAGTCATCTGATCATTGGGTAACTTCTTGAGCAAGTAAAGTCAAAATTAGGGCATCTGAGGCCTCCATCAAGGGTACCAAAGGGTCATCATCATCATTTTGAGTCTCTATGATCTTTATTTGATCATTGAAGTGGTTGGAAGTTCACAAAGTTGAAGAATTTCAAGCCAAATGCAAACTTGCTATTTTTGGAAATGACTTGTAATGGAAACTTTCGATTTTGGGATAGATATTCAACATATTCTTTCATGATCAAAAATGCTTCAAATTAAAAATCCTTGGACATGAAAGTTGTAGATTATGTCTTCCCATTTTCAAAAAGTACAAAAACATGTCTTGATTCATCCTAGAACTCAAGATATGGCCTTTCAAAGTTGGCAAAAATCCTATAATTTTCAAGTGTGCACCAAAGAGGGATTTTTGCAATTTCACTTGCCAAGCCATTTCATGACCTCTAATGCACTCAAATCTATCATAACATGTCAAAGCAACTTCTAAAGATCATAATTTGACTTTGTACCAAGCATTTCCATGACTTATTTCTCAAGAAACTTCAAAATTACCAAATTGCATAAACTATGAGAACTCTTGATCAAGGCCATCTAGCTGCATAAAGATGATCCAAAGGCTCTCCATGAACCATGCTGAAGCTATCCAGCCACATAAACCACCTCTGCCATGGCCCATACCTATGGTACACCAATATTGAATTTTTGGCCAATGGAGCCATACCATTCACACAGTGCATACCTAATATTCTGACTCATTCCAATAGTTTAGGGATTGCCTCAGGATCATAAGAGAAGCATGCCAAGAGGCCAGAACAGACACAACATCAATTTTCTCAAAAATTTCAAAAAACTTCCCTTCTTAGATTCTCTCAAACAATCCATCAAACATAAAAAATTCTTTCACCACTCATTCAAAAATCATCCATAGAACACAAACCAACCATTACCATGGCCTGAAACCTCATAAACCAAAGCCTCCATTTCTGCCATATTAGAATCGAGCCACTCAAAATAGCCACTTTCAAAGCATTCTAAGCATCCCAATAGCTTCAGGAGGATCAAAGGAGTTCACTTGCACAAGTGGGAGGCTCCGAAGGCTCACATTTGCAGTTCACCAGCTCAGGTAACCTCAAGAGCACATTCTTGCAAAACTTCAATTTCTTGTTATAATATGAAAGTACATGTTGTGGGGTTCATCATGATCT
This sequence comes from Lathyrus aphaca, assembly GCA_963966055.1. NCBI lineage: Eukaryota > Viridiplantae > Streptophyta > Magnoliopsida > Fabales > Fabaceae > Lathyrus > Lathyrus aphaca. Next base: position 354,830,686 of record OZ014521.1, on the reverse strand, counting down.
TTTTAAAACTTAAAATGGTGGAGAAATGAGGATTTCATAGGTCTCTGAAAGTTTGTCCCGTTTTTATATTTTCTTCGATTCAGCTTGTTGTTGAATGATAAATGTTGTTTGATGTTTGATTTGAGTTGCTAGAAGTATGGGGATCATTTCTGGGCAGGTTAGAGGTTTTGATTTTTCCTAGGGAAGATTTTAGGGTTTTGGTCCACCGGAGAAGATGACCGGAGCAATTTTCCGGTCATCTGAAAGTGATTAGGTTAATTTAGGGTTTAGCTGCCCAGATTCATTTGTGGCCTTAGAATCTTGATTAGGGTTAGCAGCAGATGGTCCAGATTGCTTAATTAATCTTAATTCATAATTAGGTTTAATTAATTAAATTTCCTTAGATTAGATCATGACCCTTAAAACACGCACGCAGTCAACCCCTTCCCCCCAGGTTCAAATCTCAACCATTGGATCAGTTGACTTCTCATTTAATTCATTTTTACTTCATTTTTATTGCATTTCTTTCATATAATTTTTAAAAATAGCAAAAACCTTTAAAAAAATCTCATTTTCTGCATTTTTATTTCAAATATTTTTCTTAACCTAAAAAATTTTTTATTTTAATTTTTGCATTAAAAAAATATTTTTAAAATATTTATATGTTTTATTTAATTAATTAATTGATTTTAATTAATTAAATATGCATTTAGGTTTCTAAAAATCACCAAAAAATTCATGAAGCATTCCAATACATTTATAAACATTTCCAAACTCACCATACAAATTTCTTTTTAGGTTTGATCACATTTTCACAATTTTCTTTGAATTAGGGTTCTTAAATTTCACATTTTTTAACCCTAACTTGAAAAATTCATTTCTGCCTAACCATGATGAGTTGGAACTTGATTATTTTTACATTGTTTCACATATTGAATATAGTTTCTAGGTTATTTATCTCATATTTTTATCTTTCATTTTCAATTTGATTTGCATTTTCCCTTTAGAATCACCCAAAAACCCTAGTTAACTTAAAAATTTCATAACTTTGCCTAGGTTAAGTTTCTGACTTTCTCTTTTGGGGTGTGATCTTATATTGGATTAGGGTTTGTTTGAGTTCAATTTTAAATTTTTATCATGATGTATGCTTCTATTTTGGTCATATGCATCTCATGTTGCCTTAAAACCCTAATTTTGCATCTTCATTTGCATTCTTCTTTGCATATCATGAACTTGTGAACTTGTCATGCCATTCCATTATTTTGTATGTCATCTTAGACATATTAGGACATGTTTGAAACATTTCTTGATCATTGTTGCATCATTTTGGTATGCTTTACATCCATCACATTTCATGAACATCCATGTGTTTTCATGCTTCTAAACATGCTTCCATTGCATCTCATCCTTGTATGATCATTCATATGCATCTTGTATGACTTTGAATCATCTCATAACACATTTGCATTGCATGATCACTTCTGGTTTTGGACTTTGCATCCTTATTCATCTCATTCCTTTGTGCTTTATGTCTTATGCATTCATACTAACATTTCATGTACTTTTGGTAAGTTATCTGGGAGGTGGATTTGCCTTCACCTCCCACCTCTTCATTCCTTTGCATTTGCATCCTTTAATTGTCTTTGAAGTGAACTTGTTTCACTTATACTCTCTCATTCTTACTTTATTTCTTTTAAGTTACTTATCTTCTTCAGGAAGTAAGTAACTTATTCTTTCTCTCCTTTCATCTCTTTCATCTGCTTCCCTTCCTTGGTGGCCTTGAAGATATTTTCTCTTAAGCCTCACAAACCATATGATATCCAAGCATGATAACTTTTAGGGTTGTATATAGTCCTCCCTAACTTTTTACCTTTGAGTCTCCTTGAGTCTCTCTTCTCATCTCAATAATCAGAGGCTAAACTCTTAAAGCTTTAGGACTTTGAATTAGGGTTATGCCTTCATCCTTATCTTAGGATGGAGTGTATGATTTTAAGCCTTAGTGTTAAACCTTTAATTTGTTTACACCTCTTTATCAAAACACATTAATAATCACTAAGACTTTATCTTGTAACTTGGGCCTTACATTAGGGTTCTATCTCTTCCTTATGGTTAAAAGGGACTAACCCTAGTGTTTAATGGACAAGTCCCCCTCAAGTTGTCTTACAAACTTAAAACCCACTTTCTTAATCTCACACTTTAATTAAAATCCATTTAATAAAGGCTTGTTATATAATTAATTTAATCCCTAACCATGGATTAAGTTGAGGTATCTTCCTTAGCTTAAGTGTTCTCATCTATCATCCTTCTATTAGGATGGTGTAACGAGTTCACTAATCTATGATTAGAGATTAAACTCGTTACTTAACACTAAACAAAAACCCAAAAACATCTAAATAATCACAAGTAGGTTAATTATCTTAATCCTACATCATTATGGTAATCAAGTTGAGATGCTTATCTCATACTTAAGTAGGCTCATTATCCATAATCAGGGAGGATATAATGAGTTTACAACCCTTGATGTAGGCTTAAGCTCATAATCCTATGCAAAACACCAAAAACAATAAAAAAACTGAAAACACAAAAACAAACAATACTCGCCTCCTTCGGGATTCTTTTCTCACCACACTCATTCACAAACCAGAACTCGCTTCTTCCGTCTAATGCAAGACATTTAGCATTCGAGCCAGACGAGTCATATACTTGAGCATAGACAAGTAAGCAGTTCACAGTCAATTTATTTTCAGTCTCTTTGAGTCGAACTACGATGTTCTGACTTCCTCATTGCACGAGAGGATACATAGGCATAACTTAACAGTTATCGAACAAAAGTCTCTATGTTTTCCCTCTCTTTCAGCCTTCCTTTTTAAGTCTTAGTTCCTGAGCAATTCACACCTTTTAAAGTGACACTTGTACTTTCTTTCCCTAGCTTTTTGCACACAGATAGCATATACACTACCCCTTTTTAACACTATCTTGTAAGTGTGGATCCCGTCAAGTACGATGGACGATCTGGGTGCTAATACCTTCCCAGGACTTAACCAACCCCCTTTCTCAGTTTCTTTGGTTCGCAACCGTCTTATCCATACCCTTCCAGGTTTATGCAGCATTACCTTTCCTTCGGGATAAAAATGTCTAGCTGGAGACTCTATTCAACCTCAACCTCCAACATCGTCGACAATCCGCATTTGCACCGGGACGAAAGTCCAGGGAGTGACACAAGGGTTCTTGAAATTCAAAAGATCACAAGAGATTGCAGAACCACCCAGGCAGGCTCAGGGTTCCTACACAATGACCAGAAATTAGGGTTTTGGGTTTGAGGCCTTTTATACTCATAATATTTGGCCATTCTTGATTCTATTGGTCTATATATGTCATAAGGAGCATGTGTATCAAATTTGAAGCAAAAATTCCTTGTGGAAGTCATCTGATCAAATGGTAACTTGTTGTGCAAGAAAAGTCAGAATCAGGGCATCTGAGGCCACCAACAAGGGTTCCAAAGGGTCATCTTCATCAATTTGAGGTTATGTGATCTTTATTTGATCTTAGGAATGCTTGGAAGTTCATAAGATTGAAGAATTTTGAGCCATTTGAAAACTTTCTATTTTTGGGCATGACTTGTAATGAAAACTTTCCATTTTGGGAAAGATCTTCAACCTCCTCTTTCTTGATCAAAAAGGTTTCAAATGAATTTTCTTCATACATGAAAGTTGTAGATTTGATCTTCCCATTTTCAAAAAGTACAAGAACTCCTCTTGATTCATCCTAGAACTCAAGATATGGCAAGTCAAAGTTGGGAAAAATCTTGTAATTTTCAAGTTCATGCCAAAGAGGGAAATTTGCAAAATGGTATTTCAAGCCATTATGTGACCTCTAATCCACTTAAATACATCATTACATGATCAAACAACTTCTAAAGATCAGAATTGAGCCTTGAACCAAAGGATTCGATGCCTTGCTTCTCATGAAATGTCAAAGTTATGAAAATGCAAAACCTTTGGAAACTCATGAATCAAGCCATACAACTCAACCAATTTCGATCCAATGGTGCTCCTTGAACTCAGCTGAGGCAGCCCAAGACCTCAAATCACTTCTGCCATGGTCCATGCTTCAAGTACACAAACTTTTGACTTTTTGGCCAATGGCACCATACCAGTCCCACAGTGCATATCCACTCCTCTGACTGATCTCAATTGTTTATAGAAACCCTAAGGATCATAAAGCATAACACTTCAAGCTTTGAAATGAGCCACACACTCAGATTGCAAAAAATTCCCTCAAAGCTTCATCTCTTCGATTCTCTCAAACCAGCCATCAAACTTCCAAAATTCCTTCACCAATCAATCACATATCAACCATAGAAAAAGAATCAACCATCAAAATGACCTGAAACACCACATATCAAAAACACGATTTCTGCTTCATCAGTACCAGACCTCAAAAACCAGCCACTTTCAAAGCATTCAAAGCACTCCACCAGCTTCAGGAGGTCCAAAGAAGTCATTTTGCACAAGAGGGAGGTCCTGAAAGCTCCATTTTGAAGAAGCTTAGTTCAGGTATTCATCAAGAACAAATTTTCCAGAACTTCTTTTTCTTGTTATAAAATGATTCTATATGCTTAGCTGATCACTCTGATATGTTTAGAATTGAAAATGGTTGAGAAATGAGCATGTATTGTTGTTCTGAAAGTTTGCCCGTGAAATTTGTTTGCTTCGATTTGCTTGATTCATGAAGTTTAAATGATGTTTTATGATTGATTTTGATTGTATGATGTTTGGGGATCATTTCTGGGCAGGTTTGAGGCGTTTTAGTAGCTTGTAGGTGGAGTTAGGTTTTGAGCTCGCCGGAGAAGATGACCGGACCTTATCTCCGGTCACTTGAAAGTGATTAGGGCTAATTAGGGTTTAGGTTGCCAGATTAAATGAGGGCCCTTGGATCATGTTTAGATTAGTGTACGAACGACCCAGATAATTCACTTAAACCTAATTTTAATTAATTAACTTAATTATAATTAATTAGACCAGGTGGAATCTTAGCCTTTGGATCACGCGCGAAACATAAGTTTGAACCACAACCCTTAGATCTTCATACCCTTGGTTAAGCAGACTTCTAATCTTAGACCTCCACCCATCTCCTGTGCAATCTGAACCCTTCATCTAGCATACTTTGCATTTTATTTCATTTTTATTTTCTTTATTTATTTAAAATAGTAAAACATTTTCTAAAAATCTGATTTTTTTGCATTCTCACTTTAAATAATTTTAAAAACCCAAAAAAAAATTATTTTTAATTTTTGCATTAAATATATATTTTTAAATCATTTAATTGTATTATTTAATTCATTCATTCATTTTAATTAATTAAAAATACTTTTAGGTATTTAAAAATCACCAAAAAAATCATGAAGCATTCTTACACGTTTAGAACAATTTACAGACTCATTTTACAAATTTCTTTTAGGGTTTGATCACATTTTAACAATTAACCATGAATTAGGGTTTCCAAATTTCTTATTTTTCTAACCCTAACTTCAAAAATTCATTTCTGATCAACAAAGATGAGTTTGTACATGGTTCTTTTTGCATTCTTTCATACTTTGCATGTAGTATCTAGGGTATTTACCTCATATTTTTGCATTGAACTTTCTATTGTTTGGCATTTTTCATGAAGAAGTACCCAAAACCCTAGCTTAACTCAGAAAGACCATAACTTGACTTTGGTTTAGCTTCTGACTTCTATCTTTGGGGAGTGATCTTATGTGTGTTTAGGGTTCACTTGGTTTCAATTTCAATTTTTTATCATGTGTTTTGCTTCTGTTTTTATCATATGCATTTCATACTTTCTTAAAACCCTAATATGCCATGTTCATTTGCATTCATCTTTTCATACCTTCATCATGTGAACTTGTCATGACATCTCATGCATTTGTATGTCATATTAGATACCTTAGGACATGTGTTAACATTGGTTGATCATTGTTGCATCCATTTGGTATGTTTTACATCCATTACATCTTATGTATGTTCAAGTGTTCTTAAGCTTCTAGCATGCTTGTTTTTGCATCCATCACTTGTATGATCATACATATGCATTGTATATGACTTTGCATCTCTCCATGACACATTTGCATCATGTATTCACTTCTGGTTGGCATCATTGCATCTTCATCTTTGCTTCATTTCATCTTGTTTCACATCTTATGCATTCATACTAACCATTTCAGGGGCTTCAGGTAAGTTGTTTAGGATGTGGACTTGCCTCCACATCCCACCTCTTTTTATATTTTCATTTGCATTGTTATTTGTCTTTGAAGTGAGTTTGAATCACTTATGTTCTCTTTCTCATTTTCCTTCTCGTAGGTTACTTAACGTCTTCAGGAAGTAAGTAACTTATTCTCCTTTCTCTTCTCTTTTCATCTGCTTCTTCTTCCTTGGTGGCTATCTGAAGATCTTTCTCCGAGCCTCACAAACCATAGGAACATCCAAGCATGATAACTTTAGGGTTGTACATAGTCTCCCCTAGTTTTTCATCTTTGAGTCTCCTTGAGTCTCTGCTTCTCATCTCATAATCAAAGGCTAAACATTTAAATTTTTGGGGCTCTGTATTAGGGTTATGCATGTATCCTTATCTTAGGATGGAGTGTATAATTTTAATACTTAGTGTTAAACCTTTAAGTTGTTTACACCTCCTAATCAAAGCACCTAATAATAATTAAGATTTAAGCTTGTAACTTGGGCCTTATATTAGGGTTACATCTCTGCCTAATGGTTCAGAGGGACTAACCCTAGTGTTTAATGGACAAGTCCCCCTCAGGTTTAGTCTTACAAACATAAAATCCATTTCTTAATCCCACCTTTAATTAAAATACACTTTAATAAAGGCTTGTTATATAATGATTTTAATCCCTAACCATGGATTAAGTTGAGGTATCTTCCTCATCTTAAGTGTCCTCATCTATCATCCTTCTCTTAGGATGGTGTAATGAGTTCACTAATCCCTGATTAGAGATTAAACCCATTACTCAACATAAAACAAAATCCAAAAACACTTAATAATCACAAGTAGGTTAATGATCTTAATCCTGCATCATTAGGGTAATTAAGTTGAGATTCTCATCTCATACTTAAGTAGGCTCCTTATCCCTAATCAGGGGTGATATAATGAGTTTACAAACCCTTGATGGAGGCTTAAGCTCATTATCTTATGCAAAAAACACTAAAAACAATAAAAAAATGAAAACACAAAAACAAACAATAAACGTCTCCTCCGAGATTCTTTTCTCATCATATTCACTCTGAAAACGAGAACTCGCTTCTTCCGTCTAATGCAAGATAGTTAGCACTCGAGCCAGACGAGTCATACACTTGAGCATAGATAAGTAAGCAGTTCACATCAGAATCAACCAATCTCTTTGAGTCGAACTACGGTGTTCTGACTTCCTCATTGCACGAGAGAATATGTAGGCATAACTTAACAGTTATCGAACAAAAGTCTCTTTGTCTCCCCTTCTACTCCTCCCAGTTCTCTTTCCTTAGACTAAGTTTTGAGCATTCACTTTCTTCTTACACTGACACTCTGTACATCCTTTTCTCCTAACTTTTTTATGCACAGTTTAGCACATACACTATCCCCTTTTAAACATAATCAAGTAAGCGTGGATCCCGTCAAGTAAGACGGACGATTTGGGTGCTAATACCTTCCCAGGTCGTAACCAACCCCCTTACTCAGTTTCTTTGGTTCAGAACTGTCTTATCCATCTCTTTCTAGGTTTATGCAGCATTATCTTTCCTTCGGGATAAAAATGCCTAGATGGCGACTCTATTCAACCTCAACCTCCAACATAACCAACGGTTCACGTTTGCACCGGGATGAAAATCTAGGGAGCGATAGGACCAATAAATCTCAGAGTAAGCTTCTTAGACTTCAACGCTCTTCCAACACCAGTTACAGGCGTAACTCTCAGAAACACATGCTCACCATCTTGGAATTCTAAATCCTTTCTTCGATTATCATGGTAACTCTTATGTCTACTCTGAGACACCTTCATCTTTTCTCTGATCAACTTGATCTTCTTTGTAGTCTCTCGAACTATCTCAGGTCCAAGCATTACACCTTCACCATATTCATGCCAACGTAAAGGAGTCCTACATCTCCGACCATACAACGCCTCAAAAGTTGTCATCCCAATATGATAACTGTTGTTATATGTGAATTCTATCAACGAAAGATAAGTATCCCTCAAACCTCCTTGTTCAAGAACACACGCTCTCAACAAATCCTCCAATGTCTGAATAGTCTTCTCAGTCTATCCATCCGTCTGAGGATGAGAAGCTGAACTCAACCTCAACTTAGTACCCAATGCCTCTTGCAAACTCTTCTAAAACTCTGACGTAAACCTAAGATCTCTATCCGACAAATACTCAACGAAACACCATGCAGCTTCACAATCACTCTAAAATAGATCTCAACCAACTTAGACATTGGAAAACTAATATTGATAGGAATGAAATGAGTCAACTTCGTTAACCTATCAACAATCACCCAAATCGAATCATGTCCTCTTGAAGTATTAGGCAACCTAGTAACAAAATCCATAGAAATGTTATCCCATTTCCATTCTGGAATCTCTAACGGTTTCATCATTCTAGGAGGCTTTTGATGCTCAACCTTCGAATTTTGACAAGTCAAACAGGTGTATACAAAACGTGTTATATCTTCCTTCATACCAGACCACCAAAATAGCTTCTTTAAATCTTGATACATCTTTGTAGCACCCGAATGAATACCTAAATTACTTCTATGACCCTCTTCAAGAATACTCTTTTTCATATCAGCGTCATCAGGAATACAAATCCGATCATGCAATCTCAAAAAAACCATTATGAATCTTTAGCATACCCAGCTTTACACTCTGCAATGTCACTTCGCAAACCAAACTCATATCACGAAATTGCTCGATCAACTCTAGCTCTTTAATCATCATTGCCGACATATGCAAAGTCTTTTGACTCAATGCATCAGCTACAACATTAGCTTTACCCGAATGGTAATTCAAACCAAAATCATAATCCTTCAACAATTCCAACCATCTGAGTTGTCTCATATTCAATTCTTTCTGATCAAACAGATACTTCAGACTCTTATGATCGCTAAACACTTCAAATCTAGACCCATAAAGATAATGCCTCCAAATCTTCAGTACGAAAACAACTACAACAAGTTCCAAATCATGAGTAGGATAATTCTTTTCATGCATTCATAACTGCCTCGATGCATATGCAATAACCTTATTATTCTGCATAAGCACAACTTCTAATCCCATCAATGAAACATCACAATACACCACAAATGATTCATCTGGGTTAGGCAATGTCAAAACCGGAGTCGGCGTTAACCTCTTCTGTAACTCTGCAAAACTCTCTTCACAATGGATATCCCAAACAAAAGCTTTACTCTTGCAAGTCAACCTAGTCAACGAAAGTGCCAACTTAGAAAATCCTTCAATAAATCTTTTGTAGTAACCAGCTAACCCCAAAAAGCTCCTAATCTCAGTAGTCGATCTTGGAGTTTCCCACTGTAACATAGCTTCTACTTTAGAAGGATCCACTGAAATACCACTACTTGAAATTACATGACCAAGAAAACTGACTTCTTTCAACCAAAATTCACACTTAGAAAACTTCGCATACAACTTCTTCTCTCCCAAATCTTCCAACACAGTCCTTAAATGTTCTTTATGTTCCTCTTCTGACTTAGAGTAAATCAGAATATCATCAATAAACAAAACCACAAAACGACCCAAGTACGTATGAAAAATACGATTCATGTACTCCATGAATACTCCCGACGTGTTGGTAACACCGAAAGGCATCACCGAATACTCGTAATGTCCATATCGTGTTTTGAACGCAGTCTTCTGAATATCGTCATTTTTCACTTTGATCTGATGGTAACCTGACCTCAAATCTAGCTTACTGAATACACAAGCACCTACCAATTGATCCATCAAATCATCAATTCTCGGAAGAGGATACTTATTCTTGATTGTCACTTTATTCAAATGTCTATAATCCACACATAGTCTCATACCTCCATATTTCTTCTTTGCTAACAACACTGGAGCTCCCCACGGCGATACACTCGGCCTCACAAACTTCTTCTCAAGCATCTCTTCTAACTGCTTCTTTAACTCTGACAATTCTGATGTGGACATCCGATACGGTGCCATAGAAATAGGTCTAGTACCAGGTACAAGATCAATCGTAAATTCAACTTCACTTTCTGGTGGCACATCAGGAATTTCATCAGGAAAAACCTTAGGAAAATCACTTACCACTTGCAGTTCCTTAATCTTAGCTTTGCTTTCAATAGACAACGTTTCCATCAAGGAAAACATATGAACTTCTTCTTTCATCAATTTCTACAACTCTCTAAAAGGCAATAACCCAACTTCTTCCTCTTCTGGAGTAGAAAACCTCACTGACTTACAATAAAAATTTATATGAACATAGTTATACTCTAACCAGTTCATACCTAGGATTACATCCATCCTAGTTGTAAACACCCCAAATTTTCCCTCACCCATTCACCATGGCTTGTGATCATTTCATATGCATAAACTCAATCATGACATCTCATATCACATTTTTGATCCACTGCATTGGTTCTAAGTCATCTGCATCTAGGGTTTGTGATCTGAGCAATCTAAGAACTTCTTGAGCCACTCCAAAGGTCATCAATCACTTCAAAGGGGTCCATGTATGTTCTAATATCATATTATATCCTCTCAAAGTCAAGAATGCCCAAAAATCACAAGAACTGAGAATGGTATGGAAGCAGAGCCAGGCTTGACTGCACAGATGACCTAAAATTAGGGTTTTGGTTTCAGAGGCCATAACTCCAAATTTTTTGGTCATTCTTGTTTCTATTGGTCTCTATATGGTATAGGGAGTATGCATACCAATTTTCATGAAGAAATTCCATGGGGAAGTCATCTGATCAATAGTTGACTTTTCAAGCAAGTCAGTGCAAAATCAGGGCATCAGAGGCCCCCAATGGCCCAACCAAGGGGTGATCTTCATCATTTTGATTGTATATGATCTTTATTTGATCATAGAAGAAGTTGGAAGTTCACAAAATTCAAGAATCTCAAGTTTTTGCAAAGTTGACTTTTTGGGCAAGTTTGACTTTTCATGAAAATGTCATTTTATGCAACTTTTTCAACCCTTACTTTTTGATTCAAGAAAGCTTCAAATGGAAAAACTTTGGTCATGAAAGTTGTAGAATAGATCTTTCCCTTTTCAAAAAGTACAAGAACATGACCTAATTCATTTTGGATCAAAAGTTATGGTTCATCAAAGTTGGCTAAAATCACTAAATTTCAAGTTATGCACCAAATGGAAAACTTGCAAATTCATGTACCAAGCATTCTATTGACTTCAAAATGACTTCAAAACTTCATCACATGATCATACATGACCCAAAAACAGAATTGGCCCAAGGGGATTCCCATTCATTTGCTTTGAATTTCACATTTCCATAAGGCATTTTTCATAAGAGTGCAAAGGGGGATTCTTGGCAAAATCATCTTTCCATGAGTTATGTGATCACTAAATGATTTCTATACATTGCCATGACTAAAAGAAGTTCCATGCTACAAAATTCAGCAAGAAGTGTCTCATGTATATGGCACAAAATCATGAGAAAACACCAATTGGGCAAGTTGCAAAAGCTAGCATAGCTCATGATCCATATGTTGCAGTCAGCTACAAGCAATCTAAGGGTCATCCTTAACCCAAGCTGAAGCAAGACATGACCTCAAACTGCTGCTGCCATAGCCCATGCTGCAAGTACAAGCCAACTTGACTTTTTGGCCAAAACTCCCATACTCATGGAACAGTAAGCAGCCACCCCTACTGACCTGCTCCACAGGCTATTCACACATCTTGGGAGAGATATAGCACAGCATTGGCCCTTGAAGCAAGCCAGAACACAGCCTTCACAAAAACTGTCAAAGAACTTCACTTCTTCGAATCACCTTCCACAACCATCAAACACCTCATTTCTCTTCACCAACAAATCAAACACACTCAAAGGAACCATAATCAACCATTGATAGAGCCTGAAACATCACATACACAGACCTCATTTTCTGATACACCAGAATTGGACCTCTCAAAATAGCCAGTTTAAACTCTATCCAAGCCTGCCATTAGCACAAGGGGGACCATTAGAGAGAGTTTGCACCAAAGAACAACCCAGAAAGCCCAGAATCAGAAGCTTCCACCTCAGGTATGGCCATGAACTTTTTCTCACAGAGCTTGCATTTTATGTCATAAATTGATAGTGTATGTCTTGCTGGTCATGGGGATGTGCTTAGAATTGAAAATGAGTGAAAAATGAGGATTTACTGATGCTCTGAAATTTCACCCGTAAAAAAAGATTTCTTCGATTTGTCTGATTCTTGAAGTTTAAATGTTGTTTGAGGGATGATTTGTGTACTAGGATGTTAGAGGATCATTTTGCTGTGTTTAATTTGATGATTGGTGGCCTGAATCATGATCTAGGGTTTTCAACCCGCCGGAGAAGATGACCGGAGCTTCCCTCCGGTCACCTGAATGTTGTTAACCCTAATCCTGTAATTAAGTGACGTTTGAATTCAGTGCGTTGGATCTGTTGACTTGCTTGACTTGGCGCGTGTATGTGTGGTCCAGATGTGTCCATTTTGCCCTAATCTCCATTAACCTAATTAATCCATTTAATTAATTCATAAAACCTGATTTAAGCCAGAGTCCATCCTGACCCTTGATTCACGCGCCAAGTCAAACCCTGACCCCCGGCTTTGAATCTCATGCGTTGGATTGGTTTACTTTTCAATTGATTCAATTTTATTTCAATTTTATTTCATTTCTTTTCTCCAATTTATTTAAAATAGCAAAAAATGTTTTAAAATTATGAAAATTTTTGTCAAGGTTTTCATTATTTTTCAGAACACAAAAATATTTTTATTTTCATTTTTTGCATTAAAAAAGTATTTTTAAATATTTAAAAGTTTATTTTTAATTAATTAATGAGAATTAATTAATTAAAAATACTTTTAGGTATTTAAAAATCACCAAAAAATTCATGAAACATTTAAAAACATTTAGAAACATTGTCCAACCCTCAAACCAAATTTATTTTTTGATCTTGATGCATTTTGGGAATTTTTCATGGAATTAAAATCATTTTGATGCATTATTTTGATCCAAACTCCCAAAAATCACTTCTGCCTAACCATAAAGAGTTGGACTTTGATTCTTTTTGCATTATGTTTAGCATATCATGAAGTTTGTGAGATTAAATGGCCATGATTTGATCTTTCATTTTCCATTTGTTTGGCATTTTTCTTGTTAAGGAACCCTAAAACCCTAGAAAACTTAGGAAATTCATAATTTTCAATAGGTTAAGAGTTGGATCCCCTCCTTTGGGCAATGAGTTTGTATAGGTTTAGGGATCCTTTGATTGCATTTTCAAATTTTTATCATGTCATTTGCTTCTGGTTTTGGATTTTTGCTTTGTATGTTGCATATAACCCTAATTTGGGCTTTCATATGCATCCAGCTTGCATTTGCATTCATACCTTGACTTGCCATAGCATTTTATGCATTCTTGTGATTCATTTGACATCTTAAGACATATTGAAAGCATGTTTGATCATTGCATCTTGCACTTGCCATGTTGTATGCCATTTGCATTTCATAGCTTTTCATGTATGTTCATGCCTCTTAACTTGTTTCATTTGCATCCATAAGCTTGTATGATCATCCCCATGTGTTGTTTCATGTTTGTAGCATCTCATAGCATCATTGACATCATGTATGTGCTTCTGGTTTTGATTCTCATCATGCCATTCCATCCCATTTTGCATTGCATTGCATTTCTTTTCTAACTTTTCAGGTGGTAAGTGGCTTTGAGAAGTGAATTTGCCTTCACTTCTCATAACTTCTCTTCATCTCTTTTATGCATCCTTGCTGCATTTTTGTATGTGTTTGAGATTGAGCTTGCTCATTCTTCTTCTTCTTACTTTCTTTCCTCAAGTGACTTGACTTCTTGAATGAAGCAAGTTACTTTGCTTCTCCTGATCCTTTCATCTGCTTCCTGGTGGTTCCATTGAAGACTTCTCTTATAAACCTCACAAACCTTAGGAACAACCAAGCATGACAATGATTAGGGTTTTGTTTAGTCTCCCCTCTTAGTTTTACCTTTGTGTCTCTTTGAGTCTTCTCTTCTCATCTCATAATCAGGGACTAAACCCTAAAGGCTTTAAGGCTTTGTGATTAAGATTATGCCTGCATCCTTCTATTAGGATGGAGTGTATAAATTTAATCCTAAGTGTTAAACCCTTAATGTGTTTAAATCCTTTAATCAATCCATCTTAATAATCATCAAGACATCACACTTGTAACTTGGGCCTTGCATTAGGGTTCTAATTCTTCCTTAATTGGTTAAGAAGGACTAACCCTAGTGTTAATGGACAAGTCCCCCGCAAGTTGTCTTACAAATCATAAAAAACACTTCATCATCATATCATTAACTAAAATCCACTTAATAAAGGCTTTGTTTTGTCATGAGTTTAATCCCTAATCATGGATTAAGTTGAGGAGCTTTCCTCAGCTTAAACATTCTCATCTATTATCCTTCTATTAGGATGGTGTAATGAGTCTGTTTAATCCTTAATTATGGCTTAATCTCATTACTCAACACTAAACAAAAACAACAAAAACATTTAAATAATCACAAGTAGGTTAATGATCTTAATCCTACACCAAAGGTGATTAAGTGTGAGAAGCTGACTTCACACTTAAGGTATTCTCATTACCCCTAATCAGAGGGATGATGTGATGAGTTTACTAAATCCATTGGTTTAGGTCTAAACTCATTAACTTATGACAAACTTTCAAAAGCAATAAAAGACTGAAAACCAAAAAAAACAAACAATAATCGTCTCCTCCGGGATTCTTTTCTCATCTCATTCATTCACAAACGAGAACTCGCTTCTTCCGTCTAATGCAAGACAGTTTGCACCTGAGCCAGACAGGTCATACACTTGAGCATAGACTAGTAAGAAGTTCACAAGTCAATTCATCTTTCAGTCTCTTTGGGTCGAACTACGGTGTTCTGACTTCCTCATTGCACGAGAGGATACGTAGGCATAACTTAATAGTTATCGAACAAAAGTCTCTATATATTCCCCCTCTTCCAGTTTCATTCTTTTTAAGCCTCATGATCTTGAGCATTTCATTCCTGTTCCTACACTGAAACTGTATATATTACACTTCACACTTCTTTTGCACTGACACCTGTACATCCCTTTCCAGCTATTTTATACACAGATTGCACTGACACTACCCCTTTAAAACACGAATCTTTTAAGCGTGGATCCCGTCGAGTACGGAGGACAATCTGGGTGCTAACACCTTCCCAGGTTGTAACTAACCCCCTTTCTCAGTCTCTCTGGTTCGCGACCGTCTTATCCGTCTCTTTCTAGGCCTATGCAGCATTGCCTTTCCTCCGGGATAAAAATGCCTAGCTGGCGACTCTTTTCTTCTCCAGTGAGTTCACTGCTGTGTGTTCTCATTGTCCCTTTCGCCGACCGTTCGCGTCTGTACCTTTATCTGGGCCATTCCCCATTTATCGGGAGCGACACTAGTCAATGGCAGACAAACCAAATCAACCAAGAAATCTTTAACGAAGATCGACAAAGGACATTTCAAACACATGAGAGAAGTAGTCACTGATCCCGAAGCTGGAATCTCGACGATTAACTCTCCATTCATAGCAGAAAACTTAAGACCCAATCTCTTAACACAATCAGCAGAAACAAAACAATGTGTTGCGCCAGTATCAATTATAGTAACTAAAGGAATACTATTAATGAAACATGTACCTCTAATAAGCTTGTCCTCGCTAGGGGTCTGAGTTCCTGCCAACGCGAACACTTTTCCCGTCTGAGCTTTCTTCGGCTTCTGACACTTGCTACCAATATGTCCCTCTTCACCGCAATTAAAATATACTACCTCTTTATGCTTACAGTCATTTGCAGTATGCCCAATCTTGCCACATTAGAAAAATCTCTTAACTTCAACAGTTCAATCATTGCTCTTGTGTCCAGCTTGACCACACTTGAAACAAACAATACCTGCATGAACATCTCCCCCACTAGTTCTCTGACCCGAAGCAGTCTTCTTCTTACTCTTTCCAGCCGAAATATCATAAGGCTTGCCACGATTTTGTTGGTGCTTGCCTCTCCTGTCATTCACAGTCTTATGGTGAGCATCACTATCTTCCTCGAAGATTCTGTAGCTATCAACCAGATCAGAAAACACTCGGATCTTCTGGTACCCCATAACCTTCTTATCATCGGAGCGTAACCCATTCTCAAACTTGATGCACTTAGAGAATTCTGCCCCAGCCCTATCATAATGCGGATAAAACTTAGACAATTCGGTGAACTTAGCAGCATAGTCAGTAACTGACATATTTCCCTGCTTCAGCTCAAGGAACTCCACATATTTCTTACCGCGAACATCTTCAGGGTAATACTTCCTCATAAACTCCCTACGGAAAACAGCCCAAGTGACCTCTTCACCTGCCGCTTCCAATCTCGCACGAGTCTCTAACCACCAGTCATCAGCCTCAAGCGCCAACATATGCATACCATAGCGAATCTTATGTGCTACTGTACAATTCATCACTCGGAAGATCCTTTCAATCTCCTTCAACCATTCCAATGTCGCATCATGGTCATACTTACCCTTGAAAGTAGACGGATTGTCCCTCTAAAAAGTCGCCAAACTAGGGGATCCCTCATTCTAGACAGCATTCGGTAGGTTTTGCACAGCTTGAGCTATTGCTTGCATTGCAACAGCCATAGCAGCGTCGTGTCTTCCAGCCATCTCAACTTAACACCACAACAAGAACAAATATCAGCACAAAAATAACAATACTGGATTGTTAAACAACTACGACTCGACACTTGGCCGGACAGACTGACCTACTCTGATACCACTATGTAACACCCCATTTCTACCCGCAATTAATTATAAATAAATCAGAGTTCAACAAAAACGGGGTATCACAATTTTCTTTTTTAAAACAATTCATCACAGTCATATCAAGTAATAAGTCACGTCTTTACTACGCAATGAAATCATTTAAACCATAACAACTCATCTTAAAAATTCAACTTCATAAGTAATTCATCGTAATTGAAAAACACCATCTTTTAAAAGAAACATCTTTACCCAATCATAAACAAAACAAAGGTTCAATAAAAATCATGCGTTCGCTAATCCCCTCGAAGTGTTACATATCAGAGCAACCAGCGAATCGAACCATCTAACGGAAAACTCCTCGCTACTCAAGATTACATGCATGTTACCAACAGAGGGTAACATTCAAACAAAGGGGGTGAGACATCGACAATTATAAACATGATATAATAATCAGCATATATAAGTTAAAGTCATTCAACCACCCATTCACATCATATTTATCATAAACTTCGCATCATCACAACATTCATAAACTTCTCATCGATCATTCAATTATGCAATTCAAATGTGACTCGACAATGCATGCATATGGTACCATTCAGAGAGAACTCCCATCTTAAAATTCATGCCATTTAGGCGGGCATCAACAATACTTAAGTCTTCATCTTAAAGATCGTGTTTGCCATTCCAGACCGTCTTAATAATGCAAAAAAGTATGCGGTATGAAAATGGCATACAATACAATCAACATCATAAACATCGTTCAATCACATCATCTTAAATCATCTTACATCATCGTAACATCGCAACATCGTTGGTCATAAGACCTACATCAAAACACATCATCACCACAGTGTAAAATCATCTTAGTAAATTCATCGTTCAAAGTCGTTCAACAACAATCGTTAAATAATCCTATTATTAACCACTAATTTCATATATCATTAGTTACTAGTTCTCAGTCATTTCAAGGGTCATCAGAAAAAGGAACGGGCGCGAATCGATAGGTGAAGCGCTACGAAATCACAAAAACTCATCTCTGCTGCCCAAACGTGTACCAAACGCGTAACGTCCTTCCCATACGCGTGACACCTTACGCTCATACGCGTACCATACGCAAATGACCAGAGGGCCTGAAAAATGCACCCTCCATACGCGTAACAGGCGGTGTAACCACAAGTTGTTACGCGTAATGCCTAGCCCTATACGCGTATCCCAAATCCCTTACGAAAATCACCAAAAACCACCTCAGTTCATCTTCTGCTACGGGTTCATCATTCTATCATTCCAATTCCGTCCTAATTGGGGTTCTACCATGTTTTAGACTCATAAGTCTTCATCTTATTACTCATCTATCATTACTACACCAATTTATTAACCTATTATCATCATCTAATTCAGATTCGTCACAATTTCATCACACATCTCAGAAAATCATCACAACAATTATACACAACAACGATTGACAGAGGATTCACATAAGTCATACCATCATCAATTCATCTAATTCATATGAAATCGCACAAAAACATCATACTAACAACAACAAGGAAATCAAATAACCCTATTCCATATATAAAGATTATTTTCTCTTGGTTATAAAATATGAATCCCACCCTTACCTTTTGGATTGAATGCAACTCGAATCTATTGGTGAAAATTCCTAAGAAAACCCTCTTGTAAATCCTTAGCCCTAGCTCTTGATCTCCCAAGACTCGTTCTTCTCTCCAAATTCGTATTATGCCTAACTTCTCCCTAAACCCTTTACTAATCCTATTTTCCTTATTTTATTAAAATCCCTTAAAATTAATATTAATTTTATTATTACTAAAAATTATTTAATCAATCTACTAATGGGCTTCTATCTACACCTTTCAACGTTACTACTAAAACCTCTCCAAAATAAGTCTAACCCACAACTCAACTTAAAACAACTTAAATCGCTTAATCATCTTATTATCAAACATCACACATCGCAATTAACAACAATTCTACTCAAAATAATTTAATTAAACAACTTAATTAAATCGGGGTGAGGGCGCAAGAAATCATTAGAGATCTACTCCTCCTCGTCGACACAAGGACAATCGCTCCCGCTCCACCTCCCCGTTGTCCAGTGACGAGGATGAGCCTCGTGGCCCCCTCTCTAAGGAGATCATGTGTACTAGGATTCCAAAAGGGCTTGAGAAGCCTCCACCCCTAGGAACCTACGACGGAACGACGGACCCAGACGAGCATATCGAAAACATCGATGCTCTGCTGGACAATAGAGGCGTCCAGGGAGCAATTAAGTGTCGTCTCTTCCCTACTACGTTGAGGAAATGAGCTATGGTATGGTACAAGAGCTTTCCCCATGAATCCATCACATCCTGGAGGCAACTCGGGAGAACATTCTCTCGACATTTCCCTGCTTCCTGATGTCATCCGAAGACGGAGGCCTCCTTGGAAGCAATCATCCAAGGCAAAGAGGAACCTTTACGCGCTTACATTGAGAGGTTTAATAAAGAATCTGTTCAAGTGTCGACCACAGATGATATGAAGATATACCTTCTTGAGCAAGGACTCCGCCTCCACAACGACTTCAGGAGAGTTGTGGGTATCGAGACACCCACTACACTTGATGCCTTTCTCCTTAAGGCACAAGCGTATATTCAATACGAGGAAAATGAGGCAGCCAGCACTGCCCGTGACACTAGGCCTAACGGAGACGCCAAGCCTTCTAAGCATGACGACTCCTCAATATCCCGTCGGGGAGGTGAAAAACGAAAAGAAGATCTCTCTCGTGAACCACGAGAGCATAAGGGCACGATCGGGAGGTTCCACGAGTATACGCCCCTCACAGTGACCAGGGAAAAGATCCTCTCCGAGTGTGCTAACTTCGAGTTCCGCCAGGATGGTGTAAATGTAAACACCCCAAATTTTCCCTCACTTTATTTTCACACCATGGCTTGTGATCTGTCATTTTTGCATTACATAAGCATACCATCCCATTGCATGGTTTCATTTCATTTGCATCTAGGGTTTGTGATCTGAGCAATCCAAGCAGTGATCTGAGCCATCCCAAAGGTCTTGAAGCTTACCAAGAGGGTCCATGTGTGTTCCATGATCATAATATGCTCCCCAAAGTTCATAAAAGTCAAGGGATCACAAAGCATGGCAAAGGCATAGAGGCAGACTGAAGATTTCCTGCACAGATGACCTAAGATTAGGGTTTTGGTTTCAGAGGCCTTAATCCCAAATTTTTTGGTAATTCTTGTTTCTAATGGTCTTAATATGTTATAAGTATC
This sequence comes from Lathyrus aphaca, assembly GCA_963966055.1. Classification (NCBI taxonomy): domain Eukaryota; kingdom Viridiplantae; phylum Streptophyta; class Magnoliopsida; order Fabales; family Fabaceae; genus Lathyrus; species Lathyrus aphaca. The sequence continues at coordinate 354,810,384 of OZ014521.1, read as the reverse complement.
ATGTATACCAAATTTGATGAAGAAATTCACTGTGGAAGTCATCTGATCATTGGGTAACTTCTTGAGCAAGTAAAGTCAAAATCAGGGCATCTGAGGCTTCCATCAAGGGTACCAAAGGGTCATCATCATCATTTTGAGTCTCTATGATCTTTATTTGATCTTAGAAGTGGTTAGAAGTTCACAAGATTGAAGAATTTTGAGCCAAATGCAAACTTGCTATTTTTGGAATTGACTTGTAATGGTAACTTTCCATTTTGGGAAAGATATTCAACCTATTCTTTCTTGACCAAAAATGCTTTAAATGATAAATTCTTGGGCATGAAAGTTGTATATTATGTCTTCCCAATTTCAAAAAGTACAAGAACATGTCTTGATTCATCCTAGAACTCAAGATATGGCCTTTCAAAGTTGGCAAAAATCCTATAATTTTCAAGTTCATGCCCAAGAGGGATTTTTGCAAATTCAAGGTGTCAAGCTATTTCATGACCTCTAATCAACTTCTATGTACCATAACATGTCAAAGCAACTTCAAAACATCATAATTGACCCAAGAATGCATGGTTTTCAGTGCTTGATTCACAAGAAATCTCAAAATGGCAACTATGCATAAACTTTGCAAAAACCATGACAACTCTTGATCCAAGTGTGCCAGCTACATAAAATTCATCCTAGGGTCATCCATGAATAAAGCTGAGGCCAAGACACCCCAAAAGCTAGCTCTGATTCAGCCCATGCTTATGGTACCATAACTTTTGACTTCTTGCAAATGAGGCCATACCAATCAAACTATGCCAATACCAACTCTCTGGCCAATCAGCATGACTTATGTGGACATCAAGGAGCCCATTTCACATAATCTTGGAGCCTGAATCCTCACACACTCAGAAATCCCAAAAATTGCCATAACACTTCCTCTCTTCGAAATTCATCACACAAGCATCTAAACTCAAAACATTTTGCACCAATCATCTCCACACATCATAAGGTTCAAAAACCATTCATTGCCATGACCTAAGAGCTCCTAAATCACATATACAATTTCTGCCACACCAGAACCAAACATCACAAACCAACCATTGTAAGCTTGTTCTAAGCTCTCCAGAAGCTTCAAGGGATCAAGCAGAGTGGTTTTGCACAAAGGAGGGGGTCAAAAAGCTCAGAATTACAAAGCTTCAACTCAGGTAGCCATCTCAAACTTTTTTTCCAGAACCTTCATTTTAAGTTACAATATGATTCTATATGTTCCCCTGATCACACTGATATGATTTGTTTTGAAAATGAGTGAGAAATGGCCATGTATGGAGCTTCTAAAACTTTTTAACCTAAAGCTTGTTTGATTCAATTCGTGGGATTCATGGAATATAAATGATTTTTGATGCTTGATTCTTGCTTGTTGTTGTTTGGGGATGTATTCTAGAGATTTTGGGGGGTCTGGGTAGCTTATTGAGAGAGATTGGAAGAAGAGCTCGCCGGAGAAGACGACCGGAACACTGTTCTGGTCGCCTGAAAAAGATTAGGGCTTAATTAGGTTTAAATGCCAGTTTGAATGTAGGCCGTAGGATGAGTGTTTCCCGCATGCGTTGGAGGGTCCATATTAGCCCATTAGTCCTAAATTATAATTAGGTTAATTAATTCAAATTAGCCCAGATTAGATCCAAGCCATCCAAACACGTGCCAGTCAAACCCCTTTTGAATCCTGGCCCTTAGATCAGATTACTTTGCATTTTATTTGCTTTTATTTCATTTTCTTTTCATTTGTTTCCATAATTTATTTAAAATATCAAAACACTTTCAAAAAATCTCATTTCTTGCATTTCTGTTTTAAATATTTTTCTTAACCTGAAAACAAATTTTATTTTATTTTTTGCATTAAAAAAAAGTATTTTTAAAATATTTAAATGTTATTTTTAATTAATTAATGGATTTTAATTAATTAAAAATACATTTAGGTTTCTAAAAATCACCAAAAATATCATGAAACATCCTTAAACATTTAGAAACATTTTTAAACTCACCATACAAATTTATTTTTAGGTTTGATCACATTTTCACAATTTTCTTTAAATCAGGGTTCTTAAAAATCACATTTTTCTAACCCTAGCTTGAAAAATTCATTTCTGCCTAACTATGATGAGTTTGACCTTGATTTTTCTTGCATTGTTTCACATATTACATATAGTTTCTAGGTTATTTTTCTCATGATTTTATCTTGCATTTTCAATTTGATTTGCATTTTCCCTTTAGAAGCATCCAAAAACGCTAGCAAACTTAGAAATTTCATAACTTCCAATAGGTTAAGCTTCTGACTTTCTCCTTTGGGGTGTGGACTTATATAAGATTAGGGTTTTTTTGTGCTTGATTTCAATTTTTTATCATATTAAATTCTTCCGTTTTGGTCATATGCATCTCATGTTGTCTTAAAACCCTAATTTTGCATCTTCATTTGCATTCTCCTTTGCATATCATCATCATATGAACTTCCCATGACATTTCAAGCATTTGTATGACATTTTAGACATCTTAAGACATGCTTTAACATTGCTTGATCATTTCTTCATCCATTTTTTATGCTTTGCATCTATTACATTTCATGAACATCCATGTGTTTTCATGCTTCTAAACATGCTTCCTTTGCATCTCATCTTTGTATGATCATTCATATGCATCTTGTATGGCTTTGCATCATCTCATATGCCATTTACATTGCATTTTCACTTCTGACTTTGGTCTTTGAATCTCATTTCATCTCATTTCCTTTTGCTTTATGTCTTATGCATCCATACTAACATTTCAGGTACTTTTGGTAAGTTATCTGGGAGGTGGATGTGCCTTCACCTCCCACCTCTTCTCATCATTCATATGCATTCTTACTTGTCTTTAAAGTGAACTTTCTTCACTTATGCCTCCTCCTTCTTACCTTCTTTCTTTTAAGTTACTTATCTTCTTCAAGAAGTAAGCAACTTATTCTTCTTCTTCTTTCTCTTTTCATCTGCTTCTTCCTTGGTGGCCTTGAAGATCCTTTCTCTTAATCCTCACAAACCATATGATGTCCAAGCATGATAACTTTTAGGGTTGTGTATAGTCCCCCCTAGTCTTTTACCTTTGAGTCTCCTTGAGTCTCTCTTCTCATCTCTTAATCAGAGGCTAAACTCTTACAGTTTTAGGACTTTGAATTAGGGTTATGCATGCATCCTTATCTTAGGATGGAGTGTATAACTTTAATCCTAAGTGTTAAACCTTTAATTTGTTTACACCTCTTAATCAAAACACACTAATAATCACTAAGACTTTATCTTGTAACTTGGGCCTTACATTAGGGTTCTATCTCTTCCTTATGGTTAAGAGGGACTAACCCTAGTGTTTAATGGACAAGTCCGCCTCAAGTTGTCTTATAAACCATAAAATTCACTTCTTAATCTCATCCTTTAATTAAAATACATTTAAAAGAGGCTTGTTATATAATGAATTTAATCCCTAACCATGGATTAAGTTGAGGTATCTTCCTCAGCTTAAGTGTTCTCATCTATCATCCTTCAATTAGGATGGTGTAATGAGTTCACTAATCTGTGATTAGAGATTAAACTCATTACTTAACACTAAACAAAATCCAAAAAAAAACATCTAAATAATCACAAGTAGCTTAATGATCTTAATCCTACATCATCATGGTAATTAAGTTGAGGTGCTTATCTCATACTTAAGTAGGCTCATTATCCCTAATCAGGGAGGATATAATGAGTTTACAAGCCCTTGATTTAGGCTTAAGCTCAATAACCTATGCAAAACACCAAAAACAATAAAAAAACTGAAAACACAAAAACAAACAATAATCGTCTCCTTCGGGATTCTTTTCTCATCACACTCATTCACAAATGAAACTCGCTTCTTCCGTCTAATGCAAGACAGTTAGCACTCGAGCCAGACGAGTCATACACTTGAGCATAGACAAGCAAGCAGATCACAATCATTTTCTTTTTTAGTCTCTTTGAGTAGAACTACGGTGTTTTGACTTCCTCATTGCACGAGAGGATACGTAGGCATAACTTAATAGTTATCAAACAAAAGTCTTTGTGTCTTCCCCCTCTTTCAGCATTCTTTCTTTTTAAGCCTCAATTCTTGAGCAATGCACCTTTTGCACTGACACCTGTACTTTCTTTCCTAGCTTTTACACAGATAGAACATACACATACCCCTTTTAAACACAATCTTATAAGCGTGGATCTCGTCGAGTATGACGGACGATCTGGGTGCTAATACCTTCCCAGGTCGTAACCAACCCCCTTTCTCAATTTCTTTAGTTCGCATCCGTCTTATCCATCTCTTTCTAGGTTCATGCATCATTACCTTTCCTTCGGGATAAAAATGCCTAGATAGAGACTCTATTCAACCTTCATTTCTCTTTCACCGACCGTTCGCGTTTGCACCGGGATTGTAAAATCTTTGGGAGCGACAGTAAGGTTCCCTAAATAGCTACCAAACAAGCCAAACAAAAACAAGACAAAATATTTTCCTTTTCATAAGTCCCACGGGCATAACACCGAGGATTTCATCCACTTGAAAAACGCCATTGAAATCCTAATTAGTGTAGGCCATCTAAAACAATTCACTAAGAATAAGGAGGCTCCTTGTCAGGAAGTACAAGAAGCTCGAAAGGCCAAAGAAACCGCTCCACCGACCGTGAAAGAAAACCTTCAAGTTGCTCTCAGCATCACGCGACCGGAGGATTTTTATATCCCCGAGCCATACACCGGTCCCACTTACTTCGCCACCTACAACCCCTGGGAATCTTTCCCATCTGCAATAGTCATATCAGGGGGAGGACCCAATAAAATTACGGTGGGATCAATAAAATGACGCTTCAATCAATTGATCAGCACCAGTTCTAACCAGATCTTAACCCTCGACCCTCCCCGAGGAGGATCCATTCTTATCTCCTTCTACAAAAAAGACCTTATGCATGCTTAGATGGCCAACTTTGACGTCTGGAGGATCTTGGTAGACCAAGGAAGCTCTTTGACATCATGTATTCCCAGTTGTTCGCAACCCTACAACTCAACGAGACACTTTGACACCCTACATGGGCTCATACCTCTAAGGGTTTAACGGGAACTTCTTCAGACCTTGGGGTTATGTCGATCTGATTGTATCCTTCGGAGTAGAGGAAATCTCCAGGTCCGTCAAAGTGTAATTCCTCGTGATTGACTTCCCCTCTCTATACCAATGTATCTTGGGACGACTTACTCTAGCCGAGCTCATTGTTGTACCTTCAACGATGCACTTGAAAATGAAGTATTATACCTCTTCAGGAAAGGTAGCCACCCTTCATGGGGACACAGAAGTTGCTTGTCGGTGCTAAGAAGATGCGTCCAAAGTGAAGGGAAATTGTCAATAAAATTGCAGCGGAAAATAAAAAATTTCCTTTAGAGATCCTTACGAAAGGGCATGATCTGTGATAAAATATTACCTCTTGTGGTGCTTGAAACCTTTGATTCTGATTTGATCACGAGTGTTGTACGACGAACAGTGCCTCTACTCAGTCCACACGAACAACTTCCTTCAATCATAATACTAGCTGGTTACAAATGAAGGTTTAGAGTGAAAGGAGAGGGAAAAAGAATACGGCCAAGGTTTCAAAAACCACAACTTCTGAGCTTCTTCACAAGGGTTCTATTTATAGAACTACTTGTGTGGGTTTTAACCTAAAAGTCCAACTTAATAATAATATTATTATTATTATATTATTATAATAACTATTATTATATTATTATAATAACTATTTATTATATTATTATAACTATTATTATATTATTATAATAACTATTTATAGAACTACATGTATTTAACATAATAAATAGTGAGCGGTATCTAGCAACACATCACTGTTATCCAAGTCACAAAATTGTCATGTGATCTGACAAAACCTTTTGAGATAGTATTTGTGTGTATAATTTCCTTTTTTCCCTTATGTTTATATTGAACATAGGGCATATATTGTGTCATCCTTGTCCAGTTCAATATTGGGCCCTTAGACATTTATTCTGTTATGCAGGATGGGCAAATTCCATCTAGGCTACTCATGTCCCTCAATGTGCTTTGTGAAGTACCCATCAATTTTCTTTATGATCATCAAGTTACGAACAATGTTTGATCAGAAATAAAGTACTTGACTCTACATCTAGGGTCTATAGTAGTATCAGGTCGAAGGGTGGTATACGCCACTATCACCATGAGAGTAACTTATGACACTTTGCATAACATTCTATGTAGTACTCTCATAGTGGGTCAATCCAGTATAAATATTACTCCTAATATTCATACTTATGTCAAGACCTTACAACTCATTATCCATGATCCATGAGATGTGATCATCAGTCTATCTACATAATAGTCGTAATGCTTTAAGACAATCCCATTTCACATTAAAGCACAACTATGGATGCTTTAAGAATAGTGTCCTTATGTTTAATGGAATCTCATGACTAAGTCACACTTGATATTTCATTAAACGAACTAGCTATTCTAGGGACTTTATCATTTTGGAAAAACAAACATAATAAAGAAATGCCTTTTATTATTAATAAATAATTCGATACAAGTACCAAAAGTATTACCCTTTAGGGCATACATCAACAATATCCCACTAGAACTAGAGCCAATCAGGCATTCCCCTAATACCCATAGATCTAGTATGACCATCATGCTTCTGTTGCGTAAGAGGCTTTGTCAGTGGGTCTGCAATATTGTCAAGTGTAGGTACTTTACATATCTTCACATCTCCCCGATCTATTATCTCTCAAATGAGATGATAACGCCTAAGTATGTGCTTGGATTGTTGGTGATAACTAGGCTCCTTAGCTTGTGTGATAGCACCATTGTTATTACAATAAAGATCAATAGGATCAATAATGCTAGGGATAATCCAAGTTCACTGATGAACTTCTTGATCCAAACAGCTTCCTTTGCTGCATTTGAGGCAGCAATATACTCGGCCTCGGTTGTAGAATCAACAAATGTCTCTTGCTTTTAACTCTTCCAGCTTACAGCGCCACCATTTAGGCAGAACACATAACCAGATTGCGATCTGAAGTCATCCTTATCTGTCTGGAAGCTAGCATCGATGTAACCAATTACCGCGAGCTCTTCCTGACCTCCATATATCAAGAATGTATCCTTAGTCCTTCTCAAGTACTTAAGGATATTCTTGACATCTACCCAGTGAGCATCACCAGGATCAGATTGGTACCTACTCGTTGCACTTAAAGCATACGAGACATCTGGTCGAGTACATAATGTGGCATACATGATAGATCCTACTGCAGATGCATATGGAATCTTATTCATGCGATCCCTTTCTTCCTTAGTTAAAGGGGATTGTGTTTTTTATAGACATATGCCATGTTGCATAGGTATGAATCCTTTCTTGGAATCACGCATATTAAAACGTCTCAACACTTTGTCTATGTATATGCTCTGACATAACCAAACTTTTACTTGTTGCAAGGTAGGGATATCATTTCCGATGAGTAATATGTCATCTACATATAATACCAGGAAAATGATCATGCTCCCACTAACCTTCTTGTATACACAAGACTCATCTTTATTCTTTATGAATCCATATTGTTTTACAGTTTCATCAAAACAAAGATTCAGACTATTTGAAGCTTGCTTCAATCCATAGATTATCGTTGTAACTTGCATATCTTATGGCCTTCTTCAGGTATGCCAAATCCTTCAGGTTGTGTCATGTACACATCCTCAAGAAGATTCCCATTAAGGAAAGCAGTCTTAACATCCATCTGACATATTTCATAATCATGATATGTAGCGATAGCAAGTAAAATCTGAATAGATTTAAGCATTGCAACCGGTGAAAAGGTTTCATCATAGTTTATCCCATGAATTTGTTTATAGCCTTTAGAAACCAGTCTTGCCTTATAGGTATGTACTTTACCATACAAGTCAGTCTTCTTTTTTAAGACCCACTTGCTTCCTATAGGATTAATTCCTACAGGAAGTTCTACCAAGGTCCAAACTTGGTTTGTCTACATGGAATCCATTTCAGATTTCATGGCTTCTAGCCACTTCTCAGACTCAGGACTAGTTATGGCCTCTTGATAGTTTACAAGCTCATCTTGATCCATGAGTAATACATCACCTTGATCAGTTATGAGATATCCATATCTTTCTGGTTGGTGATGTATCCTACATGACCTATGTTGCACCCCAAAATTTGCCCTCACAATACAAGACTTTGTGTGCTAAGAAGGTTCACAAGGTTCACAAGCTTCACAACACTTACAAGACCTTTCATGAGGTCCATGAAGTCTACAAGTCACTTCATGAAGGTTCACAAGGTTCACAAGATTCACAATGTTTTCAAGACCTTTCATGAGGTTCATGAAGTCTACAAGTTACTTTATGAGGTTCACAAGGTACACAAGATTCACAATGCTTTCAAGACCTTCCATGAGGCTCATGAAGTCTACAAGTCACTTTATGAGGTTCACAAGGTTCACAAGGTTCACAAGACCTCCCATGAGGTTCACAAGACATTTTATGATGGTTCACAAGGTTCACAAAATTCACAATTGGTCAGAAGAGTTGACAATTCCCTCAGACAGTGCATCTCCTAAGTAGTGCATCCAAAACTAGGGTTTTGACTTTAATCAGGCTAAATGAACTTCCAAGACTTCAAGTGAGCTTCATATCATCTTATATGAGTGTAATAACCCCCATGACAAGTTTCAAGACTTTTCTCAGAAGTTTGCTCAGTCAGATGATCAGATAAGTCAAAATCAGTCAAAGCAGTTAAAAAGTCAAATTGAGGTCAACTGTGGTCAAACCAAAGTCAAACTTCATGATTTTTTGCCAACATCAAGTATATGAAGTAAAATTCATCATTTGATCAAGGGTTGATCATGATTCATCAAGGAGATTCCAGATCATCAAGAATCAGGAGTTTCTAAATTAGGGTTTCCTTAGTAAAAGTCAACTGAACTTTGACCAGCCATAACTTTCACATACTTCATCACCAAGTATCCATCCAAAGCTCATTTTGATGGAAATTGAATTCTCTACAACTTTGTGTCTCACAAGCCAAGCCCAAAAATGCTTCATTTGGAAGGTATGAGCTAAGACATTATGGGTCCTTTTGAAAGTCAACAAAAAGTCAACAACTTCAAAAGGGCATAACTTGAGATTGGTAAATGATATGGACATGAAACCATTGGGGTTGTTTAGAGGACTCTTCAAGATTTCCAAAATGTCCAAGAACTCCCTCATAGCATTAAAATTGAAGGATATGTGCCCTTGCAAAGTTGGGAAATTTTGGGTTGGTTTATGATGAAAATGGAGGTCTAAAACCAATTTCTTCCAAATGGGCTTGCCAAATAATGACCCAATCCATACAATAACCTCATGCACGACCCAATGACAAGAAATTCTGATTTTTTATATTTTATTTGATATTTATTTGAATTTTATTCATTTTAAATCAAATTAAATTAAAATAAAATCTAAAAAATCAAAGTTTGGACATGATTCTTCTTCTAGAAAATCATTAAAGTCATTTAACATGATTATATATTGTCCAAATTCGTGTAAGACAAAAGGAGCAAGATAATATTGGATTTTTGGAAAATTATGGTGATAAGATTTCTTTGATATCAAGCAACTTCAAATCCATGAATAAGGCCCAGCTTTTCTGACCTAATTACACTCCTTATATATACCTAAGAGTGCAGCCATTGAAGAGGACGAAAATTTGGCACAAGAGAGGCATTCTTCAAACTCAATTTTCTTGAGAAATTTGCAAATTCGGTTTGCTATTTACAGGCCATACCAACACGTTTTGAAGGTTGATTCATGATCCCTGAGGACCCTTGATGTTATCCCATTGCAGTGCATCATCTAAAAGCCATCCATATGCATAAACCGATCTTCAACATTCATATTTTTTCTTATTTTCGATTCTGAATATTGGTTTGTTTTCAACGAATTTTGACTTAAATTTATTGTTTGTGATGAGCTATAGACTGATTCTGGACAGGTTTCTTGAAGCTTCATCACCTAATACGGATTTGGCCATGATTAGGGTTTCGGTCATGTTTTTGGGGCTTCTTGATTAAGATTATATAAATGACTTTGATTGATGTATTTGAATTGTATAGGACCTGGGTAAATCATTTGTGTGCTCAATTGGAATGATTGTTACGTATTTTGTAGGTACTCAAGGTTTTTGGTTTCCTGCGAAAAAATACGTAAGAAGATTCGTGAAAAAATTCGCAGGAATTTTCGCAGGAAAACCTGCAAAATTCCAAGGTTGAAGAAGACAGTTCGCGCGCGTTTATCATTTTTGAATTTTCGTTTTATTATATAATAAAATCTTGTGAATTAATTTCAGTTGAGACGCGTTTGGTCCAGTGGTAGCAGCGTACGCTTGTGATGTACAAGACCTGGGTTTGATCCCCAGGTTATTCTTTTTTGCTCAAAATTTCTTTTGTTTTGCAGGTTACACATATAATATTTGTTAACTCTTCCAGTCACAAGGCGTGCGCCTGGCCCAGTGGTGGTGTGTGCAATATGTGAGGTAAAGGTGGGGGGTTCAAATCCCAGCCACCATCATTCTTTTTAGTACATTTTTTTCTTTCTATTTTTTTTAAATTAATTATTTTGTTATAGTTTTAATTAACAATCTAATAATACTTAATTAAATCCTTAATCATTATTAACCATAATTTAAATTAATCATTTAAAAAAAAAACAATAATCATAATATTAGTTTCTGGTAAATTAATGATTTAATTTATAATATTCTCTAAATGTTTTTATTAATAATAAAAATTTTATGAATAGATTTATTAGGTTTTCACTAATTCATTTATTTTAATTAAACAGAAAATTAATTAGTAATTAGGTCAATTCTTTTCTCAAGACCCTAATTTTTCCTTCGTGACTTTAATTTCTTATTTTTATAATTAATATTTCTAATATGTATATATAATTAATTTATTAAACCATTAATCATATTTATTAGTATATAATAATTATTATTTTTTTTCTTTTCTTAAAATTCTTAAAAAATAATTATTTATTTAAATTTGAACTTTTAATTTATTTTAATTATATTGTTATACTAACCTTCTTATATTGTTTATTATTACTAACCTATTTATTTATTTATAATTGCTTATTTATTTATTTTATTTATTTTGCTATTTATTTAAATTGCTTTTTATTATTATTATTGTAACTGCTCCTGGATGTAATTTTCTTAAATATTTAAATTGTTTATTTTATTTGCTATGGTTAGTAAAATAGGGAGTGTAAACATGTATTATATTTAAAAATTGAATTTAAATCATTTAAATCAAAAGATTAATATAAAATTAAACACTCACACACGTAAGTCGATCTTTGATCGCCATTTCACTTTCTAGGGTTGCCTCTCAATGTTGCCTATTCAAAAAGGTCAAGTGGGGTGTATAAAGCAAAGTCCCTTAAAAGAAAAGTCATCTAGTCCCTTAAATAATAAAAGATCAAGTCCCTTAATGGTTGCCTTTCAATATGATCTTGTCCCTTTCGAATAAAGATGACAGTCCCTCCAAAATTGCTTAATACACCCTACAGTTGCTTTCATTAAACAGATGTCCCTTCACATGTCCCTCACATCCAAGGTAATGACTACCTATTCCTTAATAATAGGGATAGTCTTACCACTTAAAGGATTCAAGAACAGAAAGACTTGAACTTTAGGGTAGGTTCCTCATAGTTACTTGCTCACTATTCAAAAATTTCTCAAACACTTCACAATTTTAAACAATTTTCAAACACAAGTTTTTTACGCATCCGTACATGGATCATTATTAAACTCTTATGAAAATTTCTATTCACACACTTCACATTTTCAAAAACAATTCAAAGTGAGCTAAGTAACTAAGAGCCCATGGATAACCATGGATGTAAAGGGTGCTAACACCTTCCCTTTACATAACCTACCCCCCGGACCCAAAAATCTTTTAAAAAGGTCTTTCCTGTTCTTTTATGCCTTTCCTTTGGATAAAATAAAAGTCGGTGGCGACTCTTGCTATCCGCAACATAACTAAAGTCAGTTCTCCCACCGTGTTACAGAACTGGCGACTCTGCTGGGGATTTAATAAAAGAGGGGTACCCTTAGGAATTAGATCACTTTAAAATTGTTTGCCTTGTTTGCTTTATACTTACTTGTTGGGCTCTTATGTGTGAAAGATCCTAACCCGGATCTAGTGTACCTTAGGTAAATGGCAATAGACCAAGGAAACTGTACGGCGTATACCGATATGGTTGATCTGGTGGCCATAGTGAGTGTGACTTCTTGGTTGGTGCTTATGTTCCTTAAGTCAAGTTGAGGATAATATGAGGCTGCCATATGTTGTCAATACACTAACTGACTTTTAGAACCCTAGTAATCCCATCTTGGCCTTTAGAAAGTAGTGAGATAACCGGCTTTGGTGAAGACTGAAGTTGGTTGATACTCGATACTACGCTCATTGAGATTCTAAACTTGGAGGGTTTTGGTTGGCAAGTAAGTTGCCTTCTGAACAACCACCCTTGTGAAGGATCAATGATATTGAGATCCCTTAGAACCTGGTTACTTTTGTAGGACAGGATGAACCATCTAACTTCAGGGGAGGGTACTTACCTTAAACCTCATGCAAGCCTTTAAACCTAGGGCTATTGTGTGACTTGTTTGTGTGTGCCACATGTTTGTGATTGAACATAACATCATGACATCATCATGCATCATAAGCATAGCATTTTCACTAACCATTTCAAGGACCAAAGGATTTATCTTTGTTCTTTGCTGCAGGTCATGGCTTCTGCTCGTAGAAACACTATCAGGGTCAACTTTGTAGAGATACCTGCCAAGCTTAAAGAGTTAGTTTCTCAAGTGTCTGATCATTCCCAGTTCATCAAGAGACATGGTCACCTATTGGATCTAGTCACTTCAGGGTTCAATGAAGACATGATGAGTGTTTTGTTTCAGTTCTTTGACCCTAAGCACCATTGTTTTACATTCCCCGACTATCAGCTGGTTCCAACCATGGAGGAGTTCTCTAAACTTCTGGGTATACCTGTTCTTGATCAAAGACCCTTCACAGGCTTGGAGAAGGAGCTGAAACCAGAGGTTATTGCTGCAGCTCTACATCTAAAGAAGTCTGACATTGTTCTAGAAGCGAGAAGCGGAGTTAAGGGTATTCTTGCCAAGGTGTTGGTAGAAAAAGCTCAGGTGTTCTTGAAGGCTATGAGCTATTATGCTTTCGAGGAGATCTTATCCTTGCTGATATATGGCTTAGTATTGTTCCCCAATCCAGACCAGCTCATAGATGTACACGCCATCAACATATTTCTAACTCGCAATCCAGTGCCTACATTACTTGGAGACATCTTACACTCTCTTCATACCCGTACTACGAAGGCACGAGGAACTCTGATGTGTTATATACCTCTATTGTCTAGGTGGTTTATTTCTCACCTTCCTCGATCAGTGATGAAGAATGAACAAGGGTTAAGGTGGTCCAAGAGGATTATGTCACTTTCTCATTCAGATATTCATTGGTGCTCTAGATCTATGGAGAATGTTACTATCATTGACCGTTGTGGGGAGTTACCTAATGTGCCACTCCTTGGCATAAGAGGGGGAATTACCTACAATCCTTCTTTAACTTTACGTCAGTTTGGTTATGCTCGGAGTGATGGTCCTCATGGCATGCTTATTCAGGGTATTATGTTCAACTACGACAACGATCTGCAAGGTTACCGGCAAAGGTTTATACGAGCATGGGGTAAAGTGGACAAGGTTGACAGCAAGACTTTGGAACCAAAGTATACTATTCCTATGGAACCTTATCTCAGATGGGTGCGATCTCGTGCTCAGACTCTTATGATGCCATATCCTGCTATCCTGCCAGTTACCATGGAGCCTGTTGCTGAAGGAGATACTTCCTATATCATTCTTCATCCAGACATGCCCACTGACATGGAGGAGTTACAAGGTCCTGGATCCAGTTGAAGGAGCAAAGAGATACTTTTAAGACTCATTACAAAGCAAGTCAAGAAAGAGTCCTAGAACTAATAAAGCAACTTCATGAAGAACGGAACCTCAACTCATACCTCAACACAAAGAGGAAACGTCCATGGGAGACTTAAAACCCCATCTTTTGTACTTATTTCATTTCATTTCTGTATGCCCAAGAGGCAAAACAAATTTATTACTAATAAAAAGTTTATCTTCTTGTTTGTCTAAGCAAATTTAAATCCTGCGGTCCTTGAAAACATTGCATATGCATTCACATATCATTTCATTACGTCACAGGTTTATAATTGTGCACAGGTTTCTCATCTTCTCGCTGTTTATTTCAGCAATGGCTCTTGAACAAACAGTTAAGGATCTCCAGGAAAAAAATGCACAGTTCCAAGAGCTGATCCTGAACCTGACCAAGGGGCGGGATGAATTGAAGACACTGCTGGCTAAGAAGAAGAGTCCTGAGGACAACAAGGATGGTCAGTTGGAAAAATTGCAAGCTGAAATAACAGAAATGAGGATCCAGATGAATGGTCAGGTGGCTCTTATCCAAAGTTTAACTCAGGGGCAAGAAGAGCTGAGAACCTTTGTCCACAAAATTCAAAGTAATGGAGTCAGGAATCTAATTGTCAATCAACCTCCGTTAAAACAAGCTGATTTGGTTGAAAGGAAGATGAGGATAAAAGAAGGTAAGAAACCGGTTACCACTGATTGTTCTTCAGTTGAAGAAAAAAGACATGGTAAAGTTAATCCACCTCAACACAAAGGATGTAAAAGACAGTTTATCAAGTTCAGCACTCCAATGTCACAAGTTTTGCAATGCCTGTTGGAGATGAAGCTGATTTCCTTGGAAAATTCTCCTCAAAATCCTAAAACTTCCTCTCCTCGCAATAATCCCAAGGCAAGGTGTGGGTATCACTCCAACTGTCCTGGACATGATACTAATAGTTGTTGGACATTGAAGAAAAAGATCCAAGACCTGATTGACGAAGGAATCCTAGAGGTTACTCCAGAAGGTCAAGTTGAATTCTACTATCACCCATCAAACACCGAAGCTGCAAAACAAGTTGCCCAAGGTAGCAAGAAAGGAAGCCTACCTGTTCCTGTTGAGATATGGGGCACCTTGGGACATCCAAGTGGCAAATTTGATTTCATGGTGAAGTATACTGCTCCTCAAAGTTCACAGATTGCAATTGAGGACATTCAGCCAACTGGATGGGACAACATTTGAATTTTCATTTGTAATTTCTTTTATTTGTTTGAACACTTACTATTATGTTAAACTTTTGTTTTCATTAATGCATTTCATATGTTTGTCTTGAATTAATCCATTCGTTCCTCTATAAATTGAAGTATGTTTCATATTTCTATCTTGTGAAATTTAACTCCTGATAAAGCTATAAGCCTGTAGAGGGAGGATGACGAAAACAATACCATAATCTTATGCAGTATGCATTTGAACAGACTATGCTGACGATGTACAGGCATTGTTTCAATTCCTAAACAGTGGAGATATAAGGAAGTTAATCCCTAGTCAACCCTTTTGAGCCTATGAAGTAGGAGTTTTTATTCTTGCACAAATTAAAACCCTTATTCATAACCCGGGGCAGGGTAGTTACTCGGTTAACTCAAATATGCCAATTATCTGTGTTGTACACAACTAATGATGGTTCTCTGTAATCATTAAACCTGACAGTCAATATCCAACAGAAGAAAAACCCACTAAGTCAAAACCTATGAAGGAGACTTAGTAAAAAAATTAAGACATCCCGCTGACTGTAACTTTGAAATAAACAGTTCAGGCAAAAAGAAGGGATAACAAAGTCAAAAGAAAAAAGAGGTCACTATGAATCCTCAACAAAGAAAGATGACTGAATGTTCAAATAAATTTTGGGTTTCTGAACCATCACAAATGTCAGTGTTACAATTCCAAACTCCTTTGAGCCTCAATGCATAAGTTAACTGAGTATAGGACTGAAGAACATCATGAAGATTGGGTTGGGTACAAATAAAATTTGAGCCTTTATCCTTTGTTTCTTAAACCATGAACCAGGCCACGTTATAACCCTTTAAAAGTCCTAACTGAAGCATGGTTAGTTTGAAAGCGTACTGTTACAAAAAGGTATACTGACTCCTTTAGGGCTTATTATAAAACTTGAGTTAATATCACAGTTTTCACAAAAAACTGTTTTTCTAAAATAACTTTTTTCGAAAACTTCAAGACAGACATAAGCATTGCATTTTTGAATATATTTGTTTGCATATAACTGAGTGTTGGATAAATGAAGAAACTTATAGGATGAATGTTCAATGAACCAAAGTCCTTCCGATGAACAAAGTTGCTTCCTGGATCAAAGTCCATGTATACAAAGGGGCATAATCATTATCTCCCAATCAATGGGGCAGACCATGATACTGCCTAACTCATTTGGGGCAATCAGGACAAGATTCAACTATGTTTAAGCAGCCAGAGGCAGATCTCCTCATCTATCTGAAGTGCCAAGGGTAACATTACAGAAGTCATAATGCCAGGGGCATGGTCATTGTTTCCTAATCAAGGGGGCATACCAAGTTACTGTTCAAATCATTCGGGGCAATCAGTTCCAGATCCAACAGTGCTTAATAGCCAGGGGCAGCTCTTCTCATATATTTGAATTACCAAGGGTAACACTGCAAAGTTCATGATGTCAAGGGCATATTATTATAGGGCATTCTACTTAGTTCTCCTGAGGTAACTACATTCAGATACTTCCCTTTTGGGACAACTCATCCTCAATCAAGGGGCAATGCTTTCTTTTCAAATCTAGTGGCCGGAGCGTATATGGTCCATTACAATTTGAAGATACATTCCTCTCATTGTATTACCTTGATTTGGAGTTCTCAGCAGAAGCCATTGTGGAAGTTAATTGTCTACGCCAGTAGTATCAGATGGTGTCAGTATCATGTCTTCAGATCCAGCTATAAGGATTTCTGGGAAGGTATTCAGGAAAGTTAAAAATTTCAGAAGCTCCAAATCCAATTGGTTATACACGCTCGAAGTTGAAATGATTCTATTTTCAAGTTCAGCTTTACTTTTCCCTCTGAATCCAGATTTACTTTTACCCTAAACGGAACGTCCATTGGTTGTGTTTGAATGTATGTATGCTTTTGAATATGATTGATGTTTACCAGAAATGCATGTATGCTTAATATGATTGATGTTTACCAGAAATGCATGAAAATGTAGTAATAGTATTTACTAAGGACGAACGAGGGAAGGATTTCAACAAAGCTTCGCCGGTTCATCTCTACAAGACAACTACAAACTCTCAGTAGGACAAATCCATCCTCATGAGTATTTCAAGTTACATCTCCCCTGGAATTTATATCCATCTCTTTTATCCTCATACGGATATACGGAAATTTACTTTCCAATAAGGGTACGACGAACGAAGACGGGAGGTTATATCTTCCCTGCTATCAAACGAAGACGAAGGTTATGTATACCTTACTATCCCCAGCATACGGGAGGTTATATATACCTTGCTATCCCCAGCAGACAGGAGGTCATATATACCTTGCCATCCCCAGCATATGGAATGTTATGTATAATATATTATCAAACAAGACGGGAATGAGTTCCTCATATTCTTCAACAACAAATCAGGATTTATTTTCCCTGGCCAGCAGTTGTCATACGAAGATATCCAGACGCTTCCGGCAGCATCATATCATGCATACATCATTTACATCATACCATAACATACATATCCATAAATGCATAATACATTTACTTAGGTGCATCATACTATGTATGCATCCATATTACATAAACTAACATTCCCCTTTGCAGGATATTTATATGCAGATAAAACAGCATCAACAATTCACAACAGGTCAGAAATGATCCATACATTACTCAAGATGTCCTCGGAGAGTAGGCAAACAGTCTGTAAGAAGATCTATTCCCTAATCCAGGATATTTCCAGAAGATTTCATCTATCTGGTCTTGAATAGCAGGCAAACGGTCTGTACAAAGATCCATTCCCTGGTTCAAGATATTTTCAGAAGATTTAATCTATTTCCTCGGAGAGTAGGCAAACGGTCTGTAAGAAGATCTATTCCCTAATCCAGGATATTTCCAGAAGATTTCATCTATCTGGTCTTGAATAGCAGGAAAACGGTCTGTACAAAGATCCATTCCCTGGTTCAAGATATTTTCAGAAGATTTAATCTATTTCCTCGGAGAGTAGGCAAACGGTCTGTAAGAAGATCCATTCCCTAATCCAGGATATTTTCAGGAGATTTAATCCTGACACTTTTTTGTCCTCGGAGAGTAGGCAAACGGTCTGTAAGAAGATCTATTCCCTAATCCAGGATATTTCCAGAAGATTTCATCTATCTGGTCTTGAATAGCAGGCAAACGGTCTGTACAAAGATCCATTCCCTGGTTCAAGATATTTTCAGAAGATTTAATCTATTTCCTCGGAGAGTAGGCAAACGGTCTGTAAGAAGATCCATTCCCTAATCCAGGATATTTCCAGAAGATTTCATCTTTCTGGCCTTGAATAGCAGGAAAACGGTCTGTAAAAAGATCCATTCCCTGGTTCAAGATATTTTTTCAGAAGAAACAAATCCTGACGTTCTATTGACCTTGGAGAGTAGGCAAACGGTCTGTAAAAAGATCTATTCCCTAATCCAAGATATTTCCAGAAGAGATAATCGTCACGAAGATTTATTTTTACTGGTCCATTCAACAAATTCAAATTATAAACGATTCAGAGACGGCCTATACGAAGACCTAGTACTGAGATCCAGTATCAACACAAAGTTATCATCACATCCTGTTCTTTAGATGGCATCTCTAAGCCCATCTCCAGTTTCTCCAAGTGGCATCTTTAAGCCCACTCAATCATATTCAACTAGCCATCTGTATCACTCTACGCACTGGTGAGTGCAAATTTTTGGGCTTTTGTGTTCAATCCCCTTCAACCTTCCAGGTCACGACTGGCACATATACCAATCTAACCCCTCAGGTTTCAGAAAATTGAACAGGGGCAGCTGTTGCACCCCAAAATTTGCCCTCACAATACAAGACTTTGTGTGCTAAGAAGGTTCACAAGGTTCACAAGCTTCACAACACTTACAAGACCTTTCATGAGGTTCATGAAGTCTACAAGTCACTTCATGAAGGTTCACAAGGTTCACAAGATTCACAATGTTTTCAAGACCTTTCATGAGGTTCATGAAGTCTACAAGTTACTTTATGAGGTTCACAAGGTACACAAGATTCACAATGCTTTCAAGACCTTCCATGAGGCTCATGAAGTCTACAAGTCACTTTATGAGGTTCACAAGGTTCACAAGACCTCCCATGAGGTTCACAAGACATTTTATGATGGTTCACAAGGTTCACAAAATTCACAATTGGTCAGAAGAGTTGACAATTCCCTCAGACAGTGCATCTCCTAAGCAGTGCATCCAAAACTAGGGTTTTGACTTTAATCAGGCTAAATGAACTTCCAAGACTTCAAGTGAGCTTCATAGCATCTTATATGAGTGTAAGAACCCCCATGACAAGTTTCATGACTTTTCTCAGAAGTTTGCTCAGTCAGATGATCAGATAAGTCAAAATCAATCAAAGTAGTTAAAAAGTCAAACTGAGGTCAACTGTGGTCAAACCAAAGTCAAACTTCATGATTTTTTGCCAACATCAAGTATATGAAGTAAAATTCATCATTTGATCAAGGGTTGATCATGATTCATCAAGGAGATTCCAGATCATCAAGAATCAGGAGTTTCTAAATTAGGGTTTCCTTAGTAAAAGTCAACTAAACTTTGACCAGCCATAACTTTCACATACTTCATCACCAAGTCTCCATCCAAAGCTCATTTTGAAGGAAATTGAATTCTCTACAACTTTGTGTCTCAAAAGCCAAGCCCAAAAATGCTTCATTTGGAAGGTATGAGCTAAGACATTATGGGTCCTTTTGAAAGTCAACAAAAAGTCAACAACTTCAAAAGGGCATAACTTGATATTGGTAAATGATATGGACATTAAACCAGTGGGGTTGTTTAGAGGACTCTTCAAGCTTTCCAAAATGTCCAAGAACTCCCTCATAGCATTAAAATTGAAGGATATGTGCCCTTGCAAAGTTGGGAAATTTTGGGTTGGTTTATGATGAAAATGGAGGTCTAAAACCAATTTCTTCCAAATGGGCTTGCCAAATAATGACCCAATCCATACAATAACCTCATGCACGACCCAATGACAAGAAATTCTGATTTTTTATATTTTATTTGATATTTATTTGAATTTTATTCATTTTAAATCAAATTAAATTAAAATAAAATCTAAAAAATCAAAGTTTGGACATGATTCTTCTTCTAGAAAATCATTAAAGTCATTTAACATGATTATATATTGTCCAAATTCGTGTAAGACAAAAGGAGCAAGAGAATATTGGATTTTTGGACAATTATGGTGATAAGATTTCTTTGATATCAAGCAACTTCAAATCCATGAATAAGGCCCAGCTTTTCTGACCTAATTACACTCCTTATATATACCTAAGAGTGCAGCCATTGAAGAGGACGAAAATTTGGCACAAGAGAAGCATTCTTCAAACTCAATTTTCTTGAGAAATTTGCAAATTCGGTTTGCTATTTACAGGCCATACCAACACGTTTTGAAGGTTGATTCATGATCCCCGAGGACCCTTGATGCTATCCCATTGCAGTGCATCATCTAAAAGCCATCCATATGCATAAACCGATCTTCAACATTCATATTTTTTCTTATTTTCGATTCTGAATATATGTTTGTTTTCAACGAATTTTGACTTAAATTTGTTGTTTGTGATGAGCTATAGACTGATTCTGGACAGGTTTCTTGAAGCTTCATCACCTAATACGGATTTGGCCATGATTAGGGTTTCGGTCAAGTTTTTGGGGCTTCTTGATTAAGATTATATAAATGACTTTGATTGATGTATTTGAATTGTATAGGACCTGGGTAAATCATTTGTGTTCTCAATTGGAATGATTGTTACGTATTTTGTAGGTACTCAAGGTTTTTGGTTTCCTGCAAAAAAATACGTAAGAAGATTCGTGAAAAAATTCGCTGGAATTTTCGCAGGAAAACCTGCGAAATTCCAAGGTTGAAGAAGACAGTTCGCGCGCGTTTATCATTTTTGAATTTTCGTTTTATTATATAATAAAATCTTGTGAATTAATTTCAGTTGAGACGCGTTTGGTCCAGTGGTAGCAGCGTACGCTTGTGATGTACAAGACCTGGGTTCGATCCCCAGGTTATTCTTTTTTGCTCAAAATTTCTTTTGTTTTGCAGGTTACACATATAATATTTGTTAACTCTTCCAGTCACAAGGCGTGCGCTTGGCCCAGTGGTGGTGTGTGCAATATGTGAGGTAAAGGTGGGGGGTTCAAATCCCAGCCACCATCATTCTTTTTAGTACATTTTTTTTTCTTTCTATTTTTTTTAAATTAATTATTTTGTTATAGTTTTAATTAACAATCTAATAATACTTAATTAAATCCTTAATCATTATTAACCATAATTTAAATTAATCATTTTTAAAAAAAAACAATAATCATAATATTAGTTTCTGGTAAATTAATGATTTAATTTATAATATTCTCTAAATGTTTTTTTTTTAATAATAAAAATTTTATGAATAGATTTATTAGGTTTTCACTAATTCATTTATTTTAATTAAACAGAAAATTAATTAGTAATTAGGTCAATTCTTTTCTCAAGACCCTAATTTTTCCTTCGTGACTTTAATTTCATATTTTTATAATTAATATTTCTAATATGTATATATAATTAATTTATTAAACCATTAATCATATTTATTAGTATATAATTATTATTATTTATTTCTTTTCTTAAAATTCTTAAAAAATAATTATTTATTTAAATTTGAACTTTTAATTTATTTTAATTATATTGTTATACTAACCTTCTTATATTATTTATTATTACTAACCTATTTATTTATTTATAATTGCTTATTTATTTATTTTATTTATTTTGCTATTTATTTAAATTGCTTTTTATTATTATTATTGTAACTGCTCCTGGATGTAATTTTCTTAAATATTTAAATTGTTTATTTTATTTGCTATGGTTAGTAAAATAGGGAGTGTAAACATGTATTATATTTAAAAATTGAATTTAGATCATTTAAATCAAAAGATTAATATAAAATTAAACACTCACACACGTAAGTCGATCTTTGATCGCCATTTCACTTTCTAGGGTTGCCTCTCAATGTTGCCTATTCAAAAAGGTCAAGTGGGGTGTATAAAGCAAAGTCCCTTAAAAGAAAAGTCATCTAGTCCCTTAAATAATAAAAGATCAAGTCCCTTAATGGTTGCCTTTCAATATGATCTTGTCCCTTTCGAATAAAGATGACAGTCCCTCCAAAATTGCTTAATACACCCTACAGTTGCCTTCATTAAACAGATGTCCCTTCATATGTCCCTCACATCCAAGGTAATGACTACCTATTCCTTAATAATAGGGATAGTCTTACCACTTAAAGGATTCAAGAACAGAAAGACTTGAACTTTAGGGTAGGTTCCTCATAGTTACTTGCTCACTATTCAAAAATTTCTCAAACACTTCACAATTTTAAACAATTTTCAAACACAAGTTTTTTACGCATCCGTACATGGATCATTATTAAACTCTTATGAAAATTTCTATTCACACACTTCACATTTTCAAAAACAATTCAAAGTGAGCTAAGTAACTAAGAGCCCATGGATAACCATGGATGTAAAGGGTGCTAACACCTTCCCTTTACATAACCTACCCCCCGGACCCAAAAATCTTTTAAAAAGGTCTTTCCTGTTCTTTTATGCCTTTCCTTTGGATAAAATAAAAGTCGGTGGCGACTCTTACTATCCGCAACATAACTAAAGTCAGTTCTCCCACCGTGTTACAACCTACGCTGGTTTTGTTCTACTTGAGCAGGTTTCTCTTCAACAACTGTTTGTGATTCCTGCTCTAATTCCTCTATAGGTGTATCAATGCTCTGTGATTCTTGAATTTCTTCAAGCTCTACTTTCCTCCCACTAATTCCTTTGGAAATAAAATCCTTTTCCAAGAAGACTCCAGTTTGAGCTAAAAACACTTTGCCCTCATAAGGATTGTAGAAGTAATATCCTATTGTTTCTTTAGGATACGCCGCAAATAAGGATTTGTCAGATTTGGGCTCAAGCTTAGTTTAAACTTGTCGTTTCACATAAACTTCACAACCCCAAACCTTCATGTAAGACATGTGTGGTTTCTTACCACTCCATATCTCATATGGTGTCTTTTCTACCTTTTTGGATGGAACATGGTTAAGTGTGTAAGCTGTTGTCAGTAGTGCATGTCCCCAAAAGGAGTTTGGAAGATCGGCGTGTGTAAACACCCCAAATTTTCCCTCACTTTTTCTCACACCATGGCTTGTGATCAGGTGAATCCAAGATCTGATCTGAGCCATCTCAATGGTCTTGAAGCATGCCAAGAAGGTCCATGAATGTTCTATGATCATAATATGCTCCCCAAAGTTCATAAAAGTCAAGAGATCACAAAGCATGGCAAAGGCATAGAGGCAGGTTGAAGATTTCCTACACATATGACCTAAAATTAGGGTTTTGGGTTTGAGGCCCTTAACCTCAATTATTTTGGTCATTCTTGTTTCTAATAGTCTCAATATGTTATAAGGAGCATGTGTACCAAATTTGATGAAGAAACTCATTGTGGAAGTCATCTGATCAACTGGTTACTTGTTGTGCAAGAAAAGTCAGAATCAGGGCATCTGAGTCCCCCAACAATGGAACCAAAGGATCATTTTCATCAATTTGAGTTCTATTATCTTTATTTGATTTTAGAAATGTTAGAAGTGCGCAATATTGAAGAATTTCAAGCCATTTGCAAACTTGCTATTTTTGGACATGACTTGTAATGGAAACTTTCCATTTTGAGAAAGATTTTCAACCTCCTCTTTCTTGATAAAAAATGCTTCAAATGAAAAACCCTTAAACATGAAAGTTGTAGATTGGATCTTCCTATTTTTAAAAAGTACAAGAACTCATCTTGATTCATCCTAGAACTCAAGATATGATCTTTCAAAGTTGGGAAAAATCCTATAATTTTCAAGTTCATGCCAAAGAGGGATTTTTGTAAAATCAAGTTTCAAGACTTCTAATGACCTCTAATTGGCCTCTAAGCTTCATTAAATGATAATGCAACACATTTAGATCAGATTTGAGCCTTGCATCACAAGTTTTAATGGCCAATTTCTCAAGAATGTACAAGGTTGTAAATGTGCAAAACCATTGCAATCTCACCACTCATTCACTTCTGATCACTCTAAACCATCCCATGGCCCTCCTTGAAGCTGACTGAGGAAAGACACCCCTTTAGATCACCTCTGACCCTAGCCCATACCTCCTAGTACACAATCTTGACTTTTTGTAAAACCTCTAATACCAATCAGCCTGTGCCACAACAACTCTCTGGCCAATCAACATTGTTTATGTGGACATCAAGGAGTTCATTACACAACACACACAAGCCCGAATCAAGCCCTAAGCTTAGATTGCCCAAAAATTCCATAAACCTTCATTCCTTTGAAACTCACTCCACATCCAACAAAAATCACTGATTCTTTCACCATTCATCTCAAAATCAATCATAGAACACAAAACACCCATTGCCATGGTCTGAAAGCTTCTCAAACAAGAACACGGTTTCTGAGTTATTGTAAACACCCCAAATTTGCCCTCACCCATTCACACCATGGCTTGTGATCATTTCATATGCATAAACCCAATCATACCATCTCATATCACATTTTTGATTCACTGCATAGGTTCTAAGTCATCTGCATCTAGGGTTTGTGATCTGAGCAATCCAAGGGCTTCTTGAGCCACTCCAAAGGCCATCAATCACTTCAAAGGGGTATATGTGTGTTCAAATATCATATTATATCCTCTCAAAGTCAAGAATGTCAAAGAATCACAAGAACTGAAAATGGTATGGAAGCAGAGCCAGGCTTGACTGTCCAGATGACCTAAAATTAGGGTTTTGGTTTCAGAGGCCATAACTCCAATTTTTTTGGTCATTCTTGTTTCTATTGGTCTCTATATTTTATAGGGAGTATGCATATCAATTTTCATGAAGAAATTCCATGGGGAAGTCATCTGATCAAGAGTTGACTTTTCAAGCAAGTCAGTGCAAAATCAGGGCATCTGAGGCCCCCAGTGACCCAACCAAAGGGCATTCTTCATCATTTTGATTGTATATGATCTTTATTTGATCATGGAAGATGTTGGAAGTTCACAAAATTCAAGAATTTCAAGTCTTTTGCAAGGTTGACTTTTTGGGCAGGTTTGACTTTTAATGAAATTGTCATTTTAGGCAACTTTTTCAACCTTTACTTTTTTATTCAAAAAAGCTTCAAATGGAAAAACTTTGGTCATGAAAGTTGTAGAATAGATCTTTCCCTTTTCAAAAAGTACAAGAACATGACCTAATTCATTTTGGATCAAAAGTTATGGCTTGTCAAAGTTGGCAAAAATCACTAAATTTCAAGTTATGCACCAAAGAAGGCAAAGTTGCAAATTCACTTCTCAAGGCAAATTGGGCTGTCAAATGCATTTCTAAACTTCACCATAGGATCATACAACACATAAAAATCAGAGTGGGCAAAGAGATCATTCACATTTGTGGCCTATGGAGCAAGACTTTTTCATGAAAAGCAAAGGCAAGGCAAGTTGCAAAACTCATCATAAGACACAACCCACTTGCTTGCTAGCCTGCTGAGCCACCCTAGGCCTCTCCCCTCATCATGTTGCGCAGGACACACTCCTTGTACTTGGCTAGAAAGTAGCCCATGCCTTCTTACACCAACTTTGACATTTTGGCAAAAGCACCCATACCAATCAATAAAGCACATGTCACTTCTTCTGACCAATGGCATTTGTTTATACAAAGAAAATGCAAGCCAAACACAATAAGAAGCAAGTCTGAAACACACAACAAGACAGCATTCTCATTTTCACTCTCATTTGCAAAAGCTTTCGAAAACCATCACACAGGCCACAAACACACAAACAAACTTCATAAACCAACTCAATACATCTTCCTGGTCACAAAGCACCTTTCAAAACAGCCTGAAACTCAAAGAATCAAAAACACGATTTCCTCACTTCACTGAACAGAACTTGCTCAATCTCACAAACCAGCCCTTTCAAACTCCAACCAAGCATTGCAAGCTTCTCAGGAGGTTCATTAGAGGCATTTTGGGTCAAAGGGCCAGCCAGAAAGTGTCAGAAATCAAAGCTCCATTTCAGGTGAGCTCAAGAACATTTTTTCCAGAAACATGTTTTTAAGTTCTTAAATGATTCTCTATGTTCCACTGATCATGCTGATATGTTTTGTTTCGAAAATGATTGAGTATTGAGTATGTATGTTGTTCCTGAAACTTTTTGACCTAAACCCCTTTTGATTCGATTCAGCCTGGATACGAAAAATAAATGCATTTTGTTTGTTGATTCGTGTTGTATGATGTTTGGGGATGGATTCTGGGCAGAAAGATTTTGTTTTAGATGCCTAGGGAGTGAGATTGAGATTCTCAGGGGAGAGTGTGGCCGGAGAAGATGACCGGAGGTCATTTCCGGCCACCTGAAAGTGATTAGTGCATTAATGAGGATTAGGGCTTGGTTTGAATTCTGAGCGTAGGATGGGTTGACTGGCATTGACTCCCGCGTGAATGAACGCACCAGATTTCACATTAAAACCCTAATCATAATTATTTAATTTAATTAAGTCAGATTAGGTTAATTGGGGAAGTTTGAATCTCAGCCCAAGGATCACGCGCGAAGTCTTTCCCTCCTTCTCCAGTTTGAATGCAGGCCATTGGATGCGCTGACTTTTCTTTTAATTCATTTTTATTCTCATTTTATTTCATTTAATTTGTACATTTATTTTAAAATAGCAAAAATTATTCAAAAATTCTGAAAATTTTTATGCACATTTTTATTAATTTTCAGAAACCAAAAACATTTTTATTTTTATTTTTTGCATTAAAAAATATTTTTAAATCATTTAAGAGTTTATTTTAATTAATTAATGAAAATTAATTAATTAAAAATACTTTTAGGTATTTAAAAATCACCAAAAAATTCATGAAACCTTCATAATCACTTAGAAACATTGTCCAACCCTCAAACCAAATTTCTTTTTTGATCTTGATGTCTTTTGAGAATTTTTCATGGAATTAAAATCATTTCAAGGCATTATTTTGATCCAAACTTCAAAAAATCATTTCTGCCTAACCATTGAGAGTTGGACTTTGATTCTTTTTGCATTGCATTTTGTTTAGCATGTAGTTTGTGAGATTAAATTGGCATGATTTGATCTTTCATTTTCAATTTGTTTGGTATTTTTCTTGTTAAGGTACCCTAAAACCCTAGAAAACTTAGAAAATTCATAACTTACATTAGGTTAAGAGTTGGAACCTCTCCTTTAGGCAGTGAGTTATGTCGCTCCCGATAAATGAAGCTAAGTCCAAATAAAGGTACAGACGCGAACGGTCGGCGAGAGGGACAATGAGAACACACAGCAGTGAACTCACTGGAGATGAATAGAGTCGCCAGCTAGGCATTTTTATCCCGGAGGAAAGGCAATGCTGCATAGACCTAGAAAGATATGGATAAGACGGTTGTGAACCAGAGAGACTGAGAAAGGGGGTTGGTTACAATCTGGGAAGGTATTAGCACCCAGATTGTCCGCCGTACTCGACGGGATCCACACTTGAAAGATTTGTGTTTTAAAGGGGTAGTGTCAGTGCAATTTGTGTGTAAAAGAGCTGGAAAACAAAATGTACAGGTGTCAGTGTAAGAGAAGTGCAATATATACAGTGTCAGTGCAGGAACAAGAATAAAATGCCCAAGATCATGAGGCCAAAGAATGAAGCTGGAAAGAGGGGGAATGTACAGAGACTTTTGTTCGATAACTGTTAAGTTATGCCTACGTATCCTCTCGTGCAATCAGGAAGTCAGAACACCGTAGTTCGACTCAAAGAGACTGAAAGATGAATTGACTTGTGAACTGCTTACTTGCCTATGCTCAAGTGTATGATCTGTCTGGCACATATGCTGACTGTCTTGCATTAGACGGAAGAAGAAAGTTCTTGTTTATGAGTGAGGGAGATGAGAAAAGAATCCCGGAGGAGACGATTATTGTTGTTCTTGAATTTTCATTCTTTTATTGCTTTTGAAAGTTTGTCATAAGTTAATGAGCTTAAGCCTAAACCAATGGACTTAGTGAACTCATCACATCTTCCCTCTGATTAGGGGTAATGAGAATACCTTAAGTGTGAAGTCAGATTCTCACACTTAATCACCTTTGATGTAGGGTTAAGATAATTAACCTACTTGTGATTATTTAGATGTTTTTGGTGTTTTTGTTTAGTGTTGAGTAATGAGGTTAAGCCATAATCAAGGATTAAACAGACTCATTACACCATCCTAAGAGAAGGATAATAGATGAGAATGTTTAAGCTGAGGAAAGCTCCTCAACTTAATCCATGATTAGGGATTAAACTCATGACAAAACAAGCCTTTGATTAAGTGGATTTTATTTAATGATATGATGAAGAAGTGATTTTTAGGGTTTGTAAGACAACTTGAGGGGGACTTGTCCATTAACACTAGGGTTAGTCCTTCTTAACCATTTAAGGAAGAATTAGAACCCTAATGCAAGGCCCAAGTTACAAGGGTAATGTCTTGATACTTATTAAGTGAATTGATTAAGAGATTTAAACACATTAAGGGTTTAACACTTAGGATTAAAGTTATACACTCCATCCTAAGAGAAGGATGCAGGCATAAGCTTAATCACAAAGCCTTAAAGCCTTTAGGGTTTAGTCCCTGATTATGAGATGAGAAGAGAAGACTCAAAGAGATGACACAAAGGTAAAATCTAAGAGGGGGGAACTAATCAAAACCCTAATCATTGTCATGCTTGGTTGTTCCTAAGGTTTGTGAGGTTTAACAAGAAAAATCTTCAATGGAACCACCAGGAAGCAGATGAACAGGATCAAGAGAAGCAAAGTGACTTGCTTCATTCAAGAAGTCAAGTCACTTGAAGGAAGAAAGTGAGAAGAAGAATAATGAGCAAGCTCAATCTCAAACACAAACAAAAATGCAGCAATGGATGCAAGAGAGATGAAAAGAAAAGTTATGAGAAGTGAAGGCAAATTCACTTCTCAACCTCACTTACCACCTGAAATGTTAGAAAAGAAATGCAATGCAATGCCAAATGAGGTGAAATGACATGATGAAAAACAAAACCAGAAGCATGTTGATGATGATAATGATGTTATGAGATGCTACAAGCATGAGGCAAGGCATGGAGATGTTCATACAAGATCATGGATGCAAATGATGCAAGTTAAGGAGCATGATCTTACATGAAAAGTTATGAAACATACATGGCAAACAAAATGGCAAATATGGGATGCAATGATCAAACATGCTTTCTATATGTCTTAAGATGTCAAATGAATCAAATGGGTGATTGAAATGTCATGGCAAGTCATGTTATGCAAGAGGAGGCAAGAGGGATGCAAAAGAAAGCCCAAATTAGGGTTTATGAAACAAACTTCAAACAAAACTCAAAATCAGAAGCAAGCCCTAAGATAAAAAATGGAAAATGCCACCCAAAGAAACCCTAAACCTATACTAAACCAAAGTCCAAAGGGGAAGTCTCAACTCTTAACCAATCTCAAGTTATGATTTTTCTAAGTTATTAGGGTTTTTAGGGCTCCTAAACAAAAGAAATGCCAAACAAATTGAAAAATGCAAGATCAAATCATGGCCATTTTATCTCAAAAACTACATGCTAAACTCAAAACAATGCAAAAAGAAACAATGTCCAACTCTTCCTAGATAGGCAGAAATGATTTTTTGAACTTATGATCAAAATAATGCACAAAAAATGATTTAATTCAATGGAAAATTCTCAAAATGCATCAAGATCCAAAAAGAAATTTGGTTTGAAGATTGGACAATGTTTCTAAATGTCTTTGAACATTTCATGAATTTTTTGGTGATTTTTAGATACTTAAAAGTATTTTTAATTAATTAATTTCCATTAATCAATTAAAAATAATCTTTTAAATATTTAAAAATACTTTTTTAATGATAAAAATAAAAATAAAAATATTTTTGTGTCATGAAAAATAATAAAACTCAGGAGAAAAAGTTTCATAATTTTTACACATTTTTTGCTATTTTAAATTAATTATGCAAATAAAAGGAAAAGAAAATGGAAATAAATAAAAAAGGAAAAGTAAACGAAAGGAGAGGCTGAGATTGCATCCTGGTTTGAAATGGTTGACTGGCGCCAGATCCAGTGGCTGTGGTTGATTCTGATTAAATTAATTTGATTATGGATTAATTAAATTAAACACGTGGATTAGGGCTAAGCAAACAGATCTGGACCACTCACTCACGCGCGAAGTCAACTGGTCAACCTAATCTAACGCCCCAGATTCAAATGACACTAATTACAGGATTAGGGCACAAATGACTTTCAGGTGGCCGGAGAAGACCTCCGGTCGTCTTCTCCGGCCAGCATCTCCCCTGAAAATCCCCAAAACCCTAAAAACCTAACTAAAACGAAATCTAAAAACTGGGAAATGATCCCCACTCACTCACGAACCAAACCCCCTAATCAAAACAAATTTATACTTCCTAACAAGGCTGAATCGAAGCAAGAAAGAATTAGGGCACGCAAGTTTCAGAGAGCAATTAAACTCTCATTTCAACACCATTTGCAAAACCAAAGACATATTCATGATCAGGAAGACTCAAAGAACAAGTTTAGAACAAAAGAAATGATTTCTGGAAAAATATTTCTTGAGCTACCTGAGATTCGAAGCTTTCACCCCAGCTACTGTCAGGCCTCCTTTCTTGGTGAAATCCACTCCTTATGACCTCCTGATGATGTTTGAATGCTTGGGAGAAGTTTATATTGGCTGGATGAAAAGTTTGATCAGCTTCTGCTCCAAGCTCAGTTGAGAATGTCAATGGTGATTCAGGCAGCTTCAGGCCAAGGTGAGAGGTTCTTTGTGGTCAGGGTGATGAATAAAGAAGGTCTATGGAGTTTGTTTTGATGTTTGTGAGCTGTGGTGAGAGTTTCGAAAGAAACTGCAACTTGAGGTGGAAATGGTGAAGTGGTGTTATGGCTTGTTTCAGGCCTGGTTCTTGGTTGCTTTGAGCTCAATGAAGCATGGTGAGTTGAGGTGTGGAAATAGTTTGGATGTTTGATGGCTGGGCAGAGAGATTCGAAGCAATTTGCAAAAGGGAGTGTTTTGGTGTATGTGATTGTGTGAAGAGTTTCAGCATGGCTTCTTGTTATATTTTGCTTGCCAAAGGATATTGTATTTTAATCCTATAGGTCAGATGATGTGACCTGGCCTATAGTGATTGGTAAGTTTGCTTTTGCTCAAAGTCCACCTTTTGTGTAAGAGAAGTATGGCTCATGATCTAGGCTAGTACAAGGCATGGTTCTGGTGCAGCATGGTGTGTGTGTGATGTTGGGAAGGTCCAGCAGCCAATGCATCAAGTGGAGAGAAGCATCATGATGGTTTTGCAAGTTGTCACCTTTTGAACTTCATGAAAAAAAAAGTCTTGTTACATGAACCATGAACATGTGATTTTGGTTCAATTCTGATTTTTGGGACATATGGAATGTTTGTATACTGGTTTGAAGTGAATTAGAAGTTACAATTGGCTTTGGTTCATGATTTTGCAAAATTCTCATTTGAAGCATGCCTTGAAAATCAATGATTTTTGCCAACTTTGTCACACCATAACTTTTGATCCAAGAAGAGTTTGATCATGTTCTTGTACTTTTTGAAAAGGGAAAGATGTAATCTACAACTTTCATGACCAAAGTTTTTCCATTTGAAGCATTTTTGGATCAAGAATCAAGGCTTGAAAAATGACCTAAAATGAAGCATTCTTGAAAAGTCAACTATGCCCAAAAAGTCAACATTTGCAAAAACTCCAAATTCTTGATTTTTGTGAACTTCAACCTTCTTCCATGATCAAATAAAGACCATATACACTCAAAATGATGAAGATCACCCATTGGTTGGGTCATTGGGGGCCTCAGATGCCCTGATTTTACACTGACTTGTCTGAAAAGTCAACCCTTGATCAGATGACTTCCCCATGGAATTTCTTCATGAAAATTGATATGCATACTCCCTATACCATATAGAGACCAATGGAAACAAGAATGACCAAAAAATTTGGAGTTATGGCCTCTGAAACCAAAACCCTAATTTTCAGGTCAACTGTGCAGTCAAACCTAGCTCTGCATCCATTCAAACCCTAGTTCTTGTGATTCTTTTGAAATTTTGACCTTGAGAGGATGTAATATGATAGATGAACACACATGGATCCATTTGAAGTGATTGGTGGCCTTTGGAGTGGCTCAAGAAGCTCTTGGATTGCTCAGATCACAAACCCTAGGTGCAGATGCCTTAGAACCAATGCAGTGACTCAAAATTGAGATATGAGATGATATGATTGTGTTTATGCATATGAAATAATCACAAGCCATGGTGTGAATGGGTGAGGGCAAATTTGGGGTGTTTACAGCTGCCCCTATTCAAACATGAGTTAGCTGTGCAGGTTGTAAGCAACGGCTTAACAGGCAAACAAGATAACTTGTGGTTGAATACCAAAGACAGTCCAAAATTTGCACTCACGGAATGAAGAAGAAAAAGGATATAGATTGTAAAAGGAAAATAAAGTATATTGTAAAGTGTGGGCGACGGAGGACGACCGTCGAGCAGAGGACGACTGCTGGGTAAAGAGCAATGACGGGGACGGCCGACATGCTGAGAAAAGTGCGGAAAATAAAGCAATGACGGGGACGGCCGAC
Organism: Lathyrus aphaca; assembly: GCA_963966055.1. Lineage (NCBI taxonomy): Eukaryota > Viridiplantae > Streptophyta > Magnoliopsida > Fabales > Fabaceae > Lathyrus > Lathyrus aphaca. The sequence continues at coordinate 354,777,358 of OZ014521.1, read as the reverse complement.
TAGCTGGGAAAAAAGGTAAAGCCAAGACGGGGACGGCCGACTAGCTGGGAAAAAGGGTAAAGCCAAGACGGGGACGGCCGACTAGCTGGGGAAAATCAAATTATGATGGGGACGGCCATCGGGATAAAGCTGTAAAATTTTCTGGGAGTTAATGAAACATGACGGGGACGGCCATCAAGTTCACAAAGGTAAAGCAACCAACGATGGGGACGGCCATCGGGCTTAAAGAAAAGGAAAAGGGACCACGACGGGGACGGCCATCGGGTTAAAGAATAAATGAAATAAACAGATGATGGGGTACGGCCATCAAAGGTGAAGGACGATCTCCCAGCAGGGTACGGCTGCTCTGTTGGGAATAGAAGAAATATGATGGGGACGGCCATCAAAGGTGGAGGACGACCACCTAGCAGGGGACGGCTGCTAAAATCAACGATGGGGACGGCCATCGGATGAGCATGATGGAGGACGACCATCAAGAAGTGGAGGACGACCACTCAGCAGGGTACGGCTGCTCTCAGGGCTTATCACGACATAGGACGAATGTCAGACAACCAAAATCAACAATGGGGACGGCCATTGGATAGAATGATGAAGAACGATCATCAAAGGGGTGGAGGACGACCACCTAGCAGGGGACGGCTGCTAAAATCAACGATGGGGACGGCCATCGGATGAGCATGATGGAGGACGACCATCAAGAAGTGGAGGACGACCACTCAGCAGGGTACGGCTGCTCTCAGGTTTATCATGGCACAGGACGAGTGTCAGATAAAAAGGGAAATTTGTTTGCGATCTACTGGGGAATAGTAAACACGGACGAGTGTTCACATCAAAGGGTATGAGTGTTTAGATGTTGTATATAGATCAAAGATGCGGACGAGCATCCCTAAGACTACGATACGGACGAGTATCGGGTAGAAACAAACTGACACATGCTCAGAGGTGATGATACGGACGAGTATCAACTGGTTAACAAAGAACACGGACGAGTATCAAATTTGAAAGGACCCTTCTGGGGAATAGTAGACACAGACAAGTATCTATATTCAAGAAGACACAAGTGTTTGACACGGTGTGTGAATTAAAGATGCGGACGAACATCCTTAAGACTATGATACGGACGAGTATCATGTAGAAACAAACACTAGACGCAATGTTCTGAGATGATGGTACGGACGAGTACCAACTGGTTAACAGAGAACATGGACCAATGTCGAATCTGAGGGGATATAAAAGGTATATACAAGATACGGACGAGTATCTGAGTAGTATGAGTAGTTAACTGCTGGGGAGTGGGACACGGACGAGTGTCAAAAAGGAGAAGAGTGTAATATGAACAAGTATCTGATACACAAAGTCTAGGCGACTGCGCTGGGGATATGACACGGACGAGTGCCAAGAAAGTGTATATAAGTATATGTGCGTACAAAGAGGATGTCTTTGGCTTTCTGCTGGGATATAACACGGACGGGTGTCAAAAGGAGTATATACTAGTGTTTGTGATTTGTGAGGCAACTGCTTTTGCTGGGAACTCTGGTGGGGATTTTTCTTCCGTACGTTGATGAACTGTAATCATTCACAGGTGTTGATTCAGAACATGGCTTATGATTATGCTATGCGTTGGATTTTTGCCGTAATGCTCCGTGTTAGACGGAATGCTACGCTTTGTGGGTGAATATGATGCGAATGCCATGATTATGCAAAGATACCAAAACCGGGATTCGGATCCCGTTGCTGCGAAGATCTTTGATCGATCTGCTGAAACAGGCATCCCAGCTGGGGATGAGATCACTGGTAGATCCGTCATGAGGTGATGTCTGCTTGGGGATATGGGTCTTTGATAGACCTATCCTAATAAATGAGAGGCCCAGCTGGGGTTTGTAGAAGCTTTCTTTACTCTGTTGTGATCCTTCATGCGCTGCTCTTCTGGACAGAGGCTGGAGCTCTGTGGGGAGATGATTCCCTGATTTTGTACTCGGCTGAGGGAGAGATGGCAACTCGGCTGGGGAGAAAGAGAGATCATTGACTCTGTCGGGAATGCAGGCGCCTTCCGTGATGTCTAGCAACTCTGATGGAGATAGGTAGTAAATGGAAACTCCACTGCGGAAGTTATGAGAGGCAACTCAGCTGGGGAGAAAGCCCCTTGAGTGCTAAGGCTGTTTGTTGACCTGCCAACTTGCTGGGATGTAACTTGCATGCCCCAGGTTGCGTTCTGGATACCTGCAATCCTGCAAAGATAAGGAAACACACAAAAGGTCCCGAGGTATCCTTTACTGGATTCCGTCATAGGAGTTAAGCATTCTCAAGAGTAAGTATATTCCCTGCAAGCATGTGTTTCTATTCTTTAGTGAAAAACATCTGTACTTATGCAATTAGTTTCAGAGACATCAGACACTCTTTGCAAACGAAATATGACTGAAAAATCAGATTTTATTAATTCTTGTGCCTTGAATTGGCAAGATACAGTCAAGGAAACAAATCTCCTAAAATAAGGAGATTGTTACAAATTGAGAAACAAAAGTGCTGGCGATGTTGACGACACTTTCAAAGGAGCTTCCTCTTCTGCTATGACTCGTATGACAATGACGTTCTTCTCGCCTTGCTTTCTGAAGAAGGCTGATTCTGATTGAAGCTTGATCCTTTTGAAGCTCTCCGAGTTGCAAGTGATACAGACGAATTCAGAATGCAGTTGTTCGTTTATTCCCTTATTTTGCATGGATCGCCCTTTCGGGTTTTCGATCCATCGGGATACCCATTTTTGCCTGAGTTGTCCAATGCGGCTTTTCAACTCAGCGGGTGTACATTTTTATTTATTTTCCCTTATTTTTGCCCGAGTCTTTTATTCTGTTTTTGACTCGCCGGGATGCCCTATTTTTGCCTGAACTTACATTCTGTTTTTATGTCCAGCGGGTCATTTTTATGCGAAGTATTTTTTAACTGCATCTGAATTCACAGGGGACGGGAACTCTTCACCATCCATGGTGCTGAGCATCAGTGCTCCACCAGAGAAAACTTTCTTTACCACGAATGGTCCTTCATAATTTGGAGTCCATTTGCCCCTGTGGTCTGTATGAGGAGGGAGGATTCTTTTCAGCACAAGATCTCCTACTTGGTACTCTCGGTGCCTGACTTTCTGATCGAAGGCTCTCTTCATTCTCTTCTGATATAGCTGTCCATGACAGATTGCAGCCAATCTTTTCTCTTCGATCAGGCTCAGTTGTTCGTATCGGGCCCGAACCCATTCTGCTTCGTTCAGTTTAACATCCATTAGTACCCGTAGAGAGGGTAATTCAACTTCAACAGGTAGGACGGCTTCCATACCATACACAAGCTGATACGGTGTTGCCCCAGTGGATGTTCTGATTGACGTGCGGTACTCATGCAAGGCGAATGGTAGCATTTCATGCCAGTCTTTGTAAGTGACTACCATCTTCTGCACAATCTTCTTGATATTCTTATTTGCTGCCTCAACAGCGCCGTTCATCTTTGGCCTGTAAGGAGAAGAATTGTGATGTTGGATCTTGAAGTCCCGACATAGCTCTGCCATCATTTTGTTGTTTAAGTTGGAACCATTATCAGTAATGATTCGCTCGGGCACTCCGTATCGACAGATGATATCTCTTTTCAGAAATCTGGCTACCACTTGTCTCGTGACGTTTGCATATGAGGCTGCTTCAACCCACTTGTTGAAATAGTCAATGGCGACCAGGATGAATCTGTGGCCGTTTGAAGCAGTCGGTTCAATCTTGCCAATCATATCAATGCCCCACATGGCGAAGGGCCAGGGTGAAGACATTATGTTCAAAGGATTGGGAGGCACATGCACTTTATCCGCATAAATCTGGCATTTATGGCATTTTCTGGCGTAGGCACAACAGTCTGCATCCATTGTGATCCAATAATAGCCTGATCTTAACAACTTCTTAGCCATGGCATGCCCTCCGGCATGGGTACCAAACGATCCTTCGTGCACTTCATGCATCAGCAAACCTGCTTCCGTCTTGTCAAAACATCTGAGGAGTACCATATCAAAGTTCCTCTTGTATAAAGACCCATCAGCATTCAGGAAGAAACTACCAGCTAGCCTTCTTAATGTCTTCTTATCATTGGAAGTTGCCCCAGGTGGGTATGTTTGATCCCCCAAGAAGCATTTAATGTCGTGGAACCAAGGCTTATCATCTTTGACACCTTCTGCCGCAAATACATATGCTGGTCTATCAAGTCTCGACACTGAAATCTGAGGTACAAAGTTAGCAGCTTGAACTTTGATCATGGATGAAATGGTAGCAAGAGCATCTGCAAATTGATTCTCGTCCCGAGGGATATACTCAAGCTTGACTGTTGTGAAGAAAGTCAATAATCTTCTTGTATAGTCCCTGTAAGGTATCAGATGATCCTGGTGGGTGTACCATTTTCCGTTGGTTTGATTAACTACCAGAGCTGAATCTCCGAATACGGTTAATGTCTTGATCCTGAGGTCGATGGCTTCCTCAAGACCCATAATGCAAGCTTCGTATTCAGCTTCGTTGTTAGTGCAGTTGAAAGTGAGTTTTGCCGAGAAAGGCATGTGAACTCCTTTGGGTGTGATGAGTACTGCACCAACACCACGACCATTCATGTTAACAGCCCCATCAAACATCATAGTCCATTCTTCTTCCGGGTCAGGCCCTTCAGTGTGAATAGGCTCTTCATAATCTTTTGCTTTAATGAACATGATGTCTTCATCAGGGAAGTCAAATCTCATAGGCTGGTAGTCATCAATGGGTTGCTCAGCAAGATATTCAGACAATACACTGCCCTTGATGGCTTTCTGAGAAGTGTACTGGATGTCGTATTCTGTAAGAATCATTTGCCATCTCGCAACCCGTCCGGTAAGGGCTGGCTTCTCGAAAATATACTTGACTGGGTCCATCTTTGAGATCAATAAAGTGGTATGGGTCAACATATACTGTCTTAGTCGGCGAGCAGCCCACGCTAAAGCACAGCAAGTCTTCTCGAGCAGTAAATAACGCTGTTCACAGTCGGTAAACTTTTTGCTTAGGTAGTATATTGCGTACTCTTTTCGACCAGACTCGTCATGCTGGCCCAGCACACACCCCATTGACTCTTCTAATACTGTCAAGTACATTATCAGAGGTCTTCCTTCAACTGGTGGCATAAGGATTGGAGGTTCTTGCAGATATTCCTTGATCTTGTCAAAAGCCTTCTGGCAGTCTTCGTTCCACCTGACCGTCTGTTCTTTTCTTAATAGCTTGAACAAGGGTTCACAGGTTGCTGTCAGGTGAGATATGAACCTTGAAATGTAGTTCAATCGACCTAAGAACCCTCGAACTTCTTTCTCTGTTTTCGGTGCAGGCATCTCTTGGATGGCTTTGACTTTATCAGGGTCAACTTCAATCCCTTTCTCGCTTACAATAAAACCCAGCAGCTTACCAGATCGCACCCCGAATGTGCATTTGTTGGGGTTCAACTTCAGTTGGTACTTCCTCAGACGTTTGAACAATTTGAGCAGATTTACCAGATGTTCTTCTTCAGTAAGGGATTTGGCAATCATGTCATCCACATAACACTCTATTTCTTTATGGATCATATCGTGGAATAATATTACCATAGCCCGCTGATATGTGGCACCAGCGTTCTTCAGTCCGAATGGCATCACTTTGTAACAGAACGTGCCCCAGGGTGTGATGAATGTTGTCTTCTCCATGTCTTCAGGTGACATTTTAATCTGATTATATCCTGAAAATCCGTCCATGAAGGAGAATACCGAGAACTGAGCCGTGTTATCCACCAATACATCAATGTGAGGTAAAGGGAAATCATCTTTCGGGCTAGCTCTGTTCAGATCCCGGTAGTCAACACACATCCTTACTTTGCCGTCCTTCTTAGGAACAGGCACAATATTAGCAACCCACGGCGGATAGCTAGTCACAGCAAGGAACCCAGCGTCCCATTGCTTTTGTACCTCTTCTTTGATTTTCATTGCCATATCTGGGCGAGTGCGGCGCAACTTCTGTTTAACTGGTGGGCATTCTTCCCTCAAAGGCAGCTTGTGCACAACTATATCGGTGTCCAACCCTGGCATATCCTGGTAAGACCAAGCAAACACATCCACATACTCTTGAAGCAGGTCTATCAGTCGTCTCTTCACCGAGTCTTGCAGGCAGGCCCCGATTCTAACCTCTTTCACGTCTTCATCTGTACCAAGATTGATCACTTCAACCTCCTCCTGGTGAGGAGTAATAATCTTTTCCTCTTGTCTTAACAACCTGGCTAGCTCTTCAGGAAGCTCATATTCTTCTTCAACCCCTTCATCAGCTTGATTGATCGGATTGTCAAAGTCATACGATGTCATAGCCGTGCTGTTGTCGGTGCTGTCTGGAAGGCACTCTCTGCAAGGGTTCAATTTGTTCATTTTAGTGATTTGATTTTAATCTTTATTTAGAAAAGTGAAATGAAGTTGTCATTTTGAAAACACCGCCATTTATTTTTTGTACAAAAAGAAAAAAATGGAAAAACAGTGAACGAAAAGAAAAAGACTCGTTTGCAAAAAGATGTCTGATATTTCATTAATTGATCTTATTTGCACAAAAAGTACAGATGGCCCGATTACAAAATGAGTCTTGTCATCTTGGGCAAGATGCAAGACTTTGATGCATGCTATAAAAATACAGGAAATAATAATTACTCTGCATGAGTAACTCTTATAATTTCCTGGGAAGACCAGTTCGAGATACTGCTCCCCGGGATCTTTGGACGAATCCAGCTTTCCAGGTTGCGTTCCTCTTCCAGCTCATCTTCCAGACAGTTGATAGCATCAGGGGTAAGCATCCCCCCACTCACAAAGTTGGGCTCTTTCGCAGCCGCTGTTTGACCTTGTTGAGTTGGTTTGTAACCCAACCCAAATCTGTCTTCTTTCTTCTCCACCGATAACAGTTTGCCCCAGCCTTGGGCAGTTCCTTCCTCAACAACCTTCCGGGCTTGTTGGTATGATGATATTGGAGTACCAGATACAGCAGATGTCTCATTCACATTCAAGGCTTCAAACCCCTGGCTCATTGTTTCATGGATCTCCCCATCCATCTCAATGTACTTATAGGTTGCCAGGTGGCTGACAAAAATGTCCTCCTCTCCGCAGATTGTAACGATTTGACCCTCCCACTCATATTTTAACTTCTGGTGAAGGGTGGAGGTCACGGCGCCAGCGGCGTGAATCCATGGCCTACCCAATAAGCAGCTGTAGGCGGGCTGTATATCCATCACGTAGAAGATAGTTGTGAAAGTCTGCGGGCCAATCGTTACGGGCAGCTCAATCTCCCCCAGAACCGATCTCTTTGAGCCATCAAAAGCTCTTACCACCAGGTTGCTGGGTCTCAATGCCAATCCGTCATATTCTAGCTTCACCAGGGCCTTCTTAGGTAAGACATTGAGGGATGACCCCGTGTCTACCAGCACATGGGAAAGGACAGCACCTTTGCATTCCATGGTTATGTGCAAGGCTTTGTTGTGGTTGCGGCCTTCCGTTGTCAAGTCAGTATTGGTGAACCCTAGTCCGTGACTAGCATTAACATTTCCCACTACTGCTTCCAGCTGATTGACAGTGATCTCTTCAGGCACGTAAGCTGCGTGCAAGACTTTGAGTAATGCATTCCGATGGGCTTCGGAGCACATAAGCAATGATAGGATTGAGATCTTGGAAGGCGTCTGATGAAGCTGATCCACTATTTTATAATCACTCTTTTTGATGATTCGCATGAATTCATCAACCTCTTGATCGAATGGTGTCTTCAAGGCTTCCTTAACAGCTTGATCTTCCTGCACAGGGCTCTTCCCTTTTGCCTTGGCAGCAGCTTCTGCTTCGGCTGTGGGTCTCTGAATTTGTGGAGCGAAAAGACGTCCGCTTCGAGTGAAGCCTCCGCCTCCGCCCACATTATCAATTTGTAGTGCAGGGGTTGATGATTCAAAAGTGATTCTTTGTCCTTCACAGTACAAGTCAGAGCCGTAATGCCAGGGGATGGCATTACTGCTTTCATAAGGTACGGGTCCAGGCATCGTGATGGTGACCGGACTGATTGCGGCTGTTGAAGGAATTGTAATAGTCTGAGGATCATAATAGATTGTCACTGGTGCCCTGATGGGAGCAGCACTTTCTGAATTGTAAGCGGAGTTATTTTCAGGATCGTAGAATATGGTGACAGTTGAGACATCTTCATGATTTGTTGCTGGTGTTGTGGGAGACAATGCTGGAAGGATGGATGTTGTTGTTGTAGGAGGTTCAAAATGGAGTGATGCTGAAGTTGTAGCAGGAAGATTTGTTGAAAACTGATCAGTTGAGATAATAGATGAAGTACTTGTTGATGAAACCGAAGAATTGTCAGGAACAATGGTTGTTGCAGTTGTAGGAGGTTCTGAGACCGTTGCTGATGAGATTGCTGGATTTGTTGGAAATGATGTGGTGATCTGAAGCTGGCCACTCTGAATAAGGCTGTCTATGCCATTCCTCAAATTATCGCACCCATTTACAGAGATATTGCAGTAAGCACAACCCAACTCACACCCCGGGGACATTTGACATTCTAAGAGCTGAGCTTTGATTTCCACCAACGGTGTCCTGATCTGACCCACACTGGTTATTAAATAAGACGGTTTGTCTTCTTCAATAGCGTTAATTCTAGGACCACCGTGGTTTGGCATCGGGTTCTTACTGACATTGGGTGGTGGTGCGAAATTCAGAGCTTTTGAGTCTACCAGGTCTTGTACCTTCATATGCAGGGCTCTGCACTTTTCTGTACTGTGGCCAGGTGCGTTTGAATGAAAAGCACACCTAGCATTGGAGTCATAGTTCCTGGGTAGACTGTTGGGATCTGGAGGTGCCAGCGTCCTTAGCTCAACTAGGTTGAGTTTCAGGAGTTGTGGCAGCAGGGTAGCATATGGCATAGGGATCGGATCGATCACCCTGTTAGCTTGAGATGGCCTCTGTTGGAATGGCCTTTGTTGACTGTTGTTGTTGGTGCTGCGGTTGTTGTAATTCCTTGGAGGATACTGATTTTGCTGATGGTACTGAGGTTGTTGCTGATAGTTTTGCTGCGGAGGTTGATAAACCGGCTGAGGATGAGCTGAAGCAGGAATGGTGACTGCTGCTATTGACCTTTGAACATATTGGGGCCTGCCCCTGTTTGAATGGATGGCATTGGTCTCGCCAGTTCTTCTCGGGCCTGCAAAAGGCCTTCTTGTACTATTGGACGAGCTTGCACCGTTGTCCGAGATCTTTCCCATTTTTAACAAGCTTTCAATTCTCTCCCCGGCTATGACAACATCTGCAAAGCTAGTGGAAGAGAAAGCAGCCAACCTGTCAATATAAGTTCCCTGAAGGGTGTTCATAAACATATCTGCCATTTCCCTTTCAGACATAGGTGGTTGAACAGCAGCAGCCAGTTGCCTCCATCTCTGTGCATATTCTCGGAAACTTTCCCTTGACGACTGTGACATTCCCATTAGGAGAGTCCTGTTGGGTTCCATATCTAAGTTGTACTGATACTGTCTGATGAAGGCCTCTGCCAGGTCCTTCCAGCATCTGATAGTCGCCCTTGTCAAGTGAGAGTACCATTCTCTTGACGCTCCAGTTAAGCTATCCTCGAAATAGAACATCCAGAGCTTCTCATCCATTGTATAGGCCTTCAGCCTCCCCAGAAATGATTGTAAATGAGTCCGGGGGCATGAAGTCCCGTTGTATTTTTCAAAGCAAGGAGGCTTGAACTTATGGGGGATCCTGACCCCGTCTACCAAGCCCATGTCCATGACATCGAAGCCCAAAGAGTTTTGAGATTCTAAGGACCTCAACTTTTCAGCTATCTCATCCAATCTCCTATCATAAGCTTCTTCCCCAGCGCCCATTACTGTGAATTGGTCCTCCTGAGGATCTTCTTGAAGTACCCTAGCTGCGGTGGCAGTCCCTTGAACATTTGCTGGAATATTGACCTCAGGATGGAGGTGTGGTCCAAATACCGGAGGGTTGACATGAGGTTGTACCCTTTCATTGTTACTGGTACCGGCAGTCCCTATATGTGGATCCTCTTGATTTTGCCTTTCCACCATGGCCCTCAATCTTTCCTGGCTCTGAGCCATGTTGTTCATAACTTCCATAAACTGAGTCATTTGATTCCTCATTTCTAGCCTTTCATTTGCCATTTGATTTCTGACCTCAGTAAGGTCCTGCTGCATCTGATCCATTTGAATTCCCGGAAGGTTGTTTCGGGTTGGATAACGGTGCGGACGGTTGAGGGGAAAAACTCGGCGCCTAGCAATAGTTCCTGATGCATCACAACAGAGGTTAGCAACAACAAAACAAAAACCTACAAAACAAACAAAGGGTTAGCATGCAATGCAGTTATGCTTATTTGTTCTCAAGGTATCCGGTTTGGCATTCAGTTTTGACCCTTCCAGACCCTTGAAGATGCTGTTGTTGTTGCTTGAAGAAAACTCAGATGAAGCAAACTAACACAAATATATTACAGAAGGTGAAATAATACAACTTGTTCATTTTACAACACAAGCCCTCTAAGGGGTCAAAATACAGTACGAGAAAATAAAAGTACATGGAAAGAAAGCAACAACAAACAAATGGTCAAACACCAAGACCAAACTCATCCTCACGAACTTCCTTGAGAAGTGCTTCGGTCACAGGATCAGCCGGACGCTCCGTGAGATTCCTGATGAGGAGATTCCGGGTCGTAACAGCTGCTGTTAGCTTCTTGTGCTGAGTTTGGTCCTTTGACCTCTTCACCCCTGCTTTGATCTTCAGCTCTGATACCTCTCTCTGGGCTGCTGCCAGGGCTTCTTGCTGTTCTTTTGCACTAGCTTCCAGTTGCTCCATCTTGTCTTGAACTCTCTTGTCTTCCAGGGTACGAGCCTCGGTGATCCTGACCCACCGGGCTTGACTCTCCTTCAAATACAAGTCTGTTCTTGCTCTCTGGAACTGGGCTTCCTTGCAAGCATTCTTCAGAATTTGTTCTCCAGCCTTTGACTTTTTAATGTAATCCCCAGACTTCTCAATCTTAATCAAATGCTCTACTCTTAATTTCTCCAACCTCTCAATCTCCCTCATGCCTTCACTCCTCTCCCGGAGGGTCTTCTGCAAGGCCTGGGTTAGCTTCTCATTTCTTTCTTTCAAGCTCTCAAATTCTTCCAAACTGATAGTGGCAGGGGGTGGTGCTGAAGATGACTCAGGCATGTCTTCTATGGTAAAGGGCATCCCAGAGAATTGGGCCCTGGCACGGGACCACTCATAATATTGTGCTGATGCCACATTATTGCACTTCCCCAGAATAGTTATTCCCTTGGTTTGAACATTATCCCAGGCCCAGGCTGCCTGCCTAACAATAGCCAGACTAATCTTGTTTTCACAATAAAGAGTCTCAACCAAATCCTGTGCCCTAGGGGTATGGACCAGTGCATAGCCCAGTTGCCTTCTGAACAGCAGAGGATTGTAATTGATACTACCCTTAACTCCTATCAAAGGCACATTGGGAAAATGCCCACAGCTGGTGATGATATCCCTGCCCTTGGTGCTTTGAGTGCACCATCTGATATCTGCTGAAGTTAGAGCGGTGAGTCTCTTAGCCCAGTTGCTCTGCTGATGAGGATTTAGAAAGGCATCTGTCCTGGGTAGATGCTTGAGAAGCCAAGTGTGGAACAATGGAGCACAACACCTCACTAACCTCCCCCTCTGCTTTTCATTCCTCTGATGCACTGAATAGTAAAGATCCCCCAATAAAGTTGGCACTGGGTTCTTCAGGATGAACAGATGGATTGCATTCTTGCTAATGAATCGAGGCTCATCTGCAAACAATACAATTCCATATATGCTCAAGGCCAGTAAAGCACAAACAGCTTTCCACTCTCCTAGAGAAGCTTTCAGGGTAGCTTGAGAGATCAAGAAATCCAGATGGAAGCCAGGGATTCCAGCTTTAGAGGTCATATGCTGCTCAATCAGGACAGGTTCCAGATGCAAAGCCTTTGCTACTTCTCCATTAGCAGGAAAGACCATCTCAGGGTTGAATGGGATTCCACCTTTGATGGGCAAACCAACCAATGATGAGTATTCTTCTAATAGAGGGCCCAACTGAAAGTCTTGGAAAGTGAAACATCTTAGTGGGGGATCATAGAACTGAATGCAGGTGTGGATCAGGCTTCTCTGTGATGGGTCCAGATCCATAACCATATCAAGTATATCTCCATAACTTTCCCTGAACAATGGTATGTGATCTGGAGTGATCAGGGTTTGAATCCTCCTAATGTCTGAGAATCTGGCTGGAAGAAGTGATAGGTGATGTTGCTCTTTTTAGGAGCCATGATGCTGAGACTGAGTAGAGACAGGTGCTGATGATAATACTGAAGAAGTGAGCCACTGACTGGCTGGTGCAGGTGGTAACTGAAGCAGATAGCTGATGAAGATAGGTCAGTACTGAAGATGGGGCCAAAACCAAAACCAGATGAAAATGGATACCCTGAAACACAAATAAGCAAATGTCAATATGATGCAATGATTATGTATGCAAATGAAATGCAAGGGTTTGTGACTGAGCTGGATCTGATCAAAACTCTGATATAAGTCCAAGTGTGCTCAAGAATTCCAGATGGAGGTCTATAAATCCAGTAACCAAGGTGGGGGACTCAAATAAAGAGCCACATGTCCAGGGTTTTAGAATCACAAGAACTGTCCAAATTGAAGTATTCTTAAACAATCAAAGTAACAAGGTATTCTGAGGTCAGGGTACCTGCAAACCTGTAAACAGCCCAACCCCCTCACAGGTGGTGTTCTAAAACAAGGATCCTCAGACTTGGATCAGTTATGAGAAGTGTAAACACTTCTAACCCGGAGGTACAGTGTTTACAATAACCATAAAAGTTCCTCCTCTAATTCTCCTTAGTTTCTGAAGGTCACTACTAAAAGGTCATCCAGACTTAGCAGGCTTCCCAGATAGCCCTAGCATTGCAGGAAATCTGCAACACAGAGTTCTCAAGAAGAAACCCATATCTGAACCGTGTTTCATATTCCCGCACCAGACCGAAATGGAATGGGAAAGAATATGATTCACTCTAGCCTAGGTGTCACTCAGGTCCCAGGTATAGGACCTTAACTCTCAATGAATCACCCACCCACCAAAACAAAGACCAGATCCAGCCAGCAACATGACAGTATGATAAATGAAAAAAACAGTAAAGAAAGCAATAAATAAAGCTGTACAGAAAGCAGTAAATAAAGCAAATATACACATACAAATAGCACATAAATAAATCAAATAGCGCTAGGAGGAACCCACAAAAAGAACCAGAAGCCCTGGTTGCAATATAAGGTTCCCCAGCAGAGTCGCCAAGCTGTCGCTCCCGATAAATGAAGCTAAGTCCAAATAAAGGTACAGACGCGAACGGTCGGCGAGAGGGACAATGAGAACACACAGCAGTGAACTCACTGGAGATGAATAGAGTCGCCAGCTAGGCATTTTTATCCCGGAGGAAAGGCAATGCTGCATAGACCTAGAAAGATATGGATAAGACGGTTGCGAACCAGAGAGACTGAGAAAGGGGGTTGGTTACAATCTGGGAAGGTATTAGCACCCAGATTGTCCGCCGTACTCGACGGGATCCACGCTTGAAAGATTTGTGTTTTAAAGGGGTAGTGTCAGTGCAATTTGTGTGTAAAAGAGCTGGAAAACAAAATGTACAGGTGTCAGTGTAAGAGAAGTGCAATATATACAGTGTCAGTGCAGGAACAAGAATAAAATGCCCAAGATCATGAGGCCAAAGAATGAAGCTGGAAAGAGGGGGAATGTACATAGACTTTTGTTCTATAACTGTTAAGTTATGCCTACGTATCCTCTCGTGCAATGAGGAAGTCAGAACACCGTAGTTCGACTCAAAGAGACTGAAAGATGAATTGACTTGTGAACTGCTTACTTGCCTATGCTCAAGTGTATGATCTGTCTGGCACAGATGCTGACTGTCTTGCATTAGACGGAAGAAGCAAGTTCTCGTTTATGAGTGAGGGAGATGAGAAAAGAATCCCGGAGGAGACGATTATTGTTGTTCTTGAATTTTCAGTCTTTTATTGCTTTTGAAAGTTTGTCATAAGTTAATGAGCTTAAGCCTAAACCAATGGACTTAGTGAACTCATCACATCTTCCCTCTGATTAGGGGTAATGAGAATACCTTAAGTGTGAAGTCAGATTCTCACACTTAATCACCTTTGATGTAGGGTTAAGATCATTAACCTACTTGTGATTATTTAGATGTTTTTGGTGTTTTTGTTTAGTGTTGAGTAATGAGATTAAGCCATAATCAAGGATTAAACAGACTCATTACACCATCCTAAGAGAAGGATAATAGATGAGAATGTTTAAGCTGAGGAAAGCTCCTCAACTTAATCCATGATTAGGGATTAAACTCATGACAAAACAAGCCTTTGATTAAGTGGATTTTATTTAATGATATGATGAAGAAGTGATTTTTAGGGTTTGTAAGACAACTTGAGGGGGACTTGTCCATTAACACTAGGGTTAGTCCTTCTTAACCATTTAAGGAAGAATTAGAACCCTAATGCAAGGCCCAAGTTACAAGGGTAATGTCTTGATACTTATTAAGTGAATTGATTAAGAGATTTAAACACATTAAGGGTTTAACACTTAGGATTAAAGTTATACACTCCATCCTAAGAGAAGGATGCAGGCATAAGCTTAATCACAAAGCCTTAAAGCCTTTAGGGTTTAGTCCCTGATTATGAGATGAGAAGAGAAGACTCAAAGAGATGACACAAAGGTAAAATCTAAGAGGGGGGAACTAATCAAAACCCTAATCATTGTCATGCTTGGTTGTTCCTAAGGTTTGTGAGGTTTAACAAGAAAGATCTTCAATGGAACCACCAGGAAGCAGATGAACAGGATCAAGAGAAGCAAAGTGACTTGCTTCATTCAAGAAGTCAAGTCACTTGAAGGAAGAAAGTGAGAAGAAGAAGAATGAGCAAGCTCAATCTCAAACACAAACAAAAATGCAGCAATGGATGCAAGAGAGATGAAAAGAAAAGTTATGAGAAGTGAAGGCAAATTCACTTCTCAACCTCACTTACCACCTGAAATGTTAGAAAAGAAATGCAATGCAATGCCAAATGAGGTGAAATGACATGATGAAAAACAAAACCAGAAGCATGTTGATGATGATAATGATGTTATGAGATGCTACAAGCATGAGGCAAGGCATGGAGATGTTCATACAAGATCATGGATGCAAATGATGCAAGTTAAGGAGCATGATCTTACATGAAAAGTTATGAAACATACATGGCAAACAAAATGGCAAATATGGGATGCAATGATCAAACATGCTTTCTATATGTCTTAAGATGTCAAATGAATCAAATGGGTGATTGAAATGTCATGGCAAGTCATTTTATGCAAGAGGAGGCAAGAGGGATGCAAAAGAAAGCCCAAATTAGGGTTTATGAAACAAACATCAAACAAAACTCAAAATCAGAAGCAATCCCTAAGATAAAAAATGGAAAATGCCACCCAAAGAAACCCTAAACCTATACTAAACCAAAGTCCAAAGGGGAAGTCTCAACTCTTAACCAATCTCAAGTTATGATTTTTCTAAGTTATTAGGGTTTTTAGGGCTCCTAAACAAAAGAAATGCCAAACAAATTGAAAAATGCAAGATCAAATCATGGCCATTTTATCTCAAAAACTACATGCTAAACTCAAAACAATGCAAAAAGAAACAATGTCCAACTCTTCCTAGATAGGCAGAAATGATTTTTTGAACTTATGATCAAAATAATGCACAAAAAATGATTTAATTCAATGGAAAATTCTCAAAATGCATCAAGATCCAAAAAGAAATTTGGTTTGAAGATTGGACAATGTTTCTAAATGTCTTTGAACATTTCATGAATTTTTTGGTGATTTTTAGATACTTAAAAGTATTTTTAATTAATTAATTTCCATTAATCAATTAAAAATAATCTTTTAAATATTTAAAAATACTTTTTTAATGATAAAAATAAAAATAAAAATATTTTTGTGTCATGAAAAATAATAAAACTCAGGAGAAAAAGTTTCATAATTTTTACACATTTTTTGCTATTTTAAATTAATTATGCAAATAAAAGGAAAAGAAAATGGAAATAAATAAAAAAGGAAAAGTAAACGAAAGGAGAGGCTGAGATTGCATCCTGGTTTGAAATGGTTGACTGGCGCCAGATCCAGTGGCTGTGGTTGATTCTGATTAAATTAATTTGATTATGGATTAATTAAATTAAACACGTGGATTAGGGCTAAGCAAACAGATCTGGACCACTCACTCACGCGCGAAGTCAACTGGTCAACCTAATCTAACGCCCCAGATTCAAATGACACTAATTACAGGATTAGGGCACAAATGACTTTCAGGTGGCCGGAGAAGACCTCCGGTCGTCTTCTCCGGCCAGCATCTCCCCTGAAAATCCCCAAAACCCTAAAAACCTAACTAAAACGAAATCTAAAAACTGGGAAATGATCCCCACTCACTCACGAACCAAACCCCCTAATCAAAACAAATTTATACTTCCTAACAAGGCTGAATCGAAGCAAGAAAGAATTAGGGCACGCAAGTTTCAGAGAGCAATTAAACTCTCATTTCAACACCATTTGCAAAACCAAAGACATATTCATGATCAGGAAGACTCAAAGAACAAGTTTAGAACAAAAGAAATGATTTCTGGAAAAATATTTCTTGAGCTACCTGAGATTCGAAGCTTTCACCCCAGCTACTGTCAGGCCTCCTTTCTTGGTGAAATCCACTCCTTATGACCTCCTGATGATGTTTGAATGCTTGGGAGAAGTTTATATTGGCTGGATGAAAAGTTTGATCAGCTTCTGCTCCAAGCTCAGTTGAGAATGTCAATGGTGATTCAGGCAGCTTCAGGCCAAGGTGAGAGGTTCTTTGTGGTCAGGGTGATGAATAAAGAAGGTCTATGGAGTTTGTTTTGATGTTTGTGAGCTGTGGTGAGAGTTTCGAAAGAAACTGCAACTTGAGGTGGAAATGGTGAAGTGGTGTTATGGCTTGTTTCAGGCCTGGTTCTTGGTTGCTTTGAGCTCAATGAAGCATGGTGAGTTGAGGTGTGGAAATAGTTTGGATGTTTGATGGCTGGGCAGAGAGATTCGAAGCAATTTGCAAAAGGGAGTGTTTTGGTGTATGTGATTGTGTGAAGAGTTTCAGCATGGCTTCTTGTTATATTTTGCTTGCCAAAGGATATTGTATTTTAATCCTATAGGTCAGATGATGTGACCTGGCCTATAGTGATTGGTAAGTTTGCTTTTGCTCAAAGTCCACCTTTTGTGTAAGAGAAGTATGGCTCATGATCTAGGCTAGTACAAGGCATGGTTCTGGTGCAGCATGGTGTGTGTGTGATGTTGGGAAGGTCCAGCAGCCAATGCATCAAGTGGAGAGAAGCATCATGATGGTTTTGCAAGTTGTCACCTTTTGAACTTCATGAAAAAAAAAGTCTTGTTACATGAACCATGAACATGTGATTTTGGTTCAATTCTGATTTTTGGGACATATGGAATGTTTGTATACTGGTTTGAAGTGAATTAGAAGTTACAATTGGCTTTGGTTCATGATTTTGCAAAATTCTCATTTGAAGCATGCCTTGAAAATCAATGATTTTTGCCAACTTTGTCACACCATAACTTTTGATCCAAGAAGAGTTTGATCATGTTCTTGTACTTTTTGAAAAGGGAAAGATGTAATCTACAACTTTCATGACCAAAGTTTTTCCATTTGAAGCATTTTTGGATCAAGAATCAAGGCTTGAAAAATGACCTAAAATGAAGCATTCTTGAAAAGTCAACTATGCCCAAAAAGTCAACATTTGCAAAAACTCCAAATTCTTGATTTTTGTGAACTTCAACCTTCTTCCATGATCAAATAAAGACCATATACACTCAAAATGATGAAGATCACCCATTGGTTGGGTCATTGGGGGCCTC
The DNA here is from genome assembly GCA_963966055.1 of Lathyrus aphaca. Taxonomy (NCBI): domain Eukaryota; kingdom Viridiplantae; phylum Streptophyta; class Magnoliopsida; order Fabales; family Fabaceae; genus Lathyrus; species Lathyrus aphaca. Next base: position 354,759,338 of record OZ014521.1, on the reverse strand, counting down.
AGATGCCCTGATTTTACACTGACTTGTCTGAAAAGTCAACCCTTGATCAGATGACTTCCCCATGGAATTTCTTCATGAAAATTGATATGCATACTCCCTATACCATATAGAGACCAATGGAAACAAGAATGACCAAAAAATTTGGAGTTATGGCCTCTGAAACCAAAACCCTAATTTTCAGGTCAACTGTGCAGTCAAACCTAGCTCTGCATCCATTCAAACCCTAGTTCTTGTGATTCTTTTGAAATTTTGACCTTGAGAGGATGTAATATGATAGATGAACACACATGGATCCATTTGAAGTGATTGGTGGCCTTTGGAGTGGCTCAAGAAGCTCTTGGATTGCTCAGATCACAAACCCTAGGTGCAGATGCCTTAGAACCAATGCAGTGACTCAAAATTGAGATATGAGATGATATGATTGTGTTTATGCATATGAAATAATCACAAGCCATGGTGTGAATGGGTGAGGGAAAATTTGGGGTGTTTACAGCTGCCCCTATTCAAACATGAGTTAGCTGTGCAGGTTGTAAGCAACGGCTTAACAGGCAAACAAGATAACTTGTGGTTGAATACCAAAGACAGTCCAAAATTTGCACTCACGGAATGAAGAAGAAAAAGGATATAGATTGTAAAAGGAAAATAAAGTATATTGTAAAGTGTGGGCGACGGAGGACGACCGTCGAGCAGAGGACGACTGCTGGGTAAAGAGCAATGACGGGGACGGCCGACATGCTGAGAAAAGTGCGGAAAATAAAGCAATGACGGGGACGGCCGACTAGCTGGGAAAAAAGGTAAAGCCAAGACGGGGACGGCCGACTAGCTGGGAAAAAGGGTAAAGCCAAGACGGGGACGGCCGACTAGCTGGGGAAAATCAAATTATGATGGGGACGGCCATCGGGATAAAGCTGTAAAATTTTCTGGGAGTTAATGAAACATGACGGGGACGGCCATCAAGTTCACAAAGGTAAAGCAACCAACGATGGGGACGGCCATCGGGCTTAAAGAAAAGGAAAAGGGACCACGACGGGGACGGCCATCGGGTTAAAGAATAAATGAAATAAACAGATGATGGGGTACGGCCATCAAAGGTGAAGGACGATCTCCCAGCAGGGTACGGCTGCTCTGTTGGGAATAGAAGAAATATGATGGGGACGGCCATCAAAGGTGGAGGACGACCACCTAGCAGGGGACGGCTGCTAAAATCAACGATGGGGACGGCCATCGGATGAGCATGATGGAGGACGACCATCAAGAAGTGGAGGACGACCACTCAGCAGGGTACGGCTGCTCTCAGGGCTTATCACGACATAGGACGAATGTCAGACAACCAAAATCAACAATGGGGACGGCCATTGGATAGAATGATGAAGAACGATCATCAAAGGGGTGGAGGACGACCACCTAGCAGGGGACGGCTGCTAAAATCAACGATGGGGACGGCCATCGGATGAGCATGATGGAGGACGACCATCAAGAAGTGGAGGACGACCACTCAGCAGGGTACGGCTGCTCTCAGGTTTATCATGGCACAGGACGAGTGTCAGATAAAAAGGGAAATTTGTTTGCGATCTACTGGGGAATAGTAAACACGGACGAGTGTTCACATCAAAGGGTATGAGTGTTTAGATGTTGTATATAGATCAAAGATGCGGACGAGCATCCCTAAGACTACGATACGGACGAGTATCGGGTAGAAACAAACTGACACATGCTCAGAGGTGATGATACGGACGAGTATCAACTGGTTAACAAAGAACACGGACGAGTATCAAATTTGAAAGGACCCTTCTGGGGAATAGTAGACACAGACAAGTATCTATATTCAAGAAGACACAAGTGTTTGACACGGTGTGTGAATTAAAGATGCGGACGAACATCCTTAAGACTATGATACGGACGAGTATCATGTAGAAACAAACACTAGACGCAATGTTCTGAGATGATGGTACGGACGAGTACCAACTGGTTAACAGAGAACATGGACCAATGTCGAATCTGAGGGGATATAAAAGGTATATACAAGATACGGACGAGTATCTGAGTAGTATGAGTAGTTAACTGCTGGGGAGTGGGACACGGACGAGTGTCAAAAAGGAGAAGAGTGTAATATGAACAAGTATCTGATACACAAAGTCTAGGCGACTGCGCTGGGGATATGACACGGACGAGTGCCAAGAAAGTGTATATAAGTATATGTGCGTACAAAGAGGATGTCTTTGGCTTTCTGCTGGGATATAACACGGACGGGTGTCAAAAGGAGTATATACTAGTGTTTGTGATTTGTGAGGCAACTGCTTTTGCTGGGAACTCTGGTGGGGATTTTTCTTCCGTACGTTGATGAACTGTAATCATTCACAGGTGTTGATTCAGAACATGGCTTATGATTATGCTATGCGTTGGATTTTTGCCGTAATGCTCCGTGTTAGACGGAATGCTACGCTTTGTGGGTGAATATGATGCGAATGCCATGATTATGCAAAGATACCAAAACCGGGATTCGGATCCCGTTGCTGCGAAGATCTTTGATCGATCTGCTGAAACAGGCATCCCAGCTGGGGATGAGATCACTGGTAGATCCGTCATGAGGTGATGTCTGCTTGGGGATATGGGTCTTTGATAGACCTATCCTAATAAATGAGAGGCCCAGCTGGGGTTTGTAGAAGCTTTCTTTACTCTGTTGTGATCCTTCATGCGCTGCTCTTCTGGACAGAGGCTGGAGCTCTGTGGGGAGATGATTCCCTGATTTTGTACTCGGCTGAGGGAGAGATGGCAACTCGGCTGGGGAGAAAGAGAGATCATTGACTCTGTCGGGAATGCAGGCGCCTTCCGTGATGTCTAGCAACTCTGATGGAGATAGGTAGTAAATGGAAACTCCACTGCGGAAGTTATGAGAGGCAACTCAGCTGGGGAGAAAGCCCCTTGAGTGCTAAGGCTGTTTGTTGACCTGCCAACTTGCTGGGATGTAACTTGCATGCCCCAGGTTGCGTTCTGGATACCTGCAATCCTGCAAAGATAAGGAAACACACAAAAGGTCCCGAGGTATCCTTTACTGGATTCCGTCATAGGAGTTAAGCATTCTCAAGAGTAAGTATATTCCCTGCAAGCATGTGTTTCTATTCTTTAGTGAAAAACATCTGTACTTATGCAATTAGTTTCAGAGACATCAGACACTCTTTGCAAACGAAATATGACTGAAAAATCAGATTTTATTAATTCTTGTGCCTTGAATTGGCAAGATACAGTCAAGGAAACAAATCTCCTAAAATAAGGAGATTGTTACAAATTGAGAAACAAAAGTGCTGGCGATGTTGACGACACTTTCAAAGGAGCTTCCTCTTCTGCTATGACTCGTATGACAATGACGTTCTTCTCGCCTTGCTTTCTGAAGAAGGCTGATTCTGATTGAAGCTTGATCCTTTTGAAGCTCTCCGAGTTGCAAGTGATACAGACGAATTCAGAATGCAGTTGTTCGTTTATTCCCTTATTTTGCATGGATCGCCCTTTCGGGTTTTCGATCCATCGGGATACCCATTTTTGCCTGAGTTGTCCAATGCGGCTTTTCAACTCAGCGGGTGTACATTTTTATTTATTTTCCCTTATTTTTGCCCGAGTCTTTTATTCTGTTTTTGACTCGCCGGGATGCCCTATTTTTGCCTGAACTTACATTCTGTTTTTATGTCCAGCGGGTCATTTTTATGCGAAGTATTTTTTAACTGCATCTGAATTCACAGGGGACGGGAACTCTTCACCATCCATGGTGCTGAGCATCAGTGCTCCACCAGAGAAAACTTTCTTTACCACGAATGGTCCTTCATAATTTGGAGTCCATTTGCCCCTGTGGTCTGTATGAGGAGGGAGGATTCTTTTCAGCACAAGATCTCCTACTTGGTACTCTCGGTGCCTGACTTTCTGATCGAAGGCTCTCTTCATTCTCTTCTGATATAGCTGTCCATGACAGATTGCAGCCAATCTTTTCTCTTCGATCAGGCTCAGTTGTTCGTATCGGGCCCGAACCCATTCTGCTTCGTTCAGTTTAACATCCATTAGTACCCGTAGAGAGGGTAATTCAACTTCAACAGGTAGGACGGCTTCCATACCATACACAAGCTGATACGGTGTTGCCCCAGTGGATGTTCTGATTGACGTGCGGTACTCATGCAAGGCGAATGGTAGCATTTCATGCCAGTCTTTGTAAGTGACTACCATCTTCTGCACAATCTTCTTGATATTCTTATTTGCTGCCTCAACAGCGCCGTTCATCTTTGGCCTGTAAGGAGAAGAATTGTGATGTTGGATCTTGAAGTCCCGACATAGCTCTGCCATCATTTTGTTGTTTAAGTTGGAACCATTATCAGTAATGATTCGCTCGGGCACTCCGTATCGACAGATGATATCTCTTTTCAGAAATCTGGCTACCACTTGTCTCGTGACGTTTGCATATGAGGCTGCTTCAACCCACTTGTTGAAATAGTCAATGGCGACCAGGATGAATCTGTGGCCGTTTGAAGCAGTCGGTTCAATCTTGCCAATCATATCAATGCCCCACATGGCGAAGGGCCAGGGTGAAGACATTATGTTCAAAGGATTGGGAGGCACATGCACTTTATCCGCATAAATCTGGCATTTATGGCATTTTCTGGCGTAGGCACAACAGTCTGCATCCATTGTGATCCAATAATAGCCTGATCTTAACAACTTCTTAGCCATGGCATGCCCTCCGGCATGGGTACCAAACGATCCTTCGTGCACTTCATGCATCAGCAAACCTGCTTCCGTCTTGTCAAAACATCTGAGGAGTACCATATCAAAGTTCCTCTTGTATAAAGACCCATCAGCATTCAGGAAGAAACTACCAGCTAGCCTTCTTAATGTCTTCTTATCATTGGAAGTTGCCCCAGGTGGGTATGTTTGATCCCCCAAGAAGCATTTAATGTCGTGGAACCAAGGCTTATCATCTTTGACACCTTCTGCCGCAAATACATATGCTGGTCTATCAAGTCTCGACACTGAAATCTGAGGTACAAAGTTAGCAGCTTGAACTTTGATCATGGATGAAATGGTAGCAAGAGCATCTGCAAATTGATTCTCGTCCCGAGGGATATACTCAAGCTTGACTGTTGTGAAGAAAGTCAATAATCTTCTTGTATAGTCCCTGTAAGGTATCAGATGATCCTGGTGGGTGTACCATTTTCCGTTGGTTTGATTAACTACCAGAGCTGAATCTCCGAATACGGTTAATGTCTTGATCCTGAGGTCGATGGCTTCCTCAAGACCCATAATGCAAGCTTCGTATTCAGCTTCGTTGTTAGTGCAGTTGAAAGTGAGTTTTGCCGAGAAAGGCATGTGAACTCCTTTGGGTGTGATGAGTACTGCACCAACACCACGACCATTCATGTTAACAGCCCCATCAAACATCATAGTCCATTCTTCTTCCGGGTCAGGCCCTTCAGTGTGAATAGGCTCTTCATAATCTTTTGCTTTAATGAACATGATGTCTTCATCAGGGAAGTCAAATCTCATAGGCTGGTAGTCATCAATGGGTTGCTCAGCAAGATATTCAGACAATACACTGCCCTTGATGGCTTTCTGAGAAGTGTACTGGATGTCGTATTCTGTAAGAATCATTTGCCATCTCGCAACCCGTCCGGTAAGGGCTGGCTTCTCGAAAATATACTTGACTGGGTCCATCTTTGAGATCAATAAAGTGGTATGGGTCAACATATACTGTCTTAGTCGGCGAGCAGCCCACGCTAAAGCACAGCAAGTCTTCTCGAGCAGTAAATAACGCTGTTCACAGTCGGTAAACTTTTTGCTTAGGTAGTATATTGCGTACTCTTTTCGACCAGACTCGTCATGCTGGCCCAGCACACACCCCATTGACTCTTCTAATACTGTCAAGTACATTATCAGAGGTCTTCCTTCAACTGGTGGCATAAGGATTGGAGGTTCTTGCAGATATTCCTTGATCTTGTCAAAAGCCTTCTGGCAGTCTTCGTTCCACCTGACCGTCTGTTCTTTTCTTAATAGCTTGAACAAGGGTTCACAGGTTGCTGTCAGGTGAGATATGAACCTTGAAATGTAGTTCAATCGACCTAAGAACCCTCGAACTTCTTTCTCTGTTTTCGGTGCAGGCATCTCTTGGATGGCTTTGACTTTATCAGGGTCAACTTCAATCCCTTTCTCGCTTACAATAAAACCCAGCAGCTTACCAGATCGCACCCCGAATGTGCATTTGTTGGGGTTCAACTTCAGTTGGTACTTCCTCAGACGTTTGAACAATTTGAGCAGATTTACCAGATGTTCTTCTTCAGTAAGGGATTTGGCAATCATGTCATCCACATAACACTCTATTTCTTTATGGATCATATCGTGGAATAATATTACCATAGCCCGCTGATATGTGGCACCAGCGTTCTTCAGTCCGAATGGCATCACTTTGTAACAGAACGTGCCCCAGGGTGTGATGAATGTTGTCTTCTCCATGTCTTCAGGTGACATTTTAATCTGATTATATCCTGAAAATCCGTCCATGAAGGAGAATACCGAGAACTGAGCCGTGTTATCCACCAATACATCAATGTGAGGTAAAGGGAAATCATCTTTCGGGCTAGCTCTGTTCAGATCCCGGTAGTCAACACACATCCTTACTTTGCCGTCCTTCTTAGGAACAGGCACAATATTAGCAACCCACGGCGGATAGCTAGTCACAGCAAGGAACCCAGCGTCCCATTGCTTTTGTACCTCTTCTTTGATTTTCATTGCCATATCTGGGCGAGTGCGGCGCAACTTCTGTTTAACTGGTGGGCATTCTTCCCTCAAAGGCAGCTTGTGCACAACTATATCGGTGTCCAACCCTGGCATATCCTGGTAAGACCAAGCAAACACATCCACATACTCTTGAAGCAGGTCTATCAGTCGTCTCTTCACCGAGTCTTGCAGGCAGGCCCCGATTCTAACCTCTTTCACGTCTTCATCTGTACCAAGATTGATCACTTCAACCTCCTCCTGGTGAGGAGTAATAATCTTTTCCTCTTGTCTTAACAACCTGGCTAGCTCTTCAGGAAGCTCATATTCTTCTTCAACCCCTTCATCAGCTTGATTGATCGGATTGTCAAAGTCATACGATGTCATAGCCGTGCTGTTGTCGGTGCTGTCTGGAAGGCACTCTCTGCAAGGGTTCAATTTGTTCATTTTAGTGATTTGATTTTAATCTTTATTTAGAAAAGTGAAATGAAGTTGTCATTTTGAAAACACCGCCATTTATTTTTTGTACAAAAAGAAAAAAATGGAAAAACAGTGAACGAAAAGAAAAAGACTCGTTTGCAAAAAGATGTCTGATATTTCATTAATTGATCTTATTTGCACAAAAAGTACAGATGGCCCGATTACAAAATGAGTCTTGTCATCTTGGGAAAGATGCAAGACTTTGATGCATGCTATAAAAATACAGGAAATAATAATTACTCTGCATGAGTAACTCTTATAATTTCCTGGGAAGACCAGTTCGAGATACTGCTCCCCGGGATCTTTGGACGAATCCAGCTTTCCAGGTTGCGTTCCTCTTCCAGCTCATCTTCCAGACAGTTGATAGCATCAGGGGTAAGCATCCCCCCACTCACAAAGTTGGGCTCTTTCGCAGCCGCTGTTTGACCTTGTTGAGTTGGTTTGTAACCCAACCCAAATCTGTCTTCTTTCTTCTCCACCGATAACAGTTTGCCCCAGCCTTGGGCAGTTCCTTCCTCAACAACCTTCCGGGCTTGTTGGTATGATGATATTGGAGTACCAGATACAGCAGATGTCTCATTCACATTCAAGGCTTCAAACCCCTGGCTCATTGTTTCATGGATCTCCCCATCCATCTCAATGTACTTATAGGTTGCCAGGTGGCTGACAAAAATGTCCTCCTCTCCGCAGATTGTAACGATTTGACCCTCCCACTCATATTTTAACTTCTGGTGAAGGGTGGAGGTCACGGCGCCAGCGGCGTGAATCCATGGCCTACCCAATAAGCAGCTGTAGGCGGGCTGTATATCCATCACGTAGAAGATAGTTGTGAAAGTCTGCGGGCCAATCGTTACGGGCAGCTCAATCTCCCCCAGAACCGATCTCTTTGAGCCATCAAAAGCTCTTACCACCAGGTTGCTGGGTCTCAATGCCAATCCGTCATATTCTAGCTTCACCAGGGCCTTCTTAGGTAAGACATTGAGGGATGACCCCGTGTCTACCAGCACATGGGAAAGGACAGCACCTTTGCATTCCATGGTTATGTGCAAGGCTTTGTTGTGGTTGCGGCCTTCCGTTGTCAAGTCAGTATTGGTGAACCCTAGTCCGTGACTAGCATTAACATTTCCCACTACTGCTTCCAGCTGATTGACAGTGATCTCTTCAGGCACGTAAGCTGCGTGCAAGACTTTGAGTAATGCATTCCGATGGGCTTCGGAGCACATAAGCAATGATAGGATTGAGATCTTGGAAGGCGTCTGATGAAGCTGATCCACTATTTTATAATCACTCTTTTTGATGATTCGCATGAATTCATCAACCTCTTGATCGAATGGTGTCTTCAAGGCTTCCTTAACAGCTTGATCTTCCTGCACAGGGCTCTTCCCTTTTGCCTTGGCAGCAGCTTCTGCTTCGGCTGTGGGTCTCTGAATTTGTGGAGCGAAAAGACGTCCGCTTCGAGTGAAGCCTCCGCCTCCGCCCACATTATCAATTTGTAGTGCAGGGGTTGATGATTCAAAAGTGATTCTTTGTCCTTCACAGTACAAGTCAGAGCCGTAATGCCAGGGGATGGCATTACTGCTTTCATAAGGTACGGGTCCAGGCATCGTGATGGTGACCGGACTGATTGCGGCTGTTGAAGGAATTGTAATAGTCTGAGGATCATAATAGATTGTCACTGGTGCCCTGATGGGAGCAGCACTTTCTGAATTGTAAGCGGAGTTATTTTCAGGATCGTAGAATATGGTGACAGTTGAGACATCTTCATGATTTGTTGCTGGTGTTGTGGGAGACAATGCTGGAAGGATGGATGTTGTTGTTGTAGGAGGTTCAAAATGGAGTGATGCTGAAGTTGTAGCAGGAAGATTTGTTGAAAACTGATCAGTTGAGATAATAGATGAAGTACTTGTTGATGAAACCGAAGAATTGTCAGGAACAATGGTTGTTGCAGTTGTAGGAGGTTCTGAGACCGTTGCTGATGAGATTGCTGGATTTGTTGGAAATGATGTGGTGATCTGAAGCTGGCCACTCTGAATAAGGCTGTCTATGCCATTCCTCAAATTATCGCACCCATTTACAGAGATATTGCAGTAAGCACAACCCAACTCACACCCCGGGGACATTTGACATTCTAAGAGCTGAGCTTTGATTTCCACCAACGGTGTCCTGATCTGACCCACACTGGTTATTAAATAAGACGGTTTGTCTTCTTCAATAGCGTTAATTCTAGGACCACCGTGGTTTGGCATCGGGTTCTTACTGACATTGGGTGGTGGTGCGAAATTCAGAGCTTTTGAGTCTACCAGGTCTTGTACCTTCATATGCAGGGCTCTGCACTTTTCTGTACTGTGGCCAGGTGCGTTTGAATGAAAAGCACACCTAGCATTGGAGTCATAGTTCCTGGGTAGACTGTTGGGATCTGGAGGTGCCAGCGTCCTTAGCTCAACTAGGTTGAGTTTCAGGAGTTGTGGCAGCAGGGTAGCATATGGCATAGGGATCGGATCGATCACCCTGTTAGCTTGAGATGGCCTCTGTTGGAATGGCCTTTGTTGACTGTTGTTGTTGGTGCTGCGGTTGTTGTAATTCCTTGGAGGATACTGATTTTGCTGATGGTACTGAGGTTGTTGCTGATAGTTTTGCTGCGGAGGTTGATAAACCGGCTGAGGATGAGCTGAAGCAGGAATGGTGACTGCTGCTATTGACCTTTGAACATATTGGGGCCTGCCCCTGTTTGAATGGATGGCATTGGTCTCGCCAGTTCTTCTCGGGCCTGCAAAAGGCCTTCTTGTACTATTGGACGAGCTTGCACCGTTGTCCGAGATCTTTCCCATTTTTAACAAGCTTTCAATTCTCTCCCCGGCTATGACAACATCTGCAAAGCTAGTGGAAGAGAAAGCAGCCAACCTGTCAATATAAGTTCCCTGAAGGGTGTTCATAAACATATCTGCCATTTCCCTTTCAGACATAGGTGGTTGAACAGCAGCAGCCAGTTGCCTCCATCTCTGTGCATATTCTCGGAAACTTTCCCTTGACGACTGTGACATTCCCATTAGGAGAGTCCTGTTGGGTTCCATATCTAAGTTGTATTGATACTGTCTGATGAAGGCCTCTGCCAGGTCCTTCCAGCATCTGATAGTCGCCCTTGTCAAGTGAGAGTACCATTCTCTTGACGCTCCAGTTAAGCTATCCTCGAAATAGAACATCCAGAGCTTCTCATCCATTGTATAGGCCTTCAGCCTCCCCAGAAATGATTGTAAATGAGTCCGGGGGCATGAAGTCCCGTTGTATTTTTCAAAGCAAGGAGGCTTGAACTTATGGGGGATCCTGACCCCGTCTACCAAGCCCATGTCCATGACATCGAAGCCCAAAGAGTTTTGAGATTCTAAGGACCTCAACTTTTCAGCTATCTCATCCAATCTCCTATCATAAGCTTCTTCCCCAGCGCCCATTACTGTGAATTGGTCCTCCTGAGGATCTTCTTGAAGTACCCTAGCTGCGGTGGCAGTCCCTTGAACATTTGCTGGAATATTGACCTCAGGATGGAGGTGTGGTCCAAATACCGGAGGGTTGACATGAGGTTGTACCCTTTCATTGTTACTGGTACCGGCAGTCCCTATATGTGGATCCTCTTGATTTTGCCTTTCCACCATGGCCCTCAATCTTTCCTGGCTCTGAGCCATGTTGTTCATAACTTCCATAAACTGAGTCATTTGATTCCTCATTTCTAGCCTTTCATTTGCCATTTGATTTCTGACCTCAGTAAGGTCCTGCTGCATCTGATCCATTTGAATTCCCGGAAGGTTGTTTCGGGTTGGATAACGGTGCGGACGGTTGAGGGGAAAAACTCGGCGCCTAGCAATAGTTCCTGATGCATCACAACAGAGGTTAGCAACAACAAAACAAAAACCTACAAAACAAACAAAGGGTTAGCATGCAATGCAGTTATGCTTATTTGTTCTCAAGGTATCCGGTTTGGCATTCAGTTTTGACCCTTCCAGACCCTTGAAGATGCTGTTGTTGTTGCTTGAAGAAAACTCAGATGAAGCAAACTAACACAAATATATTACAGAAGGTGAAATAATACAACTTGTTCATTTTACAACACAAGCCCTCTAAGGGGTCAAAATACAGTACGAGAAAATAAAAGTACATGGAAAGAAAGCAACAACAAACAAATGGTCAAACACCAAGACCAAACTCATCCTCACGAACTTCCTTGAGAAGTGCTTCGGTCACAGGATCAGCCGGACGCTCCGTGAGATTCCTGATGAGGAGATTCCGGGTCGTAACAGCTGCTGTTAGCTTCTTGTGCTGAGTTTGGTCCTTTGACCTCTTCACCCCTGCTTTGATCTTCAGCTCTGATACCTCTCTCTGGGCTGCTGCCAGGGCTTCTTGCTGTTCTTTTGCACTAGCTTCCAGTTGCTCCATCTTGTCTTGAACTCTCTTGTCTTCCAGGGTACGAGCCTCGGTGATCCTGACCCACCGGGCTTGACTCTCCTTCAAATACAAGTCTGTTCTTGCTCTCTGGAACTGGGCTTCCTTGCAAGCATTCTTCAGAATTTGTTCTCCAGCCTTTGACTTTTTAATGTAATCCCCAGACTTCTCAATCTTAATCAAATGCTCTACTCTTAATTTCTCCAACCTCTCAATCTCCCTCATGCCTTCACTCCTCTCCCGGAGGGTCTTCTGCAAGGCCTGGGTTAGCTTCTCATTTCTTTCTTTCAAGCTCTCAAATTCTTCCAAACTGATAGTGGCAGGGGGTGGTGCTGAAGATGACTCAGGCATGTCTTCTATGGTAAAGGGCATCCCAGAGAATTGGGCCCTGGCACGGGACCACTCATAATATTGTGCTGATGCCACATTATTGCACTTCCCCAGAATAGTTATTCCCTTGGTTTGAACATTATCCCAGGCCCAGGCTGCCTGCCTAACAATAGCCAGACTAATCTTGTTTTCACAATAAAGAGTCTCAACCAAATCCTGTGCCCTAGGGGTATGGACCAGTGCATAGCCCAGTTGCCTTCTGAACAGCAGAGGATTGTAATTGATACTACCCTTAACTCCTATCAAAGGCACATTGGGAAAATGCCCACAGCTGGTGATGATATCCCTGCCCTTGGTGCTTTGAGTGCACCATCTGATATCTGCTGAAGTTAGAGCGGTGAGTCTCTTAGCCCAGTTGCTCTGCTGATGAGGATTTAGAAAGGCATCTGTCCTGGGTAGATGCTTGAGAAGCCAAGTGTGGAACAATGGAGCACAACACCTCACTAACCTCCCCCTCTGCTTTTCATTCCTCTGATGCACTGAATAGTAAAGATCCCCCAATAAAGTTGGCACTGGGTTCTTCAGGATGAACAGATGGATTGCATTCTTGCTAATGAATCGAGGCTCATCTGCAAACAATACAATTCCATATATGCTCAAGGCCAGTAAAGCACAAACAGCTTTCCACTCTCCTAGAGAAGCTTTCAGGGTAGCTTGAGAGATCAAGAAATCCAGATGGAAGCCAGGGATTCCAGCTTTAGAGGTCATATGCTGCTCAATCAGGACAGGTTCCAGATGCAAAGCCTTTGCTACTTCTCCATTAGCAGGAAAGACCATCTCAGGGTTGAATGGGATTCCACCTTTGATGGGCAAACCAACCAATGATGAGTATTCTTCTAATAGAGGGCCCAACTGAAAGTCTTGGAAAGTGAAACATCTTAGTGGGGGATCATAGAACTGAATGCAGGTGTGGATCAGGCTTCTCTGTGATGGGTCCAGATCCATAACCATATCAAGTATATCTCCATAACTTTCCCTGAACAATGGTATGTGATCTGGAGTGATCAGGGTTTGAATCCTCCTAATGTCTGAGAATCTGGCTGGAAGAAGTGATAGGTGATGTTGCTCTTTTTAGGAGCCATGATGCTGAGACTGAGTAGAGACAGGTGCTGATGATAATACTGAAGAAGTGAGCCACTGACTGGCTGGTGCAGGTGGTAACTGAAGCAGATAGCTGATGAAGATAGGTCAGTACTGAAGATGGGGCCAAAACCAAAACCAGATGAAAATGGATACCCTGAAACACAAATAAGCAAATGTCAATATGATGCAATGATTATGTATGCAAATGAAATGCAAGGGTTTGTGACTGAGCTGGATCTGATCAAAACTCTGATATAAGTCCAAGTGTGCTCAAGAATTCCAGATGGAGGTCTATAAATCCAGTAACCAAGGTGGGGGACTCAAATAAAGAGCCACATGTCCAGGGTTTTAGAATCACAAGAACTGTCCAAATTGAAGTATTCTTAAACAATCAAAGTAACAAGGTATTCTGAGGTCAGGGTACCTGCAAACCTGTAAACAGCCCAACCCCCTCACAGGTGGTGTTCTAAAACAAGGATCCTCAGACTTGGATCAGTTATGAGAAGTGTAAACACTTCTAACCCGGAGGTACAGTGTTTACAATAACCATAAAAGTTCCTCCTCTAATTCTCCTTAGTTTCTGAAGGTCACTACTAAAAGGTCATCCAGACTTAGCAGGCTTCCCAGATAGCCCTAGCATTGCAGGAAATCTGCAACACAGAGTTCTCAAGAAGAAACCCATATCTGAACCGTGTTTCATATTCCCGCACCAGACCGAAATGGAATGGGAAAGAATATGATTCACTCTAGCCTAGGTGTCACTCAGGTCCCAGGTATAGGACCTTAACTCTCAATGAATCACCCACCCACCAAAACAAAGACCAGATCCAGCCAGCAACATGACAGTATGATAAATGAAAAAAACAGTAAAGAAAGCAATAAATAAAGCTGTACAGAAAGCAGTAAATAAAGCAAATATACACATACAAATAGCACATAAATAAATCAAATAGCGCTAGGAGGAACCCACAAAAAGAACCAGAAGCCCTGGTTGCAATATAAGGTTCCCCAGCAGAGTCGCCAAGCTGTCGCTCCCGATAAATGAAGCTAAGTCCAAATAAAGGTACAGACGCGAACGGTCGGCGAGAGGGACAATGAGAACACACAGCAGTGAACTCACTGGAGATGAATAGAGTCGCCAGCTAGGCATTTTTATCCCGGAGGAAAGGCAATGCTGCATAGACCTAGAAAGATATGGATAAGACGGTTGCGAACCAGAGAGACTGAGAAAGGGGGTTGGTTACAATCTGGGAAGGTATTAGCACCCAGATTGTCCGCCGTACTCGACGGGATCCACGCTTGAAAGATTTGTGTTTTAAAGGGGTAGTGTCAGTGCAATTTGTGTGTAAAAGAGCTGGAAAACAAAATGTACAGGTGTCAGTGTAAGAGAAGTGCAATATATACAGTGTCAGTGCAGGAACAAGAATAAAATGCCCAAGATCATGAGGCCAAAGAATGAAGCTGGAAAGAGGGGGAATGTACATAGACTTTTGTTCTATAACTGTTAAGTTATGCCTACGTATCCTCTCGTGCAATGAGGAAGTCAGAACACCGTAGTTCGACTCAAAGAGACTGAAAGATGAATTGACTTGTGAACTGCTTACTTGCCTATGCTCAAGTGTATGATCTGTCTGGCACAGATGCTGACTGTCTTGCATTAGACGGAAGAAGCAAGTTCTCGTTTATGAGTGAGGGAGATGAGAAAAGAATCCCGGAGGAGACGATTATTGTTGTTCTTGAATTTTCAGTCTTTTATTGCTTTTGAAAGTTTGTCATAAGTTAATGAGCTTAAGCCTAAACCAATGGACTTAGTGAACTCATCACATCTTCCCTCTGATTAGGGGTAATGAGAATACCTTAAGTGTGAAGTCAGATTCTCACACTTAATCACCTTTGATGTAGGGTTAAGATCATTAACCTACTTGTGATTATTTAGATGTTTTTGGTGTTTTTGTTTAGTGTTGAGTAATGAGATTAAGCCATAATCAAGGATTAAACAGACTCATTACACCATCCTAAGAGAAGGATAATAGATGAGAATGTTTAAGCTGAGGAAAGCTCCTCAACTTAATCCATGATTAGGGATTAAACTCATGACAAAACAAGCCTTTGATTAAGTGGATTTTATTTAATGATATGATGAAGAAGTGATTTTTAGGGTTTGTAAGACAACTTGAGGGGGACTTGTCCATTAACACTAGGGTTAGTCCTTCTTAACCATTTAAGGAAGAATTAGAACCCTAATGCAAGGCCCAAGTTACAAGGGTAATGTCTTGATACTTATTAAGTGAATTGATTAAGAGATTTAAACACATTAAGGGTTTAACACTTAGGATTAAAGTTATACACTCCATCCTAAGAGAAGGATGCAGGCATAAGCTTAATCACAAAGCCTTAAAGCCTTTAGGGTTTAGTCCCTGATTATGAGATGAGAAGAGAAGACTCAAAGAGATGACACAAAGGTAAAATCTAAGAGGGGGGAACTAATCAAAACCCTAATCATTGTCATGCTTGGTTGTTCCTAAGGTTTGTGAGGTTTAACAAGAAAGATCTTCAATGGAACCACCAGGAAGCAGATGAACAGGATCAAGAGAAGCAAAGTGACTTGCTTCATTCAAGAAGTCAAGTCACTTGAAGGAAGAAAGTGAGAAGAAGAAGAATGAGCAAGCTCAATCTCAAACACAAACAAAAATGCAGCAATGGATGCAAGAGAGATGAAAAGAAAAGTTATGAGAAGTGAAGGCAAATTCACTTCTCAACCTCACTTACCACCTGAAATGTTAGAAAAGAAATGCAATGCAATGCCAAATGAGGTGAAATGACATGATGAAAAACAAAACCAGAAGCATGTTGATGATGATAATGATGTTATGAGATGCTACAAGCATGAGGCAAGGCATGGAGATGTTCATACAAGATCATGGATGCAAATGATGCAAGTTAAGGAGCATGATCTTACATGAAAAGTTATGAAACATACATGGCAAACAAAATGGCAAATATGGGATGCAATGATCAAACATGCTTTCTATATGTCTTAAGATGTCAAATGAATCAAATGGGTGATTGAAATGTCATGGCAAGTCATTTTATGCAAGAGGAGGCAAGAGGGATGCAAAAGAAAGCCCAAATTAGGGTTTATGAAACAAACATCAAACAAAACTCAAAATCAGAAGCAAGCCCTAAGATAAAAAATGGAAAATGCCACCCAAAGAAACCCTAAACCTATACTAAACCAAAGTCCAAAGGGGAAGTCTCAACTCTTAACCAATCTCAAGTTATGATTTTTCTAAGTTATTAGGGTTTTTAGGGCTCCTAAACAAAAGAAATGCCAAACAAATTGAAAAATGCAAGATCAAATCATGGCCATTTTATCTCAAAAACTACATGCTAAACTCAAAACAATGCAAAAAGAAACAATGTCCAACTCTTCCTAGATAGGCAGAAATGATTTTTTGAACTTATGATCAAAATAATGCACAAAAAATGATTTAATTCAATGGAAAATTCTCAAAATGCATCAAGATCCAAAAAGAAATTTGGTTTGAAGATTGGACAATGTTTCTAAATGTCTTTGAACATTTCATGAATTTTTTGGTGATTTTTAGATACTTAAAAGTATTTTTAATTAATTAATTTCCATTAATCAATTAAAAATAATCTTTTAAATATTTAAAAATACTTTTTTAATGATAAAAATAAAAATAAAAATATTTTTGTGTCATGAAAAATAATAAAACTCAGGAGAAAAAGTTTCATAATTTTTACACATTTTTTGCTATTTTAAATTAATTATGCAAATAAAAGGAAAAGAAAATGGAAATAAATAAAAAAGGAAAAGTAAACGAAAGGAGAGGCTGAGATTGCATCCTGGTTTGAAATGGTTGACTGGCGCCAGATCCAGTGGCTGTGGTTGATTCTGATTAAATTAATTTGATTATGGATTAATTAAATTAAACACGTGGATTAGGGCTAAGCAAACAGATCTGGACCACTCACTCACGCGCGAAGTCAACTGGTCAACCTAATCTAACGCCCCAGATTCAAATGACACTAATTACAGGATTAGGGCACAAATGACTTTCAGGTGGCCGGAGAAGACCTCCGGTCGTCTTCTCCGGCCAGCATCTCCCCTGAAAATCCCCAAAACCCTAAAAACCTAACTAAAACGAAATCTAAAAACTGGGAAATGATCCCCACTCACTCACGAACCAAACCCCCTAATCAAAACAAATTTATACTTCCTAACAAGGCTGAATCGAAGCAAGAAAGAATTAGGGCACGCAAGTTTCAGAGAGCAATTAAACTCTCATTTCAACACCATTTGCAAAACCAAAGACATATTCATGATCAGGAAGACTCAAAGAACAAGTTTAGAACAAAAGAAATGATTTCTGGAAAAATATTTCTTGAGCTACCTGAGATTCGAAGCTTTCACCCCAGCTACTGTCAGGCCTCCTTTCTTGGTGAAATCCACTCCTTATGACCTCCTGATGATGTTTGAATGCTTGGGAGAAGTTTATATTGGCTGGATGAAAAGTTTGATCAGCTTCTGCTCCAAGCTCAGTTGAGAATGTCAATGGTGATTCAGGCAGCTTCAGGCCAAGGTGAGAGGTTCTTTGTGGTCAGGGTGATGAATAAAGAAGGTCTATGGAGTTTGTTTTGATGTTTGTGAGCTGTGGTGAGAGTTTCGAAAGAAACTGCAACTTGAGGTGGAAATGGTGAAGTGGTGTTATGGCTTGTTTCAGGCCTGGTTCTTGGTTGCTTTGAGCTCAATGAAGCATGGTGAGTTGAGGTGTGGAAATAGTTTGGATGTTTGATGGCTGGGCAGAGAGATTCGAAGCAATTTGCAAAAGGGAGTGTTTTGGTGTATGTGATTGTGTGAAGAGTTTCAGCATGGCTTCTTGTTATATTTTGCTTGCCAAAGGATATTGTATTTTAATCCTATAGGTCAGATGATGTGACCTGGCCTATAGTGATTGGTAAGTTTGCTTTTGCTCAAAGTCCACCTTTTGTGTAAGAGAAGTATGGCTCATGATCTAGGCTAGTACAAGGCATGGTTCTGGTGCAGCATGGTGTGTGTGTGATGTTGGGAAGGTCCAGCAGCCAATGCATCAAGTGGAGAGAAGCATCATGATGGTTTTGCAAGTTGTCACCTTTTGAACTTCATGAAAAAAAAAGTCTTGTTACATGAACCATGAACATGTGATTTTGGTTCAATTCTGATTTTTGGGACATATGGAATGTTTGTATACTGGTTTGAAGTGAATTAGAAGTTACAATTGGCTTTGGTTCATGATTTTGCAAAATTCTCATTTGAAGCATGCCTTGAAAATCAATGATTTTTGCCAACTTTGTCACACCATAACTTTTGATCCAAGAAGAGTTTGATCATGTTCTTGTACTTTTTGAAAAGGGAAAGATGTAATCTACAACTTTCATGACCAAAGTTTTTCCATTTGAAGCATTTTTGGATCAAGAATCAAGGCTTGAAAAATGACCTAAAATGAAGCATTCTTGAAAAGTCAACTATGCCCAAAAAGTCAACATTTGCAAAAACTCCAAATTCTTGATTTTTGTGAACTTCAACCTTCTTCCATGATCAAATAAAGACCATATACACTCAAAATGATGAAGATTACCCATTGGTTGGGTCATTGGGGGCCTCAGATGCCCTGATTTTACACTGACTTGTCTGAAAAGTCAACCCTTGATCAGATGACTTCCCCATGGAATTTCTTCATGAAAATTGATATGCATACTCCCTATACCATATAGAGACCAATGGAAACAAGAATGACCAAAAAATTTGGAGTTATGGCCTCTAAAACCAAAACCCTAATTTTCAGGTCAACTGTGCAGTCAAACCTAGCTCTGCATCCATTCAAACCCTAGTTCTTGTGATTCTTTTGAAATTTTGACCTTGAGAGGATGTAATATGATAGATGAACACACATGGATCCCTTTGAAGTGATTGGTGGCCTTTGGAGTGGCTCAAGAAGCTCTTGGATTGCTCAGATCACAAACCCTAGGTGCAGATGCCTTAGAACCAATGCAGTGACTCAAAATTGAGATATGAGATGATATGATTGTGTTTATGCATATGAAATAATCACAAGCCATGGTGTGAATGGGTGAGGGAAAATTTGGGGTGTTTACAAGTTAGTATAGGATTAGGGTCCCTTTGAGTGCATTTGCAATTTTTTTATCTTGATGTTTGCTTCTGATTTTGGTTTTTGTTTGATGCATTGATCATAAACCCTAATTTGGGCTTCCTTTTGCATTCATCTTGTATTTGCATTCATACCTTGACTTGCCATAGCATTTTATGCACCCATTTGGTTCATTAGACATCTTAAGACATATTGAAAGCATGTTTGATCATTTCTTCATGTATATGCCATGTTGTATGTCATTTGCATATCATAAATTTTCATGTGTGTTCATGGTTCTAAACTTGCTCCATTTGCATCCATTGGTTCATATGTCCATCCTCATACCTTGATTCATGTTCACATCATCCCATAGCATCATTAACATCATGTATGTACTTCTGGTTTTGGTTTATGTCATGCCATTTCATCTCATTTTGCATTGCATTATATCTTTCTCACTAACTTTTCAGGTGGTAAGCAACTTTAAGAAGTGGATTTGCCTTCACTTCTCACCATTCCTTTCCATATCTCTTATGCATCATTGCTGCATGTTGTTATGTGTTTGAGATTGAGCTTGCTCATTCTTTTTTTTCTTCTTACTTTCTTCCTTCAAGTGACTTGACTTCTTAAATGAAGCAAGTTACTTTGCTTCTCCTGATCCTTTCATCTGCTTCCTGGTGGTTCCATTGAAGATTTCTCTTGTTAACCTCACAAACCTTAGGAACAACCAAGCATGACAATGATTAGGGTTTTGATTAGTCTCCCCACTTAGTTTTACCTTTGTGTCTCATTGAGTCTTCTCTTCTCACCTCATAATCAGGGACTAAACCCTAAAGGCTTTAAGGCTTTGTGATTAAGCTTATGCCTGCATCCTTCTATTAGGATGGAGTGTATAACTTTAATCCTAAGTGTTAAACCCTTAATGTGTTTAAATCCTTTAATCAATTCACATAATAATCATCAAGACTTCACACTTGTAACTTGGGCCTTGCATTAGGGTTCTAATTCTTCCTTAACTGGTTAAGAAGGACTAACCCTAGTGTTAATGGACAAGTCCCCCTCAAGTTGTCTTACAAATCATAAAATCCACTTCTTCATCTTATCATTAACTAAAATCCACCTAATAAAGGCTTTGTTTTGTCATGAGGTTAATCCCTAATCATGGATTAAGTTGAGGAGTTTTCCTCAGCTTAAACATTCTCATCTATTATCCTTCTATTAGGATGGTGTAATGAGTCTGTTTAATCCCTGATTATGGCTTAATATCATTACTTAACACTAAACAAAAACCACAAAAACATCTAAATAATCACAAGTAGGTTAATGATCTTAATCCTACATCAAAAGGTGATTAAGTGTGAGACTCTGACTTCACACTTAAGGTATTCTCATTACCCCTAATCAGAGGGAAGATGTGATGAGTTTACTAAACCCATTGGTTTAGGCTTAAGCTCATTAACCTATGACAAACATCCAAAAGCAATAAAAGACTGAAAACACAAAAAACAAACAATAATCGTCTCCTCCGGGATTCTTTTCTCATCTCATTCATTCACAAACGAGAACTCGCTTCTTCCGTCTAATGCAAGACAGTTTGCACCTGAGCCAGACAGGTCATACACTTGAGCATAGACTAGTAAGCAGTTCACAAGTCAATTTATCTTTCAGTCTCTTTGGGTCGAACTACGGTGTTCTGACTTTCTCATTGCACGAGAGGATACGTAAGCATAACTTAACAGTTATCGAACAAAAGTCTCTGTATATCCCCCCTCTTTCCAGCCTTATTCTTTAGCCTCATTATCATGAGCATTTCCTCTTTGTCCTTACACTGACACCTCACTTATGCACTTTACATTTCTTTTACACTAACACCTGTACATCTTTTCTCCAGCTCTTTTATACACAGATTGCACTGATACTACCCTTTTAAAACACAAATCTTTTAAGCGTGGATCCCGTCGAGTACGACGGACAATCTGGGTGCTAATACCTTCCCAGGTTGTAACCAACCCCCTTTCTCAGTCTCTCTGGTTCGCAACCGTCTTATCCATATTTTTCTAGGTCTATGCAGCATTGCCTTTCCTCCGGGATAAAAATGCCTAGATGGCGACTCTTCTCATTCCTTGTGAGTTCACTCCTGTGTGTTCTCGCACCATCCTTTCGCCGACCGTTCGCGTCTGTACCCATATTTGAGCTCATTCCCATTTATCGGGAGCGACAGCTTGGCGACTCTGCTGGGGACCTTATACAAGGGCTTCTGGTTCTTTTTGCGGGTTCCTCCTAGCGCTTGATTGATTTGTGTTTACTGGGGTGTTATGTGCTATTTGTGCTTGTATTTGTATTTATTTTTGCTTTATGTACAGTTGTTTTACTGCTTTCTTTATAGCTTTACATATATCATACTGTCATACTGTGCTGGTTGGATCTGCTTTGTTGCTTTGGTGGGTGGGTGTTCTATTGAGAGTTGAGGTCCTATACCTGGGACCTGAGTGACACCTAGGCTAGAGTGGTTCATGTTCTTTCCCATTCCATTTCGGTCTGGTGCGGGAATATGAAACACGGTTCAGATATGGGTTTCTTCTTGAGAACTCTGTACTGCAGATTTCCTGTAGTGCTAGGGCTATCTGGGAAGCCTGCTAAGTCTGGATGACCTTTAGTATTGACCTTCAGAAACTGAGGTGAATTAGAGGAGGATCTTTTATGGTTATTGTAAACACTGTACCTCCGGGTTGGAAGTGTTTACACTTCCCATAACTGATCCAAGTCTGAGGATCCTTGTTTTAGAACACCACCTGTGAGGGGGTTGGGCTGTTTACAGGTTTGTAGGTACCCTTGACCTCAGCATACCCTGTTACTTTGTTTTGATTAAGAGTACTCCATGTTGGAACAGTTCTTGTGATTTTAACCCTGGACATGTGACTCTTTATTTGAGTCCCCCACCTTGGTTACTGGACTTATGGACCTCCATCTGGATTTCTTGAACATACCTGGACCTATATCAGAGCACTTGATCAGATCCAGCTCAGTCACAAACCCTTGCATATCATTTGCATACATCATCATTGCATCATTTTAACATTTGCTTATTTGTTTTTCAGGGTATCCATACTTTATTTTTGGCTTGGTTTTGACCCCATCATCAGCATATACCTATCTTCATCAGTATCTACTTCAACTATCAGCTACCTGCTTCAGCCACCAGTCTCAGCCTGTCAGTGGCCCATCTTCAGTGTCATCATCAGCATCTGTCTCAGCTCTTCTTCAGCAACATGGCACCCAAGAAGAGTAATATCTCCTATCATTTCTTTGAGCCTGAGTTGGCTAGCATCAGGAAGATTCAGACCCTGATTACTCCAGACCATATACCGCTATTCAGAGAACACTATGGAGGCATACTTGATGTGGTTGTGGATTTGGACCCTTCACAGAGGAGCCTGATTCATACTTGCCTGCAGTTCTATGATCCCCCTCTGAGGTGTTTCACTTTTCAGGATTTTCAGTTGGGACCTTTGTTAGAAGAGTATTCATCATTGGTTGGTGTACCTATCAGGGGTGGAGTCCCCTTCAACCCTGAGATGGCTTTTCCAAGTAATGAGGAAGTGGCAAAGGCATTATATCTGGAAATAGTTCTGATTGGGCAGAACATGACTACCAAGGCTGGAATCTCTGGCCTACATTTGGATTTCTTGACTTCTCAGGCTACTCTGAAGGCCTCCTCAGGGGAATGGAAGGCAGTCTGTGCTTTATTGGCCCTTAGCATATATGGGGCCATATTATTTTCATATGAGCCTAAGTTCATTAGCAAGAATGCAATCCACCTTTTCATCCTAAGGAACCCAGTGCCCACCTTACTGGGAGATTTTTACTACTCTGTTCACCAAAGGAATGAGAAACAAAGAGGAAGATTAGTGAGATGTTGTGCTCCCCTGTTCCATACCTGGATGCTCAGACATTTGCCTAAAACTGATGCATTTCTAAATCCTCACCAACAGAGGAACTGGGCTAGAAGACTCACTGCTTTGACTTCAGCTGATATCAGGTGGTGCACTCAAAGCACAAAAGGCAGGGATATCATTACCAGTTGTGGGCAGTTTCCTAATGTACCCCTGATAGGAGTGAAGGGTTGTATCAACTACAACCCTCTTCTATTCAAAAGACAACTGGGCTATGCATTGGTCCACACTCCTAAGGCACAAGACTTGGCTGAGACTCTTTACTGTGAGATTAAGCCTAATCTGGCTATCGTCAGGCAAGCATCCTGGGCTTGGGACAATGTCCAGACTAAAGGAGTAACCATTCTGGGAAAATGCAACAATGTGGCCTCAGCACAGTACTATGAGTGGTCCATGCCAGGGCTCAATTTTATGGGATGCCCTTCACCATGGAAGATATACCTGGACCATCCTCAGCACCACCTCCTGCTACTGTCAGCTTAGAAGAGTTTGAGAAATTGAAAGAGAGGAATGAGGAGCTGACTCAGGCTCTGCAGAAGACCCTCTGGGAGAGGAGTGATGGTCGGCTGGACATTGAGAGGTTAGAAAAGCTAAAGTTGGAGCATCTGGCCAGGATTGAAAAGTCAGAGGATTACATCAAGAAGTCTAGGGCTGGAGAATAGATCTTGAAGAATGCCTGCAAGGAAGCTCAGTTCCAGAAAGCCAGGACTGATTTGTATCTGAAGGAGAGCCAAGCTAGGTGGGTCAGGATCACCGAAGCTCGTACTCTGGAAGATAAGAGGACTCAGGACAAGATTGAGCAGTTGGAGGCTAGTGCAAAGGAGCAGCGGGAAGCCCTGCTAGCAGCCCAGAGAGAGATCTCAGAGTTGAAGATTAGAGCTGGTGTGAAGAGGTCAAAGGACCAGAGTCAACACAAGAAACTAACTGCAGCTGTTACTACCAGAAATCTCCTTATCAGGAATCTCACAGAGCGTTCAGCTGATCCTGTGACTGAAGCACTTCTCAAGGAAGTTCAGGAGGATGAGTTTGGTCTTGGTGTCTGACTTTTGCTTGTTGTTGTTTTCATTTCATGTACTTTTATTTTTCTTATGTTGTATTTTGACCCCTCAGAGGGCTTGTATTGTAAAAAGAAACAAACTATGTATCATTTACTTTTTTTTAATATATGTATTAGTTTGTTCTATCTGAGTTTCTTTCAAGCAAAGTCACGAGCATCTTCCTCGAGGGTCTGGAAAGGTCAAAACCAAGTGCCAAGCCGGATACCTTGGAGACAAATAAGCATAATGCATTGCATGCTAACCTTTGTTTGTTTTGTAGGTTTGTTTTGTTTTTGTTACTAACTCTGTTGTGATCTCAAGAACTATTGCTCGACGTCGGGTGTTCCCACTTAATCGTCCACACAGATATCCAACCCGCAACAACCTTCCGGGTATATAGATGGACCAGGTACAACAGGACCTTACAGAGGTCAGGAACCAAATGGCCAATGAGAGATTGGAAATGAGGAATCAGATGACACAATTTATGGAGGTGATGAATGGATTGGAACAGAGCCAAGAGAGATTGAGGGCTTTAGTAGAGAGACAGACTCAGGAAGACCCCCATCTAGGGACTGGTGGGACAAGCAACAATGAGAGGGTGCAGCCTCATATCAACCCACCTGTATTTGGACCCCACCTTCATCCAGAGATCAACATCCCTGCTAACGTACAAGGGAATGCTACTACAGGCAGAGTGCTGCAGGAAGACCCCCAGGAAGATCAGTTCACAGTGATGGGATCTGGGGAAGAAGCCTATGACAGAAGGCTAGATGAAATTGCTACAAAATTAAGGTCCTTGGAGTCTCAAAACTCCTTGGGTTTTGATGTTATGGACATGGGCTTAGTGGACGGGGTCAGGATTCCCCACAAATTTAAACCACCGTGCTTTGAGAAGTACAACGGGACTTCCTGCCCACGGACCCACTTACAATCCTTTCTGGGGAGGCTGAAGGCATATACCATGGACGAGAAGCTATGGATGTTTTATTTTGAGGATAGCTTAACGGGAGCTTCAAGGGAATGGTATTCACATCTGACTAGAGCCACCATCAGATGTTGGAAAGACCTGGCTGAGGCCTTTATCAGACAATACCAGTATAATTTGGATATGGCACCCAACAGGACCCTTCTGATGGGAATGTCACAGTCATCCAGGGAAAGCTTCCGAGAATACGCCCAGAGATGGAGACAGCTTGCTGCTGCTGTCCAGCCACCTATGTCAGAGAGGGAGATGGCAGATATGTTTATGAACACCCTCCAAGGAACATACATTGATAGGCTAGCTGCCTTTTCTTCTACCAGCTTTGCAGATGTCATTATAGCTGGGGAAAGAATTGAGAGCCTATTAAAGATGGGCAAAATTTCTGACAACGGTGCCAGCTCTTCCAGCAACGCAAGGAAGCCTTTTGTGGGCCCAAGAAGAACTGGTGAGGCCAATGCTATCCATGCCAGCAGGGGCAGACCCCAATATGTTCATAGGTCTGTGGCCGCAGTCACCATCCCTGCTCCAATTCATCCACAACCAGCTTATCAACCACAGCAACAAAATTATCAGCAACAAACTCAATATCCTCCTCAGAGAAACTACAACAACACCAGCAACAACAATCAGCAAAGACCGTTCCAACAGAGACCTTCTCAGGCCAATAGGGTGATCGATCTGATCCCTATACCATATGCCACATTATTGCCACAACTCCTAAAACTCAACCTGGTTGAGCTAAGGACATTGGCACCTCCAGATCCTGCTAGTCTACCCAGAAATTATGACGCCAGCGCTAGATGTGCTTTTCATTCGAATGCACCTGGCCATAGTACAGATAAGTGCAGAGCTTTGCACATGAAGGTACATGATTTGGTAGATTCTAAGGCTCTAAACTTTGCACCACCACCAAATGTTAGCAAGAACCCAATGCCAAACCATGGTGGCCCCAGAATCAATGCTATTGAAGAAGACAAGCCGTCTTACTTGATAACCAGTGTGGTTCAGATTCGGACACCTTTGGTGGAGATTAAAGCTCAACTCCTTGAATGTCAAATGTTCCCTGGATGCGAGCTAGGGTGTGCTTATTGCAACATTTCAGTGAATGGATGTGATAACTTGAGAGATGGCATAGATGGTCTCATCCAGAGTGGCCTGCTTCAAATCACAACATCAATACCTACCAATCCAGCAGTCTCCTTAACAACAATCCCCGAGTCTTCTACAAATACAACAACCATTGTTCCAAGCAACTCTTCAATCTCATCAACAAATGCTTCATCTGTTACTTCAACGGACCAAATATCAGCAAACATCCCTTCTACAACTTCAGCACCCCTTCATTCAGAATCTCCTACAACAACAATGCCTCCTACAACTTCAGCAGCAAATGTCTCAACGGTTACAATTTATTATGATCCTGAAAATGATTCCTCCTACAACTCACAAAGCGCCACTCCCATCAGAGCACCAGTCACAATATACTATGATCCATAAACTATCATGGTCCCTTCTGCAGCTGCCATCAGTCCAGTCACTATCACAGTGCCTGGGCCAGTACCTTATGAAAGCAGTAATGCCATCCCTTTGCATTACGGCTCTGATCTATACTGCGAAGGACAGAAAATCACGCTCGAATCATCAACTTCTCCACCACAAATAGACAATGTGGGGGAAGGCGGAGGCTTCACTCGAAGCGGACGTCTCTTTGCCCCGCAAATTCAAAGACCCAGTGCCGAAGCAGAAGCTGCTGCCAAGGCAAAAGGGAAGAGCATGGTGCAAGAAGAGCAAATTGTTAAAGAAGCTCTGAAAACACCTTTTGATCAAGAAGTTAATGAATTCATGAGAATCATCAAGAAAAGTGATTACAAGATAGTGGACCAGCTTCACCAGACGCCTTCCAAGATCTCTATTCTATCATTGCTTATGTGCTCCGAGGCTCATCGGAACGCACTACTAAAGGTCTTGCACGCAGCTTATGTGCCAGAAGAGATCACAGTCAATCAGTTGGAAGCTGTGGTTGGGAATGATAATGCTTGTAATGGACTAGGGTTTACCAACACCGATTTGACTACGGAAGGCCGCAATCACAACAAGGCTTTGCACATTACCATGGAGTGTAAGGGTGCAGTTCTTTCCGATGTACTGGTAGACACAGGGTCATCCCTCAATGTTTTACCTAAAAAAGCCCTTGTGAAGCTGGAGTATGAAGGATTGGCATTACGGCCCAGCAACTTGGTAGTAAGAGCCTTTGACGGCTCTAAGAGATCAGTTCTGGGGGAAATTGAGTTGCCTATAACGATTGGCCCACAAACTTTCAAAACGACCTTCTACGTGATGGACATTCAGCCTGCCTACAGCTGTTTGTTGGGTAGACCATGGATTCATGCCGCTGGCGCAGTTACGTCTACCCTTCACCAGAAGTTAAAATTCGAGTGGGAGGGCCAAGTCGTTACTATTTGTGGAGAGGAAGATATTTTTGTTAGCCATCTGGCTACCTACAAATACATAGAGATGGATGGGGAGATCCACGAAACGATGAGTCAAGGGTTTGAGGCCTTGAACATAAATGAAACATCTGCTGTACCTGGAACCTCAATGACATCTTATCAACAAGCCCGGAAGGTTGTTGAAGAAGGGACTGCCCAAGGCTGGGGCAAGTTGCTGCCTGTAGAGAAGAAGGAGGATAAATTTGGGTTGGGTTACAAACCAACTCAACAAGATCAAGCAGAGGCTGCTAAGGAGCCCAACTTTGTTAGTGGGGGGATGCTCACCCCCGATGCTGTCAACAATTTGGAAGACGAGGATGAAAGCGACCGCAACCTGGAGAGTTGGATCCGTCCAAAGATCCCGGGGAGCAGTATCTCAAACTGGTCTTCCCAGGAAATTATAAGAGTTACTCCTGCAGAGTAATTATTATTTCCTGTATATTTTAAGCATGCATCAAGTCTTGCATCTTGCCCAAGATGATAAGACTCATTTTGTAATCGGGCCATCTGTAATTTTTGTGCAACAAGATTAATCAATGAAATATCAGACATCTTTTTGCAAATGAGTCTCTTTTTTGCTTTCCCCGCTCACTGTTTTTCCATTTTTCTTTTTGTACATAAAATAAATGGCAGTGTTTTCAAAATGTTAACTTTCTTTCACTTTTCTAAACAAGATTAAAATCAATCACTAAAATGAACAAACTGAATCCTTGCAGAGAGTGCCTTCCAGACTGCACCGACAACAGCACGGCTATGACTTCGTATGACTTTGACAATCCAATCAGTCAAGTTGATGAAGGGGTTGAAGGAGAGTATGAGCTTCCTGAAGAGCTAGCCAGGTTGTTGAGACAAGAGGAAAGGGTTATCACTCCTCATCAGGAGGAGGTAGAGACGATCAATCTTGGTACAGATGAAGACGTGAAAGAAGTTAAAATCGGGGCCTGCCTACAAGACTCAGTGAAAAGACAACTGATTGACCTGCTTCAAGAGTATGTGGACGTGTTTGCTTGGTCTTATCAAGATATGCCAGGGTTGGACACCGACATTGTTATGCACAAGCTACCTTTAAGAGAGGAATGCCCACCGGTTAAACAGAAATTGCGCCGCACTCGCCCAGACATGGCAATGAAAATCAAAGAAGAGGTACAAAAACAATGGGACGCCGGTTTCCTTGCTGTAACTAGCTATCCGCCGTGGGTGGCTAACATAGTACCTGTGTCTAAGAAGGATGGCAAAGTAAGAATGTGTGTTGACTACCGGGATCTGAACAGAGCTAGCCCAAAGGATGACTTCCCATTACCTCACATTGATGTATTGGTGGATAATACGGCTCAGTTCTCGATATTCTCCTTCATGGACGGATTTTCAGGATACAATCAGATTAAAATGTCACCTGAAGACATGGAGAAGACAACCTTCATCACACCCTGGGGCATGTTCTGTTACAAGGTGATGCCATTCGGACTGAAGAACGCTGGTGCAACATATCAACGGGGTATGGTGACATTATTCCACGATATGATCCATAAAGAAATCGAGTGTTATGTGGATGACATGATTTCCAAGTCCCTCACTGAAGAAGACCACCTGGTAAATTTGCTAAAGCTGTTCAAGCGTCTGAGGAAGTACCAACTAAAGTTGAACCCCAACAAATGCACATTCGGGGTGCGATCCGGTAAGCTGCTAGGTTTTATTGTGAGCGAGAAAGGGATTGAAGTTGACCCTGATAAAGTCAAAGCTATTCAAGAGATGCCTGCACCGAAGTCTGAAAAAGAAGTCCGAGGGTTTCTAGGTAGATTGAACTACATCTCAAGGTTCATATCTCACCTTACAGCAACCTGTGAGCCCTTGTTCAAATTGTTAAGAAAAGAACAGACGGTCAGGTGGAACGAAGATTGCCAGAAGGCTTTTGACAAAGGAATACTTACAAGAACCTCCAATCCTTATGCCTCCAGTTGAAGGAAGACCTCTGATCATGTACTTGACAGTATTAGAAGAATCAATGGGGTGTGTGCTAGGCCAGCATGACGAGTCTGGTCGAAAAGAGTATGCAATATACTACCTAAGCTAAAAGTTTACCGACTGTGAACAACGTTATTCACTGCTCGAGAAAACTTGCTGTGCTTTAGCGTGGGCTGCTCGCCGACTGAGACAGTATATGTTGACCCACACTACTTTATTGATCTCAAAGATGGACCCAATCAAGTATATTTTTGAGAAGCCAGCGCTTACCGGACGGGTTGCAAGATGGCAAATGATCCTCACAGAATATGATATTCAATACACATCTCAAAAAGCCATCAAGGGCAGTGTATTGTCTGATTATCTTGCTGAGCAACCCATTGATGATTACCAGCCTATGAGATTTGACTTCCCTGATGAAGACATCATGTTCATAAAAGCAAAAGATCATGAAGAGCCTGTTCACAACGAAGGGCCTGACCCGGAGGAAGAATGGACTATGATGTTTGATGGGGCTGTTAATATGAATGGTCGCGGTGTTGGTGCAGTACTCATTACGCCTAAGGGAGTTCACATGCCTTTCTTGGCAAAACTCACTTTTAACTGCACTAACAACGAAGCTGAATACGAAGCTTGCATTATGGGTCTTGAGGAAGCCATTGACCTCAGGATCAAGACATTGACCGTATTCGGGGATTCAGCTCTGGTAGTTAATCAGACCAACGGCAAATGGTACACACACCAAGATCATCTGATACCTTACAGGGATTATACAAGGAGGTTATTGACTTTCTTTACAACGGTCAAGCTTGAGTATATCCCTCGGGACGAAAATCAGTTTGCAGATGCTCTGGCTACCATTTCATCCATGATCAAAGTTCAAGCTGCCAACTTTGTACCTCAGATTTCGGTGTCCAGACTTGACAGACCAGCATATGTGTTTGCCACAGAAATTGTCAAAGATGATAAGCCTTGGTTCCATGACATTAAGTGCTTCTTAGAGGATCAAACATACCCACCTGGGGCATCTTCCAATGATAAGAAGACTTTAAGAAGGCTTGCCGGTAGTTTCTTCCTGAACGCTGATGGTTCCCTATACAAGAGGAACTTTGATATGGTGCTCCTCAGATGCGTTGATAGAACAGAGGCAGACTTGTTAATGCATGAAGTGCACGAAGGATCCTTTGGTACCCATACTGGAGGGCATGCCATGGCTAAAAAGCTGCTAAGATCAGGCTATTACTGGATCACAATGGATGCTGACTGTTGTGCTTACGCCAGAAAATGCCATAAATGCCAGATTTATGCGGATAAAGTACATGTGCCTCCCAATCCTTTGAATGTGATGTCTTCACCTTGGCCCTTTGCTATGTGGGGCATTGACATGATCGGCAAGATTGAGCCAACTGCTTCGAATGGCCACAGATTCATCCTGGTTGCCATTGACTATTTCACCAAGTGGGTCGAAGCAGCTTCCTATGCAAATGTTACAAGGCAAGTGGTAGCCAGATTTCTGAAGAGGGATATCATCTGTCGATACGGAGTTCCCGAGCGGATCATTACTGATAATGGTTCCAACTTGAATAACAAAATGATGGCAGAGCTATGCCGGGACTTCAAGATCCAACATCACAATTCTTCTCCTTACAGGCCAAAGATGAATGGCGCTGTTGAGGCGGCTAATAAGAATGTCAAGAAGATTGTGCAGAAGATGGTAGTCACTTACAAAGATTGGCTTGAAATGCTACCGTTTGCTTTGCATGGGTATCGCACGTCAATCAGGACATCCACTGGGGCAACGCCGTATCAACTTGTGTATGGTATGGAATCAGTCCTACCTGTTGAAGTTGAATTACCCTCCCTGCGGGTACTGATGGATGTTAAGTTAAACGAAGCAGAGTGGGTCCGATCCCGATACGAGCAGCTGAGTCTGATTGAAGAAAAGAGATTGGCTGCAATCTGTCATGGACAGTTGTATCAGAAAAGAATGAAGAGAGCCTTCGATCAGAAAATCAGGCACCGAGAGTACCAAGTAGGATATCTTGTGCTGAAAAGAATCCTCCCTCCTCATACAGACCACAGGGGCAAGTGGACTCCGAACTATGAAGGACCATTCGTAGTAAAGAAAGTTTTCTCTGGTGGAGCACTGATGCTCAGCACCATGGATGGTGAAGAGTTCCCGTCCCCTGTGAATTCAGATGCAGTTAAAAAATACTTCGCATAAAATGACCCGCTGGACATAAAAACAGAATGTAAGTCCAGGCAAAAATAGGGCATCCCGGCGAGTCAAAAACAGAATAAAAGACTCGGGCAAAAAATAAGGGAAAATAAACAAAAATGTACACCCGCTGAGTTGAAAAGCCGCATTGGACAACTCAGGCAAAAATGGGTATCCCGATGGATTGAAAACCCGAAAGGGCGATCCAGGCAAAATAAGGGAATAAGCGAACAACTGCATTCTGAATTCGTCTGTATCGTTTACAACTTGGTAAGCTTCAAAAGGATCAAGCTTCTTTCAGAATCAGCCTTCATCAGAAAGCAAGACGAGAAGAACGTCAAAAGTCATACGAGTCATAGCAAAGGGGAAGCTCCTCGAAGCGTCGTCAACATTGCTAGCATTTTGTTTCTCAATTTGTAACAATCTCCTCATTTCAGGGGATATGTTTCCTTGACTGTACCTTGCCAATTCAGGGCATTTGAACTAATAAGATCAGATTTTCAGTCATGTTTCGTCTTGTACATTTTTATTTGCAAAAATGTCTGATGTCTTAAGAAAAACTGATTGCATAAATACAGATGCTTATCTTCAAAAAATATATATAATAAAAGTCACATGCTTGCAGGAAATATACTTACTCTCAGAAGTGTCTAAACTCATATGACGGAATCCAGTAAAGGATACCTCGGGATTACTTGTGCGTTTCCCTATCTTTGCAGGATTGCAGGTATCCAGAACACAACTTGGGGCACGAAAGCTTCACTCCAGCAAGCTGACAAATCAACACTCAGCCTTAGCACCCAAAGTGTCTTCTCCCCAGCTGAGTTTCCACTTGCTATTTCTCCCCAGCCGAGGTGCCAACCTTGTTTCCCCCCTCAGCTGAGTACAAAAGTAAGGGAACCATCTCCCCACAGAGCTCCAGCCTCTATCCAGAAGAGCAGCGCATGAAGGGATCACAACAGAGTGAAGAAAGCTTCTACAAACCCTAGCTGGGTCCCTCATTATCAGGATGAGTCTATCAGTGACCTATCCCTCCCCAAGCAGATATCATCTCATCAGATCTACCAATGATCTCATCCCCAGCTGGGATGTCCGCTTCAAACAGATCGACCAGAGATCTTCACAGCAACGGGATCCGAATCTCGGATTGGTATCCTTGCATAATCATAGCATTCACATCATATTCACCCACAAAGCGTAGCATTCCGTCTAATACGGAGCATTACGACAAAAAGCAAACATATTGCATAATCATAAGCCATGCTTTAAGTCAAACACTTATGAATAATGACAATCCATCTGCAATATACAGAATACCTCCCAGATTCCCCAGCAAACACAGTTGCCTTACATTCCCAAACACCAGTATATACTCCTTGTGGCACCCGTCCGTGTCATATCCCCAGCAGAAAGCCAAAGACATCCTCTTTGCACTCACATATACTTATACATTTCCTTGACGTTCGTCCATGTCATTTTCCCCAGTGCAGTAACATAAATACTTTATACATCAGATATTTGTTTATACTATACTCTTCTCCTTTTGACACTCGTCCGTGTCACCCTCCCCAGCAGAATGAATACTCATATATAAATCACTCATACTTACTCATACAGATACTCGTCCGTATCTTGTATACACCATTTATATATCCCCGCAGATTCGACACTAGTCCTTGTTCTTTGTTAACCAGTTGGTACTCGTCCGTACCATCACCTCAGAACATGTGTCAAGCGTTTGTTTCTACCTGATACTCGTCCGTATCATAGTCTTAAGGATGCTCGTCCGCATCTTTAATCCATACACCATGTCAAATACTCTTGTCTTCTTGAATATAGATACTCGCCTGTGTCTACTATCCCCAGAAGGGTCCCTTCAGATTCAACACTCGTCCGTGTTCTCTGTTAGCCAGTTGATACTCGTCTGTATCATCATCTCTGAACACGTGTCAGTATTTGTTTCTACCCGATACTCGTCCGTATCGTAGTCTTAGGGATGCTCGTCCGCATCTTTAATCTATACACAAACATCTAAACACTTATACCTTTTTTTTCTTGGATGTAAACACTCGTCCGTGTTTACTATTCCCCAGTAGATCGCCAACGAAGTAAAAAATTTCTCTTCTGACACTCGTCCTGTGTCATAATAAACTTTGAGAGCAGTCGTACCCTGCTAGGTGGTCGTCCTCCACCTCTTGATGATCGTCCTTCATCATGCTCATCCGATGGCCGTCCCCATCGTTGATTTTCTATCCGACATTCGTCCTATGTCGTGATATTTAGCAGCCGTCCCCTGCTAGGTGGTCGTCCTCCACCTTTTGATGATCGTCCTTCATCATTTTATCCAATGGCCGTCCCCATTGTTGATTTTGGTTATCTGACATTCGTCCTATGTCAAGACAAACCTTGAGAGCAGCCGTCCCCTGCTAGGTGGTCGTCCTCCACCTCTTGATGATTGTCCTCCATCATGCTCATCCGATGGCCGCCCCCATCGTTGACCTTTTATCCGGCATTCGTCCTATGTCGCGATATTTTCGGCAGCCGTACCCTGCCAGGTGGTCGTCCTCCACCTTAGATGACCGTCCCTCATCTTATACCCAACAGAGCAGCCGTCCCCTACTAGGTGATCGTCCTTCGCCTTTGATGACCGTACCTCATCATCTGTTTATTTCATTCATTCTTTAACCCGATGGCCGTCCCCGTCATGGTCCTTTTTCCTTTTCCTGATGATCGTCCTTCATCAGTTTAGCCCGATGGCCGTCCCCATCGTTGGTTACTTTGCTTTATGAACTTGATGGCCGTCCCCGTCATGTTTCATTAATCCCCAGATAATTTTACAGCTTCACTTGATGGCCGTCCCCATCATGATTCTTTTTACCCCCAGCATGTCGGCCGTCCCCGTCATTGCTTTATTTTCCGCACTTTTTCCTGCATGTCGGCCGTCCCCATCATTGCTCTTTACCCAACAGTTGTCCTCTGCTCGACGGTCGTCCTCCGTCGCCCACACTTTACAATATACTTTATTTTCTTTTGCAATCTATATCCCTTTTCTTCTTCATTCTGTGAGTGCAAATTTTGGACTGTCTTTGGTATTCAACCACAAGTTATCTTGTTTGCCTGCTAAGCCGTTGCTTACATCCTACACAGCTAACTCATGTTTGAATAGGGGCAGCTGTAAACACCCCAAATTTGCCCTCACCCATTCACACCATGGCTTGTGATCATTTCATATGCATAAACCCAATCATACCATCTCATATCACATTTTTGATTCACTGCATAGGTTCTAAGTCATCTGCATCTAGGGTTTGTGATCTGAGCAATCCAAGGGATTCTTGAGCCACTCCAAAGGCCATCAATCACTTAAAAGGGGTATATATGTGTTCAAATATCATATTATATCCTCTCAAAGTCAAGAATGTCAAAGAATCACAAGAACTGAAAATGGTATGGAAGCAGAGCCAAGCTTGACTGTCCAAATGACCTAAAATTAGGGTTTTGGTTTCAGAGGCCATAACTCCAATTTTTTTGGTCATTATTGTTTCTATTGGTCTCTATATGGTATAGGGAGTATGCATATCAATTTTCATGAAGAAATTCCATGGGGAAGTCATCTGATCAAGAGTTGACTTTTCAAGCAAGTCAGTGCAAAATCAGGGCATCTGAGGCCCCCAGTGACCCAACCAAAGGGCATTCTTCATCATTTTGATTGTATATGATATTTATTTGATCATGGAAGATGTTGGAAGTTCACAAAATTCAAGAATTTCAAGTCTTTTGCAAGGTTGACTTTTTGGGCAGGTTTGACTTTTAATGAAATTGTCATTTTAGGAAACTTTTTCAACCTTTACTTTTTTATTCAAAAAAGCTTCAAATGGAAAAACTTTGGTCATGAAAGTTGTAGAATAGATCTTTCCCTTTTCAAAAAGTACAAGAACATGACCTAATTCATTTTGGATCAAAAGTTATGGCTTGTCAAAGTTGGCAAAAATCACTAAATTTCAAGTTATGCACCAAAGAAGGCAAAGTTGCAAATTCACTTCTCAAGGAAAATTGGGCTGTCAAATGCATTTCTAAACTTCACCATAGGATCATACAACACATAAAAATCAGAGTGGGCCAAGAGATCATTCACTTTTGTGGCCTATGGAGCAAGACTTTTTCATGAAAAGCAAAGGCAAGGCAAGTTGCAAAACTCATCATAAGACACAACCCACTTGCTTGCTAGCCTGCTGAGCCACCCTAGGCCTCTCCCCTCATCATGCTGCGCAGGACACACTCCTTGTACTTGGCTATAAAGTAGCCCATGCCTTCTTACACCAACTTTGACATTTTGGCAAAAGCACCCATACCAATCAATAAAGCACATGTCACTTCTTCTGACCAATGGCATTTGTTTATACAAAGAAAATGCAAGCCAAACACAACAAGAAGCAAGTCTGAAACACACAACAAGACAACATTCTCATTTTCACTCTCATTTGCAAAAGCTTTCGAAAACCATCACACAGGCCACAAACACACAAACAAACTTCATAAACCAACTCAATACATCTTCCTGGTCACAAAGCACCTTTCAAAATAGCCTGAAACTCAAAGAATCAAAAACACGATTTCCTCACTTCACTGAACAGAACTTGCTCAATCTCACAAACCAGCCCTTTCAAACTCCAACCAAGCATTGCAAGCTTCTCAGGAGGTTCATTAGAGGCATTTTGGGTCAAAGGGCCAGCCAGAAAGTGTCAGAAATCAAAGCTCCATTTCAGGTGAGCTCAAGAACATTTTTTCCAGAAAAATGTTTTTAAGTTCTTAAATGATTCTCTATGTTCCACTGATCATGCTGATATGTTTTGTTTCGAAAATGATTGAGTATTGAGTATGTATGTTGTTCCTGAAACTTTTTGACCTAAACCCCTTTTGATTCGATTCAGCCTGGATACGAAAAATAAATGCATTTTGTTTGTTGATTCGTGTTGTATGATGTTTGGGGATGGATTCTGGGCAGAAAGATTTTGTTTTAGATGCCTAGGGAGTGAGATTGAGATTCTCAGGGGAGAGTGTGGCCGGAGAAGATGACCGGAGGTCATTTCCGGCCACGTGAAAGTGATTAGTGCATTAATGAGGATTAGGGCTTGGTTTGAATTCTGAGCATAGGATGGGTTGACTGGCATTGACTCCCGCGTGAATGAACGCACCAGATTTCACATTAAAACCCTAATCATAATTATTTAATTTAATTAAGTCAGATTAGGTTAATTGGGGAAGTTTGAATCTCAGCCCTAGGATCACGCGCGAAGTCTTTCCCTCCTTCTCCAGTTTGAATGCAGGCCATTGGATGCGCTGACTTTTCTTTTAATTCATTTTTATTCTCATTTTATTTCATTTAATTTGTACATTTATTTTAAAATAGCAAAAATTATTCAAAAATTCTGAAAATTTTTATGCACATTTTTATTAATTTTCAGAAACCAAAAACATTTTTATTTTTATTTTTTACATTAAAAAATATTTTTAAATCATTTAAGAGTTTATTTTAATTAATTAATGAAAATTAATTAATTAAAAATACTTTTAGGTATTTAAAAATCACCAAAAAATTCATGAAACCTTCATAATCATTTAGAAACATTGTCCAACCCTCAAACCAAATTTCTTTTTTGATCTTGATGTCTTTTGAGAATTTTTCATGGAATTAAAATCATTTCAAGGCATTATTTTGATCCAAACTTCAAAAAATCATTTCTGCCTAACCATTGAGAGTTGGACTTTGATTCTTTTTGCATTGCATTTTGTTTAGCATGTAGTTTGTGAAATTAAATTGGCATGATTTGATCTTTCATTTTCAATTTGTTTGGTATTTTTCTTGTTAAGGTACCCTAAAACCCTAGAAAACTTAGAAAATTCATAACTTACATTAGGTTAAGAGTTAGAACCTCTCCTTTGGGCAGTGAGTTAGTATAGGATTAGGGTCCCTTTGAGTGCATTTGCAATTTTTTTATCTTGATGTTTGCTTCTGATTTTGGTTTTTGTTTGATGCATTGATCATAAACCCTAATTTGGGCTTCCTTTTGCATTCATCTTGTATTTGCATTCATACCTTGACTTGCCATAGCATTTTATGCACCCATTTGGTTCATTAGACATCTTAAGACATATTGAAAGCATGTTTGATCATTTCTTCATGTATATGCCATGTTGTATGTCATTTGCATATCATAACTTTTCATGTGTGTTCATGGTTCTAAACTTGCTCCATTTGCATCCATTGGTTCATATGTCCATCCTCATACCTTGATTCATGTTCACATCATCCCATAGCATCATTAACATCATGTATGTGCTTCTGGTTTTGGTTTATGTCATGCCATTTCATCTCATTTTGCATTGCATTGTATCTTTCTCACTAACTTTTCAGGTGGTAAGCAACTTTGAGAAGTGGATTTGCCTTCACTTCTCACCATTCCTTTCCATCTCTCTTATGCATCATTGCTGCATATTGTTCTGTGTTTGAGATTGAGCTTGCTCATTCTTTTTTTTTTCTTACTTTCTTCCTTCAAGTGACTTGACTTCTTAAATGAAGCAAGTTACTTTGCTTCTCCTGATCCTTTCATCTGCTTCCTGGTGGTTCCATTGAAGATTTCTCTTGTTAACCTCACAAACCTTAGGAACAACCAAGCATGACAATGATTAGGGTTTTGATTAGTCTCCCCACTTAGTTTTACCTTTGTGTCTCATTGAGTCTTCTCTTCTCACCTCATAATCATGGACTAAACCCTAAAGGCTTTAAGGCTTTGTGATTAAGCTTATGCCTGCATCCTTCTATTAGGATGGAGTGTATAACTTTAATCCTAAGTGTTAAACCCTTAATGTGTTTAAATCCTTTAATCAATTCACATAATAATCATCAAGACTTCACACTTGTAACTTGGGCCTTACATTAGGGTTCTAATTCTTCCTTAACTGGTTAAGAAGGACTAACCCTAGTGTTAATGGACAAGTCCCCCTCAAGTTGTCTTACAAATCATAAAATCCACTTCTTCATCTTATCATTAACTAAAATCCACCTAATAAAGGCTTTGTTTTGTCATGAGGTTAATCCCTAATCATGGATTAAGTTGAGGAGTTTTCCTCATCTTAAACATTCTCATCTATTATCCTTCTATTAGGATGGTGTAATGAGTCTGTTTAATCCCTGATTATGGCTTAATCTCATTACTTAACACTAAACAAAAACCACAAAAACATCTAAATAATCACAAGTAGGTTAATGATCTTAATCCTACATCAAAAGGTGATTAAGTGTGAGACTCTGACTTCACACTTAAGGTATTCTCATTACCCCTAATCAGAGGGAAGATGTGATGAGTTTACTAAACCCATTGGTTTAGGCTTAAGCTCATTAACCTATGACAAACATCCAAAAGCAATAAAAGACTGAAAACACAAAAAACAAACAATAATCGTCTCCTCCGGGATTCTTTTCTCATCTCATTCATTCACAAACGAGAACTCGCTTCTTCCGTCTAATGCAAGACAGTTTGCACCTGAGCCAGACAGGTCATACACTTGAGCATAGACTAGTAAGCAGTTCACAAGTCAATTTATCTTTCAGTCTCTTTGGGTCGAACTATGGTGTTCTGACTTCCTCATTGCACGAGAGGATATGTAGGCATAACTTAACAGTTATCGAACAAAAGTCTCTGTATATCCCCCCTCTTTCCAGCCTTATTCTTTAGCCTCATTATCATGAGCATTTCCTCTTTGTCCTTACACTGACACCTCACTTATGCACTTTACATTTCTTTTACACCGACACCTGTACATCTTTTCTCCAGTTCTTTTATACACAGAATGCACTGACACTACCCCTTTAAAACACAAATCTTTTAAGCGTGGATCCCGTCGAGTACGACGGACAATCTGGGTGCTAATACCTTCCCAGGTTGTAACCAACCCCCTTTCTCAGTCTCTCTGGTTCGCAACCGTCTTATCCATATCTTTCTAGGTCTATGCAGCATTGCCTTTCCTCCGAGATAAAAATGCCTAGCTAGCGACTCTTCTCATTCCCTGTGAGTTCACTCCTGTGTGTTCTCGCACCGTCCTTTCGCCGACCGTTCGCGTCTGTACCTTTATTTGGGCCATTCCCATTTATCGGGAGCGACAGTTATCAGAACAGAAACACTAAAACCAGCCATCATAAACTTGTTCTAAGCCTTCCAGAAGCATCAAGGGATCCAGTGGAGTGGTTTTGCACAAAGGAGGGGGTCAGAAAGCTCCAAACTGAAAAGCTTCAACTCAGGTAATCATCAAGAACAATTTTTCCAAAACTTGTTTTTTAAGTTATAAATTGATTCTACATGATGTGCTGATCATTGTGATATGTTTACTTTTGAAAATGGTTGAGTATTAAGCATGTATTGATCTTCTGAAACTTTGCCCGTGAAAAATATTTTTGTTTGATTCTCTTGATTGATGCAAAATAAATTGTTCTTGTTGCTTGATTCTTGTCCTATGATGTTTAGTAAGTGATTCTGGAGATTTAGGGAGTTTGGGGTGGCCTAGGGAGTGAGTTGGAGTGAAGAGCTGGCCGGAGAAGACGACCGGAACACTGTTCCAGTCGCCTGAAGAAGATTAGGGTTTAATCCATAATTAATGCCAGTTTGAATGTGGGTCGTAGGATGGGTGTTTCCCGCGTGTGTTGGATGGCTCAGATTGCATCATTAAACCCTAATCCATTTTAATTAGTTTAATTAGTTTTAATTAATTTAATTTAATCAGAACGAATCCTGACCCTCCATCTGCGCGCCAGTCAACCCCAGTTCAAATCTCAACCTTAGATCCTGATTACTTTGCATTTTCTTTATTTTTATTTGCATTTCTTTTTTTCCATTTATTTAAAATATCCAAACATTTTCTAAAATCATGAAACTTTGAATTTTCATTTCAAATATTTTTCTTAACTCAAAAATATTTTTTATCTTAATTTTTTCATAAAAAAAGTATTTTTAAAACATTTAAATGTTTTATTTAATTAATTAATTGAATTGAATTAATTAAAAATACATTTAGGTTTCTAAAAATCACCAAAATATTCGTGAAGCATTCTTAGACATTTAGAAACATTTTCAAACTCACCATATAAATTTCTTTTTAGGTTTGATCACATTTTTACAATTACCTTTGAATTAGGGTTCTTAAAAATCACATTTTCTAACCCTAACTTGAAAAAGTCACTTCTGGTAAACCATGATAAGTTTGAATTTGATTCTTTTTGCATTGTTTCACATGTTGTACCTAGTATCTAGGTTATTTATTTCATAATTTTGCAATGCATTTTCAATTTGATTTGATTTTTTCCCTTAGAAGTATCCACAAAACCCTAGTTAACTTAGAAATTTCATAACTTTCACTAGGTTTAGCTTCTGACCTTCTCCTTTGGGTAGTGATCTTGTGTATGATTAAGGTTTGTTTGAGTTCAATTTCAAATTTTTACCATGATGTATGCTTATGTTTTGGTCATATGCATCTCATGTTGTCTTAAAACCCTAATTTCTCATGTTCATTTGCATTTCATCTTTGCATAGCTCAATCATATGAACTTGCCATGACATTTCATTCATTTGTATGACATCTTAAGACATTCTTTAACATTGCTTGATCATTTCTTTATTCATTTGCTATATTTTGCATTCATTACATTTCATGAACATCCACGTGTTTTCATGCTTCCAACTTGCTCCCATTGCATCTCATCCTTGTATGAACATTCATAAGCATTATGTATGACTTTGCATCAACTCATAACACATTTTCCTTGCATATACACTTCTGGTTTTGGCCTTTTCATCTTTATTCATCTCATTTCCTTTTGCTTTATGTCTTATGCATCCATACTAATATTTCAGGGGTTTAAGGTAAGTTGTTTGGGATGTGGATTTGCCTTCACATCCCACCTCTTCTCATCTCTTCATATGCATTATTTACCTGTCTTTGAAGTGAATCTAATTCACTTATGCTCTCTCATTCTTACTTTCTTTCTTTTAGGTTACTTATCTTCTTCAAGAAGTAAGTAACGTATTCTTTCTCTCCTTCTCAATTCATCTACTTCTTCTTCCTTGGTGGCCTTCCTGAAGATCTTCTCTTAAGCCTTATAAACCATAGGATATCCAAGCATGATAATTTTTAGGGTTGTGTATAGTCCCCCATAGCTTTTTACCTTTGAGTCTCCTTGATTCTCTCTTCTCATCTCATAATCAGAGGCTAAACACTTAAAGCTTTAGGACTTTGAATTAGGGTTATGCCTGCATCCTTATCTTAGGATGGAGTGTATAACTTTAATACTAAGTGTTAAACCTTTAATTTGTTTACACCTCTTAATCCTAACACTTAATAATGATCAAGATATAAGCTTGTAACTTGGGCC
Organism: Lathyrus aphaca; assembly: GCA_963966055.1. NCBI lineage: Eukaryota > Viridiplantae > Streptophyta > Magnoliopsida > Fabales > Fabaceae > Lathyrus > Lathyrus aphaca. Next base: position 354,716,985 of record OZ014521.1, on the reverse strand, counting down.
TTACATTAGGGTTATATCTCTTCCTTTTGGTTAAGAGGGACTAACCCTAGTGTTTAATGGACAAGTCCCCCCTAAAGTTGTCTTACAAACTTAAAACTCACTTCTTAATCTCACCCTTTAATTAAAATCTATTTTAATAAATTCTTGTTATATAATGAATTTAATCCCTAACCATGGATTAAGTTAAGGAGTCTTCCTCAGCTTAAGTGTTCTCATCTATTATCCTTCTCTTAGGATGGTGTAATGAGTTCACTAATCCCTGATTAGAGATTAAACTCATTACTTAACACTAAATAAAAACCCAAAAACATCTTAATAATCACAAGTAGGTTAATGATCTTAATCCTACATCACCATGGTAATTAAGTTGAGATACTTATCTCATACTTAAGTAGGCTCATTATCCCTAATCAGGGAGGATATAATGAGTTTACAAGCCCTTAATTTAGGTTTAAGCTCATAATCCTATGCAAACACCAAAAAAACAATAAAAGACTAAAAACACAAAAACAAACAATAAACGTCTCCTCCGGGATTCTTTTCTCATCACACTCATTCATAAACGAGAACTCTCTTCTTCTGTCCAATGCAATACAATTAGCACTCGAGCCAGGCGAGTCATACACTTGAGCATAGACAAGAAAGCAGTTCACAGTCAAATCATTTTCAGTCTCTTTGAGTCAAACTATGGTGTTCTTCCTCATTGCACGGGAGGATACGTAGTCATAACTTAACAGTTATTGAACAAAAATCTCTTTGTCTTCCCCCTCTCTCCTTCCAGCCTTCTTTCTAAGCCTCAGTTTTGAGCATCCTCACCTTTCTTTTACACTGACACACATTCTTTTCTCCTTAGCTTTTTATGCACAGTTAGAACATACACTACCCCTTTTAAACACAATCTTGTAAGCGTGGATCCCGTCGAGTACGACGGACGATCTGTGTGCTAATACCTTCCCTGGTCGTAACCAACCCCCTTTCTCAGTTTCTTTGGTTCGTAACCGTCTTATCCATACCCTTCTAGGTTTATGCAGTATTACCTTTCCTTCGGGATAAAAATGCCTAGCTGGCGACTCTATTCAACCTTCAACCTCCAACATCGCCGACCGTTCGCGTCTGTACCAGGACGTAAGTCTTTCGGGAGCGACAGCTTGGCGACTCTTCTGTGGATATAGTGCCGCCAGGGCTTCTAGTTCTCTTGTGGGTTTCTCCTAGAATTTGTTTGTTTGTGTTTATAGGGGGTGTTATGTGCTATGTGTGCTTTTGTTTTTGCTTTATTTATTACTTTATGTACAACTTTATTTACCGCATTTACTTTATGTGCTGGATTTGTTGGTTTGCCTTGGTGGGAGGGGTATTCCAGTGAGAAAGGTCCAACACAAAGGCCTGAGTGACAGACATAGGATTAGAGTGGCTTCATATTCTTTCCCATTCCATTTCGGTCTAGTGCGGGAATATGAAACACGGTTCAGACATGGGTTTCTTCTTGAGAACTCTGTGCTACGAATTTCCTATAGTACTATGGCTATCTGGGAAGTCTGCTAAGTTTGGATGACCTTTTTAGATGACCTTCAACATATGAGGAGAATTAGAGGAGGATCCTTTAAGTTTAATGTAAACATTGTACCTCCGGGTTAGAAGTGTTTACACTTCTCATAATAGATCCGAACCTGAGGATCCTTGTTCTAGAACAATACATGTGAGTGGGTGGGGTTGTTTACAGGTTTGCAGGAACCCTTGGCCTCATCATACCCTATTATTGATATTGTTTTTAATGTTACAATATTTTGGAATGATCTTATGAAACCCTGGACTTGTGATTCTTTATTTGAGTCCCCCCATGTTACTGGTTCTCAGACCTTCATCCGGACTTCTGAACACTCATGGACCCTATCAAAAGCAACTGACAAATCCAGCACCTGATCACAAACCCTTGCATATCATTCAGCATACATCATTTTGCATCATTTTAACATCTTGTCCATTTGTTTTACAGGGTATCCACATCTTCTTTGGTTTTGGTTTTGACCGTTCTCTTGCTCAGTATATCTTCTACAGCACTTCATCAAATATCTTCTTCAGTGATCTTCATCAGCACCCATTGTCAGTATGGATTCAGCCAGAAAGAGCAACATCACATACCATTTCTTTGAGTATCCCCTGGCAGGCATCAGGCAGATTCAGGCCCTTATCACTCCCGATCATGTTCCTTTATTCATAGAACATTATGGTGGTATTATGAACATGATCATGGACTTGGATGCATCACAGAGGAGCATGATTCACACCTGTCTCTAGTTCTATGACCCTCCTCTCATATGTTTCACTTTCCCAGAATTTCAGATGGGTCCTCTAATGGAAGAGTATTCTATGTTGTTGGGTGTCCCTATCAAAAGAGGAATTCCTTTCAACCCTGAGATGACTGCTCCTAAGAATGAAGACATAGCTAAGTCTCTACATTTGGAAGTTACTATCATTGATCAGCATATGACCACCAAGGCTGGAATCCCAGGCCTTCATTTGGACTTCTTAATCACTCAGGCTACTAGTTATGCTGCAACTGGGAAGTGGGAAACTGTTTGTGCCCTCCTGGCTCTTAGTGATATGGTATCATCTTGTTTGCGGACGAGCCTAAGTTTGTAAGCAAGAATGCTATCCATATCTTCATTCTCAAGAATCCATTTCCTACTGTGCTAGGGGATTTCTACTATTCAGTGCATCAAAGGAATGAGAAGCAGAGGGGAGGACTAGTCAGATGTTGTGCACCTCTTTTCTATAGTTGGTTGATGAGACACATGCCGAAGACGGAAGCTTTCCTGAATCCACATTGTAACACCCCAAATTTTCCCTCTTCATTTTAAGCATCATATCATCATATTCATCATACTCATATCATTTCCTCAGCATCATATCATGGAAAGATGAAGCATAACATCCCTCATGTCCTAACATCAAGCATATGATCATTTGTGGAGTTCCTTGAAGCCTTTCAAGCCATGACAAGGGTCCCAAGGGTTGTCTACAAGTTCTATGGTGATTCTACACTCATTTACAAGATCAAGTCCATTGAAAAAAGCTCAGAAGATTGCATGATCATCAGAGATCTCAGGACAAGGCAAAGCTCCTATGCAGTGCACCCAAATCAGGGTTTGGGATTCAATCACCAAGACCTCACAACTTTGGCCATTTCTTGTGGGCCAAGTCTTCTATATGTTGAGAGGGTCCTATGTGCAGAATTTCATGAGAAAACTCCATGTGGAAGTCAGACAATGCCTCAGTTGCTTGCAGATGAAAGAAAAAAAGTCAACAGAGCCCTAAAATAGTCAACTGTGAGATTTCAAGGGGTCCAACCCCATTTTTCTAGCCAAGGGATGTTATTATAATGCTAAAAGATATTTGGCAAGATCAGGGATCAAAATCAGATCAATTTGGTTGGCATCGGCTTATTTTTTGAAGGTTCCCACCAAAAGGAGGGAAATTCAAAATTCACTGGCGTTAACCGGTTAACGGATTGGTTAACCAGTTAACGGCCACGAATTTTGAATTTTCAGCAGCAATTCAGCATGTGTGATTTTTGCTCCATTTTTCATTTTTTCTGATTTTTATTCATTTTTGAATTAATTGGAAATTAAAGGAAATTTCTAGAGCTCTTATCCAAGCCTAATCCCATTGCTACATCCTAATCACACTACCCAAACCATAATTTTGGATCCCAATCCTAATTTTTGGGCCCCAAACCTAAACCATATTTAATCATTTCTCTCCAAACCAAAGACTCTCTTCCCTGATTTTTCACTCTCATTTTCTGAATTTTCACTCCTCTCACTCACAATTCTCTCACTTTTCTCTCCCAATTTTCCAAATCACTCAAAGTTCCTCTTTGAAGATCACACAACATTTCCTTGAGGTGTGTAGATCTTGGAACTAGACCTCCACCCATAGTTTCATTGCATCTTTTTGCTGGTTTAATTGGTGATTCAGATCTGGTTTGGGATCTAGAAGTGCTTTTCGATCCGAAATTATGCATCAAGAGCTTGTTCTTGCATTTATTTTGCACGGAGTGTGAATTTTAGCACCAGATCTTCAAGGCTTTGCGCGAGATCCATCGTCTTCAGTTCGATCTACAATTACCAAAGCACTCCTCGGCTTTGTAGGTCGGTTAATTTCAGGTCTAGCTCTGCTTTAGCTTAATTGCATGCTTGCGTTTTAGATCTGCCATGTGTTTGCGTATTTGCTTGTATTGAGTGAATTGGTTGATTGATTTGTGACCGGATCCGTGTATTAATGTTCATAAGCTTCATGATGCCATTTAATGTGAATTGATGCACTATTTTCATGTTCAAATGCTTGCTGGACTGGTATGAGATTGTTTGAAATAAGCTGTTTGTGAGCTGGTTTCTGCAGGTTTTTGCTGCTGTTTTAGCAGTGTTAACTGGTTAACGGATTGGTTAACCAGTTAACACACCTGGTTTTTTGTTGTTTTACGCAGGTTCTGGCATGGTTAACCGGTTAACAGATTGGTTAACCGGTTAACACTGAAGCAGTAAGCTACTTTTGAGTTGTTTTGGCATGTTTGATCTCCATACTTGTCCTAAATACCATGGATCATTATATGATCATTGAACATGTTTGTTTGAGTGATTTTCTTGTTGATCCATGCATGCTTCCATGTTTTTCGACACGTAAATGCTTGTTTGTGCCATGTATGTCCTAATTATGTGATCTTGATTAGTGCGAACTTTTAGCGTGTCATTGCCTTGATTTTTATTAATGAGCATTTGCTGGATTTTGTTAACCTTGCAGGGGCTATGGTAATTGTGAGGTGTGGAAATTGAGTTCCATATCTCCAATTCTCATCTCTTTCCTCTCATGTTTATGTAAACTAACCCTCTTTTGTTGGGCTTAGGCCTTTCTCATCCCTTCTTCTATCTTCTTCTTTCCTTCTTCATTAGGGTAGAAACCTCACCAACCCTTAGGACATCCATGCATGTTAACACTTAGGATTATTTTTAGTCCCCTTTAGAATTTTTCCTTTGAGTTCCTTTTGGTTCTTCTTCTCTTCTCATCTCATAACTCTAAAAAACACTTTAATCACTTTGAAAGGATGCATTTGATCCATAGCCTTATTCCATGAGGTATGCTTGTAGTCTTCCCATCTTGGGATAGTACAAGTTTACCTTGTGATGCACAAGTCTGATCGAGGTATCTTCTTCATAAAAGAAAAGCATAAAAAATACTTCTTCATTTGTAAATAACCAAAAGCACTTAATAATTAAGCAAGTTAGTGAGCTTATGCCCTAATATCTGGATTCAAGTTTTGGGGATCTTCTCCTTACTTGAGTGTGCTTGTTCTATTATTCCATCTTGGAATGTAGTGACAAGTGCACATTCCATGGAAAAGAGCTTGAGTTCACTTCCTTGTGACACACTCATAAAAGCTTCATAAAAAAACACAAACAAACAATAAGCGTCTTTCCTTCGGGAATTCTTTTCTCATCTCCTTCGCTCCGTACGCGAACTTGCTCCTACTTGTCACTTTGCAAGACGGTTACGCACTCGTCGTCCGAGTCTGTAACACCTGAGCAATGGCATAGGCAGTTCAAGCATTAATTCACAAGCAATTTCCTTTGGTACCCCTAGTTATGGGAACTACGGCGTCTCTGATCCTCATTATCCTGATGAGGTACGTAGGCAGCGGGGTAGGGCCCATTCGAGCACAGTCTTTATTTTCCCTACATTTTTCCCTTTGTTTTTCTTATTTTAGTGCTTTACCGGTTCCAGTTTCTTTTCATTTTCATTTCTTTGCTGCAACTTTCATACCCTCACCCTTTGAAACAATTTCTTTTGCAAGCATGGATCCCGTCGGGTACGGCGGACGATCTGGGTGCTAATACCTTCCCAGGTCGTAACCGACTCCCGAACTCAATCTCTTTGGTTCGCAGGACCCGTGTTCTTCCTCTTCTTTCTTCTGGTTTGTACATCATTACCATTCCCTTTCTTCGGGTTAAAAATGCCTGGCTGGCGACTCTATTCTTTTTCCGCGCCACTTTCACGTTTGTACCAGGATGGAAATCCGAGGAGCGACGGCTGACGACTCTGCTGGGGACCGAAACCAGATGATCTCTGGTTCCTCTGTGAGTCTCTCCTAGCGCTTGTGTGTTGCTGTTTCATTGGGTGATGTTTGTTTGATGTGGCTTGTTGTATTTTATTGTTGTTTATTTACAGCTTTATTTACAGTTTTCAGTCTTTATTTACTACATCATGTATATACTGGACTATCTGGACTGGTTTTCTTTGGTGGGATGGGTGTTACTTGTTCTTGAGAGATATGAGCCAAGTACCCAGCTCGAGTGCACCATAGGACTTAGCGTGGTTCCACTTTGGCCTCATGAGATCTTGTCATGGGGGTAGTAGTGAGTTCCACACCCAGGTTGCGATTGTCTTGGAAATGTCTTGATTTGGGGATCTTCCTCTCTCATTACATAACCCTGCCGGTTATGTGAAGCTGGGGACCGATCATTGAGAACCTTGTGGAAACATCCCTCTTTAGTGATGACAGTGGCAGCCCACATTTTGTGGCAAACCCATTCGCATCCGAGGGCCCACCTGGGGATCGCATAGGATGACCTTGTGTCCTGGACTCAGCTGAGGCCTCCCTGCATGGTATATAATGCCAAACCGATTCCCTGATTTGGTCATGAGCCATTTCTCGGAGATGGTGACAGTATTATTGCTATGTGGTTTTGAGAGTCCGTGATGCCTGACCCGGAGCCTGTTACCTGTGAGTTGGGGAGGTGTTTACAGGTGTGCAGGAACCCATGACCTCAACATACACTCATCTGTTCAGTGGTTCTTGTTATGATCTGTGGTCCTGTGATTATGATCTTTGGTTCTACGGTCCTTTGGTTCCGGAGTTCTGGTTTTCTTGATTCTGGTTTTCTGGAGTTTTTGTTATGGTATTCTTGATACTGTGGTCCTGAGATCTTCTTCAGTGAGTCGTGATTATCAAAGAGTGTGACTTAGTGGACTTTGGGTTTGCCAGTTATTCAGCGGGGCCCTTGTCAGTGATCCAGTTCAGACGGTCCCAGTTGATCATATGCTTGCATTGCATTGCATTTGCATCATTCTTTGCATTAACTATTTATGTTTCCCATTTTTCAGGTCATTGCTCACATTTGTTCCCAGTTCTGGTATTCTTATCTCCATGGCAGAAATCAGAAGAGCTCCGAGAAAAAAGAATGTGCATTATACCTTTCTTCAGCCGGAAGTTAAAAGTGTTCAGAGGTTAGCGGGTCTAATGAACGATCAAGTCTTGGGCAATTTCAAGAAAAGATATGGCCAGATACTGAAGTTTGTGGACAAGCCCACTGCAGACCAGAAGGACAGTTTGCATACCCTGCTGCAATTTTATGATCCTCTGCTGCGTTGCTTTGTTTTTCCAGGTTACATCTTAGCTCCGACATTAGAAGAGATCTCCAGCATGCTGAATGTTCCGATCAGAGAGACATTGTCGTTCTACGGGTCAGAGGTTGTGCTCAGAGATGAAGACATAGCCAAGGTTTGTAGGTTGCCAGCTGCTTCAGTCAGGGAGGCTCTACAAGAGAGTGAAGGCAAAGGTCTACCCTGGATTGTGCTTATCCCGGAGGCAAAGAGATATGCTACAGAGGCTAAGTGGAATAACTTTGGAGCTTTGCTTGCATTGATGGTATATGGGTCCAGTTTGTTTCCTGGAGAGAAGGAGTTTGTCAGCTTAGAGGTGATCTCAATCTTTGCAAAAGGCAATCCAATGCCTACTTTATTGGGTGACTTTTACTTCAGTGTCCATTACAGAAACGAGAAGGGTAGAGGTGGTCCAGTGGTCTGATGTGCTCCTTTGTTTGCTGAGTGGTTTGCTAGACAGTTGCCTAAGTCAGGTGCCTTCAAGGAGATGCGGGACGAATGGAGGTGGTCCAGAAGACTGATGGGGTTGACTGTTGAAGACATTGCTTGGGGTTATGACATGGATTTGCTAGGTAAGGAGTTGATGGTCAGTTGCGGAAGGTTTACTGGAGTACCTTTGCTGGGAAGGAAAGGCGTCATCAACTACTATCCAACATTATCCAGAAAGAAGTTTGGCTACCCTTTGAAAGATCCTCCTCAGATGGAAATGTTTGCTAAATCTTTGTACTTTCCTGCTGACGGAAACAGAGAGTTAGTTCAACAAGCAGTCCAAGCCTGGGCTCACAGGATAAAAAAGGGGAAGAAAGATTTCGGCCGAGTTGATCCCAAGACATATCCACCATATGCTGAATGGTTGCAAAGACATATCGAGTCAGTTCTCATGCCTTTTTCAGTCGAGGCTCCGCTTTATCCCCGAGAGGTGCCTAGTCAGAGCAGTATTGTTTCCTTGGAAGAGTACAAGAAGCTAGAAGCCCAGCTGCATGAGGTCAGAGTGGAGAATATTGAGATGGTAAGCCTGTACCACCAAGCCAACAGGGCCAAGAATGAGGCTGAAGACAAGCTGCAGAAGCTCCAAGCCTCTCTAGAAGCCAAAGAGAAGGATTTTGCTGGTAGAGAAGCCCATTTCCACAGATTGGGTATGATGGAAGCTCAAAGAGAAGCTAAGCGCAAGAAGACTCTAAAGACTCTCAAAGATGCTCGTCAATCCATTGCTTGGCTGCAAGGCCAAAGGGATGAAGAGCAGAAGAAATTCAAAGAGAAGGAAGAGTTCTTTGAAGTTCAGATGGCTTTCAAGAAGGAGGAAGTGGAGCAAGTCCATGCCATCCGTAGGGAGAAGACCCAACAGCTAGCCCAAAGTCAATTAGCTCTGGAGGAAGCAAGGAAAGAGATCGAAGAGCTCAAGCTGAAAGCAGGTGTCAGGAAAGCAGGGCAGAGGTGGCAGATCCTAGGTCCTTGGCTTAGTTGTTTATTGTTCAGGCTACCTAGAGGCTTGTTGTAGGAGTCTTGCTTTTATTTCTTTTGTCTTTATTTATGTACTGACATGTAACCCTTCGGGGATAAGTTCTGGTTGTATTCTGACTTTTGGCCTGCAGTGGTCTGTTCATATACAGTATTAATGTGCGAGTTATCATTTTGAATGTGCAAGATGCGTTTGTCCGGATACTGCTAATGTCTGAACACTTATCAAAGAGAAAGTTTGAAAGTAAATACTGAAAGAGATTGTCTAAGAATAGATGCCAGAACTAGGGCACGCCAAGTACTTAAAACCTAGGAACATGAATAGTTACATTGCATTGCATATAACCCGTTTGTTTGTTTTGCAGGTATTGTTTCAGTTACTAACGTGTTTTGTGTTACAGGCACTATAGCTCCTCGTAAAGTTCGGGAACAACCAGCAGTGCACAGATATCCAACCAAGATTAACAGAGAATGAGTCATGGACCAGATGCAAGCAGACTTGGCATATCTGAGACTGAGAATGGATAACTTTATGACAGTGATGGCCGACATGGGGCAAAATCAAGAGCGTCTGAGTGAGATGATTGAGAACAGTCAACCCAGGAACACTGCTGCTGCTACTGCTGATAATCGTACCGGTGCAGGCGCACGCCAGGTTGAAATTCCTATTGCTCAACCAGGAGTGACTATCACCAACGATGGGTTGAACAACATTCAGATGGATAATCATGACGACCAGTTCACTCTACTTGATGAAGCTGAAGGTCAAGGAGCAGAGATGAACAAGAGGATCGAAGAGATGGCGGAGCAAATCAAAGCTATTCAGTCCCAGAGCTCCTTAGGATTTGACATAACCGATTTGGGCTTGGTTCCTGGGGTCAGGATCCCGTACAAGTTCAAAGTTCCAACCTTTGAGAAGTATAATGGCACTGCTTGCCCGAAGACCCATCTTCAATCATTCGTTGGGAGAATTGCCGCTCACACGGACGATGATAAGCTCTGGATGTATTATTTTCAAGACAACTTGGTGGGAGCTTCGCTGGAATGGTACATGAAGCTCGGTAGGGTCAATATCAAGAGTTGGAAGGATCTAGTTGAAGCCTTTGTGAGGCAGTATCAATACAACATGGACATGGCTCCGAACCGCACACAGTTGCAGCACATGGCTCAGACAACAAAGGAAGGCTTCAAAGAATATGCCCAGAGGTGGCGCCAGCTGGCTGCCCAGGTTCAACCACCGCTGCTAGAGAACGAAATGGCTGACATGTTTATGGGTACTCTGCAGGGTGTATTTCTCGAGAGACTGGCGTCCAGCTCTGCTACTAAATTCAACGACATTGTTATTGCTGGAGAAAGAGTGGAGACCTTGCTGAAGATGGGGAAGATATAGGATCCTAGTGCTAGCAGCTCAAATGGAGCGAGGAAAGCTTTTAGTGGACCTCCTAGAAGAAGAGAGGGCGAGACTAACGCTGTATTTGGCCGAGGCCGGGGCCGTGACTATAGAAGACCCTATGAACATGTGGCTGCTGTCACCATTCCTGCAGCTCCAGTACAACAGATGCTACCTCCTCCACAACAACATCAACAACAACAACAACCTCGTACCAACTATCAGTAGAAACCATATCAGCCGAGGCAGACTCGCCCGGCTAATAGGGTGATTGAGGCTATCCCTATGACGTATGCTGCCTTACTTCCAAGACTGTTGGACTTGAACCTAATTCAACTGAGGACTTTGGCACCACCACCTCCTGGAGAGCTTCCAGTTGGTTATGATGTCAATGCGCGATGCGCTTTCCACTCTGGAGCACCCGGGCACTCGACTGAGAAGTGCAGGGCTTTGCATCACAAGGTTCAGGATCTTATCGACTCTAAAGCAATCAACTTTGCGCCGCCGCCGAATATCAACTCGAACCCTATGCCTAATCATAGAGGGGCAAGAGTTAATGTTGTTGTGGATGGGGAAAAGTTGAGTCTTGTGCTGAGTATTGATGAAGTGAAGACACCTTTGAGGGTAGTGAAAGAGAGACTGTTGAAGGGTCTGGTGTTTCCTGGTTGTTGTCTTGATTGTGAAGACTGTTTGAATGCTGAGAATGGCTGTGAGAAATTGAAGATGGGATTGCAGGGTTTGATTGATGCTGGATCCTTGCAGTTCAGTAAAGTTGGTAATGAAGAGGCTGATGATGTGTCAACCATTACTATTTTCTACGATGAAGCTGACATGCCTGTCAGGAGAGAACCAGTTACAATCTATGCTCCTCAGATTAGTCCTGTGACTATCACCGTACCTGGGCCTGTGTCGTACACAGACGATAGATCCATTCCTTGGCATTATGGCTCAGAGGTATATGTAGCTGGATAGAAGATTGAGAGCAGATCTGCTGCTGTGGACCCGACTATAGAGAATGTCGGAGGTGTTGGTGGTTTCACTCGAAGTGGTAGGTTATTTGCTCCCCCTGTGCTGAGAGGGGATCCTGAGGCCGAAGCTCCGTCCAAGGCCAAGGGTAAGCAAGTTGTGAATGATGAGTCAAGTACTCTTGTGGCGGGGCAGTGTACGTTTGAAAAAGAAGTCGAGGAATTCATGAGGATCATAAAAAAGAGTGACTACAAGGTGGTTGATCAACTGAACCAAACGCCTTCCAGGATTTCCATCTTGTCGCTGCTAATGTGCTCTCCCGCACACAGAGAAGCCTTACTGAAAGTCCTGCAAATGGCTTACGTTCCTCAGGAGATTACTGTCAACCAACTCGAGGCTGTTGTTGGAAGTGTTAATGCTAGCCATGGCCTAGGCTTCACTGACAGAGACCTCACTTCGGAGGGCAGAAACCACAAGAAAGCATTACACATAACGATGGAGTGCAAGGGCGCTGTGTTGTCTCATGTTCTTGTAGACACAGACTCTTCCTTGAATGTCCTGCTGAAGAAGGCGCTGATGAAGCTTAATATTGATGGGATCGTCATGACGCCAAGTGATCTGGTTGTTAAAGATTTCGATGGTTCAAGAAGATCAATTTTCGGAGAGGTTGAGTTTCCCGTCAAGATAGGCTCTCAAGTCTTCAAAAGTGTTTTCTATGTTATGGACATCCAGCCTGCATATAGCTGTTTGTTGGGAAGGCCGTGGATACATGATGCTGGAGCCGTTACTTCAACCCTGCATCAGAAGCTTAAATACGTGGTGGACGGCCAGGTCATCACAGTTTGTGGGGAGGAGGATATATTCGTCAGCCACCTGTCGACATTTAAGTACGTAGAAATGGATGGAGAAATCCATGAGACTTTATGCCAAGCTTTTGAAGCAGACGTCAGTATCCTGACTCCTGTGGAGAAGAGCAATAAGAAGGAGGGTGATCGGAAAATAACAAGTGTACTATTTTTACCGATGTAGTAATAGAAGGGATTATCCCCAAATATCAATCTCAAGGACTGCGTATTAAAATAAGTTCTTAGTGATTAATTTCAATTGGACAAAATTCATGGTTTAAAGGTTTGAGATTAAATTATATAAACTAAAGAGAATAAAACGTATATTTAAAACAAATAATTTCACTAATATGAAAGTAATGTCAGGTACGGTGTATGATTCGCAATGCAATGACTCAAATGTTCCTTAATTTTGGAGATATGCTTTAGAACGTGTCTTTCCTAAGTTTATAATGTTTTTCCAAAATTCCTTTAAAGAAAAACCTTTGGTATTCTTCATTGACCGTGATTCCTCAATGGTCAAAGAAGAACATCAAGCAATAATTCCGACATAAAAAGGTTCTCATAAAAGTATCCCAATTCCTCAGTAATATTTTTCACGATAAAATTATGCAACAAGGTTAGGAGGGTTGGTCAGACCAAATCCTAACCACGATCAATTATCTCATTTTCCAATAACGATAAAGCATTAAGGACGTTGCAATAAAATAAAGAAACGAAACTAAAAACATAATCCCAAATTGAAGAATTCAAAAAGTCATTACAAAAAGCAAATCAGGGACACCCCCTGGCATTGGGGGGTTTAGCCATTCATGTTCAAACTGGAAATAAAAACAGAGCAAGAAAATTGAGACATTACAATTAACGTCGGATTCGTTGGATCGTCAATCGCTTCCGCTCTTGATCAATCCTTCTTCTCCCGTATTCGTTCTATCTCAAAATCCCCCAAAATCCCCCAAAAAAAAGTCCTTCTAACAGTCATATTGGTCAAATGTAAATCAGTCTTCAAAAGCACCGCGAAATGTCCGGAATACCCTTGAAGCAGCAAAACATAAGATTTCCCTCTGGTCTTCACAACACGGGCCGTGTTGTGCAACACGGGCAACCGTGTTGTGCCTCTGGATCACCACAAAACAACTTTTCCACCAGCTACCATGACACGGGCCGTGTTGTACAACACGGGCACCCGTGTCACAACCCTGACTTCTTCTTTTCTGAGCAAAATCTTAGTCTCTTCTGGTATTTACAACACGGGCCATGTTGTACAACACTGGCACCCGTGTTGTGTCTCTGAACTCCCATTTTCTGTCGTTTTTTAAATGCTTGGATCATCTTTCGGACGCCTCGAACAACCGATTACATATTTACCTGAAACACCACAAAGAAAACAACCACATAACCCATTCCACTGATAAAAACAAAGTAAAACGATAAACACTAACTTGCACGCGATAATGAGAAAACTAAGACAAAACATGAACGAGATACTACAAACAAATCAAAATAAAATCAAAAGACACTGAAAACCGGCTTGAATATTACCACTAAATATCACTGATCAGGGGGCACATCCATCCATTCCTATAGGGAAGCGAAAGAAGTTGTTCAATCAGGCAGTGCCCAGGGCTGGGGCAAGCTGGTGGAGCTGGAAAAGAAAGATGATAAGTTCGGATTAGGGTATCAGCCTGGTGGTCCTACTCCAGGTGGTAAGGCTATCACGTTCACAAGTGCTGGGTTTCTCAACCACGATCAGATCTGTACGGCAAGCCAAGATGGGGATAGTGACGGAGATTGGGACAACAATTGGATCCACCCGTGTGCGCCCGGCGAGGAGCTAGGAAATTGGTCTGCTGAAGACATTGTTCAAGTCACCTGGCTCTCAGAGTAATTATTTTGTTTCCTGTTATTAGCATACTACATTGTCAAATCCAACATTCTGCCCAAGATGCTTGGATCCATTGTATTGGGCCACCATGTTTTGTATTGCATCGTTATTTTGCTATGAAATAAAAGGACATTTTCAGACAAACTGTGTTCCTTGTCTTTGTTTTTAAATTTTTTCACAAAAATATAAAAATGGCAATGTGTTTTCCTTTTTGTTTTTGTGTTAGCATCTCGTTTTCGAAATAAGTAGATTCTGAATAAGCACATCATTTGTGCAGTGTTGATCATTCGGATTCCACTGATAACGTTCCTGCTATGACTATGCATGACTTTGATAATCCAGTCTACCAAGCTGATGAAGGGGTTGAGGAAGACTGTGACCTCCCTGAAGAATTGGTCAGATTGTTGAAACAAGAGGAACGAGTTATTCAGCCTCATCAAGAGGATATTGAGATCATCAACATTGGCAGTGAAGAAGCAAAGAAGGAAATCAAGATTGGGGCCAGTCTGCAGGCCGACGTCAAGAAAGAGCTGATCAGTATGTTGAGAGAGTATGTGGATATCTTTGCTTGGTCATATCAAGATATGCCAGGGTTAGATACCGACATCGTGATGCATAAGCTACCTCTGATAGAGGACTGTCCTCCTATAAAGCAAAAATTGAGAAGAACTCTCCCTGACATGGTGATGAAGATTAAAGAGGAGGTTCAGAAGCAATGGGATGCCGGTTTCCTTGCTGTAACTAGTTACCCACCTTGGGTATCTAACATTGTTCCTGTACCTAAGAAGGACGGCAAGGTCCGGATGTGCGTTGACTATCGGGATTTGAACAGAGCAGGCCCAAAGGATGATTTTCCGTTGCCACACATTGATGTGTTGGTGGACAATACTGCTCAATTCTCGGTGTTCTCCTTAATGGATGGCTTCTCCGGATACAACCAGATCAAGATGGCGCCGAAAGACATGGAGAAGACAACGTTCATTACCCCGTGGGGTGCATTCTGCTATAAGGTTATGCCCTTTGGTTTGAAGAACGCCGGGGCAACTTATCAGAGGGCGATGGTCACGTTGTTCCATTTGATGATCCACAAGGAGATTGAATGTTATGTGGAAGATATGATTGCAAAGTCCAGAGACGAAGAGGAGCATTTAGTCAACCTGAAGAAGCTATTTGATAGACTGATCAAGTACAAGTTGAGGTTGAATCCTAACAAGTGCACTTTCGGAGTGCGTTCCGGGAAACTGCTGGGTTTCATTGTAAGTCAAAGAGGAATTGAGGTAGACCCTGCTAAAGTAAAAGCTATTCAAGATATGCCTGCACCGAAGACAGAAAAAGAAGTGCGTGGGTTTTTAGGGAGGTTGAACTACATTTCTCGGTTCATATCTCATCTAACTACCACGTGCGAACCAATATTCAAACTGCTAAGAAAAGAGCAAACGGTCAGGTGGAACGATGATTGCCAAAGGGCTTCCGACAAAATAAAAGAATATTTGCAGGAGCCTCCAATTCTAATGCCTCCAGTGGAAGGAAGACCATTAATCATGTACTTGACCGTGCTAGAAGGGTCAATGGGATGTGTTCTAGGCCAACATGACGAGTCTGGTCGAAAAGAGTATGCCATTTATTACCTTAGCAAAAAGTTTACCGACTGTGAATCCCGATACTCACTGCTCGAGAAAACTTGCTGCACTTTGGTATGGGCTGCTCGCCGACTGAGGCAGTACATGTTGACTCATACAACATTTCTCATTTCCAAGATGGATCCTGTCAAGTACATCTTTGAGAAACCAGCGTTGACCGGAAGGGTTGCTGGGTGGCAGATAATTTTAACTGAATACGACATCCAGTGTACTTCTCAGAAAGCCATCAAGGGAAGTGTATTGTCGGATTACCTTGCACAGCAACCTCTTGAGGATGATTATCAGCCAATGAAGTTTGATTTCCCTGATGAGGACATCATGTACCTCAAAACAAACGATTATGAGGAACCACTTCCGGAGGAGGGGCTTGACCTTGAATCCAAATGGAAGTTGATGTTTGATGGGGCAGTCAATATCAATGGTCGTTGAGTTGGTACCGTACTCATTACTCCTGAAGGTGTTCATTTACCCTTCACCGCCAGAATTACTTTTGGCTGCACCAACAATGAAGCGGAATACGAGGCGTGTATAATGGGAATAGAGGAGGCTATTGATCTCCGGATTAAGAACCTCGATATATTCGGAGATTCAGCCCTCGTCATTAACCAAGTTACCGGCAAGTGGTATATGCATCAAGAGCATCTAATTCCATACAGGGATTATGCTAGAAGACTGTTGACGTTCTTCACGACAGTTGAGCTCAAATACATACCACGTGATGAAAATCAGTTTGCCGACGCATTGGCCACTCTCTCTTCGTCAATTAAAGTCTTGTGTCGGAATTATGTGCCCAGAATTGACATATCCAGGCTTGACGCTCCAGCTTATGTCTTCTCTGTAGACGCCGTGTCTGACGAGAAACCTTGGTATTTTGATATCAAGTTATTCCTGGAAAAGCAAGAATACCCAACTGGGGCATCTTCCAATGACAAGAAGACCTTGAGGCGACTTGCTGCTAGTTTCTTCTTGAACACAGACGGGGTTTTGTACAAGAGAAACTTCGACATGGTCTTGCTCAGATGCGTGGATAGACACGAAGCAAGCCTGTTAATGCAGGAAGTCCACGAAGGATCTTTCGGTACCCATGCAGGAGGGCATGCTATGACAAAGAAATTGTTGAGATCAGGGTATTACTGGATGACAATGGATGCAGACTGTTGTTTATTCGCTCGTAAGTGCCACAAGTGCCAAATATATGCAGACAAAGTGCATGTTCCTCCAAGCCCGCTCAACGTCATGTCATCTCCTTGGCCCTTCTCTATGTGGGGCATTGATATGATCGGGAAGATTGAGCCAACTGCTTCGAATGGTCATCGATTCATCCTGGTCGATTGACTACTTTACCAAGTGGGTAGAAGCAGCGTCTTATGCCAACGTCACTCGTCAAGTGGTGGCAAGATTTCTGAAAAGAGATATCATATGCAGATATGGAGTGCCCGAAAGGATCATTACTGATAATGGTTCTAATCTCAACAACAAGATGATGGCAGACTTGTGTCGGGACTTCAAGATTCAGCATCACAATTCTTCTCCTTACCGACCAAAGATGAATGGTGCGGTAGAGGCAGCGAACAAGAATATCAAGAAGATTGTGCAGAAAATGGTTGTCACTTACAAAGATTGGCATGAGATGTTACCGTTTGCTTTACATGGGTACCGAACATCGGTCAGGACGTCGACAGGGGCGACTCCATTCTCTCTAGTGTATGGCATGGAAGCAGTCCTGCCTGTTGAAGTAGAGATTCCTTCACTGCGCGTGATGATGGATGTTAAGCTGGATGAGGCTGAATGGGTGTGTGCTCGTTATAACCAGCTATGTCTAATTGAGGAAAAGAGATTAGCGGCTATCTGTCATGGTCAGCTTTATCAGAGGAGAATGAAGCGTGCATTCGACCAACGAGTACGTACTCGGGAATATCAAGTGGGAGAGCTTGTGTTGAAGAGGATCGTTCCTCCCGGTTCAGATCACATGGGCAAGTGGACCCCAAACTACGAAGGACCATTCATAGTGAAGAAAGTCTTCTCAGGAGGAGCACTGATGCTCACAACTATGGATGGATATGACATCCAGTCCCCTGTTTACTCAGACGCAGTTAAAAAATACTTCGCATAAAGAGACCCGCTGGACACAAAAACAGAATTATAGTCCAATCAAAAAAAGGGAATCCCGGCGAGCTAAAAACAGAATAAAAAGCTCGGGCAAAAGTTAGGGAAATAAATAAAAAAATGTGTACACCCGCTGAGTTGAAAAGCCACATTGGACAGCTCAGGCAAAAAAGGGTATCCCGGTGGATTTAAAACCCGAAAGGGGGATCCACGCAAAACAAGGGAATAAGCGAACAATTGCGATCCGAGTTATCTGAACCACATCATCGTTTCATACAACTTGACAATATCAGAAGGATAGGAAACAGTCCCCTTGTCCTCTCAGAAAGTCAAAGCAGAATGGAGAGTCTCGAAGACATGCAGGTCATAGCAGAAATGGAACTCCTTGGAATGCCGTGTACATTGCCATTAGGATAGTTTCTTTTTCTCAATTTTTATAGTGGCTACCTCTTTCCAGGTGGTTGCTTCCTGTTGTAAAATCTTTGCCTATTTAGAGGTCATTCAATAAAAAGAATATTCAGTCAAAAAAGTTGTGTGTGTTTATTTTTGTTTGCAAAATGTCCTGAACATTTTGGCAAAAATAGCATTGCATCTAAACATGGTGATAATTTTGAAAAGAAAACTGACATGCAGGGAAACTGTAACCCTCTTTGAGTGTCGGGTGATGATGGATGAACAGATCATTCCACACAAATTCCCGGGGCACACTTGTGTTTTCTATTGTTGCAGGTTGTAGGATGGCGTCATATTCTCCAAAGAAATTTACTCTTCCCCAATAGAGTAACTCCCCAAGCAGAGATTTCTTCCTCCAGCAGGTACCTGAAGCCTGACATCTCCAGCAGAGATTTCCTCCAACCAATCCTTGGCAGTAGCCCAAGCAGGTTCTTCTTCCCCAGTGAAGTAGCAGTGCATGCTTCCCCAACGGAGTATGCCCAACAGGTATCTGAAAGCCTGACGTCACCAGAGTTGGAATCATCAGTATTCTATCCTCAGCAAGAGTCCTTCCCGGTAGGTGTATCTGAAAGCCTGATATCCCCTCAGAGTCTTGAATCATCAGATACTCTCCCCAGCCAGAGTATTGTTCAAGCAGCTTCCCCAGCCAAGTCTGAAGGTGATCCTGTCCCCACAGAGATCACGTTTGATGTTCACTCCGTTAGTGAAATATTTCCCAGCAAAGTTGCCATACTTTTGGGTATTTGATGATACAGCTAGGTATTCATCACCTCAGTCAGAGTTAAGTGTCCAGACATCTTGATTTGTCTTCCCCTGCAGAGTTGTATTCCTT
The DNA here is from genome assembly GCA_963966055.1 of Lathyrus aphaca. Lineage (NCBI taxonomy): Eukaryota > Viridiplantae > Streptophyta > Magnoliopsida > Fabales > Fabaceae > Lathyrus > Lathyrus aphaca. The sequence continues at coordinate 354,697,973 of OZ014521.1, read as the reverse complement.
GCTGCCAATCAGGTATTTGTTTGTTGCTCGTCTGCAACTTTTCAGCACTCGTCCGTGTTATCCCTAAGCAAGATTTTCCCCAGCAGGGGCATGTTACTGATTCATTGCTGCTCATCTGCATCTCTCAACACTCGTCAGTGTTAGCTCTTTGGTATTGCTCGATTGCTTTCCCCAGCAGTGGTTTATGTTTTCCTTGATATTGCTCGTCTGCAATTTCAAACACTCGTCTGTGTTTGGTTATATCAGGTGTTGTTTGCTAAATTTCCGGCACTCGTCTGTGTTCTGATATGATATTTGTTGTTGCTCGTCTGCAACCTCCCAACACTCGTCTGTGTTTGGTATTGGATCCTTTGTTGCACTCGTCTGTGCCTTGATATGTATTCTCTGTTGTTGCTCGTCTACAACTGTCCAGCACTCGTCTGTGTTTGTTTGAAGCTCGTCTGCTTTTATTCCCCAGAAGTCGTCTGTATTCTGAAGCTCGTCTGCTTTGATTGGATACTCGTCTGTATCGTCCCCAGTACTCGTCTGTGCTAGCTTACATCTGTATGTGAGGATTTACTGTTTACCCTGGTATTTTTGTATTGCTACTTCAAATGCTCGTCTGTGTTTGAATTTCTGGTATTCGTCTATACCAGTGGCTGATACTCGTTTGTATCATGGCCTGAAGCACTCGTCTGTGTTTCTCGGATCATCGTCTGATACTCGTCTGAATCATTGACTTTTAGCACTCGTCTGTGTTATCTTGATGATCACCCAATACTCGTCTGTATTGAAGAGGTTTCAAATCCTGACAGTGGGAATTAATGTCGAAATGGTTTCCGGTCCTGGCGTAATAGGTAAATCCGAAGGAGGCTCGTCTGTCTCAGGCAGCAATTATTGTTGTTGCTGCACCTGGCGTCACAGGTTTGCTAAGTAGACTCGTCTGTCTTGTACCATATATCCACGGATAATATATGAAGAAGGTTCGTCTACCTTGATTGCATGTCTATCCCACAGACTTAAATGCATTTCCGGTCCTGGCGTAACAGGTAAATACGAAGGAGGCTCGTCTGTCTCGTGCTATATGAAGTGTTTGAGGACTCGTATGTCCAGCTCCTGGCGTCACAGGATTGTTTGAAGACTCGTCTGTCTCAGATTATGTTTGAAGTGTTTGAGGACTCGTATGTCCAGCTCCTGGCGTTACAGGATTGTTTGAAGACTCGTCTATCAACGCTTTCTTATTCCAGATATCAGTTTCAACTTGGAAGAAGCTCGTTTGCTTCATTCTCCCCTGCTTATCCCCAGAGCATCTGTTTGGGTTTATTTCCCGATGTTGCATTCTTCGTCAGAGTGGAAATTTTTGGTCTTCTTGGTATTCAACCACAGTTTATCTTGAATGGTCGATAGCCGTACTATCGTCCTTTTCAGATTAACTGATGATTGAATAGGGGCAGCTGTAACACCCCAAATTTTCCCTCTTCATTTTAAGCATCATATCATCATATTCATCATACTCATATCATTTCCTTAGCATCATATCATGGAAAGATGAAGCATAACATCCCTCATGTCCTAACATCAAGCATATGGTCATCTGTGGAGTTCCTTGAAGCCTTTCAAGCCATGACAAGGGTCCCAAGGGTTATATACAAGTTCTATGGTGAGTCTTCACTACATTTACAAGATCAAGTCCATTGACAAACGCTCAGAAGATTGCATGATCATCAGAGATCTCAGGACAAGGCAAAGCTCCTATGCAGTGCACCCAAATCAGGGTTTGGGATTCAATCACCAAGACCTCACAAATTTGGCCATTTCTTGTGGGCCAAGTCTTCTATATGTTGAGAGGGTCTTATGTGCCAAATTTCATGAGAAAACTCCATGTGGAAGTCAGACAATGCCTCAGTTGCTTGCAGATGAAAGAAAAAAAAGTCAACAGAGCCCTGAAAGAGTCAACTGTGAGATTTCAAGGGGTCCAACCCCATTTTTATAGCCAATGGATGTTCTTATAATGTTAAAAGAGATTTGGCAAGATCAGGGATCAAAATCAGATCAATTTGGTTGGCACCGGCTTATTTTTTGAAGGTTCCCACCAAAAGGAGGGAAATTACAAATTCACTGGCGTTAACCGGTTAACGGATTGGTTAACCGGTTAACGGCCACGAATTTTGAATTTTCAGCAGATATTCAGCATGTGTGATTTTTGCTCCATTTTTCATTTTTTCTGATTTTTATTCATTTTTGAATTAATTGGAAATTAAAGGAAAGATCTAGAGCTCTTGTCCAAGCCTAATCCCATTGTTACATCCTAATCACACTACCCAAACCATAATTTTGGATCCCAATCCTAATTTTTGGGCCCCAAACCTAAACCATATTTAATCATTTCTCTCCAAACCAAAGGCTCTCTTCCCTGATTTTTCACTCTCATTTTCTGAATTTTCACTCCTCTCACTCACAATTCTCTCACTTTTCTCTCCCAATTTTCCAAATCACTCAAAGTTCCTCTTTGAAGATCACACAACCTTGCCTTGAGGTGTGTAGATCTTGGAACTAGACCTCCACCCATAGTTTCATTGCATCTTTTTGCTGGTTTAATTGGTGATTCAGATCTGGTTTGGGATCTAGAAGTGCTTTTGGATCAGAAATTCTGCATCAAAAGCTTGTTCTTGCATTTATTTTGCACGGAGTGTGAATTATAGCACTGGATCTTCAAGGCTTTGTGCGAGATCCATCGTCTTCAGTTCGATCAACAATTACCAAAGCACTCCTCGGCTTTGTAGGTCGGTTAATTTCAGGTCTAGCTCTGTTTTAGCTTATTTGCATGCTTGCGTTTTAGATCCGCCATGTGTTTGCGTATTTGCTTGTATTGAGTGAATTGGTTGATTGATTTGTGACCGGATCCGTGTATTAGTGTTCATAAGCTTCATGATGCCATTTAATGTGAATTGATGCACTATTTTCATGTTCAAATGCTTGCTGGACTAGTATGAGATTGTTTAATATAAGCTGTTTGTGAGCTGGTTTCTGCAGGTTTTTGCTGCTGTTTTAGCAGTGTTAACCGGTTAACACACCTGGTTTTTTGCTGTTTTACGCAGGTTCTGGCATGGTTAACCGGTTAACGGATTGGTTAACCGGTTAACACTGAAGCAGTAAGCTACTTTTGAGTTGTTTTGGCATGTTTGATCTCCATACTTGTCCTAAATACCATGGATCATTATATGATCATTGAACATGTTTGTTTGAGTGATTTTCTTGCTGATCCATGCATGCTTCCGTGTTTTTCGACACGTAAATGCTTGTTTGTGCCATGTATGACCTAATTATGTGATCTTGATTAGTGCGGACTTTGAGCGTGTCATTGCCTTGATTTTTATTAATGAGCATTTGCTGGATTTTGCTAACCTTGCAGGGGCTATGGTAATTGTGAGGTGTGGAAATTGAGTTCCATATCTCCAATTCTCATCTCTTTCCTCTCATGTTTATGTGAACTAACCCTCTTTTGTTGGGCTTAGGCCTTTCTCATCCCTTCTTCTATCTTCTTCTTTCCTTCTTCATTAGGGTAGAAACCTCACCAACCCTTAGGACATCCATGCATGTTAACACTTAGGATTATTTTTAGTCCCCTTTAGAATTTTTCCTTTGAGTTCCTTTTGGTTCTTCTTCTCTTCTCATCTCATAACTCTAAAAAACACTTTAATCACTTTTAAGGGATGCATTTGATCCATAGCCTTATTCCATGAGGTATGCTTGTAGTCTTCCCATCTTGGGATAATACAAGTTTACCTTGTGATGCACAAGTCTGATCGAGGTATCTTCTTCATAAAAGAAAAGCATAAAAAATACTTCTTCATTTGTAAATAACCAAAAGCACTTAATAATTAATCAAGTTAGTGAGCTTATGCCCTAATCTCTGGATTCAAGTTTTGGGGATCTTCTCCTTACTTGAGTGTGCTTGTTCTATTATTCCATCTTGGAATGTAGTGACAAGTGCACATTCCATGAAAAAGAGCTTGAGTTCACTTCCTTGTGACACACTCATAAAAGCTTCATAAAAAAACACAAACAAACAATAAGCGTCTTTCCTTCGGGAATTCTTTTCTCATCTCCTTCGCTCCGTACGCGAACTTGCTCCTACTTGTTACTTTGCAAGACGGTTACGCACTCGTCGTCCGAGTCTGCAACACCTGAGCAATGGCATAGGTAGTTCAAGCATTAATTCACAAGCAATTTCCTTTGGTACCCCTAGTTAGGGGAACTATGGCGTCTCTAATCCTCATTATCCTGATGAGGTACGTAGGCAGCGGGGTAGGGCCCGTTCGAGCACAATCTTTATTTTCCCTACATTTTTCCCTTTGTTTTTCTTATTTCAGTGCTTTTCCGGTTCTAGTTTCTTTTCATTTTCATTTCTTTGCTGCAGCTTTCATACCCTCACCCTTTGAAACAATTTCTTTTGCAAGCGTGGATCCCGTCGGGTACGGCGGACGATCTGGGTGCTAATACCTTCCCAGGTCGTAACCGACTCCCGAGCTCAGTCTCTTTGGTTCGCAGGACCCGTGTCCTTCCTCTTCTTTCTTCTGGTTTGTGCAGCATTACCATTCCCTTTCTTCGGGATAAAAATGCCTGGCTGGCGACTCTATTCTTTTTCCGCGCCACTTTCGCGTTTGTACCAGGATGGAAATCCGGGGAGCGACACACATCAATCAAGGAACTGGGCTAAAAGGATGTTTGCCCTTACTTCAGAAGACATCAGGTGGTGTACTCATAACACCAAGGGCAGGGACATAATTACAAGTTGTGGACAATATCCTAATGTACCTCTTATTGGAGTGAAGGGTTGCATCAACTACAATCCTTTGCTTTTCAAAAGACAGCTAAGGTATGCCCTGGTACACCCACCTCGAGAGCAGGACTTAACATAGTCTCTTTATTGTGTTGTTCTGAACAATCATGCCATTGTCCGACAAGCAGCCAGGGCTTGGGACAACATACAGACTAAAGGGACTGCCATTTTGGGGAAGTGTAACAACATAGCTTCTGCTCAGTACATTGATTGGTCTCGCATCAGAGGACATATTACTCACATGCCATTCACCCTAGAAGATGTGCCAGGGCCGGCAATAGTGGAGCCCATAGCTACTGTAAGCCTGGAAGAATTTGAGAAGTTGAAAGAGAGGAATGCCCAGTTAGCTGAAGCCTTGAAGAAGACCCTTTGGGAAAGGAATGACGGTCGTCTGGACATTGAAAGGTTAGAGAAGCTCTGTATTGAGCATGTGACTAAAATAGAGAAGACAAAAGACTTCATCAGAAAAGCCCGAGAAAGGGAGTTGATATTGAAGAATGCTTGCAAAGAAGCAAAGATTCAGAAGGCCAGAGCTGAACATTATCTGGAAGAGAGTCAGGCTAGATGGATCAGGATAACTGAAGCTCGTTTGCAAGAAGATCAGAAGACATAGGCTAAGATAGAGTAGCTGGAAGCTAATGAGAAGAAGAGTCAGGAAGCCTTGTTAGCAGCACAGAAGGAAATCTCCGAGCTGAAGCTCCGGGCCGGGTTGAAGAGATCAAAAGAACAAGACAAGTACCAGAAGTTGACAAGTGCCATTGCAACCAGAAACCTTCTTATCAAGACCATCACAGAGCATCCAGTTGGACCAGTGACTGATGTTCTCCTGAAGGAAGTCAAGGAGGATGAATTTGGGCTGGATGTTTGATTTCCTTAACTTGCATTTTATTTTGGTTGTACTTTATTTCTCCATGGTGATTTTGTTGTATTTCCGAACTTAATTGTATTTTGACCCACCATGGGAACTTGTTGTAATCTTAAACTATGTATTTTGGAATTTTGTAATGTTATAGTTTGTGTATTACCTGGATTTGATTGTGAATTTCACTTCCCTTCAACATCTTCATTCCCGGAGGTCTGGAAGGTCAAAACCAAAGAGCCAAACCGGATACCCTTGGAAGAAAAATAGACATACTGCATTGCATTCTAACCTCATTCTCTGTGTTTTTGCAGGTGTTTTTGTTGTTGTTTTCTCACTTTGTTGTGTGTTTCAGGAAATAATGCTCGTAGGAGGGTTTTCCCCATCAACATAATCCACAGGTATCCTACAAGACACAACCTTCCGAGAGTTCAGATGGACCAAGTTCAATAAGATTTGACTGACGTTAGAACTCAGATGGCTAATGAGAGAATTGAGATTAGGGTTCAGATGAACCAGTTCATGGCAGTAATGACTGGGTTGGCTCAGAGCCAAGAAAGATTGAGAGAGTTAGTCGAGCGGAAAACTCCATAAGAGAATCATCCAGGCACTAGAGGTACTAGTAACAACGATCACGGGCAGCCACGAACAAATCCGCCAGAGTTTGGGCCCCACCTCAATCCTGAAGTCAATGTTATTGGAAATACCCAAGGAAATGCAGAAGGTCGTGTTCTGAAAGAAGATCCTCAGGATGAACAGTTCACAGTAATTGGTGATGGGGATGAAGCCTATGATCATCTTTTGGGCGAAATAGCAGAGAAGCTAAGATCCTTAGAATCCCAAAACTCTTTGGGATTTGATGTAATGGATATGGGATTAGTAGAAGGAGTCAGGATTCCTCGTAAGTTTAAACCTCCTTGCTTTGAGAAGTACAATGGTACCTCCTGCCCTCGTACCCACCTTCAATCCTTTCTGGGAAGGTTAAAGGCTTATACCATGGATGAGAAGCTTTGGATGTTTTATTTTGAAGATAGCTTGACCGGGGCGTCCCGTGAGTGGTATTCTCACCTATCCAGATCCACTGTCAGGAACTGGAGGGATTTGGCCGAAGCTTTCATATGCCAATATCAGTACAACCTAGATATGGCTCCCAACAAGATTCTCCTAATGGGAATGTCTCAGTCTTCAAGGGAGTGTTTCCGGGAATATGCCTAAAGATGGAGACAGCTTGCTGCTGCTGTCCAGCCTCCTATGTCCGAAAGGGAAATGGCTGACATGTTTATGAACACATTGCAAGGAACCTACATTGACCGACTTGCTGCTTTCTCTTCCACCAGTTTTGCTGATGTGGTTATAGCTGGTGAGAGAATTGAAAGTCTTTTGAAGATGGGGAAAATTTATGACAACGGTGCTAGCTCCAGCAATGCAAGGAAACCTTTCTCATGACCTCGTAGAACGGGCGAAACTAATTCAGTTCATGTGGGTAGAGGTAGGCCTCAATACATGCCAAGATCAGTAGCTGCTGTCACTATTCCCACTCCAGCACCTCAGCAACAGTATCCTCAACAACAACACTTCCCACAACAACAATAGTTTCCCCCGCAACAGAGATCTTACAACAACAATAATCTACAACAACGTTCGTTCCAACAAAGGACTTCACAAATCAACAGGATTATCTATCCCATCCCGATGCCCTATGCAGCTCTACTTCCACAGTTACTGAAGCTCAATCTGATTGAATTAAGGACTATGGCTCCCCCAGATCGTCAGAATCTCCCAAGGAACTATGATGTCAACGCTAGATGTGCCTTCCACTCCAATGCACCTGGCCATACGACAGAGAAATGCAGGGCCTTACACATGAAGGTTCAAGATTTGATTGATTCTAAGGCAGTCAACTTTGCACCCCCTCCAAGTGTTACCAAGAATCCTATGGTTAGCCATGGTGGGCCTAAGATAAATGCCATCGAGGAGGACCAACCAGTAAGCCTAATTGACAATGTTGCAAGTATTCAAACACCTCTAGCCAAGGTTAAAGCCCAACTTTTGAAGTGCCAAGTTTTTCCAGGTTGTGAGGCCCATTGCGAAGCTTGCAAGATTTCTAGCAACGGTTGTGCAAATTTGAAGTCCGGTATCAACAGTCTTATTAGAGAAGGCATTTTACAGATCACCTCAACAGTTCCAGCTCCTAAAACATCAACAACCATTCCTCCTACAACACCAGCAAACATCACTTCATCAGATTTAACAGATATCACTCCTACAACTTCAACAACAATCATTCCAACAGATTCTTCTACAACATCAACAACCATCCCTTCTTCAACTTCAACAGACATCAGCTCAACACATCCTTCTTCAACAACAACAACCATCAATGAAGACATTTCCACAGTCACCATCTATTATGACCCAACAACAATCCATGTTCCATATTCTTTCAACAACTCACAACAACACCAACAACTTTCATCACCTACACCATCTCCAGTCAAACCTCTTGTCACCATTTACTATGAACCTCAGGCTGTCGCAACTCCTTCTTCCGCATCAATCATTCCGGTTACTATCACAGTGCCTGAACCAGTTCCCTATGACAGCAGCAGTGTCGTGCCTTGGTGTAAACACCCCAAATTTTCCCTCACTCTTTTCACCATGGCTTTTGATTCTTTTCATTTGCATAAGTTCAATCATATCATCTCATAGTGCATTTTTGCTTCACTACATTGGTCCTAAGTCATCTGCATCCAGGGTTTGTGACCTGAGCCATCCCTAAGCTATCTGAGCCATTCCAAAGGTCTTCAATCATCTCAATAGGGTCCATGTATGTTCAAGCTTCATATTATATCCTCCCAAGATCAAGGAAGCCAAAAAATCACAAGAATTGAGGAAGCATGGAAGCAGAGCCAAGCTTAACTGCACAGATGACCTAAAATTAGGGTTTTGGTTTCAGAGGCCATAACTCCAATTTGTTTGGTCATTCTTATTTCTATTGGTCTCTATATGTTATAAGGATCCTACATACCAATTTTCATGAAGAAATTCAATGGGGGAAGGCATCTGATCAATAGATGACTTCTTGAGCAAGTCAGTGTAAAATCAGGGCATCTGAGGCCCCCAATCATCCAACCAAAGGGTCTTCTCCATCATTTTGGGTGTATATGATCTTTATTTGGTCTTAGAAGAGGTTAGAAGTTCACAAAGTTGAGTAACTTCAAGACATTTGCAAAGTTGCCATTTTGGGAAAGTGACTTGTAATGAAAACTTGCCATTTTGGGAAAGTTTTTCAACCTCCTCTTTTTGATTCAAAAATGCTTCAAATTAAGAATTATTGGTCATGAAAGTTGTAGATTGGATCATTCCCTTTTCAAAAAGTACAAGAACTTGATCTAATTCATCATAGAACTCAAGTTATGGCCTTGCAAAGTTGGGAAAAATCACAAAATTTCACTTATGTACCAAAGAGGGAAACTTGCAAAAACTCTTGTCAAATCAATCTGTTACCTTAAAATGACTTCTAACCATTACATAAACATCATACATGACCTATAATTCAGAATTTCCCAAAGAAAGCCCAAGTTTCATTCCTTGATCATCAAGTATTTCAAAAGGGGCCAAAACTTTCACAAATTGCAAAACCACCCACAAACTTCTTTCCACTTGATATTTTGCATCAATCTGAATTCCATGGCTGCCCATGAATCAAGCTGCGCTAGACACCCCCTTGTCCTCATCCTGCCATGAGCCCATACCTCCAAGTACAACTTTCTTGACTTTTTGCAAAATGAGCCATACCAATCACACTGCTCCACAACAACTCTCTGCCCAATCAGAACATGTTATGTGGACCTCAAGCAAGCCATTTCATACAACAACACAACCTGAAGCCTCCCACAACTCAGCATTCACAAAAATCCCCTCTTATGCATTTCTCTTCGAAACACACAACTCAGCCATCAAAACTCCAAACCTTTTCCACCATTCAACTCCACACTCATCACTGATCATTTCCCACCCTTCATTTTGCCTTTAAACACCCCATATCCAAAATACGATTTTCACTCTCCTTGAACTGAACTTCAGCAAACTTCCAAAGCAGCCCACAAAAGCTTCATCCAAGCATCCCAAAGGCAAGAGGGAGCCAAAAGAAGGAGAAAAGTACAAAGGAAAGGTCCAGACAGTGCCATTTTCGAAAGCTCCATTTCAGGTAACATCAAGAACAAATTTTCCAGAAATGATTTTTTAAGTTCTTAGATTGTTCTCCATGCTTCACTGATCACACTGCACCTTTTGGTTTCAAAAATGATTGAGTTTTAAGCATGTATGAAGCTTCTGAATTTTCTGAATAATTTTCGGTTTTGCTTCGAATCTGTGTGTTCATGTGAAATAAATGTTGTTTGATGGCTGAGTCTTGTTTAGAATAGGGTGGGGATCATTTCTGGAGAGTTTATTGGTTTAATTTTACGATTTGAGTGAGTTAGCTAGTTTGAGTGACCGGAGAAGATGACCGGAACACTGTTCCGGTCACCTGAAAGTGCTTAGGGCATAATTAGGGTTAGCTGAGTAATTAGGCTGAGTTTGAATTTTGGCCATTAGATCTTAGGGTTAGCGCGTTTTTGAAAGGTCCAGATTAGATCACTTAACCCTAATTGTGATTAATTAATTAATTAAATAGGATTTACTCAATTTGAATTCCAGCCATCAGATCACGCGCCAAGTCTTTCCCTCCATCCCATATTTGAATCCTGTCCCTTGGATGCGCTGACTTTCCCATTAAATTCATTTTAATTCATATTTTTCTTATTTGTTTTGCATATTTATTTTAAAATAGCTAGAGACTTTCAAAAAAATTTATTTTTTGCATCATGACTTTAAATATTTTTCTCATTCTGAAAATAATTTTTATTTTATTTTTTGCATAAAATTTGTATTTTTAAAATATTTAAATGTTTATTTTCATTAATTAATGGAAATTAATTAATTAAAATACCATTTAAGTTTCTAAAAATCACCAAAAAAATCACATTGCATATTAACACATTTAGAGACATTATCAAACCATTCATACAAATTTCTTTTTGGTTCTTGATCCATTTTGACATTTTCTTTGGATTTAGGGTTCTTAAAAATCAATATTTTTGACCCTAACTTAGAAAAATCTTTTCTGCCTAACCATGAAGGTTTTGATAGTGATTCTTTTTGCATTGCATCCCTCATATCATGTAGTTTCTAGGATAAAATTGGCATGAATTTATCCTTCATTTTTGATTTGTTTTTCATTTTTCCTTGAGAGGTACCTTAAAACCCTAGCAAACTTAGAAAAATCATAAGTCCTTTAGGGTTTAGCTTCTGACCTTCCCCTTTGGGTAGTGAACTTATATAGGTTTAGGGTACCTTTGATCCCATTTTAAATTTTTTATCTCATGTTTTGCTTCTGATCTTGAATTTTGCATTGCATCTTGTACATAAACCCTAATCTTTGCCTTCATTTGCATTCATCCTTCATATGCTTGCATACATGAACTTTCCATGACACTTTGTGCTTTCACATGACATATAAGACATCTTAGGACACATTAGACTCATGTTTGATCATTGCATCATCCATTTTCCATGCTTTTGCTTTCATTTGATGTCTTAAGTTTTCATGAACTTTCATGCTTACTTTCATGTCTCATTTGCATCTTCATTGCTTGTATGATCATCCACATCTCTTGGTATGCTTTTGCATAATCCCATAGGATAATTTGCATCATGGATATGATTCTGACTTTGGCTTCCATCTTTGCATTTCATTTCATTTTCATGTCATTTCATTTTCTCTTTGCTAACTTTTCAGGTGGTAAGTGTTTGGGAAGTGAATTTGCCTTCACTTCTCACAATCTCTTCTCTTCCTTCTTATGCATCATTGATGCATTTTACTTGTGTATTAGAGTGAGCTTGCTCATTCATGCTCCCTCCTCATCTTCTTTCTTCAATTAACTTGTCTTCTTAAGTGAAGCAAGTTGTCTTGTTTCTTCCTGCTTCTCTTTCCTTTCATCCTGCTTCTTCCATGGTGGCTTTTCCTTGAAGATCTCCTGGAAAGCTTCATAAACCCTAGGAACACCCAAGCATGATAACAATTAGGGTTTGATTAGTCCCCCCATTAGTTTTGCCTTTGTATCATCTTTGAGTCTTCTCTTCTCATCTCTTAATCAAGGACTAAACCTTAAAGGTTTTAAGGCTTTGTGATTAGGGTTATTCCTGCATCCTTCTATTAGGATGGAGTGTATAACTTCAATCCTAAGTGTTAAACCCTCAATGTGTTTAAACCCTTTAATCAATTCACCTAATAATCACTAAGATATCAAGCTTGTAACTTGGGCCTTGCATTAGGGTTCTAATTCTTCCTTAATTGGTTAAGAAGGACTAACCCTAGTGTTAATGGACAAGTCCCCCTCAAGTTGTCTTACAAACCATAAAATTCACTTCTTAATCTAACCATTAACCAAAATCCACTTTAATAAAGGCTTTGTTTTGTCATGAGGTTAATCCCTAATCATGGATTAAGTTAAGGAGCCTTCCTCAACTTAAATGTTCTCATCTATTATCCTTCTATTAGGATGGTGTAATGGGTCCATTAAATCTTTGATTATGGCTTAAACTCATTACATAACACTAAACAAAAACTCCAAAAAAATCTAAATAAATACAAGTAGGTTAATGATCTTAATCCTACATCATGGTGATTAAGTGTGAGGTGTTTACTTTATACTTAAGGTATCCTCATTATCCCTAATCAAAGGGAGGATATGATGAGTTTACTAACCCTTGGTCCAGGCTTAAGCCCATTAACTTATGACAAACACCAAAAAAGCAATAAAAGATTGAAAACACCAAAAACAAATAATAATCGTCTCCTTCGAGATTCTTTTCACACCTTATTCACTCACAAACGAGAACTCGCTTCTTCCGTCTAATGCAAGACAGTTTGCACTCGAGCCAGACGAGTCATACACTTGAGCATAGGCAAGCAAGTAGTTCAACATTCAACTTATCTTTCAGTCTATTTGAGTCGAACTACGGTGTTCTGACTTCCTCATTGCACGAGAGGATACGTAGGCATAACCTAACAAGTTATCGAACAAAAGTCTCTGTATATTCCCCCCCCCCTCTTCCAGCATTATTCTTTAAGCCTCATAATCCTGAGCTTCATACTCTCTTCTTACACTGACATTTCACACTCCTTTTGCACTGACACTTGTACATTCTTTTCCAGCTTTTGCACACAGAATAGCACTGAGACTACCCCTTTCAAACACAAATATTTTAAGCGTGGATCCCGTCGAGTACGACGGACAATCTGGGTGCTAATACCTTCCCAGGTTGTAACCAACCCCCTTTCTCAGTTTCTCTGGTTTGCAACCGTCTTATCCATCTTCTTTCTAGGTTTATGAAGCATTACCTTTCCTTCGGGATAAAAATGCCTAGCTGGCGACTCTTTTCAGTTCACCCTTGTGTTCTCCCTTTCGCCGACCGTTCGCGTCTGTACCCCTCTTGGCCATGTGTCATTTGGCGAGAGCGACACTTGGCACTATGGCTCAGATCTTTATTGCAATAGAAAGAAAGACACTCTTGATTCTTCAACTACACCACAAATTGATAATGTCGGAGGAGGCGGAGGCTTCACTCGAAGAGGACGCCTCTTCGCGTCACAGTTCCCATAAACTAACGCTGAAGCAGAAGCTGCTGCCAAAGCTAAAGGCGCGAGTGTGGTTCCTGAAGAACCAATTCCTAAAGAAGCTCAGAAGATACCCTTTGATCAGGATGTAGACGAGTTCATGAGAATAATCAAGAAGAGTGACTACAAGGTTATGGACCAGCTCCATCAGACACCCTCCAAAATCTCCATTTTATCACTGCTCATGTGTTTCGAAGTTCACCGGAATGCACTACTCAAAGTCTTGCACGCAACTTACGTGCCTGAAGAGATTACAGTTAATCAGCTAGAGACGGTGGTTTCAAATGTCAATACTCGCCATGGGCTGGGTTTCACTGATAATGATTGTAAACACCCCAAATTTACACTCACTTTCTTTTCACACCATGGCTTGTGATCTGTCATTTTTGCATTACATAGGCATACCTTCCCACTACATAGTTTCATTTCATCTGCATCTAGGGTTTGTGATATGAGCAATCCAAGAAGTGATATGAGGCATCCCAAAGGTGTTGAAGCTTACCAAGAGGGTCCATGTGTGTTCCATGATCATAATATGCTCCCCAAAGTTCATAAAAGTCAAGAGATCACAAAGCATGGCAAAGGCATGGAGGCAGACTGAAGATTTCCTGCACAGATGACCTAAAATTAGGGTTTTGGATTCAGAGGCCTTAATCCCAAAATTTTTTGTCATTCTTGTTTCTAATGGTCTTAATATGTTATAAGGATCATGTGTATCAAATTTGATGAAAAAATTTATTGTGGAAGTCATCTGATCATTGGGTAACTTCTTGAGCAAGTAAAGTCAAAATCAGGGCATCTGAGGCCTCCATCAAGGGTGCCAAAGGGTCATCACCATCATTTTGAGTCTCTATGATATTTATTTGATCTTAGATGTGGTTTTAAGTTCACAAGATTGAATAATTTCAAGCCAAATGCAAACTTGCTATTTTTGGAAATGACTTGTAATGGAAACTTTCCATTTTGGGAAAGATATTCAACCTATTCTTTCATGACCAAAAATGCTTCAAATGAAAAATTCTTGGGCATGAAAGTTGTAGATTATGTCTTCCCATTTTCAAAAAGTACAAGAACATGTCTTTATTCATCCTTGAACTCAAGATATGGCCTTTCAAAGTTGGCAAAACTCCTATAATTTTCAAGTTCATGCCAAAGAGGGATTTTTGCAAATTCAAGTTTCAATCCATTTCATGACCTTTAATCAACTTCTATGTACCATAACATGTCAAAGCAACTTCAAAACATCAGAATTGGCCCAATAATGCATGGTTTTCATGGCTTGATTCACAAGAAATCTCAAAATGGCAACTATGCATAAACTTGGCAAAAACCATGACAACTCTTGATCCAAGTGTGCCAGCTGCATAAACTTCATCCTAGGGTCATCCATGAATCAAGCTGAGGCCAAGACACCCCAAAAGCCAGCTCTGACTCAGCCCATGCTTATGGTACCATAACTTTTGACTTTTTGCAAATGAGGCCATACCAATCAAACTATGCCACTACCAACTCTCTGGTCAATCAGCATTGTTTATCCAAGCATCATGGACCTCATTTCACACAATCTTGGAGACTGAAACCACACACAACTCAGATTGCCCGAAAATTCCAAGAACCTTCCTCTCTTCGAAACTCACTCATCATCCACTCAAACTCAAATTTTCTTTCACCATTCAACTCCACATAACCTAAGGATCATTTCCCACCCCTTGCCATGGCCTGAAACAAGCCTAAACACAAACACGATTTCTACACATTCAGAACTGAAACACTAAAAGAAGTCACCATAAACTTGTTCCAAGCATCACAACATCCTCAGGGGGTCCATTGGAGTTGATTTGCACCAAAGAGAGGTCCAAAAAGCTCAGATTGAGAAAGCTTCATCTCAGGTAACCATCAAGAACAAATTTTCCAGAACCTTTCTTTTAAGTTCTTAAATGATTCTATGTGTCTCCCTGAGCATGCTGATATGATTTATTTTGAAAATGGTTGAGAAACCAGGATGTATGCTTGTTCTGAAACTTTTTGATCTGAAAATGTTTTTCTTCAATTCATGAGTTTGATGCAATATAAATGTTGTTTGTAGCCTGATTCTTGTTTAGAATGGTTAGTAGGATGTTTCTGGAGAGTTTGGGGGTTTGGGGTAACCTAGGGAAGAAGTTAGCATGAATGGCTCGCCGGAGAAGATGACCGGAGCATGCTCCGGTCACCTGAAAATCATTAGGGTATGTGATTAGGTCTAATCCTTCCAGTTTGAATGTAGGCCATTAGATGTTGTTTACCGCGCGTTTGGAGGGTCAGGATGCATCCACTTAAACCCTAATCTTTTAATTAATTTAATTAATTAGGATTAATTAATAAAAATGCCAGATTGAATCTCAACCTTTAGATCACGCGCGCAGTCAACATATTTTCCCCCAGTTTGAATCTCAGCCTTCAGATCATTTAACTTTCATTTATTTTCATTTTAATTCATTTTATTTTCATTTCTTTTGTTTATTTTATTTAAAATAGCAAAAAACATCAAAAAAATATCATTTCTTGCATTTATGTTTCAAATATTTTTCTTAACCTAAAAACATTTTTATTTTTACTTTTTGCATTAAAAAAGTATTTTTAAAATATTTAAATGTTATATTTAATTAATTAATTGATTTTATTTAATTAAATAAGCATTTAGGTTTCTAAAAATCACCAAAAAATTCATGAGGCATCCCAACACATTTAGAAACATTTTCAAACTCATCATACAAATTCCTTTTTAGGTTTGATCATAATTTCACAATTTTCTTTGAATTAGGGTTCTTAAAAATCACATTTTTCTAACCCTAACTTGAAAAATTCACTTCTGCCTAACTATGATGAGTTTGAACTTGATTCTTCTTGCATTGTTTCATAAATTGCATATAGTTCCTAGGTTATTTGTCTCATGATTTTATCCTGAATTTTCAATTTGATTTGCATTTTTCCTTTATAAACACCTAAAAGCCCTAGCAAACTTAGAAATTTCATAACTTCCACTAGGTTAAACTTATGACTTTCTCCTTTGGGGTGTGACCTTATATGGGATTAGGGTTTGTTTGAGTTTGATTTCAATTTTTTATCATGTTGAATGCTTCTGTTTTTGTCATATTCATCTCATGTTGTCTTAAAACCCTAATTTTGCATCTTCATTTGCATTCTCCTTTGCATATCATCATCATATGAACTTGCCATGACATTTCAAGCATTTGTATGACATCTTAGACATCTTAAGACATGCTTGAACATTGATTGATCATTTCTTCATTCATTTGCTATGCTTTGCATCCATTACATTTCATGAACATCCATGTGTTTTCATGCTTCTAAACATGCTTCCATTGCATCCCATCCTTGTATGATCATTCATATGCATCTTGCATGACTTTGCATAATCTCACATTCCATTTACATTGCACATTCACTTCTGACTTTGGTCTTTGCATCTCATTTCATCTCATTTCCTTTTGCTTTTATGTCTTATGCATTCATACTAACATTTCAGGTACTTTTGGTAAGTTATCTGGGAGGTGGATTTGCCTTCACCTCCCACCTCTTCTCATCTCTTCATATGCATATTTACTTGTCTTTGAAGTGAAATTGCTTCACTTATGTTATCTCCTTCTTACTTTCTTTCTTTTAAGTTACTTATCTTCTTCAGGAAGTAAGTAACTTATTCTCCTTCCTCCTTCTCTTTTCATCTGCTTCTTCCTTGGTGGCCTTGAAGATCCTTTCTCTTAAGCCTCACAAACCATAGGACATCCAAGCATGATAAATTTTAGGGTTGTTTATAGTCTCCCTTAGTCTTTTACCTTTGAGTCTCCTTGAGTCTCTCTTCTCATCTCAATAATCAGAGACTAAACTGTTAAAGTTTCAGGACTTTGGAATTAGGGTTATGTCTGCATCCTTATCTTAGGATGGAGTGTATAACTTTAATCCTTAGTGTTAAACCTTTAATTTGTTTACACCTCTTAATCAAAACACACTAATAATTACTAAGACTTTATCTTGTAACTTGGGCCTTACATTAGGGTTCTATCTCTTCCTTATGGTTAAGAGGGACTAACCCTAGTGTTTAATGGACAAGTCCCCCTCAAGTTGTCTTACAAACCATAAAACCCACCTTCTTAATCTCATCCTTTAATTAAAATCCATTTAATAAAGGCTTGTAATATAATGAATTTAGTCCCTAACCATGGATTAAGTTGAGGTATTTTCCTCAGCTTAAGTGTTCTCATGTATCATCCTTCTATTAGGATGGTGTAATGAGTTCACTAATCTGTGATTAGAGATTAAACTCATTACTTAACACTAAACAAAAAAACCAAAACCATCTAAATAATCACAAGTAGGTTAATGATCTTAATCCTACATCATCATGGTAATTAAGTTGAGATGCTTATATCATACTTAAGTATGCTCATTATCCCTAATCAGGGAGGATATAATGAGTTTAGAAACCCTTGATTTAGGCTTAAGCTCATAATCCTATGCAAAACACCAAAAACAATAAAAAACTGAAAACACAAAAACAAAAAATAATCGTCTCCTCCGAGATTCTTTTCTCATCACACTCATTCACAAACGAGAACTTGCTTCTTCCGGTATTCTGACTTCCTCATTGCACGAGAGGATACGTAGGCATAACTTAACAGTTATCGAACAAAAGTCTCTTTGTCCTCCCCCTCTTTCAGCATTCTTTCTAAAGCCTCAGTTCCTGAGCAATTCACCTTTTGCACTGACACCTGTACTTTCTTTCGTTAGCTTTTGCACACAGATAACACATACACTTACCCCTTTTAAACACAATCTTGTAAGCGTGGATCCCGTTGAATACGACTGACAATCTGGGTGCTAATACCTTCTCAGGTCATAACCAACCCCCTTTATCAGTTTCTCTGGTTCGCAACCGTCTTATCCATCTCTTTCTAGGTCTATGCAACATTACCTTTCCTTCAGGATAAAAATGCCTAGCTGGCGACTCTATTCTATTCACCCCTTTCTCCTTCGTCGACCGTTCCCGTCTGCACCGTGGGACCTAGTGTCTTTTCCGGGAGCGACAGCTTGGAGACTCTGCTGGGGAACTTATCTTGCAACCAGGCCTTCTGGTTCTTTTTGTGGGTTCCTCCTAGCGCTTGTTTGATTTGTGTTTATGGGGATGTTATGTGTGCTTTTTTTTATTGCTTTATTTATTGCTTTCTGTACAACTTTATTTACTGCATTTATTTATCGCTTTCATTTACTGTTTTTATGCATTTCATATTATTGTCATATCATCTGTGTTGGATTTGTTGGTTTGCTTTGGTGGGAGGGGTATCTCAGGAAGCACGGTTCCACACCGGGAGCTTGAGTGACACATAGGATTAGAGTGGCTTCATATTCTTTCCCATTCCATTTCGGTATGGTGTGGGAATATGAAACACGGTTCAGACATGGGTTTCTTCTTAAGAACTCTGTGCTACGGATTTCTTGTAGTACTAGGGCTATCTGGGAAGCCTGCTAAGTCTGGATGACCTTTTTAGATGACCTTCAACATCTGAGGTGAATTAGAGGAGGGTCCTTTATGATTAATGTAAACAGTGTACCTCCGGGTTAGAAGTGTTTACACTTCTCATAACAGATCCAAGTCTGAGGATCTTTGTTCTAGAACAATACCTGTGAGGGGATTGGTATGTTTACAAGTTTGCAGGAACCCTTGACCTCATCATACCCTATTACTGATATTGTTTTTAAAGTCACACTATTTTGGACTGATTCTATGAAACCCTGGACTTGTGACTCTTTATTTGAGTCCCCCACCTGGTTACTGGTTTTCAGACCTTCATCCGGACTTATGAACACTCATGGACCCTATCAAAGGAAATGGCAAATCCAACACCTAATCACAAACCCTTGCATATCATTCTGCATACATCATTTTGCATCATTTTAACATTTGTCTATTTGTTTTACAGGGTATCCACATCTTCTTTGGTTTGGTTTTGAATGTTCTTCTGCTCAGCCATCTTCATCACTTATCTTCCTCAAAGATCTTTTTCAGCTGATATCTTCTCCCGTTGTCATCATCCTTATTTCTCCTCAGTTATCTTCATCAGCATCCATTATCAGTATGGATTCATCCAGGAAGAGCAACATCACTTATCATTTCTTTGAGCCCTCTTTAGCAGGCATCAGGAAGATTCAGGAACTTATCACTCCTGATCATGTCCCTTTATTCAGGGAACATTATGGTGGTATTATGGACATGATCATGGACTTGGATGCATCACAGAGGATCATGATCCACACTTGCCTTCAGTTTTATGACCCTCCTCTCAGATGTTTCACTTTCCCAGACTTTCAGATGGGTCCTTTGTTAGAAGAGTTTTCCATGTTGTTGGGTGTCCCTATCAGGAGGGGAATTCCTTTCAACCCTGAGATGACTGCTCCAAGAAATGAAGATATAGCTAAGGCCCTGCACTTAGAAGCCACCATCATTGATCAGCATATGACCACCAGGGCTGGAATCCCAGGCCTCCATTTGGGCTTCTTGATCTCTCAGGCCACTAGTCATGCTGCAGTTGGGAAATGGGAAACTGTTTGTGCTCTCCTGGCTCTTAGTGTATATGGGATCATCTTGTTTGCAGATGAGCCTAAGTTTGTAAGCAAGAATGTTATCCACATATTCCTGCTGAAGAATCTAGTTCCTACCTTGCTAGGGGATTTCTACTACTCGGTACATCAGAGAAATGAGAAACAGAGGGGAAGACTAGTCAGATGTTGTGCACCTCTCTTCTACTGTTGGTTATTGAGACACATGTCGAAGACAAAAGCTTTCCTGAATCCTCATCAGTCAAGAAATTGGGCTAAGAGAATGATTGTTCTCACTTCAGAAGACATTAGGTGGTGTGCTCAGAGCACCAAGGGCAGAGTTATAATTACAAGTTGTGGGCAGTATCCAAATGTACCTCTTATTGGAGTGAAGGGTTGCATCAACTATAACCCTTTGCTTTTCAAAAGGCAGCTAAGGTATGCCTTAGTACATCCACCAAGAGAGCAGGATCTAGCAAAAACCCTTTATTGTGATGTTCAGAATAATCATACCATCATCCGACAAGCATCCTAGGCTTGGGATAACATACAGACAAAAGGGACTGTTATTCTTGGCAAGTGCAACAGCATAGCTTCAGCTCAATACATTGATTGGTCTCACACCAGAGGACAGATTACCCGCATGCCATTCACCCTGGAGGATGTGCCTGGGCCATCAGCAGTAGAGCCTGTAGCTACAGTCAATTTAGAGGAGTTTGAGAAGGTGAAAGAAAGGAATACCTAGCTTTCTGAAGCCCTGAAGAAGACCCTCTGAGAGAGGAATGATAGTCGTCTGGACAATGAGAGGTTAGAAAAGCTCCGGATCGAGCATATGACCAAGATTGAGAAGACAGATGATTACATCATAAAAGCCCGAGCAGGGGAGTTGGTATTGAAGAATGCTTGCAAAGAAGCCAAGATTCAGAAGGCCAGAGCTAAGCACTACTTGGAAGAGAGTCAGGCTAGGTGGATCAGAATTACTGAGGCTCATTTGCAGGAAGATCAGAGGACCCAGGCTAGGATAGAGCAGCTGGAAGCTAAAGAGAAGAAGAATCAGGAAGCCTTGTTAGCAGCACAAAAGGAAATCTCCGAGCTGAAACTCCGGGCGGGGTTGAAGAGATCAAAAGACCAAGACAAGTATAAGAAGTTGACAAGTGCCATTGCCACCAGGACCTTTCTTATCAGGACCATCACAGAGCATCCAGTTGGACCAGTGACTGATGCTCTCCTGAAGGAAGTCAAGGAGGATGACTTTGGGTTGGATGTTTGATTTCTTTGTATTTGTATTTCATTTTGGTTGTACTTTTTGATGATTTTGTTGTATTTTGACCCACCATGGGAACGTCTTGTAATCATAAACTATGCATTTTTTGTATTTGAAATGTATGGTTTATGTATTACCTAGATTTTCTTCTTGGGCTTATTATCTCTTCAACATCTTCATTCCTAGAGGTCCGGAAGGTCAAAACCAAAGAACCAAATCGGATACCCTTGGAAGACAAATAGACATACTGCATTGCATACTAACCTCTTTCTTTATTTTATAGGTATTTTTGTTGTTGCTTTCTCACTTTGCTGTTATTTCAGGAAACATTGCTCGTAGGAGAGTTTTCCCCATCAATAGAGTTCACAGGTATCCCACCAGAAACAACCTTTCGAGCTTACAGATGGACCAAGTTTAGCAAGATTTGACTGACGTGAGAACTCAGATGGCTAATGAGAGAACTGAGATGAGGGCTCAAATGAACCAGTTCATGGTAGTAATGATTGGGTTGGCTCAAAGCTAGGAAAGATTAAGAGAGTTGGTCGAGCGGTAAACTCCTGAAGAGAATCATCCAGGTACAGGAGGTACTAGTAACAATGATCATGGACAAACACGAACAGATCTGCTAGAGTTTGGGCCTCACCTCAATCCTGAAGTCAATGCTATCAGAAATACCCAAGGAAACACTAGAGGTCGTGCCTTACAAGAGGACCCTCAAGAGGAACAGTTTACAGTAATTGGTGTTGGGGATAAAGTCTATGATCGTCGTCTGGAAGAAATAGCAGAAAAGCTGAGATCTTTGGAGTCCCAAAACTCTTTGGGATTCAATGTAATGGACATGGGTTTAGTTGAGGGAGTCAGGATTCCTCACAAATTCAAGCCTCCATGCTTTGAGAGATATAATGGTACCTCTTGTCCACGTACTCACCTGCAGTCCTTTCTTGGGAGACTGAAAGCTTATACCATGGACGAAAAGTTGTGGATGTTCTACTTCGAGGACAGTCTGACCGGGGCATCCCGTTAATGGTATTCTCACCTGTCCAGAGCAACATTCAGAAATTGGAAGGATTTGGCCGAAGCTTTCATACGCCAGTATCAGTATAACTTGTACATGGCTCCCAACAGGACTCTCCTAATGGGAATGTCTCAATCATCAAGAGAAAGCTGCAGGGAATATGCCCAAAGGTGGAGACAGCTTGCTACTGCTGTCCTGCCTCCAATGTCTGAGAGAGAAATGGCCGACATGTTTATGAACACCCTAAGGGAACATACATTGAAAGACTTGTTTCTTTCTCGTCCACCAGCTTTACGGATGTAGTTATAGCTGGTGAGAGAATTGAGAGTCTGCTGAATATGGGAAAAATTTCGGACAATGGTGTTATTTCCAGTAGTATAAGGAAACCTTTCGCAGGACCTCGCAGGACAGGTGAAACCAATTCAGTGCATATGGACAGAGGTAGGCCTTAATACATGCCAAGATCAGTAGATGTTGTTACCATTCCAGCACCAGCACCTCAACAATAGTATCCTCCACAACCACAACACTTTCCACCGCAACAATAATTTCCTCAACTGAGATCTTACAACAATAACAATCAGCAACAACGTCCATTTCAACAGAGGACTTCACAAATCAACAGGGTTATCGATCCCATTCTGATTCCTTATGATGCCTTACTTCCACAGTTATTAAAGCTCAACTTAATTGAATTGAGGACTCTGGCCCCACCAGATCCCCGGAACCTTCCAAGAAACTATGATGTTAATGCCCGGTGTGCCTTCCACTCCAATGCACCTGGCCATACAACAGAAAAGTGCAGAGCCTTACACATGAAAGTTCAGGATTTGATTGATTCCAAGGCAGTCAACTTTGCACCTCCTCCAAGTGCTACCAAGAATCCTATGCCTAACCATGGTGGGCCTAGGATAAATGCCATTGAGGAGGATCAACCAGTGAACTTAATTGACAGTGTTGCAAGCATTCAAACACCTCTGGCTGAGGTTAAAGCCCAGCTTTTGAAATGCCAAGTGTTCCCGGGTTGTGAGGCCCATTGCGAAGCTCGCAAGATTTCTACCAACGGTTGTGAAAATTTGAAGACCGGTATCATCAAACTTATCAAAGAAGGCATTTAACAGATCACTTCAACAATCATAGCTCCTACAACATCAACAACCATTCCTTCTACAACTCCAACACATGTCATTCCATCAGATGTAACAAGTATCACTCCTACAACTTCAACAACAATCATTCCAACGGATTCTTCTACAACATCAACAACCATCCCTTCTTTAACTTCAACAAACAACAGTTCAACACATCCTTCTACAACAATAACAACCATCAATGAAGACATTTACATAGTTACTATATATTATGACCCTGCAACAATCCACGTTCCAAATTCAAATCAACATCTTCATCAACAGCCACAACCTTCATCACCAGCACCATCTCCGGTCAGACCTCTTATCATAATTTATTATGAACCTCAGACCGTCTCAATTTCCACTTCCGCAGCAATCAGTCCGGTTACTATCACGGTACCAGGACCAGATCCATATGACAACAACAGTGTCGTGCCTTGGCACTATGGCTCAGATTTTTATTGCAACAGAAAGAAAGTCACTCTTGATACTTCTACACCACAAATTGATAATGTGGGGGGAGGCAGAGGCTTCACCCGAAGCGGATGTCTCTTTGCCTCACAATTCCCAAGGACTAATGCTGAAGCAGAAGCTGCTGCCAAGGCTAAAGGAAAAAGCGTGGTGCCTGAAGAACCTATTACCAAGGAAACTCAGAAGACATCCTTTGACCAGGATGTAGACGAGTTCATGAGAATAATCAAGAAGAGTGACTATAAAGTTGTGGACCAGCTCCATCAGATCCCCTCCAAAATCTCTATTTTATCACTGCTAATGTGTTCCGAAGCTCACAGGAATTCACTTCTCAAAGTCATGCACGCAACTTACGTGCCAGAAGAGATTACAGTTAATCAACTAGAAACAGTGGTTTCAAATGTCAATACTAGCCATGGGTTAGGTTTTACTGATGCTGATCTTACTACGGAGGACGGTAACCATAATAAGGCTTTGCACATCACCTTGGAGTGTAAGGGTGCTGTTCTCTCTTATGTCTTGATTGACACTGGGTCTTCTCTCAATGTTCTTCCAAAGAAAGCCTTGGTCAATATGGAATACGATGGTCTTGCGCTGCGCCCAAGTAACCTGGTAGTGAGAACCTTCTACGTGATGGACATTCAGCCTGCCTATATCTGTTTGTTGGGTCGGCCATGGATTCATGCCGCTGGTGATGTGACATCGACCCTTCACCAGAAGTTAAAATATGAATTGGAGGGGCAAGTCATCATAATCTGTGGGGAAGAGGATATCTTTGTCAGTCATCTAGCTACTTACAAGTATATTGAGATGGACGGAGAAATCCATGAGACAATGAGCCAAGGGTTTGAGGTCCTCAATGTCAACGAAGCAACAGCTGAAGTGTCTGGTACTTCAATCTCTTATGATAAGCAAGCTCAGAAGGTTGTTGAAGACGGGAATGCCCAGGGCTGGGGCAAGCTGCTGCAATTTCAGATCAAGGAAGACAAGTTTGGTTTGGGTTACAAACCATCCCGACAGGTCCAAGAGGAAGCTGCTAAAGCTCCCAAGTTTATTAGTGGGGGAATGCTAACCCCAAATGCAATCAACAATGTGGAAGATGAGGCTGAAAGTGACTTCAACCTGGAAAGTTGGATTGGTACAATGGTCCCAGGCCAGCAAGTCCTCAACTGGTCTTCCCAGGAAATTATAAGGATTACTTCTGCAGAGTAATTATTGTTTCCTGTTTAAGCATGCATCAAGTCCTGCATCTTTCCCAAGGTGTCAGGACTCATTTTGTAATAGGGCCATATTTGTATTTTGTGCTAATGAATGATTAATGAACAAATGGACATCTTTTGCAAACGATCTTTTTCGCTCATTGTCTTTCATTTTTGTTATTTTCGCACAAAACAATAAAATTGCAATGTTTTTCAATAATAACTTCATTCACACTTTTTCTAAATAAAATAAAATCAATCACTAAAATGAACAAATCTCAACCCTTGCAGAAATAATCCTCCAGATTGCACCGACAACAACACTGTTATGACCTTGTATGACTTCGACAATCCAATTAATCAAGTCGATGAAGGGGTTGATGAAGATTATGATTTTCATGAGGAATTGGCCAGGTTGTTGAGACAAGAGGAAAAAGTGATTGCTCCTCATTAGGAGGAGGTTGAGACTATCAATCTTGGTACCAAGGAATATGTGAAGGAAGTGAAGATTGTGGCTAGTCTACAAGCTCCAGTGAATGAACAACTCATCAGTATGCTTCGGGAATATGTCGACGTCTTTGCTTGGCCCTATCAAGATATGCCAGGTCTAGATATGGATATTGTCATGCACAGATTGCCACTGAAAGAAGATTGTCCACCAGTTAAACAGAAGCTACGCCGTACTCGCCCAGACATGGCCATGAAAATTAAAGAAGAAGTACAAAAGCAGTGGGACGCCGGTTTCCTTGCTGTAACTAGTTACCCACCATGGGTTGCTAACATTGTACCCGTGCCTAAGAAGGATGGCAAGGTGCATATGTGTGTGGATTACCGGGAACTGAACAGAGCTAGCCCGAAAGATGATTTCCCATTACCTCACATTGATGTATTGGTGGAGTATATAACTTTAATCCTTAGTGTTAAACCTTTAATTTGTTTACACCTCTTAATCAAAACACACTAATAATCACTAAGACTTTATCTTGTAACTTGGGCCTTACATTAGGGTTCTATCTCTTCCTTATGGTTAAGAGGGACTAACCCTAGTGTTTAATGGACAAGTCCCCCTCAAGTTGTCTTACAAACCATAAAATCCACCTTCTTAATCTCATCCTTTAATTAAAATCCATTTAATAAAGGCTTGTCATATAATGAATTTAGTCCCTAACCATGGATTAAGTTGAGGTATCTTCCTCAACTTAAGTGTTCTCATCTATCATCCTTCTATTAGGATGGTGTAATGAGTTCACTAATTTGTGATTAGAGATTAAACTCATTACTTAACACTAAACAAAAAAACCAAAAACATCTAAATAATCACAAGTAGGCTAATGATCTTAATCCTACATCATCATGGTAATTAAGTTGAGATGCTTATCTCATACTTAAGTATGCTCATTATCCCTAATCAGGGAGGATATAATGAGTTTACAAACCCTTGATTTAGGCTTAAGCTCATAATCCTATGCGAAACACCAAAAACAATAAAAAAATGAAAACACAAAAACAAACAATAATCGTCTCCTCCGGGATTCTTTTCTCATCACACTCATTCACAAACGAGAACTTGCTTCTTCCGTCTAATACAAGACAGTTATCACTCGAGCCAGACGTGTCATACACTTGAGCCTAGACAAGCAAGCAGTTCACAGTCAATTTATTTTTAGTCTCTTTGAGTCAAACTACGGTGTTCTGACTTACGAGAGGATACGTAGGCATAACTTAACAGTTATCGAACAAAAGTCTCTTTGTCATCCCCCTCTTTCAGCATTCTTTCTAAAGCCTCAGTTCCTGAGCAATTCACCTTTTGCACTGACACCTGTACTTTCTTTCCTTAGCTTTTGCACACAGATAGCACATACACTTACCCATTTTAAACACAATCTTGTAAGCATGGATCCCATCGAATACGACGGACGATCTGGGTGCTAATACCTTCCCAGGTCGTAACCAACCCCCTTTCTCAGTTTCTCTGGTTCACAACCGTCTTATCCATCTCTTTCCAGGTTTATGCAGCATTACCTTTCCTTCGGGATAAAAATTCCTAGCTGGCGACTCTATTCTATTCACCCCTTTCTCCTTCGCAGACCATTCACGTCTGCACTATGGGACCCAGTGTCTTTTCCAGGAGCGACACTGATCTAACTACGGAGGGTCGTAATCACAATAAGGCTTTACATATCACCTTAGAGTGTAAAGGTGTTGTACTTTCTCATGTCTTGGTTGACATTGGGTCATCACTCAATGTTATTCCAAAGAAAGCCTTAGTCAAGATGGAATATGATGGTCTTGCACTCCACCCGAGTAACCTAGTTGTGAGAGCCTTCGATGGTTCTAAGAGATAGGTTCTTGGAGAAATTGAGTTTCCTGTGGTAATTGGCCCACAGATTTTCAAAACTATCTTCTATGTGATGGACATTCAGCCTGCCTACAACTGTTTGTCTGGTCGACCCTGGATTTATGCCATTAGCGCCGTGACATCGACCCTTCACCAAAAGTTAAAATATGAGTGGGAAGGCCAAGTTATCACCATCTGTGGAGAGGAAGACATCTTCGTCTGTCATCTAGCTACTTACAAATATATTGAGATGGATGGGGAGATCCATGAAACTATGAGTCAGGGTTTTGAAGCCCTCAATGTCAATGAAGCAACAACTGAAGTGTCTGGGACTTCAATCTCTTCTTACAAACAAACTCGGAAGGTTGTTGAAGACAGGAATGTCCAAGGATGGGGCAAGCTGCTGCAAATTCAGATAAAGGAAGACAAGTTCGGTTTGGGTTACAGACCATCCTGACAGGTCCAAGAGGAGGCTGTTGAGGCTCCCAAGTTTGTAAGTGGGGGAATGCTGACCCCGGATGCTATCAACAATGTGGAAGACGAGGTTGAAAGCGACTTCAACCTGGAAAGCTGGATTCTTCCAAGAGTCCCAGGACAACAAGTCGTCAACTGGTCTTCCCAGGAAATTATAAGGGTTACTGCTGCAGAGTAATTATTATTTCCTGTTTAAGCATGCATCAAGTCCTGCATCTTGCCCAAGGTGTCATGACTCATTTTGTAATAGGGCCATATATGTATTTTGTGCAAATGAATGATTAATGAACAATGGACATCTTTTATAAACAATCTTTTTCGCTCACTGTCTTTCATTTTTGTTATTTTCACACAAAACAATAAATGGCAATGTTTTTCTCAAACAATAACTTTATTCACTTTTTCTAAAATAAGATAAAATCAATCACTAAAATGAACAAATCTCAAACCTTGCAGAGACAGTCTTCCAGATTGCACCGACAACGACACTGTTATGACCTCGTATGACTTCAACAATCCGATTAATCAAGCAGAAGAAGGGGTTGATGAAGACTATGATTTTCCTGAAGAGTTAGCCAGGTTGTTGAGACAAGAGGAAATGGTGATTGCTCCTCATCAGGAGGAAGTTGAGGCTATCAATCTTGGTACCGAGGAAGATTTGAAAGAGGTGAAGATCGGGGCCAGTCTACAAGCTCCAGTGAAAGAACAGCTCATCAGTATGCTTCGAGAGTATGTCGACATCTTTGCTTGGTCCTATCAAGATATGCCAGGTCTGGATACAAAAATTGTCATGCACAGATTTCCATTGAAAGAGGATTGTCCGCCAGTTAAACAGAAATTGCGCCGTACTCGCCCAAACATGGCCATGAAAATCAAAGAGGAAGTATCAAAGCAGTGGGACGCTGGTTTTCTTGTTGTAACTAGTTACCCGCCGTGGTTTGCTAACATTGTACCCATGCCTAAGAAGGATGGCAAGGTGCATATGTGTATGGATTACCGGGATTTGAACAGAGCAAGCTTAAAAGATGATTTCCCATTACCTCACATTGATGTATTGGTGGATAACACGGCTCAGTTCTCGGTATTTTCTTTTATGGACGGATTTTCTGGATACAATCAGATTAAGATGTCACCTGAAGAATGGAGAAGAAAACCTTCATCACACCTTGGGGCACGTTCTGCTACAAGGTAATGCCTTTTGGTTTGAAGAACGCCGGTGCAACATATCAATGGGCTATGGTAACATTATTCCACGATATGATCCATAAGGAAATCGAGTGTTATGTGGATGATATGATTGCCAAGTCCCTTACAGAAGAAGAACATTTGGTGAATCTACTGAAACCGTTCAAGCGTCTGAGGAAGTATCAATTAAGGTTGAACCCCAACAAATGCACATTCGGGGTACGTTCTGGTAAGTTGTAGGGTTTTATCATAAGTGAAAAAGGAATTGAGGTTGATCCCGATAAAGTCAAAGCTATTCAGGAAATGCCTGCATCTAGAATGAACTAAATTTCAAGGTTCATATCTCATCTCACTGTAACTTGCGAGCCTTTGTTCAAGCTATTAAGAAAAGAGCAAACAGTCAGGTGGAACAATGACTGTCAGAGAGCTTATGACAAGATCAAAGAATATCTGCAAGAACCTCCAATTCTCATGCCTCCAGTCGAAGGAAGACCTCTAATCATGTACCTGACAATATTAGAAGAGTCAATGGGGTGTGTGTTGGGCCAGCATGACGAGTCTGGTCAAAAAGAGTATGCAATATACTACCTAAGCAAAAAGTTTACCGACTGTGAACAACGTTATTCACTGCTAGAGAAAACTTGTTGTGCTTTAGCGTGGGCTGCTCGCCGACTAAGACAGTATATGTTGACTCATACTACCTTATTAATCTCAAAGATGGATCCAGTCAAGTAAATATTTGAGAACCCAGCACTTACCGGAAGGGTTGCAAGATGGCAAATGTTTCTAGCAGAGTATGACATTCAGTACACCTCTCAGAAAGCCATCAATGGTAGTGTATTGTCTGACTATCTGGCTGAGCAACCCATTGATGAATACCATCCTATGAGATTTGACTTCCCTGATGAAGACATCATGTTCTTAAAAGCAAAAGATTGTGAAGAGCCTATTCACACTGAAGGGTTTGACCCAGAAGAAGCATGAACTATGATGTTTGACAGGGCAGTTAATTGCAACGGTCGTGGGGTTGGTGCAGTGTTTATTACATCCAAGGGAGTCCATATTCCTTTCTCAGCAAAACTCACCTTTGCCTACACTAACAATGAAGCAGAATACGAAGCTTGTATCATGGGTCTTGAGAAAGCCATTGACCTCGGGATCAAAACTTTGAATGTATTCGGAGATTCGGCTTTGGTAATTAACCAGACCAATGGCAAGTGGTACACTCATCAGGAGAATCTGATTCCCTACAGTGACTATACGAGGAGATTTTTGAA
This sequence comes from Lathyrus aphaca, assembly GCA_963966055.1. Classification (NCBI taxonomy): domain Eukaryota; kingdom Viridiplantae; phylum Streptophyta; class Magnoliopsida; order Fabales; family Fabaceae; genus Lathyrus; species Lathyrus aphaca. The sequence continues at coordinate 354,667,622 of OZ014521.1, read as the reverse complement.
CTTCTTCACAACAGTTAAGCTTGAATACATACCTCGATATGAGAATCAGTTTGCAGACGCTTTGGCTACCATTTCATCCATGATCAAAGTACAGGCTGCTAATTATGTACCTCGGATTTTTGTATCCAGACTGGACTGACCAGCATATGTATTCTCTGTGGACACTGTCACTGACAACAAGCCTTGGTACCATGACATCAAATGCTTCTTGGAGACTCAGACATACCCACCTGGGGCATCGTCAAATGATAAGAAGACATTAAGAAGCCTAGCCGACAGTTTCTTCCTCAATACTGATGGGTCTTTGTACAAGCGAAACTTCGACATGGTCTTGCTCAGATGTGTTGACAAGAAGGAAGCAGACCTACTGATGCACAAAGTATATGAAGGTTCTTTCGGTACCCATGCCGGAGGACATGCAATGGCAAAGAAGTTATTTAAATCGGGTTACTACTGGATCACAATGGATGCAGACTGTTGTGCCTATGCCAAATCTACGCAGATAAAGTGCATGTGCCTCCGAATCCTTTGAACGTAATGTCTTCACCCTGGCCCTTCGCCATGTGGGGCATTGATATGATTGGAAAGATCGAACCAACTGCTTCAAATGGTCACAGATTCATCCTGGTAGCCATTGATTACTTCACCAAATGGGTTGAAGCAGCTTCGTATGCAAATGTCACCAGGAAAGTGGTAGCTCGATTTTTTAAAAGGGATATCATCTGTCGATATGGAGTTCCCGAGCGAATCATTACTGATAATGGTTCTAATCTGAACAACAAGATGATGGCATAACTTTGCCGGGACTTCAAAATTCAACATCACGACATTTCTCCTTACAGGCCAAAGATGAATGGCGTTGTTGAGGCAGCCAACAAGAATATCAAGAAGATTGTGCAAATGATGGTAGTCACCTACAAAGACTGGCATGAAATGCTACCATTTTCCTTGCATGGGTACCGAAACTCTATCAGAACATCTATTGGGGAAACACCTTATCAGCTTGTGTATGGTATGGAAGCAGTCCTACCTGTTGAAGTTGAACTTCCTTCCTTACGGGTAATGATGGATGTGAAACTGGATAAAGCAGAATGGGTTCGATCTCGATATAATCAACTGAATCTGATTGAAGAAAAGAGATTAGCAGCCATCTGTCATGGGCAGTTATATCAAAAGCGAATGAAGAAAGCCTTCGATCAGAAAGTCAGACCTCGGGAATACCAAGTGGGAAAGCTTGTTCTGAAGAGACTTCTTCCTCCTCATACAGACCACAGGGGCAAATAGACGCCGAACTACGAAGGCCCGTTCATATTAAAGAAAGTTTTCTCTGGTGGGGCACTGATGCTCACTACTATGTATGGAGAGGATTTCTTATCTCCTGTGAATTCAGATGCAGTTAAAAAAATACTTCGCATAAAAGACCCGCTGGACATAAAAACAGAATGTAAGTCCAGGTAAAAATAGGGCATCCCGGCGAGTCAAAAACAGAATAAAAGACTCGGGAAAAAATACGGGAAAATTTGAAACAAAATGTGTACACCCGCTGAGTTGAAAAGCCACATCGGACAGCTCAAGCAAAAATGGGTATCCCGGTGGATTGAAAACCCGAAAGGGCGATCCACGTAAAATCAGGGAATAAGCGAACAATTGCATTTTGAATTCGTCTGTATCATTCACAACATGGCAAGCTTCAAAAGGTTAAAGCATCGATCAGAATCAACCTTCTTCAGAAAGCAAGATAAGAAGAACGTCAAGGTCATACAGGTCATAGCAAAGGAAGCTCACTGGAGCATCAATTTCAAACATTTCCAATACTTTTATTTTCTCAATTTACAACAATCTCCTCCTTTCAGGGATTCGCTTCTTCACTGTACTTGCCTATTCAGAACACACAAATCAATAAAATCAGAATATTCAGTCACACTTTGTTTTGTACATTTTTGTTTCGTTTGCAAAATGTCCAAAGTTCATAATACAATACTTGCATGAAAACATATGAGCCATTTTAATAAACGCTTGCAGGAAATATGTTATTCTTAAGCGAATCTAACTCTTATGACGGAATCCGGTTGAGGATACCTCGGGACAATTGTGCGTTTCTTTTTAACAGGTTGCAGGTACTCAAGACAGACGATATTTCACAGCATGGGGCATATCAAGCATTATATCCCCAGCCAAGTTCAGCAACCACCTCATCAGCAGAAGTATTCCCCCACAAAGCTGTCATCCCCTCAGAGGATCCTTCGAGAAACTCATTGAATCCCCAGCATGTCGCATGAACGATGGAATTACAACAGATTACTTCCCATAAGTTCTCTTCTCCCCAAGCAAGAATCTCCCGAGCAATGCTTGAACTGCTGTTCCCCATCAGCCAGGATTTTTCTCATCCTCAGCAGAGTCGGCATAATTGCTTTCCCGTAGAGTTGTCAGTTCTCCCTAGTAGAGCAATGCCTGAAATATTGTTCCCCAGCGGAGTTGTCGAAACCTCCTCATCCCCAACATGAGTCTCTTCAACGGAAGCTTCCCCATCCGGGATCCCCACAGATTTCTTCCCCCAAAAGAGCCACAAAGTTCCATAGGAAGATCATTCAGTGATCCTCTCTCCCTACAGATCGACCAATGATCTCTTTCCCCAACATAATTATCCCTCCAGGCAGATCGCCCAGAGATATTTCTCCCCGCAGGATCCGGATCTCGGATCGGTCCTCTCATTTTGCATAATCATAGCATTTGCATCATTTTCCCCAAACTAAGCGTAGCATTCCGTCTAATACGGAGCATTACGGAAAAAATCAAACATTTGCATGATCATAGGCCAGGTTCGAGCCAGTCACCTACAAATACCATCATCACTTCACCAGCAATATACAAAATACTTATCCCCTGCAGACAAAGCCAGAATACTTTTTGCACTCTCAATACAGATACTTGTTCATATGGTTACATATTCCTTTTGAAACTCGTGTCATACTTACCCAGCAAGTCAAACACCCGTCCGTGTCCCTTGCTCAATCTTTTTGACACTCGTCCGCGTCTTGCACATATTTCCTCAACAGGTTAAACACTTTTACATACTTATACATAATCCTTTTGATACTCGTCTGTATCTTGCATATATCATCTCCTTAGCAGATCAACACTCATCTGTGTTCCTTGCTTAACCGATTGATACTCGTCCGTATCATCATCCTTAAACACGCATCAGCATTTGCTTCTATTGATACTCGTCTGTATCATGGTCCTAAGGATGCTCGTCTGCATCTTTAATCTATACACACCGTCAAACACTTATACCTTTTATTTTGAAGCGTAAGCACTCGTTCGTGTTTACCATTCCCCAGTAAGTCACCAACAAAATAATCTCCTTTTATCCGACATTCGTCCTATGTCGCGATATTTTCGGCAGTCGTCCCCTTCCAGGTGATCGTCCTTCACCTTTTGATGATCATCCTTCATCATTTTATCTGATGGTCGTCCCCATCGTTGATCCTCTTATCCGACATTCGTCCTATGTCGCGATATTTTTGGCAGTCGTCCCCTGCCAGGTGATCGTCCTTCACCGTTGGATGACCATCCCTCATCCTTTCCCTAGTTGAATCCCCATTGTTGGAACTTTCTATCCGGCATTTGTCCTATGTCACGATATCTTTTAGCAGCCATCCCCTGCTAGGTGATCGTCCTTCACCTTATGATGACCGTCCCTCATCATTTTATCTGATGGCCGTCCCCATTGTCGACTTTTGTTATCCGACATTCGTCCTATGTCGCGATAATCCCCAAGAGTAGTCGTACCCTGCTAGGTGATCGTCCTTCACCTCTTGATGATCGTCCTTCATCATGCTTATCCGATGTCTGTCCCCATCATCGACCTTTTCTATCTAGAATTCTTCCTATGTCGTGATATTTTTAGCAGTTGTCCCCTGCTAGGTGATCGTCCTTCACCTTTTAATGATCGCCCCTCATTGTTATTTCATGTATTCTTTTACCCGATGGTTGTCCCCATCGCGGTTTATTTACCCTTTAACCTGATGGCTGTCCCCGTCAGTGCCTTCCTCATTCCCTTAATACCCATAGAGTTTTATTTCTTTACCCGATGGTCGTCCCCGCCGCGGTCTCTTTATTTCCCAGCATGATGGTCGTCCCCATCATTGCTTTACTTACCTTTTTCTCCCCAGCAATTGTCCTCTACTCGATGGTCGTCCTCCATCACTTTCATTTGATACTCATACTACACTATCTATTACAATTTATATCCCTTTTATTCTTCTCCCCCAGTGAGTGCAAATTTCGGATTGTCTTTGGTATTCAACCACAAGTTATCTTGTTTGTCTGCTAAGCCAGGCGCTTACACCCTGCACAGCTAACTCATGCTTGAATAGGGGCAGTTGTAAACACCCCAAATTTTCCCTCACTTTTTCTCACACCATGGCTTGTGATCTTTCATATTGCATTACATAATTATATCATCTCACATTGCATATTTGTTTCATCTGCATAAGCTGCATAGATAGGGTTTGTGATCAGATGAATCCAAGAAGTGATCCGAGCCATCTCAATGGTCTTGAAGCATGCCAAGAAGGTCCATGAATGTTCTATGATCATAATATGCTCCCCAAAGTCCATAAAAGTCAAGAGATCACAAAGCATGGCAAAGGCATAGAGGCAGACTGAAGATTTCCTGCACAGATGACCTAAAATTAGGGTTTTGGGTTTAAGGCCCTTAACCTCAATTTTTTTGATCATTCTTATTTCTGATAGTCTCAATATGTTATAAGGAGCATGTGTACTAAATTTGATGAAGAAACTCATTGTGGAAATCATCTGATCAACTGGTATCATGTTGTGCAAGAAAGGTTAGAATCAGGGCATCTAAGGCCCCCAACAATGGAACCAAATGATCATTTTCATCAATTTGAGGTTCTATGATCTTTATTTGATTTTAAAAATGGTTAGAAGTGCACAATATTGAATAATTTCAAGCTATTTGCAAACTTGCTATTTTTGGACATGACTTGTAATGGAAACTTTCCATTTGGGGAAAGATTTTCAACCTCCTCTTTCTTGATCAAAAATGCTTCAAATGAAAAACCCTTAAACATGAAAGTTGTAGATTGGATCTTCCCATTTTCAAAAACTACAAGAAATCATCTTGATTCATCCTAGAACTCAAGATATGATCTTTCAAAGTTGGGAAAAATCCTATAATTTTCAAGTTCATGCCAAAGAGGGATTTTTGCAAAATCAAGTTTCAAGACTTCTAATGACCTCTAATTGACCTCTAAGCTTCATTACATGATAATGCAACACATTTAGATCAGATTTGAGCCTTACATCACAAGTTTTAATGGCCAATTTCTCAAGAATGTACAAAGTTGTAAATGTGCAAAACCATTGCAATCTCACCACTCATTCACTTCTAATCACTCTAAACCATCCCATGGCCCTCTTTGAAGCTAGTTGAGGCAAGACACCCCTTTAGATCACCTTTGACCCGAGCCCATACCTCATAGTACACAATCTTGACTTTTTGCTAAACCTCCCATACCAATCAGCCTGTGCCACAACAACTCTCTAGCTAATCAGCATTGTTTATGTGGACATCAAGGAGTTCATTACACAACACACACAAGCCTGAATCAAGCCCTAAGCTGAGATTGCCCAAAAATTCCATAAACCTTCATTCCTTTGAAACTCACTCCATAGCCAACAAAAATCACTGATTCTTTCACCATTCATCTCAAAATCAATCATAGAACACAAAGCACCCATTGCCATGGCCTGAAAGCTTCTCAAACAAGAACACGATTTCTGAGTTATCAGAACTGAAACACTAAAACCAACCATTATAAACTTGTTCTAAACCTTCCAGAAGCATCAAGGGATCCAGTGGAGTTGTTTTGCACAAAGGAGGGGGTCAGAAAGCTCCAAACTGAAAAGCTTCAAATCATGTAATCATCAAGAACAATTTTTCCAAAATTTGTTTTTTAAGTTATAAATTGATTCTACATGATGTGCTGATCATTGCGATATGTTTACTTTTGAAAATGGTTGAGTATTAAGCATGTATTGATCTTCTGAAACTTTGCCCGTGAAAAATATTTTTGTTTGATTCTCTTGATTGATGCAAAATAAATTGTTCTTGTTGCTTGATTCTTGTCTTATGATGTTTAGTGAGTGATTCTGGAGATTTAGGGAGTTTGGAGTGGCCTAGGGAGTGAGTTGGAGTGAAGAGCTGGCCGGAGAAGACGACCGGAACACTGTTCGGGTCTCCTGAAGAAGATTAGGGTTTAATCCATAATTAATACCTGCTTGAATGTGGGTCGTAGGATGGGTGTTTATCGCGTGTGTTGGATGGCTCAGATTGCCTCATTAAACCCTAATCCATTTTAATTAGTTTAATTAGTTTTAATTAATTTAATTTAATCAGAACGAATCCTGACCCTCCATCTACGCGTCATTCAACCCCAGTTCAAATCTCAACCTTAGATCCTGATTACTTTGCATTTTCTTTATTTTTATTTGCATTTCTTTTGTTCTATTTATTTAAAATATCAAAACATTTCCTAAAATCATGAAACTTTGCATTTTCATTTCAAATATTTTTCTTAACTCAAAAACATTTTTTATTTTAATTTTTGCATAAAAAAAGTATTTTTAAAACATTTAAATGTTTTATTTAATTAATTAATTGATTTTAATTAATTAAAAATACATTTAGGTTTCTAAAAATCACCAAAAAATTCATGAAGCATTCTTAGACATTTAGAAACATTTTCAAACTTACCATACAAATTTATTTTTAGGTTTGATCACATTTTCACAATTACCTTTGAATTAGGGTTCTTAAAAATCACATTTTCTAACCCTAACTTGAAAAAATCACTTTTGGTAAACCATGATGAGTTTGAACTTGATTCTTTTTGCATTGTTTCACATGTTGCACCTAGTATATGGGTTATGTATTTCATAATTTTTCATATCATTTTCAATTTGATTTTCATTTTTTCCCTTAGAAGTATCCAAAAAACCCTAGTTAACTTAGAAATTTCATAACTTTTACTAGGTTTAGCTTCTGACCTTCTCCTTTGGGTAGTGATCTTGTGTATGATTAGGGTTTGTTTGAGTTCAATTTCAAATTTTTATCATGATGTATGCTTCTGTTTTGGTCATATGCATCTCATGTTGTCTTAAAACCCTAATTAATCATGTTCATTTGCATTTCATCTTTGCATAGCTCAATCATATGAACTTGCCATGACATTTCATTCATTTGTATGACATATTAGACATCTTAAGTCATGCTTGAATATTGCTTGATAATTTCTTCATTCATTTACTATGTTTTACATTCATTACATTTCATGAACATCCATGTGTTTTCATGCTTCCAACTTGCTCCCATTGCATCTCATCCTTGTATGAACATTCATAAGCATTATGCATGATTTTTCATCATCTCATAACACATTTGTCTTGCATATACACTTATAGTTTTGGCCTTTGCATCTTTATTCATCTCATTTCCTTTTGCTTTATGTCTTATGCATCCATACTAATATTTCAGGGGTTTATGGTAAGTTGTTTGGGATGTGGATTTGCCTTCACATCCCACCTCTTATCATCTCTTTATATGCATTATTTACTTGTCTTTGAAGTGAATCTAATTCACTTGTGCTCTCTCATTCTTACTTTCTTTCTTTTAGGTTACTTATCTTCTTCAGGAAGTAAGTAACTTATTCTTTCTCTCCTTCTCTTTTCATCTGCTCATTCTTCCTTGGTGGCCTTCCTGAAGATCTTCTCTTAAGCCTCACAAACCATAGGATATCCAAGCATGATAATTTTTAGGGTTGTGTATAGTCCTCCATATTTTTTTACCTTTGAGTCTCCTTAAGTCTCTCTTCTCATCTCATAATCAGAGGCTAAACACTTAAAGCTTTAGGACTTTGAATTAGGGTTATGCCTGCATCCTTATCTTAGGATGGAGTGTATAACTTTAATCCTAAGTGTTAAACCTTTAATTTTTTTACACCTCTTAATCCAAACACTTAATAATGATAAAAACATAAGCTTGTAACTTGGCCCTTACATTAGGGTTCTATCTCTTCCTTTTGGTTAAGAGGGACTAACCCTAGTGTTAAATGGACAAGTCCCCCTCAAGTTGTCTTACAAACTTAAAACTCACTTCTTAATCTCACCCTTTAATTAAAATCCATTTTAATAAAGGCTTGTTATATAATGAATTTAATCCCTAACCATGGATAAAGTTGAGGAGTCTTCCTCAGCTTAAGTGTTCTCATCTATTATCCTTCTCTTAGGATGGTGTAATGAGTTCATTAATCCCTGATTAGAGATTAAACTCATTACTTAACACTAAACAAAAACCCAAAAACATCTTAATACTCACAAGTAGGTTAATGATCTTAATCCTACATCACCATGGTAATTAAGTTGAGATGCTTATCTCATACTTAAGTAGGCTCATTATCCCTAATCAGGGAGGATATAATGAGTTTACAAGCCCTTGATTTAGGTTTAAGCTCATAATCCTATGCAAAACACCAAAAAAACAATAAAAGACTAAAAACACAAAAACAAACAATAAACGTCTCCTCCGGGATTCTTTTCTCATCACACTCATTCATAAACGAGAACTCGCTTCTTCCGTCTAATGCAAGACAGTTAGCACTCGAGCCAGACGAGTCATACACTTGAGCATAGACAAGCAAGCAGTTCACACCCAAATCATTTTCAGACTCTTTGAGTCGAACTACGGTGTTCTGACTTCCTCATTGCACAAGAGGATACATAGGCATAACTTAACAGTTATCGAACAAAAGTCTCTTTGTCTTCCCCCTCTCTCCTTCCATCCTTCTTTCTAAGCCTCAGTTTTGAGCATCCTCACCTTTCTTTTGCACTGACACACATTCTTTTCTCCCTAGCTTTTTATGCACAGTTGGCACATACACTACCCCTTTTAAACACAATCTTGTAAGCGTGGATCCCGTCGAGTACGACGGACGATCTAGGTGTTAATACCTTCCCTGGTCGTAACCAACCTCCTTTCTTTGTTTCTTTGGTTCGCAACCGTCTTATCCATACCCTTCCAGGTTTATGCAGCATTACATTTCCTTCGGGATAAAAATTCCTAGCTGGCGACTCTATTCAACCTTCAACCTCCAACATCGCCGACCGTTCGCGTCTTTACCGGGACGTAAGTCTTTCGGGAGCGACAACGTGACTCATCATGGATCGGACCATATCTAACAAGGTTCAATTTCTTCTCTCAGACACACCATTCCATTATGGTGTTCCATGAGGAGTGAGTTGGGATAGAATCCCTCACTCTTTTAGATGGTCATTAAACTCTAGGCTTAAATATTCACTGACTCGATCTGATCGAAGAGTTTTAATATTCTTACCTAATTGGTTTTGTACTTCATTCTTGAACTCCATGAACTTTTCAAGGAATTCAGATTTGTGTTTCATTAAATACACATAACCATATCTACTGAAATCATCAGTACATGTGATGAAGTATTGAAAACCTCCTCTGGATGGTATGTTCAGTGGTCCACATACATCAATATGTATGAGGGCCAAAAGATCATTTGCCCGTTCACCTTTTCCCGTGAATGGGGTCTTTGTCATTTTTCCAATTAAACAAGATCTGCATGTATCATATGATTTGTAATCAAAATAGTCCAATAGTCCATCTTTATGGAGTTTGGAAATGCGTTTCTCATTTATATGGCCTAAGCGACAATGCCAAAGGTAACTTGGATTTAACTCATTAGGGTTCATCCTTTTAGTATTAATGTTATAAATTGGCATTTGAAGATCAAGGACATACAATCAATTGTTCATTTGTGTAGTAGCATAGAATATATCATTTAAATAAATAGAGCAACAATTGTTCTTTATTATAAATGAAAAACCAAACTTGTCCAAACGAGAAAAAAAAAATATTCCTGCTAATTGCAGGTACATAATAACAGTTCTCTAACTGAATTATTAAACCACTAGGTAAATTCAAATCATAAATTCCTACAGCTAAAGCAGCAACCTTTGCTCCATTGCCAACTCGTAGGTCAACTTCACCTTTTTCCAAATCTCTACTTCTTTTTAGTCCTTGCACATTGGTACAAATGTGAGAACCACATCTAGTATCTAATACCCATGATGCAGAAATAGATAAATTAATTTCTATAACAAAAATACCTGAAGTTGAAGTCTCCACTCCATTCTTCTTATCTTCCAGGTACTTTGGGAAGTTTCTCTTCCAATGACCGGTCTTACCGCAATAGAAACAAGTGTCCTCCTTAGCTATTCCTCCACTAGGCTTCAAAGAAGGTGCAATATGTTTGGGTTTGGCAACTTCCTTGTCTTTCCATTTACCACCCTGCTTGGTTGGCCTTTTGTTCGGTTTCTTTCCATTACTGACCATCAGAATGGAATTGGCATCATCGACATGATTCTTATAAGCATCTCTTTCAGCCTTAGGAGCAGAACTAGGAGGTTCCTCATCAGGAATAGGTGTCTCTAAGACATACAACTTGTTGTCATGTTTGAGGACAATCCTCGAATTTCGATGTTAATCTAAAGAATTTGTCCCAAAAAAATGTTTCTTATTAAGGATTGATTGCAAAATGTTATTAGATGTGTTTGTTGTCATGGTAATCTACATTAAAAGATTGTGGAGATATTAAAACATATTCAATTAAGCCTTTAATTAAATATGCTCCAAGTATTTTCCTCAAAACAAATGACCCTCATCATTTGATTCGGAAAATCCCGTTGGATGATTTTCTAGTGGATCAAGATCCATATTTCACTTTGTTTTAAGTCAACGTTAGGATGATTACATAAAACTAGGCTATTTAGGTAGGAACTCCTTCCAATTGCATCCAATATAAATCTCGAATATTTCAGTTGGGTGAATAACTCCTTATTCCAATCCATCATATGAATCATTCCCAACTCATCCTTCTAAACGTATATAATCTTATTATATTTTGTTTAGTTAAGTTTGACCCATTATTTTAGAAATTGGATATTACATTTATCCTATCGCACCTTACCAATATAGAATATGCACCTCGAGTTATGCGAAACCTACATAATTTGATACTAGTCTTGATGAGTTCTAAAATTTGGAAAGCAAAAACTTAATATTTTGTTTTGAGGGATTTTTAATTAATTTGATCTCACGGCTTATTTATCATATAAATTGTTCCTCACACACGCATACAATATTTATATTAACATATAAACAAATAAAACAGTTATGGCCCCTAGCGCAATTGTTCTCCCAAGTCAATGAGAGAACTAAAACTAAACCTAATAACGATCTTCACTTCACCAAGCAAGATCTCCAAGCTTGTCCTTCTTTATTTTGTAGTCTTCTCTTTCTTCATAATAATTTATTACATCAAAGAAACTCGTTTTACATACGAGGGAGTAAGATGAGAAAAGAAATTACATGAAGAGAATAGGAGAGAGGCACGACATGTATGTCGTATTTATAAAATCCAAAAACAAAACAAAAATAAACTAAGGCCATAACTGATCACCACACATAAAATTAATAAAATATTTTATTATTATTATTAATTTAAGTTTGGTTAATAAAACAAATCAAATTAAATTTCAACAAAATATAATAATAAACTCTTTTATTATTATTGTAGAATTTTTCGCAACCCTTGCGCTGCCAAAAGTCCATGACGCCCGTCTCAATACCATGACGACCGTCTCAAGTCCATGACGTTCGTCTCAATTCCATGACCCTCGTCACAACGTGTTTTTAATTTCATACGGCGCAACCCTTATATCGTCACTCTCCGATGCAAAATTTCATACCGTCAACGCAACATGATCAACAAGTCAATACGATTGATCTGTATGTTATTGCTTCACCATACTAAAGTCGGATTCCGAAGCATATAACCATAAATCACACAACTGAATGATAATCATTACTCTAATTGAACTGATGAAATAGTATATCCAATATACCATATTTGCATTAAATTTATTCATATCATATATGAATTAGAGCAATCATATATGTGTAACTTGTAGACGATTGACATATCGCTGCTTCACCATACTATTGTCAAATATCGAAGCATAGTCAATATCAACCATCCAAATCATACACAATCTGATGCCAAAATTTAATATTCGGATTTGATTTAATTTTTGTTTATGTATTTTAATCCAATTAAAACAAAATTTACAATTTTACGTGTTTTAATCCATTTAAAATAACATTGACAGAAAGTAAACTATTACCAGATTCATGGTTTTGTAAGTGGCTCTGATACCACTAAAGGGAAATTGTCGATAAAATTGCAGCGAAAAACAAAAATTTTCCTTTAGAGATCCTTACGAAAGGGCGTGATCTGTGATAAAATATTTACCTCTTGTGGTGCTTGAAACCTTTGATTCTGATTTGATCACGAGCGTTGTACGACAAACATCGCCTCTACTCAGTCCACACAAACAACTTCCTTCAATCACAGTGCTAGCTGGTTACAAATGAAGGTTTAGAGTGAAAGGAGAGGAAAAAAGAATACGATCAGGGTTTCAAAAACAACAACTTCCGAGCTTTTTCACAAGGGTTCTATTTATAGAACTACTTGTGTGGGCTTTAACCTAAAAGGCCAACTTAATAAAAATATTATTACTATATTATTATAATAACTATTATTATATTATTATAATAACTATTATTATATTATTATAATAACCATAATTTTATTATTATTATTATTATATTTTATAACTATTATAAAATTAATAATAAATATTATTATTATATCATATGGTACCTTACCATATTTCGTATTCCATTCTAGTGCATCATACCTTACGGTGTACCTTATTTATTCCACATTTTCTCTAATTGTCCTTATGTGTGTGACCCTGTAGGATTTTTCAACGTTGGCAATTATATTAAATCATGTATTTAACATAATAAATAGTGAGCAGTATCTAGCAACACATCACTGCTACCCAAGTCACAAAATTGTCATGTGATCTGACAAAACCTTTTGTGATGTATTTATGTGTATAATTTCCTTTTTGTGACATATATTGTGTTATCATTATCTAGTTCAATATTGGGCCCTTAGACATTTATTCTATTATGCAGGATGGACAAATTCCATCTAGGCTACTCATGTCCCTCAACATGCTTTGTGAAGTACCCATCAACTATCTTTATCATCATCCAGTTACGAACAATGTTTGATCAACAATAAAGTACTTGACTCTACATCTAGGGTCCATAGTAGTTTTAGGTTGAAGGGTGGTATACACCACTATCACCATGAGAGTAACTTGTTATACTTTGCATAATATTCTATGTAGTACTCTCATAGTGGGTCAATCCAGTATAAATATTACTCCTAATATTCATACTTATGTCAAGACTTGACAACTCCTTATCCATGATCCATGAGATGTGATCATCACTCTATCTATATAATAGTCTTAATGCTTTAAGGCTATTTCATTTCACATTAAATATCAACTATGGATGCTTTAAGAATATTGTCCTTATGTTTAATGGAATCTCATGATTAAGTCACACTTAATATTTCATTAAATGAACTAGCTATTCTAGGGACTTTATCAATTAAGAAAAACAAAGATAATAAAGAAATTCCTTTTATTATTAATAAATAATTCGATACAGGTACCAAAAGTATTGTCCTCTAGGGCTTACACCAACATAAAGGGCTTAACACCATTGCTACCAAGCCAAAGCAAGCCAAGGTCGCTCCCCCTTGCAGCTCCGAAGAACCAAAGTTACTCCCTCTAGTAGATTCCATCGACCTCGATAGCAAGTCCACCGACGAAGAAGAGCAGGCACAACTAGTCTCAAAGTCCTCTTGATCCGCCCGCCCCGTGCTTGGCGGAGTTTCGAGTTGGTGGCATTGGGAGAGGATCCTACTAAAGGGATAAAGATTGGAGAAGACCTCCCAGACCTCGTGAGGACACAACTCAAAGCATGTCTCAGGGAGAATGCTGATTTGTTCGCGTGGATCGCTGCTGAGATGCCAGGTTTGGACCCAAAAATGGCGTTTCACCACCTATCCATAGATCCCTCGATCTGAGCAGTCGCACAACAGAGGAGCATTTTGTAATAGAGGCCGCTAAGCAGGCTGTGAAAGACCTCCTAGAGGCGCATTTTGTAATAGAGGCCATGTGTACCACCTTGGTCTCAAACGTTTTACTAGTAAAAAAGAATAATGGAAAATGGTGCATGTGCGTTGACTACACTGATCTCAATTGGGTGTGCCCAAAAGATGCTTACCATTTGCCTAACATTGATAAACTGGTCGATAACTCTGTAGGTTTTAAATTATTGTCGTTCCTCGATGCCTATTCCGGGTACAATCAAATAACCATGGACGTGACCGACAAGAAATACACCGCTTTTATGACTGAATCGGGAAACTATTACTACAACATAATGCCCTTCGGCTTGAAAAATGTGGGCGCTACCTTCCAGCGAATGATGAACAAAGTCTTTCAAGTAGAAATCAAAAACATGCTCGAAGTTTATAAAGACGACATGATCGTTAAATCCCACAAGGAAACAGATCATGCTCTCCACCTAAGGAAATATTTTAATAAAGCACGCAAGTGCATAATGCAATTCAACCCTAAAAAAATGCATGTTTGGGGTACGAGCGGGCAAGTTCCTCAATTTTTATCTGATCGAAAGAGGAATAGAAGCTAACCCCGACAAGTGTCGGGCTTTCTCCGAAATGCCCACAACGAAATCCAAAAAATCTATCCAATCGTTGAACGGGGTACTCACGTCCCTATCCTGCTTTGTGGAAAATCTGCTCAGCATACACTGCCTGTCTTCAAGCTCCTTCGGAAGGAGGCCGCTTTCGAGTGGATGGAAGAGTGCGATCAAGCCCTGACACACCTCAAGAAGGCGCTGTCAGAACCCCTAGTTCTCTCCCGACCAGAGATCGGGGAAACCTTTTCCTATATCTAGTTGTCGCCAACGAGGCCGTGAGTGCTTCTCTCATACAAGAAACACCCGATGGACAAAGACCAATCTATTTCACGAGCAAAGCCCTGCAAGGGCCGAGCTTAGATACCAACAGATTGAAAAGGTCACCCTAGCACTTCTCCATACAGCGAGGAGAGTTACGCATTACTTCCTTGCATATACTATCGTAGTACGCACTGACCAACCCATCAGGAAGCTCTTAGGTCGGCCTGACATGGCCAGAAGAATGGTCAAGTGGTCGTTGGAGTTATCAGAATTTGACATTCGATATGAAGGAAGAATAACCCATAAGACGCAAGCCTTAGCTGACTTCGTGGCCGAAATTACCACCCTGGAAAACCAAACCTGCGCGTCCAAAAAATGGACCATTTTCGTGGACGGGGCTTCGAGCTCAATGGGAAACGGGGCAGGAATTATCTTAGAAAACGAAGAGGGAATCCTAATAGAACTATCCCTCACACTATCGTTTCCCACTTCCAATAACCAAGTTGAATACGAGGCTTTCCTCGCTGGATTAAGACTCGCCGATGACCTTTGAGCTGAGGAGATAACCATATGTACAGACTCCCAACTCGTGGCTCTGCAAGTAAAAGGTGAATACCAAGTAAAAAATGACAACCTTTCGGAATACTTGACCTTAGTCAAAGCGAAGATTGCAAAGTTCACATCTGTAGAAGTCAAAAACATCATCGACGATGCCAATTATTGGATGACCCCGATCTACAAATACTTGACCAACGAAGAGTTGCCTGACGACTCAAAGGAATCCACTATAATCAAGCAACGAGCCTTCTCATACATATTGGTCGAAGGAAAACTCTATCGGATGGGATTTTTGATTCCCCTCCTCAAATGCATCGAAGAGGAATTGGTTCCACATATCCTATGTGAGATCCACAAAGGCATTAATGCTTAACATTTGGGAAGAAGATCCCTGGAAAGGAAAGTCCTTCGAGTAGGATATTACTGGCTAACCATGCAGAACGACACCAAAGAACACGTGAAAAGGTATGATAAATACCAACGGCACGGGGATATGCATTTGGCACTCCCGGGCGAGCTTAAGACAATGTCCTCCCGTGGCCATTCGCATGGTGGGGCCTAGATATCCTCGGTCCTTTTGTCGTTAGTTCGAACTAGAATATATATTTAATAGTCGAGGTAGACTACTTCACGAAATGTATAGAAGCGGAGCCTCTAGCCAAAATCACAGCCCTCAACATACTGCGTTTCTTCAAATGTAACATCCTCGCTCATTTTGGAGTACCCCGGGCCATTGTTACTGACAATGGCACCCAGTTCACAGACAAAAACTTCCAAGAATTTGTCACCAACGTTGGAACCAAACATCACTTCGCGTCAGTCGAATACCCACAAACCAACAGACGGGCCGAAGCTGCGAACAGGGTTATCCTCCGAGGACTCAAACGAAGACGGGATGAAATCAAGAAACTATGGGTAGAAGAATTACACATCATTTTATGGGCATACCGGAGTACGCCCCATTCTACAACCGGGGAAACCCCCTTCCGAATAACTTATGGAATATAGGTCGTTATTCCCATAGAAATGCATATACCATCCAGACAGACAAAAGCCCCGATGGATAAGGATACCAATTCTGAAACATTACACGAGGAGCTCAACTTGGTTGAGGAAGTTCGATAGGAGAATCCCTACGAGAGGCATCACTTAAACATAAAATCACCATCATACATGACTCTAAAGCCATTAAACAGGCATTTGAGGTCGGCAGCCTCATCCTCAAGAGAAACCAAAAGGTCTCCAGAGAGGGAAAGATATCCGTAAATTGGGAAGGTTCATACCGTGTCTGAGAAAAAACAGAAAACATGGCCTATTACTTAGAAAACCTAAATGAGAAAGAACTTACTCGTCCTTGGAACATCGAGAAACTTAAACAATACTACAGTTGAGGCGTCCGTCAGCATGCTCAGATTCAAATGATGAAGCATCAGTACCGACCTAACATGCATACCTAGGTACAAGTATTGCGTACCAAACTTATCTTTCGAATGGATTCCCCTCGAGAACGAGGAAGATCACTATCACACGATTGGATCCTCAATCGATTCCATCGTCTTCTTTGTACCATGACCAGGCAGAACACATAGCTCACGATGGGACGTTCACACCACGGATCCCAGATCATTACCATGATTTGAGCACCGCACCCCGGCCAGATACATTATGGAATCCTGCCCAGTTCTCCAAACCGACAAACACACAAATCGAGCACACTTTCCCAATCGTTTAAATGTAACCCAAGTCTCACGCGAACACGCGAAAAGAACCTTGCAAAAACACAGTGAAAATATTAAACAAAGTATGTCCTCCGACGGACGCACGCGCATACACAACAATGAAAGTAAAGAAATGACCACCAAGGTCGCAAAACATTTAAAATTAAAATATGTGGCCACAAGGACCGACTTGTTCTCATATTACATAAAAGGGGGGGACAAACCCCCACAATGAATTAAAATAGCCACGGCACGCAGGCCGGTTAACAAAGTTAAAAACGGACTAAATCTTCACGGGTTGGGATTAACAATTGTCTGGGTATTAGCGGGGATTCCTTATTCCTCCTACATGGCTATGTCGCCTTGCTCTGGTTGTTTGAGGAAATTAGGGACGATGATATCTCCGTCTTTGGCCTTATATAGAAAATTGATGCCTTTTTTGCCAAACGAAAACCCATGGTTAACAACCTTCAGTTGATCCACAATATTTTGGAACGCTGCACCCGCCATTTCCTCGAGGTCTTCCTCCCCCTCCTCAATTTTCGAAATCAATTTGGCCCGGGTCTTCATAGACTTCAGCTCTTCAGGCTCATCCTCGGCAAGAGCCATAGAAGCCTTCAGACGAGCTATCTCCTCCTTAGCCTACTTCCTCTCAGCAGCCAAAGAATCCTCCAGCTCTTTGATTTTCTTGGAAGCCTCCTTCAGCGATTTCGCAGAAGCCTTAGCCACATCCTCAGAAATAGATAGTTGAGCCTTCAGCCGCTGGATCTCCTTCTCTTGAGTAGCAGTGCCCTCAGCGAACATGGAGACCATTGTGAGGACCCGCATCTCCGAGCTCGCATCTCGAGCTATCCATAACCGCCTGTCCGGTCGACTCAACTCCTCCAACTTGAGCGTTCCCACTCTATGGATATGGAGGGAAGTTTCCTCAAAGAAACCTGGCTTCAGAAAGCAAGTGAGGAGCTTAAATGAAGGCTTCGAATGAGAGTTTTCTAGATTTACGATATCTTCATCCCTGGGCCTTTTCCCCATCTTGGAAGCAACCCCTGGTGAACCATGAGAAGCTGGGGAGGAAGTGCTTGAGCCCGTAGCCGCGGATGTCAACCAATCACCCAGACGGGTCTGTTTCAGCTTTTTAGGTCCTCGTCGTTTGTCAGTGTTGGCCATCAGCTTATATTGCACATCCACCATATAATCTGAAAAAGATAGAAAAGTTAAAATGGTCAGAGCATAGAAGATAAACGAGCATAAAGTAAATATAGGCCAACAAATGCAAAAACTACTAAGATACACGGTAACATTCTCGTTCGTTTCGCAAGCAAGGAGTTTTGACACCTCTATAAATCTAGGGGTCACTTTAACGCCCTCGTCCTTGTCCGGGATAACATGACCATGTTCATCGACATACACGGTCATGGTGATCCGTGAAACATAATTCATAAGGGCATCGTATTTAGTCTGATCACCCTCATTCAGTTCATAAGAAATTTCAAGGAACTCATCCGTCTCGCGCAGAAAATGATCACGCGACCAGGAAAAGTGAAACCTTAACATCAAGTGAGGGCCCTATTTCCCGTCCTTGTCCAATAAGACATTCCCTTCATTGTCTGTGTCCCTATAATTTGAAAGAGTTTAGAGTGTGCTCGGAGATTGGCTCGACCAGATAGTAGTGATATTTGAAATCACTAATTGATTCAGAGTACGCCTTAAATATTTTCTTCTTTTTCTTAAGAGAGACCCAACTGAACTTCCCATGTACCACTTGTCGCTGGAGGTGGAAGATATGGTAGAATAAAGGAAGCGTCGCCCCTATCTTCAATCACTCGCACGTCATCTCGAAGGCTTGAATGAAGGAAAATAAGTTCGGATGTAATTGAGAAGGAGAAAGCTCTAGGTGTACGAACACAGATTGTTGGAAATCCGAGAATGGAAGTCTGAACTTAAGCTCTTTGAACAAGATATCATACATTTGAAATATGTTGGGCCCGTACGACCAGCAGATACGGTCATCCACTCCCGGGTACCTCACAATCCAGTCACCGGCTTCCCCGAACACGGGTTTTGGGCCCTCCAGAGGCTTAGAATAAAGAGACTGAATGTTAACCGGCTCCCCGGCGGCCCATTCGGCAATAGGAATATCCTGGTCCACGTCGCCATCCTCTTCAGGATTGACCGGGTCTACTCTGGTCGAAGTGGCCTCCTCCGAATCATTAGAGGATGGTGAACTCCTCCCTGATGATGCCTCCTCAGAACATGCTGGGGAGGATGTTGTGTCACTAGAAAGATCATCGACATCCATCCGAGCATGGGTATTGTTTGACATGATTGCACCTGAAAAGCAGCGAAAGTAAATGTGAATTTGATAAGTTAAATCAAATCCACCCTTCCACTGTTGATTAAGTGAAAGGGCGCACTAAGGAAAGAGGACATTGCCCTCGATCTAAGCCATAGGCCACAGTCGTCGTAACGACCAGGCAGTTACACGGGGAAGGGAGAAACACTAACATAGCAGAACTATCAATTCATAAGTGCTGCCATGCTATAGCCCAGAATTCCGGTTGAAGTTCAATCGGAGCCACCGTGCAGAATCACAATGGACAACAAACCTAAACCCTAAACACCGCAACAGCGACGACATGTACACAACAACCACCGTACAGAGGCGGCAAACGCCACTACAGAATACTGAAAGTTCAAACTATGGGTCCTATTGACCCTAAATTTCATCCTAACCACATGCATCTACTCTATTAATAAAAATCAGAAGCTCAAACAAGCAAGAAATGGAGAAACTTACGAGTTTTGGAAGAGTTCTGTGTGCTCGGTTAATCGTCCTCGGAAGGTACGGTGGTTGACGGCGGAATTTGGAGACTTGATTACAACGGGCAGCAAAGCGAAGAGTGAAAAGTAAAAAACTGAAACTCAACACCCTATTTATAGCCTCCACCCGCATGTGTCCGAGCACGTGAGACCTATAACCTATAGACGACACACTCATTACCTAGGGACGGTCGTAGAGTAGCCATCATTACACATTAAATGCACCCTTCCCCAGACGCAGGCGTGACACAACATCTCAGCATAATGATTGGGATCCTCTTCTAACAGTCACACTTTAACGACTAAATAGATATGGGTTCATCCGCACCGAGCCGGGAAAGACAACATCTAGTCTCAATTTCACCCCGTACACAACCGGTCAACCTTAAATCATCACTTCTACAACCAGAAGCAACGACTTGGGGGGCTCCTGTTCTGGAATGGCCCAATGACTAGGCATGGCCCAATCTTCTCCTGCTCAGGGGACAACCCAATATCCCAAACGTCAAAGGGATCCACCATATCCAAACTCCTTAAATGACCTAGACTCGTTAACCACATCTTCCAGTGGTCAGTCCTTTCTGCTCATTCCTGGCCTCTGCTCGACATCGTCAGAAGTCACCCAGATTCGGCCAAGATGTCTCCTACTCGGATATATCTGTGCTCGACATGCCCCTATCCCGACCAGGGTTGTCCGTCCAATGGTTAGTTTCTGGCAGTTACCTATTTTCGGGGAATCCTCAATCCAGACCCAAAATAGGAACCGTTAGCCACGCATTGGGGGGCTCTCTATATAAACCCTCTAACTTGAGAGGGTCAGGTATCGAATATTCACTCTCTAAACACTTTACTTGTACTTGCTCACTCTCTTGGCCATTCTTACTTTGGCATCGGAGTACCTTGCAGGTACACCCCCCCCCCCCCCCCCCCGTTCTCCTCAACGATCGAGCAAAGACTTCAAGGATCACGTCAGCATTAATTAGCAGCCTTTGGAGACTCTGATCATTGTTACGATCAGATATGATAAGAATGGAGTTTTAGGGTTTTAGAGAGAATTTTGAATGTTCTTGAGAAGGATAATGAATATGAAATGAAATGATGATATGAGAAATGAGATATAAGATGATTAAGAAAATTAAAACTCATTAAAAACAAATATTATGGCATAAGAAATTGGGTTGCGCCGACCTAGGGAGGTCAAAAAGACTGTAAAAATGCATTTTCCAACACGTGTTGGTCAACGTGAAATAGTAATGTGTCGAACTAAAGTTATGAATGAGTCGACTCATTTAAAATTTCAAATTTCAAATTGAGTCGACGCAAGAAGGTCAATAGGTCGACCTGTGGTAGGCAATGAGTCGATGCAAAGGGTCGACCTGTTGGGACCCGAGAATGCCAGCAATTTTTACACAAATATTTTCTTAAGATTTCACTGCAATGCTTCATATAATATGCTAATATGCTTTCTAGTGTCATATATATCCTAATTTTATGACATATTGACATACATAAGAGATAAATAACATCTAAGCACATGATCACATGCACAACAATTACTTTATATCAAGGATGCGAATCAAAATTTATCATAAATGAATCATAATTTTGAGTAGAAATAGAAAATGAACAATATTACCTCTCGCTTATGTAGTATAATGAAGGAAACCAATTTAATATTCCTCAAAAAGCTATTTGTTAGTGACGAGACACAATAATTCAAGTGATAATATACGACAAACACATGCAATTCATTAAGAACGATCCAAAATATCAAGAACTCCAAGTTCCCTACGAATGTGAAAGAAAGGTTCTGTAGCGAGTGGTTTTGTAAAAATATAGGCAAGTTGATTTGAACTCTTAACATGCTCAAATACCACGCTCTCTTTCTCTACACAATCTCAAAGGAAATGGTGACAGATTTCAATGTGTTTAGTGCGTGAATCTAAGATTGGATTTTTGGTAAGGTTTGTAGCACTAGTGTTGACACATATGATGGGAATATTTTTAAGATTGACATTCAAGTTGAGAAATTGTTGTTTGAGCCACAAAATTTCGGCCGCAACGTATTCCACCTCTGCGGTTGATAAGGCAATAAAGGCTTGCTTTTTGCTATTCCATCTTACTAGAGAGTTTGACACGAAGTGACATGTACCACTAATTCTCTTCCTATCCACTTTGCAACCGGCAAAGTCAGAATCAGAATAACCTACCAAAGAATAATCACTACCCTTAGGATACCAAAGTCCAAGCTTAGGAGTACCATAAAGGTATCTAAGAATGTGTTTCACTGATTTTAAATGTGATTCCTTAGGGCAAGATTGAAATCTAGCACATATAAAAACACCAAACATGATATCTGGACGAGATGCGGTAAGGTAAAGAAGAGAGTCGATCATACCTCTATACCTTTTTATGTCAACCTCTTTACCATTCTCATCTTGATCTAAACTTGTTGCGGTAGGCATTGATGTATCAAGAGCTTTTGAATTCGTTATATTAAATCGCTTGAGAAGCTAATTACAATATTTTGTTTGACTTATGAAGGTTCCTTCCTCAAGTTGTCTAATTTGAAGTCTGAGAAAGAAATTTAGCTCCCCCATCATACTCATCTCAAATTCACCTTGCATTGAACTTGAGAATTCTTTGACCAATTTCATATTAGTAGATCCAAAAATAATATCATCTACGTACACTTGAACTAAAATTGAATGTTTTCCTTCTCGTTTAATGAAAAGAGTAGTATCAACCTTTCCTCTTGAAAATCCTTGATTTAATAAAAATTTGCTAAGGTGTTCATACCAAGCTCTAGGAGCTTGTTTGAGGCCATACAAAACACATTTAAGCTTGTACTCATAGTTAGGATTTTCATGGCTTTCAAAACTGGGAGGTTGACATACATACACCTCTTCATTTATGTATATGTTAAGGAAACTAATCTTAACATCCATTTGATATAACTTAAAGTTATGTGAGCATGTGAATGCAAGCAATAGGCGTATATCCTTAAAGCGGGCAACTGGAGCATAAGTCTCCTCATAGCCAATACCTTCCTCTTGCTTATACCCATGAGCAACAAGACGGGCCTTATTGTGAGTGATAATATCGTTTTCGTCCATCTTATTCCTAAACACTCATTTGGTGCCAATTACTCGATGACCCTGCGGAAGAGGGATAAGGTCCCAAACCTCATTTCTTTTGAACTGATTAAGTTCCTCTTGCATAGCCAAAAACCAAATTTCATCGAGTAGAGCATCTTTGGAATTTTTAGGCTCAATTTGAAAGACAAAAGCATAATGATAGCAAAAACTACTTATCCTTGATCATGTAGTGACTCCTTTTGATATATCTCCAAGAATATTGTCAATGGGATGATCCTTTGAGGTTTTCCATTCCAAAGGGAGATTGTCTTGATTTTTTGAATGATCCTCCTCTTTGATTTCAGATCCTTTATCCGGCTCTTCCTCACCTATATTCAGAATGGGTTCAACACATGAAGCTTCTTGATCTTTAAGATTGTCCTAAGAAGAAACACCTGCATCAATAACACAACTACCTTTTTCGACAACTTTCGGATAAGATTCATCGAAGGATACATGCATAGATTTTTCAACAATAAGTAATCTCTTGTTGTATACTCTATAAGCTTGACTTGAATTAGAGTATCCGAGAAAGATACCTTCATCCACTTTTGAGTCAAATTTTCCAAGTTTTTCTTTACCATTATTGAACACATAACATTTACAACCAAAGACATGAAGATGAGACACATTTGGATTCCTACCTTTTAAGTGTTCATAGGGCGTTTTATTGAGAATAGGACGAATAATCACCCTATTCAACACATAGCACATCGTACTTATGTCGTCAGCCCAAATATTTTTAGGAAGACCACTGTCATTGATCATAGTTCTTCCTAACTCCTCTAGAACACGGTTCTTACACTCAACAACGCCATTTTGTTGCGGAGTTCTCGGAGCGGAAAAATTATGATCAATTCCATGTTTCTCACAAAATGCTTCAAAAATATGATTTTCAAATTCACCTCCATGGTCACTTCGAATTGTAACAATGCTAGTGTTTAGTTTATTTTGAGACAAATTAGCAAACATTTCAAATGCTGAGAAGGTGTCACTTTTACTTGCTAAGAGAATGGTCCAACAAAATCTTAAGTGGTCATCTACAATGACAAAACCATAATAGTTTCCACCTAGACTTTTAATTCTATATGGAACAAATAAATTCTTATGAAGAAGTTCAAGAGGTTTAGTCATTGAAACGATGTTTTTGGATTTAAAAGAGACATTTGTTTGCTTCCCCATTTGGCATGAATCACAAAGGTGATCTTTAGTAAATTTGATTTTAGGTAAGACAACTACCAAATCTCTTGAAACGATCTTGTTTATCAAGTCAAAGTTAATATGCGCTAAGCGCCTATGCCAAAGCCAAGAGTCATCACTCTTGGAGACTAGACACTTAGGATCAATAACGGACACATTATTCAAGTCAAGCATGTATACATTATTAACCCTCAATCCCTTAAACACATCTTTATTTTTATCATCATGTTCAATTATGCAACCTTCCTTTGAAAAGGAGACTTTATATCCCTTGTCACATAATTGACTAATGTTAATAAGATTGTGCTTAAGGCCTTCAACTAAAAGGACATTGGAGATAGATGTAGAATAGGGATTACCTACACTACCTTTTCTGAGTATTGCACCCTTGTTATTATCTCCATAAGTAACAAATATCTTCTTCTTAGCCACAAAGTCATAGAATAAGGAAATGTCACCCTTCATATGTCCTGAGCAACCATTATCGAGAAACCATATTCTCTCTGTAGCCTCAAGACACTCCACCTAAAAATTTAAACAAGAGAGAGAGGTACCCAATTTTCATTGGCTCTTTATGTGTGAGTAAAACTTTGGTTGCATTTGGGCAACCATTGGAAAATGCCTTTAGGAACTAAAAATCTCCTAAATCGATATTTGGCAATAGTATGTCCCCTCTTGCAACAATAGAGGCAAGTTAAGTTTGGTTTAGTGTCCCATTTGCTAATTTGATCCTTCACCACATAGGTGTATTTTTGATATGGATTATTCATAGTATTTCTAAAATTAGAACGATCAATAGCAAATGTCATTTTTTGTTGTGATAATTTATCTAGTTTGGTTTGAAGAGTTTTGACCTCTTTTTGCCAAATACAATAAGTTTCAAAATTATTGAAATTAAACCATTCTTTCTTGTCTTCCTTAATTAGCTCCACCATGGAATGATTAAGAGCTTCCAATTCTTCTTGAGAGTCGAAAACCTTTTTCTCCAAATGTGTAAAAATTTACTTATTGGAGGCTAAGCATTTAAAAGCTTATTTAGCTTCATGGTGGAGAACTTTAAAAGTACTAAGTAAATCGGAATAAGAAAAATTTGTAAAGTTATCATATTTAGCATGTCTTACTTGCTTTTTGCATTTTTTATGATCCATAAGACAAAGGTTCACTTTCTCTTCTTCATCACTTGAGTTGCCATTGCTCGAGACTTCACTATTACTTTCCCATGCGATATAAGCTCTCCCTTCCTTGCTACCCTTCTTTTGATATTTATCTATACCTTTTTCTTTCTTCAACATATTACATTCTGGTTTATAATGACCGGACTTTCCGCAATTGTAGCATGATCCTTTTGACTTAGTACTCTTGCTTTGATCTTACTTGGAGGGATTTGCTTGCCTTCTATAATTGACGACACGTTATCCGAATGAGAAATTTCATTCTTCCTAAGGTACCTATTTTATCTTCTTACAAACAACCCTATATCCTCATTTGATTCACCATCTTCGTCATTAGACTCACTCTCACACTAATCGTTGGTGGATGATTTAGAAGTAGAGGCCTTCAATGCGATATTCTTCTCATTGTCTTTGGATTTCTCATTCTTTTCTTTCTTTTCACTTTCTTCATGCTCATTTAGATTCAATAGCTCTTGCTCGTGTTCTTGAAGCTTTCCTATTATTTTGGTTAAATCCAAGGTTCTTACATCATTGGCTTCCTTGATCGCCATGAATTTTGGTAACCATTCCCTAGTAAGACATCTTAGAATTTTGTTAGTAGCCACATTGTTGGGAGTGGTTTTATCAAGAGAATTTAAGATATTTAACAAATGAGAAAATATCTTTCCCAAATCACCAATAGTTTCCCCTTGGTTCATGTGAAAGTTATCAAATTCTTGTTGCAATGTATTGATTCTAGCTAGTTTCACGTCATCAGTTCCCTCATGTGCAATCTTTAACGCTTCCCACATGGCTTTAGCTGTGGCATGATGTGAGACTCTAAAATATTCATAAGCTGCCAAAGAGGCAATGATCATATTTCTAGCCTTCCAATCATAACTATAGTTCTTTTCATATTTTTTATCCCATTGTGCTTCGGTTTTAGGTACTTCAATGTTATTCATGTTGGTCATAGTTATTTGTATAGGACCATCATGAATAACCTTCCGTATCTTTCTATCAACAGATTTTATATGAATGCGCATACAATCCTTCCAGTGACTATAGTTTTCTCTAGTGAAAATGGACGCTCTATTATATTCCCCCGTTGGATCGTTATCCATTTTCTAAGTTATATGTGAAGCACTAGATGAACCGGTGCTCGTGATACCACGTGTTAGATGATGGCGCGGATCTAGATGGGGGGTTGAATAGATCCCTTTTAAAATATTTTCACCTTTCAAAAATTAGTTGAAAAATGATTGGCGGAAATTCCCCGGAACAATTCACGTCTAAATTATTTTAAGTCACCGGTGATCGGATATGCGTTATCAAACCAAATGGAATAATGAAGATGAATTAACTAATCAATACCAAGAAAATTAATCACTTAAATTTGATACAATTGATTAACTTGAAGGTGCGAAAAACACAAGGAAGAGGGGTTGGAATTGGGTTTTCTTTAACAACTAAAAATAACTTCTAATGACACGTTAATTTATCCTGGTTCGTTTGAACTCAAACTACGTCCAGTCCACCCGCCAAGGTGATTTTGCCTCTACTGAGGTCTTAATCCACTATTCAATTATTGAATACACACAAAGACCTATAGTCAATGTCCTCTTGAGTCTTCTAACTAACCTTAGTCACTCAAGGAATAAAATAACTATTACAATGATAATAAAGAAGTAACTAAAAATGCTTCTTGACAAGCAAGGATCACTAAGTGAAAGTTACAATATATTAGCACAAGTTGATTCAGTCTTTTTGCGTGAGTGTGTTGTCGTGTTCACATCAATTCTTCAAATGAAATCCTTTATATATAGTTCTTGAAGAAAAGTAGCCGTTGGAGACATCTTGAGCTTAATTTAGGATATAAGTTAATGCCATAACTTCCTCCCATAATCAGAGATACTTGTCTTGACCATTAATTAAATATTCTTTAATTAATGTCTTAATTATGAATATCAACATCTTCTAAGCGGAAATCAGAGATAATAAATGTTTGATGCACAGCCAATAAACATGTCATTAAATGATGGATTCTTCATTAAGAGTATCTTCTATATGTGGCTCAATGAATCTTCTATTCAAGTACGTCTCCCTTAATTGAATTGATCTTCTACACAAGAGTAAAGATATTTATTAGAATTTCTATTCTATAACAATCTTTGTTATCATCAAAACACTTGGAGGTTCAGAACCATAATTGTTCTAACAATCTCCCCCTTTTTTATGATGACAAAACATTTAGATAATGAGAATAGAGTTTAATAAAATTAAAGGAACTCCCTTTGATTTAAAAGATTTCTTCAGATGTTCCATGATCCTTAGCTCCCCCTGAGTTGATTACTTGACCTGTTTCTTTTCTATGATTACAACTCAAATAGTTTTATTAGAATATTATATGTAAGAGGCAAATTACGGTAAACTGCTATGGATCAGAATCTTCTACGTTTCTCCCCCTTTTTGTCATAATCAAAAAGAGACAATGCAAAAAAAATGTAGAAGCAGAATGTTACCATTAAGTCAAATCCAGTAGAACTTAAAAAAGTTATGAAGAAACAGAAGATAAAACAGAAACAACTAAAGCAGAAGATAAGCATAAAATTAGGAGTTCATCTTAGTAACTAAGGTCTCCAACAAAGATTTAATCTCAGATGATGATTCCACTTGCTTGCCAAGCAAGGTCTTCAATTTAGCAGTGGTTTCATCTTGCTTATCTAGACGTTGCTTCACCATCTGATTCTCCTTCTTCAGCTCTTCCAATGTTTGCAGAACAAAATTTGTAGTCAGAGGTTCTTCAACTTCTGGGGCAGCTTGAGTCTCAGGTTCATCAACATGATCTTCTTCAGAAGGTACCAAAACCATTTGAAGTTCAGAGAGTTCTTCCAGATTTTCTGACTCTGTCCAAGGCTTATTGTCCAGCAGTAGGGGTTTAGACTGTTCAACATTAGAAACAACTGCTTGAAGATACTCACAGAAGTTCTGGTGAGCAATATCATAGCAGATGTCCTTTAGTCTTTTTGACTCAGTGTTAAACCACTTTCTGAAGGTAGCCCACAGAAAATCAGAAGCAGCTGGATCTGTAAGCTCTGAGCACGCATACTTCAGATCCTCTAACTTCAATTTCAAGACTGTTTCAAAAGCAATTAATAAAGCAGAAATGTCTGTTCTAGAGGGTTTTGGTTTGGGTATAGGTATGGCTGTTTTGTTGGAGACTGAGGACAGTTTTTGTAAAGCTTCAAAATCAACAGATGTTCTGAGTGGGTTATCATGTTCAGTTTCTTTTGGAGGAGTGTCAGGTATGTTTATAAAAGCAGGAGAGTTTGGAGGTGTAGATTCATAAGAGGATAGTGAACTTTCTCTTATAGGGGATAGTCTAGGAGCATTTTCAGAAGATGGAATTTGAACAGATTCTGAGGATTGAAAATTGTCAATAGAAGATAGGGCATGTTGCAGGGCAGTTTGTGTTTCAGTTGTGGGAGAGCGATCAATGTCGGACAGAGGAGTAGTATCTATTGGTATGTCAAAATCAGAAATTGTTTGTGGTTGATTTGGTTCAGCTTCTGGTGGATAAAGTGATGAGAGGATGGATGCGACAGCAGCAGATACAGGTATTTCAGTTTGAATAGGATTAAAAGATTGAGGTGGTTCAGAAGAAGGGATTGGTGCAGAAGGAGTATCAACAAAAGGTAATGGGCTAGAAGGTTTTTCAGACACTTCTACATTAACTGCTTCTACTACAGAAATGATTTCAGAGTTAGAGGAAGAAGTTTTACCTGATCTTCTGGATGATTTTAGAATTTTCTGAGATGATCCTCCAGCAGCCTTTCTTTTCTTGAATCTTGCAGAGGCAGCATCTGGAGCTTTCTGTTTGAGTTCAGTTGGCTTGAACTGGGGGTCCACACCATGGAGCTTTCTGGAGGAGTGTCAGAAGAGAAGAGAGGGAAGTTCTCCAATGGAATCCTCCTGGTGGTGATCACTTCTCTAGAAGGAAGGACAGGTTCTTGCTGAATAGAAGTAATAAACTTCATCTTCTTCAAATTCTTTGCATTCAGAGGTTTTCCAACATCTGTTTCAAGAAGTTGAGTTTGCTTTAATTCTGCCAGAAAGTCTACCAGCTTGTTTTGACAGAGGATGTCAGAAATGACACGTCCTAGAGGAATCCAATCCCTCTTGGTTTTCTCTCCATCTCTAGTTTCCTTCACACTAGTTTTCAGATGTTGGAATAAGGTGTGTGCAAGGTTGATCTTTTTCTTTTTGGAAATGAAGTAAAGTAGAAATTGTTGATCCAAATTGATGTAGTCTGGAGAGTTGGTAGGTTTCCTATGACAGATTGTCCCAAGAATGATCTTGGCCCAAATTCTGAGAGGGGTCTTCAAGTCCTTTATCTTATTTGAGGGTAGGCCAGAGGTGAAGATCTCCTTTGCTATCACTGTAGTATCAGACATCTTATCCATGTCACTGCACTTGATGCCATTTCCATCAGCTTCTATAAGTTTGGCAAGGTGGTCTTCAGAAATAATTATCCTTTTTCCCAGCACGTACGATGTAACACGTGAGTTGGTGGCTGTTGCGTAAGCCCAGAATTCCTTTACCAGTTTTGGGAAGACTGGTCCCATTAAGCGATCAAAGTACTTCTCCCAGCCCTGAGCTTGAACGTTCGGGAAGAGATCAAAACCATTTTCCTTTAGACTGTTGAAATCCACAAATAGTTCACAAAGAACTTCCAGTTTATCAGCAGGAGTAGTGAGAGTCTTCGTAGGTTCAACATAGAACACGTCAGAGAAGTCTTTTCTTTGATGAGAAGAGGAAGACATTTGTTACTAAGATGAGGTTTTGAAGATTTAGGGTTTTTAGAAAGTTTCAGAGAAAACGCAAAGGTGAGGGTGAAAAGATTTTCAGTAAAAGTGCAATAAGGGTAAAAAGTGAAATTGAAAGTGAAATGTTACTTATATAGGAAAATAATGCATTTAATTAAACGAGAAATTAGTGGGAAAAAATAATTTTAAAAACATAATGATTATATGCAATAAATGCGCTGACATAGGGTAAGGCGTAAAAGATTCTGGAACAGTTACCCAAGAGATTTTTGCCTTTTTGGTGTCAATTCAGCCGTATCAGTTTCCCAGAAGATCAACAGGTGTCCTTCTGTAGAGGACAGTTGTCCAATGCATGTTCTGTCACTTCTAAGAATTTTTGGACACTTGTTTTGATTCTGATGGGATTCCTTATAGCCTTGTTGACATTTGTTGATTTGAAGATCTGCATGTTATTCCTTTGAACAGAAGTTCTTAGAATGAAACAATTAGAACATAGTATCTTCTGAGATAACAATATAGAAGATTAATTTCAGAACTTCTAAGAGGTAAAGACATATAATTAAAGCATTTTCATTCTGGACATAACTTCATGCTAAGGTTAGTTAGTATGAAATTAAATCTATCTTCAGGAAGGGGTTTTGTAAAGATATCAGCCCATTGGTGATTTGTATCTATGAATTTTAACATTAAAATTCCCTTCTGAGTATAGTCCCTAATGAAGTGATGTTTAACTTCTATGTGTTTAGCTCTAGAATGTAAA
The DNA here is from genome assembly GCA_963966055.1 of Lathyrus aphaca. Classification (NCBI taxonomy): domain Eukaryota; kingdom Viridiplantae; phylum Streptophyta; class Magnoliopsida; order Fabales; family Fabaceae; genus Lathyrus; species Lathyrus aphaca. The sequence goes on along the minus strand of OZ014521.1, from coordinate 354,636,430 downwards.
ATTGGATTTTTAGAGAGACATATAGCAGAAGTATTGTCACAGAGGATGGGAATGTTACTCTCATAGATATTGAAATCCTCAAGCTGATTTTTCATCCAGAGCATCTGAGTACTGCATCCCGCTGCTGCAATGTATTCAGCTTCTGCAGTTGATAATGCTATGGTGGACTGTCTTTTGCTAGACCAAGAGATTAGATTGTCTCCCAGAAATTGACAACTTCCAGAAGTACTTTTTCTTTCTGTTCTGTCTCCAGCAAAATTAGCATCACAATATCCTACAAGTTTATACTCTTCTGATCTTCTGTAATACAGACCAAGATTAGTAGTACCTTTCAGATATCTAAATATTCTCTTAACTGCTGTTAAGTGAGTTTCTCTAGGATCTGATTGGAATCTAGCACATAAACATACACTGTATAGAATATCTGGTCTAGAAGCAGTTAGATATAGTAGAGATCCAATCATACCTCTGTAGAGCTTCTGATCTACTTTCTTACTTACCTCTTCTTTCTCCAGAATACATGTAGGATGCATAGGAGTTTTAGAAATTGTGCTTTCTGATAGATCAAATTTCTTCAGAAGTTCTTTTACATATTGTAAACACCCCAAATTTGCCCTCACCCATTCACACCATGGCTTGTGATCATTTCATATGCATAAACACAATCATATCACCTCATATCTCATTTTTGTTTCACTGCATAGATTCAAAGTCATCTGCACCTAGGGTTTGTGGTCTGAGCAATCCAAGGGCTTCTTGAGCCACCCCAAAGGCCACTAATCACTTCAAAGGGGTCCATGTGTGTTCTTATATCATATTACATCCCCCCAAAGTCAAAAATGCCAAAGAATCACAAGAACTGGGATTGGTATGGATGCAGAGCCAGGCTTGACTGCACAGTTGACCTAAAATTAGGGTTTTGGTTTCAGAGGCCATAACCCCAAATTTTTTGGTCATTCTTGTTTCTATTGGTCTCTATATGGTATAGGGAGTATGCATATCAATTTTCATGAAGAAATTCCATGGGGAAGTCATCTGATCAAGAGTTGACTTTCTGAACAAGTCAGTGCAAAATCAGGGCATCTGAGGCCCCCAATGACCCAACCAAGGGGTGATCTTCATCATTTTGAGTGTATATGATCTTTATTTGATCATGGAAGAAGGTTGAAGTTCACAAAATTCAAGAATTACAAGTTTTTGCAAAGTTGACTTTTTAGGGTATGGTTGACTTTTAAGGAATATGTCATTTTATGCCACTTTTCAAGCCTTACTTTTTGATCCAAAAATGCTTCAAATGGAAAAACTTTGGTCATGAAAGTTGTAAATTAGATCTTTCCCTTTTCAAAAAGTACAAGAACATGACCTAATTCATCTTGGATCAAAATTTATGGTGTGTTAAAGTTGGCAAAAATCACTAATTTTCAAGTTATGCACTAAAAGGAAAACTTGCAATTTCATGAACCAAGCATTCTTGTGACTTCTAATTGACATCAAACCATTACACAAACATCACATGTGACCTAAAGTTCAGAATGGACCAAGAGTTTCTCATGTTTCATGGCCTTGGTAGCAAGATCTTTCCATATGAACCAAAAGGGAACCAAGTTGCAAAATCATCATAACACTTCCATCCACTTGTTGTCTTGGCTGCTGAACCACTCTAGCCTCTCACTCACACCATGCTGCGCCAGCCCACATGCTTGTACTAGCCTAGAACTTGGCCCATGCTTCTCTTACACAAGAGTGGACTTTTTGCAAAAGTGAACTTACCTATCACAGCAGGCCAAGTCACATCATCTGACCAATTGGAGTTGTTTATACTATCCATTTGCCAGCCATTTCACACAAGGAGCCAGGCTGAAACACACAAGAACAACACATTCACAAAATCACTCCCTCAAGCAAAACTCTTCGAATCTCTCCATACAGCTCACAAACACAAAAACCAGTTTCACTGATCAACTCACCTTGCTTCACTAAGCCAAAACCAGCAAGACTTAGGCCTGAACCAAGCAAGAACATCACTCTTCCATTTTTCACTCTCAAAGCCAGAACTTTCGAACCTCATTCCCCAGCTCACAAACACCTGAACAAACTTCATAAACCTTCTCCATTCATCATCCTGGTCATGAAGAACCCTTCACCTTTGCCTGAAACAGCCTGAATCACCAACACCATGTTCACCTGAGCTTGAGCAGAAGCTGTGCAAACTCCTCAACCAGCCAACTTAAACTCTTGCTGAGCATCCAGACATCATCAAGGGACTAAAGGGGTTGGTTTGCATCAAAGGAAGAGGGCAGAAAGTTGCAGGATTGAAAGCTTCGAAACTCAGGTAGCTCAAGAACATTTTTTCCAGAAATCATTTTTTAAGTTCTTAGGTTGTTCTATATGCTTTCCTGATCATGGATATGTCTTTAGTTTTGAAAATGGTGGAGAGTTGAGAGTTTAATCAGTCTCTGAAAATTTTGCCCTAGATTTTGTTTGCTTCGATTCAGCCATTTCTGGAATGATAAATATGTTTTGATTGGGGGTTTTGATTCGTGAGTGAGTGGGGATCATTCCTGTGTTTTTAAAATTCATTTTAGATGCGTGTGGAGAGAGTTTGGTTTTTGGGATGAACGGAGAAGATGACCGAAACACTGTTCCGGTCATCTGAAAGTGATTAACGGCAGGATTAGGGCATAAGCATTAATTAGCTGATTTTGAATTCTGGCCCTTGGATGTGGCGCCAAGTCAATTCCCGCGCGTGTGACTTTGAATCCAGGCCTTAGGATCTGTTGACTTCTTCAATAATTCATTTAAATTCATTTTATTTTCCTTTTATTTCATTTGTTTTCTACAATTTATTTAAAATAGCAAAATTGTTTTAAAAATTATGAAACTTTTTGTCAAGAGTTTCATTAATTTTTAAAACACAAAAATATTTTTATTTTCATTTTTAGCATTCAAAAAGTATTTTAAAATATTTAAAAGTTTATTTTTAATTGATTAATGGAAATTAATTTATTAAAAATACTTTTAGGTATTTAAAAATCACCAAAAAATTCATGAAATGTTCTAAGACATTTAGAAACATTGTCCAACCTTCAAACTAAATTTATTTTTTGATCTTGATGCATTTTGAGAATTTTCCATTGAATTAAAATCATTTTTATACATTAATTTGATCCAAACTTCCAAAAATCATTTCTGCCTATCCATGAGGAGTTGGACATTGATTCTTTTTGCATTGCATTATGTTTAGCATGTAGTTTGTGAGATTTAATGGCCATGATTTGATCTTTCATTTTCTATTTATTTGATAATTTTCTTGTTTAGGAACCCTAAAACCCTAGAAATCTTAGGAAAACCATAACTTGAAATTGGTTAATAGTTGAAACTTCTCCTTTGGGCATTGGGTTAGTATAGGATTAGGGGTCCTTTGAGTGGCATTTTCAATTTTTTATCTTAGGGTTTGCTTCTGATTTTGATTTTTGTTTGATGTATTGTTCATAAACCCTAATTTGGGCTTCCATATGCATCCATCTTGCATTCTCTTGCATAACATGACTTGCCATGACATTTCAAGCATCCATTTGATTCATTTGACATCATAAGACATATTTAAAGCATGTTTGATCATTGCATCATGTATTTACCATGTTGTATGTCATGTGCACTTCATAACTTTTCATGTATGTTCATGGTTCATAACTTGCTTCATTTGCATTCATGAACTTGTATGATCATTTCCATGTGCTGCCTCATATTTGTAGCATCTCATAGCATCATTAGCATCATGTATATGCTTCTGGTTTTGTTTCTCATCATGTCATCTCATCCCATTTTGCATTTCATTGCATTCCTTTTCTAACCTTTCAGGTGGTAAGTGACTTTGAGAAGTGAATTTGCCTTCACTTCTCATAACCTTTCTCTTCATCACTCTCTTGCATCCATTGCTGCATTTTTGTTTGTGTTTGAGTTTGAGCTTGCTCATTCTTCTTCTTCCCACTTTCTTTCTTCAAGTGACTTGACTTCTTGAATGAAGCAAGTTGCTTTGCTTCTCCTGATCCTTTCATCTGCTTCCTGGTGGTTCCATTGAAGGCTTCTTATTGTTAAACCTCACAAACCTTAGGAACAACCAAGCATGACAATGATTAGGGTTTTGATTAGTCTCCCCTATTAGCTTTACCTTTGTGTCTCTTTTGAGTCTTCTCTTCTCATCTCATAATCAGGGACTAAACCCTAAAGGCTTTAAGGCTTTGTGATTAAGCTTATGCCTGCATCCTTCTATTAGGATGGAGTGCATAACTTTAATCCTAAGTGTTAAACCCTTAATGTGTTTAAATCTCTTAATCAATCCACTTAATAATCATCAAGACATCACACTTGTAACTTGGGCCTTGCATTAGGGTTCTAATTCTTCCTTAATTGGTTAAGAAGGACTAACCCTAGTGTTAATGGACAAGTCCCCCTCAAGTTGTCTTACAAACCCTAAAATTCACTTCTTCATCATATCATTAAATAAAATCCACTTAACCAAAGGCTTGTTTTGTCATGAGTTTAATCCCTAATCATGGATTAAGTTGAGGAGCTTTCCTCAGCTTAAACATTCTCATCTATTATCCTTCTATTAGGATGGTGTAATGAGTCTGTTTAATCCCTGATTATGGCTTAATCTCATTACTTAACACTAAACAAAAACCACAAAAACACCTAAATAATCACAAGTAGGTTAATGATCTTAATCCTATACCAAAGGTGATTAAGTGTGAGAATCTGACTTCACGCTTAAGGTATTCTCATTACCCCTAATCAGAGGGAAGATGTGATGAGTTTACTAACCCATTGGTTTAGACTTAAGCTCATTAACTTATGACAAATCCAAAAGCAATAAAAGACTGAAAACGCAAAAACAAACAATAATCGTCTCCTCCGGGATTCTTTTCTCATCTCATTCACTCACAAACGAGAACTAGCTTCTTCCGTCTAATGCAAGACAGTTTGCACCTGAGCCAGACAGGTCATACACTTGAGCATAGACAAGCAAGCAGTTCACAAATCAATTCATCTTTCAGTCTCTTTGGGTCGAACTACGGTGTTCTGACTTCCTCATTGCACGAGAGGATACGTAGGCATAACTTAACAGTTATCGAACAAAAGTCTCTGTATATTCCCCCTCTTTCTAGCCTTATTCTTTTGCCTCATGATCTTGGGCAACTCATTTTCATTCCTACACTGACACATCATTTATACACTTTACACTTCCTTTACACTGACACCTGTACATCCTTTTCCAGCTCTTTATACACAGATTGCACTGACACTACCCCTTTAAAACACAAATATTTTAAGCGTTGATCCCGTCGAGTACGGCGGACAATCTGGGTGCTAATACCTTCCCAGGTTGTAACCAACCCCCTTTCTCAGTCTCTCTGGTTCGCAACCGTCTTATCCATGTCTTTTTCTAGGTCTATGCAGCATTGCCTTTCCTCCGGGATAAAAATGCCTAGCTGGCGACTCTATTCATCTTCAGTGAGTTCACGGCTGTGTGTTCTCACTGTCCCTTTCGCCGACCGTTCGCGCTTGTACCGGGATGCAAATCTTTGGGAGCGAAAGCTTGGCGACTCTGCTGGGGACCCTTATACTGCAACCAGGGCTTCTGGTTCTTTTTGTGGGTTCCTCCTAGCGCTTGATTGATTTGTGTTTATTGGGGTGTTATGTGCTTATTTGTGTTTGTATTTTTGTATTTATTTTTGCTTTATGTACAGTTGTTTACTTGCTTTATTTATAGCTTTACATATATCATACTGTCATGCTGTCTGGCTGGATTTGGTTTTGCTTTGGTGGGTGGGGTTCTATTGAGAGTTAAGGTCCTATACCTGGGACCTGAGTGACACCTAGGCTAGAGTGAATCATATTCTTTCCCATTCCATCTCGGTCTGGTGCGGGAATATGAAACACGGTTCAGATATGGGTTTCTTCTTGAGAACTCTGTGTTGCAGATTTCCTGCAATGCTAGGGCTATCTGGGAAGCCTGCTAAGTCTGGATGACCTTTAGTATTGACCTTCAGAAACTGAGGTGAATTAGAGGAGGAACATTTATGGTTATTGTAAACACTGTACCTCCGGGTTAGAAGTGTTTACACTTCTCATAACTGATCCAAGTCTAAGGATCCTTGTTTTAGAACACCACCTGTGAGGGGGTTGGGCTGTTTACAGGTTTGCAGGTACCTTGGCCTCAGAATACCCTGTTACTTTGTTTGTGTAAGAATACTCCATTTTGGGACAGTTCTTGTGATTCTAAAACCCTGGACATGTGGCTCTTTATTTGAGTCCCCCACCTTGGTTACTGGACCTATAGACCTCCATCTGGATTTCTTGAACATACTTGGACCTATATCAGGGCATTTGATCAGATCCAGCTCAGTCACAAACCCTTGCATATCATTTGCATACATAATCATTGCATCATATTGACATTTGCTTATTTGTTTCAGGGTATCCATCTTCATTTGGTTTTGGTTTTGACCCCATCTTCAGTATTGACCTATCTTCATCATCATTTGCTATCAGCTATCTACTTCAGCCAATCAGTGGCCCATTCTTCAGTATCATCATCAGCACTTGTCTCAACATCATGGCTCCCAAAAAGAGCAACATCACCTACCACTTCTTCCAGCCAGAGCTATCTGACATCAGGAGGATTCAAAGCCTGATCACTCCAGACTATATATCATTGTTCAGGGAACACTATGGAGATATACTTGATATGGTTATGGATCTGGACCCCTCACAGAGAAGCCTGATCCACACTTGCCTTCAGTTTTATGATCCCCCACTGAGATGTTTCACTTTTCAGGACTTTCAGTTGGGCCCCTTACTGGAAGAATACTCATCATTAGTTGGTATACCTATCAGAGGTGGAGTCCCTTTCAACCCTGAGATGGTCTTTCCTGGTAATGAAGAGGTAGCAAAGGCATTACATCTGGAACCAGTCCTGATTGGGTAGCATATGACTTCTAAAGCTGGAATCCCTGGCTTCCATCTGGATTTCTTGATCTCTCAAGCTACCCTGAAGGCTTCTTTAGGAGAGTGGAAAGCTGTCTGTGCTTTATTGGCCCTGAGCATATATGGAATTGTATTGTTTGCAGATGAGCCTCGATTCATTAGCAAGAATGCAATCCATCTTTTCATCTTGAGGAACCCAGTACCCACTTTATTGGGGGATTTTTACTACTCAGTGCATCAGAGGAATGAAAAGCAGAGGGGAAGATTAGTGAGGTGATGTGCTCCATTGTTCCACACTTGGCTTCTCAGGCATCTACCCAGGACAGATGCATTTTTGAATCCTCATCAGCAGAGAAACTGGGCTAAGAGACTTACTGCTCTAACTTCAGCCGATATCAGATGGTGCACTCAAAGCACCAAAGGCAGGGATATCATCACCAGCTGTGGGCATTTTCCCAATGTGCCCCTAATAGGAGTTAAGGGTAATATTAATTACAATCCTCTGCTGTTCAAAAGGCAACTGGGCTATGCACTGGTCCACACTCCTAAGGCACAGGACTTGGTTGAGACTCTTTATTGTGAGAACAAGCCTAATCTGGCTATTGTTAGGCAGGCTGCCTGGGCTTGGGATAATGTTCAAACCAAGGGAGTAACCATTCTGGGTAAGTGCAACAATGTGGCATCAGCACAATATTATGAGTGGTCCCATGCCAGGGCTCAATTCTCTGGAATGCCATTTACCATGGAGGATATGCCTGGATCATCCTCAGCACCACCCCCTGCCACTGTCAGTCTGGAGGAGTTTGAGAGCTTGAAGGAAAGAAATGAGAAGTTGACTCAGGCTTTGCAGAAAACCCTCTGGGAGAGGAGTGATGGCAGACTGGATATTGAGAGGTTGGAAAAGTTGAAAGTGGAGCACTTGGCTAGAATTGAGAAGTCTGAGGATTATATTAAGAAATCTAGGGCTGGGGAACAAATTCTGAAGAATGCTTGCAAAGAAGCCCAGTTCCAGAGAGCAAGGACAGACTTGTATCTAAAGGAGAGTCAGGCTAGGTGGGTCAGGATCACCAAGGCTCGTACTCTGGAGGACAAGAGGGTCCAAGACAAGATAGAGCAGATGGAAGCTAGTGCAAAAGAGCAGCAAGAAGCCCTGGCAGCAGCCCAGAAGGAGATATCAGAGCTGAAGATCAAAGCTGGAGTGAAGAGGTCAAAGGATCAAAGTCAGCACAAGAAGCTAACTGCAGCTGTTACAACCCGGAATCTCCTTATCAGGAATCTCACGGAGCGTCCGGCTGATCCTGTGACCGAAGCACTTCTCAAGGAAGTTCGGGAGGATGAGTTTGGTCTTAGTGTTTGACCATTTGCTTGTTGTTGCTTTCATTCCAAGTACTTTTATTTTCTTGTAATGTATTTTAACCTCTCAGAGGGCTTGTATTTGTAAACAAACTATGTACCATTGGCTTTTTGTAATATATGTATTAGTTTGTTCCATCCGAGTTTACTTCGAAAGCAACATCAACAGCATTTCCAAGGGTCTGGAAGGGTCAAAACTGAATGCCAAGCCGGATACCTTGAAAACAAATAAGCATACTGCATTGCATGCTAACCCTTTGTTTGTTTTGTAGGTTTTTGTTTCATTGTTGCTAATTCTGTTGTGATGTTCAGGAACTATTGCTCGACGCCGGGTATTTCCCCTCAACCGACCACACAGGTATCCAACCCGTAACAACCTTCCGGGCATACAGATGGATCAGATGCAGCAGGACCTTACAGAGGTCAGGAACCAAATGACCAATGAGAGGTTGGAAATGAGGAACCAAATGACACAGTTTATGGAGGTAATGAACAACATGGCTCAAAGCCAGGAGAGGCTCAGAGCACTGGTGGAAGGGAGAAATCAAGAGGACCCACATATAGGGACTGCCGGCACCAGCAACAATGAAAGGGTTCAACCTCATGTTAACCCCCCTGTATTTGGCCCCCATCTTCATCCAGAGGTCAATATTCCTGCAAATGTTCAGGGGACTGCCACCGCAGGCAGGGTACTGCAAGAAGACCCTCAAGAGGATCAGTTCATAGTAATGGGTGCCGGGGAAGAAGCTTATGATAGAAGGTTGGATGAGATAGCTGAGAAATTAAGATCCTTAGAGTCTCAAAACTCTTTGGGTTTTGATGTTATGGATATGGGCTTGGTAGATGGGGTCAGGATTCCCCACAAGTTCAAGCCTCCTTGTTTTGAAAAATACAACGGGACTTCATGCCCCCGGACTCACTTACAGTCATTTCTGGGAAGGCTGAAGGCCTATACTATGGATGAGAAGCTCTGGATGTTCTATTTCGAGGATAGCTTAACTGGAGCGTCAAGAGAATGGTACTCTCACCTGACAAGGGCAACTATCAGGTGTTGGAAGGACCTGGCAGAGGCCTTCATCAGACAGTATCAGTATAATCTGGATATGGCACCCAACAGGACCCTCCTAATGGGAATGTCACAGTCGTCAAGAGAAAGTTTCCGAGAATATGCCCAGAGATGGAGGCAACTGGCTGCTGCTGTTCAGCCACCTATGTCCGAGAGGGAAATGGCAGATATGTTTATGAACACCCTCCAGGGAACATATATTGACAGGCTGGCTGCTTTCTCTTCCACTAGCTTTGCAGATGTTGTCATAGCCGGGGAGAGAATTGAAAGCCTATTGAAGATGGGAAAGATCTCGGACAACGGTGCAAGCTCATCCAGTAGTGCAAGAAAGCCTTTTGCGGGCCCAAGAAGGACTGGTGAGACCAATGCCATCCACACCAACAGGGGCAGACCTCAGTATGTTCACAGGTCTGTGGCAGCAGTCACCATTCCCGCTCCAGCTCATCCACAACCAGCTTATCAAACTCCGCAGCAAAACTATCAGCAACAACCTCAGTACCATCAACTAGCTCAGTATCCTCCAAGAAACTACAACAACAACAACAACAACAATCAGCAAAGGCCATTCCAACAGAGGCCTTCTCAAGCCAATAGGGTGATCGATCCGATCCCTATGCCATATGCAACACTACTGCCACAACTCCTGAAACTCAACCTGGTTGAGCTAAGGACGTTGGCACCTCCAGATCCTAATAGTCTACCCAGGAATTATGACCCCAACGCCAGATGTGCTTTTCATTCAAATGCACCTGGCCACAGTACAGAAAAGTGCAGAGCCTTGCACATGAAGGTACAAGACCTGGTAGACTCAAAAGCTCTGAATTTCGCACCACCACCTAATGTCAACAAAAATCCTATGCCAAACCACGGGGGTCCCAGAATTAACGCTATTGAAGAAGACAAGCCGTCTTATTTAATAACCAGTGTGGGTCAGATCCGGACACCGTTGGTGGAAATTAAGGCTCAGCTCCTCGAATGTCAAATGTTCCCGGGGTGTGAGTTGGGGTGTGCTTACTGCAATATCTCAGTAAATGGGTGCGATAACCTGAGGAATGACATAGATGGTCTCATTCAGAGTGGCCAGCTTCAAATCACCACATCATTTCCAACAAGTCCAGCAATCTCAACAGCAACAATTCCGGTATCTCCTACAACTGCAACAACCATTGTTCCCGACAGTTCTTCGGTTTCATCAACAAGTACTTCATCTATCATCTCAACTGATCAGCCATCAACAAATTTTCCTTCTACAACTTCAACACCACTCCAGTTTGAATCTCCTACAACAACAACGTCCATCCTTCCGACAATATCTCCTACAACATCAGCAACAAATCATGAAGACGTCTCAACTGTCACAATATTTTATGATCCTGAGAACAACTCTGCCTACAACTCAGAAGGTGCTGCTCCCATCAGAGCACCAGTCACAATTTATTATGATCCGCAAACTATCACAACTCCTTCCGCAGCTGCAATCAGTCCAGTCACTATCACGGTGCCTGGGCCAGTACCTTATGAAAGCAGCAATGCCATCCCGTGGCATTACGGCTCTGACCTGTACTGCGAAGGACAAAAAATCACTTTTGAATCATCAACCCCTGCACCACAAATAGACAATGTGGGAGGAGGCGGAGGCTTCACTCGAAGCGGACGTCTTTTTGCTCCACAAATTCAGAGACCCACTGCCGAAGCAGAAGCTGCTGCCAAGGCAAAAGGAAAAAGCCTGGTGCAGGAAGAGCAGACTGTTAAAGAAGCTTTGAAAACACCCTTTGACCAAGAGGTTGATGAGTTCATGCGAATCATCAAGAAAAGTGATTACAAAGTAGTGGATCAGCTTCATCAGACGCCTTCCAAGATCTCAATCCTATCATTGCTTATGTGCTCCGAAGCCCATCGGAACGCACTACTCAAAGTCTTGCACGCAGCTTACGTGCCTGAAGAGATCATTGTCAATCAGCTGGAAGCTGTAGTTGGAAATGTTAATGCTAGTCATGGACTAGGGTTCACCAACACTGACTTGACTACGGAAGGCCGCAACCATAACAAGGCCTTGCACATAACCATGGAATGTAAAGGTGCTGTCCTTTCCCATGTGCTGGTAGACACGGGGTCATCCCTCAATGTCTTACCTAAAAAGGCCCTGGTGAAGCTAGAATATGACGGATTGGCGTTAAGACCCAGCAACCTGGTGGTGAGAGCCTTTGATGGTTCAAAGAGATCGGTTCTGGGAGAGATTGAGTTGCCCATAACGATTGGCCCGCAGACCTTCAAAACGACCTTCTACGTGATGGATATACAGCCTGCCTACAGCTGTCTATTGGGTAGGCCATGGATTCACGCCGCTGGCGCCGTGACCTCTACCCTTCACCAGAAGTTAAAATATGAGTGGGAGGGTCAAATCGTTACAATCTGTGGAGAGGAGGATATTTTTGTCAGCCACCTGGCTACTTATAAATACATTGAGATGGATGGGGAGATCCATGAAACAATGAGTCAGGGGTTCGAGGCCTTGAACGTGAATGAAACATCTGCTGTACCTGGAACTTCAATGACATCATACCAACAAGCCCGGAAGGTTGTTGAGGGAGGAAACGCCCAAGGCTGGGGCAAACTGTTATCGGTGGAGAAGAAAGAGGATAGATTTGGGTTGGGTTACAAACCAACTCAACAAGATCAAGCAGAGGCTGCAAAAGAGCCCAACTTTGTTAGTGGGGGGATGCTCACCCCTGATGCTATCAACAATTTGGAAGACGAGCTGGAAGAAGAACGCAACCTGGAAAGCTGGATTCGTCCAAAGATCCCGGGGAGCAGTATCTCAAACTGGTCTTCCCAGGAAATTATAAGAGTTACTCATGCAGAGTAATTATTATTTCCTGTATTTTTATAGCATGCATCAAAGTCTTGCATCTTGCCCAAGATGACAAGACTCATTTTGTAATCGGGCCATCTGTACTTTTTGTGCAACAAGATTAATCAATGAAATATCAGACATCTTTTTGCAAATGAGTCTTTTTCTTTTCCGCTCACTGTTTTTCCATTTTTCTTTTTGTACAAAAAATAAATGGCAGTGTTTTCAAAATGACAACTTTATTTCACTTTTCTAAGCAAGATTAAAATCAAATCACTAAAATGAACAAACTGAACCCTTGCAGAGAGTGCCTTCCAGACAGCACCGACAACAACACGGCTATGACTTCGTATGACTTTGACAATCCGATCAATCAAGCTGATGAAGGGGTTGAAGAAGAATATGAGCTTCCTGAAGAGCTAGCCAGGTTGTTAAGACAAGAGGAAAAGGTTATTACTCCTCACCAGGAGGAGGTTGAAACGATCAATCTTGGTACAGATGAAGACGTGAAAGAAGTTAAAATCGGGGCCTGCCTGCAAAACTCAGTGAAGAGACAACTGATTGACCTGCTTCAAGAGTATGTGGACGTGTTCGCTTGGTCTTATCAAGATATGCCAGGGTTGGATACCGACATTGTTATGCACAAGCTGCCTTTGAGAGAAGAATGCCCGCCGGTTAAACAGAAACTGCGCCGCACTCGTCCGGACATGGCAATGAAAATCAAGGAGGAGGTACAAAAGCAATGGGACGTCGGGTTCCTTGCTGTAACTAGCTATCCACCGTGGGTTGCTAATATAGTACCTGTGCCCAAGAAAGACGGCAAAGTAAGGATGTGTGTTGACTACCGGGATCTGAACAGAGCCAGCCCGAAAGATGACTTCCCTTTACCTCACATTGATGTATTGGTGGATAATACGGCTCAGTTCTCGGTATTCTCCTTCATGGACGGATTTTCAGGATACAATCAGATTAAAATGTCACCTGAAGACATGGAGAAGACAACCTTCATCACACCTTGGGGCACGTTCTGTTATAAGGTGATGCCATTTGGGCTCAAGAATGCCGGTGCGACATATCAACGGGCTATGGTGACGTTATTCCACGACATGATCCATAAAGAAATAGAATGTTATGTGGATGATATGATCGCCAAGTCCCTTACTGAAGAAGATCACCTGGTAAATCTGCTGAAATTGTTCAAGCGTCTAAGGAAATACCAACTGAAGTTGAACCCTAACAAATGCACATTCGGGGTGAGATCTGGTAAGCTGATGGGATTTATTGTAACACTACAACAAACAAGACCTTAGACAGCGCTTTTTTTAGCCTTAGACAGCGCTTTAAAGCGCTGTCTAAACCTCCGCTGCTAAAGGTTTAGACAGCGCTTTTTAAAATGTGAAAAGCGTTGTCTAATCCCCCACCCTTAGACAGCGCTTTGGCCAAAAGCGCTTTAAAAGACCCTCTTAATTTAAATTTTTTAGGTACACCTTAGACAGCGCTTTTCAAAAGCGCTGTCTAAGCCCCCTACCTTAGACAGCGCTTTGGCCAAAAGCGCTGTCTAAGCCCCTCCTATTTTAATTTTTTTAGGTATACCTTATACAGCGCTTTTCAAAAGCGCTGTCTAAGCCCCCTACCTTAGACAGCGCTTTGGCCAAAAGCGCTGTCTAAGCCCCTCCTATTTTAATTTTTTTAGGTATACCTTAGAAAGCGCTTTTCACAAAGCGCTGTCTAAGCCCCCCCCTTAGACAGCGTTTTTGCCTAAAGCGCTTTCTAATCCCCCCCTTAGACAGCGCTTTTGCCAAAAGCGCTGTCTAAGGTATACGGAATTTTTTGTAGGATTTGTTTGTAACCACATTTTTTCCAGGTTTATAAACCAGAATTGGTACCTGTTTTCAACCAGATTTTTTCAGACAATTATCACATTTTATATATGCCATTTTGGCCTTTTTTTACCAAAATTTGGCTAACCAATTCAAACCAATTCAAACCAAATTTGCCATAAATGTATCAAAATATATACAAATTTATGTTTACATTTATAAGTCATTACATATAATACTACAAATGTACACATTAATTACACACTTTGAGCTCTATCATGTATTGACACCACTCCTCTTTGATTTCGTCCACTTGATCCTTTGTATAAGATGCACACTTGAATTCATCAAAGTACTACATAATAATATAACATATTTTGAATTAATTCCAACTATTTAATTATATGAGATATGTGTAAATATAAAAATAACTCATAAGTTAGAAATACATACATCGGTGGGAATCTCTAATCGGCCCAACATGAGAGTATCTCGCATAAACCTCAACATGAAATACCCGCAATCTATTTGATTACGTTGAAGAGGACACTACATATGAAAAAAAAATATGAATTATAAATCCTAAGTTTTATCAAGTGTAGTCATCACTAATATAATAAAAAACGCGGTAATTAAAAATATACCGCCACTTTAATCCATGAAATGAAGTTGGCGCCCCTCCTTGAGGTCTGGATAACTCGTTGGGCACGAAAAGCTTGTAGGACGCTAATAAAATAAAAATGAAGCAATTAGAACAATTCACATAAACTAAGAAAAATTTTGAACATTCTCACTTACGTGTCAATTAGGTCCTTCATAACCGGGTATGTTGTCCAATCATTTCCTAACGAGTCAAGATAATACACAATTTCTCGGATAGGATTGATTGCGAGCAACAACCAATGTCCACTGTAATGATTAGGCAAATGTTAGATGGTAACTTGGAAAATAATTATAATAGATGAATTTAGAATGAAATGCTAACCCGGTATTAAACGGTACAAAAAACAACTTCTCCGCATTTTTATTCTCCACGAGGATCCGAAGAACGTACTCCGTCACGGTATCCGGTCTACTTATCATTAAACCTAAGTTGACGGTCGCGGGTGCTAAGAATCCGAATGACACGTCCAAACCATTGGGGCGCATCAATTTGTCATACAAAAACCTAATATAAAAACATCATTAACATAAAGTAAACATCATTAAAATAAGTTGTTTAATTAATAAAACAAAGTAGTCCGAATTTACCTAACATATGTATTGACAACGTTGACGCCGATTTCTTCACGACCAAAAACTTGCATGAAGTCCTCATTACCAATCATTTGTTCGTAATCAAAGCCGAAAATCCCTACCTCCATAGGTATAGTCCGAACACCTCCGGTCGGTATATCGGTCATCTCTAGAAATGTCCTGAGGCACGACCTATACTTGGTGGTAGGTTTTTTCCTAGCTACGGACTTCTTAGCACCAGAACTTTGTACCCGTGCAGAGGCGTTGCTAACCTCCTTTTTTTGTTGTGCGGAGGCATTGCTAGCCTCATTTTCTTGAACCTACATGTCATATAAATAGTTAGATCAAATTAAGAATGTAACAACTTCCATGAATATATGTCATATAATTGTATATTACCTCTTTTCTTGAAACCGTGGACTCGGTATGCCGTGGAATCGCAGTTTCTTTTGATTTGGATTGTGTGGGAGTCTATTTAACATAGGAAAATATGTAAGTAAAATTTTGAACATAAATTTTAAACTTTGAATATACCAAGGAAAGTTAACATAAGTTTTAATCATACCTCATATCCTACGCATATGAGGTTTGTCGGCCATGCAACAAACGAACCTACTGCTTCGTGCACCGTTGTTGCATCCGAATCATCGCTAGGATATGGTAATGCTGCATTCGGCTCAACTGCAATATCAACTGATACCTTCAAACATCCAGCAGGGAGCTCTCTAGTGTGGAGTAATACTCCTCTAACGTTATGCACTTTTCCCTTGCCAACCATCCGATAGTATGGTGACGACAAATACAGCTGACAATGGGAAATGCCCTAAAACCAATAATAACAAGAAATCGTTAATGTGTATATATGTCAAATACATAATTTAAGCAAATAGTTCAATTTAAGACAATTATATGTAATTACCTCTGGAATGTTCGGCTGAAAGGTACAGTTGATGATGTCTTTGTCCGAAGCATCTCTGTATACTATTGAGGCGCTAGCCTCTCTTTCTCTCCTCAATGCATCAAGCTCAGCTTGCATGGCTTCCATTCTTGCATGAAGCTCCCGATTACTAGGAGCCTTTCCTTTTTTAATACTCATGGAGGTCGGAGTGACTCCAAATCCCTTACCCCTCACCCGACCAGAGTACTCAGGGACATCTAATGCCCGACCAAGTATGCTCCTAGTATCATCGGGAGATAAAGACTGAGATAGCTCCTCCTGAAAAATCAGATGAATACCGTACACTTGTCAAATATTTGTCTATAAAAATGTTATTCAATTAATAAAAAAATGTTATACTTACACATTTCTGGTATACGTGTAAAACTTCTTCTTGAGGAACTCCAGATTTGCCCACACGGGCTTCCTTCCACAAAACATGTGCAGGAAGAGAAGTTTTTGAACTTTCCTCCTTCTGCAGCTACACATTAAGTCATACAATTTGATTAGATAAAACTAATATATGATGAACAAATTTGTTATCGCAATTTAAAAATACTTACCATGGATTGTTCTAAACATCCATATCCGACACGTCCTTTTCGGTACGGATATGCGGGACTTGATGCTCTTTCCCGATTTGTAGCACTTATTCTTTGAAAAACCGGGTCTTGTCTTTTGGATTTGAAAGCTTCCCATTCTTCAGCCGATATCAAACTTTCATATTTTTTGGGAAGCTCCGCATCCACAAAATTACCATCCGCATCCTTAAGGAACTTGGATGATAAAAATGTCCGAAACCCTCTTAGAAGCTTTCCGGCCAATTTCATACAAAAGCCTCTTCTTTCTTCTTCGATGTTAAAACATCGCTAAGAAAAACATACAGATTGATAGTTAGTATCGGTAATTGAAAAAACATAATTGAAAAAACATAATTGATACCGTATAATTGAAAAAACATGATTGTACCTTTATCTCACTCCAAATTTTATCTTTGGACTCTTTCAGCTCTTTGTTTCTCCAATCATCACATGTAATGGGAATTTCATTCCTTACTAGTGCACCGATAAAACTAGTTAAGGTATGCCCATTAGGTTCTATAAGCTGTCCCTGGGTGCTCCAATAGACATCTAGTATGATGCCTCGAGATCTTCCTTGGACCACCCTTCTCATTACTGTGATGCCTCTTCGAATTTCTTCTTCCGCGGATACTTTTTTAGGAACTTCCTCATGTTGGTCATCAGCCATGTCTAACCTGTAATAAACCAAGGAAACCATCAAATATCAAATATAACTTATAATCAAAGCAATTGAAAACAAAAAAATAAAGAAATCATGCATTATCATATATAACTTATAATCAAAGCAATTGAAAACAAAAATATAATGAAATCATGCATTATCACATATAACTTATAATCAAAGCAATTGAAAACAAAAATATAATGAAATCATGCATTATCACATATAACTTATAATCAAAGCAATTGAAAACAAAAATATAATGAAATCATGCATTATCACATATAACTTATAATCAAAACAATTGAAAAAATAAAATAAAGAAACCATGGATAATTTACCTAAGTCACTAACATCTCTTTCTTTTCTTTGTTGGAATATTAATCACTTGTTTCTTAGCAATGCGTACGGATGAATTGATCCAAATTCCCTCATTATGATCGTTTCTTATATATGACTCATTCGGTATAAGATCCTCAACTTCATCATTTCTATTCAACTCATTCCGTCTAATGCATGACTCATTCTCAACATCAATATCACATTGATCGACACCGCTATCATCAGTCACTTTGTTAGAGAAAAGCACTATAGACCATTTTGTACTCTTCGGGTCATTCACATAGAACACTTGTTTAGCCTGAGATGCTAGAATAAAAGGTTCATCTTTGTACCCCACCCTAGTAAGATCAACTTGCAAAAATCCAGACTTATCCATTCGTATGCCACTACTATTCACCCACTTGCAACCAAAGATGGGAATCTGAAACTTCTCGTAATCAAACACCCAAATGTGCTCAATAACTCCAAAATATGACAAATTTGCATATTTGGGGTTTAAGTCCTTCATACTTGATATATGCATTGCTTCAGCTAGCACGGTGACACCACTATTTTGCATAGTAATCTTATCATCTTGTTCTTTGGTATAAAATGTGTATCCATTAATTGAATATGCGCTATGAGAAAACACATGCAAACTTGGACCATATGCCAAACATCTCAACCTTTCTGTTACCGAAGAAGGATCTGAAGAGCGCTTCAAATAAATATGATCCTTCAACCATTGTATGAAACTTTGATTGTGCTCTATAACTATCCAATTTTCATTTCTGTTCGGATTTAACCTTCGGAGTACATCCCTGTGCATTTCAACATATGGCTCAACCTCATTATTATTGTGCAGAACATACAAATGAACTTGATCCCGTTCATCCCTTGATATTGTCACAATTTTATTCCCAATTAATTTTTTACCTTCCATTTTGTCGAAAATCTGAGCTCTGGGGAGTCCAATCGATTGAACGTTAGACAAATATTCAGTACAAAACTCAACAGCTTCTTCAACAATGTATCGTTCAACAATACAACCCTCTGGTCGACTTCGGGATTTCACGTACCCTTTTAATATTTTCATATACCGTTCAGCAGGGTACATCCATCTCATATAAGCTGGTCCACACAACTGTGTCTCTTTCACAAGATGAACAACTAAATGAACCATTATGTCAAAAAAAGACGGAGGAAAATACATTTCAAGCTCACACAAGGTAATTACAATCTCTTTTTGTAGTGTTGGTAAGATCTCGGGATCGATCACCTTACTACAAATTGACCTAAAGAAAAAACACAATTTAGTTATGGAACTTCTTACTTTTTCTGGCAAAATAGAACGTATACCGATCGGTAGAAAATGTTCCATTATAACATGACAATCATGTGTCTTCAAATTCTTCAACTTGAGGTCTTTCATAGAAACAAGTCTTCTGATATCAGATGAGTATCCTTCTGGAACCTTAACTTCACTCAGAGACTTACACAAAATTTGTTTCTCCTTTCTAGATAAAGTAAAAGCAGCAGGTGGTAGATATGTTCGTCTTCCTTTCTTCACGGGTGCTAATTCAGTTCTCATTCCCATTTTTAACATGTCCTCCCTTGCTTTAAGGCCATCCTTAGACTTGCCTTTTATATTGAGTAATGTACCGATAACACTTTCAAATACGTTTTTTTCAATATGCATAACATCGAGAAAATGTCTCACGTACAAAGACTTCCAATATGGCAATTCAAAAAATATCGACCTTTTCTTCCACCCACCTTTCACAATCTTATGTGCAAAAGGCTTGCCAAACTCAGTACGCACATCTTTCACCTTTTCAAAAACTTGTTCACCTGACAATGCGGGTGGAGCTCTACGATGTTCGGTGTCTCCATTGAATGCTTTTCTCCACCCACGGTAGTGATGTTTAGAATGTAAGAATCTACGATGACCGAGAAACACATTCTTCTGGCAAAGTTCCAATCGGATCGTATCGGTTCCGTCTTCACAAACAGGACACGCACGTTGACCCTTAATGCTATACCCAGATAGATTCCCGTATGCTGGAAAATCATTAATTGTGCCAAACAACATCACCCTCAAATTGAAACTTTCTTTCCTATATCCATCATAAACCTCCACACCGTTCTCCCACAAAATCTTTAAATCTTCGATCAGAGGTGTCAAGTATACGTCTATGTCATTACCTGGTTGTTTAGG
This sequence comes from Lathyrus aphaca, assembly GCA_963966055.1. Lineage (NCBI taxonomy): Eukaryota > Viridiplantae > Streptophyta > Magnoliopsida > Fabales > Fabaceae > Lathyrus > Lathyrus aphaca. The sequence continues at coordinate 354,616,396 of OZ014521.1, read as the reverse complement.
CCCAGAGATTAACATAGATAACATCATGTACTTACGCTTCATACATAGCCACGGAGGTAGGTTATAAATCATAAGAATCACAGGCCATGTGGTATGTGAAATACTTTGAAGACCATGTGGGTTCATTCCATCAGTAGATAATGCCAATCGAAGGTTTCTTGCTTCTGATCCAAACTCAGGATAATCATTATCAATCTTCGACCACTGTGGTGAATCAGCCGGATGCCGATACTTTCCATCGGTAATTCTTTCATCTGCATGCCAAGTAAGATGTCTTGCATCGGTTTCACTACGAAACATGCGCCTAAATCTCGGAATTATCGGAAAATACCATAAGACTTTTGCGGGAGATAATCTTTTCTTATATCGACACAAACCGCATTTGGGGCACTCAGTTAACGTTGCATATTCGTTACGAAACAAAATGCAATCGTTAGGACAAGCATGTATCTTATCATAGCTCATGCCAATAGAGCACAACATTTTTTTTGCCTCATAGGTTCGATTAGGAAGAACATTATCATCCGGTAGCATTTCTCCCATAAGGGCCAACAACTCTGTGAAACTTTTATCCGACCATCCATTGCCCGCCTTTAAGTTGTACAACTTTAATACCGCAGAAAGTCTTGAGAATTTAGTGCAACCTTTGTACAACGGTTTCTCTGCATCGCTTACCATCCTCTCAAACATTTCAGGACAATCATGAAGATCTTCTTCCAGTGCTTCTACAATCTCTTCAACTCGATCACAATCATATGTTTCCGTGTCTTTGTCGTATGAAGCATAGGTCGTATTACTTTTTCCACTCGATTCAACATTCCCGTTAATTTTCTCACCATGAAATATCCAACACTGATAACTTTGATCAATTCCATGCCTCAGCAAATGCGATTTCAATCCATGTGCGTCAACCTTACCAATATAACAACAACGCAAGCAAGGACAATGCATTCGTCTGGGGTTTTCAGCGTGTTGAACAGCATACTTAACGAATTCCGCAACCCCACTCTCGTACTCTTTGGTCATTCGATCGGCACAGATCCATGTTTTATCCATGGTTTTCCTACTTAAAAAACGTATACATAACCAATGTTAATATAAACTTCAATAACGTATCCGATACGGCAATATACCAACTTTAATTACCTCATCACTTTCATTTTTTATATTACAAGAATCAAACTTTTTCTATTACAATATACCTATAACTATACCTATAACTATATAAGAGTTCGTTCAATCATTTTTTGGGAGAAATCTAAATGATGAGCTTGGACTTGAGCTCTTATAATGCAGCAGTACAAAGAAGCATGGTCTAATTGGTGTTTATCCTTCTCACTAGGAAAATACTTGCTAAGGGGGTACATGTAAATCATCATTCTAATTTTAAGAACCTCATAATTTTCATGATGTGTGCAATAATACAATAATTAAACTTTAAAGTTGACAAAATGAAACATATACACCATAATAAATTAAAAACTTTCCTTGAAAAAGAAAACAACTTAACAAATAATAAGCAAAACACACTCCACTTGCCAAAATCTTTAAGCACATAGATGATAAACAGGCATATTTCTATAAAACATTACATTTCTACAATCCTAAAACATATATCTTTCTATACCAATAGTATAGTGATTAACAAATTTTAACTCAAATTGAACTTATGAGAAATGTTGTCTTTTTAAAGACAAACAACTATGATAAGTGGTAACACTGTTATCAATATTTTTATACCATGCAAACACAACCAGAACCAGAACCATATGCACAACCAGAACCAACCACAACCACATGCACAACCAGAACCAACCACAACCAGAACAAAAAGTCAAAACTGAAACACATACCTTGCAATGCCTGAAACGATTTAACTCTTGCAATGCCTGAAACGAATGACTGAAATCCGAAAACAGAAATGACTGAATGACTGAAATGAAGAACTGAAACGAAGAACATGAATGAATAAATGAAAACGTGAACGAATGAAAACTGAAACGTGAACGTGAAACTGAAATACATACCGCGATGAAAACGTGAACGTGAACGATTCAAACGTGAACGATGAACACTGAAACGTGAACGTGAATGACTTCAATGACTTCAAGTTCTTCTGGAAATGTTAGGGTTCGCTCTGAAAACATTCGCAGGAGGGAAAATGAAAACAACAGAGAATGAAAATAGAAGTATGAAATTTAATTTTAATTAGACCTTAGACAGCGCTTTTGGTAAAAGCGCTTTCTAAGGTATGCCTTAGACAGCGCTTTCCAAAAGCGCTTTCTAAACCCCCCCCTTAGACAGCGCTTTTGGTTTTATTTTTTTTTTAATTTAAAATCTTTAAACAGCGCTTTATCAAAAGCGCTGACTAAGGCATATATTTAAAAGCGCTTTCTACAAGCGCTGTCTAAGGGGGGGTCTTAGACAGCGCTTTTAGAAAGCGCTGTCTAAGACCCCCCCTTAGACAGCGCTTTCATTATTTTTTTGGACCATTTTCCGTGTTTAATTTTAATTTTAACCTTAGACAGCGCTTTCTCTTAAAAGCGCTGTCTAAGATGCGCTGTTAAAAAGCATTTTTGGCATAGTGTAAGTGAGAAAGGGATTGAAGTTGACCCTGATAAAGTCAAAGCCATCCAAGAGATGCCTGCACCGAAGACAGAGAAGGAAGTTCGAGGGTTCTTAGGTCGATTGAACTACATCTCGAGGTTCATATCCCACCTTACAGCAACCTGTGAACCCTTGTTCAAATTGTTGAGAAAAGAACAGACGGTCAAGTGGAATGAAGACTGCCAGAAGGCTTTTGACAAGATCAAAGAATACTTACAAGAACCTTCAATCCTTATGCCTCCAGTTGAAGGAAGACCTCTGATCATGTACTTGACAGTATTAGAAGAGTCAATGGGGTGTGTGCTGGGCCAGCATGACGAGTCTGGTCGAAAAGAGTATGCAATATACTACCTAAGCAAAAAGTTTACCGACTGTGAACAACGTTATTCACTGCTCGAGAAAACTTGTTGTGCTTTAGCGTGGGCTGCTCGCCGACTGAGGCAGTATATGTTGACCCACACTACTTTGTTGATCTCCAAAATGGACCCAGTCAAGTACATTTTCGAGAAGCCAGCTCTTACCGGACGGGTTGCAAGATGGCAAATGATCCTTACAGAATATGACATCCAGTACACTTCTCAGAAAGCCATCAAGGGCAGTGTATTGTCTGAATATCTTGCTGAGCAACCTATTGATGATTACCAGCCTATGAGGTTTGACTTCCCAGATGAAGACATCATGTTCATAAAAGCAAAAGATCACGAAGAGCCTGTTCACACTGAAGGGCCTGACCCGGAAGAAGAATGGACTATGATGTTTGATGGGGCTGTTAATATGAATGGTCGTGGCGTTGGTGCAGTACTCATTACACCTAAAGGAGTTCACATGCCGTTCTCGGCAAAACTCACTTTCAACTGCACTAACAACGAAGCTGAATACGAAGCTTGCATTATGGGTCTTGAGGAGGCCATTGACCTCAGGATCAAGACATTGACCGTATTCGGAGATTCAGCTTTGGTAATCAATCAAACCAACGGCAAATGGTACACACACCAGGATCATCTGATACCTTATAGGGATTATACAAGGAGGTTATTGACTTTCTTTACAACGGTCAAGCTTGAGTATATCCCTCGGGACGAGAATCAGTTTGCAGATGCTCTGGCTACCATTTCGTCCATGATCAAAGTTCAGGCTGCCAACTTTGTACCTCAAATTTCAGTGTCCAGACTTGACAGACCAGCATATGTGTTCGCAGAAGATGTTGTTAAAGATGATAAGCCTTGGTTCCACGACATTAAGCGCTTCTTGGAGGATCAAACATACCCACCTGGGGCATCTTCCAATGATAATAAGACTTTAAGAAGGCTTGCTGGTAGCTTCTTTCTGAACACTGATGGTTCCCTGTACAAGAGAAACTTTGATATGATACTCCTTAGATGTGTTGATAAGACAGAAGCAGACTTGTTGATGCACGAGGTGCACGAAGGATCCTTTGGTACCCATGCTGGAGGACATGCCATGGCTAAGAAGTTGTTAAGATCGGGTTATTACTGGATCACGATGGATGCCGACTGTTGTGCCTACGCCAGAAAATGCCACAAATGCCAGATCTATGCAGATAAGGTGCATGTGCCTCCCAATCCTTTGAACGTGATGTCTTCACCCTGGCCCTTTGCCATGTGGGGCATCGACATGATTGGCAAGATTGAGCCAACTGCTTCGAATGGCCACAGATTCATTCTGGTCGCCATTGACTATTTCACCAAGTGGGTCGAAGCAGCTTCCTATGCAAACGTTACAAGACAAGTGGTAGCCAGATTTCTGAAAAGAGATATCATCTGTCGGTACGGAGTTCCCGAGCGAATCATTACTGATAATGGTTCCAACTTGAACAATAAAATGATGGCTGAACTGTGCCGGGACTTCAAGATCCAACACCACAACTCTTCTCCTTACAGGCCAAAGATGAATGGCGCTGTTGAGGCAGCAAACAAGAATATCAAGAAGATTGTGTAGAAGATGGTAGTCACTTACAAAGACTGGCATGAAATGCTACCGTTTGCCTTGCATGGGTACCGCACGTCAATCAGAACATCCACTGGGGCAACGCCGTATCAACTTGTGTATGGCATGGAGGCAGTCCTACCTGTTGAAGTGGAATTACCCTCCTTGCGAGTACTGATGGATGTTAAGCTGAACGAAGCAGAGTGGGTCCGATCCCGATTCGAACAACTGAGTCTGATCGAAGAGAAGAGGTTGGCTGCAATCTGTCATGGGCAGTTGTATCAAAAGAGAATGAAGAAAGCCTTCGATCAGAAAGTCAGGCACCGAGAGTACCAAGTAGGAGATCTTGTGCTGAAAAGAATCCTCCCTCCTCATACAGACCACAGGGGCAAATGGACTCCAAACTATGAAGGACCATTTGTGGTAAAGAAAGTTTTCTCGGGTGGAGCACTGATGCTCAGCACCATGGATGGCGAAGATTTCCCATCCCCTGTGAATTCAGATGCAGTTAAAAAATACTTCGCATAAAATGACCCGCTGGACATAAAAACAGAATGTAAGTCCAGGCAAAAGCAGGGCATCCCGGCGAGTCAAAAACAGAATAAAAGACTCGGGCAAAAATAAGGGAAAATAAAAAAAAATGTACACCCGCTGAGTTGAAAAGCCGCACTGGACAGCTCAGGCAAAAATGGGTATCCCGATGGATTGAAAACCCGAAAGGGCGATCCATGCAAAATAAGGGAATAAGCGAACAACTGCATTCTGAGTTCGTCTGTATCGTCTACAACTTGGTAAGCTTCGAAAGGATCAAACTTCAATCAGAATCAACATCCTTCAGAAAGCCAGACGAGAAGAACGTTAAAAGTCATACGAGTCATAGCAAAAGAGGAAGCTCCTTGAAGCGTCATCAACACTGCCAGCATTTTGTTTCTCAATTTATAACGATCTCCTCATTTCAGGGGATTTGTTTCTTTGACTGTATCTCGCCAATTCAGGGCATATGAATTAATAAAATCAGATTTTCAGTCATGTCTTGTCTTGTACATTTTCATTTGTTTGCAAAAAAAAAAAATGTCTGATGTCTTAAAGAAAAAACTGATTGCATAGAATACAGATGTTTATCTTCAAAAATAAAAACACGTGCTTGCAGGAAATATACTTACTCTCAGAAGTGCCTAACTCCTATGACGGAATCCAGTAAAGGATACCTCGGGATTACTTGTGCGTTTCTCTGTCTTTTCAGGATTGCAGGAATCCAGAGCACAACTTGGGGCATGTAAGCTTCATCCCAGCAAGCTGGCAAATCAACACTCAATTTTAGCACCCGAAGTGCTCTCTCCCCAGCTGGGTTGCCTCTCATGACTTCCCCCAGCTGAGCTTCCACTTGCTACTGCTCCCGGCCGAGTTGTCATTTCATCCTCAACCAAAATACAAAAGCCAAGGAGCTCTCCCCACAGAGTCTCAGCCTCTATCCAGAAAGAGCAACGCACGAAGGAATCACAACAGAGTGAAGAAAGCTCTTTCAAACCCCAGCTGGGTCTCTCATTTATTGGAATAAATATCTCATCAGATCTACCAGTGATCTCAAACCCCAGCTGGGATGTCCATTTCAGGCAGATCAGCCAAAGATCTTCGTAGCAGCGGGACCCGGACCCCTGGGTTTGGTATCTTTGCATAATCATAGCATTCGCATCATATTCACCCACAAAGCGTAGCATTCCGTCTAATACGGAGCATTACGGCAAAAATCCAACACATAGCATAATCATAAGCCATGTCTTGAACCAACACTTGTGAATAATGACAGTTCATCAACGTACAAAAAAATCCCCACCAGAGTCCCTAGCAAAAGCAGCTGCCTCACAATCCACAAACACCAGTATATACTCATTTTGACACCCGTCCGTGCCACCTTTCCCCAGTAAAGTCGCCTGAACACTCCTTGCAAACAACACCACCCGTATTACAGATACTTCCTGGCACCCATCCGTGTCATACTCCCAGCAGAAAGCCAAAGACATCCTCTTTGCACTCACATGTACTTACATACACAATCCTTTGGCACCCGTCCGTGTCATATCCCCGGCACAGTCACCTACACTTTGTATATCAGATACTTGTTCATATTATACACTTTCTTGACACCCGTCCGTGTCATATCCCCAACACAGTCATCTACACTTTTACAACCCATATGCTTGTTGTTATTATTATACTTTTCTCTCTTGACACTCGTCCGTGTCACCCTCCCCAGCAGATAAACACTCATCTATACAATACTCATGCTCACTACTCGTGTTGCACTCATACAGATACTCGTCCGTATCTTGTATACACCACTCAAATCCCCTCAGATTCGACACTAGTCCTTGTTCTTTGTTAACTCGTTGGTACTCGTCCGTACCATCATCTCAGAACACGCGTCAAGGGTTTGTTTCTACATGATACTCGTCCGTATCATAGTCTTAAGGATGCTCGTCCGCATCTTTAATCCATACACTGTGTCAAAACTTCTGTCTTCTTGAATATAGATACTCGCCTGTGTCTACTATCCCCCCAGAAGACTCCCCTCAGATTCAACACTCGTCCGTGTTCTCTGTTAACCAGTTGATACTCGTCCGTATCATCATCCTTGAACACGCGTCAGTATTTGTTTCTACCTGATACTCGTCCGTATCGTAGTCTTAGGGATGCTCGTCCGCATCTTTAATCTATACACAATACCAAACACTTATACCTTTTGTTTCTTGGATGTAAACACTCGTCCGTGTTTACTTTTCCCCAGTAGATTGCCAACAAAGCATTTCATTTTCTTTTTATCTGACACTCATCCTGTGTCATGATAAACTCGAGAGCAGTCGTACCCTGCTAGGTGGTCGTCCTCCACCTCTTGATGGTCGTCCTCCATCATGCTCATCCGATGGCCGTCCCCATCGTTGATTTTAGCAGCCGTCCCCTGCTAGGTGGTCGTCCTCCACCCTTTGATGATCGTCCTTCATCATTTTATCCAATGGCCGTCCCCATTGTTGATTTTGTTTATCTGACACTCGAGAGCAGCCGTACCCTGCTAGGTGGTCGTCCTCCACCTCTTGATGGTCGTCCTCCATCATGCTCATCCGATGGCCGTCCCCATCGTTGATTTTAGCAGCCGTCCCCTGCTAGGTGGTCGTCCTCCACCCTTTGATGATCGTCCTTCATCATTTTATCCAATGGCCGTCCCCATTGTTGATTTTGTTTATCTGACACTCGTCCTGTGTCATGATAACCTTGAGAGCAGCCGTACCCTGCTAGGTGGTCGTCCTCCACCTCTTGATGGTCGTCCTCCATCATGCTCATCCGATGGCCGTCCCCATCGTTGATTTTAGCAGCCGTCCCCTGCTAGGTGGTCGTCCTCCACCCTTTGATGATCGTCCTTCATCATTTTATCCAATGGCCGTCCCCATTGTTGATTTTGTTTATCTGACACTCGAGAGCAGCCGTACCCTGCTAGGTGGTCGTCCTCCACCTCTTGATGGTCGTCCTCCATCATGCTCATCCGATGGCCGTCCCCATCGTTGATTTTAGCAGCCGTCCCCTGCTAGGTGGTCGTCCTCCACCCTTTGATGATCGTCCTTCATCATTTTATCCAATGGCCGTCCCCATTGTTGATTTTGTTTATCTGACACTCGTCCTGTGTCATGATAACCTTGAGAGCAGCCGTACCCTGCTAGGTGGTCGTCCTCCACCTCTTGATGGTCGTCCTCCATCATGCTCACCCGATGGCCGTCCCCATCGATGATATTTATAGCAGCCGTCCCCTGCTAGGTGGTCGTCCTCCACCTCTTGATGGTCGTCCTCCATCATGCTCATCCGATGGCCGTCCCCATCGTTGACCCTTTATCCGGCATCCGTCCTATGTCGCGATACTTTCGGCAGCCGTATCCTGCCTGGTGGTCGTCCTCCACCTTAGATGACCGTCCCTCATCTTATACCCAACAGAGCAGCCGTCCCCTGCTAGGTGATCGTCCTTCACCTTTGATGACCGTACCTCATCACCTGTTCATTTCATTTATTCTTTAACCCGATGGCCGTCCCCGTCGTGGTCCCTTTTCTTTTAGCCCGATGGTCGTCCCCATCATCGGTTACTTTGCTTTATGAACTTGATGGCCGTCCCCGTCATGTTTCATTAGTCCCCAGAGAATTTTACAACTTTATCTTGATGACCGTCCCCATCATAATTTCTTACTTTTCCTAGCTAGTCGGCCGTCCCCGTCTTGGCTTTACCCTTTTCCCAGCATGTCGGCCGTCCCCGTCATTGCTCTTTACCCAGCAGCCGTCCTCTGCTCGACGGTCGTCCTCCGTCGCCCACACTTTACAATATACTTTATTTTCCTTTTACAATCTATATCCCTTTTCTTCTTCATTCTGTGAGTGCAAATTTTGGACTGTCTTTGGTATTCAACCACAATTTATCTTGTTTGCCTGTTAAGCCGTCGCTTACATCCTGCACAGCTAACTCTTGTTTGAATAGGGGCAGCTGTAAACACCCCAAATTTTCCCTCACCCATTCACACCATGGCTTGTGATCATTTCATATGCATAAACACAATCATATCACCTCATATCTCATTTTTGATTCACTGCATAGATTCAAAGTCATCTGCACCTAGGGTTTGTGGTCTGAGCAATCCAAGGGCTTCTTGAGCCACCCCAAAGGCCACTAATCACTTCAAAGGCGTCCATGTGTGTTCTTATATCATATTACATCCCCCCAAAGTCCAAAATGCCAAAGAATCACAAGAACTGGGATTGGTATGGATGCAGAGCCAGGCTTGACTGCACAGTTGACCTAAAATTAGGGTTTTGGTTTCAGAGGCCATAACCCCAAATTTTTTGGTCATTATTGTTTCTATTGGTCTCTATATGGTATAGGGAGTATGCATATCAATTTTCATGAAGAAATTCCATGGGGAAGTCATCTGATCAAGAGTTGACTTTCTGAACAAGTCAGTGCAAAATCAGGGCATCTGAGGCCCCCAATGACCCAACCAAGGGGTGATCTTCATCATTTTGAGTGTATATGATCTTTATTTGATCATGGAAGAAGGTTGAAGTTCACAAAATTCAAGAATTACAAGTTTTTGCAAAGTTGACTTTTTAGGGCATGGTTGACTTTTAAGGAATATGTCATTTTATGCCACTTTTCAAGCCTTACTTTTTGATCCAAAAATGCTTCAAATGGAAAAACTTTGGTCATGAAAGTTGTAGATTAGATCTTTCCCTTTTCAAAAAGTACAAGAACATGACCTAATTCATCTTGGATCAAAAGTTATGGTGTGTTAAAGTTGGCAAAAATCACTAATTTTCAAGTTATGCACTAAAAGGAAAACTTGCAATTTCATGAACCAATCATTCTTGTGACTTCTAATTGACATCAAACCATTACACAAACATCACATGTGACCTAAAGTTCAGAATGGACCAAGAGTTTCTCATGTTTCATGGCCTTGGTAGCAAGATCTTTCCATATGAACCAAAAGGGAACCAAGTTGCAAAATCATCATAACACTTCCATCCACTTGTTGTCTTGGCTGCTGAACCACTCTAGCCTCTCACTCACACCATGCTGCGCCAGCCCACATGCTTGTACTAGCCTAGAACTTGGCCCATGCTTCTCTTACACAAGAGTGGACTTTTTGCAAAAGTGAACTTACCTATCACAGCAGGCCAAGTCACATCATCTGACCAATTGGAGTTGTTTATACTATCCATTTGCCAGCCATTTCACACAAGGAGCCAGGCTGAAACACACAAGAACAACACATTCACAAAATCACTCCCTCAAGCAAAACTCTTCGAATCTCTCCATACAGCTCACAAACACAAAAACCAGTTTCACTGATCAACTCACCTTGCTTCACTAAGCCAAAACCAGCAAGACTTAGGCCTGAACCAAGCAAGAACATCACTCTTCCATTTTTCACTCTCAAAGCCAGAACTTTCGAACCTCATTCCCCATCTCACAAACACCTGAACAAACTTCATAAACCTTCTCCATTCATCATCCTGGTCATGAAGAACCCTTCACCTTTGCCTGAAACAGCCTGAATCACCAACACCATGTTCACCTGAGCTTGAGCAGAAGCTGTGCAAACTCCTCAACCAGCCAACTTAAACTCTTGCTGAGCATCCAGACATCATCAAGGGACTAAAGGGGTTGGTTTGCATCAAAGGAAGAGGGCAGAAAGTTGCAGGATTGAAAGCTTCGAAACTCAGGTAGCTCAAGAACATTTTTTCCAGAAATCATTTTTTAAGTTCTTAGGTTGTTCTATATGCTTTCCTGATCATGGATATGTCTTTAGTTTTGAAAATGGTGGAGAGTTGAGAGTTTAATCAGTCTCTGAAACTTTTTGCCCTAGATTTTGTTTGCTTCGATTCAGCCATTTCTGGAATGATAAATATGTTTTGATTGGGGGTTTTGATTCGTGAGTGAGTGGGGATCATTCCTGTGTTTTTAAAATTCATTTTAGATGCGTGTGGAGAGAGTTTGGTTTTTGGGATGAACGGAGAAGATGACCGGAACACTGTTCCGGTCATCTGAAAGTGATTAACGGCAGGATTAGGGCATAAGCATTAATTAGCTGATTTTGAATTCTGGCCCTTGGATGTGGCGCCAAGTCAATTCCTGCGCGTGTGACTTTGAATCCAGGCCTTAGGATCTGTTGACTTCTTCAATAATTCATTTAAATTCATTTTATTTTCCTTTTATTTCATTTGTTTTCTACAATTTATTTAAAATAGCAAAATTGTTTTAAAAATTATGAAACTTTTTGTCAAGAGTTTCATTAATTTTTAAAACACAAAAATATTTTTATTTTCATTTTTAGCATTCAAAAAGTATTTTAAAATATTTAAAAGTTTATTTTTAATTGATTAATGGAAATTAATTTATTAAAAATACTTTTAGGTATTTAAAAATCACCAAAAAATTCATGAAATGTTCTAAGACATTTAGAAACATTGTCCAACCTTCAAACTAAATTTATTTTTTGATCTTGATGCATTTTGAGAATTTTCCATTGAATTAAAATCATTTGTATACATTAATTTGATCCAAACTTCCAAAAATCATTTCTGCCTATCCATGAGGAGTTGGACATTGATTCTTTTTGCATTGCATTATGTTTAGCATGTAGTTTGTGAGATTTAATGGCCATGATTTGATCTTTCATTTTCTATTTATTTGATAATTTTCTTGTTTAGGAACCCTAAAACCCTAGAAATCTTAGGAAAACCATAACTTGAAATTGGTTAAGAGTTGAAACTTCTCCTTTGGGCATTGGGTTAGTATAGGATTAGGGGTCCTTTGAGTGGAATTTTCAATTTTTTATCTTAGGGTTTGCTTCTGATTTTGATTTTTGTTTGATGTATTGTTCATAAACCCTAATTTGGGCTTCCATATGCATCCATCTTGCATTCTCTTGCATAACATGACTTGCCATGACATTTCAAGCATCCATTTGATTCATTTGACATCATAAGACATATTGAAAGCATGTTTGATGATTGCATCATGTATTTACCATGTTGTATGTCATGTGCACTTCATAACTTTTCATGTATGTTCATGGTTCATAACTTGCTTCATTTGCATTCATGAACTTGTATGATCATTTCCATGTGCTGCCTCATGTTTGTAGCATCTCATAGCATCATTAGCATCATGTATATGCTTCTGGTTTTGTTTCTCATCATGTCATCTCATCCCATTTTGCATTGCATTGCATTCCATTTCTAACCTTTCAGGTGGTAAGTGACTTTGAGAAGTGAATTTGCCTTCACTTCTCATAACCTTTCTCTTCATCACTCTCTTGCATCCATTGCTGCATTTTTGTTTGTGTTTGAGTTTGAGCTTGCTCATTCTTCTTCTTCCCACTTTCTTTCTTCAAGTGACTTAACTTCTTGAATGAAGCAAGTTGCTTTGCTTCTCCTGATCCTTTCATCTGCTTCCTGGTGGTTCCATTGAAGGCTTCTTCTTGTTAAACCTCACAAACCTTGGGAACAACCAAGCATGACAATGATTAGGGTTTTGATTAGTCTCCCCTCTTAGCTTTACCTTTGTGTCTCTTTTGAGTCTTCTCTTCTCATCTCATAATCAGGGACTAAACCCTAAAGGCTTTAAGGCTTTGTGATTAAGCTTATGCCTGCATCCTTCTATTAGGATGGAGTGCATAACTTTAATCCTAAGTGTTAAACCCTTAATGTGTTTAAATCTCTTAATCAATCCACTTAATAATCATCAAGACATCACACTTGTAACTTGGGCCTTGCATTAGGGTTCTAATTCTTCCTTAATTGGTTAAGAAGGACTAACCCTGGTGTTAATGGACAAGTCCCCCTCAAGTTGTCTTACAAACCCTAAAATTCACTTCTTCATCATATCATTAAATAAAATCCACTTAACCAAAGGCTTGTTTTGTCATGAGTTTAATCCCTAATCATGGATTAAGTTGAGGAGCTTTCCTCAGCTTAAACATTCTCATCTATTATCCTTCTATTAGGATGGTGTAATGAGTCTGTTTAATCCCTGATTATGGCTTAATCTCATTACTTAACACTAAACAAAAACCACAAAAACACCTAAATAATCACAAGTAGGTTAATGATCTTAATCCTATACCAAAGGTGATTAAGTGTGAGAATCTGACTTCACGCTTAAGGTATTCTCATTACCCCTAATCAGAGGGAAGATGTGATGAGTTTACTAACCCATTGGTTTAGACTTAAGCTCATTAACTTATGACAAATCCAAAAGCAATAAAAGACTGAAAACGCAAAAACAAACAATAATCGTCTCCTCCGGGATTCTTTTCTCATCTCATTCACTCACAAACGAGAACTAGCTTCTTCCGTCTAATGCAAGACAGTTTGCACCTGAGCCAGACAGGTCATACACTTGAGCATAGACAAGCAAGCAGTTCACAAGTCAATTCATCTTTCATTCTCTTTGGGTCGAACTACGGTGTTTTGACTTCCTCATTGCACGAGAGGATACGTAGGCATAACTTAACAGTTATCGAACAAAAGTCTCTGTATATTCCCCCTCTTTCTAGCCTTATTCTTTTGCCTCATGATCTTGGGCAACTCATTTTCATTCCTACACTGACACATCATTTATACACTTTACACTTCCTTTACACTGACACCTGTACATCCTTTTCCAGCTCTTTATACACAGATTGCACTGACACTACCCCTTTAAAACACAAATCTTTTAAGCGTGGATCCCGTCGAGTACGGCGGACAATCTGGGTGCTAATAACTTCCCAGGTTGTAACCAACCCCCTTTCTCAGTCTCTCTGGTTCGCAACCGTCTTATCCATGTCTTTTTCTAGGTCTATGCAGCATTGCCTTTCCTCCGGGATAAAAATGCCTAGCTGGCGACTCTATTCATCTTCAGTGAGTTCACGGCTGTGTGTTCTCACTGTCCCTTTCGCCGACCGTTCGCGCTTGTACCGGGATGCAAATCTTTGGGAGCGACACATATTTGCTTTGATGGATATACATTCCTTCTGATGTTTGATTTATTTGAATTCCCAGAAAGAACTTTAGTTCTCCCATCATGCTCATTTCAAATTCTGCCTGCATAGACTTAGCAAACTCCTTTCCCAAGGTACTTTTAGTAGAACCAAAAATTATATCATCTACATAAATCTGGCATATCAGAAGATCATTTTTAAAGTTTTTACTGAAAAGAGTTGTATCCACTTTCCCTCTGATGAAATTATTTTCCAGAAGAAAAGTACTTAGTCTTTCATACCAAGCTCTGGGAGCTTGTTTTAAACCATATAATGATTTTTTGAGTTTGAAAACATGTTCTGGAAATTTTGTATTTTCAAAACCAGGGGGTTGGTGTACATACACTTCTTCATCAATATAACCATTTAAAAATGCACTTTTGACATCCATTTGATATAGAATGATATTATGGTTTATAGCAAATGAGATTAGAAGTCTAATTGATTCTAAACTGGCAACTGGTGCATAGGTTTCTGTATAGTCAATTCCTTCTTGCTGACTATAACCTTGTGCAACCAGTCTTGCTTTGTTTCTGACAACTTCTCCTTGCTCATTTAGCTTGTTTCTGAATACCCATTTGGTGCCAATGATGTTGAATCCTCTGGGCCTGGGAACTAGATCCCACACATCATTTCTGGTGAATTGGTTAAGTTCTTCTTGCATAGCCAGAATCCAATCATTTTCTGAGATAGCTTCTTCTACAGAAGTTGGTTCAATCAGAGAAACAAGTCCCATTAAAGATTCTTCAGAGTTTCTGAATGATGATCTTGTTCTGATTGGTTCATCTTTCTTTCCCAAGATTTTATCTTCTGGATGATTTACCTTGCTTCTGGATAGTTTCTTCTGAGTGGGTTCTTCGGACGTTGTTGGAGAAATTGTATTGTTTTGATCTTTAGGTGATTGATCTTCAGAAGTTCTATTTGTAGAGATTTCTACTTCTATATCTGCAATTAATTCATTCTGCTTTGGTTTTTCAGAACCAAGCTTATCATTAAATCTGAAATAAATAGATTCTATCACAATGCGTGTTTCTGTATTGTATACTCTGTATCCCTTAGAACGTTCAGAGTATCCTAACATATAACACTTTTGTGCCTTAGAGTCAAATTTATTCAGAGTATCAATAGTATTTAAAATAAAACAAATGCATCCAAAAGGATGAAAATATGAAATGTTGGACTTTCTGTTCTTCCACAATTCATAAGGAGTCTTTTCAAGAATAGGTCTTATAGAGATTCTATTCTGAATATAGCATGCTGTATTTACTGCTTCTGCCCAAATATGTTTAGCCATATTCGTCTCATTGATCATGGTTCTGGCCATCTCTTGCAATGTTCTATTCTTACGTTCTACAACCCCATTTTGTTGTGGAGTTCTAGGACAAGAAAAATCATGAGAGATGCCATTTTCATTAAAAAATGATTCTAATTGTTTATTTTCAAATTCTCCACCATGATCACTTCTGACTTTAATGATTTTAGATTCCTTTTCATTTTGAACTTGTTTGCAGAAGTTAGAAAATACAGCAATTGACTCATCCTTGTGTCTAAGAAACTTTACCCATGTCCATCTGCTGAAGTCATCTACGATCACCAATCCATACTTCTTGCAACTGACAGAAGCAGTTTTCACTGGTCCAAACAAGTCAATGTGCAGAAGTTCTAATGGTCTAGAGGAAGATACAACATTTTTAGCTTTAAAACCAGGTTTTGAAAATTTGCCTTTCTGGCATGCTTCACACAGAGCTTCTGAGTTGAACTTCAAATTTGGAAGTCCTCTGACTAGATTGAGTTTGTTAAGTTGAGATAATCTTCTCATATTAACATGTCCCAATCTTCTGTGCCAGACCCATTTCTCAATTTCCACAGACATTATACATTTTACATTTTGAATTTTTAATTCTGAAAGTTTTATTTTATAAATGTTGTTCTTTCTCTTTCCACTAAAGAGGATTGTTCCATCTTTCTGATTAACAGCTTTACAGAACTTTTGATTAAAGATTATGTCATAGCCATTATCACTTAATTGACTTATGGATAATAAGTTATGCATTAATCCTTCTACTAATAGAACATTAGAGATAGAGGGAAGATTTCCATTACCAATAGTTCCAGAGCCAATTATCTTTCCTTTTTGATTGCCTCCAAAACCTACGTGGCCTCCATCTTTTAATTCAAGACTTTGGAACATATGTTTTCTTCCCGTCATGTGTCGTGAGCATCCAGAGTCCAGGTACCATGATTGGTGTTCCAGTTTTGCTGTTAAAGACATCTGCAACATACACAATTTTATCCTTGGGTACCCATATTCTTTTGGGTCCTTGTTTGTTAGTTTTTACAAACTTCTGATTCATTTTAGGTTTCAAATCAGAACTTGTGGAACAAGATGACTCACTAGTGTATATTAGATCATGGTTATGACCATAGGTGAAATGAGAACTTAGAGGAGTATTAGTTTTTATGACAATGTCATCAATCTTTTTATACTTCAGAGTTTATTTAGTTTTCTCATAGCCTATGCCTCTTCTATCATTTCTTCTAACTCCATAGATCATATATGCAATTTTGCTTATATCTATGCTTTTAGCTAGGAATTTTTTAAAACCATAATCATATTGTTTTATGATATTATCAGAATTGATTAGATCTTCTAATTCAGATTCCTTCTGAGCTTTAAGTTTTTCAAAAGAATTTTTACATTCAAATATGTTTTCTTTCAGCTCAGAGTTTTCAGTTTTTAGTTTTCTAACTTCTTCTAATTCAGATACCAGACTTTGTTTCATGTCTTTGTATTTGAATTGAAGCTTCTGATATTTTTCAAGAATTTCTGAGAGGCTAGCTTCTAATTGAGATCTAGAAAACTTAGAAAATACCTCTTCTGAATCTGATTCTGATTCTGATTCTGATGGGTGATCATCTTCTGGTATGTTTGCCATTAATGCAATATTAGCTTGTTCATCTTCAGAATCTGACTCTGCTTCAGATGATTCAGAATCATCCCATGTTGCCATAAGACTCTTTTTCTTTTCTCTGCTGAATTTGTTTCTGGGTTTCTCTTTCTGAAGTTTTGGACATTCACTTTTGTAGTGTCCTGGTTCTTTGCATTCGTAGCACACAACTTCTTTACTTCTGGATTTCTTGTGACCAGATGTTGATTCAGAATAATTGTTTGTTCTTCTGGTATTTTTGAACTTCTTTTGACGATGCTTCCAGAGTTGTTGAACTCTTCTGGATAGGAGAGATAATTTATCTTCTTCTAATGAGCATCCAGAACTTTCTTCTTCTTCTGCCTGTAAAGCTTTAGAAACAGATTTATTAGATTTAAGAGCTACAGACTTACCTTTCTTCTGGGGTTCATCTTCTTCTAGTTCAATCTCATGACTTCTCAAGGAGCTGATCAGTTCTTCTAAGGAAAATTCATTCAGATTTTTTGATAGCTTTAGAGCTGTGACCATGGGCCTCCAAGCTTTTGGTAAACTTCTGATGATTTTCTTCACATGATCTGCTGTTGAGTAGCCTTTGTCCAGAAATTTTAGTCTAGCTACCAGGATTTGGAACCTTGAGAACATTTTTTCAATTGTCTCATCTTCTTCCATCTTGAAAGCTTCATACTTCTGGATGAGGGCTAGAGCTTTAGTCTCCTTGACTTGAGTGTTGCCTTCATGTGTCATCCTCAGAGAATCAAACATGTGTTTAGTTGAGTCCCTGTTTGTGATCTTCTCATATTCTGTATATGAGATGGCACTTAGAAGTATGGTTCTAGCTTTGTGATGATTTCTGAATTCCTTCTTCTGCTGAGCTGTCATATTTTTTCTTTCAATCTTCTAACCATCTGCTCCAACAGGATGAATGTATCCATCAGTCACCATGTCCCAGAGATCTCCATCTAGAGCTATAAAGAAACTCTCCAGAACATCCTTCCAGTAGTCAAAATTGTCACCATTGAACACTGGAGGTTTAGCGTTGATCTTGTCATTCTGGTAGTCATTGTTGTTAATTCCAGCATCTGCCATGTGATTAACTTCTGGATCTTTTACTGACACGGTTAAGTGTTTTTCTCAGAACCTAGCGCTCTGATACCAATTGAAGGTGCGCAAAACACAAGTAAGGGGGGTTGGAATTGGGTTTTCTTTAACAACTAAAAATAACTTCTAATGACACGTTAATTTATCCTGGTTCGTTTGAACTCAAACTACGTCCAGTCCACCCGCCAAGGTGATTTTGCCTCTACTGAGGTCTTAATCCACTATTCAATTATTGAATACACACAAAGACCTATAGTCAATGTCCTCTTGAGTCTTCTGACTAACCTTAGTCACTCAAGGAATAAAATAACTATTACAATGATAATAAAGAAGTAACTAAAAATGCTTCTTGACAAGCAAGGATCACTAAGTGAAAGTTACAATATATTAGCACAAGTTGATTCAGTCTTTTTGCGTGAGTGTGTTGTCGTGTTCACATCAATTCTTCAAATGAAATCCTTTATATATAGTTCTTGAAGAAAAGTAGCCGTTGGAGACATCTTGAGCTTAATTTACGATATAAGTTAATGCCATAACTTCCTTCCATAATCAGAGATACTTGTCTTGACCATTAATTAAATATTCTTTAATTAATGTCTTAATAATGAATATCAACATCTTCTAAGCGGAAATCAGAGATAATAAATGTTTGATGCGCAGCCAATAAACATGTCATTAAATGATGGATTCTTCATTAAGAGTATCTTCTATATGTGGCTCAATGAATCTTCTATTCAAGTACGTCTCCCTTAATTGAATTGATCTTCTACACAAGAGTAAAGATATTTATTAGAACTTCTATTTTATAACAATCTTTGTTATCATCAAAACACTTGGAGGTTCAGAACCATAATTGTTCTAACAATCTCCCCCTTTTTGATGATGACAAAACATTTAGATAATGAGAATGGAGTTTAATAAAATTAAATGAACTCCCTTTGATTTAAAATATTTCTTCAGATGTTCCATGATCCTTAGCTCCCCCTGAGTTGATTACTTGACCTGTTTCTTTTCTATGATTACAACTCAAATAGTTTTATTAGAATATTATATGTAAGAAGCAAATTACGGTAAACTGCTATGGATCAGAATCTTCTACGTTTCTCCCCCTTTTTGTCATAATCAAAAAGAGACAATGCAAAAAAAAATGTAGAAGCAAAATGTTACCATTAATTAAATAAAAACTTGTAAAGTCAAATCCAGTAGAACTTAAAAAAGTTATGAAGAAACAAAAGATAAAACAGAAACAACTAAAGCAGAAGATAAGCATAAAATTAGGAGTTCATCTTAGTAACTAAGGTCTCCAACAAAGATTTAATCTCAGATGATGATTCCACTTGCTTGCCAAGCAAGGTCTTCAATTCAGCAGTGGTTTCATCTTGCTTATCTAGACGTTGCTTCACCATCTGATTCTCCTTCTTCAGCTCTTCCAATGTTTGCAGAACAAAATTTGTAGTCAGAGGTTCTTCAACTTCTGGGGCAGCTTGAGTCTCAGGTTCATCAACATGATCTTCTTCAGAAGGTACCAAAACCATTTGAAGTTCAGAGAGTTCTCCAGATTTTCTGACTCTTTCCAAGGCTTATTGTCCAGCAGTAGGGGTTTAGACTGTTCAACATTAGAAACAACTGCTTGAAGATACTCACAGAAGTTCTGGGGAGCAATATCATAGCAGATGTCCTTTAGTCTTTTTGACTCAGTGTTAAACCACTTTCTGAAGGTAGCCCACAGAAAATCAGAAGCAGCTGGATCTGTAAGCTCTGAGCACGCAGACTTCAGATCCTCTAACTTCAATTTCAAGACTGTTTCAAAAGCAATTAATAAAGCAGAAATGTCTGTTCTAGAGGGTTTTGGTTTGGGTATAGGTATGGCTGTTTTGTTGGAGACTGAGGACAGTTTTTGTAAAGCTTCAAAATCAACAGATGTTCTGAGTGGGTTATCATGTTCAGTTTCTTCTGGAGGAGTGTCAGGTATGTTTATAAAAGCAGGAGAGTTTGGAGGTGTAGATTCATAAGAGGATAGTGAACTTTCTCTTATAGGGGATAGTCTAGGAGCATTTTCAGAAGATGGAATTTGAACAGATTCTGAGGATTGAAAGTTGTCAATAGAAGAGAGGGCATGTTGCAGGGCAGTTTATGTTTCAGTTGTGGGAGAGCGATCAATGTCAGACAGAGGAGTAGTATCTATTGGTATGTCAAAATCAGAAATTGTTTGTGGTTGATTTGGTTCAGCTTCTGGTGGATAAAGTGATGAGAGGATGGATGCGACAGCAGCAGATGCAGGTATTTCAGTTTGAATAGGATTAAAAGATTGAGGTGGTTCAGAAGAAGGGATTGGTGCAGAAGGAGTATCAACAGAAGGTAATGGGTCAGAAGGTAATGGGCTAGAAGGTTTTTCAGACACTTCTACATTAACTACTTCTACTACAGAAATGAGTTCAGAGTTAGAGGCAGAAGTTTTACCTGATCTTCTGGATGATTTTAGAATTTTTTGAGATGATCCTCCAACAGCCTTTCTTTTCTTGAATCTTGCAGAGGCAGCATCTGGAGCTTTCTGTTTAAGTTCAGTTGGCTTGAACTGGGGGTCCACACCATGTTGCTTGCAAATATCCAGGTAATTTACCACAACTTCTGGAGGAGTGTCAGAAGAGAAGAGAGGGAAGTTCTCCAATGGAATCCTCCTGGTGGTGATCACTTCTCTAGAAGGAAGGATAGGTTCTTGCTGAATAGAAGTAATAAACTTCATCTTCTTCAAATTCTTTGCATTCAGAGGTTTTCCAACATCTGTTTCAAGAAGTTGAGTTTGCTTTAATTCTGCCAGAAAGTCTACCAGCTTGTTTTGACAGAGGATGTCAGAAATGACACTTCCTAGAGGAATCCAATCCCTCTTGGTTTTCTCTCCATCTCTAGTCATCACTCTTGGAGACTAGACACTTAGGATCATTAACGGACACATTATTCAAGTCAAGCATGTATACATTATTAACCCTCAATCCCTTAAACACATCTTTATTTTTATCATCATGTTCAATTATGCAACCTTCCTTTGAAAAGGAGACTTTATATCCCTTGTCACATAATTGACTAATGTTAATAAGATTGTGCTTAAGGCCTTCAACTAAAAGGACATTGGAGATAGATGTAGAATAGGGATTACCTACACTACCTTTTCTGAGTATTGCACCCTTGTTATTATCTCCATAAGTAACAAATCTCTTCTTCTTATCCAAAAAGTCATAGAATAAGGAAATGTCACCCTTCATATGTCCTGAGCAACCATTATCGAGAAACCATATTCTCTCTGTAGCCTCAAGACACTCCACCTAAAAATTTAAACAAGAGAGAGAGGTACCCAATTTTCATTGGCTCTTTATGTGTGAGTGAAACTTTGGTTGCATTTGGGCAACCATTGGAAAATGCCTTTAGGAACTAAAAATCTCCTAAATCGATATTTGGCAATAGTATGTCCCCTCTTGCAACAATAGAGGCAAGTTAAGTTTGGTTTAATGTCCCATTTGCTAATTTGATCCTTCACCACATAGGTGTATTTTTGATATGGATTATTCATAGTATTTCTAAAATTAGAACGATCAATAGCAAATGTCATTTTTTGTTGTGATACTTTATCTAGTTTGGTTTGAAGAGTTTTGACCTCTTTTTGCCAAATACAATAAGTTTCAAAATTATTGAAATTAAACCATTCTTTCTTGTCTTCCTTAATTAGCTCCACCATGGAATGATTAAGAGCTTCCAATTCTTCTTGAGAGTCGAAAACCTTTTTCTCCAAATGTGTAAAAATTTACTTATTGGAGGCTAAGCATTTAAAAGCTTCTTTAGCTTCATGGTGGAGAACTTTAAAAGTACTAAGTAAATCGGAATAAGACAAATTTGTAAAGTTATCATATTTAACATGTCTTACTTGCCTTTTGCATTTTTTATGATCCATAAGACAAAGGTTCACTTTCTCTTCTTCATCACTTGATTTGCCATTGCTCGAGACTTCACTATTACTTTCCCATGCGATATAAGCTCTCCTTGCCTTGCTACCCTTCATTTGATATTTATCTATACCTTTTTCTTTCTTCAACATATTACATTCTGGTTTATAATGACCGGACTTTCTGCAATTGTAGCATGATCCTTTTGACTTAGTACTCTTGCTTTGATCTTACTTGGAGGGATTTGCTTGCCTTCTATAATTGACGAGACGTTATCCGAATGAGAAATTTCATTCTTCCTAAGGTACCTATTTTATCTTCTTACAAACAACCCTATATCCTCATTTGATTCACCATCTTCGTCATTAGACTCACTCTCACACTAATCGTTGGTGGATGATTTAGAAGTAGAGGCCTTCAATGCGATATTCTTCTCGTTGTCTTTGGATTTCTCATTCTTTTCTTTCTTTTCACTTTCTTCATGCTCATTTAGATTCAATAGCTCTTGCTCGTGTTCTTGAAGCTTTCCTATTAGTTTGGTTAAATCCAAGGTTCTTACATCATTGGCTTCCTTGATCGCCATGAATTTTGGTAACCATTCCCTAGTAAGACATCTTAGAATTTTGTTAGTAGCCACATTGTTGGGAGTGGTTTTATCAAGAGAATTTAAGATATTTAACAAATGAGAAAATATATTTCCCAAATCACCAATAGTTTCCCCTTGGTTCATGTGAAAGCTATCAAATTCTTGTTGCAATGTATTGATTCTAGCTAGTTTCACGTCATCAGTTCCCTCATGGGCAATCTGTAACGCTTCCCACATGGCTTTAGTTGTGGCATGATGTGAGACTCTAAAATATTCATAAGCTGCCAAAGAGGCAATAATCATATTTCTAGCCTTCCAATCATAACTATAGTTCTTTTCATATTTTTTATCCCATTGTGCTTCGGTTTTAGGTACTTCAATGTTATTCATGTTGGTCATAGTTATTTGTATAGGACCATCATGAATAACCTTCCGTATCTTTCTATCAACAGATTTTATATGAATGCGCATACAATCCTTCCAGTGACTATAGTTTTCTCTAGTGAAAATGGACGCTCTATTATATGCCCCCGTTGGATCGTTATCCATTTTCTAAGTTATATGTGAAGCACTAGATGAACCGGTGCTCGTGATACCACGTGTTAGGTGATGGCGCGGATCTAGAAGGGGGGTTGAATAGATCCCTTTTAAAATATTTTCACCTTTCAAAAATTAATTGAAAAATGATTGGCGGAAATTCCCCGGAACAATTCACGTCTAAATTATTTTAAGTCACTGGTGATCGGATATGCGTTATCAAACCAAATGGAATAATGAAGATGAATTAACTAATCAATAACAAGAAAATTAATCACTTAAATTTGATACAATTGATTAACCTACTACCAACAATGTATAGAGAAAATAAATAGGCACAACAAACAAGAAATAATGTGTTTTGAATTTTATCCAACACTTGGTGTGCACACCACAGTTAGTGTGTTTTGCCAAATAATGTAGTGCATAATTTTTCTGAAGTTTCTATGTAGTTTTGATAGAAACAATTTTACAAACACTTGGTGTGCACTAAACTATGCAAAACATAATTTTCAAAACAACATTATTTCAACTTGTGCGGAAAATTTACTGAAAGAAAAATGCAAAGGACACACGAAATTGTTTAGGAAGTTCCCCCACCGTCCTTGCTAAGGGTACCTCTGCCCCCAATTTAAAAATTGAATTGGGACTTTTTATTAAAAATGCAATGTTTATACAAAGAGAAAATAGGAACGACAAATCAATCCTAATTATTGTTGTAGCTATGTTTCTCTTTGCCACTTGATTCAAGTTGAATCAAGTTCTTCACGCGTGTCGAACAAACCTCAGATAAATTGCTCCCTTCTTGCAAGAATTCACGATTCTCCAAACTTTAAGCACGTCCGCTTTGATTCGATACTTGTGAACCCACACCGTTCTTTGAAAACCTCTGATTACCGTGATATGGTTGAACAATCACCTTGATCTTCAAACCTCTTCACTCGGCTGAATCTACGAATGAATGATGTGTGCAAAACCCCCCAAATCACAATGATCTTGGAGGACAAACCCTCAAGGTTTATTCAAGAAAAAGCCACAAATCTCTCAACCCAAACTAAAATTTCAATTCCATCATTTGAACATTATCACCTTGAATCTTGCACTTGATCAACAAAAATGATTGTGTGTAGTTGTTGATGAATGCTAGAGAATGAGAAGATGATGAGAGCACTTGTGTATACCTTTTACTTTTCTTGTTTTTTTAAATGACAAAATAAAACCTCCAGCTATTTATACTAGTTAAAAAAATTAAGGAAAACATAAAATTAAGTAAGAGAGAGAAAAATAGGAGAGAGGTGTTTATTTCAAGGATTGCGTCGACCTAACGGAAGGTTTGCGTCGACCTGTTGAAAAGTTGAGTCAACCTGAAATATGCCCTTAGTCAGCCTGTTGGGACCCGTGAGTTACAAAGATTTATGGCCTTTATTTGAGTCGACCTAAATCAACAAATGAGTCGACTCAAATTTTCTTAACTGAATGAGTCGACGCATTTTCTTTGAATCAACATAAATTCACTTCTTTGATGTTTTCACATGCCAGCATCTTGTGATCCAATATGCCTTCCTGAAACACACTAATTTTGACATCTTTGATGTTTTCACATGCCAGCATCTTGTGATTCAATATAACCATTTAAAAATGCACTTTTGACATCCATTTGATATAGAATGATATTATGGTTTATAGCAAATGAGATTAGAAGTCTAATTGATTCTAAACTGGCAACTGGTGCATAGGTTTCTGTATAGTCAATTCCTTCTTGCTGACTATAACCTTGTGCAACCGGTCTTGCTTTGTTTCTGACAACTTCTCCTTGCTCATTTAGCTTGTTTCTGAATACCCATTTGGTGCCAATGATGTTGAATCCTCTGGGCCTGGGAACTAGATCCCACACATCATTTCTGGTGAATTGGTTAAGTTCTTCTTGCATAGCCAGAATCCAATCATTTTCTGAGATAGCTTCTTCTACAGAAGTTGGTTCAATCAGAGAAACAAGTCCCATTAAAGATTCTTCAGAGTTTCTGAATGATGATCTTGTTCTGATTGGTTCATCTTTCTTTCCCAAGATTTTATCTTCTGGATGATTTACCTTGCTTCTGGATAGTTTCTTCTGAGTGGGTTCTTCGGACGTTGTTGGAGAAATTGTATTGTTTTGATCTTTAGGTGATTGATCTTCAGAAGTTCTATTTGTAGAGATTTCTACTTCTATATCTGCAATTAATTCATTCTGCTTTGGTTTTTCAGAACCAAGCTTATCATTAAATCTGACATAAATAGATTCTATCACAATGCGTGTTTCTGTATTGTATACTCTGTATCCCTTAGAACGTTCAGAGTATCCTAACATATAACACTTTTGTGCCTTAGAGTCAAATTTATTCAGAGTATCAATAGTATTTAAAATAAAACAAATGCATCCAAAAGGATGAAAATATGAAATGTTGGGCTTTCTGTTCTTCCACAATTCATAAGGAGTCTTTTCAAGAATAGGTCTTATAGAGATTCTATTCTGAATATAGCATGCTGTATTTACTGCTTCTGCCCAAATATGTTTAGCCATATTCGTCTCATTGATCATGGTTCTGGCCATCTCTTGCAATGTTCTATTCTTACGTTCTACAACCCCATTTTGTTGTGGAGTTCTAGGACAAGAAAAATCATGAGAGATGCCATTTTCATTAAAAAATGATTCTAATTGTTTATTTTCAAATTCTCCACCATGATCACTTCTGACTTTAATGATTTTAGATTCCTTTTCATTTTGAACTTGTTTGCAGAAGTTAGAAAATACAGCAATTAACTCATCCTTGTGTCTAAGAAACTTTACCCATGTCCATCTGCTGAAGTCATCTACGATCACCAATCCATACTTCTTGCCACTGACAGAAGCAGTTTTCACTGGTCCAAACAAGTCAATGTGCAGAAGTTCTAATGGTCTAGAGGAAGATACAACATTTTTAGCTTTAAAACCAGGTTTTGAAAATTTGCCTTTCTGGCATGCTTCACACAGAGCTTCTGAGTTGAACTTCAAATTTGGAAGTCCTCTGACTAGATTGAGTTTGTTAAGTTGAGATAATCTTCTCATATTAACATGTCCCAATCTTCTGTGCCAGACCCATTTCTCAATTTCCACAGACATTATACATTTTACATTTTGAATTTTTAATTCTGAAAGTTTTATTTTATAAATGTTGTTCTTTCTCTTTCCACTAAAGAGGATTGTTCCATCTTTCTGATTAACAGCTTTACAGAACTTTTGATTAAAGATTATGTCATAGCCATTATCACTTAATTGACTTATGGATAATAAGTTATGCATTAATCCTTCTACTAATAGAACATTAGAGATAGAGGGAAGATTTCCATTACCAATAGTTCCAGAGCCAATTATCTTTCCTTTTTGATTGCCTCCAAAACCTACGTGGCCTCCATCTTTTAATTCAAGACTTTGGAACATATGTTTTCTTCCCGTCATGTGTCGTGAGCATCCAGAGTCCAGGTACCATGATTGGTGTTTCAGTTTTGCTGTTAAAGACATCTGCAACATACACAATTTTATCCTTGGGTACCCATATTCTTTTGGGTCCTTGTTTGTTAGTTTTTACAAACTTCTGATTCATTTTAGGTTTCAAATCAGAACTTGTGGAACAAGATGACTCACTAGTGTATATTAGATCATGGTTATGACCATAGGTGAAATGAGAACTTAGAGGAGTATTAGTTTTTATGACAATGTCATCAATCTTTTTATACTTCAGAGTTTATTTAGTTTTCTCATAGCCTATGCCTCTTCTATCATTTCTTCTAACTCCATAGATCATATATGCAATTTTGCTTATATCTATGCTTTTAGCTAGGAATTTTTTAAAACCATAATCATATTGTTTTATGATATTATCAGAATTGATTAGATCTTCTAATTCAGATTCCTTCTGAGCTTTAAGTTTTTCAAAAGAATTTTTACATTCAAATATGTTTTCTTTCAGCTCAGAGTTTTCAGTTTTTAGTTTTCTAACTTCTTCTAATTCAGATACCAGACTTTGTTTCATGTCTTTGTATTTGAATTGAAGCTTCTGATATTTTTCAAGAATTTCTGAGAGGCTAGCTTCTAATTGAGATCTAGAAAACTTAGAAAATACCTCTTCTGAATCTGATTCTGATTCTGATTCTGATGGGTGATCATCTTCTGGTATGTTTGCCATTAATGCAATATTAGCTTGTTCATCTTCAGAATCTGACTCTGTTTCAGATGATTCAGAATCATCCCATGTTGCCATAAGACTCTTTTTCTTTTCTCTGCTGAATTTGTTTCTGGGTTTCTCTTTCTGAAGTTTTGGACATTCACTTTTGTAGTGTCCTGGTTCTTTGCATTCGTAGCACACAACTTCTTTACTTCTGGATTTCTTGTGACCAGATGTTGATTCAGAATAATTGTTTGTTCTTCTGGTATTTTTGAACTTCTTTTGACGATGCTTCCAGAGTTGTTGAACTCTTCTGGATAGGAGAGATAATTTATCTTCTTCTAATGAGCATCCAGAACTTTCTTCTTCTTCTGCCTGTAAAGCTTTAGAAACAGATTTATTAGATTTAAGAGCTACAGACTTACCTTTCTTCTGGGGTTCATCTTCTTCTAGTTCAATCTCATGACTTCTCAAGGAGCTGATCAGTTCTTCTAAGGAAAATTCATTCAGATTTTTTGATAGCTTTAGAGCTGTGACCATGGGCCTCCAAGCTTTTGGTAAACTTCTGATGATTTTCTTCACATGATCTGCTGTTGAGTAGCCTTTGTCCAGAAATTTTAGTCTAGCTACCAGGATTTGGAACCTTGAGAACATTTTTTCAATTGTCTCATCTTCTTCCATCTTGAAAGCTTCATACTTCTGGATGAGGGCTAGAGCTTTAGTCTCCTTGACTTGAGTGTTGCCTTCATGTGTCATCCTCAGAGAATCAAACATGTGTTTAGTTGAGTCCCTGTTTGTGATCTTCTCATATTCTGTATATGAGATGGCACTTAGAAGTATGGTTCTAGCTTTGTGATGATTTCTGAATTCCTTCTTCTGCTGAGCTGTCATATTTTTTCTTTCAATCTTCTAACCATCTGCTCCAACAGGATGAATGTATCCATCAGTCACCATGTCCCAGAGATCTCCATCTAGAGCTATAAAGAAACTCTCCAGAACATCCTTCCAGTAGTCAAAATTGTCACCATTGAACACTGGAGGTTTAGCGTTGATCTTGTCATTCTGGTAGTCATTGTTGTTAATTCCAGCATCTGCCATGTGATTAACTTCTGGATCTTTTACTGACACGGTTAAGTGTTTTTCTCAGAACCTAGCGCTCTGATACCAATTGAAGGTGCGCAAAACACAAGTAAGGGGGGTTGGAATTGGGTTTTCTTTAACAACTAAAAATAACTTCTAATGACACGTTAATTTATCCTGGTTCGTTTGAACTCAAACTACGTCCAGTCCACCCGCCAAGGTGATTTTGCCTCTACTGAGGTCTTAATCCACTATTCAATTATTGAATACACACAAAGACCTATAGTCAATGTCCTCTTGAGTCTTCTGACTAACCTTAGTCACTCAAGGAATAAAATAACTATTACAATGATAATAAAGAAGTAACTAAAAATGCTTCTTGACAAGCAAGGATCACTAAGTGAAAGTTACAATATATTAGCACAAGTTGATTCAGTCTTTTTGCGTGAGTGTGTTGTCGTGTTCACATCAATTCTTCAAATGAAATCCTTTATATATAGTTCTTGAAGAAAAGTAGCCGTTGGAGACATCTTGAGCTTAATTTACGATATAAGTTAATGTCATAACTTCCTTCCATAATCAGAGATACTTGTCTTGACCATTAATTAAATATTCTTTAATTAATGTCTTAATTATGAATATCAACATCTTCTAAGCGGAAATCAGAGATAATAAATGTTTGATGCGCAGCCAATAAACATGTCATTAAATGATGGATTCTTCATTAAGAGTATCTTCTATATGTGGCTCAATGAATCTTCTATTCAAGTACGTCTCCCTTAATTGAATTGATCTTCTACACAAGAGTAAAGATATTTATTAGAACTTCTATTTTATAACAATCTTTGTTATCATCAAAACACTTGGAGGTTCAGAACCATAATTGTTCTAACAATCTCCCCCTTTTTGATGATGACAAAACATTTAGATAATGAGAATGGAGTTTAATAAAATTAAATGAACTCCCTTTGATTTAAAATATTTCTTCAGATGTTCCATGATCCTTAGCTCCCCCTGAGTTGATTACTTGACCTGTTTCTTTTCTATGATTACAACTCAAATAGTTTTATTAGAATATTATATGTAAGAAGCAAATTACGGTAAACTGCTATGGATCAGAATCTTCTACGTTTCTCCCCCTTTTTGTCATAATCAAAAAGAGACAATGCAAAAAAAAATGTAGAAGCAAAATGTTACCATTAATTAAATAAAAACTTGTAAAGTCAAATCCAGTAGAACTTAAAAAAGTTATGAAGAAACAGAAGATAAAACAGAAACAACTAAAGCAGAAGATAAGCATAAAATTAGGAGTTCATCTTAGTAACTAAGGTCTCCAACAAAGATTTAATCTCAGATGATGATTCCACTTGCTTGCCAAGCAAGGTCTTCAATTCAGCAGTGGTTTCATCTTGCTTATCTAGACGTTGCTTCACCATCTGATTCTCCTTCTTCAGCTCTTCCAATGTTTGCAGAACAAAATTTGTAGTCAGAGGTTCTTCAACTTCTGGGGCAGCTTGAGTCTCAGGTTCATCAACATGATCTTCTTCAGAAGGTACCAAAACCATTTGAAGTTCAGAGAGTTCTCCAGATTTTCTGACTCTTTCCAAGGCTTATTGTCCAGCAGTAGGGGTTTAGACTGTTCAACATTAGAAACAACTGCTTGAAGATACTCACAGAAGTTCTGGGGAGCAATATCATAGCAGATGTCCTTTAGTCTTTTTGACTCAGTGTTAAACCACTTTCTGAAGGTAGCCCACAGAAAATCAGAAGCAGCTGGATCTGTAAGCTCTGAGCACGCAGACTTCAGATCCTCTAACTTCAATTTCAAGACTGTTTCAAAAGCAATTAATAAAGCAGAAATGTCTGTTCTAGAGGGTTTTGGTTTGGGTATAGGTATGGCTGTTTTGTTGGAGACTGAGGACAGTTTTTGTAAAGCTTCAAAATCAACAGATGTTCTGAGTGGGTTATCATGTTCAGTTTCTTCTGGAGGAGTGTCAGGTATGTTTATAAAAGCAGGAGAGTTTGGAGGTGTAGATTCATAAGAGGATAGTGAACTTTCTCTTATAGGGGATAGTCTAGGAGCATTTTCAGAAGATGGAATTTGAACAGATTCTGAGGATTGAAAGTTGTCAATAGAAGAGAGGGCATGTTGCAGGGCAGTTTATGTTTCAGTTGTGGGAGAGCGATCAATGTCAGACAGAGGAGTAGTATCTATTGGTATGTCAAAATCAGAAATTGTTTGTGGTTGATTTGGTTCAGCTTCTGGTGGATAAAGTGATGAGAGGATGGATGCGACAGCAGCAGATGCAGGTATTTCAGTTTGAATAGGATTAAAAGATTGAGGTGGTTCAGAAGAAGGGATTGGTGCAGAAGGAGTATCAACAGAAGGTAATGGGTCAGAAGGTAATGGGCTAGAAGGTTTTTCAGACACTTCTACATTAACTACTTCT
The DNA here is from genome assembly GCA_963966055.1 of Lathyrus aphaca. Taxonomy (NCBI): domain Eukaryota; kingdom Viridiplantae; phylum Streptophyta; class Magnoliopsida; order Fabales; family Fabaceae; genus Lathyrus; species Lathyrus aphaca. The sequence continues at coordinate 354,585,491 of OZ014521.1, read as the reverse complement.
ACTACAGAAATGAGTTCAGAGTTAGAGGCAGAAGTTTTACCTGATCTTCTGGATGATTTTAGAATTTTTTGAGATGATCCTCCAACAGCCTTTCTTTTCTTGAATCTTGCAGAGGCAGCATCTGGAGCTTTCTGTTTAAGTTCAGTTGGCTTGAACTGGGGGTCCACACCATGTTGCTTGCAAATATCCAGGTAATTTACCACAACTTCTGGAGGAGTGTCATAAGAGAAGAGAGGGAAGTTCTCCAATGGAATCCTCCTGGTGGTGATCACTTCTCTAGAAGGAAGGACAGGTTCTTGCTGAATAGAAGTAATAAACTTCATCTTCTTCAAATTCTTTGCATTCAGAGGTTTTCCAACATCTGTTTCAAGAAGTTGAGTTTGCTTTAATTCTGCCAGAAAGTCTACCAGCTTGTTTTGACAGAGGATGTCAGAAATGACACTTCCTAGAGGAATCCAATCCCTCTTGGTTTTCTCTCCATCTCTAGTCATCACTCTTGGAGACTAGACACTTAGGATCATTAACGGACACATTATTCAAGTCAAGCATGTATACATTATTAACCCTCAATCCCTTAAACACATCTTTATTTTTATCATCATGTTCAATTATGCAACCTTCCTTTGAAAAGGAGACTTTATATCCCTTGTCACATAATTGACTAATGTTAATAAGATTGTGCTTAAGGCCTTCAACTAAAAGGACATTGGAGATAGATGTAGAATAGGGATTACCTACACTACCTTTTCTGAGTATTGCACCCTTGTTATTATCTCCATAAGTAACAAATCTCTTCTTCTTATCCAAAAAGTCATAGAATAAGGAAATGTCACCCTTCATATGTCCTGAGCAACCATTATCGAGAAACCATATTCTCTCTGTAGCCTCAAGACACTCCACCTAAAAATTTAAACAAGAGAGAGAGGTACCCAATTTTCATTGGCTCTTTATGTGTGAGTGAAACTTTGGTTGCATTTGGGCAACCATTGGAAAATGCCTTTAGGAACTAAAAATCTCCTAAATCGATATTTGGCAATAGTATGTCCCCTCTTGCAACAATAGAGGCAAGTTAAGTTTGGTTTAATGTCCCATTTGCTAATTTGATCCTTCACCACATAGGTGTATTTTTGATATGGATTATTCATAGTATTTCTAAAATTAGAACGATCAATAGCAAATGTCATTTTTTGTTGTGATACTTTATCTAGTTTGGTTTGAAGAGTTTTGACCTCTTTTTGCCAAATACAATAAGTTTCAAAATTATTGAAATTAAACCATTCTTTCTTGTCTTCCTTAATTAGCTCCACCATGGAATGATTAAGAGCTTCCAATTCTTCTTGAGAGTCGAAAACCTTTTTCTCCAAATGTGTAAAAATTTACTTATTGGAGGCTAAGCATTTAAAAGCTTCTTTAGCTTCATGGTGGAGAACTTTAAAAGTACTAAGTAAATCGGAATAAGACAAATTTGTAAAGTTATCATATTTAGCATGTCTTACTTGCCTTTTGCATTTTTTATGATCCATAAGACAAAGGTTCACTTTCTCTTCTTCATCACTTGATTTGCCATTGCTCGAGACTTCACTATTACTTTCCCATGCGATATAAGCTCTCCTTGCCTTGCTACCCTTCATTTGATATTTATCTATACCTTTTTCTTTCTTCAACATATTACATTCTGGTTTATAATGACCGGACTTTCTGCAATTGTAGCATGATCCTTTTGACTTAGTACTCTTGCTTTGATCTTACTTGGAGGGATTTGCTTGCCTTCTATAATTGACGAGACGTTATCCGAATGAGAAATTTCATTCTTCCTAAGGTACCTATTTTATCTTCTTACAAACAACCCTATATCCTCATTTGATTCACCATCTTCGTCATTAGACTCACTCTCACACTAATCGTTGGTGGATGATTTAGAAGTAGAGGCCTTCAATGCGATATTCTTCTCGTTGTCTTTGGATTTCTCATTCTTTTCTTTCTTTTCACTTTCTTCATGCTCATTTAGATTCAATAGCTCTTGCTCGTGTTCTTGAAGCTTTCCTATTAGTTTGGTTAAATCCAAGGTTCTTACATCATTGGCTTCCTTGATCGCCATGAATTTTGGTAACCATTCCCTAGTAAGACATCTTAGAATTTTGTTAGTAGCCACATTGTTGGGAGTGGTTTTATCAAGAGAATTTAAGATATTTAACAAATGAGAAAATATATTTCCCAAATCACCAATAGTTTCCCCTTGGTTCATGTGAAAGCTATCAAATTCTTGTTGCAATGTATTGATTCTAGCTAGTTTCACGTCATCAGTTCCCTCATGGGCAATCTGTAACGCTTCCCACATGGCTTTAGTTGTGGCATGATGTGAGACTCTAAAATATTCATAAGCTGCCAAAGAGGCAATAATCATATTTCTAGCCTTCCAATCATAACTATAGTTCTTTTCATATTTTTTATCCCATTGTGCTTCGGTTTTAGGTACTTCAATGTTATTCATGTTGGTCATAGTTATTTGTATAGGACCATCATGAATAACCTTCCGTATCTTTCTATCAACAGATTTTATATGAATGCGCATACAATCCTTCCAGTGACTATAGTTTTCTCTAGTGAAAATGGACGCTCTATTATATGCCCCCGTTGGATCGTTATCCATTTTCTAAGTTATATGTGAAGCACTAGATGAACCGGTGCTCGTGATACCACGTGTTAGGTGATGGCGCGGATCTAGAAGGGGGGTTGAATAGATCCCTTTTAAAATATTTTCACCTTTCAAAAATTAATTGAAAAATGATTGGCGGAAATTCCCCGGAACAATTCACGTCTAAATTATTTTAAGTCACTGGTGATCGGATATGCGTTATCAAACCAAATGGAATAATGAAGATGAATTAACTAATCAATACCAAGAAAATTAATCACTTAAATTTGATACAATTGATTAACCTACTACCAACAATGTATAGAGAAAATAAATAGGCACAACAAACAAGAAATAATGTGTTTTGAATTTTATCCAACACTTGGTGTGCACACCACAGTTAGTGTGTTTTGCCAAATAATGTAGTGCATAATTTTTCTGAAGTTTCTATGTAGTTTTGATAGAAACAATTTTACAAACACTTGGTGTGCACTAAACTATGCAAAACATAATTTTCAAAACAACATTATTTCAACTTGTGCGGAAAATTTACTGAAAGAAAAATGCAAAGGACACACGAAATTGTTTAGGAAGTTCCCCCACCGTCCTTGCTAAGGGTACCTCTGCCCCCAATTTAAAAATTGAATTGGGACTTTTTATTAAAAATGCAATGTTTATACAAAGAGAAAATAGGAACGACAAATCAATCCTAATTATTGTTGTAGCTATGTTTCTCTTTGCCACTTGATTCAAGTTGAATCAAGTTCTTCACGCGTGTCGAACAAACCTCAGATAAATTGCTCCCTTCTTGCAAGAATTCACGATTCTCCAAACTTTAAGCACGTCCGCTTTGATTCGATACTTGTGAACCCACACCGTTCTTTGAAAACCTCTGATTACCGTGATATGGTTGAACAATCACCTTGATCTTCAAACCTCTTCACTCGGCTGAATCTACGAATGAATGATGTGTGCAAAACCCCCCAAATCACAATGATCTTGGAGGACAAACCCTCAAGGTTTATTCAAGAAAAAGCCACAAATCTCTCAACCCAAACTAAAATTTCAATTCCATCATTTGAACATTATCACCTTGAATTTTGCACTTGATCAACAAAAATGATTGTGTGTAGTTGTTGATGAATGCTAGAGAATGAGAAGATGATGAGAGCACTTGTGTATACCTTTTACTTTTCTTGTTTTTTTAAATGACAAAATAAAACCTCCAGCTATTTATACTAGTTAAAAAAATTAAGGAAAACATAAAATTAAGTAAGAGAGAGAAAAATAGGAGAGAGGTGTTTATTTCAAGGATTGCGTCGACCTAACGGAAGGTTTGCGTCGACCTGTTGAAAAGTTGAGTCAACCTGAAATATGCCCTTAGTCAGCCTGTTGGGACCCGTGAGTTACAAAGATTTATGGCCTTTATTTGAGTCGACCTAAATCAACAAATGAGTCGACTCAAATTTTCTTAACTGAATGAGTCGACGCATTTTCTTTGAATCAACATAAATTCACTTCTTTGATGTTTTCACATGCCAGCATCTTGTGATCCAATATGCCTTCCTGAAACACACTAATTTTGACATCTTTGATGTTTTCACATGCCAGCATCTTGTGATTCAATATAACCATTTAAAAATGCACTTTTGACATCCATTTGATATAGAATGATATTATGGTTTATAGCAAATGAGATTAGAAGTCTAATTGATTCTAAACTGGCAACTGGTGCATAGGTTTCTGTATAGTCAATTCCTTCTTGCTGACTATAACCTTGTGCAACCAGTCTTGCTTTGTTTCTGACAACTTCTCCTTGCTCATTTAGCTTGTTTCTGAATACCCATTTGGTGCCAATGATGTTGAATCCTCTGGGCCTGGGAACTAGATCCCACACATCATTTCTGGTGAATTGGTTAAGTTCTTCTTGCATAGCCAGAATCCAATCATTTTCTGAGATAGCTTCTTCTACAGAAGTTGGTTCAATCAGAGAAACAAGTCCCATTAAAGATTCTTCAGAGTTTCTGAATGATGATCTTGTTCTGATTGGTTCATCTTTCTTTCCCAAGATTTTATCTTCTGGATGATTTACCTTGCTTCTGGATAGTTTCTTCTGAGTGGGTTCTTCGGACGTTGTTGGAGAAATTGTATTGTTTTGATCTTTAGGTGATTGATCTTCAGAAGTTCTATTTGTAGAGATTTCTACTTCTATATCTGCAATTAATTCATTCTGCTTTGGTTTTTCAGAACCAAGCTTATCATTAAATCTGACATAAATAGATTCTATCACAATGCGTGTTTCTGTATTGTATACTCTGTATCCCTTAGAACGTTCAGAGTATCCTAACATATAACACTTTTGTGCCTTAGAGTCAAATTTATTCAGAGTATCAATAGTATTTAAAATAAAACAAATGCATCCAAAAGGATGAAAATATGAAATGTTGGACTTTCTGTTCTTCCACAATTCATAAGGAGTCTTTTCAAGAATAGGTCTTATAGAGATTCTATTCTGAATATAGCATGCTGTATTTACTGCTTCTGCCCAAATATGTTTAGCCATATTCGTCTCATTGATCATGGTTCTGGCCATCTCTTGCAATGTTCTATTCTTACGTTCTACAACCCCATTTTGTTGTGGAGTTCTAGGACAAGAAAAATCATGAGAGATGCCATTTTCATTAAAAAATGATTCTAATTGTTTATTTTCAAATTCTCCACCATGATCACTTCTGACTTTAATGATTTTAGATTCCTTTTCATTTTGAACTTGTTTGCAGAAGTTAGAAAATACAGCAATTGACTCATCCTTGTGTCTAAGAAACTTTACCCATGTCCATCTGCTGAAGTCATCTACGATCACCAATCCATACTTCTTGCCACTGACAGAAGCAGTTTTCACTGGTCCAAACAAGTCAATGTGCAGAAGTTCTAATGGTCTAGAGGAAGATACAACATTTTTAGCTTTAAAACCAGGTTTTGAAAATTTGCCTTTCTGACATGCTTCACACAGAGCTTCTGAGTTGAACTTCAAATTTGGAAGTCCTCTGACTAGATTGAGTTTGTTAAGTTGAGATAATCTTCTCATATTAACATGTCCCAATCTTCTGTGCCAGACCCATTTCTCAATTTCCACAGACATTATACATTTTACATTTTGAATTTTTAATTCTGAAAGTTTTATTTTATAAATGTTGTTCTTTCTCTTTCCACTAAAGAGGATTGTTCCATCTTTCTGATTAACAGCTTTACAGAACTTTTGATTAAAGATTATGTCATAGCCATTATCACTTAATTGACTTATGAATAATAAGTCATGCATTAATCCTTCTACTAATAGAACATTAGAATATTCTTCGTTCCATTTAAGAGCTGGAGAACTAATGGGCTAAACCCTTAAAATATTTATATATTTTTGAAATTTAACATTCACAATAGAAAGTTATAATAATATTTTAATATTTTTAATATCCTTTCTAGTTAAGATAGCGAGGTCCGCTTTTGGGATAGGTTAAGATATTAAGAAGATAATTCAATATATTTATCTAAAATGTAAAATGTCATTGTTTTCTTTACTTTATGATAATAACGTGTCTTTCTTTTATGACTTGCTTTTACAAAGTCTCAATAATTTTGATGAAAGGGTTGCTTTCAATTCGTTTAAGCAATAATGAATACACTTGTCCTATTTTGCAAGTTTTTAAGCAAAAAGACTAACTGCATTTGGAGAGGAAAATAAAAATATCCTATTAAATTCCTCTTAAAACTCCCTTGAAATTGACCGGTAAATTTGAAGCACACACATAAGCAACAACCACTCAATATTTTTATTTTATTTTTATTGTTATTGTGAAACTCAACAAAATATCATGTTAATATTCCAATATTTAAAAAGAGACCGAATAATTCAGAATACAATACAAAATAAAAAAGTCTATATAAATTCTTCTTTTTTCAACTACCAAGAATTGTGAAATTGAAATTGTGTCGTTCAATCTAAACAATCTATAATGAATTAACAGTTAGAGTTTATTCAGAATAAAATATAATGATCAAATCTTTCATATCATGGATGTGCAAATTAGAGATGTTTATGATTTATGAATTACATTGAATTCAATCACATTTATAGTTTGTTTCAGTTTATGTAATAACCATTTCAATAAAAATTCAATTAATTATTAAAATAATTTCAATTTAATTTAAAACTAGTTTAGAATTATTTTATATTTATAAACTAATTTATAATCAATTTATAATTTCAAACCAATTATATATTTTGAACTCTTTTAAAATCAAATTTTTTAACTTCATAAAACTTTAAAAAGTTTTATATTAAAAAATTATTCTTCAAAATATTTATTTTTAAATTAATTTTATTTATTTTTTTAGATTTTTTTTTCGAAAAAATATATTTTCAATATGTTGTTTATTTAAAGATTTTATATTTTTGCATAAAGAATGTTTTTTTTTTGTTTTTCCGAAAAAACTTGATTTTTCATATTAAAAAAAAACTCGTTTTTTCGCATTTCCAATTTTTTTTCTTCGTATTTTCGAAAAAAATTTGAATTTTAGTGTTTCTACAAAACCCGATTTTTCTTATTTTTGGAAAAAAAAAATTGATTCTTTGTATTTGCAAAAAAAACTCGATTTTTCGTTAAGAAAACAACTCGACTTTTTCATATTTCCGAAAAAACTTGATTTTTTGTATTTCTAAAAAATACTAGATTTTTTGTATTTCCAAAAAAAAATTGATTTTCTATATTTCCATACAAAAATTGATTTTTTTTTGTATTTCCAAAAAAACTTGATTTTTTTGTTTTTCCAAAAATAAAAACTAAATTTTATATATTTTCGGAAAAAAATTGATTTTTGTATTTCCGAATTTCTTTTCCTATATTTCCAAAAACTCTTGATTTTTCATATTTCCAAAAAAAAATCGATTTTTTCATATTTTTGAAAAAACTCAATTTTTTCATATTTCTAAAAAAAATTCGATTTTTTTTCTTCATATTTTTGAAAAAAAAATTGATTTACATGAACACACTTGAGAGTTGCTTCATTGCTAGCTTCTGGTGGCAGAGTCTGAAGAAGAATTGCTAGTGTGGCTTGGCGTAGATTTTGAGTTGAAAGCCTCAGTATTCAGACGAGTTACTACACTTGGTAATTGTATATCAGCGGCTGATATCATTCAATGTTGGTGGTAAAGTTGTGGTTGTCCGTACTGTAGAAAACAAGTTGTATTGTCTTATCAGCTTGTCAACTAGAGTTTACAAGATTGCAAGGCTCAAGAAATATTGGCATGCTCTACGAATGACTGCTCTCGATGACTCTATTAATATAGAACCTCGTGAAGACTCAAAGGTTAAACAAGTTACACATTGGATTCAAAATCTGTTGTGTATCTATCTTCAACGACTCTTGTACAATGGAGGAAAGGCAAAGATGTAAACACCCCAAATTTGCCCTCACCCATTCACACCATGGCTTGTGATCTCCTCACATGCATAATCTCAATCATAGCATCTCATACCACACTTTTGCTTCACTGCATTGGTTCAAAGTCATCTGCATCTAGGGTTTGTGATCTGAGCAATCCAAGAGCTTCTTGAGCCACTCCAAAGGCCATCAATCACTTCAAAGGGGTCCATGTGTGTTCAAGCATCATATTATATCCTCTCAAAGTCAAAGAAGTCAAAGAATCACAAGAACTGAGAATGGCATGGAAGCAGAGCCAGGTTTGACTGCACAGATGACCTAGAATTAGGGTTTTGGTTTCAAAGGCCATAACTCCAAATTTATTTGGTCATTATTGTTTCTATTGGTCTCTATATGGTATAGGGATCATGCATGTCAATTTTCATGAAGAAATTCAATGGGGAGGTCATCTGATCAAGGGTTGACTTTCTAAGCAAGTCAGTGCAAAATCAGGGCATCTGAGGCCCCCAATGACCCAACCAAAGGGTGTTCATCATCATTTTGATTATGTATGATCTTTATTTGATCATAGAAGATGTTGGAAGTTCACAAAATTGAAGAATCTCAAGTCATTTGCAAAGTTGACTTTTTGGGAAAGTTGACTTTTAATGAAAATTGCCATTTTAGGAAACTTTTTCAACCCTTGCTTTTTGATTCAAAAATGCTTCAAATGGAAAAACTTTGGTCATGAAAGTTGTAGAATGGATCATTCTCTTTTCAAAAAGTACAAGAACATGACCTAATTCATTTTGGATCAAAAGTTATGGCTTGTCAAAGTTGGCTAAAATCACAAAATTTGAAGTTTTCCACCAAAGAGACATTTTGCAAAATGGTTTGATCAAGTGTTCTAAAGGCCTCAAATGTGTATCATTTCTTCACAACATGATCATGTGACATCTAAAATTCAGAATGGGCCAAGGGATCACTCATCTTCATGACTTATGGATGCAAGAATTCTCAAAGGAAACAAAAGTGAAGCAAGTTGCAAAAACTCACTCAAGTGTGAATCCACTTGCTTGCTGACTTCACAATCAATCCTATGGCTCTCCACACATCTTGCTGCGCAGGACACCCCATCTGTCATTGGCTAGCTAGTAGCCCATGCCTCTCTTACACAAACTTGACATTTTGGCAACTTGAGCCATACCAATCACAACAGCACACATCAACTCATCTGACCAATCCCATTTGTTTATACAAACCAAAAGCAAGCCAAAGCACATAACACACAAGCCTGAAAGCACCAAGAACACAGCTCTCTCATTTTCACCCCATTTTGCAAAACTCTTCGAAACACTCTCCTCAAGCTGCAAACACACAAACCAACTTCACAAATCAACTCAGCATACTTCACTGATCAAAAACCACCCATCACCATAGCCTGAAAGTCATTGAAACAAAAACACGATCACCATCTTCCCTTGAACATAACTTCTGCCATCTCAAAAACCAGTCATCCTCAAAGCTTTCTAAGTTTCATTTCATCATCAGAGGGTCCAAAGGAGTGGATTTGCAGCAAAGGAAAGGCCAGAAAGCTCAGGACCAGGAGTTTCCATCTCAGGTAGCCATCTCAAACTTTTTTCCAGAAACTCCATTTTAAGTTCCTAAATGATTCTATGCATCCCCCTGATCATGGGGATATGATTATTTTTGAAAATGGTTGAGAAACCAGGATGTATGAATGCTCTGAAACTTTTTTGCCCTAGAAATGTTTTGCTTCGATTTGCCTGATTAATGCATGAAAAATGGTTTTTGTTTGGGGGTTTTGATTTAGTTTGGAATGGGGTTTGATTATGGGCAATTAGATTTCATTTTCATGAAGTTTTGAGGGATTTAGCAACTTTCAGGTGAGGGTCTTGCCGGAGAAGACGACCGGAAGTCTTCTCCAGCCACCTGAAAGTGATTAGGGTTTAATCTGTGTAATTAATGAAGTTTGAATGTGGAGCGTAGATGTTGCTGACTTAGTCAATTCCCGCGCGTGTTCAATGGTCCAGATCTTCCACTTAGCCCTAATCTCACTTAATTAAATTAATTAATGCATTTTAGCCAGTTTGAATCTCAGCCACTGGATCACGCGCGCAGTCAATTCCCGCGCGTCCAGTTTGAATGTTGGCCATTGATCTTGTTGACTTCTCATTAATTCAATTTTATTTTCTTTGTATTTCATTTGTTTTGTTCAATTTATTTATAATAGTAAATCATTTTGAAAAATTCTGAAAATTTTTATACGACCTTTTATTAATTTTCAGAAACCAAAAACATTTTTATTTTTATTTTTTGCATTAAAAAATATTTTTAAATCATTTAAAAGATTATTTTTAATTAATTAATGAGAATTAATTAATTAAAAATACTTTTAGGTATTTAAAAATCACAAAAAAATTCATGAAACCTTTAAAATCATTTAGAAACATTGTCCAACCCTCAAACCAAATTTCTTTTTTGATCTTGATGTCTTTTGACAATTTTCCATGGAATTAATTTCATTTCAAAGCATTATTTTGATCCAATCTTCAAAAATTCATTTCTGCCTAGCCTTTAAGAGTTGGACTTTGATTCTTTTTGCATTGCATCTTTCATATCATGTAGTTTATAGGATTAAATTGGCATGATTTGATCTTGCATTTCCTATTTGTTTGACATTTTTCTTGACAAGGTACCTTGAAACCCTAGTAATCTTAGGAAATTCATAACTTTCACTAGGTTAAGAATTGGATCCCCTCCTTTGGGCAGTGAATTTGTATAGGTTTAGGGTTCCCTTGAGTGCATTTTCAATTTTTTATCTTGATGTTTGCTTCTGGTTTTGGTTTTTGTTTTGTGCATTGATCATAAACCCTAATTTGGGCTTCCTTTTTCATTCATCTTGCATTTGCTTGCATACCATGACTTGCCATGACATTTTATGCATCCATTTGATTCATTAGACATCTTAAGACATATTAGAAGCATGTTTGATCATTTCATCATTCATTTGCCATTTTGTATGTCATTTGCATTCCATAACTTTTCATGTATGTTCATGGTTCTAAGCATGTTCCTTTTGCATCCATATGTTTGTATGATCATCCCCATGCCTTGTTTCATGTTTGTGTCATCTCATATCATCATTAGCATCATACTTATGCTTCTGGTTTTGGTTTGCATCATGCCATTCCATCTCATTTTGCATTGCATTGCATTCCTTTCACTAACTTTTCAGGTGGTAAATTACCTTGAGAAGTGAATTTGCCTTCACTTCTCACAATCTATTTTCATCTCTCTTATGCATCATTGCTGCATTTTGTCTTATGTTTGAGTTTGAGCTTGCTCATTCTTCTTCTCCTCACTTTCTTTCCTCAAGTGACTTGTCTTCTTAAATGAAGCAAGTTACTTTGCTTCTCTTTGCTCCTTTCATCTGCTTCCTGGTGGTTTCTCTGAAGATCTTTCTTGTAAACCTCACAAACCTTAGGAACAACCAAGCATGACAATAATTAGGGTTTTGATTATTCCCCCCATTTATATTTTACCTTTGTGTCTCATTGAGTCTTCTCTTCTCACCTCATAATCAGGGACTAAACCCTAAAGGCTTTAAGGCTTTGTGATTAAGCTTATGCCTGCATCCTTCTATTAGGATGGAGTGTATAACTTTAATCCTAAGTGTTAAACCCTTAATGTGTTTAACTCCTTTAATCAATTCATCTAATAATCATCAAGACATCAAGCTTGTAACTTGGGCCTTGCATTAGGGTTCTAATTCTCCCTTAATTGGTTAAGAAGGACTAACCCTAGTGTTAATGGACAAGTCCCCCTCAAGTTGTCTTACAAACCATAAAACTCACTTCATCATCTTATCATTAACTAAAATCCACTTAATAAAGGCTTTGTTTTGTCATGGGTTTAATCCCTAATCATGGATTAAGTTGAGGAGCTTTCCTCAGCTTAAACACTCTCATCTATTATTCTTCTATTAGGATGGTGTAATGAGTTTGTTTAATCCCTGATTATGGCTTAACCTCATTACTTAACACTAAACAAAAACAACAAAAACATCTAAATAATCACAAGTAGGTTAATGATCTTAATCCTACACCATGGTAATTAAGTGTGAGATGCTGACTTCACACTTAAGGTATTCTCATTACCCCTAATCAGAGGGAGGATGTGATGAGTTTACTAATCCCTTGGTTTAGACTTAAGCTCATTTTCTTATGACAAACTTCAAAAAGCAATAAAAGACTGAAAACTCAAAAACAAACAATAATCGTCTCCTCCGGGATTCTTTTTCTCATCTCATTCACTCACAAGCGAGAACTTGCTTCTTCCGTCTAATGCAAGACAGTTTGCACCTGAGCCAGACAGGTCTTACACTTGAGCATAGGCAAGCAAGCAGTTCACAAGTCAATTCATCTTTCAGTCTCTTTGGGTCGAACTACGGTGTTCTGACTTCCTCATTGCACGAGAGGATACGTAGGTATAACTTAACAGTTATCGAACAAAAGTCTCTGTATATTCCCCCTCCTTCCAGCATTGTTCTTAGCCTCATTATCATGAGCACTTCACTTTTGTTCTTACACTGACACTGTACATTTACACACTTCACACTTCTTTTACACTGACACCTGTACATTCTTTTCCAGCTCTTTATACACAGATTGCACTGACACTACCCCTTTAAAACACAAATCTTTTAAGCGTGGATCCCGTCGAGTACGACGGACAATCTGGGTGCTAATACCTTCCCAGGTTGTAACCAACCCCCTTTCTCAGTCTCTCTGGTTCGCAACCGTCTTATCCATATCTTTCTAGGTATATGCATCATTACCTTTCCTCCGGGATAAAAATGCCTAGATGGCGACTCTTTTCTTTTCCTGTGAGTTCACTCCCGTGTGTTCTCACATCCTTCCTTTCGCCGACCGTTAGCGTCTGTACCCTATTTGACCTGGCTTCATTTAGTGGGAGCGACAGCTTGGCGACTCTGCTGGGGACCCTTATGCTGTAACCAGGGCTTCTGGTTCTTTTTGTGGGTTCCTCCTAGCGCTTGTTTGATTTGTGTTTACTGGGGTGTTATGTGCTATTTGTGTTTGTATTTTTATTTTGTTTATTGCTTTATGTACAGTTATTTACTGCTTTCTTTGCAGTTTTACATTTCATCATACTGTCATACTGTTCTGGCTGGATTTGGTTTCTTTGTTTTGGTGGGTGGGGTCCTATTGAGAGTTCAAGGTCCTATACCTGGGACCTGAGTGACACCTAGGCTAGAGTGGTTCATGTTCTTTCCCATTCCATTTTGGTGTGGTGCGGGAATATGAAACATGGTTCAGATATGGGTTTCTTCTTGTGAACTCTGTGCTACGGATTTCCTGTAGTGCTAGGGCTATCTGGGAAGCCTGCTAAGTCTGGATGACCTTTATTATGACCTTCAGAAACTTAGGTGAATTAGAGGAGGATATTTTATGGTTATTGTAAGCACTGTACCTCCGGGTAAGAAGTGTTTACACTTCTCATAACTGATCCAAGTCTGAGGATCCTTGTTTTAGAACACCACCTGTGAGGGGGTTGGGCTGTTTACAGGTTTGCAGGTACCCTTGACCTCAGCATACCCTGTTACTTTGTTTTGATTAAGAGTACTCCATTTTGGGACAGTTCTTGTGCGTTTAACCCTGGACATGTGACTCTTTATTTGAGTCCCCCACCTTGGTTACTGGACTTATGAACCTCCATCCGGATTTCTTGAACATACATGGACTTATATCAAGGAAGTTAATCAGATCCAGCTTGATCACAAACCCTTGCATATCATTTGCATACATCATCATTGCATCATTTAACATGTGTTTATTTGTTTTTCAGGGTATCCATATCATATTTTGGCTTGGTTTTGACCCCTTCATCAGCATAGACCCCTGTTCATCAGCTACCTGCTTCAGTCACCTGCATCATCAGTATTAGCCTGTCAGTGGCCCATCTTCTAGTTTCAGTCATCATCATCAGCATCTGTTTCAGCTCTTCTTCAGCAACATGGCACCCAAGAAAAGCAACATCTCATATCATTTCTTTGAGCCTGAACTGACTGGCATCAGGAAGATCCAGGCCCTTATTACTCCAGACCATATACCACTATTTAGAGAATATTATGGAGGCATCCTTGATGTGGTTATGGATTTGGACCCTTCTCAGAGGAGCTTGATTCACACTTGTCTACAGTTCTATGATCCTTCCCTGAGGTGCTTCACCTTCCAGAATTTTCAGTTGGGACCCTTGTTGGAAGAGTATTCATCACTGATTGGTGTACCTGTCAGGGGTGGTGTCCCCTTCAACCCTGAGATGGCTTTTCCCAGTAATGAAGAAGTGGCAAAGGCACTGTATTTGGAACCTATTCTGACTGAGCAAAACATGACTACAAAAGCTGGAATCTCTGGACTACACTTGGACTTCTTGACTTCTCAGGCTACCCTGAAGGCCTCCTTGGGAGAATGGAAGGCAGTCTGTGCTTTGTTAGCCCTCAGCATATATGGGGTTATACTTTTTGCAGATGAGCCTAAGTTTATTAGCAAGAATGCCATTCACCTTTTCATTCTGAGGAACCCAGTGCCCACCTTACTGGGAGATCTCTACTACTATGTGCACCAAAGGAATGAAAAGCAGAGAGGAAGGTTGGTGAGATGTTGTGCTCCCCTGTTCCATACCTGGCTGCTCAAACACTTGCCCAAGACTGATGCATTCTTGAATCCCCACCAACAGAAAAATTGGGCTAGAAGACTTGTTGCTTTGACCTCAGATGACATCAGGTGGTGCACCCAGAGCACCAAGGGCAGGGACATCATTACTAGTTGTGGGCAGTTCCCCAATGTACCTTTGATAGGAGTGAAAGGTTGCATCAACTACAACCCTCTGCTATTCAAAAGACAATTGGGCTATGCATTGGTCCACCCTCCAAGAGCACAAGACTTGGCTGAAACCCTTTATTGTGAGATTAAGCCTAATCTAACTGTTATCAGGCAAGCATCCTGGGCTTGGGACAATGTCCAGACCAAAGGGATGGCCATTCTTGGGAGATGCAACAATGTGGCCTCAGCACAGTATCATGAATGGTCTCATGCCAGGACTCAAATTTCTGGGATTCCCTTCACCATTGAGGATGCACCTGGACCATCCACATCACCACCTCCAGCCACTGTCATCTTAGAGGAGTTTGAGAAACTGAAAGAGAGGAATGAGAATCTGACTCAGGCTTTGCAAAAGACCCTCTGGGAGAGGAGTGATGGTCGTCTGGACATTGAAAGGTTGGAAAAGCTTAAAGTGGAGCATCTAGCCAGGATTGAGAAGTCAGAGGACTACATCAAGAAGTCAAGGGCTGGAGAGCAGATTTTGAAGAATGCCTGTAAGGAGGCTCAGTTTCAGAAGGCCAGGACTGATTTATATCTAAAAGAGAGTCAAGCTAGGTGGGTCCGGATCACTGAAGCTCGTACTCAGGAAGATAAGAGAACTCAGGACAAGATTGAGCAGTTGGAGGCTAATGCAAAGGAGCAACAGGAAGCCCTGCTAGCAGCCCAGAAAGAAATCTCAGAGTTGAAGATTAGGGCTGGTGTGAAGAGGTCAAAGGACCAGGGCAGACACAAGAAGTTAACTGCTGCTATTGCCACCAGGAATCTTCTCATCAGGAACCTCACAGAGCATCCAGCTGATCCGGTAACTGAAGCACTTCTGAAGGAAGTTCAGGAGGATGAGTTTGGTCTTGGTGTCTGATTTTTGCTTGTTGTTGCTTTCATTTCATGTACTTTGCTTTTTATGTTGTATTTTGATCCCTCAGGGGCATGTATTGTGAAAAAGCAAACTATGTATCATTCACTTTTTGTAATATATCCATTGGTTTGTTTCATTTGAATCTCCCTCTCAAAGCAACATCAAAAGCATCTTCCTCAAGGGTCTGGAAAGGTCAAAACCAAGTGCCAAGCCGGATACCTTGGAAACAAATAAGCATACTGCATTGCATACTAACCTTTTGTTCTGTTTTGTAGGTTTTGTTTTGTTTGTTACTAACTCTGTTGTGGTTCAGGAACTATTGCTCGCCGTCGGGTGTTCCCACTCAACCGTCCGCACAAATATCCCACTCGTAACAACCTTCCGGGTATACAGATGGACCAGGTACAACAGGATCTTACAGAAGTCAGGACTCAAATGGCCAATGAAAGGTTGGAAATGAGGAATCAGATGACTCAGTTTATGGAGGTGATGAATGGATTGACACAGAGCCAAGAAAGATTAAGGGCATTAGTAGAAAGGCAGACTCAGGAAGACCCCCATCTAGGGACTGGTGGAACAAGCAATAATGAGAGGGTTCAGCCTCATGTCAACCCACCTGTATTTGGGCCCCACCTTCATCCAGAGATCAACATCCCTGCTAATGTACAAGGGAATGCTACTACAGGCAGAGTACTACAAGAAGACCCCCAAGAAGATCAATTCACTGTGATGGGAGCTGGGGATGAAGCCTATGACAGAAGGCTAGATGAGATTGCTAAGAAATTAAGGTCCCTAGAGTCTCAAAACTCCTTGGGTTTTGATGTTATGGACATGGGCTTAGTGGACGGGGTAAGAATACCTCACAAGTTTAAGCCTCCGTGCTTTGAGAAGTACAACGGAACTTCCTGTCCGCGAACCCACTTACAATCCTTTCTGGGGAGGTTGAAGGCGTACACCATGGATGAAAAACTGTGGATGTTTTATTTCGAGGACAGTTTAACAGGAGCTTCAAGGGAATGGTACTCTCATTTGACCAGAGCAACCATCAGATGCTGGAAAGACCTGGCTGAGGCCTTCATTAGACAATACCAATATAACCTGGACATGGCCCCTAACAGGACCCTCCTGATGGGAATGTCCCAGTCATCCAGAGAAAGCTTCCGGGAGTACGCCCAGAGGTGGAGACAGCTTGTTGTTGCTGTCCAGCCACCCATGTCGGAAAGGGAGATGGCCGACATGTTTATGAACACCCTCCAAGGGACATACATTGATAGGCTAGCTGCCTTTTCTTCCACCTGCTTCGCGGATGTAGTCATAGCTGGAGAAAGAATTGAGAGCCTTCTAAAAATGGGTAAGATTTCCGACAATGGAGCGAGCTCGTCTAGCAACCCCAGAAAGCCTTTTGTAGGTCCGAGAAGAACTAGTGAGGCTAATGCTATCCATACCGGCAGGGGCAGACCCCAGTATGTTCATAGGTCAGTGGCAGCTGTCACTATTCCCGCTCCAATTCATCAACAACCAGCATACCAACCACAGCAACAACCCCACTACCAGCAACAAGCTCAGTATCCACCTCAGAGAAATTATAAGAACAACAACACCAGCAACAACAATCAGCACAGACCGTTTCAACAGAGACCATCTCAGGCCAATAGGGTGATTGATCCAATCCCTATGCCTTATGCCGTATTATTGCCACAACTCCTGAAACTCAACCTAGTTGAGCTAAGGACATTGGCACCTCCAGATCCTGCCAGTCTGCCCAGAAATTATGACGCCAGCGCCAGATGTGCTTTTCATTCCAACGCACCTGGCCACAGTACAGAGAAGTGCAGAGCTTTGCACATGAAAGTACAGGATCTAGTAGATTCCAAAGCTCTAAACTTTGCACCCCCGCCAAATGTCAGTAAAAACCCTATGCCCAACCACGGAGGACCCAGAATTAATGCTATTGAGGAAGATAAGCCGTCTTTCTTGATAACCAATGTGGGGCAGATCCGGACACCCTTGGTAGAGATTAAAGCTCAACTCCTTGAATGCCAGATATTTCCCGGGTGCGAGCTCGGGTGCGGTTATTGCAACATTTCGGTAAATGAGTGTGATAACCTGAGAAGCGGCATAAATGGTCTCATCCAGAGTGGCCTACTTCAAATCACAACATCAACACCTCCAAATCCAGCAATCTCCTTAACAACAATTCCCGAGTCTTCTACAACTGCAACAACAATTATTCCAAACAACTCTTCAATCTCGTCAACAAACGCCTCATCTGTCACTTCAACGGACCAAATATCAACAACCATCTCTTCTACAACTTCAACATCCATCCAGTCAACAGTGCCTCCTACAACATCAACAGCAATTAATGAAAGTGTCTCAATGGTTACAATATATTATGATCCTGCAAATGATTCTGCCTACAACTCACAAAATGCCACTCCTATCAGAGCACCAGTTACAATATACTATGATCCACATACTATCACGGTCCCTTCTGCAGCTGCTATCAGTCCAGTCACTATCACAGTGCCTGGGCTAGTCCCTTATGAAAGCAATAATGCCATCCCTTGGCATTACGGCTCAGATCTATACTGCGAAGGACAGAAAATCACTCTAGAATCATCAACTTCTTCACCACAGGTAGACAATGTGGGGGGAGGCGGAGGCTTCACTCGAAGCGGACGTTTCTTCGCCCCGCAAATTCCAAGACCCATTGCTGAAGCAGAAGCTGCTGCCAAAGCAAAAGGGAAGAGCATGGTGCAAGAAGAACAAGTTGCTAAAGAAGCTTTAAAGATCCCTTTTGATCAAGAGGTTGATGAATTCATGAGAATCATCAAGAAAAGTGATTACAAGATAGTGGACCAGCTTCACCAGACACCTTCCAAGATCTCTATTTAATCATTGCTAATGTGCTCTGAGGCTCATCGAAACGCACTATTAAAAGTCTTGCACGCAACTTATGTGCCAGAGGAGATTACCGTCAATCAGTTAGAGGCAGTGGTTGGAAATGTCAACGCTAGTCATGGACTAGGATTTACCAACACTGATTTGACGACGGAAGGTCACAATCACAACAAGGCGTTGCATATTACCTTGGAGTGAAATGGTGCAGTTCTTTCTCATGTATTAGTGGACACAGGGTCATCCCTCAATGTCCTACCTAAGAAAGCCCTTGTGAAGCTGGAGTATGAAGGATTGGCATTACGCCCCAGCAACTTGGTAGTGAAAGCCTTTGACGGCTCTAAAAGATCAGTTCTGGGAGAAATTGAGTTGCCTATAATGATTGGCCCACAGACTTTCAAAACGACCTTCTTTGTGATGGATATACAGCCTGCCTACAGTTGTCTATTGGGTAGACCATGGATACACGCCGCTGGCGCCGTGACGTCAACCCTTCACCAGAAGTTAAAATTCGAGTGGGAGGGCCAAGTCGTTACTATTTGTGGAGAGGAAGATATCTTTGTTAGCCATCTGGCTACATACAAATACATTGAGATGGATGGGGAGATTCACGAAACTATGAGTCAAGGGTTTGAGGCCTTGAACATAAATGAAGCATCCGCTGTACCTGGAACCTCAATGACATCTTATCAGCAAGCCCGGAAGGTTGTTGAAGAAGGGACTGCCCAAGGCTGGGGCAAGTTGTTGCCTGTAGAGAAGAAGGAGGATAGATTTGGGTTGGGTTACAAACCAACTCAACAAGATCAAGCAGGGGCTGCTAAGAAGCCCAATTTTATCAGTGGGGGGATGCTCACCCCAGATGCCGTGAACAACTTGGAAGACGAGGATGAAAGCAACCGCAACCTGGAGAGTTGGATACGTCCAAAGATCCCGGGGAGCCAAGTCCTTAACTGGTCTTCCCAGGAAATTATAAGAGTTACTCCTGCAGAGTAATTATTATTTCCTGTATTTTTAAGCATGCATCAAGTCTTGCATCTTGCCCAAGATGACAAGACTCATTTTGTAATCGGGCCATCTATAATTTTGTGCAATAAGATCAATCAATGAAATATCAGACATCTTTTGCAAATGAGTCTTTCATTCTTCTTTTTGTACAAAAATAAAAATGGCAATGTTTTCAAAATGATAACTTTACTTCACTTTTTTCTAAACAAGATTAAAATCGATCACTAAAAATGAACAATCTAAACCCTTGCAGAGAGTGCCTTTCAGACTGCACCGACAACAGCACAACTATGGCTTCGTATGACTTTGACAATCCAATCAATCAAGCTGATGAAGGGGTTGAAGAAGATTATGAGCTTCCTGAAGAGCTAGCCAGGTTGTTAAGGCAAGAGGAGAAGGTTATCACTCCTCATCAGGAGGAGGTCGAAACGATTAATCTTGGTACGGATGAAGATGTGAAAGAGGTTAAGATCGGGGCCTGCTTACAAGACTCAGTGAAAAAACAACTGATTGACCTGCTTCGTGAATATGTGGATGTATTTGCTTGGTCTTATCAGGATATGCCAGGGTTGGACACCGAATTGTTATGCACAAGCTGCCTTTAAGAGAAGATTGCCCGCCGGTTAAACAGAAGCTACGCCGTACTCGCCCAGATATGGCAATGAAGATCAAAGAAGAGGTACAAAAACAGTGGGACGCCGGGTTCCTTGCTGTAACGAGCTATCCACCGTGGGTTGCTAACATTGTACCTGTGCCTAAGAAAGACGGCAAAGTGAGGATGTGTGTGGACTACCGGTATCTGAACAGAGCCAGCCCGAAAGATGATTTCCCATTACCTCACATTGATGTATTGGTTGATAATACGGCTCAGTTCTCGGTATTCTCCTTCATGGATGGATTTTCAGGATACAACCAGATCAAAATGTCACCTGAAGACATGGAGAAGACAACTTTTATCACACCCTGGGGCACGTTCTGTTACAAGGTGATGCCATTCGGACTGAAGAATGCCGGTGCAACATATCAACGGGCTATGGTGACATTATTCCATGACATGATCCATAAAGAAATTGAATGTTATGTGGATGACATGATTGCCAAGTCCCTCACAGAAGAAGACCACCTGGTAAATCTGTTGAAGTTATTCAAGCGTCTGAGGAAGTACCAACTGAAATTAAACCCCAACAAATGCACATTCGGGGTGCGATCCGGTAAGCTGCTGGGATTCATTGTAAGCGAGAAAGGGATTGAAGTTGACCCTGACAAAGTCAAAGCCATTCAAGAGATGCCTGCACCAAAGTCAAAAAAAGAAGTTCGAGGGTTCTTAGGCCGATTGAACTACATTTCACGGTTCATATCTCACCTTACAGCAACTTGCGAACCCTTGTTCAAGCTGTTAAGAAAAGAACAAACGGTCAGGTGGAACGAAGACTGCCAGAAGGCTTTTGACAAAATCAAGGAGTACTTGCAAGAACCTCCAATCCTTATGCCTCCAGTTGAAGGAAGACCTCTAATCATGTACTTGACAGTATTAGAAGAGTCAATGGGGTGTGTGCTGGGCCAGCATGACGAGTCTGGTCGAAAAGAGTATGCAATATACTACCTGAGCAAAAAGTTTACCGACTGTGAACAACGTTATTCACTGCTCGAGAAAACTTGATGTGCTTTAGCGTGGGCTGCTCGCCGACTAAGACAGTATATGTTGACCCACACTACCTTATTGATCTCAAAGATGGACCCAGTCAAGTATATTTTTGAGAAGCCAGCACTTACCGGACGGGTTGCAAGATGGAAAATGATCCTCACAAAATATGACATCCAGTACACATCTCAGAAAGCCATCAAGGGCAGTGTATTGTCTGAATATCTTGCTAAGCAACCTATTGATGATTACCAGCCTATGAGATTTGACTTCCCTGATGAAGACATCATGTTCATAAAAGCAAAAGATCATGAAGAGCCTGTTCACACTGAAGGGCCTGACCCAGAAGAGGAATGGACTATGATGTTTGATGGGGCTGTTAATATGAATGGTCGTGGTGTTGGTGCAGTACTCATTACACCTAAAGGAGTTCACATGCCTTTCTCGGCGAAACTCACTTTCAACTGCACTAACAACGAATCTGAATACGAAGCTTGTATTATGGGTCTTGAGGAAGCCATTGACCTCAGGATCAAGACTTTGACTGTGTTCGGAGATTCAGCTCTGGTAATTAATCAAACCAACGACAAATGGTATACCCACCAAGATCATCTGATACCTTATCGGGATTATACAAGGAGGTTGTTGACTTTCTTCACAACGGTCAAGCTTGAGTATATCCCACGAGACGAAAACCAGTTTGCAGATGCTCTGGCTACCATTTCATCCATGATCAAAGTATAAGCTGCCAACTTTGTGCCTCGGATTTCGGTGTCCAGACTTGACAGACCAGCATATGTGTTCGCAGCAGATGTTGTCAAAGATGATAAGCCTTGGTTCCATGACATTAAGTGCTTCTTGGAGGATCAAACATACCCACCTGGGGCATCTTCCAATGATAAGAAGAATTTGAGAAGGCTTGCTGGTAGTTTCTTTCTAAACACTGATGGTTCCCTGTACAAGAGAAACTTTGATATGGTATTGCTCAGATGCGTTGATAGAACAGAAGCAGACTTGTTGATGCGCGAGGTGCACGAAGGATCCTTTGGTACCCATGCAGGAGGGCATGCCATGGCTAAAAAGTTGCTAAGATCAGGTTATTACTGGATCACAATGGATGCCGACTGTTGTGCCTATGCCAGAAAATGCCATAAATGCCAGATTTATGCGGATAAGGTGCATGTGCCTCCCAATCCTTTGAATGTGATGTCTTCACCCTGGCCCTTCGCCATGTGGGGCATTGATATGATTGGCAAGATTGAACCGACTGCTTCAAACGGCCACAGATTCATCCTGGTTGCTATTGACTATTTTACCAAGTGGGTCGAAGCAGCTTCCTATGGAAATGTTACAAGACAAGTGGTAGCTAGATTTCTGATGAGAGATATCATCTGTCGATACGGAGTTCCCGAGCGAATCATTACTGACAATGGTTCCAACTTAAACAACAAAATGATGGCAGAACTGTGCCAGGACTTCAAGATCCAATACCACAATTCTTCTCCTTACAGGCCAAAGATGAATGGCGTTGTTGAGGCAGCAAATAAGAATATCAAGAAGATTGTGCAGAAGATGGTAGTTACTTACAAAGACTGGCATGAAAAGCTACCATTTGCCTTGCATGGGTACCGTACGTCAATCAGAACATCCACTGGGGCGACGCCGTATCAACTTGTGTATGGTATGGAAGCAGTCCTACCTGTCGAAGTTGAATTACCCTCCTTACGGGTATTAATGGATGTTAAGCTAAACGAAGCAGAATGGGTCCGATCCCGATACGAACAACTGAGTCTGATTGAGGAGAAAAGATTAGCTGCTATTTGTCACGGGCAGTTATATCAGAAGAGAATGAAGAAAGCCTTCGATCAGAAAGTCAGGCACCGAGAGTACCAAGTAGGATATCTTGTGCTGAAAAGAATCCTCCCTCCTCATACAGACCACAGGGGCAAGTGGACTCCGAACTATGAAGGACCATTTGTAGTAAAGAAAGTTTTCTCGGGTGGAGCACTCATGCTCAGCACCATGGATGGTGAAGACTTCCCGTCCCCTATGAATTCAGATGCAGTTAAAAAATACTTCGCATAAAGAACGACCCGCTGGACATAAAAAACAAAATGTAAGTCCAGGCAAAAATAAGGCATCCCGGCGAGTCAAAAACAGAATAAGAGTCTCGGGCAAAAATAAGGGAAAATAAACAAAAAAATGTACACCCGCTGAGTTGAAAAGCCGCGTTGGACAACTCAGGCAAAAATGGGTATCCCGATGGATCGAAAACCCGAAAGGGCGGTCCATGCAAAATAAGGGAACAAGCGAACAACTGCATTCTGAATTCGTCTGTATCGCTTATAACTTGGTGAACCTCGAAAGGATCAAGCTTCACTCGGAATCAACCTTTTTTCAGAAAGCAAGACGAGAAGAATGTCAAAAGTCATACGAGTCATAACAAAAGGGAAGCTCCTTGAAGCGTCGTCAACATTGCCAGCATTTTGTTCCTCAATTTGTAACAATCTCCTCATTTTAGGAGATATGTTTCTTTGACTGTATCTTGCCAATTCAGGGCACATGAATTAATAAAATCAGATTTTTAGTCACACGTTGTCTCGTACTCTTTTATTTGCAAAAATGTCTGGTGTCATTAATATATCGATTGCGTAAATACAGATGCGTCTTTCTGAAACTACGTGCTTGCAGGAAATGTACTTGTTCCCGGGAGTGTCTGAACTTTCATGATGGGATCCAGTAAAGGATACCTCGGGATTACTTGTGCGTCTCTTGTCTTTGCAGGCTTGCAGGTATTCAAAAGCGCAACAGGGGCATGTAAGCTTCATCCCAGCAAGCTGGAAAATCAACACTCACTCAGTCTTAGCACTCAAAGTGTTTTCTCCCCGGCTGAGTTGCCACTTGTTATTTCTCCCCAGCCGAGGTGCCAATCATTCCTCCTTCTCAGCTAAGTACAAAAGCCAGGGAACCGTCTCCCCACGGAACTTTAGCCTCTATCCAGAAGAGCAACGCATGAAGGAATCGCAACAGAGTGACGAAAGCTTCTACAAACCCCAGCTGGGTCCTTCATTTACTGGAATGGGTGTATCATTGACCTATTTCCCCAAGCAGAGTCATATGCATTAGATCTACCAACGATCTCGTCCCCAGCTGGGATGTCCACTTCAAACAGATCGATTAGAAATCTTCACAGCAACGGGATCCGAATCTCGGATCGTTATCTTTGCATAATCATAGCATTCGCATCATATTCACCCCACAAAGCGTAGCATTCCGTCTAATACGGGGCATTACGGCAAAAATCAAACATATTGCATAATCATAAGCCATGTTCTGAATCAAACATTTGTGAATATTGACAATCCACCAACAATATACAGAATGCTCCCCAGATTCCCCAGCGGAGAGCTAAAGCTAAAGCAGTTGCCTTACATTCACAAACATCAGTATATACTCCTTGTGACACCCGTCCGTGTCATATCCCCAGTGGAAAGCCAAAGCGTCCCCTTTGCACTCACAGATACCTATATATATATAACTTTCTTGACACTCGTCCGTGTCACCTTCCCCGCACAGTAACCTAAACACTTTGTATATCAGATACTTGTTTATACTATACTTTCCTCTTCTTGACACTCGTCTGTGTCACTCTCCCCAGCAGGTTAAACACCCGTCTATACGCTACTCGCACTTATTACTCATGTTTCACTCATACAGATACTCGTCCGTATCTTGTATACACCGCTTATACATCCTCAGATTCAATACTAATCCTTGTTCTTTATTAACCAGTTGGTACTCGTCTGTACCATCATCTCAGAACATGCGTCAAGCGTTTGTTTCTACCTGATACTCGTCTGTATCATAGTCTTAAGGATGCTCGTCCGCATCTTTAACCCATACACGTGTCAAATACTTTTGTCTTCTTGAATATAGACACTCGTCTGTGTCTATTATTCCCCAGAAGAGTCCGCTCAGATTCAACACTCGTCCGTGTTCCTTGTTAACCAGTTGATACTCGTCCGTATCATCATCTCCGAACACGTGTCAGTATTTGTTTCTACCCGATACTCGTCCGTATCGTAGTCTTAAGGATGCTCGTCCGCATCTTTAGTCTATACACAGCGTCTAAATACTTATACCTTTATTTCTTGGATATAAACACTCGTCCGTGTTTACTATTCCCCAGTAGATCGCCAGCAAAGCAAAATTTCTTTTCTATCTGACATTCGTCCTGTGTCATGATAAACCCTGAGAGCAGTCGTACCCTGCTAGGTGATCGTCCTTCACCTCTTGATGATCGTCCTTCATCATGCTCATCCGGTGGCCGTCCCCATCGTTGATCTTTTCTATCCGACATTCGTCCTATGTCGTGATATTTTTAGCAGCCGTCCCCTGCTAGGTGATCGTCATTCACCTTTTGATGATCGTCCTTCATCATTTTATCCGATGGCCGTCCCCATCGTTGATATCGTTATCTGACATTCGTCCTATGTCATGATAAACCTTGAGAGCAGTCGTCCCCTGCTAGGTGATCGTCCTTCACCTCTTGATGATGGTCCTTCATCATGCTCATCCGATGGCCGTCCCCATCGTTGACCTTTTATCTGGCATTCGTCCTATGTCGCGATATTTTCGGCAGCCGTACCCTGCCAGGTGATCGTCCTTCACCTTAGATGACTGTCACACCCCAAATTTTACCCCTAACTGCTCGCTTCATACATTCATCGCATTTAGCAGGGATTTTTCCCGATTCATTTTCTGTTGCTTTCTTCTCATTTTCTAGTTATTTATAATTTTAACTCTTAATTTCTTTTCACTTATAAGCTTCCATTTTAATTTAATTTTCTATTTCTTATTTATAACTTTTTAATTCATTTTTGTGTTTTAATTTTAATTTCTATTTTCGTTTCTATTTTCAAGTTCCTATTTTAAAATTTTATTTCAATTTCTATTTCTAATATTTAGTTCAATTTTCAAATTTTTTCTAAATTTATTTGTTATTTCTTTTCATCTTCAAGTTCTCATTTCTAAATTAATTTTATTTCATTTTCACGTTTTTATTTTTGAATTTATTTTTCTATTCTTCAATTTTTTAATTTTATTTTCAAGTTGTTACTTTTAAATTTAATGTCAATTTCTAATTCATGTATTTATTTTCTAAATTCCAAACTTATTTCTTTAGTTCTAAGTCATTTTAATTCCAAGTTTAATTATTTAAGTTTCTAAGTTTTTCAATTTTAAGTTTAAGTTCCTTTTTTTATTCACTTCTAATTCAAGTTTTAGTTTTTAACCATTTTTTTTTCATTTCAATTCATATCCACATGTTTATTTTCTAAATTCCAAATTTATTTCTCAAATTCTAAGTTAATTTTAATTCCAAGTTTAATTATTTAAGTTTCTAAGTTATTTTCAATTTTAAGTTTAATTCTTTTTTTTATTCACTTCTAATTTAAGTTCATATTTAATTTCTAATGTAAAGTTCTCATTTCAAGCTTCAATTTCAAATTATAATCATAGTGTAAATAATCAATTTTATTCCAAATATATGTTATGTTACAACCAAAAAAGATCAGCAATACAACCACAAAAGGTGTACACAAAAACAGCCCTAAAACAAAAATGCAGCACAACATTTACAGCAGCACAAGGCAACAAAAAATTTCAGCAGCATGCAGCCACCAACAGACCCTGCTCCACTTCTCCACCCACAGCAGCAATTCAGACTTTGTCCCATAATCCTCCAACCCTTCACCTACAAGTTTTCATAGTACAAAATAAATCAGAACAGCACTCAAACCAGCACCAAAAACAGCCATATAAACCACACAAAACACACTACTACAGCCTCAAAAAACAGCTCTCAGAGAAAAAAATATCAGCCCTTATAACAGCCCACAAATAGCCACATAAGTCACAACTGTTACATTAGAAGTTCAGCACTCAAAACAACCACAAAAACAGTCCCAAACAACCCTCAAAGAACACAAAAATTCAGCCCTCAAAATCACTCAAATCAGCCATAAAACCACACAAAAAATCTTACAAAAACAGCCATCAAAATAACTCAGGACAGCCACTAAAAACACAAAAAAAATTCCCCATATTCTCACAACCAGCAGCAGAAAACTCAGAAGAGAGAAAGAAGAGAGTTCAAAGATTAAAAGCATAAAGAAGGGAGGCGTCCAAATTCATACCAGCTTTCACCGTGCAAAGGTTCTTCGGGATTTTGTCTTCGATCGGTAATCTTTAGCTCCTTTTATTTTTTGCTTGTTTGTTTGTTGTTTCTGTTTATTGCAAACCCTCACCGTTAAACTTCCTCACCTCCATTAGTCAATCGCAAACCTTCAGCCCTGTACAAAACCAAACCCAAACCAGAAACAGATCGTGAAAATATCTGTGTGAGAACCTTCAAAAACCAAAAAGTCACAAACCATTACCTTAATTCATATTTCATTTTCATCATCCACCGTTACCACTCACCTTTTAAACCAAAACCACCGAAAGCTACCACTGGAAAAAAAACCTTTCCTCCAACTCAAATCCCTCACAAACCTGAACTGAACCGAGTTTGAGCCATAAACACAAACCTCAAAAAATGCAGAAAACACATTACCATAAATACCATCCGACCTCCATATTACAATCCGCAAAACCTTCGCAAAAACTCTTCGAACCAAAGCCCTGAGAGGATGAAATCGCAACCAAAATCCATAAACCAAACCAGACCCATGTGCCACCTTCAAAGCTTCCAAGCTGTTCGAACCGCTGGCCATCCGAAACCAGCCACCGCATCAACAACCAACACTGAGCCAAAAATCAGAATCCAAACCACCTCTCCATCTGCACACCACCTCTCGGCTCTCATTCAAACCCTTCAAATCCAATAACAAAATTATTTCACCATAAATCCACGCTCCGTTCTTCAAGACCTGCATAACCAAAGAAAACCATCAAAGAACTCAAAAACCAGCAACGATTTTTTTAAAAGAAAAACACTGTGTTCGAAACCAGAAAACCCTCAACACTTACTCTCTCACAATCACCACCAATCCGCTATCACCGAAACTTTGACCTCAAAATATCAGCAACAACATGAAACGAGACCTGAACCGAAACCAAACAAACCATTTCCGCCAAACCTCACAGCCATAAACCACCATTGTTACCGCCTTCACCGTACAAGCTCGGACCCAACCTTATACAACCTTTGTTCTGCATCATAATACAACCTGGAAACCGAGCCAACAATCAAAACACAGAGGGGGGAGAGACCAAAAAGAAAACAATCCTTCTGCTTTTCTTTCCACCAAGAATAGAGCACCGAAAAACACAGGAGAACACAAAAACCTCCTTCAACAAAAATCATAAAAACCTTCAACATCAACCAACAAAAACAAGAAAAAACCATGTAACTAAGCCAAACCACTATTCCAAAACCACAAACCCGAAGCCATCGGCCTTCCCCCAAACACCATCGCATAACACAATTCGAACCTGCATAACCATTCGAAACGCAAACCTGTGAGAACTCTTCGACCCGACAACAAACAGAAAGCCACCAACTGCCACAAACTCATCCTCAACCCATCCGAACTTCAAACCCACCGCCGAAACAACCTTCGGCCAACACCCTTGAACCGCCATCATCGGCGCAAACCCTTACACCGCCACTGAAACCGCACAACAATAACCACTGTCCGCCGCCAATATCCGCCGAAATCCAATCCTGTGCAAACCGTAAACAACCAGCCATCACATAAACACGAACAGAGAAACATGAACTCTCATAATTTCTTCAACCATCTTCACATCCAAACACCTGAGCCAAAAACTTTCCTTTTCTTCGAACCTATCATTAAACCCAGTTTCAGAAACCAAAAAGCAAACACTTAAGCTGCCACCAAACCCGTTAAAACCGAATTGAACCTTCTTCGCAGCTGAAACTGATACGAACACAGAACATCAAACAGAAACCAAAATCCAAACACAAATTCACCGCCAGCCACTACCTCATAAACCCAACTCACGAAAACCCTTCATCTCCGTGAATCAAACCCAAACCATCATCTCAGACCACCACCCTTCTTCATCATCACCCTGTAAACATCAACGACAACAACTGAACAGGAAAGAAATGGAAGAAGAGAGATTGAAACCAAGGCGATTGAGAGTTTGAGAGAGAGAACCGTGACGAATCCGCGAACAACAAGAACAACTCCTCAAATCCGAACACCACCTGAGCGAACCGTGAAATCGAAAACACCGAGAACCACCGTGAGAAACAACAAATCCGTCGCGAGTCTGTTCCGCCATACTATTCATCACTACCATCGCACAAATCCGAGAACGGCTGAGAGATGTGTGAGAATCGAACCACCTTCGTCGTCCTTTTACCGAAAATCGTGAGTTGAGAGACAGAGAGACTAGCGATTGAGGGAGAAGAAGAACGTTTGAGAAGGAGTTTTTTTTTTCTGTGTTTGAAACGGCACCGTTTGGCCTTAGGGTTTTCTTTTGCCCATTTAGTTGTAGATCAAACCGGATCCGGGTCAAGTGCGACCCGACCCGTCTCTCTCCAGCCCCCATTTGGGCCTACCGTATCAGCCCATTCCCTTGTCTTTTATCTATTATTTCATTTCATTTTCTCTTTTTTTAAATTAATTGATGTTGTGATAATTTTTTTTTATTTATTATTCTGTTTGCTTTTATTTAGAAAAATGTCTTTAAAAAAAATTAAATTAATTGGAATCATTTTATTTATTTATTTTTATTTTCGATTGCATTTTTTTGGGGCCGATGATATGACAAAAAGTCACGATAAATCGTTTCCGATTAATCGTGACCAATATGAGGCCATGCATTTATTTATTCTATTTAATGCATTTATCTTTATTCTATTCTATTTATTTTATTTAATTTATTCTACTTCACAGTTTATTTCACTTTATTTATTTATTTATTTATTTCTCGCACTCTTAGACCATATTAACTTCATTTCGAAAATAATAAATCCTTGGTCCAATGCCAAGTGAACTTCACACACTTCACTCACACACGTAAGTCGGTCGTTTACGATCGCCATCTGCACGTTCCTTACACTTCACAGCTTTCAACTTAAATAAATTGACGCACTGCGCTTGTTTTCCACCCCCGCATTCTCGATCCATATATCGAGCCATAGCCAGTTACTAAGCCTTTTACTTTGCATTTCCTATTTATTTTTATCCATTTCATTTTTGCAAGTAGCAACCTATGCCTTAGACTTAGGAGCTTGCACCCTCATTTCTTTATTTTTCGCATTTAAATCCAAAAGGGAAAGACTCCTGCAGTTGACTCAATGTCATAGGAAGTTTAGCCATCCCTAGTTACCATTTTGACCTTAGCAATTAGGTCCTTCTTTTTCTTTAACCTTAGCAATTAGGTCCCTCATCCTTAGGTCCTTAGCCATTAGGTCCTTAAATTTTTATTTTACAACTTTTTGTGACTTTGTTAAGTCACGTGAGTGTTTTCCATAACACTTACCTTCCCCCGCGAACCTTGAGCGTAACCAAGTGTTCGTTAATCCTTAGGAGAACTACGAGTGCTCTGATTCTATACCCGATACGTAGGCATCGATGCGATGTTGTGCGAGCACCATTAGAAATAAAAACCTTAGGTTCCCTTAGTTTTAGAAAGCAATAAATAACAAAAACACAAATATTAACAAGAGGTTCCCGTAGGATACTGCGGATGCTTAGGATGCTAACACCTTCCCTAGGTATAATCAACCCCCGAACCTAGTTTCTCCTCATTTAGGGTTTTTACGATCTTTTTCCCTTTTCCTTTTGGATTAAATTAAAGTCGGTGGTGAACATAAATGTTTTGCGATTCAAGCTCACTTAATAGCTTGGTATCCGATTCTCACCGCAACAGAAAATGGCGACTTCACTGGGGATATCTATTTTTTGAGGGTTAAGCCCACCTTGTATATTTGTATATTTGTTGTTGTATTGCTTGTTATTATTTGGGATTCTTGTTGGGTGTCCCATGTGTGGTGAGATAAGTCCTAACCCGGACTTGAGTGCAAAATAAGATAGGACGGTGGTATATTCAAGAAGGCTTGTAAGGAGTTGAGTCCCGACCAAGTTGACTTGAGACACCACCACTCAGCGGAGGCCTCCTCGGATGTAGTTTTGTTGATCGAGTTCAGTCGTGAAAACATTACTATATTCGACCTGAGAGCCATTAATGCTGAGGACCTTAGAACATTTACCCCCACTTGGCCTTTTTAGGGATGTAGTGCGATGACTATGAGGGTGTAAATCCGAAATAGTTGATACGCGATACTACACTCGGATGAGACTCTCTTGAGAATATTACTGATCACCAAGTTGAGTTGGGAAGTCGGTAATATCCGAAAGATGGGACAGTGATTCTGGGAACTTTTAGAACCCGTTGTACAGGTACAAATAAACTCATAGTACATACCTTTTTGGGAGGGTTGAACCTTTGACCTCATGCAAGCTTTGAACCTAAGCCTTGTTTGTGTTTGTGTATTCATTGCATTCACGCATCATGAAGCATCATTTTTACCAATTTATACAAGGAACTCAGAAACTCTATCTTTGCAAATATTGTAGGAATCATCATGGACTTTGGAAGAAGAAAGACTGTCAAGTACATTTTGAATTTAATGAAATCATGTCCTTTGATTATTATGTTTTCCTTGGTATTTGCAAATTGTTTCTTAAGTTCCTTGAATAAAATTCATTTTCGCATTGCACTCATACATTTGGCACTTCATTTGCATTTTTCATAAAACTCATTCCCGTCATCTGCTCTCCAGCTTTCACACTGAGGCTCTCACGCAAATACTACACTCGAGCTCAAGCCAGAAAGAGGATGGCTGAAAGAGACCTAGAGATGGACAGAGTTAACGAAGAGCTTACTGATATTCGTGGAGATATGGGTCAGATGATGGAAATGTTGCAAGTCATTCGAGCGAAGTTGGATACCCAACAGACTGTGGTGTCAGAAATTGTCACTGCAACGACTGAAATTGTCACTGCAACGACTGAGCCTACATCATCAGTCACTACCCCTGTGACTTGGCCTCCTTTTGGACTTCCTCATGGATTCGTCCCTCCTCCTCATGGTTTTGCTTCTCAAAGTTTTATTCCTTCTTCTTCAGGATTTGCTGCTCAGGGTTTCTTCCCTCCTTCTCAAGGTTTTGCTTCTCAAAGTTTCATTCCCTCTTCTCAAGGACTGGCTACTCATGGATTCATCCCTCCTTCTCAAGGTTTTGCTTCTCAAAGTTTCATTCCATCTTCTCAAGGATTTGCTGCTCAGGGTTTCTTCCCTCCGTCCCAAGGTTTAGCTTCTCAAAGTTTCGCACCTCCTTCTCAGGGCATGGCATTTCCTTCCCAAGGTTTTGTGCCTCCTCCTCATGTATTTGCTGCTCAACAGACTATTCCGGTGACTAATGAAGGGAACCATGCAGTTGCTAATTTTACACCAGACATTGTGCACACCCGTGTCCAACCATACTTTAATGACCATCAGGCGTATGAAGCGCCAGATATGTCTGAAAACGGAGACGAGAAACATGAGAAGATGCAAGAGAATTTCAATACCCTTGAAAAAAGGTTAAGAGCGATTGAAGGTGACCAGATCTTTGGGGCTGCTGCTAAAGAGATGTGTTTGGTGTCTGGATTGGTAATACCTCCAAAGTTCAAGATACCCACTTTTGATATGTATGAGGGTGCAACTTGTCCTAAGAACCATCTCTTGATGTACTATCGAAGAATGGCTGCACAGGTGGACAATGATAAATTAATGATCCACTGCTTCCAGGACAGTCTGAAGGGAATCTCCTCTAAATGGTATCTGACGCTTGACCAGTCGAAGATTCGCAGTTTCCAAGACTTGGCAGATGCTTTCATCCAGCAATACAAATACAATATGGACCTTGCTCCCGATAGGAGGCAACTATTGAGTATGTCACAAAAAGATTCTGAATCATTTAAGGAATATGCTCAAAGGTGGAGAGGGACCGCTTCTCAGGTAGAGCCCCCATTGACTGAAAGAGAATTAGCTGACTGGTTTGTTGACATTGTGCGACCAGAATTCTATGAGAGAATGGTGGGGAGCATAACTGCTAGCTTCTCTGATTTAGTGGCTGTAGGAATTAAGGTAGAACTCGGTTTGAAGAGTGGAAAGATGAGTGGTGCATCTGGCAGTTCCAGCAGTGGTAGTGGAAATATTGGCAAGAAATTTACCAATAATTTCCACAAGAAGAAAGAGGGTGTGACGAATGCCATAATGACAGGTCAAAGAAGAAATCCGCTTTGGCAGAGACCTTCACCTATGGCTCAACAACAGTATGCTCATCAACAACAGTATGCCCAACATCCCTATGTAGCGGCGGTTCAACCGTCATTTAATCCACAAGTCCAGATGTATCGGCCAACTCAAGCAGTACCGATGTATCAGCAGGCGGCTCCAGTGATTCCACCTTATCAACCAATGCTCAACAATCCAGGCTATCAACAAGCGCCCAATGCTTCAGCCTATCAGCAGAGGACTCCAGCTCCTCATCCTAACTTTCAGAATAGAAGACCATGAGGAAGGCCTCCTAATCCTCGAATCCCTATGACTTATACTGAATTATATCCTTCACTACTGAAAAAAGGTTTGGTTACTCCAAGGCCTTTGGGTCCTCCACCAAATCCGCTCCCACCAAATTACAACTCAAATGCTCACTGTTTATTCCATGAAGGTGCCCCAGGGCACGATTTGGAGGGTTGTTATGCTTTAAAGTACATAGTGAAAGATTTGATGGAGAAGAACATTCTGTCATTTGGGAATACTGGTCCGAATGTCAAAGATAATCCTTTACCCAAGCATGGGTCCATAAATGCTATTGTTGATGAGTCTGACGAAGGTTTGGTTTTCAATGCCTCAGAGATCAAGACCCCGCTCAGAGACTTCCATGCGAAGTTAGTAGAAGTGGGTATGTTGAAAAGCTGTCATCAGAATTGTGAAGCTTGTGCAAATAACCCAAAGGGATGTGAATTGGTCTTAAAAGATGTTCAAGATTTGATTAATCTGGGTGTTTTACAAGTAAGCAGTCGTGTGAAGAAGAATGAAGTGGCAATGATTGAACCCATTAAAGGGAAGGGTATCCCATCTTTTGCATCGCTGAAGAGTACCATTTCCACCATTGAAGAAAGAAGCTATGAAGGTTGGGGTGATGTCATCGAAGTCAAACAGAAGCTAGATCGTTGCGGGTTGGGTTACAAACCAACTCATGTGAAGGAAGGAGCGTCAACCTCCGTTAATGGACGTCCAAAGACCATTCAAGAAGTGTTTTCCAGTGCTGGTTATCAGGTCAATGCAATTGATGGAGTTTCTGAAGATGAAGATGTGAACCATTTGGTGTATCAGTGTGAAGAAGCCTTGGACAATTGGGAGGCAGTCGAGATCCCAGAGTTTTTTCCATTGTCAAAGTAATTTATTGTTTTTAAATGTTTTCAAAGTTCCCTAGCTCTACCCAAGGCTATGGGAGTATTTTGTAGGGCCCCTTCTCATTTTCAAAGTTATTATCAATGAAGGCATTTTGTTAAACTCTTATTTTGATCATTTACTGTTTTTTCTCTCTTTTCACTTTTAAAAGAAAATGGCAATCTTTCAAAACCAATAAAAAGCTTTTCCTCTTGCATTTCTCTATTTTTCCACTTTTAATAAAAGCAAATCATTCTCATATGCAGAATAAACGAAAACCCTGTTGAATCCAATGACTCTACATTCTCTCCTAACTTTGATTCGCCCATCTACCAAGCGGAAGATGAAAGTGAGGAAGATTGTGACATTCCCGAAGAACTGGCAAGATTAGTTGAGTATGAGCACACAGATCTTCAGCCACATAAAGAGCAGGTAGAGACCATCAATCTTGGCACTGATGAAGACAAGAAGGAAGTCAAGATTGGTACAACACTTGGGGCAGACATCAGAGAAAGATTGGTCAAGCTTCTCAGAGAGTATGTGGATGTGTTTGCATGGTCGTATCAGGATATGCCCGGCTTAGACACAGATATAGTGGTCCACAAGTTACCTCTTCGACCAGATTGTCCTCCTGTAAAGCAAAAGCTTCGAAGAACAAGACCAGACATGGCTTTGAAGATTCGTGAAGAGGTCAAAAGGCAGTTCGATGCGGGATTCCTCGCAGTTGCAAAGTACCCTGAGTGGGTAGCTAATATTGTGCCAGTCCCTAAAAAGGATGGCAAAGTCAGAATGTGTGTGGACTATAGGGATTTGAACAAAGCCAGTCCGAAAGACGATTTCCCTCTTCCGCATATTGATACTTTGGTTGACAACACTGCTAAATTTGCTGTTTTCTCCTTCATGGATGGGTTTTCAGGATACAACCAGATCAAGATGGATCCTGATGATATGGAAAAGACTACATTCATCACACCGTGGGGCACTTATTGTTACAAGGTCATGCCATTCGGTCTCAGAAATGCAGGAGCCACTTATCAGAGGGCAATGGTCACCCTTTTCCATGATATGATGCATAAAGAGATAAAAGTTTATGTGGATGATATGATTGCCAAATCACAGAGTGAGGAGGATCATTTGAATCATCTCTTGAAGTTATTTGAGCGTCTCAGAAAGTTCCAACTGCGTCTGAATCCAGCTAAGTGTACCTTTGGTGCCCGATCAGGAAAGTTACTTGGTTTTATTGTTAGTCAGCGAGGTATTGAAGTAGATCCAGATAAGGTCAGAGCAATTCAAGAGATGCCAGCTCCAAAAACAGAAAAGCAAGTCAGGGGTTTCCTCAGAAGATTGAACTACATCTCCATATTCATCTCCAACATGACTGCTACTTGTGAGCCTTTATTCAAGTTACTCCGGAAGAATCAAGCAATTGAGTGGAGTCCTGATTGTCAATTGGCTTTTGAGAAGATTAAGGTTTATCTACAAGAACCTCCTATCTTGATCCCACCTACTCCTGGGAAGCCTCTTTTCATGTATCTGACTGTGCTCGAGGGATCTATGGGTTGCGTATTAGGCCAACAAGACGAAACTGGTCGTAAGGAGCACGCCATTTATTACTTAAGCAAGAAGTTCACAGACTGTGAGAGCAGATATTCGCTTTTAGAGAAAACTTGTTGTGCCTTGGCATGGGCGGCCAGACGCCTCAGGAAGTACATGATTTGTCACACTACTTTGTTGATCTCGAAAATGGATCCGATAAAGTACATCTTTGAGAAGCCTGCTTTGACTGGAAGACTCGCCCGTTGGCACATGTTGTTATCCGAGTATGATATCCAGTATGTAACCCACAAGTCTATTAAAGGCAGTGTTTTATCTGAATACCTTGCTGATCATCCTGTCGAAGATTATGAACCTTTGAAATTCGATTTCCCGGACGAGGACATTATGTTGATAAAGGACTGTGAAGTTCCAGGTCCAGATGAAGGTCCCGAGCCAGGGTCTCGTTGGAAGATGATGTTTGAT
This sequence comes from Lathyrus aphaca, assembly GCA_963966055.1. Taxonomy (NCBI): domain Eukaryota; kingdom Viridiplantae; phylum Streptophyta; class Magnoliopsida; order Fabales; family Fabaceae; genus Lathyrus; species Lathyrus aphaca. The sequence goes on along the minus strand of OZ014521.1, from coordinate 354,548,607 downwards.
GGTTCCTCTAACTACATGGGGCATGGTGTAGGAGTGGTCTTGATGAATCCTGATGGTGGTTATACTCCTTTCATAGCCAGATTATGTTTTGAATGTACAAACAACATCGCAGAGTACGAAGCATGTGTTTTAGGTATCGAAGCTGCAATCGATACCAGAATCAAGATTCTGGATGTATATGGAGACTCAGCCTTAGTAATCTACCAAGTCAAAGGTGAATGGGAGACCCGTGACGAGAAGTTGATCCCATACCGTGCCCACATTGTGGAGTTGATCAAATACTTTGATGAAGTCACTTTTCATCATGTTCCAAGGGCAGAAAATCAAATTGCAGATGCCTTGGCAATGTTGGCCTCTATGTTTCAAGTCATATTTCTTAATGAAGCTCCACTCATTACAATCGAGCGAAGAACTGCACCAGCCTACTGTCTACTGGTCGAGGAGGAAACTGATGAGAAACCGTGGTTCTATGACATCAAGAATTACTTGCAAAATCAGGAGTACCCAGCTGACGCAACAAATCTAGACAAGAAGACTTTAAGAAGATTGGCGTCCAAGTTTTTCCTCAGCAACAATGTGCTTTACAAGAGAAATCATGATATGGTTCTGCTCAGATGTGTGGACAAACGCGAAGCAGACTTATTGATCAGGGAAATCCATGAAGGATCATTTGGAACACATGCCAATGGACATGCCATGTCCAGGAAGATTTTGAGAGCTGGATACTTCTGGTTGACCATGGAATTAGATTGTTTCAAGTATGCCAGGAAGTGTCATAAATGCCAGATTTATGCCGACAAGGTGCACGTACCTCCAACACTTTTGAATGTTCTGTCATCGCCTTGGCCTTTCTCAATGTGGGGCATTGACATGATAGGGGCAATTGAGCCTAAAGCTTCCAATGGCCATCGGTTTATCTTGGTCGCAATCGATTACTTCACCAAATGGGTAGAAGCAGCTTCCTACGCCAATGTGACAAAGCAAGTGGTTGCCCGTTTCATCAAGAACCAAATTATCTGCCGTTATGGAATCCCAAGCCGAATCATCACAGATAATGGGACCAATTTGAACAACAAAACAATGAAAGAGCTGTGTGAGACATTCAAGATTGAACACCATAACTCTTCTCCGTATCGTCCGAAGATGAATGGAGCTGTTGAAGCTGCAAACAAGAACATCAAAAAGATTCTGCAGAAGATGGTAAAAACTTACAAAGATTGGCACGAGATGTTACCATACGCTTTACACGGATACAGAACATCAGTGCGCACTTCAACAGGGGCAACCCCTTTCTCTCTGGTGTATGGGATGGATGCAGTTCTCCCTATTGAAGTAGAGATACCATCTTTGAGAATCTTGATGGAAACCAAACTGGAGGAAGCTGAATGGGTCCAGAACAGGTTTGACCAACTGAATCTTATCGACGAGAAGAGAATGACCGCCATGTGCCATGGCCAGTTGTACCAAAAGCGCATCAAGAGAGCATTTGACAAGAAAGTTCGTCTCCGGGAATTCAAAGAAGGAGATCTCGTACTCAAGAAAATCTTGCCAGTCCACAAAGACATGCGTGGAAAATGGAGTCCTAACTATGAATGCCCATATGTTGTGAAGGTGGCATTCTCCGGAGGTTCCTTAATCCTTACAACTATGGATGGTGAACAGCTGAAACACCCGGTGAATTCTGATGCAGTCAAAAAATATTATGCCTAAATAAAACCCGATAGGTCGAAAACCAGAAATGGCGACCTATGCAAAAAATGGGTATCCCGGTGGATCAAAACCTATGAAGGAGATCCAGGCAAAAGTTAGGGATAAAAAATGAAAAAATAAGAGCTCGCTAAGTTGAAAACCCGAAAGGGCGGCTTAGGCAAAAAAAGAGCGTCCCGGTGGATTGAAAACCCGAAAGGGCGGTCCAGGCAAAAGTTAGGGACAAAGGCATTTGACTGTGTCAGATGGTGTTTACCATTACTGAAGAATCATACTGGAAGATCGATCCATTTGCTCTCGTCGGAAGCAAGGTGTCGGGCAGTCTTAGTTATTAGGGATTGTAGTGGTCGTTGGATTCAATGTAGACCTTTCCCCATTGCCATTTTCAAACTGTAATTTCCCATGGAGTTTTTGCCATTGGCAAGCTACCATTCTTGAATAAAATACAAACTTTGCCTATGAATTTTGTTGTTCGACTTCTTATTTTCTTTTGCTATGCAAAATGCCATCACTTAATTACAATTTAACTTTGAAAATGACAAATTTTTTTAAGGAAATGTTTTTTTTGAAAACACATTGAAAAACTTTCAAGTTTCTTTGACTTTGGAAAATTAAAAGCCTTCTGTTTCCCCAAGAAGTCCCGGGTTGCAACAACACTTTTATGCTATTATTGCAGAAATCCCCCATAGAAGTTCAAAACTGATAACACTCTTGGATGGATCTTTGGGCCAGGCATGATTTCCAAGTTCGAAGACATCTCCCCAGTGTTTTTCATATTGCTCACCTGAGTATTGGTGTTGAGAGCCTACTCCTCATTGAGTCTTGTCAACTCTTTGTCTCTTTAGAGTCAACATTTGCATATCATGATCATTTGCATCATGCTCAATCATGCGCATTTGACATTAGCATTTGTCTTTCCCCAGTTGTCGTCTGTCTGACTCCAAGTCCAGATATCATTAGTGTTCAATTTGAGAATTCATTGCTGTCGGTACCTGAAGTTTGGTTTACCGTTGTTTTTGTCCCCAGTAATTGCTGGTGTTCCCCGCGGAATTCTAATTGTGGTTAGTATTTGTCTTTATGACCACCAATATCTCCTTGAAGTCCAATTGTCATTGGCAAGAATCTTTTGAGCAGGTCCTGAAACCTTTGCTTAAATCCAAGTCCATTTGATTTTGGTACATACTTGTACCCTTTCTCCTGATGGTTCCTGAAGGAATTTCCAGAGGTTGGATGTTTTATCTTATTTGAAAACTCCAACATATTTTGTCGTTACTTTTTTCGTGTTAGCCGGTCGCTTAGAGCCGTTGATCCATCTTTGGGTGATCTGCATTCTATCCCCAATGTTAGCTGGTCGCATAGAGCCGCTACTAAATCACTATGATTTCCTTCCTTATCCTCGGTGTCGGCAGTTACATTTGAACCTGCTAATTTACCATTTTGAATACTTTGACTACTTTGTCATTATCATTCTTAGTGTCAACCGGTTTTTTAACTTGTTGCGCATTCACTTTGAGTGTATCTTGGCTTTCTTTTTTAGTGTCATTAGGTTTCGAACCTATTGTACTTCCGCTTCGAGTATTTTTGTTGTTATTCATGGTGTCAGTTAGTCGCATCGAGCCGCTGCGCATTCACCTTGAATAAGCTTGTTGTCATTCTCAGTGACAGTTGGTCGCATTGAGCCGCTGTGCATTCACTTTGAATGTTTATTTTTGTTGTTATTCATGGTGTCAGTTGGTCGCATCGAGCCGCTGCGCATTCACCTTGAATAAGCTTGTTGTCATTCTCAGTGACAGTTGGTCGCATCAAGCCGCTGCGCATTCACTTTGAATTTTGTGTCATTTCATTTCCAGTGACAGTGGGTCGCATAGAGCCGCTGCACTTTCCCTTTGAATGTTTATTTTGTTGTATTCTTAGTGTCAGTTGGTCGCATCGAGCCGCTGCGCATTCACTTTGAATATGTTGCCTTTTACTTCTCAAAGTCAGTTGGTCGCATAGAGCCATTGATCTACCATTTCGATTTATTTCCTTGTTGTATTCTTAGTGTCAGTTGGTCGCATCGAGCCGCTGCGCATTCACTTTGAATTTTGTGTCATTTCTATTCTTAGTATCAGTTGGTCGCATCGAGCCACTACGTATTCGTTTTGAATATTTTTTGTTGTTATTCTTGGTGTCAGTTGGTCGCATCGAGCCGCTGCGCATTCACCTTGAATAAGCCTTTTGTTATTCTTAGTGTCAGTTGGTCGCATCGAGCCGCTGCGCATTCACTTTGAATATTACGTTTATCGTTTCCAGTGACAGTTGGTCGCATAGAGCCACTGCACATTTCGCTTTGAATGTTTATTTTGTTGTATTCTTAGTGTCAGTTGGTCGCATCGAGCCGCTGTGCATTCACTTTGAATATTGTGTCGTTTCTATTTTCCAGTGACAGTTGGTCGCATCGAGCCGCTGCACTTTTCCCTTGAATATTTATTTTGTTTTATTCTTAGTGTCAGTTGGTCGCATCGAGCCGCTGCGCATTCACTTTGAATATTATGTTTATTATTTCCAGTGACAGTTGGTCGCATAGAGCCGCTGCACATGCACTTTGAATGTTTATTTTGTTGTATTCTTGGTGACAGTTGGTCGCATAGAGCCGCTGCACATTCTCTTCGAATGTTTATATTTTTGTTGTTATTCATGGTGTCAGCTGGTCGCATCGAGCCGCTGCGCATTCACTTTGAATTTTGAGTCATTTCTATTCTTAGTGTCAGTTGGTCGCATCGAGCCGCTGCGCATTCACTTTGAATATTATGTTTATCATTCCCAATGACAGTTGGTCGCATCGAGCCACTGCGTTTTCGTTTTGAATATTTTTGTTGATTATTCTTAGTGTCAGTTGGTCGCATCGAGCCGCTGCGCATTCACTTTGAATATCGTGTCATTTCTATTTTTAGTATCAGTGGTCGCATCGAGCCGCTGCACTTTTCCCCCTGAATATTTATTTTTGTTGATTATTCTTAGTGTCAGTTGGTCGCATCGAGCCACTGCGCATTCACTTTGAATATTATGTTTTTCATTTCCAATGACAGTGGGTCGCATAGAGCCGCTGCGCATTCACCTTGAATAAGTTTATCATTTCTATTCTTAGTGTCAGTTGGTCGCATCGAGCCGCTGCGCCTTCACTTTGAATATGTTGCTGCTTTTATTTCTCAAAGTCATTTGGTCGCATAGAGCCATTGGTCTGCCACTTCGATTTATCTCCTTGTCTTGTTTATATTCTTGGTGTCAGTTGGTCGTATCGAGCCGCTGCGCATTCACTTCGAATATTTTTGTTGATTATTCATGATGACAGTTGGTCGCATAGAGCCGCTGCACATTCCCTTTGAATGTTTATTTTGTTGTATTCTTGGTGACAGTTGGTCGCATAGAGCCGTTGTACATTTCACTCCGAATGTTTATATTTTTGTTGTTATTCATGGTGTCAGTTGGTCGCATCGAGCCGCTGCGCATTCACTTTGAATTTTGTGTCATTTCATTTCCAGTGACAGTGGGTCGCATAGAGCCGCTGCACTTTCCCCTTTGAATGTTTATTTTGTTGTATTCTTAGTGTCAGTTGGTCGCATAGAGCCGCTGCGCATTCGCTTTGAATATATTGCCTTTTACTTCTCAAAGTCATTTGGTCGCATAGAGCCTTTGGTCAACCACTTCGTTTATTTCCTTGTCTTATTTGTATTCTTGGTGTCCGTTGGTCGCATCGAGCCACTGTGCAGTCACTTTGAATTTTATTTTGTTTTATCTGTGTTCGTTGATCCAACGCTTTGGATTTCCTTTTGTTCCCGTCTTTTGTTATTCTTAGTGTCGACAGTTACACTTGAACCTGTTGATTTATCACTTTGAATATTTCCCGTTTTCGTTTCTTTATCCCCAGTGTTTGTCATCCCCAGTGAGCCTTGGCTTGTGGTCATCGTTTATTCTCATTCTGATCATTCATACCATAATCATCATTTCATCGCATAAGAGTTGCAGAGTTAGATAGTTTGTAGTCCAGCATAACATTGCATTTAGGGGCAAAATTTCCGGTTATTTCTATATTTAAATACCTTTCACCCTGATCGCCTGAGTGTCCTTCGTCATTCACGCCATCTGGTAAAGTTATTTAAATAGGGGCAACTGTCACACCCCAAATTTTACCCCTAACTGCTCGCCTCATACATTCATCGCATTTAGCAGGGATTTTTCCCGATTCATTTTCTGTTGCTTTCTTCTCATTTTCTAGTTATTTATAATTTTAACTCTTAATTTCTTTTCACTTATAAGCTTCCATTTTAATTTAATTTTCTATTTCTTATTTATAACTTTTTAATTCATTTTTGTGTTTTAATTTTAATTTCTATTTTCAAGTTCCTATTTTAAAATTTTATTTCAATTTCTATTTCTAATCTTTAGTTCAATTTTCAAATTTTTTCTAAATTTATTTGTTATTTCTTTTCATCTTCAAGTTCTCATTTCTAAATTAATTTTATTTCATTTTCAAGTTTTTATTTTTGAATTTATTTTTCTATTCTTCAATTTTTTAATTTTATTTTCAAGTTGTTACTTTTAAATTTAATGTCAATTTCTAATTCATGTATTTATTTTCTAAATTCCAAACTTATTTCTTTAGTTCTAAGTCATTTTAATTCCAAGTTTAATTATTTAAGTTTCTAAGTTTTTCAATTTTAAGTTTAAGTTCCTTTTTTTATTCACTTCTAATTCAAGTTTTAGTTTTTAACCATTTTTTTTTCATTTCAATTCATATCCACATGTTTATTTTCTAAATTCCAAATTTATTTCTCAAATTCTAAGTTAATTTTAATTCCAAGTTTAATTATTTAAGTTTCTAAGTTATTTTCAATTTTAAGTTTAATTCTTTTTTTTATTCACTTCTAATTTAAGTTCATATTTAATTTCTAATGTAAAGTTCTCATTTCAAGCTTCAATTTCAAATTATAATCATAGTGTAAATAATCAATTTTATTCCAAATATATGTTATGTTACAACCAAAAAAGATCAGCAATACAACCACAAAAGGTGTACACAAAAACAGCCCTAAAACAAAAATGCAGCACAACATTTACAGCAGCACAAGGCAACAAAAAATATCAGCAGCATGCAGCCACCAACAGACCCTGCTCCACTTCTCCACCCACAACAGCAATTCAGACTTTGTCCCATAATCCTCCAACCCTTCACCTACAAGTTTTCATAGTACAAAATAAATCAGAACAGCACTCAAACCAGCACCAAAAACAACCATATAAATCACACAAAACACACTACTACAGCCTCAAAAAACAGCTCTCAGAGAAAAAAATATCAGCCCTTATAACAGCCCACAAACAGCCACATAAGTCACAACTGTTACATTAGAAGTTCAGCACTCAAAACAACCACAAAAACAGTCCCAAACAACCCTCAAAGAACACAAAAATTCAGCCCTCAAAATCACTCAAATCAGCCATAAAACCACACAAAAAATCTTACAAAAACAGCCATCAAAATAACTCAGGACAGCCACTAAAAACACAAAAAAATACCCCATATTCTTACAACCAGCAGCAGAAAACTCAGAAGAGAGAAAGAAGAGAGTTCAAAGATTAAAAGCATAAAGAAGGGAGGCGTCCAAATTCATACCAGCTTTCACCGTGCAAAGGTTCTTCGGGATTTTGTCTTCGATCGGTAATCTTTAGCTCCTTTTATTTTTTGCTTGTTTGTTTGTTGTTTCTGTTTATTGCAAACCCTCACCGTTAAACTTCCTCACCTCCATTAGTCAATCGCAAACCTTCAGCCCTGTACAAAACCAAACCCAAACCAAAAACAGATCGTGAAAATATCTGTGTGAGAACCTTCAAAAACCAAAAAGTCACAAACCATTACCTTAATTCATATTTCATTTTCATCATCCACCGTTACCACTCACCTTTTAAACCAAAACCACCGAAAGCTACCACTGAAAAAAAAACTTTTCCTCCAACTCAAATCCCTCACAAACCTGAACTGAACCGAGTTTGAGCCATAAACACAAACCTCAAAAAATGCAGAAAACACATTACCATAAATACCATCCGACCTCCATATTACAATCCGCAAAACCTTCGCAAAAACTCTTCGAACCAAAGCCCTGAGAGGATGAAATCGCAACCAAAATCCATAAACCAAACCAGACCCAGGTGCCACCTTCAAAGCTTCCAAGCTGTTCGAACCGCTGACCATCCGAAACCAGCCACCGCATCAACAACCAACACTGAGCCAAAAATCAGAATCCAAACCACCTCTCCATCTGCACACCACCTCTCGGCTCTCATTCAAACCCTTCAAATCCAATAACAAAATTATTTCACCATAAATCCACGCTCCGTTCTTCAAGACCTGCATAACCAAAGAAAACCATCAAAGAACTCAAAAACCAGCAACGATTTTTTTAAAAGAAAAACACTGTGTTCGAAACCAGAAAACCCTCAACACTTACTCTCTCACAATCACCACCAATCCTCTATCACCGAAACTTTGACCTCAAAACATCAGCAACAACATGAAACGATACCTGAACCGAAACCAAACAAACCATTTCCGCCAAACCTCACAGCCATAAACCACCATTGTTACCGCCTTCACTGCACAAGCTCGGACCCAACCTTATACAACCTTTGTTCTGCATCATAATACAACCTGGAAACCGAGCCAACAATCAAAACACAGAGGGGGGAGAGACCAAAAAGAAAACAATCCTTCTGCTTTTCTTTCCACCAAGAATAGAGCACCGAAAAACACAAGAGAACACAAAAACCTCCTTCAACAAAAATCATAAAAACCTTCAACATCAACCAACAAAAACAACAAAAAACCATGTAACTAAGCCAAACCACTATTCCAAAACCACAAACCCGAAGCCGTCGGCCTTCCCCCAAACACCATCGCATAACACAATTCGAACCTGCATAACCATTCGAAACGCAAACCTGTGAGAACTCTTCGACCCGACAACAAACAGAAAGCCACCAACTGCCACAAACTCATCCTCAACCCATCCGAACTTCAAACCCACCGCCGAAACAACCTTCGGCCAACACCCTTGAACCGCCATCATCGGCGCAAACCCTTACACCGCCACTGAAACCGCACAACAATAACCACTGTCCGCCGCCAATATCCGCCGAAATCCAATCCTGTGCAAACCGTAAACAACCAGCCATCACATAAACACGAACAGAGAAACATGAACTCTCATAATTTCTTCAACCATCTTCACATCCAAACACCTGAGCCAAAAACTTTCCTTTTCTTCGAACCTATCATTAAACCCAGTTTCAGAAACCAAAAAGCAAACACTTAAGCTGCCACCAAACCCGTTAAAACCGAATTGAACCTTCTTCGCAGCTGAAACTGATACGAACACAGAACATCAAACAGAAACCAAAATCCAAACACAAATTCACCGCCGGCCACTACCTCATAAACCCAACTCACGAAAACTCTTCATCTCCGTGAATCAAACCCAAACCATCATCTCAGACCACCACCCTTCTTCATCATCACCCTGTAAACATCAACGACAACAACTGAACAGGAAAGAAATGGAAGAAGAGAGATTGAAACCAAGGAGATTGAGAGTTTGAGAGAGAGAACCGTGACGAATCCGCGAACAACAAGAACAACTCCTCAAATCCGAACACCACCTGAGCGAACCGTGAAATCGAAAACACCGAGAACCACCGTGAGAAACAACAAATCCGTCGCGAGTCTGTTCCGCCATACTATTCATCACTACCATCGCACAAATCCGAGAACGGCTGAGAGATGTGTGAGAATCGAACCACCTTCGTCGTCCTTTTACCGAAAATCGTGAGTTGAGAGACAGAGAGACTAGCGATTGAGGGAGAAGAAGAACGTTTGAGAAGGAGTTTTTTTTTCCTGTGTTTGAAACGGCACCGTTTGGCCTTAGGGTTTTCTTTTGCCCATTTAGTTGTAGATCAAACCGGATCCGGGTCAAGTGCGACCCGACCCGTCTCTCTCCAGCCCCCATTTGGGCCTACCGTATCAGCCCATTCCCTTGTCTTTTATCTATTATTTCATTTTGTTTTCTCTTTTTTTAAATTAATTGATGTTGTGATAATTTTTTTTTATTTATTATTCTGTTTGCTTTTATTTAGAAAAATGTCTTTAAAAAAAAAATTAAATTAATTGGAATCATTTTATTTATTTATTTTTATTTTCGATTGCATTTTTTTAGGGTCGATGATATGACAAAAAGTCACGATAAATCGTTTCCGATTAATCGTGACCAATATGAGGCCATGCATTTATTTATTCTATTTAATGCATTTATCTTTATTCTATTCTATTTATTTTATTTAATTTATTCTACTTCACAGTTTATTTCACTTTATTTATTTATTTATTTATTTCCCGCACTCTTAGACCATATTAACTTCATTTCGAAAATAATAAATCCTTGGTCCAATGCCAAGTGAACTTCACACACTTCACTCACACACGTAAGTCGGTCGTTTACGATCGCCATCTGCACGTTCCTTACACTTCACAGCTTTCAACTTAAATAAATTGACGCACTGCGCTTGTTTTCCACCCCCGCATTCTCGATCCATATATCGAGCCATAGCCAGTTACTAAGCCTTTTACTTTGCATTTCCTATTTATTTTTATCCATTTCATTTTTGCAAGTAGCAACCTATGCCTTAGACTTAGGAGCTTGCACCCTCATTTCTTTATTTTTCGCATTTAAATCCAAAAGGGAAAGACTCCTGCAGTTGACTCAATGTCATAGGAAGTTTAGCCATCCCTAGTTACCATTTTGACCTTAGCAATTAGGTCCTTCTTTTTCTTTAACCTTAGCAATTAGGTCCCTCATCCTTAGGTCCTTAGCCATTAGGTCCTTAACTTTTTATTTTACAACTTTTTGTGACTTTGTTAAGTCACGTGAGTGTTTGCCATAACACTTACCTTCCCCCGCGAACCTTGAGCGTAACCAAGTGTTCGTTAATCCTTAGGAGAACTACGAGTGCTCTGATTCTATACCCGATACGTAGGCATCGATGCGATGTTGTGCGAGCACCATTAGAAATAAAAACCATAGGTTCCCTTAGTTTTAGCAAGCAATAAATAACAAAAACACAAATATTAACAAGAGGTTCCCGTAGGATACTGCGGATGCTTAGGATGCTAACACCTTCCCTAGGTATAATCAACCCCCGAACCTAGTTTCTCCTCATTTAGGGTTTTTACGATCTTTTTCCCTTTTCCTTTTGGATTAAATTAAAGTCGGTGGTGAACATAAATGTTTTGCGATTCAAGCTCACTTAATAGCTTGGTATCCGATTCTCACCGCAACAATGACCATCCCTCATCTTACCCCTTTCGGAGCAGCCGTCCCCTGCTAGGTGATCGTACTTCACCTTTGATTACCGTCCCTCATCATTATTTCATTTATTCTTTAACCCGATGGTCGTCCCCGTCGTGGTCCCTTTTCCTTTTCCTAATGATCGTCCTTCATCAGTTTAGCCCGATGGCCGTCCCCATCATTGTTTACATTACTTTTTGAACTTGATGGTCGTCCCCATAGAATCTTACAGCTTTACTTGATGGCCGTCCCCATCATAATTCCTTTTATCCCCAGCATGTCGGCCGTCCCCGTCATTGCTTTATTTCCCGCACTTTTCCCAGCGTGTCGGCCGTCCCCGTCATTGCTTTTTCCCCAGCAGTCGTCCTCTGCTCGACGGTCGTCCTCCGTCGCCTATACTTTACAATATACTTTATTTCCTTTTACAATCTATATCCTTTTTCTTCTTCATTCTGTGAGTGCAAATTTTGGACTGTCTTTGGTATTCAACCACAAGTTATCTTGTTTGCCTGTTAAGCCGTTGCTTACATCCTGCACAGCTAACTCATGTTTGAATAGGGGCAGCTGTAAACACCCCAAATTTTCCCTCACCCATTCATACCATGGCTTGTGATCTCCTCACATGCATAATCTCAATCATAGCATCTCATACCACACTTTTGCTTCACTGCATTGGTTCAAAGTCATCTGCATCTAGGGTTTGTGATCTGAGCAATCCAAGAGCTTCTTGAGCCACTCCAAAGGCCATCAATCACTTCAAAGGGGTCCATGTGTGTTCAAGCATCATATTATATCCTCTCAAAGTCAAAAAAGTCAAAGAATCACAAGAACTGAGAATGGCATGGAAGCAGAGCCAGGTTTGACTACACAGATGACCTAGAATTAGGGTTTTGGTTTCAAAGGCCATAACTCCAAATTTTTTTGGTCATTCTTGTTTCTATTGGTCTATATATGGTATAGGGATCATGCATATCAATTTTAATGAAGAAATTCAATGGGGAGGTCATCTGATCAAGGGTTGACTTTCTAAGCAAGTCAGTGCAAAATCAGGGCATCTGAGGCCCCCAATGACCCAACCAAAGGGTGTTCATCATCATTTTGATTATGTATGATCTTTATTTGATCATATAAGATGTTGGAAGTTCACAAAATTTAAGAATCTCAAGTCATTTGCAAAGTTGACTTTTTGGGAAAGTTGACTTTTAATGAAAATTGTCATTTTAGGAAACTTTTTCAACCCTTGCTTTTTGATTCAAAAATGCTTCAAATGGAAAAACTTTGGTCATGAAAGTTGTAGAATGGATCATTCCCTTTTCAAAAAGTACAAGAACATGACCTAATTCATTTTGGATCAAAAGTTATGGCTTGTCAAAGTTGGCTAAAATCACAAAATTTGAAGTTTTCCACCAAAGAGACATTTTGCAAAATGGTTTGATCAAGTGTTCTAAAGTCCTCAAATGTGTATCCTTTCTTCACAACATGATCATGTGACATCTAAAATTCATAATGGGCCAAGGGATCACTCATCTTCATGACTTATGGAGCAATAATTCTCAAAGGAAACAAAAGTGAAGCAAGTTGCAAAAACTCACTCAAGTGTGAATCCACTTGCTTGCTAACTTCACAATCAATCCTATGGCTCTCCACACATCTTGCTGCGTAGGACACCCCATCTGTCCTTGGCTAGCTAGTAGCCCATGCCTCTCTTACACAAACTTGACATTTTGGCAACTTGAGCCATACCAATCACAACAGCACACATCAACTCATCTGACCAATCCCATTTGTTTATACAAACCAAAAGCAAGCCAAAGCACATAACACACAAGCCTGAAAGCACCAAGAACACAACTCTCTCATTTTCACCCCATTTTGCAAAACTCTTCGAAACACTCTCCTCAAGCTGCAAACACACAAACCAACTTCACAAATCAACTCAGCATACTTCACTGATCAAAAACCACCCATCACCATAGCCTGAAAGTCATTGAAACAAAAACACGATCACCACCTTCCCTTGAACAGAACTTCTGCCATCTCAAAAACCAGCCATCCTCAAAGCTTTCTAAGTTTCATTTCATCATCAGAGGGTCCAAAGGAGTGGATTTGCAGCAAAGGAAAGGCCAGAAAGCTCAGGACCAGGAGTTTCCATCTCAGGTAGCCATCTCAAACTTTTTTCCAGAAACTCCATTTTAAGTTCCTAAATGATTCTATGCATCCCCCTGATCATGGGGATATGATTATTTTTGAAAATGGTTGAGAAACCAGGATGTATGAATGCTCTGAAACTCTTTTGCCCTAGAAATGTTTTGCTTCGATTTGCCTGATTAATGCATGAAAATGGTTTTTGTTTGGGGTTTTTGATTTAATTTGGAATGGGGTTTGATTCTGGGCAATTAGATTTCATTTTCATGAAGTTTTGAGGGATTTAGCAACTTTCAGGTGAGGGTCTTGCCGGAGAAGACGACCGGAAGTCTTCTCCGGCCACCTGAAAGTGATTAGGGTTTAATCTGTGTAATTAATGAAGTTTGAATGTGGAGCGTAGATGTTGTTGACTTAGTCAATTCTCGCGCGTGTTCAATGGTCCAAATCTTCCACTTAGCCCTAATCTCACTTAATTAAATTAATTAATCCATTTTAGCCAGTTTGAATCTCAGCCACTGGATCACGCGCGCAGTCAATTCCCGCGCGTCCAGTTTGAATGTTGGCCATTGATCTTGTTGACTTCTCATTAATTCAGTTTTATTTTCTTTTTATTTCATTTGTTTTGTTCAATTTATTTAAAATAGTAAAACATTTTGAAAAATTTTGAAAATTTTTATACGACCTTTTATTAATTTTCAGAAACCAAAAACATTTTTATTTTTATTTTTTGCATTAAAAAATATTTTTAAATCATTTAAAAGATTATTTTTAATTAATTAATGAGAATTAATTAATTAAAAATACTTTTAGGTATTTAAAAATCACAAAAAAATTCATGAAACCTTTAAAATCATTTAGAAACATTGTCCAACCCTCAAACCAAATTTCTTTTTTGATCTTGATGTCTTTTGACAATTTTCCATGGAATTAATTTCATTTCAAAGTATTATTTTGATCCAATCTTCAAAAATTCATTTCTGCCTAGCCTTTAAGAGTCGGACTTTGATTCTTTTTGCATTGCATCTTGCATATCATGTAGTTTATAGGATTAAATTGGCATGATTTGATCTTGCATTTCCTATTTGTTTGACATTTTTCTTGACAAGGTACCTTGAAACCCTAGCAATCTTAGGAAATTCATAACTTTCTCTAGGTTAAGAATTGGATCCCCTCCTTTGGGCTGTGAGTTTGTTTATGTTTAGGGTTCCCTTGAGTGCATTTTCAATTTTTTATCTTGATGTTTGCTTCTGGTTTTGGTTTTTGTTTTGTGCATTGATCATAAACCCTAATTTGGGCTTCCTTTTGCATTCATCTTGAATTTGCTTGCATACCATGACTTGCCATGACATTTTTTGTATGTCATTTGCATTCCATAACTTTTCATGTATGTTCATGGTTCTAAGCATGTTCCTTTTGCATCCATATGTTTGTATGATCATCCCCATGCCTTGTTTCATCTTTGTGTCATCTCATAGCATCATTAGCATCATACTTATGCTTCTGGTTTTGGTTTGCATCATGCCATTCCATCTCATTTTGCATTGCATTGCATTCCTTTCACTAACTTTTCAGGTGGTAAATTACCTTAAGAAGTGAATTTGCCTTCACTTCTCACAATCTATTTTCATCTCCTTTATGCATCATTGCTGCATTTTGTCTTATGTTTGAGTTTGAGCTTGCTCATTCTTCTTCTCCTCACTTTCTTTCCTCAAGTGACTTGTCTTCTTAAATGAAGCAAGTTACTTTGCTTCTCTTTGCTCCTTTCATCTGCTTCCTGGTGGTTTCTCTGAAGATCTTTCTTGTAAACCTCACAAACCTTAGGAACAACCAAGCATGACAATAATTAGGGTTTTGATTAGTCCCCCCATTTATATTTTACCTTTGTGTCTCATTGAGTCTTCTCTTCTCACCTCATAATCAGGGACTAAACCCTAAAGGCTATAAGGCTTTGTGATTAAGCTTATGCCTGCATCCTTCTATTAGGATGGAGTGTATAACTTTAATCCTAAGTGTTAAACCCTTAATGTGTTTAACTCCTTTAATCAATTCATCTAATAATCATCAAGACATCAAGCTTGTAACTTGGGCCTTGCATTAGGGTTCTAATTCTTCCTTAATTGGTTAAGAAGGACTAACCCTAGTGTTAATGGACAAGTCCCCCTCAAGTTGTCTTACAAACCATAAAACTCACTTCATCATCTTATCATTAACTAAAATCCACTTAATAAAGGCTTTGTTTTGTCATGGGTTTAATCCCTAATCATGGATTAAGTTGAGGAGCTTTCCTCAGCTTAAACACTCTCATCTATTATTCTTCTATTAGGATGGTGTAATGAGTTTAATCCCTGATTATGGCTTAACCTCATTACTTAACACTAAACAAAAACAACAAAAACATCTAAATAATCACAAGTAGGTTAATGATCTTAATCCTACACCATGGTAATTAAGTGTGAGATGCTGACTTCACACTTAAGGTATTCTCATTACCCCTAATCAGAGGGAGGATGTGATGAGTTTACTAATCCCTTGGTTTAGACTTAAGCTCATTTTCTTATGACAAACTTCAAAAAGCAATAAAAGACTGAAAACTCAAAAACAAACAATAATCGTCTCCTCCGGGATTCTTTTTCTCATCTCATTCACTCACAAGCGAGAACTTGCTTCTTCCGTCTAATGCAAGACAGTTTGCACCTGAGCTAGACAGGTCTTATACTTGAGCATAGGCAAGCAAGCAGTTCACAAGTCAATTCATCTTTCAGTCTCTTTGGGTCGAACTACGATGTTCTGACTTCCTCATTGCACGAGAGGATACGTAGGCATAACTTAACAGTTATCGAACAAAAGTCTCTGTATATTCCCCCTCCTTCCAGCATTGTTCTTAGCCTCATTATCATGAGCACTTCACTTTTGTTCTTACACTGACACTGTACATTTACACACTTCACACTTCTTTTACACTGACACCTGTACATTCTTTTCCATCTCTTTATACACAGATTGCACTGACACTACCCCTTTAAAACACAAATCTTTTAAGCGTGGATCCCGTCGAGTACGACGGACAATCTGGGTGCTAATACCTTCCCAGGTTGTAACCAACCCCCTTTCTCAGTCTCTCTGGTTCGCAACCGTCTTATCCATATCTTTCTAGGTCTATGCAGCATTACCTTTCCTCTGGGATAAAAATGCCTAGCTGGCGACTATTTTCTTTTCCTGTGAGTTCACTCCTGTGTGTTCTCACATCCTTCCTTTCGCCGACCGTTCGCGTCTGTACCCTATTTGACCTGGCTTCATTTAGTGGGAGCGACAAAAGATACTTGATTAAGTTACCTCTTCAACGGCTAATTTCTGCAAAGGCTATGAATGTGGATGAAGATTCAAATATGAATCTTAACTGATTCTTCGGATGAAGGAGTAGCTAGATCAAGCAATTATCAACTTTATTGTAATAGGTTGATTTTCTATTGTAGGTTGTAATTGTAAAAGCCTTAAGATTTCTTACCATTAAATATCTTAGAAATCTGAGCTTTAGGTTTTTGTTATAGTTATTTCCCGTACCTCTGATACTTGTATCATGTACACCTTGTTCTTTATTCGGCTGAGCCTTAATTAGTTTAGATCAAGTCTCTTGCTATGTGCTTGAGCAGACGTTTTGTCTCATTGGGATTCAAGCAACAAGTCTTTAGCCAAGATTCTTAAGCCATGTAAGTCTCATTTCTTAAGTGCTTGAGCTATGAAAGTCTTATTTAATTAGTGTGATTGAACAAGGGTGAAGACTTTGTCTGAGGGACGTGAGCAAGAAGTCTCGAGTGCAGCTTGAGCAAGGGAAAGTCTCAGTATGGATGACCTTTGGAGCAGATGGCTCGGTCAGAGGGTGTGAGCGAGAAGTCTTAGACATGTGCTCTAATCAATGGTAAGTCTCAACCAAAGGACCTTGGAGCAGGTGGCTCGGTCAGAGGGTGTGAGCAGAGGGTAAGTCTTAGATATGTGCTCTAAGGAAAGAAAGTCTGAGGCAGTGGGTCTGAGCAATTTTAAAAGTCTTGTACAAAAGCACAAGCGATTGTAATCAGGTTGATTATAATGAAAATCTCTTGTGATGCAAGGGGACTAGAAGTACTCTCAGTTAGGGAAGGAACCATGATAAATCTTTTGTGTCTTCTACTATTATTTATTTACTTATGTTAACATCTAATGCCTAATGAACTAAACAAAATCTAAACATCAGTTCTCATTATGAACTCTGATCAGAAGTTAATTTAAGTAAAAGTGAAACACCTTCAATTAGTATTCGAGCATGGTTTGTGCTTAACACTTAATAGTGATGCAGATATTGATCCAATATAAAAAGTATATCTCTTATTCAAGAAGGAATCAAGTGCCACATGAAAAATATCATACGGACTTTCCTACCATATCCAAAGGGTGATACCACTAGATTTAAATTATGGAAAAGTTAAACATATTTTTAACTCATTGGTCTTTGTAAAAGGTTGTTGAAGGTCTATAGAATATCCTTATGAAAGGAATTACTATAGAAGTTGATGATGCAAAGGGGATCAAATTGAAAATCTCTTTCACCAACTTAGAAGAAGCTTGTTAAAAATCTTCTGAGATAGTTGTATTCTAGTAGGTGCTCTATCTCACTTATGCATCATTGATGTGTATGATGCTTGGACCATCTTTAAATTCTTGTGCTCAGATTTGTGGGGATCAGTTTTGAAGCTTAAGCAATTACATTTCATCTATTCTTCCAAGCAAATAATGAGAAGATTGCTCTCTGACTTGAATCTAAAGTCACAGTAATTCATGAAGTTTACTTCTTGGATTTGTTGTGTTATGAACGTTTGTAGCATACTTCAAAGGAAAGAAATGGAGTTAGATGATGAAAAACTATTCAACATATCACTTTATATATTTAGCTCAGTTCTTTGGAGTGACTGATGATAAGAAACTTAGATTTATTTTCAAAAGAACTTCCATACTGGCTGAAGGGATTGTAATATTTATGGATAGAAGAGTAACTTCAAAAGCTTCTGAAATACATGTATTTCAACTGATTTCCAAGATCTAAAATCAAGAAGAATAAAAACATTTGAGTCCTGAGATAAAAACATCTATCTTGAGATGAATAAAAAAATCTATCTTGAGATAAAAGCATCTGAGTCCTTAGTTGTTCTTCAATGTCAAATCTTTTTTAAGCTAATATTAGTGCAGGATTCAGATGAATAAAAACATCTGAGTCCTGAGATAAAAATCAAGTATTGAAAAGTAAGAGATGATGTCAAAATCTATCTTGCTTCAAATAATTGATAATATGGAGTTTTCTCCTTAAGGTGATATCTTAAGAAACTCCATTGCTTCTTAATTGAGGATCATCATGTAAGTTGTTTTAAAAGACATTTCTATAAGAAGTCTTCAATTTTTCTTTGAGTTTTGTCAGTCATACTAAGACATTAATTTTATTTGATTTGTGTTACTTTCTGATAGCTAACACCATCTGGTTCTGAGCCTGTCAATAATTTATGTATCAAAAGATTTAATTCTAGATAATGAGATTAGTGACTTTGCCTAGAATAAGATTTTGTTCTTATCATATCTCATCCTAGACTTACACTCTGGAGTGATTTATGATTCTACTATTAGCTTGTTTCATAAGGTATAAAAGAGCCTATTTATACATGAAGGAAAATTTGATATCTAAACTCAGTGGAAAATAAAAATTTCTCTTTAGTGATCCTTACGAAAGATCATGATCTGTGATAGAAAGGTCCTTATGAATCTGTGATAGAAAATTTCCCTTTAGTGATCCTTACGAAATATCCTTACGAATCTTTGATTCTGAATCGATGGAATGATCACGAGCGTTGTACGATGAACAACGCCTCTACTCAGTCCATACGAACAACTTCCTTCAGTCATATTGCTAGCTGATTACGATTGAAGGTTTTGAGTGAGGGAGAGAAAATGAAATACGGCTAGGGTTTTCAACAACAATACTTTTTGCTTCTACACAAGGGTTCTATTTATAAAACTAGTTGTGGGGACTACAACTAAAAAGCCCACTTAAGTGCACCATATAATAATAATATTATTATATTATTATTATAGCTATTATTATAATAAACATAATTTTATTGTTATTATATTTTATAACTATTATAAAAATAATAACAATAATAACTATTATTATATCATACTGTTGTGACCCAAAATTTGCCCTCATATCTTCAAGACCATATGTCTCAAGATGCCTCCTAATGTTCATAAGATTCTCAATTGCTCAAAGTAATTCAAGGTTTCATCAGACAAAACCACCTCCTAGGCAATAGATTTCAAATTAGGGTTTTGTGTTTCCCAAGGTAAATTGGACTTCCAAAGCCTCTAGTGGACTTCATGATATCCCATATACTTCAGAGGATTCTCATGTCAATTTTCAAGACTTGCCCTACAAGTTTGGTCAGTAAGATGCTCAGATAATCAATAAAAAGTTAACTTGGGTAAAAAGTCAACTGTGGTCAACATACAGTCAAACTTCAAGATATTTGGTCAATATAAAGATTATGAAGTAATATTCATCATTTGATCAAGGGTTGATCATGATTCATCAAGAAAACCTCAAATTCATCACAAGGCAAAAGTTATTAAATTAAGGTTTCTTAATAAGAAAGTCAAATGTACTTTAACCAACTCTAACTTTCACATACTTCATCATATATTTCCCATCCAAAGCTCATTGTGAAGGAAATTTAAATCCTTACAACTTTGTGTCTCACAAGCCACGGCCATAAATGCTTCATTTGAGAGATATGGACCAAGACATTACAGGTCCTCTAAAAGTCAACAAAAAGTCAACCTTTTCAAAAACTCATAACTTGAACATGGAAGATCAAATGGACACAAGACCAAAAGGAGTGATTAAAGGACACTTTAAGGTTTCTAAAAAGTCCAAGAGCACATTCATGTGATAAAAATTGAGAAAGTTGTGCATTGTTAAAGTTGAGCAAAATTGAGGAGGTGCATAAAGCAAATAATGATCAAAACTTGAGTTTTTACCAAATGGGCATATATTTTCACAATCTAAACTTAATCTTAAGATGATCCACGACCTATAAATCATATATTTTTATTTTCTTTGTTTATTTTTTATTTTATTGGATTTAATTCATTTAAATTCAATTTTAATTAAAATAAATATTGAAAAATCAAATATTTGATCTTTGGTTTATTTTGGGATCAGATTATGAAGTTTATTGACATAATATTTGATTCAAATTCGTGCACGACAAGAGGAAAGTCATGATAGCACAATAATGGCCAAAATAGAAAGTTTTCAAATCAAATTCCAATCAAATCTCATCATCCCAAAATAACTTGAAGCAAATCCCACAAATTGACCTAATTCAATCTTCTATATATACATAACAAGTGCAAATGCCAGGAGGACGAATTTTTTTGATCAAAGAGAGCATACAAAACTTCAAAAACATTCAAGAGTAAGTTGAATTCGGTTTTAGGGTTGCAGCCATTCTCAAAGAGATTTGAAGGTCCAAGAACATTCCTTAGACTCTTTTGATGGTGTACCAATCATCACATTGCTCCAAAACCTCATAAAACACCATAACTGAATTTGCTTATTTTTTGGTTTTTTTCAATTTTTCGATTTCACATTTATACGCATGATACATCTAATCTCTTTGCATATTTGTGTTTTGTATGATGTGAGCAAGTGTAACACCCCAAAATTTTCCCTCATATTTATTACCATCTAACTGGTTTGTGTTTCACATTCACCTACATCATCCATTAGTTCACAAACTCAGAATCATGCATTTCATTGGGCTCCTAAGACAAGGGATCAAGAATTTCTTTGTAATATGGTTTCCTGTTTACTTTGAGGATAGTTCATTCAGGTCCAAGCAGGAGATTGGATAGTGTCCATCATAATCATTTAGATAGGGTTTATTTCAATAACTAAGTGACACTCAAGGGAACGTAATGGTGGTGTTTGTCCATCAGTGGATTTTATTCGTCGATAGATGTTATCATCATTTGAGATGCAAGGTATTGAAGAATAATATGCGCTCGAACTTGGGGCTACGACAAAGGGACGTTGGGCTAGGATACGAGATATCTGGTCACATGATGTGATACGGTTTGTTGCTTGCAATAACAAGAGCATGATGTTTAAGTTTAAAGTGGACCGAAGATCGATGGTTCATTGAAGATACAAGTGTGCTTTGGAAGGAAGTTTTGTTGTAAATTAAACATGTGCAATGAGATTACTTGGAATTTAAGATTTATGTCCATTCATCAAAGTCAATAACCCAAATCCATATTTTTGATCCAATGTCTCCTTATATGCCCACAGTTCTTTCTTAGTATCAATTAACCCCATTTTTTAGATCCAAATTTCATTTTTAATTATTTCTCCATTTTAGATTTAATCAATATCCGAGTTGTTTGGAAAATTCACGTTGCTCATTCTAAACCTTAACCCAAATAATTCCATAAAATATCATAAACTCACAACTCAGTATTTGTCAATTTAAAGTTACAAGACTCGATTCCAAAAAAAATAATTAAAAAAGGAGCCTCAGATTGTTAAGTTGCTTGATATTGTTAGAGACCAATAGTCAAAGACCCCAAGTCTCATAATTGAATATGTCAATAGCATTGATTTTAAAGTACTTCATCCTTTGATGTCAAATTATGATTATTCTGTAGATTTGTGGAGTCTTGGTTATAGCAATGGGATCTATGAACTGAATGCCATATTGAGTCAGATTTTGAATTTTCAGGTTCAAAGTTTATCAATGCAGAAAATGTTTCTGCATCCTGCATTTAATTGATGGTCTTAATAAGCTCCTTTGTATGACTATCAAGTCAGTTATCAGAAAAATCTTTAAAGGAAAATTTGTGGAAAAATCTCCAGAATAGAAACTCATGGCAATCAAAGTCACAGAAGTTCGTCGTAAAAGTTAAGACCGAATTCATAATCAAAGTTTGGAAGTATAACAGAAAATAAAGAGGATTCGTTACACAAGGAAATCCAGAAAATAGAAAAAAAAACTATAAAAGGAAAAACCACAAAGTTTCTTCATTGGATAGTGATGAAAGTTACACCAGAAAATCAGTGGAAAAAAAAGCAGTGAATCAATACCATAAAATTCAGAAGAAGAAACAAGTTGGAAATTCAGTTACAAAGTATCTAACTGAATCAGTTACAAATTCTTAACAGAAAAGTTCCAGAAGCTTCAGGTTCATCTCTCTCTATATATCAGACCATATTCACCATTGATGGTGATGGCTGGATTCTTCAAACCCCATTCAGAAACTTCTTCTTCTGATTCGTTCACTCCACCTTCATTTTTATTCACGATTCCTCTCATCTTCATCAACATCTTCACTCATCTTCAACACTTCATCACCTTCTTCACCACACCTTCAAAATCATCATCAACCTTCGACCCTACGACAATCCACACCAATTGCAACCTGAAAATCAGAAACAGATTCAATTCATAAGAGCTTCTTCATCATATCTACCAAATTGAATCAAAGAAGAAAATTCAAGAACAATGAACCGTATCACATGTTTGACATAGTTTAACTCAACACCAGAGAAGGGGAATAAATCACAGAATCAAAGTGCAGTGAGAAATCAAATTTCGAGATTATACCTGGAACATTCAACAACATCAATCATCTCCACCACATATCACCAACAACCCCCTGCATTGTCACATTCTTCTTCAGCCTTCAACCGTTTCCGTTTCATCATCACCCTTAATCTTTAATCACTTTGCATTCAACATCTTCATCAACTTGTCTTCCTTGACTCAGCTTCATCTGACAACAATCTACAACAAAGATCTACAAGTTTCATAATTGTGCCTCAATCCTCACCAAACTTGAAATTCAAGAACACAGCGCCATCAACGGCTTACGACAGGAAGAAGCCAAATCAGCAGGGCAACATTCCAACACGATTAAACACCTTTGATCAAAGCCCGTCTTCAATCTGCGGGAACAACAACGAGAATCTTCAACCTGCAGATTCAACAAAAGTGACAACAACATCAGGGCCACTTTAACTCTATCATCAATAGTAATTCCATCTCAAAAATGATTCGCAGATCGTACAAATCGACAAATGCAAGAACAAATATCAAAAAATGCAGAAAGTATGTGAAAAAGAATGAGATTGGAGATGAAGATATACCAAGTGAAAATCGCGATTCTGAGGCTTAGAGTAACCACGGAGGATGACGGTGATGTGTTCTTCACTGCGACCTTGGCGCTAAAGACCGAGAAGATCATAGATCATCGCGAGGGCATAACGTTTGAAATGTTCTTCACTGTGACCTTGGCACTAAGCTTCCGTTACTGTCTTCTTCAACAAGATTAATTCAAGTAAGTCTCGTTCTCTTTACGATTTCATAGTTCGGTGTTGATTCAACGAGGGTTGATAGGACAAGCCAAGGGATAGGCGATTGAAGGCACTGGGAGAAAGTAGTTGGCATGAGAGGAAGATCGTGGCGGCTAGGGTTTTGCATTTGGGGGGATGAAGTTGTGAGAAAAAAGAGGGAGACAACGCATATGAGAGAGACAATTTTCTTTTTAAGGTTTATTTCTTATTTTGATTCATAGGTTAAGAGTTCTTTTAATGTGATGTTTAGGAGTTAATTTTGTGATTTTGGGAAAGGATTAATGTTCATAAACCATAATAAAAACTAGGTTAAGGGTTAATAAAAATCATAAAGACCGTAATTAAGGCCACCGTTATAATTTAAATTCATAAAAAAAACCATTTAATTTTCCACCGAGAATTTGGGGATAAGGAGATAAAGTTCTGGTTCGGTGGTCCACTCCGGTGGTAACAAGTGTCACCGTCCGGTAGGACCACCAGATTTCAATCATGCGCAGGCAATCTCACCACAATAACCATGCACCTTTTCATTGATGGACATTGGATGGGAAGACTAGTAGAGAGACTTGATCAGATGATTCTTATTGAGTCAACCAAGGTTGATTGTAGCCCATGATATGCACCCTTTAAGACCAGCGCATGTGGGCCTAGCGCATTGCTATTAGCACCCCCAACTCAGGCCCTATTGGATTTCTAACTAATAATCTACTTTCTACACCCCTTTCCTATTTCTAATTCTTTTTAAATTTATGTTTTGTACCTTTTCAATTTAAATCCATAAAAAATACTAAAATTCATAATAAAATTCCCCAAAAATTATAGGAGCTTTCTAACTCATTTTAGAACGTTTCCACATTTTCACTTTCTGAGTTTTTCCATTTTTCAATTTTATTTAGATTTTCCATTTAATTTGTTTTCTATGAAATTCTTTCATCTATACTTCATTTTGTACATTTGATTTCTCTCACTTCCTGTAATATTTTTGGCCCATTATTTTTGCTATGACCAGAGGACTAATAGTAGGACTTGGAATAATTTTGGTATATATGTTAGGCCATTTTATCCACTGTTTTGGTAGTGTTGTTTGTGTAAATTTATGGTTGAATCTTAGGTAGATTTAAATGACTATTTGACATAGTTAGGCTATGAATTTGTAGGAGAGTTTTTAACACAATATTAGGTTCAGTTTAGAAACCTTAGGAATTTAATTTCATATTTTTTTCAGGAACTTTACTATTTTTTTAGTGCATTGATTTTAGTCAATTTTTCCATTGGAAATCCATCTAGTTTAGCTTAGGATTTTATGGTGCATTAGGACATAGATTAATTAGGCTTGATCTTAGAATGTTAGAAGTCCTTAGCGTGGTTTAGCCACTGATTTTAGAATGTTGATATCATGTGAGATCCTTTAGTTTTAGGACTTAGGCTTAGAAACCGTTCAAGTGTGTTTACATGAAGCGATTAGCCTTTATATTTGTTTTATGTGCATTTTAGAAATTCTTTCAACTTTTCCTTGAATTCATTTTGGCCATATTTGTGCATCCTTATCTTCATTTCATTTACTGACATCTTCTTTTTGTTCAAGGTATTTGTAACACGGTGGGAGAACTGACTTTTAGTCATGTTGCGGATAGCAACAGTCGCCACTGACTTTTATTTTATCCAAATGGAAAGGACATAAAAGAACAGGAAAGACCTATTTTAAAAGACTTGGGTTCGGGGGGTAGGTTATATAAAGGGAAGGTGTTAGCACCCTTTATATCCATGGTTATCCATGGGCTCTTAGTTACTTAGCTCACTTAAATTGTTTTTGAAAAGTGTAGTGTGTGATTAGAAATTTTCTAAGTACTTTGTAATGATCCTCGTATGGATGTATACAAAGCCTTGTTTGAAAATGTTTGAAAATAGTGAGGTGTGAAAAGTATTTTTGAAGAGTGAGCAAGTAACTATGAGGTACCTACCCTAGATTAAGTCTTTCGTGTTCTCGTATGTTCTTTCAATGGTAAGACTATCCCTATTATTAAGGAATAGGTAGTCATTACCTTGGATTTGTTAAGGGACAAGCGTAGGGTCATCGTACGGTCATAGAAGGCAACTTAAGGGGTAACCTAGAAAGTGCAAGATAGCGATCAAAGATAGACTTACGTGTGTGAGTGTTTATATTCAGGTATTTATCTTATTTAAATTAATTTTCTAGATTATTTTTAATCACATATAGGTTATACACACCCTAAGATTACTAACCATATCATAAAAATATTTATGAAATAAAATAAGACCTACAAATATTACATGGCTTCAGCAGATACATAATAATCAAATAAAATAAATAAATAAATATAATGAGAATAATAAATAAACAATAATCAAATATTAGCAATAACAAAATAATAACAATAATAATAATGATAATAATAATAATGAATTAAGAAATCAAAAATTAAAATTTTAAAAGAGAAATTACTTTTAGGTTAAACAAATATTAGAAATCTTTAGAGATTAATTAAGAACAATTTAATAATAATAAGAAAAACTAAGTTATTTACATATTAATAAAAATAAAGATTAATATATTAATTAGGATTTAGAAAAATAAGTTAAATTTTTTAGGGTTAATAGAAAAATTAGGGTTAGTGTTTTAATTAAGAAAATTAGGGTTTTTGATTACAATTAAAATACATTATTTATTTATTTACAAAAATATATATAATAATTATATACAAATATATTATAAAATTATACAAATAATTAACATTAAGAAAATAATTATGAGTTTTTAGAAAAATCTTATTGGTTATTAATTTAGAAAATATTTTAATTATATTAATTTAAATCAAAATAAAGAAAATAAGAAAAAACAAAATATATGAAAAATGCCTAAAAAGATAGGACCTGGGATTTGAACCCAGGTCCTTTACCTCAACAACAACATAAAAAACCAACTGAGCCAGCACGCGTTGGTATTATCTATGTGCAACGCATCCATTATATTTTAAACCTACAACCAAAAATAAATATGTGAAAAGAAAGTTGGAACCAAGGATTCGAACCCCAACCCTTCTGCCTCCATGCGCGTCTCACCAACCAACTGAGCCAAGCCACACATCTGAAATACAAACGCAAACATAATCTAATAAAATAAGTAAAGATTTGAAAACCCAATTTCGCGCCAGACTTCATCTCCTTCCTCTGGCTGTCGTCTTAGGCTATACCTACAGACGTTCGTCACTAAATGTTTTAGTGACAGATTTTTTCCATCACTAAAGGTCCTGCATATTCAAATATCACAAACAACAAGGATAAATCACTTTTAATGGTTCAAACAAGTTAATATGATGTCCCTAAGTCCAATTGATCCATCAATTTCAACTGAAATTGCTCTTAGCCGTGGTTCCCAATTTCAAGCTTATGAAACCCTAATAATGGTCGTTTGCGTTTCAGGCTATGGTTCCTCATAAAAATTATCCAGAAAGATTGTAAACTTCATTCTAAACACAAAACAATCAAAATTAGTGTATGATGCATAAATCATAAGAATCGAAAATTTCAAAAGTAAGAACAAGAGTGAATCGGTTTATGAATTTGAGCATGATTTGGATGCGAATGAGGGTTGAGATATGTTTAATGATGTTCAAGGATCATGTTTAAACCTTCAAATTGCCTGAAAAACAACACAAAGTAAGAATCCGAATTTGAAATTTCTTTGAAAAAATTGAAGTTTGTTCTTGATCCTTGGAGGCAGCCAATTCGTCCTTTGTTATTGTCTTATGTTCATGTACATATAGTGAATGAAATTAGGTCAAAAAACTTGTCCCTTCTTTGGGCTTTTGGATAACTTGATGGTGAAGAAAGATATGATCTTAAAAGTGAGAAAAATCAAATATTTTCATACTCTTAAAGCCTTGTGTAAACACCCCAAATTTGCCCTCTGGCTTTTGTATCTTTCTCTGCTTCTCGTTCGCATATCATACACATTTTGCATACCATTTTCATAGTCTCCTAAGACATGGGATCACATTTTCTGAAGAAATTAGGGTTTCACATCCTATTGGCAGATTATCAGGAAATTCAAGGTTTTGGCTTGTGGTCATCAGTGGCATCATATTCTTATTGATATTTCCATTTTTTATTAGGGTTTATTTCCCTAGTTTAGTGGTCTGCGAGAATTTCACGTCTAAAGATTATTCACTGGCGCATCAGGCCCATCATCATGATGTCCTCTCCTTCATCATCTCTCGAGGCTATTCTACTTTTTCTCAGCACCTCAGGAGAATTCTTCAATTGCAAATTAGTATGCGTCTGAAGTCAAGTTGGGTGATGCATGAAGTTCATCAGATTATCTACTTATGGTTCATAAGAGGTTTTGGTCCTGATTATCGGTTTATCTGCTCATTATGGTCAATTGTGAATTTATTTTTCTCAAGAAAACGATTCAGATAAGTTTGAAAGTTAAGGGTTCATTGGATTAGAAATTGAAAGGTTGACTGGCTTCAAGTGATTTGTTTCAATTACAATGGTAGTTGGGCTTCATGTTTTATCAAGGGCGTGTGAAATGGTGCAAGTTGTTTTATGACAGTGTGTGCATGGGTGGTAGTCGGTCCATTCCATTTAAGTGCAGATCGTAGCCGTTTTTCTTATCCAATTCTCAAGTTTATGTATTCTCATCCAATATCCGATTATTAAACACATTTAAATATTTATTCATTATCCCTTTAAACTCATATTCCATATTTTATCCTTTTTTCTTCCATTTATCATCGTCCATTTTATAGCCCATTTCATCTTTCTAGAACCCTTATAGCAATATTTTTATTTCCAAGTCCAAGTACTCACGATTCAGTTCATACCCATTATCATCGTCATTTTTTTCATATTCATTTCTAATTTTGAATTCACATTTTATTTCATTAGCCCATTCATGTTTATTAGTTATTATCCCACCTATTTAATCTCTCCATTAAACAGATTCACAAACCATGTGCTCACTGTCATGATCCACCATTAATTTCTTCAAGATGGAATAACACTTATAAAAAAAGGGTTTGTTCAAATCCAAGATTCATGTCATCACTTTCAATCTCAAAGAATGAGTCCAAATGCTACAAGAGAAATGAAAACCAAAATTACAAACAAAGTTGAAATCATTACAATTACATTGTTACAAGGTCAATGGTATACAATGCATAAAACGTTCGGCCTCCTGACTTAGCCGTGTGTCGCTTCCGTCCATAGCTCGTCTTTTCCAAGCAGACTCTCAAAAAACCCGGCCGCACTCATTAGCACATGAATCTAATTCTACTGTCAAGACACAGAACTCTTGCACCCAAAAGGTGCACCCAAAAAGTGCATCCAAACAGGCCTTCCATCCATTTCTAAAATACTACAAACTGCCTCTGTTGTAGTTTTTGCAAAAAAACCAAGGCAAGTGCCAACAGCCACCGTGCTTAGCACCATCTCCAGCTATGTCGCTCTTGTTCCGCGTATGTAACAGGCTTATCACAGTAGAAGCAGAATTGTGAAAACCTGCACAATGCACTTGTCAGTTGTCACATGACCAAATCTCAACTTTGAGCACCAGCAGGATTTTGTACAATAAAGAGAAATAAGAAGGAGAAATAGCATTTGGCCTCATCAAATTTGGATAAAGGGACAGAGGGAAGTACCTTGAAGGCAAAGTCAGCACACAAAAGGACCTGCAAGATCACAATATCAAGATTACGTCAAAAAAGAGAACAAAAGGTGCTTCTGCAGGGGGCTGATTCAGTTCTTTTCCAACCAGTTTAAACCAGATTGTTACATCAACAAGGACAGAGAGTTTGACAAAAAGCAGAAGTTACAAGCATTTGAAAAAGTTGAAAGAAGATAAGCAGACCTACTACCTGCTGCATCTGATCCGACGACGTCTTGTTACCCTCAACAACAACCAACGAAATAGCAGCAGCCTTTCCTTTTTCTGCTGGTTTTCTCGCCTTTGTTTTTCTTTTCCACAGAAAAAGCCTCACAAACTGCATACACAAAAAACAACAGGTGAACAACAGGTGAACAATTTCGAACCACACTTCTCTCATACACACTAACCCGTCTCATCTTCAACTTTGGCCACATAACAACCCTTCATCCCTCCCCTTCAACTCGACGCAACAACACAGAACCTTCATCCGAATACCACCTCTCAATCATTACTTCCATAGCTCACAACAACAACACTCAAACCCTAATCTCTCCCTCAACACTCCAACAACATTTCAGATCCAGAACTGAAACCAGAAACAGGAAAGAAGATGAGACGAAGAGATTTGAAACGAAACTAAGGAAAACAAACAAAAACCTTCACCTGTGGACCACCGCGCCGTTCATGCCGTGATGGAATAGCCGCCGATTTGACGTTGAAGACGAAGCCAGACCGCGAGTGAGAAGAGGATAATTTTGTTGTTGTTTTCGCCGCGAGGGTCATGGCGTTGATGACCTTCCCCTTTTTCTGAACAACGAACACCGAGGTTGGAGACCATCGGCGATTCCGCGGCGGCTTGCAACAGAGAGAGACCGGCGGCGATGTTGGGAAGAGAGAGGGGACTCGATCTTTCCCCTGCTTCTTTTGTTTTATTCTGTGTTTCTTTTTTCTGTTTAATAACTCTTATTTATGTTAACTTTTATTTTATTTTCTCTATAAAATTTGATTATTGTTTTTAATTTAGTTTGACCTAGTTGTATTTGTTGCTGTTGGACACCCTTCAATTTCCGAACTGCACCCTACAGGTTGTGGGCTCCTTGGCCCAGCAATTTCTCTCACCACCCCAGTTCATGCGCACAGCCCTCCTCTCTTGTCTTTTCTTTGGCTTGTTTTTTTTAACAATATTGTTATTTGATTTTTATTGTAGAATTTAGATAATTTTGATATGGTTTCTCTAGTCTAATTAATTTTTATTATAAATTTTTGATGAAGTTTCTTAACTTTATATCTAGCTTCAATTTAATTGATGTTAATTAAGTAGGATTATGTTTAAATAATGATTTTAGTTTTGATTAATATTTAATTAGTTTTTTTTAGTGACACTTGTTAGGTTTTAGATTTAGAATTGTATTATAGTCTTATTTGTTTATTAATCTTAATTTGGCTTTGATTTTTAAATTTCGTTTAATTTGACTGCGTTTAATTTTGGGTGTTAGTTTTGTCCGATGTTTTGTAGGCTTATTGCTGGACTATGACGATGGTGGATATTGTTTGATGACGATCCTGTGACAAATCGCTTTCATAATCCTGTTTGGACTAATGAGATGATGTAAATTGCGATTAGCACTTGATTTTATTTAGACTTATTCTTGGTGTTAATTCTGTTTGGCTTATGAATCTGTTCTGGACTTGACATTATTTCTTGAGTTTTTGTGCGCGCATTGAAGAGGCAACGGACCTTCTCCGTTAGGTACAACTGGGTCCCGATTTTAATTATCGCATGCTGTTGCATCTGGAAGTCCTACTGGTGTAGGCTCTGTTTGTTCATTCTCATCTTATCTCATAACATCATTATCATCATCAACATGCTTCTGGTTTTGTTTTTCACCATGTCATTTCATCTCATTTGGCATTGCATTGCATTTCTTTTCTAACATTTCAGGTGGTAAGTGAGGTTGAGAAGTGAATTTGCCTTCACTTCTCATAACTTTTCTTTTCATCTCCCTTGCATCCATTGCTGCATTTTTGTTTGTGTTTGAGATTGAGCTTGCTCATTCTTCTTCTTCTCACTTTCTTTCTTCAAGTGACTTGACTTCTTAAGTGAAGCAAGTTACTTTGCTTCTCTTTGCTCCTTTCATCTGCTTCCTGGTGGTTCCATTGAAGACTTCTCTTGAAAACCTCACAAACCTTAGGAACAACCAAGCATGACAATGATTAGGGTTTTGATTAGTCTCCCCTCTTAGTTTTACCTTTGTGTCTCTTTTGAGTCTTCTCTTCTCATCTCATAATCAGGGACTAAACCCTAAAGGCTTTAAGGCTTTGTGATTAAGCTTATACCTGCATCCTTCTCTTAGGATGGAGTGTATAACTTTAATCCTAAGTGTTAAACCCTTAATGTGTTTAATCCCTTAATCAATTTACTTAATAAGTATCAAGACATCACACTTGTAACTTGGGCCTTGCATTAGGGTCCTAATTCTTCCTTAATTGGTTAAGAAGGACTAACCCTAGTGTTAATGGACAAGTCCCCCTCAAGTTGTCTTACAAATCATAAAATCCACTTCTTCATCATATCATTAATTAAAATCCACTTAATCAAAGGCTTGTTTTGTCATGAGTTTAATCCCTAACCATGGATTAGGTTGAGGAGCTTTCCTCAGCTTAAACATTCTCATCTATTATCCTTCTATTAGGATGGTGTAATGAGTCTGTTTAATCCCTGATTATGGCTTAATCTCATTACTCAACACTAAACAAAAACACCAAAAACATCTAAATAATCACAAATAGGTTAATGATCTTAATCCTACACCAAAGGTGATTAAGTGTGAGAATCTGACTTCACGCTTAAGGTATTCTCATTACCCCTGATCAGAGGGAAGATGTGATGAGTCTACTAAATCCATTGGTTTAGACTTAAGCTCATTAACTTATGACAAACTTTCAAAAACAATAAAAGACTGAAAACTCAAAAACAAACAATAATCGTCTCCTTCGGGATTCTTTTCTCATCTCATTCAATCATAAACGAGAACTTGCTTCTTCCGTCTAATGCAAGACAGTTTGCACCTGATCCAGACAGGTCATACACTTGAGCATAGACAAGTAAGCAGTTCACAAGTCAATTCATCTTTCAGTCTCTTTGGGTCGAACTACGGTGTTCTGACTTCCTCATTGCACAAGAGGATACGTAGGCATAACTTAATAGTTATCGAACAAAAGTCTCTGTATATTCCCCCTCTTTCCAGCATCATTTTTATAGCCTCACACTCCTGAGCATTTCACTCTTTTCTCACACTGACACTGTACATTTATATACTTCACATTCCTTTGCACTGACACCTGTACATCTCTTCCAGCTATTTCATACACAGATTGCACTGACACTACCCCTTTAAAACACAAATCTTTTAAGCGTGGATCCCGTCGAGTACGACGGACAATCTGGGTGCTAATACCTTCCCAGGTTGTAACCAACCCCCTTTCTCAGTCTCTCTGGTTCGCAACCGTCTTATCCATCTTTCTAGGTCTATGCAGAATTGCCTTTCCTCCGGGATAAAAATGCCTAGCTGGCGACTCTTTTCATCTCCAGTGAGTTCACGGCTGTGTGTTCTCACTGTCCCTCTCGCCGACCGTTCGCGTCTGTACCTTTATCTGGGTCAGTCCCATTTATCGGGAGCGACAGCTTGGCGACTCTGCTGGGGATACTTATACTGCAACCAGGGCTTCTGGTTCTTTTTGTGGGTTCCTCCTAGCGCTTGATTGATTTGTGTTTATTGGGGGTGTTATGTGCTATTTGTATGTGTATATTTGCTTTATTTACTGCTTTCTGTACAGCTTTATTTATTGCTTTCTTTACTGTTTTTTCATTTATCATACTGTCATACTGTTGGCTGGATCTGTTGTCTGCTTTGGTGAGTGGGTGTTCCATTGAGAGTTAAGGTCCTATACCTGGGACCTGAGTGACACCTAGGCTAGAGTGAATCATATTCTTTCTCATTCCATTTCGGTCTGGTGCGGGAATATGAAACACGGTTCAGATGTGGGTTTCTTCTTGAGAACTCTGTGTTGCAGATTTCCTGCAATGCTAGGGCTATCTGGGAAGCCTGCTAAGTCTGGATGACCTTTTAGTATTGACCTCCAGAAACTGAGGTGAATTAGAGGAGGAACTTTTATGGTTATTGTAAACACTGTACCTCTGGGTTGGAAGTGTTTACACTTCCCATAACTGATCCAAGTCTGAGGATCTTTGTTTTAGAACACCACCTGTGAGGGGGTTGGGCTGTTTACAGATTTGCAGGAACCCATGACCTCAACATACCCTCATCACCAATACAATTGCTTGATCCGGTTACTATGATCCTGAAGTTATTGACCTCTGGTTTTTAGTTACTATTTCGGGTTACTATACAGAGATCTTGTGGTTACAGACACTTGATTCTTGGAAGTATTCCAGATTCCAGGCAGTTTCCAGCTGTGATCCCATGTCTTTGCATCTTTTGCATTATCATATTGCATTTTGCATTTGCATCTGCATTGCATTTTCCTCCTCCAGAGAGCTCATCCTTCCTCTTTTGTCAATGACCAGCCAACTGATTTCCCGGTACTCAGTTTGAACAAGTGTTAACTGTTAGAAGACGACAGTGTTTGAAAGAAGATTGAGCAGTGTCAAGAGGTAAAGGGTCAGATCGGAAGCCGTCAGTAGCTATGTCAGAGAACAACCGTCAGAATGTTGAGTTTCCACCTGGTTACACTTCAATGACCAATCCTCTGTATGGTCTCTCTCCTGATGAAGATCTTCCACAAGTGAACAATCTTGCTCAAGCTCAGCCTGCACAGACCCCGATCGTGAATCAGAATATACCTGAACCATCTGCTGTCCGAGGTGGACCTTCAATTTCTTCTGATTCTACATATTATCAGGGTTTTGCCTTCCCTATGCCAGACTTCCAAGGGGCAATCCCTCTTGTGAAAACCAAGGATCCACAAGTTTTTGATCCTGCCGAAAGATTTCGTGTGTTGGAGGAGCAACTCAAAGCCTTAGCAGGTCCTGATGCCTTCGGTTTTGATGCTCTAACCCTGTGTTTGGTGCCTGGTCTTGTCATCCCTCCAAATTTCAAGACTCCGAAGTTCGAGAAATACACTGGTGTCAGTTGCCCGAAGCGTCATTTGGTGATGTTTTGTAGAAAAATGACTTCTCATGCCCGCAATGATAAGTTGATGATTCACTGTTTTCAGGACAGTTTAAGTGGGGCATCTTTAAGTTGGTACATGGATTTGGAAAGCAGTCGCATCCGATCTTGGAATGACTTATCCAGAGCTTTCGTAAAGCAATACCAGTACAATATGGACGTGGCGCCCAATCGCACGCACTTGCAGAGCCTATCCCAGGGGAGTGGTGAATCTTTCAGAGAATATGCACAGCGGTGGAGAGAATTGGCAGCCCAAGTGCAACCACCACTTTCAGACAGAGAATTAATTGACCTGTTCGTGAGCACCTTGCAGGGTCCATACTTGGAAAGGATGAGTAGCATTGGGATGGCAAGCTTCTCTGATTTGATGATAGTTGGAGTACGCATTGAGAGTCTGCTCAAAAGTGGAAAGATCCAGGACTTTTCGAATATCCCAGCTGGTGAAAGTGAATCTGTTGTTAGCTCCCAAGAGGAAGAATGGGATGACGTCAGTGCAGTCATGGCAAATATCGAATATTCTAGAACAACATCTTCTCAGAGATCATCTTTTCCTGTGTCTGGTTACTCTTACGGGCATTCGGCAATGCTTAGAACACCATATCAGAAACCTTGGGCTCCTCCTCGTCCAAATCTGCAATCTCATGGTCGAAGACCTCAGAATCAACTTCAGAGCCAGCCTAGGCCTCGTAACAATCTGGAAAGAAGGATTGCTCCTCTTCATCCAGTTCCCATGGCATACAGTGAACTCTTGCCACATCTAGTTCAGAGCTCTTTGGTGGTTCCTAAACCTCTCAAGCCGTTACCAGAGCCGTACCCTCTAGGGTACAATCCTCATGAGCAGTGCGGGTATCATGGTGGATCAATGGGGCATTCAACTGAAGATTGCAAAGCTTTTCAAGCCAAAGTACAACAGTTGATCGACAAGGGCTACATCTCCTTTCCAGAAGGAAGCTTGGTTGTGCACGTCAACCTTTCACCTGATTGAGTTCAAAGACTTCAGAAGAAGCGTATCTTGATTTCAGTGGCTCAGACAACAGTATGTCAGCAGAGTTGGTGATCATTGTATCCTTTTATCATTTGCATTGTAGCTTCTTTCCTGTTAGCAGCTACTTGTCTTTTAAGCATTGTTATTTTAAATGGTAATGTTAATGTAGTGATCTTGCACTTTTGAATCAATCATGTCGCATTCACTCATTTTTCTTTACTTGCATTGAAAAAAGAAAAAAAACAAAAAGATTGCATCCATTTACCTCCCATCTATGTCACTGTTGTTTAGCAGGTTTGAGGGAGGATGATGACGACTGAATACCCATAATTGTTCAAGGTATGCTTTCAGGGTAGAACCTGCTGACGATGTACAGGCATTGCTTCAATTCCCAAACACCGGAGATATAAGGGAGATAGACCCTCGTCAACCACTTTGAGCCTTGAAGTAGGAGTTTCTTTTCTAAACAGAAAAAACCCTCACATTCAACCCGGGGCAGGGTAGTCATCAGTAAATTTGACCGAGCGTTCCAAAGGAGTGTGCATCCGAGGATCCATTACCTTTATTCATTACACCTCAAGAGGTCAAGGGACGGGAAACCACAATGGTTATCCCTCACCAACAAAGGAATGAGGCAGTCAACCCTTTCAGCAAGTCATGACAAGCCAGTGTCACACGATTTGTTCAACAAAAATCAAAGAAAAAAAGAAATAAAGCCCGCTAAGTCGAAAAATGTGTGAAAAATATATGACTTAGGCAAAAGTTAGGGCATCCCGCTGGACTTCAAAATCGAAAAAAACATTCAGAGAGAATCAGTCCAGGCAAAAGTTAGGGAATAAAAAATCTGAAAAAAAATATATTCCATAAGAACAAAGTCGTGTGACCAGACACAAGGTCAGAAGGGGTGACTGTTACTCCAAGAAACCTCATTGGTGCGTAAACCATCAACGTCATTGGTTCCTCAATCATTACAAAACCCTTGTGAGAAGCGAGCGCTTAAGTCGAATTAGCTGAACATAGGACTGGAGGACATCAAGGAGAATGGGTGGGCACAAATAAACTTTGAGCCATAAATCTTTCTTTCTAGAACCGTGAACCAGACCACGTTACAACCCTTGAAAGTCCTAATTGAATCGGGTTCAATTCTGAAAGCATATTACGACAAGGTTGCGTAAACTGACTCCTAAAGGTTTGCTAATTCGGCACTACGTTTGGACTAATCGCCCATTCGTCACACACTGTCACAGCATCAAAATAAATAAATTTTCAAAAAAACTTGCATGTGTACTGCATTAAAATTACCATTTGTGAATGTACAGTTTTAATTGCAAGTTAGTCTGTGACACCAGGGAAGTTCCTACAAAGAGCAATCACGAGGGAGCTTGATCATTCAACAATGATGACCAGAATCAAGCGCATCGTGCAGGCCTATGAATCAGGGGCATGTTATCCAGTGGCTTTGTCGACCAAGGTATCCGTCAGAGTAAAGCAAGTTCCTAAGCATCAGTTGATCGAGGAATGTCATTCAAAGTCAGTTGATCAGAGCTGAATCTGCCAAACAGGGGCAGGACACCCAGAAATTTCTGTTGTCCAAGGATGAAATCTTCCAATGCTCAGTCAGAGTAAGTCAATTCGCTTCCACGCTCATACCGAGGCAGGACACTTCCAGAGCTCACTAAGTGCAACTCTCCTCGAGAGGACATCCAAGTCCTCCATGCCTAGAATTGGATAATCAGCAACAGTCTGTTCAGAGACTCACCCAACTGGGGCAAATTTTAGCTATGCAGAGCAAGTGTATCAGTAATCTCAAGTTCAAGACGAGTATCGGGAAATCATGCTACCCACCGTCGCCTTTGTCACCCTTATCAATCGGAAGCCTTGTCACCTATGACTTTTTTCCCCATCCTTGGGAGTTTTTCTAGCTTTTCATAATCATTGCATAAATCATTTGCATACGTTATTCATGTCGCTTCGCTCGAGCATATAGAGCATATGCATCATATTTGCATTGGTCACAACCCCTCAAACATCAATCTCACACCAGGGCCTCGTAACCCCAACTTATCAACCTTTCAAAGTCCAGTTCTCGTCTGGCAAGCCTTTTCAAAGTCCAGTTCCCGTCTGGCAAACTTTTCAGAGTCTAGTCCTCGTCCGGCAGACAAACCCAAAGTCCAGTTCTCGTCTGGCAAACCAACTTCAAATACCAGTTCCCGTCTGGTAGGCGAATCTTTTAACCAGTTCTCGTCTGGTCACCTTTTCATTCAACCCATCGAACGCCAGTTCCCGTCTGGTATTCATTCTTTTTTCAGAGTCAATTCTCGTTTGACAATGAACCCCAAGTAGTCAGTTCTCGTCTGACGACTTATTCTTTGCCCATCAGTTCTCGTCTGTTGGCCTACCTTTAATAAACCAGTTCTCGTCTGGTAATTCACCTTCAAAAGTCCAATTGCTTGGCAACCAAAAAAAAATATATATCTATCAACCTGGCCCTAGCACCCAACCATCCTTGTTTCATATCTTTGGTTAGGAGCATACGTTTGCATTGTACATCATTTGCATTGCACCTTCATACCGCATGGTTTCTGTTTTAGCTCTGATGTGGGGCAAGAATCGTTTCAAGGCGTAATCTGGGGCAGTTATCTCAAGACTTGTTGAATTTCTGCGAGAGTTTGAAGACACTGGGGCAATTCTGGATGCCATGTCTTCTGTAAAATCCTCTGAAGACAATCTTTTTCATAAACGATGCAATCTGAGGCAATTTGAAGAGTAAAGGGATGCTTGGTCACTCTGGATGATCAGTATGCTTTTGGTGAAATCAGAAGTTTGAAGCACTGTGTTAATTCTCAGGGAATGTCTGGTATTTATTTTACCAGCAAGGCATTGGAAGTTTATTTCTTCCCCGAGCATAAATATCTTCTTTCAGCCGACAAGTTTCCCTCAGGAGGAGTTGGTTATTCGCATTCAGTCAAAGCCAATTTTCATTGGCATATCTTCCCAACACAGTTGTTATGCTATACTTGGGGGCATATTTTGACTTGATTCTCCAGCAAAGTCTCTCCTCAGCAGAGCATTGCCAAATCCTTTTCTCAACCATGAAGGTTGACATCCCCAGCTGAGTTGGAACAGATGATAACCCCAACAGAACTTCAAGGCTAATTGAATCGTTCTCGTCCCCAAGCGGACTTATCTTTCCACAGTGAAGTTTTCCCAACAGGAAGCTGAAGGCCTTGCTTCCCCACAAAGTAGAATTATCAGAATTCCCTCCTCAGCAGGATTGTGTGATCAAGCATCTTCCCTAGCCAAGTCTAAAGATGATCTTTCCCCATAGAGTCATCGAGATTCTCATTTCCAAGGGATTTCCCCAGCAGAGCAAGAAGAGATTCTCCCCAGTGGAGTCAGAGCAGGATGATCAGATCCTCAGCAGATGTTCAAAACAGTTAAATAAAGTATACCTCACGCAGAGTCGTCTTTCCTCCAGTGAAAACCTCTCCAACAAGCATCAGGTTGCCAACACTTCGTTCCCATCAGAGTTAAAAGCTTTCAACCCGTCAGCAGTATACAGAATACTTCCCAAACTCCCCAGCGGAGAGTTAAAGCTAAAACAGTTGCCTCACATTCACAAACATCAGTATACTCTTTCTAACACCCGTCCGTGTCATATCCCCAACAGAAAGCCAAAGACATCCCCTTTGCACTCACAGATACTTATATACAGATCCCTTGACATCCGTCCATGTCACTTTCCCCAGCACAAGTAACCAAAACACTTTGTATATCAGATACCTGTTCATACTATACTTTTCTTCTTTCGACACTCGTCCGTGTCACTCTCCCCAACAGTTAAACACTCATCTATACACCACTCATACTCATTACACTTATACAGATACTCGTCCGTATCTTGTATATACCATTTATATCCCCACAGATTCGACACTCGTCCTTGTTCTTTGTTAACCAGTTGGTACTCGTCCGTACCATCATCTCAGAATATGCGTCAAGTGTTTGTTTCTACCATGATACTCGTCCGTATCATAGTCTTAAGGATGCTCGTCCACATCTTTAATCCATACACTGTGTCAAACACTTACGTCTTCTTGAATATAGACACTCGTCTGTGTCTACTATTCCCCAGAAGAGTCCCCTCAGAATCAACACTCGTCCGTGTTCCTTGTTAATCAGTTGATACTCGTCCGTATCATCGTCTCAAAGCACGTGTCAGTATTTGTTTCTACCCGATACTCGTCCGTATCGTAGTCTTAAGGATGCTCGTCCGCATCTTTAATCTATACACA
This sequence comes from Lathyrus aphaca, assembly GCA_963966055.1. Taxonomy (NCBI): domain Eukaryota; kingdom Viridiplantae; phylum Streptophyta; class Magnoliopsida; order Fabales; family Fabaceae; genus Lathyrus; species Lathyrus aphaca. The sequence goes on along the minus strand of OZ014521.1, from coordinate 354,508,803 downwards.
GCATCTAAACACTTATACCTTTTGTTTCTTGGATATAAACACTCGTCCGTGTTTACTATTCCCCAGTAGATTACCGACACAGCAAATTTTCCTTTTTATCTGACATTCGTCCTGTGTCATGATAAACCCTGAGAGCAGCCGTACCCTGCTAGGTGGTCGTCCTCCACCTCTTGATGGTCGTCCTCCGTCATGCTCATCCGATGGCCGTCCCCATCGTTGATTTTTAGCAGCCGTCCCCTGCTAGGTGGTCGTCCTCCACCTTTTGATGATCGTCCTTCATCATTTTATCCGATGGCCGTCCCCATTGTTGATCTTGTTATCTGACATTCGTCCTATGTCATGATAAACCCAACAGAGCAGCCGTCCCCTGCTAGGTGATCGTCCTTCACCTTTGATGACCGTACCTCATCATCGTTATTTCATTCATTCTTTAACCCGATGGCCGTCCCCGTCGTGGTCCCTTTTCTTTTTTAGCCCGATGGCCGTCCCCATCGTTGGTTACTTTACTTTATGAACTTGATGGCCGTCCCCGTCATGTTTCATTAACTCCCAGTGAATCTTACAACTTTTATCTTGATGGCCGTCCCCATCATAATCTTACTTTTCCAGCTAGTCGGCCGTCCCCGTCTTGGCTTTACCTTTTATCCCCAGCATGTCGGTCGTCCCCGTCATTGCTTTATCGCCCACACTTTACAATATACTTTGTCTTCTTATACAATCTATATCTCTTTTCTTCTTCATTCTGTGAGTGCAAATTCCGGGGTCTTTTGGGGTATTCAATCACTGTTTATCTTGAACGTCTAATAGCCGTTGCTCTCATCCTTTTCAGATTAACAGTTGCTTGAATAGGGGCAGCTGTAAACACCCCAAATTTGCCCTCTGGCTTTTGTATCTTTCTCTGCTTCTCGTTCGCATATCATACGCATTTTGCATACCATTTTCATAGTCTCCTAAGACATGGGATCACATTTTCTGAAGAAATTAGGGTTTCACATCCTATTGGCAGATTATCAGGAAATTCAAGGTTTTGGCTTGTGGTCATCAGTGGCATCATATTCTTATTGATATTTCCATTTTTTATTAGGGTTTATTTCCCTAGTTTAGTGGTCTGCGAGAATTTCACGTCTAAAGATTATTCACTGGCGCATCAGGCCCATCATCATGATGTCCTCTCCTTCATCATCTCTCGAGGCTATTCTACTTTTTCTCAGCACCTCAGGAGAATTCTTCAATTGCAAATTAGTATGCGTCTGAAGTCAAGTTGGGTGATGCATGAAGTTCATCAGATTATCTACTTATGGTTCATAAGAGGTTTTGGTCCTGATTATCGGTTTATCTGCTCATTATGGTCAATTGTGAATTTATTTTTCTCAAGAAAACGATTCAGATAAGTTTGAAAGTTAAGGGTTCATTGGATTAGAAATTGAAAGGTTGACTGGCTTCAAGTGATTTGTTTCAATTACAATGGTAGTTGGGCTTCATGTTTTATCAAGGGCGTGTGAAATGGTGCAAGTTGTTTTATGACAGTGTGCGCATGGGTGGTAGTCGGTCCATTCCATTTAAGTGCAGATCGTAGCCGTTTTTCTTATCCAATTCTCAAGTTTATGTATTCTCATCCAATATCCGATTATTAAACACATTTAAATATTTATTCATTATCCCTTTAAACTCATATTCCATATTTTATCCTTTTTTCTTCCATTTATCATCGTCCATTTTATAGCCCATTTCATCTTTCTAGAACCCTTATAGCAATATTTTTATTTCCAAGTCCAAGTACTCACGATTCAGTTCATACCCATTATCATCGTCATTTTTTTCATATTCATTTCTAATTTTGAATTCACATTTTATTTCATTAGCCCATTCATGTTTATTAGTTATTATCCCACCTATTTAATCTCTCCATTAAACAGATTCACAAACCATGTGCTCACTGTCATGATCCACCATTAATTTCTTCAAGATGGAATAACACTTATAAAAAAAGGGTTTGTTCAAATCCAAGATTCATGTCATCACTTTCAATCTCAAAGAATGAGTCCAAATGCTACAAGAGAAATGAAAACCAAAATTACAAACAAAGTTGAAATCATTACAATTACATTGTTACAAGGTCAATGGTATATAATGCATAAAACGTTCGGCCTCCTGACTTAGCCGTGTGTCGCTTCCGTCCATAGCTCGTCTTTTCCAAGCAGACTCTCAAAAAACCCGGCCGCACTCATTAGCACATGAATCTAATTCTACTGTCCAGACACAGAACTCTTGCACCCAAAAGGTGCACCCAAAAAGTGCATCCAAACAGGCCTTCCATCCATTTCTAAAATACTACAAACTGCCTCTGTTGTAGTTTTTGCAAAAAAACCAAGGCAAGTGCCAACAGCCACCGTGCTTAGCACCATCTCCAGCTATGCCGCTCTTGTTCCGCGTATGTAACAGGCTTATCACAGTAGAAGCAGAATTGTGAAAACCTGCACAATGCACTTGTCAGTTGTCACATGACCAAATCTCAACTTTGAGCACCAGCAGGATTTTGTACAATAAAGAGAAATAAGAAGGAGAAATAGCATTTGGCCTCATCAAATTTGGATAAAGGGACAGAGGGAAGTACCTTGAAGGCAAAGTCAGCACACAAAAGGACCTGCAAGATCACAATATCAAGATTACGTCAAAAAAGAGAACAAAAGGTGCTTCTGCAGGGGGCTGATTCAGTTCTTTTCCAACCAGTTTAAACCAGATTGTTACATCAACAAGGACAGAGAGTTTGACAAAAAGCAGAAGTTACAAGCATTTGAAAAAGTTGAAAGAAGATAAGCAGACCTACTACCTGCTGCATCTGATCCGACGGCGTCTTGTTACCCTCAACAACAACCTACGAAATAGCAGCAGCCTTTCCTTTTTCTGCTGGTTTTCTCGCCTTTGTTTTTCTTTTCCACAGAAAAAGCCTCACAAACTGCATACACAAAAAACAACAGGTGAACAACAGGTGAACAATTTCGAACCACACTTCTCTCATACACACTAACCCGTCTCATCTTCAACTTTGGCCACATAACAACCCTTCATCCCTCCCCTTCAACTCGACGCAACAACACAGAACCTTCATCCGAATACCACCTCTCAATCATTACTTCCATAGCTCACAACAACAACACTCAAACCCTAATCTCTCCCTCAACACTCCAACAACATTTCAGATCCAGAACTGAAACCAGAAACAGGAAAGAAGATGAGACGAAGAGATTTGAAACGAAACTAAGGAAAACAAACAAAAACCTTCACCTGTGGACCACCGCGCCGTTCATGCTGTGATGGAATAGCCGCCGATTTGACGTTGAAGACGAAGCCAGACCGCGAGTGAGAAGAGGATAATTTTGTTGTTGTTTTCGCCGCGAGGGTCATGGCGTTGATGACCTTCCCCCTTTTCTGAACAACGAACACCGAGGTTGGAGACCATCGGCGATTCCGCGGCGGCTTGCAACAGAGAGAGACCGGCGGCGATGTTGGGAAGAGAGAGGGGACTCGATCTTTCCCCTGCTTCTTTTGTTTTATTCTGTGTTTCTTTTTTCTGTTTAATAACTCTTATTTATGTTAACTTTTATTTTATTTTCTCTATAAAATTTGATTATTGTTTTTAATTTAGTTTGACCTAGTTGTATTTGTTGCTGTTGGACACCCTTCAATTTCCGAACTGCACCCTACTGGTTGTGGGCTCCTTGGCCCAGCAATTTCTCTCACCACCCCAGTTCATGCGCACAGCCCCCCTCTCTTGTCTTTTCTTTGGCTTGTTTTTTTTAACAATATTGTTATTTGATTTTTATTGTAGAATTTAGATAATTTTGATATGGTTTCTCTAGTCTAATTAATTTTTATTATAAATTTTTGATGAAGTTTCTTAACTTTATATCTAGCTTCAATTTAATTGATGTTAATTAAGTAGGATTATGTTTAAATAATGATTTTAGTTTTGATTAATATTTAATTAGTTTTTTTTAGTGACACTTGTTAGGTTTTAGATTTAGAATTGTATTATAGTCTTATTTGTTTATTAATCTTAATTTGGCTTTGATTTTTAAATTTCGTTTAATTTGACTGCGTTTAATTTTGGGTGTTAGTTTTGTCCGATGTTTTGTAGGCTTATTGCTGGACTATGACGATGGTGGATATTGTTTGATGACGATCCTGTGACAAATCGCTTTCATAATCCTGTTTGGACTAATGAGATGATGTAAATTGCGATTAGCACTTGATTTTATTTAGACTTATTCTTGGTGTTAATTCTGTTTGGCTTATGAATCTGTTATGGACTTGACATTATTTCTTGAGTTTTTGTGCGCGCATTGAAGAGGCAACGGACCTTCTCCGTTAGGTACAACTAGGTCCCGATTTTAATTATCGCATGCTGTTGCATCTGGAAGTCCTACTGGTGTAGGCTCTGTTTGTGCATTCTCATCTTATCTCATAACATCATTATCATCATCAACATGCTTCTGGTTTTGTTTTTCACCATGTCATTTCATCTCATTTGGCATTGCATTGCATTTCTTTTCTAACATTTCAGGTGGTAAGTGAGGTTGAGAAGTGAATTTGCCTTCACTTCTCATAACTTTTCTTTTCATCTCCCTTGCATCCATTGCTGCATTTTTGTTTGTGTTTGAGATTGAGCTTGCTCATTCTTCTTCTTCTCACTTTCTTTCTTCAAGTGACTTGACTTCTTAAGTGAAGCAAGTTACTTTGCTTCTCTTTGCTCCTTTCATCTGCTTCCTGGTGGTTCCATTGAAGACTTCTCTTGAAAACCTCACAAACCTTAGGAACAACCAAGCATGACAATGATTAGGGTTTTGATTAGTCTCCCCTCTTAGTTTTACCTTTGTGTCTCTTTTGAGTCTTCTCTTCTCATCTCATAATCAGGGACTAAACCCTAAAGGCTTTAAGGCTTTGTGATTAAGCTTATACCTGCATCCTTCTCTTAGGATGGAGTGTATAACTTTAATCCTAAGTGTTAAACCCTTAATGTGTTTAATCCCTTAATCAATTTACTTAATAAGTATCAAGACATCACACTTGTAACTTGGGCCTTGCATTAGGGTCCTAATTCTTCCTTAATTGGTTAAGAAGGACTAACCCTAGTGTTAATGGACAAGTCCCCCTCAAGTTGTCTTACAAATCATAAAATCCACTTCTTCATCATATCATTAATTAAAATCCACTTAATCAAAGGCTTGTTTTGTCATGAGTTTAATCCCTAACCATGGATTAGGTTGAGGAGCTTTCCTCAGCTTAAACATTCTCATCTATTATCCTTCTATTAGGATGGTGTAATGAGTCTGTTTAATCCCTGATTATGGCTTAATCTCATTACTCAACACTAAACAAAAACACCAAAAACATCTAAATAATCACAAATAGGTTAATGATCTTAATCCTACATCAAAGGTGATTAAGTGTGAGAATCTGACTTCACGCTTAAGGTATTCTCATTACCCCTGATCAGAGGGAAGATGTGATGAGTCTACTAAATCCATTGGTTTAGACTTAAGCTCATTAACTTATGACAAACTTTCAAAAACAATAAAAGACTGAAAACTCAAAAACAAACAATAATCGTCTCCTTCGGGATTCTTTTCTCATCTCATTCAATCATAAACGAGAACTTGCTTCTTCCGTCTAATGCAAGACAGTTTACACCTGAGCCAGACAGGTCATACACTTGAGCATAGACAAGTAAGCAGTTCACAAGTCAATTCATCTTTCAGTCTCTTTGGGTCGAACTACGGTGTTCTGACTTCCTCATTGCACGAGAGGATACGTAGGCATAACTTAATAGTTATCGAACAAAAGTCTCTGTATATTCCCCCTCTTTCCAGCATCATTTTTATAGCCTCACACTCCTGAGCATTTCACTCTTTTCTCACACTGACACTGTACATTTATATACTTCACATTCCTTTGCACTGACACCTGTACATCTCTTCCAGCTATTTCATACACTGATTGCACTGACACTACCCCTTTAAAACACAAATCTTTTAAGCGTGGATCCCGTCGAGTACGACGGACAATCTGGGTGCTAATACCTTCCCAGGTTGTAACCAACCCCCTTTCTCAGTCTCTCTGGTTCGCAACCGTCTTATCCATTTTTCTAGGTCTATGCAGCATTGCCTTTCCTCCGGGATAAAAATGCCTAGCTGGCGACTCTTTTCATCTCCAGTGAGTTCACGGCTGTGTGTTCTCACTGTCCCTCTCGCCGACCGTTCGCGTCTGTACCTTTATCTGGGTCAGTCCCATTTATCGGGAGCGACACCTTGCACGAATTTGGAGTGTATCCAATCAAGTTAAATGGTGTTTATGATCTTCTAGAACAAGAATCAAATCTAAATATTGAGTTTTCATATTTTATTTTGATTTAAATTGATTTTTAATGAATAAAATCAAAATAAATAAAAAATAAACTATAAAAATATGAATAAATGAGATTTGATTCGTGCATGATGTCATGGTAAAGATTGGATCATAGAATTGCAAGCCCATGTGGAAAGAATTGGTTATAAGACCCCATTAGCTCAATATATCTCTCAAAAATTTCCCAACTTTGCAAAGGAACAAATCCCTCAATTTTAAGGCTATGAAGATTTTATTGGACATTTTGGAAAGCTTAGAGGGTACTCTAACCAACCTCTTTGGTCTCATGTCCATATCCTTTATCATTTTCAAATTATGCTCATTGGAAGATGTTGACTTTTTGTTGACTTTTAAAATGACCTATAATGTTTTAGCTCATACTTTCCAAATGAAGCATTTTTGGGATTGGCTTGTGAGACACAAAGTTGTAGAGAATTCAATTTCCTTAAAAATGAGCTTTGTATGGAAATATTTTGATGAAGCCTGTGGAAGTTATGGCTGGTCAAAGTTCAGTTGACTTTTCCTATGAAAACCCTAATTTAGAAACTCCTGATTCTTGATGATCTGAAATTTTCTTGATGAATAATGATCAACCCTTGAACAAATGATGAATTTTACTTCATAAAATTGATGTTGGCAAAAAATCATGAAGTTTGACTTTGGTTTGACCACAGTTGACCTTAGTTTGACTTTTTAAATGCTTTGACTGATTTTTGCATATCTGATCATCTGACTGAGCAAACTTTTTGGGAAAGCCTTGAAACTTGACATAGGGATTCTTGAAGACATGTAGGATGTTATGAAGCTCACTTGAGGCCTTGAAATTCCATTTATCCTGATCAAATTCAAAACCCTAATTTAGGATGCATTGCTTAGGAGGATGCTTTGTCTGAGGGAATTGTCCAACTTTCTGACTAATTGTGAACCTCTTGGGACACCTTGGTACATAATTCCTTGACTAGGGGAGGGCAAATTTTGGGGTGCAACAGCTGCCCCTGTTCAATTTTCTGAAACCTGATGAGTTAGATTGGCTTGTGTGCCATTCGTGACTTGGAAGGTTGAAGGGGATTGAACACAAAGCCCAAAAATTTGCACTCGCCGGTGCGTAAAGTAACACTGATGATTGGTTGTATATGCTGGAGTGGGATTAAAGATGCCACTCAGAGGAACTGGAGATGGGCTTATATATGCCATCCATAATATCAGAAGGTGATAGTATCTTTATGTTGTCACTGGATATCAGTACTAGGTCTTCGTATAGGCCGTCTCTGAATCATTCATGTAACATGGTTTGAGTTGAATGTCAACACTAGATCTTTGTATAGATCGTCTCTGCATTATCTCTGGGGGAAACGAATATCCTTCAATTTGTGTCAGTATTTAGATCTTCGTATAGATCGGCTCTGAACCATCTTTAGGAACATACTTTAATTTAAGCATCAGAATCAAATCTTCGTGGCGATCCTTTCTGAATTGCTTTTGGTAATATCTTGGGCTAAGTACAAGATCTTCGTATCGATCATTTAGGTACCATCCCACAGATAAACTGCTATATAGACCATTAGAAATAAATCTTCGTAGCGATTATCTCTTCTGGAAATATCCCGAATTAGGTAATAGATCTTCGTATAGACCATTTACATACCTTCCCAAGGACAAAAAGAATATCAGGATTAAATCTTCGTGGCGATCATCCCTGAACTTCTTCTGAAAGAATCTATTGGATTAAGTGCTAGATCTTCGTATAGATCATTTACACACTATCCCAAAGATAGTTGACCATCAGAAATAAATCTTCGTAACGAATATCTCCTCTGGAAATATCTTGGATTAAGCACTAGATCTTCGTATAGATCATTTATGTACCCTTCCAAGGACAATTTGTTGAATTGATCATCAGAAATAAATCATCATGGTGATTATCTCTGAATTAAGTATCAGCACTAGATCTTCGTATAGATTGTCTCTGAACTGTTTCAAGGAGTTGATAGTTTTATCTGCCTGCAACTATCCTGAAAAGGAGAGGTTAGTTTATGCAAGATTATTTGATGTATACATGTATAGCATGATGCTCTTAAGTAAAAATGTCATATGTATTATGGATGCATATGTTATGATATGATTTATGTATGAATCATGTAGCCTGAAGTGTCTGGGTATCTTTGTATAACAACTGCTGGATGGGGAAAATAAATCCCGGTTCGTTGCTGAGGAATATGAGGACTTCGTTCTCGTCTTGCTTGATAATATGGTACCCAGAACCTCCTGTCTTTGTTCTCCGTGCTTTTTATTGAAGGAATAAGTTCTTGAATATCCTGACTGAGGATAAAAGAGATGGACATAGATCCGGGAGACATAATTCTTCGGAGGATATGAAACTGCTTAAAGATTTCATCGAGTGGGAAGTATAAGATATTACTTGAAGAGTTCTGTATGGATATCCATAAAGATTACCCTGTGGGGATGGACCGACGAAGCTTTGTTGAATTCCTTTCCTCGTTCGTCCTTAGTAAATACTATTACTGCATTTTATGCATTTCTGGTAAACATCAATCATATTCAAAAGCATACATACATTCAAACACAACCAACGAACGTTTTCGCTTAAGTAAACAAGGGAAAAGTAAACTTGAATTCAAAGACGAGACTTTATTTATTAGAGAATGGCCCATAAACAGGCAAGTTTGTACCAGGAGACAGAAATCCTAGTAAGAGGAATTCGTCGTAAAATTTTTACAAACACAAAGAAAAGCAGCTATGTGAAAAATAATCCTATTGAGTTTCAATTCCACTATTGCCATTATCTTCAAGTATCTCATCCTTTGCTGTCGAGATAGAAATGATTGGATTGATCTTTATCTGTTTGAACTTGATTTAGGTAGTACAACTGGTTGAGGTTACATGAGTGATCCAACGAGACATAGTCATACGCTTTAATCCCTTACTTTTGCCTGGATTGCCTTTTCAGGTTTTCAATCCACCAGGATACCCTTTTTTGCCCAAGCCTCCCTTTCAGGTTTTCGACTTGCTGGGTGTACAATCTTATATATATATATATATATATATATATATATATATATATATATATATATATATATATATATATATATATATCCCTAATTTTTGCCCGAACCCTCTTGGTTCGCCGGGATGCCCTTATTTTTGCCTAGGCCAGTCAACCTAGCGGGTCTCTTTTTATGCGTAGTATTTTTTAACTATGTCTGTGTTTACGGGTTGTGGGAAATCTTCACCATCCATAGTAGTAACCATTATGGCACCTCCTGAAAATACCATTTTGACTACAAATGGTCCTTCATATGTAGGAGTCCATTTGCCCCTAGGATCACCCTATGGTAATACGATACGCTTGATTACCAAGTCTCCAGTCTGATATACCTTTTGTTTAACCTTCTTATTAAAAGCTTTGACCATCCGTTTCTGGTACATCTGACCGTGACAAACAGCTGCCAGCCTTTTCTCATCAATCAAATTTATCTGGTCAAGTCGAGTCTGAATCCACTCATCTTCATCCAAGCCTGCATCCTTCATGATTCTTAAGGAGGGGATCTGAACTTCAATGGGTAGAATTGCTTCCATACCATAGACTAGGGAGAATGGGGTTGCCCCTGTTGAAGTACATATTGTAGTACGATAACCATGAAGAGCAAATGGTAACATCTCATGCCAATCTTTATACGTAATAATCATCTTCTGTAGAATCTTCTTGATGTTCTTATTTGCAGCTTCTACTGCACCATTCATCTTTAGACGATACAAAGAAGAGTTATGATGCTTAATCTTGAACTGCGTGCAGAGGTCAGTAATCATAGTGTTGTTCAGATTAGAGCCATTGTCTGTGATAATCCTTTCAGGGATGCCATACCTACATATGAGATTATTCTTAATGAATCGAGCCACAACATTCTTCGTAAAAGATGCAAATGAGGCTGCCTCCACCCACTTTATAAAGTAATCAATGGCAACCAGGATGAAACGATGCCCATTGGAAGCAGTAGGCTTGATCTCACCAATCATATCAATGCCCCACATGGAAAAAGGCCAAGGAGCAGTTAACACATTCAACGGTGTAAACACCCCAAATTTTCCCTCACCCATTCACACCATGGCTTGGGATCATTTCATGTGCATAAGTTCAATCATAGCATCTCATATCACATTTTTGATTCATTGCATTGGTTCAAAGTCATCTGCATCTAGGGTTTGTGATCTGAGCAATCCAAGAGCTTCTTGAGCCACTCCAAAGGTCATCAATCACTTCAAAGGGGTCCATGTATGTTCAAGCATCATATTATATCCTCTCAAAGTCAAGAATGTCAAAGAATCACAAGAACTGAGAATGGCATGGAAGTAGAGCCAGGTTTGACTGCACATATGACCTAGAATTAGGGTTTTGGTTTCAGAGGCCATAACTCCAATTTTTTTGGTCATTATTGTTTCTATTGGTCTCTATATGGTATAGGGATCATGCATATCAATTTTCATGAAGAAATTCAATGAGGAAGTCATTTGATCAAGGGTTGACTTTCTAAGCAAGTCAGTGCAAAATCAGGGCATCTGAGGCCCCCAATGACCCAACCAAAGGGTGTTCTTCATCATTTTGATTGTGTATGACCTTTATTTGATCATAGAAGATGTTGGAAGTTCACAAAATTGAAGAATTTCAAGTCATTTGCAAAGTTGACTTTTTGGGAAAGTTGACTTTTAATGAAAATTGCCATTTTGGGAAACTTTTTCAACCCTTGCTTTTTGATTCAAAAATGCTTCAAATGGAAAAACTTTGGTCATGAAAGTTGTATAATGGATCATTCCCTTTTCAAAAAGTAAAAGAACATGACCTAATTCATTTTGGATCAAAAGTTATGGCTTGTCAAAGTTGGCCAAAATCACATAATTTGAAGTTTTCTACCAAAGAGGCATTTTGCAAAATGCTATGATCAAGTGTTCTAAAGGCCTCAAATGTGTACCATTTCTTTACAACATGATCATATGACCTCTAAAATTCAGAATGGGCCAAAGAACTTTGCACTTTGATGCCTTGAATCTCAAGAATCTCCAAAAGGGCCAAACCTTGTGAAATTTGCAAAACACTACACAAACCTTGATTAACTTGTTGAATCATCTCATAAACAATTCCATGGTTCTCCCTAAACTCATCTGAACCAAGACAAGCCAAAAAGCAAGTTGTACCATAGCCCATACCTCAAGTACAAATCAAGTTGACATTTTGGCCAAAGACCCATACCAATCACCATAGGCCACCAACAACTCTCTGACCTATCTCCTTTTGATACATGGACCAAAGCCAGCCAAACACAACACACAACTCATTCTGATCTTGCCCACAAGCCATAGTTATCAAAATCTCTCCAACTTGCATTTTCATTCGAAACACTCAACACAAGCCTCAAACACACAAACAAACTTCATAAACAAACTCAGCATGCTTCACTGATCAAAAACCACCCATCACCATAGCCTGAAAGTCACTGGAACCAAAACACGATCACCACCCTCCCTTGAACAGAACTTCTGTAAACTTCCAAACCAGCCATCACAAACTTTCTCCAAGTATCAAGACTTCATCAGGAGCTCAAGAGGAGTGGTTTGCGCAAAGAAAGGAGGTCAGAAAGTTGCAAACTGAGAAAACTCAAGCTCAGGTACCTCAAGAACTTTTTTTCCAGAAATGAGTTTTTAAGTTCCTAGATTGTTCCTCATGCTTTGCTGATCACTCTGATGTTTTTACTTTTTGAAATGGTTGAGAAATAAGCATGTATGATTTCTCTGAAACTTTTCGGCCCTAGAAATGTCTTGCTTCGATTTGCCTGATTAATGCATGAAAAATGGTTTTTGTTTGGGGGTTTTGATTTAGTTTGGAATGGGGTTTGATTCTGGGCAATTAGATTTCATTTTCATGAAGTTTTGAGAGAGTTAGAAACTTTCAGGTGAGAGTCTCGCCGGAGAAGACGACCGGAAGTCTTCTCCGGCCACCTGAAAGTGTTTAGGGCTAATCTGTGTAATTAAATGAAGTTTGAATTTGGTACGTTGGATGGGTTGACTAGGGCTGACTGGCGCGTGAATGAGTGGTCCAGATTTCACATTAAAACCCTAATCACATTTAATTAAATTAATTAATTCAGATTAGTTTAATTAGGTTGGTTTGAATCTCAGCCACTGGATGACGCGCGCAGTCAACTCCCGCGCATCCAGTTTGAATGCTGGCCCTTGATCTTGCTTACTTCCCATTAAATTCAATTTTATTTTCATTTAAATCGATTTGTTTTGTTCATTTATTTTAAAATAGTAAAAATCATTGAAAAATTCTGAAAATTTTTATTCAAGCTTTTATTAATTTTCAGAAACCAAAAACATTTTTATTTTATTTTTTGCATTAAAAATTATTTTTAAATCATTTAAAAGTTTATTTTTAATTAATTAATGAGAATTAATTAATAAAAAAATACTTTTAGGTATTTAAAAATCACAAAAAAATTCATGAAATATTTAAAATCATTTAGAAACATTGTCCAACCCTCAAACCAAATTTCTTTTTTGATCTTGATGTCTTTTGACAATTTTTCATGGAATTAATTTCATTTCAAGGCATTATTTTGATCCTAACTTTGAAAATTCATTTATGCCTAGTCTTTAAGAGTTGGACTTTGATTCTTTTTGCATTGCATCTTGCATATCATGAAGTTTATAGGATTAAATTGGCATGATTTGATCTTGCATTTTCAATTTGTTTGACATTTTTCTTGACAAGGTACCTTAAAACCCTAACAATCTTAGGAAATTCATAACTTTCATTAGGTTAAGAATTGGATCCCCTCCTTTGGGCAGTGAATTTGTATAGGTTTAGGGTTCCCTTGAATGCATTTTCAAATTTTTATCTTGATGTTTGCTTCTGGTTTTGATTTTTGTTTTGTGCATTGATCATAAACCCTAATTTGGGCTTCCTTTTGCATTCATCTTGCATTTGCTTACATACCATGACTTGCCATGACATTCTATGCATCCATTTGATTCATAACACATCTTAGGACATATTAGAATCATGTTTGATCATTGCATCTTTCATTTTCCATGTTGTATGTCATTTGCATTCCATAACTTTTCATGTATGTTCATGGTTCTAAGCATGCTTCTCTTGCATCCATGTGTTTGTATGATCATCCCCATGCCTTGTTTCATGTTTGTGTCATCTCATAGCATCATTAGCATCATACTTATGCTTCTGGTTTTGGTTTGCATCATGTCATTTCATCTCATTTTGCATTGCATTGCATTTCTTTCATTAACTTTTCAGGTGGTAAGTTACTTTGAGAAGTGAATTTGCCTTCACTTCTCACAAATCTCTTTTCATCTCTCTTATGCATCATTGCTGCATTTTGTCTTGTGCTTGAGATTGAGCTTGCTCTTTCTTCTTCACCTTACTTTCTTTCTTCAAGTGACTTGTCTTCTTAAATGAAGCAAGTTACTTTGCTTCTCTTTGCCCCTTTCATCTGCTTCCTGGTGGTTCCTCTGAAGATCTTTCTTGTACACCTCACAAACCTTATGAACAACCAAGCATGACAATAATTAGGGTTCTGATTAGTCCCCCCACTTAGCTTTTACCTTTGTGTCTCATTGAGTCTTCTCTTCTCATCTCATAATCAAGGACTAAACCATAAAGGCTTTAAGGCTTTGTGATTAAGTTTATGCCTGCATCCTTCTATTAGGATGGAGTGTATAACTTTAATCCTAAGTGTTAAACCCTTGATATGTTTAACTCCTTTAATCAATTCACTTAATAATCATCAAGACATCAAGCTTGTAACTTGGGCCTTGCATTAGGGTTCTAATTCTTCCTTAATTGGTTAAGAAGGACTAACCCTAGTGTTAATGGACAAGTCCCCCTCAAGTTGTCTTACAAACCATAAAATCCACTTCTTAATCTTACCATTAATTAAAATCCACTTTAATAAAGGCTTTGTTTTGTCATGAGGTTAATCCCTAATCATGGATTAAGTTGATGAGCTTTCCTCAGCTTAAACATTCTCATCTATTATCCTTCTATTAGGATGGTGTAATGAGTCCATTAAATCCTTTATTATGGCTTAAAATCATTACTTAACACTAAACAAAAACAACAAAAACATATAAATAAATGCAAGTAGGTTAATGATCCTAATCCTGCATCATGGTGATTAAGTGTGAGATGCTGACTTCACACTTAAGGTATTCTCATTACCCCTAATCAGAGGGAGGATGTGGTGAGTTTACTAATCCATTGGTTTAGGCTTAAGCTCATTAACTTATGACAAATACCAAAAAGCAATAAAAGATTGAAAACTCAAAAACAAACAATAATCGTCTCCTTCGGGATTCTTTTCTCATCTCATTCACTCATAAACGAGAACTCACTTCTTCCGTCTAATGCAAGACAGTTTGCACCTGAGCCAGACAGGTCATACACTTGAGCATAGATAAATAAGCAGTTCACAAGTCAATTCATCCTTTCAGTCTCTTTGGGTCGAACTACAGTGTTCTGACTTCCTCATTGCACGAGAGGATACGTAGGCATAACTTAACAGTTATCGAACAAAAGTCTCTGTATATTCCCCTCCTTTTCCAGCTTTATTCTTTTAGCCTCATGATCTTGAGTATCTTGTTCCGGTTCTTACACTGACACTGTACATTTATACACTTCACTTTTCTTTTACACAGACACCTGTACATCCTTTTCCAGCTCTTTTGCACACAAAATTGCACTGACACTACCCCTTTAAAACATAAATCTTTTAAGCGTGGATCCCGTCGAGTATGGCGGACAATCTGGGTGCTAATACCTTCCCAGGTTGTAACCAACCCCCTTTCTCAGTCTCTCTGGTTCGCAACCGTCTTATCCATATCTTTTCTAGGTCTATGCAGCATTACCTTTCCTCCGGGATAAAAATGCCTAGTTGGCGACTCTTTCCTTTTCTTGTGAGTTCACTCCTGTGTGTTCTCACATCCTCTTTTCGCTGACCGTTCGCGTCTGTACCTCATTTGAGCCAGTCTCATTTGTCGGGAGCGACAAACGGAACTGGAGGTACATGCACTCTATCAGCATAAATCTGACACTTGTGACATGTTTTGGAATGTTGATAGCAGTCAGCTTCCATGGTAGACCAATAGTAACCTACTCTCAATATCTTCTTTGCCATGGTATGACCACTAGAATGAGTGCCAAAGATCCCATCATTCATGTCTTCCATAATCTCTGTTGCTTCCTTTTTATCCACACAACGAAGCAAAGTCGAATCATGATTGCGCTTGTACAAAATTCCATTACTCAAGAAGAACTTAGCAGAAAACCTCCTCAGAAACTTCTTGTCATTGACAGATGCCCCTTCAGGGAACTCCTGAGCTTCAAGAAACCTCTTCACCTCATAGAACCAAGGCTTTCCCTCTATTCTTTCAATATCAATCTCATTACAATATGCAGGCTTCTCAAATCTATCAATAGTGATCTTGGGAGCTTCATCATCCCAGCTAATCTCAAATATAGATGCCATGGTGGCTAAAGCATCTTCCAACTGATTCTCTTCTCGTGGAATATGTCCAAAGGTAATCTCTTCAAAATATGGGATCAAAGACAACACATGCTCTCTGTAAGGAATGCGATTTAGGTGCTTGGTATCCCAATCTCCTTTAATCTGACTAACTACCAAGGCTGAATCTCCATATACGTCCAAAAACTGAATCTTCATCTCAATGGCAGCTTTGATACCCATGATACATGCTTCATATTCAGACATGTTATTGGTATAATAGAAACAAAGTATAGCATTAATTGGGGTATGACAACCTTCCGGGGAAATGATCACAACACCAACACCATTACCAAGCGCATTAGAAGCTCCCTCAAAAACCATAGTCCATCGGGATCCCTGTTCAGGTCCGTCATATTGTCCAGGTTCTTTAGTAACAATCATAATGTCATCATCTGGGAACTAAAAATTCATAGACTAATAATCATCCACTGCCTGATGAGCTAAATGATCAGCTACTACACTGCCCTTAATGGCTTTCTGAGTGGTGTATTGTATATCATATTCTGTTAAGATCATTTGCCATCTCGCTATTCGTCCGGAGAGAGCAGGTTTCTCGAATATGTAGTTGATTGGATCCATATTTGAAATCAACAAGGTAGTATGAGTCAACATATACTGTCTTAGTCGGCGAGCAGCCCATGCCAAAGCGCAACAAGTTTTCTCGAGCAGTGAGTATCTTGTTTCACAGTCGGTAAACTTTTTGCTAAGGTAGTATATTGCCTGTTCTTTTCGACCAGACTCGTCATGTTGCCCCAACACATACCCCATTGAGTTGTCTAATACTGTTAAGTACATAATCAAGGGTCTTCCATCAACAGGTGGCATCAAAATTGGAGGTTCTTGGAGGTATTTCTTGATCTCATCAAAGGCTACCTGGAACTCGTCATTCCATTCCATTACCTGATCTTTCTTCAACAATTTGAAGATTGGCTCACAGGTAGCAGTTAACTGGAAAATAAATCTTGCAATGTAATTCAGTCGTCCCAAGAAACCTCTAACTTCCTTTTCAGTACGGGGATCAGGCATCTCTTGTATAGCTTTTACTTTTGCAGGATCTACTTTAATACCTTTTCCACTGACAATGAAACCTAGGAGTTTACCAGATCTAACTCCAAAAGTACACTTGTTTGGATTCAATCTCAACTTGTATTTCTTCAACCTCTCAAACAACTTGTGCAGGTGATCAAGGTGTTGTTCCTCATTCTGGGACCTGGCTATCATATCATCCACATATACCTCTATCTCATGGTGAATCATATCATGAAACAAAGCCACCATAACACGCTGATATGTTGCCCCGACGTTCTTCAAACCAAATGACATCACCTTATAACAAAAGGTGCCCCATTGTGTAACAAATGTAGTCTTCTCCATATCTTCAGGTGCCATCTTAATCTGATTGTAACCAGAGAAACCATCCATGAAAGAGAATACCTTATGCAGAGCAATGTTGTCTACCAAAACATCAATATGTGGAAGTGGAAAGTCATCTTTAGGACTAGCTTTATTCAAATCCCTGTAATCCACACACATGCGTACCTTACCATCCTTCTTAGCTACTGGTACCACGTTTGCCACCCATTGAGGATAAGAAGTCACAACTAAGAACCTTGCATCAAATTGTTTCATCACCTCTACTTTAATCTTTTCTGACATTTCAGGACGCATGCGACGCACCTTTTGCTTCTTTGGACGACAATCTTCTTTTACCGGCAGACGGTGAACCACAATATTAGTATCCAACCCCGACATATCTTCATACGACCAAGCAAAGATCTCCACATAATCACGTAACATCTGGATTAATCTGCTCTTAACACCATCTTCTAGTTCAACCCCTATCTTGACCTCTTTCCTGTTTTCCTTAGTTCCCAGATTCACAACTTCGATTGGCTCTTCATGTGGTTGTATAGCTTTTTCTTCTTGTTGCAACAACCTAGCAAGCTCTACAGGTACCTCACAATCTTCCTCCTTCCCATCTTCAGCTTGATAGATCGGATTCTCGAAATTATAATTGGCAATAGTGGAACTGTTATCAACAGGATCCAGAGTGGATGAAGATCTGCATTTTAGTGATGTGGGTGTGAGTAAGAACACATAGCTGATAAAATAGAAATAATAATAAAAGAAAGACAAAGAGCACAATATTTACGAAAACGAAACGTCCATTGATTTTATTGAATGAAATATGAAAATGAAATGACATCCCGAAACAAGCATACCATTGTGCCCCGGGTAAGACACAAGGCTTAAAAGGTTTTTTTGTTCGAAATTACAAACTTAAAACAAAACACAGTAATAGTATTTACTCATGACTAAAGGAGATAGGAATAACATCTTCAGTCTTCCAATTGTTGAGCCCATCACCCATGGTAGGAAAGATCCAATCACCCAGGTTGTAGTCTTCATCATGGTCACCCACAACATTGATTTGATCTCTTATGACCCCTTTATTTGTGATACGAACAGCACGAGCACGACGAACAACCCTCTGAGATTCTGTAGTGAAACCCAAACCAAACTTGTCAGACTTGTAAGGGATGTTGGGAAGCTGACCCCAAATAGCACAACCACCTTTTTCAACCACATCCTTAGCATCTTTGAGGGAGGCCATTGCAAGAGGTATTCTAGTAACCACATGAGCTCTTTCAGAAGCAGGGACAGACTGAGGAACAGGAGCAGAGCAAGGAACAACTTCAAATGTTTGACACAGAGTTTCAACTAATTCACCCTCCATTTCTACATATTTGAAAGTATTCACATGGCTAACCATGTACTCTTCTTCACCATAGACAGTGACAATTTTTCTTTTCACCGGATATTTCAACTTCTGATGCAAGGTGGAAGTCACAGCACCTGCCCCATGGATCCAGGGGCGCCCAAGCAAACAAGAATACGCCGGACGAATATCCATCACATAGAAAGTAAAGTTGAAGACTTGAGAGCCTACTTTGATTGGGAGGTCTACTTCTCCATGTACCATTCTTCTTGAACCATCAAAGGCCCTTACCACCACATTACTTGGCCTTAACACAACATCTTCAGGACTGAGCTTGTCCAGAACCTCTTTAGGGAGCACATTTAATGAAGAATCATTGTCTACCAGTACATGAGACAAAGTAGTGCCCCTACATTCAATGGAGATATGTAGAGCTCTGTTATGGTTTCTCTTGGCAGGAGTCAAATCACCATCAAACAAGCCCAGACCATTATCACTAGTCAGATGTGCAACACAATTCTCAAACTGATCCACAGAAATTTCATCTGACACATGAGCAGCCTTTAAGAACTTGATTAAGGCTTTAGCATGGGCCTTAGAACACAGTAGCAAAGATAACATGGAGATTTTGGAGGGAGTATGCCCCAATTGGTCAACAATATCATAATCACTTTTGCAAATGATCTCCAATACTTCTTCCATTTGTTTAGAAAGATTTTCAGCAGTTGGTGCCTCAACTTGCACAGGTTCAATCACAGGACCTTTGCCCTGGGCATCAGTACTTGGCCCAAAATTAGAGGTATGAGCTGGAGTAACTGTACTTTTAGAGGTGTCTTGAGGGGAGAAGATTCTTCCACTTCTAGTGACCTTACTAGATCCAGCAATATTGTCAACATCAAGATTGTGGTTGGCAATAGGAGGGTCAGCCAGAGGCTCTTGCTTGATACCATGGATATACACATCATAACCATAATTCCAAGGTATAGCTTTATCAGAAGTATAAGGAACAAGGCCAGGAGTGGTAATGATCATGGGAGCCACTCTAGCTTCAGCAACAGTCTTCACAGGGCCTTCAGCAGTAATCTTCACTGGTACTTTATCAACCATAGCTACATCTTCAAGCTTCGTGTTTCGAGTCAGATCTTCACACATACTTTCCACAGAAGGAGTCCTCTCAAACAATATAGTGTAATTTCCCATGAGGTGTTGAATACCATCCTTCAACTTCCAGCAGCTATCAGGTTTATAGGCACAGTAAAAACAATCTTCCTTGCAACCTGGAAAGAACCCAGCCTATGCTAGCTTCTTCTTGATAATGGATAGAGGAGTAGTCAAATCTGTTACTGAGGAAACATAAGAACTTTCATCAACAACATTAACAGTCTTCTCATGATTGGGCATAGGAGCAGTGATCACATTTGGGGTCCCAGGAGGGTCAAATTCAATTTCCCCAGCTTCAATCATGTCTTGAATCTTGTTTTTCAACACCCAGCAGTTGTTGGTGTCATGTCCCAGACTATTAGAATGATATGCACATCTTGCATTAGGATTGTACCTAGGAGAGGATGTATTAGGATTCTGAGGAGGATCCCTTAAAGTAATTAGCTCCCCTTTCAACATGTGTTGCAAGGCTTGGGCCAGTGACATGTTGATCTTGGTGAACTGTCTTCTAGGCTTCTGTTGATTGTTCTGTTGTTGCTCTGGTGCTGTAGGGGCAGGATTGGAGATGTGAACTACTCCCACAGATTGGTGACTCCTGTTACGACTATGTTGACCATACACAACATTAGACTCCTTCTTTCCATTAGGGGGCTTCTTGGCAGTGCTCGATGAAGAGGCACCCACCTGTATCTTACCACTTCTTATCCCACTTTCCACACGTTCTCCAGTCATTATTAGCTCAGTGAAACCAGATGATGAGCTTCCAATGAGGTGACTATAAAAAGGATCATTCAGCGTACTCATAAACATATCCACTAGTTCCCTGTCAGTCAGAGGAGGTTGAACTCTTCCAGCCAGGTCTCTCCATTTCTGGGCATACTCTTTGAAACTCTCCTTAGCACCCATAGGCATGCTTTGGAGCTGCATGCGAGTTGGTGCTAAATCAGCATTATATTGGTATTGCCTATAGAAGGCCTCAGCAAGATCATTCCAATCACGAATATTAACACTTTCAAGTTGATAGTACCATTCCAATTGAGCTCCAGATAAACTCTCTTGGAAGAAATGAATCCACAGTTTCTTGTCAGTAGTATGTGGTTGAATCCTCCGGACATAGGATCTCAAGTGCAGTTTAGGACATGAAACACCATCATACACCACAAAAACAGGAACCTTGAAGCCAATAGGTATAACCACTCCAGAAACTAAACTCAAATCTTCAAAATCAAGCCGAAAAGATTTTTGTAGTTCCATAGCGTTCATTCTATCTACCAACATCTTGTACTTCTCCTCACTAGCAGGATCATGATAATAGTTCGCCTCAGAATCAGAATCTTCCACAGTATCATGGAGACTACCTCCTTCTTTCTCAGAATTTTCAGACTCAAAATCCTCAACCTCTTCTTTTGTTTTGACAGGACCTCTGAATCTTCTACCCAGGTTGATAAGGCCCCCCTGATTTTCTAGTTTTCTTCTTCTTCTTATCCAGAAGAGCCTTCAGCTCATCTTGTCCCTTGGACAAGTTCAAGATCAGTTCTTGGAATTGTGCATTCTGAGCCTGGAGATCCTTAACAGTTTGTTCGAGAGCCATTTCTGCTGAAATAAACAGCGAGAAGATAAGAAACATGTTCATAAGAAACCTGTGATGCAATGATATGGTATGTAGATGCATATGCAATGTTTTCAAAGACCGCATGATTTAAATTTGTATAAACAAACAGAAATGAAACTTTTATTAGTAAGAAATAAACGTTTTTGCCTCTTGGGCTTACAATAAAATGAAATAAATACAAAGATGGGGTTTTAAGTCTCCCATGGACGTTTCCTCTTTGTATTGAGGTATGTGTTGAGATTCCGCTCTTCGTGAAGTTGTTTTGTCAGCTCTAAGATTCTTTCTTGACTAGCTTTGAAATGAGTCTCAAAAGTATTCCTTTGTTCCTTCAACTGGATCCAGGATCTCTGCAACTCTTCTATGTCAGTGGGCATATCTGGATGAAGGATGATATAAGGAGTATCTCCTTCAGTAACAGGCTCCATGGTAACTGGCAGGATAACAGGATATGGCATCATAAGAGTCTGAGCACGAGATCGAACCCATCTGAGATAAGGTTCCATAGGAATGGAGTACTTTGGTTCCAGAGTCTTGCTGTCAACCTTGTTCACTTTACCCCAAGCTCGTATGAACCTTTGACGGGAACCTTGCAGATCATTGTCGTAGTCGAACACAATACCCTGAATAAGCATGTCATGAGGACTATTACTCCGAGCATAACCAAACTGGCGTAGAGCTAAAGAAGGGTTGTAAGTAATGCCCCCTCTTATGCCAAGGAGTGGCACATTAGGGAACTCCCCACAACGGTCAATGATAGTAACATTCTCCATGGATCTAGAGCACCAATGAATGTCTGAGTGAGAAAGTGACATGATCCACTTGGACCACCTTAACCCTTGTTCATTCTTCATCACTGGTCGAGGAAGGTGAGAAATAAACCACCTAGACAATAGAGGTATTCAGAACATCAGAGTTCCTCGTGCCTTCGTAGTATGGGTATGAAGAGATTGTAAGATGTCTCCAAGTAATGTAGGCACTGGGTTGCAAGTCAAAAATATGTTGATGGCGTGTACGTCTATGAGCTGGTTTGGATTAGGGAACAACACTAGGCCATATATCAATAGTTCTAGGATCTCTTCAAAAGCATCATAACTCATAGCCTTCAAGAACACTTGAGCTTTCTCCATCAATACCTTAGCAAGGATACCCTTAACTCCACTTCTCGTTTCTAGGACAATGTATGATTTCTTCAGATGTAGGGTTGCATCAATGACTTCAGGTTTAGGCTCTTTTTCTAAGCCTATGAAAAGTCTCTGCTCAAGGATAGGTATACCCAGTAATTTGGAGAATTCTTCCATTGTGGGAACTAACTGATAGTCGGGGAATGTGAAGAAATGATGTTTAGGATCAAAGAACTGAAACAGGACACTCATCAAGTCTTCATTGAACCCTGAAGTGACTAGATCCAGTAGGTGACCATGCCTCTTGATGAATTGGGAGTTTTCAGAAACTTGAGAGACCAATTCCTTAAGCTTAGGAGGTATCCCTACAAAGTTGATCCGGATAGTATTCCTACGAGCAGAAGCCATGACCTGCAATAAAGAACAAAGATAAATCCTTTGGTCCTCGAAATGGTTAGCGAAAATGCTATGCTTGTGATGCATGATGATGTTATGATGTTATGTTCAATCACAAACATGTGGCACACACAAACAAGTCACACCATAGCCCTAGGTTTAGATGCTTGCATGAGGTTTAAAGGTAAGTACCTTCCCCTGAAATTTAGTTGGTTCATCCTGTCCTACAAAAGTAATCGGGTTCTAAGCTATCTCAATATCATTGATCCTTCCCAAGGGTGGTTGTTCAGTAGGCAACTTACTTGCCAACCAAAACCCTCCAAGTTTAGGATCTCAATGAGTGTAGCATTGAGTATCAACACACTTCAGTCTTCACCAAAGCCGGCTATCTCACTACTTTCTAAAGGCCAAGATGGGATGACTAGGGTTCTAAAAGTCAGTTAGTGTATTGACAACATATGGAAGCCTCATATTATCCTTAACTTACTTAAGAAACATAAGCACCAACCAAGAAGTCACACTAACTATGGCCACCAGATCAACCATATCGGTGTACGCCGTACAGTTTCCTTGGTCTATTACCATTTACCTAAGGTACACTAGATCCGGGTTAGGATATTTCACACAAAAAGCCCAACAAGTAATATAAATAAAACAAAGCAAACAATTTAAAGTGATCTAATTCCTAAGGGTACCCCTCTTTTACTTAGTAATTCCCCAGCAGAGTCGCCAGTTCTGTAACACGGTGGGAGAACTGACTTTTAGTCATGTTGCGGATAGCAAGAGTCGCCACCGACTTTTATTTTATCCAAATGGAAAGGACATAAAAGAACAGGAAAGACCTATTTTAAAAGACTTGGGTTCGGGGGGTAGGTTATATAAAGGGAAGGTGTTAGCACCCTTTATATCCATGGTTATCCATGGGCTCTTAGTTACTTAGCTCACTTAAATTATTTTTGAAAAGTGTAGTGTGTGATTAGAAATTTTCTAAGTACTTTGTAATGATCCTCGTATGGATGTATACAAAGCCTTGTTTGAAAATGTTTGAAAATAGTGAGGTGTGAAAAGTATTTTTGAAGAGTGAGCAAGTAACTATGAGGTACCTACCCTAGATTAAGTCTTTCGTGTTCTCGTATGTTCTTTCAATGGTAAGACTATCCCTATTATTAAGGAATAGGTAGTCATTACCTTGGATTTGTTAAGGGACAAGCGTAGGGTCATCGTATGGTCATAGAAGGCAACTTAAGGGGTAACCTAGAAAGTGCAAGATGGCGATCAAAGATCGACTTACATGTGTGAGTGTTTATATTCAAGTATTTATCTTATTTAAATTAATTTTCTAGATTATTTTTAATCACATATAGGTTATACACACCCTAAGATTACTAACCATACCATAAAAATATTTATGAAATAAAATAAGACCTACAAATATTACATGGCTTTAGCAGATACATAATAATCAAATAAAAAATAATAAATATAATGAGAATAATAAATAAACAATAATCAAATATTATCAATAACAAAATAATAACAATAATAATAATGATAATAATAATAATAAATTAAGAAATCAAAAATCAAAATTTTAGAAGAGAAATTACTTTTAGGTTAAACAAATATTAGAAATCTTTAGAGATTAATTAAGAACAATTTAATAATAATAAGAAAAACTAAGTTATTTACATATTAATAAAAATAAAGATTAATATATTAATTAGGGTTTAGAAAAATAAGTTAAATTTTTTAGGGTTAATAGAAAAATTAGGGTTAGTGTTTTAATTAAGAAAATTAGGGTTTTTGATTACAATTAAAATACATTATTTATTTATTTACAAAAATATATATAATAATTATATACAAATATATTATAAAACTAATACAAATAATTAACATTAATAAAATAATTATGAATTTTTAGAAAATATAAGATTTATAAAAATATTATTGGTTATTAATTTAGAAAATATTTTAATTATATTAATTTAAATCAAAATAAAGAAAATAAGAAAAAACAAAAAATATGAAAAATGCCTAAAAAGATAGAACCCCAGCCCTTCTGCCTCCATGCGCGTCTTACCAACCAACTGAGCCAAGTCTCACATCTGAAATACAAACGCAAACATAATCTAATAAAATAAGTAAAGATTTGAAAACCCAATTTCGCGTCAGACTTCATCTCCTTCCTCTGGCTGTCGTCTTAGGCTATACCTACAGACGTTCGTCACAAAATGTTTTAGTGACGGATTGTTTCCATCACTAAAGGTCCTGCATATTCAAATATCACAAACAACAAGGATAAATCACTTTTAATGGTTCAAACAAGTTAATATGATGTCCCTAAGTCCAATTGATCCATCAATTTCAACTGAAATTGCTCTTAGCCGTGGTTCCCAATTTCAAGCTTATGAAACCCTAATAATGGTCGTTTGCGTTTCAAGCTATGGTTCCTCATAAAAATTATCCAGAAAGATTGTAAACTTCATTCTAAACACAAAAAAACAATCAAAATTAGTGTATGATGCATAAATCATAAGAATCGAAAATTTCAAAAGTAAGAACAAGAGTGAATCGGTTTATGAATTTGAGCATGATTTGGATGCGAATGAGGGTTGAGATATGTTCAATGATGTTCAAGGATCATGTTTAAACCTTCAAATTGCCTGAAAAACAACACAAAGTAAGAATCCGAATTTGAAATTTCTTTGAAAAAATTGAAGTTTGTTCTTGATCCTTGGAGGCAGCCAATTCGTCCTTTGTTATTGTCTTATGTTCATGTACATATAGTGAATGAAATTAGGTCAAAAAACTTGTCCCTTCTTTGGGCTTTTGGATAACTTGATGGTGAAGAAAGATATTATCTTAAAAGTGAGAAAAATCAAATATTTTCATACTCTTAAAGCCTTGCACGAATTTGGAGTGTATCCAATCAAGTTAAATGGTGTATATGATCTTCTAGAACAAGAATCAAATCTAAATATTGAGTTTTCATATTTTATTTTGATTTAAATTGATTTTTAATGAATAAAATCAAAATAAATAAAAAATAAACTATAAAAATCTGAATAAATGAGATTTGAGTCGTGCATGATGTCATGGTAAAGATTGGATCATAGAATTGCAAGCCCGTGTGGAAAGAATTGGTTCTAAGACCCCATTTGCTCAATATACCTCTCAAAAATTTCCCAACTTTGCAAAGGCACAAATACCTCAATCTTAAGGCTATGAAGGTGTTCTTGGACATTTTGGAAAGCTTAGAGGGTCCTCTAACCAACCTCTTTGGTCTCATGTCCATATCCTTTATCATTTTAAAATTATGCTCTTTGGAAGATGTTGACTTTTTGTTGACTTTTAAAATGACCTATAATGTTTTAGCTCATACCTTCCAAATGAAGCATTTTTGGGATTGGCTTGTGAGACACAAAGTTGTAGAGAATTTAATTTTCTTAAAAATGAGCTTTGGATGGAAAAAATTTGATGAAGCCTGTGGAAGTTATGGCTGGTCAAAGTTCAGTTGACTTTTCCTATGAAAACCCTAATTTAGAAACTCTTGATTCTTGATGATCTGAAATCTCCTTGATGAATCATGATCAACCCTTGATAAAATGATGAATTTTACTTCATAAAATTGATGTTGGCAAAAAATCATGAAGTTTGACTTTGGTTTGACCACAGTTGACCTTAGTTTGACTTTTTAACTACTTTGACTGATTTTTGCATATCTGATCATCTGACTGAGCAAACTTTTTGGGAAAGCCTTGAAACTTGAAATAGGGATTCTTGAAGACATGTAGGATTTTATGAAGCTCACTTGAGGCCTTGAAAGTCCATTTAGCCTTATGAAATTCAAAACCCTAGTTTAGGATGCATTGCTTAGGAGGATGCTTTATCTGAGGGAATTGTCCAACTTTCTGACTAATTGTGAACCTTGTGAACCTCTTGTGAACCTTGTGAACCTTGTGAACCTCTTGGGACACCTTGGTACATAATGCCTTGACTAGGGGAGGGAAAATTTTGGGGTGCAACAGTATTATGCGAGGATTCGCTTATGGATTTGGACTATATTTTTATGCCTTGATTGTATTCTTTATGGTTTATAGTTTGTGATTTAATAGTTAGAGCTTTATATGTGATACCTATAATTAGGATAGAAAACATAAAATGAAGCGTTTAGATGACCAATTTTCAAAAATAAAGAAACGAAATTATTCGATCCAAAATCGAAGAATTTCAAATAAATAAATAAATAGATTTGCATGTGACATTAGGATCCCTCGATTATCATCGCTCCACTCCAATACACCCAAAAGCAAGTCTTGTATGTTGCACACCATAAGTCATACGTCTCAGCACCACGCAACCAACCCACCTAATCCATCGTTTCATCCCATTTACGATTTACACACGTTTTTATCCACCATGACGTAGGAGGACCCTATTATTCACTATTACTTTTTGTACTCGCATTTCTAGTCTAATATCTGTTTAGGTAGCTTTAATGTTTCAAACCTCACTAACCATAGGTCACCATTAAACTTAATTAACTTAGGGTAGAGTCTAGTTCCCCTTAGAGTTTTCTCTTTTTATAATTTGAGTCTTACTTCTCACCTTTAAAGAAAATCAAAAACATTTAAAAAGGAAAGTAGGTACAATACGCCACGAGCCTTAAGCCATATGGGAAATGATTAGTGGAGGTCTCCTCCATTCTTCTAGAATGCTTTACAAACGTTCCATTGGGGGCGATCTTGGAAAGTATTCGCTCATGTATCATAGTCTTTAGTGTTGTACCCGCGATAAACATAAAGTCAAAACACTTCTTCTAAAAAGACAATAAACCAACAAGACAACGCGTCTTATCTTCACATCTCTCATTCTTTGCGGACGATTATGACTTGCCCAGTTCAAACAGCGATACGGTAAACACCCTCGAGTCAAAGCCGGTAACACCTGAGCTAGAGCTATGGCAACATCATCCTAAAAAACACAAGCAAATCTCCGCCTTAGTTAGACGAACTACGACGACTCTGATCCTCATTTTCCCGATGAGGTACATAGGCAGTGGGGTAGGGCTCATTCGAGCACATTCTTTATTTTCCCTACATTTCCCCCTTTCTTTCCATTTTCTTTTCCAACTTCCTTTTCTTATTTCACTTCCATTCCAGATAGCAATTCTTTCGTTCAGCAGCATCTTATTTCTCACCCTTTGAAACAGACTAACAAGCATGGATCTCGTCGGGTACGGCAGACGAATTGGGGTGCTAATACCTTCCCAATTCGTAACTGACTTCCGGACCCAGATCTTTGGTTCGCAAGGCCTCGTCCTTTTCCTTCTTCCTCAGGTTTGTGCAGCATTACCTTTCCCATTCCTTCGAGATAAAAATGTCTGGATGGCGACTCTACCTTTTTCGCGCCACTTTCGCGTTATTAATAGGATGAAAATCCCGGGAGCAACAGCTGGCGAATCTACTGGGGATCGAACCCAGAATCTATGGTTTCCCCTTTGAGAGTCAATCCTAGCGCTTTTCTGTTTCAATTTTCGTTGGGTGTTGTCGCTCCCGATAAATGGGACTGGCCCAAATAAAGGTACAGACGCGAACGGTCGGCGAAAGGGACAATGAGAACACACAGCAGTGGACTCACTGGAGATGAAAAGAGTCGCCAGCTAGGCATTTTTATCCCGGAGGAAAGGTAATGCTGCATAGACCTAGAAAGATATGGATAAGACGGTTGCGAACCAGAGAGACTGAGAAAGGGGGTTGGTTACAACCTGGGAAGGTATTAGCACCCAGATTGTCCGCCGTACTCGACGGGATCCACACTTAAAAGATTTGTGTTTTAAAGGGGTAGTGTCAGTGCAATTTGTGTGTAAAAGAGCTGGAAAGATGTACAGGTGTCAGTGTAAAAGAAGTGCAAAGTGTGATATATAAAGTGTCAGTGTAAGGATAAGAGTGAAATGCTCATGACTATGAGGCTAAAAGAATAAAGCTGGGAAGAGGGGGGATATACAGAGACTTTTGTTCGATAACTGTTAAGTTATGCCTACGTATCCTCTCGTGCAATGAGGAAGTCAGAACACCGTAGTTCGACCCAAAGAGACTGAAAGATGAATTGACTTGTGAACTGCTTACTAGTCTATGCTCAAGTGTATGATCTGTCTGGAACAGATGCAAACTGTCTTGCATTAGACGGAAGAAGCGAGTTCTCGGTTGTGAGTGAATGAGATGAGAAAAGAATCCCGGAGGAGACGATTATTGTTTGTTTTTGTGTTTTCAGTCTTTTATTGCTTTTGAACGTTTGTCATAAGTTAATGAGCTTAAGCCTAAACCAATGGATTTAGTAAACTCATCACATCTTCCCTCTGGTTAGGGGTAATGAGAATACCTTAAGTGTGAAGTCAGCTTCTCACACTTGATCACCTTTGATGTAGGATTAAGATCATTAACCTACTTGTGATTATTTAGATGTTTTTGTGGTTTTTGTTTAGTGTTGAGTAATGAGATTAAGCCATAATCAGGGATTAAACAGACTCATTACACCATCCTAATAGAAGGATAATAGATGAGAATGTTTAAGCTGAGGAAAGCTCCTCAACTTAATCCATGATTAGGGATTAAACTCATGACAAAACAAAGCCTTTATTAAGTGGATTTTAATTAATGGTAAGATGATGAAGTGTTTTTTAGGATTTGTAAGACAACTTGAGGGGGACTTGTCCATTAACACTAGGGTTAGTCCTTCTTAACCAATTAAGGAAGAATTAGAACCCTAATGCAAGGCCCAAGTTACAAGTGTGATGTCTTGGTGATTATTATGTGAATTAATTAAGAGATTTAAACACATTAAGGGTTTAATACTTAGGATTAAAGTTATACACTCCATCCTAATAGAAGGATGCAGGCATAAACTTAATCACAAAGCCTTAAAGCCTTTAGGGTTCAGTCCTTGATTATGAGGTGAGAAGAGAGGACTCAAAAGAGACACAAAGGTAAAACTAATTGGGGAACTAATCAAAATCCTAATCATTGTCATGCTTGGTTGTTCCTAAGGTTTGTGAGGTTTACAAGAGAAGTCTTCAATGGAACCACCAGGAAGCAGATGAAAGGATCAGGAGAAGCAAAGTAACTTGCTTCATTCAAGAAGTCAAGTCACTTGAAGAAAGAAAGTGAGAAGAAGAAGAATGAACAAGCTCATACTCAAACACATGATAAAATGCAGCATGGATGCATAAGAGGGATGAAAAGAAATTGTGAGAAGTGAAGGCAAATTCACTTCTCAAAGTTACTTACCACCTGGAATGTTAGGGAAAGGAATGCAATGCAATGCAAAATGGAATGCAATGGCATGATGTAAACCAAAACCAGAAGCATATACATGATGCTAATGAGGTTATGAGATGCTACAAACATGAAACAACATATGGGGATGATCATACAAGCTCATGGATGCAAATGAAACAAGTTAAGGACCATGAACACATATGAAAAGTTATGAAATGCAAATGGCATACAACATGGCAAATGCAAGATGCAATGATCAAACATGCTTTCAATGTGTCTTAAGATGCCAAATGAACCAAAAGAATGCATAAAATGCTAAGGCAAGTCAAGGCATGAATGCAAATGCAAGGTGGATGCATATGGAAGCCCAAATTAGGGTTTATGATCAAAGCATCAAACACAAACCAAAATCAGAAGCAAACATCAATACAAAAAATTGAAAATACACTCAAAGGATCCCTAAACCTATACTAACTCACTGCTCAAAGGATAAGTTCCAACTCTTAACCTAGTTCAAGTTATGATTTTCCTAAGTTTTCTAGGATTTTAGGGTTCCTTAACAAGAAAAATGCCAAACAAATGGAAAATGAGGGATCAAATCATGACCATTTAATCTCACAAACTACATGATATTCTAAACACAATGCAAAAAGAATCAAAGTCCAACCCTCAATGGTTAGGCATAAATGATTTTTGGAAATTTGGATCAAAATAATGCCTAAAAATGATTTTAATTCCATGAAAAATTCTCAAAATGCATCAAGATCAAAAAAGAAATTTGGTTTGAGGGTTGGACAATGTTTCTAAATGTTTTTAAATGTTTCATGAATTTTTTGGTGATTTTTAAATACCTAAAAGTATTTTTAATTAATTAATTCTCATTAATTAATAAAAAATAAGCTTTTAAATATTTAAAAAATATTTTTTGAATGCAAAAAATAAAAATAAAAATATTTTTGTGTCCTGAAAAATAATGAAAACCTTGACAAAAAGTTTCATAATTTTTAAACATTTTTTGCTATTTTAAATAAATTAGAGAAAAGAAATGAAATAAAATGAAATAAAAATTGAATTAAATGAAAAGTAAGCCAATCCAACGCATCAGATTCAAAGTTGGGGGGTCAGAGGTTGACTGCGCGCGCAATCCTACGTCTGGCATTCAAACTTGCTAAAACGAATTAATTAACTTAATTAATTAAGATTAGGGCTAAATGGATGATCTGAGCCATTGGATGCACGCGGGAATGGACTTTGTCAACTCATCCAACGCTCAAAATTCAAACTTCATTAATGACTAGGATTAAACCCTAATCATTTTCAGGTGGCCGGAGAAGACCTCCGGTCGTCTTCTCCGGTGGGAACCCCACCTGAAAATTCCTAAAACCCTCAAAACTTCACTAAAATGAAATCTAAAAGAACAGAAATCATTCCCAAACTCACTGAAGGTTTATGGAATTTGTTTGAGTTTCAGGTTGATTTTAGGGGTGCTTTGTGATCAGGGTGATGTGTTGAGAAGGTTTATGGAATTTGTTTGAGTGTTTGTGGCTTGAGGAGAGAGTTTCGAATGCTTTTGCTCTATGGAGTGAAAATGAGAGTGTGGTGCTATGGCTTGTTTCAGGCTGGCTTGTTATGTGCTTTGGCTTGCATTTGATTTACATAAACAAATCCTATTGGTCAGAAGATGTGACATGCCCTTTTGTGATAGGTATGGTTGCTTTTGCAAAATGTCAACTTTTGTGTAAGATAAGCATGGGTCATGTTCTAGCCAAGTACATGGAGAGTGGGTTGCGCAGCATGATGTGAGGGAAAGGCTAGGATGGTTCAGCAACCTAGGAAACAAGTGGATGAAATGTGATCATGAGTTTTGCAACTTGGCTCATTTTGGTTTTCATGAAAGAAACTTGATCCATGGGCCATGAAACATGTGATCCTTGGGTGCATTCTGATTTTTAGATGTTGTGTGATCATGTGTAAAGGTTTGACATCAATTAGAAGTCACAAATTGCCTTGGTACAAGAATTTGCAAGTTTTTCCATTTGGTGCATAACTTGAAATTTAGTGATTTTTGCCAACTTTGATGAGCCATAACTTTTGATCCAAGATGAATTAGGTCATGTTCTTGTACTTTTTGAAAAGGGAAAGATCTATTCTACAACTTTCATGACCAAAGTTTTTCCATTTGAAGCATTTTTGGATCAAAAAGTAAGGGTTGAAAAAGTTGCCTAAAATGACATTTCATTAAAAGTCAAACTTTGCCCAAAAAGTCAACTTTGCAAAAGCTTGAGATTCTTGAATTTTGTAAACTTCCAACTTATTCCATGATCAAATAAAGATCATACACAATCAAAATGATGAATAACACCCTTTGGTTGGGTCATTGGGGGCCTCAGATGCCCTAATTTTGCACTGACTTGTTCAGAAAGTCAACCTTTGATCAAATGACTTCCCCAAGGAATTTCTTCATGAAAATTGATATGCATACTCCCTATACCATATAGAGACCAATAGAAACAAGAATGACCCAAAAATTTGGGGTTATGGCCTTTGAAACCAAAACCCTAATTTTAGGTTACCTGTGCAGTCATGCCTGGCTCTGCTTCCATACCAATCCCAGTTCTTGTGATTCTTTGACATTTTTGACTTTGAGGGAGTATAATATGATACTTGAACACACATATACCTCTTTGAAGTGATTGATGGCCTTTGGAATGGCTCAAGAGGCTCTTGGATTGCTCAGATCACAAACCCTAGATGCAGATGACTTAGAACCTATGCAGTGAATCAAAAATGGGATATGAGATGGTATGATTGAGTTTATGCATATGAAATGATCACAAGCCTTGGTGTGAAATGGGTGAGGGCAAATTTGGGGTGTTTACATCTTCCCTTATTCAAACATGAGTTAGCCGTGCAGGGTGTGTAAGCAACGGCTTAACGGGCAAACAAGATAACTTGTGGTTGAATACCTAAAGACAGTCCAAAATTTGCACTCACAAAAATGAAGAAGAAAAGGGATATAGATTTTAAAAGAAAATAAAGTATATTGTAAAGTGTGGGCGACGGAGGACAACCGTCGAGCAGAGGACGACTGTTGGGTAAAGAGCAATGACGGGGACGGCCGACATGCTGGGAAAAGTGTGGGAAATAAAGCGATGACGGGGACGGCCGACATGCTGGGGATAAAAAGAATTATGATGGGGACGGCCATCAAGTAAAGCTGTAAGATTCTCTGGGGATTAATGAAAAATGACGGAGACGGCCATCAAGTTCATAAAGCAAAGCAACCAACGATGGGGACGGCCATCGGGCTAAAAAGAAAAGGGACCACGACGGGGACGGCCATCGGGTTAAAGAATAAATGAAATAAACAGATGATGAGGTACGATCATCAAAGGTGAAGGACGATCACCTAGCAGGGGACGGCTGCTCTGTTGGGGGTAAGATGAGGGACAGTCATCTAAGGTGGAGGACGACCACTTGGCGGGGTACGGCTGCCGAAAATATCGCGACATAGGACGAATGCCGGATAAAAGGTCAACGATGGGGACGGCCATCGGGCGAGCATGATGAAGGACGATCATCAAGAGGTGGAGGACGACCACCTAGCAGGGAACGACTGCTCTCAAGGTTTGTCTTGACATAGGACGAATGTCAGATAACCAAAATCAACAATGGGGACGGCCATTGGATAACATGATGAAGGACGATCATCAAAAGGTGGAGGACGACCACCTAGCAGGGGACGGCTGCCAAATATCACGACATAGGAAGAATGTCGGATAGAAAATCAACGATGGGGACGGCCATCGGATGAGCATGATGGAGGACGACCATCAAGAGGTGGAGGACGACCACCTAGCAGGGTACGGCTGCTCTCAGGGTTTATCATGACACAGGACGAATGTCAGATAAAAAAGGAAAAGTTTTGGTAGCGATCTACTGGGGAATAGTAAACACGGACGAGTGTTTATATCCAAGAAACGAAGGTATAATTGTTTAGATGTTTGTGTATAGATTAAAGATGCGGACGAGCATCCCTAAGACTACGATACGGACGAGTATCAGGTAGAAACAAAAACTGACATGTGTTCAGAGATGATGATACGGACGAGTATCAACTGGTTAACAGGGAACACGGACGAGTGTTGAATCTGAAAAACCTCTTCTGGGGAATAGTTGACACGGACGAGTGTCTATATTCGAGAAGACAAGAGTGTTTGACACGTGTATGGATTAAAGATGCGGACGAGCATCCTTAAGACCATGATACGGACGGGTATCAGGTAGAAACAAACGCTTGACGCATGTTCAGAGATGATGATACAGACGAGTATCAACTGGTTAACAAAGAACAAGGACTAGTGTCGAATCTGCGGGGATATATAGATGGTGTATACAAGATACAGACGAGTATCTGTATAAGAGTGAGTGGTGTATAGATGGGTATTTAACTGTTGGGGAGAGTGACACGGACGGGTGTCAAACAAGAAGAGAAGTATAGTATAAACAAGTATCTGATGTACAAAGTGTTTATGTTACTGTACTGGGGAAAATGATACGGACGGATGTCAAGGAAAGTTATATATAAGTATGTGTGAGTGCAAAGAGGACGTCTTTGGCTTTCTGCTGGGGTTATGACACAGACGGGTGTCAAAAAGTATCTGTAATACGAGTGGTATTGTTTGCACAGAGTGTTCAGGCGACTTTACTGGGGAGTACTGACACGGACGGGTGCCAAAGAGAGTATATACCGGTGTTTGTGAATGTGAGGCAGCTGTTTTTGCTGGGGAATCTCCGCTGGGGATTCTGGGGGGGGGGGGAAGTCTGTATGATGACGGATTGTCATTACTCACAAGTGTTTGATTCAAAACATGGCTTATGATTATGCTATATGTTTGATTTTTGCCGTAATGCTCCGTACTAGACGGAATGCTACGCTTTGTGGGTGAATATGATGCGAATGCTATGATTATGCAAAGATACCCAACCGGGATTTGGATCCCGTTGCCACAAAGATCTTCGGCCGATCTGCTTGAAATGGACATCCTAGCTGGGGGTGAGATCATTGGTAGATCTGATG
Organism: Lathyrus aphaca; assembly: GCA_963966055.1. Lineage (NCBI taxonomy): Eukaryota > Viridiplantae > Streptophyta > Magnoliopsida > Fabales > Fabaceae > Lathyrus > Lathyrus aphaca. The sequence goes on along the minus strand of OZ014521.1, from coordinate 354,473,433 downwards.
AGATGATATCTGCTTGGGGATATGGGTCAATGATAGACCTATCTCGGTAATGAGGGGACCCAACTGGGGTTTGTAGAAGCTTTCGTCACTCTGTTGTGATTCTTTCACGCGTTGCTCTTCTGGATAGAGGCTGAAGCTTTGTGGGGAGATAGTCCCCTAACTGTTGTACTCAGCTGAGGGTGAAATGGCAACTCGGCTGGGGAGAAAGAGAGATCACTGAAAGATCTTCCTAGAGATTCTGTTGAGGAGGGTTCTTGACTTAGCCGGGGATATGGGCGCCTTCTGGTACCGCCCTGTTGGAGAAGTGATGCCTGGCAACTCTGATAGGGATAAGACACTTTGGGTGCTGAGTGTCGATTTGTCAGCTTGTTGGAGTGAAGATTTCATGCCCCAAGTTGCATTCTGGATACCTGCAATCCTGCAAAGATAGGGAAACGCACAAGTAATCCCGAGGTATCCTTTACTGGATTCCGTCATAGGAGTTTAGACACTTCTGAGAGTAAGTATATTTCCTGCAAGCATGTGACTTTTATTATTTATTTATTTATTTATTTATTTTTTTTGAAGATAAGCATCTGTATTTATGCAATCAGTTTTTCTTAAGACATCAGACATTTTTTTGCAAATAAAAATAAAATGGACGAGACGAAACGTGACTGAAAATTTGATTTTATTAATTCATATGCCCTGAATCGGCGAGATACAGTCAAAGAAACATATCCCCTGAAATGAGGAGATTCTTACAAAATGAGAAGCAAAAGGCTGGCAATGTTGACGACGCTTTAAGGAGCTTCCTCTTTTACTATGACTCGTATGACTTTTGACGTTCTTCCCGTCTTGCTTTCTGAAGAAGGTTGATTCTGACCGATGCTTTATCCTTCCGAAACTTGCCGAGTTGTAAGTGATACGAATTCAGAGTGCAGTTGTTCGCTTATTCCCTTATTTTGCATGGATCGCCCTTTCAGGTTTTCAATCCATCGGGATACCCATTTTTGTCTGAGTTGTCCAATGCGGCTTTTCAACTCAGCGGGTGTACATTTTTTTTGTTTATTTTCCCTTATTTTTGCTCGAGTCTTTTATTCTGTTTTTGACTCGCCGGGATGCCCTATTTTTGCCTGGACTTACATTCTGTTTTTATGTCCAGCGGGTCATTCTTATGCGAAGTATTTTTTAACTGCATCTGAATTCACAGGGGACGGGAAGTCTTCACCATCCATGGTGCTGAGCATCAGTGCTCCACCAGAGAAAACTTTCTTCACCACGAATGGTCCTTCATAGTTTGGAGTCCATTTGCCCCTGTGGTCTGTATGAGGAGGAAGGATTCTTTTCAGCACAAGATCCCCTACTTAGTACTCTCGGTGCCTGACTTTCTGATCAAAGGCTTTCTTCATTCTCTTTTGATATAACTGCCCATGACAGATTGCAGCCAATCTTTTTTCTTCAATCAGACTCAGTTGTTCGTATCGGGACCTGACCCATTCTGCTTCGCTCAGTTTAACATCCATCAGTACCCGTAGAGAGGGTAATTCAACTTCAACAGGTAGGACTGCTTCCATACCATACACAAGTTGATACGGTGTTGCCCCAGTGGATGTTCTGATCGACGTGCGGTACCCATGCAAGGCAAATGGTAGCATCTCATGCCAGTCCTTATAGGTGACTACCATCTTCTGCACAATCTTCTTAATATTCTTATTAGCCGCCTCAACAGCGCCATTCATCTTTGGCCTGTAAGGAGAAGAATTGTGGTGTTGGATTTTGAAGTCCCGGCATAGCTCTGCCATCATTTTGTTGTTTAAGTTGGAACCATTATCAGTAATGATTCGCTCGGGAACTCCATATCGACAGATGATATCTCTCTTCAGAAATCTGGCTACCACTTGTCTTGTAACATTGGCATAGGAAGCTGCTTCGACCCACTTGGTGAAATAATCAATGGCAACCAGGATGAATCTGTGGCCATTCGAAGCAGTCGGCTCAATCTTTCCAATCATGTCAATGCCCCACATAGCGAAGGGCCAGGGTGAAGACATCACATTCAAAGGATTGGGAGGCACATGCACCTTATCTGCATAAATCTGGCATTTATGGCATTTTCTGGCGTAGGCACAACAATCAGCATCCATTGTGATCCAGTAATAGCCTGACCTTAACAATTTCTTAGCCATGGCATGCCCTCCCGCATGGGTACCAAAGGATCCTTCGTGCACTTCATGCATTAACAAGTCTGCTTATGCCTTATCAATGCATCTGAGGAGTACCATATCAAAGTTTCTTTTATACAAGGAACCATCAGTGTTCAAGAAGAAACTACCAGCAAGCCTTCTCAAAGTCTTCTTATCATTGGAAGATGCCCCAGGTGGGTATGCTTGATCCTCCAAGAAGCACTTAATGTCATGGAACCAAGGCTTATCATCTTTGACAATGTCTGCTGCGAATACATATGCTGGTCTGTCAAGTCTGGACACTGAGATTTGCGGTACAAAGTTGGCAGTTTGAACTTTGATCATTGATGAAATGGTAGCCAGAGCATCTGCAAACTGATTTTCGTCCCGAGGGATATACTCAAGCTTGACCGTTGTAAAGAAAGTCAATAACCTTCTTGTATAATCCCTGTAAGGTATCAGATGATCTTGGTGGGTGTACCATTTGCCATTGGTTTGATTGATTACCAGAGCTGAATCTCCGAACACGATCAAAGTCTTGATCCTGAGGTCAATGGCTTCCTCAAGACCCATAATGCAAGCTTCGTATTCAGCTTCGTTGTTAGTGCAGTTGAAGGTGAGTTTTGCCGAGAAAGGCATGTGGACTCCCTTAGGTGTAATGAGTACTGCACCAATGCCATGACCATTCATGTTAACAGCCCCATCGAACATCATAGTCCATTCTTCTTCCGGGTCAGGCCCTTCAGTGTGAACAGGCTCTTCACGATCTTTTGCTTTTATGAACATGATGTCTTCATCAGGGAAGTCAAACCTCATAGGCTGGTAATCATCAATAGGTTGCTCAGCAAGATATTCAGACAATACACTGCCTTTGATGGCTTTCTGAGAAGTGTACTGAATGTCATACTCTGTAAGGATCATTTGCCATCTTGCAACCCGTCCGGTAAGTGCTGGCTTCTCAAATATGTACTTAACTGGGTCCATTTTTGAGATCAAGAAGGTAGTGTGGGTCAACATATACTGTCTCAGTCGGCGAGCAGCCCACGCTAAAGCACAACAAGTTTTCTCGAGCAGTGAATAACGTTGTTCACAGTCGGTAAACTTTTTGCTCAGGTAGTATATTGCATACTCTTTTCGACCAGACTCGTCATGCTGGCCCAGCACACACCCCATTGACTCTTCTAATACTGTCAAGTACATTATCAGAGGCCTTCCTTCAACTGGAGGCATAAGGATTGGAGGCTCTTGTAAGTATTCCTTGATCTTGTCAAAAGCATTCTGGCAGTCTTCATTCCACCTGACTGTCTGTTCTTTTCTCAACAATTTGAACAAGGGCTCACAGGTTGCTGTAAGGTGAGATATGAACCGTGAGATGTAGTTCAATCTACCTAGAAACCCTCGAACTTCTTTTTCTGACTTCGGTGCAGGCATCTCTTGAATGGCTTTGACTTTATCAGGGTCAACTTCAATCCCTTTCTCGCTTACAATAAATCCCAACAGCTTACCAGATCGCACCCCGAATGTGCATTTGTTGGGGTTCAACTTTAGTTGGTACTTCCTCAGGCGCTTGGATAGTTTCAGCAGGTTTACCAGGTGGTCTTCTTCAGTGAGGGACTTGGCAATCATGTCATCCACATAACATTCGATTTCTTTATGGATCATATCGTGGAATAATGTCACCATAGCCCGTTGATATGTTGCACCGGCATTCTTCAGTCCAAATGGCATTACCTTGTAACAGAACGTGCCCCAGGGTGTGATGAAAGTCGTCTTCTCCATGTCTTCAGGTGACATTTTGATCTGATTATATCCTGAAAATCCGTCCATGAAGGAGAATACCGAGAACTGAGCCGTATTATCCACCAATACATCAATGTGAGGTAATGGGAAGTCATCTTTCGGGCTGGCTCTATTCAGATCCCGGTAGTCAACACACATCCTTACTTTGCCGTCTTTCTTAGGCACAGGTACTATATTAGCAACCCACGGTGGATAGCTAGTTATGGCAAGGAACCCGGCGTCCCATTGCTTTTGTACCTCTTCCTTGATTTTCATTGCCATGTCTGGGCGAGTACGGTGCAGTTTCTGTTTAACCGGTGGGCATTCTTCTCTTAAAGGCAGCCTGTGCACAACAATGTCGGTATCCAACCCTGGCATATCTTGATAGGACCAAGCAAACAAGTCCACATATTCTTGAAGCAGGTCAATCAGTTGTCTCTTCACTGAGTCTTGTAAGCAGGCCCCGATTTTAACTTCTTTCACGTCTTCATCTGTACCAAGATTAATCGTTTCGACCTCCTCCTGATGAGGAGTGATAACCTTTTCCTCTTGCCTTAACAACCTGGCTAGCTCTTCAGGAAGCTCATAATCTTCTTCAACCCCTTCATCAGCTTGATTGATTGGATTGTCAAAGTCATACGAAGTCATAGCCGTGCTGTTGTCGGTGCAGTCTGGAAGGCACTCTCTGCAAGGGTTCAGTTTGTTCATTTTAGTGATTTGATTTTAATCTTGTTTAGAAAAGTGAAATAAAATTGTCATTTTGAAAACACTGCCATTTATTTTTTGTACAAAAAGAAAAATGGAAAAACAGTGAGCGGAGAAGAACAAGACTCATTTGCAAAAGATGTCTGATATTTCATTGATTAATCTTGTTGCACAAAAATTACAGATGGCCCGATTACAAAATGAGTCTTGTCATCTTGGGCAAGATGCAAGACTTTGATGCATGCTATAAAAATACAGGAAATAATAATTACTCTGCAGGAGTAACTCTTATAATTTCCTGGGAAGACCAGTTTGAGATACTGCTCCCCGGGATCTTTGGACGAATCCAACTCTCCAGGTTGCGGTCGCTTTCATCCTCGTCTTCCAAATTGTTGACAGCATCGGGGGTGAGCATCCCCCCACTAACAAAGTTGGGCTCCTTAGCATCCTCTGCTTGATCTTGTTGAGTTGGTTTGTAACCCAACCCAAATCTATCCTCTTTCTTCTCCACAGGTAACAGTTTGCCCCAGCCTTGGGCAGTTCCTTCTTCAACAACCTTCCGGGCTTGTTGGTATGATGTCATTGAGGTTCCAGGTACAGCAGATGTTTCATTTATGTTCAAGGCCTCAAACCCTTGACTCATTGTCTCGTGGATCTCCCCATCCATCTCAATGTATTTGTATGTAGCCAGATGGCTAACAAAAATATCCTCCTCTCCACAGATAGTAACGACTTGGCCCTCCCACTCGAATTTTAACTTCTGGTGAAGGGTTGAGGTCACGGTGCCAGCGGCGTGAATCCATGGCCTACCCAATAGACAGTTGTAGGCAGGCTGTATATCCATCACGTAGAAGGTCGTTTTGAAAGTTTGTGGGCCAATCGTTATAGGCAATTCAATTTCTCCCAGAACCGATCTCTTAGAACCATCAAAAGCTCTTACTACCAGATTGCTGGGACGTAATGCCAATCCGTCATATTCTAGCTTCACAAGGGCTTTTTTAGGTAAGACATTGAGGGATGATCCTGTGTCTACCAGCACATGGGAAAGAACTTCACCTTTACATTCCATGGTAATGTGCAAAGCCTTGTTATGATTGCGGCCTTCAGTAGTCAAATCAGTGTTGGTGAACCCTAGTCCATGACTAGCATTAACATTTCCAACCACAGCTTCCAACTGATTGACGGTGATCTCTTCTGGCACATAAGCTGCGTGCAAGACTTTTAGTAATGCATTCCGATGAGCCTTGGAGCACATAAGCAATGATAGGATTGAGATCTTGGAAGGCGTCTGGTGAAGCTGGTCCACTATCTTGTAATCACTTTTCTTGATGATTCTCATGAACTCATCAACTTCTTGATCAAAAGGTGTTTTTAAAGCTTCTTTAACAATCTGTTCTTCTTGCACCAAGCTCTTCCCTTTTGCCTTGGCAGCAGCTTCTGCTTCGGCAGTGGGTCTTTGAATTTGTGGAGCGAAGAGACGTCCGCTTCGAGTGAAGCCTCCGCCTCCCCCCACGTTGTCTATTTGTGGTGCAGGGGTTGATGATTCAATAGTGATTTTCTGTCCTTCGCAGTATAGATCAGAGCCGTAATGCCAGGGGGTGGCATTACTGCTTTCATAAGGTACCGGTCCAGGCATTGTGATAGTGACTGGACTGATTGCAGCTGCAGAAGGGACCATGATAGTATGTGGATCGTAGTATATTGTGACTGGTGCTCTGATAGGAGTGGCATTTTGTGAGTTGTAGGCAGAATCATTTTTAGGATCATAATAAATTGTAACCGTTGAGACATTTGCTGCTGAAGTTGTAGGAGACATTGTTGGAAGGATGGGTGTTGTTGTTGTAGGAGACTCTGAATGAAGGGGTGCTGAAGTTGTAGAAGGGATGTTTGCTGATATTTGGTCCGTTGAAGTAACAGATGAAGCATTTGTTGATGAGATTGAAGAGTTGCTTGGAACAATGGTTGTTGCATTTGTAGAAGACACGAGAATTGTTGCTGATGAGATTGCTGGATTGGTAGGAATTGATGTTGTGATTTGAAGCAGGCCACTCTGGATGAGACCATCTATGCCATCTCTCAAGTTATCACAACCATTCACTGAAATGTTGCAATAAGCACACCCTAGCTCACATCCCGGGAACATTTGACATTCGAGGAGTTGAGCCTTAATCTCTACCAACGGTGTCCGAATCTGACCCACACTGGTTATCAAGTAAGACGGCTTGTCTTCTTTAATAGCATTGATTCTGGGACCTCCGTGGTTTGGCATAGGGTTCTTGTTAACATTCGGTGGTGGTGCAAAGTTCAGAGCTTTAGAGTCCACCAGGTCTTGTACCTTCATGTGCAAGGATCTGCACTTCTCTGTACTATGGCCAGGTGCATTTGAATGGAAAGCACACCTGGCGCTGGCGTCATAATTTCTAGGCAAACTGGCAGGATCTGGAGGTGCCAACGTCCTTAGCTCAACCAGGTTGAGTTTCAGGAGTTGTGGCAGTAATGTGGCATATGGCATAGGGATCAGATCAATTACCCTATTGGCCTGAGAAGGTCTCTGTTGGAACGGTCTTTGCTGATTGTTGTTGTTGGTGTTGTTGTAGTTTCTCTGAGGAGGATACTGAGTTTGTTGCTGATAATTTTGCTGCTGTGGTTGATAAGCTGGTTGTGGATGAATTGGAGCGGCAATGGTGACTGCTGCCACAGACCTATGAACATATTGGGGTCTGCCCCTGTTGGTGTGGATAGCATTGGTCTCACCAGTTCTTCTTTGGCCCACAAAAGGCTTCCTTGTGTTGCTGGATGAGCTGGCACCGTTGTCAGAAATTTTGCCCATCTTTAACAGGCTCTCAATTCTCTCTCCAGCTATCACGACATCTGCAAAGCTGGTAGAATAGAAAGCAGCCAGCCTGTCAATGTATGTTCCTTGGAGGGTGTTCATAAACATATCTGCCATCTCCCTCTATGACATAGGTGGCTGGACAGCAGCGGCCAGCTGCCTCCACCTTTGGGCGTACTCCCGGAAGCTTTCTCTAGATGATTGTGACATCCCCATCAGGAGGGTCCTGTTGGGTGCCATATCCAAATTATACTGGTATTGTCTAATGAAGGCCTCTGCCAGGTCTTTCCAACATCTGATGGTGGCTCTAGTCAGATGTGAGTACCATTCCCTTGAAGCTCCCGTTAAGCTATCCTCAAAATAAAACATCCATAGCTTCTCGTCCATGGTATATGCTTTCAACCTTCCCAGAAAGGATTGTAAGTGGGTCCGTGGGCAGGAAGTCCCGTTGTACTTTTCAAAACAAGGAGGCTTAAACTTATGGGGAATCCTGACCCCGTCCACTAAGCCCATGTCCATAACATCAAAACCCAAAGAGTTTTGAGACTCCAAGGATCTTAATTTTTCAGCAATTTTATCCAGCCTTCTGTCATAGGCCTCATCCCCAGCACCCATTATTGTGAACTGATCCTCCTGGGGGTCTTCTTGCAGCACTCTGCCTGCAGTGGCAGTCCCTTGTACATTGGCAGGAATGTTGATCTCTGGATGAAGATGGGGTCCAAATACAGGGGGGTTGACATGAGGTTGGACCCTCTCATTGTTGCTTGTCCCTGCAGTCCCTAGATGAGGGTCTTCCTGATTCTGCCTTTCTACCATTGCTCTCAATCTCTCTTGGCTCTGAGCCATATTGTTCATCACTTCCATAAACTGTGTCATCTGAGTCCTCATTTCCAATCTTTCATTGGCCATTTGGTTCTTGACCTCTGCAAGGTCCTGTTGTACCTGGTCCATATGTATGCCCGGAAGATTGTTACGGGTTGGATATCTGTGTGGACGGTTGAGTGGAAATACCCGACGTCGAGCAATAGTTCCTGAGTATCACAACAGAGTTAGTAACAGTAAAACAAAAACCTGCAAAACAAAACAAAAGGTTAGCATGCAATGGAGTATGCTTATTTGTTTCCAAGGTATCCGGCTTGGCACTTGGTTTTGACCTTTCCAGACCCTTGAAGATGCTGTTGATGTTGCTTTTGAAGTAAACTCAGATGGAACAAACTGGTACATATATTACAAAACGCAAATGATACATAGTTTGTTCTTTACAAAACATGCCCTCTGAGGGGTCAAAATATAAGAAAATAAAAGTACATGAAATGAAAGCAACAACAAGCAAAAGTCAGACACCAAGACCAAACTCATCCTCCTGAACTTCCTTGAGAAGTGCTTCAGTCACAGGATCAGCTGGACGCTCCGTGAGATTCCTGATAAGGAGATTCCTGGTAGTAACAGCTGCAGTTAGCATCTTGTGTTGACTCTGGTCCTTTGACCTCTTCACTCCAGCTCTGATCTTCAGCTCTGAGATCTCCCTCTGGGCTGCTGCCAGGGCTTCCTGCTGCTCTTTTGCACTAGCTTCCAGCTGCTCAATCTTGTCCTGAGTCCTCTTATCTTCCAGAGTACGAGCTTCGGTGATCCTGACCCACCTAGCTTGACTCTCCTTCAGATACAAATCAGTCCTGGCTTTCTGGAACTGGGCTTCCTTGCAAGCATTCTTCAAGATCTGCTCTCCAGCCCTAGACTTCTTGATGTAATCCTCAGACTTCTCAATTTTAGCCAGATGCTCCACCTTCAATCTTTCCAACCTTTCAATATCCAACCTACCATCACTCCTCTCCCAGAGGGTCTTCTGTAAAGCCTGAGTCAATTTCTCATTTCTTTCTTTCAAACCCTCAAACTCCTCTAAGATGACAGTGGCAGGAGGTGGTGCTGAGGATGGTCCAGGTATATCTTCCATGGTGAAGGGCATCCCAGAAAATTGAGCCCTGGAATGGGACCACTCATAGTACTGTGTTGATGCCACATTGTTGCACTTCCCCAGAATGGTTACTCCTTTAGTCTGAACATTGTCCCAGGCCCAGGCTGCCTGCCTGACAATAGCCAGATTAGGCTTGTTCTCACAGAAAAGAGTCTCAGCCAAGTCTTGTGCCTTAGGAGTGTGGACCAATGCATAGCCTAGTTGTCTTTTGAATAGCAGGGGGTTGTAATTGATGCAACCCTTAACTCCTATCAGGGGTACATTGGGAAACTGCCCACAACTGGTAATGATATCCCTGCCATTTGTGCTTTGAGTGCACCACCTGATATCAGCTGAAGTCAAAGCAGTGAGTCTTCTAGCCCAGTTCCTCTGCTGATGAGGATTCAAAAATGCATCTGTCTTGGGCAAATGCTTGAGCAGCCAAGTATGGAATAAAGGAGCACAGCACCTCACTAATCTCCCCCTCTGCTTTTCATTCCTTTGGTGCACTGAGTAGTAGAAATCCCCCAATAAAGTGGGCACTGGGTTCCTCAGGATGAAAAGATGGATTGCATTCTTGCTAATGAATCTAGGCTCGTCTGCAAATAATATAATTCCATATATGCTCAGGGCCAATAAAGCACAGACTGCTTTCCACTCTCCCAAAGAAGCCTTCAGGGTAGCTTGAGAGATCAAGAAATCCAGATGCAGACCAGAGATTCCAGCCTTAGTAGTCATATGATGCCCAATCAGAACTGGTTCCAGATGCAATGCCTTTGCTACTTCTTCATTACTTGGAGAAGCCATCTCAGGGTTGAAGGGGACTCCACCCCTGATAGGTATACCAACTAATGATGAATACTCTTCTAACAAAGGGCCTAACTGAAAATCCTGAAGGGTCCAAATCCTGCAGGCAAGTATGAATCAAGCTCCTCTGTGAAGGGTCCAAATCCATAACCACATCAAGTATGCCTCCATAGTGTTCTTTGAAAAGTGGTATATGGTCTGGAGTAATCAGGGTCTGAATCCTCCTGATGTCAGCTAGCTCAGGCTGAAAGAAGTGGTAGGAGATATTACTCTTCTTAGGTGCCATGTTGTTGAGGATGAGTTGAGACAGGTGCTGATGACAACACTGAAAAATGGGCCACTGACTGGCTGGTGCAGGTGACTGAAGCAGGTAGCTGATAACTGAAGAAGATACTGATGAAGATAGGTCTATACTGATGATGGGGTCAAAACCAAGCCAAAAATAAAGTATGGATACCCTGAAACACAAATAAGCAAATGTTAAAATGATGCAATGATGATGTATGCAAATGATATGCAAGGGTTTGTGACTGAGCTGGATCTGATCAAATGCTCTGATATAAGTCCATGTATGTTCAAGAAATCCAGATGGAGGTCTATAAGTCCAGTAACCAAGGTGGGGGGCTCAAATAAAGAGCCACATGTCCAGGGTTAAAATCACAAGAACTGTTCCAAAATGGAGTACTCTTAATCAAACAAAGTAACAGGGTATGCTGAGGTCAAGGGTACCTGCAAACCTGTAAACAGCCCAACCCCCTCACAGGTGGTGTTCTAAAACAAGGATCCTCAGACTTGGATCAGTTATGAGAAGTGTAAACACTTCTAACCCGGAGGTACAGTGTTTACAATAACCATAAAAGTTCCTCCTCTAATTCACCTCAGTTTCTGAAGGTCAATACTAAAGGTCATCCAGACTTAGCAGGCTTCCCAGATAGCCCTAGTATTGCAGGAAATCTGCAACACATAGTTCTCAAGAAGAAACCCATATCTGAACCGTGTTTCATATTCCCGCACTAGATCGAGATGGAATGGGAAAGAATATGAACCACTCTAGCCTAGGTGTCACTCAGGTCCCAGGTATAGGACCTCAACTCTCAATAGAACACCCACCCACCAAAGCAACAAAACAGACCCAGCCAGCACAGTATGACAATATGATATATGCAAAGCAATAAAGAAAGCAGTAAAGCAACTGTACATAAAGCAATAACCAAAAATAAAAATACAAGCACAGATAGCACATAACACCCCAGTAAACACAAATCAATCAAGCGCTAGGAGGAACCCACAAAAAGAACCAGAAGCCCTGGTTGCAGTATAAGGGTCCCCAGCAGAGTCGCCAAGCTGTCGCTCCCGATAAATGGGACTGGCCCAAATAAAGGTACAGACGCGAACGGTCGGCGAAAGGGACAATGAGAACACACATCAGTGGACTCACTGGAGATGAAAAGAGTCGCCAGCTAGGCATTTTTATCCTAGAGGAAAGGTAATGCTGCATAGACCTAGAAAGATATGGATAAGACGGTTGCGAACCAGAGAGACTGAGAAAGGGGGTTGGTTACAACCTGGGAAGGTATTAGCACCCAGATTGTCCGCCGTACTCGACGGGATCCACGCTTAAAAGATTTGTGTTTTAAAGGGGTAGTGTCAGTGCAATTTGTGTGTAAAAGAGCTGGAAAGATGTACAGGTGTCAGTGTAAAAGAAGTGCAAAGTGTGATATATAAAGTGTCAGTGTAAGGATAAGAGTGAAATGCTCATGACTATGAGGATAAAAGAATAAAGCTGGGAAGAGGGGGGATATACAGAGACTTTTGTTCGATAACTGTTAAGTTATGCCTACGTATCCTCTCGTGCAATGAGGAAGTCAGAACACCGTAGTTCGACCCAAAGAGACTGAAAGATGAATTGACTTGTGAACTGCTTACTAGTCTATGCTCAAGTGTATGATCTGTCTGGCACAGATGCAAACTGTCTTGCATTAGACGGAAGAAGCGAGTTCTTGGTTGTGAGTGAATGAGATGAGAAAAGAATCCCGGAGGAGACGATTATTGTTTGTTTTTGTGTTTTCAGTCTTTTATTGCTTTTGAAAGTTTGTCATAAGTTAATGAGCTTAAGCCTAAACCAATGGATTTAGTAAACTCATCACATCTTCCCTCTGGTTAGGGGTAATGAGAATACCTTAAGTGTGAAGTCAGCTTCTCACACTTGATCACCTTTGATGTAGGATTAAGATCATTAACCTACTTGTGATTATTTAGATGTTTTTGTGGTTTTTGTTTAGTGTTGAGTAATGAGATTAAGCCATAATCATGGATTAAACAGACTCATTACACCATCCTAATAGAAGGATAATAGATGAGAATGTTTAAGCTGAGGAAAGCTCCTCAACTTAATCCATGATTAGGGATTAAACTCATGACAAAACAAAGCCTTTATTAAGTGGATTTTAATTAATGGTAAGATGATGAAGTGTTTTTTAGGATTTGTAAGACAACTTGAGGGGGACTTGTCCATTAACACTAGGGTTAGTCCTTCTTAACCAATTAAGGAAGAATTAGAACCCTAATGCAAGGCCCAAGTTACAAGTGTGATGTCTTGGTGATTATTATGTGAATTAATTAAGAGATTTAAACACATTAAGGGTTTAACACTTAGGATTAAAGTTATACACTCCATCCTAATAGAAGGATGCAGGCATAAACTTAATCACAAAGCCTTAAAGCCTTTAGGGTTCAGTCCCTGATTATGAGGTGAGAAGAGAGGACTCAAAAGAGACACAAAGGTAAAACTAAGTGGGGAACTAATCAAAATCCTAATCATTGTCATGCTTGGTTGTTCCTAAGGTTTGTGAGGTTTACAAGAGAAGTCTTCAATGGAACCACCAGGAAGCAGATGAAAGGATCAGGAGAAGCAAAGTAACTTGCTTCATTCAAGAAGTCAAGTCACTTGAAGAAAGAAAGTGAGAAGAAGAAGAATGAACAAGCTCATACTCAAACACATGATAAAATGCAGCATGGATGCATAAGAGGGATGAAAAGAAATTTTGAGAAGTGAAGGCAAATTCACTTCTCAAAGTTACTTACCACCTGGAATGTTAGAGAAAGGAATGCAATGCAATGCAAAATGGAATGCAATGGCATGATGTAAACCAAAACAAGAAGCACATACATGATGCTAATGAGGTTATGAGATGCTACAAACATGAAACAACATATGGGGATGATCATACAAGCTCATGGATGCAAATGAAACAAGTTAAGGACCATGAACACATATGAAAAGTTATGAAATGCAAACGGCATACAACATGGCAAATGCAAGATGCAATGATCAAACATGCTTTAAATGTGTCTTAAGATGCCAAATGAACCAAAATAATGCATAAAATGCTAAGGCAAGTCAAGGCATGAATGCAAATGCAAGGTGGATGCATATGGAAGCCCAAATTAGGGTTTATGATCAAAGCATCAAACACAAACCAAAATCAGAAGCAAACATCAATACAAAAAATTGAAAATACACTCAAAGGATCCCTAAACCTATACTAACTCACTGCTCAAAGGAGAAGTTCCAACTCTTAAACTAGTTCAAGTTATGATTTTCCTAAGTTTTCTAGGGTTTTAGGGATCCTTAACAAGAAAAATGCCAAACAAATGGAAAATGAGGGATCAAATCATGACCATTTAATCTCACAAACTACATGATATGCTAAACACAATGAAAAAAGAATCAAAGTCCAACCCTCAATGGTTAGGCAGAAATGATTTTTGGAAGTTTGGATCAAAATAATGCCTAAAAATGATTTTAATTCCATGAAAAATTCTCAAAATGCATCAAGATCAAAAAAGAAATTTGGTTTGAGGGTTGGACAATGTTTCTAAATGTTTTTAAATGTTTCATGAATTTTTTGGTGATTTTTAAATACCTAAAACTATTTTTAATTAATTAATTCTCATTAATTAATCAAAAATAAGCTTTTAAATATTTAAAAAATATTTTTTGAATGCAAAAAATAAAAATAAAAATATTTTTGTGTCCTGAAAAATAATGAAAACCTTGCCAAAAATTTTCATAATTTTTAAACATTTTTTGCTATTTTAAATAAATTAGAGAAAAGAAATGAAATAAAATGAAATAAAAATTGAATTAAATGAAAAGTAAGCCAATCCAACGCATCAGATTCAAAGTTGGGGGGTCAGAGGTTGACTGCGCGCGCAATCCTACGGCTGGCATTCAAACTTGCTAAAACGAATTAATTAACTTAATTAATTAAGATTAGGGCTAAATGGATGATCTGAGCCATTGGATGCACGCGGGAATGGACTTTGTCAACTCATCCAACGCTCAAAATTCAAACTTCATTAATGACTGGGATTAAACCCTAATCATTTTCAGGTGGCCGGAGAAGACCTCCGGTCGTCTTCTCCGGTGGGAACCCCACCTGAAAATTCCTAAAACCCTCAAAACTTCACTAAAATGAAATCTAAAAGAACAGAAATCATTCCCAAACCTCACTGAATCAAAACCCTAACACCAAACTCATTTATATTTCATCAATCACACGAATCGAAAGAAAACATTTTTTAGGGCAAGACTTTCAGAACACGATTAAACTCTCATTTCTCAACCATTTCAGAAAATAAAAGCATCAGAGTGACCAGTGAATCATGAAGAACAACTTAAGAACTTAAAAATCCATTTCTGGAAAAAATGTTCATGAAGCTACCTGAGTTTGAAGCTTTTCAGTTGGCAACTTTCTGACCTCCTTTCTTTGTGCAATCAACTCCTTTTATGCTCCTGATGACATACTGATGCTTAGAAGGAGTTTGTGTTGGCTAGTTTGGGAGTTTGAACAAGTTCTGTTCAGGATGGTATGAGAATCGTGTTCTTGATTCTTTGAGTTTCAGGTTGATTTTAGGGGTGCTTTGTGATCAGGGTGATGTGTTGAGAAGGTTTATGGAATTTGTTTGAGTGTTTGTGGCTTGAGGAGAGAGTTTCGAATGCTTTTGCTCTATGGAGTGAAAATGAGAGTGTGGTGTTATGGCTTGTTTCAGGCTGGCTTGTTATGTGCTTTGGCTTGCATTTGATTTACATAAACAAATCCTATTGGTCAGAAGATGTGACATGCCCTTTTGTGATAGGTATGGTTGCTTTTGCAAAATGTCAACTTTTGTGTAAGAGAAGCATGGGTCATGTTCTATCCAAGTACATGGAGAGTGGGCTGCGCAGCATGATGTGAGGGAAAGGCTAGGATGGTTCAGCAACCTAGGCAACAAGTGGATGAAATGTGATCATGAGTTTTGCAACTTGGCTCATTTTGGTTTTCATGAAAGAAACTTGATCCATGGGCCATGAAACATGTGATCCTTGGGTGCATTCTGATTTTTAGATGTTGTGTGATCATGTGTAAAGGTTTTACATCAATTAGAAGTCACAAATTGCCTTGGTACAAGAATTTGCAAGTTTTTCCATTTGGTGCATAACTTGAAATTTAGTGATTTTTGCCAACTTTGATGAGCCATAACTTTTGATCCAAGATGAATTAGGTCATGTTCTTGTACTTTTTGAAAAGGGAAAGATCTATTCTACAACTTTCATGACCAAAGTTTTTCCATTTGAAGCAGTTTTTGGATCAAAAAGTAAGGGTTGAAAAAGTTGCCTAAAATGACATTTCATTAAAAGTCAAACTTTGCCCAAAAAGTCAACTTTGCAAAAGCTTGAGATTCTTGAATTTTGTAAACTTCCAACTTATTCCATGATCAAATAAAGATCATACACAATAAAAATGATGAAGAACACCCTTTGGTTGGGTCATTGGGGGCCTCAGATGCCCTGATTTTGCACTGACTTGTTCAGAAAGTCAACCTTTGATCAGATGACTTCCCCAAGGAATTTCTTCATGAAAATTGATATGCATACTCCCTATACCATATAGAGACCAATAGAAACAAGAATGACCCAAAAATTTGGGGTTATGGCCTTTGAAACCAAAACCCTAATTTTAGGTTACCTGTGCAGTCATGCCTGGCTCTGCTTCCATACCAATCCCAGTTCTTGTGATTCTTTGACATTTTTGACTTTGAGGGAGTATAATATGATACTTGAACACACATAGACCTCTTTGAAGTGATTTATGGCCTTTGGAATGGCTCAAGAGGCTCTTGGATTGCTCATATCACAAACCCTAGATGCAGATGACTTAGAACCTATGCAGTGAATCAAAAATGGGATATGAGATGGTATGATTGAGTTTATGCATATGAAATGATCACAAGCCATGGTGTGAAATGGGTGAGTGCAAATTTGGGGTGTTTACAGGTGTTTATTCATTTGTTGTTGTGCTTTAGTTTAGCTTTATTGTTTTATTTACAGTTTATCGCTTTACTTTATAGCTTTATTTACAGTTTTCTGCACTTTACTTTACTATTGCATATACTGGCATATAATGTACTGGATGTTCTGGTTTTCCTTTACGGGATGGGATTATTGTGAGATAAGCCAAATACCCGGCTTGAGTATACACATAGGATTTAGAGTGGGCAGTCGTATGGCTTGCGTGGTCTTGAGCACATGTAGTTTCACGAGTCCTACACCCATATCAGGCTCTCTTGGGATATGTTCTATACTGCCTAGGCAGACCATAGAATGTTCCCACCTAAGCTACTAACACTAGGAATCGATCACCGAGGACCTTAGTGGAAGCAACCATCTCTAATGGTGACAGTGGCAGACCACATTTTGTGGAAAATCCATTCACACCCGAGGGCCCACTGGGAAGTCGCATATGATGACCTTGTTCTCCCATAGGAACCCTGTTAAAGAAACTGGTCGTATGACGGTAGTATTGTACCCTTCGGGATGAATGTACTATTGATTCTCGACTTCAGTGCTTGAAGCCGGGAACTTATAAGGGATGCTTGTTTTCCCGGACTCAGCTGAGACCTCCCTGAGCAGTACATAATGCCAAACCGATTCCCAGATTTGTCATGAGCCATTTCTCAGAAATAGTGAATGTATTATTTCTGCTCAGCTTTGAGTGTCTGTGATGTTGACCTGTAGTAGCACACCTGTGAGATTGGGAGGGGTTTACAGGTTTGCATGAACCTTAAACTTCCAACATACCCGCTTTTCTAGTGTTACTCCATGATATGATCCAGTCCTATATGATATTTGGTTGAGAATTCTGGAATTTATGCACAGAGATAATGATATTGTGATCTTCACCAACACTTGGTTATCTGATCCACACCAGCGTCAGACCACTGATCACATGCCAGTTGCATACATGACATCATGGCATTTTAGGATACATGTTCAGTTATTTCTAAGGATCACATATCTGAATTAAATAGTCTGATTTTTCTGCATTAAAACATGGATCAAAACAGATATATTCCTTGGAAATAACCGAACATGGCATTTGCATACATCCTTGCATTTATGACAGGTGTTCAGGGACAAATTCTTATCCTGACTTGGTGTCTCTCCAGAATGGCCAACTTGAATCATGATTGTCAAGGTATGGGCATGGAACAACACCGAGCGGAGGTGACTGAGATGAAGGCCCGACTGGGGAATTTTATAGTGGACATTCGAGCATTGTCCCAGGATCAGAAATTGCTGAGAGAAAAATTTAACTTGATGAAGACTCAAATGAAGCTGCTTACGGGAATCATGAATGCTATATTGAAAAAGGAAAATAGCCATGTGTC
This sequence comes from Lathyrus aphaca, assembly GCA_963966055.1. Taxonomy (NCBI): domain Eukaryota; kingdom Viridiplantae; phylum Streptophyta; class Magnoliopsida; order Fabales; family Fabaceae; genus Lathyrus; species Lathyrus aphaca. Next base: position 354,455,480 of record OZ014521.1, on the reverse strand, counting down.
TGCTTTTCAAACAGAAGGTTATGTTCCTCCCATATCTTTGGGATGTCCACTAAATCAAGAGTTGTTAGGTGGATTTCCTCTACAGTTTGAGTCTTTTTACCAGTAATCACCACTTGGCAGTCGGGAAAAGCCTAAGATAGGAACCAAATCTGCGTTTCCTGATACAAGTGAACTGACTGATCCTACATCAATCGTTGCCAAAGAAGTGAGCACTTTCTTTCCATATCAGGGATCTTCCTCAACAGCTATGCCTTGGTTTCCAAGAGAAGGACTTCAACAGGTTTCGTTTGTAGCTCCTCCACTGGCAGCAATCTGTTATCAACATGAGCAAGAAAGGGTTATTGATCCGGTACCCGTGTATTACGCTGAGTTGTGCCCACAAATGCTTAAAATGGGGTTGATTGAGTGTCGCAAGCTAACTCTTCCTTCTGGTAAACTTCACCAAGGTTGGAATCCCTACGCCTACTGTGTTTTTCAATATAGAGCTCCGGAACATGATGTTAATGATTGCAAGGTGTTTAAACATCAAGTGCAAGACTTAATTGATGAATGGGTAATCACTTTTGGACTGACCGGGCCAGAAGTGCCACAAGATGGAGCATGCAGGAATACAAAAGAGGTGGTCAACTTTCCTTCTTCTAGAATCATTGCTCAGACCAAGTCTTCAAACGGGTTACATCAACAACCTTCATTTTCTCCTCGGCCGAGTATGAGTAAGAGAGTGCAGGGGCAGGTTAGGCACTCAAAGCAATATCAACAACAAAATGTTCAATCACAACCTCAGGGTCAGCAACAATAGGCACAAAGACCATTTCAGCAAAGAGCAAGAGCGAGGGACCATAGGATTGATCATGTCCCATGTCCATATGTTGTTTTGCTTCTAGAGCTGCTAAAATTGAACATGGTCGAGCTTCATACCATGAGACCTCCTCCTCCTGATAATCTACCTCTGAATTTTGATGCTAACGCCAGGTGCGAATTCCATTCGGGTGCCCAGGGGCACAATATTGAGAAATGTTGGGCTTTTCAGAACAAGGTACAAGACCTAATTGACTCCAATGCGATCAATTTCGCTCCTCGCCCAAATGAACTCCAAAATCCAATGCTTAATCACGGTGGAGCCTAAATGAATGAGGGTGTCACGGTTGTTTTACCAGATGGTCCGTGTTAAGCCAAAATCTTTGAGTTAATCACCTAGGTTACAAGGGTATTCATGAAGCAAATAAAGCCAACAACATTCAAGTACTCTCAGTGATGGCATTTATGTGTTTGCCTTTCTTCATTGTTCTTTTTCATCCCTATTGAGGGGAACTACGTCGCTCTAATTCTTCATTGGTCATGGGTCAATGGAGATACGTAGGCAGAAGATCGTCAGGTCTTTCCAAGCAACCTTATGGGGCAACTTTACTCCCCAACTTTACCCTTTCCTTCAGACGTCTCGTGTTAGAGTTAGAATAATTAGAAGAAGAGGTATGATTGCCATGGTTGGGTATACGGCTGCAACTTGAAGATTTCAAGTCTGTGAAAGGGCTATTGATCACTGAAAGTATCCAAGACTGACAGGTCCAGAAGGAGTCAATCCTCCTCAACTACGGCAATATTTAGTTTCTTTACTGCATTTCCGTTTGTAGTTTCTTTTATGTGCTAAAAATTTGTCTACATGTATGAAATTAGTTTGCTTTTGAATGTTAGCAATAATAAAACTCACATGTTTTTTCTTGAAGTAATTCATTCGCATTCACTTATAATTTTGCATGTGTACATCGCAATACCAAATTGTCGTTCTTAAACTCTATGAAGGGGGATGACGAAACAAAAACGCAAGAATCCCTAATTGTGTGCTCTTGAATAAGACCTTGTTGATGATGTACAGGCTTTGTTTCAAATCCCTAAACACTGGAGATATAAGGGATATAGACCCTCGCTAACCCCTTTGAGCCTTGAAGTAGGAGTTCCTTTTCGCATAAAAAAACCCTCACATGTAACCCAAGGGCAGGGTAGATGTCAGCTAGTCGGACCAAGCGTGCAGGTTTTCATAAAGGAGTGTATTTAAGGATCAATTACATTCCACTATGCTAATCAAGAGGTCCACAGACCGAAATCCACAATGGTTATCCAAATCAAGAGTTCAAAAGACTGGAAACCACAATGGTTATCCTTCATCGACCAAAGAATGAGGGAGTCACAACCCTCGCAAAGCAATCAAGACAAACTGTGTCACATGATTTGTTCAAAAAAAAGAGAAATGAAAAAGCCCGCTAAGTTGAAACTTGAAAACAAGCGATTTAGGAAAAAGTTGGGGCATCCCGCTGGACTTCACAATCAAAGATTCACAAGAATCAGTCCAGGAAAAAGTTAGGGATAAGCAAAATAACGCAAAAGCGAAAGACGAAAAGGATTACACAAGAAAGATCCTCAAATGAGAACAAAGTCGTGTGGCACATACACGAAAGACAAAGGGGTGACTGACTCCCAACAACAACTTGATTGGTGTTTAAACTGTTAGCAGCAATGGGTCCTCAACCAACACAAAACCATTATGAAAGGTGAGCGCTTGTGAAGATTAGTTGAACTTAGGAATGGAGGACTTCACGAAGAGGGATGGGTACAAATAAACTTTGAGCCTATATCATTTGTTTCTATAACCGTGAACCAGGCCACGATACAACCCTCAAAAGTCCTAACTGAAATAGGGTTACTTTGAGAGTATACTACCACGAGGCCGCGTTCCTGACTCCTATGAGTTGTGCTAAAAGATCCTTGTTGGTATTGCATGAACATACTTTCATTCAAAAAATAATGTCGTATCTTAACTAGTGATTCGCTCACAAAGGTTTGCGACACCTTTTCAATGTTGCATTAGAATTTTCATTCTAAGGATAAACGTTTTTTTGCTTGCATACATTTGTTAAGCATCATAAGAAGTTCACATGCGGAAATTTAGTCCAGAAGCTTAAGCTTTCCAAGTTGAGAAATCTAAAACTTCTGAAAGACAGTCACGTCGAGGTGCACTTTTCCGCAAAAGCTCCATTGAGTAAGGACTTTCCCAACTAGTCATGGCAAGATCTAGCCAATCCGGGGCAATTACGTCGAGCAATCTCTTCAAAATTCAGCCAAACTGGGGCAATCACCTCGAGATCCAAATCTCTCCAAGAGCAAAGATTAGTCAGTCAAGTGCAAAACTATTCAAATACTCATACTGGGGCAGGCCATCCTAATAGCACGAGAATTCATTCTATCCTGAAGACAGACAATCGTAAGCATCTATCTAGAGTTCAGAGTACCAGGACAACTATACTCCTGAAGAGTTTCTATGTCGCCCTTTTGTCATAACTCTTACTGATGGAGTCCATTACCCATCTAGCAGTCGCTCATCAAGCCAATTCTCTCATTCATCACTTATGACAGCTACAAACTCATCTGCATTGACAATTGTTACCTCCCCAGCAAGGTTATTACGCCAATTCAGGCAATCACTGTGATACCTAAGAGTTTAAAGACACCAAGTCTTTTGTAAAATCCTCTTAAGGTAAAGTCCAGGAAAGATAAAAATGATCCCCAGCAAGAGACAACTTGAAATCTTTTCCTCATCAGCAGGACGTGTCTCGGTTTTGTCATCCCCAACAGACGGGTGGAATTTATCCCCGGTAAAGTTGCCAAACTTTTTCTTCAGCAGGTTTCCTTGATCTTGTTTCCTCAACAGATCTAAGGTAATTCCTATTCCTCTAGCAGATTTCAGACAAATCATTCTCTTCCCCAACAGATCCATAAGAGTGGATAATCCCCAAATAAAGAGTCATCTTCCCGTGGTGGAGCATTTCTTATAGGAATTCAAGTATTCTCGACAACCATTTAAGCAGTTCCCTTTTTCCCACAGAGGTTCAGAAGATTCAGGTAGACAGAGAGTTCTCCTCAGCAGAGCATTGGCAAACCCTTTCCCCTGCTAAGTCGGAAAATCGTCGATCCCCCAGCAGTCTTATGGGTGAGTCTCAATCCCCAGTAGTTGTGGTATCCCTAAGCAGGTTCCTCAAATCTAAAGTCCAATTTATTTTTGGCAAAAGTGATAATTCGGGACAGATGAATCATTCACGCTCTTCTCCAGCAGAGATGTTATCCCCGCAGGGCTTCTTGAGATCGAATTCGCGATCATTGCATTCTCAGCAGAATCAGCAGGGACTTATCATTTCCGCATCAGGAACTCCCTTTGCACTTGCGCCATTTCAATAAAATGTTCAAAACCTACAATCCTCAGTGTCATGGGGCATCATGCCATGAAATTCAACATATGCGTACCCAGCATAATCCAAGTTTGATATCTTGCAAAGTCCAGCCACAGACTGGCCAAATTCCATCTTCCGGTGGAAAATTTTTAAAGTCCCACGCAGTGGGCAAAAGTCTCCCGCAGTGAGCAAAAGTCCAGCCACAGACTGGCCAAAGTCCATCTTCGGGTGGCAAATTCTTAATGTCCTCCACAGTGGGTAAAAGTCTCCCGCAGTGAGCAAAATTCCAGCCATAGACTGGCCAAAGTCCATCTTTGGGTGGAAAATTCTTAAAGTCCCCCGCAGTGGGCAAAAGTCTCCCGCAGTGAGCAAAAGTCCAGCCACAGACTGGCCAAAGTCCATCTTCGGGTGGCAAATTCTTAAAAGTCCCCCGCAATGGGGAAAAGTCTCCCGCAGTGAGCAAAAGTCCAGCCACAGACTGGCCAAAGTCCATCTTCGGGTGGCAAGTTCTTAAAGTCTCTTGTAGTGAGCATACGTCTCCCGTAGCGAGCAGAAGACCACCCGTAGTGTGGCAGATTTCCAAGGTCCCCCGTAGTGTGGAAAAAGTCTCCCGGAGCGAGCAAAGGTCCACCCGCGGTGTGGCAGAATGTCCAAAGTCCACCCCAAGTGTGGCAAATTATCCAAAGTCCACCCGCAGTGTGGTGAAGTATCTGAAGTCCAACCGCAGATTGGCAAAATTCTGTCCTCAGGGTGGCAAAGTATCGTGAAGTCCAACCGTAGATTGGCGAAATTACGTCCTCATGGTGGAAAATTATATCTTGAAGTTCAACCGTAAATTGGTAAAGGTCCACCCGCAGTGTGGCAAGTCGTTAGTCGTCTGACACTATCCGAAATACATCATTAATGCATTGTTGCAGACTTTCAAAGTCCACCCGTAGCGTGGCAAGCCAGTAGCCTTCTGGCATCATTCAAAAGGCATCCCCCGTTTATGATTTTTACCATCATAATTATCTCTAAGCAGAGTTCGTTTGGTTGAGTTTTATTTCCCTGTTCTTCTTCCACAGAGTGCAAATTTTCTGGTTGTTTCTAGTATTCAATCCATACATACTTCAAAAGTCTGAAAGCAACTGCTATCATTCATTCAAGTCTATAGTGATTGAATAGGGGCAGCTGTAACACCCCAAAATTTGCCCTCATATTTATTACCATCTAACTGGTTTGTATTTCACATTCACCTACATCATCCATTAGTTCACAAACTCAGAATCATGCATTTCATTGGGCTCCTAAGACATGGGATCAAGAATATCTTTGTAATATGGTTTCCTATTTACTTTGAGGATAGTCCATTCAGGTCCAAGCAGGAGATTGGATAGTTTCCATCATAATCATTTAGATAGGGTTTATTTCCATAACTAAGTGACACTCAAGGGAACATAATGGTGGTGTTTGTCCATCAGTGGATTTTATTCGTCGATAGATGTTATCATCATTTGAGATGCAAGGTATTGAAGAATAATACGCGCTCGAACTTGGGGCTACGACAAGGGGACGTTGGGATAGGATACGGGATATCTTGTCACATGATGTGATACAGTTTGTTGCTTGCAATAACAAGAGCATGATTTTTAAGTTTAAAGTGGACCGAAGATCGATGGTTCATTGAAGATACAAGTGTGCTTTGGAAGGAAGTTTTGTTGTAAATTAAACATGTGCAATGAGATTACTTGGAATTTAAGATTTATGTCCATTCATCAAAGTCAATAACCCAAATCCATATTTTTGATCCAATGTCTCCTTATATGCCCACAGTCATTTCTTAGTATCAATTAACCCCATTTTTTAGATCCAAATTTCATTTTTAATTATTTCTCCATTTTAGATTTAATCAATATCCGAGTTGTTTGGAAAATTCACGTTGCTCATTCTAAACCTTAACCCAAATAATTGCATAAAATATCATAAACTCACAACTCATTATTCGTCAATTTAAAGTTACAAGACTCGATTCCAAAAAAAAATGATTAAAAAAGGAGCCTCAGATTGTTAAGTTGCTTGATATTGTTAGAGACCAATAGTCAAAGACCCCAAGTCTCATAATTGAATATGTCAATAGCATTGATTTTAAAGTACTTCATCCTTTGATGTCAAATTATGATTATTCTATAGATTTGCGGAGTCTTGGTTATAGCGATGGGATCTATGAATTGAATGCCATATTGAGTCAGACTTTGAATTTTCAGGTTCAGAGTTTATCAATGCAGAAAATGTTTTTGCATCCTGCATTTAATTGATGGTCTTAATAAGCTCCTTTGTATGACTATCAAGTCAGTTATCAGAAAAATCTTTAAATGAAAATTTGTGGAAAAATCTCCACAATAGAAACTCATGGCAATCAAAGTCACAGAAGTTCGTCGTAAAAGTTAAGACCAAATTCATAATCAAAGTTTGGAAGTATAACAGAAAATAAAGAGGATTCGTTACACAAGGAAATTCAGAAAATAGAAAGAAAAAAAACTATAACAGGAAAAACCACAAAGTTTCTTCATTGGATAGTGATGAAAGTTACACCAGAAAATCAGTGGAAAAAAAAGCAGTGAATCAATACCATAAAATTCAGAAGAAGAAACAAGTTGGAAATTCAGTTACAAAGTATCTAACTGAATCAGTTACAAATTCTTGACAGAAAAGTTCCAGAAGCTTCAGGTTCATCTCTCTCTATATATCAGACCATATTTACCATTGATGGTGCTGGCTGGATTCTCCAAACCCCATTCAGAAACTTCTTCTTCTGATTCGTTCACTCCACCTTCATTTTTCTTCACGATTCCTCTCATCTTCATCAACGTCTTCACTCATCTTCAGCACTTCATCACCTTCTTCACCACACCTTCAAAATCATCATCAACCATCGACCATATGACAATCCACACCAATCGCAACCTGAAAATCAGAATTAGATCCAATTCAGAAGAGCTTCTTCATCATATCTACCAATCTGAATCAAAGAAGAAGATTCAAGAATAACGAACCACATCACATGTTTGACGTAGTTTAACTCAACACCAGAGAAGGGGAATAAATCGCAGAATCAAAGTGCAGCGAGAAATCGAATTTCGAGATTATACCTGGAACATTCAACATCATCAATCATCTCCACCGTATATCACCACCAACCCCCTAAATTGTCACATTCTTCTTCAGCCTTCAACTATTTACGTGTCATCATCACCCTTAATCTTCAATCACTCCGCATTCAACATCTTCATCAACTTGTCATCCTTGACTCGGCTTCATCTGAAAACAATCTACAACAAAGATCTGCAAGTTTCATAACTGTGCCTCAATCCTCACCAAACTTGAAATTCAAGAACACAGCGCCATCAACAGCTTACGATGGGAAGAAGCCAAATCAGCAGGGCAACATTCCAACACAATTAAGCACCTTTGATCAAAGCCCTTCTTCAATCTGCGGGAACAACAACGAGAATCTTCATCCTGCAGATTCAACAAAAGTGACAACAACATCAGGGCCACTTTAACTCTGTCATCAACAGTAATTCCATCTTAGAAATGATTCGCAGATCGTACAAATCGACAAATGCAAGAACAAATATAAAAAAATGCAGAAAGTAGGTGAAAAAGAATGAGATTGGAGACGAAGATATACCAAGTGCGAATCGCGACTCTGAATCGCGAATCTGAGGCTGAGAGCAACCACGAAGGATGACGGCGATGTGTTCTTCACTGTGACCTTGGCGCTAAAGACCGAGAAGATGACAGATCGTCGCGAGGGCATAACGTTTAAAATGTTCTTCACTGCGACCTTGGCGCTAAGCTTCCATTACCGTCTTCTTCAACAAGATTAATTCAAGTAAGTCTCGTTCTCTTTACGATTTCAGAGTTCGGTGTTGATTAAACGAGGGTTGATAGGACAAGCCAAGGGATAGTCGATTGAAGGAACCAGGAGAAAGAAATTGTCCTGAGAGGGAGGTCGTGGCGGCTAGGGTTTTGCATTTGTGGGGATGAAGTTGTGAGAAAAAGAGGGAGACAACGCATATGAGAGAGACAATTTTATTTTTAAGGTTTATTTCGTATTTTGATTCATAGGTTAAGAGTTCTTTTAATGTGATGTTTAGAAGTTAATTTTGTGGTTTTGGGAAAGGATTAATGTTCATAAACCATAATAAAAACTAGGTTAAAGGTTGATAAAAATCATAAAGATCGTAATTAAGGCCACCGTCATAATTTAAATTCATAAAAAAAAACCATTTAATTTTCCACCGAGAATTTGGGGATAAGGAGATAAAGTTCTGGTTCGGTGGTCCACTCCGGCGGTGACAAGTGTCACCGTCCGGTAGGACCACCAGATTTCAATCATGCGCGGGCAATCTCACCACAATAACCATGCACCTTTTCATTGATGGACATTGGATGGGAAGACTAGTAGAGAGACTTGATTGGATGATTCTTATTAAGTCAACCAAGGTTGACTGTAGCCCGTGATATGCACTCTTTAATACCAGCGCATGTGGGACTAGCGCATTGCTATTAGCACCCCCCAACTCAGGCCCTATTGGATTTTTAACTAATAATCTACTTTCTACACCCCTTTCCTATTTCTAATTCTTTTTAAATTTCTGTTTTGTACCTTTTCAATTTAAATCCATAAAAAATACTAAAATTCATAATAAAATTCCCCAAAAATTATAGGAGCTTTCTAATTCATTTTATAACTTTTCCACATTTTCACTTTCTGATTTTTGCCAATTTTCAATTTTATTTTGATTTTACATTTAATTTGTTTTCTATGGAATTCTTTCATCTATACTTCATTTTGTACATTTTATTTCTCCCACTTCCTGAAATATGTTTGGCCCATTCTTTTTTCTATGATTAGAGGACTAATAGTAGGACCTGGAATAATTTTGGTATATTTTTTAGGCCATTTTATCCACTGTTTTGGTAGTGTTGTTTGTTTAAATTTATGGTTGAATCTTAGGTAGATTTAAGTGACTATTTGACATAGTTAGGCTATAAATTTTTAGGAGATTTTTTAACACAATATTAGGTTCAGGTTAGAGACCTTAGGAATTTAATTTCATATTTTTTCCAAGAAATTTACTATTTTTTTAGTACATTGATTTTAGTCAATTTTTCCATTGTAAATCCATCTAGTTTAGCTTAAGATTTTATGGTGCATTAGGACATAGATTAATTATGCTTGATCTTAGAATGTTAGAAGGCCTTAGTGTGGTTTAGTCACTGATTTTAGAATGTTGATATCATGCGAGATCCTTTAGTTTTAGGACTTAGGCTTAGAAATCGTTCAAGTGTGTTTACATGAAGCGATTAGCCTTTATATTTGTTTTATGTGCATTTTAGAAATTCTTACAACTTTGCCTTTAATTCATTTTGGCCATATTTTTGCATCCTTATCTTCATTTCATTTACTAACATCTTCTTTTTGTGCAAGGTATTATGCGAGGATTCGCTTATGGAATTGGACTATATTTTTATGCCTTGATTGTATTCTTTATGGTTTATAGTTTGTGATGTAATAGTTAGAACTTTATATGTGATACCTATAATTAGGATAGAATAGATAAAATGAAGCGTTTAGATGACCAATTTTCAAAAATAAAGAAAAGGAATTATTCGATCCAAAATCGAAGAATTTCAAATAAATAAATAAATAGATTTGCATGTGACATTAGGATCCCTCGATTATCATCGCTTCACTCCAATACACCCAAAAGCAAGCTTTGTATGTTGCATCTCAGCACCACGCAACCAACCCACCCGATCTATCGTTTCATCCCATTTACAATTTACACACGTTTTTACCCACCATGGCGTAGGAGGACCCTATTATTCACTATTACTTTTTGTACTCGCATTTCTAGTCTAATATTTGTTTAGGTAGCTTTAATATTGCAAGCCTCACTAACCATAGGTCACCATTAAACTCAATTAACTTAGGGTAGAGTCTAACTCCCCTTAGATTTTTCTCCTTTTATAATTTGAGTCTCACTTCTCACCTTTAAAGAAAATCAAAAACATTTAAAAAGGAAAGTAGGTACAATACGCCACGAGCCTTAAGCCATATGGGAAATGATTAATGGAGGTCTCCTCCACTCTTCTAGAATGCTTTACAAACGTTCCATTGGGGGCGATCTTGGAAAGTATTCGCTCCTGTATCATAGTCTTTAGTATTGTACCCGCGATAAACATAAAGTCATAACACTTCTTCTTAAAAGACAATAAACCAACAAGAAAATGCGTCTTCTCTTCCCATCTCCCATTCTTTATGGACGATTATGACTTGCCTCGACAGTTCAAACAGCGATACGGTAAACACCCTCGAGTCAGAGCCGGTAACACCTGAGCTAGAGCTATGGTAACGTCATCCTAAAAAACACAAGAAAATCTCCGCCTTAGTTTGACGAACTACGACGACTCTGATCCTCATTTTCCCGATGATGTACGTAGGCAGTGGGGTAGGTCTCATTCGAGCACATTCTTTATTTTCCCTACATTTCCCCCTTTCTTTCCATTTTCTTTTCCAACTTCCTTTTCTTATTTCACTTCCATTCCAGATAGAAATTCTTTCGTTCAGCAGCATCTTATTTCTCACCCTTTGAAACCGACTAACAAGCATGGATCCCATTGGGTACGGCAGACGAATTGGGGTGCTAATACCTTCCCAATTCATAACCGACTTCCGGACCCAGATCTTTGGTTCGCAAGACCTCGTCCTTTTCTTTCTTCCTCAAGTTTGTGCAACATTACCTTTCTCATTCCTTCAGGATAAAAATGCCTGGCTGGCGACTCTACCTTTTCCGCGCCACTTTCGCGTTTGTACTAGAATGAAAATCTCGGGAGCGACAACAAGCTATCTGGTTAATCAAATTGAAGTTTAGGTGCAAGAATCATGATATGCCATTGTTAGGGTTGGAAGCCGTGAATTTGGGGAACCATAGCTAGAGGAAATTTTAGACCAAATTGATTGGACCATTGAATTCAAGAGACGATTTCTAATTAATTTATGTGCTTATATGGTATTTATAATGCTTGGTTTGAATTTTTTGAAATTGAAGGTCTTGTAGTGACAGATAAAACTGTCACTATAAGTTTTAGTGATGAAATCCATCCGTATGTAAAAACCTGGACGGTTGGAGGAAGAAGATGACTTGCGCGTGTTTTTTATTTTCAATTTTCAATTTTAAAAAATAATATTTGTTTGTTAGTTCTTGACAACAGAAGATGTGTGGCCTGGTGGAAGGAATGCTTGTTGGTAACCAAGTGTAAACACCCCAAATTTGCCCTCACCCATTCACACCATGGCTTGTGGTCATTTCATATGCATAAACTCAATCATACCATCCCATATCACATTTTTGATTCACTGCATAGCCTCAAAGTCATCTGCACCTAGGGTTTGTGATCTGGGCAATCCAGGAGCTTCTTAAGCCACTCCAAAGGCCACCAATCACTTCAAAGGGGTCTATGTGTGTTCAAGTATCATATTATATCCTCTCAAAGTCAATAATGTCAAAGAATCACAAGAACTGGGATTGGTATGGAAGCAGAGCAAGGCTTAACTGCACAGATGACCTAGAATTAGGGTTTTGGTTTCAGAGGCCATAACTCCAAATTTTTTGGTCATTCTTGTTTCTATTGGTCTCTATATGGTATAGGGAGTATGCATATCAATTTTCATGAAGAAATTCCATGGGGAAGTCATCTGATCAAGGGTTGACTTTTCAAGCAAGTCAGTGCAAAATCAGGGCATCTGAGGTCCCCAATGACCCAACCAAAGGGCATTCTTCATCATTTTGATTGTATATGATCTTTATTTGATCATGGAAGAAGTTGGAAGCTTGCAAAATTCAAGAATCTCAAGTTTTTGCAAAGTTGACTTTTTGGGCAAGTTTGACTTTTAATGAAAATGTCATTTTATGCAACTTTTTCAACCCTTACTTTTTGATCCAAAAATGCTTCAAATGGAAAAACTTTGGTCATGAAAGTTGTAGAATAGATCTTTCCCTTTTCAAAAAGTACAAGAACATGACCTAATTCATTTTTGATCAAAAGTTATGGCTTGTCAAAGTTGGCAAAAATCACTAAATTTCAAGTCATGCACCAAAGAGGCAAAGTTGCAAATTCATTTCTCAAGGCCAATTCAGTCATCAAATGGGCTTCTAATTCACTCAACATGATCACACAACATTCAAAAATCAGAATGGGGCAAAGAATTACATGTTTTATGGCCCATGGATCAAGTTTCCTTCATGAAAACCAAAGGCAAAGTCAAGTTGCAAAAGCCATCATAACCTTTCATCCACTTGCTAGCTACTTTGCTGATCAACCTTAGCCTTTTCCCTCACCATGCTGCGCAGCCCACACCCCTTGTACTTGGCTAGAACATGACCCATGCTTTCTCTTACACAAAGTTGACAAATTTGCAAAAGCTACCATACCTATCACAAAAGGGCATGTCACATCTTCTGACCAATAGCAATTGTTTATACAAACAAATTGCAAGCCAAAGCACATAACCAGCAAGCTTGAAACCAGCCATAGCATTACATTTCCATTTTCACTCTCAAAGGAAAAAACTTTCGAAACTCAGAAAACAACTCACAAACTCACAAACAAACTTCATAGATCAACTCAACTCATCATCCTGGTCAGAAAGCACCCCTCATCCTTGCCCTAAACTGCCTGAATCATAAACACGATTCTCACCTGAGCTTGAACAGAACCTGTTCAAACTCTCAAACCAGACAACACAAACCTTCTCTAAGCATCAAGAGTTCATCAGGAGCATAAAAGGAGCTGATTGCACAAAGAGAAGAGGCCAGAAAGTTGCAAACTGAAAGCTTCAAAACTCAGGTAGCTTCATGAACATTTTTTTCCAGAAATGATTTTTAGAGTTCCTAAGTTGTTCTTCATGCTCCCCTGATCATGAATATGTTGTTGGTTTTGAAAATGGTGAAGAGATGAGAGTTTAATCTTGTTCTGAAACTTGTTGCCCTAAAACTAGTTTGATTCGATTCTCATTGTTTAGGAATGATAAATGTTGTTTGAATGGGGGTTTGATTCGTTTTTAAGTGGGGATCATTTCTGTTTAATTAGATTTCGTTTTAGATGCGTGTAGAGAGAGTTTGAAGTTTTGGGTGATCGGAGAAGACGACCGGAACAGTGTTCCGGTCGCCTGAAAGTCATTAGGGTTGTCATTAGGGCTTAATCATTAATTAGCCAGGTTTGAATGCTGGCCCTTGGATATGGCGCCAGGTCAAACGCGCGCGCAGCAAGTTTAAATGAGGGCCTTTGGATCTGATTACTTTTCTATTTTTAGTTTAAATTCATTTTAATTTTCATATTAATTCATTTGTTTTCTATATTTTATTAAAAATAGCAAAATCATTTCAAAAATTCTGAAATTTTTTATGCAAACTATTATTTAATTTAAGAACACAAAAAAAATTTTATTTTTATTTTTAGCATTCAAAAAATATTTTTAAATATTTAAAAGTTTATTTTTAATTAATTAATGAGAATTAATTTATTAAAAATACTTTTAGGTATTTAAAAATCACCAAAAAATTCATGAAACATTTAAAAACATTTAGAAACATTGTCTAACCCTCAAACCAAATTTCTTTTTTGATCTTGATGCATTTTGAGAATTTTTCATGGAATTAAAATCATTTTGATGCATTATTTTGATCCAAACTTCCAAAAATCACTTCTGCCTAACCATAAAGAGTTGGACTTTGATTCTTTTTGCATTGTGTTTAGCATATCATGTAGTTTGTAAGGTTAAATAGCCATTATTTGATCTTTCATTTTCCATTTGTTTGGCATTTTTCTTGTTAAGGAACCCTAAAACCCTAGAAAACTTAGGAAAATCATAACTTGAATTAGGTTAAGAGTTGGAACTTCTCCTTTGGGCAGTGAGTTAGTATAGGTTTAGGGATCCTTTGAGTGTATTTTCAATTTTTTGTATTGATGTTTGCTTCTGATTTTGGTTTGTGTTTGATGCTTTGATCATAAACCCTAATTTGGGCTTCCATGTGCATCCATCTTGCATTTGCAATCATACCTTGACTTGCCATAGCATTTTATGCATTCTTTTGATTCATTGAACATCTTAAGACATATTGAAAGCATGTTTGATCATTGCATCTTGCATTTGCCATGTTGTATGCCATTTGCATTTCATAACTTTTCATGAATGTTCATGCTTCTTAACTTGTTTCATTTGCATCCATGAACTTATTGATCATCCCCATGTGTTGTTTCATGTTTGTAGCATCTCATATCATCATTAACATCATGTATGTGCTTCTGGATTTGATTTACATCATGTCATTTCATCCCATTTTGCATTGTATTGCATTCCTTTCACTAACCTTTCAGGTGGTAAGTAACCTTGAGAAGTGAATTTGCCTTCACTTCTCATACTTTCTTCTCATCTCTCTCTTGCATCCTTGCTGCATTCTTTGTATGTGTTTGGATTGAGCTTGCTCATTCTTGTTCATCTCACTTTCTTTCTTCAAGTGACTTGACTTCTTGAATGAAGCAAGTTACTTTGCTTCTCCTGATCTTTTCATCTGCTTCCTGGTGGTTCCATTGAAGACTTCTCTTGTAAACCTTACAAACCATAGGAACAACCAAGCATGACAATGATTAGGGTTTTGTTTAGTCTCCCCTCTTAGTTTTATCTTTGTGTCTCTTTTGAGTCCTCTCTTCTCACCTCATAATCAGGGACTAAACCCTAAAGGCTTTAAGGCTTTGTGATTAAGCTTATGCCTGCATCCTTCTATTAGGATGGAGTGTATAATTTTAATCCTAAGTGTTAAACCCTTAATGTGCTTAACTCCTTTAATCAATTCACATAATAATCATCAAGACATCACACTTGTAACTTGGTCCTTGCATTAGGGTTCTAATTCTTCCTTAATTGGTTAAGAAGGACTAACCCTAGTGTTAATGGACAAGTCCCCCTCAAGTTGTCTTACAAACCATAAAACTCACTTCATCATCTTATCATTAATTAAAATCCACTTAATAAAGGCTTTGTTTTGTCATGAGTTTAATCCCTAATCATGGATTAAGTTGAGGAGCTTTCCTCAGCTTAAACATTCTCATCTATTATCCTTCTATTAGGATGGTGTAATGAGTCTGTTTAATCCTTGATTATGGCTTAATCTCATTACTCAACACTAAACAAAAACCACAAAAACATATAAATAATCACAAGTAGGTTAATGATCTTAATCCTACACCTAAGGTGATTAGGTGTGAGAAGCTGACTTCACACTTAAGGTAGTCTCATTACCCCTAATCAGAGGGAAGATGTGATGAGTTTACTAACCCATTGGTTTAGGCTTAATCTCATTAACTTATGACAAACTTTCAAAAGCAATAAAAGACTAAAAACACAAAAACAAGCAATAATCGTTTCCTCCGGGATTCTTTTCTCATCTCATTCACTCATAAACGAGAACTTGCTTCTTCCGTCTAATGCAAGACAGTTAGCACCTGAGCCAGACAGGTCATACACTCGAGCATAGGCAAGTAAGCAGTTCACAAGTCAATTCATCTTTCAGTCTCTTTGGGTCGAACTACGGTGTTCTGACTTCCTCATTGCACGAGAGGATACGTAGGCATAACTTAACAGTTATCGAACAAAAGTCTCTGTATATTCCCCCTCCTTCCAGCAATTATTCTTTAAGCCTCATGATCATGAGCATACTCTTTTCTTGCACTGACACTTTCATATTACACTTTACACTCCTTTTACACATACACCTGTACATCTTTTTCCAGCTCTTTTATACACAGATTGCACTGACACTACCCCTTTAAAACACAAATCTTTTAAGCGTGGATCCCGTCGAGTACGGCGGACAATCTGGGTGCTAACACCTTCCCAGGTTGTAACCAACCCCCTTTCTCAGTCTCTCTGGTTCGCAACCGTCTTATCCATCTTTCTAGGTCTATGCAGCATTACCTTTCCTCCGGGATAAAAATGCCTAGCCGGCGACTCTTTTCTTCTCCAGTGAGTTCACTGCTGTGTGTTCTCATTGCCCCTCTCGCCGACCGTTCGCGTCCGTACCTTTATTTGGGCCATTCCCCATTTATCGGGAGCGACAGGTTGGCGACTCTGCTGGGGACCCTTATACTGCAACCAGGGCTTCTGGTTCCTTTTGTGGGTTCCTCCTAGCGCTTGATTGATTTGTGTTTACTGGGGTGTTATGTGCTATCTGTGTTTGTATATTTGTATTTATTTTTGCTTTATGTACAGTTGCTTTACTGCTTTCTTTATTGCTTTATGCATATATCATACTGTCATACTGTGTTGGCTGGATCTGTTTGTTGCTTTGGTGGGTGGGTGTTCTACTGAGAGTTGAGGTCCTATACCTGGGACCTGAGTGACACCTAGGCTAGAGTGGTTCATATTCTTTCCCATTCCATCTCGGTCTGGTGCGGGAATATGAAACACGGTTCAGATATGGGTTTCTTCTTGAGAACTCTGTGTTGCAGATTTCCTGCAGTACTAGGGCTATCTGGGAAGCCTGCTAAGTCTGGATGACCTTTAGTATTGACCTTCAGAAACTGAGGTGAATTAGAGGAGGAACTTTTATGGTTATTGTAAACACTGTACCTCCGGGTTAGAAGTGTTTACACTTCTCATAACTGATCCAAGTCTGAGGATCCTTGTTTTAGAACACCACCTGTGAGGGGGTTGGGCTGTTTACAGGTTTGCAGGTACCCTTGACCTCAGCATACCCTGTTACTTTGTATGATTAAGAGTACTCCATTTTGGAACAGTTCTTGTAATTTTAACCCTGGACATGTGACTCTTGAACATACCTGGACTTATATCAGAGCATTTGATCAGATCCAGCTCAGTCACAAATCCTTGCATATCATTTGCATACATCATCATTGCATCATTTTGACATTTGCTTATTTGTTTTTCAGGGTATCCATACTTCATTTTGGCTTGGTTTTAACCCCATCATCAGTATAGAACTATCTTCATCAGTATCTTCTTCAGTTATCAGCTACCTGCTTCAGTCACCTGCACCAGCCAATCAGTGGCCCCTTTTCAGTGTTGTCATCAGCACCTGTCTCAACTCTTCTTCAACAACATGGTGTTGCACCCCAAAATTTGCCCTCACAATACAAGACTTTGTGTGCTAAGAAGGTTCACAAGGTTCACAAGTTTCTCAATGCTTATATAACCTTTCATGAGGTTCATGAAGTCCACAAGTTGCTTCTTGAAGGTTCACAAGGTTCACGAGCTTCTCAACATCTTCAATACCTTGCATGAGGTTCATGAAGTCCACAAGTTGCCTCTTGAAGGTTCACAAGGTTCACAAGTTCTTCAACATCTTCAAAACCTTTCATGAAGTTCATGAAGTCTACAAGTTACTTTATGAAGGTTCACAAGGTTCACAAGATTCACAATGTTTACATAACCTTTCCTGAGGTTCATGAGGTCTACAAAGCCACTTCATGAGGTTCACAAGGCTCACAAGCTTCACAATACCTCCCATGAGTATCACAAGACATCTTATGAAGATTCACAAGGTTCACAAAGTTCACAATTGGTCAAAGAAGTTGACAAGTCCCTCAGACAATGCACCTCCTAAGCAGTGCATCCAAAACTAGGGTTTTGACTTTAATCAGGTTAAATGGACTTCCAATACCTCAAGTGAGTTTCATAACATCTTATATGTGTGTAAGAACCCCCATGACAAGTTTCAAGAGTTTTCTCAAAAGTTTGCTCAGTCAGATGATCAGATAAGTCAAAATCAGTCAATGCAGTTAAAAAGTCAAACTGAGGTCAACTGTGGTCAAACCAAAGTCAAACTTCATGATTTTTTTGCCAACATCAAGTATATAAAGTAAAATTAATCATTTGATCAAGGGTTGATCATGATTCATCAAGGAGATTCCAGATCATCAATAATCAGGAGTTTCTAAATTAGGGTTTCCTCAGTAAAAGTCAACTGAACTTTGACCAACCATAACTTTCACATACTTCATCACCAAGTCTCCATCCAAAGCTCATTTTGAAGGAAATTGAATTCTCTACAACTTTGACGTTGAAGGTTAAGCCCAAAAATGCTTCATTTGAAAGATATGATCTAAGACATTATAGGTCATTTCAAAAGTCAACAAAAAGTCAACAACTTCAAAAGGGTATAACTTGAGATTGGTAAATGATATGGACCTGAAACCAATGGGTTTGTTTAGAGGACTCTTCAAGCTTTCCAAAAAGTCCAAGAACACCCTCATACCCTTAAAATTGAGGGAGATGTGCCTTTGCAAAGTTGGGAAATTTTGTGATGGTTTATGTTGAAAATGGAGGTTTAAAATCATTTCTTTCCAAATGGGCTGCCCAAGTTATGATCCAATCCATACTATATCACTATGCACGACCCAAACCACTTAAAATCTGATTTTTATTATTTTTATTTCTATTTATTTTGATTTAAATCATTAAAAATCATTTTAAATATAAATAAAATATAAAAATTAAAGATTTTATTTGGATAATGTTTCTAGAATTTCATAATTGGTGATTTGAATCAAAGAGGAATGAAATCATGTGATCTCTCCCAAAATAGCAAGCATTCATGAGCCAATATTTGAATTTCATGACACCATCTTTTTCAATCTTTTTAAATCAAATTATCCACATAACCATTGAATTTTCTGACCTAGATTGATTCACCTATAAGTATTGATCATAAGCATAACCCTAGCTCACGAAATCCAGCAGCCAAAAGTGTAAGTTCAAAACTCAAAATTCAAGCAAAAAAGTGCAATTCGGATTCTCTATTCCAAGGCTCTACAAGGTAAAACAAGGACATGGCTAGCTTCCTTGGTCATCATTGAGTCGAAAGCAATCCTCAAATACATCCAATTCATGCATATATGAGGAATCCGAAAGCATATAGTTCATGTTTAAATTTTTTTCGATTTGAATTATTTATGCATTGATAATGAAAACTAACCTTGGATTTGTGTTTGTTATGGTGTTTAGAAGCTTTATGGATGGTTTAATTTGATTTCTATGGGCTATACCAGAATTCACCATTGTTAGGGTTTGAAAATCAATTTCGGGAACTCAGTGTTTAGGGCATCTCAATGAATTATAAAACCATGGCCGTGACCTATGAGCTTCACCTAATTAATCTGGGCTTTAAATTTGTATCAATATTATGATTTGCTTGATGATTGAAAAACATAGGTTTCGGATTAAGAACTTGCAGGAAAAAGTGCAGGTAAATTCAAAGCAAAATTCGCAGGAAATTTGAATGAAGAAGATGAAGTTTGCCGCGCTCAGGAATTCAAATTATATTAATATATTTTATGTTGTTTTGTTGTTTTGTTATCACACACGCGCGTGTGTCCTGGTGGTAAGCTCTGCCTGCATATGTTGTAGGAACCTTGGTTCGATCCCTGGCCAAGTGCATTGTTTTGTTTTATTTTTCAGGATAAAAGAAGATAGAATATATTATGCATTATGGCTATTCAGTTATCAGATTAGCTCTTCCAGCCGGGTGGTGATGTGCGCGTTTGTGAATGTAAAGGTCCTGGGATCAAATCCCACCCCAGGCCTTTTTGATTTCTCATATTTTCCTGGATTTTCAAGACAAAGAACAAAACGTATTGGACTTGCTGTTTTGTTACCTGCGCATGGAGTGGTCCAGTGGTATGCCTTGACATTGTTAATCCAGACCTCCTGGGTTCAAATCCCATCAGGTTCCTTTTTTTCTTTCTTTTTATTTTCTTGTTCTTCTTTTAATTTAATTGATTTAAATAATTAAAGTTTTATTATTATTTTCTATATTATAAAGTATGTATATATTATGTATCCCAACTCTTAAAATTATTTTTCTAAAAAAATATAAAAACTCTTGATTTTTTTATTTAAATTTTATTTGTATAATTTATATTAATTAAGATAATTTTATATAATTAGTTAAAAATAAATTTTGTATATAAGTTAACCCTAATCTCAAAAAACCCTAATTTATTTTCTATTTAAAACTTAGTTGTTATTTTATTCTAATATAATTACCATGTGCATATTTATCTAATAAAGGTTAATATTTTTGTAAAAAAAATATTTATAATCCAAATTATTTTTCTTTTAAATGTTTAGAAACAATTTAATCTATAATAATTGTATTTTTGTATATGGTTTAAAATAATTTGTAAATATAATAATTAATAAAAATTAAATTTTATAAACATGATTAATATTGTAAATGTGATATTCAAAACCTATTTTCTTCTTATAATATGTATATATTGTTTAAAAAATAAATATTAATATATGTTTATAATAATTAAAATTTTTTAGTTATAATAAAAAATAATAATAACTTGATAACTTGTAAAATTAAAGTAATTGTTTATTTATATTTCTTTTCTAAATAATTGTTTATAGGAAAAATTGTTGATATATTATTATTATAATTTTGGTTAATTTTACTTATTATTGTTATTACTAACCATATTATTTGATTTTGCTATTTATTAACAATATTATTATTTATTATTATATTTTTATTATTATGTTTCTAACCTTATTTCTAAATTATTATTATTATTATTTTATTGTTACTAACCCTTTATTATTTATTTTTTTATTATTTATTGCTTATTATTTAATTTGCTATTCTATTTATTATTATAATTTCTTGTAATTGTTTCCCGGATGTAAATTTATAATTATTTAATTATTCTTGTTATGGTTAGTAATTAGGGAGTGCAAATATGTATTTTATTTAAAATTAATTAGATCTCTTTAATAATAAGATAATTAAATTAAACACTCACACACGTAAGTCGATTTTAATCGCCGTCTCACTTTCTAAGGTTATCCCTCAAGTTGCCTGCGAATAATGGTCAAGTGGGGTGTATAAAGAAAGTCCTTAAAAGAAAATCATCAAGTCCCTTATGGTTGCCTTTACGAATCGAGTCCCTTCGAAAAATGATGATAGTCCCTCCTATGTGCTTATTACACCCCACAGTTGCCTTCATAACCAAATTGTCCCTCACATGTCCCTTACATCCAAGGTAAAGACTACCTACTTCTTAATAGTAGGGATAGTCTTACCAAGGAAAGGAAAAAGAACAAGAAAGACTTTAAACATTAGGGTAGGTTCCTCTTATGTACTTGCTCACTTCAAAAATTTTTCAAACTTAACAATTTCAAACAAATTTTCAAACAAGTTTTTTACACATCCGTACATGGATTATTATTAAACTATTCTGAAAATTTTTCTATTCACACACTACATTTTCAAAAAAACAATTTAAAGTGAGCTTAAGTACCTAAGAGCCCATGGATAACCATGGATGAAAAGGGTGCTAACACCTTCCCTTTTCATAATCTACCCCCCGAACCCAAAACATTCTCTTAAGGTCTTTCCTGTTCTTTTATAACCTTTCCTTTGGATAAAATAAAAGTCGGTGGTGACTCTTGCTATCCGCAACATAACTAAAGTCAGTTCTCCCACCGTGTTACAGAACTGGCGACTCTGCTGGGGATCTATTTAAGAGGGGTACCCTTAGGAATTAAGATCACTTTAAATTGTTTGCCTTGTTTGCTTTATTATTATTGTTGGGGTGCTCTTATGTGTGAAAGGTCCTAACCCGGATCTAGTGTACCTTAGGTAAATGGCAATAGACCAAGGAAACTGTACGACGTATATCGATACGGTTGATCTGGTGGCCATAGTTAGTGCGACTTCTTGGTTGGTGCTTATATTCCTTAAGTCAAGTTGAGGATAATATTGAGGCTGCCATATGTTGTCAATGCACTAACTAACTTTTAGAACCCTAGTTAACTCATCTTGACCTTTAGAAAGTAGTGAGGTAACCGGCTTTGGTGCAGACTGAAGTTGGTTGACACTCGATACTACGCTCATTGAGATCTTGAACTTGGAGGGTTTTGGTTGGCAAGTAAGTTGCCTACTGAACAACCACCCTTGTGAAGGATCAATCATATTGAGATTCCTTAGAACCCGGTTACTTTTGTAGGACAGGATGAACCATCTAACTTCAGGGGAGGGTATTTACCTTTGAATCTCATACAAGCCTTTAAACCTAGGGCTATGGTGTGACTTGTTTGTGTGTGCCACATGTTTGTGATTGAACATAACATCATGACATCATCATGCATCATGAGCATATCATTTTCCCTAACCATTTCAAGGACCAAGGGATTTATTTTTGTTCTTTGTTGCAGGTCATGGCTTCTGCTCGTAGAAACACCATCAGGATCAACTTTGTAGGGATACCTCCTAAGCTCAAAGAGTTGGTTTCCCAAGTGCCTGATCATTCCCAGTTCAACAAGAGACATGGTCACTTATTGGGTCTAGTTACTTCAGGGTTCAGTGAAGACATGATGAGTGTGTTGTTTCAGTTCTTTGATCCTAAGCACCATTGCTTTACATTCCCTGACTACCAACTGGTTCCAACCATGGAAGAGTTCTCTAAGCTTCTGGGTATACCTGTTCTTGGTCAGAAACCATTCACAGGTTTGGAGAAGGAACTTAAACCTGAGGTTATTGCTGCAGCTCTACATCTGAAGAAGTCTGACATTGTTCTAGAGACGAGAAGTGGAGTCAAGGGTATTCTTGCCAAAGTATTAATGGATAAAGCTCAAATGTTCTTGAAGGCCATGAGCTATGATGCTTTTGAGGAGATCTTAGCCTTGCTGATATATGGCTTAGTATTGTTCCCCAATCCAGATCAGTTCATAGATGTTCATGCCATCAACATTTTCCTGAGTCACAATCCAGTACCTACATTGCTTGGAGACATCCTACATTCTCTTCACACCCGTACTACAAGGGCAAGAGGAACTTTGATGTGCTGCATACCTTTGCTTTCTAGGTGGTTTATTTCTCACCTTCCTCGCTCAGTAATGAAGAATGAGCAAGGGTTCAGATGGTCCAAGAGGATCATGTCACTTTCTCACTCAGATATCCATTGGTGCTCCAGATCTATGGAGAATGTCACCATCATTGACCGTTGTGGGGAGTTTCCTAATGTGCCACTTCTAGGCATAAGAGGAGGCATCACCTACAACCCCTCTCTAGCTTTACGACAGTTTGGTTACGCTCGGAGCGATGGCCCACATGACATGTTGATTCAGGGCATTGTGTTTGACTACGACAACGATCTTCAGGGTTACCGTCAGAGATTCATACGAGCTTGGGGAAAGGTAAACAGGGTTGACAGCAAGACATTGGAGCCTAAGTACACTATTCCTATGGAGGCTTATCTCAGATGGGTACGATCTCGTGCTCAGACACTCATGATGCCATATCCTGCCGTCCTACCAGTTACCATGGAACCTGTTGCTGAAGGAGACACAGCTTATACCATCCTTCACCCAGACATGCCTACTGATAAGGAAGACTTGCAGAGATCATGGATCCAATTGAAGGAGCAAAGGGATACTTTCGAGGCTCATTACAAAGCAAGCCAAGCAAGGATCCTAGAGCTAACAAAGCAACTTCACGAGGAACGAAACCTCAACTCATACCTCAACACAAAGAGGAAACGTCCATGGGAGACTTAAAACCCCATCTTTTGTACTTATTTCATTTCCATTTTTGTAAGCCTAAAAGGCAAAACAAGTTATTACTAATAAAAAGTTACCTTCTTGTTTGTTTAAACAAATTTAAATCTTGCGGTCCTTGAAAACATTGCATACGCATTAATACATCATATCATTGCATCACAAGTTTATTTGTGCACAGGTTTCTCATCTTCTCGATGTTTATTTCAGCAATGGTTCTTGAACAAACAGTTAAGGATCTCCAGGCACAAAATGCACAGTTCCAAGAGCTGATCTTGAACCTGTCCAAGGGGCAAGATGATTTGAAGGCACTGCTGGCCAAGAAGACTAAGAAGACTAGAAGGTCTGCTGGGTTGCTCAACATGGGAAGAAGGTTCAAGGGTCCTGTCAAGACCAAGGAACAGATTGATGACTATGAATCTGAGGAATCTGATAAAGAGGGAGGCAGTCTCCACAACACTATGGGGGACTCTGACTCTGAGACTAATTACTATCATGAGCCTAATGAAGACAAATTTAAGAGGCTGGTGGATAGGATGGATGCTATGGAATTACAGAAATCATCTGGGCTGGATTTTGAGGATTTGAGTCTGATATCTGGGGTTGTGATACCCATTGGTTTCAAAGTTCCTACCTTTGTTGTTTA
The DNA here is from genome assembly GCA_963966055.1 of Lathyrus aphaca. Taxonomy (NCBI): domain Eukaryota; kingdom Viridiplantae; phylum Streptophyta; class Magnoliopsida; order Fabales; family Fabaceae; genus Lathyrus; species Lathyrus aphaca. Next base: position 354,430,981 of record OZ014521.1, on the reverse strand, counting down.
TGATGGGGTCTCTTGTCCCAAGCTGCACTTGAGGTCTTATGTCAGAAGGATTCAACCTCACACTGCTGACAAGAAGTTGTGGATCCATTTTTTTCAAGAGAGCTTATCTGGAGCTCAGTTGGAGTGGTATTATCAGTTGGAGAGTGTTAACATCAGAGACTGGAATGATCTTGCTGAAGCTTTCTATAAGCAGTATCAATACAATGCTGACTTAGCCCCCACTCGCATGCAGCTTCAGAGCATGTCTATGGGTGCCAAAGAAAGTTTTAAGGAGTATGCTCAGAAGTGGAGAGATTTAGCTGGAAGAGTTCAACCCCCTTTGACTGACAGGGAATTGGTTGATATGTTCATGTGTACGCTGAATGGTCCGTTTTACAGTCATCTCATTGGAAGCTCATCATCTGGCTTCACTGAGTTGATCATGACAGGAGAGCGGGTAGAAAATGGTATCAAGAATGGTAAGATCCAGGTGGGCACTTCTTCATCAGGTGCTGCAAAGAAGCCTCCCACTGGGAAGAAAGAATCCAATGCTGTTTATGGTCAACTTGATCGTAACAGAAGGCATCAGTCTGTTAGTGTAGTTCATATTTCAAATCCAACTCCTGCAACAACAGAGCAGCCTCAAGGCAACCAACAGAGGGCTAGAAGACAGTTCACGAAGATCAACATGTCAATGGCTCAGGCATTGCAACACTTGTTGAAGGCTGCACTTATTACCCTGAGGGAGGCTCCTCAGAATCCCAATGTTACCTCTCCCAAGTACAATCCCAATGCACGATGTGCATATCATTCAAATTGTCCAGGACATGATACTAATAACTGCTGGGTCTTGAAGAACAAAATTCAAGATATGATTGATGCTGGAGAAATTGAGTTTGATCCACCAGGTACTCCAAATGTGATTACAGCTCCAATGCCAAATCACGAGAAGACTGTCAATGCCATTGATGAAGACATTGATGAAGATCTGCATGTCTATTCAGTTATGGAGTTGAGCACACCATTGTCTGTTATTAAAAAGAGGTTAGTACAAGCTGGGATCTTTCCAGGTTGTCGTGAAGATTGTCTGTATTGTACCTATAAGCCGGATAGCTGCTTCATTTTGAGAGATGGCATTCAACGTCTCATGGATAAGTATATTATAGTATTTGAAAGAAGACCGTCGTCTGTAGAAAGTATGGTGGATCATCTGACTCAAGGTAGGAAGATTGAAGAGGTTGATATGGTTGACAAAGTACCAGTAAGAATCACTTCAAAGGGTCCCATTAAAATCACTCATCAGGGCCCAATCAAGATTACTGCTGAAGGTCCTGTGAAAGTTGTTGCTGAAGCCAGAGTGGCTCCTCTGATCATTACCACTCCTGGTCCTATTCCTTATACATCTGACAAAGCTGTGCCTTGGCACTATGGGTCTGACGTTTACATCCATGGTGTTAAGCAAGAGCCTTTACCTGATGTGCCTGTTGACATTGATAATATTGCTGGATCTAGCAAGATCACTCGTAGTGGAAGAGTCTTCTCTCCTCCAGATACTTCCAAGAATGCAGTTACTCCTGCTGCTACCTCCACCACTGATGCTCGGGGCAAGGGTCCTGTTATTGAGCCTATATCTACTGATGTGCCAGCTGCTGATGACCTCTCTAAGCAGATGGAAGAAGTATTGAAAATCATTCGCAAGAGTGATTATGACATTGTTGATCAGTTGGGGCATACTCCCTCAAAGATTTCCATGCTCTCCCTATTATTATGTTCTGAAGCTCATGCCAAGTCATTGATCAAGTTTCTGAAGATGGCTCATGTACCCAATGCAATTTCTGTTGACCAATTTGAGAACTGTGTTGCCCATCTGACTTATGACAATGGGTTAGGATTTTCTGATGCTGATTTGACCCCTGCCAAGAGGGATCATAACAGGGCCTTGCATATTTCAATTGAATGCAGGAGCACTACCCTGTCTCATGTGCTGATAGACAATGGTTCCTCTCTGAATGTGTTGCCTAAAGAAGTCCTGAACAAGCTGAGTCCTGAAGATACTGTGCTGAAGCCCAGTAATATTGTGGTAAAGGCTTTTGATGGTTCTAGAAGAGTAGTGCATGGGGAAATTGATCTTCCAATCCAAGTTGGTTCCCAGGTGTTTACTGCTACATTTTATGTGATGGATATTCGTCCTTCATACTCTTGTCTGCTTGGTCGTCCCTGGATCCATGGGGCAGGTGCTGTGACCTCTACATTGCACCAAAAATTGAGATATCCGGTGAATGGAAAAGTTGTTACTGTCTATGGAGAAGAAGAATACTTTGTCAGCCATGTAAACACTTTCAAGTATCTGGAAATGGAAGGTGAATACATTGAGACTCCGTGTCAGTCATTTGAAATGGTTCCCTGGATTGTTAATGATCATGTAGCTCCTCCTGCTGTGAAGAAAGTTCCTGTTGTCACCAGAAAACCTCCAACAATGGCAATGGCCTCCCTCAATGATGCTAGAGCTGTGGTGGATGAAGGTGGTTGTACTATTTGGGGTCAGCTTCCTGATATTCCATACAAGTCTGACAAGTTTGGTTTGGGTTTCACTGCAGAGTCCCAGAAGGCTGTTCGTCGTGCTCGTGCTGCTCGTATCACCAATCAAGGGGTTATCAATGCTGTGGGAGACTATGATGAAGACTACAACGTGGATGCATGGATTTTTCCTACTGTGGGTGCTGGACTCAATAATTGGAAAGCTGAAGATGTTATCCCTATCTCCTTTAGTCAGGAGTAAATACTATTACTGTGTTATGTTTTAAATTTGTAATTTCTGGAACAATAAAACTTTCAAGCCATGTGCCTTACCCGGGGCACAATGGTGTGCTTGTTACGGGCTGTCATTTCATTTGCATACTTCATTCAATAAAATCAGTGGACGTCTCGTTTTCGTAAATATTGTGTTCCTTATCTTTCTTTTATTTTATTTTTGCTTTATCAGCTATGTGTTCTTACACACACCCACATCACTAAAATGCAGATCCTCATCCACTCTGGATCCTGTTGATAACAGTTCTACTATTGCCAATTATGATTTCGAGAATCCGATCTATCAAACTGAAGACGGAAATGAGGACGATTGTGAAATACCTGTAGAGCTTGCTAGGTTGTTACAACAAGAAGAAAAAGCTATACAGCCACATGAAGAGCCAGTCGAAGTTGTGAATCTGGGAACTGAAGAAAACAGAAAAGAGGTCAAGATAGGGGCTGATTTAGAGGACAGTGTCAAGAGCAGGTTGATTCAGATGTTACGTGACTATGTGGAGATCTTTGCTTGGTCTTATGAAGATATGCCAGGGTTGGATACAGACATTGTGGTTCACCGTTTGCCAGTGAAAGAAGATTGTCGTCCAAAAAAGCAGAAGGTTCGTCGTATGCGTCCTGAAATGTCAGAAAAGATCAAAGCAGAGGTAATGAAACAGTTCAATGCAGGGTTCTTAGCAGTGACTTCTTATCCTCAGTGGGTTGCAAATGTGGTACCAGTTCCTAAGAAAGATGGTAAGGTGCGTATGTGCGTGGACTACAGAGATTTGAACAAGGCTAGCCCCAAAGATGACTTTCCACTTCCTCATATTGATATTCTGGTAGACAACACTGCTCAACATAAGGTATTCTCTTTCATGGATGGTTTCTCTGGTTACAATCAAATCAAGATGGCACCTGAAGATATGGAGAAGACAACATTTGTGACACAGTGGGGCACCTTTTGCTATAAGGTAATGCCATTTGGTTTGAAGAATGCAGGGGCAACATATCAGCGTGCTATGGTGGCTTTGTTTCATGATATGATTCATCATGAGATAGAGGTATATGTAGATGATATGATAGCCAGGTCTCAGAATGAAGAGCAACATCTTGATCATCTGCACAAGTTGTTTGAGAGGTTGAAGAAATACAAGTTGAGATTAAATCCAAACAAGTGTACTTTTGGAGTTAGATCTGGAAAGCTCCTGGGTTTCATTGTCAGTGGAAAAGGTATTGAAGTGGATCCTGCAAAAGTGAAAGCTATACGAGAGATGCCAGTTCCCCGTACTGAGAAGGAGGTTAGAGGTTTCTTAGGACGACTGAACTACATTGCAAGATTTATTTCCCAATTAACTACCATCTGTGAGCCAATTTTCAAGTTGTTGAAGAAAGATTAGGTGATGGAATGGAATGATGAGTGCCAGACTGCCTTTGATGAAATCAAGAGATATCTGCTAGAACCTCCAATTTTGATGCCACCAGTTGATGGAAGACCCTTGATTATGTACTTAACAGTATTAGACAACTCAATGGGGTGTGTGTTGGGGCAACATGACGAGTCTGGTCGAAAAGAGCAGGCAATATACTACCTTAGCAAAAAGTTTACCGAATGTGAAACAAGATACTCACTGCTTGAGAAAACTTGCTGCGCTTTGGCATGGGCTGCTCGCCGACTAAGACAGTATATGTTGACCCATACTACCTTATTGATTTCAAAGATGGATCCAATCAAGTACATATTTGAGAAACCTGCTCTCTCCGGAAGAATTGCAAGATGGCAAATGATCTTGACAGAATATGACATACAGTATACTACTCAGAAGGCCATTAAAGGAAGTGTTGTTGCTGATCATTTAGCTCATCAAGCAGTGGATGATTACCAATCAATGAATTTTGAGTTCCCTGATGAAGATATTATGATTATTACCAAAGAACCTGGACAATATGACGGACCTGAACAAGGATCCCGATGGACTATGGTTTTTGATGGTGCCTCTAATGCACTTGGTAATGGTGTTGGTGTTGTGATTAGTTCCCCTGAAGGTTGTCATACCCCGATTACTGCCAGACTTTGTTTCCATTGTACAAATAACATGGCTGAGTATGAGGCATGTATCCTGGGTATTAAAGCTGCTATTGATATGAAGATTCAGTTCCTTGATGTGTATGGAGATTCAGCCCTGGTAATAAGTCAGATTAAAGGAGATTGGGATACCAAGCATGATAACCTCATTCCTTACAGAGAGCATGTGTTGTCTTTGATCCCATATTTCAAAGAGATTGCCTTTGAACATATTCCACGAAGAGAGAATCAATTGGCAGATGCATTAGCCACCATGGCGTCCATGTTTGAGATCAGTTGGGATGATGAAGCTCCCAAGATTACCATTGATAGATTTGAAAAGCCTGCATATTGCAATGAGATTGACACTGAAGGGGCAGAGGAGAAGCCTTGGTTCTATGAAGTGAAAAGATATCTTGAAGCTCAGGAGTTCCCTGAAGGGGCGTCTGTCAAAGATAGGAAGTTTCTGAGAAGGTTTTCTGCTAAGTTCTTTCTGAGTAATGGGATTCTGTACAAGCGTAATCATGATTCAACTATGCTTCGTTGTGTGGATAAGAAGGAAGCAACTGAGATTATGGAAGAGATGCATGATGGGACCTTTGGCACTCATTCTAGTGGTCATACCATGGCAAAGAAGATTTTGAGAGCAGGTTACTATTGGTCTACCATGGAAGCTGATTGCTACCAACACTCCAGAACGTGTCACAAATGTCAAATCTATGCTGATAAAGTTCATGTACCTCCATCACCATTGAATGTGTTGACTGCTCCTTGGCCTTTTGCCATGTGGGGCATTGATATGATTGGTGAAATCAAGCCTACTGCTTCTAATGGGCATCGTTTCATCCTGGTTGCTATTGATTATTTCACGAAGTGGGTAGAGGCAGCTTCATTTGCATCTGTGACTAAAAATGTTGTGGCTCGGTTCATTAAGAATAATCTCATATGTAGGTATGGCATCCCTGAAAGGATCATCACTGACAATGGCTCTAATCTGAACAACACTATGATTACTGATCTCTGCACGCAGTTCAAGATTAAGCATCACAACTCTTCTCCGTATCGTCCAAAGATGAATGGGGCAGTTGAAGCTGCTAATAAGAACATTAAGAAGATTGTACAGAAGATGACTGTTACTTACAAGGATTGGCATGAGATGTTACCGTTTGCTCTTCATGGTTATCGTACCACAATACGTACTTCAACAAGGGCAACCCCATTCTCCTTAGTCTATGGTATGGAAGCAGTTCTGCCCATTGAAGTTCAGATCCCCTCCTTGAGAATTATGAAGGATGCAGGCTTGGATGAAGATGAGTGGATTCAGACCCGATTGGACCAGATAAATTTGATTGATGAGAAGAGGTTAGCAGCAGTTTGTCATGGCCAGATGTATCAGAAGCGAATGATCAAAGCTTTTAACAAGAAGGTTAAGCCAAAGGTATATCAGGCTGGTGACTTGGTAATCAAGCGTATCATATTACCACAAGGTGATCCTAGGGGCAAGTGGACTCCAACATATGAAGGACCATTTGTAGTCAAGACAGTATTCTCAGGAGGTGCCATGATATTGACTACAATGGATGGTGAAGACTTCCCACAGCCTGTAAACGCAGACATAGTTAAAAAATACTACGCATAAAAAGAGACTCGCTAGGTTGACAGGCCTAGGCAAAAATTAGGGATATATATAAAAAGATGTACACCCGGCAAGTCGAAAACCTGAAAAGGCGGCTTGGGCAAAAAAGGGTATCCCGGTGGATTGAAAACCTGAAAGGGCAATCCAGGCAAAAGTTAGGGATTAAAGCGTATGACTATGTCTCGTTTGGATTACCCAAGAAACTGCAACCAGTTGTACTACTTATTCAAGCTCGAACAGATAAAATTCAATCCAATCATTTCCATCTCAACAGCAAGAAGATGAGATACTTGAAGGGCAATAGTAGGATTGAAACTCAATAGGACTGTTTCCCACATAGCTGATTCTCTTTTGTAAAACTTTATGACAAAATCCTCTTACTAGGGTTTATGTCTCCTTGTACAAACTTACCCGTGTATGGGTCACTTTTGATATAAATAAATTCCATCTTTTGAATCCAGATTTACTTTTACCCTATTTACATAAGCGAAACGTCCATTGGTTGTGTTTGAATGTATGTATGCTTTTGAATATGATTGATGTTTATCAGAAATGCATGTATGCTTAATATGATTGATGTTTACCAGAAATGCATGAAAATGCAGTAATAGTATTTACTAAGGACGAATGAGGGGAGGATTTCAACGAAGCTTCGCCGGTTCACCTTTACAAGACAGTTACAAACCCTCAGTAGGACGAATCCATCTTCATAAAGTCTCATCTCCCCTGGAATTTATATCCATCTCTTTTGTCCTCATACGGATATACGGGAATTTACTTTCCAATAAGGGTACGACGAACGAAGACGGGATGCTATCTCTACCCTACCATCAAACGAAGACGAAGGTTATATATACCTTACTATCCCCAGCATACAGGAGGTTATATATACCTTACCATCCCCAACAACGGGAGGTTATCTATGCCCTGCTATCCCCGGCAGACAGAGGGTTATATATTCTTCAACAATAAATCGGGATTTATTTTCCCTGGCCAGCAGTTGTTATACAAGATATCCAGATGCTTCCGGCAGTATCATATCATACATACATCATTTATATCATACCATAGCATACATATCCATAGACATATAGTACATTACCTAAGTGCATCATATCATACATGCATACATCAAGCATAAACTAATGTTATTATACAGAACGCTACCTTGTTTTCAGGTTAATTATACAACAAACAACTGATCTTTGGGACTGCTTTATTGTAACCTCAGGGTTACTTTATCCTCCTGATAAGCTTCTTATTATTTTGGGACTGCTTTATTGTCACCTCAGGGTTACTTTATCCTCCTGAAATCATCACTTCAAGACTGCTTTAGAGCTATTGATTGCTCTATCCTCCTGAAGCCATTTTATTATTTCAAGACTGCTTTAGAGCTATTCATTGCTCTATCCTCCTGAAATCATATTACTACTTCAAGACTGCTTTAGAGCTATTCATTGTTCTATCCTCCTGAAGATATATCACATTACTATTTCAAGACTGCTTTAGAGCTATTGGTTGCTCTATCCTCCTGAAATCATATTACTATTTCAAGACTGCTTTAGAGCTATTGGTTGCTCTATCCTCCTGAAATCATATTACTACTTCAAGACTGCTTTAGAGCTATTGATTTGCTCTATCCTCCTGAAGCCATCTTATTATTTCAAGACTGCTTTAGAGCCATTAGTTGCTCTATCCTCCTGAAATCATATTATTACTTCAAGACTGCTTTAGGGTTATCATTATTGATTGCTCTATCCTCATGAAGACATGCTGTTACATCAGTATTACTCCAGACTCCTGACAGCTCTCATTATACCGCTGAAGAACTTTCCCCTAGTGGCATCTTTAAGCCCACTCAATCATGTTCAACCAACCATCAATATCACTCTAGGCACTGGTGAGTGCAAATTTTTGGGCTTTTGTGTTCAATCCCCTTCAACCTTCCAGGTTACGACTGGCAAATATACCAATCTAACCCCTCAGGTTTCAGAAAATTGAACAGGGGCAGCTGTTGCACCCCAAAATTTGCCCTCACAATACAAGACTTTGTGTGCTAAGAAGGTTCACAAGGTTCACAAGTTTCTCAATGCTTATATAACCTTTCATGAGGTTCATGAAGTCCACAAGTTGCTTCTTGAAGGTTCACAAGGTTCACGAGCTTCTCAACATCTTCAATACCTTGCATGAGGTTCATGAAGTCCACAAGTTGCCTCTTGAAGGTTCACAAGGTTCACAAGTTCTTCAACATCTTCAAAACCTTTCATGAAGTTCATGAAGTCTACAAGTTACTTTATGAAGGTTCACAAGGTTCACAAGATTCACAATGTTTACATAACCTTTCCTGAGGTTCATGAGGTCTACAAAGCCACTTCATGAGGTTCACAAGGCTCACAAGCTTCACAATACCTCCCATGAGTATCACAAGACATCTTATGAAGATTCACAAGGTTCACAAAGTTCACAATTGGTCAAAGAAGTTGACAAGTCCCTCAGACAATGCACCTCCTAAGCAGTGCATCCAAAACTAGGGTTTTGACTTTAATCAGGTTAAATGGACTTCCAATACCTCAAGTGAGTTTCATAACATCTTATATGTGTGTAAGAACCCCCATGACAAGTTTCAAGAGTTTTCTCAAAAGTTTGCTCAGTCAGATGATCAGATAAGTCAAAATCAGTCAATGCAGTTAAAAAGTCAAACTGAGGTCAACTGTGGTCAAACCAAAGTCAAACTTCATGATTTTTTTGCCAACATCAAGTATATAAAGTGAAATTCATCATTTGATCAAGGGTTGATCATGATTCATCAAGGAGATTCCAGATCATCAATAATCAGGAGTTTCTAAATTAGGGTTTCCTCAGTAAAAGTCAACTAAACTTTGACCAACCATAACTTTCACATACTTCATCACCAAGTCTCCATCCAAATCTCATTTTGAAGGAAATTGAATTCACTACAACTTTGATGTTGAAGGTTAAGCCCAAAAATGCTTCATTTGAAAGATATGATCTAAGACATTATAGGTCATTTCAAAAGTCAACAAAAAGTCAACAACTTCAAAAGGGTATAACTTGAGATTGGTAAATGATATGGACCTGAAACCAATTGGGTTGTTTATAGGACTCTTCAAGCTTTCCAAAAAGTCCAAGAACACCCTCATACCCTTAAAATTGAGGGAGATGTGCCTTTGCAAAGTTGGGAAATTTTGTGATGGTTTATGTTGAAAATGGAGGTTTAAAATCATTTCTTTCCAAATGGGCTGCCCAAGTTATGATCCAATCCATACTATATCACTATGCACGACCCAAACCACTTAAAATCTGATTTTTATTATTTTTATTTCTATTTATTTTGATTTAAATCATTAAAAATCATTTTAAATATAAATAAAATATAAAAATTAAAGATTTTATTTGGATAATGTTTCTAGAATTTCATAATTGGTGATTTGAATCAAAGAGGAATGAAATCATGTGATCTCTCCCAAAATAGCAAGCATTCATGAGCCAATATTTGAATTTCATGACACCATCTTTTTCAATCTTTTTAAATCAAATTATCCACATAACCATTGAATTTTCTGACCTAGATTGATTCACCTATAAGTATTGATCATAAGCATAACCCTAGCTCACGAAATCCAGCAGCCAAAAGTGTAAGTTCAAAACTCAAAATTCAAGCAAAAAAGTGCAATTCGGATTCTCTATTCCAAGGCTCTACAAGGTAAAACAAGGACATGGCTAGCTTCCTTGGTCATCATTGAGTCGAAAGCAATCCTCAAATACATCCAATTCATGCACATATGAGGAATCCGAAAGCATATAGTTCATGTTTAAATTTTTTTCGATTTGAATTGTTTATGCATTGATAATGAAAACTAACCTTGGATTTGTGTTTGTTATGGTGTTTAGAAGCTTTATGGATGGTTTAATTTGATTTCTATGGGCTATACCAGAATTCACCATTGTTAGGGTTTGAAAATCAATTTCGGGAACTCAGTGTTTAGGGCATCTCAATGAATTATAAAACCATGGCCGTGACCTATGAGCTTCACCTAATTAATCTGGGCTTTAAATTTGTATCAATATTATGATTTGCTTGATGATTGAAAAACATAGGTTTCGGATTAAGAACTTGCAGGAAAAAGTGCAGGTAAATTCAAAGCAAAATTCGCAGGAAATTTGAATGAAGAAGATGAAGTTTGCCGCGCTCAGGAATTCAAATTATATTAATATATTTTATGTTGTTTTGTTGTTTTGTTATCACACACGCGCGTGTGTCCTGGTGGTAAGCTCTGCTTGCATATGTTGTAGGAACCTTGGTTCGATCCCTGGCCAAGTGCATTGTTTTGTTTTATTTTTCAGGATAAAAGAAGATAGAATATATTATGCATTATGGCTATTCAGTTATCAGATTGGCTCTTCCAGCCGGGTGGTGATGTGCGCGTTTGTGAATGTAAAGGTCCTGGGATCAAATCCCACCCCAGGCCTTTTTGATTTCTCATATTTTCCTGGATTTTCAAGACAAAGAACAAAACGTATTGGACTTGCTGTTTTGTTACCTGCGCATGGAGTGGTCCAGTGGTATGCCTTGACATTGTTAATCCAGACCTCCTGGGTTCAAATCCCATCAGGTTCCTTTTTTTCTTTCTTTTTATTTTCTTGTTCTTCTTTTAATTTAATTGATTTAAATAATTAAAGTTTTATTATTATTTTCTATATTATAAAGTATGTATATATTATGTATCCCAACTCTTAAAATTATTTTTCTAAAAAAATATAAAAACTCTTGATTTTTTTATTTAAATTTTATTTGTATAATTTATATTAATTAAGATAATTTTATATAATTAGTTAAAAATAAATTTTGTATATAAGTTAACCCTAATCTCAAAAAACCCTAATTTATTTTCTATTTAAAACTTAGTTGTTATTTTATTCTAATATAATTACCATGTGCATATTTATCTAATAAAGGTTAATATTTTTGTAAAAAAAATATTTATAATCCAAATTATTTTTCTTTTAAATGTTTAGAAACAATTTAATCTATAATAATTGTATTTTTGTATATGGTTTAAAATAATTTGTAAATATAATAATTAATAAAAATTAAATTTTATAAACATGATTAATATTGTAATGTGATATTCAAAACCTATTTTCTTCTTATAATATGTATATATTGTTTAAAAAATAAATATTAATATATGTTTATAATAATTAAAATTTTGTAGTTATAATAAAAAATAATAATAACTTGATAACTTGTAAAATTAAAGTAATTGTTTATTTATATTTCTTTTCTAAATAATTGTTTATAGGAAAAATTGTTGATATATTATTATTATAATTTTGGTTAATTTTACTTATTATTGTTATTACTAACCGTATTATTTGATTTTGCTATTTATTAACAATATTATTATTTATTATTATATTTTTATTATTATGTTTCTAACCTTATTTCTAAATTATTATTATTATTATTTTATTGTTACTAACCCTTTATTATTTATTTTTTTTATTATTTATTGCTTATTATTTAATTTGCTATTCTATTTATTATTATAATTTCTTGTAATTGTTTCCCGGATGTAAATTTATAATTATTTAATTATTCTTGTTATGGTTAGTAATTAGGGAGTGCAAATATGTATTTTATTTAAAATTAATTAGATCACTTTAATAATAAGATAATTAAATTAAACACTCACACACGTAAGTCGATTTTAATCGCCGTCTCACTTTCTAAGGTTATCCCTCAAGTTGCCTGCGAATAATGGTCAAGTGGGGTGTATAAAGAAAGTCCTTAAAAGAAAATCATCAAGTCCCTTATGGTTGCCTTTACGAATCGAGTCCCTTCGAAAAATGATGATAGTCCCTCCTATGTGCTTATTACACCCCCACAGTTGCCTTCATAACCAAATTGTCCCTCACATGTCCCTTACATCCAAGGTAAAGACTACCTACTTCTTAATAGTAGGGATAGTCTTACCAAGGAAAGGAAAAAGAACAAGAAAGACTTTAAACATTAGGGTAGGTTCCTCTTATGTACTTGCTCACTTCAAAAATTTTTCAAACTTAACAATTTCAAACAAATTTTCAAACAAGTTTTTTACACATCCGTACATGGATTATTATTAAACTATTCTGAAAATTTTTCTATTCACACACTACATTTTCAAAAAAACAATTTAAAGTGAGCTTAAGTACCTAAGAGCCCATGGATAACCATGGATGAAAAGGGTGCTAACACCTTCCCTTTTCATAATCTACCCCCCGGACCCAAAACATTCTCTTAAGGTCTTTCCTGTTCTTTTATAACCTTTCCTTTGGATAAAATAAAAGTCGGTGGCGACTCTTGCTATCCGCAACATAACTAAAGTCAGTTCTCCCACCGTGTTACACATGGCACCTAAAAAGAGTAATATCTCCTACCACTTCTTTCAGCCTGAGCTAGCTGACATCAGGAGGATTCAGACCCTGATTACTCCAGACCATATACCACTGTTCAGGGAACACTATGGAGGCATACTTGATGTGGTTATGGATTTGGACCCTTCACAGAGGATCCTGATTCATACTTGCCTGCAGTTTTATGATCCCCCTCTGAGGTGTTTCACTTTTCAGGATTTTCAGTTGGGCCCTTTATTGGAAGAATATTCATCATTGATTGGTATACCTATCAGGGGTGGAATCCCCTTCAACCCTGAGATGGCTTTCCCAAGTAATGAGGAGATAGCAAAGGCATTGCATCTGGAACCAGTTCTGATTGGGCAGCATATGACTACTAAGGCTGGAATCTCTGGCCTGCATCTGGATTTCTTGATCTCTCAAGCTACCCTGAAAGCTTTTTTGGGAGAGTGGAAAGCAGTCTGTGCTTTATTGGCCCTGAGCATATATGGGATTATATTATTTGCAGATGAGCCTAGATTCATTAGCAAGAATGCAATCCATCTTTTCATCCTGAGGAACCCAGTGCCCACTTTATTAGGAGATTTCTACTACTCAGTGCACCAGAGGAATGAAAAGCAGAGGGGGAGATTAGTGAGGTGCTGTACTCCTTTGTTCCATACTTGGCTTCTCAAGCATTTGCCCAAGACAGATGCATTTTTGAATCCTCATCAGCAGAGAAACTGGGCTAGAAGACTCACTGCTCTGACTTCAGCTGATATCAGGTGGTGCACTCAAAGCACCAAGGGCAGGGATATCATTACCAGTTGTGGGCATTTTGCCAATGTACCCCTGATAGGAGTTAATGGTTGCATTAATTACAACCCTCTGCTGTTCAAAAGACAACTGGGCTATGCATTGGTCCACACTCCTAAGGCACAAGATTTGGCTGAGACTCTTTACTATGAGAACAAGCCTAATCTGGATATTGTTAGGCAGGCAGCCTGGGCCTGGGACAATGTTCAGACTAAAGGAGTAACTATTCTGGGGAAGTGCAACAATGTGGCATCAGCACAATACTATGAGTGGTCCCATGCCAGGGCTCAATTTTCTGGGATGCCCTTCACCATGGAAGATATACCTGGACCATCCTTAGCACCACCTCCTGCCACTGTCAGCTTAGAGGAGTTTGAGAGCTTGAAAGAGAGAAATGAGAAGTTGACTCAGGCTTTACAGAAGACCCTCTGGGAGAGGAGTGATGGTAGGATGGATATTGAAAGGTTGGAAAAGTTGAAGGTGGAACATCTGGCTAAAATTGAGAAGTCTGAGGATTACATCAGGAAGTCTAGGGCTGGAGAACAAATTCTGAAGAATGCTTGCAAAGAAGCCCAGTTGCAGAAGGCCAGGACTGATCTGTATCTGAAGGAGAGTCAAGCTAGGTGGGTCAGGATCACCGAGGCTCGTACTCTGGAAGATAAGAGGACTCAGGACAAGATTGAGCAGCTGGAAGCTAGTGCAAAAGAGCAGCAGGAAGCCCTGGCAGCAGCCCAAAGGGAGATCACAGAGCTGAAGATCAAAGCTGGAGTGAAGAGGTCAAAGGACCAGAGTCAACACAAGAAGCTAACTGCAGCTGTTACTACCCGGAATCTCCTTATCAGGAATCTCACGGAGCGTCCAGCTGATCCTGTGACTGAAGCACTTCTCAAGGAAGTTCAGGAGGATGAGTTTGGTCTTGGTGTCTGACTTTTGCTTGTTGTTGCTTTCATTTCATGTACTTTTATTTTCTTGTGATGTATTTTGACCCCTCAGAGGGCATGTTTTGTAAAGAACAAATTATGTATCATTTGCTTTTTTTGTAATATATGTATCAGTTTGTTCCATTTAAGTTCTTTTCAAGCAACATCAACAGTATCTTCAGGGGTTTGGAAGGGTCAAAACCAAGTGTCGAGCCGGATACCTTGGAAACAAATAAGCATACTGCATTGCATGCTAACCTTTTGTTTTGTTTTGCAGGTTTTTGTTTTACTGTTACTAACTCTGTTGTGATATTCAGGAACTATTGCTCGACGTCGGGTATTTCCACTCAACCGTCCACACCGATATCCAACCCGTAACAACCTTCCGGGCATACAAATGGACCAGGTACAACAGGACCTTGCAGAGGTCAGGAACCAAATGGCCAACGAAAGATTGGAAATGAGAACTCAGATGACACAGTTTATGGAAGTGGTGAACAATATGGCTCAGAGCCAAGAGAGATTGAGAGCCATGGTAGAAAGGCAGAATCAAGAAGACCCCCATATAGGGACTGTTGGGACAAGCAACAACGAGAGGGTCCAACCTCATGTCAACCCCCCTGTATTTGGACCCCACCTTCATCCAGAGATCAACATTCCTGCTAATGTTCAAGGGACTGCCACTGCAGGCAGAGTGCTGCAAGAAGACCCCCAGGAGGATCAGTTCACAGTAATGGGTGCTGGGGAAGAAGCCTATGACAGAAGGCTGGATGAAATTGCTGAAAAATTAAGATCCTTGGAGTCCCAAAACTCTTTGGGTTTTGATGTTATGGACATGGGCTTAGTGGACGGGGTCAGGATTCCCCATAAGTTTAAGCCTCCTTGTTTTGAAAAGTACAACGGGACCTCCTGCCCACGGACCCACTTACAATCCTTTTTGGGGAGGTTGAAAGCATATACTATGGACGAGAAGCTATGGATGTTTTATTTTGAGGATAGCTTAACAGGAGCTTCAAGGGAATGGTATTCGCATCTGACTAGAGCAACCATCAGGTGTTGGAAGGATTTGGCAGAGGCCTTCATTAGACAATACCAGTACAATTTGGATATGGCACCCAACAGGAACCTCCTGATGGGGATGTCACAATCATCTAGAGAAAGCTTCCGCGAGTACGCCCAGAGGTGGAGACAGCTGGCTGCTGCTGTCCATCCTCCTATGTCAGAGAGGGAGATGGCAGATATGTTTATGAACACCCTCCAAGGAACATACATTGACAGGCTAGCTGCCTTTTCTTCTACCAGCTTTGCAGATGTGGTTATAGTTGGAGAAAGAATCGAGAGCCTGTTCAAGATGGGCAAGATTTCTGACAACGGTGCCAGCTCATCCAGCAACACAAGGAAGCCTTTTGCGGGCCCAAGAAGAACTGGTGAGACTAATGCTATCCATACCAACAGGGGAAGACCCCAATATGTTCATAGGTCCGTGGCAGCAGTCACCATTCCCGCTCCAATTCATCCACAACCATCTTATCAACCACAGCAGCAAAATTATCAGCAACAAACTCAGTATCCTCCTCAGAGAAACTACAACAACACCAACAACAACAATCAGCAAAGACCGTTCCAACAGAGACCTTCTCAGGCCAATAGGGTGATCGATCCGATCCCTATGCCCTATGCCACATTACTGCCACAACTCCTAAAACTCAACCTGGTTGAGCTAAGGACGTTGGCACCTCCAGATCCCACCAGTCTACCCAGAAATTACGACTCCAATGCCAGATGTGCTTTTCATTCAAATGCACCTGGCCACAGTACAGAAAAGTGCAGAGCTTTGCACATGAAGGTACAAGACTTGGTAGACTCTAAAGCTCTGAACTTTGCACCACCACCAAATGTTAACAAGAACCCTATGCCAAACCACGGAGGTCCCAGAATCAATGCTATTGAAGAAGACAAGCCGTCTTACTTGATAACCAGTGTGGGTCAGATTCGGACACCGATGGTAGAGATCAAAGCTCAACTCCTCGAATGTCAAATGTTCCCGGGATGTGAGTTAGGGTGTGCTTATTGCAACATTTCAGTGAATGGTTGTGATAACTTGAGAGATGGCATAGATGGCCTCATCCAGAGTGGCCTGCTTCAAATCACAACATCAGTCCCTACCAATCCAGCAATCTCATCAGCAACAATTCCCGTGTCTTCTACAAATGCAACAACCATTGTTCCGAACAACTCTTCAGCTTCATCAACAAATGCTTCATCTGTTACTTCAACGGATCAGATATCAGCAAACATCCCTTCTACAAATTCAGCACCACTTCATTCAGAAACTCCTACAACAACAACACCCATCCTTCCAACAATGTCTCCTACAACTTCAGCAGCAAATGTCTCCACAGTTACGATTTATTATGATCCTGAAAATGATTCTGCTTACAACTCACAAAATGTCACTCCCATCAAAGCACCAGTCACAATATACTATGATCCACAGACTATCACAGTCCCTTCTGCAGCTGCCATCAGTCCAGTCACTATTACAGTGCCTGGGCCAGTACCTTATGAGAGCAGTAATGCCATCCCCTGGCATTACGGCTCTGATTTATACTGCGAAGGACAGAAAATCACTTTTGAATCATCAACCCCTGCACCACAAATAGACAATGTGGGAGGAGCTTGGTGCAAGAAGAGCAAATTGTTAAAGAGGCTTTAAAAACACCTTTTGATCAAGAAGTTGATGAGTTCATGAGAATCATCAAGAAAAGTGATTACAAAATAGTGGACCAGCTTCACCAGACGCCTTCCAAGATCTCTATTCTATCATTGCTTATGTGATCCGAGGCTCATCGGAACGCACTACTAAAAGTCTTGCACGCAGCTTATGTGCCAGAAGAGATCACGGTCAATCAGTTGGAAGCTGTAGTTGGAAATGTTAATGCTAGTCATGGGCTAGGGTTTACCAACACTGATTTGACTACGGAAGGCCGTAATCATAACAAGGCTTTGCACATTACCATGGAATGTAAGGGAGCAGTTCTTTCCCATGTGCTGGTAGATACAGGATCATCCCTCAATGTCTTACCTAAAAAAGCCCTTGTGAAGCTAGAGTATGACGGATTGGCATTACGTCCCAGCAACCTGGTAGTGAGAGCCTTTGATGGCTCTAAGAGATCGGTTCTGGGAGAGATTGAGTTGCCCATAACGATTGGCCCACAAACTTTCAAAACGACCTTCTACGTGATGGATATACAGCCTGCCTACAGCTGTCTATTGGGTAGGCCATGGATTCACGCCGCTGGCGCCGTGACCTCAACCCTTCACCAGAAGTTAAAATTCGAGTGGGAGGGCCAAGTCGTTACTATCTGTGGAGAGGAGGATATTTTTGTTAGCCACCTGGCTACCTACAAATATATTGAGATGGACGGGGAGATCCATGAAACGATGAGTCAAGGGTTTGAGGCCTTGAACATAAATGAAACATCTGTTGTACCTGGAACCTCAATGACATCTTATCAACAAGCCCAGAAGGTTGTTGAAGAAGGAAATGCCCAAGGCTGGGGCAAACTGTTACCGGTGGAGAAGAAAGAGGATAGATTTGGGTTGGGTTACAAACCAACTCAACAAGATCAAGCAGAGGCTGCTAAGGAGCCCAACTTTGTTAGTGGGGGGATGCTCACCCCTGATGCTGTCAACAATTTGGAAGACGAGGATGAAGGCGACCGCAACCTGGAGAGTTGGATCCGTCCAAAGATCCCGGGGAGCAGTATCTCAAATTGGTCTTCCCAGGAAATTATAAGAGTTACTCATGCAGAGTAATTATTATTTCCTGTATTTTTATAACATGCATCAAAGTCTTGCATCTTGCCCAAGATGACAAGACTCATTTTGTAATCGGGCCATCTGTAATTTTTGTGCAACAAGATTAATCAATGAAATATCAGACATCTTTTGCAAACGAGTCTTTTCCTTTTCCGCTCGCTGTTTTTCCATTTTTCTTTTTGTACAAAAAATAAATGGCAGTGTTTTCAAAATGACAACTTTATTTCACTTTTCTAAACAAGATTAAAATCAAATCACTAAAATGAACAAACTGAACCCTTGCAAAGAGTGCCTTCCAGACAGCACCGACAACAGCACGGCTATGACTTCGTATGACTTTGACAATCCGATCAATCAAGCTGATGAAGGGGTTGAAGAAGATTACGAGCTTCCTGAAGAGCTAGCCAGATTGTTAAGACAAGAGGAAAAGGTCATTACTCCTCACCAGGAGGAGGTTGAAACAATCAATCTTGGTACAGATGAAGACGTGAAAGAAGTTAAAATCGGGGCCTGCTTACAAGACTCAGTGAAGAGACAATTGATTGACCTGCTGCAAGAGTATGTGGATGTGTTTGCTTGGTCTTACCAAGATATGTCGGGGTTGGACACCGACATTGTCGTGCACAAGCTGCCTTTGAGAGAAGAATGCCCACCAGTTAAACAGAAACTGCGCCGTACTCGCCCAGACATGGCAATGAAAATCAAGGAAGAGGTACAAAAGCAATGGGACGCCGGGTTCCTTGCTGTAACTAGCTATCCGCCGTGGGTGGCTAACATAGTACCTGTGCCTAAGAAAGACGGCAAAGTAAGAATGTGTGTTGATTACCGGGATCTGAACAGAGCCAGCCCGAAAGATGACTTCCCTTTACCTCACATTGATGTATTGGTGGATAATACAGCTCAGTTCTCGGTATTCTCCTTCATGGACGGATTTTCAGGATACAATCAGATTAAAATGTCACCTGAAGACATGGAGAAGACAACCTTCATCACACCCTGGGGCACGTTCTGCTACAAGGTAATGCCATTTGGGCTCAAGAATGCCGGTGCAACATATCAACGGGCTATGGTAACATTATTCCACGATATGATCCACAAAGAAATTGAATGTTACGTGGATGATATGATTGCCAAGTCCCTCACTGAAGAAGATCACCTGGTGAATCTGCTAAAACTATTCAAGCGTATGAGGAAGTACCAACTGAAGTTGAACCCCAACAAGTGCACATTCGGGGTGCGATCTGGTAAGTTGCTGGGATTCATTGTGAGCGAGAAAGGGATTGAAGTTGACCCTGATAAAGTCAAAGCTATTCAAGAGATGCATGCACCAAAGATAGAGAAGGAAGTTCGAGGGTTCTTAGGTCGATTGAACTACATCTCAAGGTTCATATCACACCTCACAGCAACCTGTGAACCCTTGTTCAAGCTGTTGAGAAAAGAACAAACGGTCAGGTGGAATAAAGACTGCCAGAAGGCTTTTGACAAGATCAAGGAGTACTTACAAGAGCCTCCAATCCTTATGCCTCCAGTCGAAGGAAGACCTCTGATAATGTACTTGACAGTATTAGAAGAGTCAATGGGGTATGTGCTAGGCCAGCATGACGAGTCTAGTCGAAAAGAGTATGCAATATACTACCTGAGCAAAAGGTTTACCGACTGTGAACAACGTTATTCACTGCTCGAGAAAACTTGTTGTGCTTTAGCGTGGGCTGCTCGCCGACTGAGACAGTATATGTTGACCCACACTACTCTATTGATCTCAAAAATGGACCCAGTTAAGTACATATTTGAGAAGCCATCACTTACCGGACGGGTTGCAAGATGGAAAATGATCCTTACAGAGTATGACATTCAGTACACATCTCAGAAAGCCATCAAAGGCAGTGTATTGTCTGAATATCTTGCTGAGTAACCCATTGATGATTACCAGCCTATGAGATTTGACTTCCCTGATGAAGACATCATGTTCATAAAAGCAAAAGATCATGAAGAGCCTGTTCACACTGAAGGGCCCAACCCGGAAGAAGAATGGACTATGATGTTTGATGGGGCTGTTAACATGAATGGTCGTGGTGTTGGTGCAGTACTCATTACACCTAAAGGAGTTCACATGCCTTTCTCGGCAAAACTCACCTTTAACTGCACTAACAACGAAGCTGAATACGAAGCTTGCATTATGGGTCTTGAGGAAGCCATTGACCTCAGGATCAAGACATTGACCGTATTCGGAGATTCAGCTTTGGTAATCAATCAAACCAATGGCAAATGGTACACCCACCAGGATCATCTGATACCTTACAGGGATTATACAAGAAGGTTATTGACTTTCTTTACAACAGTCAAGCTTGAGTATATCCCTCGGGACGAGAATCAGTTTGCAGATGCTCTGGCTACCATTTCGTCCATGATCAAAGTTCAGGCGGCCAACTTTGTACCTCAGATCTCAGTGTCCAGACTTGACAGACCAGCATATGTGTTCGCAGCAGACATTGTCAAAGATGATAAGCCTTGGTTCCATGACATTAAGTGCTTCTTGGAGGATCAGACATACCCACCTGGGGCATCTTCCAATGATAAGAAGACATTGAGAAGGCTTGCTGGTAGTTTCTTTCTGAATACTGATGGTTCCCTATATAAGAGAAACTTTGATATGGTACTCCTCAGATGCGTTGATAAGACAGAAGCAGACTTGTTAATGCATGAAGTGCACGAAGGATCCTTTGGTACCCATGTGGGAGGGCATGCCATGGCTAAAAAGTTGTTAAGGTCAGGCTATTACTGGATCACAATGGATGCTGATTGTTGTGCTTACGCCAGAAAATGCCATAAATGCCAGACTTATGCGGATAAGGTGCATGTGCCTCCCAATCCTTTGAATGTGATGTCTTCACCCTGGCCCTTCGCTATGTGGGGCATTGACATGATTGGCAAGATTGAACCGACTGCTTCGAACGGCCACAGATTCATCCTGGTCGCCATTGACTATTTCACCAAATGGGTCGAAGCAGCTTCCTATGCCAATGTTACAAGACAAGTGGTAGCCCGATTTCTGAAGAGAGATATCATCTGTCGATACGGAGTTCCCGAGCGAATCATTACTGATAATGGTTCCAACTTAAACAACAAAATGATGGCAGAGCTATGCCGGGATTTCAAAATTCAACATCACAATTCTTCTCCTTACAGGCCAAAGATGAACGGCGCTGTTGAGGCAGCTAATAAGAATATTAAGAAGATTGTGCAGAAGATGGTAGTTACCTATAAAGACTGGCATGAAATGCTACCATTTGCCTTGCATGGGTACCGCACGTCAATCAGAACATCCACTGGGGCAACACCGTATCAGCTTGTGTATGGTATGGAAGCAGTCCTACCCGTTGAAGTTGAATTACCCTCTCTACGGGTACTGATGGATGTTAAACTGAGTGAAGCAGAATGGGTCAGGTCCCGATACGAACAACTGAGTCTGATTGAAGAGAAAAGATTGGCTGCAATCTGTCATGGGCAGTTATATCAGAAGAGAATGAAGAGAGCCTTCGATCAGAAAGTTAGGCACCGAGAGTACCAAGTAGGGGATCTTGTGCTGAAAAGAATCCTCCCTCCGCATACAGACCACAGGGGCAAGTGGACTCCGAATTATGAAGGACCATTCGTAGTAAAGAAAGTTTTCTCTGGTGGAGCACTGATGCTCAGCACTATGGATGGTGAAGACTTCCCGTCCCCTGTGAATTCAGATGCAGTTAAAAAATACTTCGCATAAAAATGACCCGCTGGACATAAAAACAGAATGTAAGTCCAGGCAAAAATAGGGCATCCCGGCGAGTCAAAAACAGAATAAAAGACTCGGGCAAAAATAAGGGAAAATAAACAAAAAAAAACGTACACCCGCTGAGTTGAAAAGCCGCATTGGACAGCTCAGGCAAAAATGGGTATCCCGATGGATTGAAAACCCGAAAGGGCGATCCATGCAAAATAAGGGAATAAGCGAACAACTGCACTCTGAATTCGTCTGTATCATTTACAACTTGGTAAGTTTCGAAAGGATCAAGCTTCAATCAAAATCAGCCTTCTTCAGAAAGCAAGACGAGAAGAACGTCAAAAGTCATACGAGTCATGGTAAAAGAGGAAGCCCCTTAAAGCGTCGACAACATTGCCAGCATTTTGTTTCTCAATTTGTAACAATCTCCTCATTTCAGGAGATCTGTTTCTTTGACTGTATCTTGCCAATTCAGGGCACATGAATTAATAAAATAAGATTTTCAGTCATGTTTCGTCTTGTACATTTTTATTTGCAAAAATGTCTGATGTCTTAAGAAAAACTGATTGCATAAATACAGATGCTTATCTTCAAAAATATAATAAAAGTCACATGCTTGCAGGAAATATACTTACTCTCAGAAGTGTCTAAACTCCTATGACGGAGTCCAGTAAAGGATACCTCGGGATTACTTGTGCGTTCCCTATCTTTGCAGGATTGCAGGTGTCCAAAATGCAACTTGGGGCACGAAAGCTTCACTCCAGCAAGCTGACAAATCAACACTCAACCTTAGCACCCAAAGTGCCTGGTCCCCAGCTGATTTGCCACTTATTACTTCTCCCCATCAAAGTTGCCAGGCATCACTTTTCCAACAGAACAGTACCAGAAGGCGCCCATGTCCCCGGCTGAGTCAAGAATCTTCCTCAACAGAATCCCTAGGGAAATCTTTCAGTGATATCTCTTTCTCCCCAGCCGAGCTGCCATTTCTCAGCTGAGTCAGGGAACCATTTCCCCACAGAGTTTCAGCCTCTATCCAGAAGAGCAGCGCACGAAGGGATCACAACAGAGTGACAAAAGCTTCTGCAAACCCCAGCTGGGTCCCTCAGTACAAGGATATGTCTATCATTGACCCATATTCCCAAGCGGATATCATCTCATCAGATCTACCAATGATCTCACCCCCAGCTGGGATGTCCATTTCAAGCAGATCGGCCAAAGATCTTCGTAGCAACGGGATCCGAATCCCGGTTGGGTATTTTTGCATAATCATAAGCATTCGCATCATATTCACCCACAAAGCGTAGCATTCTGTCTAATACGGAGCATTACGGAAAAAATCAAACATATAGCATAATCATAAGCCAGGTTTTGAATCAAACACTTGTAAATAATGACATTCCATCAACGTACAGACTCACCCCCCAAAACCCCCAACGGAGGTTACCCAGCAAAAGCAGTTGCCTCACATTCACAAACACCAGTATATACCCTCTTTGGCATCCGTCCGTGCCAATACTCCCCAGTAAAGTCGTCTGAACACTCTGTGCAAACAATAACACTCGTATTACAGATGCTTTTTGACACCCGTCTGTGTCATAACCCCAGCAGAAAGCCAAAGACGTCCTCTTTTCACTCACAAATACTTATATACATCAGATACTTGTTTATACTATACTTTTCTTCTTTTTTTTGACACTCGTCCGTGTCATTCTCCCCAGCAGATTAAACACTCACCAACACACCCCTCATCATTACTACCCATGTTACTCTTATACAGATACCCGTCCGTATCTTGTATACACCATTTATATCCCCGCAGATTCAACATTAGTCCTTGTTCTTTGTTAACCAGATGGTACTCGTCCGTACCGTCATCTCAGAGCATGCGTCAAGCGTTTGTTTCTACTTGATACTCGTCCGTATCATAGTCTTAAGGATGCTCGTCCGCATCTTTAATCCATACACTGTGTCAAACACTCTTGTCTTCTTGAATATAGACACTCGTCCGTGTTTACTATTCCCCAGAAAAGTCCCTTCAGATTCAACACTCGTTGATACTCGTCCGTATCATCATCTCTGAACACGTGTCAGTTTTTGTTTCTACCCGATACTCGTCCGTATCGTAGTCTTAAGGATGCTCATCCGCGTCTTTAATCTGTACACAAATATCTAAACACTTATACCTTTTTAATTCTTGGATGTAAACGCTCGTCCGTGTTTACTATTCCCCAGTAGATCGCCAACAAAGCAAATTTTTTCTTTTTATCTGACATTCGTCCTATGTCATGATAAGCCCTGAGAGCAGCCGTACCCTGCTAGGTGGTCGTCCTCCACCTCTTGATGGTCGTCCTCCATCATGCTCATCCGATGGCCGTCCCCATCGTTGATATTTTGCAGCCGTCCCCTGCTAGGTGGTCGTCCTCCACCTTTTGATGATCGTCCTTCATCATTTTATCCAATGGCCGTCCCCATTGTTGATTTTGGTTATCTGACATTCGTCCTATGTCATGATAAACCTTGAGAGCAGCCGTCCCCTGCTAGGTGGTCGTCCTCCACCTCTTGATGGTCGTCCTCCATCATGCTCACCTGATGGCCGTCCCCATCGTTGACCCCTTATCCGGCATTCGTCCTATGTCGCGATACTTTTCGGCAGCCGTACCTTGCCAGTTGGTCGTCCTCCACCTTAGATGACCGTCCCTCATCTTAACCCTTACAGAGCAGCCGTCCCTTGCTAGGTGATCATCCTTCACCTTTGATGACCGTACCTCATCATCTGTTTATTTCATTTATTCTTTAACCCGATGGCCGTCCCCGTCGTGGTCCCTTTTCCTTTTCCTGATGATCGTCCTTCATCAGTTTAGCCCGATGGCCGTCCCCATCGTTGGTTACTTTCACTTTATGAACTTGATGGCCGTCCCCATCATAATACCTTTTATCCCCAGCATGTCGGCCGTCCCCGTCATTGCCTCACCTTCCACACTTTTTTCAGCATGTCAGGCCATCCCCGTCATTGCTCTTTACCCAGCAGTCGTCCTCTGCTCGACGGTCGTCCTCCGTCGCCCACACTTTACAATATACTTTATTTTCTTTTACAATCTATATCCCTTTTCTTCTTCTTTCTGTGAGTGCAAATTTTGGACTGTCTTTGGTATTCAACCACAAGTTATCTTGTTTGCCTGTTAAGCCGTCGCTTACACCCTGCACAACTAACTCATGTTTGAATAGGGGCAGCTGTAAACACCCCAAATTTGCCCTCACCCATTCACACCATGGCTTGTGGTCATTTCATATGCATAAACTCAATCATACCATCCCATATCACATTTTTGATTCACTGCATAGCCTCAAAGTCATCTGCACCTAGGGTTTGTGATCTGGACAATCCAGGAGCTTCTTAAGCCACTCCAAAGGCCACCAATCACTTCAAAGGGGTCTATGTGTGTTCAAGTATCATATTATATCCTCTCAAAGTCAAGAATGTCAAAGAATCACAAGAACTGGGATTGGTATGGAAGCAGAGCCAGGCTTAACTGCAAATTTTTTGGTCATTCTTGTTTCTATTGGTCTCTATATGGTATAGGGAGTATTCATATCAATTTTCATGAAGAAATTCCATGGGGAAGTCATCTGATCAAGGGTTGACTTTTCAAGCAAGTCAGTGCAAAATCAGGGCATTTGAGGTCCCCAATGACCCAACCAAAGGGCATTCTTCATCATTTTGATTGTATATGATCTTTATTTGATCATGGAAGAAGTTGGAAGCTTGCAAAATTCAAGAATCTCAAGTTTTTGCAAAGTTGACTTTTTGGGCAAGTTTGACTTTTAATGAAAATGTCATTTTATGCAACTTTTTCAACCCTTACTTTTTGATCCAAAAATGCTTCAAATGGAAAAACTTTGGTCATGAAAGTTGTAGAATAGATCTTTCCCTTTTCAAAAAGTACAAGAACATGACCTAATTCATTTTTGATCAAAAGTTATGGCTTGTCAAAGTTGGCAAAAATCACTAAATTTCAAGTCATGCACCAAAGAGGCAAAGTTGCAAATTCATTTCTCAAGGCCAATTCAGTCATCAAATGGGCTTCTAATTCACTCAACATGATCACACAACATTCAAAAATCAGAATGGGGCAAAGAATTACATGTTTTATGGCCCATGGATCAAGTTTCCTTCATGAAAACCAAAGGCAAAGTCAAGTTGCAAAAGCCATCATAACCTTTCATCCACTTGCTAGCTACTTTGCTGATCAACCCTAGCCTTTTCCCTCACCATGCTGCGCAGCCCACACCCCTTGTACTTGGCTAGAACATGACCCATGCTTTCTCTTACACAAAGTTGACAAATTTGCAAAAGCTACCATACCTATCACAAAAGGGCATGTCACATCTTCTGACCAATAGCAATTGTTTATACAAACAAATTGCAAGCCAAAGCACATAACCAGCAAGCTTGAAACCAGCCATAGCATTACATTTCCATTTTCACTCTCAAAGGCAAAAACTTTCGAAACTCAGAAAACAACTCACAAACTCACAAACAAACTTCATAGATCAACTCAACTCATCATCCTGGTCAGAAAGCACCCCTCATCCTTGCCCTAAACTGCCTGAATCATAAACACGATTCTCACCTGAGCTTGAACAGAACCTGTTCAAACTCTCAAACCAGACAACACAAACCTTCTCTAAGCATCAAGAGTTCATCAGGAGCATAAAAGGAGCTAATTGCACAAAGAGAAGAGGCCAGAAAGTTGCAAACTGAAAGCTTCAAAACTCAGGTAGCTTCATGAACATTTTTTTCCAGAAATGATTTTTAGAGTTCCTAAGTTGTTCTTCATGCTCCCCTGATCATGAATATGTTGTTGGTTTTGAAAATGGTGAAGAGATGAGAGTTTAATCTTGTTCTGAAACTTGTTGCCCTAAAACTAGTTTGATTCGATTCTCATTGTTTAGGAATGATAAATGTTGTTTGAATGGGGGTTTTGATTCGTTTTTAAGTGGGGATCATTTCTGTTTAATTAGATTTCGTTTTAGATGCGTGTAGAGAGAGTTTGAAGTTTTGGGTGATCGGAGAAGACGACCGGAACAGTGTTCCGGTCGCCTGAAAGTCATTAGGGTTGTCATTAGGGCTTAATCATTAATTAGCCAGGTTTGAATGCTGGCCCTTAGATATGGCGCCAGGTCAAACGTGCGCGCAGCAAGTTTAAATGAGGGCCTTTGGATCTGATTACTTTTCTATTTTCAGTTTAAATTCATTTTAATTTTCATATTAATTCATTTGTTTTCTATATTTTATTAAAAATAGCAAAATCATTTCAAAAATTCTGAAATTTTTTATGCAAGCTATTATTTAATTTCAGAACACAAAAATATTTTTATTTTTATTTTTAGCATTCAAAAAATATTTTTAAATATTTAAAAGTTTATTTTTAATTAATTAATGAGAATTAATTTATTAAAAATACTTTTAGGTATTTAAAAATCACCAAAATATTCATGAAACATTTAAAAACATTTAGAAACATTGTCTAACCCTCAAACCAAATTTCTTTTTTGATCTTGATGCATTTTGAGAATTTTTCATGGAATTAAAATCATTTTGATGCATTATTTTGATCCAAACTTCCAAAAATCACTTCTGCCTAACCATAAAGAGTTGGACTTTGATTCTTTTTGCATTGTGTTTAGCATATCATGTAGTTTGTAAGGTTAAATAGCCATGATTTGATCTTTCATTTTCCATTTGTTTGGCATTTTTCTTGTTAAGGAACCCTAAAACCTTAGAAAACTTAGGAAAACCATAACTTGAATTAGGTTAAGAGTTGGAACTTCTCCTTTGGGCAGTGAGTTAGTATAGGTTTAGGGATCCTTTGAGTGTATTTTCAATTTTTTGTATTGATGTTTGCTTCTGATTTTGGTTTGTGTTTGATGCTTTGATCATAAACCCTAATTTGGGCTTCCATGTGCATCCATCTTGCATTTGCAATCATACCTTGACTTGCCATAGCATTTTATGCATTCTTTTGATTCATTGAACACCTTAAGACATATTGAAAGCATGTTTGATAATTGCATCTTGTATTTGCCATGTTGTATGCCATTTGCATTTCATAACTTTTCATGAATGTTCATGCTTCTTAACTTGTTTCATTTGCATCCATGAACTTATTGATCATCCCCATGTGTTGTTTCATGTTTGTAGCATCTCATATCATCATTAACATCATGTATGTGCTTCTGGATTTGATTTACATCATGTAATTTCATCCCATTTTGCATTGTATTGCATTCCTTTCACTAACCTTTCAGGTGGTAAGTAACCTTGAGAAGTGAATTTGCCTTCACTTCTCATACTTTCTTCTCATCTCTCTCTTGCATCCTTGCTGCATTCTTTGTATGTGTTTGGATTGAGCTTGCTCATTCTTGTTCATCTCACTTTCTTTCTTCAAGTGACTTGACTTCTTGAATGAAGCAAGTTACTTTGCTTCTCCTGATCTTTTCATCTGCTTCCTGGTGGTTCCATTGAAGACTTCTCTTGTAAACCTTACAAACCATAGGAACAACCAAGCATGACAATGATTAGGGTTTTGTTTAGTCTCCCCTCTTAGTTTTATCTTTGTGTCTCTTTTGAGTCCTCTCTTCTCACCTCATAATCAGGGACTAAACCCTAAAGGCTTTAAGGCTTTGTGATTAAGCTTATGCCTGCATCCTTCTATTAGGATGGAGTGTATAATTTTAATCCTAAGTGTTAAACCCTTAATGTGTTTAACTCCTTTAATCAATTCACATAATAATCATCAAGACATCACACTTGTAACTTGGGCCTTGCATTAGGGTTCTAATTCTTCCTTAATTGGTTAAGAAGGACTAACCCTAGTGTTACTGGACAAGTCCCCCTCAAGTTGTCTTACAAACCATAAAACTCACTTCATCATCTTATCATTAATTAAAATCCACTTAATAAAGGCTTTGTTTTGTCATGAGTTTAATCCCTAATCATGGATTAAGTTGAGGAGCTTTCCTCAGCTTAAACATTCTCATCTATTATCCTTCTATTAGGATGGTGTAATGAGTCTGTTTAATCCTTGATTATGGCTTAATCTCATTACTCAACACTAAACAAAAACCACAAAAACATCTAAATAATCACAAGTAGGTTAATGATCTTAATCCTACACCAAAGGTGATTAGGTGTGAGAAGCTGACTTCACACTTAAGGTAGTCTCATTACCCCTAATCAGAGGGAAGATGTGATGAGTTTACTAACCCATTGGTTTAGGCTTAAGCTCATTAACTTATGACAAACTTTCAAAAGCAATAAAAGACTAAAAACACAAAAACAAGCAATAATCGTTTCCTCCGGGATTCTTTTCTCATCTCATTCACTCATAAACGAGAACTTGCTTCTTCCGTCTAATGCAAGACAGTTAGCACCTGAGCCAGACAGGTCATACACTCGAGCATAGGCAAGTAAGCAGTTCACAAGTCAATTCATCTTTCAGTCTCTTTGGGTCGAACTACGGTGTTCTGACTTCCTCATTGCACGAGAGGATACGTAGGCATAACTTAACAGTTATCGAACAAAAGTCTCTGTATATTCCCCCTCCTTCCAGCAATTATTCTTTAAGCCTCATGATCATGAGCATACTCTTTTCTTGCACTGACACTTTCATATTACACTTTACACTCCTTTTACACATACACCTGTACATCTTTTTCCAGCTCTTTTATACACAGATTGCACTGACACTACCCCTTTAAAACACAAATCTTTTAAGCGTGGATCCCGTCGAGTACGGCGGACAATATGGGTGCTAACACCTTCCCAGGTTGTAACCAACCCCCTTTCTCAGTCTCTCTGGTTCGCAACCGTCTTATCCATCTTTCTAGGTCTATGCAGCATTACCTTTCCTCCGGGATAAAAATGCCTAGCTGGCGACTCTTTTCTTCTCCAGTGAGTTCACTGCTATGTGTTCTCATTGCCCCTCTCGCCGACCGTTCGCGTCCGTACCTTTATTTGGGCCATTCCCCATTTATCGGGAGCGACACCAAGATGACCTGGGTTTGATCCCAACGCCCCCCTTCCATTTTTGGGCATTTTTCTTATTTTTCTTTTTATTTATATTTTTAATCTCTTTTCTTTTTCTTTTAGTTTTAAAAAAAATCATTTAATTTAAATTAATATGTTTTTTCTAAACAATAAAAAATATGTCATTTGTTAATATTTTTCTTATAAAATCATAAAACATAAAAAAATATTTACTTTTACATAATTAATTCAAATTTAAATTATTTCATTAAACTAATTCTTTTTTTATCAAACATTTTTTAATAAAAATTAATTAATCAAAATCTTAATCAATATTTCCTTTATATTTTTCTTCTCGATTTTATTTTATTGTTTTAGAATAATTGTTTACAGGTTTGCAGGTACCTTGACCTCAGAATACCCTGTTACTTTGACTTGATTAAGAATACTTCATGTTGGAACAGTTCTTGTGATTCTAAAACCCTGGACATGTGGCTCTTTATTTGAGCCCCCCACCTTGGTTACTGGATTTATAGACCTCCATCTGGATTTCTTGAACATACTTGGACCTATATCAAGGCATTTGATCAGATCCGGCTCAGTCACAAACCCTTGCATATCATTTGCATACATAAACATTGCATCATATTGACATTTGCTTATTTGTGTTTCAGGGTATCCATCTTCATTTGGTTCTGGTTTTGACCCCATCTTCAGTATTGACCTATCTTCATCAGCACCTGCTTTAGCTATCAGCTATCTACCTCAGTCACTTGCACCAGCCAATCAGTGGCCCATTCTTCAGTGTTATCATCAGCACCTGTCTCCACTCATCTTCAGCATCATGGCTCCTAAAAAGAGCAACATCACCTACCACTTCTTCCAGCCAGAGCTATCTGACATCAGGAGGATTCAGACCCTGATCACTCCAGATCACATACCATTGTTCAGGGAACATTATGGAGATATACTTGATATGGTTATGGATCTGGACCCTTCACAGAGAAGCCTGATCCACACTTGCCTTCAGTTTTATGATCCCCCATTGAGATGTTTCACTTTTCAGGACTTTCAGCTGGGCCCTCTATTAGAAGAATACTCATCATTGGTTGGTATGCCTATCAGGGGTGGAATCCCTTTCAACCCTGAGATGGTCTTTCCTGGTAATGGAGAAGTAGCATCTGGAACCTGTTCTGATTGAGCAGCATATGACTTCTAAAGCTGGAATCCCTGGCTTTCATCTGGATTTCTTGATCTCTCAAGCTACCCTGAAAGCTTCTTTAGGAGAGTGGAAAGCTGTCTGTGCTTTATTGGCCTTGAGCATATATGGAATTGTATTGTTTGCAGATGAGCCTCGATTCATTAGCAAGAACGCAATCCATCTTTTCATCTTGAAGAACCCAGTGCCCACTTTATTGGGGGACCTCTACTATTCAGTGCATCAGAGGAATGAAAAGCAGAGGGGAAGATTAGTGAGGTGTTGTGCTCCATTGTTCCACACTTGGCTTCTTAGGCATCTACCCAGGACAGATGCATTTTTGAATCCTCATCAGCAGAGAAACTGGGCTAAGAGACTCACTGCACTAACTTCAGCTGATATCAGGTGGTGCACCCAAAGCACCAAGGGCAGGGATATCATCACCAGCTGTGGGCATCTTCCCAATGTGCCCCTAATAGGAGTTAAGGGTAGTATCAATTACAACCCTCTGCTGTTCAAAAGACAACTGGGCTATGCACTGGTCCACACTCCTAAGGCACAGGGCTTGGTTGAAACTCTTTATTGTGAGAACAAGCCTAATCTGGCTGTTGTTAGGCAGGCTGCCTGGGCCTGGGATAATGTTCAAACCAAGGGAGTAACCATTCTGGGGAAGTGCAGCAATGTGGCATCAGCACAATATTATGAGTGGTCTCGTGCCAGGGCTCAATTCTCTGGAATGCCCTTTACCATAGAGGATATGCCTGAATCATCTTCAGCACCACCCCCTGCAACTATCAGTTTGGAGGAGTTTGAGAGCTTGAAGGAAAGAAATGAGAAGTTAACTCAGGCTTTGCAGAAGACTCTCCGGGAGAGGAGTGAGGGCAGGTTGGATATTGAGAGGCTGGAGAAGTTGAAAGTGGAGCATCTGGCTAAGATTGAGAAGTCTGGGGATTATATCAAAAAGTCTAAGGCTGGAGAACAAATTCTGAAGAATGCTTGCAAGGAAGCCCAGTTCCAGAGAGCAAGGACCGACTTGTATCTGAAGGAGAGTCAGGCTAGGTGGGTCAGGATCACCGAAGCTCGTACTCTGGAGGACAAGAGAGTTCAAGACAAGATAGAGCAACTGGAAGCTAGTGCAAAAGTGCAGCAAGAAGCCCTGGCAGCAGCCCAGAGGGAGATATCAGAGCTGAAGATCAAAGCCGGAGTGAAGAGGTCAAAAGACCAAAGTCAGCACAAGAAGCTAACAGCAGCTGTTACCACCCGGAATCTCCTCATCAGGAATCTCACGGAGCATCCGGCTGATCCTGTGACCGAAGCACTTCTCAAGGAAGTTCGTGAGGATGAGTTTGGTCTTGGTGTTTGACCATTTGTTTGTTGTTGCTTTCATTGTACTTTTTCTTTTCTTGTAATGTATTTTGTCCCCTCAGAGGGTTTGTAAACAAACTATGTACCATTTGTCTTTTGTAATATATGTGTTAGTTTGTTTCACTTCGAAAGCAACATCAACAGCATCTTCAAGGGTTTGGAAGGGTCAAAACTGAATGCCAAACCGGATACCTTGAGAACAAATAAGCATATTGCATTGCATGCTAACCCCTTTGTTTGTTTTGTAGGTTTTTGTTTTATTGTTGCTAACTCTGTTGTGATGTTCAGGAACTATTGCTCGACGCCGGGTATTTCCCCTCAACCGTCCGCACCGTTATCCAACCCGTAACAACCTTCCGGGCATTCAAATGGATCAGATGCAGCAGGACCTTACAGAGGTACGGAACCAAATGACCAACGAGAGGTTGGAAATGAGGAACCAAATGACTCAGTTTATGGAAGTGATGAACAACATGGCTCAGAGCCAGGAAAGATTGAGGGCCATGGTGGAAAGGCAAAATCAAGAAGATCCACATATAGGGACTGCCGGCACCAGCAACAATGAGAGGGTCCAACCTCATGTCAATCCCCCAGTCTTTGGACCACACCTCCATCCTGAGGTCAACATTCCTGCAAACGTTCAAGGGACTGCCACTGCAGCCAGGGTATTGCAAGAAGACCCCCAAGAGGATCAATTCACAGTAATGGGTGCTGGGGAATAAGCTTATGATAGAAGGCTGGATGAGATAGCTGAGAAATTGAGGTCCTTAGAGTCTCAAAACTCTTTGGGTTTCGACGTCATGGACATGGGCTTGGTAGACGGGGTCAGGATTCCCCATAAGTTCAAGCCTCCTTGTTTTGAAAAATACAACGGGACTTCCTGTCCCCGAACCCATATAAAATCATTTCTGGGGAGGCTGAAGGCCTATACTATGGATGAGAAGCTCTGGATGTTCTATTTTGAGGATAGCTTGACGGGAGCCTCAAGAGAATGGTACTCTCACCTGACAAGGGCAACTATCAGGTGTTGGAAGGATTTAGCAGAAGCTTTCATTAGACAATATCAGTACAACTTAGATATGGCACCCAACAGGACCCTCCTAATGGGAATGTCACAGTCGTCAAGGGAAAGTTTCCGAGAATGTGCCCAGAGATGGAGGCAATTGGCTGCTGCTGTTCAGCCACCTATGTCTGAGAGGGAAATGGCAGATATGTTTATGAACACCCTTCAGGGGACTTACATTGATAGGCTAGCTGCCTTCTCATCTACCAGCTTTGCAGATGTTGTCATAGCCGGGGAGAGGATTGAAAGCCTGTTAAAAATGGGCAAGATTTCTGACAATGGCGCCAGCTCGTCCAGTAGTACGAGGAAGCCTTTTACAGGCCCAAGAAGAACTGGCGAGACCAATACCATCCACACCAACAGGGGCAGGCCCCAATATGTTCACAGGTCAGTGGCAGCAGTCACCATCCCCGCTCCAGCTCATCCTCAACCAGCCTATCAACCTCCGCAGCAAAACTATCAGCAACAACCTCAGTACCATCAACAAGCTCAGTATCCTCCGAGAAATTACAACAACAACAACAACAACCAGCAAAGGCCATTTCAGCAGAGGCCATCTCAAGCCAATAGGGTGATCGATCCGATCCCTATGCCATATGCTACATTGCTGCCACAACTCCTGAAACTCAACCTAGTTGAGCTAAGGACGCTGGCACCTCCAGATCCCAACAGTTTACCCAGGAATTATGACTCCAACGCCAGATGTGCTTTTCATTCAAATGCACCTGGCCACAGTACAAAAAAGTGCAGAGGCTTGCACATGAAGGTACAAGACTTGGTAGACTCAAAAGCTCTGAACTTCGCACCACCACCCAATGTCAACAAAAATCCTATGCCGAACCACGGGGGTCCCAGAATTAACACTATTGAAGAAGACAAACCGTCTTATTTAATAACCAGTGTGGGTCAGATCCGGACACCGTTGGTAGAAATTAAGGCTCAACTCCTCGAATGTCAAATGTTCCCGGGGTGTGAGTTGGGGTGTGCTTACTGCAATATCTCGGTAAATGGGTGCGATAACCTGAGGAATGGCATAGATGGTCTCATTCAGAGTGGCCAGCTTCAGATCACCACATCATTTCCAACAAATCCAGCAATCTCATCAGCAACAACTCCAGAACCTCCTACAACTGCAACAACCATTGTTCCCGACAATTCTTCAGCTTCATCAACAAGTACTTCATCTGTCATTTCAACTGACCAGATATCAACAAATGTTCCTTCTACAACTCCAGCACCACTCCATTTTGAAACCCCTACAACAACAACATCAATCCTTCCGACAATGTCTCCTACAACATCAACAACAAATCATGAAGATGTCTCAACTGTCACAATATTTTATGATCCTGAAAACAACTCTGCCTACAACTCAGAAGGTGCTGCTCCCATCAGAGCACCGGTCACAATTTATTATGATCCGTAAACTATCACAGTTCCTTCCGCAGCTGCAATCAGTCCAGTCACTGTCACGGTTCCTGGACCAGTACCTTATGAAAGCAGTAGTGCCATCCCCTGGCATTATGGCTCTGACCTGTACTGCGAAGGACAAAGAATCACTTTTGAATCATCAACCCCGGCACCACAAATAGACAATGTGGGAGGAGGAGGAGGCTTCACTCGAAGCGGACGTCTCTTCGCTCCACAAATCCAGAGACCCACTGCCGAAGCAGAAGCTGCTGCCAAGGCAAAAGGGAAGAGCTTGGTGCAGGAAGATCAAGCTGTTAAAGAAGCCTTGAAAACACCCTTCGATCAAGAGGTTGATGAGTTCATGCGAATCATCAAAAAGAGTGATTATAAAATAGTGGATCAGCTTCATCAGACGCCTTCCAAGATCTCAATCCTATCATTGCTTATGTGCTCCGAAGCCCATCGGAATGCACTACTCAAAGTCTTGCACGCAGCTTACGTGCCTGAAGAGATCACCGTCAATCAGTTGGAAGCTGTAGTTGGAAATGTTAATGCTAGTCACGGACTAGGGTTCACCAATACTGATTTGACAACGGAAGGCCGCAACCATAACAAAGCCTTGCACATAACCATGGAATGTAAAGGTGCTGTCCTTTCCCATGTGCTGGTAGATACGGGGTCATCCCTCAATGTCTTACCTAAAAAGGCCCTGGTGAAGCTAGAATATGACGGATTGGCGTTAAGACCCAGCAACCTGGTGGTAAGAGCCTTTGATGGCTCAAAGAGATCAGTTCTGGGAGAGATCGAGTTGCCCATAACGATTGGCCCGCAGACCTTCAAAACGACCTTTTACGTGATGGATATACAGCCTGCCTACAGCTGTCTATTGGGTAGGCCATGGATTCACGCCGCTGGCGCCGTGACCTCTACCCTTCACCAGAAGTTAAAATACGAGTGGGAGGGTCAAATCGTTACAATCTGTGGAGAGGAGGATATTTTTGTCAGCCACCTGGCTACCTATAAGTATATTGAGATGGATGGGGAGATCCATGAAACAATGAGCCAAGGTTTTGAAGCCTTGAATGTCAATGAAACATCTGCCGTGCCTGGTACTTCAATATCATCATACCAACAAGCCCGGAAGGTTGTTGAAGAAGGAAATGCCCAAGGCTGGGGCAAACTACTACCGGTGGAGAAGAAAGAGGACAGATTTGGGTTGGGTTACAAACCAACTCAACAAGATCAAGCAGAGGCTGCGAAAGAGCCCAACTTTGTGAGTGGGGGAATGCTCACCCCTGATGCTGTCAACAACTTGGAAGACGAGCTGGAAGAAGAACGCAACCTGGAAAGCTGGATTCGTCCAAAGATCCCGGGGAGCAGTATCTCAAACTGGTCTTCCTAGGAAATTATAAGAGTTACTCATGCAGAGTAATTATTATTTCCTGTATTTTTATAGCATGCATCAAAGTCTTGCATCTTGCCCAAGGTGACAAGACTCATTTTGTAATCGGGCCATCTGTACTTTTTGTGCAACAAGATTAATCAATGAAATATCAGACATCTTTTTGCAAATGAGTCTTTTTTCTTTTCCGTTCACTGTTTTTCCATTTTTCTTTTTGTACAAAAAATAAATGGCAGTGTTTTCAAAATGACAACTTTATTTCACGTTTCTAAAACAAGATTAAAATCAAATCACTAAAATGAACAAACTGAACCCTTGCAGAGAGTGCCTTCCAGACCGCACCGACAACAGCACGGCTATGACTTCGTATGACTTTGACAATCCGATCAATCAAGCTGATGAAGGGGTTGAAGAAGAGTATGAGCTTCCTGAAGAGCTAGCCAGGTTGTTAAGACAAGAGGAAAAGGTTATTACCCCTCACCAGGAGGAGGTTGAAACGATCAATCTTGGTACAGATGAAGACGTGAAAGAAGTTAAAATCGGGGCCTGCCTACAAGACTCAGTGAAGAGACAACTGATTGACCTGCTTCGAGAGTATGTGGACGTGTTTGCTTGGTCTTATCAAGATATGCCAGGTTTGGATACCGACATTGTTGTGCACAAGCTGCCCTTGAGAGAAGAATGCCCACCGGTCAAACAGAAACTGCGCCGTACTCGCCCGGACATGGCAATGAAAATCAAGGAAGAGGTACAAAAGCAATGGGACGCCGGGTTCCTTGCTGTGACTAGCTATCCGCCGTGGGTTGCTAACATAGTACCTGTGCCCAAGAAAGACGGCAAAGTAAGGATGTGTGTTGACTACCGGGATCTGAACAGAGCTAGCCCAAAAGATGATTTCCCACTACCTCACATTGACGTATTGGTGGATAACACGGCTCGGTTCTCGGTATTCTCCTTCATGGACGGATTTTCAGGATACAACCAGATTAAGATGTCACCTGACGACATGGAGAAGACAACCTTCATCACACCCTGGGGCACGTTCTGCTACAAGGTAATGCCATTTGGGCTCAAGAATGCCGGTGCGACATATCAACGGGCTATGGTGACATTATTCCACGATATGATCAATAAAGAAATAGAATGCTATGTGGATGACATGATTGCCAAGTCCCTTACCGAAGAGGACCATCTGATAAATCTTCTCAAGTTGTTCAAGCGTCTGAGGAAGTACCAACTGAAGTTGAACCCCAACAAGTGCACATTCGGGGTGCGATCCGGTAAGCTGCTGGGATTTATTGTAAGTGAGAAAGGGATTGAAGTTGACCCTGATAAAGTCAAAGCTATTCAAGAGATGCCTGCACCGAAGACGGAGAAAGAAGTTCGAGGGTTCTTAGGTCGATTGAACTACATCTCACGGTTCATATCTCACCTCACAGCAACCTGTGAGCCCTTGTTCAAACTGTTAAGAAAAGAACAGACGGTCAGGTGGAATGAAGACTGCCAGAAGGCTTTTGACAAGATCAAGGAGTATTTACAAGAGCCTCCAATCCTTATGCCTCCAGTGGAAGGAAGACCTCTGATAATGTACTTAACAGTATTAGAAGAGTCAATGGGGTGTGTGCTGGGCCAGCATGACGAGTCTGGTCGAAAAGAGTATGCAATATACTACCTGAGCAAAAAGTTTACCGACTGTGAACAACGTTATTCACTGCTCGAGAAAACTTGCTGTGCTTTAGCGTGGGCTGATCGCCGACTGAGACAGTATATGTTGACCCACACCACTTTATTGATCTCAAAAATGGACCCAGTTAAGTACATATTTGAGAAGCCAGCTCTTACCGGACGGGTTGCAAGATGGCAAATGATCCTTACAGAGTATGACATCCAGTACACCTCTCAGAAAGCCATCAAGGGCAGTGTACTATCTGAATATCTTGCTGAGCAACCTATTGATGATTATCAGCCTATGAGATTTGACTTCCCTGATGAAGACATCATGTTCATAAAAGCAAAAGACCGTGAAGAGCCTATTCACACTGAAGGGCCTGACCCGGAAGAAGAATGGACTATGATGTTTGATGGGGCTGTTAACATGAATGGTCGTGGTGTTGGTGCAGTGCTCATTACACCTAAAGGAGTTCACATGCCTTTCTCGGCGAAACTCACTTTCAACTGCACTAACAACGAAGCTGAGTACGAAGCCTGCATAATGGGTCTTGAGGAAGCCATTGACCTCAGAATCAAGACATTGACCGTATTCGGAGATTCAGCTCTGGTAGTTAATCAAACCAACGGCAAATGGTACACCCACCAGGATCATCTGATACCTTACAGGGATTATACAAGGAGGTTATTGACTTTCTTTACAACAGTCAAGCTTGAGTATATCCCTCGGGACGAGAATCAGTTTACAGATGCCTTGGCTACCATTTCGTCCATGATCAAAGTTCAGGCTGCCAACTTTGTACCTCAGATTTCAGTGTCCAGACTTGACAGACCAGCATATGTGTTCGCAGCAGATGTTGTCAAAGATGATAAGCCTTGGTTCCATGACATTAAGTGCTTCTTGGAGGACCAAGCATACCCACCTGGGGCATCATCCAATGATAAGAAGACATTAAGAAGGCTTGCTGGAAGTTTCTTTCTGAACACCGATGGTTCCCTCTACAAAAGGAACTTTGATATGGTACTCCTCAGATGCGTTGATAAGACAGAAGCAGATTTGTTAATGCATGAAGTGCACGAGGGATCCTTTGGTACCCATGCTGGAGGGCATGCCATGGCCAAAAAGTTGCTGAGATCAGGCTATTACTGGATCACAATGGATGCTGATTGTTGTGCCTACGCCAGAAAATGCCATAAATGCCAGATTTATGCGGATAAGGTACATGTGCCTCCCAATCCTCTGAATGTAATGTCTTCACCCTGGCCCTTTGCTATGTGGGGCATTGACATGATTGGTAAGATTGAGCCAACTGCTTCAAATGGCCACAGATTCATCTTGGTTGCCATTGACTATTTCACCAAGTGGGTTAAAGCAGCCTCATATGCAAACGTTACAAGGCAAGTGGTAGCCAGATTTCTGAAAAGAGATATCATCTGTCGATATGGAGTGCCCGAGCGAATCATTACTGATAATGGTTCCAACTTAAACAACAAAATGACGGCAGAGCTATGCCGGGACTTCAAGATCCAACACCACAATTCTTCTCCTTACAGGCCAAAGATGAACGGCGCTGTTGAGGCAGCAAATAAGAATATCAAGAAGATTGTGCAGAAGATGGTAGTCACCTACAAAGACTGGCATGAAATACTACCATTTGCCTTGCATGGGTACCGCATGTCAATCAGGACATCCACTGGGGCAACACCGTATCAGCTTGTGTATGGTATGGAAGCAGTCCTACCTGTTGAAGTTGAATTACCCTCCTTGCGAGTACTGATGGATGTTAAACTGAGTGAAGCAAAATGGGTTAGGTCCCGATACGAACAACTGAGTCTGATTGAAGAGAAAAGACTGGCTGCAATCTGTCATGGACAGTTATATCAGAAGAGAATGAAGAAAGCCTTCGATCAGAAAGTCAGGCACCGAGAGTACCAAGTAGGAGATCTTGTGCTAAAAAGAATCCTCCCTCCTCATACAGACCACAGGGGCAAATGGACTCCAAACTATGAAGGACCATTTGTGGTAAAGAAAGTTTTCTCTGGTGGAGCCCTGATGCTCAGCACCATGGATGGTGAAGATTTCCCGTCCCCTGTAAATTCAGATGCAGTTAAAAAATACTTCGCATAAAAGACCCGCTGGACATAAACAGAATGTAAGTCCAGGCAAAAATAGGGCATCCCGGCGAGTCAAAAATAGAATAAAAGACTCGGGCAAAAGTAAGGGAAAATAGACAAAAAAAAAATGTACACCCGCTGAGTTGAAAAGCCACATCGGACAACTCAGGCAAAAATGGGTATCCCGATGGATTGAAAACCCGAAAGGGCGATCCATGCAAAATAAGGGAATAAGCGAACAACTGCACTCTGAATTCGTCTGTATCACTTACAACTTGGTAAGCTTCGAAAGGATCAAACTTCACTCAGAATCAACAATCTTCAGAAAGCAATATGAGAAGAACGTCAAAAGTCATACGAGTCATAGTGAAAGGGGAAGCTCCTTAAAGCGTCATCAACATTGCCAGCATTTTATTTCTCAATTTGTAACAATCTCCTCATTCCAGGGGATTTGTTTCTTTGACTGTATCTCGCCAATTCAGGGCATATGAGTTAATAAAATCAGATTTTCAGTCATATCTCGTTTTGTACATTTTCATTTATTTGCAAAAATGTCTGATGTCTAAAAAGAAACTGATTGCATAAAATACAGATGTTTATCTTCAAACAAAAATATGCTTGCAGGAAATATACTTACTCTCAGAAGTGCCTAACTCCTATGACGGAATCCAGTAAGGGATACCTCGGGATTATCTTGTGCGTTTCTTTATCTTTTTCAGGATTGCAGGTATCCAGAACGCAACTTGGGGCATGTAAGCTTCGTCCCAGCAAGTTGGCAAACCAACACTCAATTTTAGCACCCAAAGTGCTCTTTCCCCAGCTGAGTTGCCTTTCATGACTCCTCCCAGCTGAGTTTGCCACTTATTACTCCTCCCCATCAGAGTTGCCAGGCATCACAGAAGGCGCCCATGTCCCCGGCTGAGTCAAGA
This sequence comes from Lathyrus aphaca, assembly GCA_963966055.1. Taxonomy (NCBI): domain Eukaryota; kingdom Viridiplantae; phylum Streptophyta; class Magnoliopsida; order Fabales; family Fabaceae; genus Lathyrus; species Lathyrus aphaca. The sequence continues at coordinate 354,389,627 of OZ014521.1, read as the reverse complement.
ACCTACTTCAGCAGAATCCCTAGGGAGATCTCAATGATTTCTCTTTCCCACCAGCCGAGTTGTCATCTTCAACCGAGTACAAAAGTCAGGGAATCATCTCCCCACAGAGCTCCAACCTCTATCCAGAAAAGCAACGCATGAAGAATCACAACAGAGTGAAGAAAGCTTCTACAAACCCCAGTTGGGTCCTATATTTATTGGAATAGGTCTCTCAATGACCCGAATCCCCAAGCAGATACATCTCATCAGATCTACCAATGATCTCATCCCCAGCTGGGATGTCTACTTCAACAGACCGATCAAAGATCTTCGCGGCAACGGGACCCGGATCCCGGTTTGGTATCTTTGCGCAATCATAGCATTCGCATCATGTTCACCCACAAAGCGTAGCATTCCGTCTAATACGGAGCATTACGGCAAAAATCCAACACATAGCATAATCATAAGCCATGTTGTGAATCGAACACTTGTGAATAATGACAGTTCATCAACATACAGAAAAATCCCCACCAGAGTCCCCAGCAAAAGCAGCTGCCTCACAACCACAAACACCAGTATATACTCATTTTAACACCCGCCCGTGCCATCTTTCCCCAGTAAAGTCGCCTGGACACTCTTTGCAAACAACACACCTGTATTCCAGATACGTCCTGACACCCGTCCGTGTCATACCCCAGCAGAAAGCCAAAGACATCCTCTTTGCACTCACATATACCTATATACACTTTCTCGACGCCCGTCCGTGTCATATCCCCAGCACAGTCATCTACACTTTTACAACCCATATACTTGTTGTTATCATTATACTTTTCTCTCTTGACACTCGTCCGTGTCACCTTCCCCAGCAGATAGACACTCATCTATACAATACTCATAATCACTACTCATGTTACACTTATACAGATACCCGTCCGTATCTTGTATATATCATTCATATCCCCACAGACTCGGCACTAGTCCTTGTTCTTTGTTAACTCGTTGGTACTCGTCCGTACCATCATCTCAGAACATGCGTCAAGCGTTTGTTTCTACATGATACTCGTCCGTATCATAGTCTTAAGGATGCTCGTCCGCATCTTTAATCCATACACTGTGTCAAAAAACTTTTGTCTTCTTGAATATAGATACTCGTCTGTGTTTACTAACATCCCCAGAAGAGTTCTCTCAGATTCAACACTCGTCCGTGTTCTCTGTTAACCCGTTGGTACTCGTCTGTATCATCATCTCTGAACATGTGTCAGTACTTGTTTTTACCCGATACTCGTCCGTATCGTAGTCTTAAGGATACTCGTCTGTATCTTTAATATATACACAACATACCAAACACTTATACCTTTTGTTTCTTGGATGTAAACGCTCGTCCGTGTTTACTATTCCCCAGTAGATCGCCAAGTGAGCAAATTTTCCTTTTATCTGACACTCGTCCTGTGTCATGATAAACCTTGAGAGCAGCCGTACCCTGCTAGGTGGTCGTCCTCCACCTCTTGATGGTCGTCCTCCATCATGCTCATCCGATGTCCGTCCCCATCGTTGATATCTTTTAGCAGCCGTCCCCTGCTAGGTGGTCGTCCTCCACCCCTTTGATGATCGTCCTTCATCATTTTATCCAATGGCCGTCCCCATTGTTGATTTTGGTTATCTGGCATTCGTCCTATGTCATGGTAAACCCTGAGAGCAGTCGTCCCCTGCTAGGTGGTCGTCCTCCACCTCTTGATGGTCGTCCTCCGTCATGCTCATCCGATGGCCGTCCCCATCGTTGACCTTTTATCCGGCATTCGTCCTATGTCGCGATATTTTCGGCAGCCGTACCCTGCCAGGTGGTCGTCCTCCACCTTAGATGACCGTCCCTCATTTTATCCCCAACAGAGCAGCCGTCCCCTGCTAGGTGATCGTCCTTCACCTTTGATGACCGTACCTCATCATCTGTTTATTTCAGTTATTCTTTAACCCGATGGCCGTCCCCGTCGTGGTCCCTTTCCCTTTCAGTTTAGCCCGATGGCCGTCCCCATCGTTGGTTACTTTACTTTATGAGCTTGATGGCCGTCCCCGTCATGTTTTATAGAATTTTACAGCTCTACCTTGATGGCCGTCCCCATCATAATTCTTTTATCCCCAGCATGTCGGCCGTCCCCGTCATTGCTTTGTTTTCCACACTTTTCCCAGCATGTCGGTCGTCCCCGTCATTGCTCTTTACCCAGCAGTCGTCCCCTGCTCGACGGTCGTCCTCCGTCGCCCACACTTTACAATATACTTTATTTTCCTTTACAATCCATATCCCTTTTCTTCTTCATTCTGCGAGTGCAAATTTTGGACTGTCTTGGGTATTCAACCACAAGTTATCTTGTTTGCCTGCTAAGCCGTCGCTTACAACCTGCACAGCTAACTCATGTTTGAATAGGGGCAGCTGTAAACACACCAAATTTGCCCTCACCCACTCACACCATGGCTTGTGATCATTTCATATGCACAATCACATCATCTCATATCTCATTTTTGATTCACTGCATAGATTCAAAGTCATCTGCACCTAGGGTTTGTGATCTGAGCAATCCAAGAGCTTCTTGAGCCACTCCAAAGGCCACCAATCAATTCAAAGCGGTCCATGTGTGTTCTTATATCTTATTACATCCTTTCAAAGTCAAAAATGCAAAAGAATCACAAGAACTGGGATTGGTGTGGATGCAGAGCCAAGTTTGACTGCACAGTTGACCTAAAATTAGGGTTTTGGTTTCAGAGGCCATAACTCCAAATTTTTTGGTCATTCTTGTTTCCATTGGTCTCTATATGGTATAGGGAGTATGCATATCAATTTTCATGAAGAAATTCCATGGGGAAGTCATCTGATCAAGGGTTGACTTTTCAGACAAGTCAGTGTAAAATCAGGGCATCTGAGGCCCCCAATGACCCAACCAAGGGGTGATCTTCATCATGTTGAGTGTATATGATCTTTATTTGATCATGGAAGAAGGTTGAAGTTCACAAAATTCAAGAATTACAAGTTTTTGCAAAGTTGACTTTTTAGGGCATGGTTGACTTTTCAAGAATATGTCATTTTATGTCATTTTTCAAGCCTTGCTTTTTGATCCAAAAATGCTTCAAATGGAAAAACTTTGGTCATGAAAGTTGTAGGATACATTTTTCCCTTTTCAAAAAGCACAAGAACATGACCTAATTCATTTTGGATCAAAATTTATGGTGTGTCAAAGTTGGCAAAAATCATTAATTTTCAAGATGTGCACCAAATGAGAAACTTGCAAGAACTTTGTACCAAGGCATTTGCAACCTCTAATTCATGTCTAACCACTACACAAACATTCTATGTGACCTAAAAATCAGATTGGAACCAAAACTTCTCATGTTTCATGGTTTGTGGGACAAGATCTTTCCATGTGAACCAAGAAGGAACCAACTTGCAAAACCATCATCACACTCTCACCAACTTGCTGCATTGGATGCTGAACCATGCTAGCCCTCCACACACACCTTGCTGCGCAGCCCATGCCTCTTGTACCAAGCTAGAACTTAGCCCATACCCTCCTTACAACAAAGTGGACTTTTTGCAAAAGTAAACATCCCAATCACAGCAGGCCAGGTCACATCATCTGACCAATAGGAGTCTTTTATGCAAAGCAAATGCTAGCCATTTCATACATCAAGCCAGCCTGAATCAAGCCACAACATCACATTCACAAAAACACTCCCTCAAGCATTTCTCTTCGAATCTCTCTGCACAACACACAAACACAAAAAACCAATTCCATAGATCAACTCACCTTGCTTCATTAAGCCAAAACCAGCAAGACTTAGGCTTGAATCAAGCAAGAATACCATTCCTCCATTTTCACTCCCAGAAGCAAAACCATTCGAAACTCACTCCACAGGCCATAAACACCCAAACAAACTCCACAAACCTTCTCCATTCATCATCCTGATCACAAAGAACCACTCACCTTTTCCTGAAACAGCTTGAATCACCATCACCATTTTCAACTGAGCTTGAGCAGAAGCTGTGCAAACTCCCTAACCAGCTAACTTAAACTCCTTCTAAGCATTCAAGCATCATCAGGGGATCAAGTGGAGTGGATTGCATCAAGAGGGGAGGTCAGAAAGTTGCAGGATTGAAAGCTTCGAAACTCAGGTAGCTCAAGAACATTTTTTCCAGAAATCGTTTTTTATGTTCTAAAGTTGTTCTCTATGCTTCACTGATTGCTCTGATATCTTTAGTTTTGAAAATGGTGGAGAGATGAGAGTTTAATTTGTTTCTGAAAGTTTTGCCCTAAAATCTTCTTTGTTTCGATTCATGAGATTAATGAAATATAAATGAGTTTTGGCTTGGGGTTTTGATTCAGTAGGTTGTGGGGATCATTTCCATGTTTTTAGATTTCATTTCAGTTAGGTTTTGAGAGTTTTGGAGATTTTCAGGTGGGGTTCCCACCGGAGAAGACGACCAGAGGTCTTCTCCGGCCACCTGAAAATCATTAGGGCTTAATCCTGTAATTAATGAGATTTTGAATCTGGAGCGTTGGATTGCCTTGACCAGTTGACTTGCCGCGCGTGTGAATGGTCCAGATTTGTCATTAAAACCCTAAATCCCATTTAATTAATTCATAATTGTATTTAACTTAGTTTGAATGTGAGCCACAAGATCTGGCGCGCAGTCAACATTTGCAAACCCAGATTGAATCCTGGCCTTCCATCCTGCATACTTCAGTTTATTTTAATTTTTATTTCATTTCTTTTCATTTAATTTGCATAATTTATTTAAAATAGTAAAAACTGTTTAAAAATTATGAAACTTTTTCTCAAGAGTTTCATTAATTTTTATGACACAAAAATATTTTTATTTTTTATTTTTAGCATTAAAAAAGTATTCTTAAATATTTAAAAGTTAGTTTTTAATTGATTAATGAAATTAATTTATTAAAAATACTTTGAGGTATTTAAAAATCACCAAAAAATTCATGAAATGTTCTAAGACATTTAGAAACATTGTCCAACTTTCAAACCAAATTTATTTTTTGATCTTGATGCATTTTGAGAATTTTTCATTGAATAAAAATCATTTTTATGCATTAATTTGATCCAAAATTCCAAAAATCATTTCTGCCTATCCATGAAGAGTTGGACATTGATTCTTCTTGCATTGCATTGTGTTTAGCATGTAGTTTGTGAGATTAAATGGCCATGATTTGATATTTCATTTTCAATTTGTTTGACAATTTTCTTGTTTAGGAACCCTAAAACCCTAGAAAACTTGTGAAAATCATAACTTGAAATTGGTTAAGAGTTGAGACCTCTCCTTTGGGCATTGGTTTAGTATAGGATTAGGGGTTCTTTGTGTGGCATTTTCAATTTTTTTATAATGTTGTTTGCTTCTGATTTTGATTTTTTGTTTGATGCATGGTTCATAAACCCTAATTTGGGCTTCCATATGCATCCATCTTGCATTCTCTTGCATAACATGACTTGCCATGGCATTTCAAGAATCCATTTGATTCATTTGACATCATAAGACATATTGAAAGCATGTTTGACCATTGCATCATGTATTTGCCATGTTGTATGTCATGTGCACTTCATAACTTCTCATGTATGTCCATGCTTCCTAACTTGCTTCATTTGCATTCATGAATTTGTATGATCATTTCCATGTGCTGCCTCATGTTTGTAGCATCTCATAGCATCATTAGCATCATGTTTATGCTCCTGATTTTGTTTCTCACCATGTCATCTCATCCCCATTTTGCATTGCATTGCATTTTCTAACCTTTCAGGTGGTAAGTGACTATGAGAAGTGACTTTGCCTTCATTTCTCATAACTTCTCTTCATCTCATTTTTGTGCATCCATTGCTGCATTTTTGTTTGTGTTTGAGTTTGATCTTGCTCATTATTCTTCTTCCTCTTACTTTCTTTCTTCAAATGACTTGACTTCTTGAATGAAGCAAGTTGCTTTGCTTCTCCTGATCCTTTCATCTGCTTCCTGGTGGTTCCATTGAAGATTTTCTCTTGAAAACCTCACAAACCTTAGGAACAACCAAGCATGACAATGATTAGGGTTTTGATTAGTCTCCCCTCTTAGTTTTACCTTTGTGTCTCTTTTGAGTCTTCTCTTCTCATCTCATAATCAGGGACTAAACCCTAAAGGCTTTAAGGCTTTGTGATTAAGCTTATGCCTGCATCCTTCTCTTAGGATGGAGTGTATAACTTTAATCCTAAGTGTTAAACCCTTAATGTGTTTAAATCTCTTAATCAATTCACATAATAATCATCAAGACATCACACTTGTAACTTGGGCCTTGCATTAGGGTTCTAATTCTTCCTTAAATGGTTAAGAAGGACTAACCCTAGTGTTAATGGACAAGTCCCCCTCAAGTTGTCTTACAAACCCTAAAAACCACTTCATCATCATATCATTAAATAAAATCCACTTAATCAAAGGCTTGTTTTGTCATGAGTTTAATCCCTAATCATGGATTAAGTTGAGGAGTCTTCCTCAGCTTAAACATTCTCATCTATTATCCTTCTATTAGGATGGTGTAATGAGTCTGTTTAATCCCTGATTATGGCTTAATCTCATTACATAACACTAAACAAAAACAACAAAAACATCTAAATAATCACAAGTAGGTTAATGATCTTAACCCTACATCAAAGGTGATTAAGTGTGAGAAGCTGACTTCACACTTAAGGTATTCTCATTACCCCTAATCAGAGGGAAGATGTGATGAGTTTACTAAATCCATTGGTTTAGGCTTAAGCTCATTAACTTATGACAAACTTTCAAAAGCAGTAAAAGACTGAAAACATCAAAAACAAACAATAATCGTCTCCTCCGGGATTCTTTTCTCATCACCCTCACTCATAAACGAGAACCTGCTTCTTCCGTCTAATGCAAGACAGTTTGCACCTGAGCCAGACAGGTCATACACTTGAGCACAGACAAGTAAGCAGTTCACAAGTCAATTTATCTTCCAGTCTCTTTGGGTCGAACTACGGTGTTCTGACTTCCTCATTGCACGAGAGGATACGTAGGCATAACTTAACAGTTATCGAACAAAAGTCTCTGTATATTCCCCCTCTTTCTAGTCTCACTCTTTAAGCCTCATGATCTTGAGCAATTCATTCTTATTCCTTACACTGACACTGTATATATCACACTTCACTTCCTTTACACTGACACCTGTACATCCTTTTCCAGCTATTTTACACACAAATTGCACTGACACTACCCCTTTAAAACACAAATCTTTTAAGCGTGGATCCCGTCGAGTACGGCGGACAATCTGGGTGCTAATACCTTCCCAGGTTGTAACCAACCCCCTTTCTCAGTCTCTCTGGTTCGCAACCGTCTTATCCATCTCTTTCTAGGTCTATGCAGCATTGCCTTTCCTCCGGGATAAAAATGCCTAGCTGGCGACTCTATTCATTCCCTGTGAGTTCACTCCTGTGTGTCCTCGCATCCCCCTTTCGCCGACCGTTCGCGTCTGTACCCCATTTGACCCAGCTTCATTTGGTGGGAGCGACAGATCAAAAATTCTTCAAATGGACCAAAGTCAAACATGAAAGTTGGAGAGTAAGGGCTACCATTTTCAAAAAGTACAAGTACGTTTTCATGGGATTTATGGTTCATCCTCTAGCCTCTTCGAAAATTTGCTGAATTTAGGGCAAAATCAAGTTTTCATGCATGCAACCAAAAGCAAAAGGCCTCAAAACTTAATTGTATGACTTGGTATGGTTCAAATTTGTTTCTAATGTTATAATAAATTGCATTTTGATCAATTTTCTCAAGAGAATACCACAAATTCGTTCCAAACAAGTAAGTTGCTTACAAAGTGGATTATTTGCAAAATCATGAAAAATGTGTGATACCTCAATCCAATGGCCAAGATCCTTTGTATAATGATTAAGGGTACAGATTGAATTGCACATGGGCTGAGAATGCAAGCAAGGCATGAGGGTGGCATGCTTATCCCACAAATTGCAAATTATGCAAAATCACAAATATCTCATGATCCACACGTGCAAATCACTCAATTCTTTCAACAAGGGTTTGTGAAATCATACTTAAGCAGCTAGGGTTTCAGAATTGTGGACCTCTCTCTCATTCTCTCATTTCCCAACTTCTTGCAACCTTTGCATTTTCTCTCATTTCTCTTCATACAAGTGATCAATCTCAAAACAAATTGTGGATTTGTGATCAGTGAGAGCCAAGGATCATTATGCACCCATTCATTCAAGCTTTCCTTCAGGTTCAGCAAGCTTGCCATTTCAGGGCAGTTGTGAGAGAAGCCTCAGATCCAGCTTATTTCAAGACTTTAGATGAATTTATTTTGCATCTAGAGTGAGTGTGGAGTGATTTGCACGAAGTATTTTGTTTTCTATCTCATTGAATCAAGATCTGCAACTCATGTATGGATCCAAATCTTGTGATCTAGAAATGAAATTAAGGATGTGTTTTGTGATCTGTGAGTTGCACTGAGCATTCTGCAATTGTTGGTTTCTAAAATGATGCATCATAGTGAAAGTTATGTGAATTTCAGTTTTGATGGTGCAACTTGTTTTTGTTCGATCCCTTTGATTCTTTACGTTTTAGGAGATTTTGAGCTCATATTTGAATTCAGTGTAGTTGATTTAGTGAATCTGGACATTTTTATTCATTTATATTGCTGTTTAGGCTTCTGGTTTGAATTCCGGTGCCGGAGCCCTAGCTCCGGTCACCGGAAACTGGGTTCATGACCTAGGGTTTATGCATTGGAGAAGACAAGCTTTTGGCCCTCAGATCTGCCCACCCAATGTCCAGGATCACGCCACCTAGCCCTAGCCCCACCTCCTTCTCACGTGTCTTTTTTAATTTCATTTAATGCTTTATGTTTCTCAGCCCATGTTAATTACCATACACCATCCACTCATAAACAAGCATGGTGCCACGTCATTTAATGAATGTTGCACAACAGGCGTTTGATCAATCCTGCGTATCCCTTTTTTTCCAGCTTTAATTCCATAAATTCCACCATAAATCTAATATTCCTATGCCAGAATTGGGCCCAGTTTGTGCTATGCGCACCCCCCCAGCTTCCAGGCCCAATCATTTTCAACAGCAAACCCTTACTTCCAACACCCCCAGTCCAATTTCATTTTCATTTTATTCTCTTAATTCATTTTAGCTTTTAATTTTTATAAAATAGTTCTGATTATCAAAAAATTCCTAAACAAATCATGAGTCATCTTTGAAGTGTCTTTTATTTTTCTATATTTTTAGTTTCTTTTTTTTCCATTTCCACGTGTCAAAATTAATTTCCTCTTTCAAGTAACTTCTTTTTAATCCTTTCTTGAGTACACTGCCTTGTCCATTTTCCATAAGTCTCATTATTTGGAATTTTGTTCCCATTCTATTTGCTCTGGATTCCTAAGAGGATGTACTTCTCATGTGATTTTTCTCCTGATTTTTATAAACTTTTTCCTTGGGTCTTGGTCCGTTGACTTGTGTTGGAAGTTATTAACCCTAGCTTGTGTTTAAGCCTCCATATGACCTAGTTTGCTTCTGAATTTTTCAAATTCCTTTTGTCTCATTGATATACCGTGTTTGAAGATCATTTGGTTTAAGTTGTGGAATTTTTAGATGCTTGGTTGATTTAGTGTGGATTTTGTCTTGAACCTTGTCCCATTTTGCTTCTTTTGATCCATTAAGTCTCTTATAAGCTTAGAAGGGCACTTGTGCCAACTTCTTCTTCTCATTTGGGGTTCTTTTGGGGTATGGGTACCTTCCTGGTTCTAGGATAGGGTTTGTGTCTTTGAAATTTTGTGTTTTCTTTCCTTTTAAGTCCTTTCTTTTCTTAAGTGTGCTTTCACTTCTTCCTTACTTCTTTCACTCCCATTTTGTAATTGTTTGGTCTTGTGTGTCCTTTCTCTTCTTCTTGTTGGATTCTTAAGCCCTTCTTTATCTTGTTTTGGTTCTGATTGTGTGCATTGTGTCCATGTTTATGCATATTTGCTTTACATCCTCCTTAAGTGTGCATTTGTTTTCATATGTGTTTCATATTGCATCATGTTGACTTGTAAGCTTCATCTCTCATTCTTTTGAGTTGCATTGGCATTGTGCATTTGTTCATATCATTTCACTTATATTTGTATGATGATGGCATGTTATTTGTTTCATTTTGCTTCACTTGTATGCTTGTTACTAACCTTGCAGGGGCTATGGTAAGTGTGAGGTATGGGAATTGAGTTCCACATCTCCAAATCTCATCTTCTCTTCTTATGTTTATCTGTACTAACCCTTTGCTTGTTGGGCTTAGGCCTTTCTCATCTCTTCTTCTATCTTCTTCTTCTCTTCTTCTTCCTTCTTCATTAGGATAGAAACCACACTAACCTTAGGACATCCATGCATGTTAACACTTAGGATTCTTTAGTCCCCCTTTAGAATTTTACCTTTGTGATACTTTTGGTTCTTCTTCTCTTCTCATCTCATAACCATAAAAAAAATCTTAATAAGTTTGAAGTGATGTCTTGATCCATAACCTTATCCCATGAGGTATGCTTGTAGTCTTCCCATCTTGGGATAGTACAAGTTTACCTTGTGATGCACAAGTCTGATCAAGGTATCTTCTTCACCAAGAAAAGCATAAAAAACACTTCTTCATCTGTAAATACCCAAAAACACTTAATAATTTAAAAAGTTAGTGAGCTTAGGCCCCAATCTTTGGGTTCAAGTTTTGTGGATCTTCTCCTTACTAGAGTGTGCTTGTTCTATTATTCCATCTTGGAATGTAGTGACAAGTGCACTTTCCATGGAAAAGAGCTTGAGTTCACTTCCTTGTGACACATTCTTAAAAGCTTCATAAAAACACAAACAAACAATAAGCTTCTTTCCTTCGGGAATTCTTTTCTCATCTCCTTCGCTCCGTACGCGAACTTGCTCCTACTTGTCACTTTGCAAGACGGTTACACACTCGTCGTCCGAGTCTGCAACACCTGAGCAATGGCATAGGCAGTTCAAGCCTTAATTCACAAGCAATTTCCTTGTTACCCCTAGTTAGGGGAACTACGGTGTCTCTGATCCTCATTATCCTGATGAGGTACGTAGGCAGCGGGGTAGGGCCCGTTCGAGCACAATCTTTATTTTCCCTACATTTTTCTCTTTGTTTCTTATTCAGTTCTTTTTCCCAGTTTATTTCCATTTTCTTTTCATTTCTTTGCTGCAGTTTTCATACCCTCACCCTTTGAAATAGTTTTCTTTTGCAAGCGTTGATCCCGTAGGGTACGGCGGACGATCTGGGTGCTAATACCTTCCTAGGTCGTAACCGACTCCCGAACTCAGTCTCTTTGGTTCGTAGGACCTGTGTCCTTCCTTTTCTTTTCTTTTGGTTTGTGCAGCATTACCATTCCCTTTCTTCGGGATAAAAATGCCTGGCTGGCGACTCTATTATTTTTCCGCGCCACTTTCGCGTTTGTACCATGATGGAAATCCGGGGAGCGACAGCTGGCGACTCTACTAGGGAGCACACCAGAGTATCTCTGGTTCCCCTGTGAGTCTCTCCTAGCGCTTGTGTGTTTTTGTTTCATTGGGTGATGTTTGTGTGTTGTGGCTTGTTGTATTTTATTGTTGTTTATTTACAGCTATATTTACAGTTTTCAGCATTTATTTTCTGCATCATGTATATATACTGGACTGTCTGGACTGGTTTTCTGTTTGGTGGGATGGGTGTTACTGTGTCTGAGAGATGAGCTCATTACCACGGCTCGAGAGCACCTTAGGACTTAGAGTGGTTCCACTTTGGCCTCATGAGATCTTGTCATGGGGGTAGTAGTGAGTTCCACACCCAGGTTGCGATTGTCTTGGAAATGTCTTGATTTGGGGATCTTCCTCTCTCATTTCATAACCTTGACAGTTATGCGCAGCTGGGGACCGATCATATGAGAACCTTGTGGAAACATCCCTCTTTAGTGATGGCAGTGGCAGCCCACATTTTGTGGCAAACCCATTCGCATCTGAGGGCCCACCTGGGGATCACATAGGATGACCTTGTTTCCCGGACTCAGCTGAGGCCTCCCTGCGTAGTATATAATGCCAAACTGATTCCCTGATTTGGTCATGAGCCATTTCTCGAAGATGGTGAAAGTATTATTGCTATTCGGCTTTGAGAGTCCGTGATGTCTGACCCGGAGCCTACTACCAGTGAGATTGGGAAGGGGTTTACAGGTGTGTAGGAACCCTTGGCCTCAACATACACTCATTATTCAGTGGTCATTGTTATGATCTGTGGTCCTATGGTTCTGATGTTCTGGTTTTCTTGGTTCTGGTTTTCTTGGTACTGTGGTTCTGAGATCTTCTATCAGAGAGTTGTGATTCAGAGGACTTGTGGTTTGCCAGTTTATCAGAGGGTCCCTTGTGTTCAGTGTCCAGTTTCCAGATGGTCCCAGTTGATCATATGCCTGCATTGCATTGCATTTGCATCATCTTTGCATTAACTATTTATGTTTCCCATTTTTCAGGTCATTGTTCATAATCCGGTCCCAGTTCTGGTAAATCTAATCTCCATGGCAGAAATCAGAAGAGTTCCAAGGAAAAAGAATGTTCATTATACCTTTCTGCAGCCTGAAGTTAGAAGTGTTCAGAAGTTAGCAGGTCTGATGAATGACCAAGTCTTGGGCAATTTCAAGAAAAGATATGGCCAGATACTGAAGTTTGTGGACAAGCCCACTGCAGACCAGAAAGACAGTTTGCATACTATGTTGCAGTTTTATGATCCCCTGCTGCGTTGCTTTGTTTTTCCATGATACATCTTAGCTCCTACATTGGAAGAGATCTCCAGCATGCTGAATGTTCTAGTCAGAGAGACCTTGCCATTCTATGGTTCTGAAGTTATGCTTAAAGATGAAGACATAGCCAAGGTTTGTAGGCTGCCAGCTGCTACAGTCAAGAGAGCTCTGAAAGAGAGTGAAGGTAAGGGACTCCTTTGGAGTGTGCTCATCCCAGAAGTAGAGAGATATGCTACAGAGGGTAATTGGAATGACTTTGGTGATTTGCTTGCATTGATGGTGTATGGGTCTAGCTTGTTCCCAGGAGAGAAAGAATTTGTCAGCTTAGAAGTGATCTCAATCTTTGCAAAAGGCAATCCAGTGCCTACTCTGTTGGGTGACTTCTACTACAGTGTTCATTAAAGAAATGAGAAGGGTAGGGGTGGTCCTGTAGTCTGCTGTGCTCCTTTGTTTGCTGAATGGTTTGCCAGACAGTTGCCTAAATCAGGTGCCTTCAAGGAGATGAGGGATGAATGGAGATGGTCCACAAGACTGATGGGCTTAACTGTTGAAGATATTTCCTGGGGATATGACAGAGATTTGCTAGGTAAAGAGTTGCTGGTCAGTTGCGGAAGATTTGCTGGAGTGCCTTTGCTGGGAAGGAAGGGTGTCATCAGTTATCATCCAACATTAGCCAGGAAGCAGTTTGGTTATCCTTTGAAAGATCCTCCTCAGATGGAAGAGTTTGCTGAGTCTTTGTACTTTCATGTGGAAGGAAACAAAGAGTTAGTACAACAAGTAGTCCAAGCCTGGGCTCACAGGATAAGGAAGGGTAAGAAAGACTTCGGCAGAGTTGATCCCAAGACGTATCCACCATTTGCTGCATGGTTGCAATGACATGTAGAAGCAGTTCGCATGCCTTTCTCAGTTGAAGCTCCTCTTTATCCCAGAGAAGTGCCAAGCCCGAGTGGTACTGTCTCCCTTGAAGAGTACAAGAAGCTAGAAGCTCAGCTGCATGAAGTTAGAGTGGAAAATGCTGAGATGGTAAGCATGTACCATCATGCATGCAGGGCCAAGAATGAAGCAGAAGACAAGCTGCAGAAGTTCCAAGCCTCTTTGGAAGCCAAAGAAAAAGACTTTGCTGGAAGGGAAGCCCATTTCCACATGTTGGGTCTAATGGAGGCTAAGAGAGAAGCTTAACATAAAAAGACTTTAAAGACTCTCAAGGATGCTCGTCAATCCATTGTTTGGTTGCAAGGCCAAAGGGAGGAAGAGCAGAAGAAGTTCAGAGAGAAAGAAGAGTTCTTTGAAGTGAAAATGGCCTTCAAGAAGGAAGAGGTGGAGTAAGTCCACACCATCTGGAGGGAAAAGACCCAGCAGCTAGCACAAAGCCAGTTAGCCCTGGAGGAAGCAAGGAAAGAGATTGAAGAGCTCAAGCTGAGAGCGGGTGTCAAGAAGAGCAGAGCAGAGGTGGCAGAGCCTGGGTCTTTAGCTTAGATGTTTATTTTTCAGACTACCTACAGACTTGTTGTAGGAGTCTTGCTTTATTTTGCTTTGTCTTTTATTTATGTAATGGCTTGTAACCCTTCGGGGAATGTTTCTGGTTGTATTCTGACTTTTAGCCGGCAGTGGGTTGTCCATATACAATGTTAATGTGCAAATTATTGTTTCTGAATGTGCAAGACTCGTTTGTCTGATATTGCTAATGTCTGAACACTCATAAAAGAGAAAGCTTGAAAGTTAATATCCTGAAAGTGACTGTCTGAGAATAGATGCCAGAACTGGGGCATGCAAATGCTTAAAACTTGGGAACATGAGCAGTTACATTGCATTGCATATAACCTGTTTGTTTGTTTTGCAGGTAGTGTCTCAGTTGCTAACGTGTTTTGTGTTTCAGGCACTATAGCTCCCAGAAAATTTCAGGAACAACCAGTCGCACACAGATATCCAACAAAGATTAACAGAGAGCGAGTCATAGACCAGATGCAAGCTGACTTAGCAAATTTGAGACTGAGAATGGATAACTTTATGACTCTGATGGCAGGCATGGGTCAGAACCAAGAGCGTCTGCGGGAGTTGATTGAGAATCAAACCAGGAACAACACTGCTGCTGCTGATAATCGTAATGGTGCGGGTGCACGACAAGTGGAAATCCCTGTTACACAGCCAGGGGTTACTATAATCAATGATGGGTTGAATAATATGCAAATGGATAATCAGGACGAACAGTTACTCTGCTTGACGAAGCTGAAGGTCAAAGGGCTGAGATGAACAAGAGGTTTGAGGAAATGGCAGAACAAATTAAAGTTATTCAATCCCAGAGCTCTTTGGGATTTGACATAACAGATTTAGGCTTGGTTCCTGGGGTCAGGATCCCATACAAGTTCAAAGTTCCAACTTTTGAGAAATACAATGGCACTGCATGCCCAAAGACCCATCTTCAATCCTTCGTGGGGAGGATCGCTACTCACACCGATGATGAAAAACTCTGGATGTACTATTTCTAAGACAGCTTGGTTGGAGCCTCTCTGGAATGGTATATGAAGCTCAGCAGAGTTAACATCAAAAGCTGGAAAGACCTAGCAGAAGCTTTTGTGAGACAATATCAATATAATTTGGACATGGCTCCAAACCGCACGCAATTGCAGCACATGGCTCAGACTACTAAGGAAGCTTTCAAAGAATATGCTTAGAGGTGGCGTCAGCTTGCTGCCAGGGTGCAACCACCGCTGCTAGAGAACAAAATGGCTGACATGTTTATGGGGACTTTGCAGGGTGTGTTTCTTGAAAGATTGGCGTCCAGTTCTGCCGCCAAATTCAATGACATTGTAATTGCTGGAGAGGGGGTTGAGACCTTGCTCAAGATGGGGAAGATCCAAGATGTGAGTGCTAGCAGCTCAAATGGAGCGAGGAAAGCTTTCAGTGGACCTACTAGAAGAAGAGAAGGGGAAACAAATGCTGTATTTGGCCGAGGCCGGGGCCGTGGTTATAGAAGACCGTATGAGCATGTGGCAGCAGTCACAATTCCTTCTGCTCCTGTGCAATAGATGCAACCTCAACAACAACATCAACAACAACAACAACCACAATGAACCAATTATCAGCAGAGACCGTATCAGCCAAGGCAAACTTGCACGGCTAATAGGGTGATTGAGGCCATCCCTATGACTTATGCTGCTTTGTTACCAAGACTGTTAGACTTGAATCTGATTCAATTGAGAACTTTGGCACCACCACCTCCTGGAGAGCTTCCAGTGGGTTATGATGTCAATGCACGATGCACTTTCCACTCTGGAGCACCCGGACACTCGACTGAGAAGTGGAGGGCACTCCATCACAAGGTTCAAGACCTGATAGACTCTAAAGCAATCAACTTTACACCACCGCCGAACGTTACTTCGAACCCTATCCCGAATCACGGAGGGGCAAGAATCAATGTTTTTGAGGGTGGTGAAAAGTTAAGTCTTGTGCTGAGTATTGAGGAAGTGAAGACTCCTTTGAGGGCAGTGAAAGAGAGACTGCTGAAAGGTCAAGTGTTTCCTGATTGCGAAGAGTCTTTGAATGCTGAGAAAGGGTGTGAGGAGCTGAAGAGAGGTTTGCAGGGTTTGATTGATGATGGATATTTACAGTTCAACAAGGTTGGTGATGAAGCTGATGATGTGTCAACAATTACCATTTTCTATGATGAAGCAGACATGCCTGTCAGAAGAGATCCTGTAACAATCTATGCTCCTGAGATTAGTCCTGTGACTATTACCGTGCCTGGGCCTGTTCCGTACACGGACGATAAAGCGATTCCCTAGCATTATGGCTCAGATGTATATGTGGCTGGACAGAAGATTGAGAGTAAGTCTGTTGCTGCTGACCCGACTATAGAGAATGTAGGAGGAGTTGGAGGCTTCACAAGAAGTGGTCGTTTATTTGCTCCCCCTGTGCTGAGAGGGGATCCTGAGGCTGAGGCTTCCTCCAAAGCCAAAGGAAAGCAAGATGTATCTGATGAATCAACTACTCCTGTGGCTGGCCAGGATACATTTGAAAAAGAGGTCGAGGAATTCATGCACATTATCAAAAAGAGTGACTATAAGGTGGTCGATCAGCTGAACCAGACACCTTCCAAGATATCCATTCTATCACTGCTGATGTGTTCTCCCGCACACAGAGAGGCCTTATTGAAAGTGCTGCAAATGGCCTATGTTCCTCAGGAAATCACTGTCAACCAACTTGAAGCTGTTGTAGGAAGTGTCAATGCAAGCCATGGGCTAGGCGTTACAGACAGAGACCTCACGTCAGAGGGCAGAAACCACAACAAAGCACTATATATCACTATGGAGTGCAAGGGTGTTGTGTTGTCACATGTTCTTGTGGATACAGGCTCTTCCCTTAATGTGCTTCCGAAGAAGGCATTAATGAAGCTCAATGTTGATGGGATTGTCCTGAGACCAAGTGATCTGATTGTCAAAGCTTTTGATGGTTCGAGAAGATCAGTTTTTGGAGAAGTTGAGTTGCCCGTCAAGATAGGTTCTCAAGTTTTCAAAAGTATCTTCTACGTCATGGACATCTAGCCTGCGTATAGCTGTTTGTTGGGACGCCCATGGATACATGCTGCTGGAGCTGTAACTTCAACCCTGCATCAGAAGCTCAAATATGTGGTTGATGGCCAGGTCATCACAGTCTGCGGAGAGGAGGACATCTTCGTAAGCCACTTGTCGATGTTCAAGTATGTAGAGATGGATGGAGAGATCCATGAGACTTTATGTCAAGCCTTCGAAGCAGTCAACGTCAGCATCTTGACTCCCGTGGAGAATAGAAGTGAGAAAGAGGGTACATCCATCCATTCCTACAAGCAGGCAAAGGAGGTTGTTCAATCAGGAAGTGCCCAAGGCTGGGGCAAATTGATGGAGCTGGAAAAGAAAGACGACAAGTTTGGCTTAGGGTATCAGCCAGGTGGATCTACTCCAAGTGGTAAAGCCATTACCTTTACAAGCGCTGGATTGCTCGACCGCAGCCAAATTTGTGTGACAAGCCAAGATGGGGACAATGACGGTGACTAGGACAACTGGATTCACCCGTGTGCGCCCGACGAGGAGATAAGAAACTGGTCTGCTGAAGACATCATACAAGTTACCTAGCACTCAGAGTAATTATTTTGTTTCCTTTTATTAGCATACTGCATTGTCAAATCCAGTATTCTGCCCAAGATGCTAGGATCCATTGTATTAGGCCACCATGTTTTGTATGCATCTTATTTTGATATGAAATAAAAGGACATTTTTAGACAAATTGTGTTCTCTTTCTTTGTTTTTAAAATTTTTCACAAAAAATATAAAAATGGCAATGTGTTTTTCCTTTTTGTTTTTGTGTTAGCGTCTCTTTTTCAAATAAGCAGATTCTGAATAAGCACATCAACTATGCAGTGTTGATCATCCGGATTCCATTGATAACGTTCCTGCTATGACCACACATGACTTTAACAATCCAGTCTACCAAGCTGATGAAGGGGTTGAGGAAGACTGTGACCTCCCTGAAGAATTGGTCAGATTGTTGAAACAAGAGGAACGGGTTATTCAGCCTCATCAAGAAGAAATTGAGATCATCAACATTGGCAGTGAAGATGTGAAGAAAAAGATCAAAATTGGGGCCAGTCTGCATGCCGACGTCAAGAAAAAGCTGATCAGTATGCTAAGAGAGTATGTGGATATCTTTTCTTGGTCATATCAAGATATGCCAGGGTTGGATACCGACATCGTTGTGAATAAGCTACCTTTGAGAGATGACTGTCCTCCTGTGAAACAAAAAAAGAGAAGAAATCGTCCTGACATGGCGATGAAGATCAAAGAGGAGGTTCAGAAGCAATGGGATGTCGGGTTCCTTGCTGTAACTAGTTACCCACCTTGGGTAGCTAACATTGTACCTGTACCAAAGAAGGACGGCAAGGTCCGGATGTGCGTTGACTACCGGGATTTGAATAGAGCAAGCCTAAACGATGATTTTCCGTTACCACACATTGATGTGTTGGTAGACAATACTGCTCAATTCTCGGTATTTTCCTTCATGGATGGCTTCTCCGGATATAATCAGATTAAGATGGCGCCTGAAGACATGGAGAAGACAACGTTCATTACCCCGTGGGGTACATTCTGTTATAAGGTCATGCCCTTTGGTTTGAAGAACGTCGGGGCGACTTATCAACGGGCGATGGTCACATTGCTCCATGACATGATACACAAGGAGATTGAGTGTTATATGGACGATATGATTGCTAAGTCCCGAGATGAAGAAGAGCATCTGGTTAACCTGAAGAAGCTGTTTGATAGACTGATCAAGTACAAGCTGAGGTTGAATCCAAACAAGTGTACTTTCGGAGTGCGTTCCGGGAAACTGCTGGGTTTCATTGTTAGTCAGAGAGGAATTGAGGTAGATCCTGCCAAAGTAAAAGCTATTCAAGATATGCCTGCACCGAGAACAGAAAAAGAAGTGCGCGGGTTTTTAGGGAGGTTGAACTACATTTCTCAGTTCATATCTCATCTAACTGCCACGTGTGAACCAATATTCAAATTGCTAAGAAAAGAGCAAAAAGTCAGGTGGAACGAAGACTGCCAAAGAGCTTTCGACAAGATAAAAGAATATTTGCAGGAGCCTCCAATTCTAATGCCTCCAGTGGAAGGAAGAGCTTTAATCATGTACTTGACCGTGCTAGAAGGGTCAATGGGGTGTGTTCTAGGCCAACATGACGAGTCCGGTCGAAAAGAGTACGCTATTTATTACCTTAGCAAAAAGTTTACCGACTATGAATCCCGTTACTCACTGCTCGAGAAAACTTGCTGCGCTTTGGTATGGGCTGCTCGCCGACTGAGGCAGTACATGTTGACTCATACCATACTACTCATTTCCAAAATGGATCCTGTCAAGTACATTTTTGAGAAACCAGCGTTAACCGGAAGGGTTGCTAGGTGGCAGATGATTTTAACTGAATATGACATCCAATATACTTCTCAGAAAGCCATCAAGGGAAGTGTATTGTCAGATTACCTTGCACAACAACCTCTTGAAGATGATTATTAGCCAATGAAGTTTGATTTTCCTGATGAGGACATCATGTACCTCAAAGCAAACGATTACGAGGAACCACTTCCGGAGGAGGGGCCAGACCCTGAATCCAAATGGAAGTTGATGTTTGATGGGGCAGTCAATATCAATGGTCGTGGAGTTGGTGTCATTCTTATTACTCCTGAAGGTGTTCACTTACCCTTCGCTGCCAGAATTACATTTGGCTGCACCAACAATGAAGCGGAATACAAGGCATGTATAAAAGGAATAGAGGAGGCTATTAATCTTCGAATTAAGAACCTCGATATATCCGGAGATTCAGCCCTCGTCATTAACCAAGTTACCGGCAAGTGGTATACACATCAAGAGCATTTAATTCCATACAGGGATTATGCTAGAAAACTATTGACGTTCTTCACGACAGTTAAGCTTCAATACATACCACGTGATGAAAATCAGTTTGCCGATGCATTGGCCACTCTTTCTTCGTCTATCAAAGTCTTGTGTTGGAATTATGTGCCCAGAATTGACATCTCCAGGCTTGACGCTCCAGCTCATGCCTTCTCTGTAGACGCCGTGTCTGATGAGAAACCTTGGTATTTGATATCAAGCTATTCCTGGAAAAGCAAGAATACCCAGCTGGGGCATCTTCCAATGACAAGAAGACCTTAAGACGACTTGCTGCTAGCTTCTTCTTAAATACAGACGGGGTTTTGTACAAGAGAAACTTTGACATGGTCTTGCTCAGATGCGTGGATAGACACGAAGCAAGCCTGTTAATGCAGGAAGTACACGAGGGATCTTTTGGTACCCATGTAGGAGGGAATGCTATGGCAAAGAAATTGCTGAGATCAGGGTATTACTGGATGACAATGGATGCAGACTGTTGTTCATTCGCTTGTAAGTGCCACAAGTGCCAAATATATGCAGACAAAGTGCAGGTTCCTCCTAGCCCGCTCAACGTCATGTCATCTCCTTGGCCCTTTTCTATGTGGGGCATTGACATGATCGGGAAGATAGAGCCTACTGCTTCGAATGGTCATCGCTTCATCTTGGTCGCGATCGATTACTTCACAAAGTGGGTTGAAGCAGCATCTTATGCCAACGTCACTCGTCAAGTGGTGGCAAGGTTCCTGAAAAGGGATATCATATGCAGATACGGAGTGCCCGAAAGGATCATTACTAACAATGGTTCTAATCTCAACAACAAGATGATGGCAGACTTGTGTCGGGACTTCAAGATACAATATCACAATTCTTCTCCTTACCGACCAAAGATGAATGGTGCGGTAGTGGCAGAAAACAAGAATATCAAGATGATTGTGCAAAAAATGGTTGTCACTTACAAAGATTGGCATGAGATGTTACCATTTGCGCTGCATGGGTACCGAACGTCAGTCAGGACGTCAACAGGGGCAACTCCCTTCTCTCTGGTATATGGCATGGAAGCAGTCCTGCCAGTTGAAGTAGAGATTCCTTCATTGCGTGTGATGATGGATGTGAAGCTTGATGAGGCTGAATGGGTGCGTGCTCGTTATAATTAGCTATGTCTAATTGAGGAAAAAAGATTAGCGGCTATCTGTCATGGTCAGCTTTATCAGAGGAGAATAAAGCGTGCATTCGACCAACGAGTACGTACTCGAGAGTATCAAGTGGGAGAGCTTGTGCTGAAGAGGATCGTTCCTCCAGGTTCAGATCACAGGGGCAAGTGGACCCCAAACTACGAAGGACCGTTCATAGTGAAGAAAGTCTTCTCAGGAGGAGCACTGATGCTCACCACTATGGATGGAGATGACTTCCAGTCCCCTGTTAACTCGGACGCAGTTAAAAAATACTTCGCATAAAGAGACCTGCTGGACACAAAAACAGAATTAAAGTCCATGCAAAAAAAGGGCATCCCGGCGAGCTAAAAACAGAATAAAAAGTTAGGGGAATAAATAATAAAAAATGTACACCCGCTGAGTTGAAAAGCCACATTGGACAGCTCAGGCAAAAAAGGGTATCCCGGTGGATTGAAAACCCGAAAGGGCGATCCACGCAAAACAAGGGAATAAGCGAACAACTACGATCCGAGTTATCTGAACCACGTCGTCGTTTCGTACAACTTGACAATATCAGAAGGATAGGAAACAGTCCCCTCATCCTCTCAGAAAGCAAAAGCAGTAATGGAGAGTCTCGAAGACATGCTGGTCATAGCAGAAATGGAACTCATTAGAATGTCGTGTCCATTTCCATTAGGATAGTTTCTTTTCTCAATTTTATGGTGGCTACCTCTTTCCAGGTGGTTGCTTCCTGATGTAAATCTTTGCCTATTCAGAGGCCTTTCAATAAAAAGAATATTCAATCAAAAGTTGTGTGTGTTTATTTTTGTTTGTAAAATGTCCTGAATTTTTGGCAAAAATAGCATTGCATTAAAACATGGTGATAATTTTTCAAAGAAAATGACATGCAGGGAAACTGTAAACCCTCTTTGACTGTCGGGTGACAATGGATGAACAGATCGTACCATGCAAATCCCCGGGGCACACTTGTGTTTTCTGTTGTTGCAGGTTGCAGGATGGCGTCACATTCTCCCAAGCATTTACTCTTCCCCAGTGGAGTATGCCCAATAGGTATCTGAAAGCCTGACATCCCCAAGCAGAATTCTATCCCCAACAAGGGTCTCAGCCAGAGTTCAGAATCAGAATGCTCTCCCCATCCAGAGCATTGTTGAAGCATCTTGCCTAGCCAAGCCTGAAGATGATCTTTCCCCACAGAGTTCATATTTGATTTTCACTTCCGTCAGTGAAATATTCCCCAGCAAAGGTGCCATACTTTTGGATCAATTTGGATGATACAGGCAGGTATTCATCACCTCAGTCATAGCTAGGTGTCCAGGCCTTCTGACTTGTCTTCCCCTGCAGAGTTGTAACTCTTGCTGCCAATCAGGCATTTGTTGCTCGTCTGCAATTTCCAGCACTCGTCTGTGCTCTTGCTTTATTGTTGCTCGTCTGCACCTCTCCAGCACTCGTCTGTGTTCATGCTTTATTGCTGCTGTGCATATTTCAACACTCGTCTGTGTTATCATTGTGGTATTGCTCGTTTGCTTTCCCCAGCAGTGGTCCATGATTACCTTGATATTGCTCGTCTGCAATTTCCAACACTCGTCTGTGTGTGATCTTTTCTGATTGCTCATCTGCAATTTCCAACACTCGTCTGTGTTTGATATGTAATCTCTATTGTTTGCTCGTCTGCAATTTCCAACACTCGTCTGTGTTTGGTATTTGATCTTGTGGTTGCTCGTCTGCAATTTCCAACACTCGTATGTGTTTGATATTTGATATCTGTAATATTTGGATACTCGTCTGTATCATCCCAGCACTCGTCTGTGTTCATTATCTGTTGAAGCTCGTCTTCTTTGTTTGGATACTCGTCTGTATCATCCCTAACACTCGTCTGTGTTAGCTTATATCTGTATGTGTGGATTTGCTGATTATCCTGGTACTCTTCTGTGACTACTCCGAATGCTCATCCGTGTTTGAATTTTTGGTATTCGTCTATACCAGTGGCTGATACTCGTCTGTATTATTACCTGAAGTGCTCGTCTTTGTTTCTTAGATCATTGTCTGATACTCGTCTGTATCATTGACTTATGGCACTCGTCTGTGTTATCTTGATGATCATCCAATACTCGTCTGTATTGAAGAGGTTTAAAATCCGGACAGTGGGATTAAATGTCAAAATAGTTCTCGGTCCTGGCGTAACAGGTAAATACGAAGGAGGCTCGTCTGTCTCAGGCACATTATTATTGTTGCACCTGGCGTCACAGGTTTGCTCGAAGAAGACTCGTCTGTCTTGTACCATATATCCATGGATAATATATGAAGAAGGTTCGTCTACCTTGATTATGCATGTCTATCCCACAGACTTTAAGTGTATTACCGGTCCTGGCATAACAAGTATATCTGAAGGAGACTCGTCTGTCTCAAGTTATTTGTGTTGCAGTGTTTGAGGACTCGTCTGTCCAGCTCCTGGCGTCACAGGATTGTTCGAAGAAGACTCGTCTGTCTTAGCATTCTTATTCCAAATATCAGTTTCAACTTGGAAGAAGCTCGTCAACTTTTTCTCCCCTGCAGTTACCAAAGCGTCATTTGGTTGGGTTTATTTCCCAGTGTTGCATTCTTCGTCAGAGTGCAAATTTCTGGTCTTTTTGGTATTCAACCACAGTTTATATTGAACGGTCGATAGCCCGTGCTACCGTCCTTTTCAGATTAACTGATGATTGAATAGGGGCAGCTGTAACACCCCAAATTTGCCCTCTTCATTTTAAGCATCATATCACATCATATTCATCATGAGCATATCATTTTCTCAGCATCATATCATGGAAAGATGAGGCATAGCATCCTTCATGTCCTAGCATCAAGCATGTGGTCATCTGTGGAGGTCCTTGAGGCATTTCAAGCCACCACAAAGGTCCCAATGGTTGTATGCAAGTCCTATGGTGAGTCTACACTCCATTTACAAGTTCAAGTCCATTGACAAAAGCTCAGAAGATTGCATGATCATCAGAGATCTCAGGACAAGGCAAAGCTCCTACACAAAGCACCTAAACTAGGGTTTGAGATTCAAGCATCAAAACCTCACAACTTTGGCCATTTCATTTGGGCAAAGTCTTTTATATGTCAATAGGATCCTAGGTGTCAATTTTCGTGAGAAAATTCCATGTGGAAGTCCGAGAATTCCTCAGTTGCTTGCAGATGAAGTAATTGGTCAACTGTGCCCTTAAAATGTCAAATGTGCAATTTCAAGGGGTCTAACCCAAATTTTTTGGCCAAGAGGGGTCCTTACAATTTTATAAGAGGTTTGTAATGATCAAAGTTCAAGAATCATGAAGATTTGAAGGGTTTTGCAAAAATGGTACAAAGTTGGTTTTTGAGATTTTCCAAATTTGGCAACGTTTGCCCTAATTTTCAAATGGCCTTAACATGATCAAAAATTCTTCAAATGGACCAAAGTCAAACATGAAAGTTGGAGAGTAAGGGCTCCCATTTTCAAAAATTACAAGTACATTTTCATGGGATTTATGGTTCATCCTCTAGCCTCTTCGAAAATTTGCTGAATTTAGGGCAAATTCAAGTTTTCATGCATGCAACCAAAAGCAAAAGGCCTCAAAACTTAATTGTATGACTTGGTATGGTTCAAATTTGTTTCTAATGTTACAATACATTGCATTTTGATCAATTTGCTCAAGATAATACCACAAATTCGTGCCAAACAAGTAAGTTGCTTACAAAGTGGATTATTTGCAAAATCATGAAAAATGTGTGATACCTCAATCCAATGGCCAAGATCCTTTGTATAATGATTAAGGGTACAGATTGCATCGCACATGGGCTGAGAATGCAAGCAAGGCATGAGGGTGGCATGCTTATCCCACAAATTGCAAATTATGCAAAATCACAAATATCTCATGATCCACACGTGCAAATCACTCAATTCTTTCAACAAGGGTTTGTGAAATCATACTTAAGCAGCTAGGGTTTCAGAATTGTGGACCTCTCTCTCATTCTCTCATTTCCCAACTTCTTGCAACCTTTTCATTTTCTCTCATTTCTCTTCATACAAGTGATCAATCTCAAAACAAATTGTGGATTTGTGATCAGTGAGAGCCAAGGATCATTAAGCACCCATTCATTCAAGCTTTCCTTCAAGTTCAGCAAGCTTTCCATTTCAGGGAAGGTGTGAGAGAAGCCTCAGATCCAACTTATTTCAAGACTTTAGATGCATTTATTTTGCATCTAGAGTGAATGTGGAGTGATTTGCACGCAGCATTTGGTTTTCTATCTCATTGAATCAAGATCTGCAACTCAGGTATGGATCCAAATCTTGTGATCTAGAAATGAAATTAATGATGTGTTTTGTGATCTGTGAGTTGCACTGAGCATTCTGCAATTGTTGGTTTTCGAAAATGATGCATCATAGTGAAAGTTATGTGAATTTCAGTTTTGATGGTGCAACTTGTTTTTGTTCGATTCCTTTGATTCTTTGAGTTTTAGGAGATTTTGAGCTCATATTTGAAGTCAGCGTAGTTGATTTAGTGAATCTGGACATTTTTATTCATTTATATTGTTGTTTAGGCTTCTGTTTTGAATTCCGGTGCCGGAGCCCTAGCTTCGGTCACCGGAAACTGGGTTCATGACCTAGGGTTTATGCATTGGAGAAGACAAGCTTTTGGCCCTCAGATCTGCCCATCCAATGTCCAGGATCACGCCACCTAGCCCTAGCCACACCTCCTTCTCACGTGTCTTTTTTAATTTCATTTAATGCTTTATGTTTCTCAGCCCATGTTAATTACCATACACCATCCACTCAGAAACAAGCATGGTGCCACATCATTTAATGAATGTTGCACAACAGGCGTTTGATCAATCCTGCGTATCCTGTTTTTTCCAGCTTTAATTCCATAAATTACACCATAAATCCAATATTCCTGTGCCAGAATTGGGCCCAGTCTGTGCTATGCGCACCCCCCAGCTTCCAGGCCCAATCCTTTTCAACAGCAAACCCTTACTTCTAACACCCCTAGTCCAATTTCATTTTTGAATTTCTTTTTCATTTTATTCTTTTAATTCATTTTAGCTTTTAATTTTTATAAAATAGTTCTGATTATCAAAAAATTCCTAAAAGAATCATGAGTCATCTTTGAAGTGTCTTTTATTTTTCCATCTTTTTAGTTTCTTTTTTTTCCATTTCCAAGTGTCAAAATTAATTTCCTCTTTCAAGTAACTTCTTTTTAATCCTTTCTTGAGTACACTGCCTTGTCCATTTTCCATAGGTCTCATTATTTGGAATTTTGTTCCCATTCTTTTTGCTCTGGATTCCTAAGAGGAGTTACTTCTCATGTGATTTTTCTCCTGATTTTTATAAACTTTTTCCTTGGGTCTTGGTCCTTTGACTTGTGTTGGAAGTTATTAACCCTAGCTTGTGTTTAAGCCTCCATATGACCTAGTTTGCTTCTGAATTTTTCAAATTCCTTTTGGCTCATTGATATACCATGTTTTAAGATCATTTGGTTTAAGTTGTGGAATTTTTAGATGCTTGGTTGATTTAGTGTGGATTTTGTCTTGAACCTTGTCCCATTTTTCTTCTTTTGATCCATTAAGTCTCTTATAAGCTTAGAAGGGCACTTGTGCCAACTTCTTCTTCTCATTTGGGGTTCGTTTGGGGTATGGGTACCTTCCTGGTTCTAGGATAGGGTTTGTGTCTTTGAAATTTTGTGTTTACTTTCCTTTTAAGTCCTTTCTTTACTTAAGTTTTCTTTCACTTCTTCCTTACTTCTTTCACTCCCATTTTGTAATTGTTTGGTCTTGTGTGTCCTTTCTCTTCTTCTTGTTGGCTTCTTAAGCCCTTCTTAATCTTGTTTTGGTTCTGATTGTGTGCATTGTGTCCATGTTTATGCATATTTGCTTTGCATCCTCCTTAAGTGTGCATTTGTTTTCATATGTGTTTCATATTGCATCATGTTGACTTGTAAGCTTCATCTCTCATTCTTTTGAGTTGAATTGGCATTTTGCATTTGTTCATATCATTTCACTTCTGTTTGTATGATGATGGCATGTTATTTGTTTCATTTTGCTTCACTTGTATGCTTGTTACTAACCTTGCAGGGGCTATGGTAAGTGTGAGGTGTGGGAATTGAGTTCCACATCTCCAAATCTCATCTTCTCTTCTTATGTTTATCTGTACTAACCCTTTGCTTGTTGGGCTTAGGCCTTTCTCATCTCTTCTTCTATCTTCTTCTTCTCTTCTTCTTCCTTCTTCATTAGGATAGAAACCACACTAACCTTAGGACATCCATGCATGTTAACACTTAGGATTCTTTAGTCCCCCTTTAGAATTTTACCTTTGTGATACTTTTGGTTCTTATTCTCTTATCATATCATAACCATAAAAAACATATTAATAAGTTTGAAGTGATGTCTTGATCCATAGCCTTATCCCATGAGGTATGCTTGTAGTCTTCCCATCTTGGGATAGTACAAGTTTACCTTGTGGTGCACAAGTCTGATCAAGGTATCTTCTTCACCAAGAAAAGCATAAAAAACACTTCTTCATCTGTAATTACCCAAAAACACTTAATAATTTAACAAGTTAGTGAGCTTAGGCCCCAATCTTTGGGTTCAAGTTTTGGGGATCTTCTCCTTACTTGAGTGTGCTTGTTCTATTATTCCATCTTGGAATGTAGTGACATGTGCACATTCCATGGAAAAGAGCTTGAGTTCACTTCCTTGTGACACACTCTTAAAAGCTTCATAAAAAACACAAACAAACAATAAGCGTCTTTCCTTCAGGAATTCTTTTCTCATCTCCTTCGCTCCGTACGCGAACTTGCTCCTACTTGTCACTTTGCAAGACGGTTACGCACTCGTCGTCCGAGTCTGCAACACCTGAGCAATGGCATAGGCAGTTCAAGCCTTAATTCACAAGCAATTCCTTGTTACCCCTAGTTAGGGGAACTACGGCGTCTCTGATCCTCATTATCCTGATGAGGTACGTAGGCAGCGGGGTAGGGCCTGTTCGAGCACAATCTTTATTTTCCCTACATTTTTCTCTTTGTTTCTTATTCAATTCTTTTTCCAAGTTTATTTCTATTTTCTTTTCATTTCTTTGCTGCAGTTTTCATACCCTCGCCCTTTGAAATAGTTTTCTTTCGCAAGCGTGGATCCCTTCGGGTACGGCAGACGATCTGGGTGATAATACCTTCCCAGGTCGTAACCGACTCCCGAACTCAGTCTCTTTGTATCGTAGGACCTGTGTCCTTCCTTTTCTTTTCTTCTGGTTTGTGCAGCATTACCATTCCCTTTCTTCGGGATAAAAATGCCTGGCTGGCGACTCTATTCTTTTTCCGCGCCACTTTCGCGTTTGTACCAGGATGGAAATCCGGGGAGCGACAGTTTGGTGTTATTCCCTAATCCGGACCAATTCATAGATGTGCACGTGATTAACATATTTCTGACTCATAATCCTGTGCCTACTTTGCTTGGAGATGTTTTGCACTCTTTTGACACTCGTACTACAAAGGGGCGAGGGACTCTGATGTGTTGCATACCTCTACTATCAAGGTGGTTTATTTTACACCTTCCTTGATCTGTGATGAAGAATGAACAAGGTTTGAGTTGGTCTAGAAGAATAATGTCACTCTCTCATTCAAATATTCATTGGTGTTCCCGATCTATGGAAAATATCACTATCATTGACCACTGTGGAGAGTTCCCTAATGTGCCACTCCTTGGCATAAGGGGAGGCATTACTTATAATCCTTCTTTAGCACTACGTCAATTTGGTTATGCTTGGAGTGATTGTCCTCATGATATGATTATTCAAGGTATTGTGTTCGATTATGACAATGATGCTCAAGGTTATCGTCAAAGGTTTATACATGCTTGAGGCATGGTAAATAAGATTAATAGCAATACTCTGGAACCAAAATACTTCATCCCTATGGAGTCTTACCTCAGATGGGTATGGTCTCGTGCTCAAACTCTTATGATGTCATATTCTGATGTTCTACCGGTGATTGTTGAGCCTATTATTGAAGGATATGTTCCTTACACCATTCTTCACCTAGACACGCCTACTGAACTGGAAGAGCTACATAAATCTTGGATTCAACTGAATGAGGAAAGGGATACCTTTAAGGCTCAGTTCTATGCTAGCAAAGAGAAAGTGTTGAAGCTAACAAGGCAACTTCACGAAGAGCGAAACCTCAATATATATCTCAATACAAAGAGGAAACATCCATGGGAGACTTAAGTCTCAAATGTTTTTATTTTCTTCGTAACTTTTCTTGTTTTTCCTTCATTGTAAACCCAAGGGACAATTATATTTTGAACTTACTAATAAAAGTTTTGTTCCTGTTTTTCCTTAACATATTAAAATCCTAATAGGTCCTTGAAAACATTGCATATGCATTTACATGCCATACCATTGCATAACAGGTTTCCATGGCAGGTCTCTTATCTTCTCACTGTTTATTTCAGTTGAAATGGCTCTCGAACAGACTGTCAAAGATCTCCAAACCTAGAATGCTCAATTTCAAGAAGTGATCCTAAATTTGTCCAAGGGTCAAGAAGAGTTGAAAGCCCTCCTCACTAAGGACATGAAAAAGAAGAATCCTGAAGACATCAAGGATGATCAGTTGGAAGAACTGCAAGCTGAGATGGCAGAGATGAGAATCTATATGAATGGACAGGTGGCTCTTATCCAAAACATAGCCCAGGGGCAAGAAGAGATGAGAGTCTTCATCAATAAACTATAACAGAGTTGGGAATCTAATCATCAGTCAACCTCCGATGAAACAAGTTGAATTGGTCGAAAAGAAGAAGAGGATAAGAAAAGGAAAGAAACACGTTACTATTGATAGTCTTTCAATTAAATTAAGAATGTCTTATAGGGGTAATCTGTCTCAACACAAGGAACATAAAAGACAATTTATCAACACGCCAATGTCATAAACTTTGCAATGCTTGTTGGAGATGAATCTGGTTGCGTTAAGAGACCCTCCACAGAATCCCAATACTTCCTCTCATTGCTATAACCCCAATGCAAGGTGTGCATATCATTCCAATATTCCTGGACCTGACACTAATAACTGTTGGGAATTGAAGAATAAGATTTAAGACCTGATTGACGAAGGAGTCCTCGAGGTTATGCTAAAAGACCAGATTAAGTTCTTCTATCGTCCATCAAACATCGAAGCTGCCAGACATCCGGAGTGATAAGTTTAGAGGAGGAAGCTTTGAGAACATTTTAGTTTTCATTTGTAATTTCTTTTGTTCGCTTAAACACTTACTATTATGTCAAACTTTTGTTTTCACGATAATGCATTGCATATGTTTGTTTTGAATTAATCCATTCGTTTCACTATATTTAAATTATGCTTCTTACTTCTCTTTTGTGATATTTGACTCTTGTTAAAGCTGTAAGCCTTTAGAGGGAGGATGACGAAGACGATACCATAATTTCATATAGTATGCTTTTGAACAGACTATGCTGACGATGTGAAGGCATTGTTTCGATTCCTAAATAGTGGAGATATAAGGAAGTTAATCCCTAGTCAACCCTTTTAAGCCTATGAAGTAGGATTTTTCATTCTCAAGCAAATTAAAACCCTTAATCATAACCCGAGGCAGGGTAGTTCCTCGGTTAACTCAATTATGCTAGTTGTCTTTTTTGTACACAACTAATGATGGTTCCCTGTAATCATTAAGTCTGAAATTCAATATCTAGCAAAAGAAAAGCTCATTAAGTCAAAACTTATGAAGGAGACTTAGTAAAAATTGAGACATCCCGCTGACTGTAATCTTGAAACAAATAGTTCAGGCAAAAGGAAGGGATAACAAAGTCAAGAGAAAAAGAGGTCACTAAAAATCCTAAATAAAAAAGATGACTGGCTTTTCAAATAAACTTATGTCAGTGTTACAATTTCAAACTCTTTTGGAGCCTTAATGCATAAGTTAATTGAACATAGGACTGAATAACATCACGAAGGATGGGTTGGGTTCAAATAAAATTTGAGCCTTTATCCTTTGTTTCTTAAACCTTGAACCAGGCCACGTTACAACCCTTTAAAAGTCCTAATTGAAGCATGGTTAGTTCGAAAGTGCACTGCTACAAAAAGGTATCCTGATTCCTTTAGGGCTTATTATAAATCTTGAGTTAATATCACAGTTTTTACAAACATTGTTTTGCTAAAATAATTCTTTTTCAAAACTTCAAGACATGCATAAGCGTTACATTTTGAATATCATTGTTTGCATATAACTAAGTGTTTAACAGCAAAGAAGTTTACATGATGAACATTCAATAAACCAAAGTCCTCCTGACAGACAAAGTTACTTCCTGAGCCTGACTCATTTGGATCAAAGAAAATGTATACAAGGGGCACGGTCACTATCTTCCAATCAATGGGACATGCCATGTTATTGTTCAATTCATTTGGGGCAGTCAGGTCAAGATTCAACGATGGTTAATAGCCAAGGCAGATCTCCTCATCTGAATTGCCATAAGTAACATTACCGAGTTCACGATGCCAGGGGAATGTTATTATGGGGCATCCCATTTATTTCTCTTGAGGCAACTCTTTTCAAATAATTCCATTCTGGGACAAATCATCATCATCTAGGATCAATGTTCTCTTTTGATATCTAATCAGATCAAATTCAGTGGCAAGCTCCTTAACCATTACTCGGGGCATACACAATCCACCGCAGTTTGAAAACACATTCCTCTCATTACATTGCCTTCATACTGGGTTTCAACAAAATCCATTATTGAAATTATTTGTTTGTGCCCATAGTATCAGATGGTATTATTATCATGTCTTCGGATTCAGTCATGATAATTCCTAGAAAATTACTCTGAGAAGTCGAGAATATCAGAAGTTCTGAATCCCTTGGTTATTTTGAATGAATGTATGCTTTTGAATATGATTGGTGTTTACCAAAAATACATACATATAAAATTACAATAATAGCATTTAGTAAGGACTCTTGGAGGTTAGAATCCCCGACATAGCTCATGTCCAATAGATCTCTACAAGCTCATCCCCACAGAGTAATCTCTATATAGTTGTTCCAGTAAATCATTGCAAGCAGTCTCTTCCCCAACATAGATTGTATTTCTAATACTACAAAGCCCTGGCAAGATTTTCTTCTCCAATATAATTCAATTAAGCCTGATATCCCCTAGAAGGGTTGACACCTGGTCAGATAGTACATCGGAGGAATATCCATCTCTTTTATCCCTAGTCAGGGTATTTAGAAACTTAATCCTTCAATAAAAAGCATGACGAATGATCGACTCTCCTTGACTGAGATTTGGAGTAATGTTTTCATCATACCCAACAATGAACAGGGATTTATTTTCCCTAGCTAGCAGTTGTTACAGGAAGCTACTAATGTGCTTCAATTACATGATGTGTCCATACATCATCTATAGTATATCATGACATAAGCATCCACAACGCATACAACATTCTCATTTATGTTAAGAACATCATCTTACAATGCATTACATACATCAAATGACCTCACATAAAACTAACTTTGCTTTTTCAGGATAGTTCGCGATCAGATGAATATTTCCATCTCCTAGAGATAGTTCATAGACGATAAAGACAAAGATATAGTTTTGATACTTAGTTCA
Organism: Lathyrus aphaca; assembly: GCA_963966055.1. Classification (NCBI taxonomy): domain Eukaryota; kingdom Viridiplantae; phylum Streptophyta; class Magnoliopsida; order Fabales; family Fabaceae; genus Lathyrus; species Lathyrus aphaca. Next base: position 354,356,653 of record OZ014521.1, on the reverse strand, counting down.
AGATATTTTCCAGAGATAGTTTAGAGACGATCAAGACAAAGATCTAGTTTTGATACTTAGTTCAGGATATTTTCCAGAGACAATTCAGAAATGATCAAGACAAAGATCTAGTTCTGATACTTAGTTCAGGATATTTTCCAAAGACAGTTCAAAAACGATCAAGATAAAGATCTGGTTCTAATACTTAGTTCAGGATATTTTCTAGATACAGTTCAGAGACGATCAAGACAAAGATCTAGTTCTAATACTTATTCTAGAACAACATTCAGATGGAGTCAAACGTAGACACATTCTGATACTTTGGATGGCATTTATAATCCCATCTCCAAATACTCTGAATGGCATCTTTAAGCCCATTCAAACAATACAATCAACCAACAATGTTACTTTGCGCACCAGCGAAGCAAATTTTTGGGCTTTAAGTGTTCAATTCACTTCCACCTTCAGGTTACAAATGGCGTGCATGCCAATCTAACCCCTCAGGTTTCAGAAAATTAAACAAGGGCAGCTGTTGTACCCCAAAATTTTCCCTCATATATTTAAGAGCATATGTCTCAAGAGGTCTCCTAATGTTCATAAGATTCTCAATTGCTCAAAGGAGTTCAAGGTTTCATCAGACAAAACCTCCTCCAAAGCAATATATTTCAAATTAGGGTTTTGTGTTTCCCAAGGTAAATTGGACTTCCAAAGCCTCAAGTGGACTTCATGATATCCCATATACTTCAAAGGATCCTCATGTCAAGTTTCAAGACTTGCCCTACAAGTTTGGTCAGTCAGATGCTCAGATGATCAATAATCAATTAACTTGGGTAAAAAGTCAATTGTGGTCAACATACAATCAAACTTCAATATTTTTGGTCAACATCAAGATTATGAAGTAAGATTAATCATTTGATCAAGGGTTGATCATGATTCATCGAGAAAACCTCAAATTCATCACAAGGCAAAAGTTGCTAAATTAGGGTTTCTTTAGGAGAAAGTCAATTGTACTTTGACCAGCTCTAACTTTCACATACTTCATCAAAAATTTCCTATCCAAAGCTCATTATGAAGGAAATTCAATTCCCTACAACTATGTGTCTCACAAGCCAAGGCCATAAATGCTTCATTTGAGATATATGGACCAAGACATTACATGTCCTCTAAAAGTCAACTTTTTCAAAAGCTCATAACTTGAACATGGAAGATCAAAGGGACATGGGACCAAAAGGAGTAATTAAAGGACACTTTAAGCTTTCTAAAATGTCTAAGAGCACATTCATGTGATAAAATTGAGAAAGTTGTGCATTGTTAAAGTTGAGCAAAATTGAGGAGGTGCATAAAGCAAATAATGACCAAAACTTGAGTTTTTGCCAAATGAGCCTATATTTTCACAATCTAAACTTAATCTTAAGATGATCCAAGACCTATAAGTCATATATTTTAATTTTCTTTGTTTATTTTATATTTTATTGTATTTAATTCATTTAAATTCAAATATAATTAAAATAAATATTGAAAAATCAAATATTTGATCTTTGATTTATTTTGGGATCCGTTTATGAAGTTTATTGACATAATATATGATTCAAATTCGTGCACAACAAGAGGAAAGTCATGATAGCACAATAATTGCCAAAATAGAAAGTTTCCAAATCAAATTCCAATCAAATCTCATCATCCCAAAATAACTTTAATCCAAACCCACAAATTGGCCTAATTCAATCTTCTATATATACATAACAAGTGCAAATGTCAGGAGGACGAAATTTTTTGATCAAAGAGAGCATACAAATCTTCAAAAAATTCAAGAGTAAGTTGAATTCAGTTTTAGGGTTACAGCCATTCTCAAGGAGGTTTGAAGGTCCAAGAACATTCCTTAGACTCTTCTGAAGGTGTACCAATCATCATATTGCTCCAAAACCTCATAAAACGCCATAACCGAATTTGCTTTTTTTTTTGTTTTTTTCAATTTTTCGATTTCATATTTATACGCATGATACATCTAATCTCTTTGCATATTTGTGTTTTTCATGATGTAAGAAAGCTATTTGGGTAATCGAATTGAAGTTTAGGTGCAAGAATCATGATCTCCCATTGTTAGGGTTGGAAGCCGTGAATTTGGGGAACCATAGCTAGAGGCAATTTTAGACCAAATTGATTGGACCATTGAATTCAAGAGACGATTTCTAACTGATATATGTGCTTATATGGTATTTATAATGCTTGGTTTGACGGATAAAACTGTCACTATAAGTTTTAATGACGAAATCCATCCGTAGGTAAAAACCTGGACGGTTGGAGGAAGAATATGACCTGCACGCGTTTTTTATTTTCAATTTTCAATTTTAATATATAATATTTGTTTGTTAGTTCTAGACAACAGTAGGCATGTGGCCTAGTGGAAGGAATGCTTGCTGGTAACCAAGAGGACCTGGGTTCGATCCCAACGTCCCCCTTCCTTTTTTGGGCATTTTTCTTATTTTCCTTTATATTATATTTTTAATTTCTTTTCTTTTACTTTTAGTTTAAATAAATAATTTAATCTAAATTAATATTTTTTTATAACCAATCAAAAATATTTCATTTGTTAATATGTTTTTTATAAAATCATAAAACATCAAAAAATATTTACTTTTACATAATTAATTCAAATTTAATTTATTTCATTAAACTAATTCTTTTTTTATCAAACATTTTTTAATCAAAATCAATTAATCAAAATCTTAATCAATATTTCCTTTATATTTTTCTTCTCTATTTTATTTTATTGTTTTAGAATAATTGTATAGGATGCACGGAATTTGTAATAATTTATTTTTCTCGCACGATTTTATTTTCGTTCAAATAATGTAACTGCTAAATTCTTGTAATAGTTTTAGGTTTTATTTTTCGCACTTTACATTTTCTGTCAGGTTTTTATTTATGTATATCTCCCGAACCCATGTAATAGTTTAAATTAGGGTTTATTTTCCACACTATAAATTGTTAGATATATGATTAATAGGATTGTATGATAAGATTAAAATCAACTATTAGCTAACCCTAATTTTCAAGACTAAAATAATTGAATTGAAATCACTTGCACACTCACACCTCTAGGGTAACATCTCTTTGTTTCTTTATAATAAATGGTCAAGTCCCTCAAATGTGGGGCTACCTTAACTTGTGTTGCCTAAAGACATAAATCAGCATAGTTGCCTTTCGAATAAAAGATCATAGTCCCTCGTTGTCCCTTCAAAGTTTCCTTTCGAATAAAAGATCATAGTCCCTCGTTGTCCCTTAACAGTTGCCTTCGAATAAATGATCTTGTCCCTACGAAAATGATGATAGTCCCTTTGAATTGTTAAGGTATCCCTACATGTTACCTTCTATGACCATAATGATGACCCTACGCTTGTCCCTTCCAAATCCAAGGATAAGACTACTTACTAACTAATAGTAAGTACAATTATATCCTTAAGGAAATGAAATAACAAGAAAGACTTTATAACAGGGTAAGTAACTCTTAATGCTTGTTCACAATTTTCAAAAACAAATACTTTTTACACCCCACTCTCTTTTCAAAATAATTTCAAACAAGTAAAACACTTTGTATACATTCATACGAGAATCATTATAAAGATAAATATTTACGTAAATATTTTAACCACACACTACACTTTTCAAACAAAACATATAAAGTGAGCTAAGCAATTAATATCCCATGTATAACCATGGATACAAAGGGTGCTAACACCTTCCCTTTGTATAACTTACCCCCCGAACTCAAAATCTCTTAAAAGGTCTTTCATGTTCTTAAGTGCGACAGAAAACTAAAAGTCAGTTCTCCCACCGTATTACACATATGATGTTCCATATGTCACTTAAGCACATGGTACCTTACCATATTTCGTATTCCACTTAAGTGCATCGTACCTTATGGTGTTCCTTATTTACTCTACATCTTCTCTAACTGTCATTATGTGTGTGACGCTGTATGATTTCACGATGTTGGCAATTACATTAAATCATGTATTTAATATAATAAATAGTGAGCGGTATCTAGCAACACATCACTGCTACCCAAGTCACAAAATTTTCATGTGATATGACAAAACCTTTTGTGATAGTACTTGTATGTGCAATTAACCTTTTGCCCTTATTTTATATTGAACACAAGGCATATATCGTGTCATCCTTGTCCAGTTCAATATTGGGCCGTTATATATTTAACCTGTTATGCAGGATGGGAAAATTCCATCTAGGTTACTCATGTCCCTCAGCATGCTTTATGAAGTACACATCAACTGTCTTTATGATTATCCAGTTATGGACAATGTTTGATCAACAATAAAGTATTTGACTCTACATCTAGGGTCCATAGTAGTTTCAGGTTGAAGAGTGGTATACACCACTATCACCATGAGAGTAACTTATGACACTTTGCATAACATTATATGTAGTACTATCATAGTGGGTCAATCCACTATAAATATTACTCCTAATATTCATACTTATGTTAAGACTTGATAGCTCCTTATGCATGATCCATGAGACGTGATCATCGGTCTATCTACATAATAATCTTAATGCTTTAAGGTTATCCCATTTCACATTAAAGCTCGATTATGGATACTTTAAGAATAGTGTCCTTATGTTTAATGGAATCTCATGATTAAGTCACACCTAATATTTCATTAAACGAACTATTTATTCTAGAGACTTTATCATTTTGGAAAATCAAACATAATAAAGAAATTCATTTTATTATTAATAAATAATTCGATACAATTAGCAAAGTTATTGGCCTCTAGGGCTTACACCAATAATATCCCACTAGCACTAGAGCTAATCAGGCATACCTCTAATACCTATAGATCTAGTATAGCCATCATGCTTTTGTTGCGCAAGAGATTTTGTTAGTGGTTCAACAATATTGTCAAGTGTAGGTACTGTGCATGTCTTCACATCTCCATAATTTATTATCTATCGAATGAGATGATAACACTTAAGTATGTGTTTGGATCGTTGGTGAGATCTAGGCTCCTTAGCTTGTGTAATGGCACCATTCTTATCACAATAGAGATCAATGGGATCCACAATGCTAGGGACTATGCAAAGTTCACTAATTAACTTCTTGATCCAAATAACTTCCTTTGCTGCATTGACATCGGTTGTAGAATCAACAACTGTTTCTTATTTTGAACTTTTCTAGATCACAACGCCACCATTTAGGAAAAACACATAAACAAATTGCAATCTAAAGCCATCCTTATATGTTTGGAAGCTAGCATCAGTGTAACCAATTACCGCGAGCTCTTTATGACCTCCATGTATCAAGAATGAGTCTTTAGTTCTTCTCAAGTACTTAAGGATATTCTTAACAGTAACCTAATTAGCATCACCGGGATCATATTTGTATCTACTCGTCGCACTTAAAGCCAACGAGACATTTGGTCGAGTATATAACATGGCATACATGATAGATCCTATTGCAGATGCATATGAAATCTTATTCATGCAATCCCTTTCTTCCTTAGTTGAAGGGGATTGTGTTTTTGATAGACACAGGAAATGTTGCATAGGTATGAATCCTTTCTTGAAATCATTCATATTAAAGTATCTCAACACTTTGTCTATGTATGTACTCTGACTTAGCCCAAGCTATTTTTATGATCTATCTCTATAGATCCTGATTCATAATATATAGGCTACTTTACAAAGGTCCTTCATAGAAAAGCATTTCCCTAACCAAGTTTTTACTTATTGAAAGGTAGGGATATCGTTTACAATGGGTAATATGTCATCTACATATAATACCAGGAAAACGACCATTCTCCCACTAACCTTCTTGTAGACACAAGGCTTATCTTTATTCTTTATGAATCCATATTGTTTTACAGTTTCATCAAAACAAAGATTCCATCTTCTAGAAGCTTTCTTCAATCCGTAGATTGATCACTATAACTTGCATATCTTTTGGAATTCTTCAGGTTGTGTCATGTACACATTCTTTGAAAGATTCCCATTAAGGAAAGTAGTCTTGACATCCATCTGCCATATTTCATAATCATGATATGTAGCGATAACAAGTAAAATCCGAACAGATTTAATCATTACAACTGGTGAAAAGTTTTCATCATAGTCTACCACATTAATTTTTTATAACCTTTAGCAATCAGTCTTGCCTTATAGGTATGTATCTTACCATCCATGTCAGTCTTCTTTTAAAAGACCCACTTGCATCTTATAGGATTAACTCCTATAGGAGGCTCTACCAAGGTCCAAACCTGGTTTGTATACATGGAATATATTTCAGATTTCATGGCTTTTAGCCACTTCTCAGACTCAGGACCAGTTATTGCCTCTTGGTATGTCACAAGCTCATCTTGATCCAGGAGTAATACATCACCTTGATTAGTTAAGAGATATCCATATCTCTCTGGTTGGTGACGTATCCTACTCGACCTGCGCTGGTCTTATTCAACTTGAGCAGGTTTCTCTTCCACAACTGTTTGTGATTCCTGCTCTAATTCCTCCATAGGTGTATCAATGCTTTGTGATTCTTGAATTTCTTCAAGCTTTACTTTCCTCCCACTGATTCCTTTGGAAATAAAGTCCCTTTCCAAGAAGACTCCAGTTCGAGTAACAAACAATTTCCCCTCATAAGGATTGTAGAAGTCATATCCTCTTGTTTCTTTAAGATACCCCATAATAAGCATTTTTCAGATTTGGGCTCAAGCTTAGTTGAAATTTGTCGTTTCACATAAACTTCACAACCCCAAATCTTCATGTAAGACATGTATGGTTTCTTACCACTCCATGTCTCATATGGTGTCTTTTCTACCTTTTTGGATGGAACACGGTTAAGTGTGTAAGCTGCTATCAGTAGTGCATGTTCCCAAAAGGAGTTTGGAAGATCGACGTGACTCATCATGGATCAGACCATGTCTAAAAAGGTTTGATTTCTTCTCTCAGACACACCATTCCATTGTGGTGTTCTAGTAGGAGTGAGTTGGGATAGAAACCCACACTCTTTTAGATGGTCATCAAAATTTAGGCTTAAATATTCACCGTCTCGATCAGATCGAAGAGTTTTAATATTCTTACCTAATTGGTTTTGTACTTCATTCTTGAACTCCTTGAACTTTTCAAAGGATTCAGATTCGTATTTCATTAAATACACATATCAATATCTCCTGAAATCATCAGTAAATGTGATGAAGTATTGAAAACCTCCTCTGGATGGCATGTTCAGTGGTCCACATACATCAATATGTATGAGGGCCAAAAGATCATTTGCCCTTTCACCTTTTCCTATGAATGGGGTCTTTGTCATCTTTCCAATTAAACAATATTTTCATGTATCATATGATTTGTAATCAAAAAAAATCTAAGAGTCCGTCTTTATGGAGTTTGGAGATGTGCCTCTCATTTATATGGCCTAAGCGACAATGCCAAAGGTACCATGGATTTAATTCATTAGTTTTCATCATTTTAGTATTAATGTTATAAATTGGCATTTCAAGATCAAGGACATACAATCCATTGTTTATTTGTGTAGTAGCATAAAACATATCATTTAAATCAATAGAGCAACAATTGTTCTTTATTATAAATGAAAAACCAAACTTGTCCAAACAAGAAATGGAAATAATATTCCTGCTAATTGCAGGTACATAATAACAGTTCTCTAACTGAATTATTAAATCACTAGGTAAAGTCAAAACATAAGTTCCTACGTCTAAAGAAACAACCTTTGCTCTGTTTCCAACTCATAGATCAACTTCACCTTTTGCCAAATCTCTACTCCTTTTTAGTTCCTGAACATTGGTACAAATGTGACAACCACATCATGTATCTAATACCCATGATGTTGAAGTAGATAAATTTATTTCTATAACAAAAGAACCTGAAGTTGAAGTCTCCACTCCATTCTTCTTATCTTCCAGGTACTTTGGACAGTTTCTCTTCTAGCTCTCGGTCTTACCACAATAGAAGAAAGTTCCCTCCTTTGCTATGCCTTCACTAGGCTTCAAAGCAGGTGCAATATGTTTGGGTTTGGTAACTTCCTTGTCTTTCCATTTACCACCCTGCTTGGTGGGCCTTTTGTTTGGTTCCGTTCCATTATTGACCATCAGAATGGATTTTCCTTTTAACTTCAGATTTTTCTCAGCAGTTCTTAACATGCTAAGCAATTCAGGAAGATATTTGTCCATATCATTCATGTTGAAATTTAGGAAAAATTTATTGAAACTCTTCGGCAACAATTGGAGGATCAAATTAGTTGCAAGCTCTTTTTTTAGGGAAAATCTCAATCTTTCAAGATTCTCCACATACCCAATCATCTTGAGTACATGGAGACCTACAAGACTTTCCTCAGCTAGATTGGCTTGAAAAAAGGCTTTTGAAACTTGAAACCTCACATGCCTTGCCTACTCTTGATAGAGCATCTTCAGATGTTCGATCATATCGAACACTACCATGTTTTAATGTTGCTTTTGCAATTCAAAATTCATGGTAGCCAGCATGAGGCAAGCAGTTTTAATGGCATCATCAACATGCTTCTTATAAGCATCTCTTTCGGCCTTAGGAGTAGAACTAGGAGGCTCCTCATTAGAAACAGGTGTCTCTAAGACATACAAATTTTTTCATGTTTGAGGATAATCCTCAGATTTCGATGCCAATCCAGAAAATTTATCCTCGACAACTTTTTCTTATCAAGGTTTGATCGTAAAATGTTGTTATAGGTGTTTGTTGTCATGGTAATCTACATAAATTAAAAATATAAGTATCATTAAAACAACATATTCAACTAGGCCTTTAATTAAATATGCTTCCATTATTTTACTCAAAACAAATTACCTTCACCATTTGATTCGGAAAATTCCGTTGGAAGATTTTCCAGTGGTTTGAGATCCATATTTCACTTTGTTTTAAGTTAGTGTTAGGCTGATTACACAAAACTCGACTATTTAGGTAGGAACTCCTTCCAATTGTATCCAATACAATTCTTGAATATTTCATTTGTGTGAATAACTCCTTATTCTAATCCATCATATGGACTATTCCAAACTCTTGCTTCTAAACACATATAATCTTATTATATTTTGTTTAGTTAAGTTTGACCCATTGTTTTAGAAATTGGATATTACATTTATCCCATCTCACCTTACTAATATAGAACATATACCTCGCGTTAGGAGAAACTTACATTTTCGATACTAGTCTTGATGAGTTCTAAAACTTGGAAACCGAAAAAACTTAATATTTATTTTGAGGGAATTTTAATTAGTTTGATCTCATCGGCTTATTTAGGATATAAATAGTTTCTCACCCATGCATCATCATACATACACGTATACCAACATATATACATACATATATACATACATATATACATACATACAAATGAAACATTTATGGCCCCTAACGCATTTGTTCTCTCAAGCCAATGAGAGAACCTAAGCTAAACCTAATAATAATTTACACTTCTCCAAGCAAGATCTCCAAGGTTGTCCTCCTTTGTTTTTGTATTCTTCACTTTCTACATAATAATACATTATATAAATAAAACTCATTTTACATACGAGGGAGTGAGATGAGAAAAGAAGTTACATGATGAGAATAAAAGAAAGACACGACACGAAGGTCATATTTTAAATCCCAAAACAAAGAAAAAATTAAAATAAGGCCATAACTGATCACCACAAGAAAAATAATAAACAATTTTATTATTATTAATTTAAATCATGTTAATTAACTAAATCAAATTAAATTTCGGTGAATTATCACACTACTCAGAGTAGTCGGGGTAAGAAGAGATTCTGCATACAAGCAGTGTGGCGACCGTCACAGACTCTATGGTGATTGTCACCCTTTCAAACCATGTGACGACTGTCACAAACTCTATGGTGACTGTCACACTCTCAAACCCTGTGGCGACCGTCAGTGACCTATGGCGACCATCACACTTTCTATGAGTGACCTTAATCGCAGATGGCGCAACCCTTGTGCCATCACACTCTAATGCAATAATTTAATACCATCAAGACACTATGATTAATAATTCAGTATGATTGATTCGTATGACATCACTTCACCATACTAAAGTCAGATTCCAAAGCAGATAACCACAGATTGCTCAAACGAATGATAATCATTATATGATTTGAACTGACGAAATAGAACAATATATCTAATATAACATCCTTGCATCAAAGTTCATAATATCACATATGAATTAGATCGATCACATATGTGTAACTTATGGACGATTAATATATCGCTGCTTCACCATACTATTGTCGGATTTCGAAGCACAGTTGTCGCTCCCACCAAATGAGGCTAGGTCAAATGGGGTACAGACGCGAACGGTCGGCGAAAGGGATGAGAACACACAAGGGTGAACTCAAAACAAAAGAGTCGCCAGCTAGACATTTTTATCCCGAAGGAAAGGTAATGCTGCATAAACCTAAGAAAAGATATGGATAAGACGTTTGCGAACCAGAGAAACTGAGAAAGGGGGTTGGTTACAACCTGGGAAGGTATTAGCACCCAGATTCGATAACTGTTAAGTTATGCCTACGTATCCTCTCGTGCAATGAGGAAGTCAGAACACCGTAGTTCGACACAAAGAGACTAAAAGGTAAATTGACTTGTGAACTGCTTACTTGTCTATGCTCAAGTGTATGACCTGTCTGGCTCAGGTGCAAACTGACTTGCATTAGACGGAAGAAGCGAGTTCTCGTTTGTGAGTGACTGAGGTGAGAAAAGAGTCCCGGAGGAGACGATTATTGTTTGTTTTTGTGTTTTCAATCTTTTATTGCTTTTTGGTGTTTGTCATAAGATAATGAGCTTAAGCCTAAACCAAGGGTTAGTAAACTCATCACATCCTCCCTCTGATTAGGGGTAATGAGAATACCTTAAGTATGAAGTAAACACCTCACACTTAATCACCATGATGTAGGATTAAGATCATTAACCTACTTGTGATTATTTAGATGTTTTTGTTGTTTTTGTTTAGTGTTAAGTAATGAGTTTAAGCCATAATCAAGGATTTAATGGACTCATTACACCATCCTTATAGAAGGATAATAGATGAGAGCATTTAAGCTGAGGAAGGCTCCTCAACTTAATCCATGATTAGGGATTAACCTCATGACAAAACAAAGCCTTTATTAAAGTGGATTTTAGTTAATGGTAAGATTAAGAAATGAATTTTATGATTTGTAAAACAACTTGAAGGGGACTTGTCCATTAACACTAGGGTTAGTCCTTCTTAACTAATTAAGGAAGAATTAGAACCCTAATGCAAGGCCCAAGTTACAAGCTTGATGTCTTAGTGATTTATTAGATGGATTGATTAAAGGATTTAAACACATTAAGGGTTTAACACTTAGGATTAAAGTTATACACTCCATCCTAATAGAAGGATGCAGGCATAAACTTAATCACAAAGCCTTAAAACATTTAAGGTTTAGTCCTTGATCATGAGATGAGAAGAGAAGACTCAAAGATGACACAAAGGTAGAAACTAATGGGGGGACTAATCAAACCCTAATTGTGATTATGCTTGGGTGCTCCTAGGGTTTATGAGGTTTGCAGGAAAATCTTCCAGAGAAAAGCCACCAAGGAAGAAGCAAGATGAAGGAAGAGAAGCAAGAAGAAGCAAGACAACTTGCTTCACTTAAGAAGACAAGTTGCTTGAAGAAAGAAGGTGAGGAGGGAGCATGAATGAGCAAGATCACTCTAATACACAAGTAAAATGCAGAAATGATGCATAAGAAGGATGAGAAGAGATTTTGAGAAGTGAAGGCAAATTCACTTCTCAAAGACTTACCACCTGAAAAGTTAGTAACAAGAAATGAAATGCAATGGAAATGAGATGAAATGCAATGATGCAAACCAAAGTCAGAAGCATAAACATGATGTTAATGATGCTAAGAGATTATTCAAACACATGTCAAGAGTTGTGGATGATCATACAAAGATGAGGATGCAAATGAAGCATGCTTTGAACCATAAAAGTTCATGAAAGTTTATGAAATGCAATGGAAGTATAACATGGCTAATGAATGATGCAATGATCAAACATGATTCTAATATGTCCTAAGATGTCTTGGAAGTTATATGGATGCACAAAATGTCATGGAAAGTTCATGAATGCAAGCCTATGAAAGATGGATGCAAATGAAGGCAAAAATTAGGGTTTAAATACAATGTGCAATGCAAAATTCAAAATCAGAAGCAAATGACAAGATAAAAAATTGAAAATGGGAACAAAGGAACCCTAACCCTACATAAGTTCACTGCCCAAAGGAGGGGACCTAACTCTTAACCTAATGGGAGCTATGATTTTCTCAAGTTGGCTAGGGTTTTAAGGCACCTCAAAAGGAAAAATGCACATCAAATTGAAAATGAAAGATAAATTCAGACCAATTTTACCCTAGAAACTACATGATATTAGGGGTGTTCGCGGTGCGGTTTGGGCGGTTTTCACGTAAAAAGTCATCCGAACCGCAAGAGAACAAAATATGTGGTTTGGTTTGGTTCGGTTAGCTTTAAGAAATAAAACCGAACCAAACCAAACCAAACCAATGCGGTTTGGATTGGTTTGGTTGGTTCGGTTTTTTACAATATTTTTATTGAGTTATACATACACCTATAGATAACAACATAATTTTGTATTTAGTCATTCATACATTATCAAATAGCTACAAAACTCATCATATTTAGACAATAACTTCTCTTTCAATATACAAAAATAAGATTAGACTAAAGTGGAATAAAAAACATAAAATAGTAGTATTAAACAATATAAAAAATATTACAATAAAAAGAAAAAAAACGGAGGAGAGGAAAGATTAGACAAGATGAAAAAGAAAGATTATAAGATATGCAATATTATAGAAGAAAGATGCGATAAAAGCGTAATTGGAAGAGAAAACAATAATATAAAAAAGGAGAAGATAAAGATAAAAAGAAAGAACATAAGATAAGAGATTAGAGTAGAAAAATGAGATGTACATATCAAATATGATGAGAAGAATGTGTGATACTACTCGAAGAGATTTGAGAAGATTGAAACTAAAACCTTAAGCGTGAGTAAGAGAATATTTGTATGGTTAAGGCCTAATAGGTTTGAGTTTTTGATTGAATGTGGGATAAGTGAAGTTTGAGTTATAACATAATGCGGTTTGGTTTGGTTTAGTTCGGTTTGCAAAATACAAACCGCAAACCGAACCAAACCGCGCGGTTTTGTTAATAAATGACCCAAATACATCCGAACCAAGTGTGATTTTTTGCGGTTTCGGTTTGGTTTGGTTTGGTTTTGCGGTTTTCTATTGGGTTGGTTTGGTTTTGAACACCCCTACATGATATGAAGAATGCAATGCAAGAAGAACCATCATCAAACTCTTCATGGTTAGGCAGAATGAATTTTTCTAAGTTAGAACAAAAATATTGCCTTTTGAGAACTTTAATTCCAAATAAAATGTCAAAATAGGTCAAGAACCAAAAAGAAATTTGTTTGAAGAGTTTGATAATGTTTCTAAATGTATTAAAATGCAATGTGAATTTTTTTGTGATTTTTAAATACTTAAATGCATTTTTAATTAATTAATTCTCATTAACTAATTAAAAATAATCATTTAAATGATTTAAAAATAATTTTTAATGCAAAAAAATAAAAATAAAAATATTTTTGGGTTCTGAAAATTATTAAAAGATTTAATAAAAATTTTCAGAATTTTTGAAGTATTTTTACTATTTTTAATAAAATGCACAAATTAAATGGCAAGAAAATGAAATAAAATTAATTTAAATGGAAAAGTCAACAGATCCAAAGGCCAGCATTTGAATGAAACACGCGCGAATTGACTAGCGCGCAAATGAGAGGCTCAGATCATTTCTGGGATTTGAATTTCTTTATCCTAATTAAATCTAATTAATCATGGATTAGGGCTTAAGTGTGAGATCCAGACCGTCCAGGGCGCGCGGGAAAGCAAGATCAATGGCTCACATTAAAAACTGGCTTAAACCCTAATTAGGGTTAATGACTTTCAGACGGCCGGAACAGTGGTTTCAGTCGTCTTCTCCGACGAGCCCAAAACCCTAGCTTCTCTCTAAGGCCACCAAACTCCAAATTTCTTTCACAAAAATGATCCTCTAACAACCCTAAACCTAAACCCCCAACTAAAACTCATTTATCTCACACCATGAACATGAATCGAAGAAAAATGTAAAAACGGGCAAAAGTTCAGAGATCACATACACGGTGGTTTCTCCACCATTTTCAAAAGTAATCACATCCCCATGATCAGGGGAGCATATAGAACCATAAAAGAACTTAAAAGCTAGCTTATGGGAAAAAAGTTCATCATGTTACCTGAGATGGAACTTTCTGGTTCTGGGCTTTCTGGCCTTTCCTTTGCTGCAAATCCACTTCTTTGAACCCCCTGATGATGAAATGAAGCTTAGAAAGCTTTAAGAATGGCTGGTTTGAATGTTTCAGTTCTGGTATAGCAGAAATTGAGGTATGTGTATGTGATGTTTTTGGCTGCTTTGAGGGTTGATTCTTGTTCTGTGAGTGATATGTGACTTGTTGGTGAAGAGAAATTTGAGGTTTGATGGCTGAGGAAGGAGTTTCGAAGAGATGAAGGTTTGGACAATTTTTGTGCAAGCTGGTTGTGTGTGTGGTCTGAGCTCGTGTGAGGCTTGTTTTATGATCCTTATACAAATCCTAAACTATTGGAATGAGTCAGAAGACTTGACATGCACTGTGGGAATGGCATGGGGCAATTGGCCAAAAAGTCAATGTTAGGTGTACTTGAGGCATGGGCTGTGGCAGAGGCCATTTTAGGGCTGATCTGAGTTTAGCTGCCTTCAAGGATGGCCATGGGATGAACTGATGTGATCTGAAATGGATGAAGGGTGAGATGCCATAGGTTTTGCCTTTTTGCAACTTGTTGCATTTTGTGATTTTTGGTCATGGACATGTGACATTCCTTGCTGAATTCTTGTTGTGAAATGTTACATGATGTTATGGTAATGCTTTGAGATCATTTAGAGACCACACAAACCCTTGGGAATCATTTTTGCAAGAATTCCCCCTTTTGAACTTCATGGAAAATGGCTTATGATAACTTGGAATCCAAAGCATGAAAGTGAGAAATTTCTTGGGCAAATATGAATTATGGACCATGAATGATGTTTGTGAGATCATTAGAAGTTGATTTGAAGTCACATTTGGCTTTGGCAAGTGTTTTTGCAAGTTTCCTCTTTGGCACAAAAGTGAAAAATAAGTGATTTTGTCCAACTTTGCAAGGCCATAAATTTTGTTCTAAAATGAATTAGAATGAGTTCTTGTACTTTTTGAAAATGGGAGGATCCAATCTACAACTTTCATGACCAAGAATTTTCCATTTGAAGCATTTTTGAATCAAAAAGAGGAGGTTGAAAAACTTTCCCAAAATGGCAAGTTTTCATTACAAGTCACTTTCCCAAAATGGCAACTTTGCAAATGGCTTGAAATTCTTCAATTTTGTGAACTTATAACATCTTCTAAGATCAAATAAAGATCATACACATTCAAAATGATGGAGAATATCCTTTGTTTGGGTGATTGGGGGCCTCAGATGCCCTGATTTTGCACTGACTTGCTCAAGAAGTCATCTATTGATCAGATGCCTTCCCCATTGAATCTCTTGATGAAAATTAGTATGCATGATCCTCATATCATATAGAGACCAATAGAAACAAGAATGACCAAAAAATTTGGAGTTATGGCCTCTGAAACCAAAACCCTAATTTTAGGTCATCTGTGCAGTTAAACCTGGCTCTGCTTCCATGCCTTTCTCAGTTCTTGTGATTCTCTGATTCCCTTGATCTTTGGAGGATATAATATGATGCTTGAACATACATGGAACCTCTTGAGATGATTGAAGACCTTTGGAGTGGCTCAGATAGCCCAGGGATGGCTTAAATCACAAACCCTAGATGCAGATGACTTAGAACCAATGCAGTGAAGCAAAAATGCAATATGAAATGCTATGATTGAGCTTATGCAAATGAAAAGAAATCACAAGCCATGGTGTGAATGAGTGAGGGCAAATTTGAGGTGTTTACAGCTGCCCCTATTCAAGCATGAGTTAGCTGTGTAGGATGTAAGCGACGGCTTAACAGGCAAACAAGATAACTTGTGGTTGAATACCAAAGACAGTCCAAAATTTGCACTCACAGAATGAAGAAGAAAAGGGATATAGATTGTAAAAGGAAGTAAAGTATGATTATAAAGTGCGGGCGACGGAGGACGACCGTCGAGCAGAGGACGACTGCTGGGGATAAAGCGATGACGGGGACGACCGACATGCTGGGAAAATAAAGCGATCATGATGGGGACGGCCATTGAGAAAAGAAACAAGACATTCTGGGGATTAAAGGTAAATGATGGGGACGACCATCGGGCTGAAGAAATAAATGATGAGGAACGGTCATCAAAGGTGAAGGACGATCACCTAGCAGGGGACGGCTGCTTGGTTGGGGATAAGGATGAGGAATGGTCATCCAAGGTGAAGGACAATCACCTGGCAAGGTACGATTGCCGAAAGTATCACGACATAGGACGGATGTCGGATGAAAAGGTCGACGATGGGGACGGCCATCGAATAAGCATGATGAAGGACGATCATCAAGAGGTGAAGGACGATCACCTAGCAGGGGACGACTGCTCTCGGGTTTTATCATGACATAGGACGAATGTCATATAACAAGATCAACGATGGGGACGGCCATCGGATAAAATGATGAAGGACGATCATCAAGAGGTGAAGGACAATCACCTAGTAGGGGACGGCTACTAAAAATATCATGACATAGGATGAATGTCGGATAGGAAGGGGTTCTAATGAATAGAGACTCCGCTGGGGATGATGAAGGACGATCATCAAAAAGGTGAAGGAAGATCACCTGGAAGGGTACGGCTGCCGGAAATATCTTGACATAGGACGAATGTCAGATAGAAAGGAAATAGTTTATCAAGATTTGTCGGGAATTCTCCTGGGGAATAGTAGACACAGACGAGTGTCTAATTTTAAGAAAGCAAAGGCATAAGTGTCTGACATGGTGTATAGATTAAAGATGCGGACGAGCATCCTTAGGACTATGATACGGACGAGTATCGGTAGAAACAAACGCTGACGCATGTTCAGAGATGATGATACGGACGAGTATCAACTGGTTAACAAAGATCATGGACGAGTGTTGACTCTGAGGGGATTTAAGTGGCATATACGAGATACAGACGAGTATCTGAAATAAGTAAACAAGAGTGAGGCACATACGAGTGTTCAACTTGCGTGGGAGAGCATGACACGGACGGGTGTCGGGAAAAGTGTATTATAAACAAGTATTTGGTTTACAAAGTGTTTAGGCAACTATGCTGGGGAAGGTGACACGGACGGGTGTCAGGGAATTGCACAGATATATGTAAACATGTGTTTGTGAGTGCAAAGGGGACGCTTTGGCTTTCTACTGGGGATATGACACAGACGAGTGTCAAGAAGCATCTGTAATGTATATGCATCTGTTTGTAGAGAACGCTCGGGCGACTTTACTGGGAAATGATGACACAGACGAGTGCCAAAAGGAGCATGTATCTGTATTTGTGAGTGTAAAGGAAATACTTTAATATTCTGTCAGGGAGTTTGAGAGGTATTTTGTATTTTGTTGATGGAATGCTAGTATTTACGAGTGTTCGGTTCGACACATGGCTTATGATTATGCAATATGTGTGATTTTTGCCGTAATGCTCCGTATTAGACGGAATGCTACGCTCAGGGGGAAAATATGATGTGAATGCTATGATTATGCAAAGATACCGATCCAGGATTCGGATCCCGTTGCTGTGACAATCTCCGGCTGATCTGCTTGAAGTAATATCCCAGCTGGGGATAAGATCATTGGTAGATCTGATAAAATGATTCTGCTTGGGGAAATAGGTCACTGATTGACCTATCTTTGGTGATGAGGGGCCCAGCTGGGGTCTGCGGGAGCTTCCGTCACTTTGTTGTGAGATCTTTAGGCATTGATCTTCTGGATAGAGGTTGGGGCTCTGCGGGGAGATGGTTCCCTTTCTAACACTTGGCTGAGGAGGAAAGATGACTGGCAACTCAGCTGGGGATAAAGCATCTCTAGTGTTATTTGGAAGACGTGCTGAGTAAGTAATGATTTGGGCAGCTTGTTGGGGAGAAGCTTTCATGCCCCATGTTGCGCTTTGAATACCTGCAATCCTATCATGACAAAGAAACGTACAAGTATCCCGAGGTATCCCTTACTGGATTTCATCATAGGAGTTTAGACACTCCCGGGAATAAGTATATTTCCTGTAAGCATGTATTTTTAGAAAGGAAGCATCTTTATTTATGCAATCAATATCTTCAAGGGCATCGGACATTTTGCAAATGACAATAAAATGTACGAGACGAAATATGACTGAAAATCTGATTTTATTAATTTGCGTGCCCTGAATTGGCAAATACAGTCAAAGAAACAGATCCCCTGAAATGAGGAGATTGTTACAAAATTTGAGAAACAAAAAGATGCTGACAATGTTGATGATGCTTCAAGGAGCTTTCCTTTTGCTATGACTCGTATGACATTGACGTTCTTCTCATCTTGCTTTCTGAAGAAGGCTGATTCTGACCGATGCTCGAACTTTTCGAAGCTTGCCATGTTGTAAGTGATACAGACGAATTCATAGTGCAGTCGTTCGCTTATTCCCTTATTTTGCGTGGATCGCCCTTTCGGGTTTTCAATCCACCGGGATACCCATTTTTGCCTGAGTTGTCCAATGTGGCTTTTCAACTCAGCGGGTGTACATTTTTTTTACTTATTTTCCCTTACTTTTGCCCGAGTCTTTTATTCTATTTTTGACTCCCCGGGATGCCCTATTTTTGCCTGGACTTACATTCTGTTTTTATGTCCAGCGGGTCATTTTTATGCGAAGTATTTTTTAACTGCATCTGAGTTCACAAGGGACATGAAATCTTCACCACCCATAGTACTGAGCATCAGTGCTCCACCAGAGAAGACCTTCTTTACTATGAACGGACCATCATAATTCGGAGTCCACTTGCCCCTGTAGTCTGTATGAGGAGGAAGGAGTCTTTTCAGCATAAGATCTCCTACTTGGTACTCTCGAAGCCTGACTTTCTGATTGAAGGCTTTCTTCATTCTCTTCTGATATAGCTGCCCATGGCAAATTGCAGCTAATCTCTTCTCTTCAATCAGATTTAGTTGTTCGTACCGGGATCGGACCCATCCTGCTTCATTTAGCTTAACATCCATTAGTACCCGCAAGGAGGGTAATTCAACTTCAACAGGTAGGACTGCCTCCATACCATACACAAGCTGATACGGTGTTGCCCCAGTGGAGGTCCTGATTGACGTTTGGTACCCATGTAAGGCAAACGGTAGCATTTCGTGCCAGTCTTTGTAGGTGACCACCATCTTCTGCACAATCTTCTTGATATTCTTGTTAGCTGCCTCTACAGCGCCATTCATCTTTGGTCTGTAAGGAGAAGAATTGTTGTGTTGGATCTTGAAGTCCCGACACAGTTCTGCCATCATTTTGTTGTTCAAGTTGGAACCATTATCAGTAATGATTCGCTCGGGAACTCCATACCGACAGATGATGTCTCTCTTCAGAAACCGGTCTACCACTTGCCTGGTGACATTTGCATAAGAAGCTGCTTCGACCCACTTGGTAAAATAATCAATGGCTACCAGGATGAATCTGTGGCCATTTGAAGCAGTCGGTTCAATCTTGCCAATCATATCAATGCCCCACATGGCGAAGGGCCAAGGTGAAGACATCACATTCAGGGGATTGGGAGGCACATGCACTTTATCCGCATAAATCTGGCATTTATGGCATTTTCTGGCATAGGCACAACAGTCTGCATCCATCGTGATCCAGTAATAGCCTGATCTTAGCAACTTTTTAGCCATAGCATGCCCACCATCATGGGTACCAAAAGATCCTTCGTGCACCTCGTGCATCAACAAGTCTGCCTCCGCCCTATCAACATATCTGAGGAGTACCATATCAAAGTTTCATTTGTACAAGGAACCATCAGTATTCAGGAAGAAACTGCCAGCTAGCCTTCTCAAAGTCTTCTTATCATTGGAAGATGCCCTGAGTGGGTATGTTTTATCCTCCAAGAAGCACTTAATGTCATTGAACCAAGGCTTATCATCTTTAACAGCGTCTGCTGAGAACACGTATGCTGGTCTATCAAGTTTGGATACTGAAATTCGAGGCACAAAGTTGGCAGCTTGAACCTTGATCATGGATGAAATGGTAGCCAGAGCATCTGCAAACTGATTTTCATCTCGAGGGATATACTCAAGCTTGACTGTTGTGAAGAAAGTCAGTAATCTCCTTGTATAATCCCGGTAAGGTATCAGATGATCCTGGTGAGTGTACCATTTTCCGTTGGTTTGATTAATTACCAGAGCTGAATCTCCGAACACAGTCAAAGTCTTGATCCTGAGGTCAATGGCTTCCTCAAGACCCATAATACAAGCTTCGTATTCAGCTTCGTTGTTAGTGCAGTTGAAAGTGAGCTTTGCCGAGAAAGGCATGTGAACTCCTTTAGGTGTAATGAGTATTGCACCAACACCACGACCATTCATATTAACAGCCCCGTCAAACATCATAGTCCATTCTTCCTCTGGGTCAGGCCCTTCAGTGTGAATACGCTCTTCATGATCTTTTGATTTTATGACCATGATGTCTTCATCAGGGAAGTCAAATCTCATAGGCTGGTAATCATCAATGGGTTGCTCAGCGAGATAATCAAACAATACACTGCCTTTGATGGCCTTTTGGGATGTGTAGTGAATGTCATACTCTGTGAGGATCATTTGCCATCTTGCAACCCATCCGGTAAGTGCTGGCTTCTCAAAAATGTACTTAACTGGATCCATCTTGGAGATCAATAAAGTGGTGTGGGTCAACATATACTGCCTTAGTCGGCGAGCAGCCCACGCTAAAGCACAACAAGTTTTCTCGAGCAGTAAATAACGTTGTTCACAGTCGGTAAACTTTTTGCTTAGGTAGTATATTGTATACTCTTTTCGACCAGACTCATCATGCTGGCCCAGCACACACCCCATCGACTCTTCTAATACCGTTAGGTACATGATTAGAAGTCTTCCTTCAACTGGAGGCATGAGAATTGGAGGCTCTTGTAAGTATTCCTTGATTTTGTCAAAAGCCCTCTGGCAATCTTCGTTCCACCAGACCGTTTGTTCTTTTCTTAACAGCTTGAACAAAGGCTCACAGGTTGCTGTAAGGTGAGATATGAACCGTGAAATGTAGTTCAATCTACCTAGAAACCCCCGAACTTCTTTCTCAGTTTTCGGTGCAGGCATTTCCTGAATGGCTTTGACTTTGTTAGGGTCAACTTCAATCCCTTTTTCACTTACAATAAATCCCAGCAACTTACCGGATCGCACCCCGAATGTGCATTTGTTGGGGTTTAACTTCAATTGGTACTTCCTCAGACGCTTGAATAGCTTCGATAGGTTCACCAGGTGGTCTTCTTCTGTGAGGGACTTGGCAATCATGTCATCAACATAACACTCAATTTCCTTGTGGATCATGTCATGGAATTATGTTACCTTATAACAGAATGTGCCCCAGGGTGAGATGAAAGTTATCTTCTCCATGTCTTCAGGTGACATTTTGATCTGATTGTATCCTGAAAATCCATCCATGAAGGAGAATACCGAGAACTGAGCCGTATTGTCGACCAATACATCAATGTGAGGTAAAGGGAAGTCATCTTTCGGGCTGGCTCTGTTCAGGTCCCGGTAATCCACACACATTTTCACCCTGCCATCTTTCTTAGGCACAGGTACAATATTAGCAACCCACGGCGGATAGCTAGTCACAGCAAGGAAACTGGCGTCCCACTGCTTTTGTACCTCTTCTTTTATCTTCATTGCCATATCTGGGCGAGTACGTCGCAACTTCTGTTTCACTGGCGGACAGTCTTCTTTCAGCGGCAGCTTGTGCATGACAATGTCGGTGTCCAACCCTGGCATATCCTGATAAGACCAAGCAAAAACATCCACATATTCCCGAAGCATGTCAATTAGTTGCTCTTTCACTGAATCTTGTAAGCAGGCCCCGATCTTAACTTCTTTCATGTCTTCTTCCGTACCAAGATTAACCGTCTCAACCTCCTCCTGATGAGGAGTGATAACCTTCTCCTCTTGTCTCAACAACCTGGCTAGCTCTTCAGGTAGCTCATAATCTTCTTCAACCCCTTCATCAGCTTGATTGACTGGATTGTCAAAGTCATACGAAGTCATAGCAGTGTTGTTGTCGATGTAGTCTGAAAGGCACTTTCTGCAAGGGTTTAGATTGGTTCATTTTAGTGATCAGTTTTATCTTATTTAGAAAAAGTGAAAATGAAGTTATTTATTCTGAAAAACATTGCCATTTTATTTTTGTACAAAAAGAAAAATGAAAAACAGTGAGCGAAAAAGAAAAGACTCATTTGCAAAAGATGTCCTGATATTCATTAATTGATCTTTGCACAAAATACAAGATGGCCCGATTACAAAATGAGTCTTGACATCTTGGGCAAGACGCAAGACTTGATGCATGCTTTAAAATACAGGAAATAATAATTACTCTGCAGGAGTAACCCTTATAATTTCCTGGGAAGACGTGTTTGAGACATGGCTCCCCGGGACGTATCCAGCTTTCCAGGTTGCGCTCGCCTTCTGACACATCTTCCAAGCTATTCACAGCATCCGGGGTGAGCATCCCCCCACTAATAAACTTGGGCTCCTTTGCGGCCTCTGATTGATCTTGTTGAGTTGGTCTGTAACCCAACCCAAATCGGTCTTCTTTCTTTTCCACGGGAAGCAGCTTGCCCCAGCCTTGGGCGGTACCTTCCTCAACAACCTTCCGGGCTTGCTTATATGATGTGATGGAAGTTCCCAGTACAACAGATGCTTCATTAATGTTGAGGGCCTCAAACCCCTGACTTATGGTTTCATGGATCTCCCCATTCATTTCTATGTACTTATACGTTGCCAACTGCCTAACAAAGATGTCCTCCTCCCCACAGATGGTGATGATTTGGCCTTCCCACTCAAATTTTAACTTCTGGTGAAGGGTAGACGTAACAGCGCCAGCGGCGTGGATCCAAGGTCTACCCAACAGACAGCTGTAGGTCGGCTGTATGTCCATCACAAAGTAGGTAGTTTTGAAGGTCTGCGGGCCAATCATCACAGGCAGATCAATCTCCCCAAGCACTGATCTTTTAGAGCCATCAAATGCTCTCACCACCAAATCACTCGGACGCAATGCCAAGCCATTATACTCCAGCTTCACTAAGGCTTTCTTTGGTAGAACATTGAGTGATGACCCAGTGTCCACCAGTACATGAGACAAAACAGCACCCTTGCATTCCAAGGTGATATGCAAAGCCTTGTTATAGTTGCGTCCCTCTGTTGTTAAGTCAGCATTGGTAAAGCCCAGTCCATGACTGGTGTTGACATTCGCAACCACGGTTTCTAGCTGATTAACAGTAATCTCCTCTGGCACGTATGCTGCGTGCAGGACTTTCAGCAATGCGTTCCTATGAGCTTCAGAACACATCAACAGTGATAATATGGAGATTTTGGAGGGTGTTTGGTGAAGCTGGTCCACCACCTTGTAATCACTCCTTTTTATGATTCTCATGAACTCGTCTACGTCTTGTTCAAAAGATGTCTTCTGAGTATCTTTGGTAGTTGGCTCTTCCGATACCACACTTTTTCCTTTTGCTTTGGTAGCAGCTTCTGCTTCGACATTAGGTATTTGTGTTTGTGAGGCAAAAAGGCGTCCGCTTCTGGTGAAGCCTCTGCCTCCCCCAACATTTTCAATTTGTGGAGAAGAGGTCGATGAATCCAGAGTGATTTTCTCCCCGTTGCAGTAGAGATCAGAGCCATAATGCCAAGGTATGGCATTACTGCTTTCATAGGGGACTGGTCCAGGCACCGTAATGGTGACCGGACTGATTGCTGCAGAGGAAGGTACCGTAACGGTGTGCGGATCATAGTAAATTGTGACTGGTGATCTGGCAGGAGGTGCCACGGTTTGTTGTTGGAAATTGCTGCTGAGAGAAACATTTGAGGGGTCATAGTAGATTGTAACTGTTGAAACATCTTCATTAATTTTTGCTGGCGTTGTAGTAGATTCTATTGACCGGATGGAAGTTGAAGTTGTAGTAGGAACAGTAACTGAACTTGCGTCCATTGAAGTGATTGATTGAGAAGTTGTTGGAGTTGTAGTGGAATCCGTTGGAACAATGGTTGCTGACGTTGTAGGAGTATCTGGGATTGGCATCAAAGGAATTGCTGGATTTGTAGGCGCCGTTGTCGAAATCTGAAGGATACCATCCTTGATAAGACCGTCTATGTCGCTTCTTAGCCTTTCACACCCATTGACTTCAATGTTGCAATACCCACAGTCGAGCTCACACCCGGGGAACACTTGGCATTCTAAAAGCTGAGCTTTAATTTCAACCAAAGGTGTTCGAATTTGTGCAACACTGGTGATTAAGGTGGATGGTTTGTCTTCCTCAATGGCATTAATCCTAGGCCCGTTGTGACTAGGCATTGGATTCCTCGTGACATTCGGAGGAGGTGCAAAGTTAAGAGCTTCTGAGTCCACCAGGTCTTGGACTTTCATTTGTAAGGCCCTGCATTTTTCAGTGTTATGCCCAGGTGCGTTTGAGTGGAATGCACACCTGACATTGGCGTCATAGTTCTTTGGCATATTGGAGGGATCTGGAGGTGCCAATGTCCTTAACTCAAACAGGTTGAGCTTCAAGAGTTGTGGCAAAAGTGCAGCATACGACATTGGGATTGGGTCAATTACCCTGTTCGCCTGAGATGGTCTCTGTTGGAAGGGACGCTGCTGTTGGTTGTTATTGTTGTTGTTGTAGGTTCTCTGTTGCGGATACTGAACTTGTTATTGATACTGTGGTTGTTGTTGTTGAGGATATGCTGATTGTTGAGGAATCGGAGCTGGAATGGTAATAGCTGCTACCGACCGGTGTACATACTGAGGTCTGCCCCTAGTTGTATGAATGGAATTGGTCTCACCGGCTCTTCGGGGTCCTACAAAAGGCTTCCTCGGATTACTGGATGAACTTGCACCACTGTCGGAAATCTTACCCATTTTTAATAGACTTTCAATCCTTTCACCAGCTATAACCACATCTGCAAAGCTGGTAGAGGAGAAGGCAGCCAATCTATCAATATAGGTTCCTTGCAGTGTATTCATGAACATGTCAGCCATTTCCCGTTCTGACATAGGTGGTTGGACAGCAGCAGCAAGCTGTCTCCACCTCTGGGCGTATTCCCTGAAGCTTTCTTTGGAAGACTGAGACATTCCTATTAGGAGGGTCCTGTTGGGAGCCATGTCCAGGTTGTATTGATATTGTCTGATGAAAGCTTCAGCTAAGTCCTTCCAGCATCTAATGGTAGCTCTGGTCAAGTGTGAATACTGTTCTCTTGAAGCCCCAGTCAGACTGTCTTTAAAGTAGAACATCCACAACTTTTCGTCCATAGTATATGCTTTAAGTCTTCCCAGGAAAGACTGCAGGTGAGTTCGTGGACAAGAGGTTCCATTGTATTTCTCAAAGCACGGGGGTTTGAATTTGTGGGGAATTCTCACCCCATCCACTAGCCCCATGTCCATTACATCGAAGCCCAAGGAATTCTGAGACTCCAAAGATCTCAACTTCTCAGCAATTTCATCCAATCTCCTGTCATAGACTTCATCTCCAGCTCCCATAACAGTAAACTGCTCTTCTTGGGGATCCTCTTGCAAGATTCTCCCCCCAGCAGTACTACCTTGCACATTTCTCGGGATGTTGACTTCCGGATCCAGATGAGGTCCAAATACTGGTGGGTTAATACGAGGCTGGCCCCGCTCATTGTTACTAGTTCCTCCAGTTCCAAGATGAGGTTCCTCGGGAGTTTGTCTTTCCACCAGTTCCCTTAACCTTTCTTGACTTTGGGCCAAGCCAGTCATCACAACCATGAATTGAGTCATTTGATTCCTCATCTCCACTCTTTCATTAGCCATCTGATTTCTGACCTCAGTCAGATCCTGCTGTACTTGTTCCATTTGAATACCGGGAAGGTTGTTGCGAGTAGGGTACCGGTGCGCGCGGTTGACAGGGAACACTCGGCGACGAGCAATGTTTCCTGTGATCACAACAAAGTTAGAAACAAAGATAATAACAAAACCTACAAAACAAAACAAAAGTTAGTATGCAATGCAGTATGCTTATTTGCTTTCCAAGGTATCCGGTTTGGTTCTTGGGTTTGACCTTTCCAGACCTCGAGGAAGATGCTTGATGTTGTTGAGAGAGAAACCCAAATGGAAACAAACTAAAATATATTACAGATGGTGAACAATACATAGTCTGTTTTACAACACATGCCCCTGGAGGGTCAAAATACAAAAAGAGAAAAGTACATCAAATGGAAATGAACAACAAGCAAAGAAGTCAAACATCCAATCCAAACTCATCCTCCTTGACCTCCTTCAGAAGTACCTCAGTCACTGGACCGGCTGGGTGCTCTGTAATGGTCCTAATGAGGAGGTTCCTGGTAGCAATGGCAGTGGTCAGCTTCTTGTGCCTGTCCTGGTCTTTTGATCTCTTCAATCCTGCTCTAAGCTTCAACTCTGAAATCTCCTTCTGGGCTGCCAACAAAGCTTCCTGCTGCTTCTTTTCATTGGCCTCTAACTGTTCAATCTTAGCTTGAGTCCTTTGGTCCTCTTGTGTACGAGCTTCGGTGATCCTGACCCATCTAGCCTGACTTTCTTGCAGATAGAGCTCAGTCCTAGCCTTCTGAATCTTGGCCTCTTTACAGGCATTCTTCAATATTTGTTCCCCAGCCCTTGCTTTCCTGATGTAGTCCTCTGTCTTCTCAATTTTGGTGAGATGCTCCACCTTGAGCTTTTCCAATCTCTCAATATCCAGACGACCATCACTCCTTTCCCAAAGGGTTTTCTTCAAAGCCTGAGATAGGTTCTCATTCCTTTCCTTCAGCTTCTCAAATTCTTCTAGGCTGACAGTTGCTGTAGGTTGTACTGTTGAGGGTCCAGGTATGTCCTCCAAGGTGAAGGGCATTCCAGTAATCTGAGCTCTTGTACGGGACCAGTCATAATACTGAGCTGAAGCAACATTATTACACCTTCCTAGAATTGCCATCCCTTTTGTCTGAATGTTGTCCCAAGCCCAGGATGCTTGTCTGACAACAGCTGAATTAGGTTTCACTTCACAATACAGGGTCTCAGCTAAATCTTGCACTCTAGGAGGGTGAACCAAAGCATAGCCCAGTTGTCTCTTAAACAGCAAAGGATTGTAGTTGATGCAACCCTTCACTCCTATTAGAGGCACATTTGGGTATTGTCCACAGCTGGTGATGATGTCCTTGCCTTTGGTGCTCTGGGTGCACCATCTAATATCATCTGAAGTCAAAGCAATGAGCCTCTTGGCCCAATTCTTCTGTTGGTGGGGATTCAGGAAGGCGTCTGACTTAGGCAGGTGTCTGAGCAGCCAGGTGTGAAACAAAGGAGCACAACATCTTACCAACTTCCCTCTTTGTTTCTCATTCCTTTGATGAATGGAGTAATAAAAGTCTCCCAACAGTTTGGGCACTGGGTTCTTCAGAAGAAATAGATGGATGGCATTCTTGCTGGCAAATTTGGGCTCATCTGCAAACAGTATAACCCCATATATGCTGAGGGCTAACAGTGCACAGACTGCCCTCCACTCTCCCAATGAGGCCTTCAGGATGGCCTGAGAAATCAAGAAGTCCAAGTGCAAACCAGGGATCCCAGCTTTTGTTGTCATATTTTGCTCAATCAAAGCAGGCTCCAAGTTCAGTGCTTTTGCTACTTCTCCATTGCTGGGAGCTGGCATTTCTGGGTTGAAGGGGATGCCACCCCTGATAGGTACCCCAATCAATGAAGAAAATTCCTCCAGCAGAGGCCCTAGCTGGAAGTCTGGAAAGGTGAAACATCTCAAGGGAGGGTCATAAAACTGTAAGCATGTGTGGATCATGCTTCTCTGAGAAGGGTCAAGGTCCATAACCATATCTAAGATTCCTCCATAGTGCTCCCTGAACAGTGGGATATGATCTGGTGTGATAAGTGACTGGACCTGCCTGATACCAGTCAACACAGGCTCAAAGAAATGGTAGGATATGTTGCTCTTTATGGGAGTAGTCATGAGTGCTGCTGAAGAAACTGAAGATAAGTGATGATGAAGATCACATACTGATATTGGAAGTGAGCCACTGACAGGATGATGCTAGTGATGATGAAAATAGTTGAAGCAGATAACTGATGAAGCAAAGGTCTATGCAGAAGAAGGGGTCAAAACCAAACCAGATATGATGTGGATACCCTGAAAAGCAAATAAACAAATGTTAAATGATGCAAATGATGAATATGCAGATGATATGCAAGGGTTTGTGATCAAGCTGGATCTGATTATCTGTCTTGATATAGGCCCATGTATGTTCAAAGATCCAGATGAAGGCTCAGAAATCCAGTAACCAGGGTAGGGGACTCAAATAAAGAGTCACACGTCCAGGGTTAATCACAAGAACTGTCCAAAATGAGGTACTCTTAAACCAAATAGTAACAGGGTATGATGTGGCCAAGGGTACCTGCAAACCTGTAAACAGCCCAACCCCCTCACAGGTGGTGTTCTAGAACAAGGATCCTCAGACTTGGATCAGTTATGAGAAGTGTAAGCACTTCTAACCCGGAGGTACAGTGTTTACAGTAACCATAAAAGATCCTCCTTTAATTCACCTCAGATTCTGAAGGTCATAATAAAGGTCATCCAGACTTAGCAGGCTTCCCAGATAGCCCTAGCACTACAGGAAATCTGTAGCACAGAGTTCTCAAGAAGAAACCCATATCTGAACCGTGTTTCATATTCCCGCACCAGACCGAAATGGAATGGGAAAGAACATGAACCACTCTAGCCTAGGTGTCACTCAGGTCCCAAGTATAGGACCTTAAACTCTCAATGGAACCCCACCCACCAAAATAGAAACCAGATCCAGCAATGACAGTATGACAGTATGATGTATAAAACTG
Source organism: Lathyrus aphaca (assembly GCA_963966055.1). Lineage (NCBI taxonomy): Eukaryota > Viridiplantae > Streptophyta > Magnoliopsida > Fabales > Fabaceae > Lathyrus > Lathyrus aphaca. The sequence continues at coordinate 354,327,492 of OZ014521.1, read as the reverse complement.
TAAAGAAAGCAATAAACAAGACTGTACATAAAGCAATAAAATAAATACATAAACACATATAGCACATAACACCCCAGTAAATACAAATCAAACAAGCGCTAGGAGGAACCCACAAAAAGAACCAGAAGCCCTGGTTGCAATATATAAATCCCCAGCAGAGTCGCCAAGCTGTCGCTCCCACCAAATGAGGCTAGGTCAAATGGGGTACAGACGCGAACGGTCGGCGAAAGGGATGAGAACACACAAGGGTGAACTCAAAAGAAAAGAGTCGTCAGCTAGGCATTTTTATCCTGAAGGAAAGGTAATGCCGCATAAACCTAAGAAAAGATATGGATAAGACGGTTGCGAACCAGAGAAACTGAGAAAGGGGGTTGGTTACAACCTGGGAAGGTATTAGCACCCAGATTGTCCGTCGTACTCGACGTGATCCATGCTTAAAAGATTTGTGTTTAAAAGGGGTAGTGTTAGTGAAATTTGTGTATCAAAGCTGGAAAGAATGCAAGTGTCAGTGCTGGAAGAAAGTGAAGTGTATAAGAGAAGTGTCAGTGTAAGAACAAGAGTGTGAAGCTCAAGACTATGAGGCTCAAAGAATAATGCTGGAAAAGGGGGAATATACAAAGACTTTTGTTCGATAACTTTTAAGTTATGCCTACGTATCCTCTCGTGCAATGAGGAAGTCAGAACACCTTACTTGTCTATGCTCAAGTGTATGACATGTCTGGCTCAGGTGCAAACTGTCTTGCATTAGACGGAAGAAGCGAGTTCTCGTTTGTGAGTGACTGAGGTGAGAAAAGAGTCCCGGAGGAGACGATTATTGTTTGTTTTTGTGTTTTCAATCTTTTATTGCTTTTTGGTGTTTGTCATAAGATAATGAGCTTAAGCCTAAACCAAGGGTTAGTAAACTCATCACATCCTCCCTCTGATTAGGGGTAATGAGAATACCTTAAGTATGAAGTAAACACCTCACACTTAATCACCATGATGTAGGATTAAGATCATTAACCTACTTGTGATTATTTAGATGTTTTTGTTGTTTTTGTTTAGTGTTAAGTAATGAGTTTAAGCCATAATCAAGGATTTAATGGACTCATTACACCATCCTAATAGAAGGATAATAGATGAGAGCATTTAAGCTGAGGAAGGCTCCTCAACTTAATCCATGATTAGGGATTAACCTCATGACAAAACAAAGCCTTTATTAAAGTGGATTTTAGTTAATGGTAAGATTAAGAAATGAATTTTATGATTTGTAAAACAACATGAAGGGGACTTGTCCATTAACACTAGGGTTAGTCCTTCTTAACCAATTAAGGAAGAATTAGAACCCTAATGCAAGGCCCAAGTTACAAGCTTGATGTCTTAGTGATTTATTAGATGGATTTATTAAAGGATTTAAACACATTAAGGGTTTAACACTTAGGATTAAAGTTATACACTCCATCCTAATAGAAGGATGCAGGCATAAACTTAATCACAAAGCCTTAAAACCTTTAAGGTTTAGTCCTTGATTATGAGATGAGAAGAGAAGACTCAAAGATGACACAAAGGTAGAAACTAATGGGGGGACTAATCAAACCCTAATTTTGATCATGCTTGGGTGCTCCTAGGGTTTATGAGGTTTGCAGGAAAATCTTCAAGAGAAAAGCCACCAAGGAAGAAGCAAGATGAAGGAAGAGAAGCAAGAAGAAGCAAGACAACTTGCTTCACTTAAGAAGACAAGTTGCTTGAAGAAAGAAGGTGAGGAGGGAGCATGAATGAGCAAGCTCACTCTAATACACAAGTAAAATGCAGAAATGATGCATAAGAAGGATGAGAAGAGATTTTGAGAAGTGAAGGCAAATTCACTTCTCAAAGACTTACCACCTGAAAAGTTAGTAACAAGAAATGAAATGCAATGGAAATGAGATGAAATGAAATGATGCAAACCAAAGTCAGAAGCATAAACATGATGTTAATGATGCTAATAGATGATGCAAACACATGTCAAGAGTTGTGGATGATCATACAAAGATGAGGATGCAAATGAAGCATGCTTTGAACCATAAAAGTTCATGAAAGTTTATGAAATGCAATGGAAGTATAACATGGAAAATGAATGATGAAATGATCAAACATGATTCTAATATGTCCTAAGATGTCTTGGAAGTTATATGGATGCACAAAATGTCATGGCAAGTTCATGAATGCAAGCCTATGAAAGATGGATGCAAATGAAGGCAAAAATTAGGGTTTACATACAATGTGCAATGCAAAATTCAAAATCAGAAGCAAATGACAAGATAAAAAATTGAAAATGGGAACAAAGGAACCCTAACCCTACATAAGTTCACTGCCCAAAGGAGGGGACCTAACTCTTAACCTAATGGGATCTATGATTTTCTCAAGTTGGCTAGGGTTTTAAGGAACCTCAAAAGGAAAAATGCACATCAAATTGAAAATTAAAGATAAATTCAGACCAATTTTACCCTAGAAACTACATGATATAAAGAATGAAATGCAAGAAGAACCATCATCAAACTCTTCATGGTTAGGCAGAATGAATTTTTCTAAGTTAGAACAAAAATATTGCCTTTTGAGAACTTTAATTCCAAAGAAAAATGTCAAAATAGGTCAAGAACCAAAAAGAAATTTGTTTGAAGAGTTTGATAATGTTTCTAAATGTATTAAAATGCAATGTGAATTTTTTTGTGATTTTTAAATACTTAAATGTATTTTTAATTAATTAATTCTCATTAACTAATTAAAAATAATCATTTAAATGATTTAAAAATAATTTTTAATGCAAAAAAATAAAAATAAAAATATTTTTGGGTTCTGAAAATTATTAAAAGATTTAATAAAAATTTTTAGAATTTTTGAAGTATTTTTACTATTTTTAATAAAATGCACAAATTAAATGGCAAGAAAATGAAATAAAATTAATTTAAATGGAAAAGTCAACAGATCCAAAGGCCAGCATTTGAATGAAACACGCGCGAATTGACTAGCGCGCAAATGAGAGGCTCAGATCATTTCTGGGATTTGAATTTCTTAATCCTAATTAAATCTAATTAATCATGGATTAGGGCTTAAGTGTGAGATCCAGACCGTCCAGGGCGCGCGGGAAAGCAAGATCAATGGCTCACATTCAAAACTGGCTTAAACCCTAATTAGGGTTAATGACTTTCAGACGGCCGGAACAGTGGTTCCGGTCGTCTTCTCCGACGAGCCCAAAACCCTAGCTTCTCTCTCAGGCCACCAAACTCCAAATTTCTTTCACAAAAATGATCCTCTAACAACCCTAAACCTAAACCCCCAACTAAAACTCATTTATCTCACACCATGAACATGAATCGAAGAAAAATGTAAAAACGGGCAAAAGTTCAGAGATCACATACACGGTGGTTTCTCCACCATTTTCAAAAGTAATCACATCCCCATGATCAGGGGAGCTTATAGAACCATAAAAGAACTTAAAAGCTAGCTTCTGGGAAAAAAGTTCATCATGTTACCTGAGATGGAACTTTCTGGTTCTGGGCTTTCTGGCCTTTCCTTTGCTGCAAATCCACTTCTTTGAACCCCCTGATGATGAAATGAAGCTTAGAAAGCTTTAAGAATGGCTGGTTTGAATGTTTCAGTTCTGGTATAGCAGAAATGGAGGTCTGTGTATGTGATGTTTTTGGCTGCTTTGAGGGTTGATTCTTGTTCTGTGAGTGATATGTGACTTGTTGGTGAAGAGAAATTTGAGGTTTGATGGCCGAGGAAGGAGTTTCGAAGAGATGAAGGTTTGGACAGTTTTTGTGCAAGCTGGTTGCGTGTGTGGTCTGAGCTTGTGTGAGGCTTGTTTTATGATCCTTATACAAATCCTAAACTATTGGAATGAGTCAGAAGACTTGACATGCACTGTGGGAATGGCATGGGGCAATTGGACAAAAAGTCAATGTTAGGTGTACTTGAGGCATGGGCTGTGGCAGAGGCTATTTTAGGGCTGCTCTGAGTTCAGCTGCCTTCAAGGATGGCCATGGGATGAACTGATGTGATCTGAAATGGATGAAGGGTGAGATGCCATAGGTTTTGCCTTTTTGCAACTTGTTGCATTTTGTGATTTTTGGTCATGGACATGTGACATTCCTTGCTGAATTCTTGTTGTGAAATGTTAGATGATGTTATGGTAATTCTTTGAGATCAGTTAGAGACCACACAAACCCTTGGGAATCATTTTTGCAAGAATTCCCCCTTTTGAACTTCATGGAAAATGGCTTATGATAACTTGGAATCCAAAGCATGAAAGCGAGAAATTTCTTGGGCAAATCTGAATTATGGACCATGAATGATGTTTTTGAGATCATTAGAAGTTGATTTGAAGTCACATTTGTCTTTGGCAAGTGTTTTTGCAAGTTTCCTCTTTGGCACAAAAGTGAAAAATAAGTGATTTTGTCCAACTTTGCAAGGCCATAACTTTTGTTCTAAAATGAATTAGAATGAGTTCTTGTACTTTTTGAAAATAGGAGGATCCAATCTACAACTTTCATGACCAAGAATTTTCCATTTGAAGCATTTTTGAATCAAAAAGAGGAGGTTGAAAAACTTTCCCAAAATGGCAAGTTTTCATTACAAGTCACTTTCCCAAAATGGCAACTTTGCAAATGGCTTGAAATTCTTCAATTTTGTGAAGTTCTAACATCTTCTAAGATCAAATAAAGATCATACACATTCAAAATGATGGAGAATATCCTTTGGTTGGGTGATTGGGGGCCTCAGATGCCCTGATTTTGCACTGACTTGCTCAAGAAGTCATCTATTGATCAGATGCCTTCCCCATTGAATTTCTTCATGAAAATTAGTATGCATGATCCTCATATTATATAGAGACCAATAGAAACAAGAATAACCAAAAACTTTGGAGTTATGGCCTCTGAAACCAAAACCCTAATTTTAGGTCATCTGTGCAGTTAAACCTGGCTCTGCTTCCATGCCTTTCTCAGTTCTTGTGATTCTCTGATTCCCTTGATCTTTGGAGGATATAATATGATGCTTGAACATACATGGAACCTCTTGAGATGATTGAAGACCTTTGGAGTGGCTCAGATAGCCCAGGGATGGCTTAAATCACAAACCCTAGATGCAGATGACTTAGAACCAATGCAGTGAAGCAAAAATGCAATATGAAATGCTATGATTGAGCTTATGCAAATGAAAAGAAATCACAAGCCATGGTGTGAATAAGTGAGGGCAAATTTGAGGTGTTTACAATAGTTAATATCAATCATCCAAACCATACACAATCTGATGCCAAAATTCAATATCCGAATTGGATTTAATTTTTACGTGTTTTAATTCAATTAAATCAAAATAATAGAATGTAAGCAATTACCAGACTCATGGTTTCATAAGTGGCTCTGATACCACTGAAGGGAAATTAGCGATCTAAACGCAACGGAGAATAAAATTTTCCCTTTAGAGAAGATCCTTACAAAAGATCATGATATCTTATAGAAAGGTTACCTCTTGTGGCGATAAAAACTTTGATTTCGAATCGATGGAATGATTATGAGTGTTGTACGATGAACAACGCCTCTACTTAGTCCACATGGACAACTTCCTTCAGTCATAGTGCTAGCTGATTACGATTGAAGGTTTTGAGTGAGGGAGAGAAAATGAAATACGGCCAGGTATCAATTCTTTGGAGGACATCATGCTTGAGAGAAATCTGCTTGAGGATCTCGTAGAGTTGGAAGTACAAGAGGCTACTTGGAGTATTTCGTTAGAATACATCCGTAAAGATTACTTTGTGGGGATGAACTAGCGAAGATTCGTTGGATTCCTACCTCCGGTCATCCTTAGTAAATGCTATTATTGTATTTTATGCATTTCTAGTAAACATCAATCATATTCAAAAGCATATATACTTTCAAACATAATCAACAGACGTTTACTTAAGTAAAAAAGGGAAAAGTAAACTTGAATCCGAAAATAGAATTGTATTAATTTTGAAAGTGGCCTATAAACAGTCAAGTTTGAACAAAGAGACGAAAATCCTAGTAAGAGGAATTCGTCGTAGAAACTTTAAAAGAGTACAAAAACAAGGAAAAATAGCTATGTGTAAGTGATCCCATCGAGTTTCAACTCTGCTATTGCCATTATCTTCAAGTATCTCATCTTTTGCTGTCGAAAGAGAAACAATTGGATTGATCTGCACCTGTTTGAACTTGATATAGGTAGTACAACTAATTAAGGTTACATGGGTGATCCAACGAGACATAGTCGTACACTTTAATCCCTAACTTTTTCCTGGACTGCCCTTTCATGTTTTCAGTCCACCGGGATACCCTTTTTTGCCCAAGCCACCTTTTCGGGTTTTCGACTTGTCGAGTGTACAATTTGTTTATATATATATCCCTAATTTTTGTATGAACCCTTTTGGTTCGTCGGGATGCCCTTATTTTTTCCTAGGTCAGTCAACCTAGCGCGTCTCTTCTTATGCGTAGTATTTTTTACTATTCCTGCGTTCATAGGTTGTGGGAAATATTCACCATCCATAGTAGTAAGCATCATAGCACCTCCATAAAATACCCTTTTGACTACAAATGGACCTTCATATGTGGGAGTCCATTTGCCCATAGGATCACCTTGTGGTAATATGATACGCTTGATTACCAAGTCTTCAGCCTGGTATACTTGATGTTTGACCTTCTTATTAAAGGCTTTGATCATACACTTCTGATACATCTGACCATGACAAACAGCTGCAAGCCTTGTTTCATCAATCAAGTTTATCTGGTCGAGTCGAGTCTGAATCCATTCATCTTCATCTAGATCTGCATCTTTCATGATTCTCAGAGAAGGGATCTGAACTTCAATAGGTAAAACTACCTCCATCCTATAGACAAGAGAGAATGGGGTTTCCCCATTTGAAGTACGTATTATGGTATGGTAACCATGAAGAGAAAATGGTAACATCTCATGCCAATATTTGTATGTCATTGTCATCTTCTGCAAGATCTTCTTAATATTCTTGTTGGCGGCTTCCACTGCGTCATTCATCTTTGGTTGATATGGAGAAGAATTGTGATGCTTAATCTTGAACTGCATGCAGAGTCCAGTAATCATAGTATTGTTTATATTAGTTCCATTATCTGTGATAATCCTTTCAGGGATGTCATACCTACATATAAGATTATGCTTGATGAATCGAGCCATAACATTCTTGGTAACAGAATCAAACAAGGTTGCCTCTATCCACTTCGTAAAGTAATCAATAGCAACAGGAATGAAACGATGTCCATTGGAAGCGGTAGGTTTTATCTCACCAATCATATCAATGCCCCATATGGAAAAAGGCCAAGGAGCAATCAGAACATTCAATGGATCTGGAAGCATATGTACTTTATCAACATAGATTTGGCACTTATGACAAGTTTTAGAGTGCTGATAGAAATCAGCTTCCATGGTAGACCAATAATAACCTGCTCTCAAAATTTTCTTAGCCATTGTATGCCCACTAGAATGAGTACCAAAGATCCCATCATAAATGTATTCCATATTTTCTTTTGATTCCTTCTTATCCACACAACATAGCAAAGTCGAATCGTGATTGCGCTTGTACAGAATTCCATTACTCAGGAAAAACTTGGCAGAAAATCTCCTCATAAACTTCTTGTCATTGATAGATTCCCCTTCAGAATACTCATGAGCTTCGGGATATCTTTTTACTTTGTGGAACCAATGATTTTCTTCTACTCCCTTAGTATCAACCTTATAATAGTATGCTGGCTCATCTAATCGATCAATAGTAATTCTAGGAGCTTCATCATCCCAACTGATTTCAAACATAGGTGACATAGTAGCTAATGCATCTGCCAATTGATTCTCTTATCATGGAATATGTTCAAAAGTAATCTCTTCAAAGTATGAGATCAAAGACAACACATGCTCTCTGTAAGGAATGGGATTTTGATGTTTTATGTCCCATTCACCTTTAATTTGACTAACTACCAGGGCTGAATCTCCATAGACATTCAAAAGTTGAATCTTCATCTCAATGGTAGCCTTGATACCCATGATGCACGCTTCATATTCATCCATATTGTTAGTACAATCAAAACAAAGTCTTGCAGTAAACGACGTATAACAACCCTCAAGAGAAATAATCACAACACCAATACCATTACCAAGTGCATTAGAAGCTCCATCAAAAACCATAGTCCATCGGGATCCCTGTTTAGGTCCTTCATACGGTCTAAGTTCTTTACTAACAAGCATAATATCTTCATACGGAAACTCAAATTTCATAGACTGATAGTCATCCACTGCTTGATGAGCCAAATGATTAGCTAACACACTTCCTTTAATTACCTTCTGAATATTATAATGTATGTCATATTCTGTCAATATCATTTTCCATCTTGTTATTCGTCCGGAGAGAGCAGGTTTCTCAAATATGTATTTGATAGGATCCATCTTCGAAATTAATAAAGTGGTATGAGTCAACATATAATGTCTTAGTTGGCGAGTAGCCCATGCCAAAGCGCAGTAAGTTTTCTCGAGTAGTGAGTATCTTGTTTCACAGTGTGCTAAGGTAGTATATTGCTTGCTCTTTTCGACCAGACTCGTCATGTTGCCCCAACACACACCCCCATTGAATTGTCTAGCACTATTGAGTACATAATCAATGGTGTCCCATCAACTGGTGGCATCAATATTGGAGGTTCCTAGAGGTATTTCTTGATCTCATCAAAATCTACCTAACATTCGTCGTTCCATTCCATTACTTGATCTTTCTTCAACAATTTGAAGATTGGCTCACAAGTAGTAGTTAATTGGAAAATAAATCTTGCAATGTGTAAACACCCCAAATTTTCCCTCACCCATTCACACCATGGCTTGTGATCTAAGTCATCTGCATTGATTCTAAGTCATCTGCATCTAGGGTTTGTGATCTAAGCAATCCCTGAGCCATCTGAGCCACTCCAAAGGTCATAAATCACTTCAAGGAGGTCCATGTATGTTCAAACATCATATTATATCCTCTCAAGATCAAAAAAGTCAAAGAATCACAAGAACTGATAAAGGCATGGAAGCAGAGCCAGGTTTAACTACACAGATGACCTAGAATTAGGGTTTTGGTTTCAGAGGCCATAACTCCAAATTTTTTGGTCATTCTTGTTTCTATTGGTCTCTATAGGGTATAGGGATCATGCATATCAATTTTCATGAAGAAATTCAATGGGGAAGGCATCTGATCAATAGATGACTTCTTGAGCAAGTCAGTGCAAAATCAGGGCATCTGAGGTCCCCAATGACCCAACCAAAGGGTATTCTCCATCATTTTGAATGTGTATGATCTTTATTTGATCATAGAAGATGTTAGAAGTTCACAAAATTGAAGAATTTCAAGCCATTTGCAAAATTGCCTTTTTGGGAAAGTGACTTGTAATGTAAACTTGCCATTTTGGGAAAGTTTTTCAACCTCCTCAAATTGATTCAAAAATGCTTCAAATGAGAAAACTTTGGTCATGAAAGTTGTAGAATGGATCATTCCCTTTTAAAAAAGTACAAGAACTCAATCTAATTCATTTTGGATTAAAAGTTATGGCTTGTCAAAGTTGGGGAAAATCACATAATTTCAAGTTTTACACCAAAGAGGCAAAGTTGCAAAACCTCATGCCAAGGCAAAATGTGACTTCAATGTGACTTCTATTCATTACACAAGCATGAACCATGACCTAAAAATCAGAATGCACCAAAGAATTGTCCATTTTCATGACTTGTGAATTAAGAAACTTCAAAAGGGCCAAACTTTGTGAAAATTGCAAAACCTCACACAAACCCTAATCCACTTGCTGCATTGCCTCAAATTCATTTCCATGGTTCTCCTTGATTCAAGCTGCAGCCAAGCCATGCCTTGTACCTTGACTGAAATAGCCCATACCTCTCTTACACAAAAAGTTGACTTTATGCAAAATGACCCATACCAATCAAGCTAGGCCAGCAACAACTCTCTGACCTATCCCAACTTGATACATGTACCAAAAGGAACTCAACACACAACACAACACAGCCTGAAACATCACACAAGCCATAGTTCCCAAAACCCACCTCTTATGCATTTTGTTTCGAATCTCATCACACAATCATCAAACCTCAAAACCAACTTCACCATTCATTCAGAAAAGCTTCATAGAGCATAAACCACCCTTCATCTTGCCTTGAAAGTCCCTGAAACAGAAATACGATTTTTCACTCCCCTGGTCAGAACTTCATCAATCTCAAAAACCAGCCATCATACACTCTAACTAAACCTCAAAGCATCTTCAGGGAGACCATTGGAGAAGTTTTGAAGCAGGGAGGCAGTTTGAAAGCTCCAAATTGAAAGCTTCACCTCAGGTAGCTTCGAAAATTTATTTTTCCAGAAGCTTTGTTTTAAGTTCTCAACTTGTTAAGCTTGATTCCCTGAGTACAATGAACCTTTTACTTTTGAAAATGATGAAGAATCGAGAGTGTATGGCTTATCTGAAAGTTCTGCAATTTTTGTTCTTGGCTTCGAATATTGTTAATGGCTGAAAATAAATTGTGTTTGAAGTTAGATTAAGGTTTAGGAAGGTTAGAGGAACAAATATGGAGCTTTAGAGCTCCAGAAATGACCTAGAGAGTAAGATTGAAATTTTCAGGGAGAGATGTCACCGGAGAAGACGACCGGAGCTCTTCTCCGGTGACCTGAATATGATTAGGACTTAAGCTGTGATTAGGGCAAAGTTTGAATCTGGGCCATACGATTGCTCCTTCCCGCGCGTGTTTGTGTGGCCTGGATCTTATGATTAGTCTTAATTTAGGTTTAATTATTTAATTAATCTGGATTAATGAAGTTTGAACTTGGGCCCTTGGATGTGGCGCCAAGTCAATGATCCCAAGCCCAGATTCAATCCTGACCTCTCCTTTGGCTTACTTCTCATAATTTAATTTTTTATTCATTTATTTTGTATTAAACTTTTACGAATTATTTAAAATAGTAAAAAATATTCAAAAATTCTGAAAATTTTTGTCAAACATTTCATTAATTTTCAGAACCCAAAAATATTTTTATTTTTATTTTTTGCATTAAAAATTATTTTCAAATCATTTAAATGTTTATTTTTAATTAGTTAATGAGAATTAATTAATTAAAAATACATTTAGGTATTTAAAATTCACAAAAAAATTCATATTGCATTTTAAAACATTTAGAAACATTATCAAACTCTCAAAACAAATTTCTTTTTGGTTCTTGATGCATTTTGACCTTTTTCATTTGAATTAAATTCATTTAAGGGCAATATTTTGGTTCAAACTTTGAAAAATCCATTCTGCCTAACCCTTGAGAGTTTGATGATGGTTCTTCTTGCATTGCATCCTTCATAGCATGTAGTTTATAGGATTAAATTGGTTTGAATTGATTTTCCATTTTTAATTTGTTTTGCATTTTTCATTGTGAGGCACCCCAAAACCCTAGCCAACTTAGGAAATTCATAACTCCCATTAGGTTAAGAGTTAGGTCCCCTCCTTTGGGCAGTGAACTTGTGTAGGGTTAGGGTTCCTTTGATCCCATTTTCAATTTTTTATCACATCATTTGCTTCTGGTTTTGGATTTTTGTGATACAATGTTGTTCATAAACCCTAATTTGTGCCTTTTCTTGTATCCATTTTCCATTTGCTTGCATTCAAGAACTTTCCATGACATTTTGTGCATCCACATGATTCATAAGACATCTTAGGACACATTAGAATCATTTTTGATCATTTCATCTTTCACTTGCCATGTTATGCATTCATATCATTTCATAAACTTTCATGAACATTCATGGTTCCAAAGCATGCTTCATTTGCATCCTCATCCTTGTATGATCATCCACAACTCTTGATATGTGTTTGTATCATCTCTTAGCATCATTAACATCATGTTTATGCTTCTGACTTTGGTTTTCATCATAGCATTTCATCTCATTTGCATTTCATTTCACTTCTTTTGCTAACTTTTCAAGTGGTAAGTTGTTTTGAGAAGTGAATTTGCCTTCACTTCTCACAATCTCTTCTCATCTCTCTTGCATCTTTGCTGCATTTTATATTTGTATTAGAGTGAGCTTGCTCATTCATGTTCATATCTTACTTTCTTTCTTCAGGCAACTTGTCTTCTTAAGTTAAGCAAGTTGTCTTGCTTCTCTCTGCTTCTTCCTCCTTTCATCTGCTTCTCTCCTTGGTGGCTCTTTGAAGATTTCTTTCTCTCCTAATCCTCACAAACCTAGGACTTCCAAGCATGATAACATTTTAGGATTTTTTATTCCCCCTTAGACTATTTCCTTTGAGTTTTCTTTGAGTCTTCTCTTCTCACCTCATAATCAAGGACTAAACCCTAAAGGTTTTAAGGCTTTGTGATTAAGCTTATGCCTACATCCTTCTATTAGGATGGAGTGTATAACTTTAATCCTAAGTGTTAATCCCTTAATGTGTTTAAATCCTTTAATCAATTCACTTAATAATCATCAAGACATCAAGCTTGTAACTTGGGCCTTGCATTAGGGTTCTAATTCTTCCTTAATTGGTTAAGAAGGACTAACCCTAGTGTTAATGGACAAGTCCCCTTCAAGTTGTCTTACCAACCATAAAATCTACTTCTTAATCTTACCACTAACTAAAATCCACTTTAATAAAGGCTTTGTTTTGTCGTGAGGTTAATCCCTAATCATGGATTAAGTTGAGGAGCATTCCTCATCTTAAATGTTCTCATCTATTATCCTTCTATTAGGATGGTGTAATGGGTCCATTAAATCCTTGATTATGTCTTAAACTCATTACTTAATACTAAACAAAAACCACAAAAACATCTAAATAAGTGCAAGTAGGTTGATGATCTTAATCCTACATCATGGTGACTAAGTGTGAGGTGTTTACCTCATACTTAAGGTATTCTCATTACCCCTAATCAGAGGGAGGATGTGATGAGTTTACTAACCCTTGGTTTAGGCTTAAGCTCATTAACTTATAACAAATCCAAAAGCAATAAAAGATTGAAAACACCAAAAACAAACAATAATCGTCTCCTCCGGGATTCTTTTCTCATCTTATTCATTCACAAACGAGAACTTGCTTCTTCCGTCTAATGCAAGATAGTTTGCACCTGAGCCAGACAGGTCATACACTTGAGCATAGACAAGTAAGCAGTTCACAAGTCAATTTATCTTTCAGTCTCTTTGGGTCGAACTACGGTGTTCTGACTTCCTCATTGCACGAGAGGATATGTAGGCATAACGTAACAGTTATCGAACAAAAGTCTCTGTATATTCCCCCTCTTCCAGCATCATTCTTTAAGCCTCATAGTCTTGAGCTTCTTATTCTTGTTCTTACACTGACACTTCTCTTATGCACTTCACACTTCTTTTACAGTGACACTTGCATTCTTTTCCAACTTTGATACACAGATTGCACTGACACTACCCCTTTAAAACACAAATCTTTTAAGCGTGGATCCCGTCGAGTACGGCGGACAATCTGGGTGCTAATACCTTCCCAGGTTGTAACCAACCCCCTTTCTCAGTCTCTCTGGTTCGCGACCGTCTTATCCATCTTTTCTCAGGTTTATGCAGCATTACCTTTCCTCCGGGATAAAAATGCCTAGCTGGCGACTCTTGTCTTCTGAGTTCACCCTTGTGTGTTCTCTCTCCCTTCGTCGACCGTTCGCGTCTGTACCCCTCTTGACTTAGCCTCATTTGGTGGGAGCGACAGCTTGGCGACTCTGCTGGGGACCCTTATATTGCAACCAGGGCTTCTGGTTCTTTTTGTGGGTTCCTCCTAGCGCTTGTTTGATTTGTGTTTACTGGGGTGTTATGTGCTATGTGTGTTTATGTATTTATGTTATTGCTTTATGTACAGTCTTGTTTATTGCTTTCTTTACAGTTTTATGCATCATACTGTCATACTGCCATTTTTGCTGGATCTGGTTTCTGTTTTGGTGGGTGGGGTTTCATTGAGAGTTTAAGGTCCTATACCTGGGACTTGAGTGACACCTATGCTAGAGTGGTTCATGTTCTTTCCCATTCCATTTCGGTCTGGTGCGGGAATATGAAACACGGTTCAGATGTGGGTTTCTTCTTGAGAACTCTGTGCTACAGATCTCCTGTAGTGCTAGGGCTATCTGGGAAGCCTGCTAAGTCTGGATGACCTTTATTATTGACCTTCAGAAACTGAGGTGAATTAGAGGAGGATCTTTTATGGTTATTGTAAACATTGTACCTCCGGGTTAGAAGTGTTTACACTTCTCATAACTGATCCAAGTCTGAGGATCCTTGTTCTAGAACACCACCTGTGAGGGGGTTGGGCTGTTTACAGGTTTGCAGGTACCCTTGGCCACATCATACCTTGTTACTTATTTGGTTTAAGAGTACCTCATTTTGGACAGTTCTTGTGATTAACCTTGGACATGTGACTCTTTATTTGAGTCCCCCACCTTGGTCACTGGATTTCTGAACCTCCATCTGGACTTCTTGAACATACATGAACTTTATATCAAGACAGATAATCAGATCCAGCTTGATCACAAACCCTTGCATATCATTTGCATACATCATCATTGCATCATTTAACATTTGTTTATTTTTCTTTCAGGGTATCCACATTATGTCTGGCTTGGTTTTGACCCCTTCATCTGCATAGACCTCTGTTTCATCAGCTATCTGCTTCAGCTATTCTCTTCAGTTATTTGCTTCAGTCATCTTCATCATCACCAGCATCATCCTACCAGTGGCCCATCTCCAGTACCAGTCTTGATCTTCATCAGCACTTGTCTTCAGCTCTTCATCAGCAGTCATGGCTCCCAGGAAGAGCAACATATCATACCATTTCTTTGAGCCTGTGTTGACTGGCATCAGGCAGGTCCAGTCACTTATCACCCCTGACCACATCCCATTGTTTAGAGAGCATTATGGAGGTATCCTGGATATGGTTATGGACCTGGACCCTTCTCAGAGGAGCATGATCCACACATGCTTACAGTTTTATGACCCTCCTTTGAGATGCTTCACATTCCCAGACTTTCAGCTAGGACCTCTGTTGGAGGAGTTTTCATCATTGATTGGAGTACCTGTCAGGGGTGGGATCCCTTTCAACCCAGAGACGACTTCTCCTAGCAATGGAGAAGTGGCAAAAGCACTGTACTTGGAGCCTACTTTGATTGAGCAGAACATGACAACAAATGCTGGGATCCCTGGTTTACACTTGGATTTCTTGATTTCTCAGGCCATCCTGAAAGCCTCTTTGGGAGAATGGAGGGCAGTTTGTGCATTGTTAGCCCTCAGCATATATGGGATTATACTGTTTGCAGATGAGCCCAAATTTATCACCAAGAATTCCATTCATCTTTTCCTTCTGAGGAACCCAGTACCCACATTGCTGGGAGATTTCTATTACTCCATTCATCAGAGGAATGAGAAACAAAGAGGGAAATTGGTGAGATGTTGTGCACCTTTGTTTCACACCTGGCTGCTCAGACATCTACCCAAGACAGATGCCTTCCTGAATCCTCGCCAACAGAAGAATTGGGCTAAGAGACTTATTGCTTTGACTTCAGATGACATCAGATGGTGCACCCAGAGCACCAAAGGCAAGGACATAATCACTAGCTGTGGGCAATACCCAAATGTACCTCTGATAGGAGTAAAGGGTTGCATCAACTACAATCCTTTGCTATTTAAGAGACAACAGGGCTATGCTTTGGTTCACCCTCCTAGAATGCAAGATTTAGCTGAGACCCTGTATTGTGAGATAAAGCCTAATCTAGCTGCTGTCAGACATGCATCCTGGGCTTGGGACAACATCCAGACAAAAGGGATGGCTATTCTTGGAAGGTGCAATAATGTTGCATCAGCTCAGTACTATGACTGGTCCCATGCTAGAGCTCAGATTACTGGGATGCCTTTCACCATTGAGGATATACCTGGACCATCCACAGCACAGCCAGCAGCAACTGTCAGCCTGGAAGAGTTTGAGAAACTGAAGGAAAGGAATGAGAATCTGTCTCAAGCTCTGAAGAAGACCCATTGGGAAAGGAGTGATGTTCGTCTAGACATTGAGAGGTTGGAGAAGCTTAGGGTGGAGCATCTGACCAAGATTGAGAAAACAGAGGACTACATCAAAAAAGCAAGAGCTGGAGAACAAATATTGAAGAATGCCTGTAAAGAGGCCAAGCTTCAGAAGGCTAGGACTGATCTCTATCTACAAGAAAGTCAGGCTAGGTGGGTCAGGATCACTGAAGCCCGGACACAAGAAGATCAGAGGACTCAAGCCAAGATTGAACAGTTGGAGGCCAATAAAAAGTAGCAACAGGAAGCTTTGTTGGCAGCCCAGAAGGAGATTTCAGAGTTGAAGCTTAGGGCTGGGTTGAAGAGATCAAAGGACCAGGACAGGCACAAGAAGCTGACCACTGCCATTGCCACCAGGAACCTCCTTATCAGGAACATCACAGAGGATCCAGCTGGTCCAGTAACTGAAGCACTTTTGAAGGAGGTTAAGGAGGATGAGTTTGGACTAGATGTCTGACTTTTGATTGTTGTTGTTTTCATTTGATGTACTTTTCTTTTGTGTTGTATTTTGACCCTTCAGGGGCATGTGTTGTAAAAAAACAAACTATGTATTATTCAGTATTTGTAATATATTTTAGTTTGTTTCCATTGTGGGGTTTCCTTCTTTCTCAACGACATCAAAGCATCTTCCTCGAGGTCTGGAAAGGTCAAAACCAAGAACCAAGCCGGATACCTTGGAAAAACAAATAAGCATACTGCATTGCATACTAACCTTGTTTTGTTTTGTAGGTTTTGTTATTATTTGTTTCTAACTCTATTGTGATCTCAGGAAATATTGCTCGCCGCCGGGTGTTCCCTCTCAACCGTACGCACCGGTACCCTACTCGCAACAATCTTCCTGGTATCCAAATGGATCAAGTACAACAAGACCTGATTGAGGTCAGGACCCAAATGGCTAATGAAAGAGTGGAGATGAGGAACCAAATGGCTCAATTCATGACTGTAATGACTGGCTTGGCCCAGAGTCAGGAAAGGCTAAGGGCATTGGTAGAAAGACAAACCCCCGAGGAACCTCATCCTGGGACTAGAGGGACTAGTAATAATGAGGGAGGCCAACCTCATGTTAACCCACCAGTATTTGGACCCCATCTAGATCCGGAAGTCAACATCCCAAGAAATGTACAGGGCAACACTGCTGCAGGCAGGATCCTGTAAGAAGATCATCAAGAGGAGCAGTTTACTGTAATGGGAGTTGGGCATGAAGTCTATGATAGGAGGTTTGATGAAATTGCTGAGAAGTTGAGATCTCTGGAGTCTCAAAATTCCTTAGGCTTCGATGTAATGGATATGGGGTTAGTGGATGGGGTGAGAATTCCCCACAAATTCAAACCCCCGTGCTTCAAGAAATACAATGGAACCTCCTGTCCACGAACTCACCTGCAGTATTTTCTAGGAAGACTTAAAGCATATACCATGGATGAAAGCATATACCATGGATGAAAGGACCTAGCTGAAGCTTTCACCAGAGCTACTATCAGATGCTGGAAGGACCTAGCTGAAGCTTTCATCAGACAGTACCAATACAATCTGGACATGGCTCCCAACAGGACCCTCCTAATGGGAATGTCTCAGTCCTCCAGAGAAAGCTTTAGGGAATATGCCCAGAGGTGGAGACAGCTTGCTGCTGCTGTCCAGCCACCCATGTCGGAAAGAGAAATGGCCGACATGTTCATGAATACCTTGCAGGGAACATATATTGATAGGCTGGCCGCCTTTTCTTCCACCAGTTTTGCTGACGTAGTTATAGCTGGAGAAAGAATTGAAAGTCTATTAAAAATGGGCAAAATTTCTGATAATGGTGCAAGTTCGTCCAGTAATCCCAGGAAGCCTTTTGTGGGACCTCGAAGGACCAGTGAGACAAATGCCATTCATGCCAGCAGGGGCAGACCTCAGTATGTTCATAGATCAGTAGCGGCTGTCACCATTCCAGCTCCGATTCCTCAGCAACCAGCATATCAACAACAACAACCACCACATTATCAACAGCAAGTTCAGTATCCGCCACAGAGAACCTACAACAATAGCAACAGCAATCAACAATGACCCTTTCAGCAAAGACCATCACAGGCAAAAAGGGTGATTGACCCTATCCCTATGCCTTATGCTGCTTTATTGCCACAACTCCTGAAGCTCAACTTGGTTGAGTTAAGGACATTGGCACCACCAGATCCCTCCAATCGCCCAAGGAATTATGATATCAACGCCAGGTGTGCTTTCCACTCCAATGCACCTGGCCACAATACGGAAAAATGCAGGGCCTTGCAAATGAAAGTCCAAGATCTGGTGGATTCAAAAGCCCTCAACTTTGCACCCCCTCCAAATGTCAACAAGAATCCTATGCCTCATCATGGCGGGCCGAGGATTAATACCATTGAGGAAGACAGACCATCTACCTTGATCACCAGTGTTGCACAAATTCGGACACCTCTGGTCGAAATTAAAGCTCAGCTTCTAGAGTGCCAGGTGTTTCCCGGGTGTGAGCTCGGTTGTGGGTATTGCAACATTGCAGTCAATGGGTGTGATAATTTAAGAAGCGGCATAGATGGTCTTATCAAAGATGGCATACTTCAGATCTCAACAACGGCACCTACAAATCCAGCAATTCCTTTGACAACAATTCCTGATTCTTCTACAACAGCAGCAACAATCATTCCTACCAATTCATCATTATCATCAGCAATGGCTCCATCCATCACTTCAACAAATCAAATGTCAACAACCATTTCTTCTACAACATCAGCATCCATTCTATCAGCAGAATCTTCTACAACACCAGCAAGAATTAATGAAGATATCTCGGCGGTCACCATCTACTATGATCCATCAATTGTTCCTCCAAATAGCAACTTTCAGCAACAAACAGTGGCACCTCCTGCCAGGTCACCAGTCACAATTTACTACGATCCACACACTATCACAGTACCCTCCTCTGCAGCAGTCAGTCCAGTTACCATTACGGTGCCTGGACCAGTTCCATATGAAAGCAGTAATGCCATACCTTGGCATTATGGCTCTGATCTTTACTGCAACGGGGAGAAAATCACTTTGGATTCTTCAACCTCTTCTCCACAAATTGATAATGTTGGGGGAGGCGGAGGCTTCACCAGAAGCGGACGCCTTTTCGCATCACAAACTCAGAGACCTAATGTGGAAGCAGAAGCTGCTACCAAAGCAAAAGGGAAGAGTGTGGTGCTTGAAGAGCCAACTGCCAAAGAAACTCAGAAGACATCTTTTGAACAACAAGTAGACGAGTTTATGAGAATCATAAAGAGAAGTGACTACAAGGTGGTGGATCAGCTTCACCAAACTCCCTCAAAAATCTCCATATTATCCCTGTTGATGTGTTCTGAAGCTCACAGGAATGCATTATTGAAAGTCCTGCACGCAGCATACGTGCTAGAGGAGATTACCGTTAATCAGCTAGAAACTGTGGTAGCAAATGTC
Organism: Lathyrus aphaca; assembly: GCA_963966055.1. Taxonomy (NCBI): domain Eukaryota; kingdom Viridiplantae; phylum Streptophyta; class Magnoliopsida; order Fabales; family Fabaceae; genus Lathyrus; species Lathyrus aphaca. Next base: position 354,307,963 of record OZ014521.1, on the reverse strand, counting down.
AACACCAGTCATGGACTGGGTTTACCAACGCTGACTTAACAACTGAGGGACGTAACCACAACAAGGCTTTACATATCACCCTAGAATGTAAGGGTGCTGTTTTATCTCATGTACTGGTGGACACTGGGTCGTCACTCAATGTTCTACCAAAGAAAGCCTTGGTGAAGCTGGAGTACGATGGCATGGCACTGCGTCCGAGTAATTTGGTGGTGAGAGCATTTGATGGCTCTAAAAGATCAGTGCTTGGGGAGATTGATCTGCCGGTGATGATTGGCCCGCAGACTTTTAAAATTACCTTCTATGTGATGGACATTCAGCCGGCCTACAGCTGTTTGTTGGGTAGACCCTGGATCCATGCCGCTGGCGCTGTTACGTCTACCCTTCACCAGAAGTTGAAATTCGAGTGGGAAGGCCAGATCATCACCATCTGTGGGGAAGAAGGCATCTTTGTTAGCCATCTGGCTACGTATAAGTACATAGAGATGGATGGAGAAATCCATGAAACTATGAGCCAGGGGTTTGAGGCCCTAAACATTAATGAAGCATCTGCTGTACTGGGAACTTCCATGACGTCTTATCAGCAAGCCAGGAAGGTTGTTGAATAGGGTACTGCCCAAGGCTGGGGCAAGCTACTGCCCGTGGAAAAGAAGGAAGACAGATTTGGGTTGGGTTACAAACCAACTCAACAAGATCAATCAGAGGCTGCAAAAGAGCCCAATTTTGTCAGCGGGGGAATGCTCACCCCGGATGCTGTGAACAACTTGGAAGACGAGGAGGAAAGCGACCGCAACCTGGAGAGTTGGATACGTCCAAGGATCCCGGGGAGCCAAGTCCTTAACTGGTCTTCCCAGTAAATTATAAGGGTTACTCCTGCAGAGTAATTATTATTTCCTGTATTTTAAGCATGCATCAAGTTTTGCATCTTGCCCAAGATGTCAAGACTCATTTTGTAATCGGGCCATCTTGTAATTTTGTGCAAATAGATTAATCAATGAATATCGAACATCTTTTGCAAATGAGTCTTTTCTTTTTCCGCTCACTGTTTTTCATTTTTTCTTTTTGTACAAAAATAAAATGGCAATGTTTTTCAAAATGATAACTTCTTTTTCACTTTTTCTAAACAAGATTAAAATTGATCACTAAAATAATCAATCTAAACCCTTGCAGAGAGTGCCTTTCAGATTGCACCGACAACAACACAGCTATGGCTTCGTATGACTTTAACAATCCAATCAATCAAGCCGATGAAGGGGTTGAAGAAGATTATGAGCTACCTGAAGAGCTAGCCAGGTTATTAAGGCAAGAGGAGAAGGTTATTACTCCTCATCGGGAGGAGATTGAAACGGTTAATCTTGGTACGGAAGAAGATGTGAAAGAAGTTAAGATCGGGGCTTGCTTACAAGATTTAGTGAAAGAACAACTGATTGATATGCTTCGGGAGTATGTGGATGTTTTCGCCTGGTCTTATCAGGATATGCCAGGGTTGGACACCGATATTGTTATGCACAAGCTACCTCTAAAGGAAGATTGCCCACTAGTAAAACAGAAGTTGCACCGTACTCGCCCAGATATGGAAATGAAGATAAAGGAAGAGGTACAAAAACAGTGGGACGCCGGTTTCCTTGCTGTGACTAGCTATCCTCCGTGGGTTGCTAATATTGTACTTGTGCCTAAGAAAGACGGCAAGGTGAGGATGTGTGTGGACTACCGGGATCTGAACAGAGCCAGCCTGAAAGATGACTTCCCTTTACCTCACATTGATGTATTGGTCGAAAATACGGCTCAGTTCTCGGTGTTCTCCTTCATGGACGGATTTTCAGGATACAATCAAATCAAGATGTCACCTGAAGACATGGACAAGACAACTTTCATCACACCCTGGGGCACGTTCTGTTATAACGTGATGCCATTCGGACTGAAGAATGCTGGTGCCACTTATCAACGGGCTATGGTAACATTATTCCATGACATGATCCACAAAGAAATTGAATGTTATGTGGATGACATGATTGCCAAATCCCTCACAGAAGAAGACCACCTGGTAAATCTGTTGAAGTTATTCAAGCGTCTGAGGAAGTACCAACTGAAGTTAAACCCCAACAAATGCACATTCGGGGTGCGATCTGGTAAGCTGCTGGGATTTATTGTAAGTGAAAAAGGGATTGAAGTTGATCCTGACAAAGTCAAAGCCATTCAAGAAATGCTTGCACCGAAGTCAGAAAAAGAGGTTCGGGGATTTCTAGGTAGATTGAACTACATTTCACGGTTCATATCTCACCTTACAGCAACCTGCGAGCCCTTGTTCAAATTGTTAAGGAAAGAACAAACGGTCAGGTGGAATGAAGACTACCAGAGGGCTTTTGACAAAATCAAGGAATACTTGCAAGAGCCTCCAATCCTTATGCCTCCAGTGGAAGGAAGACCTCTAATCATGTACTTGACAGTATTAGAAGAGTCAATGGGGTGTGTGTTGGTCCAGCATGACGAGTCTGGTCGAAAAGAGTATGCAATTTACTACCTAAGCAAAAAATTTACCGACTGTGAACAACGTTATTCACCGCTCGAGAAAACTTGTTGTGCTTTAGCGTGGGCTGCTCGCCGACTGAGGCAGTATATGTTGACCCACACTACTTTATTAATCTCGAAGATGGATCCAGTTAAGTACATTTTTGAGAAGCCAGCACTTGTCGGACGGGTTGCAAGATGGCAAATGATCCTCACAGAATATGACATTCAATACACATCTCAAAAGGCCATCAAGGGCAGTGTATTGTCTGATTATCTTGCTGAGCAACCCATTTATGATTACCAGCCTATGAGATTTGACTTCCCTGATGAAGACATCATGTTCATAAAAGCAAAAGATCATGAAGAGCCTATTCACACTGAAGGGCCTGACCCAGAAAAAGAATGGACAATGATGTTTGATGGGGCTGTCAATATGAATGGTCGTGGTGTTGGTGCAGTACTCATTACACCTAAAGGAGTTCACATGCATTTCTCGGCAAAACTCACCTTTAACTGCACTAACAACGAAGCTGAATACGAAGCTTGTATTATGGGTCTTGAGGAAGCCATTGACCTCAGGATCAAGACTTTGACTGTGTTCGGAGATTCAGCTTTGGTAATTAATCAGACCAACGGCAAATGGTACACCCACCAAGATCATCTAATACCTTATCGGGATTATACAAGGAGGTTATTGACTTTCTTCACAACAGTCAAGCTTGAGTATATCCCTCGAGATGAAAATCAGTTTGCAGATGCTCTGGCTACCATTTCCTCCATGATCAAAGTTCAAGCTGCCAACTTTGTGCCTCAGATATCAGTGTCCAGACTTGACAGACCAGCATACGTGTTCTCAGAAGATGTTGTTAAAGATGATAAGCCTTGGTTCCATGACATTAAGTGCTTCTTGGAGGATCAGACATACCCACCTGGGGCATCTCCCAATGATAAGAAGACATTAAGAAGGCTTGCTGGTAGTTTCTTTCTGAATACTGATGGTTCCTTGTACAAGAGAAACTTTGATATGGTACTTCTCAGATGCGTTGATAAGGAAGAAGCGGACTTGTTGATGTACGAGGTTCACGAAGGATCTTTTGGTAACCATGCTGGAGGGCATGCAATGGCTAAAAAGTTGCTAAGATCAGGCTATTACTGGATCACAATGGATGCCGACAGTTGTGCCTATGCCAGAACGTACCATAAATGCCATATTTATGCGGATAAAGTGCATGTGCCTCAGAATCCTCTGAATGTGATGTCTTCACCTTGACCCTTTGTTATGTGGGGCATTGATATGATCGGCAAGATTGAACCGACTGCTTCAAATGGCCACAGATTCATCCTGGTAGCCATTGACTATTTTACCAAGTGGGTCGAAGCAGCTTCTTATGCAAATGTTACAAGGCAGGTGGTAGCCCAATTTCTGAAGAGAGACATCATCTGTCGGTATGGAGTTCCCGAACGAATCATTACTGATAATGGTTCCAACTTGAATAACAAAATGATGGCAGAACTATGCCGGGACTTCAAGATCCAACACCACAATTCTTCTCCTTACAGGCCAAAGATGAATGGCGTTGTAGAAGCAGCTAACAAGAATATCAAGAAGATTGTGCAGAAGATGGTGGTTACCTATAAAGACTGGCATGAAATGCTACCATTTGCCTTACATGGGTACCGTACGTCAATCAGAACATCCACTAGGGCAACACCGTATCAGCTTGTGTATGGTATGGAGGCAGTCCTACCTGTTGAAGTTGAATTACCCTCTCTACGGGTATTGATGGATGTTAAGCTGAATGAAGCAGAATGGGTCCGATACCGATACGAACAACTAAGTCTGATTGAAGAAAAGAGGTTGACTGCAATTTGTTATGGGCAGCTGTATCAGAAAAGAATGAAGAAAGCCTTCGATCAGAAAGTCAGGATACGAGAGTACCAAGTAGGAGATCTTGTGCTGAAAAGACTCATCCCTCCTCATACAGACCACAGGGGCAAGTGGACTCCGAATTATGAAGGACCATTCATAGTGAAGAAAGTTTTCTCTGGTGGGGCACTGATGCTCAGTACTATGGATGGTGAAGACTTCCTGTCCCCTGTAAATTCAGATGCAATTAAAAAATACTTCGCATAAATGACCTGTTGGACATAAAAACAGAATGTAAGTCCAGGAAAAAATAGGGCATCCCGGCAAGTCAGAAACAGAATAAAAGACTTGGGCAAAAATAAGGGAAAATAAATAAAATATGTACACCCGCTGAGTTGAAAAGCCGCATTGGACAACTCAGTCAAAAATGGGTATCCCGGTGGATTGAAAACCCGAAAGGGCGATTCACGCAAAATAAGGGAATAAGCGAACAACTGCATTCAGAATTCGTCTGTATCACTTACAACCTGGAAAGTTTTGAAGGGTTCGAGCATCGGTCAGAATCAGCTTTCTTCAGAAAGCAAGATGAGAAGAACGTCAATGTCATACGAGTCATAGCAAAAAGGGAAGCTCCTTGAAGCGTCATCAACATTGCCAGCACCTTTTTGTCTTTCAATTTGTAACGATATCCTCATTTCAGGGGATCTGTTTCTCTGACTGTATCTTGCCAATTCATTGCGCGTAAATTAATAAAATCAGATTTTCAGTCATGTCTCGTCTCGCACATTTTATTTTCGTTTGCAAAAATGTCTGATGTCTTTAGGATATTGATTCGCATGGATACATATGTTTCCTTTCTAAAAGATACATGCTTACAGGAAATATGTTTACTCCTAGGATGGCCTAAACTCCTATGACGGAATCCAATAAGGAATATCTCGGGTTGCTTGTATGTTTCTTTGTCTTTACAGGATTGCAGGTGTTCAGATCACAGCATGGGGCATGAAGGCTTCTCCCCAGCAAGCTGTCTAATCATTATCTACTCAGTCTATCTCCCAATTAGCACCGGAGGTGCTTTCTCCCCAGCTAAGTTGCCAGTCGTCATTCCTCCTCAGCCAAGTGCAAAGACCGGGAACCATCTTCCCATAGGGTTTCAGCCTCTATCCAGAGAAGCAATGTCTGAAGATCGCACAACAGAGTGACGAAAGCTTCTACAAACCCCAGCTGGGTCCCTCGTTACTAAAGAAGATCTATCAGTGATCTATTTCCCCAAGCAGAGTCATATGTGCCAGGTCTACCAATGATCTTATCCCCAGCTAGGAAATCAACTTCAAGCAGATCAGCTAGAGATCTCCACAGCCGCGGGATCCGAATCCCGGATCGGTATCTTTGCATAATCATAGCATTCGCATCATATTTTCCCCACAGAGCGTAGCATTCCGTCTAATACGGAGCATTACAGCAAAAATCAAACATATCGCATAATCATAAGCCTTGTGTCGAACTGAACATTTGCAAAAAAAGACCATCCATCAAACAATATGCAGAATATTTCCCAAATTCCCCACCAGAAAGCCAAAGTATTACACCCACAAATACAGCAAACAGATACTTTTTGACACTCGTCTGTGCCATATCCCCAGCGGAAAGCCAAAGCGTCCCCTTTGCACTCGCAACATATGTATACATATCTATACAATTCCCTGACACCCGTCCGTGTCACCCCCCATCATAGTTGCCTAAACGCTCTGGAAATCAAATACTTGTCTATAATACACTTTTTTATGGCACCCGTCCGTGTCATGCTTTCCCTAGCAAGTTGGATACTCGTCTGCGTCTCACTCATCAATTTCTACTCATATCGATACTCGTCCGCATCTTGTATATGCTACTTATATCCCCCCAGATTCGACACTCGTCCGTGTTCTTTGTTAACTAGTTGGTACTCGTCCGTATCATCATCTCTGAACATGCGTCAAGCGTTTGTTTCTACTGATACTCGTTTGTATCATAGTCTTAAGGATGCTCGTCCACATCTTTAATCTATGCACCGTGTCAAAACACTTATGTCTTCTTGAATTTAGACACTCGTCTGTGTCTACTGTTCCCCAGAAGAGTCCCAGCAAATCCCAGTGAATTATTTCCTTTCTATCTGACATTCATCATGATACCTTTTCGGTAGCCGTACCCTGCCAGGTGATCGTCCTTCACCTTTTTAATGATCGTCCTTCATCACCCCTAGTGGGGTCTCTATTCATTAGAACCCCTTCCTATCCGACATTCGTCCTATGTCGTGATATTTTTAGCAGCCGTCCCCTGCCAGGTGATCGTCCTTCACCTCCTGATGATCATCCTTCATCATTTTATCTGATGGCCGTCCCCATCGTTGATCTTGTTATCTGACATTCGTCCTATGTCATGAAACCCTCAGAGCAGCCGTACCTTGCTAGGTGATCGTCCTCCGCCTCTTGATGATTGTCCTTCATCATGCTTATCCGATGGCCGTCCCCATCATCGACCTTTTTATCCGACATTCGTCCTATGTCGTGATATTTTTAGCAGCCGTCCCCTGCCAGGTGATCGTCCTTCACCTCCTGATGATCGTCCATCATCATTTTATCTGATGGCCGTCCCCATCATTGATCTTGTTATCTGACATTCGTCCTATGTCATGATACCCTCAGAGCAGTCGTACCCTGCTAGGTGATCGTCCTTCGCCTCTTGATGATCGTCCTTCATCATGCTTATCCGATGGCCGTCCCCATCGTCGACCTTTTTATACGACATTCGTCCTATGTCGCGATATTTTTAGCAACCGTACCTTGCCAGGTGATCGTCCTTCACCAATAGATGACCGTCCCTCATCTTATCCCCAACAGAGCAGCCGTCCCCTGCTAGGTGATCGTCCTTCACCTCTGATGACCGTACCTCATCATTTATCTCATTCATACCTTGAACTTGATGGTCGTCCCCATCATTCACTTTACCTTTAACCCCCAGAAAGTCTTATTTCCTTACGTGATGGCCGTCCCCATCATAATCTCCTGCATCCCCAGCCTGTCGGCCGTCCCCGTCATTGATTTGTGTCCCGCATATCCCCAGCATGTCGGTCGTCCCCGTCATTGCTTCGTCCCCAGCAATCGTCCTCTGCCCGACGGTCGTCCTCCGTCGCCCGCACTTTATAATTATACTTTATTTCCTGTTACAATCTATATCCCTTTTCTTCTTCATTCTGTGAGTGCAAATTTTGGACTGTCTTTGGTATTCAACCACAAGTTATCTTGTTTGACTGTTAAGCCGTTGCTTACATCCTGCACAGCTAACTCATGTTTGAATAGGGGCAGCTGTAAACACCCCAAATTTTCCCTCACCCATTCACACCATGGCTTGTGATCTTTTCATTTGCATAAGTTCAATCATATCATCTCATATTGCATTTTTGCTTCACTACATTGATTCTAAGTCATCTGCATCTAGGGTTTGTGATCTAAGCAATCCCTGAGCCATATGAGCCACTCCAAAGGTCATCAATCACTTCAAGGAGGTCCATGTATGTTCAAACATCATATTATATCCTCTCAAGATCAAAAAAGTCAAAGAATCACAAGAGGTGAGAAAGGCATGGAAGCAGAGTCAGGTTTAACTGCACAGATGACCTAGAATTAGGGTTTTGGTTTCAGAGGCCATAACTCCAAAAATTTTGGTCATTCTTGTTTCTATTGGTCTCTATAGGGTATAGTGATCATGCATATAAATTTTCATGAATAAATTCAATGGGGAAGGCATCTGATCAATAGATGACTTCTTGAGCAAGTCAGTGCAAAATCAGGGCATCTGAGGTCCCCAATGACCCAACCAAAGGGTATTCTCCATCATTTTGAATGTGTATGATCTTTATTTGATCATAGAAGATGTTATAAGTTCACAAAATTTAAGAATTTCAAGCCATTTGCAAAATTGCCTTTTTGGGAAAGTGACTTGTAATGTAAACTTGCCATTTTGGGAAAGTTTTTCAACCTCCTCAAATTGATTCAAAAATGCTTCAAATGAGAAAACTTTGGTCATAAAAGTTGTAGAATGGATCATTCCCTTTTCAAAAAGTACAAGAACTCATTCTAATTCATTTTGGATCAAAAGTTATGGCTTGTCAAAGTTGGGAAAAATCACATAATTTCAAGTTTTACACCAAAGAGGCAAAGTTGCAAAACCTCATGCCAAGGCAAAATGTGACTTCAATGTGACTTCTATGCATTACACAAGCATGAACCATGACCTAAAAATCAGAATGCACCAAAGAATTGTCCATTTTCATGACTTGTGCATTAAGAAACTTCAAAAGGGCCAAACTTTGTGAAAATTGCAAAACCTCACACAAACCCTAATCCACTTGCTGCATTGCCTTAAATTCATTTCCATGGTTCTCCTTGATTCAAACTGCAACCAAGCCATGCCTTGTACCTTGACTGAAATAGCCCATACCTCTCTTACACAAAAAGTTGACTTTATGCAAAATGACCCATACCAATCAAGCTAGGCCAGCAACAACTCTCTGACCTATCCCAACTTGATACATGTACCAAAAGGAACTCAACACACAACACAACAAAGCCTGAAACATCACACAAGCCATAGTTCCCAAAACTCACCTCTTATGCATTTTGTTTCGAATCTCATCACACAATCATCAAACCTCAAAACCAACTTCACCATTCATTCAGAAAAGCTTCATAGAGCATAAACCACCCTTCATCTTGCCTTGAAAGTCCCTGAAACAGAAATACGATTTTTCACTCCCCTGGTCAGAACTTCATCAATCTCAAAAACCAGCCATCATACACTCCAACTAAACCTCAAAGCATCTTCAGGGAGACCATTGGAGAAGTTTTGAAGCAGGGAGGCAGTCTGAAAGCTCCAAACTGAAAGCTTCACCTCAGGTAGCTTCGAAAATTTATTTTTCCAAAAGCTTTGTTTTAAGTTCTCAACTTGTTAAGCTTGATTCCCTGAGTACAATGAACCTTTTACTTTTGAAAATGATGAAGAATCGAGAGTGTATGGCTTGTCTGAAAGTTCTGCAATTTTTGTTCTTGGCTTCGAATCTTGTTAATGGCTGAAAATAAATTGTGTTTGAAGTTAGATTAAGGTTTAGGAAGGTTAGAGGAACAAATCTGGAGCTTTAGAGCTCCAGAAATGACCTAGAGAGTGAGATTGAAATTTTCAGGGAGAGATGTCACCAGAGAAGACGACCAGAGCTCTTCTCCGGTGACCTGAATGTGATTAGGGCTTAAGCTGTGATTAGGGCAAAGTTTGAATCTGGGCCATACGATTGCTCCTTCCCGCGCGTGTTTGTGTGGCCTGGATCTTATGATTAGTCTTAATTTAGGTTTAATTATTTAATTAATCTGGATTAACGAAGTTTGAACTTGGGCCCTTGGATGTGGCGCCAAGTCAATGGTCCCAAGCCCAGATTCAATCCTGACCTCTCCTTTGGCTTACTTCTCATTATTTAATTTTTTATTCATTTATTTTGTATTAAACTTTTACGAATTATTTAAAATAGTAAAAAATATTCAAAAATTCTGAAAATTTTTGTCAAACATTTCATTAATTTTCAGAACCTAAAAATATTTTTATTTTTATTTTTTGCATTAAAAATTATTTTCAAATCATTTAAATGTTTATTTTTAATTAGTTAATGAGAATTAATTAATTAAAAATACATTTAGGTATTTAAAAATCACAAAAAAATTCAAATTGCATTTTAAAACATTTAGAAACATTATCAAACTCTCAAAACAAATTTCTTTTTGGTTCTTGATGCATTTTGACCTTTTTCATTTGAATTAAATTCATTTAAGGGCAATATTTTGGTTCAAACTTTGAAAAATCCATTCTGCCTAACCCTTGAGAGTTTGATGATGGTTCTTCTTGCATTGCATCCTTCATAGCATGTAGTTTATAGGATTAAATTGGTTTGAATTGATTTTCCATTTTTAATATGTTTTGCATTTTTCATTGTGAGGCACCCCAAAACCCTAGCCAACTTAGGAAATTCATAACTCCCATTAGGTTAAGAGTTAGGTCCCCTCCTTTGAGCAGTGAACTTGTGTAGGGTTAGGGTTCCTTTGATCCCATTTTCAATTTTTTATCACATCATTTGCTTCTGGTTTTGGATTTTTGTGATACAATGTTGTTCATAAACCCTAATTTGTGCCTTTTCTTGTATCCATTTTCCATTTGCTTGCATTCAAGAACTTGCCATGACATTTTGTGCATCCACATGATTCATAAGACATCTTAGGACACATTAGAATCATGTTTGATCATTTCATCTTTCACTTTCCATGTTATGAATTCATATCATTTCATAAACTTTCATGAACATTCATGGTTCCAAAGCATGCTTCATTTGCATCCTCATCCTTGTATGATCATCCACAACTCTTGATATGTGTTTGCATCATCTCTTAGCATCATTAACATCATGTTTATGCTTCTGACTTTGGTTTTCATCATAGAATTTCATCTCATTTGCATTGCATTTCACTTCTTTTGCTAACTTTTCAGGTGGTAAGCTGTTTTGAGAAGTGAATTTGCCTTCACTTCTCACAATCTCTTCTCATCTCTCTTGCATCTTTGCTGCATTTTATCTTTGTATTAGAGTGAGCTTGCTCATTCATGTTCATCTTTTACTTTTTTTCTTCAGGCAACTTGTCTTCTTAAGTGAAGCAAGTTGTCTTGCTTCTCTCTGCTTCTTCCTCCTTTCATCTGCTTCTCTCCTTGGTGGCTCTTTGAAGATTTCTTTCTCTAATAAGCCTAACAAACCCTAGGACTTCCAAGCATGATAAAATTTTAGGATTTTTTAGTCCCCCTTAGACTCTTTCCTTTATGTTTTCTTTGAGTCTTCTCTTCTCATCTCATAATCAAGGACTAAACCCTAAAGGTTTTAAGGCTTTGTGATTAAGCTTATGCCTGGATCCTTCTATTAGGATGGAGTGTATAACTTTAATCCTAAGTGTTAAACCCTTAATGTGTTTAAATCCTTTAATCAATTCACTTAATAATCATCAAGACATCAAGCTTGTAACTTGGGCCTTGCATTAGGGTTCTAATTCTTCCTTAATTGGTTAAGAAGGACTAACCCTAGTGTTAATGGACAAGTCCCCTTCAAGTTGTCTTACCAACCAAAAAATCTACTTCTTAATCTTACCACTAACTAAAATCCACTTTAATAAAGGCTTTGTTTTGTCGTGAGGTTAATCCCTAATCATGGATTAAGTTGAGGAGCATTCCTCAGCTTAAATGTTCTCATCTATTATCCTTCTATTAGGATGGTGTAATGGGTCCATTAAATCCTTGATTATGGCTTAAACTCATTACTTAACACTAAACAAAAACCACAAAAACATCTAAATAAGTGCAAGTAGGTTGATGATCTTAATCCTACATCATGGTGACTAAGTGTGATGTGTTTACCTCATACTTAAGGTATTCTCATTACCCCTAATCAGAGGGAGGATGTGATGAGTTTACTAACCCTTGGTTTAGGCTTAAGCTCATTAACTTATAACAAATCCAAAAGCAATAAAAGATTGAAAACACCAAAAACAAACAATAATCGTCTCCTCCGGGATTCTTTTCTCATCTCATTCATTCACAAACGAGAACTTGCTTCTTCCGTCTAATGCAAGACAGTTTGCACCTGAGCCAGACAGGTCATACACTTGAGCATAGACAAGTAAGCAGTTCACAAGTCAATTTATCTTTCAGTTTCTTCGGGTCGAACTACGGTGTTCTGACTTCCTCATTGCACGAGAGGATACGTAGGCATAACGTAACATTTATCGAACAAAAGTCTCTGTATATTCCCCCTCTTCCAGCATCATTCTTTAAGCCTCATAGTCTTGAGCTTCTTATTCTTGTTCTTACACTGACACTTCTCTTATGCACTTCACACTTCTTTTACACTGACACTTGCATTCTTTTCCAGCTTTGATACACAGATTGCACTGACACTACCCCTTTAAAAGACAAATCTTTTAAGCGTGGATCCCGTCGAGTACGGCGGACAATCTGGGTGCTAATACCTTCCCAGGTTGTAACCAACCCCCTTTCTCAGTCTCTCTGGTTCGCGACCGTCTTATCCATCTTTTCTCAGGTTTATGCAGCATTACCTTTCCTCCGGGATAAAAATGCCTAGCTGGCGACTCTTGTCTTTTGAGTTCACCCTTGTGTGTTCTCTCTCCCTTCGCCGACCGTTCGCGTCTGTACCCCTCTTGACTTAGCCTCATTTGGTGGGAGCGACACAATGTAGTTCAGGAGTCCCAAGAAACCTCTGACTTCCTTCTCAGTACGTGGAGTATGCATATCTTGTATAGCTTTTACCTTTGCAGGGTCAACTTCAATACCTTTAAAAGTGACAACGAAACCCAAAAGTTTACCAGATCTAACTCCAAAGGTACATTTGTTTGGATTCAATCTCAGCTTGTATTTCTTCAATCTCTCAAACAGCTTGTGCAGATAATCAAGATGTTCTTCTTCAATCTGGTATCTGGCTATCATACCATCAACATATACCTCTATTTCATGGTGAATCATATCATGGAGCAAAGCTACCATAGCACGCTGATATGTTGCCCTAGCGTTCTTCAAACCAAATGACATTACTTTGCCACAGAAGGTGCCCCATTGTGTGACAAACGTAGTCTTCTCCATATCTTCAAGTTCCATCTTAATCTGATTGTAACTAGAGAAACCATCCATAAAAGAGAATACCTTATGTTGAGCAGTGTTGTCTACCACGACATCAATATGTGGAAGTGGAAAATCATATTTAGGGTTGGCTTTGTTCAAATCCCTGTAATCCATGCACATGCATACTTTACCATCTTTCTTAGGCACTGATACCACATTTGCAACCCATTGGGGATAAGAAGTGACAGCTAGGAACCCTGCATCAAATTGCTTCATCACTTCATCTTTAATCTTTTCTAACATTTCAGAACGCATACGACGAACCTTCTGCTTTTTTGGATGACAACCTTCTTTCATTGGTAGACGGTGAACCACAATATCAGTATCAATCCCTGGCATATCTTCATAAGACCAAGCAAAGATTTCCACATAATCATGTAGCATCTGGATCAACTTGTTCTTAACACTATCTTCTAATTCAACTCTTATCTTGACCTCTTTCTTGTCTTTCTCAATTCCCAGATTTACAACTTCGATTGGTTCTTCATGCGGCTGTATAAATTTCTCTTCTTGTTGTAGCAACCTAGCAAACTCTACAGGCACTTCATAATCTTCCTCATTTCCATCCTCGACTTGATAGATCGGATTCTCGAAGTCATAACTGGAAATAGCATAACTGTTATCAATGGGATCTATAGTGGATGGGGATCTGCATTTTATTGACGTGGGTGTGTGTAAGAACACATGGCTTTTTATAAAGGAAAAATAAAAGAAAGATAAAGAGCGCAACATTTACAAAAGCAAAAACGTCCATTGATTTTATTGAATGAAAATATGAAAATGAAATGACATCCCTAACAAGCATACCATTATGCCCCGGGAAAGGCACAAGGCTTAAAAGTTTTATTTGTTCAAATTACAAAAGCAAAATTAGAAAAACAAAAATGGTATTTACTCCTGACTAAAGGTGATAGGAATAATGTCTTCAGCCTTCCAATTATTGAGCCCACTGCCAATGGTAGGAAAGATCCAACCATCTAGGTTGTAGTCTTCATCAGAATCTTCCACAGCATTGACTTGATCCTTTTGAACTCTCTTGTTGGTGATACAAATAGCACAAGCACGACGAACAGCCTTCTGAGATTCTACAGTAAAATCCAAACCAAAATTGTCAAACTTGTAAGGAATGTTAGGAAGCTGACCCCAAATAGTACAACCACCTTCTTCAACTACAGCTCTAGCATCCTTCAGAGAGGCTATTGTAGGAGGTACTCTAGTAGTAACAGGAATTGGTTTAGCAGCAGGGACAGACTCAGCAGCAGGAACAATCTGAAGAACAACTTCCAATGTTTGGCAAGGAGTCTCAACAAATTCACCATCCATTTCAACATACTTGAAAGTGTTCACATGACTGACCATATACTCTTATTCACCGTAGACAGTGACAATCTTGCTTTTCACTGGATATTTCAGCTTTTGGTGTAAAGTGGAAGTCACAACACCTGCCCCATGTATCAAAGGGCGCCCAAGTAACAGGAATAGGAAGCACGAATATCCATCACATAGAAGGTAGAATCAAAGACTTGAGAACCTACTTTGATTGGAAGATTAACCTCTCCATGCACCATTCTTCTTGAACCATCAAAGACTCACCACCACATTACTGGGTCTTAGCACAATATCTTCAAAGTTAAGTTTGTCCAGAACCTCCTTCAGTAACACATTTAATGAGGAACCATTATCCACCAAAACATGAGACATATTAATGCCCCTACACTCGATGGAGATGTGCAGAGCTCTGTTGTGGTTCCTTTTGGCGAGAGTTAAATCAGCATCAGAAAAGCCTAAGCCATTATCAGTTGTCAAGTTAGCAACACAATTTTCGAACTAGTCCATAGAGATTTTATGTGGTACATGGGCAGACTTTAGGAATTTCACCGAAGCCTTAGCATGTGCTTTAGAGCACAACAACAGAGACAGCATAGAGATCTTGGAGGGAGTATGTCCCAATTGTTCAACAATATTATAATCACTCTTGCGGATGATCTTCAGTACTTCATCCATCTGCTTAGAGAGGTCTTCAGTAGCTAGTGTTTCATCCTGAACAGGCTCAATCAATGGTATTTTTCCCCGAGCTTCAGTACTTGGCCCAGGGTTGGAGATATGAACTGGAGCAGCAGCAGTCTTTAAAGTGTCTTCTAGAGAGAAAATTCTTCCACTCCTAGTAACCTTACTAGTCCCAACAATATTGTCGATATCAGGATTAGTATCTGCAGCAGGTATATTAGTTAGAGGATCTTGCTTGATACCATGGATATAAACATCAGAACCATAATTCTAAGGGATAGCCTTGTCATAAGAATATGGAATTGGACCAGGAGTAGTAATAATCAGGGGAGCCACCTTTGGCTCAGTAGTAATCTTCACAAGACCTTTAGAAGTAATCCTCATAGAACCCTTAGAAGTGATCTTCACAGGAGTATTAGTAACCACAGACACATCTTCAAGCTTCAGACCTTGAGACAAACCTTCACATAAACTTTCCACGGAAGGGGTCTTCTCAAACAATATAGTATGGTGGTTCATTAAACGTTGAATACCTTCTTTCAGCTTCCAACAGTCATTGGGTTGAGAGGCACAGTAAAAATAGTCTTCATTACAACCCGAAAATAAACCGGCTTGCAGCAGCTTCTTCTTAACAATTGGCAGAGGAGTAGTCAAATTAGTCACCGAAGAAACATAAGAATCATCATCAACAGCATTAACAGTCTTCTCATGTTTGGGCATAGGAGCAGTAATCACATTAGGAATCTCAGGAGGATTAATCTGCGTGTCGCGCGCGGATCAAAAACGAGTGATTTAAAAATGTAGTTACGGTAACGACAACTCGAGTATCGTCTCAAAAGGATTCTTGATCTTATTAACTAATGATAGTATCGATTAATGGGAGTTGATTTTAATTTGAAGAAAAATCAATTAAAATAAAAAGTGATTACCAAATAAGCTAAAACGACTAATCCTACTGATTTGGGTTCCAACTTATCATTGGTTATTATAATTTCAACCTCCTAAGTGGATTATCTATTCCTATTTGATTATAAAATTCATTGACAAGCGCAACTGGTTTTATGTGATGTATGTTCCTATTATCCGAATTAAGCAAACGGATTTAAGCTCTCGTGAATTAAGCAAACACGGTTTAATCAAACACGATAACGAATTAAGCAAACGCTAACGTGACTACGGTCAAGGATCATACAACAATCAAATTAAATCAACACTAATATATGATAATCGAATTAAGCAAACAATGATCACATATCATAATATTGAAAGGAACAAAATTTGGATTTAAAATTATTATAACCTCAAAGTATGATGGGACCTGTAATCAGCAGGATTTTGCCTTGGAATTAGTTTTCCATTCCGGTTCTTTCAAGCATAATAAAAATAAAATAAAATCGTAAAAAGTGTCTCAGTGAATAGTTGCAGCTGCTAGGTTAAATAGAAAAGCCTAAAAACCCGTTTACAACCCAACTGGGTCAAATACATAACCCAAGCCTAATTCTAAATGACCTGAAACTAAATAAAACTAATGCAGAAACTTCAAACGAAATTCTAGAAAATATGACTCCGAATCTGACTTCGACTCCAGCACAAAAGTTGTAGCTCTCTCTCTTAGCTTTCCATCGACTGGTAGAACACCTCAATCAGATTTCTGGAACTCTGGTTATGATCATTTCCGTAAAGGCTGTTAAAGCTGAAATTTAAGTACGAAAATTAAATTAAGCCAAAAATAAAGTAAAATAGAAAAACAAATTAAAATATAAAAATAAAAAAATAAAACCAAAGAAATACTTAAGTGCAAACATGTTAGAATGTGCATTAAAATGCATTGATCAAGGATCAAACTCAATTTCTCCAGCATCAATCATATTCTGAATTTTATTCTTTAACACCCAACATTATTAGTATCATGGCCTGGGCATTTGGAGTGATATGTGTAAACACCCCAAATTTGCCCTCACCCATTCACACCATGGCTTGTGATCTTTTCATATGCATAAGTTCAATCATAGCATCTCATATTGCATTTTTGATTCACTGCATTGTTCCCAAGTCATCTGCATCTAGGGTTTGTGATCTGAGCTATCCAAGAGCTATTTGAGCCACTCCAAAGGTCATCAATCACTGAAAAAATGTCCATTTGTGTTCAAGCATCATATTATATCCTCTCAAGATCAAAGAAACCAAGGAATCACAAGAACTGAGAATGGCATAGAAGCAGAGCCAGGTTTAACTGCACAGATGACCTAGAATTAGGGTTTTGGTTTCGAAGGCCATAACTCCAAATTTTTTGGTCATTATTGTTTCTATTGGTCTCTATATGGTATAAGGATCATGAATATCAATTTTCATGAAGAAATTCCATGGGGAAGGCATCTAACCAAGAGTTGACTTCTTGAGCAAGTCAGTGTAAAATCAGGGCATCTGAGGCCCCCAATGACCCAACCAAAGGGTGTTCTTCATCATTTTGAATGTGTATGATCTTTATTTGATCATAGAAGATGTTATAAGTTCACAAGATTGAAGAATTTCAAGCCATTTGCAAAGTTGCCTTTTTGAAAAACTGACTTGTAATGGAAATTTGCCATTTTGGGAAACTTTTTCAAACCTTTCTTTTTGATTCAAAAAAGCTTCAAATGGGAAAAATTTGATCATGAAAGTTGTAGAATGGATCATTCCCTTTTCAAAAAGTACAAGAACTCATTCTAATTCATTTTGGATCAAAAGTTATGGCTTGTCAAAGTTGGAGAAAATCACATAATTTCAAGTTATGTACCAAAGAGGCAAAGTTGCAAAACCACTTGCCAAGACAAATTGTGCTTTCAAATGAACTTCTAATCTTTGTACAAACATAAACCAAGGCCTAAAATTCAGAATGCACCAAAGGTTTGCCCATTTTCATGACTTATGGATCAAGAAACTTCAAAAGGGCCAAAAGTGAACAAAGTTGCAAAACATCATACAAACCCTAATCCACTTGTTAATTGGCTTCAAGACTGATCCCATGGCTCTCCTCATTCCTTGTTGCGCAGGACACCCCTATTTTCCTTGGCCTGCCATTGACCCATACCTCTCTTACACAAAACTTAACTTTTTGCATAAAGACCCATACCAATCAAGCTAGGCCATACCAACTCCTCTGACCTATCCAAGAGTGATAAGTGGACCAAATGCAACACCACACACCACACACACAAGCCTGAAACACTCTCCAAGCCATAGCTCCAAGATTTGCCCTCTTATGCATTTTCATTCAAAACACCTCACACAAGCATCAAACATAAAAACAAACTTCATAGGATCACTCAGCATGCTCCCCTGATCATTTCCCTACCCTCATTCATCCCTGAAACCTCCTCAAACTGAAACACGATTCCTTCCCCCTCTCTGAACAGAACTTCTTCAAACTCACAAACCAGCCATTTTAAACTCCAACCAAGCTTCATAACTTCATCAAGAGGACCATTGGGACCATTTTAAGGCAAAGAGGCAAGCAGAAAGCTCCTGGACTAAAAGCTCAATCTCAGGTAACATGATGAACAAATTTTCCAGAACTTTGATTTCTTGTTAGAATATTGTTCTATATGTTGCCCTGATCATGGGGATCTATTTATTTTTGAAAATGAGCCAGAAACAAGCATGTATTGACTGTCTGAAAATTTGCCCGTGAAAATGTTTTTGTTTGTTTCCTTTGATTCACGAAAAATAAATGTTGTTTGTTTTAGGGTTTGTGTTTAGTGATGTTCATAGTTTGATTCTGGAGAGTTTTGTGAGGTTTTGATGTGTTTTGAGAGAGATTGAGATTTTGGCTGGCCGGAGAAGATGACCGGAACACTGTTCCGGTCATCTGAAAGTGTTTAGGGTTCAGATTAGGGCTTAATGACGTAATTAGTGAAGTTTGAATCTCAGCCATCCAGATGCGCGCGCTGGTCAATTCCCTCCCTTTTTATTTGAATCTCATCCACTGGATTGGATTACTTTCATAAATTCGTATTTTTAATTCATTTAAATTGTATTTATTTCCACATTTTATTTAAAATAGCAAAATACCTTTAAAAATTATGAAATTTTTTGTCCAGGGTTTCATTAATCTCAAAAACACAAAAATATTTTTATTTTTATTTTTTGCATTAAAAATTATTTTTAAATTATTTAAATGATTATTTTTAATTAGTTAATGAAAATTAATTAATTAAAAATACATTTAAGTATTTAAAAATCACAAAAAAATTCACATAGCATTTAAAAACATTTAGAAACATTGCCCAACTCTCAAACCAAATTTATTTTTTGTTCTTGATGCCTTCTGATCATTTTCTTTGGAATTAATTTCATTTTAAGGCAATATTTTGGTTCAATCTTTAAAAATTTCATTCTGCCTAACCATTGAGAGTTGGATGATGATTCTTCTTGAATTGCACTCTTCATAGCATGTAGTTTGTAGGATAAATTTGATTTGAATTGATCTTGCATTT
This sequence comes from Lathyrus aphaca, assembly GCA_963966055.1. Lineage (NCBI taxonomy): Eukaryota > Viridiplantae > Streptophyta > Magnoliopsida > Fabales > Fabaceae > Lathyrus > Lathyrus aphaca. The sequence goes on along the minus strand of OZ014521.1, from coordinate 354,288,355 downwards.
TCAATTTGTTTAGCATTTTTCTTGGTAAGGTGTCCCAAAACCCTAGCAATCTTAGGAAATTCACAACTTTCATTAAGTTAAGAGTTGGATCCTCTCCTTTGGGCAGTGAGTTTGTATAGGTTTAGGGTATCTTTGATTGCATTTTCAAATTTTTATAATGTCATTTGCTTCTGGTTTTGGATTTTTGCTTTGCATGATGCATGTAACCCTAATTTGTGCTTTCCTTTGCATCCATTCCTCATTTGCTTGCATACCATGACTTGCCATGACATTTTGTGCATCCTCATGATTCATAATACATCTTAGGACATATTAGAATCATGTTTGATCATTGCATATTTCATTTGCCATTTTGTATGTCCATTACATTTCATAACTTTTCATGAACTTCCATGGTTCAAAGCATGTTTCTTTTGCATCCATATGCTTGTTTGATCCTTCCCATGCCTTGCCTCATGATTGTATCATCTCCTAAAATCATTAACATCATGTTTATGCTCCTGGTTTTAGTTTGCATCATCACATTTCATCTCATCTTCCTTGCATTTCATCTCTTATGCTAACATTTCAGGTGGTAAGTTGTTTGGGAAGTGAATTTGCCTTCACTTCTCATAATCTCTTTTCATCTCTTTCATACTTCCTTTGCTGCATTTTGTATGTGTACTGGATTGAGATTGCTCACTCTTGTTCATCTTACTTTCTTTCTTCAAGCAACTTGTCTTCTTAAGTGAAGCAAGTTGTTTTGCTTCTCTCTGCTTCTTGCTCCTTTCATCTGCTTCTCTCCATGGTGGCTTCTTTGAAGATCTTTCTCTCTTAAGCCTCATAAACCCTAGGATGACCAAGCATGATAACAATTAGGGTTTTATTAGTCCCCCATTTAGTTTTACCTTTGTGTCATTTTTGAGTCTTCTCCTCTCATCTCATTATCTAGGACTAAACCCTAAAGGCTTTAAGGCTTTGTGATTAAGCTTATGCCTGCATCCTTCTATTAGGATGGAGTGTATAACTTTAATCCTAAGTGTTAAACCCTTGATGTGTTTAAACCCTTTAGCCAATTCACTTAATAATCATCAAGACATCAAGCTTGTAACTCGGGCCTTGCATTAGGGTTCTAATTCTTCCTTAACTGGTTAAGAAGGACTAACCCTAGTGTTAATGGACAAGTCCCCCTCAAGTTGTCTTACAAACCTTAAAAATCATTTCTTAATCTTACCATTAACTAAAATCCATTTAATAAAGGCTTTGTTTTGTCATGAGGTTAATCCCTAATCATGGATTAAGTTGAGGAGTCTTTCTCAGCTTAAATGTTCTCATCTATTATCCTTCTATTAGGATGGTGTAATGAGTCCATTAAATCCCTGATTATGGCTTAATCTCATTACTCAACACTAAACAAAAATAACAAAAACATCTAAATAATCACAAGTAGGTTAATGATCTTAATCCTACATCATGGTGATTAAGTGTGAGATGCTGACTTCACACTTAAGGTATTCTCATTACCCCTAATCAGAGGGAGGATGTGATGAGTTTACTAACCCATTGGCCTAGGCTTAAGCTCATTAACTTATGACAAACTTCCAAAAGCAATAAAAGACTGAAAACACAAAAAACAAACAATAATCGTCTCCTCCGGGATTCTTTTCTCACCTCATTCACTCACAAACGAGAACTTGCTTCTTCTGTCTAATGCAAGACAGTTTACACTTGAGCATAGACAAGCAAGCAGTTCATAGTCAATTTATCTTCAGTCTCTTTGGGTCGAACTACGGTGTTCTGACTTCCTCATTGCACGAGAGGATACTTAGGCATAACTTAACAGTTATCGAACAAAAGTCTCTGTATATTCCCCCTCCTCCAGCATTATTCTTTAAGCCTCATATTCTTGGGCATTTCACTCTTATTATTACACTGACACTTCCCTTATACACTTCACACTTCTTTTACACTGACACTTGCATTCTTTCTAGCCTTGATACACAGATTGCACTGACACTACCCCTTTAAAACACAAATATTCTAAGTGTGGATCCCGTCGAGTACGGCGGACAATCTGGGTGCTAATACCTTCCCAGGCTGTAACCAACCCCCTTTCTCAGTCTCTCTGGTTCGCAACTGTCTTATCCATATATCTTTCTAGGTCTATGCAGCATTACCTTTCCTTTGGGATAAAAATGCCTAGCTGGAGACTCTTGTCTTCTGAGTTCACCCCTATGTGATCTCATCCCTTTCGCCGACCGTTCGCGTCTGTACCCCTTCTGACCAGGTGTCATTTGGTGGGAGCGACAGCTTGGCGACTCTGCTGGGGAACCTTATACTGTAACCAGGGCTTCTGGTTCTTTTTGTGGGTTCCTCCTAGCGCTTGTTTGATTTGTGTTTACTGGGGTGTTATGTGCTAATTGTATTTATATAGTTCCTTTATTTATTGCTTTATGTACAGTTATTTATTGCTTTCTTTACAGCTTTATATACATCATACTGTCATACTGTTATCTGGATGGATCTGGTTTTGTCTTGGTGGGTGGGGTTTCATTTGAGAGTTTAAGGTCATACACCTGGGACCTGAGTGACACCTAGGCTAGAGTGGTTCATGTTCTTTCCCATTCCATTTCGGTCTGGTGCGGGAATATGAAACACGGTTCAGATGTGGGTTTCTTCTTGAGAACTCTGTGCTACAGATTTCCTGTAGTGCTAGGGCTATCTGGGAAGCCTGCTAAGTCTGGATGACCTTTTATCATGACCTTCAGAAACTGAGGTGAATTAGAGGAGGATCTTTTATGGTTATTGTAAACACTATACCTCCGGGTTAGAAGTGTTTACACTTCTCATAACTAATCCAAGTCTAAGGATCCTTGTTTTAGAACATCACCTGTGAGGGGGGTGGGCTGTTTACAGGTTTGCAGGTACCTCTGGCCACATCATACCCAGTTACTTGTTTTGATTAAGAGTACCTCACTTTGGACAGTTCTTGTAATTTAACCCTGGACATGTGACTCTTTATTTGAGTCCCCCACCTTGGTTACTGGACTTCTGAACCTCCATCTGGACTTCTTGAACATACATGGACTTCATATCAAGACAGTAATCAGATCCAGCCTGATCACAAACCCTTGCATATCATTTGCATACTCATCATTGCATCATTTAACATTTGTTTATTTGTTTTTCAGGGTATCCATATTGCATCTGGCTTGGTTTTGACCCCTTCATCTGCTTAGACCCCTGTTCATCAGCTATCTGCTTCAGCTATCTTCATCAGTGGCCTGCTTCAGCTACTTTTATCACTAGCCTCAGCCTATCAGTGGCTCATCTCCAGTATCAGTTTTCATCATTAGCATTTAGCTCTTCATCAGCAGTCATGGCTCCCAAGAAGAGCAACATATCATACCATTTCTTTGAGCCTGTGCTGACTGGCATCAGACAGGTCCAGGCACTTATCACCCCTGACCACATCCCATTATTCAGAGAGCATTATGGAGGCATCCTTGATATGGTGATGGACCTGGATCCTTCTCAGAGGAGTTTGATCCACACTTGCCTACAGTTTTATGACCCTCCTTTGAGATGCTTCACTTTCCAGAACTTTCAGTGGGGACCTCTGCTGGAGGAGTTCTCATCATTGATTGGAGTACCTGTCAGGGGTGGTGTCCCCTTCAACCCTGAGATGGATTCTCCCAGCAATGGAGAAGTGGAAAAGGCATTATACTTGGAGCCTACATTGATTGAGCAGAACATGACAACAAAGGCTGGAATCCCTGGTTTGCACTTAGACTTCCTGACTTCTCAGGCCATCCTGAAGGCCTCTTTGGGGGAATGGAAGGCAGTTTGTGCATTATTAGCCCTCAGTATATATGGGGTTATACTATTTGCAGATGAGCCCAAGTTTATCAGCAAGAATGCCATTCATCTCTTCCTTCTGAGGAACCCAGTACCCACATTGCTGGGGGATTTCTATTATTCTGTTCACCAAAGAAATGAGAAGCAGAGAGGGAAGTTGGTGAGATGATGTGCTCCTCTATTTCACACTTGGCTGCTCAAACACTTACCCAAGACTGATGCCTTCTTGAACCCTCACCAACAGAAGAATTGGGCTAAAAGACTTATTGCTTTGACTTCAGATGACATCAGGTGGTGCACCCAGAGCACCAAAGGCAGGGACATAATAACTAGCTGTGGGCAGTACCCCAATGTACCTCTAGTAGGAGTGAAGGGCTGCATCAATTACAATCCTTTGCTGTTTAAGAGACAATTGGGCTATGCTTTGATCCACCCTCCTAGAGTGCAAGACTTGGCTGAAACCCTGTATTGTGAGATAAAACCTAATCTAGCTGTTGTCAGACAAGCATCCTGGGCTTGGGACAACATCTAGACAAAGGGGATGGCCATTCTTGGGAGATGCAATAATATGGCCTCAGCTCAGTATTATGAATGGTCCCATGCTAGAGCTCAGATTTCTGGGATGCCTTTCACCATTGAGGATGCACATGGACCATCCACAATACCACCTCCAGCTATTGTCAGCCTGGAAGAATTTGAGAAGCTGAAGGAAAGGAATGAGAATCTGTCTCAAGCTCTGAAGAAGACCCTCTGGGAGAGGAGTGATGGTTGTCTGGACATTGAGAGGTTGGAAAAGCATAAGGTGGAGCATCTGGCCAAGATTGAGAAAGCAGAGGACTACATCAAGAAATCAAGAGCTGGAGAACAAATATTGAAGAATGCCTGTAAGGAGGCCCAGTTTCAGAAGGCTAGGACTAATCTCTATCTGCAAGAAAGTCAAGTTAGGTGGGTCAGGATCACTGAAGCTCGCACCCAAGAAGATAAGAGAACTCAAGCCAGGATTGAGCAGTTGGAGGCCATTGAGAGGAATCAACAGGAGGCTTTGTTGGCAGCCCAGAAGGAAATTTCAGAATTGAAGCTTAGGGCTGGTTTGAAAAGGTCAAAGGACCAAGACAGACACAAGAAGCTGGCCACTACTATTGCCACCAGAAACCTCCTCATCAGAAACATCACAGAGCATCCAGCTGGACCAGTGACTGAAGCACTTTTGAAGGAGGTTAAGGAGGATGAGTTTGGACTTGATGTCTGACCTATTTGATTGTTGTTGCTTTCATTTGATGTATTTTTCATTTTGTGTTGTATTTTTGACCCTTCAGGGGCATATGTTGTAAAAACAGACTATGTATTATTCACCATTTGTAATATATTTGTTGATTTGTTTCACTGGGTTTCTTTTCTCAAACAACATCAAAGCATCTTCCTCAGGGTCTGGAAAGGTCAAAACCAAGAGCCAAGCCGGATACATTGGAAACAAATAAGCATACTGCATTGCATGCTAACTCCTGTTTTGTTTTGTAGGTTTTGTCACTATTTTATTTATTTCTAACTCTGTTGTGGTTCAGGAACTATTGCTCGCCGCCGGGTGTTCCCTCTCAACCGTCCGCACCGGTATCCTACCCGCAATAACCTTCCTGGTATCCAAATGGATCAAGTACAGCAAGATCTGACAGAGGTCAGAAATCAGATGGCTAACGAAAGGTTGGAAATGAGAAACCAAATGACCCAATTCATGGAAGTAATGAATGGCTTGGCCCAAAGTCAAGAAAGGTTGAGGGCATTGGTAGAAAGACAAAACCCGAAAGAACCCCATCTAGGAACTGGAGGAACAAGTAACAATGAAAGGGGTCAGCCTCATGTTAATCCACCAGTATATGGGCCTCATCTACATTCGGAAGTCAACATCCCGGGTAATGTGCAAGGAAATACTACTGGAGGAAGGATCTTACAGGAAGACCCCCAAGAAGAGCAGTTTACTGTGATGGGAGATGGGGATGAAGTTTATGACAGAAGGTTTGACGAAATTGCTGAGAAGTTGAGATCTCTGGAGTCTCAAAATTCCCTAGGTTTTGATGTCATGGATATGGGGTTAGTGGATGGGGTAAGAATTCCCCACAAGTTTAAACCCCCGTGCTTCGAGAAGTACAATGGAACTTCCTGTCCACGAACTCACTTGCAGTCCTTCCTGGGAAGACTTAAAGCATATACTATGGATGAGAAACTGTGGATGTTCTATTTTGAAGATAGTTTGACTGGAGCTTCAAGGGAGTGGTACTCACACTTGACCAGAGCTACTATCAGGTGCTGGAAGGACCTAGCTGAAGCTTTCATCAGACAGTACCAATACAATCTGGACATGGCTCCTAACAGGACCCTCTTGATGGGAATGTCTCAGTCCTCCAGAGAAAGCTTCAGGGAATATGCCCAGAGGTGGAGACAGCTTGCTGCTGCTGTCCAGCCACCCATGTCGGAAAGAGAGATGGCCGACATGTTTATGAATACCCTGCAAGGAACATATATTGATAGGCTGGCTGCCTTCTCTTCCACCAGCTTCGCAGACGTAGTTATAGCCGGGGAAAGAATTGAAAGCCTTCTAAAGATGGGTAAGATTTCTGATAATGGTGCAAGTTCGTCAAGTAATCCCAGAAAGCCTTTTGTGGGACCTAGAAGAACCAGTGAGGCAAATGCCATTCATGCCGGCAGGGGCAGACCTCAGTATGTCCACAGATCAGTAGCAGCTGTCACTATTCCAGCTCCGATTCCTCAACACCCAGCATATCAACCACAACAGCAACCACATTATCAATAGCAAGTTCAGTATCCACCACAAAGAACTTACAACAACAACATCAATCAACAGCAAAGACCCTTTCAGCAAAGACCATCACAGGCAAATAGGGTGATTGACCCTATCCCTATGCCTTATGCTGCTTTATTGCCACAACTCCTGAAACTCAACTTGGTTGAATTAAGGACATTGGCACCACCAGATCCCTCTAGTCTGCCAAGAAATTACGATGCCAACGCCAGATGTGCTTTCCACTCCAATGCACCTGGCCACAATACTGAGAAATGTAGGGCTTTACAAATGAAGGTGCAAGATCTGGTGGATTCCAAAGCCCTCAACTGTTCACCCCCACCAAATATCAACAAGAATCCCATGCCCAATCATGGAGGGCCAAGAATTAATGCCATTGAGGAAGACAAGCCATCTTTCTTAATCACCAGTGTTGGACAGATTCGGACACCTCTGGTCGAGATTAAAGCTCAGCTCCTAGAGTGCCAAATGTTCCCCGGGTGTGAGCTCGGTTGTGGTTATTGCAACATTTCGGTCAACGGGTGTGATAACTTGAGAAGCGGCATAGATGGTCTTATCAAAAGTGGTATACTTCAGATCACAACAACGGCGCCTACAAATCCAGCAATCTCTTTGACAACAATTCCTGACTCTTCTACAACTGCAACAACAATCATTCCGACCAATTCATCAATATCATCAACGATGGCTCCGTCCATCACTTCAGCAAACCAGATGTCAACAACCATTTCTTCTACAACATCAACACCCATTTATTCAGCAGAATCTTCTACAACGCCAACAGAAATTGATGAAGATATCTCAGCAGTCACCATTTACTATGATCCATCAGATGTTCCTCCAAACAACAACTTTCAACAACAAGCAGTGGCACCTCCTGCCAGATCACCAGTCACTATTTACTACGATCCGCACACCATTTCGGTACCTTCCTCTGCAGCAGTCAGTCCAGTTACCATCACGGTGCCTGGACCAGTTCCATATGAAAGCAGTAATGCCATACCTTGGCATTATGGCTTTGACCTCTACTGCAACGGGGAGAAAATCACCTTGGACTCTTCAACTTCTTCTCCACAGATTGATAATGTTGGGGGGGGGGGAGGAGGCTTCACCAGAAGCGGACGCCTTTATGCCTCACAATTGCAAAGACCTAATGCCGAAGCAGAAGCTGCTGCAAAAGCAAAGGGGAAGAGTGTGGTACCTGAAGAACCGATCATCAAAGAAACTCAGAAGACATCTTTTGATCAAGATGTAGACGAGTTCATGAGAATTATAAAGAGAAGTGATTACAAGGTGGTGGATCAGCTTCACCAAACTCCCTCAAAGATCTCCATATTATCCCTGTTGATGTGTTCTGAAGCTCACAGGAATGCATTACTGAAGGTCTTGCACGCAGCATACGTGCCAGAGGAGATCACTGTTAATTAGCTAGAAACTGTGGTGGCAAATGTCAACACCAGTCATGGACTGGGCTTTACCAATGCTGACTTAACAACTGAGGGACGTAACCACAACAAGGCTTTACACATCACTCTAGAATGTAAGGGTGCTGTTCTATCCCATGTACTGGTGGACACTGGGTCTTCACTCAATGTTCTACTAAAGAAAGCCTTGGTGAAGCTGGAGTATGATGGCTTGGCACTGCGTCCAAGTAATTTAGTGGTGAGAGCATTTGATGGCTCTAAGAGATCAGTGCTTGGAGAGATTGATCTTCCTGTGATGATTGGCCCGCAGACTTTTAAAATTACCTTCTATGTGATGGACATTCAGCCGGCCTACAGTTGTTTGTTGGGTAGACCCTGGATCCATGCCGCTGGCGCTGTTACGTCTACCCTTCACCAGAAGCTGAAATTCGAGTGGGAAGGCCAAATCATCACCATCTGTGGGGAAGAAGACATCTTTGTTATCCATCTGGCTACGTACAAATACATTGAGATGGATGGGGAAATCCATGAAACTATGAGCCAGGGGTTTGATGCCCTGAACATTAATGAAGCATCTGCTGTACTGGGAACCTCCATGACGTCTTATCAGCAAGCCAGGAAGGTTGTTGAAGAGGGTACTGCCCAATGTTGGGGCAAGCTGCTGCCCGTGGAGAAGAAGGAGGACAGATTTGGGTTGGGTTACAGACCAACTCAACAAGATCAATCAGAGGCTGCTAAGAAGCCCAATTTTGTTAGCGGGGGAATGCTCACCCCGGATGCAGTGAACATCTTGGAAGACGAGGATGAAAGCGACCGCAACCTGGAGAGCTGGATACATCCAAGGATCCCGGGGAGCCAAGTCCTTAACTGGTCTTCCCAGAAAATTATAAGGGTTACTCCTGCAGAGTAATTATTATTTCCTGTATATTTTAAGCATGCATCAAGTCTTACATCTTGTCCAAGATGTCAAGACTCATTTTGTAATCGGGCCATCTTGTAATTTTGTGCAAACAGATCAATCAATGAATATCAGACATCTTTTGCAAATGAGTCTTTTTCCTTTGCCGCTCATTGTTTTTCATTTTTCTTTTTGTACAAAAATAAAATGGCAATGTTTTCCAACATGATAACTTTATTTCACTTTTTTCTAAACAAGGATTAAAATCGATCACTAAAATGAACAATCTAAACCCTTGCAGAGAATGCCTTTCAGACTGCACCGACAACAACGTAGCTATGACTCTGTATGACTTTGACAATCCAATCAATCAAGCTGATGAAGGGGTTGAAGAAGATTATGAGCTTCCTGAAGAGCTAGCCAGGTTGTTAAGGCAAGAGGAGAAGGTTATCACTCCTCATCAGGAGGAGATTGAAACGGTTAATCTTGGTACGGAAGAAGATGTGAAAGAGGTTAAGATCGGGGCCTGCTTACAAGATTCAGTAAAAGAACAACTGATTGACATGCTTCGTGAATATGTGTATGTGTTTGCTTGGTCTTATCAGGATATGCCAGGGTTGGACACCGATATTGTCATGCACAAGCTGCCTTTAAAAGAAGATTGCCCACCGGTTAAACAGAAATTACGCCGTACTCGCCCAGATATGGCAATGAAGATTAAAGAAGAGTTACAAAAACAGTGGGACGCCGGTTTTCATGCTGTAACCAGTTACCCGCCGTGGGTTGCTAATATTGTACCTGTGCCTAAGAAAGATGGAAAGGTGAGGATGTGTGTGGACTACCGGGATCTGAACAGAGCCAGCCCAAAAAATGATTTCCCTTTACCTCACATTGACGTATTGGTTGATAATACGGCTCAGTTCTCGGTGTTCTCCTTCATGGACGGATTTTCAGGATACAATCAGATCAAAATGTCACCCGAAGACATGGAGAAAACCATTTTCATCACACCCTGGGGCACGTTCTGTTACAAGGTGATGCCATTCAGACTGAAGAATGCTGGTGCAACTTATCAACGGGCTATGGTAACATTATTCCATGACATGATCCATAAAGAAATTGAATGTTATGTGGATGACATGATTGCCAAGTCCCTCACAGAAGAAGACCACCTGGTAAATCGGTTGAAATTATTCAAGCGTCTGAGGAAATACCAACTAAAGTTAAACCCCAACAAGTGCACATTTGGGGTGCGATTCGGTAAGTTGCTGGGATTTATTGTAAGTGAGAAAGGGATTGAAGTTGACCCTGACAAAGTTAAAGCCATTCAAGAAATGCCTGCACCGAAGACTGAGAAAGAAGTTTGGGGATTCTTGGGTAGATTGAACTACATTTCACGGTTCATATCTCACCTTACAGCAACCTGTGAGCCTTTGTTCAAGCTGTTAAGAAAAGAACAAACGGTCAGGTGGAACGAAGACTTCCAGAGGGCTTTCGACAAAATCAAGGAATACTTGCAAGAGCCTCCTATCCTTATGCCTCCAGTTGAAGGAAGACCTCTAATCATGTACTTGACAGTATTAGAAGAGTCAATGGGGTGTGTGTTGGGCCAGCATGACGAGTCTGGTCGAAAAGAGTATGCAATATACTACCTAAGCAAAAAGTTTACCGACTGTGAACAACATTATTCACTGCTCGAGAAAACTTGATGTGCTTTAGCGTGGGCTGCTCGCCGACTAAGGCAGTATATGTTGACCCACACTACTTTATTAATCTCAAAGATGGACCCAGTTAAGTACATATTTGAGAAGCCAGCACTTACCGGACGGCTTGCAAGATGGAAAATGATCCTCACGGAATATGACATTCAGTACACCTCTCAGAAAGCCATCAAGGGCAGTGTATTGTCTGATTATCTTGCTGAGCAACCCATTGATGATTACCAGCCTATGAGATTTGACTTCCCCGATGAAGACATCATGTTCATAAAAGCAAAAGACCATGAAGAGCCTATTCACACTGAAGGGCCCGACCCAGAAGAAGAATGGACTATGATGTTTGACGGGGCTGTTAACATGAATGGTCGTGGTGTTGGTGCAGTACTCATTACACCTAAAGGAGTTCACATGCCTTTCTCGGAAAAGCTCACCTTTAACTACACTAACAACGAAGCTGAATACGAAGCTTGTATCATGGGTGTCGAGGAAGCCATTGACCTCAGGATCAAGACTTTAACTGTATTTGGGGATTCAGCTCTGGTAATCAACCAAACCAACGACAAATGGTACACCCATCAAGATCATCTGATACCTTACCGGGATTATACAAGAAGGTTATTGACTTTCTTCACAACGGTCAAGCTTGAGTATATCCCTCTAGACGAAAATCAATTTGCAGATGCTCTGGCTACCATTTCATCCATGATCAAAGTTCAAGCTGCCAACTTTGTGCCTCGGATTTCAGTATCCAGACTTGGCAAACCAGCATACGTATTCTCAGCAGATGTGGTTAAAGATGATAAGCCTTGGTTCCATGATATCAAATGCTTCTTGGAGGATCAGACATACCCACCTGGGGCATCTTCCAATGATAAGAAGACTTTAAGAAGGCTAGCTGGTAGTTTCTTCCTGAATACTGACGGTTCCCTGTACAAGAGAAACTTTGATATGGTACTTCTCAGATGCGTTAATAAAACAGAAGCAGGCTTGTTGATGCACGAGGTGCACGAGGGATCCTTTGGTACCCATGCAGGAGGGCATGCAATGGCTAAAAAGTTGCTAAGATCAGGCTACTACTGGATCACAATGGATACAGACTGTTGTGCTTATGCCAGAAAATGTCATAAATGCCAGATTTATGCGGATAAAGTGCATGTGCCTCCAAATCCTCTGAATGTGATGTCTTCACCCTGGCCCTTTGCCATGTGGGGCATTGATATGATTGGCAAGATTGAACCGACTGCTTCAAACGGCCACAGATTCATCCTGGTTGCTATTAACTATTTTACCAAGTGGGTTGAAGCGGCTTCTTATGCAAATGTTACAAGGCAAGTGGTAGGCCGATTTCTAAAGAGAGACATCATTTGTCGGTATGGAGCGCCCGAGCGAATCATTACTGACAATGGTTCCAATTTAAACAACAAAATTATGGCAGAGCTATGCCGGGACTTCAAAATCCAACACCACAATTCTTCTCCTTACAGGCCAAAGATGAATGGCGCTGTTGAGGCAGCTAATAAGAATATCAAGAAGATTGTGCAAAAGATGGTAGTTACCTATAAAGATTGGCATGAAATGCTACCGTTTGCCTTGCATGGGTACCGAACGTCAATCAGAACATCCACTAGGGCAACACCGTATCAACTTGTGTATGGTATGGAAGCAGTCCTACCTGTTGAAGTTGAATTACCCTCCTTACGGGTGTTAATGGATGTTAAACTAAACGAAGCAGAATGGGTCCGGTCCCGATACGAACAACTAAGTATGATTGAAGAGAAGAGATTGGCTGCAATCTGTCATGGACAGCTGTATCTTAAATGAATTAAGAAAGCCTTCGATCAGAAAGTCAGGCTCCGAGAATACCAAGTAGGGGATCTTGTGCTGAAAAGACTCCTCCCTCCTCATACAGACCACAGGGGCAAGTGGACTCCGAATTATGAAGGGCCATTCGTAGTAAAGAAAGTTTTCTCTGGTGGAGCACTCATGCTCAGTACTATGGATGGTGAAGACTTCCCGTCCCCTGTGAATTCATATGCAGTTAAAAAATACTTCGCATAAAAATGACCTGCTGGACATAATAACAGAATGTAAGTCCAGGCTAAAATAGGGCATCCCGGCGAGACAAAAACAGAATAAAAGACTCGGGCAAAAATAAGGGAAAATAAATAAAAAAATGTACACCCGCTGAGTTGAAAAGCCGCATTGGACAACTCAGGCAAAAATGGGTATCCCGGTGGATTGAAAACCTGAAAGGGCGATCCACGCAAAATAAGGGAATAAGTGAACAATTGCATTCTGAATTCATCTGTATCACTTACAACATGGCAAGCTTCGAAAGATCCAAGCGTCAGTCAGAATCAGCCTTCTTCAGAAAGCAAGACGAGAAGAGCGTCAAATGTCATACGAGTCATAGCGAAAGGGAAGCTTCTTAAAGCGTCATCAACATTGCCAACATCTTTTGTTTCTCAATTTGTAACAATCTCCTCATTTTAGGGGATTTGTTTCTTTGACTGTATCTTGCCAATCCAGGGCACACGAATTAATAAAATCAGATTTTCAGTCATGTTTCGCCTCGTACATTTTATATTCATTTGCAAGAATGTCCGATGTCTTTAAGATACTGATTGCATAAATACAGGTGCTTCTCTTCTAAAAAATATGTGCTTGCAGGAAATATACTCACTCCCAGGAGTGCCTAAACTCTTATGATGGAATCTGGTAAAGGATACCTCGGGATTTCTTGTGCGTTTCTCTGACTTTTTAGGATTGCAGGTATTCAAAGCACAACATGGGGCATGAAAGCTTCATCCCAGCAAGCTGGCAAATCATTATCTACTCAGTCTTAGCACCGGAGGTGATTTCTCCCCAGCTGAGTTGCCATTTGTTATTTCCTCCTCAGCCAAGTACAGGGAACCATCTCCCCACAGAATTTCAGCCTCTATCCAGAAGAGCAACGCCTGGAGATCTCACAACAGGGTGAAGGAAGTTTCTACAAACCCCCAGCTGGATCCCTCATTACCAAAGATAGGTCTATCAGAGACCTATTTTCCCCAAACAGAGTCATATATGCCAGATCCATCAATGATCTCATCCCCAGCCGGGATGTCCACTCCAAGCAGATCAGCTGGAGATCTTCGCAGCAACGGGATCCGAATCCCGGATCGGTATCTTTGCATAATCATAGCATTCGCATCATATTCTCCCTGCAGAGCGTAGCATACGGAGCATTACGGCAAAAATCAAACATATTACATGATCATAAGCCATGTTCTGAATCAAGCACTTGTGAATACTAGCGATCCATCAACGATATACAGAAAACTCCCAGGATTCCCCGGCAGAGAGCCAAGGCACTTTCCCTAAAGATACAAATGCTTCCTGACACCCGTCCGTGTCATATCCCCAGTAGAAAGCCAAGGCGTCCCCTTTGCACTCACAGATACATATCTATACAAATTCCCTGACACCCGTCCATGTCACCTTCCCCAACATGGTTACCTAAACACTTTGTAAACCATACACTTGTTTATATTACACTTTCTGACACTCGTCCGTGTCACTCTCCCCAGCAAGTTAAACACTCATCTGTACACCACTCATACTTATTACTCCTGTTTCACTCATACAGATACTTGTCCGTATCTTGTATATATCACTCAAATCCCCTCAGATTCGACACTCGTCCGTGTTCTTTGTTAACCGGTTGGTACTCGTCCGTATCATCATCTCAGAACATGCGTCAAGCGTCTGTTTCTACCTGATACTCGTCCGTATCATAGTCTTAAGGATGCTCGTTCGCATCTTTAATCCATACACAATTTCAAACACTTATGTCTTCTTGAATTTAGGCACTCGTCTGAGTCTATTATTCCCCAGAAGAGTCCCCGCAGAATCAATACTCGTCCGTGTTCTTTGTTAACCAATTGATACTCGTCCGTATCATCATCTCTGAGCATGTGCCAGTGTTTGTTTCTACCTGATACCCGTCCGTATCATAGTCTTAAGGATGCTCGTCACACAGTGCCAAACACTTATATATTTCATTTCTTGGATGTAGACACCCGTCCGTGTTTACTCTTCCCCAGCGAATTCCTCAGCAAAACTCCCTTTCTATCTGACATTCGTCCTATGTCATGATACCTTTTCGGCAGCCATCCCCTTCCAGATGATCGTCCTTCATCAACCCCCATGGAGTCTCTACTCATTAGAACCCCTTCTTATCCGACATTCGTCCTATGTCATGATTTTTAGCAGCTGTCCCCTGCTAGGTGATCGTCCTTCACCTCCTGATGATCGTCCTTCATCATCTTATCCGATGGCCGTCCCAATCGTTGATCTCGTTATTTGACATTCGTCTTATTTCATGATACCTTCAGAGCAGCCGTACCCTGCTAGGTGATCGTCCTTCACCTCTTGATGATTGTCCTTCATCATGCTTGTCCGATGGCCGTCCCCATCATCGACTCTTTTACCCGACATTCGTCCTATGTCGTGATACTTTCGGCAACCGTACATTGCCCGGTGATCGTCCTTCACCTTAGATGACCGCCCCTCATCTTATCCCCCAACAGAGCAGCCGTCCCCTGCTAGGTGATCGTCCTTCACCTTTGATGACTGTACCTCATCACTTTATCTCGTTTACCTATAATCCCTAGAGAATCTTATAACCTTACTTGATGGCCGTCCCCATCATAATCTCTTATATCCCCAGCATGTCGGTCGTCCTCGTCATTGCTCTTTCCCCAGCAGTCGTCCTCTGCTCGACGGTCGTCCTCCGTCGCCCGCACTTTATAATTTTACTTTATTTTTCTTTTACAATCTATATCCCTTTTCTTCTTCATTCTGTGAGTGCAAATTTTGGACTGTTTTGGTATTCAACCACAAGTTATCTTGTTTGCCTGTTAAGTCGTTGCTTACATTCTACACAGCTAACTCATGCTTGAATAGGGGCAGCTGTAAACACCCCAAATTTTCCCTCACCCATTCACACCATGGCTTGTGATCTTTTCATATGCATAAGTTCAATCATAGCATCTCATATTGCATTTTTGATTCATTGCATTGTTCCCAAGTCATCTGCATCTAGGGTTTGTGATCTGAGCTATCCAAGAGCTATTTGAGCCACTCCAAAGGTCATCAATCACTGCAAAAAGGTCCATGTGTGTTCAAGCATCATATTATATCCTCTCAAGATCAAAGAAACCAAGGAATCACAAGAACTGAGAATGGCATAGAAGCAGAGCCAGGTTTAACTGCACAGATGACCTAGAATTAGGGTTTTGGTTTCAAAGGCCATAACTCCAAATTTTTTGGTCATTATTGTTTCTATTGGTCTCTATATGGTATAGGGATCATGCATATCAATTTTCATGAAGAAATTCCATGGGGAAGGCATCTAACCAAGAGTTGACTTCTTAAGCAAGTCAGTGTAAAATCAGGGCATCTGAGGCCCCCAATGACCCAACCAAAGGGTGTTCTTCATCATTTTGAATGTGTATGATCTTTATTTGATCATAGAAGATGTTAGAAGTTCACAAGATTGAAGAATTTCAAGCCATTTGCAAAGTTGCCTTTTTGAAAAAATGACTTGTAATGGAAATTTGCCATTTTGGGAAACTTTTTCAAACCTTTCTTTTTGATTCAAAAAAGCTTCAAATGGGAAAAATTTGGTCATGAAAGTTGTATAATGGATCATTCCCTTTTCAAAAAGTACAAGAACTCATTCTAATTCATTTTGGATCAAAAGTTATGGCTTGTCAAAGTTGGAGAAAATCACATAATTTCAAGTTATGTACCAAAGAGGCAAAGTTGCAAAACCACTTGCCAAGACAAATTGTGCTTTCAAATGAACTTCTAATCTTTGTACAAACCTAAACCAAGGCCTAAAATTCAGAATGCACCAAAGGTTTGCCCATTTTCATGACTTATGGATCAAGAAACTTCAAAAGGGCCAAAAGTGAACAAAGTTGCAAAACATCATACAAACCCTAATCCACTTATTAATTGGCTTCAAGACTGATCCCATGGCTCTCCTAATTCCTTGCTGCGCAGGACACCCCTATTGTCCTTGGACTGCCATTGACCCATACCTCTCTTACACAAAACTTGACTTTTTGCATAAAGACCCATACCAATCAAGCTAGGCCAGACCAACTCCTCTGACCTATCCAAGAGTGATAAGTGGACCAAATGCAACACAACATACCACACACACAAGCCTGAAACACTCTCCAAGCCATAGCTCCAAGCTTTGCCCTCTTATGCATTTTCATTCAAAACACCTCACACAAGCATCAAACATAAAAACAAACTTCATAGGATCACTCAGCATGCTCCCCTGATCATTTCCCTACCCTCATTCATCCCTGAAACCTCCTCAAACTGAAACACGATTCCTTCCCCCTCTCTGAACAGAACTTCTTCAAACTCACAAACCAGCCATTTTAAACTCCAACCAAGCTTCATAACTTCATCAAGAGGACCATTGGGACCATTTTGAGGCAAAGAGGCAAGCAGAAAGCTCCTGGACTGAAAGCTCAATCTCAGGTAACATGATGAACAAATTTTCCAGAACTTTGATTTCTTGTTAGAATATTGTTCTATATGTTGCCCTGATCATGGGGATCTATTTATTTTTGAAAATGAGCCAGAAACAAGCATGTATTGACTGTCTGAAAATTTGCCCGTGAAAATGTTTTTGTTTGTTTCCTTTGATTCACGAAAAATAAATGTTGTTTGTTTTAGGGTTTGTGTTTAGTGATGTTCATAGTTTGATTCTGGAGAGTTTTGTGAGGTTTTGATGCGTTTTGAGAGAGATTGAGATTTTGGCTGGCCGGAGAAGATGACTGGAACACTGTTCCGGTCATCTGAAAGTGTTTAGGGTTCAGATTAGGGCTTAATGACGTAATTAGTGAAGTTTGAATCTCAGCCATCCAGATGCGCGCGCTGGTCAATTCCCTCCCTTTTTATTTGAATCTCAGCCACTGGATTGGATTACTTTCATAAATTCGTATTTTTAATTCATTTAAATTGTATTTATTTCCACATTTTATTTAAAATAGCAAAATACCTTTAAAAATTATGAAATTTTTGGTCCAGGGTTTCATTAATCTCTAAAACACAAAAATATTTTTATTTTTATTTTTTGCATTAAAAATTATTTTTAAATTATTTAAATGATTATTTTTAATTAGTTAATGAAAATTAATTAATTAAAAATACATTTAAGTATTTAAAAATCACAAAAAAAATTCACATAGCATTTAAAAACATTTAGAAACATTTTCCAACTCTCAAACCAAATTTCTGTTTTGTTCTTGATGCCTTTTGATCATTTTCTTTGGAATTAATTTCATTTTAAGGCAATACTTTGGTTCAATCTTTAAAAATTTCATTCTGCCTAACCATTGAGAGTTGGATGATGATTCTGCCTAACCATTTGATTTGAATTGATCTTGCATTTTCAATTTGTTTAGCATTTTTCTTGGTAAGGTGTCCCAAAACCCTAGCAATCTTAGGAAATTCACAACTTTCATTAGGTTAAGAGTTGGATCCTCTCCTTTGGGCAGTGAGTTTGTATAGGTTTAGGGTATCTTTGATTGCATTTTCAAATTTTTATCATGTCATTTGCTTCTGGTTTTGGATTTTTGCTTTGCATGATGCATGTAACCCTAATTTGTGCTTTCCTTTGCATCCATTCCTCATTTGCTTGCATACCATGACTTGCCATGACATTTTGTGCATCCTCATGATTCATAATACATCTTAGGACATATTAGAATCATGTTTGATCATTGCATCTTTCATTTGCCATTTTGTATGTCCATTACATTTCATAACTTTTCATGAACTTCCATGGTTCAAAGCATGTTTCTTTTGCATCCATATGCTTGTTTGATCCTTCACATGCCTTGCCTCATGATTGTATCATCTCCTAACATCATTAACATCATGTTTATGCTCCTGGTTTTGGTTTGCATCATCACATTTCATCTCATCTGCCTTGCATTTCATCTCTTATGCTAACATTTCAGGTGGTAAGTTGTTTGTGAAGTGAATTTGCCTTCACTTCTCATAATCTATTTTCATCTCTTTCATACTTCCTTTGCTGCATTTTGTATGTGTATTGGATTGAGCTTGCTCACTCTTGTTCATCTTACTTTCTTTCTTCAAGCAACTTGTCTTCTTAAGTGAAGCAAGTTGTTTTGCTTCTCTCTGCTTCTTGCTCCTTTCATCTGCTTCTCTCCATGGTGGCTTCTTTGAAGATCTTTCTCTCTTAAGCCTCATAAACCCTAGGATGACCAAGCATGATAACAATTAGGGTTTGATTAGTACCCCATTTAGTTTTACCTTTGTGTCATTTATGAGTCTTCTCCTCTCATCTCATAATCTAGGACTAAACCCTAAAGGCTTTAAGGCTTTATGATTAAGCTTATGCCTGCATCCTTCTATTAGGATGGAGTGTATAACTTTAATCCTAAGTGTTAAACCCTTGATGTGTTTAAACCCTTTAGCCAATTCACTTAATAATCATCAAGACATCAAGCTTGTAACTTGGGCCTTGCATTAGGGTTCTAATTCTTCCTTAACTGGTTAAGAAGGACTAACCCTAGTGTTAATGGACAAGTCCCCCTCAAGTTGTCTTACAAACCTTAAAAATCATTTCTTAATCTTACCATTAACTAAAATCCATTTAATAAAGGCTTTGTTTTGTCATGAGGTTAATCCCTAATCATGGATTAAGTTGAGGAGTCTTTCTCAGCTTAAATGTTCTCATATATTATCCTTCTATTAGAATGGTGTAATGAGTCCATTAAATCCCTGATTATGGCTTAATCTCATTACTCAACACTAAACAAAAATAACAAAAACATCTAAATAATCACAAGTAGGTTAATGATCTTAATCCTACATCATGGTGATTAAGTGTGAGATGCTGACTTCACACTTAAGGTATTCTCATTACCCCTAATCAGATGGAGGATGTGATGAGTTTACTAACCCATTGGCCTAGGCTTAAGCTCATTAACTTATGACAAACTTCCAAAAGCAATAAAAGACTGAAAACACAAAAAACAAACAATAATCGTCTCCTCCGGAATTCTTTTCTCACCTCATTCACTCACAAACGAGAACTTGCTTCTTCCGTCTAATGCAAGACAATTTACACTTGAGCATAGACAAGCAAGCAGTTCATAGTCAATTTATCTTCAGTCTCTTTGGGTCGAACTACGGTGTTCTGACTTCCTCATTGCACGAGAGGATACGTAGGTATAACTTAACAGTTATCGAACAAAAGTCTCTGTATATTCCCCCTCCTCCAGCATTATTCTTTAAGCCTCATATTCTTGGGCATTTCACTCTTATTCTTACACTGACACTTCCCTTATACACTTCACACTTCTTTTACACTGACACTTGCATTCTTTCCAGCCTTGATACACAGATTGCACTGACACTACCCCTTTAAAACACAAATCTTCTAAGCGTGGATCCCGTCGAGTACGGCGGACAATCTGGGTGCTAATACCTTCCCAGGCTGTAACCAACCCCCTTTCTCAGTCTCTCTGGTTCGCAATCGTCTTATCCATATATCTTTCTAGGTCTATGCAGCATTACCTTTCCTTCGGGATAAAAATGCCTAGCTGGCGACTCTTGTCTTCTGAGTTCACCCCTGTGTGTTCTCATCCCTTTCGCCGACCGTTCACGTCTGTACCCCTTCTGACCAGGTGTCATTTGGTGGGAGCGACCATATGCACACCTTGCATTGGGATTATAACAAGGAGAGGTAGTATTGGGATTCTGAGGAGGGTCCCTCAAAGTAATCAACTCTCCCTTCAACATGTGTCGCTGAGCTTGAACCAACGACATATTGATCTTGGTGAATTGTCTCCTATGCGTACCTTGCTTAGGCTAATTGTTCTGTTGTTGATCTTGTTGTGTAGGTGCAGGATTAGAGATTAGGATTGCTCCCACATATTGGTTATTCCTATTACGACCATGTTGGCCATACACAACATTAGATTCTTTATTTCCATTAGCAGGCTTCTTGGTGGTACTTGAAGAGGCAGTCATTTGTATTTTACCACTTCAAATTCCACTCTCCACACGTTCTCCAGTCATTATCAGCTCAATGAAACCATATGATGAACTTCCAATGAGATGACTGTAGAAAGGATCAGTTAATGTACTCATAAACATGCCAACCAATTCCCTGTCAGTTAAAGGGGGTTGAACTCTGCTTGCAAGATCTCTCCACTTCTGGGCATACTCCTTGAAACTTTCTTTGGAACTCATAGACATGTTTTGAAGTTGCATACGAGTCGGCGCTAAATTATAGTTATATTGGTATTGCATATAGAAGGTCTCAGCAAGATCATTCCAAGTATGAATGTTGGTACTCTCAAGTTGATAGTACCATTCCAATTAAGCTCCAGATAAACTCTCCAGGAAGAAATGAATCCACAACTTCCTATCAGTAGTATGTGGCTAGATCCTTCGGACATAAGATCTCAAATGCAGCTTTGGAGATGAAACACCATCATATACCACAAAAGTAGGAACCTTGAAACCAATAGGGATGACAACTCCAGAAATCAAACTCAGGTCTTTAAAATCTAATCCAGAAGTCTTCTGCAGTTCCATGGAATTCACACGGTCCTCTAGTAACTTATATTTCTCATCACCAGTCGAATCATGGTAATAATTCTCCTCATAATCAGAATTCCCAATAGTACCGCGTGGACTTTCTTCTTCTTTCATAGAATATTCATCTCCAGGGTTTTCAACCTCATCATTTGTCTTGATTGGAGCTTTGAACCTTCTACCCAGGTTGATGAAGCCAACTGGTTTTTTGGTCTTCTTCTTTTTCTTGGCCAGGAGTCCCTTCAGTTCTTCTTGTCCCTTAGACAAGTTCAGGATCATCTCTTGGAATTGGGCGTTCTGAGCTTGAAGGTCCTTGAAAAATTGTTCGAGAGTCATTTCTGCTGAAATAAACAGTGAGGAGATAAGAAACCTGTTGTGAAAACCTATCATGCAATGATATGGTATGTAGATGCATACACAATGTTTTCAAGGACCGCAGGATTTAAATTTGTTAAAACAAACAAAAACAAAAACTCTTATTAGTAGGCTTGAAATAATATTGCCCCTTGGGATTACAAATGAAAGAAAACAAAACTTATAAAGAAAATAAAACATTTGAGATTTAAGTCTCCCATGGACGCTTCCTCTTGGTGTTGAGATATGTGTTGAGATTTTGCTCCTCGTGAAGTTGCTTTATCAGATCCAACACTCTTTCTTGGCTAACCTTGAATTAAGCTTCAAAGGTATCTCTTTGCTCCTTCAGTTGGATCCAGGACTTCCGCAGCTCTTCCAAATCAGTAGGCATATCAGGATGAAGAATGGTATAAGGGACATCTCCTTCAACAATAGGCTTAATAGTCACTGGTAGGAAAGCAGGATATGGCATCATAAGAGTCTGAGCACAAGACCACACCCATCTGAGGTAAGGTTCCATAGGAATGGAGTATTTTGGTTCCATAGTATTGATGTTAATCTTATTCACCATACTCCAAGCTCGTATAAACCTTTGTTGGTAACCTTTAAGATTGTTGTCGTAATCGAACATAATACCTTGAATGATCATATCATGAGGACCATTACTCCGAGCATAATCAAACTAACATAGTGCTAAAGAAGGATTGTAGGTAATGCCACCTCTTATGCCAAGGAGTGGCACATTAGGGAACTCTCCACAACGGTCAATGATAATAATATTCTCCATAGATCGGGAACACCAATGAATATCTGAATGAGAGAGTGACATTATCCTTCTAGACCACCTCAAACCTTGTTCATTATTCATCATAGGTCAAGGAAGGTGTGAAATAAACCACCTTGATAGTAGAGGTATGCAACACATCAGTGTTCCTCGCGCCTTCGTAGTACGAGTGTAAAGAGAGTGTAAGATATCTCCAAGCAAGGTAGGCACCGGATTGTGAGTCAGAAATATGTTGATGGCATGTACATCTATGAATTGGTATGGATTAGGGAACAATATCAAACCATAAATGAACAAGGCTAAGATCTCCTCAAAAGCATCGTAACTCATAGCATCCAAGAATGTAACACCCCCTTTCTATACCCCCAAATAATCAGTTAAATCATTTAGGCACATAATAAATATTCCATCAGAGTATATTTGAAACATGGTATAAAACAGGAATGTCACATCAACAGTGAAATTAAAACATACAACACCAGCTCATTAAAAGATATGCAACAAACGTGGTAACTTGCAACAAAATGATTTCATCCTTACACCCGTATTCAAAAGATTCAAATAACAGCGGAAACTAACATCAACAACATCAAACTTATATACTTATATAAATATATCAACAAGTTTGATTCACCAAATATTTCATGTTAATATAAAACATTCATTACCAAAATACATGTACAAAATGTATCACAAAAGGCATCAAGCCGACCCTAGCTACCCGGTGCTACATATCAGAGCTGACCGGCCAAAAGAATGAAGAGAAGCTTCACAAAAAGACCTCCAACAACCTACTCTGCAATTCCTCATAGAGCATCATAAAACAGCAAAAGGGTGAGAAACATTATCATAATAACATTGTATATGATTATATATCTCAACATATAAAATACACATAAAACATGTTCTCACCACAAATCATTTCCAACATACATAACCTCTTGCATACTTATCATGCATATTATCACCACTTCGTTCACTTCACATAAACATACATCATTCATGTTTATACACACATATACACTACAATGTATATACATATATATATATATATATATATATATATATATATATATATATATATATATATATATATATATCCACACATACATATATACTCAAGCATGTTTTCATCAATACATACTTGCATCTCCATATAAACATATATATATTCATGTTTATCTCATCAATTCACAATTTAGATGATAAATGCAAATCATAGAGACCGGCTCATGACTCTATGCAAATGCAATGCGGTACCGACTCAATCATCATCAAGTTCACTCAGGAACTAATTGGAACCATCGCTCGTTATCTAAAGTAACTCCCCGTCAGGAATACGATGTTCACCCATTGCTCACACCTCACATGGGCACACAATATTTATGGATTGCTCACACCCCACACGGGCACACAATCCGATTGCTCACACCCCACACGGGCACACAATGTTTATAGATTGCTCACACCCCACGCGGGCACACAATCTGATCTCTCACACTCCACATAGGCACATGATCATGTTGTAGTCATCGCTCACACTCCACATGAGCACACGATGCTACAACGGATTCACAAAGAATCCCGCAACACAAGAATGCATACATTATGCTTCACATGCTAAATGACACACAACATTCTTGAAAATGCATACATTATTCACAACATAATCATGCATTCATCTCATTCAATTAGCATACATTTGCATTCAATTCAAGCAATGTATTAATTTGCCAAACGGCCACAACATCACATCAAACCCACATTTCCATAATTAACTCATTTATGTTTTATCGGAAAAGTCAGGCAAAAGTCGGTTAAAAATTACATATCTTAGCATCATTAATTTTTACACGTTTTTAGCTTCGAATAGATATAAGGAACGCCTAAAACGGATAACCGAAACTAAAGTTATGAATTAAAACGCAAAACTCCCAAAACCCCTCCAGGCTCGCTGAGCGAGGAAATCCCTGGAAATCTCGCTGAGCGACGTGTTGCTCGCTGATCGAACACTGTGATTTTGCAGCAACTCAGTTACATGACAGTCATTCAAAATCCTCAAAAATTCCAATCAAACTTCAACAAACATCCACAAACATGATTATTAACATGTATAAACTATCATACTTCGATTATAACAAGTTCTAACCGATTAATCTACCAATTTTCTCACATTTTCATCAAAACCCTAACATTTCATTCTCTCTAAACTTCACTAAAACAAAAACCCATACAATCTACCACATACATAATCGCATACAAGATTAAGATAACAATGTTTATCACCCTTACCCAATTGTTTCGATTCCTAGGAGCAATCTTGATGATTTTCCAACTTTTTCCTCTTTTCTCTTCTCTTCCTTTTCTTTCTCCTCTTTTTCTTTCTATTCCCTCTTTTCTTTTCCTTCCACTCTTATATCTTTTTCTTTCTATCTTTCTTTTTATTTTTCTCTCTTATAACCCTTACTAACTATTTCTACACTCATTTCTTCTCTTTTCCACCAAATATCATTTTCTCACAAAATAATAATTCTACCTAATTTCTAACTTATCATTAATTAGCAAATATCTAAAATACCCTCTAATCTAATTTTACCCAAAAATTCATAAAACGGTAAAATCACATATCATAACAACATATCACATTAACACATCAACATATCATATTATCATGTCAATTTCACAAATAAGATAATTATCACTCAAATAAAATAACAGACTCAACAAAATTGGGAAATAATCGAATCGGGTCCTTACAACTCTCCCCCACTTTAGAAATTTTTTGTCCTCGAAAATATTACCTGATTCAAACAACTCCAGATACGACTCTCACATCCCGCTCTCTAATTCCCAAGTCATATTTCCTTCCGCAATGCCTCCCCATGCTACTTTCACAAGCACAATATCTTTACCTCTTAGCTTCTTGATTTCACGGTCCAAAATCTTAACCGGCAAAGCTTCAACCGTAAGGTTATCTCTTATTTCAACCTCGTCCATAGGAATAACATGTGACGGATCCGGAACATACTTCTGAAGTTGCGAAACATGAAACATATCATGCAAATTCGAAAAATTCGAAGGCAACGCCACATGGTAAGCCACAACACCAACTCGTGCAGTAATCTAATACGGCCCAATAAAATGAGAAGTCAACTTCTTCGACTTCAAAGCACGACTCACACCCGTAACCGGTGTAACTCTCAAAAACACATGATCGCCTTCCTTAAACTCAAGATCCTTCCTTCTCTTGTCATGATAACTCTTCTGTCTACTTTGAGAAGCTCTAATCTTCTCTGTCGTCTGTTGTATCATCTCCGGTCCAACTACCATCCTCTCTCCGGTTTCATGCCAACACAAAAGTGTTCGACATCTCCGACCATACAAAGCCTCAAATGGTGTCATACCGATACTTGAATGAAAACTGTTATTGTAGGTGAAATCAATCAACGCTAAATAACTATCCCAAACACCACCTTGCTCTAGCACACAAGCACGCAACAAGTCCTCCAACGATTGGATTGTCCTCTTGGTTTGACCGTTCGTTTGTGGATGGTAAGCTGAACTCAATCTTTGCTTAGAACCCAAATCCTTTTGAAAACTTTCCCAAAACCTCGATGTAAATCTAGGATCTCTATCCGATACAATACTCTTAGGAACTCCATGTAACTTCACAACCACAAAAACATAAATCTCGGCTAACTTCTCCAAAGGATAGCTAATATCAATTGGAATAAAGTGAGTAGATTTAGTAAGCCTATCAACAATCACCCAAATGGTATTATGACCTCTTTGTGTATTCGGCAATCCCGTAACAAAATCCATCGATATAATATCCCATTTCCATTCCGGAATATCCAACGGTTGCATCAAACCACTAGGCTTCTGATGTTCCACCTTAGACTTCTGACAAGTCAAACACGCGTAAACAAAATGAGCTACATCTCTCTTCAATCCGGACACCAAAAGACCTTCTTCAAATCTTGATACATCTTATTCGCTCCCGGATGAATACTTAAGTTACTTCGGTGTCCCTCTTCTAATATCATCTTTTTCAACTCCTCATCATCGAGAATACAAATACGACCACGGAATCTCAAAACTCCAAAATTATCAACCTTGAAATCCTCACTCTCATTCATCATCAAATCGACAAATTTCAAATCCAACTTTTTCTTCTCACAAACGGTTGAAAGAAAATCATTTGTAACATATAGCATACCAAGTCTTACACTTCTCGGCGTCATCTCACAAACCAAACTCAAGTCTCTAAAATCCTCCAAAAGTTCCCATTCTCTTATCATCAATGCGGACATATACAAACAACTTACGACTTAAGGCATCGGCCACCACATTTTCCTTACCTGGATGGTAATTCAAACCAAAATCATAATCCTTCAAAAGCTCTAACCACCTCCTTTGTCTCATGTTTAATTCCTTTTGATCAAATAAATATTTCAAACTCTTGTGATCACTAAAAACTTCGAATCTTGCACCATAAAGATAATGCCTCCAAATTTTCAAAACAAACACCATGGCCGCTAATTCCAAATCATGCGTAGGATAATTATTTTCATGAACGCTCAATTGTCTTGAAGCATAAGCCACAACTTTTCCATCTTGCATTAAAACACCATCTAATCCAAACAATGAAGCATCACAAAACACCATAAATGGTTCCGTCAGATTTGGCAAAATCAAGATCGGAGCCGTTGTTAACCTTCTCTTAAGTTCCATGAAACTCTCTTCACAATGAATATCCCAAATGAAAGCCTTTCCCTTACATGTCAACAGCGTTAATGGAAGTTCCAACTTTGAAAATCCTTCAATAAACCTCTGATAATAACCCGCCAATCCTAAAAAGCTTTGAATCTCCGTAACCGATTTAGGAACTTCCCATTGCATTACCGCATCAATCTTGGATGGATCCACACTAATACCATCATCGAAAATAACATGTCCAAGAAAACTTACTTTCGACAACCAAAACTCACACTTTGACAACTTAGCATACAATTGCTTCTCTTTCAAAATATGTAACACAATCCTTAAATGCTCTTCATGCTCTTGAGACTTAGAATAAATCAAAATGTCGTCGATGAACACAACCACAAAAGGATCCAACTGTTCATGAAAAATATGATTCATGTAGTCCATAAACACACCGACGCATTAGAAACTCCGAATGGCATCACGAAATACTCGTAATGACCATACTGTGTTCATAAAGTCTCTTTTGAATATCCTCTTCTTTCACTCAAATCTGGTGATATCCTAATCTCAAATCAATCTTACTAAAAACGCGCGCACCAACCAATTGGTCCATCAAATCATCGATCCTCGAAGGCGGATACTTGTTCTTAATTGTCACCTTGTTCAACTGTCGATAATCAATGCATAACCGCATACTTCCATCCTTCTTCTTTACTAACAATACCGGAGCACCCCAAGGAGAAACACTCTGCCTAATAAATCTCTTGTCCAACAAGTTGTTCAATTGCTTCTTCAATTCTACCAACTCTGAATGTGACATACGATACGGTGCCATCAAAATCGGTCTAGTACCCGGAACTAGATCAATAGAAAACTCAACTTCTCTTTCCGGAGGTAAATCCTTAATATCCTCAGGAAACACTTCTGGAAAATCACACACCACTGGAAACACACTGGGCTCCACTTCGCTCTCCACTGACAACGATGCAAACAAACCAAACAATTGAGCTTCGTCCACTAAAAGTTTCTTCAATTCTTTCGTGGATAGGAAACACTCTTCCTCATCATCATCCAAATAAGGAAACCTTACTAACTTATGATAGAAATCTATATGAACTCGATTAAATTGCAACCAGTTCATACCCAAGATTATAGCCAAACCCTCCAATGGCAAACAAACTAAATCCATAACAAAATCTTTACCATACATGGTCAAAGAACAACTTACACACACCAAAGAAGTAGTTACCGACCCTGAAGCAGGAGTTTCAATAACCATCTCACCACCCCAAGAAGTCAAAAACAAATTCAAACGCTTAGCACACTCAAGATAAATGAACGAATGAGTCGCTCTTGTATCAATAATAGTAACTAAAGGTGTACTATTAATAAAGCATGTACCTTTAATCAAACGGTTTGCACTAGTAGTGTCCTTCCCTGCTAATGCAAACACCTTTCCGCCCGCTTGAGCTTGATTCGGCTTAGTACACTTAGTACTAATGTGACCCACTTCTCCATAATTGAAGCACTTCACAACATTCCTTCAACACTCGGTAGTAGCATGTCCAAGGCCTCAACAGTTTGAACATTTCACTATGTTCTTCCCACACTCGAAAGACTTATGCCCCAAATCGCCACACTTGTAACACTTAACGGTACTAGAACTCCCTCCACCAGATCTCTTATCAAAGTTTCCCCTATGCTTGCCCTTATAAGCGGGTGTCACATAAGGTCCACTTCTAGCTTATTGCTTTCCTTTCCTCTCATTCAAACTCTTTTAATGTGTAGAACGAGCTTTACTATCTTCCTAAAAAATTCTACAACATTCCGTCAAATCCGAAAACCTTTTAATTCTCTGATATCCCACAACTTGCTTAATCTCAGGATGCAAACCATTCTCATACTTAATACACTTCGAAAACTCAGTAGTAGCAGCAACATAATGAGGATGAAATTGAACCAACTCCACAAACTTAGCAATATAATCAACCACTGACATACTACCTTGCTTCAGTTCAAATAATTCCATCTCCTTCTTCCCCTTCAGACTCTCAGGGTAGTACTTCCCTAAGAACTCAGCACGAAAAACTTTCCAAGTTATCTCTTCATCATCCTCCTCAAGAGCTTGACTTTTACCGACCCACCAATCATCGGCTTCTTCCTTCAGCATGTGAGAACCAAGCCTCGCCTTACTCTCCTCAGCATAGTCCATGACTCTGAAGATCCTTTCAACATCCTTCAACCAATTCTGAGCACCATCGGGATCAAATCTTCCTTTGAAGACCGGCGGTTGATTCTTCCTGAACTCATCATTAGCGTTCACATTCGGTGCTCCCTGCACCGCCCTAGCCATTGCTTCCAAAGCAGCACCCATTGCATTGTCATTTCTACCAGCCATATTCTGATCATTCCCAAAATAAACAATGGTAAACAACAGTTCAACCATCACAACAACAAGACAGACACAACTGACTCGAACACTGGCTATGATACCACTTAATGTAACACCCCTTTTCTATACCCCCAAATAATCAGTTAAACCATTTAGGCACATAATAAATATTCCATAAGAGTATATTTGAAACTTGGTATAAAAGAGGCATGTCACATCAATAGTGAAATTAAAACATACAACACCTGCTCATTAAAAGATATGCAACAAACGGGGTGACTTGCAACAGAAGGATTTCATCCTTACACCCGTATTCAAAAGATTCAAATAACAGTGAAAACTAACATCAACAACATCAAACTTATATACTTATATAAATATATCAACAAGTTTGATTCACCAAATATTTCATGTTTATATAAACCATTCATCACCAAATTACATGTAAAAAATGTATCACAAAAGGCATCAAGCCGACCCTAGCTACCCGGTGCTACATATCAGAGCCGACCGACCAAAAGAAGGAAGACAAGCTTCACAAAAAGACCTCCAGCAACCTACTCTGCAATTCCTCATAGAGCATCATAAAACAGCAGAAGGGTGAGAAACATTATCATAATAACATTGTATATGATTATATATCTCAACATATAAAATACACATAAAACATGTTCTCACCAAAAATCATTTCCAAAATACATAACCTCTTGCATACTTATCATGCATAATTTCACCACTTCGTTCACTTCACATAAACATACATCATTCATGTTTATACACACATATACACTACAATGTATACACACACACACACACACACACACACACACATATATATATATATATATATATATATATATATATATAAATATATATATATATATATATGTAAACACCCAAAATTTTCCCTCACTTTTTCTCACACCATGGCTTGTGATCTCTCATTTTTGCATTAGCTTAAGCATACCATCTCATATTGCATATTTGTCTCACTACATAGTTCTATTTTTTCATCTGCATCTAGGGTTTGTGATCTGAGCAATCCAATAATCAATCTGAGCCATCCCAAAGGTATTGAAGCATTCTAAGGGGGTCCATGTGGGTTCTATAATCATATTTTGCTTCCCAAAGTTCATGGAAGTCAAGAAATCACAAAGATTGGCAAAGGCATGGAAGCAGAGCTAGGGTTTTCCTACACAGATGACCAGAATTAGGGTTTTGGTTTCGGAGGCCTTAACTCCAATATTTTTGGTCATTCTTGTTTCTAATGTTCTTAATATGTTATAAGGATCATGTGTACCAAGTTTGATGAAGCAATTCATTGTGGAAGTCATTTGATCATTGGGTAACTTCTTGAACAAGTTAAGTCAAAACCAGGGCATCTGAGGCCCCCAACAAGGGTACCAAAGGATCATTTTCATCAAATTGAAGTTTTTTGATCTTTATTTGATCTTATAAGTGGTTAGAAGTTCACAAGATTGAAGAATTTTGAGCCAATTGCAAACTTGCCATTTTTGGAAATGACTTGAAATGCAAACTTTCCATTTTGGGAAAGATTTTCAACCTCCTCTTTCATGAGCAAAAATGCTTCAAATGAAAAATTCTTGCACATGAAAGTTGTAGATTAGGTCTTTCCCTTTTTAAAAAGTACAAGAACATGTTCTGATTCATCCAAGAACTCAAGATATGGCCTTTAAGTTGGCAAAAATCACATAATTTTCATGTTCATGTCAAAGAGGGATTTATGCAATTTTGAGTTTCAAGCTTCTAAGTGACCTCTAATCCACTCAATTATGTCACAACATGTTAATGCAACTTGCCTAAACCAGAATTGGCCCAAGAATTTGGCATTTTCATGACTTGATTCACAAGAAATTTCAAAGTTGGAAATATGCATAAAGCTTGCTATCTCTTCATCTAAGCATTACAGCTGCATTCTAATGATCTAAGGGCTCCCCATGAACCATGCTGAGGAAATCTATGCTCAGAAATCCTTGCTGCATAAGCCCATACCTCAAGTACACATAATCTTGACTTTTTGCATTTCCTCCCATACCAATCACACTATGCCACTAACCACCCTCTGACCAATCAAGACATTACAAACAAAGGTTATGGAGCTCATTTGATAACACATTCAAGCCTAAAATATTGAAGAGCTCAGAATTCACAAAAAATGTCAAAAACCTTCCCTTCTTCGAAACTCAAAACAAAACCATCAAACTTCAAAACAAACTTCACCAATCATCTTAAAATCACTCATAGAACACAAATCAACCCTCAAAATGGCCTGAAACCTCCCAAATCAAAAATATGATTTCTGCAAAACCAGAACCAAACACTTCAAAATAGCCATCACAAACTTGTTCTAAGCATTGCAACATCATCAGGGAGCTCATTGGGGTTGGTTTGCATCAAAGAAAAGGCCAGAAAGCTCCAAACTGAAAAGCTTCAAGTCAGGTATACCTCAAGAACATTTTTTCCAGAACTTGATATTTAAGTTAAAATATCAATCTTCATGTTCCCCTGATCACACTAATATGTTTAGTTTCGAAAATGATTTAGAAATGACCATGTATGAAGCTTCTGAAATTTTTGACCTAGAATTTGTTAGCTTCGATTCAGCCTTGTTATGCATGATAAATGAATTTTGTTTGTGGATTCATGTTCTATGATGTTAGAGGAGTGATTCTGGGCAAGAAATTAGGAGTTTAGATGCTTGTATGAGTTTCTGGGATTTTGTTTCGCCGGAGAAGATGACTGGAGCTAGCTCCGGTCACTTGAAAATGCTTAAGGTTTAATTAGCCAGTTTGAATGTAGGCCTTTAGATCTTAGGGTTAGCGCGCGAATGAGTGGCCCAGATTGCTCCATTAATTTTAATTCAGTTTAATTAGTTTAAATTAGGATTAATTAATAAATTTCCTCAGATTGAATCCTGACCTTTTAAAAACGCGCGCAATCAACTACCATTTCCCCAGTTTGCATCTAATCCACTAGATCTGATCACTTCCCTTTTTTATTCATTTTATTTTCATTTTAATTCATTTCTTTTGCATATTTTATTTAAAATAGTAAAACTCATCAAAAAATTCCCAAACTTTGCATTCTGGTTTTAAATATTTTTCTCAACCTGAAAATGATTTTTATTTTATTTTTTTGCATTTAAAAGTATTTTTAAAATATTTAAATGTTATGTTTAATTAATTAAAGTATTTTAATTAATTAAAAATGCATTTAGGTTTCTAAAAATCACCAAAAAACTCATGAACCCTTCTAATACATTTAGAAACATTTTCAAACTCTTCATACAAATTTATTTTTAGGTTTGATCATAATTTCACAATTTTCTTTGAATTAGGGTTCTTAAAAATCATATTTTCTAACCCTAACTTTAAAAAATCATTTCTGCCTAACCATGAGGAGTTTGAACTTGATTCTTTTTGCATTGTTTCACATATTGCATGTAGTTTCTAGGTTATTTATCTCATGAATTTATATTGCATTTTCAAATTGATTTTCATTTTCAAATTGATTTTCATTTTCCTTTGAGAATCACCCAAAAACCCTAAGCAAACTTAGGAAAATCATAACTTTCAATAGGTTTAGCTTCTGACTTTCTCCTTTGGGGTGTGATCTTATATGGGTTTAGGGTTTAATTGAGCATGGTTTCAATTTTTTATCATGTTGTATGATTCTGTTTTGTTCATTTGCATCTCATATGTCCATAAAACCCTAATTTCCCATGTTCATTTGTATTCACTTTGCATATTCATCATCATGTGAATTTGCCATGACATTTCAAGCATTCATATGTCATCTTAGACATCTTAGGACATGTTAGAACATTGCTTGATAATTTCTTCATTCATTTTCTATGTCTTGCATTCATTTCATTTCATAAACATCCATGTGTTTTCAAGCTTCCAAGCATGCTTTCATGACATCTCATCTTTGTATGATCATTCATATGCACATTGTATGACTTTGCATCATCTCATATGCCATTTGAATTGCATAATCACTTCTGACTTTGGTCTTTGCATATCATTTCATTTCATTTCTTTATGCTTTATACCTTATGCATTCATACTAACATTTTCAGGATCTTTTGGTAAGTTTTGGGAGGTGGATTTGCCTTCACTTCCCTCCTCTTCTTATCTCACAATATTCACTCTTATTTGTCTTTGAAGTGAACTTGTTTCACTTATGTCTCTCTTGCTCCTTTTCTTTTCTCCTAAGTTACTTATCTTCTTCAGGAAGTAAGTAACTTATTCTTCTTCCTCCTTCACTTTTCATCTGCTTCTTCCATGGTGGCCTTCCTGAAGATCTTTTATCTTAAGCCTCACAAACCATAGGATATATAAGCATGATAATTTTTAGGGTTGTGTATAGTCCCCCTAGCTTTTTACCTTCGAGTCTCCTTGAGTTTCTCTTCTCATCTCAATAATCAGAGACTAAACTCTTAAAGTTTTAGGACTTTGGAATTAGGGTTATGCCTGCATCCTTCTCTTAGGATGGAGTGTATAACTTTAATCTTAAGTGTTAAACCTTTAATTTGTTTAAACCTCTTAATCAAATCACATTAATAATCACCAAGACTTTATCTTGTAACTTGGGCCTTACATTAGGGTTCTATCTCTTCCTTATGGTTAAGAGGGACTAACCTTAGTGTTTAATGGACAAGTCCTCCTCAAGTTGTCTTACAAACCATAAAATTCACTTCTTAATCTCATCCCTTAATTAAAATCCATTTAATAAAGGCTTGTTATATAATGAATTTAATCCCTAACCATGGATTAAGTTGAGGTATCTTCCTCGGCTTAAGTTTTCTCATCTATCATCCTTCTATTAGGATGGTGTAATGAGTTCACTAATCTGTGATTAGAGATTAAACTCATTACTTAACACTAAACAAAAATCCAAAAACATCTAAATAATCACAAGTAGGTTAATGATCTTAATCCTATATCATCATGGTAATTAAGTTGAGATGCTTATCTCATACTTAAGTATGCTCATTATCCCTAATCAGGGAGGATATAATGAGTTTACAACCCTTGATTTAGGCTTAAGCTCATTAACTTATGCAAAACACCAAAAACAATAAGAAAACTGAAAACACAAAAACAAACAATAAACGTCTCCTTCGGGATTCTTTTCTCATCAGACTCATTCACAAACGAGAACTCGCTTCTTCCGTCTAATGCAAGACAGTTAGCACTCGAGCCAGACGAGTCATACAGTTAAGCATAGACAAGCAGGCAGTTCATAATTAAATTCATTTTCAGTCTCTTTGAGTCGAACTACGGTGTTCTGACTTCCTCATTGCACGAGAGGGTACGTAGGCATAACTTAACAGTTATCGAACAAAAGTCTCTGTGTATTCCCCCTCTTTCAGCATTCTTTAAAAGCCTCAGTTCCTGAGCAATTCATCCTTTTGCACTGACACCTGTACATTCATTCTTTAGCTTTTTCAAACAGATAGCACATACACTACCCCTTTAAACACAATCTTCTAAGTGTGGATCCCGTCGAGTACGACGGACAATCTGGGTGCTAATACCTTCCCAGGTTGTAACCAACCCCCTTTCTCAGTTTCTCTGGTTCACAACCGTCTTATCCATCTCTTTCTAGGTTTATGCAGCATTACCTTTCCTTCGGGATAAAAATGCCTAGCTGGCGACTCTATTCCTCTTCATTTTCTCTTTTTGCCGACCGTTCGCGTCTGCACAGGGATGCAAATCTTCGGGAGCGACAGCTTGGCGACTCTGCTGGGGATCTTATCTTGCAACCAGGGCTTCTGGTTCTTTTTTTTTGGTTTCTCCTAGCGCTTGTTTGATTTGTGTTTATGGGGGTGTTATGTGCTATATGTGCTTTTTGTTTATTGCTTTATTTATTGCTTTCTGTACAGCTTTATTTATTGCTTCATTTACTGTTTTATTGCATTCCATATTACTGTCATCATATCATTATGCTGGATTTGTTGTTTACCTTGGTGGGAGGGATACTCAGTGAGTAAGGTTCCATACCGGGAGCCTGAGTGACACATAGGATAGAGTGGCTTCATATTCTTTCCCATTCCATTTTGGTCTGGTGTGGGAATATGAAACACGGTTCAAACATGGGTTTCTTCTTGAGAGCATTGTGCTACGGATTTCCCGTAGTACTAGGGCTATCTGGGAAGCCTGCTAAGTCTGGATGACCTTTTAGATGACCTTCAGCATATGAGGTGACTTAGAGGAGGATCCTTTATGATTAATGTAAATATTGTACCTCCGGGTTAGAAGTGTTTACACTTCTCATAACTGATCCAGATATGAGGATCTTTGTTCTAGAACAATACCTGTGAGGGGGTTGGGATGTTTACAGGTTTGTAGGAACCCTTGGCCTCATCATACCCTGTTACTGATATTGTTAATGTTACATCATTTTGGACTGTTCTTGTGAAACCCTGGACTTGTGACTCTTTATTTGAGTCCCCCACCTGGTTACTGGTTCTCTAAACATTCATCTGGATTTCTGAACACACATGGACCTTATCAAGGAAGATAACAGATCCAGCACTTGATCACAAACCCTTGCATATCATTATGCATACATCATTTTGCATCATTTTAACATTTGTCTATTTGTTTTACAGGGTATCCACATCTTATCTTTGGTTTGGTTTTGACTATTCATCTGCTCAGACATCTTCATCATATATATTCATCAGCTATCTTCTCTTCAGCATCTTCATCAGTTGTCTTCACTAGTGTTTCTCCTCATTTATCTTCATCAGCATCCATTGTCAGCATGGACCCATCCAGGAAGAGCAATATTACCTATCATTTCCTTGAGCCCACTCTGGCAGGCATCAGGCAGATTCAGACACTCATCACTCCTGATCATGTCCCTTTATTCAGGGAACATTATGGTGGCATTATGGACATGATCATGGACTTGGATGCATCACAGAGGAGTATGATCAACACTTTCCTTCAGTTCTATGACCCTCCTCTCAGATGTTTTACCTTCCCATACTTTCAGTTGGGCCATTTGTTAGAAGAATTTTCCATGTTTTTGGGTGTCCCCATCAGGAGAGGGATTCCTTTCAACCCTGAGATGACTTCTCCCAGGAATGAGGATATAACTAAGGCTCTGTACTTGGAAACCACCATCATTGATCAGAATATGACCACTAAGGCTGGAATCCCAGGCCTCCATTTGGACTTCTTGATTACTCAGGCCACCAGTCATGTTGCAGCAGGGAAGTGGGAAATTGTTTGTGCTCTCTTGGCCCTTAGCATATATGGTATCATATTATTTGCAGACGAGCCTAAGTTTTTAAGCAAGAGTTCTATCCATCTCTTCCTATTGAAGAATTCAGTTCCTACCTTGCTAGGGGATTTCTACTACTCATTGCATCAAAGGAATGAGAAGCAGAGGGGAAGATTAGTCAGATGTTGTGCACCTCTCTTCTATTGCTGGTTATTGAGGCACTTGCAAAAGTCAGAAGCTTTATTGAATCCTCATCAGTCAAGAAATTGGGCTAAGAGAATGACTGCTCTCACTTCAGAAGACATCAGGTGGTGCACTCAGAGTACCAAGGGCAGAGACATAATCACCAGTTGTGGGCAGTATCCCAATGTACCTCTGATTGGAGTGAAGGGTTGCATCAAATACAATCCTTTGCTGCTCAAAAGGCAATTAGGGTATGCCTTGGTACATCCACCAAGAGAGCAAGACTTATCAGAAAACCTTTACTGTGACATTCAGCATAACCATGCCATTGCCCGACAAGCAGCCTGGGCTTGGGATAACATTCAGACAAAAGGGACTGCCATTCTTGGCAAGTGCAACAATATAGCTTCAGCTCAGTATCTTGATTGTTCACGTATCAGAGGACAAATCAACTGCAAGCCATTCACCTTAGAGGATGTTCCTGGACCATCAGCAGTAGAGCCTGTAGCTACAGTCAGTTTAGAGGAGTTTGAGAAGTTGAAGGAAAGGAATACTCACTTATCTAAAGCTCTAAAGAAGACCCTCTGGGAGAGGAATGATATTCGTCTGGACAATGAGAGGTTAGAGAAGCTCCGGATCGAGCATATGACCAAGATTGAGAAGACAGATGATTACATCAGAAGGGCTAGAGCAGGGGAGTTGGTATTGAAGAATGCTTGCAAAGAAGCTAAGATTCAGAAGGCCAGAGCTGAGCACTACTTGGAAGAGAGTCAGGCTAGATGGATCAGAATTACTGAGGCTCGTTCACAGGAAGATCAGAAGACACAAGCTAGGATAGAGCAGTTGGAGGCTAATGAGAAGAAGAGTCAGGAAGCCTTGTTAGCAGCACAACAGGAAATCTCTGAGTTGAAACTCCGGGCGGGGTTGAAGAGATCAAAAGACCAAGACAAGTACAAGAAGTTGACAAATGCTATTGCCACCAGGAACCTTCTTACCGGGACCATCACGGAGCATCCAGTAGGACCAGTGAATGATGCTCTCCTGAAGGAAGTCAGAGAGGATGATTATGGGCTGGATGTTTGATTTCTCTGTATTTGTACTTTTGTTGATTTTGTTGTATTTTGACCCATCATGGGAACTTGTTGTAATCATAAAATATGTATCTTTGCATTTTGTAGTATATGGTTTGTGTGTTATTCTGTGGGCTTCTTTTCTCTTCAACATCATTATTCCTCGAGGTCGGGAAGGTCAAAACAAAAGAACCAAACTGGATACCCTTGGAAGACAAATAGACATATTGCATTGCATACTAACCTTTTTCTTTGTTTTGTAGGTTTTCTTGTTGTTGTTTTCTCACTTTGTTGTGGTTTCAGGAAACATTGCTCGTAGGAGAGTCTTCCCCATCAACAGAGTTCACCGGTATCCTACAAGAAACAACCTTCTGAGCTTACAGATGGACCAGGTTCAACAAGATCTGACTGATGTGAGAACCCAGATGGCTAATGAAAGAACTGAAATGAGGGCCCAGATGAACCAGTTCATGGCAGTAATGACTGGGTTGGCCCAAAGTCAAGAAATATTAAGAGAGTTGGTCGAGCGGTAAACTCCTGAAGAAAATCACCCAGGTACATGGGGTACCAGCAACAATGATCATGTACAACCTCGTACTGATCCCCCGGAGTTTGGACCTCATCTTAACCCTGACATTAATGCTATCAGGAATACCCAGGGTAATAATAGAGGGTGTGCCTTGCAAGAGGACCATCAGGAAGAACAATTCACTATAGTTGGGGCAGGAGATGAAGTCTATGATCATCGGTTGGACGAGATAGAAGAAAAGTTGAGATCTCTGGAGTCTCAAAACTCCTTAGGGTTTGATGTTATGGACATGAGATTGGTGGAGGGAGTAAGAATTCCTCACAAATTCAAACCTCCCTACTTCGAAAGATATAATGGAACATCCTGCCCTTGTACCCATCTTCAATCCTTTCTGGGGAGGTTGAAGGCTTACACTATGGATGAAAAGCTATGGATGTTTTATTTTGAGGATAGCTTGACCGGGGCATCCCGTGAGTGGTACTCACATCTGACTAGGGCAACAATCAGAAATTGGAAAGATTTGGCTAAGGCTTTCATATGCCAATACTAATACAATCTAGACATGGCTCCTAACAGAACCCTTCTAATGGGTATGTCGCAATCCTCCAGAGAAAGCTTCAGAGAGTATGCTCAGAGATGGAGGCAATTAGCTGTTGTTGGTCAACCTCCAATGTCGGAAAGAGAAATGGAAGATATGTTTATGAACACCCTACAAGGGACATACATTGATAGGCTGGAAGCTTTCTTTTCCACTAGCTTTGCTGACGTAGTCATAACGGGAGAAAGGATTGAGAGTCTGTTAAAAATGGGTAAGATTTCTGATAACAGCGCCAGCTCAAGCAGCACAAGGAAACCATTTGCAGGGCCTCGCAGGTCGGGTGAAACAAACTCAATACACATGGGCAGAGGAAGGCCCCAGTATATGCCAAGATTAATTGCCGCTGTCACAATTCCTACTCCACCTCCTCAACAACAATACACTCCGCAACCACAACAGTTCCCTCAGCAACACTTTCCTCAAAAAAGGTCTTATAACAACAACAACAACAACCAATAGCAACGTCCTTTCCAGCAAAGGCCATCTCAAGTCAACAGGGTAATCGATCCTATATCGATGCCCTATACCACTTTACTACCACAACTTTTGAAGCTTAATCTTGTTGAATTAAGGACTCTGGCTCCACCAGATCCTCAGAACCTTCCAAGGAATTACAACATCAATGCCAGATGTGCCTTCCATTCTAATGCACCTGGCCATACCACACAAAAGTGCAGAGCTTTGCACATGAAGGTCCAGGATCTAGTTGATTTAAAGGCCTTAAATTTTGCACCTCCTCCTAACGTCACAAAGAATCCTATGCCTAGCCATGGTGGGCCCAGGATAAATGCAGTTGAGGAGGATCAACCCATGAATTTAATTGAAGATACTGCAAGCATTCAAACACCTCTGGAAGAGGTTAAAGCTCAGCTTTTAAAATGCCAGGTGTTTCCAGGTTGTGAGGCCTGCTGTGAATCTTGCAAAGTTTCCGTCAATGGGTGTGCAAGCTTAAGAAGTGGCATCAATGGCCTTATCAGAGAAGGTATCCTGCAGATAACATCAACGGTTTCTACAACATCAACAATTCCTCTAACAGTAACAACAAACACTCCTCCTACAACTTCAAAGACAATTGTTCCAACAGACTCGTCTACAAAATCAACAATCATCTCTTCCACCACTTCAAAAAACACTAGTTCAACCGCATCCGCTTCTACAACTACAACAACCATTAACAACGACGTCTCCACAATCACCATATATTACGACCCGGCAACGGTCCCCGACTTCAACAATTTTCAGCAACAATCTCAACAACAACCTAGCTTCAGTCATTCACCACCACCACCAGTCAGAAATCCTGTCACCATATATTACAATCCACAAACAATCACAGTTCCTACTTCCGCTGCAGTTAGTCCAGTCACCATCACGGTACCTGGACCCATTCCATATGAAAAAGATAATGTTGTACCATGGCACTATGGTTCAGACCTCTACTGCAACGGGGAGAAAGTCGTTCTTGATTCTTCAACTCATACACCACAGGTCAGTAATGTCGGGGGAGACGGAGGCTTCACCTGAAGCGGACACCTCTTCGCGTCACAAGTTCCAAGAGTTAATACTGAGGCAGAAGCTGCTACCAAAGCTCAAGGTAAAAATGTGGTGCCGGAAGAACCAGTTTTGAAAGAAGCCCATAAAACATCCTTTGATCAAGATGTGGATGAATTTATGAGGATAATCAAGAGAAGCGACTACAAGGTTGTGGATCAGCTCCACCAGACTCCTTCCAAGATCTCCATTTTATCATTGTTATTGTGTTCCTAAGCTCATCGGGATGCATTACTTAAAGTCCTGCACGCAACCTACATGCCCGAGGAGATCACGGTAAATCAGCTAGAGACAGTGGTGTCTAATGTTAATACTAGTCATGGGATAGGCTTCACCAACGTTGATTTGACAACAGAAGGTCATCACCATAACAAAGCTTTACACATCACTCTGGAGTGTAAAGGGGTTGTACTCTCACATGTTCTAGTTGACATTGGGTCTTCACTCAATGTCTTTCCAAAGAAAGCCCTTGTTAAGCTTGAGTATGATGGTATAGCTCTCCGACCAAGCAATCTGGTGGTCCGAGCTTTTGATGATTCCAAGAGGTCTGTTCTTGGAGAAGTGGAGCTACCCATGATAATTGGCCCGCAGGTCTTTCAAACTACTTTCTACGTGATGGACATTCAGCCGGCCTACAGCTGTTTGTTGGGTCGACCATGGATTCACGCTGCTGGTGCAGTTACGTCGACCCTTCACCAGAAATTAAAATACGAGTGGGAAGGGCAAATTATCACAATCTATGGTGAAGAAGATATTTTTGTTAGCCATCTGGCTACCTACAAATACATTGAGATGGATGGTGAAATCCACGAGACCATGAGCAAAGGTTTCGAAGCACTGAATGTCAATGAGGCGACAATTGGAGTATTTGCTGCATCCCAGGAGGATAGGATGGGTACTTCAATTGTCTCCTATCAACAAGCTCGGAAGGTTGTTGAAGATGGGAACGCCCAAGGTTGGGGAAAGCTGCTACCTGTGGAGAAGAAGGAGGACAGATTCGGTTTGGGTTACAAACCATTCTGACAAGATCAAGCAGAGGCTGCTAAGGAGCCCACATTCATAAGTGGGGGATGCTAACCCCATATGTTGTCAATAACGTGGAAGACAAGGCTGAAAGCGACCTCAACCTGGAGAGGTGGATTCGTCCAAGGATCCCAGGCCAATAAGTCCTTAACTGGTCTTCCCAGGAAATTATAAGAGTTACTCCTGCAGAGTAATTATTATTTCCTGCTTTTTAGCATGCATCAAGTCCTGCATCTTGCCCAAGGTGTCAGGACTCATTTTGTAATAGGACCATATTTGTATTTTGTGCAAATGGAATATCAATGAACAATGGACATCTTTTGCAAACAGTTTTCTCTTCCGCTCACTGTCTTTTCATTTTTGTTTTTTTTCGCACAAAACAATAAAATGGAAATGTTTTCAAAATAAATAATTTAATTTTTTCTGAACAAGATTAAAATTGATCACTAAAAAGAACAAATCTCAACCCTTGCAGAGATAATCCTCCAGATTGCACCGACAACAACACTGCTATGACCTTGTATGACTTCGACAATCCAATTAATCAAGCAGATGAAGGGGTTGATGAAGACTATGAGTTGCCTGAAGAGTTGGCCAGGTTGTTGAGGCAAGAAGAGAAAGTGATTACCCCTCATCATGAGGAAATTGAAACTGTTAATCTTGGTACTGAGGAGGATTTGAAAGAAGTTAATATTGGGGCCAGTCTGCAAGCTCCAGTAAAGGAACAACTTATCAGCATGCTTCGGGAATACGTCGATGTCTTTGCTTGGTGCTATCAAGATATGCTAGGTCGAGATATGGATATAGTCATGCACAGGCTACCCTTGAAAGAAGATTGCGCTCTATTTAAACAAAAGTTGCACCGCACTCGCCCAGATATGGCCATGAAGATTAAGGAAGAAGTACAAAAGCAGTGGGACGCCGGTTTCCTTGCTGTAACTAGTTACCCGCCGTGGGTTACTAACATTGTACCCGTTCCTAAG
Source organism: Lathyrus aphaca (assembly GCA_963966055.1). NCBI lineage: Eukaryota > Viridiplantae > Streptophyta > Magnoliopsida > Fabales > Fabaceae > Lathyrus > Lathyrus aphaca. The sequence goes on along the minus strand of OZ014521.1, from coordinate 354,245,582 downwards.
AAGGATGGCAAGGTGCGTATGTGTGTGGATTACCGGGACCTGAACAGAGCTAGCCCGAAGGATGATTTCCCATTACCTCACATTGATGTATTGGTGGACAACACAGCTCAGTTCTCGGTATTTTCTTTCATGGACGGATTTTCTGGATACAATCAGATCAAGATGTCACTCGAAGACATGGAGAAAACAACCTTCATCACACCTTGGGGCACATTTTGCTACAAAGTAATGTCGTTTGGACTGAAGAACGTTGGTGCAACATATCAACGGGCTATGGTAACATTATTCCACGATATGATCCACAAAGAAATCGAATGCTATGTGGATGATATGATTGCTAAGTCCCTTACTGAAGAAGATCATCTAGTGAACCTGCTAAAGTTGTTTAAGCGTCTGAGGAAGTATCAGCTAAAGTTGAACCCCAACAAATACACATTCGGGGTACGTTCTAGTAAGCTGCTGGGTTTTATCGTAAGTGAAAAGGGAATTGAGGTTGATCCTGACAAAGTCAAAGCTATTCAGGAAATGCCTGCACCTAAGACTGAAAAAGAAGTTCGAGGGTTCTTAGGAAGATTGAACTGCATCTCAAGGTTCATATCTCACCTCACCGCAACCTGTGAACCCCTGTTCAAACTGTTAAGAAAAGAACAAACAGTAAGGTGGGACGACGATTGTCAGAAAGCTTTTGACAAGATCAAAGAGTATTTGCAAGAACCTCCAATTCTCATGCCTCCAGTTGAAGGAAGACCTCTGATAAAAATGTACCTGACAGTATTAGAAGGGTCAATGGGGTGTGTGTTGGGCCAGCATGACGAGTCTGGTCGAAAAGAGTATGCAATATACTACTTAAGCAAAAAGTTTGCCGATGTGAACAACGTTATTTACTGCTCGAGAAAACTTGATGTGCTTTAGCGTGGGTTGCTCGCCGACTAAGACAGTATATGTTGACTCACACTACCTTGTTGATCTCAAAGATGGACCCCGTCAAGTACATATTTGAGAAGCCATCACTTACCAGAAGGGTTGCAAGATGGCAAATAATCCTAACAGAGTATGACATTCAGTACACATCTCAAAAAGCCATAAAGGGCAGTGTATTGTCTGACTATCTGGCTGAGCAACCCATTGATGATTACCAGCCTATGAGATTTGACTTCCCAGATGAAGACATCATGTTCTTGAAATCAAAAGATTGTGAAGAGCTAGTTCACACTGAAGGGCCTGACCCAGAAGAAGCATGGACTATGATGTTTGACGGGGCAGTTAATTGCAACAGTCGTGGAGTTGGTGCAGTGCTTATTACACCTAAAGGAGTTCATATGCCTTTCTCGGCAAAACTCACCTTTGCCTGCACTAACAACGAAGCAGAATACGAAGCCTGTATCATGGGTCTTGAGGAAGCCATTGACCTCAGGATCAAAACCTTGAATGTATTCGGAGATTCAGCTCTGGTAATCAACCAAACCAACGACAAATGGTACACTCATAAGGAGCATATGATTCCATACCGTGACTATACGAGGAGATCACTGACTTTCTTCACAACAGTTAAACTTGAATACATCCCTCGAGATGAGAATCAGTTTGTAGACGCTTTGGCTACCATTTCCTCTATGATCAAAGTTCAAGCTGCCAATTATGTGCCTCGGATTTTGGTATCCAGACTGGACAGACCGGCATATGTTTTCTCCATGGACACTGTCACTAACGATAAGCCTTGGTTCTATGACATCAAAGGCTTCTTGGAAACTCATATATAACCACCTAGGGCATCATCCAATGATAAGAAGACATTAAGAAGGTTGGCCGGCAGTTTCTTCCTTAATGCTGATGGTTCATTATACAAGCGAAACTTCGACATGGTCTTGCTTAGATGTGTTGACAAGAAGGAAGCAGACCTCCTGATGCACGAAGTACATGAAGATTCTTTCGGTACCCATGCCGGAGGACATGCAATGGCAAATAAATTGTTAAGATCGAGTTACTATTGGATCACAATGGATGCAGATTGTTGTGCATATGCCAGAAAGTGCCACAAGTGCTAGATCTACGCAGATAAAATGCATGTGCCTCCGAATCCGTTGAACGTAATGTCTTAACCGTGGCCCTTTGCCATGTGGGACATTGACATGATTGGAAAGTTCGAACTGACTGCTTCAAATGGTCACCGATTCATCCTGGTAGCCATTGATTAGTTCACCAAATTGGTCGAAGCAACTTCGTATGCAAACGTCACCAGACAAGTGGTAGCCAGATTTCTGAAAAGAGACATCATATGTCGATATGGAGTTCCTGAGCGAATCATTACTTATAATGGTTCCAATTTGAACAACAAAATGATGGCAAAAATGTGTCGGGACTTCATAATTCAACATCATAACTCTTCTCCTTACAGGCCAAAGATGAATGGCGCTATTGAGGCCGCTAACAAGAACATCGAGAAGATTGTGCAGAAGATGGTAGTCACCTACAAAGACTGGCACGAAATGCTACTATTTTCCTTGCATTGGTACCGAACCACAATCAGAACATCTACTGGGGCAACGCCTTATCAGCTTGTGTACGGTATGGAAGTTGTCCTACCTGTTGAAGTTGAGCTACCCTCCTTACGGGTAATGATGGATGTGACGCTGGATGAAGCAGAATGGGTCCGGTCTCGGTACAATCAACTGAATCTGATTGAAGAGAAAAGGCTAGCTGCCATCTGTCATGGGCAATTATATCAGAAGCGAATGAAGAAAGCCTTTGATCAGAAAGTCAGATCTCGGGAATACCAAGTGGGAGAGCTTGTTCTGAAGAGAATCCTTCCTCCTCATACAGACCACAGGGGCAAGTGGACACCAAACTATGAAGGTCCCTACATGATAACCAAAGTCTTCTCGGGTGGAGCACTGATGCTCGCTGTAACACCCTTCTACCCCAAAACATAATATTTACATAATATCAGAGTAATCATCTAAAAAGAGTATCACATATCATCATAATTCAACACAAACAGTGTCCTGTCCCGTAACACGGGTTAATCAACATCAAGAATATCATAAATCATTTCACAGCGGAATTTAAACTTCATAATTCAAAACTTCATAAACATAATTTTCACCATCCTGAATTTAACATCATAAAATGGAAAACATTTATCCAGATAACAACATAACTGAAAACGGTTTAACAAAAGAAAACCCATCCCAGTGTTACATGACACAGAGAAGGACACATAAACCAGAACCACTTCTAAGGAACACTAAAGCACGCTCTGAGACTCATGAATTACTCCTATTGCACTGCAGGACTATTCTTCGACATCTGCAAGTTACCCACGAAGGAAGCAACATTTCCAAGCAGGCAGGGTGAGTAATCATAATATATCATAAACGTATAAGAATATAGAATCATAAGTAAATTAGTACAACATATCATGATATCATCAACAATAGAATTCAGCAACAACAATAACACGATCATGAAATTAAGCAACACCAACACAATCATGAGATTCATCCAGAATATGTAATTCTAACATCCTTATATGCAATATGCATGTGGTACCAATTTCATCGTGAAATGGATACATGACCATCAACCCTCCATAAAGGAGCACATCGTAAATCATCGAGACACTTCAATCCACACAATGGGATTGAAGTAAATAAATAGGCCAAAGCCACATCGTGAATGTTATGAAATGCAATGATGTGCTACATCGTAAATTCATCAAAATAATTCTCATCATTCATTTCAATCAGCAAAACAATCATCAAATAATCATATATATCATCATGACATTACACCCAGAACATTGGTTCTATAACCACTCTGACACATCAAGAATTGCCCCGTACCCGGTAAATTATGAGTCAGTTACGAGGTTATTTCATAAATTCATTTATAAAAACTATTGCATTTTTCTCATTTTTATTCATCAAAATAAAGTTCAGTTTATGCTCTATCCGACGCTTCAAACGGAATGCGAATCGGACTTATGGTTTGAAAGTTATGAATTTTTAAAGAAATAAAATTTGTCATCCCAACAGTGTTAACCGGTTAACCAAAGCGTTAACCGGTTAACGCCTGCGCAACTTCAGAAAAATACCCAAAATTTTCAATGGTTAACCGGTTAACCAAAGCGTTAACCGGTTAACGCCTGTTTTCCTGCAGTCCCCTGCTATGCAATTGCAGACTGTTCCAACTCCAAAAACCCCCAAACCTCATTACGGGTTTCACACCATAACACTCAAAAACCATTCAAAAACATCAATTAAACCTCAACAACATCCAGACAACAATTATACAATCAAATATACGATTATAACTCATTCTAATCACTCTAATTCATCAATACTTTCTCATAAACTCAACCTAACTCAAAACCCCAAAAACTCCTAAAACTCATATCATCCTAATCCATTCATATTCCAATTCCTACACATTTATCATAGATTATAAAAACTCCCCATACCTTAGAGAATTTCTCCGCTTTACACTCTTCTCTGGGGTTCTCCACAACCTCCTGACTCTGAGCTTCTCCTTTCTTCATAGCACTTCACCAAACACGATAGAAAACCACAATGAGAAAACTGATCGTGTATTCCTTTTTACCAAAACACATTCCAGTTAAGTCTTTTCCCACTTTACCCTCATAATTTTCACAAAAGGACCACCTTACCCTTCTCTTTAATATATTTTTAATAATAATAATAAAATAGTATAATAAAACACTATTTATCCTTATTATATAAAAATACTCTTTTTCTCCAAAATTCTCTAATTAACCCAAACTCTCCAAATTTTCTAAATTAATTAAATAAATGACTAAATAATTAAATTTAGATTTCGGGGCGTTACAACTCTCCCCTACTTAAAGAATTTTCGTCCTCGAAAATTACCTGAAGTAAATAAAGTCGGATACGACTCCCTCATCTGATCTTCCCGCTCCCAAGTCCAACTTTCTCCAGCTGGTCCTCCCCACAATACCTTCACTAAAGCAATTTCCTTGCCTCGAAGTTGCTTCAATTCTCTATCATCAATCCTCACTGGTAAAGCTTCAATCGTCAGATTATCTCTCACCTGAACATCATCTTTCTGAATTACATGCGATTGGTCCAGAATGTACTTCCTCAACTGTGATACATGGAATACATCATGTAAATTCGCAAGAGAGGGAGGTAAATCCATCCGATAGGCCACTTCCCCTATCCTCTGCATAATCTGAAACGGACCGACGAAACGTAGAGTGAGATTTCTAGACTTCAAAGCTCTTCCCACAACAGTCATAAGAGTAACTCTTAAGAACACGTGATCTCGCTCTTGGAACTCAAGTGCTTTCCTTCTCTTATCGTGATAACTCTTTTGACGACTCTGCGACGTTTTCATCCTTTCTTGAATCATTTTTATCTTTTCAGTTGTTTCTTGGACAATCTCTGGCCCAAGCACCAAATTCTCTCCTGACTCATACCAACATAATGGAGTACGACAACGTCTACCATACAACACCTCATATGGAGCCATCCCGATACTAGCACGAAAACTGTTATTGTACGTAAACTCGACCAACGACAAATGACTATCCCAAGACCCTCCTTGATCTAATACACAAGCTCTCAGAAAATCTTCTAAAGATTAGATTGTTCTTTCCGTCTTGCCATCCGTTTGTGGGTGATAAGCAGAACTCATCCTCAACTTAGTACCCAAGGCATCCTGCAAACTCTTCCAAAACCTCGACATAAACCGCGGATCTCTATCTGATACAATACTTGAAGGTACACCATGCAACTTCACAATTTCCTCAATATAAATCTCAGCTAACTTTTGCATGGAATGGTTGATCTTCATCGGCAAGAAGTGTGCCGACTTAGTTAACCGGTCAATAATCACCCAAATCGAATCATTACCTCTAGCAGCCTTAGGTAACCCAGTCACGAAATCCATGGAAATACTATCCCATTTCCACTCAGGAACATTCAATGGTTGCATCATACCTGAAGGTCTCTGATGTTCTATCTTTGACTTCTGACATATCAAACAAGCATATACAAATTCAGCAATGTCTCTTTTCATACCCGGCCACCAAAACAACCTGTGTAAATCCTGATACATCTTCGTAGCACCAGGATGAATACTCAGTCGACTCTTATGCCCCTCTTCTAAAATACTCTTTTTAATTCCTATAATATCCGGAACACATACTCTATCTCGGAATCTCAAAACTCCATCTTCATCAACTCGAAAGTCACCTGCATTGCCTTGATCAACCAACATCAATTGATCAACTAATTTCAAATCAGATTTCTGACCCTTATGAATCTCTTCCAAAATCTCACTGGTCAGTTTTAACATTCCCAATATCACACTATCAGTAGTAGTTTCACACAACAAGCTCATGTCTCTGAATTGCTCGATCATTTCCAATTCTTTCACCATAAGCATCGAAATATGCAACGACTTCCTACTCAAAGCATCAGCCACAACATTTGCCTTACCAGGATGGTAATTCAAATCAAAATCAAAATCTTTCAATAATTCAAGCCACCGCCTCTGTCTCATATTTAACTCTTTCTGATCAAACAAGTACCTTAAACTTTTGTGATCGCTGAATACTTCAAATTTCGAACCAAACAAATAGTGCCTCCAAATCTTAAGCACAAACACCACAGCTGCTAACTCTAAATCGTGAGTAGGATAGTTCCTCTCATGAACTCTTAACTGTCTAGAAGAATAAGCAACCACCTTATTATCCTGCATCAAAACTCCACCAAGACCCATCTTGGAAGCATCACAATAAACTACAAAGGACTCATCTGGATTCGGTAAGACCAACACTTGTGCGGTCGTTAATCGTTTCTTCAGTTCTATGAAACTCTCTTCACAATCAACATCCCACACATACGCTTGACCCTTCCTAGTCAATTGCATCAACGGTAAAGCTATCTTAGAAAAACCTTCAATGAATTTACGATAGTAACCAGCCAACCCAAGAAAACTACGAATTTCTGTAGCTGACTTCGGAGTCTCCCACTGTAATACCGCATCAATCTTTGAAGGATCCACCGAAATTCCACCACTTGAAATTACATGGCCGAGGAAATTCACTTCCTTTAACCAAAACTCACACTTAGATAGTTTAGCAAACAATTTCTTTTCTCTCAACACTTGCAACACAACCCTCAAATGCTCAGCATGTTCCTCTTCTGATTTAGAATATACCAAGATATCATCTATGAAAACTACCACGAACTTATCAAGATACTCATGAAAGATCCTATTCATATATTCCATAAACACACCAGGCGCATTAGAAAACCCAAACGGCATCACCGTATACTCGTAATGCCCATATCTCGTCCTGAAAGTTGTCTTCAGAATATCATCAGCTTTAACTCGAATCTGATGATAACCAGACCTCAAATAAATTTTGCTAAAGACACAAGCACCTACTAGCTGATCCATCAAATCATCGATCCTCGGAAGTGGGTACTTATTCTTGATAGTCACTTTATTCAACTGTCGGTAATCGACACACAATCTCATACTACCATCCTTCTTCTTAACAAGCAACACCGGAGCACCCCAAGGAGAAACACTAGGTCTAATGAACCTCTTCTCTAACAATTCTTATAATTGTTTCTTCAACTCATTCAACTCTGAAGCCGACATTCTATAAGGAACCATCGAGACAGGACTCATACCCGGTACTAAGTCCACAGAAAAATCAATTTCACGTTCCGATGGTAAATAACTTATATCACCAGGAAACACATCTTGAAATTCACAAACCACAGGCAACTCTGCACTGACAGTCTTATCATCAACTTGCAATGACGCAGACACTGTAAACATCAAAGCTTCATCTAATACAAGTTCATCCACTTGCTTAGCAGATAAAAACATCAACTCACCATGCTCGCTCAACTTAGGGAACTTCACTGTCTTACTATAACAGTTAATATGAACATAATTGAATTCCAACCAGTTCATACCAAGGATAACATCGATTTGGTGTAATGGTAGGCACACCAAATCCATCACAAAATTCTTCTCGAAAATTGTCAAAGGACACTTCAAACAAACAAGCATGGTAGTCACAGAACCATTAGCAGGAGTCTCTATTATCATATTACCATTCATATTAGACAACTTTAAATCCAATCTACTAGCACACTCAAGAGAAATAAATGAATGTGTAGCTCTAGTGTCAATAATAGCAATCAACTCAATATTATTAATAAAACAGGTACCTCTGATCAAGTTGTCCTTCTTTGGAGCTTCTGAACCAGCTAATGCAAAAACTCTTCCAGCATTCTGAGCAGTAGCAACATTCTTCTTTGATTTCTGACATTGAGCGTTGATATGCCCCTGTTCACCATAATTGTAATAGGTTGGGCCCTCATTAGGACAATCACTCATCTTATGCCCAAGCTTGCCACAACGGTAACATTTCATAACTCTGGTGGTACACACATCGGCCTTATGACCTGCCTCTCCACACTTGTAACACTTAACAGGTACATTAGCAACTCCCCTACTTTGCTTCTTCTCATCAGATGCCTTCTGCTTCCTTCTATCACCAGTAGTCACATAAGGTTTCCCTTTATAGTAACTCTTGTCTTTCTTCTCTCTCAGTTGTTTATAGTGAGCTGACCGAGCTCGACTGTCCTCATCATAAATACGGCTCTTATCGACCAACTCTGCATACTTGCGAATTTGTTGGCATCCAATTCCCTGCTTAATTCCAGGTCTCAGCCCATTCTCAAACTTAAGGCACTTGGAAAGTTCAGTATCTGCCCTGTTGTAGTGAGGACAAAACTTCACCAGCCTTTCAAATTTGGCAGCATACTCTGCCACTGCCATGTTTCCTTGCTTCAGTTCAAGGAATTCTACTTCCAACTTACCACGAGCATCTTCCGGAAAATACTTCTTAAGGAACTCCACCTTAAACACAGTCCAAGTCACCACAACAGCCTCATCCTCTAGACGCTGACGAGTATTCTCCCACCAGTCTTCAGCTTCCTCAGACAACATATGAGTCCCGAATTGAACTTTCTGCGTGTCAGCACACGCCATCACTCTGAAAATCTTCTCAATTGCCTAGAGCCACTTCTGTGCGCTCGCTGGGTCATGAGTTCCTTCAAACACAGGTGGGTTATTCCTCTGGAATTTCTCCAATGCACGAAACTCATCATGCGCATTGTTTCGAGCAGCAGTCTGAGCAAGAGCTGCAATAGCATCAGCGAGAGAACGCGCGTTGTTTCCATCCATTCTGCACAACACTTACCACATCAGAAGAGAATAATCGTTAAGTAAATAATGACTTGACAACTGACTGACAACAACAAGACTTGGCCGGACAGACCGACCTGCTCTGATACCACTAATGTAACACCCTTCTACCCCAAAACATAATATTTACATAATATCAGAGTAATCATCTAAAAAGGGTATCACATATCATCATAATTCAACACAAACAGTGTCTTGTCCCGTAACACGGGTTAATCAACATCAAGAATATCATAAATCATTTCACAGCGGAATTTAAACTTCATAATTCAAAAATTCATAAACATAATTTTCACCATCCTGAATTTAACATCATAAAATGGAAAACATTTATCCAGATAACAACATAACTGAAAACAGTTTAACAAAAGAAAACCCATCCCAGTGTTACATAATACAGAGAAGGACACATAAACCAGAACCACTTCTAAGGAACACTAAAGCACGCTCCGAGACTCATGAATTACTCCTATTGCACTGCAGGACTATTCTTCGACATCTGCAAGTTACCCACGAAGGAGGCAACATTTCCAAGCAGGCAGGATGAGTAATCATAATATATCATAAACGTACAAGAATATAGAATCATAAGTAAATTAGTACAACATATCATGACATCATCAACAATAGAATTCAGTAACAACAACAACACGATCATGAAATTAAGCAACACCAACGCAATCATGAGATTCATCCAGAATATGCAATTCTAACATCCTGATATGCAATATGGATGTGGTACCAATTTCATCATGAGATGGATACATGACCATCAACCCTCCACAAAGGAGCACATCGTAAATCATCGAGACACTTCAATCCACACAATGGGATTGAAGTAAATAAATAGGTCGAAGCCCCATCGTGAATGTTATGAAATGCAATGATGCGCTACATCATAAATTCATCAAAATAATTCGCATCATTCATTTCAATCAGCAAAAAAATCATCAAATAATCATATATATCATCATGACATTACACCCAGAACACTGGTTCTATAACCACTTTGACACATCAAGAATTGCCCCATACCCGATAAATTATGAGTCAGTTACGAGGTTATTTCATAAATTCATTTATAAAAACTATTGCATTTTTCTCATTTTTATTCATCAAAATAAAGTTCAGTTTATGCTCTATCTGACGCTTCAAACGGAATGCGAATCGGACTTACGGTTTGAAAGTTATGAATTTTTAAAGAAATAAAATTTGTCATCCCAACAGTGTTAACCGGTTAACCAAAGCGTTAACCGATTAACGCCTGCGCAACTTCAGAAAAATACCCAAAATTTTCAATGGTTAACCGGTTAACCAAAGCGTTAACCGGTTAACGCCTGTTTTCCAGCAGTCCCCTGTTATGCAATTGCAGTCTGTTCCAACTCCAAAAAACCCCAAACCCCATTACGGGTTTCACATCATAACACTCAAAAACCATTCAAAAACATCAATTAAACCTCAACAACATCCAGAAAACAATTATACAAACAAATATACGATTATAACTCATTCTAATCACTCTAATTCATCAAGACTTTCTCATAAACTCAACCTAACTCAAAACCCCAAAAACTCCTAAACCTCATACCATCCTAATCCATTCATATTCCAATTCCTACACATTTATCATAGATTATAAAAACTCCCCCTACCTTAGAGAATTCCGCCGCTTTACACTCTTCTCTGGGGTTCTCCATAGCCTCCTGACTCTGAGCTTCTCCTTTCTTCAGAGCACTTCACCAAACACAATAGAAAACCACAATGAGAAAACTGATCGTGTATTCCTTTTTACCAAAACACATTCCAGTTAAGTCTTTTCCCACTTTACCCTCATATTTTTCACAAAAGGACCACCTTACCCTTCTCTTTAATATATTTTTAATAATAATAATAAAATAGTATAATAAAACACTATTTATCCTTATTATATAAAAATACTCTTTTTCTCCAAAATTCTCTAATTAACCCAAACTCTCCAAATTTTCTAAATTAATTAAATAAATGACTAAATAATTAAATTTAGATTTCGGGGCGTTACACTCGCAACCATGGATGGTGAAGACTTCCCGTCTTCTGTGAATTCAGATGCAGTTAAAAAAATACTTCGCATAAAATGAACCGCTGGACATAAAAACAGAATGTAAGTCTAGGAAAAAATAGGGCATTCCGGCGAGTCAAAAACAAAATAAAAGACTCGGGCAAAAATAAGGGAAAAATCAAAAAAATGTGTACACCCACTGAGTTGAAAAGCCGCAATGGACAGCTCAGGCAAAAATGGGTATCCTGGTGGATTGAAAACCCGAAAGGGCGATCCACGCAAAATCAGGGAATAAGCGAACAACTACATTCTGAATTCGTCTGTATCTTCCACAACATGACAAGCTCCGAAAGGAAAAAGCGCCGGTCAAAATCAGCCTTCTTCAGAAAGCAAGATAAGAAGAACGTCAATGTCATACAGGTTATAGCAAAGGAAGCTCACCGGAGCTTCATCTTCAACATTGCCAACACTCTTTATTTTCTCAATTTTACAGCAATCTCCTCCTTCCAGGGGATTCACTCCTTTTGACTGTACTTGCCGATTCAGGGCACATAAATTAATAAAATCAGAGTTTTCAGTCACACTTTGCTTCTGTACATTTTTGTTTCGTTTGCAAAATGTCCAATGTTCATAATACAATAATTGCATAAAAAATATGAGCCATTTTTAATAAAATGCTTGCATGAAATATATTACTTTCAGGTAAATCTAACTCCCATGATGGAATCCGGTTAAGGATACCTCGGGACACTTGTGCATTTTCCTTTGTCTTAACAGGTTGCAGGTACTCAAGACAGACAATCTTTCACAGCATGGGGCATAGCAGCATTGAATCCCCAACACACTACTTTTCAGAAGTTATCTCCTCCCCGAGCAAGATCTCCCGGGCAGTACATGGCAACTCTTCCACAGCAAAGTGGTTCAAGAACTTTCTTTTCCCCCACTAGGGATACCAATTTTCTCCCATCCTCAGCAGAGTTGGTGGAATTGCTTCCCCACAGGATTGCCTCCCCTGAAGAGCAATACCTAAAACACATCCCCAGCTGAGTAGCTAGAACTTCCTCTTCCCTATTAAGGAGTTCTCCCACCAGATAGATCAACCAATGGTTTATTTCCCCAAGCAGAGTTACCCCTCCAGACAGATCCATCAATGATCTCTTCCCCCAGCCGGGTTATTCCTCCAAGCAGATCAGCCAGATATCTTTATCCCTGCAGGATCCGAGTCTCGGATCGAGCTTCTCATTTGCATAATCATAGCATTTGCATCATATTCACCGAAATAAGCGTAGCATTCCGTCTAATACGGAGCATTACGGCAAAAATCAAACATTTGCATAATCATAAGCCAGGTTCGAGCCAGTCGCCTGCAAATACCAATCAATATTTCACCAACAATATACAAAACTCATATCCCTTGTAGATAAAAGCCAAAGCATCCCCTTTGCACTCTCAGATACAGATACCTATACATACTCTCATCCTTCCCCAGTAAGGTCGCCAGAATACCTTCGGCAAACAAATACTTGTTCATGACATGCTCTTCTCGACACTCGTCCGTGACATCTTATTCCCCCACAGATTTCCAGAATACATTCTGCACTCTCAAATACAGATATTTGCTTTTGACACTCGTCTGTGTCATACTTCCCCAGAAAGTCAAACACTCGTCCATGTCCCTTGCCCAATCTTCTGACACTCGTCCGTGTCTTGCACATACTTCACCTACAGATTAACACTTGTACAATTCTCAGATACTCATCTGTATCATCATCCTTAAACACGTGTCAGCATAATTGTTTCTACTGATACTCGTTTGTATCATGGTCCTAAGGATGCTCATCCGCATCTTTAATCTATACACACTGTCAAACACTTATACCTTTTATTTTTGATATGTAAGCACTCGTCCGTGTTTACCATCCCCAGTAAGCCACCAACAAAACAACTTTTTTCTATCCGACATTCGTCCTATGTCGTGATGCTTTCGGCAGTCGTCCCCTTCCAGTTGATCGTCCTTCACCTTTGGATAACCGTCCCTCATCCTTTTCCCCAGTGGAATCTCCATTATTGGAACCTTCTATTTAACATTCGTCTTATGTCGTGATATTTGCAGCAGTCGTGCCCTGCTAGGTGATCGTCCTTCACCTTTGATGATCGTCCCTCGTCATTTATCTGATGGTCGTCCCCATCGTTGATTTTGTTATCTGACATTCGTCATATGTCGTGATATTCCCCAAGAGCAGCCGTACCCTGCTAGGTGATCGTCCTTCACCTCTTGATGATCGTCCTTCATCATACTTACCCGATGGTCGTCCCTATTGTTGGCCTTTTCTATCCTACATTCATCCTATGTCGTGATATTTTCAGCAGCCGTCCCATGCTAGGTGATCGTCCTTCACCTTTGATGATCTTCCCTCATCATTATTTCATTTATTCTTTTACCCGATGGTCGTCCCCGTCACAGTTTAGTTACTTTCCAGCCTGATGGTCGTCCCCGTCAGTGCTTTCCCTATTTCTTTAATCCCCATAGAGTTTTATTTCCTTATCCGATGGTCGTCCCCATCGTGCTCTCTTTATTTCCCCAGCTTGTCGGCCGTCCCCGCCATTGCTTAGCTTGACGTTTACCCCCAGCAGTCGTCCTCTGCTCGATGGTCGTCCTCCATCGTTTTCATTTGATAATCATACTATACTACCTTTTACAATTTATATCCTTTTCTTCTTCTCCCCAGCGAGTGCAAATTTCGGACTGTCTTTGGTATTCAACCACAAGTTATCTTGTTTGTTTGTTAAGCCAGGCGCTTACACCCTGCACAGCTAACTCATGCTTGAATAGGGGCAGCTGTAAACACCCCAAATTTTCCCTCACTTTTTCTCACACCATGGCTTGTGATCTCTCATTTTTGCATTAGCTTAAGCATACCATCTCATATTGCATATTTGTCTCACTGCATAGTTCCATTTTTTCATCTGCATCTAGGGTTTGTGATCTGAGCAATCCAAGAATCAATCTGAGCCATCCCAAATGTCTTGAATCATTCCAAGTGGGTCCATGTGTGTTCTATAATCATATTTTACTCCCCAAATTTCATGGAAGTCAAGAAATCACAAAGATTGGCAAAGGCATGGAAGCAGAGCTAGGGTTTTCCTACACAGATGACCAAAATTAGGGTTTTGGTTTCAGAGGCCTTAACTCCAATTTTTTTGGTCATTCTTGTTTCTAATGTTCTTAATATGTTATAAGGATCATGTGTACCAAGTTTTATGAAGAAATTCACTGTGGAAGTCATTTGATCATTGGGTAACTTCTTGAACAAGTTAAGTCAAAATCAGGGCATCTGAGGCCCCCAACAAGGGTACCAAAGGATCATTTTCATCAAATTGAAGTTCTATGATCTTTATTTGATCTTAGAAGTGGTTAGAAGTTCACAAGATTGAGGAATTTTGAGCCAATTGCAAACTTGCCATTTTTGGAAATGACTTGAAATGCAAACTTTCCATTTTGGGAAAGATTTTCAACCTCCTCTTTCATGACCAAAAATGCTTCAAATGAAAAATTCTTGGACATGAAAGTTGTAGATTAGGTCTTTCCCTTTTCAAAAAGTACAAGAACATGTTCTTATTCATCCTAGAACTCAAGATATGGCCTTTCAAAGTTGGCAAAATCACATAATTTTCATGTTCATGTCAAAGAGGGATTTATGCAATTTTGAGTTTCAAGCTTCTAAGTGACCTCTACTCCACTCAATTATGTCACAACATGTTAATGCAACTTTCCTAAACCAGAATTGGCCCAAGAATTTGGCATTTTCATGACTTTATTCACAAGAAATTTTAAAGTTGGAAATTTGCATAAAGTTTGCTATCTCTTCATCTAAGCATTACAGTTGCATTCTAATGATCTAAGGGCTCCCCATGAACCATGCTGAGGTAATCTATGCTCAGAAATCCTTGTTGCACAAGCCCATACCTCAAGTACACATAATCTTGACTTTTTACATTTCCTCCCATACCAATCACATTATGCCACTAACCACTCTCTGACCAATCAAGACATTACAAACAAAGGTTATAGAGCTCATTTGATAACACATTCAAGCCTGAAACATTGAAGAGCTCAGAATTCACAAAAATTGTCAAAAAACTTCCCTTCTTCGAAACTCAAAACACAACCATCAAACTTCAAAACAAACTTCACCAATCATCTTCAAATCACTCATAGAACACAAAGCAACCCTAAAAATGGCCTGAAACCTCCCAAATCAAAAATTCGATTTATGCAAAACCAGAACCAAACACTTCAAAATAGTCATCACAAACTTGTTCTAAGCATTGCAACATCATCAGGGAGCTCATTGGGGTTGGTTTGCATCAAAGAAAATTCCAGAAAGCTCCAAACTGAAAAGCTTCAACGCATGTATACCTTAAGAACATTTTTTCCAGAACTTGCTATTTAAGTTAAAATATCAATCTTCATGTTCCCTGATCACACTGATATGTTTAGTTTCGAAAATGATTGAGAAATGACCATGTATGAAGCTTCTGAAATTTTTGACCTAGAATTTGTTTGCTTCGATTCAGCCTTGTTATGCATGATAAATGAATTTTGTTAGTGGATTTATGTTCTATGATGTTAGAGGAGTGATTCTGGGCAAGAAATTAGGAGTTTAGATGCTTGTATGAGTTTCTGGGATTTTGGTTCGCCGGAGAAGATGACCGGAGCTAGCTCCGGTCACCTAAAAATGCTTAGGGTTTAATTAGGGTTTAATTAGCCTGTTTAAATGTAGGCGTTTAGATCTTAGGGTTAGCGCGTGAATGAGTGACCCAGATTGCTCCATTAATTTTAATTCAGTTTAATTAGGATTAATTAATAAATTTCCTCAGATTGAATCCTGACCTTTTAAAAACGCGCACAGTCAACTCCCATTTCCCCTGTTTGAATCTCGTCCACTGGATCTGATTACTTCCCTTTTTTATTCATTTTATTTTCATTTTAATTCATTTCTTTTGCATATTTTATTTAAAATAGTAAAACTCATCAAAAAAATCCCAAACTTTGCATTCTGGTTTTAAATATTTTTCTCAACTTTAAAATGATTTTTATTTTATTTTTTTGCATTTAAAAAGTATTTTTAAAATATTTAAATGTTATTTTTAATTAATTAAAGTATTTTAATTAATTAAAAATGCATTTAGGTTTCTAAAAATCACCAAAAAAATCATGAACCCTTCCAATACATTTAGAAACATTTTCAAACTCTTCATACAAATTTCTTTTTAGGTTTGATCATAATTTCACAATTTTCTTTGAATTAGGGTTCTTAAGAATCATATTTTATAACCCTAACTTTACAAAATCATTTATGCCTAACCATGAGGAGTTTGAACTTGATTCTTTTTGCATTGTTTCACATATTGCATGTAGTTTCTAGGTTATTTATCTCATGAATTTATCTTGCATTTTCAAATTGATTTGCATTTTCCTTTGAGAATCACCCAAAAACCCTAAGCAAACTTAGGAAAATCATAACTTTCAATAGGATTAGCTTCTGACTTTCTCCTTTGGGGTGTGATCTTATATGGGTTTAGGGTTTAATTGAGCTTGGTTTCAATTTTTTATCATGTTGTATGCTTCTATTTTGTTCATTTGCATCTCATATGTCCATAAAACCCTAATTTTCCCATGTTCATTTGTATTCACTTTGCATATTCATCATCATGTGAACTTGCCATGACATTTCAAGCATTCATATATCATCTTAGGACATGTTAGAACATTGCTTGATCATTTCTTCATTCATTTTCTATGTCTTGCATTCATTTAATTTCATAACCATCCATGTGTTTTCAAGCTTCCAAGCATGCTTTCATGACATCTCATCTTTGTATGATCATTCATATGCACATTGTATGACTTTGCATCATCTCATATGCCATTTTCATTGCATAATAACTTCTTACTTTGGTCTTTGCATCTCATTTCATTTCATTTCTTTATGCTTTATACCTTATGCATTCATACTAACATTTTCAAGATCTTTTGGTAAGTTTTGGGAGGTGGATTTGCCTTCACTTCCCTCCTCTTCTTATCTCACAATATGCATTCTTATTTGTCTTTGAAGTGAACTTGTTTCACTTATGTCTCTCTTGCTCCTTTTCGTTTCTCCTAAGTTACTTATCTTCTTCAGGAAGTAAGTAACTTATTCTTCTTCCTCCTTCTCTTTTCATCTGCTTCTTCCATGGTGGCCTTCCTGAAGATCTTCTCTCTTAAGCCTCACAAACCATAGGATATCCAAGCATGATAATATTTAGGGTTGTGTATAGTCCTCCCTAGCTTTTTACCTTTGAGTCTCCTTAAGTGTCTCTTCTAATCTCAATAATCAGAGACTAAACTCTTAAAGTTTTAGATCTTTGGAATTAGGGTTATGCATGCATCCTTCTCTTAGGATGGAGTGTATAACTTTAATCTTAAGTGTTAAACCTTTAATTTGTTTAAACCTCTTAATAAAATCACATTAATAATCACCAAGACTTTATCTTGTAACTTGGGCCTTACATTAGGGTTCTATCTCTTCCTTATGGTTAAGAGGGACAAACCTTAGTGTTTAATGGACAAGTCCTCCTCAAGTTGTCTTACAAACCATAAAATTCACTTCTTAATCTCATCCCTTAATTAAAATCCATTTAATAAAGGCTTGTTATATAATGAATTTAATCCCTAACCATGGATTAAGTTGAGGTATCTTCCTCAGCTTAAGTGTTCTCATCTATCATCCTTCTGTTAGGATGGTGTATGAGTTCACTAATCTGTGATTATAGATTAAACTCATTACTTAACACTAAACAAAAACCCAAAAACATCTAAATAATCACAAGTAGGTTAAGGATCTTAATCCTACATCATCATGGTAATTAAGTTGAGATGTTTATCTCATACTTAAGTATGCTCATTATCCCTAATAAGGGAGGATATAATGAGTTTACAACCCTTGATTTAGGCTTAAGCTCATTAACTTATGCAAAACACCAAAAACAATAACAAAACTGAAAACACAAAAACAAACAATAATCGTCTCCTTTGGGATTCTTTTCTCATCATACTCATTCATAAACGAGAACTCGCTTCTTCCGTCTAATGCAATACAATTAGCACTCGAGCTAGACGAGTCATACACTTGAGCATAGACAAGCAGACAGTTCACAGTTAAATTCATTTTCAGTCTCTTTGAGTCGAACTACGGTGTTCTGACTTCCTCATTGCACGAGAGGATACATAGGCATAACATAACAGTTATCGAACAAAAGTCTATGTGTATTCCCCCTCTTTCAGCATTCTTTAAAAGCCTCAGTTCCTGAGCAATTCACCCTTTTGCACTGACACATGTACATTCATTCTTTAGCTTTTGCACACAGATAGCACATACACTACCCCTTTAAACACGATCTTGTAAGCGTGGATCTCGTCGAGTACGACAGACAATTTGGGTGCTAATACCTTCCCAGGTTGTAACCAACCCCCTTTCTCAGTTTCTCTGGTTCGCAACCGTCTTATCCATCTCTTTCTAGTTTTATGCAGCATTACCTTTCCTTCGGGATAAAAATGCCTAGCTTGCGACTCTATTACTCTTCATTTTCTCTTTTCACCGACCGTTCGCGTCTGCACAGGGATGCCAATCTTCGGGAGCGACAATATATATATATATATATATATATATATATATATATATATATATATATATATATATATATATATATCACACATACATATATACTCAAGCATGTTTTCATCAATACATACTTTCATCTCCATATAAACATATATATATATATATATATATATATATACATATACATATATATATATATATTCATGTTTATCTCATCAATTCACAATTTAGATGATAAATGCAAATCATAAAGACCGACTCACGACTCTATGCAAATGCAATGCGGTACCGACTCAATCATCATCAAGTTCACTCAGGAACTAAATGGAACCACCACTCGTTACCTAAAGTAACTCCCCGTCGGGCATACGATGTTCACCCATTGCTCACACCCCATATGGGCACACAATGTTTATGGATTGCTCACAACCCACACGGGCACATAATCTGATTGCTCACACCCCACACGGGCACACAATCAATGTGAATAAATCACCCATTGCTCACACCCCACACGAGCACACAATGTTTATGGATTTCTAACACCCCACACGGGCACACAATCTGATCTCTCACACCCCACATGGGCACACGATCGTGTTGTAGTCATCGCTCACACTCCACATGAGCACACGATGCTACAACAGATTCACAAAGAATCCCGCAACACAAGAATGCATACATTATGCTTCACATGCAAAATGACACACAACATTCTTGAAAATGCATACATTATTCATAACATAATCATGCATTCATCTCATTCAATTAGCATACATTTGCATTCAATTCAAGCAATGTATTCATTTGCCAAACGGCCACAACATCACATCAAACCCACATTTCCATAATTAACTCACTTACATTTTATCGGAAAAGTCGGGCAAAAGTCGGCTAAAAATTACATATCTTAGCATCATTAGTTTCTACACGTTTTTAGCTTCGAATCGATATAAGGAACGCCTAAAACGGATAACCGAAACTTAAGTTATGAATTAAAATGCAAAACTCCCAAAAACCCTCCTGTATCGCTAAGCGACCTCCTCACTCGTTGAGCGAGGAAATCCCTGGAAATCTCGTTGAGCGACGTGTTGCTTGCTGAGCGAACACTGTGATTCTGCAACAACTCAGTTACGTGACAGTCATTCAAAATCCTCAAAAATTCCAATCAAACTTCAACAAACATCCACAAACATGATTATTAACATGTATAAACTATCATACTTCGATTATAACAAGTTCTAGCCGATTAATCTACCAATTTTCTCACATTTTCATCAAACCCCTAACATTTCATTCTCTCTAAACTTCACCAAAACAAAAACCCATACAATCTACCACAATCATAATCACATACAAGATTAAGATAACAATGTTTATCACCCTTACCCGATTGTTTCGATTCCTAGGAGATAACAATGTTTTTCCTCTTTTCTCTTCTCTTCCTTTTCTTTCTCCTCTTTTTCTTTCTATTCCCTCTTTTCTTTTCCTTCCACTCTTATATCTTTTTCTTTCTATCTTTCTTTCTATTTTTCTCTCTTATAACCCTTACTAACTATTTCTACACTTAACTCATTTCTTCTCTTTTCCACCAAATATCATTTTCTCACAAAATAATAATTCTATCTAATTTCTAACTTATCATTAATTAGCAAATGTCTAAAATACTCTCTAATCTAATTTTACCCGAAAATTCACAAAATGATAAAATCACATATCATACCAACATATCACATTAACACGTCAACATATCATATTATCATGTAAATTTCACAAATAAGATAATTATCACTCAAATAAAATAAAAGACTCAACAAAATTAGGAAATAATCGAATCGGGGTGTTACAAAGAACACCTAAGATTTCTCTATCAATACTTTGGCAAGAATACCATTAACTCCACTTCTTGTTTCTAGGACAATGTCTGATTTCTTCAGATGTAAGGCTGCAGCAATGACTTCGGGTTTAGGCTCTTTCTCTAAGCCTGTGAAATATTTTTGATTAAGGAAAGGTACACCAAGTAGTTTGGAGAATTCTTCCATTGCGGGCACCAGCTGATAATCGGGGAATGTGAAGCAATGATGTTTAGGGTTAAAGAACTAGAACATAACACTCATCATATCTTCATCAAACCCCGAGGTAACCAAGTCAAGTAGATAACCATGCTTCTTGATGAATTGGGAGCTTTCGGGAACTTTTGAGACCAACTCCTTAAGCTTGGAAGGTATCCTTACAAAGTTGACTCGGATAGTATTCCTGCGAGTGGAAGCCATAACATGCAACAAATAATAAATATAAATCCTTTGGTCCTTGAAATGGTTAGTGATAATGCTATGTTTATGATGTCATGATTTTATGATGTTATGATGTTATGTTCATACACAAACAAGTGGCACACACAAATAAGTCACACAATGACCTTAGGTTTAAGGGCTTGCATGAAATTCATAGGTAAGTACCCTCCCCACTGAAGTTTAGTTGGTTCATCCTGTCCTATCAATAGTAATCGGGTTCTAAGGGATCTCAATATCACTGATCCTTGTCAAGGGTTTTTGTTCAATAGGCAACTAACTTGCCAACCAAAACCCCCCAAGATTAGAATCTCAATGAGCATAGCATCGAGTATCAACCAGTTTTAGACTTCACCAAAGTCGGTTATCTCACTACTTTCTAATGGCCAAGATGGGTCAATTAGGGTTCTAAAAGGGTAGTTATTATTAATGGCAACATATGGCAGCCTCATATTATCCTCAACTTACTTAAGTAACATAAGTACCAACCAAGAAGTCACACTAACTATAGCCACCAGATCAACCATATCGGTATACACCGTACAGTTTCCTTGGTCTATTGCTACTTACCTAAGATACTAGATTCGGGTTAGGATATTTCACACAGTAACCCCACAACAATCCCTTAAAGATAAAGCAAGTAAATCAAACAAGTGATCTAATTCCTAAGGTAACCCCTCTTTTACTTAGGAATCCCCAGCAGAGTCGTCAGTTCTGTAACATGGTGGGAAAACTGACTTGGGTGTTTTTGTTTGACAAAAACATGTGCGGATAGCAAGAGTCGCATCGACTTTTATTTTATCCAATTTAGGAAAGGGTATAAAAGAACAGGAAAGACCTTAAAAAGATTTTGAGTTTGGGGGGTAGGTTATATAAAGGGAAGGTGTTAGCACCCTTTTATATCCATGGTTATCCATGGGCTCTTAATTACTTAGCTCACTTTAACTTATTTGAAAATGTGCAGTGTGGGTTTAGAAAATTTTCAGAAGTTTTTATAATGATCCTTGTATGGATGTATACAAAGCTTGAGTTTGAAAATATTTTAAAAGTGGGGTGCAAAAGAGTTTTGAAAGAGTGAGCAAGTAATTAAGCGCTACCGACCCTAAGTTAGTATTTCATGTTTTTTTATTTCCTTTCAAGGGTAAGACTGTCATTACTATTAAGGAGTAAGTAGTCATTACCTTGGATTCGTTAAGGGACGGGTGTAGGTTCATCGTATGGTCATAGTAAGAAACTTGTAGGGGTGTCTTATTAATTCATAGGGACTATCATCATTTTTCCGTAGGGTCATCGAGGGACAAGATCATTTATCTCGTAGGCAACTTCGAAGGAACTATGATCTTTTATCTTTGAAGGGACTATGATGATTTTTATTTTAAGGGACTTTTTCTTAAGACACCCCCACGTTCGAGGGACTTGACCATTTTTTAAGACAACCAAGAGGGGAAACCTTAGGAGGTGCAGATGGTGATCGTAGAATGATCGACTTACGTGTGTGAATATTATTTTCAATTATTTATCTTAAGATTAGTGATCTAAGTCCAAATTAATTCAATTATTCTTTTGCACTCCCTAAATTACTAACCACACAATTTAAATATTTACATAAATTTAAAGACATAATTTAAAAGGTCCTACGCTATGAAAAGGCTTCGGGCAGTTACATAATAATTGAGGCGAAAAAGAAAACCTAAACTATTACATATAGGAAGCAATTACATAATAAGAGCGAAAAATAAATAAATTACATAAAATGTGACCTATACAATTTCCTAAGAATAGATAAACCAATTTAAATTAAAAGAAAAGAAATTATGGTTTTATGAAGAAAAAAAAGTAGGGTTTAAGGTTTAGAGAAAAAAAATAGGGTTTAGAGTTTTAGGTTTGAAATTTAGGGTTTGAGTTTTAGGCTTAGGGTTTAAAGAAAATAATCAGGGTTTAGAGAAAATAATAGGGTTTAGGAAAAAATCAGGATAGTTAGTTAACCTAAATAAATTAATTTACAATTTTACTTAAAAATCTAATAAACTAAATTACCATTTAAAATAATTATATTGAGAATTGTTATAAAAATTACTTTTTTAAGAAAAATTAGAAAGTGGTTAATTAAAATTATTAGTTAATTGATTGGTTAATTAGAAAAACAAATTAATAAAAGAAATAACCAGGTTTTGCAAAAATTAGGGGAGCCAGGGTTTGAACCCGTGCCCTTATTCTTCAAGGTTGCCTTCTTCATCCACTGGGCTAGCAACGCGTTGGTGTTAATAAACTACATCAAACAATTATATAATAAAACAAGAAAAACAAATAGGATATAAAGAAAATTTGTTGAAGGCTGGATTCGATCCCTTGTTTGTCATATCATAAGCACGTCCCACTTGCCACCAGGCTACCTGCGTTCAGGTGTCAATAACACAAAACAAATAAATTATAAAAACAAGTCAATATTCAAATTTATAAAACGCACCATTCATCATCTTTATCCTCATGACGTACGGATTTTCCTGCGAAAATTGCCACGAACTTTGTTGCGATTTATTTTTCGCAGCTAAACCTGCGTTTTCTCAAATACATCAAAATATGCAAAATTAGTCCATAATATTTGTATCAATGGAATGCCCATGACCTGCACGACTCAAATATACCATCAAACACTATTTAAATGGCTTAAATCAGAAATCCCTAATGTTGAGTTTGAAACCCTAACAATGGTGGAATTTGATTTCGGCCATGAAACTTCAAACCAATAACCCAGAAAGCATCCTTGTATCACAATAAACACAAATCAATCATTAAATTCAGTTTATAACAGGCATATGTGTGTAATCATAAAATGAAAAAATAAGAAGAAAAACGATTCGGTTATGGTAATGTAGCGTGAATTCGATGGTGATGATGATTGGGATAGGTTTAGAGAACCACAAAGATTGATTTTCCACCTTTAAATCTCTTGAAAAAAGCTTGAAACGTTGAAACTGAATTTCAACTTTTCTTTGATTTTTTGAAGTATGAAAGTGCACTTTGTCTGGATTTTTTCGTCCCCAATCCTTATGGCATTGTTATGTATTTGTAGTAGGATGATTTAGGTTAAGAAATTGAGCCTTAGATTGGGATTGCTTGTGGGTGAAGAAATCCTCT
Source organism: Lathyrus aphaca (assembly GCA_963966055.1). Lineage (NCBI taxonomy): Eukaryota > Viridiplantae > Streptophyta > Magnoliopsida > Fabales > Fabaceae > Lathyrus > Lathyrus aphaca. The sequence continues at coordinate 354,221,175 of OZ014521.1, read as the reverse complement.
AGACAAAATTGTCCAAAAATCAAATTAGATCATTCTTTTTTCATCTTGCACGAATTTGGAAGGGTTCAATCATCTTAATCACCAAATATTTGATCCCAACATAATTTTGGAATCAAATATTTGATTCTTTTATAATTTATTTTAATTAAAATTGATTTTAAATGATTAAAATTTAATTTAATATAAAATAAATAATAAAAATCATAAAATATTTATCTTGGTCGTGAATGACTTTATCTTTGAGTTTGGGTTGAAAACGTATAGGCCCATTTGGAGAAATATTGAGTTTTGGTCCTTTTTGCTTCATACACCTCCTCAAAATTTTCCAACTTCAACAATGCATAATTCCCTCAATTTTTATCCCATGAAGGTGTTTTAGGACTTTTTAAAAATCTTAAAGTGTCCTATAACTTCTCCTTTTGGTCCCATGTCCATATAATTTTCCATTTTTAAATTATGAGCTTTTGAAAAAGTTTACTTTTTGTTGACTTTCAAAAGGACCTGTAATGTCTTGGCTCATATATTCCAAATGAAGTATTTTTGGACTTGGCTTGTGAGACACAAAGTTGTAGAGAATTGAATTTTCTTCAAAATAAGCTTTAGATGGGAAATTTTTGATGAAGTGTGTGAGAGTTATGGCTGGTCAAAGTTTAGTTAACTTTTCCTACAAAAACCTTAATTTAGTAACTCCTGATTCTTGATGATTATGAGGTTTCCATGATGAATCATGATCAACCCTGGATCAAATGATGAATTTTACCGCATAATCTTGATGTTGCCCAAAAATATTGAAGTTTAACTTTATGTTGACCACTGTTTACTTGTTGACCAAGTTATCTGATTTTTAAGTATTTAAGCATCTGACTGACCAAATTTGTAGTGAATGCCTTGAAACTTGACATGAGGATTCTTTGAGGAATATGGGATGTCATGAAATCCACTGGAGGCTTTAGAAGTCCACTTTTCCTTGAGAAACTCAAAACCTTAGTTTCAAATCCATTGCTTAGGAGAAGAATTTGTTTAATGAAACCTTGAATCCTTTTGAGCAATTGTGAATCTTGTGACTATGAAGAGACTTCTTGAGACACACTATCTTGAATATGGGAGGGAAAAATTTTGGGTACAAGATCTACGTTGTTGTACCCCAAAATTTTCCCTTATATCTTCAAGACCATATGTCTCAAAAGGTCTTCTAATGTTCATAAGATTCTCAATTGCTCAAAGGAATTCAAGGTTTCATCAGACAAAGCCTCCTCCTAAGCAATAGATTTCAAATTAGGGTTTTGTATTTCTCAAAGAAAATTGGACTTCTAAAGCCTCAAGTGAACTTAATGGTATCTCATATACTTCAAAGGATCCTCATATCAAGTTTCAAGACTTACCCTACAAGTTTGGCCAGTTAGATGCTCAGATAATCAATAATCAGTTAACTTGGTAAAAAGTCAACTATGGTCAACATACAATCAAACTTCAAAAAAATTGGTCAACATCAAGATTATGAAGTAAGATTCATCATTTGATCAAGGGTTGATCATGATTCATCAAGAAAACCTCAAATTCATCACAAGGCAAAAGTTGCTAAATTAGGATTTCTTAAGGAGAAAGTCAATTGAACTTTGACCAGACCTAAATTTCACATGCTTCATCCGAAATTTCCCATTCAAAGCTCATTTTGAAGGAAATTCAATTCTTTACAACTTTGTGTCTCACAAGCCTAGGCCAAAAATGCTTCATTTGAGAGATATGAGTCAAGACATTACAGGTCCTCTAAAAAGTCAACAAAAAGTCAACTTTTTGAAAAACTCATAACTTGAACATGGAAGATTAAATTGACATGGAACAAAAAGGAGTGATTAAAGGACACTTTAAGCTTTCTAAAAAGTCCAAGAGCACATTCATATGATAAAAATTGAGAAAGTTGTGCATTGTTAAAATTGGGCAAATTTGAGGAGGTGTATAAGGAAAACATAGACCAAACCTTAAGTTTTTGCCAATTAGGCCTATCTTTTCACAATCCAAACTTAATCTTAAGATAGTCCACGACCTCTAAGTCATATTTTCTGTTTTTTATTTATTTATTTCATATTTTATTGGATTTAATTCATTTAAATTCAATTTTAATCAAAATAAATATGAAAAATCAAAGATTTGATATTTGGACTATTTTAGGATCAGATATTAAGAGTTATTTACATAATATTTGATCCAAATTCATGCAAAACAAGAGGAGAAAGATATGATGGTCAAATATGCACCAAAATAGAAAGTTTTTAACATCATCCAAAATTGAATCAATTTGACCCAAGCCCATGAAGTTTTCTGACCTAAAATGCTCTCCTATATAAACTCATGACCTTCACCAACCTCAAGGACAGAGAGTAGCCTCCAAAGCTAGAACAAAAAATCTCAAATTTTCAAAAGAATAGTGCAAATTTGTGTTCCATTTTCCAGGCGGATTCAAAGTCAACCAACCCTTTCATTCAACCTCAGAGATATCAAAGAGTAAGTTTAGACAATAACAATGATCTGCCATGCCTGAAACATGCATACCATTGAACTCCGGTTGCATCATGTTCGTGAATTTCGTATTTTAATTGCGTTCTAATTTTAACTACTAATCACATTGTCTTCCTGATATCTAATAGAATAGGTTCAACGTATCGCATGAAACCAAAGACCCCGGGTTCGATCCCAGCCTTTTGCATTTTCGTTTTTAGCTTTTTTTTCACTTTAACCAAATTTACTTTATTTGTTTGTTTTTAATCAACTTATTTAATTAGTTTTAATCTAATAAAATCATAAAACCAAATAAAAATTGAAAAACCTTAGAAAATAAAAAACGGATTTAAATTTTCTTTACCAAATTAATATTTTAGATTTCTAGTTCATAAAAGTTTTTTTACATAATAAAATAAAAATAATAAAAATAATTTAATTCAGGGTTAGATTTCTTAAGTAACTAATTTGTAAATAAATTATAGCTTGATTTTTTTCCTTTTCAATTAAAAAAATCACAAAAAGATAAATTTGGATTTCCTTTTAATTTACTAATTATTTCTTTTCTAAAACAATTTAAAAATAATATAATGAATTTAGTTTTAGGTTTTAGGACATAAACTTAATTTAATTAGACTTAATTTTTTTTAAATAACTTTGACATTTGGTTATTTTTATAAACTATAATTAATTAATTAATTTTTTTTAATAAATAAAAAAAATAACAAAAACAATTAACTTAGAAATTCTTAGGTTTTTAATTAATTTTCTATCAATTTTGTTTATTTTTTATTTATTTAAATTTCTTAGAGAAAATGTATAGGTTGCACTTTTAAATGTAATAGTATAGTTTTTGTTTCTTGCACGATTAAATAATGTAACTATCCCAAAGACCTGTAATAGTGTAGATTTATTTTCCTCGCACCTTATATTCTTATGCTTGTATGTATATGTATATATATATATATATATATATATATATATATATATATATATATATATATATATATATATATATATATATATATATATATTCAATTGGGTAGTAATTAGGCATGTATGGCAAGACTTAAAAAACAAACGCTAGAATAATTGTAACAACTAAGAAAAAATAATCGAATGGAACACGTCAACCCTAATTTTGACCCTAATCTTTTTCATGTGACGCATTTCATCACATTTTCTAAAGCTAGCCATAAAAGTCAATCTCATTTAAATTTAAGGTCATATGGTCCATTATTCCTCATAATAACACATTTTTCCATTTAGTTTCATTTTAATGTATTTTCGTTTTTATCTTAGATTTTATTTCAATTTAAAATAGGATGTTTGACTCATTTTATCATTTATTTACATTTATTTTTTATTTTCTTAATTAAATATTTATCTTATATTATTTAGAATTATTTAAGTTCAATTTCAATTTAGCCTATATTTTAATTAGTCTAATTTAATTAGATTTTTATTTTTTGTAGTTTTTTTTTTATTATTAGTTTCTTATTAGTTTAAATTTCAATTTTTATTTTTATTTTTTAAAGTTTAGTTTTTTTATTATTATTAGTTTCTTATTAGTTTAAATTTCAATTTTCATTTTTATTTTTTAAAGTTTAGTTTTATTATTATTATTAGTTTCTTATTAGTTTAAATTTCATTTTTCATTTTTATTTTTTAAAGTTTATTTTTTTTATTATTATTAGTTTCTTATTAGTTTAAATTTCAATTTTCATTTAACTTTTAGTTTAAATTTTGATTAGGTTTGAGTTTGATTTAATTATTTGTTCACTTAATTCAACAAAGAGAACCCCGCCAATTTGTACTTTCTGCTACACCCAAAACCTTTGACCAATACAACTCACACCTACATACACCCCAAACTCCCTCCTACACGCTAACTTACTCCTGCAAACTCAACAAACTGCTACAAGCCAAAACCTGCTTTTAATACTCTTGGATCATAACACAATACTCTTGGACCATAACACAGAACCTGCACAAGCAACAATGATATTTCACCAAATAGACAAACCAAACTTGCAAGGAGAAAAGGTGAAAAGAGAAGGGTTATTGGAAAGGATGGGAAAATTGATTAAAGAAAAGAAAATAAAATGATAACAGGGGGAAGACCACCGAAAAAACACAAGAAAAGAAAATTTAAAAAAAACCTGCAACTTAGATACATAAAAAAGAAACAAAATTCAGAAAAAAGGAAAAAGGCAGAAAAGGCAGAAAATGGGGAAAAATCAGGAATCGGAAAAAACCATAAAAAAACTCTCCTTAACATCCATCTGCGGGAGGGGCTTCCAAAAAGAGGGAGAACCATAGCGACCATCTTCTTCTTATTACAACAACAACAACACAACATCAATATCTTCACCTTCAACAAACAACTGCAACACAATCAACTTTAAACCCACCACAACTCCACAACATCAATATTTTCACCTTCAACAAACAACTGCAACACAATCAACTTCAAACCCACCACAACTCCACAAAAATCAAACACAAAGACCGAGCGGACCTTGCCTTCCAAAACCCATGAACCGAAAGCACTTCACAAACCACCGCGAACCCGAAATCGAAATCCGCGAAAACACAGTGAAACAGAAACGAATCCGGAGAGAAATCGAGACTTGAAGGCCGTGAGACGAATCATAGAGGAAACAAAAACACGGTGAGAGATTCGAGAGTTGAAGGAAACGGTCGGGAGGAAGTGAAAGAGACGGCTTTTCACGAGAAGGAGAAGTAAGGAGTATTTTTGTCGCTAGGGTAATCTGAACGTTTCTCTTCCACTCAATTTCTTATTTTTTTATTTTTTATTTTCCTTTATTATAACTATGTTTTAGTTTGTTTTTTTTAATTTAGGGATATTGTTTTTGGTATTTGGGCTTAACCTATATTTGTTGGTCATGATATATGTATAATTTATCTTCCTTTGGCACTCCTGACTCACTTATTTGATAATTTTATTTATTTTCCATTCATTTACCTTTTATATTTTGTTTGAATATTTTATTTTTATTAGGCTTTATTTGACATAATCTTAGAGATAAAATATATATATATATATATATATATATATATATATATATATATATATATATATATATATATATATATATATATATATATATATATATATATATATATATATATCATTATTATTTAAAAACCACAAAAATATTATTTCTTTAATCGTTAAATTTGATTTCTTTTAATAAGTTTGTTAATTAGCCTTTTAATTAAGAATTGGGGTTTTTCTTAGTATAATATATATTACAGTATAGTTATAACATATATTAAAAATATTTTAAATATTTTTTTATTTATCTTCATTTAGTTTATTAGACTTTTTATTTTAGTTTAGTTACCTTGTTATTTAGGTATTAAAATCCCAAAAATATTAGATCTAGGATTTTTTTATTAATTTAGATAATATATTTTTAGAATTCTTTCTTAATATAGTAATAATATATTAGATTTTTTCATTTGATATACTGTTTTTATTTTTCTTTTAAATAGTTTGTTTACCTTTTTTTTATTTCATTAAAGTAGATTTAAGTTTATTAGGTTTAATTTTTGTGGATTAGATTAATTTTAACTTAGGTTTATTTTGTTTAAGTCCAACAAGATCACAAACACCCTTTGACCCTTTCTTTTCTTTTCTTTTCTATTTTTATTTTATTTTATTTTATAATTTTCTTGTTATTTTTATTTCTATTTGATTAGTTTAATTTTTAATATATATTTTGATTAATTTTAGACAATGTTTTTTTATTATTATTTATTCCATTAATTAATAGTGCCACATATGTCTTTTTATTAGGGAGAATATATATTTTTTAATTGATCATTTAATTTAACGAGAGAGAAGGGTGTTTGCATTAGTTGCTATTTTTTATGGTTTTTATTTTCAATTAATTGTTAATTTAATGTTTTTTTTCTTTCTCTAAAAAAAAAAGGTCAAACATTTTTATTGTTACCATTAAATACAAAAATAAAAAGTTTGCATTTAAGATTCATACGTGTTTTCTTTTATTATTTATTTATTTTGTTTTTTTATGTAGTTTTATTCATTTATTTTATTAAATATTTCTTATTTAATTTATAAGTACTTCTTTTGAATGTCTTGTTACTAGTATAGTTTATACACCCCTTTTTTGTTTTTACTTTACCTTCCTTTTAGCAGACTCATTTCTTTAATTTCTATTTTATTCTTTCTATTTTTATTTAGTTTTCTTATGTTTTCTTTTTTATTTCTACTATTTATTTTAACCATTTTTCTTGTTTATTTTAGTTATTTTAATTTATATAATAAAATCATCAAAACTATTTTAATTATTTTCATGTCTTGTTTTTTTATTTTTTATTTCTTTATTTTTGTTAAATGTTAAATATTGAGAAAGAATACCAAAACATTTTTCATTATCTTTGACGTGTTCATATGCCTGATTTGAAACACGAGATTGTGTCGTGTATGATTTTAATTTTTATTGGCTTCACGATGTTTTGTCGTGCGTCTTTTGATTTTATTTCTTTGTTGATACTTATTCATTTATACATATTCCAAGGGAAAGGGTCTATCATTGATTTCTTGTCGTTCACATGTATGTCTAACCATTCACTTTGCATTCCTAAACCCCGATCCAACTTTTAACTTTATCATAGAGATAGTCATTAATCTTTCTTTATTTTACAACTTTCATTCCTTTCATACTTAAAAATCATTACAAATCTTTACGAAAATATTTTAATCACGCACTACACTTTTCAAACAAAGCAAGTAAAAAGTGAGCTAAGCATTTAAGAGCCCATGGATAACCATGGATACAAAGGGTGTTAACACCTTCCCTTTGTATAAGTTACCCCCGAACTCAAAATATTTTAAAAGGTCTTTCATGTTCTTTTATGTCTTTCCTAATTGGATGAAATAAAAGTCGGTGGCGACTTTTGCTTACCGCAACATATTTTGCAACAAAAAATTATAAGTCAGTTCTCCCACCCTGTTATATACGCAGTTATAATGTTTAAGGCATTGCCCATTTACTATAAATGGTGCACTAGATCTACCATTAATTTCAATAGCGCCACTAATTAAAACTTTTGTTATTTCAAAAGGACCGGGCCATCTGGATCGTAATTTCCAGGAAACAACCTAAGTCTAGAGTTGAATAAAAGAACGATGTCTCCCACATTGAATTCTTTTCTAGAAATTCGCTTGTCATGCCATTTCTTGGTTCTCTCCTTATATATGTGGGCATTCTTGTAAGCGTCTAGTCTTAGTTCTTCCAATTCATGTAAGTCTAAAATACGTTTCTCACCTACGTTAGTATAGTTAAAGTTAAGATTTGTAATCGCTCAATAGGCTTTATGCTCTAATTCTACTGGCAAGTGGCATGATTTTCCATAGACTAATTTTAAAGGTGTGGTTCCGATGGGCGTCTTAAAAGTTGTTCTGTAGGCCCATAAAGCTTCGGGTAGCTTGGTAGAACAATCTTTCCTCGATGTAGCAACAGTTTTCTCTATAAAAAAATTATTTCTCTATTTGAGACCTCTACTTGTCTGCTAGTTTGCGGATGATACGGTGTTGCTACTCGGTGTCTTACTCCATATTTCAATAAGAGCTTATCAAATATTTTAGATATGAAATGGGAACCTCCGTCACTTATGACGAGTCTTAGTACACCGAATCTTGAGAAGATAATGTTTTTGAAAAGCTTCATGACTACTTGTGTGTCATTTGTTGGAGAAGATATAGCTTCGATCCATTTCGAAACATAATCGACAGCGACGAGTATAAATTTATTTCCAAAAGAAGATGGGAATGGTCCCATAAAGTCAGCTCCCCAAACATCGAAAACTTCCACTTCAAGAATGCTTTTTTGGGGCATCTCATCGCGCCTTAAGATGTTACCAGTGCATTGGCATCGGTCACAATTTAGAATGGCAAGGTGAAAATCTTTTTAAAGAGTGGGCCAAAATAGGCCAGATTGAAGGATCTTCGCACAAGTTTTTAAAGTGCTTGCATGTCCACCGTAAGGAGCGGAGTGACAGAGGGAAATTATGTTATCCATTTCTTCTTCTGGGACACATCGAAGGTAAATACGATCAGGTCCTCGCTTGAAAAGCAATGGTTCATACCAGTAGTATTATTTTAAATCATGGAAAAAATTCTTCTTTGCTGATATGTGAGATCTGGTGGAAGTACACCGGCAGATAAATAGTTGAATATGTCAATGTACCATGGTAGAGTGGTTTGTGAATAAAACTCTTCCACTGTTTCTTCTTGGATTTGTTCATCTAGAGTCAAGGAATATATCTCACTCTCAAGTTGAGCTATAAGACGTTCATCATGGAAATCATCCTTAATTGGTATTGGGTCTGGTTTAATCCCTTTCATACGTGATAAGTGGTCTACTACCACATTGTCAGTTCCTTTCTTATCTTTGATTTCCAAATCAAACTCTTGTAGAAATAAGATCCATCTTAGTAATCTAGGCTTTGCGTATTTTTTACTTAGAAGGTATTTAATGGCTACATGATCGGTATATATGATTATTTTATCTCCTACTAGGTAAGAATGAAATTTATCAAGTGTGAACACAACTGCTAATAGTTCTTTTTTTGTTGTGGCGTAATTCATCTGGGCAGGGTCTAAAGTTCTGCTTGCGTAGTATATTTCATGAAGTTTATTATCTTTTCTTTGGTCTAGGACTGCGCCTACAACATAATCACTCGCATCGCACATAATCTCGAATGGTAGCGTCCAATCGGGTGGTTGCATGATGGGTGCAGTGATGATGGTTGTTTTGAGTGTTTCAAATGCTTTTAAGCAGTTTTCGTCAAATACAAACTCAGCATCCTTCATTAATAAACCAGTCAATGGCTTAGTGATTTTGGAAAAGTGCTTAATGAATCGTCGATAAAAACCGGCGTGTCCTAAGAAACTTCTTATTTCTTTCACGGTTTTAGGCGGTTGAAGGTCTTTTATTACTTATATCTTTGCTTTATCTACCTCAATGCCTCTGTTAGATATCACATGTCCTAAAATTATCCCTTGTATGACCATAAAGTGGCATTTTTCCCAATTTAGTACAAGATTCACTTTTACGCATCTCTCGAGTACCATCTTTAAGTTAGATAGACATCCTTCAAAGCTTTGTCTGCATACGTAGAAGTCATCCATGAACAGTTCCATGATGTCATCTATGAAATCAGTAAAAATTGCCATCATAAATTATTGAAATGTTGCTGGAGCGTTACATAAACCAAATGGCATACAACGGTAAGCGTATGTTCCTTAAGTGCATGTGAATGTTGTCTTTTCTTGATCGTCAGGATGAATAGGAATTTGAAAAAATCCTGAGTAGCCATCTAGTTGTAGCTCCCTGGATTTCCATCCTGGTACAAATGCGAAAGTGGCGCGGAAAAGGTAGAGTCGCCAGCCAGGAATTTTTATCCCGAAGGAACGGGAAAGGTAATGTTGCACTAACCTAAGGAATAAGAAAAGGACGAGGTCTTGCAAACCAAAGATATGGGTTCGGGAGTCGGTTACGACCTGGGAAGGTATTAGCATCCAAGACCATCCGTCGTACACGACTAGATCCACGCTTGCAAAGAAATTGTTTCAAAGGGTGAAGAAATGAAAGTTGCTGCAAAAAGAAATACTAAAACTGGAAAAGAAAAGAAAATAAAATGGGGAAATTGTAGGGAAAATAAAAGAGTGCTCAAACGGGCCCTACCCCGCTGCCTACGTACCTCATCTGGACATGAGGATTAGAGTCGTTGTAGTTCCCCTAACTAGGGGTGGAAAAGATTGCTTGTGTCTTAAGGCTTGAACTGCCTATGTCAATGCTCAGGTGTTGCAGGCTCAGAAAACGAGTGTGTTACCATCTTGAAAAATGACAAGTAAGAGCAAGCTCGTACAAAAGGAGTGAAGGAGATGAGAAAAGAAGTCCCGAAGGAGAGACGTTTATTCTTTGTCTAGTGTTTTATTAGAAGTTTTTTATGAGTGTGGCACAATAAAGTGAATTCAAGTCTGTTTCCATGGAATGTGTATTTGCTACTACATTCCAATATGGATTAATAGAACAAGCACACCAAGTAAGGAGAATTTATCCAAGACTTGTTTCCAAGGGTTAGGGCCTAAGCTCACTAACTTGTTGAAGTTATTAGATGTTTTAGTGATTAGGTGGAGAAGTTTTTTTTATGATTTTCTTGATGAAGATGGTCTCATGATCATACTTGTACATCATGATAGAAAAGCCCACACCATTCCAAGATGGAATGAATATGAGTGCCCCATGGAATAAGGCTATACACAAGAGACCACTTCAAGCTTTATTAAGTGTTTTTATAGTTTTGTTTGGAGATGAGAAAGAGAAGAAACCAAAGGAGCAAAGGTAAAAACTAAAGGGGGGGGGGGACTAATAACCCTAAATATTATCATGCATGGGAGTCCTAGGTTAGTGTGGTTTGAACTTTATCCTAATGAAGAAGAAGGAAAGAAGAAAGAAGAAGAAGGATAAGAAGAAGAAGAAGGAACTATAATACAACTTATTCCTCTAAAGGAGATAAGTTGTTTCTAAAGGGGAAAAAGATGAAGTTAATCACAAGATGGAATAAGAAACATCAAAAAGACAAATGAGAGGGCAAAATAAAAGATAAGAAGAAGATTTGAAATGTAGATATCATCCACACTTCACCTACCATGAGCCCCTACAAGGAAAGGTTAGAATATACACAAGTAATAAGATGAAACAATTAAAACCAAATGAGATATAAACAAGCCAAAGTTCAATTTAAAACATCACAACCAGAAGTAACACACTTCATTCATATGCCATGATTACACACACAAAACTAAAAAGGATTGGAGCAAACAACTCATCATAAAGAATTACATGTCACTATGAAAGAACAATGCATCTATGAGATAACACAAAGCATACAAAGTAAACAAGCATCATACAACTCAAGACCAGAACTCTAACACATCAAAGGGGTGCATAAGCAACAAAAGAAATCATGAGAGGAAGCATACAAGTTCAATTATTGTCAACATGAGAAGAAAATGGGCATAAGAAGTGAAGTGAACTTACAAACAAGTGTGAGAACCTTCAAGAACAAGTACCTCAAAGCAAGGCAAGATGAAAACATCATACAAGGACCAGGGACCTATACACATGTCAAGAGGACTCTAAACAACCTATAGGAGTTGGCACAAGTGCCCTCCTAACCTAAGAAACAAGCAAGTAACAAGAAAAGATACAAATCAAGGCAAGCAAGAAAGAAAATTCACATTAAATCAACACTTCATTCAAAAATTCCACAAATAAGCACAAGTGTTCCTTAAACCTAATAAAACAACATACCAAAAGGAATATTTCATCAACAGAAGCAAACTAGGGTAATGGAGGGCATACATTGCAATTAGGGTTTTGAAGATCATGCACAAAGCAACTTGAAAAAATTCAACAAACAAATTCCTAAAAATTATGAGATATATCCACTAAAAAACTACATCATGTCCATGATCCAGGGCAAAAATAACCAAATCAAAATTCAAATCTATGATCAAGATAAAAAATAAACAAGGCAGCATGTGAATTAAAATGAACAAAGAAAAGAAAATAAACCACACAATTATTTCATGCACGAAAAATAAAAATAAATGGAAAATAAATATGTACAAAATTTAAGAAAACTAAATTTGACTTACATGATTTTTCTGGTGATTTTTAAAAACCTCTAACTATTTATAAAAAATCAAAATGAAACAATTAATAAAAGAAAATTAAAAAAAATAGAACCAAAGGCCATAGGTGCAACCAGCAAATAATTCCAATTCAAATTAATTGGGCCTGACAACAGGGGGTGCATATAGCCAGGAGAGCCCAAGGATTCAGCGTGTTACTCATATAACTATGGTGGAATTCAATTATTCAGGGAAATAACATAAGCCATCAAATCAAATGAACACGTGAGATCAAGTTAATGAAAACCCTAGGTCAACCAAATCAAAACAATCAGCGTGTGAGTGCATGAGAGTTATGGTGTAGTGGCAAGCAAAATGATTAAATCAGAATTAAAACACAAGAGGGAGGAACGTGAGTGAGAGGGTATATTTTAATGTGTTGGCGCCATGAGGTCCATCCAGATCAAAAATCCAAGGGCGCATAGATCATTTTCTCCATTTAACTTACAAGTTCAAATTCCAGAAACCGGAAACCGAAGCCCTAGCTTCGGCACCGGAAAACTCATGCTCAAGAACAAATATTCACAGAAACAATCCAAAATCTCCAAATCCACTAACTCACATACGTAGAACAAGAATATGCACTTAGATTTTCCATTAGGTCAGCACACAGATCAGATCGAAGCAAAACAAAATCATACATGAAACTTTAAATCAACATTACAAGCTCAATTCTCACTCAAATTCAAAAGTAAACAGATCAATGAACTCAGGGAAGCATGTAGATCATTTCTCACACAAGAAATAAAAGATTCAGATCTATGAATGTGAAGCTCACCTGAAACTTGCAGAACACGAATTAGGTCAAGATAGGCCTTCAGATGATGTAGATATACCTCCTTTAACCTCTCCTTGCAAAATAAATGCAAGAGAGAGCTTAAAAATGCTTGGATCTTGAACTTCAACCTCAACTGCACGCGAACTGCACCTTGATAAATCCTCAGGTTTAGCTTGAATTGATGGTGGATTTGTGATCCTGAGATTTCAAGGATGAAGAATATGTGATTTGTTTTTGCAATGAGTGTGAGATGAGGGAGATTCGAAGCAAAGAACTTTGAGAGCAAAAACTTGAGAATGAAGAAATGGTGATCAATTCTGGTGATTCAAAGGCTTTGTTCACTTATATATGATGCAAATTTTCACCAATTAGGGTTTAGAGAGAAATGCACGTGGGAAAAGTGTGATGGAGGGGTTTTTGCATTTTGGCATGAAGAGTGTGATTGCATTATTTTCTCGTGCTCTCTCCCTCTCCTTGGCACATGCTGACCACACTTGATTCATTAGTATAACAATGGATTAATCCTGGCCCTTAGATGCTTGTATCATGCTTTTTGAATGATCTTGCATTTTTGCATTTTGTATCATATTCCCTTGCTCATGCACAAATTTTGTGGTTTCTTTGGAGCAAAACCTCTTTTATGCAATGCATTGAGGTATTGTGACCTTATTTTGTCCATAAAATAGCTGGAAAACAAGATACAAGTCCTTTTGCAACTTGGTGGAAAATTGAATTTCATGTAAAACCCTAAAAGATGCTTAACTTCAAATAATCATAACTTTCAAACCACAAAGGCTATGGTGATGTTCTTATAATTTTTGGAAAGGGGAGAAAAATCCCTACAAGTTTCATGTTTGAGGAAAAATCATTTGAGGTCATCTTGGTCATGAAAGAGGCCTTTGAAAACTAGGGCAAAACTTACCAAAAATGGAAATTTTCATAATAAGTCATTTGCCAAAAAATAGAAACTCTTCAAAAACCTCTTGATTCTTGATTCTTGACACCACCAAAGTTCTTCTTTGACCTTAAGAAGGTCCCTTGACTTAAAACATGGGATTGGACCCCTTGAATTCTCACAGTTGACTTTTTAATTGCATAGTTGACCAATTTCTTCCTCCATAAGCAACTGATGAATTGACTGACTTCCTCAATGAGTTTTGTCACCAAATTTCATACCTTGGCTTCAAATACCATATAAAGGACTTTGACCACAAGAATTGGTCAAAAATACAAGAAATCCATGCTCAAACGCAAAACCCTAATTTAGGGCTAATCTGTGTAGGAAGTAGTTGTATCCTTGATCTTCTAATGATCTTTCACCCTTCTTGACTCTTGTAGGCAACTTTGAGCTTGTATGGGACATGAGGAACCATTGTGAATCTTTTTCAATGTCACTTGGCTATTTTCTTTGACTTGTAGAATCATGAATTTCCATATGACTGATCATATGCCCAATGCTAGAACATGTGAGTGTTATGCCTCATTTTTCTATGCTGGATGTTAGGGATATGATGTGTTTGTGATGATTATGATGTGAAAATGATGATAAAAGGGAGAGGGGAAATTTGGGGAGTTACAACTGCCCCTATTCAAACATCTGTTAATCTGAAAAGGACGAAAGCATAGGTTGTCGGCCGTTCGAGATGAACTGTGATTGAATACCCATAAGAACCAAAAATTTGCACTCTGCCGGAGAATAAAAAGGAAATGGGAAATAAAACCAATCCAATATAACAAACTACTTGAGACCCTTGTTGTGATGAAAAAACTCAGAACCAAAATCTTGTGTAAATTCAACATCATGCGGAGCAGGCGAGCTTCCTTCAAACAAGCCTGTTACGTCAGGTGAATAAATAACAAACCTGTTACGCCAGGTGAATAAATTCCAGGATGGATGAGCCTTCTTCATATATCTTGCTTAGATATATGGTGCTTAAGATGGACGAGTCTTCTTCGGATAACCTGTTACGCCAGGACCGGTAGTGCACTTAAGCCTTTGGGATAGACATGCACAAATAGGATAGACGAACCATATTCATATACCTTGCATAGATATATGGCTCTAGGACGGACGAGCCCTCTTCACAAATATTTCTTAGATATGTGGTACTCAAGACGGACGAGTCTTCTTCGGATGACCTGTTACACCAGGAAATCGGTAAACATTTTGATGTTTTAATCCCACCGTCAGGACTTCAAACCTCTTCAATACAGAAGAGTATTGGATGATCATCAAGGAAACACAAACGAGTGCCCTAAGCCAACGATACGGACAAGTATCTGATGATGATCAAAGAAACACGGACGAGTGCTTCAGGCAATGATACAGACGAGTATCAGCCACTGATATAGACGAGTACCAGAAAAGACATCAAACATGGACGAGTGCTTGCCAAAATATAACATAGACGAGTGTTAAAGAAGATACATACAGGTATCGGAAAGGTACCAAACATGGACGGGTGTTTGTCAAAAGATAACATGGACGAGTGTTAAAAACGATACGGACGAGTATCAGAAAGGTACCAAACACGGACTGGTGTTTGTCAAATGATAACACAGATGAGTGTTGAAAACTATACGAACGAGTATCGGGAAGGTATCAAACATGGACGAGTGTTTTTCAAAAGATAACACGGACGAGTGTTAAAAACGATACGGACGAGTATCAGAAAAGGAGCTTGATTAGAGAGGAGATTAACAACTCTGCAGAGGAGAATAATATCTGTAGAATATTCTGCTGGGGAACGAGATCAAGATGCTTTGACAATGCTTGACTCTGGATGAGGAAACGAACAACTGGATGTGTTGTCACAAGGGCCAAAAATAAATTGGCAACTTCCTGGGGAATGATGGACAACTTCCAAACATGAAACTCTGTGGGGAATGACCATCTTCAAACTTGGCTGGGGAAGATGCTTGGTTAAATAACCCTTGCTGGGAAACGAATTCTGACATTCTGAACTCTATTGGGAAATGCAAGGCCTTCAGCTACCTGCTGGGAATACTTCATTGTTGACTCCACTTGGGGAAAAGAACTGTTCAACTTGAAGTTCTGTTGGGATTAACATCTCCACCTTGACTCAGCTGTGGAAAGGCTAAATGGGAACAAACACTCACTGTTTGTACCTACAACAACAAAAGTGCATTCATATGCCCCGAGAAATTACATGGCATGAGTTAATCATCACATGTCACCTGCCGTTCAAAGCATTTTTAGATGTTTTCCTTTCGCATGTCATTTATAAAGCCAAAAAGTTTATATATAATGTTCTTTTACCAAAAATTCATGACATTTTTGCAAATAAAGTAAATAAAACAGGAAACAAAGACTAAGATTTTTGACTGAATATTCTTTTATTGATGAGCCCCTGAATAGGAAAGAATTTACATCAGGAAGCAACCACATGGAAAGAGGTAGCCGCCAAAAAATGAGAAAAAGAAATTATCCTAATGGCAATGTATACGGCATTCCAATGAGTTTCCTTTCTGCTATGACCAGTATATCTTCATGATTTTTCGTTCCTTCCTTTGCCTTATGAAGAGGAAAATGAGACTGATTCCTATCCTTTGGATATTTCCAGATTAATTGAGACGATGATGTGGTACATATTACCCGGATCGCAGTCATTCTCTTATTCCCTTATTTTGCGTGGATCGCCCTTTCGGGTTTTCAATCCACCGGGATACCCTTTTTTGCCTGAGCTGTCCGATATGGCTTTTCAACTCAGCGGGTATGCCCCCTTTTTTGCCTGGACTCTTAATTTTGTTTTTGTGTCCAGCGGGTCTTTTTTATGCGAAGTATTTCTTAACTGCGTCCGAGTTAACAGGGGATTGGAAGTCTTCACCATTCATAGTAGTGAGCATCAGTGCTCCACCAGAGAAAACTTTCTTTACTATGAATGGGCCCTCATAATTTGGTGTCCACTTGCCCCTGTGATCTAAACCTGAGGAATGATTCTTTTGAGTACCATCTCACCAACTTGGTACTCCCGAATGTGTACTCGCTGATCAAAAGCTCGCTTCATCCTCCTCTGATAAAGCTGCCCATGACACACAGCTGCTAATCTCTTTTCATCAATTAGACATAATTGGTTATATCGGGCACACACCCATTCAGCCTCATCAAGCTTGACGTCCATCATCTCACGCAAAGAAGGAATTTCCACCTCCACCGGTAAGACCGCCTTCATACCATATACTACGGAAAATGGAGTTGCCCTAGTAGACATCCTGACTGACGTACGGTACCCATGTAATGAAAATGGTAACATCTCATGCTAATATTTATAGGTGACGACCATCTTCTGCACAATCTTCTTAATATTCTTGTTTGCTGCCTCAACCGCACCACTCATCTTTGGTCGGTAAGGAGAAGAATTATGATGTTGGATTTTGAAGTCCCGACACAGTTCTGCCATCATTTTGTTATTCAGATTGGAACCATTGTCAATAATGATTCGCTCGGGAACTCTATATCGGCAAATGATATCTCTTTTCAGAAATATGGCCATCACTTGGCGAGTGACATTGGCATAAGACGCTGTTTCGACCCATTTGGTGAAATAATCGATTGTGACCAAAATGAAACGATGGTCATTCGAAGCAGTAGGCTTTATCTTTTCGATCATGTCAATGCCCCACATAGAAAAGGGCCAAGGAGATGACATGACGTTGAGCGGGCTTGGAGGTACATGCACCTTGTCTACATAGATCTGACATTTATGACATTTACGGGAATATGAACAACAGTCTGCATCCATTGTTGGCCAATAATACTCTGACCTCAACAATTTCTTAGCCATTGCATGTCCTCCTGCATGAGTACTGAAAGATCCCTTGTGGACTTCCTGCATTAACATGTATGTTTCCTGCTTGTCCACACATCTGACACCACGTCTATAGAAAACACATAAGTTGGTACATCAAGCCTGGATATGTCAATTATGGGGACATAATTCTAACACATGACTTTGATTGATGAAGAGAGCGTAGCCAATGCATCGGCAATTTGATTTTCATCTTGTGGTATATACTGAAGCTTTACCGTTGTGAAGAATGTCAACAGTCTTCTGGCATAATCCCTATAAGGAATTAAGTGTTCTTTGTGTGTATACCACTTGCCGGTAATCTGATTTATCACGAGGGAGGAGTCTCCGAATATATCGAGGGTTTTAATCCTAAGATTAATAGCCTCCTCTATTACCATAATGCACGCCTCTTATTCTGCTTCATTTTTGGTGCAGCCAAAAGTAATTCCAGCAGCGAAGGGAAAATAAACACCTTCGGGAGTAATGAGAACAGTACCAACTCCACATCCATTGATATTGACTGCCCCATCAAACATCAACTTCCATTTGGATTCAGGGTCTTGCCCCTACTCCGGAAGTGGTTCCTCACAATCTTTTGCTTTGAGGTACATGATGTCCTCATCAGGGAAATCAAATCTCATTGGCTTATAATCGTCTTCAAGAGGTTGTTGTGCAAGATAGTCTGAAAGTATACTTCCCTCGATGGCTTTCTGAGAAGTGTATTGAATGTCATACTCTGTCAGTACCATCTACCATCTAGCAACCCTTCCAGTTAACATTGGTTTCTCAAAAATGTATTTAACAGGATCCATCTTTGAAATTATCAAGGTCGTGTGAGTCAACATGTACTGTCTCAGTTGGCGAGCAGTCCATGCCAAAGCACAACAAGTTTTCTCGAGCAGTGAATAACGGTATTCACAGTCGGAAATTTTTTTGCTAAGGTGGTATATTGCATGCTCTTTTCGACCAGACTCGTCATGTTGGCCTAGAATACATCCCATTTACCCTTCTAGCACAGTTAAATACATGATTAGTGGCCTCCCTGGAACTGGAGGCATTAGAATCGGAGGTTCCTGCAAGTACTATTTTATCTTTTCGAATGCTCTTTGACAATCTTCATTCCACCTGGCCGCCTGTTCTTTTCTTAACAATTTAAATATTGGCTCACATGTGGTTGTTAGGTGAGATATGAACCGAGCGATGTAGTTCAATCTCCCCAAGAAACCACGTACTTCTTTTTCAGTTCGCGGTGTAGGCATATCTTGTATTGTTTTGACCTTTGCAGGATCTACCTCAATTCCTCTTTGACTAACAATGAAACCCATCAACTTACCAGAACGCACCCGAAGGTGCACTTGTTTGGGTTTAACCTCAAACGATACTTTCTCAATCTTTCAAACAATCTCTCTAGGTTAACCAAATGCTATTCTTCATCACGGGACTTGGCTATCATGTCATCCACATAGCATTCAATTTCCTTATGGATCATGTCATGAAACAGAGATACCATTGCCCGTTGATACGTTTCCCCGGTGTTTTTCAAACCAAAGGGCATGACCTTATAACAGAATGTTCCCCAAGGGGTAATGAACGTTGTCTTCTCCATGTCTTCCGGCGCAATTTTGTTCTGATTATAACCGGAAAAGCCATACATGAAGGAAAATGCCGAGAATTGAGCCGTATTATCCACCAATACATCAATGTGAGGTAGGGGAAATCGTCTTTTGGGCTTGCTCTATTCAAATCCCGATAATCAATGCACATTTGAACCTTGTCGTCCTTCTTCGGTACAGGTACAATATTAGCTACCCAGGGTGGATAACTAGTCACAGCAAGGAAACTGGCATCCCATTGCTTCTGAACCTCTTCTTTAATCTTTAACGCCATGTCAAGACGGGTTCTTCTAAGTTTTTGCTTAACAGGAGGGCAGTCCTCCCTCAATGGCAGCTTATACATAACGATGTCGGTATCCAAACCTGGCATATCTTAATATGACCAAGCAAAGATATCCACATACTCTCGAATCATGTCAATCAATTCTTCCTTTACCTTGGCCTGCAGACTGGCCCCGATCTTAATTTCCCTCTTCACGTCTTCAGACCTAATGTTGACGACTTCAAGCTCTTCTTGATGAGGCTGGATAAGCATTTCCTCTTGTCTCAATAACCTGGATAATTCTTGAGGGAGTTCACAGTCTTCTTCAACCCCTTCATCAGCATGGTAGATTGGATTATCAAAGTCATACTTGGTCATAGCAGAAGAGTTATCATAGAAATCCGAATGATTAACTCTGCACAAGGATGTACTTATTTCAGATTCTGTTTTTTTTTTGTGAAAAATAAAAAGAAAAAAACATTGCCATTTTTATTTTTATTTTTTTGTGAAATAATTAAAAGAAAGAAAAGGAACGCAATTTGTATAAAAATATCTTTTATTCATGGTAAAATTAACTGCATAGAATGCAATGGTGGCCCTACAATGGGTCCATACACCTTGGGAAGAGTGTAGGACTTGACATGCAAATGAATAAAAAGGAAAACAGGAAAAATTACTTTGTTGGACTGGTAACTTGAATGATCTCTTCAGCAAACCAGATTTGCAACTCTTCCCCGGGAGCACATGGGCGCACCCAGTTGTCCAGATCACAGTCGCTGTCAGCATCTTCGTCTATGGCACACACATGATTGGAGTCAATCATCCCTGCACTCTTGAAGTTCATTGCCTAGCTATTTTGGGACCATCCAGCCTGCCCCGGTTGGTAACCAATACCAAACTTATCATCCTTCTTCTCAACCTCTAGCAACCTTCCCCAGCCTTGGGCCTGCCCTGACTGTACCACTTCCTTAGCCTGCTTATACGAAGAGATAGAAGTCCCCTCTTTTTCACTGCTCTGGAACATGGAAGTGGGAGACACTGAGCTAACATTTACCGCTTCAAACGCTTGGCACAGGGTTTCATGAATTTCATCGTCCATCTCAACATACTTAAATGTAGATAAGTGGCTAACAAAAGTATCTTCGTCGCCACAAACAGTAACCACATGTCCATCCACCACATACTTAAGCTTTGGATGAAGAGTAGACGTCAGGGCTCCCGCAGCATGAATACAAGGACGTCCCAACAAACAGTTGTAAGCTAGTTGAATGTCCATCACATAGAAAATACACTTAAACACCTGTGACCCAATCTTCACTGGTAACTCTACTTCCCCGAAAACAGACCTCCTAGAGCCATCAAAATCCTTTACCACTGAATCACTGGGTCGGAGAATAAGACCATCAACCTCCAATTTTATCAGGGCCTTCTTTGGCAACACATTTAGGGAGGAATTTGTGTCAACCAGGACGTGTGACAGAACAGTGCCTTTGAAATCCATTGTGATGTGCAAAGCTTTGTTATGGTTCCTTCCTTCTTTTTTAAGGTCAGAGACACAGTCGCTTTGTTTGTTAACTTTGTCAAACTACAATGTCCCTTCATTTATCAAATTTTACAGCCCAACTCTCAATTTATCACAGCCATTAACAGACATCTCACATTCTTCACAATCAAAATCACATCTAGGGAATTCATATCCTCTTAACAATCTTTCCTTTACAAACAAGAGGGGAGTTTGCACCTCCTTTATATCCAGATCAAATTTAAGTGTTCTCCACCTTCAACAGCATTAATCCTAGCCCCACCGTGATTAGGGATAGGATTAGAGTTAACATTTGGTGGTGGTGCAATGTTGATAGCCTTCGAATCTATTAAGTCTTGAAATTTGTTATGCAACGCCCTGCATTTTTCTGTTGAGTGTCCCGGAGCTCCTGAGTGGAAAGCACATCTCACATTGACATCATACCCTGGTGGAAGATCACCTGGTGGTGGTGGATCCAACGTCCTCAGTTGTATCATGTTCAAGTCTATCAACCTTTGTAGCAATGTTGTATAGGTCATAGGAATAGCTTCGAAAACATGATCAGCAGGTCGAGGTTGACGTTGTTGGTAAGGCCTCTGTTGATAATTGTTATGTTGTTGTTGCGGTTAAGGAGCAGGACTTGTGGGTATAGTGACAGCTGCCACTTGGTCATATGAGTTTCAGTATCCATGGCCTCTTCCTCTTCCATAGACAGCATTAGTCTCCTCTTTTCTTCTTCTTTGAGGGCCAGCAAAAGGCTTTCTCTCTCCAGAAGAACTTTCGGCTCCATTGTCTTGAATCTTACCCATCTTCAATAGGGTTTCAACCCTCTCTCCTGCTATAACAATATCATTGAATTTGGTCGCCGAACATAACGCTAAACGTTCAATGAATACTCCCTGCAAAGTTCCCATGAACATGTCAGCCATCTCGTTTTCTAACAGTGGAGGTTGCACCCTAGTAGCAAGCTGGCGCCATCGTTGAGCATAATCTTTAAAACTCTCTTTTTCATTATGTGACATGCTTTGCAACTGTGTGTGATTGGGAGCCATGTCTAGATTATATTGATACTGCTTAACAAATGTCGTCGCCAAGTCTTTCCAACTTCTGACAGTAACCCTGCTTAATTTCATATACCATTCCAAAGACGCCTCAACAAGACTATCTTGGAAGTAGTACATCCATAGCTTCTCGTCGTCCGTATGGGCAGCGATTCTTCCGACGAAAGATTGAAGATGAGTTTTTGGGCATGCAGTGTTGGTGTACTTATCAAACGTTAGAGCCTTAAACTTATAAGGGATCCTTACTCCGGGCACCAACCCCAAATCAGTAATATCAAATCCCAAGGAGTTCTGGGATTGGATAGAAAGGATTTGTTCAACCATCTCTTCAAAGCGACGGTTCATATCAGCCCCTTGTCTTTCAGCCTCATCCAACAATGTAAACTGCTCATCTTGTCTATCCATCTGAAGATTGTTCACTCTATCATTGATAATAGTAACGTCGGGTTGTACCACAGGAATTTCAGCATGACGGGCGCCTGCCCCATTACGATTGCCTCCGTCTCCTTGACCATTGTTCCTAACTTGATTCCCTTCCACCAACTCTCACAAGCGTTCCTGAGTCTGCCTCATACCAGCTATAAGGGTCATGAACTGATCCATTCTTGTACGTAAGTCTGCCAAGTCAGCCGGCATCTGATCCATCACTCTTTCTTTGTTCTCCTTTGTTGGATATATGTGAATCTTCTTGGGAACTTTCTTTGGAGCTATAGTGCCTGAAATGAGAAGAGATGTTAGAAACCCGGTAACTGTACTTGCAAAACAAACACAAGGTTATATGCATGCAATGCGACTATTCATGTTTCCATGGTCAGGAATTTGGTGCCCCAGTTCCGGTATTTATCAAGGAATGCCCCAGATGGCTCTTTTTGGAAATTGACTTTCCATCACGAAATTTCTTTGAGAGGTATTCAGATCCTGATGGCTTTAGACAAACAGGTTTTAGCATACTCAGAAAAAAAACCAGAAGACTGAACATAGGAAGCTACTATAATAAGAAAAATCCCAATAAGGCAAGAGTAACAACAATTTCCTGGAGGGTTACAAGTCTTACAAATAAAGTGCAGGAAAAAAATGAGATTCCTACAACAATCCTGTAGGTAATTTGAAACAACAACTAAAACTCTAAGCTGCAAAAAGATTCTTCCTCCTCTCCTGTAAGTCCCAACTCTGCCCTAGATTTCTTCACTCCAGCCATCAACTTGAGATCTGAAATTTCCTTGAATGCTCCCTCCAAAGCCTGATGACTCTGTACCAACTGTTGAGTCTTCTCCCTCCGTATTGTGTGAACTTTATCCATCTCATCTTTCTGGTCTTGGATCTATATCTTGTAAGCCTTCTCTTTTTCCTCATACACCTTCTGATCTTTGTCCCTCATTTCCTGCAACCAGGTGATGGATTTTCTGGCCTCTCTGAGAGTCTTCTGAGTCTTCTTATGTTCTGCTTCTCTCTTTGAGTCCATCAAACCTCTCCTTTGGAAATAGGCTTCTCTTCCAGCAATCTCCTTCTCTTTAGCCTCCTGAGCTCTCTTCATCTTCTGGAGCCTCTCCTCTACTTCTGCTTTAGAACTGACTGCATGATGATACAAACCAGTCATCTCCGTATTCTCAACTCTTAACTCCTGTATCAATGTCTCTAGCTTCTTGTATTTTTCAACAGAGATAGTGGCCTGAACAGGTTCTTCCTTTGGGTATAACGGAGCTTGAACTGAAAATGGAAGAAGGAAAGTGCCCACTATATCTTGTAACCAAGCCGGAAAAGGAGGGTACGTCTTCGGATCCACTCTCCCAAATTCCTTTTTACCTTCCCTTGTCTTCACTTCCCAAGCATTGTATGCCTCTATAACCAACTTCGCATTCCCTTCTGCTGGAAAATACAAAGACTCGTTTAACTCTTCATTGGATGGAGGATTCTTTATAGGGTAGCCAAACTGCTTTCGGGACAACACCAGATTGTAACTTATCATTCCTTTTCTTCCTAGTAGAGGTACATTAGGAAATTCACCACACCGGGTAATGATCTCTTTTCTGACCAAATCTCTGTTGCACCCCCAAGATATGTCATCAGAAGTTAGCCCCATCAATCTTCTAGCCCACTTCCATTCCTGCTTGAGATCCTTGAATGGCCCTGACTTTAGAAGTCTCTTAGCAAACCACTTAGCAAATAAAGGAGCACAACAATTCACATACCATTTTCTCTTTTCGTTTCTATGATGGACACTATAATAGAAATCCCCTAAAAATGTGGGCACTGGGTTTCCTTTGATGAAAATAGTGATGGCCTCCATACTGACCCAGCCTTTCCCTCCAGGAAACAAACTTGTCCCATACACCATCAAGGCCAACAATGCACTGAACTCTAACCATTTGTTTCCCAAGGAAAAAACATGAGCTTTTGTGATAAGAAAGTCCAAGGCAAACCATTTTCCTTT
Source organism: Lathyrus aphaca (assembly GCA_963966055.1). NCBI lineage: Eukaryota > Viridiplantae > Streptophyta > Magnoliopsida > Fabales > Fabaceae > Lathyrus > Lathyrus aphaca. Next base: position 354,196,444 of record OZ014521.1, on the reverse strand, counting down.
ACCAGCTTCCAAGCCTATCTTTACCCTAAGCATACTTAGATGGCAAGCAATTGTTATATCTTCATACGGAGGAACCCTCTCTGAAGCATAATACGGAATACTCTCTTTGATAGGAATCTTCAGAATATCAGAAACTTCTTCCAAGGTAGGGGCTAGAATATAATCTGGGAACACGAAAACTCTTAGCTGAGGATCGTAGAACTGTAACAAGGAATGAAGACTATCTCTCTGATCAACAGTAGGCTTGTTTATGTAGCCCAAAATCTTCCTATACCAGCTTCTGAAGTCACCTAACACCTTGTCATTCATTAAGCCAATCAGTTTCTGAATACCCTCAATTTCTGTTTGGGGGAAAGTATAATGCATATTCCTCTTTCTAGGAGCCTCTCTATTCTCTGCCATCTGGATAAGTGGCAATTATTGGAACTGGGTGCAATATGCAAATGACAACCTAAAAATGAAAACACAAACAATTAATGCGAGTATGATGCAATGCAAATGAAATCCAGGCATATGATGAACATCCAAGACTATCTGGATACTGAATATTAGAGCCAAGTGACTATGAACCAAAATCCTCTGAATAAAGCCCCATGAATAAGAACTCAGTCTCAAATAAGCCCAGATTAAATATCAGATAACTCAAGACAGAATCCATGTAACCAGATCAAGTCATAGGACTGCACTGATAATGAGGGTATAATGAGGTTAAGGGCTCCTGTAAACCTGTAAACCCTTCCCCTTCTCACGGGTGTGCTCCGGGTCAAACATCACGGACTCTCAAAGCCGAATAGCAATAATACGTTCACCATTTCCGAGAAATGGATCCTGACCAAATCAGGGAATCGGTTAAGCATTATGTACTACTCAGGGAGGTCTCAGTGTGAGTCCGAGAAAACAAGCATCCCTTATAAGTCCCCAGCTTCAAGCGCTGAAATCAAGAAACAATAGTACATTCAGCCCGTAGGATACAGTACTATCGTCATATGACCAGATGCTTTGATTGAGTTCCTATAAAAGAACCAGGTCATCCTATGCGAGTTCCCAGTGGGCCCTCGGTGCGAATGGGTTTGCCACGAAATGTGGTCTGCCACTGTCACCACTGGAGAGGGATGTTTCCATAAAGGTTCTCAATGATTGGTCCCCAGATGCACATAACTATCGAGGTCGTGTAATGATCCAAGAAAGATTCCTGCATCAAAACATTTCTAAGATGGTCGCAAGTCTGGGTGTGGAACTCACTACTACCAACATATCAAGATGCCATGAAGCCAAAGTGATTGTCCATGCTAAGTCATAGGGTGCACTCGAGCCCCGGTTACGAGCTCCTCTCAAAGTAACAATCCCCAACCCACCAAAAGGAAACCAGTATAATATATATGATGCATGAAAATAAATACTAAAAACTGTAAATAAAGCAGTACATAAACTGTAAATAAACAACAGTAACATATACAAACAGCAGAAACAATCAACACCCAATAAAATAGAAACAAACAAGCACTAGGAGAAACTCTCAAGGGTACCAAAGATTTTGGGTTCGATCCCCAACAGAGTCTCAAGTTGTCGCTCCCTGGATTTCCATCCTGGTACAAACACGAAAGTGGCGCGGAAACGGTAGAGTCGCCAGCCAGACATTTTTATCCCGAAGGAACGGGAAAGATAATGCTGCGCAAACCTGAGGAAGAAGGAAAGGACGAGGCCTTGCGAACCAAAGATCTGGGTTTGGGAGTCGGTTACGACCTAGGAAGGTATTAGCACCCCAGACCGTCCGTCGTACCCGACGGGATCCACGCTTGCAAAGAATCTGTTTCAAAGTGTGAAGAAATGAAAGTTGTTGCAAAAAGAAAGACTGAAACTGGATAAGAAAAGAAAAGAAAATGGGGAAAATGTAGGGAAAATAAAAGAGTGCTCGAACAGGCACTACCCCGCTGCCTACGTACCTCATCTGGACATCAGGATCAGAGTCACTGTAGTTCCCCTAACTAGGGGTGGAAAAGATTGCTTGTGTCTTAAGGCTTAAACTGCCTATGTCAATGCTCAGGTGTTGCAGGCTCAGACGATGAGTGTGTTAACATCTTGCAAAATGACAAGTAGGAGCAAGTTTGTACGAAAGGAGTGAAGGAGATGAGAAAAGAAGTCCCGAAGGAGAAACGCTTATTCTTTGTCCATTGTTGTTTTAGAAGTTTTTTATGAGTGTGGCACAAGAAAGTGAATTCAAGTCCGTTTCCATGGAATGTGTATTTGCTACTACATTCCAAGATGGAATAATAGAACAAGCACACCAAGTAAGGAAAATTTATCCAATACTTGTTTCCAAGGGTTAAGACCTAAGCTCACTAACTTGTTGAAGTTATTAGATGTTTTAGTGATTAGGTGAAGAAGTATTTTTTTATGATTTTATTGATGAAGATAGTCTCATGATCAGACTTGTACATCATGCTAGACAATCCCACACTATTCCAAGATGGAATTAATATGAGTGCCCCATGAAATAAGGCTATACACAAGAGACCACTTCAAGCTTTATTAAGTGTTTTTATGGTTTTGTTTGGAGATGAGAAAGAGAAGAAACCAAAGAAACAAAGGTAAAAACTAAAGGGGGGACTAACAACCCTAAATGTTATCATGCATGGGAGTCATAGGTTAGTGTGGTTTGAACTCTATCCTAATGAAGAAGAAGGAAAAAGGAAAGAAGAAGAAGAAGAAGAAGAAGAAGAAGAAGGAACTAGAATACAACTTATTCCTCTAAAGGAGATAAGTTGTTTCTAAAGGGGAAAAGGATGAAGTTAATCACAAGATGGAATAAGGCACATCACAAAGACAAATGAGAAAGCAAAATAAAAGATGAGAAGAATATTTGAAATGTAGATATCATCCACACTTCACTTACCATGAGCCCCTACAAGGAAATGTTAGAATATACACGAGTAATAAGATGAAACAATTAAAACCAAATGAGATATAAACAAGCCAAAGATCAATTTAAAACATCACAACCAGAAGTAACACACTCAATTCATATGCCATGATTACACACAAAAAACCAAAAAGGATTAGAGCAAACAACTCATCATAAAGCATTACAAGTCACTATGAAAGAACAAGACATCTATGAGATAACACAAAGCAATCAAAGTAAACAAGCATCATACAACTCAAGACCAGAACATAAACACATCAAAGGGGTGCCTAAGCAACAAAAGAAATCATGAGAGGAAGCATACAAGTTCAATTATTGTCAACATGAGAAGCAAATAGGCATAAGAAGTGAAGTGAACATACATACAAGTGTGAGAACCTTCAAGAACAAGTACCTCAAAGCAAGGCAAGATGCAAACATCATACAAGTACCGGGGACCTATACACATGTCAAGAGGACTCTAAACAACCTATAGGAGTTGGCACAAGTGCCCTCCTAACCTAAGAAACAAGCAAGTAACAAGAAAAGGCACAAATTAAGGCAAGCAAGCAAGAAAATTCACATTAAATCAATACTTCATTCAAAAATTCCACAACTAAGCACAAATTTTCCTTAAGCCTATAAAAACAACATACCAAAAGGAATAGTTCATCAACATAAGCAAACTAGGGTAATGGAGGGCATACATTTCAATTAGGGTTTTGGAGATCATGCACAAGGCAACTTGAAAAAATTCAACATACAAATTCCTAAAAATTATGAGATAAACCACTAATAAACTACATCACGTCCATGATCCAGAGCAAAAAGAACCAAATCAAAATACAAATATATGATCAAGATAAAAAAATAAACAAGGAAGCATGTGAATTAAAATGAACAACAAAAAGAAAATAAACCACACAATTATTTCATGCAAGAAAAATAAAATTAAATGGAAAATAAAATTGTAAAAAATTAAAGAAAACTAAATTTGACTTACATGATCTTTCTGGTTATTTTTAGAAACCTCTAACTATTTATAAAAAATCAAAATGAAACAATTAATAAAATAAAATATAAAAACAAGAACCAAAGGCCAGAGGTGCAACCAGCAAATAATTCCAATTCAAATTAATTGTGCCAGACAACAGGGGGTGCATATAGCAAGGAGAGCCCAAGGATTCAGCGTGTTACTTATATAACTATGGTGGAAGTCAATTATTCAGGGAAATAACACAAGCCATCAGATCAAATGAACGCGTGTGTAAACACCCCAAATTTTCCCTCACTAAGTTCACACCATGGCTTGTGATCTTTCATAGTTGCATTAGTTTAAGCATACCATCTCATATTGCATTTTTGTTTCACTGCAATAGTTCAAGTTCATCTGCATCTAGGGTTTGTGATCTGAGCAATCCAAGGATTCATCTGAGCCACTCCAAAGGTCTTCAATCATTCCAATAGGGTACATGTGTGTTCTATCATCATATTATATCCCTCAAAGATCAAGGAAGTCAAAAAATCACAAGAACTGGGAAAGCATGGAAGTTGAGCTAGGGTTTCACTACAAAGATGACTTGAAATTAGGGTTTTGGTTTCAGAGGCCATAACACCAAATATTTTGGTCATTCTTGTTTCTAATGGTCACAATATGTTATAAGGATCATGTGTACCAAGTTTGATGAAAAAATTCATTGTGGAAGTCATTTGTTCACTGGGTAACTTCTTGAGCAAGTCAGAGCAAAATCAGGGCATCTGAGGCCCCCTACCAATGGAACCAAAGTGGATTTTTCATCAAGTTGAAGTTATATTATCTTTATTTGATCATTGAAGTGCTTGGAAGTTCACAAAATTAAAGAAAAGTGAGCTAAACCAAAAGTTGCCAAAAATGGAAATGACTTGTAATGTAAACTTTCCATTTTGGGAAAGTATTTCAACCTCCTCTTTCTCAACCAAAAATGCTTCAAATGAAAAATTGTTGGTCATGAAAGTTGTAGATTGGATCATTCCCTTTTCAAAAAGTACAAGAACAAGTTCTAATTCATTATGGAACTCAAGTTATGGCCTTTCAAAGTTGGCAAAAATCCTATAATTTTCAAGAATACACCAAAGAGGATTTTTTGCAAAACCACTTGCCAAGTCATTTTGTGACTTCTAATACACTTCTATGCATCATACCAACATATTGCATTGCCTAAAAATCAGAATTGGCCCAAGAATCATCTCATTTCATGCCTTGAACTTCAAGAAATCACAAAGGGGCCAAACTTCATGAAATTTGCAAAATGACACAAAACCTTTCACAAACTTGCTGAATCACCACAAAATTCATTCCATGGCTCTCATTGATCTTTGCTGAACCAGGACAAGCCAAAAAGCCAGCTGCACAAGAGCCCATACCTCAAGTACAAGTCATGTTGACATTTTGGCAACTTGCCCATATCAATCACCATAGGCCACAACCCCTTCTATGGCCTATCAAGACTTGTTATGTGGATCAAACACAGCTCATAACATAACAAAAGCAAGCCTGAATGCTCAGATTCATCAAGTTCCCAAAAATCACCCCATTTGCAAAAGCTTTCGAAACTCACAGCACACTCACTCAAACTTCAAACGTTTTTCACCAAACAACTCAGCATCACAAGAGGATCATTTCCCACCCTTCATTGCAACCAAAAAGCCTCTCTACATAAAACACGATTTCTGGCCAGCAAGAGTTCAAGCTCTCATTTCAGCCATTACAAACTCCTTCCAAGCATCAAAGCTTCATCAGAGGGATCATTGGAGTGTTTTTGTACAAGAGAGGAGGTTCAGAAGCTTCAAACTGAGGAAGCTCAAGCTCATGTAACCTTTTTAAACTTTTTTCCATAAATGCTATTTTAAGTTCTTAGAATGTTCCTTATGTTGTGTTGATCATGCTGATGCTTTTATTTTTGAAAATGGTTGCGTATTGAGGATTTCATGAACTTCTGAAAGTTTCACCATTTTTGTGTTCTTCTTCGAATCTTGATTTTGAGCCATGATAAATTTGTTTTGAGGTTAGATTTAGGTTTAGGAAGGTGAGAGGAGTTGATGTGGAGCTTTAGAGCTCTAGAAATGACCTAGGGAAGATTTTGTTCTTGAGGGTTTGCCGGAGAAGACGCCCGGAACCACTGTTTCGGCCGTCTGAGGTTTGTTTGCCCTAATTGGGGTTAGTTGAGTAATTAGTGTGAGTTTGAATCTTGGCCATTAGATCTTAGGGTTAGCGCGTTTTTGGAAGACTCAGATTAGATCATTAAGCTTAATTCAGGATTAATTAATTAATTAATTAAAATTAGCTAAGTTTGAATTATAATCGTTGGATAGCGCGCGTGGTCAAAGCAAATTCCCCAGGGTTCAATCTTGTCCATCAGATCAGCCTACTTTCATTTAATTCAGTTTTTATTTCATTTTTTATCATTTTTCTTGCACAATTAATTTAAAATAGTTAGAAAATTCTAAAAATATTTTCCTTCTGCATTTATAATTCAAATATTTTTCTCAACCCAAAAACATTTTTATTTTTATTTTTTGCATTAAAAAACCATTTTAAAAATATTTAAATGCTTATTTTAATTGATTAATGGAAATTAATCAATTAAAATATCATTTAGGTTTCCAAAAATTCCAAAACAATTCACATTGCATCTTAGGACATTTAGAAACATTGTCAAACCATTCATACAAATTTCTTTTTGGTTTTGAATCAATCTTGACAATTTTCTTGAATTTAGGGTTCATAAAAATCCCATTTTTGAACCCTAACTTCAAGAATTATTTTCTGCCTAACCATGAAGGCTTTGACATTGGTTCTTTTTGCATTGATCTTCATATAGCATGTAGTATCTAGCATATTTTTGTCACAAATTTGTCTTGCATTTTTTATTTGATTTGCATTTATCCCTTTAAGGTACCTTAAAACCCTAGATAACTTAGAAAAATCACAACTTTCTTTAGGTTAAGAGTTAGACCTCCTTCTTTGGGGTGTGATATAATATAGGGTTAGGGTTCATTTGAGTTCATTTACAATTTTTTATCTTATGGTTTGCTTCTGTTTTTGACTTTTGCATCTCATGTTGCATTAAAACCCTAATTTCTCATGTTCATTTGCATTCATCTTGCATATGCATTCATTCATGAACTTGCCATGACATTTCATGCATTCACATGACATCTAAGACATCATAGGAAACATTAGAATCATGCTTGATCATTTCTTCATTCATTTGCCATGATATGCATTCATTTCATTCCATGAACTTTCATGTGTTTTCATACTCCAAAGCATGCATCTTTTGCATTCCATCTCTTGTATGATCATTCATAACACTTGACATGCCTTTGCATCATCTCATAGCATCATTTGCATCATGTTTATGCTTCTGATTTTGGTTTTCATATTTGCACACTTTTCATTCTCATTTCATTCCTTTCTTTATGATAACCATTTCAGGTGGTAAGTACTTTGAGAAGTGAATTTGCCTTCATTTCTCATCTCTCTTCTCATTCTTTTTATGCATCCTTGCTGCATTTTCTTTTGCTTTAGAGTGAGCTTGCTCATTCATGTTCATCATTCACTTTCTTTCTTCAAGTAACTTATCTTCTTCAGTGAAGTAAGTTAACTTGTTTCTTCTGCTTCTCCTCCTTTCATCTGCTTCTTCCATTGGTGGCTTCTCTGAAGATCTCTTGCAAGCCTTACAAACCATAGGAACATCCAAGCATGACAATGATTAGGGTTGATTATTCCCCCTTTAGTTTTTACCTTTGTGTCTTCTTTGTGTCTCTCTTCTCATCTCATAATCAGAGACTAAACCTTTAAGGTTTCAAGACTTTGTGATTAGGGTTATGCCTGCATCCTTCTCTTAGGATGGAGTGTATAGCTTTAATCCTAAGTATTAAACCCTTAATTTGTTTAAACCTCTTAATAAATCTATCTTAATAATCACTAAGACAATAGCTTGTAACTTTGGCCTTGCATTAGGGTTCTAATTCTTCCTTAATTGGTTAAGAAGGACTAACCCTAGTGTTAATGGACAAGTCCCCCTCAAGTTGTCTTACAAACCATAAAATTCATTTCTTAATCTTACCCTTAATTAAAATCCATTTTAATAAAGGTTTGTTTTGTCATGAGGTTAATCTCTAATCATAGATTAAGTAGAGGTATCTTCCTCAGCTTAAATGTGCTCATTTATTATCCTTCTATTAGGATGGTGTAATGGGTCCATTAAATCCTTGATTATGGCTTAAACTCATTACTTAACACTAAAAAAACACCAAAAACATCTAAATAATCACAAGTAGGTTAATGATCTTAATCCTACATCATCATGGTAATTAAGTTTGAGATGTTTATCTCATACTTAAGGTATTCTCATTATCCCTAATCAAAGGGAGGATATGATGAGTTTACTAACCCTTGGTTTAGGCTTGAGCTCATTAACTTATGACAAATACAAAAAGCAATAAAAGATTGAAAACACAAAAACAAACAATAATCGTCTCCTTCGGGATTCTTTTCTCGTCATCTTCACTCATAAACGAGAACTCGCTTCTTCCGTCTAATGCATGACAGTTAGCACTCGAGCCAGACGAGTCATACACTTGAGCATAGACAAGTAAGCAGTTCACCAGTCAATTTATCTTTCAGTCTCTTTGAGTCGAACTACGGTGTTCTGACTTCCTCATTGCACGAGAGGATACGTAGGCATAACTTAACTATTATCGAACAAAAGTCTCTGTCTCTTCCCCCCCCCCTCTTCCAGCATTATTCTTTTGAGCCTCATTCCTGAGCATTTCACTTCATTTTTTTGCACTGACACTTGTATATTCTTTTCCAGCTTTTTCACACAGATAGCACAGACACTACCCCTTTAAACACAAACTTTCAAGCGTGGATCCCGTCGAGTACGACGGACAATATGGGTGCTAATACCTTCCCAGGTTATAACCAACCTCATTTCTCAGTTTCTCTGGTTCGCGACCGTCTTATCCATATCTTTCTAGGTTTATGCAGCATTACCTTTCCTTCGGGATAAAAATGCCTAGCTGGCGACTCTATTCATTTCATCTTCATTTTCTCTCTTCGCAGACCGTTCGCACTTGTACCGGGATGCAAATATTTGGGAGCGACAGCTTGGCGACTCTGCTGGGGACCCTTATATTGCAACCAGGGCTTCTGGTTCTTTTTATGGGTTCCTCCTAGCGTTTGTTTGATTTGTGTTTATGGGGGTGTTATGTGCTACTTGTGCTTATTTATTTTCTTTATTTATTGCTTTATGTACAGCTTTATTTATTTCTTTCATTTACAGTCTTATGCATTTACATACTGTCATTATCATGTGTTGGCTTTTGTCTGTTTTGGTGGGTGGGGTTTCATTGAGTCATTAAGGTCCTATACCGGGGACCTGAGTGACACATAGGCTAGAGTGGCTTCATATTATTTCACATTCCATTTCGGTCTGGTGCGGAAATATGAAACACGGTTCAGACATGGGTTTCTTCTTGAGAACTCTGTGCTACAGATTTTCTGTAGTACTAGGGCTATCTGGGAAGCCTGCTAAGTCTGGATGACCTTTTTATGACCTTCAGCATCTGAGGTGAATTAGAGGAGGATCATTTATGGTTATTGTAAACATTGTACCTCCGGGTTAGAAGTGTTTACACTTCTCATAACTGATCCAAGTCTGAGGATCCTTGTTCTAGAACATTACATGTGAGGGGGTTGGGATGTTTACAGGTTTGCAGGAACCCTTGGCCACATCATACCCTGTTACTAGTATTGTTTTAAGAATGCATCACTTTGGACAGTTCTTGTGATTACCCTGGACTTGTGACTCTTTATTTGAGTCCCCCACCCGGTTACTGGATTTCTAAGCCTCCATCCGGACTTTTGAACATACATGGACTTTTACCAAGGCAGATAAACAGATCCAGCACTTGATCACAAACCCTTTACATATCATTTGCATACATTATTTTTGCATCATTTAACATTTGCTTATTTGCTTTACAGGGTATCCATCTTTATCTTTGGTTTGGTTTTGACCCCTTCTGCTGCTCAGATTGCTTCAGTTGTCTTCAGCATCTCCATCAGTTTGTCAGTGATTCTCCTCCAGCTATCTTCATTAGGGACCCATCTCTAGCTTCTCAGTCAGTGAACTTCATCAGCAGTTGCTCTCAGCTTCTTCACCAGCACCCATGGACACTTCAAGAAAGAGCAACATCACTTACCACTTCTTTGAGCCCACCCTGACTGGCATCAGGCAGATCCAGTCCCTCATCACACCTGACCATATCCCACTATTCAGAGAGCATTATGGAGGCATATTGGACATGTTCATGGATCTTGATGCATCTCAGAGGAGCATGATCCATACTTGCTTGCAGTTTTATGATCCTCCACTCAAATGCTTCACATTCCCTGATTTCCAGTTGGGACCTTTGCTAGAAGAGTTTTCCTTGTTGTTAGGAGTTCCTATCAGAAGAGGGATTCCTTTCAACCCAGAGATGGTTGCTCCCAGAAATGAAGACATAGCTAGGGCATTGCATTTGGAGCCTGTCCTCATTGATCAGAACATGACAACAAAGGATGGGGTTCCAGGCCTTCACCTAGGCTTCTTGATCTCCCAGGCTACCCTGCATGCTGCAATAGGAGAATGGAAGGCTGTCTGTGCACTTCTAGCCCTCAGTATATATGGGGTTATCTTGTTTGTGGATGAGCCAAAGTTTGTGAGCAAGAATGCCATTCACCTGTTCTTATTGAGGAACCCAGTTCCTACCTTGCTTGGAGACTTCTACTACTCAGTACACCAGAGGAATGAGAAACAAAGAGGGAGGTTGGTCAGATGTTGTGCTCCTCTATATTACTCCTGGTTGCTAAGACACTTGCCAAAATCATATGCCTTTTTGAACCCTCATCAGCAGAAGAATTGGGCTAAGAGATTTATTGCCTTGACGATGACATCAGATGGTGCACTCAAAGCACCAAGGGCAAGGACATCATTACTAGTTGTGGGCAATACCCTAATGTGCCTTTAATAGGAGTGAAGGGTTGAATCAACTACAACCCTTTACTGTTTAAGAGACAATTGGGATATGCTTTGGTTCATCCTCCCAGAGGATAAGATTTGGCTGAAACTCTTTACTGTGAGATTCAACCCAACTTTGTTGTTGTCAGACAAGCTGTCTGGGCTTGGGACAAGATCCAGACTAAAGGGACAGCCATCCTGGGCAAGTGCAACAACATTGCTTCAGCATAGTATGTTGATTGGTCCCGTACCAGAGCTCAGATCACCCGGATGCCATTCACTTTAGAAGATGTACCTGGACCTTCTACAGTACAACCTGCAGCTACTGTCAGTTTGGAAGAGTTTGAGAAGCTGAAAGAGAGGAACACTCAGCTAGCTGAAGCCTTAAAGAAGACTCTCTGGGAGAGAAATGACAGTCGTCTGGATAATGAGAGATTGGAAAGACTCAGGATTGAGCATCTGACCAAGATTGAGAAGACGGATGACTACATCAAAAAGGCCAGAGCAGGGGAGTTAGTACTGAAGAATGCTTGAAAGGAAGCAAAGACTCAGAAGGCTAGGGCAGAGCATTATTTAGAGGAGAGCCAGGCTAGGTGGATCAGGATCACTAAGGCCCGTGCACAAGAAGACCAAAAGACTCAGGCTAAGATAGAGCAGTTGGAGGCTAGTGAGAAGAAGCATCAGGAGGCTTTATTAGCAGCTCAGAAGGACGTATCTGAATTAAAACTCCGGACGGGGTTGAAGAGGTCAAAGGATCAGGACAAGCATAAGAAGTTGACCAATGTCATTGCTACCAAGAACCTCCTCATCAAGACTATTACAGAGCACCCAGTGGGTCCAGTTGTAAACACCCCAAATTTGCCCTCACCCATTCACACCATGGTTTTTGATCTTCTCATATGCATAAACTCAACCATAGCATCTCATACCACATTTTTGATTCACTGCATTGATTCTAAGTTCATCTGCATCTAGGGTTTGTGATCTGAGCAATCCCTGAGCCATTTGAGCCACTCCAAAGGTCATCAATCACTTCAAAGGGTTCCATGTGTGTTAAAGCATCATATTGTATCCTCACAAAGTCAAGAATGTCAAAAAATCACAAGAACTGAGATGGGCATGGAAGCAGAGCCAGGTTTAACTGCACAGATGACCTAGAATTAGGGTTTTGGTTTCAAAGGCCATAACTCCAATTTTTTTGGTCATTCTTGTTTCTATTGGTCTCTATATGGTATAGGGATCATGCATATCAATTTTCATGAAGAAATTCAATGGGGAAGTCATCTGATCAAGAGTTGACTTTTTGAACAAGTCAGTGCAAAATCAGGGCATCTGAGGCCCTCAATGACCCAACCAAAGGGTGTTCTTCATCATTTTGATTATGTATGATCTTTATTTGATCATATAAGATGTTAGAAGTTCACAAAATTGAAGAATTTCAAGCCATTTGCAAAGTTGACTTTTTAGGAAATGACTTGTAATGGAAACTTGCCATTTTGGGAAACTTTTTCAACCCTTGCTTTTTGATTCAAAAATGCTTCAAATGGGAAAACTTTGGTCATGAAAGTTGTAGAATGGATCATTCCCTTTTCAAAAAGTACAAGAACTCATTCTAATTCATTTTGGATCAAAAGTTATGGCTTGTCAAAGTTGGGAAAAATCACATAATTTCAAGTTTCCTACCAAAGAGACATTTTGCAAAATGGTTTCATAAGGCATTCTAAAGGCTTCAAATGTACACAAACACTTCATAACATTTCAAATGGACCTCTAAGGATCAGAATGGTACTTTGAATTATTCCATTTCATGCCTTAAACTTGAAGAATTTCCAAAAGGGGTAAAGTTGTGCCAATTTGCAAAATAGATCAAAACTTGTCATCCACTAGCCTCAGTTCACAAAATTAGATTCACAAGCACTCCATGATCTCAGCTGAATCAAACCATGCCCCTAGGCCAGCCTGCCATGGCCCATACCTCAAGTACACCAACTTTTGACATTTTGGCAACTTGCCCATACCAATCACCATAGGCCACCAACAACTCTCTGACCTATCACCACTTGATACATGGACCAAAAGCAACTCAACACACCACACACACAAGCCTGAAACTCTCTCTAAGCTAGCATTCTCATTTTTCACCTCTTATGCAAAACCATTCGAATCACACAACACAACCCTCAAACACAAAAACAAACTTCACCATTGATCTCAAAATGTTCCACTGATCACAAACCAACCATTGAAACAGCCTGAGACTCACTGAAATCAAAACACGATTCCTCCCCCCTCCTGAACAGAACTTCTGCAATCTCACAAACCAGCCATTTTAAACTCCAACCAAACATTGCAAGCTTCTCAAGAGGTTCATTAGAGGCGTTTTGGATCAAAGGGCCAGCCAGAAAACTCCTGGATTGAAAGTTCCATTTCAGGTGAGCTCAAGAACTTTTTTTCCAGAAATGCATTTTTAAGTTCTTGAATGAATCTATATGATGTGTTGATCATGCTGATATGTTTAGTTTTGCAAATGGTTGAGTATTGAGTGTGTATGCTTCTTCTGAAATTTTTTGACCTAAACCCCTTTTGATTCGATTCAGCTTTGATACGAAAAATAAATGCATTTTGTTTGTTGATTCGTGTTGTATGATGTGTGGGGATGGATTCTGGGCAGAGAGATTAGGTTTTAGGGACCTGGGGAAAAAGTTAGCAACTTTCAGGTGAGGGTCTGGCCGGAGAAGACGACCGGAAGTCTTCTCCGGCCACCTGAAAGTGATTAGTGCCTTAAATGCATTTAGGGTTCAGTTTGAATGTGGAGCGTAGGATGGGCTGACTTTGTTTGACTCGCGCGTGTTTGGATGGCCTGGATTGTTTCATTAAAACCCTAATCCACGTCATTAGTTAATTAATCAGGTTTTTATATTAATCTAGCCAGTTCAAATGCCAGCCGTAGGATAGCGCGCCAGTCAACTCCCGCGCGTTCAGTTTAAATACCAGCCACTGGATTTGTTGACTTCCCATTAAATCAATTTTAATTTCATTTTTCTTGCATTTTCTTTCATATTTATTTTAAAATAGTCAGAAAAATCCCAAAAATATTTCCTTTTGCATTTTTGTTTCAAATATTTTTCTCAATCAGAAAATATTTTTATTTTTATTTTTTGCATTAAAATTTATTTTTAAATCATTTAAAAGTTTATTTTTAATTAGTTAATGAAAATTAATTAATTAAAAATACTTTTAGGTATTTAAAAATCACAAAAAAAATCATGTCGCATTTAGGAACATTTAGAAACATTGTCCAACTCTCAAACCAAATTTATTTTTTGTTCTTGGTGCCTTTTGATTATTTTCTTTGGAATTAAATTCATTTTGAGGTAATATTTTGTGACAAACTTCAAGAATTCATTTCTGCCTAACCATTGAGAGTTGGATGATGATTCTTTTTGCATTGCATCTTTCATAACATGTAGTTTATAGGATAAAATTGGCATGAATTGATCTTGCATTTTCAATTTGTTTTGCATTTTTCTTGTCAAGGTACCTTAAAACCCTAGCCATCTTAGGAAATTCATAACTTCCACTAGGTTAAGAGTTAGATCCCCTCCTTTGGGAAGTGAGTTTGTATAGGTTTAGGGTATCTTTGTTTGTATTTTCAAATTTTTATCATGTCATATGCTTCTGATTTTGAATTTTGCTTTGTATGTTGATCATAAACCCTAATTTGTGCCTTCTCTTGCATCCATCTTTCATTTGCTTGCATCCATTGACTTGCCATGACATTTTGTGCATTCTTTTGATTCATAATGAATCTTAGGACATATTAGAACCATGTTTGATCATTGCATCTTTCATTTGCCATGTTGTATGCTCATTACATTTCATAACTTTTCATGTACTTCCATGATTCAAAGCATGCCTCTTTTGCATCATTATGCTTGTTTGATCATTCCCATGCCTTGCCTCATGTTTGTATCATCTCTTAGCATCATTAACATCATGTAAATGCTTCTGGTTTTGGTTTGCATCATCACATTTCATCTCATTTTCATTGCATTTCATTTCTTATGCTAACATTTCAGGTGGTAAGTTGTTTGAGAAGTGAATTTGCCTTCACTTCTCATAATCTCTTTTCATCTCTTTTATACTTCCCTTGCTGCATTTTGTATGTATATTGGAGTGAGCTTGCTCATTCATGCCCTTTTCTTACTTTCTTTCTTCAAGCAACTTGTCTTCTTAAGTGAAGCAAGTTGTTTTGCTTCTCTTTGCTTCTCCCTCCTTTCATCTGCTCCTCTCCTTGGTGGTTCTTTGAAGATCTTTCTTTCTTAAGCCTCACAAACCCTAGGATCTCCAAGTATGATAACAATTAGGGTTTTGATTAGTCCCCCATTTAGCTTTTACCTTTGTGTCATCTTTTGAGTCTTCTCTTCTCACCTCATAATCCAGGACTAAACCCTAAAGGCTTTAAGGCTTTGTGATTAAGCTTATGCCTGCATCCTTCTATTAGGATGGAGTGTATAACTTTAATCATAAGTGTTAAACCCTTAATGTGTTTAATCCTTTAATCAATTCACTTAATAATCATCAAGACATCAAGCTTGTAACTTGGGCCTTGCATTAGGGTTCTAATTCTTCCTTAATTGGTTAAGAAGGACTAACCCTAGTGTTAATGGACAAGTCCCCCTCAAGTTGTCTTACAAACCATAAAAATCACATCTTCATCATATCATTAACTAAAATCCATCTAATAATGGATTTTTTTTGTCATGAGGTTAATCCCTAATCATGGATTAAGTTGAGGAGTCTTCCTCAGCTTAAACATTCTCATCTATTATCCTTCTATTAGGATGGTGTAATGAGTCTATTTAATCCTTGATTATGGCTTAATTTCATTACTCAACACTAAACAAAAACAACAAAAATATCTAATTAATCACAAGTAGGTTAATGATCTTAATCCTACATCAGGGTGATTAAGTGTGAGATGCTGACTTCACACTTAAAGCACTCTCATTACCCCTAATCAGAAGGAAGATGTGATGAGTTTACTAACCCATTGGTTTAGGCTTAAGCTCATTAACTTATGACAAACTTTAAAAAGCAATAAAAAATTGAAAATACCAAAAACAAACAATAATCGTCTCCTCCGGGATTCTTTTCTCATCTCATTCACTCACAAACGAGAACTTGCTTCTTCCGTCTAATGCAAGACAGTTTGCACCTGAGCCAGACAGGTCATACACTTGAGCATAGACAAGTAAGCAGTTCACAAGTCAATTCACCTTTCAGTCTCCTTGGGTCGAACTACGGTGTTCTGACTTCCTCATTGCACGAGAGGATACGTAGGCATAACTTAACAGTTATCGAACAAAAGTCTCTGTATATTCCCCCATCTTCCAGCATTATTCTTTAAGCCTCATAGTTTTGAGCTTCATACTCTTTCCTCACACTGACACTCTTTTATTTCACTTCACAATTCCTTCCAGCACTGACACTTTGTTGCACCCCAAAATTTGCCCTCACAATACAAGACCTTGTGTGCTAAGAAGGTTCACAAGGTTCACAAGACCTTTCATGAAGTTCATGAAGTTTACAAGACACTTTATGAGGTTCACAAGGTTCACAATACATACAAGACCTTCCATGAGGTTCACAAGGTTCACAAGACATCTTATGATGGTTCACAAGGTTCACAAAGTTCACAAATAGTCAGAAGAGTTGACAATTCCCTCAGACAATGCACCTCCTAAGCAGTGCATCCAAAACTAGGGTTTTTGACTTTAATCAGGCTAAATGAACTTCCAAGACTTCAAGTGAGCTTCATAACATCTTATATGTGTGTAAGAACCCCCATGATAAGTTTCAAGACTTTTCTCAAAAGTTTGCTTAGTCAGATGATCAGATAAGTCAAAACCAGTCAAAGCAGTTAAAAAGTCAAACTGAGGTCAACTGTGGTCAAACCAAAGTCAAACTTCATGATTTTTTGCCAACATCAAGTATATGAAGTAAAATTCATCATTTTATCAAGGTTTGATCATGATTCATCAAGGATATTTCAGATCATCAAGAATCAGGAGTTTCTAAATTAGGGTTTCCTTAGTAAAAGTCAACTGAACTTTGACCAATCATAACTTTCACATGCTTCATCACCAAGTCTCCATCCAAAGCTCATTTTTAAGGAAATTTAATTCTCTACAACTTTGTGTCTCACAAGACAAGCCCAAAAATGCTTCATTTGGAAGGTATGAGCTAGGACATTATAGGTCCTTTTGAAAGTCAACAAAAAGTCAACAACTTCAAAAGGGCATAACTTGAGAATGGTAAATGATATGAACATGAAACCAGTGGGGTTGGTTAGAGGACTCTTCAAGCTTTCCAAAATGTCCAATAACACCCTCATAGCATTAAAATTGAAGGATGTGTGCCCTTTCAAAGTTGGGAAATTTTTGGTTGGTTTATGAAGAAAATGGAGGTTTAAAACTAATTTTTTCTAAATGGGCTTGCCATATGATGACCCAATCCACACCAAGACCTCATGCACGACCCAAGTCTATAAAAATCAGATTTTTTATCATTTTATTTTATTTATTTTGATTTAATTCATTTTAAATCATTTTAAATTAAAATAAAATATAAAAGTCAAAGATTTAAAAGGGATTGAGCTTCTAGAAATTCATAAAGGTGATTGGTATCAAAGTGGTAAGAGAATCATGATGATTGGCTTGAAATAGAAGGTGTTCATACAAGAATATTTGAATTTGAAAGCCTTATCTTTTTTAATCTTTTCTAATCAAATCTTTCACACAAACATCAAGTTTTTTGACCTAGAATGATCACACTATAAGTACATAACTTAAACCTAATCATAGAACACGAAAAATTCTGCCTCAAGAGTAAGTTCCAAATCTCAAAAAATTCTTCAAAAGTGAACTTTCGGTTTTGATCTTAGAGAAGGTAAAAATGTATTCTATGGACATAGACATGATCCCTGGACCTCCTTGATGCTATTTGCACTCTCATAAGCATCCATAGCTTCATAAATTGGATAATCCGAATGCATTTTCTTCTTCTTTTTTTTCGATTTTCGATTACATTCATTTATCAATTACCAATTGATTTTGTGCCTCTAACTTTGTTTGTCATCATGTATAGAAGGTTTCTGGGTGCAAACATTGAAGAAACCGTGACTAAACCTTAAGATGCCATAGTTAGGGTTTGGCTCAAGCTTTTAGGGTTTCTTAATTAAGAACATATAAATTAATTTTGATGCCATAATTGAATTGTACAGGTCACAAGGAGTTTAACAATGTCTTCAATTTGATGAAATCGCACTGTTTGTGTATGATTGAAAAACACAGGTTTTGAGCGCAGGAAAATTCGTAGGAAATTTCCCAGGAAATTTCGCAGGAAATCCTACGAATTCAAGGAAGAAGATGAAGTGGGCTGCGCGCGAAAAACAAATTCAAAATTTTGTTTTAAAATATTATGTTATTATTTCTGTTTATTTATCACACATGAACATGTGTCCTAGTGGTGAATGTATGCGCGCAGGAAGTCAGTGTCCTGAGTTCGAATCCTGGCTTCCCAATTTTTTCTTGTTTTTTTCAGTTTAATTGTTAGGTATAATATATTATGTATTATAGTTGCTATGTTGACAGGTGCGTTCTCCCAGCTGGAATGGTTAAGGTGTTTGTATGATGTTTGAAGGTCTTGGGTTCGATCCCCCCATGCCTTTTGTTTTGTTTTATTTTTCTTTGATTTTCAGGAACAAGGCATAAAACAAATTCTTCTCCTTTCCTTGGCATCAGGCGCGCGTTGGCCTAGTGGTTGCTGTTGTTGGCTGGGGTTCTTGGAGGCAAAGGGGCTGGGTTCAATCCCCAGCCCAGGTAAGTTTTTTTTAATTCTGTTTTATTTATTTTATTAATTGTTTATTATTGAATATTATTTATATGATTAATATGTAAATATATTTAAATGAATATGTAAATATTATATGTTATAAAAATAATTTCTAAAATAATAATAATCATATTTTCTAAAACTAATTTCTTTTTATTAATATGTATATATATAATTTATTTGTATAATTAGATTAATATTTAATATTTAACATTTTTTTATATAAAACCTAATTTATTTTTATAAACCCTAAAAAACATATTTTTTTCAAACCCTAATTTTTCTTCTTCTATTTGTTTAATATTATTATTTGTATATATTATATTCATGACTTAATTAAAATTCTTAATTTAATTTTCATTAATGTATAAATTGTTTATAATTTAAATTTTTGTATGTAAATATGTTTAAAAGTTAAAATTCTTAATATGACATAATTTATTTATAATTTAATTTTGCATGTAAATAATTTTTATTATATGTTTAAAATTGCTAATTTAATTTTTATAATTATAATTCTATTTTCATATTATGTTCATAATTAATTTAATTTACATATGATTTAAAACTTTATAATAATTAATATAATTGTTTATATTTTAATATTAAATGATAATTGTCTATAAAATTGAATTTTTAATTATTATAATATACTTGTTTATTTCATTATTATTAATTATATTCTTGTGATATTTATTTATTACTAACCCCATTAATTTGGTATTATTTTTATTATTATTATTTTCACTAACCCAATTATTATTATTATTATTTAATATTTTGCTTATTTATTTAAATTGCTTTTATTATTATTATGTAATTGCTCCTTGGTGTAATATTTATTAATAATGTTTATTATTTATTTTATGTTATGGCTAGTAAATAGGGAGTGTAAACATACTTGTATTTTAAAATTAATTTAGATCATTTAAATTTAAAGATAAATATTAAACTGAACACTCACACACGTAAGTCGATCTTTGATCGCCATCTCACTTCCTTAGGGATACCTCTCATGTTGCCTAATCAAAAAGGTCAAGTGGGGTGTATAAAGCAAAAGTCCCTCAAAATAAAGTCATCTGGTCCCTTAATAAATAAAAGATCAAGTCCCTTTCGAGTGTTGCCTTCGTGATGATCTTGTCCCTTTCGAATAAAGATGATAGTCCCTCCAAGAATTGCTTATACACCCCACAGTTGCCTAAATAAACAGATGTCCCTTTACTTGTCCCACGCATCCAAGGTAATGACTACCTATTCCTTAATAAAAGGGATAGTCTTACCATTTAAAGGATTCAAGAATAGAAAAGACTTAAACTTAGGGTAGGTTCCTCATAGTTACTTGCTCACTCTTCAAAACTTTTCAAACACTTCACACTTTCAAACAAATTTTCAAAACAAAGGTTTTTTACGCATCCGTACATGGATCATTATCAAACTCTTAAGAAAATTTCTATTCACACACTTTACATTTCAAAAACATTTTAAAGTGAGCTAAGTAACTAAGAGCCCATGGATAACCATGGATGTAAAGGGTGCTAACACCTTCCCTTTACATAACCTACCCCCCGGACCCAAAAATCTTTTAAAAAGGTCTTTCCTGTTCTTTTATGCCTTTCCTTTGGATAAAATAAAAGTCGGTGGCGACTCTTGCTATCCGCAACATAACTAAAGTCAGTTCTCCCACCGTGTTACAGAACTGGCGACTCTGCTGGGGATTTAATAAAAGAGGGGTACCCTTAGGAATTAGATCACTTTAAAATTGTTTGCCTTGTTTGCTTTATACTTATCTGTTGGGTGCTCTTATGTGTGAAAGATCCTAACCCGGATCTAGTGTACCTTAGGTAAATGGCAATAGACCAAGGAAACTGTACGACGTATACCGATATGGTTGATCTGGTGGCCATAGTTAGTGTGACTTCTTGGTTGGTGCTTATGTTCCTTAAGTCAAGTTGAGGATAATATGAGGCTGACATATGTTGTCAATGCACTAACTAACTTTTAGAACCCTAGTTATCCCATCTTGGCCTTTAGAAAGTAGTGAGATAACCGGCTTTGGTGAAGACTGAAGTTGGTTGATACTCGATGCTACGCTCATTGAGATTCTAAACTTGGAGGGTTTTGGTTGGCAAGTAAGTTGCCTACTGAACAACCACCCTTGTGAAGGATCAATGATTTTGAGATCCCTTAGAACCTGGTTACTTTTGTAGGACAGGATGAACCAACTAACTTCAGGGGAGGGTACTTACCTTTGAACCTCATGCAAGCCTTTAAACCTAGGGCTATTGTGTGACTTGTTTGTGTGTGCCACATGTTTGTGATTGAACATAACATCATGACATCATCATGCATCATAAGCATAGCATTTTCACTAACCATTTCAAAGACCAAAGGATTTATCTTTGTTCTTTGTTGCAGGTCATGGCTTCTGCTCGTAGAAACACCATCAGGATCAACTTTGTGGGCATACCTGCTAAGCTTAAAGAGTTGGTTTCTCAAGTGTATGATCACTCCCAGTTCATCAAGAGACATGGTCACCTATTGGATCTAGTCACTTCAGGGTTCAATGAAGACATGATGAGTGTCCTATTTCAGTTCTTTGATCCTAAGCACCATTGCTTCACATTCCCCGATTATCAGCTGGTTCCTACAATGGAAGAATTTTCTAAACTTCTGGGTATACCTGTTCTTGATCAAAGACCCTTCACAGGCTTGGAGAAGGAGCTTAAACCAGAGGTTATTGCTACAGCTCTACATCTGAAGAAGTCAAACATTGTTCTAGAAACGAGAAGCGAAGTTAAAGGTATTCTTGCTAAGGTATTAATGGATAAATCTCAAGTGTTCTTGAAAGCAATGAGCTATGAAGCTTTTGAGGAGATCTTAGCCTTACTGATTTATGGCTTAGTATTGTTCCCCAATCTAGATCAGTTCATAGACGTTCATGCCATCAACATATTCCTGAGTCACAATCCAGTACCTACGTTGCTTGGAGACATCCTACATTCTCTTCATACTCGTACTACAAGGGCAAGAGGAACATTGATGTGCTGCATACCTTTGCTTTCTAGGTGGTTTATTTCTCACCTTCCTCGCTCAGTAATGAAGAATGAACAAGGGTTCAGGTGGTCCAAAAGGATCATGTCACTCTCGCATTCAGATATCCATTGGTGCTCCAGATCTATGGAGAATGTCACTATCATTGACCGTTGTGGGGAGTTCCCTAATGTGCCACTTCTAGGCATAAGAGGAGGCATTACCTACAACCCTTCCTTAGCTTTACGACAGTTTGGTTACGCTCGGAGTGATGGACCACATGACATGTTGATTCAGGGCATTGTGTTTGACTACGACAACGATCTTCAAGGTTACCGTCAGAGATTCATACGAGCATGGGGAAAAGTAAACAAGGTTGACAGAAAGACACTGGAGCCTAAGTACACTATTCCTATGGAGGCTTATCTCAGATGGGTGCGATCTCATGCTCAGACTCTCATGATGCCATATCCTGCTATCCTGCCAGTTACCATGGAACCTGTTGCTGAAGGAGATACTGCTTATACCATCCTTCACCCAGACATGCCTACTGACATGGAAGACTTGCAGAGATCCTGGATCCAAATGAAGGAGAAAAGGGATACTTTCGAGGCTCATTACAAAGCAAGCCAAGAAAGAATCCTGGAACTAACAAAGCAACTTCACGAGGAACGGAATCTCAATTCATACCTCAACACAAAGAGGAAACGTCCATGGGAGACTTAAAACCCCATCTCTTGTATTTATTTCATTTCATTTTCTGTAAGCCCAAGAGGCAAAACAAATTTATTACTAATAAAAGTTTACCTTCTTGTTTGTTTAAGCAAATTTAAATCCTGCGGTCCTTGAAAACATTGCATATACATTCACATATCATAGCATTGCATCACAGGTTTATGGTGCACAGGTTTCTTATCTTCTCGCTGTTTATTTCAGCAATGGCTCTTGAGCAAACAATTAAAGATCTCCAGGCACAAAATGCACAGTTCCAAGAGCTGATCCTGAACTTGTCCAAGGGGCAGGATGAATTGAAGACACTGCTGGCTAAGAAGAAGAATCCTGAGGACAACAAGGATGATCAGCTGAAACAATTACAAGCTGAGATGACAGGAATGAGGACCCAGATGAATGACCAGGTGGCTCTTATTCAAAGTTTAGCTCAGGGGCAAGAAGAGCTAAAAACCTTTGTCCACAAACTTCAAAATAATAGAGTCAGGGATCTAATTGTCAGTCAACCTCCGTTAAAACAAGCTGATTTGGTTGAAAGGAAGATGAGGATAAAAGAAGGTAAGAAACCGGTTACCACTGATTGTTCTTCAGTTGAAGAAAAAAGACATGGTAAAGTTAATCCACCTCAACACAAGGGATGTAGAAGACAGTTTATCAAATTCAGCACTCCAATGTCACAAGTTCTGCAATGCTTGTTGGAGATGAAACTAATTTCCTTGAAAAATTCTCCTCAAAATCCTAAAACTTCCTCTCCTCGCTATAATCCCAAGGCAAGGTGTGGGTATCACTCCAATTGTCCTGGACATGATACTAATAGTTGTTGGACATTGAAGAAAAAGATCCAAGACCTGATTGACGAAGGAATCCTAGAGGTTACTCCAGAAGGTCAAGTTGAATTCTACTATCACCCATCAAACACCGAAGCTGCAAGACAAGTTGCCCAGTGTAGCAAGAAAGGAAGCCTACCTATTCCTGTTGAGATATGGGGCACATTGGGACATCCAAGTGGTAAATTTGATTTCATGGTGAAGTATACTGCTCCTCAAAGTTCACAGATTGCAATTGAGGATATTCAGCCAACTGGATGGGACAACATTTGAATTTTCATTTGTAATTTCTTTTATTTGTTTAAACACTTACTATTATGTTAAACTTTTGTTTTCATTAATGCATTGCATATGTTTGTCTTGAAGTAATCCATTCGTTTCACTATGTTTTGAAGTATGTTTCATATTTCTATTTTGTGATATTTAACTCCCGATAAAGCTATAAGCCTGTAGAGGGAGGATGACGAAAACAATACTATAATATTAGGCAGTATGCTTTTGAACAGACCATGCTGACGATGTACAGGCATTGTTTCAATTCCTAAACAGTGGAGATATAAGGAAGTTAATCCCTAGTCAACCCTTTTGAGCCTATGAAGTAGGAGTTTTTATTCTCGCACAAATTAAAACCCTTATTCATAACCCGGGGCAGGGTAGTTACTCGGTTAACTCAAATATGCCAATTATCTGTGTTGTACACAACTAATGATGTTTCTTTGTAATCATTAAACCTGACAGTCAATATCTAGCAAAAGAAAAACCCACTAAGTCAAAACCTATGAAGGAGACTTAGTAAAAAAATTAAGACATCCCGCTGACTATAACTTTGAAATAAACAGTTCAGGCAAAAAGAAGGGATAACAAAGTCAAAAGAAAAAAAAGAGGTCACTATGAATCCTCAACAAAGAAAGATGACTGAATGTTCAAATAAATTTTTGGTTTCTGAACCATCACAAATGTAAGTGTTACAATTCCAAACTACTTTGTAACCTCAATGCATAAGTTAACTGAGCATAGGACTGAAGAACATCATGGAGATTGGGTTGGGTACAAATAAAATTTGAGCCTTTATCCTTTGTTTCTTAAACCGTGAACCAGGCCACGTTACAACCCTTTAAAAGTCCTAACTGAAGCATGGTTAGTTCGAAAGCATACTGCTACAAAAAGGTATCCTGACTCCTTTAGGGCTTATTATAAAACTTGAGTTAATATCACAGTTTTCTTAAAAAAAAAATTCTTTTTCAAAAAACTTCAAGACAGACATAAGCATTGCATCTTTGAATATATTTGTTTGCATATACCTGAGTGTTTGATAAACAGAGAAGCTTACAGGATGAATGTTCAATAAATCAAAGTCCTTCCGATAAACAAAGTTGCTTCCTGGATCAAAGTCCATGTATACAAAGGGGAATAGTCATTATCTCCCAATCAAGGGGGCAGGCTATGATACGTCCTAACTCATCTGGGGCAATCAGGACAGGATTCAATTATGTTTAAGTAGCCAGGGGCAGGTTTCCTCATCTACCTGAATTACCAAGGGTAACATTACAGAGTTTATAATGCTAGGGGCATAGTCACTGTTTCCCAATCAAGGGGGCATACCAAGTTACTGTTCAATTCATTTGGGGCAATCAGGTCCAGATTCAACAGTGCTTAATAGCCAGGGGCAGCTTTCCTCATGTATTTGAATTACCAAGGGTAACATTACGAAGTTCATGATGTCAGGGGCATATTATTGTAGGGCGTTCTGCTTATTTCTCTTAAGGTAACTACATTCAGATACTTCCATTATGGTATAATTCATCCTCAACCAAGGGGCAATGCTTTCTCTTCAAATCTAATACCCGGAGCGTATATGGTCCATCACAATTTGAAGACACATTCCTCTCATTGTATTACCTTGATATTGGATTCTCAGCTGAAACCATGATGGAAATTAATTGTCTACGCCAGTAGTATCAGATGGTGTCAGTATTATGTCTTCAGATCCAGCTATGAGGATTTCTGGGAAGGTATTCAGGAAAGTTAAGAATCTCAGGAGCTCTAGATCCAATTGGTTATACACTCTCGAAGTTGAAACAATTCTGTTTTCAAGTTCAGCTTTACTTTTCCCTCCGAATCTAGATTTACTTTTACCCTATTTACATAAGCGAAACGTCCATTGGTTGTGTTTGAATGTATGTATGCTTTTGAATATGATTGATGTTTACCAAAAATGCATGTATGCTTAATATGATTGATGTTTACCAGAAATGCATGAAAATGCAGTAATAGTATTTACTAAGGACGAACGAGCGAAGGATTTCAACGAAGCTTCGTCGGTTCATCTTTACAAGACAGTTACAAACCCTCAGTAGGACAAATCCATCTTCATATAGTCACATCTCCCCCGGAATTTATATCCATCTCTTTTATCCTCATACGGATATTCGGGAATTTACTTTCCAATAGGAGTACGACGAACGAAGACGGGAGGTTATATATACCCTACTATCGAACAAAGACGGGAGGTTATGTATACCTTGCTATCCCCAGCAGACGGAAGGTTATGTATACCCTACTATCAAACGAAGACGGAAGGTTATGTATAATATATTATCAAACAAGACGGGAACGAGTTCCTCATGTTCTTCAGCAACGAATCGGGATTTATTTTCCCTGGCCAGCAGTTATTATACGAAGATATCCATACGCTTCAGGCAGCATCATATCATACATACATCATTACATCATACCATACATATACATAAATACATAATACATCACTTAAGTGCATCATATTATACGTGCATACATAATGCATAAACTAATATTACCATACAGAATGCTACCTTGTTTTCAGGTTAATGCTCCAGCAGACAAATTTCATCAACAAATTGTGACTATTGGGCCGATGTTTATCTTCCCAAAGGTTATCATTTCCTCAGGACGTTGTTTATCTTCCTGAAAGCTTCTTATACCTCAGAACGTTGTTCATCTTTCTGAAAGCATATCATCACCTCAGAATGTTGTTTATCCTCCCGAAAGCATATCATCACCTCGGGACGTTGTTTATCCTCCTGAAAGCATATTACCTCCTCAGGACGTTGTTATCCTCCTGAAAGCTATCAATCCCTCAGGACTGCTTTATCCTCCTGAAAGCATATTATCTCCTCGGGCCGTTGTTTATCTTCCCAAAGGTTATATCATTACCTCAGGACTGCTTTATCCTCCTGAAAGCATATTATTTGGGCTGTTGTTTATCTTCCCAAAGGTTACCACTTCCTCAGGACGTTATTTATCTTCCTGAAAGCTATCACCCCTACCTCAGGACGTTGTTTATCCTCCTGAAAGCATATTATTTCCTCAGAACGTTGTTTATCCTTCTGAAAGCATATCATTTCCTCAAGACGTTGGTTATCCTCCTGAAAGCTATTATCATTACCTCGGGACGTTGTTTATCTCCCTGAAAGCTATGATTATACCTCCATATTTTGGACTGCTTTATCCTCCAAGAAATGTACCTGAAGAATTTTTCTCCAAGTGGCATCTTTAAGCCCACTCAAGCATATTCAACTAGTCATCTGTATCACTCTATGCACTGGTGAGTGCAAATTTTTGGGCTTTTGTGTTCAATCCCCTTCAACCTTCCAGGTCACGACTGGAAAATATACCAATCTAACCCCTCAGGTTTCAGAAAATTGAACAGGGGCAGCTGTTGCACCCCAAAATTTGCCCTCACAATACAAGACCTTGTGTGCTAAGAAGGTTCACAAGGTTCACAAGACCTTTCATGAAGTTCATGAAGTTTACAAGACACTTTATGAGGTTCACAAGGTTCACAAGGTTCACAATACATAAAAGACCTTCCATGAGGTTCACAAGGTTCACAAGACATCTTATGATGGTTCACAAGGTTCACAAAGTTCACAAATAGTCAGAAGAGTTGACAATTCCCTCAGACAATGCACCTCCTAAGCAGTGCATCCAAAACTAGGGTTTTTGAATTTAATCAGGCTAAATGAACTTCCAAGACTTCAAGTGAGCTTCATAACATCTTATATGTGTGTAAGAACCCCCATGACAAGTTTCAAGACTTTTCTCAAAAGTTTGCTTAGTCAGATGATCAGATAAGTCAAAACCAGTCAAAGTAGTTAAAAAGTCAAACTGAGGTCAACTGTGGTCAAACCAAAGTCAAACATCATGATTTTTTGCCAACATCAATTATATTAATTAAAATTCATCATTTGATCAAGGGTTGATCATGATTCATCAAGGATATTTCAGATCATCAAGAATCAGGAGTTTCTAAATTAGGGTTTCCTTAGTAAAAGTCAACTGAACTTTGACCAGTCATAACTTTCACATGCTTCATCACCAAGTCTCCATCCAAAGCTCATTTTGAAGGAAATTGAATTCTCTACAACTTTGTGTCTCACAAGCCAAGCCCAAAAATGCTTCATTTGGAAGGTATGAGCTAGGACATTATAGGTCCTTTTGAAAGTCAACAAAAAGTCAACAACTTCAAAAGGGCATAACTTGAGAATGGTAAATGATATGAACATGAAACCAGTGGGGTTGGTTATAGGACTCTTCAAGCTTTCCAAAATGTCCAAGAACACCCTCATAGCATTAAAATTGAAGGATGTGTGCCCTTTCAAAGTTGGGAAATTTTTGGTTGGTTTATGAAGAAAATGGAGGTTTAAAACTAATTTTTTCTAAATGAGCTTGCCATATGATGACCCAATCCACACCAAGACCTCATGCACGACCCAAGTCTATAAAAATCAGATTTTTTATCATTTTATTTTATTTATTTTGATTTAATTCATTTTAAATCATTTTAAATTAAAATAAAATATAAAAGTCAAAGATTTAAAAGGGATTGAGCTTCTAGAAATTCATAAAGGTGATTGGTATCAAAGTGGTAAGAGAATCATGATGATTGGCTTGAAATAGAAGGTGTTCATACAAGAATATTTGAATTTTAAAGCCTTATCTTTTTTAATCTTTTCTAATCAAATCTTTCACACAAACATCAAGTTTTTTGACCTAGAATGATCACACTATAAGTACATAACTTAAACCTAATCATAAAACACGAAAAATTCTTCCTCAAGAGTAAGTTCCAAATCTCAAAAAATTCTTCAAAAGTGAACTTTCGGTTTTGATCTTAGAGAAGGTAAAAATGTATTCTATGGACATAGACATGATCCCTGGACCTCCTTGATGCTATTTGCACTCTCATAAGCATCCATAGCTTCATAAATTGGATAACCCGAATGCATTTTCTTCTTCTTTTTTTTTATTTTCGATTACATTCATTTATCAATTACCAATTGATTTTGTGCCTCTAACTTTGTTTGTCATCATGTATAGAAGGTTTCTGGGTGCAAACATTGAAGAAACCGTGACTAAACCTTGAGATGCCATAGTTAGGGTTTGGCTCAAGCTTTTAGGGTTTCTTAATTAAGAACATATAAATTAATTTTGATGCCATAATTGAATTGTACAGGTCACAAGGAGTTTAACAATGTCTTCAATTTGATGAAATCGCACTGTTTGTGTATGATTGAAAAACACAGGTTTTGAGCGCAGGAAAAGTCGTAGGAAATTTCCCAGGAAATTTCGCAGGAAATCCTACGAATTCAAGGAAGAAGATGAAGTGGGTTGCGCGCGAAAAACAAATTCAAAATTTTGTTTTAAAATATTATGTTATTATTTCTGTTTATTTATCACACATGAACATGTGTCCCAGTGGTGAATGTATGCGCGCAGGAAGTCAGTGTCCTGAGTTCGAATTCTGGCTTCCCAATTTTGTCTTGTTTTTTTCAGTTTAATTGTTAGGTATAATATATTATGTATTATAGTTGCTATGTTGACAAGTGCGCTCTCCCAGCTGGAATGGTTAAGGTGTTTGTGTGATGTTTGAAGGTCCTGGGTTCGATCCCCCCAGGCCTTTTGTTTTGTTTTATTTTTCTTTGATTTTCAGGAACAAGGCATAAAACAAATTCTTCTCCTTTCCTTGGCATCAGACGCGCGTTGGCCTAGTGGTTGCTGTTGTTGGCTGGGGTTCTTGGAGGCAAAGGGGTTGGGTTCAATCCCCAGCCCAGGTAAGTTTTTTTTAATTCTGTTTTATTTATTTTATTAATTGTTTATTATTGAATATTATTTATATGATTAATATGTAAATATATTTAAATGAATATGTAAATATTATATGTTATAAAAATAATTTCTAAAATAATAATAATCATATTTTCTAAAACTAATTTCTTTTTATTAATATGTATATATATAATTTATTTGTATAATTAGATTAATATTTAATATTTAACATTTTTTTATATAAAACCTAATTTATTTTTATAAACCCTAAAAAACATATTTTTTTCAAACCCTAATTTTTCTTCTTCTATTTGTTTAATATTATTATTTGTATATATTATATTCATGACTTAATTAAAATTCTTAATTTAATTTTCATTAATGTATAAAGTGTTTATAATTTAAATTTTTGTATGTAAATATGTTTAAAAGTTAAAATTCTTAATATGACATAATTTATTTATAAATTAATTTTGCATGTAAATAATTTTTATTATATGTTTAAAATTGCTAATTTAATTTTTATAATTATAATTCTATTTTCATATTATGTTCATAATTAATTTAATTTACATATGATTTAAAACTTTATAATAATTAATATAATTGTTTATATTTTAATATTAAATGATAATTGTCTATAAAATTGAATTTTTAATTATTATAATATACTTGTTTATTTCATTATTATTAATTATAGTCTTGTGATATTTATTTATTACTAACCCCATTAATTTGGTATTATTTTTATTATTATTATTTTCACTAACCCAATTATTATTATTATTATTTAATATTTTGCTTATTTATTTAAATTGCTTTTATTATTATTATGTAATTGCTCCTTGGTGTAATATTTATTAATAATGTTTATTATTTATTTTATGCTATGGTTAGTAAATAGGGAGTGTAAACATACTTGTATTTTAAAATTAATTTAGATCATTTAAATTTAAAGATAAATATTAAACTGAACACTCACACACGTAAGTCGATCTTTGATCACCATCTCACTTCCTTAGGGATACCTCTCATGTTGCCTAATCAAAAAGGTCAAGTGGGGTGTATAAAGCAAAAGTCCCTCAAAATAAAGTCATCTGGTCCCTTAATAAATAAAAGATCAAGTCCCTTTCGAGTGTTGCCTTCGTGATGATCTTGTCCCTTTCGAATAAAGATGATAGTCCCTCCAAGAATTGCTTATACACCCCACAGTTGCCTAAATAAACAGATGTCCCTTTACTTGTCCCACACATCCAAGGTAATGACTACCTATTCCTTAATAAAAGGGATAGTCTTACCATTTAAAGGATTCAAGAACAGAAAAGACTTAAACTTAGGGTAGGTTCCTCATAGTTACTTGCTCACTCTTCAAAACTTTTCAAACACTTCACACTTTCAAACAAATTTTCAAAACAAAGGTTTTTTACGCATCCGTACATGGATCATTATCAAACTCTTAAGAAAATTTCTATTCACACACTTTACATTTCAAAAACATTTTAAAGTGAGCTAAGTAACTAAGAGCCCATGGATAACCATGGATGTAAAGGGTGCTAACACCTTCCCTTTACATAACCTACCCCCCGGACCCAAAAATCTTTTAAAAAGGTCTTTCCTGTTCTTTTATGCCTTTCCTTTGGATAAAATAAAAGTCGGTGGCGACTCTTGCTATCTGCAACATAACTAAAGTCAGTTCTCCCACCGTGTTACACACTTGTATTCTTTTCCAGCTTTTGATACACAGATTGCACTGACACAACCCCTTTAAAACACAAATCTTTCAAGCGTGGATCCCGTCGAGTACGACGGACAATCTGGGTGCTAATACCTTCCCAGGTTGTAACCAACCCCCTTTCTCAGTTTCTCTGGTTCGCGACCGTCTTGTCTATCTTTCTAGGTCTATGCAGCATTACCTTTCCTCCGGGATAAAAATGCCTAGCTGGCGACTCTTTTCTTTCTGAGTTCACCCCTGTGTGTTCTCTTTCCCTTTTCGCCGACCGTTCGCGTCTGTACCCCTTCTGACCTGAGGTGTCAGTTTGGTGGGAGCGACAGCTTGGCGACTCTGCTGGGGACCCTTATACTGTAACCAGGGCTTCTGGTTCTTTTTGTGGGTTCCTCCTAGCGCTTGTTTGATTTGTGTTTACTGGGGTGTTATGTGCTAATTGTGTTTATATAGTTGCTTTATTTATTGCTTTATGTACAACTTTATTTACTGCTTTCTTTACAGTTTTACATTTTTCATACTGTCATATTGTTATCTGGCTGGATCTGGTTTTTGTCTTGGTGGGTGGGGTTCATAGAGAGTTTAAGGTCATATACCTGGGACCTGAGTGACACCTAGGCTAGAGTGGTTCATGTTCTTTCCCATTCCATTTCGGTCTGGTGCGGGAATATGAAACACGGTTCAGATGTGGGTTTCTTCTTGAGAACTCTGTGCTACAGATTTCCTGTAGTGCTAGGGCTATCTGGGAAGCCTGCTAAGTCTGGATGACCTTTATTATGACCTTCAGAAACTGAGGTGAATTAGAGGAGGGTCTTTTATGGTTATTATAAACACTGTACCTCCGGGTTAGAAGTGTTTACACTTCTCATAACTGATCCAAGTCTGAGGATCCTTGTTTTAGAACACCACCTGTGAGGGGGTTGGGCTGTTTACAGGTTTGCAGGTACCATTGGCCACATCATACCCTATTACTTGTTGTGTTTAAGAATGCTCCACTTTGGACAGTTCTTGTGATTTAACCCTGGACATGTGACTCTTTATTTGAGTCCCCCACCTTGGTTACTGGACTTCTGAACCTCCATCTGGACTTCTTAAACATGCATGGACCTTTATATCAAGACAGTAATCAGATCCATCTTGACCACCAACCCTTTCATATCATTTGCATACATCATCATTGCATCATTTAACATTTGTTTATTTGTTTTTCAGGGTATCCATATTACATCTGGCTTGGTTTTGACCCCTTCATCTGCATAGACCTTTATCTGCTTCAGCTCTCTTCATCAGTTGCCTGCTTCAGCTACCTCCATCATCATCCTCAGCCTATCAGTGGCTCATCTCCAGTATCAGTCTTCATCATCAGCATCTGTTCTCAGCTCTTCATCAGCAGTCATGGCACCCAAGAAGAGCAACATTTCATACCATTTCTTTGAGCCTGTGCTAGCTGGCATCAGGCAGGTTCAGGCATTTATCACTCCAGACCACATCCCATTATTCAGAGAACATTATGGAGGCATCCTTGATATGGTCATGGATTTAGACCCTTCTCAGAGGAGTTTGATCCACACTTGCCTACAGTTTTATGACCCTCCCCTGAGGTGCTTCACTTTCCAGAACTTTCAGTTGGGACCTCTACTGGAGGAGTTTTCATCACTGATTGGAGTACCTATTAGGGGTGGCATTCCCTTTAACCCTGAGATGGCTTCTCCCAGCAATGAAGAAGTGGCAAAAGCACTGTACTTGGAACCTATATTGATTGAGCAGAACATGACAACAAAGGCTGGAATCCCTGGTTTGCACTTAGACTTTCTGACTTCTCAGTCCATCCTAAAGGCCTCCTTGGGAGAATGGAAGGCAGTTTGTGCATTGTTAGCCCTCAGTATATATGGGGTTATACTTTTTGCAGATGAGCCCAAGTTTATCAGCAAGAATGCTATTCATCTCTTCCTTTTGAGGAACCCAGTGCCCACCTTGCTGGGAGATTTCTATTATTCTATTCACCAAAGGAATGAGAAGCAGAGAGGGAGATTGGTGAGATGCTGTGCTCCTCTATTCCATACCTGGCTGCTTAAACACTTACCCAAAACTGATGCCTTCCTGAACCCTCACCAACAGAAGAGTTGGGCTAGAAGACTCATTGCTTTGACTTCAGATGACATCAGGTGGTGCACCCAGAGCACCAAAGGCAGAGACATAATCACTAGCTGTGGGCAGTATCCCAATGTACCTCTAATAGGAGTGAAGGGTTGCATCAATTAAAATCCTTTGCTGTTTAAAAGACAATTGGGCTATGCTTTGGTTCACCCTCCTAGAGTGCAGGACTTGGCTGAAACCCTGTATTGTGAGATAAAGCCTAATCTAGTTGTTGTCAGACAAGCATCTTGGGCTTGGGACAACATCCAGACCAAAGGGATGGCCATTCTTGGGAGATGCAACAATGTGGCTTCAGCTCAGTATTATGAGTGGTCTCATGCTAGGGCTCAGATTTATGGGATGCCTTTCACCATTGAGGATACACCTGGACCTTCAACAGTGCCACCTCCAGCCACTGTCAGCCTGGAAGAATTTGAGAAGCTAAAGGAAAGGAATGAGAACCTGTCTCAAGCTCTGAAGAAGACCCTCTGGGAGAGGAGTGATGGTCGTATAGACATTGAGAGGTTGGAGAAGCTTAGAGTGGAACATCTAGCCAAGATTGAGAGAGCAGAGGACTACATCAAGAAATCAAGAGCTGGAGAGAAAATTTTGAAGAATGCCTGTAAAGAAGCCCAGTTTCAGAAGGCTAGGACTGATCTCTATCTGAAAGAAAGTCAAGATAGGTGGGTCAGGATCACTGAAGCTCGTACTCAAGAGGATAAGAGAACTCAAGACAGGATTGAGCAGTTGGAGGCCAATGAAAAGAAGCAACGGGAAGCTTTGCTGGCAGCCCAGAAGGAGATTTCAGAACTGAAGCTTAGGGCTGGTGTGAAGAGGTCAAAAGACCAGGACAGGCACAAGAAGCTGACCACTGCTATTGCCACCAGAAACCTTCTTATCAGGAACATCACAGAGCATCCAGCTGATCCTGTGACTGAAGCACTTTTGAAGGAGGTTAAGGAGGATGAGTTTGGCTTAGATGTTTGACTACTTTGCTTGTTGTTATTTCCATTTGATGTACTTTTCGTTTTTGTTGTATTTTTGACCCCCCAGGGGCATATATTGTAAAAACAGACTATGTATTATTCACCGTTTGTAATGTATTTGTCAGTTTGTTTCACTAAGTTCTCTTTCTCTCAAGCAACATCAAAGCATCTTCCTCGGGGTATGGAAAGGTCAAAACCAAGTGCCAAGCCGGATACCTTGGAAACAAATAAGCATACTGCATTGCATACTAACTTTTGTTTTGTTTTGTAGGTTTTTGTTTTGGTTGTTACTAACTCTGTTGTGATTCAGGAATTATTGCTCGTCGTCGGGTGTTCCCTCTCAACCGTCCGCACAGATATCCTACTCGCAACAACCTTCCTGGTATCCAGATGGATCAAGTACAGCAAGAGCTGACATAGGTCAGAACCCAGATGGTTAATGAAAGGCTGGAAATGAGAAACCAAATGACCCAGTTCATGGAAGTAATGAATGGCTTGGCTCAAAGTCAAGAAAGATTGAGGGCATTGGTGGAAAGGCAAACCCCAGAAGAACCTCCTCTGGGAACTGGAGGGACAAGTAACAATGAAAGAGGTTAGCCTCATGTTAATCCACCAGTATATGGGCCTCATCTACATCCGGAAGTCAACATCCCGGGTAATGTGCAAGGAAATACTACTGGAGGAAGAATCCTACAAGAAGACCCCCGGGAAGAACAGTTCACTGTGATGGGAGCTGGGGATGAAGTTTATGATAGAAGGTTTGATGAAATTGCTGAGAAATTGAGATCTCTGGAGTCTCAAAACTCCTTGGGTTTTGATGTCATGGATATGGGGTTAGTAGATGGGGTAAGGATTCCTCATAAGTTTAAACCCCCGTGCTTCGAGAAGTACAATGGAACTTCCTGCCCACGAACCCACTTGCAGTCCTTTCTGGGGAGACTTAAGGCATACACCATGGATGAGAAACTGTGGATGTTCTATTTTGAAGATAGTTTGACTAGGGCTTCAAGGGAGTGGTACTCTCACTTGACCAGAGCTACTATCAGATGCTGGAAGGACTTAGCTGAAGCTTTCATCAGACAGTACCAATACAATCTAGACATGGCTCCTAACAGAACCCTTCTGATGGGAATGTCTCAATCCTCCAGAGAAAGCTTTAGGGAATATGCCCAGAGGTGGAGACAGCTTGCTGCTGCTGTCCAGCCACCCATGTCGGAAAGAGAAATGGCCGACATGTTTATGAATACCCTGCAAGGAACATATATTGACAGGTGTCGCTCCCAAAGATTTGCATCCCGGTACAAGCGCGAACGGTCGGCGAGAGGGACAGTGAGAACACACAGCCGTGAACTCACTGGAGATGAATAGAGTCGCCAGCTAGGCATTTTTATCCCGAAGGAAAGGCAATGCTGCATAGGCCTAGAAAGATGATGGATAAGACGGTTGCGAACCAGAGAGACTGAGAAAGGGGGTTGGTTACAACCTGGGAAGGTATTAGCACCCAGATTGTCCGCCGTATTCGACGGGATCCACGCTTAAAAGATTTGTGTTTTAAAGGGGTAGTGTCAGTGCAATTTGTGTATAGAATAGCTGGAAAAGATGTACAGGTGTCAGTGTAAAAGAAGTGCAAAGTGTGATATATAGTGTCAGTGTAAGGACAAAGGATGAGATGCTCAAGACCATGAGGCTAAAGAATGAAGCTGGAAGGAGGGGGAATGTACAGAGACTTTTGTTCGATAACTGTTAAGTTATGCCTACGTATCCTCTCGTGCAATGAGGAAGTCAGAACACCGTAGTTCAACCCAAAGAGACTGAAAGGTGAATTGACTGATGAACTGCTTACTTGTCTATGCTCAAGTGTAAGACCTGTCTGGCTCAGGTGCAAACTGTCTTGCATTAGACGGAAGAAGCAAGTTCCCGTTTGTGAGTGAAGGGGATGAGAAAAGAATCCCGAAGGAGACGGTTATTGTTTGTTTTTGAGTTTTCAGTCTTTTATTGTTTTTGGATTTTGTCATAAGTTAATGAGCTTAAGTCTAAACCAATGGATTTAGTAAACTCATCACATCTTCCCTCTGATTAGGGGTAATGAGAATACCTTAAGTATGAAGTCAGCATCTCACACTTAATCACCACGGTGTAGGATTAAGATCATTATCTTACTTGTGATTATTTAGATGTTTTTGTTGTTTTTGTTTAGTGTTAGGTAATGAGGTTAAGCCATAATCAAGGATTAACCAGACTCATTACACCATCCTAATAGAAGGATAATAGATGAGAATGTTTAAGCTGAGGAAAGCTCCTCAACTTAATCCATGATTAGGGATTAAACTCATGACAAAACAAGCCTTTGATTAAGTGGATTTTATTTAATGGTATGATGATGAAGTGAATTTTATAGTTTGTAAGACAACTTGAGGGGGACTTGTCCATTAACACTAGGGTTAGTCCTTCTTAACCAATTAAGGAAGAATTAGAACCCTAATGCAAGGCCCAAGTTACAAGTGTGA
The DNA here is from genome assembly GCA_963966055.1 of Lathyrus aphaca. Lineage (NCBI taxonomy): Eukaryota > Viridiplantae > Streptophyta > Magnoliopsida > Fabales > Fabaceae > Lathyrus > Lathyrus aphaca. The sequence continues at coordinate 354,159,570 of OZ014521.1, read as the reverse complement.
TGTCTTGATGATTATTAAGTGGATTGATTAAGAGATTTAAACTCATTAAGGGTTTAACACTTAGGATTAAAGTTATACACTCCATCCTAAGAGAAGGATGCAGGCATAAGCTTAATCACAAAGCCTTAAAGCCTTTAGGGTTTAGTCCCTGATTATGAGATGAGAAGAGAAAACTCAAAAGAGACACAAAGGTAAAACTAAGAGGGGAAACTAATCAAAACCCTAATCATTGTCATACTTGGTTGTTCCTAAGGTTTGTGAGGTTTTCAAGAGAAGTCTTCAATGGAACCACCAGGAAGCAGATGAAAGGATCAAGAGAAGCAAAGCAACTTGCTTCATTCAAGAAGTCAAGTCACTTGAAGAAAGAAAGTGGGAAGAAGAAAAATGAGCAAGCTCAAACTCAAACACAAAGTAAAATGCAGCAATGGATGCAAGAGAGTGATGAAGAGAAAGTTATGAGAAGTGAAGGCAAATTCACTTCTCAAAGTCACTTACCACCTGAAAGGTTAGGAAAGAAATGCAATGTAATGCAAAATGGGATGAGATGACATGATGAGAAACAAAACCAGAAACATATACATGATGCCAATGATGCTATGAGATGCTACAAACATGAGGCAGCACATGGAAATGATCATACAAGTTCATGAATGCAAATGAAACAAGTTATGAACCATGAACATACATGAAAAGTTATGAAGTGCACATGACATACAACATGGAAAATACATGATGCAATGATCAAACATGCTTTAAATATGTCTTATGATGTCAAATGAATCAAATGGATGCTTGAAATGTCATGGCAAGTCATGTTATGCAAGAGAATGCAAGATGGATGCATATGGAAGCCCAAATAGGGGTTCATGAACAATGCAACAAACAAAAATCAAAATCAGAAGCAAACCCTAAGATAAAAAATTGAAAATTCCACTCAAAGGACCCCTAATCCTATACTAAACCAATTCCCAAAGGAGAGGTTTCAACTCTTAACCAATTTCAAGTTATGATTTTTCTAAGTTTTCTAGGGTTTTAGGGTTCCTAAACAAGGAAATTACCAAACAAATGGAAAATGAAAGATCAAATCATGGTCATTTAATCTCACAAACTACATGCTAAACACAATGCAATGCAAAAAGAATCAATGTCCAACTCCTCATGGATAGGTAGAAATGATTTTTGGAAGTTTGGATCAAATTAATGCATAAAAATGATTTTAATTCAATGGAAAATTCTCAAAATGCATCAAGATTAAAAAATAAATTTGGTTTGAAGGTTGGACAATGTTTCTAAATGTCTTAGAACATTTCATGAATTTTTTGGTGATTTTTAAATACCTAAAAGTATTTTTAATAAATTAATTTTCATTAATCAATTTAAAATAAACTTTTAAATATTTAAAAATACTTTTTTAATGCTAAAAATGAAAATAAAAATATTTTTGTGTTTTAAAAATTAATGAAACTCTTGAGAAAAAGTTTCATAATTTTTAAAACATTTTTGCTATTTTTAATAAATTATATAAAACAAATGAAATAATATGAAAATAAAAACAAAATAAAATGGAAAGTATTTAGATCTAGAGGCTGAGATTTGATTCTGGGGGGAGACCATTGACCACGCGCGCTTTTAAAGGGCCAGGATTGCATCTGGTTAAATTAATTTAATTATGATTAATTAAACTAACTAAGTGGATTAGGGCAAAGCAAGTGAATCTGGGCCATTCGTGCACGCGGGAAGTCAAGGCAGTCAGCTAATCCAACGCCCTAGATTTAAACCTACCTAATTAATCAGGCTTAAACCCTAATTACATTCAGGCGACCAGAGATGAGCTCCGGTCGTCTTCTCCGGCCATGTCAAAACCCTAGAACATGATTCAGGCAACCATTCAACCAATTAAACACATCTAAGTGATCCTCTAACATCCTAGGACACGAATCCATCCTCAAACATCATTTAAACCCCAAGAATCATGCAAATCGAAGGAAACAAAATCCACGGGTGAAATTTCAGAGCACCAGTACAAGCTCATTTCTTACTCATTTTTGATTCTGAGAACATCCCCATGACCAGCAAGACATAAGCAACCAGTTTGTAACTTAAAAATCAAGCTCTGAGAAAAAAGTTTCTATGGTCATACCTGAGATGGAAGCTTCTATTTCTGGGCTTTCTGGACTACTTCTTGGTGCAAACTTACTCCATTGATCTCCCTGGTGCTAATGGCAGGCTTGGATTAAGCTTACACAAGCTATTTTGAGAGATTCCAATCTGGTATAGCAGAAAATGGGGTCTGTGTGTAGGGTGTTTTAAGCTTTACCAATGGTGGATTCTGGCTCCTTTCAATGTGTTTGACTTGTTGGTGAAGAGAAATGGGGTGTTTGATGGCTGGATAATGAGATTCGAAGAGAGAAGAGTTTTTGCAGGTTTTGTGGTATGCTGTGTTCTAGTGTGCTTCTGGCTTGTTTCTTTGTTGGTTTAGGTTCAGTGAGACAAGGTGAGGAGGTTGGTGAGACTTGCTTGAATGTTTGTAGCTTGTGGAACCAGATTCGAAGGAAAATGCAAATTGGGGAGAGTTTGTGTATGTGTGTTGTGGTGAGTTTTCAGGCTGGCTCCTTTTGTGTAATGGCTAGCAAATGGATAGTATAAAATAATCTCATAGGTCAGATGATGTGACCTGGCCTTTATTGATTGGTAAGTTCACTTTTGCAAAATGTCAACTTTGGTGTAAGGAAAGGATGGGCTTGGTTCTAGGCTAGTACAAGCATGGGGCTGGCGCAGCATGGTATGTGAGTGAGGCTAGGGTGGTCCAATGGCCAATGCAGCAAGTGGTAGGAAGTATCATGATGGTTTTGCAACTTGGTTATCTTTTGGTTCATATGGAAAGATCTTGCTATACAAGTCATGAACATGAGAAATTCTTGGTCCAATCTGAACTTTAGAAGTTGTGTGATCATGTTGAGTGCATTAGAAGCCCATATGATGACTGAATTGGCCTTGAAAGGAGAATTTGCAACTTTGCCTTTTGGTGCATGACTTGAAAATTAGTGATTTTTGCCAACTTTAACACACCATAACTTTTGATCCAAAATGAATTAGATCATGTTCTTGTACTTTTTGAAAAGGGAAAAATGTATTCTACAACTCTCATAACCAAAGTTTTTCCATTTGAAGCATTTTTGGATCAAAAAGTAAGGCTTGAAAAGTGGCATAAAATGACATATTCTTCAAAAGTCAACCATGCCCTAAAAAGTCAACTTTGCAAAAACTTCAAATTCTTGAATTTTGTGAACTTCAACCTTCTTCCATGATCAAATAAAGATCATATACACTCAAAATGATGAAGATCACCCCTTGGTTGGGTCAATGGGGGCCTCAGATGCCCTGATTTTGCACTGACTTGTCCAGAAAGTCAGCCTTTGATCAGATGGCTTCCCCATGGAATTTCTTCATGAAAATTGATATGCATACTCCCTATACCATATAGAGACCAATGGAAACAAGAATGACCAAAAAATTTGGAGTTATGGCCTCTGAAACCAAAACCCTAATTTTAGGTCAACTGTGCGGTTAAACCTGGCTCTGCATCCATACCAATCCCAGTTCTTGTGATTCTTTGGCATTTTTGACTTTGAGAGGATATGATATGATACAAGAACACACATGGATCCCTTTGAAGTGATTGTTGACCTTTGGAGTGGCTCAAGAAGCTCTTGGATTGCTCAGATCACAAACCCTAGGTGCAGATGACTTGGAAACTATGCAGTGGATCAAAAATGTGATATGAGATGATATGATTGTGTTTATGCATATGAGATGATCACAAGCCATGGTGTGAATGGGTGAGGGAAAATTTGGGGTGTTTACAGCTGCCCCTATTCAAACATGAGTTAGTTGTGCAGGATGTAAGCAACGACTTAACAGGCAAACAAGATAACTTGTGGTTGAATACCAAAGACAGTCCAAAATTTGCACTCACAGAATGAAGAAGAAAAGGGATATAGATCGTAAAAGAAAGTAAAGTATATTGTAAAGTGTGGGAAATAAAGCAATGACGGGGACGGCCGACATGCTGGGGATAAAAGGCAAAGCCAAGACGGGGACGGCCGACTAGCTGGGATAAAGTGCGGAAAATAAAGCAATGACGGGGACGGCCGACATGCTGGGGATAAAAGAATTATGGTGGGGACGGCCACCAAGGCAAAGCTGTAAAATTCTCCGGGGGTCAATGAAACATGACGGGGACGGCCATCAAGTTCAAAAAGTAACCAACGATGGGGACGGCCATCGGGCTAAAAGAAGAAAAGGGACCGCGACGGGGACGGCCATCGGGTTAAAGAATAAATGAAATAAACAGATGATGGGGTACGGCCATCAAAGGTGAAGGACGATCACCTAGCAGGGGATGGCTGCTCTGTTGGGGAATAAAGGAATTATGATGGGGACGGCCATCAAAGGTGGAGGACGACCACCTGGCAGGGTACGGCTGCCGGAAATATCGCGACATAGGACGAATGCCGGATAAAAGGTCAACGATGGGGACGGCCATCGGATGAGCATGATGGAGGACGACCATCAAGAGGTGGAGGACGACCACCTAGCAGGGGACGGCTGCTCTCAGGGTTTACCATGACATAGGACGAATGCCAGATAACCAAAATCAACAATGGGGACGGCCATTGGATAAAATGATGAAGGACGATCATCAAAAGGGTGGAGGACGACCACCTAGCAGGGGACGGCTGCTAAAGTATCAACGATGGGGACGGCCATCGGATGAGCATGATGGAGGACGACCATCAAGAGGTGGAGGACGACCACCTAGCAGGGTACGGCTGCTCTCAAGGTTTTATCATAACACAGGACGAGTGTCAGATAAAAAGAAATTTGTTAGTTGGTGATGTACTGGGGAATAGTAAACACGGACGAGTGCTTACATCCAAGAAACAAAAGGTATAAGTGTTTAGATGTTGTGTATAGATTAAAGATGCGGACGAGCATCCTTAAGACTACGATACGGACGAGTATCGGATAGAAACAAATACTGACGCGTGTTCAAAGATGATGATACGGACGAGTATCAACTGGTTAACAGAGAACACGGACGAGTGTTGAATCTGAAGGGACTCTTCTGGGGAATGGTAGACACAGACGAGTGTCTATATTCAAGAAGACAAAAGTGTTTGACACAGTGTATGGATTAAAGATGCGGACGAGCATCCTTAAGACTATGATACGGACGAGTATCATGTAGAAACAAACGCTTGACGCATGTTCTGAGATGATGGTACGGACGAGTACCAACGAGTTAACAAAGAACAAGGACTAGTGCCGAATCTGAGGGGATTTGAGTGATATGTACAAGACACGGACGAGTATCTGTATAAGAGTGATTGGTATATAGATGAGTATTTAACTGCTGGGGAGGGTGACACGGACGAGTGTCAAGAGAGAAAAGTATAGTATGAACAAGTATCTGATATACAAAGTGTAGGTGACTGTGCTGGGGATATGACACGGACGGGTGCCAAAGGATTGTGTATGTAAGTATATGTGAGTGCAAAGAGGATGTCTTTGGCTTTCTGCTAGGGTATGACACGAACGGGTGTCAGGAAGTATCTGTAATACGGGTGGTGTTGTTTGCACGGAGTGTTCAGGAGACTTTACTGGGGAAAGGTGGCACGGACGGGTGTCAAAATGAGTATGTACTGGTGTTTGTGGATTGTGAGGCAGCTGCTTTTGCTGGGGACTCTGGTGGGGATTTTTCTGTACGTTGATGAACTGCCATTATTCACAAGTGTTGGTTTAAAACATGGCTTTTTATTATGCTATGTGTTGGATTTTTTGCCGTAATGCTCCGTGTTAAAACGGAATGCTACGCTTTGTGGGTGAATATGATGCGAATGCTATGATTGTGCAAAGGACACCAAACCGGGACTCGGATCCCGTTGCTGCGAAGATCTTCGACCGATCTGCCTGAAGTAAACATCCCAGCTGGAGATGAGATCATTGGTAGATCTGATAAGATGATGTCTGCTTGGGGAAATGGGTCAATGATAAACCTATTCCAATACATGAGAGACTCAGCTGGGGTTTGTAGAAGCTTTCTCCGCTCTGTTGTGATTCTTTCGTGCGCTGCCCTTCTGGATAGGGGCTGCAACTCTGTGGGGAGAGCTCCTTGGCTTTTGTACTTTGGCTGAGGGTGAAATGACAACTCGGCTGGGAGCAGTAGCAAGTGGTAGCTCAGCTGGGGGAATCATGAGAGACAACTCAGCTGGGGAGAGAGCACTTTGGGTGCTAAAATTGAGTGTTGTTTTGTCAGCTCGCTGAAGCTTGCATGCCCCAAGTTGCATTCTGGATACCTGCAATCCTGCAAAGATAGGGAAACGCACAAGTAATCCCGAGGTATCCCTTACTGGATTCCGTCATAGGAGTTAGGCACTTCTGAGAGTAAGTATATTCCCTGCAAGCACGTGTTTTTATTTTTTTGAAGACAAACATCTGTATTCTATGCAATCAGTTTTTTCTTTAAGACATCAGACATTTTTGCAAATAAAATGTACAAGGCGAGACATGACTGGAAATCTGATTTTATTAATTCTTATGCCCTGAATTGGCGAGATACAGTCAAAGAAACAAATCCCCTGAAATGAGGAGATCGTTACAAATTGAGAAACAAAATGCTGGCAATGTTGATGACGCTTTAAGGAGCTTCCTCTCTTGCTATGACTCGTATGACTTTTGACGTTCTTCTCATCTTGCTTTTTGAAGAATGTTGACTCTGATTGAAGCTTGATCCTTTCGAAGCTTACCAAGTTGTAAACAATACAGACGAATTCAGAATGCAGTTGTTCGCTTATTCCCTTATTTTGCATGGATCGCCCTTTCGGGTTTTCAATCCATCGGGATACCCATTTTTGCCTGAGTTGTCCAATGTGGCTTTTTAACTCAGCGGGTGTACATTTTTTGTTTATTTTCCCTTATTTTTGCCCGAATCTTTTATTCTGTTTTTGACTCGCCGGGATGCCCTATTTTTGCCTGGACTTACATTCTGTTTTTATGTCCAGCGGGTCATTTTATGCGAAGTATTTTTTAACTGCATCTGAATTCACAGGGGACGGGAAATCTTCACCATCCATGGTGCTGAGCATCAATGCTCCACCAGAGAAAACTTTCTTTACCACAAACGGTCCCTCATAGTTTGGAGTCCATTTGCCCCTGTGGTCTGTATGAGGAGGGAGGATTCTCTTCAGCACAAGATCTCCTACTTGGTACTCTCGGTGCCTGACTTTCTGATCGAAGGCTCTCTTCATTCTTTTCTGATACAACTGCCCATGACAGATTGCAGCCAATATTTTCTCTTCAATCAGACTTAGTTGTTCGAAACGGGACCGAACCCACTCGGCTTCGTTCAGTTTAACATCCATCAGTACCCGGAGAGAGGGTAATTCAACTTCGACGGGTAGGACTGCTTCCATACCATACACAAGCTGATACGGTGTTGTCCCAGTGGATGTTCTGATTGACGTGCGGTACCCATGCAAGGCAAACGGTAGCATTTCATGCCAGTCTTTGTAGGTGACTACCATCTTCTGCACAATCTTCTTAATATTCTTGTTAGCCACCTCAACAGCGCCATTCATCTTTGGCCTGTAAGGAGAAGAATTGTGATGTTGGATCTTGAAGTCCCGGCATAACTCAGCCATCATTTTGTTATTCAGATTGGAACCATTATCAGTAATGATTCGCTCGGGAACTCCGTATCGACAGATGATATCTCTTTTCAGAAATCTGGCTACCACTTGCCTTGTAACGTTTGCATAGGAAGCTGCTTCGACCCACTTGGTGAAATAGTCAATGGCGACCAGGATGAATCTGTGGCCATTCGAAGCAGTTGGCTCAATCTTGACAATCATGTCGATGCCCCACATGGCAAAGGGCCAGGGTGAAGACATCACGTTCAAAGGGTTGGGAGGCACATGCACCTTATCTGCATAAATCTGGCATTTATGGCATTTTCTGGCGTAGGCACAATAGTCTGCATCCATTGTGATCCAGTAATAGCCTGATCTCAGCAATTTCTTGGCCATTGCATGCCCTCCTGCGTGGGTACCAAAGGATCCTTCGTGCACTTCATGCATCAACAAGTCTGCTTCTGTCTTATCAACACATCTGAGGAGTACCATATCAAAGTTCCTTTTGTATAAAGACCCATCAGTGTTCAGAAAGAAACTACCAGCAAGCCTTCTCAAAGTCTTCTTATCATTGGAAGATGCCCCAGGTGGGTATGTTTGATCCTCCAAGAAGCATTTAATGTCATGGAACCAAGGCTTATCTTCTTTAACAACATCTGCTGCGAACACATATGTTGGTCTGTCAAGTCTGGACACTGAAATCTGAGGTACAAAGTTGGCAGCCTGAACTTTGATCATGGACGAAATGGTAGCCAGGGCATCTGCAAACTGATTCTCGTCCCGAGGGATATACTCAAGCTTGACCGTTGTAAAGAAAGTCAACAACCTCCTTGTATAATCCCTATAAGGTATCAGATGATCCTGGTGGGTGTACCATTTGCCATTGGTTTGATTGATTACCAAAGTTGAATCTCCGAATACAGTCAATGTTTTGATCCTGAGGTCAATGGCTTCCTCAAGACCCATAATGCAAGCTTCGTATTCAGCTTCGTTGTTAGTGCAGTTGAAAGTGAGTTTTGCCGAGAAAGACATGTGAACTCCCTTAGGTGTAATGAGTACTGCACCAACACCACGACCATTCATGTTAACAGCCCCATCAAACATCATAGTCCATTCTTCTTCCGGGTTGGGCCCTTCAGTGTGAACAGGCTCTTCATGATCTTTTGCTTTTATGAACATGATGTCTTCATCAGGGAAGTCAAATCTCATAGGCTGGTAATCATCAATAGGTTGCTCAACAAGATATTCAGACAATACACTGCCCTTGATGGCTTTCTGAGAAGTGTACTGGATGTCATATTCTGTGAGGATCATTTGCCATCTTGCAACCCGTCCGGTAAGAGCTGGCTTCTCAAATATGTACTTGACCGGGTCCATCTTTGAGATCAACAAAGTAGTGTGGGTCAACATATACTGCCTCAGTCGGCGAGCAGCCCACGCTAAAGCACAGCAAGTTTTCTCGAGCAGTGAATAACGTTGTTCACAGTCGGTAAACTTTTTGCTTAGGTAGTATATTGCATACTCTTTTCGACCAGACTCGTCATGCTGGCCCAGCACATACCCCATTGACTCTTCTAATACTGTCAAGTACATGATCAGAGGTCTTCCTTCAACTGGAGGCATAAGGATTGGAGGTTCTTGTAAGTATTCTTTGATCTTGTCAAAAGCCCTTTGGCAGTCTTCATTCCACCTGACTGTTTGTTCTTTTCTTAACAATTTGAACAAGGGCTCACAGGTTGCCGTAAGGTGGGATATGAACCGTGAGATGTAGTTCAATCGACCTAAGAACCCTCGAACTTCTTTCTCTGTCTTCGGTGCAGGCATTTCTTGAATAGCTTTGACTTTATCAGGGTCAACTTCAATCCCTTTCTCACTTACAATAAATCCCAGCAGCTTACCAGATCTCACCCCGAATGTGCATTTGTTGGGGTTCAACTTCAGTTGATATTTCCTCAGACGCTTGAACAGTTTTAGCAGATTCACCAGGTGGTCTTCCTCAGTAAGGGACTTGGCAATCATGTCATCCACATAACACTCTATCTCTTTATGAATCATATCGTGGAATAATGTTACCATAGCCCGTTGATATGTTGCACCAGCATTCTTCAATCCGAATGGCATCACCTTGTAGCAGAACGTGCCCCAGGGTGTGATGAAGGTTGTCTTCTCCATGTCTTCAGGTGACATCTTAATCTGATTATATCCTGAAAATCCATCCATGAAGGAGAATACCGAGAACTGAGCCGTATTATCAACCAATACATCAATGTGAGGTAATGGGAAATCATCTTTCGGGCTGGCTCTGTTCAGATCCCGGTAGTCCACACACATCCTCACTTTGCCGTCTTTCTTAGGCACAGGTACTATGTTAGCAACCCACGGCGGATAGCTAGTCACAGCAAGGAACCCGGCGTCCCACTGCTTTTGTACCTCTTCCTTGATCTTCATTGCCATGTCTGGGCGAGTACGGCGCAGTTTCTGTTTAACCGGCGGGCATTCCTCTCTCAAAGGTAGCTTGTGCACAACAATGTCGGTGTCCAACCCTGGCATATCTTGATAAGACCAAGCAAACACGTCCACATACTCTTGAAGCAGGTCAATCAGTTGTCTCTTCAATGAGTCTTGTAAGCAGGCCCCGATTTTAACTTCTTTCACGTCTTCGTCTGTACCAAGATTGATTGTTTCAACCTCCTCCTGGTGAGGAGTAATAACCTTTTCCTCTTGTCTTAACAACCTAGCTAGCTCTTCAGGAAGCTCATACTCTTCTTCAACCCCTTCATCAGCTTGATTGATTGGATTGTCAAAGTCATACGAAGTCATAGCCGCGCTGTTGTCGGTGCTGTCTGAAAGGTACTCTCTGCAAGGGTTCAGTTTGTTCATTTTAGTGATTTGATTTTAATCTTGCTTAGAAAAGTGAAATAAAGTTGTCATTTTGAAAACACTGCCATTTATTTTTTTGTACAAAAAGAAAAATGGAAAAACAGTGAGCGGAAAAGAAAAAGACTCATTTGCAAAAAGATGTCTGATATTTCATTGATTAATCTTGTTGCACAAAAAGTACAGATGGCCCGATTACAAAATGAGTCTTGTCATCTTGGGCAAGATGCAAGACTTTGATGCATGCTATAAAAATACAGGAAATAATAATTACTCTGCATGAGTAACTCTTATAATTTCCTGGGAAGACCAGTTTGAGATACTGCTCCCCGGGATCTTTGGACGAATCCAGCTTTCCAGGTTGCGTTCTTCTTCCAGCTCGTCTTCCAAACAGTTGACAGCATCAGGGGTGAGCATTCCCCCACTAACAAAGTTGGGCTCTTTCGCAGCCTCTGCTTGATCTTGTTGAGTTGGTTTGTAACCCAACCCAAATCTATCCTCTTTCTTCTCCACCGATAGCAGTTTGCCCCAGCCTTGGGCGTTTCCTCCCTCAACAACCTTTCGGGCTTGTTGGTATGATGATATTGAAGTACCAGGCACAGCAGATGTTTCATTCACGTTCAAGGCCTCGAACCCCTGACTCATTGTTTCATGGATCTCCCCATCCATCTCAATATACTTATAGGTAGCCAGGTGGCTGACAAAAATATCCTCCTCTCCACAGATTGTAACGATTTGACCCTCCCACTCATATTTTAACTTCTGGTGAAGGGTAGAGGTCACGGCGCCAGCGGCGTGAATCCATGGCCTACCCAATAAACAGCTGTAGGCAGGCTGTATATCCATCACGTAGAAGGTCGTTTTGAAGGTCTACGGGCCAATCGTTATGGGCAACTCGATCTCTCCCAGAACCGATCTCTTCGAGCCATCAAAGGCTCTCACCACTAGGTTGCTGGGTCTTAACGCCAATCCGTCATATTCTAGCTTCACAAGGGCCTTTTTGGGTAAGACATTGAGGGATGACCCTGTGTCTACCAGCACATGGGAAAGGACAGCACCTTTACATTCCATGGTTATGTGCAAGGCCTTGTTATGGTTGCGGCCTTCCGTAGTCAAGTCAGTGTTGGTGAACCCTAGTCCATGGCTGGCATTAACATTTCCAACTACAGCTTCCAGCTGATTGACAGTGATCTCTTCAGGCACGTAAGCTGCGTGCAAGACTTTGAGTAGTGCATTCCGATGGGCTTCGGAGCACATAAGCAATGATAGGATTGAGATATTGGAAGGCGTTTGATGAAGCTGATCCACTACTTTATAATCACTCTTCTTGATGATTCTCATGAACTCATCAACCTCTTGATCAAAGGGTGTCTTTAAAGCTTCTTTAACAATCTGCTCTTCCTGCACCAAGCTTTTCCCTTTTGCCTTGGCAGCAGCTTCTGCTTCGGCAGTGGGTCTTTGAGTTTGTGGAGCAAAGAGACGTCCGCTTCGAGTGAAGCCTCCGCCTCCTCCCACATTGTCTATTTGTGGTGCAGGGGTTGATGATTCAAAAGTGATTTTTTGTCCTTCGCAGTACAGGTCAGAGCCGTAATGCCAGGGGATGGCGTTACTACTTTCATAAGGTACTGGTCCAGGCACCGTGATAGTGACTGGACTGATTGCAGCTGCGGAAGGAGTTGTGATAGTTTGCGGATCATAATAAATTGTGACTGGTGCTCTGATGGGAGCAGCACCTTCTGAGTTGTAGGCAGAGTTGTTTTCAGGATCATAGAATATTGTGACAGTTGAGACGTCTTCATGATTTGTTGCTGATGTTGTAGGAGACATTGTGGGAAGGATGGGTGTTGTTGTTGTAGGAGTTTCAAAATGGAGTGGTGCTGGAGTTGTAGAAGGAACATTTGTTGATATCTGACTAGTTGAAATGGCAGATGAAATACTTGTTGATGAAGCTGAAGAATTATCGGGAACAATGGTTGTTGAAGTTGTAGGAGTTGCTGGAATTGTTGCTGGTGAGATTGCTGGATTTGTAGGAAATGATGTGGTGATTTGAAGCTGGCCACTCTGAATGAGACCATCTATGCCATTCCTCAGGTTATCGCACCCATTTACCGAGATATTGCAGTAAGTACACCCTAACTCACACCCTGGGAACATTTGACATTCGAGGAGTTGAGCCTTAATTTCTACCAACGGTGTCCGGATCTGACCCACACTGGTTATTAAATAAGACGGCTTGTCTTCTTCAATAGCGTTAATTCTGGGACCCCCGTGGTTTGGCATAGGATTTTTATTGACATTGGGTGGTGGTGCGAAGTTTAGAGCTTTTGAGTCTACTAGGTCTTGTACCTTCATGTGCAAGGCTCTGCACTTTTCTGTACTGTGGCCAGGTGCATTTGAATGAAAAGCACATCTGGCGTTGGAGTCGTAATTCCTGGGTAAACTGTTGGGATCTGGAGGTGCCAACGTCCTTAGCTCAACTAGGTTGAGTTTCAGGAGTTGTGGCAGCAATGTAGCATATGGCATAGGGATCGGATCGATCACCCTGTTGGCTTGAGATGGCCTCTGCTGAAATGGCCTTTGCTGGTTATTGTTATTGGTGTTGCTGTTGTTGTAACTTCTCGGAGGATACTGATTCTGTTGATGGTACTGAGGCTGTTGCTGATAGTTTTGTTGCGGAGGTTGATAAGCTGGTTGTGGATGAGCTGGAGTAGGAATGGTGACTGCTGCCACAGATCTATGAACATATTGGGGCCTGCCCCTGTTGGTGTGGATGGCATTGGTCTCACCAGTTCTTCTTGGGCCTGCAAAAGGCTTCCTTGCGTTACTGGATGAGCTTGCACCGTTGTCCGAGATCTTTCCCATCTTTAACAGGCTTTCAATTCTTTCCCCAGCTATGACAACATCTGCAAAGCTAGTGGAAGAGAAAGCAGCCAGCCTGTCAATGTAAGTCCCCTGAAGGGTGTTCATAAACATATCTGCCATTTCCCTCTCAGACATAGGTGGCTGAACAGCAGCAGCCAATTGCCTCCATCTCTGGGCATATTCTCGGAAACTTTCTCTTGACAACTGTGACATTCCCATTAGGAGGGTCCTGTTGGGTGCCATATCCAGATTATACTGATACTGTCTGATGAAGGCTTCTTCCAGGTCCTTCCAACACCTGATAGTTGCTCTTGTCAGATGAGAGTACCATTCTCTTGAAGCTCCCGTCAAGCTATCTTCAAAATAGAACATCCAGAGCTTCTCATCCATAGTATAGGCCTTCAACCTTCCCAGAAATGATTGTAAATGAGTCCGGGGGCATGAAGTCCCGTTGTATTTTTCAAAACAAAGAGGCTTGAACTTATGGGGAATCCTGACCCCATCTACCAAGCCCATGTCCATGACATCGAAACCCAAAGAGTTTTGAGACTCTAAGGACCTCAATTTCTCAGCTATCTCATCCAACCTTCTATCATAAGCTTCTTCCCCGGCACCCATTACTGTGAACTGATCCTCTTGAGGGTCTTCTTGCAGTACCCTGCCTGCAGTGGCAGTCCCCTGAACATTTGCAGGAATATTGACCTCTGGATGAAGATGGGGGCCAAATACAGGGGGGTTAACATGAGGTTGAACCCTTTCATTGTTACTGGTGCCGGCAGTCCCTATATGTGGGTCCTCTTGATTTCTCCCTTCCACCAGTGCTCTGAGCCTCTCCTGGCTTTGAGCCATGTTGTTCATTACCTCCATAAACTGTGTCATTTGGTTCCTCATTTCCAACCTCTCGTTGGTCATTTGGTTCCTGACCTCTGTAAGGTCCTGCTGCATCTGATCCATTTGTATGCCCGGAAGGTTGTTACGGGTTGGATAACGGTGCGGACGGTTGAGGGGAAATACCCGGCGTCGAGCTATAATTCCTGAACATCACAACAGAGTTAGCAACAACAAAACAAAAACCTACAAAACAAACAAAGGGTTAGCATGCAATGCAGTATGCTTATTTGTTTTCAAGGTATCCGGCTTGGCATTCAGTTTTGACCCTTCCAGACCCTTGAAGATGCTGTTGATGTTGCTTTCGAAGTAAACTCGGATGGAACAAACTAATACATATATTACAAAAGGCAAAAATGGTACATAGTTTTTTACAAAACAAGCCCTCTGAGGGGTCAAAATACATTACAAGAAAATAAAAGTACATGGAATGAAAGCAACAACAAGCAAATGGTCAAACACCAAGACCAAACTCATCCTCCCGAACTTCCTTGAGAAGTGCTTCGGTCACAGGATCAGCTGGACGCTCCGTGAGATTCCTGATAAGGAGATTCCGGGTTGTAACAGCTGCAGTTAGCTTCTTGTGCTGACTTTGGTCCTTTGACCTCTTCACTCCAGCTCTGATCTTTAGCTCTGATATCTCCCTCTGGGCTGCTGCCAGGGCTTCTTGTTGCTCCTTTGCACTAGCTTCCATCTGCTCTATCTTGTCTTGGACCCTCTTGTCCTCCAGAGTACGAGCCTCGGTGATCCTGACCCACCTAGCCTGACTCTCCTTTAGATACAAGTCTGTCCTTGCTTTCTGGAACTGGGCTTCTTTGCAAGCATTCTTCAGAATTTGTTCTCCAGCCCTAGATTTCTTGATATAATCCCCAGATTTCTCAATCTTAGCCAGATGCTCCACTCTCAACTTCTCCAGCCTCTCAATATCCAACCTACTATCACTCCTCTCCCAGAGGGTCTTCTGCAAAGCCTGAGTCAACTTCTCATTTCTTTCTTTCAAGCTCTCAAACTCCTCCAAACTGACAGTGGCAGGGGGGTGTTGAGGATGATTCAGGCATATCTTCTATGGTAAAGGGCATTCCAGAGAATCGAGCCCTGGCATGGGACCACTCATAATATTGTGCTGATGCCACATTGTTGCACTTCCCCAGAATGGTTACTCCCTTGGTTTGAACATTGTCCCAGGCCCAGGCAGCCTGCCTAACAATAGCCAGATTAGGCTTGTTCTCACAATAAAGAGTCTCAACCAAGTCCTGTGCCTTAGGAGTGTGGACCAGTGCATAGCCCAGTTGCCTTTTGAACAGCAGAGGATTGTAATTAATACTACCCTTAACTCCTATTAGGGGCACATTGGGAAAATGCCCACAACTGGTGATGACATCCCTGCCTTTGGTGCTTTGAGTGCACCACCTGATATCAGCTGAAGTTAGAGCAGTGAGTCTCTTAGCCCAGTTTCTCTGCTGATGAGGGTTCAAAAATGCATCTGTCTTGGGTAGATGCCTGAGAAGCCAAGTATGGAACAATGGAGCACAACACCTCACTAATCTTCCCCTCTGCTTTTCATTCCTCTGATGCACTGAATAGTAGAGATCCCCCAATAAAGTTGACACTGGGTTCTTCAGGATGAACAGATGGATTGCATTCTTACTAATGAATCGAGGCTCATCTGCAAATAATATGATCCCATATATGCTCAAGGCCAACAAAGCACAGACTGCTTTCCACTCTCCCAAAGAAGCTTTCAGGGTAGCTTGAGAGATCAAGAAATCCAGATGGAAGCCAGGGATTCCAGCTTTAGAAGTCATATGCTGCTCAATCAGAACAGGTTCCAGATGCAAAGCCTTGGCTACTTCTTCATTACCAGGAAAGACCATCTCAGGGTTGAAAGGGACTCCACCTCTGATAGGTATACCAACTAATGATGAGTATTCTTCCAATAAGGGGCCCAACTGAAAGCCCTGAAAAGTGAAACATCTCAGTGGGGGATCATAAAACTGAAGGCAAGTGTGGATCAGGCTTCTCTGTGAAGGGTCCAGATCCATAACCATGTCGAGTATATCTCCATAGTGTTCCCTGAACAATGGTATGTGATCTGGAGTGATCAGGGTCTGAATCCTCCTGATGTCAGATAGCTCTGGCTGGAAGAAGTGGTAGGTGATATTACTCTTTTTAGGAGCCATGGTCTTGAGGATGAGTAGAGACAGGTGCTGATGATAACACTGAAGAAATGGGCCACTGATTGGCTGGTGCAGGTGACTGAAGTGGATAGCTGATAACAGAAGCAGATGCTGATGGAGATAGGTCAATACTGAAGATAGGGTCAAAACCAAACCAAAAATGAAGGTGGATACCCTGAAACACAAATAAGCAAATGTCAATATGATGCAATGAGTATGTATGCAAATGACATGCAAGGGTTTGTGACTGAGCCGGATCTGATCAAATGCTCTGATATAGGTCCAAGTAGGTTCAAGAATTCCAGATGGAGGTCTATGAATCCAGTAACCAGGGTAGGGGGCTCAAATAAAGAGCCACATGTCCAGGGTTTAGAATCACAAGAACTGTCCCAAAATGAAGTATTCTTAATCAAATCAAAATAATAGGGTATTCTGAGGCCAAGGTACCTGCAAACCTGTAAACAGCCCATCCCCCTCACAGGTGGTGTTCTAAAACAAGGATCCTCAGACTTGGATCAGTTATGAGAAGTGTAAACACTTCTAACCCGGAGGTACAGTGTTTACAATAACCATAAAAGTTCCTCCTCTAATTCACCTCAGTTTCTGAAGGTCAATACTAAAAGGTCATCCAGACTTAGCAGGCTTCCTAGATAGCCCTAGCATTGCAGGAAATCTGCAACACAGAGTTCTCAAGAAGAAACCCATATCTGAACCGTGTTTCATATTCCCGCACCAGACCGAGATGGAATGGGAAAGAATATGAACCACTCTAGCCTAAGTGTCACTCAGATCCCAGGTATAGGATCTTAACTCTCAGTGGAACACCCACCCACCAAAGCAAACAAACCAGATCCAGCCAGACAGCATGACAGTATGATATATGTAAAACAATGAAGAAGGCAGTAAAGCAACTGTACATAAAGCAACAACAAATACAAATATACAAACACAAATAAACACATAACACCCCAGTAAACACAAATCAATCAAGCGCTAGGAGGAACCCACAAAAAGAACCAGAAGCCCTGGTTGCAGTATAAGTTTCCCCAGCAGAGTCGCCAAGCTGTCGCTCCCAAAGATTTGCATCCCGGTACAAGCGCGAACGGTCGGCGAGAGGGACAGTGAGAACACACAGCCGTGAACTCACTGGAGATGAATAGAGTCGCCAGCTAGGCATTTTTATCCCGAAGGAAAGGCAATGCTGCATAGGCCTAGAAAGATGATGGATAAGACGGTTGCGAACCAGAAAGACTGAGAAAGGGGGTTGGTTACAACCTGGGAAGGTATTAGCACCCAGATTGTCCGCCGTATTCGACGGGATCCACGCTTAAAATATTTGTGTTTTAAAGGGGTAGTGTCAGTGCAATTTGTGTATAGAATAGCTGGAAAAGATGTACAGGTGTCAGTGTAAAAGAAGTGCAAAGTGTGATATATAGTGTCAGTGTAAGGACAAAGGATGAGATGCTCAAGACCATGAGGCTAAAGAATGAAGCTGGAAGGAGGGGGAATGTACAGAGACTTTTGTTCGATAACTGTTAAGTTATGCCTACGTATCCTCTCGTGCAATGAGGAAGTCAGAACACCGTAGTTCGACCCAAAGAGACTGAAAGGTGAATTGACTGATGAACTGCTTACTTGTCTATGCTCAAGTGTAAGACCTGTCTGGCTCAGGTGCAAACTGTCTTGCATTAGACGGAAGAAGCAAGTTCCCGTTTGTGAGTGAAGGGGATGAGAAAAGAATCTCGAAGGAGACGGTTATTGTTTGTTTTTGAGTTTTCAGTCTTTTATTGTTTTTGGATTTTGTCATAAGTTAATGAGCTTAAGTCTAAACCAATGGATTTAGTAAACTCATCACATCTTCCCTCTGATTAGGGGTAATGAGAATACCTTAAGTATGAAGTCAGCATCTCACACTTAATCACCACGGTGTAGGATTAAGATCATTATCTTACTTGTGATTATTTAGATGTTTTTGTTGTTTTTGTTTAGTGTTAGGTAATGAGGTTAAGCCATAATCAAGGATTAAACAGACTCATTACACCATCCTAATAGAAGGATAATAGATGAGAATGTTTAAGCTGAGGAAAGCTCCTCAACTTAATCCATGATTAGGGATTAAACTCATGACAAAACAAGCCTTTGATTAAGTGGATTTTATTTAATGGTATGATGATGAAGTGAATTTTATAGTTTGTAAGACAACTTGAGGGGGACTTGTCCATTAACACTAGGGTTAGTCCTTCTTAACCAATTAAGGAAGAATTAGAACCCTAATGCAAGGCCCAAGTTACAAGTGTGATGTCTTGATGATTATTAAGTGGATTGATTAAGAGATTTAAACTCATTAAGGGTTTAACACTTAGGATTAAAGTTATACACTCCATCCTAAGAGAAGGATGCAGGCATAAGCTTAATCACAAAGCCTTAAAGCCTTTAGGGTTTAGTCCCTGATTATGAGATGAGAAGAGAAAACTCAAAAGAGACACAAAGGTAAAACTAAGAGGGGAAACTAATCAAAACCCTAATCATTGTCATACTTGGTTGTTCCTAAGGTTTGTGAGGTTTTCAAGAGAAGTCTTCAATGGAACCACCAGGAAGCAGATGAAAGGAACAAGAGAAGCAAAGCAACTTGCTTCATTCAAGAAGTCAAGTCACTTGAAGAAAGAAAGTGGGAAGAAGAAAAATGAGCAAGCTCAAACTCAAACACAAAGTAAAATGCAGCAATGGATGCAAGAGAGTGATGAAGAGAAAGTTATGAGAAGTGAAGGCAAATTCACTTCTCAAAGTCACTTACCACCTGAAAGGTTAGGAAAGAAATGCAATGTAATGCAAAATGGGATGAGATGACATGATGAGAAACAAAAGCAGAAACATATACATGATGCTAATGATGCTATGAGATGCTACAAACATGAGGCAGCACATGGAAATGATCATACAAGTTCATGAATGCAAATGAAACAAGTTATGAACCATGAACATACATGAAAAGTTATGAAGTGCACATGACATACAACATGGCAAATACATGATGCAATGATCAAACATGCTTTCAATATGTCTTATGATGTCAAATGAATCAAATGGATGCTTGAAATGTCATGGAAAGTCATGTTATGCAAGAGAATGCAAGATGGATGCATATGGAAGCCCAAATTAGGGTTCATGAACAATGCAACAAACAAAAATCAAAATCAGAAGCAAACCCTAAGATAAAAAATTGAAAATTCCACTCAAAGGACCCCTAATCCTATACTAAACCAATGCCCAAAGGAGAGGTTTCAACTCTTAACCAATTTCAAGTTATGATTTTTCTAAGTTTTCTAGGGTTTTAGGGTTCCTAAACAAGGAAATTACAAAACAAATGGAAAATGAAAGATCAAATCATGGTCATTTAATCTCACAAACTACATGCTAAACACAATGCAATGCAAAAAGAATCAATGTCCAACTCCTCATGGATAGGTAGAAATGATTTTTGGAAGTTTGGATCAAATTAATGCATAAAAATGATTTTAATTCAATGGAAAATTCTCAAAATGCATCAAGATTAAAAAATAAATTTGGTTTGAAGGTTGGACAATGTTTCTAAATGTCTTAGAACATTTCATGAATTTTTTGGTGATTTTTAAATACCTAAAAGTATTTTTAATAAATTAATTTTCATTAATCAATTAAAAATAAACTTTTAAATATTTAAAAATACTTTTTTAATGCTAAAAATGAAAATAAAAATATTTTTGTGTTTTAAAAATTAATTAAACTCTTGAGAAAAAGTTTCATAATTTTTAAAACATTTTTGCTATTTTTAATAAATTATATAAAACAAATGAAATAATATGAAAATAAAAACAAAATAAAATGGAAAGTATTTAGATCTAGAGGCTGAGATTTGATTCTGGGGGGAGACCATTGACCACGCGCGCTTTTAAAGGGCCAGGATTGCATCTGGTTAAATTAATTTAATTATGATTAATTAAACTAACTAAGTGGATTAGGGCAAAGCAAGTGAATCTGGGCCATTCGTGCACGCGGGAAGTCAAGGCAGTCAGCTAATCCAACGCCCTAGATTTAAACCTGCCTAATTAATCAGGCTTAAACCCTAATTACATTCAGGCGACCGGAGATGAGCTCCGGTCGTCTTCTCCGGCCATGTCAAAACCCTAGAACATGATTCAGGCAAACATTCAACCAATTAAACACATCTAAGTGATCCTCTAACATCCTAGGACACGAATCCATCCTCAAACATCATTTAAACCCCAAGAATCATGCAAATCGAAGGAAACAAAATCCACGGGTGAAATTTCAGAGCACTAGTACAAGCTCATTTCTTACTCATTTTTGATTCTGAGAACATCCCCATGACCAGCAAGACATAAGCAACCAGTTTGTAACTTAAAAATCAAGCTCTGAGAAAAAAGTTTCTATGGTCATACCTGAGATGGAAGCTTCTATTTCTGGGCTTTCTGGACTACTTCTTGGTGCAAACTTACTCCATTGATCTCCCTGGTGCTAATGGCAGGCTTGGATTAAGCTTACACAAGCTATTTTGAGAGATTCCAATCTGGTATAGCAGAAAATGGGGTCTGTGTGTAGGGTGTTTTAAGCTTTACCAATGGTGGATTCTGGCTCCTTTCAATGTGTTTGACTTGTTGGTGAAGAGAAATGGGGTGTTTGATGGTTGGATAATGAGATTCGAAGAGAGAAGAGTTTTTGCAGGTTTTGTGGTATGCTGTGTTCTAGTGTGCTTCTGGCTTGTTTCTTTGTTGGTTTAGGTTCAGTGAGACAAGGTGAGGAGGTTGGTGAGACTTGCTTGAATGTTTGTAGCTTGTGGAACCAGATTCGAAGGAAAATGCAGATTGGGGAGAGTTTGTGTATGTGTGTTGTGGTGAGTTTTCAGGCTGGCTCCTTTTGTGTAATGGCTAGCAAATGGATAGTATAAAATAATCTCATAGGTCAGATGATGTGACCTGGCCTTTATTGATTGGTAAGTTCACTTTTGCAAAATGTCAACTTTGGTGTAAGGAAAGCATGGGCTTGGTTCTAGGCTAGTACAAGCATGGGGCTGGCGCAGCATGGTATGTGAGTGAGGCTAGGGTGGTCCAATGGCCAATGCAGCAAGTGGTAGGAAGTATCATGATGGTTTTGCAACTTGGTTATCTTTTGGTTCATATGGAAAGATCTTGCTATACAATTCATGAACATGAGAAATTCTTGGTCCAATCTGAACTTTAGAAGTTGTGTGATCATGTTGAGTGCATTAGAAGCCCATATGATGACTGAATTGGCCTTGAAAGGAGAATTTGCAACTTTGCCTTTTGGTGCATGACTTGAAAATTAGTGATTTTTGCCAACTTTAACACACCATAACTTTTGATCCAAAATGAATTAGATCATGTTCTTGTACTTTTTGAAAAGGGAAAAATGTATTCTACAACTTTCATAACCAAAGTTTTTCCATTTGAAGCATTTTTGGATCAAAAAGTAAGGCTTGAAAAGTGGCATAAAATGACATATTCTTCAAAAGTCAACCATGCCCTAAAAAGTCAACTTTGCAAAAACTTCAAATTCTTGAATTTCGTGAACTTAAACCTTCTTCCATGATCAAATAAAGATCATATACACTCAAAATGATGAACATCACCCCTTGGTTGGGTCAATGGGGGCCTCAGATGCCCTGATTTTGCACTGACTTGTCCAGAAAGTCAGCCTTTGATCAGATGGCTTCCCCATGGAATTTCTTCATGAAAATTGATATGCATACTCCCTATACCATATAGAGACCAATGGAAACAAGAATGACCAAAAAATTTGGAGTTATGGCCTCTGAAACCAAAACCCTAATTTTAGGTCAACTGTGCGGTTAAACCTGGCTCTGCATCCATACCAATCCCAGTTCTTGTGATTCTTTGGCATTTTTGACTTTGAGAGGATGTGATATGATACAAGAACACACATGGATCCCTTTGAAGTGATTGTTGACCTTTGGAGTGGCTCAAGAAGCTCTTGGATTGCTCAGATCACAAACCCTAGGTGCAGATGACTTGGAAACTATGCAGTGGATCAAAAATGTGATATGAGATGATATGATTGTGTTTATGCATATGAGATGATCACAAGCCATGGTGTGAATGGGTGAGGGAAAATTTGGGGTGTTTACAACAGGCTAGCTGCCTTTTCTTCCACCAGCTTCGCTGACGTAGTCATAGCTGGAGAAAGAATTGAAAGCCTTCTGAAGATGGGTAAAATTTCTGATAATGGTGCGAGTTCGTCAAGCAATCCCAGGAAGCCTTTTGTGGGACCTAGAAGAACTAGTGAGACAAATGCCATTTATGCCAACAGGGGCAGGCCTCAGCATGTCCACAGATCAGTAGCAGCTGTCACAATTCCAGCTTCAATTCCTCAGCAACCAGCATATCAACCACAACAACAACCACACTATCAACAGCAAGTTCAGTATCCTCCACAAATAACCTACAACAACAACAACAACAATCAACAGCAAAGACCCTTTCAGCAAAGACCATCACAGGCCAATAGGGTGATTGATCCAATCCCTATGCCTTATGCCACTTTATTGCCACAACTCCTGAAACTCAACTTGGTTGAATTAAGGACATTGGCACCACCAGATCCCTCTAATCTGCCAAGAAACTATGATGTCAACGCCAGATGTGCTTTCCACTCCAATGCACCTGGCCACAATACTGAGAAATGCAGGGCTTTACAAATGAAAGTACAAGATCTGGTGGATTCTAAAGCCCTCAACTTTGCACCCCCGCCAAATGTCAACAAGAATCCCATGCCCAACCATGGAGGACCAAGAATTAATGCCATTGAGGAAGACAAGCCATCTTTCTTAATCACCAGTGTTTGGCAGATTCGGACGCCTCTGGTCGAAATTAAAGCTCAGCTTCTAGAGTGCCAGATGTTCCCCAGGTGTGAGCTCGGTTGTGGTTATTGCAACATTTCGGTCAACGGGTGTGATAACTTGAGAAGCGGCATAGATGGTCTTATCAAAAGTGGTATACTTCAGATCACAACATCAGCGCCTACAAATCCAGCAACCCCTTTGGCAACAATTCCTGACTCTCCTACAACTGCAACAACAATCATTCCGACCAATTCATCAATATCGTCAACAATGGCTCCATCCATCACTTCAACAAGTCAGACGTCAGCAACCATTTTTTCTACAACATCAGCACCCATTTATTCAGCAGGATCTTCTACAACGCCAACAGAAATTAATGAAGATATTTCAGCAGTCACCATCTACTATGACCCATCATATGTTCCTCCAAATAACAACTTTCAACAACAAACAGTGGCATCTCCTACCAGGTCACCAGTCACCATCTACTACGATCCGCACACCATTTTAGTACCTTCCTCTGCTGCAGTTAGTCCAGTTACCATCACGGTGCCTGGACCAGTTCCATATGAAAGCAGTAATGCCATCCCTTGGCATTATGGCTCTGACCTTTACTGCAACGGAGAGAAGATCACTTTGGATTCTTCAACCTCTTCTCCACAGATTGATAATGTTGGGGGAGGCAGAGGCTTCACTAGAAGCGGACGCCTTTTTGCCTCACAAACTCAAAGGCCTAATGCCGAAGCAGAAGCTGCTGCCAAGGCAAAGGGAAAGAGTGTGGTATTTGAAGAGCCGGCTGTCAAAGAAACTCAGAAGACATCTTTTGAGCAAGATGTAGACGAGTTTATGAGAATCATAAAAAGAAGTGATTACAAGGTGGTGGATCAGCTTCACCAAACTCCCTCAAAGATCTCCATATTATCCCTGCTGATGTGTTCTGAAGTTCACAGGAATGCATTACTGAAAGTCCTGCACGCAGCATACGTGCCAGAAGAGATCACTGTTAATCAGCTAGAAACTGTGGTGGCAAATGTCAACACCAGTCATGGACTGGGCTTTACCAACACTGACTTAACAACTGAGGGACGTAACCACAACAAGGTTTTACACATCACTCTGGAATGCAAGGGTGCTGTTCTATCCCATGTACTGGTGGACACTGGGTCATCACTCAATGTTCTACCAAAGAAAGCCTTAGTGAAGCTGGAATATGATGGCTTGGCACTGCGTCCAAGTAATTTGGTAGTGAGAGCATTTGATGGCTCTAAAAGATCAGTGCTAGGGGAGATTGATCTTCCTGTGATGATTAGCCCGCAGACTTTTAAGATTACCTTCTATGTGATGGACATTCAGCCGGCCTACAGCTGTTTGTTGGGTAGACCTTGGATCCATGCCGCTGGCGCAATTACGTCTACCCTTCACCAGAAGTTGAAATTCGAGTGGGAAGGCCAGATCATCACCATCTGTGGTGAAGAGGACATCTTTGTTAGCCATCTGGCTACGTACAAGTACATTGAAATGGATGGAGAAATCCATGAAACCATGAGCCAGGGGTTTGAGGCCCTGAACATAAATGAAGCATTTGCTGTACTGGGAACCTCCATGACGTCTTATCAGCAAGCCAGGAAGGTTGTTGAAGAGGGTACTGCCCAAGGCTGGGGCAAGCTGTTGCCTGTGGAGAAGAAGGAGGAAAGGTTTGGGTTGGGTTACAAACCAACTCAACAAGATCAATCAGAGGCTGCTAAGAAGCCCAATTTTGTCAGCGGGGGAATGCTCACCCCGGATGCAGTGAACAACTTGGAAGATGAGTCGGAAGATGAGCGCAACCTGGAGAGCTGGATACGTCCAAGGATCCCGGGGAGCCATATCTCAAACCGGTCTTCCCAGAAAATTATAAGGGTTACTCCTACAGAGTAATTGTTATTTCCTGTATATTTTAAGCATGCATCAAGTCTTGCATCTTGCCCAAGATGTCAAGAATCATTTTGTAATTGGGCCATCTTGTAATTTTGTGCAAACAGATCAATCAATGAATATCGGACATCTTTTGCAAATGAGTCTTTTCTCTTCTGCTCACTGTTTTTCATTTTTCTTTTGTACAAAAATAAAATGGAAATGTTTTCCAAAATGATAACTTTATTTCACTTTTTCTAAACAAGATTAAAATCGATCACTAAAATGAACAATCTAAACCCTTGCAGAGAGTGCCTTTCAGACCGCACCGACAACAGCACAGCTATGACTTCGTATGACTTTGACAATCCAATCAATCAAGCTGATGAAGGGGTTGAAGAAGATTATGATCTTCCTGAAGAGCTAGCCAGGTTGTTAAGGCAAGAGGAGAAGGTTATCACTCCTCACCAGGAGGAGGTCGAAACGGTTAATCTCGGCACAGAAGAAGATGTGAAAGAAGTCAAGATCGGGGCTTGCCTACGAGATTCAGTAAAGGGACAACTGATTGACCTGCTTCGTGAATATGTGGATGTGTTTGCTTGGTCTTATCAGGATATGCCAGGGTTGGACACCGATATTGTCATGCACAAGCTGCCTTTAAAAGAAGACTGCCCGCCGGTAAAACAGAAACTGCGCCGTACTCGCCCAGATATGGCAATGAAGATTAAAGAAGAGGTACAAAAGCAGTGGGACGCCGGGTTCCTTGCTGTGACTAGTTACCCACCGTGGGTTGCTAATATTGTACCTGTGCCTAAGAAAGACGGCAAAGTGATGATGTGTGTGGACTACCGGGACCTGAACAGAGCCAGTCCGAAAGATGACTTCCCTTTACCTCACATTGATGTATTGGTTGATAACACGGCTCAGTTCTCAGTATTCTCCTTCATGGACGGATTTTCAGGATACAATCAGATCAAGATGTCACCTGAAGACATGGAGAAGACAACTTTCATCACACCCTGGGGCACGTTCTGTTACAAGGTGATGCCATTCGGACTGAAGAATGCTGGTGCAACATATCAACGGGCTATGGTAACATTATTCCATGACATGATCCATAAAGAAATTGAATGTTATGTGGATGACATGATCGCCAAGTCCCTCACAGAAGAAGACCACCTGGTAAATCTGTTGAAGTTATTCAAGCGTCTGAGGAAGTACCAACTGAAGTTAAACCCCAACAAGTGCACATTCGGGGTACAGTCTGGTAAATTGCTGGGATTTATTGTAAGTGAGAAAGGGATTGAAGTTGACCCTGATAAAGTCAAAGCCATTCAAGAAATGCCTGCACCGAAAACTGAAAAAGAAGTTCGAGGTTTCCTAGGTAGATTGAACTACATTTCACGGTTCATATCTCACCTTACAGCAACCTGTGAACCTTTGTTCAAGCTGTTAAGAAAAGAACAAACGGTCAGGTGGAATGAAGAGTGCCAAAGGGCTTTTGACAAAATCAAGGAATACTTGCAAGAGCCTCCTATCCTTATGCCTCCAGTTGAAGGAAGACCTCTAATAATGTACTTGACAGTATTAGAAGAGTCAATGGGGTGTGTGCTGGGCCAGCATGACGAGTCTGGTCGAAAAGAGTATGCAATATACTACCTAAGAAAAAAGTTTACCGACTGTGAACAACGTTATTCACTGCTCGAGAAAACTTGTTGTGCTTTAGCGTGGGCTGCTCGCCGACTGAGACAGTATATGTTGACCCACACTACTTTATTGATTTCAAAGATGGACCCAGTTAAGTACATATTTGAGAAGCCAGCACTTACCGGACGGGTTGCAAGATGGCAAATGATCCTCACAGAATATGACATCCAATACACATCTCAAAAAGCCATCAAGGGCAGTGTATTGTCTGATTATCTTGCTGAGCAACCCCTTGATGATTACCAGCCTATGAGATTTGACTTCCCCGATGAAGACATCATGTTCATTAAAGCAAAAGATCATGAAGAGCCTGTTCACACTAAAGGGCCTGACCCAGAAGAAGAATGGACTATGATGTTTGATGGGGCTGTTAATATGAATGATCATGGTGTTGGTGCAGTACTCGTTACACCTAAAGGAGTTCACATGCCTTTCTCGACAAAACTCACCTTTAACTGCACTAACAACGAAGCTGAATACGAAGCCTGCATTATGGGTCTTGAGGAAGCCATTGACCTCAGGATCAAGACTTTGACTGTGTTCGGAGATTCAGCTTTGGTAATCAATCAAACCAACGGCAAATGGTATACACACCAGGATCATCTGATACCTTACAGGGATTATACAAGGAGGTTATTGACTTTCTTCACAACGGTCAAGCTTGAGTATATCCCTCGAGACGAGAATCAATTTGCGGATGCTCTTGCCACCATTTCATCCATGATCAAAGTTCAGGCTGCCAACTTTGTGCCTCGGATTTCAATGTCCAGACTTGACAGACCAGCATATGTATTCTCGGCAGAAGTGGTTAAAGATGATAAGCCTTGGTTCCATGATATCAAATGCTTCTTGGAGGATCAAACATACCCACCTGGGGCATCTTCCAATGATAAGAAGACGTTAAGAAGGCTTGCTGGTAGTTTCTTCCTGAATACTGATGGTTCCCTATACAAGAGAAACTTTGATATGGTACTGCTCAGATGCGTCGATAGAACAGAAGCAGACTTGTTAATGCACGAGGTGCACGAAGGATCTTTTGGTACCCATGCCGGAGGGCATGCAATGGCAAAGAAGTTGCTGAGATCAGGTTACTATTGGATCACAATGGATGCCGACTGTTGTGCTTATGCCAGGAAGTGTCATAAATGCCAGATTTATGCGGATAAGGTGCATGTGCCTCCAAATCCTCTGAATGTGATGTCTTCACCCTGGCCCTTTGCCATGTGGGGCATTGATATGATTGGCAAAATTGAACCGACTGCTTCAAATGGCCACAGGTTCATCCTGGTTGCTATTGACTATTTTACCAAGTGGGTCGAAGCAGCTTCTTATGCAAATGTTACAAGGCAGGTGGTAGCCCGATTTCTGAAGAGAGATATCATCTGTCGATACGGAGTTCCCGAGCGAATCATTACTGATAATGGTTCCAACTTGAACAATAAAATGATGGCAGAACTGTGTCGGGACTTCAAAATCCAACACCACAATTCTTCTCCTTACAGGCCAAAAATGAATGGCGCTGTTGAGGCAGCTAATAAGAATATCAAGAAGATTGTGCAGAAGATGGTGGTCACCTACAAAGACTGGCATGAAATGCTACCATTTGCCTTGCATGGGTACCGTACGTCAATCAGAACGTCCATTGGGGAAACACCGTTTCAGCTTGTGTATGGTATGGAAGCAGTCCTACCTGTTGAAGTTGAATTACCCTCCTTGCGGGTACTAATGGATGTTAAGCTGAACGAAGCAGAGTGGGTCCGATCCCGATACGAACAACTGAGTCTGATTGAAGAAAAGAGATTGGCTGCAATTTGTCATGGGCAGTTGTATCAGAAAAGAATGAAGAAAGCCTTCGATCAGAAAGTCAGGCTCCGAGAGTACCAAGTAGGAGATCTTATGCTGAAAAGACTCCTTCCTCCTCATACAGACCACAGGGGCAAATGGACTCCGAACTATGAAGGACCATTCGTAGTAAAGAAAGTTTTCTCAGGTGGAGCACTGATGCTCAGTACTATGGATGGCGAAGACTTCCCGTCCCCTGTGAATTCAGATGCAGTTAAAAAATACTTCGCGTAAAATGACCCGCTGGACGTAAAAACAGAATGTAAGTCCAGGCAAAAATAGGGCATCCCGGCGAGTCAAAAACAGAATAAAAGACTCGGGCAGAAATAAGGGAAAATAAACAAAAAAATGTACACCCGCTGAGTTGAAAAGCTGCATTGGACAACTCAGGCAAAAATGGGTATCCCGGTGGATTGAAAACCCGAAAGGGCGATCCAGGCAAAATAAGGGAATAAGCGAACAATTGCATTCTGAATTCATCTGTATCACTTACAACTTGGTAAGCTTCGAAAGGATCAAGCTTCTTTCAGAATCAGCCTTCCTCAGAAAGCAAGACGAGAAGAGCGTCAAATGTCATACGAGTCATAGCAAAAGGAAGCTCCTCAAAGCGTCGTCAACATTGCCAATACCTTTTATTTCTCAATTTGTAACAATCTCCTCATTTCAGGGGATTTGTTTCTTTGACTGTATTTGCCAATTCAGGGCACACGAATTAATAAAATCAGTTTTTTTCAGTCATGTTTCGTCTCGTACATTTTAGTTTCATTTGCAAGAATGTCCGATGTCTTTAAGATACTGATTGCATAACTACAGAAGCTTTTCTTCTTAAAATACGTGCTTGCAGGAAATATACTTACTCCCGGGAGTGTCTAAACTCCTATGATGGAATCCATTAAAGGATACCTCGGGATTACTTGTGCATTTCTCTGTCTTTTCAGGATTGCAGGTGTTCAAAAGCACAGCATGGGGCATGAAAGCTTCATCCCAGCAAACTGGAAAATCATTATCCACTCAGTCTGAACACCAGAGGTGCTTTCTCCTTAGATGAGTTGCCCTTTGTTACTTCCTCCTCAGCCAAGTACAAAAGCCAGGGAACCATCTCCCCACAGAGCTTCAGCCTCTATCCAGAAGAGCAACGTCTGAAGATCTCACAACAGAGTGACGAAAGCTTCTACAAACCCCAGCTGGGTCCCTCATTACCAAAAATAGGTCTATCAGTGACCTATATCCCCAAGCAGAACCCCATATGACAGATCTATCAATAATCTCATCCCCAGTTGGGATGTCTACTTCAAACAGATCAGCCAGAGATCTCCTCAGCAACGGGATCCGAATCCCGGGCCTTTGCATAATCATAGCATTCGCATCATACTCTCCCCACATAGCGTAGCATTCCGTCTAATGCGGAGCATTACGGCAAAAATCAAACATATTGCATAATCATAAGCCATGTTCTGAATCGAACACTTGTGAATACTGACAATCCATCAACAAGATACAGAAAAGCTCCCCAGATTCCCCGGCAGAAAGCCAAGATATGTGCCTTACATTCGCAAATACAGATACACACTCCTTTTGGCACCCGTCCGTGTCATGATTCCCCAGTAAAGCCACCCAGGCATTCTTTACAAACAAACACTTATATATTACAGATACTTCTTGACACCCGTCCACGTCATATCCCCAGCAGAAAGCCAAAGCGTCCTCTTTGTACTCACAAATATATATACCATACACTTGTTTACACTATACTCCCTGACACCCGTCCGTGTCATATTCCCCAACATAGCCACCTAAATGCTTTGTAAAGCATATACTTGTTTATAATATACCTTTTGACACTCGTCCGTGTCACTCTCCCCAGCAAGTTGAACACTCCTGAACACCACTCATATTTATTATTCCTGTTTCACTCATACAGATACTCGTCCGTATCTTGTATACACACCTATACCTCCTCAGAATCAACACTCGTCTGTGTTCTTTGTTAACCAGTTGGTACTTGTTCGTATCATCATCTCTAAACATGTGTCGGCGTTTGTTTCTACTGATACTCGTCCATATCATAGTCTTAAGGATGCTCGTCCGCATCTTTAATCTATACACGTGTCAAACACTTATGTCTTCTTGAATTTAGACACTCGTCTGTGTCTACCATTCCCCAGAAGAGTCCCCTCAGAATCAACACTCGTCTGTGTTCCTTGTTAATCAGTTGATACTCGTCCGTATCATCATCTCTGAACATGCGTCAGGCGTTTGTTTCTACTTGATACTCGTCCGTATCATGGTCTTAAGGATGCTCGTCCGCATCTTTAATCTATACACCGTGCCAAACACTTATGTCTTCATGAGATTAGACACTCGTCCGTGTCTACTTTTCCCCAGCAAAGTCCCGGCAAAACTTCTGTTCTATCTGACATTCGTCCTATGTCATGATGCCTCTTTCGGCAGCCGTACCCTGCCAGGTGATCGTCCTTCACCTTTGGATGACCGTCCCTCATCCTTTCCCCAGCGGAGTCTCTATTCATTAGAACCCCTTTCCATCCAACATTCGTCCTATGTCGTGACTTTCAGCAACCGTACCCTGCTAGGTGATCGTCCTTCACCTCCTGATGATCGTCCTTCATCATTTTATCTGATGGTCGTCCCCGTCGTTGATCTTGTTATCTGGCATTCGTCCTATGTCATGATAAACCCTGAGAGCAGTCGTACCCTGCTAGGTGATCGTCCTTCACCTCTTGATGATCGTCCTTCATCATGCTTATCCGATGGCCGTCCCCATCGTCGACCTTTTATCCGGCATTCGTCCTATGTCGCGATACTTTTGGCAACCGTACCTTGCCAGGTGATTGTCCTTCACCTTAGATGACCGTCCCTCATCTTGTCCCCAACAGAGCAGCCGACCCCTGCTAGGTGATCGTCCTTCACCTTTGATGATCGTACCTCATCATTTATTTTTACCTATAATCCCCAGAGAATCTTTGTCACTTTATTTTGATGGCCGTCCCCATCATAATTTCTTATACCCCCAGCATGTCGGCCGTCCCCGTCATTGCTCTTTCCCCAGCAGTCGTCCTCTGCTCGACGGTCGTCCTCCGTCACCTGCACTTTATAATATACTTTATTTTCCTTTACAATCTATATCCCTTTTCTTCTTTATTCTGTGAGTGCAAATTTTGGACTGTCTTTGGTATTCAACCACAAGTTATCTTGTTTGCCTGCTAAGCCGTTGCTTGCATTCTACACAGCTAACTCATGCTTGAATAGGGGCAGCTGTAAACACCCCAAATTTGCCCTCACCCATTCACGCCATGGTTTGTGATCTTCTCATATGCATAAACTCAACCATAGCATCTCATACCACATTTTTGATTCACTGCATTGATTCTAAGTTCATCCGCATCTAGGGTTTGTGA
Source organism: Lathyrus aphaca (assembly GCA_963966055.1). NCBI lineage: Eukaryota > Viridiplantae > Streptophyta > Magnoliopsida > Fabales > Fabaceae > Lathyrus > Lathyrus aphaca. The sequence goes on along the minus strand of OZ014521.1, from coordinate 354,127,340 downwards.
TCTGAGCAATCCCTGAGCCATTTGAGCCACTCCAAAGGTCATCAATCACTTCAAATGGGTCCATGTGTGTTCAAGCATCATATTGTATCCTCACAAAGTCAAGAATGTCAAAAAATCACAAGAACTGAGATGAGCATGGAAGCAGAGCCAGGTTTAACTGCACAGATGACCTAGAATTAGGGTTTTGGTTTCAAAGGCCATAACTCCAATGTTTTTGGTCATTCTTGTTTCTATTGGTCTCTATATGGTATAGGGATCATGCATATCAATTTTCATGAAGAAATTCAATGGGTAAGTCATCTGATCAAGAGTTGACTTTTTGAACAAGTCAGTGCAAAATCAGGGCATCTGAGGCCCTCAATAACCCAACCAAAGGGTGTTCTTCATCATTTTGATTATGTATGATCTTTATTTGATCATATAAGATGTTATAAGTTCACAAAATTGAAGAATTTCAAGCCATTTGCAAAGTTGACTTTTTGGGAAATGACTTGTAATGGAAACTTGCCATTTTGGGAAACTTTTTCAACCCTTGCTTTTTGATTCAAAAATGCTTCAAATGGGAAAACTTTGGTCATGAAAGTTGTAGAATGGATCATTCCCTTTTCAAAAAGTACAAGAACTCATTCTAATTCATTTTGGATCAAAAGTTATGGCTTGTCAAAGTTGGGAAAAATCACATAATTTCAAGTTTTCTACCAAAGAGACATTTTGCAAAATGGTTTGATAAGGCATTCTAAAGGCTTCAAATGTACACAAACACTTCATAACATGTCAAATGGACCTCTAAGGATCAGAATGGTACTTTGAATTATTCCATTTCATGCCTTAAACTTGAAGAATTTCCAAAAGGGGCAAAGTTGTGCCAATTTGCAAAATAGATCAAAACTTCTCATCCACTTGCCTCAGTTCGCAAAATCAGATTCACAAGCACTCCATGATCTCAGCTGAATCAAACCATGCCCCTAGGCCAGCCTGCCATGGCCCATACCTCAAGTACACCAACTTTTGACATTTTGGCAACTTGCCCATACCAATCACCATAGGCCACCAACAACTCTCTGACCTATCACCACTTGATACATGGACCAAAAGCAGCTCAACACACCATACACACAAGCCTGAAACTCTCTCTAAGCTAGCATTCTCATTTTTCACCTCTTATGCAAAACCATTTGAATCACACAACACAGCCCTCAAACACAAAAACAAACTTCACCATTGATCTCAAAATGTTCCACTGATCACAAACCAACCGTTGAAACAGCCTGAGACTCACTGAAATCAAAACACGATTCCTCCCCCCTCCTGAACAGAACTTCTGCAATCTCACAAACCAGCCATTTTAAACTCCAACCAAACATTGCAAGCTTCTCAGGAGGTTCATTAGAGGCGTTTTGGATCAAAGGGCCAGCCAGAAAGCTCCTGGATTGAAAGTTCCATTTCAGGTGAGCTCAAGAACTTTTTTTTCAGAAATGCATTTTTAAGTTCTTGAATGAATCTATATGATGTGTTGATCATGCTGATATGTTTAGTTTTGCAAATGGTTGAGTATTGAGTGTGTATGCTTCTTCTGAAATTTTTTGACCTAAACCCCTTTTGATTCGATTCAGCTTTGATACGAAAAATAAATGCATTTTGTTTGTTGATTCGTGTTGTATGATGTGTGGGGATGGATTCTGGGCAGAGAGATTAGGTTTTAGGGACCTGGGGAAGAAGTTAGTAACTTTCAGGTGAGGGTCTGGCCGGAGAAGATGACCGGAAGTCTTCTCCGGCTACCTGAAAGTGATTAGTGTCTTAAATGCGTTTAGGGTTCAGTTTGAATGTGGAGCGTAGGATGGGCTGACTTTGTTTGACTCGCGCGTGTTTGGATGGCCTGGATTGTTTCATTAAAATCCTAATCCACGTCATTAGTTAATTAATCAGGTTTTTATATTAATCTAGCCAGTTCAAATGCCAGCCGTAGGATAGCGCGCCAGTCAACTCCCACGCGTTCAGTTTAAATACCAGCCACTGGATCTGTTGACTTCCCATTAAATCAATTTTAATTTCATTTTTCTTGCATTTTCTTTCATATTTATTTTAAAATAGTTAGAAAAATCCCAAAAATATTTCCTTTTGCATTTTTGTTTCAAATATTTTCCTCAATCAGAAAATATTTTTATTTTTATTTTTTGCATTAAAATTTATTTTTAAATCATTTAAAAGTTTATTTTTAATTAGTTAATGAAAATTAATTAATTAAAAATACTTTTAGGTATTTAAAAATCACAAAAAAATTCATGTTGCATTTAGGAACATTTAGAAACATTGTCCAACTCTCAAACCAAATTTATTTTTTGTTCTTGGTGCCTTTTGATTATTTTCTTTGGAATTAAATTCATTTTGAGGTAATATTTTGTGACAAACTTCAAGAATTCATTTCTGCCTAACCATTGAGAGTTGGATGATGATTCTTTTTGCATTGCATCTTGCATAACATGTAGTTTATAGGATAAAATTGGCATGAATTGATCTTGCATTTTCAATTTATTTTGCATTTTTCTTGTCAAGGTACCTTAAAACCCTAGCCATCTTAGGAAATTCATAACTTCCACTAGGTTAAGAGTTAGATCCCCTCCTTTGGGCAGTGAGTTTGTATAGGTTTAGGGTATCTTTGATTGTATTTTCAAATTTTTATCATGTCATATGCTTCTGATTTTGAATTTTGCTTTGTATGTTGATCATAAACCCTAATTTGTGCCTTCTCTTGCATCCATCTTTCATTTGCTTGCATCCATTGACTTGCCATGACATTTTGTGCATTCTTTTGAATCATAATGCATCTTAGGACATATTAGAACCATGTTTGATCATTGCATATTTCATTTGCCATGTTGTATGCTCATTACATTTCATAACTTTTTATGTACTTCCATGATTCAAAGCATGCCTCTTTTGCATCATTATGCTTGTTTGATCATTCCCATGCCTTGCCTCATGTTTGTATCATCTCTTAGCATCATTAACATCATGTAAATGCTCCTGGTTTTGGTTTTCATCATCACATTTCATCTCATTTGCATTGCATTTCATTTCTTATGCTAACATTTCAGGTGGTAAGTTGTTTGAGAAGTGAATTTGCCTTCACTTCTCATAATCTCTTTTCATCTCTTTTATACTTCCCTTGCTGCATTTTGTATGTGTATTGGAGTGAGCTTGCTCATTCATGCCCTTTTCTTACTTTCTTTCTTCAAGCAACTTGTCTTCTTAAGTGAAGCAAGTTGTTTTGCTTCTCTTTGCTTCTCCCTCCTTTCATCTGCTCCTCTCCTTGGTGGTTCTTTGAAGATCTTTCTTTCTTAAGCCTCACAAACCCTAGGATCTCCAAGTATGATAACAATTAGGGTTTTGATTAGTCCCCCATTTAGCTTTTACCTTTGTGTCATCTTTTGAGTCTTCTCTTCTCACCTCATAATCCAGGACTAAACCCTAAAGGCTTTAAGGCTTTGTGATTAAGCTTATGCCTGCATCCTTCTATTAGGATGGAGTGTATAACTTTAATCCTAAGGGTTAAACCCTTAATGTGTTTAAATCCTTTAATCAATTCACTTAATAATCATCAAGACATCAAGCTTGTAACTTGGGCCTTGCATTAGGGTTCTAATTCTTCCTTAATTGGTTAAGAAGGACTAACCCTAGTGTTAATGGACAAGTCCCCCTCAAGTTGTCTTACAAACCATAAAAATCACTTATTCATCATATCATTAACTAAAATCCATCTAATAATGGCTTTGTTTTGTCATGAGGTTAATCCCTAATCATGGATTAAGTTGAGGAGTCTTCCTCAGCTTAAACATTCTCATCTATTATCCTTCTATTAGGATGGTGTAATGAGTCTGTTTAATCCTTGATTATGGCTTAATTTCATTACTCAACACTAAACAAAAACAATAAAAATATCTAATTAATCACAAGTAGGTTAATGATCTTAATCCTACATCAGGGTGATTAAGTGTGAAATGCTGACTTCACACTTAAAGCACTCTCATTACCCCTAATCAGAGGGAAGATGTGATGAGTTTACTAACCCATTGGTTTAGGCTTAAGCTCATTAACTTATGACAAACTTTCAAAAGCAATAAAAAATTGAAAATACCAAAAACAAACAATAATCGTCTCCTCCGGGATTCTTTTCTCATCTCATTCACTCACAAACGAGAACTTGCTTCTTCCGTCTAATGCAAGACAGTTTGCACCTGAGCCAGACAGGTCATACACTTGAGCATAGACAAGTAAGCAGTTTACAAGTCAATTCACCTTTCAGTCTCCTTGGGTCGAACTATGGTGTTCTGACTTCCTCATTGCACGAGAGGATACGTAGGCATAACTTAACAGTTATCGAACAAAAGTCTATGTATATTCCCCCCTCTTCCAGCATTATTCTTTAAGCCTCATAGTTTTGAGCTTCATACTCTTTCCTCACACTGACACTCTTTTATTTCACTTCACAATTCCTTCCAGCACTGACACTTGTATTCTTTTCCAGCTTTTGATACACAGATTGCACTGACACAACCCCTTTAAAACACAAATCTTTCAAGCGTGGATCCCGTCGAGTACGACGGACAATCTGGATGCTAATACCTTCCCAGGTTGTAACCAACCCCCTTTCTCAGTTTCTCTGGTTCGCGACCGTCTTGTCCATCTTTCCAGGTTTATGCAGCATTACCTTTCCTTTGGGATAAAAATGCCTAGCTGGCGACTCTTTTCTTTCTGAGTTCACCCCTGTGTGTACTCATTCCTCTTTCGCCGACCGTTCGCGTCTGTACCCCTTCTGACCTGAGGTGTCATTTTGGTGGGAGCGACACCAGTGACTGAGGCCCTCCTGAAGGAAGTCAGGGAGGATGACTTTGGATTAGATGTCTGATCCTTTTGCTTGTACTTATTTCTTTTATTGTACTTTTTTTTTGTTGATGTATTTTGACCCACCATGGGCATGTATTGTAATCAAACTATGTATTTTCATCCTTTGTAATATATCAGTTTGTATTATTTGGTGGGCTTAATTTATCAACATCATCAGCATTTCCTCGAGGTCTGGAAAGGTCAAAACCAAAGAACCAAATCGGATACCCTTGGAAGACAAATAAGCATATTGCATTGCATACTAACATTTTCTTTGTTTTGTAGGTTTTTGTTTTATTGTTGTTTCTCACTTTGTTTTGGTTTCAGGAAACATTGCTCGCAGAAGAGTGTTCCCTGTCAACAGAATACACCGGTACCCGAAGAGAAACAACCTTTCGGGACTTCAGATGGATCAAGTTCAGCAAGACTTGAATGAAGTAAGGACCCAAATGGCAAATGAGAGGGTTGAGATGAGGAATCAGATGGCCCAATTCATGACTGTAATGATTGGCTTAGCTCAGAGCCAGGAAAGACTGAGGGAGTTGGTGGAGAGACAAACTACTGAAGAACACCATCCAGGTACAGGAGGTACCAGTAACAACAATCACGGACAGCCTCACACTAATCCACCAGAGTTTGGGCCTCATCTAAACCCAGAAGTTAATGTCATAAGGAATACTCAGGGTAACACTACTGGAGGTAGGATCTTGCAAGAGGATCCTCAAGAAGAGTAGTTCACAGTTGTTGGGGCTGGGGATGAAGTTTACAACCGTAGGCTGGATGAAATTGCAGAGAAGTTGAGGTCTCTTGAATCCCAGAATTCCCTAGGCTTTGATGTAATAGACATGGGACTGGTGGAAGGGGTGAGAATTCCTCACAAGTTCAAACCCCCGTGTTTTGAAAGGTACAATGGCACATCCTGCCCACACACTCACCTTCAATCATTCTTGGGAAGATTAAAAGCATACACCATGGACGAAAAGTTGTGGATGTTTTACTTCGAGGATAGTCTAACAGGGGAATCCCGATAATGGTATTCCCACCTGACTAGAGCCACAGTAAGGAACTGGAAAGACTTGGTTGAAGCTTTCATCCAACAGTATCAGTACAACTTGGACATGGCTCCAAACAGGACCCTCCTAATGGGGATGTCTCAATCCTCCCGTGAAAGCTTCAGGGAATATGCCCAAAGGTGGAGGCAACTTGTTGCTGCAGTTCAACCCCCTATGTCTGAAAGGGAAATGGCAGACATGTTCATGAATACTCTTCAAGGAACATACATTGACAGATTGGCTGCATTCTCTTCTACCAGCTTCGCAGATGTGGTGATAGCTGGGGAAAGAATAGAGAGCCTATTGAAGATGGGGAAGATCTCTGATAACGGTTCCAGTTCAAGCTGTACAAGAAAACCATTTGCTGGGCCCCGTAGAGCTGGTGAGACAAACTCTGTGCACATGGGAAGAGGGAGACCCCAATACTTACCCAGAACAGTTGTTGTTGTTACTATCCCTGCTCCACCTCCTCAGTATACTCAACAACCACAACACTTCCCGCAACAACAACAGTTTCCACAACATAAATCATACAACAGTAACAACAATAATCAACAACAACGCCCGTTTCAACAACGACCATCTCAGGTCAACCGGGTGATTGACCCCATCCCTATGTCATATGCTACACTGCTGCCACAACTCCTAAAGCTCAATCTTGTTGAGTTGAGGACATTGGCTCCACCTGATCCTCAAAACCTTCCAAGAAACTATGATGTTAATGTTAGGTGTGCTTTTCATTCCAACGCACATGGTCACTCTACGGAAAAATGCAGAGCTCTGCATATGAAGGTTCAGGATATGGTAGATTCAAAAGCCCTGAACTTTGCACCTCCTCCCAATGTAATGAAGAATCCTATGTTAAGCCACAGTGGGCCAAGGATTAATGTTGTAGAGGATGGATCACCCCTGCGTTTGATAGAAGACATTGCATGTATTCAAACACCTCTGGCAGAGGTTAAAGCCCAGCTTTTAAGATGCCAAGTGTTTCCAGGTTGTGAGGCCTGTTGCTAATCATGCAAACTTTCTGAGAATGGGTGTGCCAGCTTGAGGAAAGGCATCAATGACTTAATTAAGGAAGGAATTCTGCAAATTACAACCACAGCTTCTATAACACCAACAACCTTTTTGTCAACAACAAGTGAATCTTCTACAAATGCAACAAACATCTTTTCTGTTGATTCTTCTACAAATGCAACAACCATCCGTCCAAGTGTTTCTTCTACAACTGCAACAACCATTGTTCCAACTGATTCGGCTAAAACTTCAGCAATCATTCCATCTGTCACTTCAACACAAAACAATTCATTTGCACCGGCTACTACAACTTCAACAACCAACAATGATGTTTCCACTGTCACAATTTACTACGACCCGGCACCGGTCCCAAGTTCCAACAACTTTCAGCAAAATCAACAACAGTCTCAACAAAGCTTCAATTCACCTTCACCTACATCCACCAGAGGTCCTGTAACAATCTTTTATGATCCACAGACCATTGTAGTCCCAACAACAGCTACAGTAAGCCCAGTCACTATCACGGTGCCCGGGCGGATCCCATATGATAAAGACAGTGCTATACCATGGCATTATGGTGCTGATCTATACTGCAATGAAGAGAAAGTCCTTCTTGATTCTCCAGTTCTCACTCCCCAAGTGGACAATGTTGGAGGAGGCGGAGGCTTCACCCGAAGTGGACGTCTCTTTGCATCACAAGTCCCTAGAACTAATACTGAGGCAGAAGCTGTTGCTAAAGCCAAAGGGAAAAGTGTGATACCGGAGGAATCTGCACCAAAGGAAACTCATAAGTCATCCTTCGATCAAGATATGGATGAGTTTATGAGAATCATTAAAAGAAGTGACTATAAAGTTGTGGACTAGCTCCACCAAACTCCTTCTAAGATCTATATATTATCCCTGTTGTTGTGTTCCGAAGCCCATCGGGATGCACTTCTCAAAGTTCTGCACGCTGCCTACGTGCCAGAAGAGATCACTATAAATCAGCTGAAAACAGTAGTATCAAATGTCAACACTAGCCATGGGCTAGGTTTTACTGATGCTAATTTGACAACTGAAGGACGCCTCCACAACAAAGCCTTGCATATAACCCTGGAGTGCAAAGGAGTTGTCTTATCTCATATGCTTGTAGACACTGGGTCCTCACTCAATGTCCTACTCAAGAAAGCCCTTGTCAAGCTAGAATATGATGGGATAGCTCTCCGGCCAAGTAACCTTGTGGTTAGAGCTTTTGATGGCTCTAAAAGATCTGTTTTGGGAGAGGTGGAGTTACCAGTGATAATCGGTCCACAAGTCTTCAAGACCATTTTCTACGTGATGGACATACAGCCAGCATATAGTTGTTTGCTAGGTCGACCCTGGATTCACGCCGCAGGCACAATAACGTCGACCCTTCACCAGAAACTGAAGTATGAATGGGAAGGACAGGTTATCACCATCTGTGGTGAGGAAGACATATTTGTTAGCCATCTGGCTACATACAAGTATATTGAGGTGGATGGTGAAATCCATGAGACAATGAGCCAAGGGTATGAGGCCCTAAATGTTAATGAAGCTACTGGAGTTTTGGCTGCATCCCAGGAAGACAGATTGGGAACTTCGATCATCTCTTATCAGCAAGCCCGGAAGGTTTTTGAAGAAGGAACTGCTCAAGGCTGGGGCAAGCTGCTGCTAGTGGAAAAGAAGGAAGATAAATTCGGGTTGGGTTACAGACCAATCTGTCATACCCCAAATTTATCCTACCATTTTTCTTTTTTCATATTAACCAGGGTTTTTGTGAATATTTTGTTTCTTTAAATGATCATCTGGCCTCTGGCCATGATGTGCTAACATTCAAATCATTGAGATCTTGTTTGTGCTTATCATCATTCCAAGCTTTGCAAGGAAGGTTGTTTGTAAGAAAAAATAAAAGTAAGAGGTGTGATTTTATGGTAGGACCGTTGAGGCAAGGTTGATCCCAAACTCTACATTGATTCATTCTCCAGCCATGTATACATCATTTTCCAATGTTACTCTATTATTGTATTTGGATTTACTCTATTACTATATTGGGATTACTTTGTGCCTCCATAAAGATAACGTCCAAATTCAAGCCAAGTGGGGAGCAATGTTTGCAATAAAGTTTTGGTATTAAGATTTTTCATGCTATGGTTCAAGTTTGGAGCTCCAAACACGTAACAAGGCAAATAAGAAGATTCTTGAGCTACATCTAGACTATCGTACAGGATCAGTAGGTTTTCAATAAGAATTCAAATTAAAAGTTCAGCAATGAATTTCCAGAAAGTCAAAGAGGAGTCATAATGGATTCAAAACAAGGAATACCTAAAGTATTGTGATGCATAGTAGAAGGCTCTTATTTTCTTTATCACTAAAGATACACATTGATAGGAGTTTTGAAAGTTAAAGCCCATTACAATGTTGAATGCTTAAAGACTGATACATCCTATAAAAAATGGCGCTTAAAGTTACACAACAGTGAACCAATTTTTATACAAATTCAAGAAAGTCAAAATGCAGAAGTAAAGACTCTTGATGGTCCATCCAACTCTCGGTACCACCTGCTACAAAGCCTAGATCTTCAAGCCAAACGTGGCGTGTTTGAGCCAATTCTCTCCAGGTAACCATCCAAACACCCTTTGCTACTTTGCACCAGCTTTTCTCCTCCACTTTCTCCAAACCTCGTCGTCACTGTGTGCATGAAAGAAGAAAAGTGAGCATTAGAAAGAAAAGAAATTAGTAGCAAGCATAAATTTAAATCTTCAATAAACAAAAGCACAATCACAACTGAAAGTATACATGATAATAGCAACAGGATTCAACATGTTCATAACAGAAGAAAAAAATCATGAGGAGCAACCAAGATGAAGTTTGCAGGGCAATATTTAAAAAACCTAATTGCAGTAATTCAGTCCAAGGAAGACAATTCTAGGAAGTTATCAGAACAACTAAATGCATCTTCAATGGAATATGAAGTTGTAGTTAGTGAGATTTGTTTGGTTGACGATCCAATCAGAAATTGCATTAGTACTCCTAAAAATCCACGATGGATAATTAAACTGAACCTGGTTTTAAATGCTAATGTTAACTCGAATGAACCTCCTGTTAACATGGATCTAGATATTGGAGGTAGTGGTGTGGGAAAAAGGGTTCTGGATGACATAGGGGGAGAGCAAAATGTCGAGCCAAATGAACCTGATCAATCTGAGGACAAAATGCTGGCAGAAAATATGCAGGAAACTTCAGATTCTATACCAACAGATGATTTAAATTCCAACATGGGATTCCAAAGGGGACCAATAAATCCAGATGCTGCAGAAAAACAATACAAAGAAAATTGCGGGTTTTTAATACCAATTCCATGAGTTCTTGAATTGAAGATCTAACTTCCATTGAAACCATTATCGGCGTGGTCCCCTGTTTCCGTCGCACCAACTTTCAACCAAAGAGTCTTCATCACTCCAACTTCTCCAAGTGTTACGTCAATGCGAGCTTCATATGCCTAGCTTCCAAATTCTGCTCATCACTGAATCATCAATCCAAGCCATACCATGATCAAGACTCACCTGCAAAATACTAAAACAGGGATCACAAACATGACAGAATTACTAGTGTCAGCAATGAGCATCAGATAGTAAAAGTCAAATTGATATGAAGCCAAATGATGAAAGCTTGGGACTTAGCAAGTTTTTTTCTTCCAAGCATAGCCTTTTTCCAAGTTCATCCTCCATGAGTTATTTGTTAACCCTTTAAACCTGGTAACAAAGGTAGTTAAAGTAAGGCTAATGAAGATTCATCACAAGAATGGAACAAAATCCTAAGTTAGTTCCTAAGTGCAGAAATTCAGGACTTGAAGAAAATTCAACATTTGGTACACCCTAGACCATTTGAGGCTCCTAACATTCTGCAGGTTTTAATGGAACTTCATAAGTTGTCATCTTGGTACCATCACTTTGTCTTTAGTAATCACCTGGATGTATCAAGCCATTGCTAACCATAACCTGCGATGATGAGACAATATCAACAAAAAATGCAAGTTCATCAAAGGAATATCATACAGGAAACTTGTTCCTTACTATTTTCACAAACCTCCCACCAAGATTTAGAATACCAAAATATCAGGTGCCATGCCCATTTGTTGTAGAGCCTCATGTTTCTAAAACCTAACGCCTTGATGGTCCACTTCATTCATGCTCAGAATCCCTCTGTGAAACAATGCTCCTAATCCGTCGGTCACCATTACGAACCTGGAAATAATAGAAGAACATGTTGTCATTACGAGTTATTAGATACTCAGATTCAAATGTTCACAGTGGTCAGAATTTCAAATACAATAAGAGAGATCACATTCCAAAAGGCGTCCAAATGACAATACAGACAAACAAAATGGTGAGTCACCAAATATGGACCCCACACCCAATTGAAAAAAATCTGCTAACGGTATTGAAAAATCCAGCTCACAAACGCCTCATGATTCTCACGTACCAACCTATCCCAGGTACTCCTCTATATAAAAGCAATGATTGGCAATGATTGAGGGGACTACCAACACACAGATGACACCACCACCTGAAGAAACCCTGATAGAGGCGCAGAAACACACAAAAAAAATTTCTATCGTCACTCTGCCAAAAAATCCCCTAAACACCAAGTCACCAAAGCTTCTTCATACAACTCTCTCAGAGCTCACATCAGAGCTCTGGTTAGAGTGAAGCTAGACTCCTCAGCCTCACTTGTACACAACAATAAACAACTACGCCGAAAGAAACGAAGGTGCGGAAAGAAGTAGGATAAGGAGAAAGATTCGAACAATAAAAGGAGACGACGAAGAAGCAGAAAGATTCCAAAGGAAAAGAAGAAGCAATGGCATACCTTCTTCTTCAAAGCTTAATATCGGACCTCTTCCGATATAGGTATGAACATCCTTCTTTAGCCATTTATGAATCGATGCTTGCTATCCATGTTTGACGATTCACCGTCTTCTGTTTATTGTTTGATTTTGCAAGATAGGGTAAAATTAGGGTTTTGAATAGGGGATGAGATTTGATTGTTTGGTATATGTTGTCGTGTTAGCTCAATGATATACAATAAGGTTTCCATTTCTCTGTGAAGGGAAAGATGAATTGAGTATAAAAAAGCAGAGGTTTATGTTTTATTGTTTTTAAGTTGAACATGGCGAAAAGGGTGAGAGGTCGATGATGAGTTTGTTTCTGAGACCAATTTTGGTTCTTAATAATAGGCTTAATACTTGTTGTTTATAATGTTGAACCGCCCAATAATCCTAGCCACTTGTCAATGTATGGCTTTCTCATTTTTTTATCTGACCGTTAAAAGCGAATGAGAATAGCCAAGGGATAAAATTGTTGCCGCTTAATCAATTTTCTTAAAGTGCTGGCATTAATTTGGTTGTTTCTGAATTTATTTATTTTTAATGTTACATTTTCAAAGTTGAAATCACATTGCCAAATACCTACTTTATTGGGAAGATGCCATTGATTTGATGAATCGGCAGTGAGTTGGCCCACTATAGGACACTTGTCCCGGTGAGGTATCATAAGACCTTTGGAAAGTCTCATGGATCAATGATCCAGATTCGCTGGAAATTCAACACTGGTTGACCGAGGTTCTATGGTGAACCCTCCAGCGGAATGAGCCTCAATCTATGGGCTTTGAATTCAGATTCTTTTTCACACCCTGTTTTTACTGATAAACCCAACCCATCTTATTTTGTTTTATTTTAATTTTTGCTTCTTTTTTTTTCTTATATAAAAAAAATCTTAAAAAAAAACTAAAACAACTTTTCTTTATTAATTAATCTTTTTAAATAACTTTATTTAATTAAATTAATTAATTATTTAATTTTATTAAATAATTTGATGTAATTAATTAATTTCTTTTAAGCATACAAATAATCAAAAAAAATAGTAATATTTTCCTTAATCTCTTTTGTTCAAATGTCATTTTCTTTCTTTTCTTTTGATCGATATCTTTATTATCAAACATTAAAAAATTTCAAAAAAAAACATTTTGTTGATTAATATTTTAAAAAGTCTTATTTAATTCGATTAATTCAGTTTGTTAATTAATCTAGTTAAATATTTCTATTTAATTTGATTAATTAAGTTCTCTCCTTTGCTCGATTATACGTGTGATGAATATTTGCGTATGCTCGATCCTCCTTGCTTGTGATATGATGATATGACTGCTTGTGTGATTACTGTTGCATTTTTGACGATAAAATCGCTAAGTAAAAAACGAACGCACACTAAGACTAATCATCTCAAAGATAAACAAAATCTTTGGTCCAACGCCAAGTGCATATCCATACGCACTTCATTTCATACACACACGTAAGTCGATCGTTCCTCGATCGCCATCTGCACGAACTTTGCACTTTACACTTTTAGCAACATTTTTCAACCTAACGAATCAACGCATTGCGCTTGTTTGCCATAGCTGGTCTTTAGCTTATTTCTTCAACTTTGCGAGCCGAGCGCATTGTGCCTCGCTAACAAACCAACAAATAAACTTCCACTTGCATTCACCTTAAACTTCAAAAAAACCGAAATGTCATTTCTTAGATCCAAACCCTTGATCCAACATCAAGCGGTCTTAGGAAACAAAACACTTCAATAAATACGAGGAAAATTGCACGCCACGAGCCTTAAGCGATAGAAAGGAGGATAACGAGCTCTCGTTACTCGCTCCGATTATTTCGGCGCAAGACATTCGTCTTGTTGGACGAAATAAACTATCCATAGTCTTTAGTGCAAATGGACTCCTAAATCCTTTCATCAAAGAAAGGTAATAAAATCAACAACCATCACCTGTATCAGGCCGAACTACGAAGCTCTGACTTTCCCATTGCACAAGGGAATACGTAGGCACGAGGATCTCAATCCTTGTCGAGCCCCTAGGATCAATAAACCCTTTAGTTCAAAAAGTAATCATAAGTATAGACATCCCTTCGCGCGTGACAATCTAGATGGTTCCCATCGAGTACGATGGATGTAGGAGGTGCTAATACCTTCCTCCTACATAACCGACTTCCGAACCCCGACAATGGTTTGCGATGACCTTGTTTTATCCCTTCTTGTTGGTTTTATCTATATTTACCATTTCCCTCTTTGGGAATAAATAAAATTAGGTGGAGACTCTCATGTCAGCCCAGCCGCGACCGCATTCGCGAGGATCATATTTTTCAAGGTACGACAGCTGGCGACTCTACTGGGGACTGGTTCACCCCTATGCAAGTCGAGCCTAGTCTAGGTTTCCACGTTTGTTTGGATGTTTGCTTATGTGTTAATTGTTTATCGCTTTCTTTATTGCTTTACATTTTATATCCTTATTGTGGATCTTTTGTACCGGATTGATACTTTGATCAAAACAACTTGAGGGAAAGGCTCTATACCCGAGTCTATGAGTGTAAACATAAGTTAGCGAGGTTGTGTAGTATGGGCTCCCGAGGGAACCTCTCTCGTGGGTTGTCGATACGAAAACCTCACTCGGAGTTGATTTTAATGGAAATACTGACAACCGTCTAGCTCTTGGCGTGTGTGCTCAGATGTTTTCATTAGAGTCATCGACTCTGAGGACCTTTAGAACCTCTTGGTTAAAAACATCGGTTGATGGTTGCGTAGTAGTGGGCACCAGGGTTTGCCCTCGCGTGGTTCAATACGAAAACCTCACTTGGAATAGACTTACTCAATGGAGTTGATTGACTGTCAAGAATATATGAAATTGACACGTGCATCAAACAGTTGAGAAAGTTCCATAACTCCAGGACTTTGTTTTAAACCTCGTGTCGACGATCACGTAGTATGGGGAACCAGGAGATTTCTCTCTTGTGTGGCTCGATACGAAGATCTCACCCAAACGAAATTCATATGGTGGAGTCAATTAACCGTCACGTTAATGGCGTGTATAATGAACATTCATTCGAATTATTAACTTTGGGATCCCTAGAGCTGTAGAGCCTACTTGGTGAGATCCTTGTGAGGAGAATAATCAAAGTATCATCCATTCCATAACTCTTTTCCTATGATCCTGGATCTTGCATTTCATTTTCATATCATTTCATATGCATTGCATATCATTTTCCCAAAACAAAAGAGCTTATCCATCCTTTGTCCATAACTCAGTTGGTTTCTCGACACTTGTATCAGACTTGAAGTAGCTTTAAGGATTATGGATCCTTTGGAGCGAAGCCATGTTAATTTAAGAGGAGATGTAGACTCAATGAAGAAACAGGTGGAGCAACTTGTGGAGGCCATGATAGCCTTGGCAAAAAGAGAGGACAACATTCAACGAACGGCAGTTGGGGATTCTATTACACAAAAGTGTCACATTGTCAGGAATGAGAATTCTTCATCAGTTGACGCCATGGAGTATCATAGCTTTTCAATCTCCGCGCCTAATCCCAAAGGGTCAAACCTGGTATTGAATGCTGAACAACCTCAAAATCCTAAGTTTGCTGAAAGATGTCGTGTGTTGGAAGAGAAACTTGAAGCCTTAAAAGGACATAATGCTTTTGGCCTGAATGCTTCTGACTTATGCTTAGTGCCTGATGTGGTAATCCCTCCAAAGTTCAAAATGCCAAAATTTGAGAAGTATGAAGGAGATAGTTGTCCAAAGAATCATTTGGTGATGTTCTGTAGAAAAATGACCACTCATAATAAGAACGATAAATTGATGATTCATTGTTTCCAAGACAGTTTGAGTGGAACATCATTGAACTGATACACACAGCTAAAAAGTAGCCACATACAATCATGGTTGAACTTGTCCAGTGCTTTTATGAAGCAGTATGATTACAATCTCGACATGGCTCCAGACCGTATGCAATTGCAAGGGTTATCTCAAGAAAGCGATGAACCATTCAGAAAGTATGCTCAAAGATGGAGAGGGTTAGCTGCTCGTGTTCAACCACCAATCTTAGAGAAAGAACTGGTTGGCTTATTTATGGATAGTTTGCAAAGTCCGTACATCGAAAGAATGATAGGCAGTTCTTTTCCCGGCTTTTCACAATTGGTGTTAGTTGGAGAACGAATCGAGAGCCTACTCAAGAGTAGAAAAGTACAGGTCACCTCATACGTCCAGGCTAGTGAGAGTGAATCAATTGTCAGTTCCCTAGAAGCAGAGGAGGAAATTAATGCAGTTTGGGAAGCTCTACAAGCTCCACCTCCAGTGCCTTATCAACAACACCCATGCAGAGGACCTCCTCAATATCGACAACAAGTTGCACATCAAGAGCCAATGCAACAACAACGTACTCCGCAACGGCGTCCTTACTACACTAAAAGACCAAAAAGGCATTTTGATCAATTACCGATGCTTCACAGTCACATACTTCCACGTTTGATTAATAGTGGATTGGTAGAGCCAAGGAAGATAGATCCAATGCCTCTTCCACATCAACCGAACTTTGATCCTAATGCTTATTGTAGTTTCCATGCCAACTCACCGGGACATTCAACTGATGATTGCCAACAATTCAAAAAATAAGGTCCAGGATCTGATTGATTCCAAGGTAATCTCATTCACACCTCAGGGAATTCAAATCCACAATCAGGCGGGATCATCAATCCATGTTATATAAGAAGTTGCTGAGAGTACATGCGAAGATGGTTCTCAAACTGATCTTGAAGAGCAATTCTGAATTAAGGTTTCCCAACAGCAAATCAAAGCCCAGTTCCTCAACACTGAAAATTTTTAGCTCATATCATTACTTTGTATTTGGAGTTTCTTTTCTGTTAAATACTTCTTGCTTTTAAGAACTATTGTCTTTAATGGTAATATTAATCTAATGAACATGCATGTTTTGAACGAATCCATTCGTATTCACTCACATTTTCCCACTTATTGCAAAAAAATAAAAAAAAAATGCACTTTACATCCTTTATCACATTGTTAGCAAATATTTGAGGGAGGATGACGAAAACGAAATACCCATAATTGCTGATAATATGCTTTCGGAAAGAATCTTGCTGACGATATATAGGCATTGCTTCAAATTCCCAAACATTGGAGAGATAAGGAGTTAATCCCTAGACAACCACTTCGAGCCTAGAAGTAGGAGTTTTTTTTGTCGGATATTCAAAACCCTTATATTTAACCAGGGGCAAGGTAGTGTTCAGTTAACCTGACTATGCATCCAAACTACAAGGCGAAACTTTCCAATTTGGAGATCCATCCATGACCAATGACTTGGCAGTCATAATCCTCCAACAATAAAAAAAAAGCCCGTTAAGTTGAACATCCAAAAAGGAAACTTAGGCAAGATTTAGGGCAATCCTGATGGACTAAAAAGCTAAAAAATAGTCCATGCAAAAGTTAGGGATCAATAAAAAAAGGAGGCCTTCAAAATACTCTAACAAAAAGTGTTGTAGCGACCATCATATCCAAAACTAAAAGGGTCACTAACATCCCAGAAAAATGAATAAGGTGACTGCCATTGTAAGAAAGGTCTTGAACAATCATCTTCAACCACTACACCTTCAAGCTCTCATAAGAGACAAATATGTGTGTCATTTAACTGAACGTAAGACTGGAGAACATCACGAAGATGGGTGGGTACAAAAATATTTGAGCCTATATCATTTGTTTCATAACCGTGAACCAGACCATGATACAACCCTTAAAAGACCTAATTGAAGCAGGGTTTATTCTGAGAGCATATCTCAGCAAGGTTGCGTAAGCTGACTCCTAAAAGATTTGCTAATCTTCTCCTTGTTTATTTCACAAATGACTAGCTAAATCAGCACTACGTTTGGACATTTGATCCATTCGTCACACACTATCCCATCATTCAAATAAATGATTTTTTTCAAAACTCGCATGAATATTGCATTAAAATTACCATTTTTGTACAAATAAATTTTAATTTCAAGTCGGTACTTAGCGTCTAAAGAAATTCCAAACAAGGAAAAGTCAAAGAGGAGCTTGAGAATTCATTGGTGTTGACTCGAATCAAAATCACTCCTAATCAGGGGCATGGCTTTCAATGACTGTATGGACATGAGATTGGGTTGGTTGAAAATCAAATATCCAAGCATTAGAATTAGACTACCTCAATTAGTAGCCTATTTGGGGCAAATAATTCATGATCACCTAATTCGGGGCAAGTCCTTCCAAAGGCTCGGATAGGGGCAACTCCCTATGAGACCTAGATACTAGGGAAACTTGTAACGTGTCAAGTTAGGGTACAATCATTCTCAAGGCTTCAATTTGAAGAAGATTCCTTCAAAGTCCCTACAGACTGGGGCAAGGCAGTTATAAAAGGAGGCCTTAGGGCTAAGCCAAAGCATAATCAACATGCATTGATTATGTCGCTACGCTCATTTGAAAGTCATCATGACATCTGTCAAAGAAGTTGAAGTTCTCGCAACAACTTACCACTTCAACAATAGATCAAACTTGGGGACACCACAAATGGTCGCATCCATCCTCCGATTAGAGCATCGTCGGATACCAAGTGTCGAGAAGTCAATACCTTCCACCACAATTCCTAAAAAGTCCACTATGGTGGCAACTACTAGAAAGCCAAAAGTCCAACTATGTTTGGCACATCTCAAAAGTCCAACAGTGTTTGGCACAACGCAAAGGTCCAAGTCCTCTTGTCATTTCTCACAATCCAATCTTATTCAACTCCGTGTTGATACCTTTTCAACCCCGTGTTGATACCTATACCTTTTCAACCCCGTGTTGATACCTTCACATTTTCAACCCCGTGTTGACACCCTTCCTGTCTCAACCCCGTGTTGATAACTTTACCTTTACAACCCCGTGTTGATACCTTTCCTCTCTCAACCCCGTGTTGATACCTTTCCTCTCTCAACCCCGTGTTGATACCTTTAAGCTTTTCAACCCCGTGTTGATACCCTCACATTTTCAACCCCGTGTTGATACCCTTCCTTTCTCAACTCCGTGTTGATACCCTTCCTTTCTCAACTCCGTGTTGATACCTTTACCTTTTCAACCCCGTGTTGATACCTTTCCTCTCTCAACCCCGTGTTGATACCTTTCCTCTCTCAACCCCCATGTTGATACCTTTACCTTTTCAACCCTGTGTTGATACCCTTACCTTTTCAACACTGTGTTAATACCTTTGATTTCTCAACCCCGAGTTGATACCTAATGAGTACTTTCACCATTACCACTAAAAAACCGAAAAGTCTACCCGTGGAGTGGCATCTTTCCAAAGTCCAATTTCGTTGGCAACTACCAAAAACCTTATATCGAGCATATCCAATCATTTGCATTGTCACATGCATGACATGCATCATTCTTGCCCGAAAGCAAGAATGTCATCAAACACAATCATAAAAAAATAATTTGTATCAAAATTTTAACAATCACATCATATGGATCACTATGCATCATGCAATGCATAGTAATCATACAGAACATATCAGAACAAGATCCAGGATCCAAGACATGCATCCATAACAATCTCTTCCAGAGTCGGTAGTATTCCTCTGAAAAGAGTTGATACTCCGCATGTGCTCGCGGATTTATTCCCCCAGCAAGTCATTCTTAGAATTTATGATTGATCGTGATGATCCCTAGCATTTTCACTGTTATTGCTCCCCAAGCAGAGGTTATCCTAAAAAGCATCTTGTGAGCTTTTCCTCTGCAGAACTGGGATAGCGTGTTCCCTCTCAGAATGAATTCCTGTTGATCGGTTTTCCCCAACAGATCATTCGATCAAGATATTTATTTGGCATTCTCCGAAGATCCTTTATTGTTAAGGAACTGCGTCGTGGGAGACAAAGAAACTCCTATTTGGTAAAGACATTGTTCTAGCATCACCGAAGAGCCTTGAATGAAAGGAACTGCTTCGCATGATCTAGGGAATCCTGTGCCATTGTTCTAGGTGTTGCTCTATGCATCCCCAAAGAGCCTTTATTGTTAAGGTTTTGCTTTGCTTGGACTAGAGAATCTCGTGTTACGACACTGTTCCATTGTCCCCGAAGAACCTTAATTCATAAGGGACTGCTTCGTGCGACTTGGAAAATTCATTCAGTAAATTGAGATACTACTTTGTTAATTCAAAGAATCTCAGGCATTTTTGCGAACTGCCATCTCATCCTCATATCTTTTATTATTATATTGCATTTTCCTTCTTGTCGGACAAATTTTGGGGTCTTCTTATATCTAATTGACTTTTACCCTAAAAATGAACGCCATGCAGCATTTCAATTTCTCGAGTTCAAGACAATTAGATAGGGGCATCTGTCATACCCCAAATTTGTCCTACCATTTTTCTTTTTTCATATTAACCAGGGTTTTTGTGAACATTTTGTTTCTTTAAATGATCATCTGGCCTCTGGCCATGATGTGCTAACATTCAAATCATTGAGATCTTGTTTGTGCTTATCATCATTCCAAGCTTTGCAAGGAAGGTTGTTTGTAAGAAAAAATAAAAGTAAGAGGTGTGATTTTATGGTAGGACCGTTGAGGCAAGGTTGATCCCAAACTCTACATTGATTCATTCTCCAGCCATGTATACATCATTTTCCAATGTTACTCTATTATTGTATTTGGATTTACTCTATTACTATATTGGGATTACTTTGTGCCTCCATAAAGATAACGTCCAAATTCAAGCCAAGTGGGGAGCAATGTTTGCAATAAAGTTTTGGTATTAAGATGTTTCATGCTATGGTTCAAGTTTGGAGCTCCAAACACGTAACAAGGAAAATAAGAAGATTCTTGAGCTACATCTAGACTATCGTACAGGATCAGTAGGTTTTCAATAAGAATTCAAATTAAAAGTTCAGCAATGAATTTCCAAAAAGTCAAAGAGGAGTCATAATGGATTCAAAACAAGGAAGACCTAAAGTATTGTGATGCATAGTAGAAGGCTCTTATTTTCTTTATCACTAAAGATACACATTGATAGGAGTTTTGAAAGTTAAAGCCCATTACAATGTTGAATGCTTAAAGACTGATACATCCTATAAAAAACGGCGCTTAAAGTTACACAACAGTGAACCAATTTTTATACAAATTCAAGAAAGTCAAAATGCAGAAGTAAAGACTCTTGATGGTCCATCCAACTCTCGGTACCACCTGCTACAAAGCCTAGATCTTCAAGCCAAACGCGGCGTGTTTGAGCCAATTCTCTCCAGGTAACCATCCAAACACCCTTTGCTACTTTGCACCAGCTTTTCTCCTCCACTTTCTCCAAACCTCGTCGTCACTGTGTGCATGAAAGAAGAAAAGTGAGCATTAGAAAGAAAAGAAATTAGTAGCAAGCATAAATTTAAATCTTCAATAAACAAAAGCACAATCACAACTGAAAGTATACATGATAATAGCAACAGGATTCAACATGTTCATAACAGAAGAAAAAAATCATGAGGAGCAACCAAGATGAAGTTTGCAGGGCAATATTTAAAAAACCTAATTGCAGTAATTCAGTCCAAGGAAGACAATTCTAGGAAGTTATCAGAACAACTAAATGCATCTTCAATGGAATATGAAGTTGCAGTTAGTGAGATTTGTTCAGTTGACGATCCAATCAGAAATTGCATCAGTACTCCTAAAAATCCACGGTGGATAATTCAACTGAACCTGGTTTTTAATGCTAATGTTAACTCGAATGAACCTCCTGTTAACATGGATCTAGATATTGGAGGTAGTGGTGTGGGAAAAAGGGTTATGGATGACATAGGGGGAGAGCAAAATGTCGAGCCAAATGAACCTGATCAATCTGAGGACAAAATGCTGGCAGAAAATATGCAGGAAACTTCAGATTCTATACCAACAGATGATTTAAATTCCAACATGGGATTCCAAAGGGGACCAATAAATCCAAATGCTGCAGAAAAACAATACAAAGAAAATTATGGGTTTTTAATACCAATTCCATGAGTTCTTGAATTGAAGATCTAACTTCCATGGAAACCATTATCGGCGTGGTCCCCTGTTTCCGTCGCACCAACTTTCAACCAAAGAGTCTTCATCACTCCAGCTTCTCCAAGTGTTACGTCAATGCGAGCTTCATATGCCTAGCTTCCAAATTCTGCTCATCACTAAATCATCAATCCAAGCCATGCCATGATCAAGACTCACCTGCAAAATACTAAAACAGGGATCACAAACATGACAGAATTACTAGTGTCAGCAATGAGCATCAGATAGTAAAAGTCAAATTGATATGAAGCCAAATGATGAAAGCTTGGGACTTAGCAAGTTTTTTTCTTCCAAGCATAGCCTTTTTCCAAGTTCATCCTCCATGAGTTATTTGTTAACCCTTTAAACCTGGTAACAAAGGTAGTTAAAATAAGGCTAATGAAGATTCATCACAAGAATGGAACAAAATCCTAAGTTAGTTCCTAAGTGCAGAAATTTAGGACTTGAAGAAAATTCAACATTTGGTACACCCTAGACCATTTGAGGCTCCTAACATTCTGCAGGTTTTAATGGAACTTCATAAGTTGTCATCTTGGTACCATCACTTTGTCTTTAGTAATCACCTGGATGTATCAAGCCATTGCTAACCATAACCTGCGATGATGAGACAATATCAACAAAAAATGCAAGTTCATCAAAGGAATATCATACAGGAAACTTGTTCCTTACTATTTTCACAAACCTCCCACCAAGATTTAGAATACCAAAATATCAGGTGCCATGCCCATTTGTTGTAGAGCCTCATGTTTCTAAAACCTAACGCCTTGATGGTCCACTTCATTCATGCTCAGAATCCCTCTGTGAAACAATGCTCCTAATCCGTCGGTCACCATTACGAACCTGGAAATAATAGAAGAACATGTTGTCATTACGAGTTATTAGATACTCAGATTCAAATGTTCACAGTGGTCAGAATTTCAAATACAATAAGAGAGACCACATTCCAAAAGGCGTCCAAATGACAATACAGACAAACAAAATGGTGAGTCACCAAATATGGACCCCACACCCAATTGAAAAAAATCTGCTAACGGTATTGAAAAATCCAGCTCACAAACGCCTCATGATTCTCACGTACCAACCTATCCCAGGTACTCCTCTATATAAAAGCAATGATTGGCAATGATTGAGGGGACTACCAACACACAGATGACACCACCACCTGAAGAAACCCTGATAGAGGCGCAGAAACACACAAAAAAAATTTTATCGTCACTCTGCCAAAAAATCCCCTAAACACCAAGTCACCAAAGCTTCTTCATACAACTCTCTCAGAGCTCACATCAGAGCTCTGGTTAGAGTGAAGCTAGACTCCTCAGCCTCACTTGTACACAACAATAAACAACTACGCCGAAAGAAACGAAGGTGCGGAAAGAAGTAGGATAAGGAGAAAGATTCGAACAATAAAAGGAGACGGCGAAGAAGCAGAAAGATTCCAAAGGAAAAGAAGAAGCAATGGCATACCTTCTTCTTCAAAGCTTAATATCGGACCTCTTCCGATATAGGTATGAACATCCTTCTTTAGCCATTTATGAATCGATGCTTGCTATCCATGTTTGACGATTCACCATCTTCTGTTTATTGTTTGATTTTGCAAGATAGGGTAAAATTAGGGTTTTGAATAGGGGATGAGATTTGATTGTTTGGTATATGTTGTCGTGTTAGCTCAATGATATACAATAAGGTTTCCATTTATCTGTGAAGTGAAAGATGAATTGAGTATAAAAAAGCAGAGGTTTATGTTTTATTGTTTTGAAGTTGAACATGGCGAAAAGGGTGAGAGGTCGATGATGAGTTTGTTTCTGAGACCAATTTTGGTTCTTAATAATAGGCTTAATACTTGTTGTTTATAATGTTGAACCGCCCAATAATCCTAGCCACTTGTCAACGTATGGCTTTCTCATTTTTTTATCTGACCGTTAAAAGCGAATGAGAATAGCCAATGGATAAAATTGTTGTCGCTTAATCAATTTTCTTAAAGTGCTAGCATTAATTTGGTTGTTTCTGAATTTATTTATTTTTAATGTTACATTTTCCAAGTTGAAATCACATTGCCAAATACCTGCTTTATTGGGAAGATGCCATTGATTTGATGAATCGGCAGTGAGTTGGCCCACTATAGGACACTTGTCCCGGTGAGGTATCATAAGACCTTTGGAAAGTCTCATGGATCAATGATCCAGATTCCCTGGAAATTCAACACTGGTTGACCGAGGTTCTATGGTGAACCCTCCAGCGGAATGAGCCTCAATCTATGGGCTTTGAATTCAGATTCTTTTTCACACCCTGTTTTTACTGATAAACCCAACCCATCTTATTTTGTTTTATTTTAATTTTTGCTTCTTTTTTTTTCTTATATAAAAAAAATCTTTAAAAAAAACTAAAACAACTTTTCTTTATTAATTAATCTTTTTAAATAACTTTATTTAATTAAATTAATTAATTATTTAATTTTATTAAATAATTTGATGTAATTAATTAATTTCTTTTAAGCATACAAATAATCAAAAAAAATAGTAATATTTTCCTTAATCTCTTTTGTTCAAGTGTCATTTTCTTTCATTTCTTTTGATCGATATCTTTTTTAACAAACATTAAAAAATTTCAAAAAAAAAAACATTTTGTTGATTAATATTTTAAAAAGTCTTATTTAATTCGATTAATTCAGTTTGTTAATTAATCTAGTTAAATATTTCTATTTAATTTGATTAATTAAGTTCTCTCCTTTGCTCGATTATACGTGTGATGAATGTTTGCATATGCTCGATCCTCCTTGCTTGTGATATGATGATATGACTGCTTGTGTGATTACTGTTGCATTTTTGACGATAAAATCGCTAAGTAAAAAACGAACGCACACTAAGACTAATCATCTCAAAGATAAACGAAATCTTTGGTCCAACGCCAAGTGCATATCCATACGCACATCATTTCATACACACACGTAAGTCGATCGTTCCTCGATCGCCATCTGCACGAACTTTGCACTTTACACTTTTAGCAACATTTTTCAACCTAACGAATCAACGCATTGCGCTTGTTTGCCATAGCTGGTCTTTAGCTTATTTCCTCAACTTTGCGAGCCGAGCGCATTGTGCCTCGCTAACAAACCAACAAATAAACTTCCACTTGCATTCACCTTAAACTTCAAAAAAACCGAAATGTCATTTCTTAGATCCAAACCCTTTATCCAACATCAAGCGGTCTTAGGAAACAAAACACTTCAATAAATACGAGGAAAATTGCACGCCACGAGCCTTAAGCGATAGAAAGGAGGATAACGAGCTCTCGTTACTCGCTCCGATTATTTCGGCGCAAGACATTCGTCTTGTTGGACGAAATAAACTATCCATAGTCTTTAGTGCAAATGGACTCCTAAATCCTTTCATCAAAGAAAGGTAATAAAATCAACAACCATCACCTGTATCAGGCCGAACTACGAAGCTCTGACTTTCCCATTGCACAAGGGAATACGTAGGCACGAGGATCTCAATCCTTGTCGAGCCCCTAGGATCAATAAACCCTTTAGTTCAAAAAGTAATCATAAGTATAGACATCCCTTCGCGCGTGACAATCTAGATGGTTCCCATCGAGTACGATGGATATAGGAGGTGCTAATACCTTCCTCCTACATAACCGACTTCCGAACCCCGACAATGGTTTGCGATGACCTTGTTTTATCCCTTCTTGTTGGTTTTATCTATATTTACCATTTCCCTCTTTGGGAATAAATAAAATTAAGTGGCGACTCTCATGTCAGCCCAGCCGCGACCGCATTCGCGAGGATCGTATTTTTCGAGGTACGACACAATCCGACAAGATCAATCAGAGGCTGCCAAAGAGCCAAAATTTGTCAGTGGGGGGATGCTCACCCCAGATGTTGTTAACAATCAGGAAGACGAGGAGGAAAGCGACCGCAACCTGGAGAAATGGATACGTCCAAGGATCCCAGGGAACCAAGTCTCTAACTGGTCTTCCCAAGAAATTATAAGGGTTACTCCTGCAGAGTAATTATTATTTCCTATCTTTTTAGCATGCATCAAGTCCTGCATCTTGCCCAAGGTGTCAGGACTCATTTTGTAATAGGGCCATATTGTAATTTTGTGCAAATGATTAATCAATGAATATCGGACATCTTTTGCAAACGAGTCTCTTTTTCGCTCACTGTCTTTTCATTTTTCACTTTTGTACAAAACAATAAAATGGCAATGTTTTCAAAATAAGTAACTTCATTTTCACTTTTTTCTAAACAAGATTAAAACTGATCACTAAAACGAACCAATCTCAACCCTTGTAGAGATTATCCTCCAGATTGCACCGACAACCGCATTGCTATGACCTTGTATGACTTCGACAATCCAATTAATCAAGCTGATGAAGGGGTTGAAGAAGACTATGAGTTACCTGAAGAGTTGGCCAGGTTGTTGAGGCAAGAAGAGAAAGTGATCACTCCTCATCAGGAGGAGGTTGAAATAGTTAATCTTGGTACCGAAGAAGACTTGAAAGAAGTGAAGATCGGGGCCAGTCTGTAAGATTCAGTGATGGAACAACTTATTGACATGCTTCAAGAGTATGTTGATGTCTTTGCTTGGTCCTATCAAGACATGCCAGGTCTGGATACCGACATTGTTATGCACAAGCTGCCTTTGAAAGAAGATTGTCCTCCAGTGAAGCAGAAGCTATGCCGTACTTGTCCGGATATGGCCATGAAGATTAAAGAGGAGGTACAAAAACAGTGGGACGCCAGTTTCCTTGTTGTAACTAGTTACCGCCGTGGGTCGCTAATATTGTACCAGTTCCTAAAAAGGATGGCAAAGTAAAGATGTGTGTGGATTACCGGGATCTGAATAGAGCTAGCCCAAAGGATGACTTCCCTTTACCTCACATTGATGTATTGGTTGACAACACAGCTCAGTTCTCGGTGTTTTCCTTCATGGATGGATTCTCCGGGTATAATCAGATCAGAATGTCCCCGGAAGACATGGAGAAGACAACCTTCATGACACCTTGGGGCACATTTTGTTACAAGGTAATGCCTTTTAGGATGAAGAATGTCGGAGCTACTTATCAACGGGCTATGGTAACATTATTCCATGACATGATCCACAAAGAAATTGAATGCTACGTGGATGACATGATTGCCAAGTCCCTCACCGAAGAAGACCATCTGGTAAATCTGCTGAAGTTGTTCAAGCGTCTGAGAAATATCAACTGAAGTTAAACCCCAACAAATGCACATTCGGGGTACGTTCCAGTAAGCTGATGGGATTCATCGTAAGTGAAAAAGGAATTGAAGTTGATCCTGACAAAGTCAAAGCCATCCAGGAGATGCTTGCACCTAGGACTGAAAAGGAAGTTCGGGGGTTTCTAGGTAGATTGAACTACATATCAAGGTTCATATCTCATCTTACTGTAATCTGTGAGCCCCTGTTCAAACTGTTAAGAAAGGAACAAACAGTTAGGTGGAATGAAGATTGTCAGAAGGCTTTTGACAAAATCAAGGAGTACTTGCAAGAAACTCCCATTCTTATGCCTCCAATTGAAGGAAGACCTCTAATAATGTACCTGGCAGTATTAGAATGATCAATGGGGTGTGTGTTGGGCCAGCATGACGAGTCTGGTCGAAAAGAGTATGCAATATACTACCTAAGCAAAATGTTTACCGACTGTGAACAACGTTATTCACTGCTCGAGAAAACTTGTTGTGCTTTAGCGTGGGCTGCTCGTCGACTAAGACAGTATATGTTAACTTACACTACCTTGTTGATCTCAAAAATGGATCCAGTCAAGTACAACTTTGAGAAGCCAGAATTTACCGGAAGGGTTGCAAGATGGAAAATGATTCTGACAGAGTATGACATTCAGTACACATCACAAAAGGCCATCAAAGGCAGTGTACTGTCTGACTATCTAGCTGAGTAACCCATTGATGATTACCAACCAATGAAATTTGATTTCCCTGATGAAGACATCATGTTCCTAAAAGCAAAAGATCGTGATGAGCCTGTTCACACTGAAGGGCCTGACCCAGAAGAAGAATGGACAATGATGTTTGATGGGGTTGTCAATATGAATGGTCGTGGAGTTGGTGCAGTGCTTATTACACCTAAAGGAGTTCATATGCCTTTCTCGGCAAAACTCACATTCGCATGCACTAACAATGAAGCTGAATACGAAGCCTGTATCATGGGTCTTGAGGAAGCCATTGACCTCAGGATCAAGACTTTAACTGTATTCGGGGATTCAGCTTTGGTAATCAATCAGACCAACGGAAAATGGTACACTCACCAAGAGCATCTGATTCCATACCGTGACTATACGAGGAGATTATTGACTTTCTTCACAACAGTCAAACTTGAGTATATCCCTCGAGATGAAAATCAGTTCGCAGATGCTTTAGCTACCATTTCCTCCATGATCAAGGTTCAGACTACAAATTGTGTGCCTCAGATTTCGGTATCCAGACTAGACCGACCAGCATACGTATTCTCTGTGGACATTGCTAAAGATGATAGGCCTTGGTTCCATGACATCAAATGCTTCTTAGAGGATCAAACATACCCACCTGGGGCATCATCCAATGATAAGAAGACATTAAGAAGACTGGCTGGTAGTTTCTTCCTGAATGTTGATGGTTCATTATACAAGAGAAACTTTGACATGGTTCTTCTCAGATGTGTTGACAAGAAAGAAGTAGACTTGCTGATGCACGAGGTGCATGAAGGATCTTTCGGTACCCATGCTGGAGGACATGCAATGGCTAAGAAATTGTTAAGATCAGGCTACTATTGGATCACAATGGATGCAGACTATTGTGCCTATACCAGAAAGTGCCATAAATGCCAGATCTATGCAGATAAAGTGCATATGCCTCCGAATCCTTTGAACGTAATGTCTTCACCTTGGCCCTTTGCCATGTGGGGCATTGACATGATTGGAAAGATCGAATCGACTGCTTTAAATGGCCACATATTCATCCTAGTAGCCATTGATTACTTCACCAAATGGGTTGAAGCAACTTCATATGCAAATGTCACCAGACAAGTGGTAGCCAGATTTCTGAAAAGAGACATCATCTGTCGATATGGAGTACTCGAGCGAATCATTACTGATAATGGTTCCAATTTGAACAATAAGATGATGGCAGAACTGTGTCGGGACTTCAAAATCCAACATCACAACTCTTCTCCTTACAAGCCAAAGATGAATGGTGTTGTTGAGGCAACTAACAAAAACATCAAGAAGATTGTGCAAAAGATGGTGGTTACTTACAAAGATTGGCATGAAATGCTACCATTTTCCTTGCATGGGTACCGTACCTCAATCAGAACGTCCACTGGGGCAACATCGTACCAGCTTGTGTATGGTATGGAGGCAGTCCTACCTGTTGAAGTTGAATTACCCTCCTTACGGGTACTCATGGATGTAAAGCTGAATGAAGAAGAATGGGTCCGATCTCGGTACAATCATTTGAATCTGATCGAAGAGAAGAGATTAGCTGCAATTTGTCATGGGAAGTTATACCAAAAGAGAATGAAGAAAGCCTTTGATCAGAGAGTCAGGCTTCGGGAATACCAAATAGGAGACCTTGTGCTGAAAAGACTCATTCCTCCTCATACAGACCACAGGGGAAAGTGGACTCCGAATTACGATGGTACATTCATAGTAAAGAAAATATTCTCCAGTGGAGCACTGATGCTCACTACTATGGATGGTGAAGATTTCTTATTCCCTGTGAATTCAGATGCAGTTAAAAAATACTTCGCATAAAATGACCCGCTGGACATAAAAACATGTGTACACCCGGCGAGTCAAAAACAGAATAAAAGACTCGGGCAAAAATAAGGGAAAATTGAAAAAATGTGTACACCCGCTGAGTTGAAAAGCCACATTGGACAGCTCAGGCAAAAATGGGTATCCCGATGGATTGAAAACCCGAAAGGGCGATTCTCGCAAAATAAGGGAATAAGCGAAAAACTGCATTCTGAATTCGTCCGTATCACTTACAACACGGCAAGCTTCGAAAGGATAAAGCATCGGTCAGAATCAACCTTCTTCAGAAATCAAGATAAGAGGAGAACGTCAAGGTCATACGGGTCATAGCAAAGGAAGCTCAACGGAGCGTCGTGAACATTGCCAGCACTTTTACTTTTTCAATTTGTAACAATCTCCTCATTTCAGGGGATCTGTTTCTTTGGTTGTATTTGCCAATTCAGGGCACCCAGATTAATGAAATCAGATTTTCAGTCACACCTCGTTTCGTACATTTTTGTTTCGTTTGCAAAATGTCCAATGTCCATGATATAATATTTGCATAAAACAGATGTGCCTTTCTAATTAATTGCTTACGGGAAATGTATTTACTCTCTAGAATATCTAACTCCTATGACGGAATCCGGTAAGGGATACCTCGGGAAACTTGTGTGTTTCTTTGTTTTAACAGGATTACAGGTATTCAAATACACAGAATGGGGCATGCCAAGCATCATTTCCCCAGCACATCTTTCCAAGCAGCATCTGAAATGCTTTTTCCCCAACAGAGTTGTCAAAGCCTCCTCACCCCTAGCCAGGATCCCCACAGAATCCTCTAGAAAGATCGTTCAGTGATCTTTTCTTTCCCCAACAGAGTGCCAGGTCTACTCAACAGGAGCATCTCCAGCATATCTCCCCACAGAGTTCCAGCCTCTCCCGGAAGAGCAATGCCTGAATTTCTCGCACAACAAAGTGACGGAAGCTTCCTCATCCCCAGCTGGGACATCTCCTTACCAGATAGATCTATTAGTGATCTATTCCCCAAGCAGAGTTGTATATCTTATCAAATCTACCAATGATCTCATCCCCAGCTGGGATATCCTTCCAAACAGATCAGCCAGAAATCTCCACAACAGCAAGATCCGAGTCCCGTACCAGTTTCTCTTTTGCATATTCATAGCATTCGCATCATATTTCCCTACAGAGCGTAGCATTCCATTTAGCACGGAGCATTACAGCAAAAATCAAACATATTGCATGATCACAAGTCAGGTTTGAACCGGTCACCTGCAAATACCATCAATATGTCATCAACAGTATATAAACCAAAGCGTCCCTTTGCACCCTCAAGTACAAATACTTGTCCATAACATGTTCTTCTCGACACTCGTCTGTGTTATCTCAATCTCCCCACAGAGAGCCAAAGCGTCCCTTTTGCACTCTCCAACACAAATGCCTGTTTATATACTCTTTTGACACCGTCCGTGTCACCACCACTCCCCAACATGGTTGCCTAAACACTTGTCGCAAACAAAACACTTGTTTATAATACACTCTCATTGACACCCGTCTGTGTCATCCTACCCCCACAGGTTGCCAGAATACCTTTTTACACTCATAAGTCTATAACTTATACATTGTCCCTTCTGACACCCGTCCGTGTCAAATTTTCCCCAGCAAGTTGAACACTCGTCCGTGTCTTGCTCTTACTTCACAATACTTGTTCATACGTATACAGATACTCGTCCGTATCTCATTTATACACCTATTCCCCACAGATTCGACACTCGTCAGTGTTCTTTGTTAACCAGTTGGTACTCGTCCGTATCATCATCTCTGAACATGCGTCAGTGTTTGTTTCTACCGATACTCGTCTGTATCATGGTCTTAAGGATGCTCGTCCGCATCTTTAATCTATACACAGCGTCAAACACTTATACCTTTGCTTCTTAAGCGTAAGCACTCGTCCGTGTTTACCATTCCCCAGTAAAACAACTTTCTCTTATCCGACATTCGTCCTATGTCGTGATACTTTCGGCAGCCGTACCCTTCCAGGTGATCGTCATTCACCTTCGGATGACCGTCCTTCATCCTTTCCCCAACGGAGTCTACATTATTGGACCCCTTTTCTATCCGACATTCGTCCTATGTTGTGATATTTAGCAGCCGTCCCCTGCTAGGTGATCGTCCTTCACCTTTTGATGATCGTCATTCATCATTTATCCGATGGTCGTCCCCATCGTTGATCTTGTTATCTGACGTTCGTCCTATGTCATGATAAACCCCGAGAGCAGTCGTACCCTGCTAGGTGATCGTCCTTCACCTCTTGATGATCGTCCTTCATCATTCTTATCCGATGGCCTTCCCCATCGTCGACCTTTTCTATCTGACATCCGTCCTATGTCGTGATAAAGAGCAGTCGTCCCCTGCTAGGTGATCGTCCTTCACCTTTTATGACCGTCCCTCATCAATATTTCATTTATTCTTTGAACCGATGGCCGTCCCCGTCGTTGCTTACTTTACTTTACAAACCTGATGGCCGTCCAAATCATTGCCTTTATTTTTAATCCCTAGAGAATCTTATTTCCTTACCCGATGGCCGTCCCCGTCGTAGTCTCTTTATTTCCCCAGCATGTCGGTCGTCCCTGTCATTGCTTTACTTACCACTTTATCACCAGTAGTCGTCCTCTACTTGATGGTCGTCCTCCATCGCCCGCATTTTGATAATCAAGCTATATTATCTTTTACAATTTATATCCCTTTTCTTCTTCTCCCCAGTGAGTGCAAATTTTGGACTGTCTTTGGTATTCAACCACAAGTTATCTTGTTTGTCTGTTAAGCTCATTGCTTACCTCCTGCACAGCTAACTCATGCTTGAATAGGGGCAGCTGTAAACACCCCAAATTTTCCCTCACTAAGTTCACACCATGGCTTGTTATCTTTCATAGTTGCATTAGTTTAAGCATACCATCTCATATTGCATTTTTGTTTCACTGCATTAGTTCAAGTTCATCTGCATCTAGGGTTTGTGATCTGAGCAATCCAAGGATTCATCTGAGCCACTCCAAAGGTCTTCAATCATTCCAAGAGGGTCCATGTGTGTTCTATCATCATATTATATCCCTCAAAGATCAAGGAAGTCAAAAAATCACAAGAACTGGGAAAGCATGGAAGCTGAGCTAGGGTTTCACTACACAGATGACTTGAAATTAGGGTTTTGGTTTCAGAGGCCATAACTCCAAATTTTTTGGTCATTCTTGTTTCTAATGGTCACAATATGTTATAAGGATCATGTGTACCAAGTTTGATGAAAAAATTCATTGTGGAAGTCATATGTTCACTGGGTAACTTCTTGAGCAAGTCAGAGCAAAATCGGGGCATCTGAGGCCCCCTACCAATGGAATCAAAGTGGATTTTTCATCAAGTTGAAGTTATATGATCTTTATTTGATCATTGAAGTGCTTGGAAGTTCACAAAATTGAAGAAAAGTGAGCTAAACCAAAAGTTTCCAAAAATGGAAATGACTTGTAATGTAAACTTTCCATTTTGGGAAAGTATTTCAACCTCCTCTTTCTCAACCAAAAATGCTTCAAATGAAAAATTGTTGGTCATGAAAGTTGTAGATTGGATCATTCCCTTTTCAAAAAGTACAAGAACAAGTTCTAATTCATTATGGAACTCAAGTTATGACCTTTCAAAGTTGGCCAAAATCCTATAATTTTCAATAATAGACCAAAGAGGATATTTTGCAAAACCACTTGCCAAGTCATTTTGTGACTTCTAATACACTTCTATGCATCATACCAACATAGTGCATTTCCTGAAAATCAGAATTGGCCCAAGAATCATCTCATTTCATGCCTTGAACTTCAAGAAATCACAAAGGGGCCAAACTTCATGAAATTTGCAAAATGACACAAAACCTTTCACAAACTTGTTGAATCACCACAAAATGCATTCCATGGCTCTCCTTGATCTTTGCTGAACCAGGACAATCCAAAAAGCCAGTTGCACAAGAGCCCATACCTCAAGTACAAGTCATGTTGACATTTTGGCAACTTGCCCATACCAATCACCATAGGCCACAACCACTTCTCTGACCTATCAAGACTTGTTATGTGGATCAAACACAGCTCATAACATAACACAAGCAAGCCTGAATGCTCAGATTCATCAAGTTCCCAAAAATCACCCCATTTGCAAAAGCTTTCGAAACTCACAGCACACTCACTCAAACTTCAAACTTTTTTCACCAAACAACTCAGCATCACAAGAGGATCATTTCCCGCCCTTCATTGCAACCAAAAAGCCTCTCTACACAAAACACGATTTCTGGCCAACAAGAGTTCAAGCTCTCATTTCAGCCATTACAAACTCCTTCCAAGCATCAAAGCTTCATCAGAGGGATCATTGGAGTGTTTTTGCACAAGAGAGGAGGTTCAGAAGCTTCAAACTGAGGAAGCTCAAGCTCAGGTAACCTTTTCAAACTTTTTTCCAGAAATGCTATTTTAAGTTCTTAGAATGTTCCTTATGTTGTGCAGATCATGTTGATGCTTTTATTTTTGAAAATGGTTGCGTATTGAGGATTTCATGAACTTCTGAAAGTTTCACCATTTTTGTGTTCTTCTTCGAATCTTGATTTTGAGCCATGATAAATTTGTTTTGAGGTTAGATTTAGGTTTAGGAAGGTGAGAGGAGTTGATGTGGAGCTTTAGAGCTCCAGAAATGACCTAGGGAAGATTTTGTTCTTGAGGGTTCGCCGGAGAAGACGACCGGAACCACTGTTCTGGACGTCTGAGGTTTGTTTGCCCTAATTAGGGTTAGCTGAGTAATTAGTGTGAGTTTGAATCTTGGCCATTAGATCTTAGGGTTAGCGCGTTTTTGGAAGGCTCAGATTAGATCATTAAGCTTAATTCAGGATTAATTAATTAATTAATTAAAATTAGCTAAGTTTGAATTATGGTTGTTGGATAGCACGTGTGGTCAAAGCAAATTCCCCAGGGTTCAATCCTGTCCATCAGATCAGCCTACTTTCATTTAATTCAGTTTTTATTTCATTTTTTATCCTTTTTCTTGCACAATTAATTTAAAATAGTTAGAAAATTCTAGAAATATTTTCCTTCTGCATTTTTAATTCAAATATTTTTCTCAATCTAAAAACATTTTTATTTTTATTTTTTGCATTAAAAAACCATTTTAAAAATATTTAAATGCTTATTTTAATTGATTAATGGAAATTAATCAATTAAAATATCATTTAGTTTCCAAAAATTCCAAAATAAATCACATTGCATCTTAGGACATTTAGAAACATTGTCAAACCATTCATACAAATTTCTTTTTGGTTTTGAATCAATCTTGACAATTTTCTTGAATTTAGGGTTCATAAAAATCCCATTTTTGAACCCTAACTTCAAGAATTCTTTTATGCCTAACCATGAAGGGTTTGACATTGGTTCTTTTTGCATTGATCTTAATATAGCATGTAGTATCTAGCATATTTTTGTAACAAATTTGTCTTTCATTTTTGATTTGATTTGCATTTTTCCCTTTAAGGTACCTTGAAACCCTAGATAACTTAGAAAAATTACAACTTTCTTTAGGTTAAGAGTTAGACCTCCTCCTTTGGGGTGTGATATCATATGGGGTTAGGGTTCATTTGAGTTCATTTGCAATTTTTTATCTTATGTTTTGCTTCTGTTTTTGACTTTTGCATCTCATGTTGCATTAAAACCCTAATTTCTCATGTTCATTTGCATTCATCTTGCATATGCATTCATTCATGAACTTTCCATGACATTTCATGAATTCACATGACATCTAAGACATCATAGGACACATTAGAATCATGCTTGATCATTTCTTCATTCATTTTCCATGATGTGCATTCATTTCATTCCATGAACTTTCATGTGTTTTCATACTCCAAAGCATGCATCCTTTGCATTCCATCTCTTGTATGATCATTCATAACACTTGACATGCCTTTGCATCATCTCATAGCAACATTTGCATCATGTTTATGCTTCTGGTTTTGGTTTGCATATTTGCACACATTTCATTCTCATTTCATTCCTTTCTTTATGCTAACCATTTCAGGTGGTAAGTACTTTAAGAAGTGAATTTGCCTTCACTTATCATCTCTCTTCTCATTCTTCTTATGCATCCTTGCTGCATTTTCTTTTGCTTTAGAGTGAGCTTGCTCATTCAAGTTCATCATTCACTTTCTTTCTTCAAGTAACTTATCTTCTTCAGTGAAGTAAGTTAACTTGTTTCTTCTGTTTCTCCTCCTTTCATCTGCTTCTTCCATTGGTGGCTTCTCTGAAGATCTCTTGCAAGCCTTACAAACCATAGGAACATCCAAGCATGACAATGATTAGGGTTGATTAGTCCCCCTTTAGTTTTTACCTTTGTGTCTTCTTTGTGTCTCTCTTCTCATCTCATTATCAGAGACTAAACCTTTAAGGTTTCAAGACTTTGTGATTAGGGTTATGCTTGCATCCTTCTCTTAGGATGGAGTGTATAACTTTAATCCTAAGTGTTAAACCCTTAATTTGTTTAAACCTCCTAATCAATCCATCTTAATAATCACTAAGACAATAGCTTGTAACTTGGGCCTTGCATTAGGGTTCTAATTCTTCCTTAATTGGTTAAGAAGGACTAACCCTAGTGTTAATGGACAAGTCCCCCTCAAGTTGTCTTACAAACCATAAAATTAATTTCTTAATCTTACCCTTAATTAAAATCCACTTTAATAAAGGTTTGTTTTGTCATGAGGTTAATCCCTAATCATGGATTAAGTGGAGGTATCTTCCTCAGCTTAAATGTGCTCATCTATTATCTTTCTATTAGGATGGTGTAATGGGTCCATTAAATCCTTGATTATGGCTTAAACTCATTACTTAACACTAAACAAAAACACCAAAAACATCTAAATAATCACAAGTAGGTTAATTATCTTAATCCTACATCATCATGGTAATTAATTTTGAGATGTTTATCTCATACTTAAGGTATTCTCATTATCCCTAATCAAAGGGAGGATATGATGAGTTTACTAACCCTTGGTTTAGGCTTGAGCTCATTAACTTATGACAAACACAAAAAGCAATAAAAGATTGAAAACACAAAAACAAACAATAATCGTCTCCTTCGGGATTCTTTTCTCATCATCTTCACTCATAAACGAGAACTCGCTTCTTCCGTCTAATGCAAGACAGTTAGCACTCGAACCAGACGAGTCATACACTTGAGCATAGACAAGTAAGCAGTTCACTAGTCAATTTATCTTTCAGTCTCTTTGAGTCGAACTACGGTGTTCTGACTTCCTCATTGCACGAGAGGATACGTAGGCATAACTTAACTGTTATCGAACAAAATTCTTTGTCTCTTCCCCCCCCCCCCTCTTCCAGCATTATTCTTTTAAGCCTCATTCCTGAGCATTTCACTTCATTTTTTTGCACTGACACTTGTATATTCTTTTCCAGCTTTTTCACACAGATAGCACAGACACTACCCCTTTAAACACAAACTTTCAAGCGTGGATCCCGTCGAGTACGACGGACAATCTGGGTGCTAATACCTTCCCAGGTTGTAACCAACCCCCTTTCTCAGTTTCTCTAGTTTGCGACCGTCTTATCCATATCTTTCTAGGTTTATGCAGCATTACCTTTCCTTCGGGATAAAAATGCCTAGCTGGCGACTCTATTCATTTCATCTTTATTTTCTCTCTTCGCCGACCATTCGCCCTTGTACCGGGATGCAAATCTTTGGGAGCGACGGCGTGACATCAAGTCAATGAAAACCCTAGGTCAACCAAATCAAAACAATCAGCGTGTGAATGCATGAGAGTTATGGTGTAGTGGCAAGCAAAATGATTAAATCAGAATTAAAACATAAGAGGGAGGCATGTCAGTGAGAGGGTATATTTTAATGTTTTGGCGCCATGAGGTCCATCCAGATCAAAAATCCAAGGGCGCAGAGATCATCTTCTCCATTTAACTTACAAATTCAAATTCCAGAAACTGGCGACCGGAGCCCTAGCTCCGGCGCCGGAAAACTCATGCTCAATAACAAATATTCACAGAAACAATCCAAAATCTCCAAATCCACTAATTCACATATGTAGAACAAGAATATGCACTTAGATTTTCCATTAGGTCTGCACAGAGATCAGATCGAAGCAAAACAAAATCATACATGAAACTTTAAATCAACATTACAAGCTCAATTCTCACTCAAATTCAAAAGTAAACAGATCAATGGACTCAGGGAAGCATGTAGATCATTTCTCACACAAGAAATCAAAGATTCAGATCTATGAATGTGAAGCTCACCTGAAACTTGCAGAACGCGAATTAGGTCAAGATAGGCCTTCAGATGATGCAGATCTACCTCCTTTAACCTCTCCATGCAAAATAAATGCAAGAGAGAGCTTAAAAATGCTTGGATCTTGAACTACAACCTCAACTGCACTTGAAATGCACCTTGAGAAATCCTCAAGTTTAACTTGAATTGATGGTGGATTTGTGATCCTGAGATTTCAAGGATGAAGAATATGTGACTTGTTTTGGCAATGAGTGTGAGATGAGAGAGATTCAAAGAAAAGAACCTTGAGAGAAAAAACTTGAGAATGAAGAAATGGTGATCAATTCTGGTGATTCAAAGGCTTTGTTCACTTATATATGATGCAAATTTTAACTGATTAGGGTTTAGAGAGAAATGCACGTGAGAAGAGTGTGATGGAGGGGGTTTTGCATCTTGGCATGAAGAGTGTGATTGCACTATTTGCTCATGCTCTCTCCCTCTCCTTGGCACATGTTGATCACACTTGATTCATTAGTCTAACAAAGGATTAATCCTGGCCCTTGGATGCTTGTATCATGCTTTTTGAATGATCTTGCATTTTTGCATTTTGTATCACATTCCCTTGCTCATCCATGAATTTTGTGGTTTCTTTGGAGCAAAATCTCTTTTATGCAATGCATTGAGGTATTGTGACCTCATTTTGTCCATAAAACAGCTGGAAAATAAGATACAAGTCCTTTTACAACTTGGTGGAAAATTGAATTTCATGTAAAACCCTAAAAGATGCTTAACTTCAAATAATCATAACTTTCAAACCACAAAGGCTATGGTGATGTTCTTATACTTTTTGGAAAGGGAAAAAAATCCCTACAAGTTTCATGTTTGAGGAAAAATCATTTGAGGTCATCTTGGTCATGAAAGAGGCCTTTGAAAACTAGGGCAAAACTTACCAAAAACTGAAATTTCCATTATAAGTCATTTACCAAAAAATAAAAACTCTTCCAAAACCTCTTGAATCTTGATTTTTGACACCACCAAAGTTCTTATTTGACCTTAAGAAGGTACCTTGACTTAAAACATGGGATTGGAACCCTTGAATTCTCATAGTTGACTTTTTAATTGCACAGTTGACCAATTTCTTCCTCCACAAGCAACTGATGAATTGACTAACTTCCTCAATCAGTTTTCTCACCAAATTTCATACCTAGGCTTCAAATACCATATAAAGGACTTTGACCACAAGAATTGGTCAAAAATACAAGAAATCCATGCTCAAAAGCAAAATCCTAATTTAGGGCTTATTTGTGTAGGAAGTAGTTGCATCCTTGATCTTCTAATGATCTTTCACCCTTCTTGACTCTTGTAGGAAACTTTGAGCTTGTATGAGACATGAGGAACCCTTGTGAATATTTTTCAATGTCACTTGGCCCTTTTCTTTGACTTGTAGAATCATGAATTTCCAGATGACTGACCATATGCCCAATGCTAGAACATGTGAGTGTTATGCCTCATTTTTCTATGCTGGATGCTAAGGATATGATGTGCTTATGATGATTATGATGTGAAAATGATGATAAAAGGGATAGGGCAAATTTGGGTAGTTACACTAGGTAGAAAAAGTAAGAATGTTTGGCTAATCTTTCCAACATTTCATCGATGAAGGATAAAGGAAAATGATTTTTCCGGGTAGCTTTGTTCAGGTTTCGGTAATCGATGCATATTCTACTCCCAGTTACTACTCTTTATGTTATAGACTCGCCCTTTGAGTTTTTAGTGATTGTAATGCCTCCCTTCTTTGGTACGACATGCACTGGGCTGACCACTGACTATCGGATATTGGATATATAATTTCGGTGTCTAGTAACTTCTTTACTTCGTCCCTGACTACAATACTTAAGATTGGATTAATCCTTCTCTGAGGTTCTCTAGAGTTCTTATAGTCTTCCTCTAGCATAATGCAATGCATGCATATTGAAGGACTTATTCCTTTTAGATCGGATATGTTATAGCCTAACGCAATTGGGTATTTCCTTAAGACGTCTAAAAAATTTCGATTTCGAGTTGTCCTAAGTTCGTATTCACTATAACTGGTTTTCTAAGTTCTGAATTGAGGAATTTGTATCTAAGGTTATTAGGTAATGCCTTAAGTTCAACATCGGGTTTCTTCGGGCTTGGCATTTGGTTAGGTGTAAGAGCTAAGCATTTAATTTGGCTTTCGTCCTGATAAGATTCTTTCAAATTATCATCTTCAAAGATCTCATGAGATGGGATTTTCATTATGTCAAAGTAGGTAGTCTCTTCTTTTTTCATTTCTCGTCTGCATTCATCAATAATGTCTATAAGGTAACAGGTATCGTCTATGGCTGGAGCTTGGAGGAATTGGGTTAGAATAAATTCGACTTTCTCCTCTCCTACTTCGAATGTCAGAATGCCTTTCTTTACATCGATGATAGCTCCGGATGTAGCTAAGAATGGTTTTCCTAGTATAATAGCGGTTGTAGCATCTTTCTTGATGTCCATGATTATGAAATCAGTTGGGATGTAGAACTGACCTATGCGTACAAGAATGTTCTTTAGAATGCCAACCGAAAATTTTACTAAACGATCGGCTAGTTGAACTGACATCTTGGTTGGTCTCAGTTGTTCCATATCTAGTTTCCTGCAAATTGATAACGGCATAACACTTATACTTTCTCCTAAATCACATAGGACTTTGCCTATGACAAACTTTCCTATTACACAAGGAATAGAGAAACTTATTGGATCCTTCAGTTTAGGAGGCATGTTATTTTGAATAATTGCGCTACACTCAGCAGTAAGTGTAACTGTTTCATTCTCCTCGATTTTCTTTTTGTTAGATAAGATCTCTTTTAGAAATTTAGCGTATAAGGGCATCTGAGTAATAACTTTTGTGAAGGGTATGGTGATGTTTAACTGTTTCAGAAGCTCTACAAATTTCTTGAATTGTCCCATAGTTTTAGAATTTGTTAACCGTTGGGGGTATGGAATCGGTGGTTTATACGGTGGCGGAGGTACATAAGGTCTTTCCTTTTCCTCGGCCTCTTGTTCATTGGCTACCTTTTCCTGTGGTTTATTGTTTTTCACAGTTGATTTCTCAGGTTGTTGATACATGGTTTTCGGTTCTAGGATCGGCAGGTCCGTCCAATTCTTTTCTGCTTCTTAGTATAACTTCATTTGCATGACCTTTAGGTTCTCAAAGCTACAGCTTTATTTAACGCCTGGGGTTAACCAGAACCAAAACAGAATACAAAATCCAAAACGCAACAGCGTTAACCGGTTAACATTGGTTAACTGGTTAACCGAGACCAGAATCCATTAAATACACGTTTTTATGACAGCAGAGTTTACCAATTTAATTCTAAACATCACCAAACATCACAAACAAACCATAACTATGTTCCTATACTTAAAGACAGC
Source organism: Lathyrus aphaca (assembly GCA_963966055.1). Taxonomy (NCBI): domain Eukaryota; kingdom Viridiplantae; phylum Streptophyta; class Magnoliopsida; order Fabales; family Fabaceae; genus Lathyrus; species Lathyrus aphaca. The sequence continues at coordinate 354,085,974 of OZ014521.1, read as the reverse complement.
ATACTCAAGCATTTTCATCGATTTCTAACTGTTTAATCTACCGATTCTAAGATTTTTCCATAGAAAGCCCTAGAACTCATAAGCTCTAAAACTCAACCAAAACTAAAAACAAAAGTTTCTAGCTATGAACCCACCTCTAGCAAGAATATTGGAGAATATTGAGTGATGAATGAATGAGAGAAGCTACAGGATCAAGAGATATCTTCTTCTTCTTCAAGACTTTCTCTTCTTCTTTCTCTCCCTTTTTCTCTTCTTCTTTCTATCTTTCTATTTTTAGAAAAACAAAAGAAAAGAAGACTTAGGTATTAAAGGGAAAAACATATTTTTCCTACCGACGGGTCCAAATAGAGAGTATCCAAAAATGTCTCTTAATTCATAATTTTATAAAAACCTCTAAGTCAGCTAATATTAGTTAATAAAATAAAATCCCGCTGATTACTCTAATTATTTCCGTTAAAATCTCTTAGAGTAATATGGAACCTTATTAATATCAAATAATATTATTTAGAGCATTAAATAAATTACGGGGTATTACATCCTCCCCCCCCCCCCTTAATTAGAAATCCGTCCTCGAGTTTAAAAGATCACCTGAATAGGTGAGGATATGATTCCCGCATCACTGATTCCAACTCCCACGTAGCATCTCCCTGAAGCATCACATCCCATTGTACCTTAACAAGTGGAATTTCTTTGTTCCTTAACACCTTGGTTTCTCTTCCAACAATACGGCTCGGTTGGGGTTCAAAAGTCAAATCCGCTTCTATCTCGATAGAATCTGGCAGAATAGGCTGAAGAGGATCAGGAACGAACCTACGAAGTTGGGATACATGGAAAACATCATGCATTTCAGATAGAGAGGGTGGTAAGGCCAAACGGTAAGCAATTTCACCAATCCTTTCTAAGATCTGATACGGTCCTACGTATCTCGGACTTAACTTGCGTGACTTAAACGATCCTTTCAATCTCAATCTCGGAGTGACTTTCAAGTACACATGATCACCTTCATCAAATTCCAAAGGTTTCCTTCGATTGTCAACATAACTCTTCTAATGATCTTGGGCTTGATTAATCTTTTCTTGAATCATTCGAATTTTTTCTGTAGTCTCTTGAATAACCTCGGGTCCCAAAATCCTATCTTCACCCACTTCCGACTAACACAACGGTATTCTACACTTCCTTCCATACAAAGCCTCATACGGCGCCATTCCGATATTCGCATGGTAACTATTATTGTAAGAGAATTCTATCAATGGCAAAAGTTCCTTCCAATTTCCTTTACTTTCCAACACACAATCCCTTAACATATCTTCCATTGTTTGAATTGTATGTTTCGTCTGACCATCCGTATGAGGATGATTAGAAGTGCTCAAACGTAAATCTGTACCCATAGTCTATTGAAACACTTTCCAAAACCTCGAAGTAAACTTTGGATCCCTATCAGACACAATGCTAGACGGAACACCATGCAACCTCACAATCTCAGCAATAAATAACCTTGTAAGATGCTTGCCTTGTACGTACTCTTAACGGCTAAGAAATGAGCATATTTCATTAGTCGGTCCACAATCACCCAAACATAATCATAACCACCTTGATTACTCGGTAAACCCACTAAAAAATCCATAGAAATACTATCCCACTTCCAAATTGGGATGTCCAAAGGTTGCACCAAATCGCCCAGTCTTTGGTGTTCAATCTTCACTTGTTGACACACCACACATTCAGACACAAATACCGCAATATCCTTTTTCATACCGGACCACCAATACTCTGTCTTCAAGTCTTGATACATCTTCAAATCGTAAAGAACCTTTATGAGATTCCTCCAAAATCTTTCTCTTTAACACATCATCATTCGCAATGCAAATTCTTTGGTTGAATAGGATAATCACATCCAACGCTCTTACATAACCCGGTTGGAGTAATATCTCTTGCAACTTCTCATCTAGAACTTGTGCTTGTTGAATTTCATTCCTCAAGATAGAATTGATATTTAAATTTCCCATAATTACACCATTCGGAGTCCAAACAAACTGAAGGTTAAGGTCTCGAAACTTCTCCAACAGTGCATATTCCAACATCATCAACTCGGCACTATGAATCATTTTCCTACTTAAAGCATCTGTCACTTTATTTGCTTTTCCCGGATGATACTTCAATTCAAGGTCATAATCTTTCAAATACTCCATCCACCATCTTTGTCTCATATTCAATTCCTTCTGATCAAAGAGATACTTCAAACTCTTATGATCACTGAACATCTCAAAACGCACACCATACAGATAGTGCCTCTACACTTTCAAAGTAAACACCATGGCCGCCAATTCTAAATTGTGAGTTGGATAATTCTTCTCATGAACTCTCAACTGTCTAGAAGCATAGGCTATAATTTGACCTTCTTGCATAAGAACACATCTTATTCCCATCTTAGAAGCATCGCAAAACACTTCGTAAGATTTGTTAGGATCGGGAATGATCAAAACTGGAGCAGTTGTCAATTTCTCTTTCAAACACACGAAACTTTGCTCACAACTATAATCTCATTCATACGTGAAGTCCTTTCTAGTAAGCTTAGTCAATGATAACACCAACTGAGAAAAACCTTTAATGAACCTTATGTAGTAACCTACCAAACCTAAGAAACTTCTCACTTCTAAGACACTCTCCGGTCTCTCCCAATTAATCAATGCTTCAATCTTTGACGGATCCACTGTTACACCTCCCTGAGATATAACATGTCCAAGAAACTTGACTTCTGACATCCAAAACTCACACTTGCTAAACTTGGAAAAAAGTTGTTTCTCTTGCAGTACCGATAGGACAATCCTCAAATGTTCTTCGTGCTCTTACAGAGTACGAGAATAAATAAGAATGTCATCGATAAAGATCACAACAAACTGATCCAAATAAGCTTGAAATATCCTATTCATGTAGTCCATAAAAACATCTGGAGCATCCGTCACACCGAAAGGCATTACTAGGAATTCATAATGGCCATAACAGGTTCTAAACGCAGTCTTCGGAACATCGGAACTCTTCACAAGAATCTGATGATAGCCCAACCTCAGATCAATCTTCAAGAACACACAAGCTCTTTTCAATTGATCTAAAAGGTCGTCTATCCTTGGCAAAGGATGTTTATTCTTGATAGTAACCTTGTTTAACTTACGGTAATCAATACACAACTGCATACAACCGTCCTTCTTCTTTACCAACAAAATAGGAGCTCCCCACGGTGAAACACTTGGTCTAACAAAATGCTTTGCCATTAAGTCCTATAACTTATCCTTCAATTCTCTCAACTTAAGTGGTGCCATCCGATAAGGGGAAACGGATATAGGAGCCGTTCCTGGTATCAGGTCAACTGAGAATTCAACTTCCCTCACCGAAGGTAAGTGTAACACGGTGGGAGAACTGACTTTAGTTGAGTGTTGCGGATAGCAAGAGTCGCCACCGACTTTTATTTTATCCAAAGGAAAGGGCATAAAAGAACAGGAAAGACCTTAAAAGATTTTTGGGTTCGGGGGGTAGGTTATATAAAGGGAAGGTGTTAGCACCCTTTACATCCATGGTTATCTATGGGCTCTTAGTTACTTAGCTCACTTTAAAATGTTTTGAGAAGTGTAGTGTGTGATTAGAAATTTTCTTAAGTACTTTATAATGATCCATGTATGGATATATATAAAGCCTTTGTTTTGAAAATTGTTTGAAAATGTGAAGTGTTTATGAAATGTTTTTGAATGAGTGAGCAAGTACTTAAGAGGAACCTACCCTAATTTGAATCTTTTCTGTTCTTAAATGTCCTTTCAATGGTAAGACTATCCCTATTATTAAGGAATAGGTAGTCATTACCTTGGATGTTGTATGGGACATACGAAGGGTCATCTGTGATTAGGCAATTGTAAGGTGTATTAGCAATTCAAAGGGTCTTATCATCTTTTATTCGAAAGGGACAAGATCATTCACGAAGGCAACATTCGAAGGGACTTGATCTTATAATCGTAAAGGGACAAGATGGTATTAATAAGAGAAAGGACTTTGCTTTATACACCTTACTTGACCTTTTTATTTAGGCAACATGAGAGGTAACCCTTAAGAAGTGAGATGGCGATCCAAGATCGACTTACGTGTGTGCGTGTACAAGTTCAAATATTTTTATCTTATAGTTAGTGATCTAAGTTAATTTTAAAGTACAAACATGTTTTCACTCCCTAATTTACTAACCATAGCAATTTATAAATAAATAAACAATAAGAAATACTACGACTATTACATAGCTTATACAGTTACATTATAATAAAACAATTTAAATAATAATTATAATAAATAAATAAAAGGTTAGTAATAAAAATAATTATAAGAGAAAAGAGGTTAGCACAATAATATACCATATATACAAGCTAATAAAGATTAAATAAACATTTTTTAGAATTTTTTGATATAAAAATAGAGTAATAAAGAACATATATTAAATTATAAAATAAACATGATTAATATTTTAATTATAGATATTAGAAACATTTATTAAGTACAAAAATAATTAAAGTGAAAAATTAAAGTTTTAAAAGAAAATTAGGGTTTTGAGTAATTAGAAAATAAATTAGGGTTTAAAAATAATTAGGGTTTTATATATAAAAATATTAGGGTTTCTAATTTTAATTTACATTATTAATCTAATAATTAAATAAATATATACATATAAATATTTAAAAAAACATATAAAGAAGTAAATATATCAATTTAGGTTTTTGAGAAAATAATATAAGTTTTTTTTTTAAAAGAAAAAATGATTTATATATATTGTTTAGAAATTATTTAAATTAATTTAAAGAATAAAATGAAGAAATAATAAAAAGAAATAAAATAAGAAAAACCAAAACCAAAAAAAACAGGACCTGGGATTTGAACCCAAGTCCTTTACCTGAATGATCAGCAGCATAACCACTGGGCTAGCGCGCGCTGGCTGATAGTACTCTACCTCCATTTTGTTTTGTTCTCATCCTGGAAAAACAAAGAAAATTAAAGCAAAAAAAATCATTTGGCTGGTTTCGAACCCAAGCCCTTCAGTCCATCATGCATACACCAAAACCAACTGAGCTACGCGCTCTTTGTGATACATAAACAACATCAATTTGTTTTAAGCCTTGCCAATAATTCAAATATGGTTTTCGCGCCAGACTTCTTCATCTCCTACCTCTGGACCTGCGAATCTTGCTACGAATTTTACCACAAGTTTTCCTGCGAATTTCACCATGTACAGGACCTACGAACTTCAAACATCAACAAAACAGCAAAACTTCACAAAATTGAGAACATCATTGAATTCCTAATGATATTTGCAACTACTCTACGTCTTTAGAAATCATTTATATTTATTAAATCATTGAACCCTAATTTGGCCGAAAAAACCCTAGTAATGGTGAAATCCATATTAGGTGATGGTTCTTCATGAAACCTGTCCAGAATCGATCTATAACTCATCATAAACAAGAAACTTAAGTCAAAATTCATTGAAAACCAATAAATATTCAGAATCGAAAGTCAACAAGAACATGAATATAATGAATCGGTTTATGCATATGAGCTTGTTTACGATGCTTTTGAAGGTTGGGATTAGTTTACTGATGTCCAAAGATCCCTTCTATGTCTTTAAAATACCTTAAAAGCCTTTGTAATGAAGAAACCGAATTGGTGTTTTGGATGAAATTTGTGAAGTTTGAAGATGACTTTGGAGGCTGCCAATTCGTGTATACCACTTGTCTTTATGTTGTATATATATGGTACAATGAATTAGGTCAAAAAATTGCTCAAGACTTTGGATATTTGGATAGTTTGAGATTGAAAAAGATTAGCTTTTAAATTTTGAATATTCTTGATATAAGCTTGCTATTTTAGGATGATCTTCATAACTCTTGTATCAATCAAGTCCAAATAAACTTTATGACATTCTAGAACCCAAATAAATTTAAATCTTCATTATTTTATATTTTATTTGAATTTAAAATGATTTTTAATATAAAAATTCATAATAAATAAAAATAAAATGAATAAAATTATGAAAATATTAAGTTAATTTCGTGCATGATGTCATGGAACCAATTGGATCACAAAAAAGTCAGCTCATTTGAAGAATTATGGTTTTAAGACCCCATTTACTTCATAAACCTCTCAAAAATTTCCCAACTTTGCAAGGGCATAAATCCTTCAATTTTAATGCTATGAAGATGTTCTTGGACATTTTGGAAAGCTTAAAGAGTCCTATAACTAACCTCTTTGGTCTCATGTCCATATCTTTTACCATTCTCAATTTATGCTCTTTGGAAGTTGTTGACTTTTTGTTGACTTTTAAAAGGACCTATAATGTTTTAGCTCATACCTTCCAAATGAAGCATTTTTGGGCTTGGCTTGTGAGACACAAAGTTGTATAGAATTCAATTTCCTTCAAAATGAGATTTGGATGGAAAATTTTTGATGAAGCATGTGAAAGTTATGGCTGGTCAAAGTTCAGTTGACTTTTCATATGAAAACCCTAATTTAGAAACTCCTGATTCTTGATGATCTGAAATCTCCTTGATGAATCATGATCAACCCTTGATCAAATGATGAATTTTACTTCATATACTTGATGTTGGCAAAAAAATCATGAAGTTTGACTTTGGTTTGACCACAGTTGACCTCAGTTTTGACTTTTTAACTGCTTTGACTGATTTTGACCTATCTGATCATCTGACTGAGCAAATCTCTTGGGAAAGTCTTGAAACTTGACATGGGGATTATTGAGCACATATAAGATGTTATGAAGCTCACTTGAAGCCTTGGAAGTCCATTTAGCCTGATGAAAGTCAAAACCCTAGCTTAGGATGTATTGCTTAGGAGGATGCATTGTCTGAGGGAATTGTCAAACTTTCTAACTAATTGTGAACCCTGTGAACCTTGTGAACCTCATAAGATGTCTTGTGAACCTTGTGAACCTTGTGAACCTCTTAGTACACAATGAATTGTCTTGTGGAAGGCAAATTTTGGGGTGCAACAGTAAGGAAGTGACATCTTTGGGAAAGACATCAGGAAATTCACAGACTATCGGAATATTCAAAACTTGCAGACCATTACCCTCTTCTTTAGTAAGGACAAGCAAAACAGACTTCTCTTGTTCAAACAAAAAATTTACCATTCCAATTGTACTTTCTAAGATCGTTGTTAACATATCTTTCGGAGGCGCTTCAACGGATGGAATGAGGATCAACACAGAATTAACAGACAACCAATCCATTCCCAAGATAACATCAACTTTTTTAAGGGGCAGACAAATAAGATCAATTTGAAAAACTCTACCATCCACCGACAAAGTACAATTGTCACACCTAACAGGTGTCTCAACGGTTTCATCCATAGCGGTAGTAACCACCATCAGAGGAGACAAGGGAAAAACTCGCAACCCAAGTAGCTTCACACAACTAGTAGACACAAAAGAGTGTCTCGCTCCACGGTCAAATAAAACAAGACAAGGATGATCATTAACAAGACATGTACCTGTAATAAGAGAGTTGTCGGCTTTGGTCCTTCTAGCATCCATAGTATAAACCCTCGCTTGAAATTGATTCCTTGGCTTGGTATAATCTTTTAACATATGGCCCACTCCATCACAATTGTAACACCTTAATCCTTCACCGTGACACTTACCAATATGGCACTTGCTACACAACCTACATGTGGGTGGAGTGTTAGGTCCAGCACTCTGAACTTGCTTCTCTTTGAAGGGTTGAGGCCTTGGCCTAAAAGGTTGATTAGTCCTTCTACGGTCACTTTGAACAACTCTTCCAGCACTTGCTTCAGCTTGCACCTTCATCAAACTATGCTCAGCTACATAGCATTGTCTAACATCTCAGAATAAGTAGTGAACTCCCTCTAAGAGACACTATGTGAAATTTCGGCCCTTAGTCCAAACAAGAACTGATCAATCTTCCACCTTTCATTTGGAGCATACATAGCTTGCTTAGAATAAGATACCATGTCTTCAAACTTCTCGGCATAACTGGCCACAGTCATGCTTCCCTGTCTAAGTTGCTGAAAATCAAATTCCTTTTGGGTCCTTAAAGAACGTGGAAAGTACTTCTCCATGAAAGTTGTCTTGAACTGATCTCACACTTTCGGAATTCCTTGCACGGTCATAAGATTAGAAGCACTCTCCTACCATCTTGTTGCAGGACCTTTTAACAAATGTGACGCAAAAGTCACTTTGTTCTCATCACTATATAGCACGACCTGAAAGATCCTCTCCATTTCAGTTATCCATTCGTGAGCCTTAACCAGATCCAAACCACCATAAAATTATTGAGGATTCATGCGGAAGAAATCACAGAAAGTCCTGCCTTCAGTTTCAGGGACAACCACCTGCGGATGAAGGCCCACATTCATCCGGTGCATCATCTCCTGCATAAGTTGATGTTGTTGTTGATGCATCTGTTGCATAAACTGGAACATAGGAGCATTCCCTTCACCACCCGACTAATCATTAACAGGAAGAGTGACACTAGGTCGACCACGAGCTCCACGCCTACCAGCCATATTCCTAAATGTCATCAAAACAGGATTAAGTTGATCAGGCTCAATACCATAAACATAACATTTAGTTCTACAACGGGATTACATATATGAACGGAAAGAAACACTTATAATATTCCAAGGCTAGGTTGAGGATACGACCTGCTCTGATACCAACTGTAATACCCATATATAAAAGACATACTTTAAAGCATATTTTTCATATATAAAATTAAGTTTGGTACTGGAATACAACAAGTTCTTAGAAACACGTTGCATAAATATAGCCACTACAACATAAGTTACTAAAACAAAAGGCTATAAATAATACAAGATGTTCACAAAATAAGAAGTCTAAGAACTAGATCTGAAGATCTCAAAAGTCCACAGCGGAAGAAAAGCCAACAAACAAGCAAAGATAATCAAGTCGCCTTATCATTTCCCTTTGCAAAATCTGAAGTACCTGAAATGACAACATCAACATGGGCTGAGATAAAGCATCTCAGTGAGTTCCCTATCTTAAAGTTCTCTCAAATTTAAAAGGTTCGAACTAGCCACTACTCAAGTCGGGGGAAACCTAGACTTCGAGTTCACATAAAGCTAGAGACATCAAGTAAAACAAAATGGAGCACACACAAGGTGCTTAGAGGCATCTTTCCCCGCTCAGCCATAGCCATAGCAGACGAGCACGGGTCACTCGATCCTCAACGTATAGATAATTTTCCCCGTTCAGCCACACAAGGGCACTACATCACTGGTCACTCATTATCTACCTAAGGTACTTTCCCCTCCCAGTCACACAAGGGCACTACAGCATGGGTCACGGTACCTTGCCACAAAGTAACTTTCCCCGGTCATCCCACACACGGAGATCTCGACATGGGTCACTCGTTACTTATCCTAATGGATATTTTCCCCACCCAGCCACACCAGGACGAGCACGGGTCACGGTCATCCATTAAGGGATTTGAATCCACGGATTAATTATATCTCCCCGGCCGTCCCGCCTCGTGGGACCTCGACACGAGCTAGATATAATTAAATTAGGATTTAATGCGATGAGAACATAACCTCCATCCTATCACAACTACCTAGCCCGATGACACTATCATAGTATCGGCGCGTAAGTATTGTCATGTCTCTAAAACAGATTTGTATCAATCTAGGATAAACCTAGCTACCTCACAAGTTATATCTTTTATTTCATTTAGTTCACAAATTTCCTAACTTAACAAAATTACGGTTTATTCGAAAAGTCGGGTAAAAATAATATTTTTCGGCTTCATGTGATAGTACATAATTTTAGCTTTCAAACGGTATAAAGAACACTTAAATCGGATAACCGAGTAAAAAGTTATGAATTTTTAAAGTTTTGAATAAAACAATTTTTCCCAAAGCTACAGCGTTAACCGGTTAACGCCTGGGGTTAACCGGTTAACGCCTGGGGTTAACCGGTTAACGAGAACCAAAACAGAATACAGAATCCAAAACGCAACAGCGTTAACCGGTTAACGCCCTAGGTGAACTGGTTAACCGAAACCAGAATCCAGCAAATACACATTTTTATGACAGCAGAGCTTACCAATTCAATTCTAAACATCACCAAACCTCACAAACAAACCATAACTATGTTCCTATACCTAAAGACAGCATACTCAGGCATTTTCATCGATTTCTTACCGTTTAATCTACCGATTCTAAGATTTTTTCATAGAAAGCCCTAAAACTCATAAGCTCTAAAACTCAACCAAAACTAAAAGAAAAAGTTTCTAGCTATGAACTCACCTCTAGCAAGAAGATTGGAGAAGATTGAGTGGTGAATGGATGGGGGAAGCTACAAGATCAAGAGCTTTCTTCTTCTTCTTGAAGACTTTCTTTTCTTCTTCTTTCTCTCCCTTTTTCTCTTCTTCTTCTTTCTATTTTTAGAAAAACAAAAGAAAAGAAGACTTAGGTCTTAAAAGGAAAAATTTTCCTACTGACGAGTTCAAATAGAGAGTATCCAAAAATATCTCTTAATTTATAATTTTATAAAACCTCTGAGTCAGCTAATATTAGTTAATAAAATAAAATCTTGTTGATTACTCTAATTATTTCTGTTAAAATCTCTTAGAGTAATCCAGAACCTTATTAATATCAAATAATATTATTCAGAGCATTAAATAAATTACGGGGTATTATATTTCTGATGTGGATTGGCCTTATGTTGGGTGTACTGATAGGGATTCATCATGTGCGTCGCAAAATCTAGTTAGATACTTTTGCTAGATTCTTGCTTTTTTTTGTTGTCTAGTGTTAATTTTTGGTTAATTACATAGTTGATTAAAAATATGCTTAGCTGGTGTTTTGGAGTGGATACATTGAAGCAAGAGATGAGAAAAATGAAGGTAAATATTGGATTGATTTGTAAGAAACGAAGCATTGAAAATATAGAAAAGAAAAAGATATGTAAAGAAGAAAAGGATAAGATACAATTATATTAGGAAAAATGGTTAGTATGCTTAGTATGTTTTTATTTCATTCACCTTTACTTATAAAAACACATTTTTTTATGGTTACTTTTTCTTGTTTTCCTTTTCCCTCCTTACAGCCATGGATGTATAGAGCATATGATCCATGTACCGAAAGGTATTATGATGTGTATTTCAATCATCCAAAAGTTTAGAAGGCCTTTCATGCTAGGAATATATTATGCATGGAAGGCATGCAGGTATATTACTTTAATTTGAAAAACTGATACTTGTATCGGAATTTTGATTTAAAAGATTTTTTTTCCTGGATAGTGATATTCTTTGGAATTATTGGTCTGATTCACCATTATCTATGCTTCCTATATATCAAGAACTTATTAACAACGGTCTTCGAATATGGGTATACGGGTATACATTAACTATCACCTCAAATTATTTTCTCATTTTGAACTTTTTGCATTAAACAGGACGAATTTTCCAGCTTGCCAGCTATTGTTCCAGAAGGCCCTATTGTTATCTTAGGTTTGGTAATTTCTTAATCTTAAGATAGTGTTCAGTGTCTTGATGAATTTATAAGGAAATGGTGTTCCTTAAAAATATTTATGATGTTGTAAGTAATAATATGATACCGCTTTTTAAAACTTCAGGGTGGTGGAACTGCTGCTCATCTGATGCTTGAATTGTGGCCTTCGCTGCAACTTGAAGGATGGGAGATTGACGACATTGTAACATATATTTCTGTTTTAAACAATATAATTTTGTTTAATCAATGCTTTCGATTATATATATTTCATGTTTTGTTATCTTACTATGACATTTACACTTTGATTAGATGCATAATGCTGATGTTCTCACCCAAATTTTCTTTTCTTGGATAACCGAATATTTAGTTGATCGATAAAGTAAGAGATTACTTTGGTTTATCTGATCATGGAGAAGACACATACAATGGTGGCATTCTAAATGTTCATATTGGTGATGTCTTCGTTCCCTCAGAGGATATTTACACAGAAGATATGCAGTAAGTCATTCCCATTGCACGTTGTTTCATTTCCATCTATTTGTGAAGCAATTAAAGTGTTATGAACAGAAGAAAAAGGAATAAAAATTTTCAAGAATAGATTAAAAGAAGAAAAATAACAGTTTCATTGAAAATGAATAGCAAATGGAGAATATATTTCTTTTTGATGTTTATGAATCTCTTCTTTCACACAAAACTATCCAATTGCAGAATTTGTCCCTCTAGTATGATTTGAGCACAGGAGTGATGGATTGGAGACCTTGTAGAATGGTTTCTAGAATTTGATCTTTACCATCTCATAGTTAAAGTGAAAATATTTTGAGAATATTTCAAACTAGTGCCATTTTGTCATTTTCTTGAACAAAAAGAGCATTATGTGTGAAAATGATGCACCCATTGTTAACAAGAAGATTGAGAATACAACTTTCAATTTCAATGTCTCCAAAAACCAAGTCAAGAAGCAGTTCTTTGTACCTTTTGGATTTTATGGTTACACTGAGGCTCATTTTGAACTTATTAACGTAACATTTTTTATGGTTACACGTTATTTTCTCATATTCTTATGGTTGAACATGAATAATTTTCATTTCAATGTAGTCTTCTTTGCCTGATGAAGCTGTTTATGACAAAGAGAATCCACATGTTACAGTATGGTTATTATTATGAAGTCATTTTTTTATGCTTGTGATTGATTTCAAGGCTTATTCATTTGTAGTATTGTTGTTTGTGATGATTTTGGTTTGAGGAAATTTTACTTTTTGCAGTGGCCAAAGCAATTGAATTCTCCACTTGAGGTTATTGATCCTGAAATTGCTGATATAATTGAGCTTGAAAAAGCTAGACAATGGAAGGTATGTATAGGATTTTCAGTTATCTTATATTTGAGCTTCAAAAGTGTTCGACAACTGTTTGTTTGATTGTTCTAAAATATTTGGTATGGTGTGATGAAGCATGATATGGTATACTGAATTTTCCATCTTTAAGATTTTGTTTCAATTTTGTGTGTCGTTTTAAAAAGAACATGTTTTTTTTGTGAAGGGGCTGGAACTGATACCATTAGAAAATTGTAACGATCGTGGATCTACATGCTTAGACTCTCGGTTCGTTGGAGCAGATGGTATTGTTTTCTGCTTTCATGGAAGGAGGAATGAACATTTCACCTTGGTATCTGATGTCAACCTTCAAATCAACGCTCGTTTTATAGGCCTTAGACCAAAAGGGAGACCAATTTGATTCTCACAACTTTTCTGTTGAGGCCACCCTATCAACAATTTGGGATGAAGAAGCTGACCATATGAAACTCTCGAATGATGGAGAGGAGCTTGTAATTCCATAAGTCACCTCTCTACATGGCAATCTGTTGAAAATCAGACCAGAGTCGAGCGAACATCGAATTGAACATAGTATGATAGACTGCACTGGTGGTTCCAGCAGTGGTAATGGTATAGTTTGCAGAAGATAAATTTGGTAGTTTTATTTCCATTGTTTTCCTTTAGTAATTGAACATGTTCTGAGAATAAGATAAAGAAGTTGGTATATACTAAGATGATAAGTGTATGAATTTTTTGTAATTACTTTTCATTAATGTAATATGAAATCAAACTTTCTACTATTTAAATTTAATTGGAAATAATATAATAGTTTAATTTTAATATTTAGTTTTGTCATGGTTCAAAATGTATTTTAAAATATTATTAATGAGTAATTTTTATTATCAGTAATATTTTCAATTATATTAAAAAATAATTTTATAAATTTATTATATTTTGATATAATAAAAATTATATTTATTTAAGTTTTAGCGACACTGAAAGAAAATAGTCCTTAAGTATAATTCTATTACTTTAATATTAATATGGTATATTGTGACATTCATTACAACTGCAGGTAAAAGTTTATGTTGCTAAAAGTTATTGTGACATTCAATTTGGTGTCACACCACACCCTCTTATAGTTGACGCTAAAGGTGGACGCCACTCAAAATCCTATAGACATATACTTGCATATTATTGACTTTTAGTGACAGTTATTGAATGTCAAAGTCAATTTTCTTGTAGTGTTTATAGCTAAAGACCTGTTTGGTTCCACTGTTGAATTGGATGTGCTAATCAAATTTATCCTATAATGCATATCAATTCTCCTCCTTTTTTCATGGAAAGTTGGATGGATTTGGCTGGTAGACGGTGCAGTTTGAGTCGTGTTAACAATATTTGTCAGAGGTGTTATAGAAGTTCGTGTTAAGCTAAAAGACATAGGAGGCTGAGTTTTTTTATCCATCATCGTCAACTTTCTCCTCTTTCTTGCAATGGAGGTAGGTGTTGGAGGTTGAGTTAGAGGCTGAGTTGCTAATTTTTTTATTGGAGGTTGAGTTGCTATTTTTTTTTCATTAGTAGCAGACATATCGTTATAATCCTGCAAAATACAAATAGGCTTATAACACTCGTGTTATTAATAACATACGGGCCATGAAATAGAATTATAATGAATACGTCAACTTTATTGTATGAGTTAGGAAGATTTGTAAATAGCACCAACCTTTAGCAGATATTGTATAGCCTTTTTGTTTGGTAATATGGAAGTAGAAGAATGCCAAGTAGTTGAAAGTAAGTTGTAGGTGGCAAGTTTCCAAAAACATTTAAGTGTGACTAAATTAAAGGAAGTTTTTACTGGCTTTTAAAAGTCAACCATGTTGCAATGGAAGAAGAATAATTGTTGTTATAAGTACATGGTTGGTTTGTTGTGGTTGATAGAGTGAGGATTGCTCTCACTTATATACACAAGTTCAGACCATATATTGTCCGATGTGGGACTCTTAACACGCACCCTCACGCGGTTGATAGAGTGAGGATTTCTCTCACTTATATACACAAGTTCAGACCATATATTGTCCGATGTGGGACTCTTAACACGCACCCTCACGCGGTTGATAGAGTGAGGATTTCTCTCACTTATATACACAAGTTCAGACCATATATTGTCCGATGTGGGACTCTTAACACGCCCCCTCACGCTCAGGATTGGAGCTATGGAGCGTGGAAATAAATGGTGGGTGGCCGGATAGCAGAAACCATAGAAGGTGGTCCACCGAATCTTAAACCAGGTTCTGATACCATGTTAAGAAATATGATTGGTCCTAACTCAACCCTACAAAACTGATTGGTAGAGTGAGGATTGCACCCACTTATATACACAAGTTCAGGCCATATATTATCTGATGTGGGACTCTTAACAATAACAAACTCAATAATGCTGACAATAATGAAAAATGGCTACGGTAATAACAAAATCACAAAAAAGCATGTACATGTTCTATTTTACATGAACCTTCAAGTTATTTAATCAGTTGTTCATCTCTAAGAATTTGGACACTAGAGGAATTTCCCATCGTGGCTATCACCACTTAAGCTTGAATGTCAACTTCAAATCCAACATTGCATCCAATGCAAGTGGAAACTCGAGTGGGTCTGTGATTCCATCCTGGAGTTCAAACACGCATCGTTGGAAACTCGTTTGTTTAAAACTTTTTTTCAGGGATCCTCCAACATTTCACGTGCATCGTTGGCTAGGCGATTATGCCTGAATACGTTGAGAATATGTCGCATGCATGTACTTTTATCCCACAGAGGGAACCAAGAGGTCGAGTCTTTCAGAGTCTATCTTGATCGTTAGGTAGCCAAGGACATGCACTTCAACAACTATGTGGATCACCGTCAGATGCGACCATTTGACGAGATAATGTTATACTCTTGATGGTTGGCCTGCGGATCGCATCTCACTGCTCCTCTGCCCGAGTGTATCATGCGGCACTTCGGGTACACTCATATCATCCCCAGACACATTGTTGTCTCTGCTCCTCCAGCCTGACCCGTACACAGATAGAGGAGATGTTTGTTGATTATGAGAGTCATTTGGTACCGGAGGAGGTACGGGCTACCATAGTCCTAAACAATTGGAGTTACGTCGAGGGTACATCAGATGGTTCTTCAGGGTGTCACATTCGTACATGGTGCATGCTGCTCCAGGAGATTCGTCGAGACCAACTCGTCAGGAGATACTAGAAAAGGAGCAGGCTCAGGTAGATCATATTGATGATGTATTGTCTAGGTGTCATCGCATAGTTGAGATTGTGCAGGCAGGCATTGACGATGGTATCTTCCCTGATGGGTCTGGTGTCAGGTAAGACCTAAATGTCATCATGGCGAAGGCACGGGAGCACTGTTGTACCTGAGACATCTCGAAGGACGGGGTATTGATGGTCGAGGAGGCAGAGGAGGTAGGGGAGATGTTATCAGACACATAAAGTAGTAGTTTGTTATTATTTTGTTGTAGTACTATATTTTTCTACTTTATTTTTACGGTTTTATTAAATTTTGGATTTTGATTGTACGACATTTTCTACATATATTGTTATACTTCATCCAATATTAGTTTCTTATTATTTTGTACGTCTATTTTTTTATTTTGGATCGTGAGTTATACTTCATCTGAAAACAAATACACAACTTGTAGAAAATATATGTTTAGAGATATATCTCCAGAATATTACCAGAGATGCATCTCCAGAACAGTTCAAATGTAAATGGCTTCTAAATGACATGTTTTGAATGTTTAAAATGGTTTCAGAGATGTATCTCCAGAATATATCAAAGTTTATTCAGAAATTGGTGCTCCCGAAGATGCATCTCCAGAATCTATGAGCGATAAAATAATTTCGCATGATGAGTAAGAACTATCTAGGATACATTAAGAAATTCTCTTAGTTCAAACCTTCCATTATTACACAGACTTCAATTTTGTTGACATAATCAAATAATCTCTTATAATGATCATTTGTTGTTTTCAGCTATTCAACGACTTCTCAATCATGAGGTGAAAGATACGGATTCCCCTAAAGTTTATAGCTTAAGCAAATTATTGCTTCATGCACCAAACTTTGATCATTTGTCTGAAATCCCAGTGAAAAGCACTGGCACACAAATACAAAGCAGATATGAGTTTTCATTTGACATTATTTAGGATGAATGTACAAGCAATGTTGGCAATAGTTCATCTAAAGAAACTATGCATTTCAATTAAATACCTCAATATCAAAATTATGGCACAACTTATTGTAACACAAGAAATTGAGAGAAATCCCAAAAACGTGCCCTGCTAATTTTGTCTCAAGGGTGGACCCTTTTACAGCATGGAATCAAATATCTTCAAGGACTAATGCTAGTAGATGAGATGTGGCTTTTAGCTTGAGAGGAGGCTGTCGAAACACTGCTCTTTACCTGTGAGTTATGAGTGGAGTTTGAATCAGTGAAAAAAACAATGTCCTCATGGTCATCAATAAAAGCTTGAAGGGATCTAGGAATTGGAGGCAAAGCAACATCCAACACCCCTTCAAGTATTTGAACTACTTGACCCATGGAAGGCCTATGAGTTTCATCATCTTGAACACACCATGCTGCAATCTTTATGACTCGAGTGATCTCCTCAACATCAGCGTCTCCCTCCAATCTAGAGTCCAATAAGCTAATCACATTCCCTCCTTGGTGTACTACGTTTCCAGCCAATGTAGGAAAGAATCTAATTTGACCGTCTACGGAAGGATCTGAATTCCTTCTACCTGACACTAGCTCAAAAAGCATCATTCCGTAGCTGTAAACATCGGCTTTAGCGGTAATAGCCACTCCTGAAATCCATTCCGGAGCTAAATAACCTCTTGTTCCTCTCATGGTAGTTAAAACCCTGCTAAAGTCCCTTCCAACAAGTTTTGCAAGGCCAAAGTCTGCTACCTTTGGACAAAATTCAGAATCAATGAGGATGTTTTCTGGCTTCACGTCGCAGTGAATGATACAGTCTCTACACTTTTCATGAAGATATGTCAATCCTCTAGCTATTCCAAGGGCAATTTGGAATCTTACTTTCCAATTCAAAATGTTGGAGTTCTGAAACAGATTTGAATCCAAAGACCCATTCGGCATGTAATCATAAACCAAAAGCCTTTTGTCGCCTTCGGAACAAAAACCGCGAAGCCTAACAAGGTTGACATGTTGAACAGTTCCAATGGTACTCACTTCTGTTCGAAACTGCTTCTCGCCTTGGCTAATGCTTTCAAGTTTCTTCACTGCTATGACACTTGAATCAGGTAATATTCCTCTGAAGACAGAACCAAAACCTCCTCCTCCGAGTTTCTCTGAGAAATTCTTTGTTGCATTTTGTAAATCTCTGTATGCAAATGCTATTAATGAACCCTCCACAGAAGTTCTTGTTCCAGCTAGTCTCTTTCTTCGCCTAATCACAAGTATTAGAACAAGAACGAGAAGAATCACTATACCACCAACAGCACCGCCAACAATACCAATGGTTGCACCTTTATTGCTTTTTGAATCATGAAACTCAGATGCTGCAAGTTTGAGAAACAATGTCTGTCCATTACTGTCATCTTGAGAAAGCTGTTGCAGATTCAAGAGTTCTCCCCTCCAAATGAAACAACCACTACTGTTATAAGTATATGCGGTGCAGGAACAGTTGCTCAAACACGTTGACTCGCATTCCTCACTCAAACCAGCTTCCACAACAGGCCGTGCACGTTCAGGCAAAGCCAAATTTGATTTGGTTAAAAACCTATCTTTGGCACCACTAGAAGGATTATTAGATACCTCGCATTGAAATTTGTTTGTTTTCACACACCCACTTGAGTAATCACCAAGATTCCAATCAGATTGTGACTTTGGTTCATAACCATTCAAACAATTGCAGGATGGCTTTGAGATCTCATTGCAGCTGCCAAATGAACCACAGAAAGCATATACCTGACACTGCCCTCTTGGTTGTGACCAAAATAAATTCCATTGCTGAGAACTTTCCAGCCAAGTATATTGCTTGATCTGCCCGGACACATCCATCACAAAGCGAGATATAGTAGAATTGTTGTACAAAGAGTATGTAAAGTAGCTTTCGTTAGCGTTATTCTCAAAGGTGAAATTGTAGATGTAGTTTGCCCTCATTTCAGGAACCAAACTGAATATCTGTCCATTCCAAGAACCACTTGTCCAATACTGTTGAGTTTTATTCCAAAGAATCAAGTATGAACTGGTTCCATTAGGATCTAGTTCAAGAGAGAACAAACCAGTTGCTGGATCTTCACTGTTCTTCCATGAAGTAAGATATTGAGGTTTCTTAGTTATCTTATCGAGTTTAATTTTGCCACCAGGAAGCCATGTATCTGATGGAAAATCAAAACTCTGCCAAAGAGCATCCGATGCTGATGCATTAGGCCTGTTGCTTAATATAAGATTACCAGTATCTAAAAGGACAGCAATTACAGAATTTGAAGCAGTAGAACTCAAATTTGTTGACCAAACTAGATTTTTAGACTGATCCAAGAGAACTAAATTACCATCAGATATAACTAACTTAGATGAAGTTTTATCAGAAACTGGATCATCTCTATTTGCTACCCAAACATATGTCATTATAGATATCTTTTTGTACCACATGCCTATGTAGTAGTTAGAGGAATTACCTTTATTGAAGAAACCCAATTCAAAGTTGCCATCTTTGGAGACAAGAGTTTGATCACCGGAAAGAGATTGGTTTGATGAGATGACGGTCAAAGCAGAAAGTGAAGGGTAGGTGTGCAAAGAAAAGCAGATGATGAGGAAACAAGACATGAACCATGATTTTTTCTTCATGTTATTAATGTTGTTGATGGTTTGGTTTCAAGTTGCAATTGTAGTAGAAGCTAGATATTAGTATTTGATTGCTAAGTGAGGAATGAGAAAAGAAGTGATGCGTGAATTGGTCTAACCAATGACTTGGTCATGGTGTGTGGAAATAGTATCTTCCATTTTGTTCATATTGGTGAAGTCAACAATGTCGGTTGAAACTTGAAAATGACTGTTATAATGTAGCTGGATTTGGCCGCAATAAGTCTTGGAGTTTTTTTTCCATAAAATAAAATAGGAGCTGAAAAGTCTAGAGTTTTAGAGTTTTAGAGTTCTTAAAGACTTTCCTTTAGCTTTTAAATTATTTTATTATGAAAAGAAAAACTCAAGTATATCCCATTTTGGTAATGAAATACAAGTAGGAACCTAACTAAATTTTGTTTGACCCAACCAACTAAAGTTTTTTTTTTTTACCTCTTAACAATGTTAGGTAAACAGACCACAAAAACATAGTATAATACATAGATCATCGAACGTCAAACCCAAAGAGGCAGAAAATATAATAACAATAAATTGATACTATAATATTGAAATCAATGCAAGTTTGTATTAATCATATTTTTTTTTAGCACTTTTAATTTGAAATACAATTTATATTTGGATTTATATTTGAGAAATGGTAACTAATGTTCCTAGAGCAATTTTAAGGCCTTAAAATAACAACAAAACTGAAAATATATGTACAGTATTTAGTTAACTTTTTTTATAGAATATTTTGTTTTTATTTGGAGTCCTTAAAAAGTGTTCCTCAGACTTGTAAGCAATACTCCTTATGTTTTTATCTTACCATAGTATCCTTTCATTAATGTTCACAATTTATTATTTTTTTCACTTTATATTAATGATGATTAGAATACATCAATAAATAATAGAGATATATAATTTGATAAAATAACTAGTCTCTCTTTTATTTATCACTTTTTTTTTAATTTATGTGAAAGTGTCAACATTTATTTAAGACGAGTATTTTTAATATTTTTGTTGAAGATGTAGGTGAATCGTACAATACTAAGTTATCAACAGAATGTAGATAAGGTAAACTCATGTTACAATTCTTCTGTCACAAGCAGATGTTAATGTTCAAATTACATATTGCTTTCTACGGAGTACAAAAGATTATCCAATTGCATGTCGATAATCATCTAACCTTTCTACTAACAAAATTCATTAACTACATTGAGCTAGGTGGAAAGAAGCTCAAACCTTGCTCCATGGATTTCAAAAGCAGTGCCCAACTTCATGAGTAAACATCATCCCTGATCAGCTAAGCCTCATCAGTTCCAGACATTATCAATCTTCATCATCATCATAGTCTGAAAGTTGAGCTCCACGTCGTTTTCTGAAAATGCTTAACCCTCTCATACGAAAACCTGATAACTTAACCTTGAAATTCTTGCTTCGGTTTCTATCTAGCTCAATATCATCATCACCTCCAACTGAAGTTTTGGGGCAGACAGTTACTACTCTTTCACCACTTTCTTTCCTTTTAAGCATGCTCTTGGTTTTTTTTCTACCTAACACAACATTATCATCTTCAAATGAAGTTTCAGGGCTGATTGTTAATACCCTTTTACCACTTTCATTCATTGTAAAACTTTCCTTGCTTCTGTTTCTATCTAACTCAGCATTATCGTCTTCAAAATCACCACTTTCTTTCATTTCAGACCTGGGATTTAGCTGTTGTACTGGTTGGTTACCGGTACAAAGTCGTCCAAAATAGTACATGGGTTGAATATAGCATGAAGAGGAAGAAACAATACCCTTCAGACAGGTTGGTTTGACAAACTTTATAAAACCCTCTAGCTCTGCAAAATTCGAATGATCAGAATAAGGAACTGAAAATATATACTGTTCAAACTTTTTGGGAGATCCTGCTTTTCCAATTTGTTTATCAATCTGGACCTGAGTACTATTTTCACTCATTATCTTATACCGAGATGTCAAAAAAGATCCTGAGAGAAACTCGCCCTTCTTAAGGGAGTTCTTTACCCATGGAAGACCTGATGGCAAAATTCCTATAGTTGGGCGTGTGGTTGGACGGAGTCTATTCAACGCCTCCAATGTATCGATGCTAAAGCTATACATAGGAACAGCTCTCACTCTAGTAAGAGTTGTATCTGTTGTAAATATATCAGGGAGACCAAGAAGATGCATAGTCTGCAACCGCTGTGGCCACACCCAGATCTTCAAACGAAAAAAAAGCATAACAGTTAAAAAGCAATAGAGTAATATAGAATGTCGAATCCAAGTTAACTCAAACAACCAAAATACAATGAAAAAGTATTAATCATAGACAGAACAGTCTTTAAGGGTGTGAAAGATAGGCTACAGAAAAGGGCCTTAAATTTTTCCAATGAAATAGTGGGTAAGAAAGGCCTCATAATGGTTTTGTCATGATTAAACCATAACTAAATATATCCCCTATTGTTTTGTCACAGTTGAACCTTAGCTAACCAACACAATACCTCTAAAAACATAAGATGGCTTTGATCATAGAAGCATTTTCCTTAAATACAACAGAAAACAAACATAGTAGCATGATGAGTAGAATTTTATGGTGAAGAGAAACAGAATACCAATATGTCAAGTGCACTTGAAATCTGAACCAAAAGGTCTTCTTTCCCTAGAGTATTGATACCAATAATAACATCATGGTCAGGATGGGACGAAATTATATCAATAGCCTGAAATAAGTCATCAGCCAATTCATGAGGAATAGAAGATGCACAACCTCTTATGATAACCCCAATTTATAAACCCTAACATCATTATCACAAAGATGTCTATGTAAAAGGACCCGAACAAACAAATCACAAAACAAGAACGGATATACAGTGTACCTGCTGAGCAGCTACACTACGAGATGGAAAATCATAGGTAGGACTGGCGTAGGTATTATCAAGGTAAACAATATCAACACCATCACCACCATGAGCGTTGAGAGCATTGCTAAGCATATCCTTGGCGATCCTCACCTTCTCACAATCAGCCTCCCAACGAAAATCACCGGTGGAAAGCACACAACCAAAATCTCCCGAAAACAGCAACATAATCGAACCTATTCCAAAAATAAATTACACAAAATTCAAATTTCGAAATTCAAAATTACATAAAGATAGTTAGAAAATGACTTAAGTGTTGTTTTATGGTTACGAACCGGGGCAGTGGCAGGCGTCGATGGCTGTGACATGGACGGTGGTGAAATTAGAAGAAGAAGGTGATCGGAGGGAGAGAGTGTAGGAGGTACCAATTTGAAGAATGCGGAGGAGGGAGAGATCGAAACTAGGGTACTTGATGGGGAGGAGTTTGGCGGTGATTGAGGAGCAGAAAAGTGGGCCATGGGACCAAGATGGAGAGAGGCCTTTAGTGTGATCGGAGTGGAGGTGGGTTAGGAAGTACGCCTCGCTTCCCCTTGCCCAACGATCGACCGATATTAACCCGTCTTCCATTTTTGGCGACGAAAAAGGGCTAGTTCCAGTATCACGAAAAGTGCGAACGAGGAGAATGAGAAATTGTGTTCGTATTTGCGGAATGATTTATACTATTGGAACTTGGGCGGGAACTTTGATTAATATTTGGTTCTAGCGGGAAAATTAGGAAAATAACATGCCGCCTGCTTCGCTTTCAGAATTTTTTTAACCTTACCATCATTTTTCAATTTTTATTTTCATTATACCACCTATTTTCAAACAATGTCAAAACTATCATTTTTCAGAAAGAAAAAAAATCATTTTAAAATGGGTTCGGCTTCGGCATTTGATATTGGCGGGTCTTCCTAAATGTGAACATTTTAATAGGGCACTTTTCAATTATAAATGACACTCCCCGTATTTTTACGACACCAAAATTAACTTTTCATTTTTTTATTAGTTATATATTGTAAAATGTTCTCTCGAGCAAAATTTTGATAGTTCATGCAAAAAATCGAGTACAAATTTTTATTGAATTATTTAAAATATCCGATGAATAACAAAATAATTACTTAATATTTTAAAAAATTTGGTATAGGATTGTGATTGCACCAACAATTTTGTGTGATTTACAATGATTTAAAAATTATATAAATATGTCTCATATGTTAACAAAAACACCTCACAAAATCTCAATTTTGGTATCTCGCACTTGTGTACTTCAATAGTGTCAAATCTCCTGTTGATTTTAGGCTCACAAAAGACATCTCTCTTGATGTTGTAAAATCTAAACTAGAGAATACTTGTTCTTGCTAAAAAAACACCAAAAGGTGGACTTCCTTATTACTAGTCAAGGAGAATATAAAATAATTGGTTTGAGTGTCTGTTATATGTTTCTCCGTTGATTTCTATGTACCTTCTTCATCCAAGAAGTTTCTTATTTATATGGCTCGAATCACCTCTTCATTAATATTTATCCTTTCATATATTTCATAAAGGCAACCTTATGTAACGTTTGTCACCTCCATAATTGTTAAATAACGTTTGTCGCCTCCATGATTGTCATTTAACGTCCACGCCTCCACAATTGCCAGATATTGTCTCTATCATCAATACTTATAACTTTCATGTCATCATAGTGCATCTGTAACTGTTTCTTATGACTCTTCAGATGATACCTTTTCAAGGACATTAGATCAGACTTATATGTATGAAGTCGACTCTAACTTACTTGTTTTTGTGCTCCTAACCGGATCCGACTTGTATACATGATTGTGTTCATCTAACCTGATTCCTCTTCATACTCGACTTCTTCACCAACTCAGCTTCAGGGAATTATGGGATATACATAAGCCCACCGATCACGAGATCCTTCTAGATTGAAGTGATCAGACAAGATAATGATGGAATTCATTCCTCTCTAAACGACCTCTTGTGCGGCGAGTGTTAATAATGACAAGTTTTTCACTCTCCTCATCATAGTGATTTTTATGGGAATTTCCACTTTCATCATTACCCTTCTGATAGAAATTTATGACCATTACAAAACTTGTGGCTTTAAAAGACTTAGTTTTTATTCGGATATCTCTACTTTTCAAGCAATCTCCTTTCTAAGCGCTTTACAAGCTGATCTTGCCTTCATCTATCGCTCATTTCTTCAATCTTCAGCTATCATTTTATTTTCCCTTTCCCATTCATTTTAACAAGTCTTCATTTCAAAACGATGGTTACTTTAAGGAATGTTCAGTTTTTCTTATTGCTAGTGATAGAAATAGGATTTGGAATGCATGTATGCAAAAGTGTGAGGGGTATTTGATTATAGCAGGTTTTGACCGGATTATTATAGAGGTTTATGGTGAAATCATTTCACCTTTAGTAACACTGATTCAGAGTCTTCATCCTCAGGTTTTTTGGATATTCAGATGGAAGCACCAGGATCTTTGATAGATAAATAGGCCATAAGTTACGGCCATAGTATCATTGACGAAAGCTACATCTCAAAGCTTCATTCAAATACTTTAATTTCTTCAACTAGGAATGAAAAGGATGTTATACTAGAACCCTGCGTAGTTGGTGAGAGGGTATGTATCACTCGGCCCAAAGGAGTATCAGAGGAATATTTCTATTTCTATTTAGGAGTAATCAAGGACTTCAAAATCCGCATTTGGTTTACCAATTTTGAATCTTATCTTCTCAAAACCCTAAATATTGCCCATTCTCTATTACGCCCCAGTGTTAAGGCTTTACGAAAGAGTTTGAAATTATTTATGATACAAATGGATATAACATCGACCTTAGGATTATTTTTCTCATTTTTGAGTTAAATGGAACATGAAAAGTAGGCTAGGTTTCTCTAAGTGAATTCCAATGAAAATATTTATACAGGTCTACACTACCAACTATAAGGCTTTTAAGGATAAATTCCTTCGAGTTAAAAGTTGGAAAAGATGTTCCCAGATTATGTATGCGTTGGACGAGAATTATCGTTTCCTGATTTACTAGTCGAATAGTCCTTTGTTGATCTCTAGCTTAGACTATGACAAGTTAAATGCTCTAAAAATCCGATATTTGGTTATTTTGGATGCATCTCGGCTAGT
The DNA here is from genome assembly GCA_963966055.1 of Lathyrus aphaca. NCBI lineage: Eukaryota > Viridiplantae > Streptophyta > Magnoliopsida > Fabales > Fabaceae > Lathyrus > Lathyrus aphaca. The sequence goes on along the minus strand of OZ014521.1, from coordinate 354,060,222 downwards.
GAGAGTTAAAGATCTTTTACGATGGCTAACGACCCTGAACAAATTTCTAATTTTTTGGGTAATGCTTACACGTATTTATTTATCGTTTTGTCATGATATTATTAGCTTTCTTGTTCATTGATTTGTATTATAGTCCTTTCTTTTCAACAAAAAATGACAAATCTGAAACTCTCTAAACAAAATAAGTTATTTGTCGGAGCTAGAGCAAGTCGTGGAGATCAATTTGCTTCTAAGAGTGTTCTAAAGGGTATTCAGACACAGACCCTCAAAAGAAATAAGTTTGATGTGGCTAAGGCGCTTTCGGTCATATCAGAGCCTCATATGACTTATGTTCCTCCTCCTAGGGACTTACAATCGAGTTCTCCCAAGAAAATGAAGACCCTAACGAGTGAAGACGTTATTTAAGTCGATCTGACAATTACCACCTGGATGCAGGATTCAGGTAGTAGTCATCAATATAAACCTTCTTTTGAGTTTAAGTTTTGGTCCAACAACTTTGATGGGTTAAGATATCTTTATGCATCACCTAGATCCAGATTCGTCATCTACTTCTGCAATAACTAGCATTTCCACAAGGTATACACACAACAGAACAACCACAACAATATATCACTAATAATCAACAAAATCAAAAAGCCATAATCACATATTTGCAACAACAAACATATATTCATGTATTCATCACAAATTCATCAAAACAACATAAATTCCTACGGGGAAAGGAACCCCCCACTACCTCATCATGTTAAATCACCTAATTAGAATCTTTTCTCCCCCTTACCTCGAAATCAGATGAATTTCCTGTGAATTCTGGTTATGAGAGTGCCCTAGGTGTTCTTCCTCTTCCTAGCCTTTCTTCGTTCTTCACAAAATAATACGACTAATTCCTCCCTAAGTCTGATAAGCCTAATCAAACTCTAAACTCCTAGTATGAGATTTTACTAAATCACCCTTATTTTAATCAAGCCAAATTATTATTATTATTATTTTAACATTACTAATATCATGTGAATAAAAATAATAATTGAAATAATGATTAAATTGTCTTATTATTATTCTCACACCCACATATTATTACTCGCACCATAATTTTACACATCCCATTAGGACACGACACCAAAACAACAATACATATGCCTTAAACAAAGTCAATAAAGAACCAAAAATACCCGACTAATAAATATTAAAAATGAGGCGTTACAACTCTCCCCCACTTAAAATATTTTTGTCCTCGAAAATGTACCTGATACGAAAATTTCTGGATACGACTCTCGCATCCTACTTTCCATCTCCCAGGTAATACTTCCATTAGTAGCTCCTCGCCAAGATACTCTCAATAGAGGAATCTCTTTACCTCTGAGTTGCTTCATCTTGTGATCCTCAATTCTTATCGGCATCACTTCCACGGTAAGGTTCTCTCTAACTTGCACCTCATCCCTCAGAATAATGTGAGATGGGTCAGACACATACTTCCGAAGTTGCGATACATGAAATACGTCATGCAAGTTCAAAAACTCTGGCGATAATGCCACTCGATAAGCAACAATACCAACTTTCTGCAAAATTTGGTACGGTCCAACGAAGTTAGGATCCAACTTCTTCGATTTTAAAACACGTCCAACACCATTCATTGGATTAACCCTCAAGAATACATGATCACCTTCAGCAAATTCTAATTTTTTTCTCTGATTATCATGGTAACTCTTTTGTATACTCTAATACGCTTTCATTTTATCACAGATCATTTGGATTGCCTTGGTAGTCTGTTGAACAATTTCAGGTTCAAGCACCACATTTTCATCAGTTTCATACCAACACAGAGGTGTTTGATAATGCGAAATTATATCGTAATTTTGGCTTAACTTACATGAATTAATAGTATGCTTTATTAGATTTTTATTATTTTATGCTTTATATTATATTATTTATTTATGTTTTTCAGATTAATCGAGTCGGTCAGAAAAAGTCGAAAAGTAAAGAAAAGTCGAAGAAAAAATTAAAAAGAGAAGAAGTTGAAGAAAGTGGAAAAAGAAAATTAGGAAAAGAAATGAAGAAAAGAAATAGAAAAGACAAAAGAAAATTAAAAAAGGGTAGGGGCCCACCACTCAACAACACATTGCACAAGCCATGTGTGGGTAGCACCCACCACCCCACTTCCTCCTCCTTATGTGGCCCAGGCCACGTTGTGTGTGTGAGAGAGATAGATGAGTGACGCATGCCACTCGGTCTCCCCTTCTACTATCTCTCTGTCCTTTTCTCACACGCGTATTCAGTTTTCTTCGTTCAACGTACGATCCAGACCCAAGCTATTTTTACAGAGCATTATCAACCGTCTAATTAGTATAAATAGAAGGAAATTGGGCAAAGTTTAAAGCCCCGAATTTCTGCAACATTTTTCCAGTCTTATTTCAGTTTTTATATTTTAGTATTAGTGTCGCTCCCCGGATTTTCATCCCGGTGCAAACGCGAACCGTCGGTGATGTTGGAGGTTGAGGTTGAATAGAGTCACTAGCTAGGCATTTTTATCCCGAAGGAAAGGTAATGCTGCATAAACCTGGAAAGATGTGGATAAGACGGTTGTGAACCAAAGAAACTGAGAAAGGGGGTTGGTTACGACCTGGGAAGGTATTAGCACCCAGATCGTCCGTCGTACCCGACGGGATCCACACTTACTTGATTGTGTTTAAAAGGGGATAGTGTATGTGTTAAACTGTGTATAAAAAGCTAGGGAGAAAAGGATGTACAGAGTATCAGTGCAAAAGGTAAGTGAGAGCTCAAGATGAGTCTAAGGAAAGAAAGCTGGAAATAGGAGAGGGGGGAAGACAAAGAGACTTTTGTTCGATAATTGTTAAGTTATGCCTACGTATCCTCTCGTGCAACGAGGAAGTCAGAACACCGTAGTTCGACTCAAAGAGACTAAGATGATTTTGTTGTGAACTGCTTGCTTTCCTATGCTCAAGTGTATGACTCGTTTGGCTCGAGTGCTAATTGTCTTGCATTAGACGGAAGAAGCGAGTTCTCGTTTTCAGAATGAATGTGATGAGAAAAGAATCCTGGAGGAGACGCTTATTGTTTGTTTTTTAGTTTTTAGTTTTTTATTGTTTTTGGTGTTTTGCATAGGATAATGAGCTTAAGCCTTAATCAAGGGTCGTAAACTCATTATATCATCCCTGATTAGGGATAATGAGTCTACTTGAGTATGAGATGAAAATCTCAACTTAAATACCCTAATGATGCAAAATTAAGATCATTAACCTACTTGTGATTATTAAGTATTTTTGGATTTTTGTTTTGTGTTAATTAATGAGTTTAATCTCTAATCAAGGATTAGTGAACTCATTACACCATCCTAAGAGAAGGATAATAGATGAGAACACTTAAGATGAGGAAGACTCCTCAACTCAATCCATGGTTAGGGATTAAAATCATTATAAAACAAGCCTTTATTAAAGTGAATTTTAATTAAAGGTGGGATTAAAAAGTGGGTTTTATGTTTGCAAGACTAAACCTAAGGGGGACTTGTCCATTGAACACTAGGGTTAGTCCCTCTGAACCAACAGGCAGAGATGTAACCCTAATATAAGGCCCAAGTTACAAGCTTAAGTCTTAATGATTATTAGGTGTTTTGATTGGGAGGTATAAACAATTCAAAGGTTTAACACTAAGTATTAAAGTTATACATTCCATCCTATGATAAACATACAGGCATAACCCTGATTTAGAGCCCCAAAACTTTAACTGTTTAACCTTGGTTATGAGATGAGAAGCAGAGACTCAAGGAGACTCAAAGGTAAAAAACTAGGGGGGGACTATGTACAACCCTAAAGTTATCATGCTTGGATATTCCTATGGTTTGTGAGGCTTAAGAAAAGATCTTCAGAAAGTCTTCAGATGGCCACCAAGGAAGAAGAAGCATATGAAAAGAGAAGAGAAAGGATAATAGGTTACTTACTTCCTAAAGAAGTTAAGTAACCTAAGAGAAAGAAAAGGAGCAAGAGAGAACATAAGTAAGCCAAACCCACTTCAAACACAAACAAAGATGCAAGATGGAGAGATAAGAAGAGGTGGGATATGGAGGCAATTCCACATCCTAAACAACTTACCTGAAGCCCCTGAAATGTTAGTATGAATGCATAAGATGAAACAAGATGAAATAATGCAAAGATGAAGATGCAATGATACCAACCAGAAGTGAAAACATGATGCAAATGTGTCATGGAGAGATGCAAAGTCATATACAATGCATATGTATGATCATACAAGTGATGGATGCAAAAACAAGCATGTTAGAAGCTTAAGAACACATGAACATACATAATATGTAATGGATGCAAAACATACAAAATGGATGCAACAATGATTAACCAATGTTCATACATGTCCTAAGGTATCTAAGATTACATACAAATGCATGATATGTCATGACAAGTTCACACGATGAAGGTATGCAAAGGTGAATGCAAATGAACATGGTAAATTAGGGTTTTAGAATGCATGAGATGTCCATGATCAAAACAGAAGCAAAACACATGATAAAAAATTGAAATTGCAACCAAATTAACCCTAAACACACATAAGATCATTCCCCAAAGATGGAATTCAGAAGCTAAACCAAAGTCAAGTTATGGTTTTTCTAAGTTAGGCTAGGGTTTTGGGTGCTTATTCATGAAAATTGCCAAACAAATGGAAAATGCAATGCAAAAATATGAGTTAAATACACTAGATACTACATGCAAAGTATGAAATAATGCAAGAATAACTATGCACAAACTCATTTTGGTTGATCATAAATGAATTTTTGAAGTTAGGGTTAGAAAAATAGAAAATTTATAAACCCCAATTCATGGTTAATTGTCAAAATGTGATCAAACCCTAAAAGAAATTTGTAAGATGAGTTTGTAAATTGTTCTAAATATGTAAGAATGCTTCATGATTTTTTTGGTGATTTTTAAATACCTAAAAGTATTTTTAATTAATTAAAATGAATTAATTAATTTAATAATACAATTAAATGATTTAAAAATAGATTTTTAATGCAAAAATTAAAATAAAAAGTGTTTTTGGGTTCTGAAATAAATGAAAGAAAATAAATGAAAGAAAATAAAATGAAATAAAGAAAATAAAAATGCAAAGTAATCAGGATGGAGGGTCAGGATTGCGCAGGGACTGAATGGATGGCTGAGATTGGAAGTCTACTTGACCAAGGGTATGAAGATCTAAGGGCCTCGATTTGAACTTATGATTCGCGCGTGATCTAAAGGCTGAGATTCCATCTGACCTAATTAATTAAAATTAAGTTTAAGTGAATTATTTGGGTCATCCAAAACTTAATCTAAACATGATCCAATGGCTGACATTCAAACTGGAAACCCTAATCACCATTAACCCTAATTATTTTCAGGTGACCGGAGATAAGCTCTGGTCATCTTCTCCGGCGAGCTCAAAACCTAACTCTTCCTACAAGATACTAAAATGCATCAAACCTGCCCAGAAATGATCCCCAAACATCATACAATCAAAATCAATCACCAAACATCATTTAAACTTCATGAAACAAGCAAATTGAAGAAAACAAATTTCACGGGCAAACTTTCAGAACAATAATACATGCTCATTTTTCAACCATTTGCAATTCTAAACACATCATGGTGATCAGCTAAACATATATAATCATTTTATAACAAGAAATCAAGGTTCTGGAAAAATTGTTCTTGATGAATACCTGGACTGAAGTTCTTCAAAATGGAGCTTTCAATACCCCCCTCTTGTGAAAAATGACTTCCTTTGACCTCCTGAAGCTAGTGTAGTGCTTAGAATGCTTTGAAAGTGGATGGTTTTTGAGGTCCAGTTCTGATGAAGCAAAAATCGTGTTTTTGATATGTGGTGTTTCAGGCCATTTTGATGGTTGATTCTTGTTTTATGGATGATATATGATTGATTGGTGAAGGAATTTTGGAAGTTTGATGGCTGGTTTGAGAGAATCGAAGAGATGAAGCTTTGAGGGAGTTTTTTGCAATCTGAGTGTGTGTGTTCTTTCAAGGCTTGAAGTGTTTTGTTTTATGATCCTTAGGGTTTCTATAAACAAATGAAATTAGTCAGAGGAGTGGATATACACTGTGGGATTGGTATGGTGCTATTGGCCAAAAAGTCAAAAATTGTGTACTTGAGGCATGGGCCATGGCAGAAGTGATTTGAGGTCTTGGGCTACCTCAGCTGAGTTCAAGGAGAGCCTTTGGATCGAAATTGGTGAGTTGTATGGATTGATTCATGAGTTTCCAAAGGTTTTGCATTTTCACAACTTTGTGCATTTTAAAGAAATTGTTCATGAAACTTTGAGAAGCAAGGTATGAATTTTGGTCTTGAGATGTTTCTCATCAATGTTATGCAATGTAGAAGTGAATTATAGGTCATTAGAATGCTTAAAAGTCCCTTTTGCAAAATTCCCTTTTTGACATGAACTTAAAAATTACAAGATTTTTCCCAACTTTGACTTGTCATATCTTGAGTTCTAGGATGAATCAAGAGGAGTTCTTGTACTTTTTGAAAATTGGAAGATCAAATCTACAACTTTCATGTTTGAGGAAAATTCATTTGAAGCCTTTTTTATCAAGAAAAAGGAGGTTGAAGATCTTTCCCAAAATGGAAAGTTTTCATTACAAGTCATGCCCAAAAATAGAAAGTTTTCAAATGGCTCAAAATTCTTCAATCTTGTGAACTTCTAAGAACTCCTAAGATCAAATAAAGATCATAGGACCTCAAATTGATGATGATGACCCTTTGGAGCCCTTGTTGGTGACCTCAGATGCCCTGATTATGACTTTTCTTGCACAACAAGTTACCATTTGATGAAATGACTTCCACAAGGAATGTTTGCTTCAAAAAATTGATACACATGCTCCTTATGACATATATAGACCAATAGAATCAAGAATGGCCAAAATTTTTGGGTGTAAGGGCCTCAAACCCAAAACCCTAATTTCTGGTCATTTGTGTAGGAGCCCTGAGTCTGCCTGGGTGGCTTTGCAATCTCTTGTGATCTTTTAACTTCAAAGAACCCTTGGAGGCATAATATGATTATAGAACACTCATGGACCCTCTTGGAATGCTTCATGGCCTCTGAGACAGTTCAAACTTCTTCTGTGATTCATCTGATCACAAACCCTAGCTATGCAACTTATGCAGTGAAATAACTATGCAATGTGAGATGGTATGCTTATGCAATGCAATATGGAGGATCAAAAGCCAAGGTGTGAGAAAAAAGAGAGGGCAAATTTGGGGTGTTTACAATTAGTATTATTTTCTGCGTATTTCAATTCTGCAAATTTCAATTCTTGTACGTTCCGGATCTACTACCATTTGTATTCCAGTTCCAAATTAATTCTAGTCCAGGTTTATTTAATCGCTTTGTTTATATAAAAAATTATTATATTAAGCATGTTTATCCTAGATTATTTATTCTACTTATGCATAATTTATTTAGTAACTATGTCTAGCTAATTTAATTATATTAGTATGTAAACAAGTCGATTGAGAGGAATTTGATTAAGTAGGTGTTGATTAATTTTACCAATTTATAATTTTAGGTTGAGGTTTCTTAAATTAATTTAATACTTTTGTTACGAGAGTAAAAAGATAATTAAGGCTAAATTCAATAGAGCGAGAGTTTGAGAATTTAACCAGATAGCTGAAGCTAGGCATTAATTTTAGATGCAGCGAGAGCACTTTAGGATTAAATGGATCTTATTTGTTTTCAAAAATTATTTCTAAACACTTATGGGCTAGCGAGAGTAGGCATAGGACTTTAGGAGTATAGTCTAAATTAATAGAGCGAGAGTTTGAGACAAGGGCTTTTAAATGAATATTTTCCATTGAAAAAGTATTTTGGCTTGTAAACCTTCACCGATATTTAATTAAATTCCCGACAATTGATGAGTTGCATACTGATATATCGTTATCATTAACATTTACAAGTTTAATTTTAGATTTAATTTTATTTGTCTTAAATCAACCCAATAGAAATGATTGGCCTTAGATTTACATAGTAACATTAGATAACGTTAGATCGATTTTTAGTCTCTGAGGGATCGACAATCTTTTAGAACTACACGTACGACTGTGCACTTGCAGATAAAATCCTTTAGACATATAGTAGAGCAATCAAGTTTTTGGCATCGTTGCTGAGGACTAATTAAGTCGATATCGTAACTCCAGTGTTACGCCGTATAGACTAAGGCAAACCTTTTATTTTCCCAATACTTATTCACCGATTGTATGCCAAGTACTCGCTCTCAAGGAGAAGACTTGCAACCACCAATCTCTGAATTAGAACGTTTTTTACATTTAAGACGTCGTATAGTAGAGTACCAACGAAGGTAAAATATTCCTGATCTTCTAGCTTATCTGCCCGAACCAGTTGAAGAACCAGCCGGAACATCAAGAGAAGCCGAGATGGCCGCTGAAGAAGAAACTCATCCACTAAAGTATTACGTTATTCCGTCACAAGATGAATGATTTCGAGTTGAAACCATCACTAATATCAGCTGTGCAACAGAACCAATTCTCCGGAAATCTTACCGAGGATCCGAATCTACACCTATCGATATTCGTGCAATATGCAGATACAGTTAAAGCTAATGGTGTTACCCGAGAAGCAATTAGAATATGTCTTTTTTCTTTTTCGCTACGAGCAAGAGCTTGGCTCCAATCTCTACCCTCAAATTCAATCACCACATGGAATGAACTGAAGAAAGTCTTCTTAGCAAGATATTTCCCACCTAGCAAAACGACTATGCTAAGAGCTCAAATCAACGGATTTAAGCAAAAGGAAAAAGAAACTCTTTTCGAAGCTTGGGAACGATACAAGGATATGTTGATACTTTGTCCACATCATGGTTTAGTAAATTGGATGGTAATTCATACCTTTTACAATGGTCTCTTGTATAACACAAGAATGACGATAGACGCCGCTACGGGTGGTGCCTTGATGAACAAAGAGTATAACGATGCTTATGAACTTATCGAGAGTATGGCTCAAAACCATTATCAGTGGGGAAGTGAAAGAACCGCGATAGAGAAACCAACAAAAGGAGGTATGTACGAAGTGAGTAGTATGGATCAAGTTAATGCTAAATTTGATGTTCTCGCTCAAAAGATCGACAACTTGGTCATAACACCAACAGCCAGCGTGGCTGCCGTAACACCTAATTGTGTGCTATATGGAGTTCTAGGACATGCTGCTCCCGATTGTCATCTATTAGCCAGAATCCCCACATACCAAGTGAATTATGCTCAAGGAAACCCCTACTTCAATACATATAACCCAGGTTGGAAGAATCATCCAAACTTCTCCTACAAGAATAACAATGCTTTGTATGCACTTGGTCAAGCACCAACTACACCACCAAGATATCAAAAGACCTCCATGAACGTTCCTAATGTCCCTAGGAAATCAAACCTTGAACTAATGATGGAAAATTCCATAGCTGCCCAGACTCAAACAAACAAGGATTTCCTAAACCAAAACATACACACCAGTGAGCAAATTAAGCAATTGGGAAACAAAATAGATGCGATAGATACCCATAACAAAATGCTTGAAACTCAAATTTCAGAAGTAGCTCAACAACAAACACCTACTGTTGCGCCAACTGGCGTATTTCCTGGTAAACCAAAACCAAATCCGAAAGGACATGCAAATGCAGTAATACTGAGAAATGGAAAAGAATTAGACGGACCTGATGATCTAAGACTTCAAAATCTGGCTATGTATCAAAAACCAGATAAACCAACTGGAAAGGAAAGTGAACCAAAAGAAAAGGAGGATAATAACCAAGAAACCGTGGAGAAAGAACAACCATATGTACCTCCACCACTCTATAAACCTCCTATCCCTTATCCTTAAAGACTTGTCAATTCAAAGACTACAGGACAATTTAAGAAATTTGTTGAACTTCTGAAACAATTAAACATAACAATACCATTTACAGAAGCTATCACTCAAATGCCATCATATGCCAAATTCCTTAAAGAAATCTTATCCAACAAGAAAAAGATTGAGGATAATGAAACAATTACACTTACTGCTGAGTGTAGCGCAATAATTCAAAACAAAATGCCTCATAAGCTTAAAGATCCAGGTAGTTTCTCCATACCCTGTGTAATTGGAAAATTCATCATAGACAAAGCTCTATACGACTTAGGAGCCAACATTAGTGTTATGCCCTTAACAATTTGCAAAAGGCTTGATATGGGAGAATTAAGACCTACGAAAATGTTTGTTCAGTTAGCTAACCGCTCTATTAAATATCCCGTTGGTATATTAGAGATAGAGATTGTTCTAGTACGAATAGGGTAATTCTATATTCCCACTGATTTTATAATCATGGATATTAAAGAAGACTCCACTACCCCTATTATATTAGGAAGACCATTCTTAGTTACCACTGGAGCCATTATAGATTTGAAGAGAGGCAAGCTAACCTTTGAAGTAGGTGAAGAAAAGGTTGAATTTATTTTGACACAATTCCTACAATCACCGGCTGTCACACCCCAAATTTTACCCTAACATTTCTCATCATGTTTTTTTCTCTCTCATCATTTACATGTTGGGTGCGTTTTGGGAGTCGCAACAATTTTCGGAAGCTTGGTCCCTCTGGATCGTACAACTAGATTTCCCGCTTTTGGATTCTTACTTCTAGCATTTTTTAATCTACGATCTCAATTATTCTAAGTTTTAAAATCATTTCCCTATTTGTATTTCTACTTTCTCATTTTTTTTTGTTTAGTTCTTTTTTCCAATTCCATTCCAAAATTCTATTTCCATTTTATTATATATGTATTTTTTTTAATATTTACAAAAAAAAGGGGTTTCTAGTATAAGTGTTCAATTTTTAATTCCAGGTTTCTATTTTCGAGTCTAAGTCCAATTTTCGGAGGATAATCAGTTGGTCTGTCTTTGAATTTATATGATTCTTTAATCCTTGATTTAAGGCATAATTCCCTAGTTTTGTCCTCGTATTTTGGTCAGTTTGTTTCCATCATACAAGGATCCTCCTTTATTTCAAATGTTTTTTAAGGTTGGGTCTTGGTTCATTAGGATTATCAACTAAGTTTGGACCCTTGGAAATGTTGGCAAAAGAATGATTTGTTCTTCAAAGTTGGATCACGAAAATTAATTATTTGGTGCCCAAACTTCAGTTTCTTCCGAAAGGGGGCCAATTTGTTCAAGAGGTGTTGAATTTATTTTTAAAAAAAGTTGTGTGCACTCATTCTAAGATGGATATAAGTGTTGAGCCCCATGTCTTGACCGTATGCTAAATTATAATCGAACATTTGCAAGTGTTCATATAATCTTGAGTTCAAATTGCAGGCAAGTGTTTCTCAATAAAGCCATGTACAAAAGAAAAAACGAATGCCATGAAAAGAATCAGACTCGGCTTGCATCATTACAACTAGAATACCAAAAGGGATTTTGTAATTACAAATGCAAAAGGAAAAAACAAGAGAATGGTAAAAGTTCGAAGAGCGGAAAGCTGGTCTTTGAAAGTAATCCGACAGCTTTTGGGTTTGGTGTGGATGTCGGTCCATTCGTAGCATTGGTACAAGAAAGGTACTTTTGAGGATTACTATTTCCAGCATGTTTTGTTGTGCCATAACTGCAAGATTGCAAGTCCTGAAAAAAAGAGAAGATCAGTTCATTGTCCGTTCAGTTTTAGAGGCGGCAAGAAAGCAACTGTGGCCTATTATTGAAAACAAATCACAACACTTGGTCCATTGGTCATACTTATACCAGAACAGCTACTGTGTTTTACAACCTTGGTCACAAGAAAAGAATTTAAAACATACATCACAACACTTAATTCTCAAAGCCAAAACCAAGACGCAAGCATAAGAAAACTAGCAAGTACAAGGCTACAACAAACTAATTTCTAAGCAGGATTGGAGCTAAACCTAATGGGGGAAACCTGAACTCTCCACACATTGACTAGTTTAGATCCTCCATCCACCGAGTTCTTACTCCACATTCACACGATATAAGCAACTTCAATAGCTGAAAGTTAAGCATTCTCATACAACACTCCCAACAGTGACAGCAAGTATACGACAGTCCTCTGAAACAAGAAACATTCACGATAAGAATGTTGTAATGCCAATCCTTCAATCCACCTTCCTCATGATACATTTCCTCCATCAAACCAAGGCAAGTTGTACCTGTACCAGCCAGAACCGTATCAGTAGAATACAAGGCTGTGTAAGTAAAAAAAAGACTAAGATGCAAGAAGTTTCACGAATTTGAAAGAAGACTTTTGACACCAAAAAAAGCAGTTACAGACAATGCTAAGATAACAACAATACAAACCTTATTATGCTAATGTATAAGCCAAGTTTATTCATCAATAAGAAAGGAAATATTTTCATAAAAAGAGAGAGTATTAGAGGCAATGTTTGTTCTCACAGACAGCCAAAAAGTTGCAAAGAATGGGCAGACTTGCTACCTGCTGTAGCAGACCCGCAGGCTATCATGCCACTCTTGCCTTTCTCACATCCTAGGAGAGCACGCCATCCACCTATCTTCAACGGACGTGGACCCCAAGAAACCTGCTATGATCACAACAACACATCAAAACAGAATTCGTACAGCAAACAAAATTAAAAAAAAATACAAGGAACCCAGGCCTGCTGCAAAAGGCAGGAATTGCAGGGTACTCTTTAGGATATTCCATGATGAAATAGGCCTTCCTGCGAGTCAACCAAAAGCCTGTCATTAGCTCTAACACCAAAATGTGAAAAAGCTCTATCCCATAAGCAGACCTGCATCTTGAAAGTGACAAAACATCAGCTTCAAACAAATTCAGTCAACAAGTTTGAATTCAAGGAAAAACCCTAAACACTTCCAATATAAAAAAGGGGATTTGATTTTGACAAAGGAGGGGGGTGATCGGTAAAACTTTCGAGGGATCCCTTTGACAATCATTTTTTCTTTCATTATTCAGACCTTCAAATTGTTCTTCTTACTCTTCGAATCGTCTCCAACTCATAACCAAAAATCTTCAGAGAATTGTACCTTATCCTTTCCTCCTTCAACAAACCTGTTGCTTCCTTCATCAACATAAAACCTCAAACATAACCTTTCGTCGCCTTCTTCTCCTTAAACACACAAAACCACGAAACACCAGATCACGTGTTCAACCTCCATAAAATTCCCGTCAACCACATCGTTTATCCTGTCATCAACACCGCGTGACAGCCACGAAACTCCACCATCACCAAGCCACTGAATTCTGAAAATCACTGTAAAAGCATTCAGAAACACGGACGAGCCGCAAACAAGGAACGACAACACAGATAACACCAAAAAACGGAAGAAAAGAAGAAGCGAGAAGAAGTAGACGAAGAAGGATCAGAAGAACAAAAGAGGAAGAGAGTTCAAACGAGAATGAATTGAAAAGTTGAATTCCTGTCGATTAAAGCTGCAAGCGTCCTAACAGAGGTAGATTGTTGAATCTTTTTGCTCCTTGATCCGATTTTGATAGTATGATGACTAGGGTTCTTTATTTGAAAAAAATCCATCGGTTTATGTTACACACGATTAAATGTTGCTCTCTTGGTTTGGTGTTTGATTTAGAGGTAATTGATGTTTGATTCATTTTATTGGTGAATTTGCGGGTTAGGTTTGCGTGATTGTGAGTTTAGACGTTAAGGAAGTAATAACGCCTCTTTAATTACGTTTTAATTGGGATTTAAGGCAGTAAGTGGGAGTTTCCTTCCCTAAGTCTTGCAGCGGCTGAGAGATTTAGGGTTTGCTAATCACATTTGTTTGTTTGAACCGAACCGGGTCGGCCCATGACCCAACCGGTTTCCCCCCTTCCCAAATCCTGTATCCTGGGCTCCTTTATTGGACCCAGCGATTTGGCCCAATGCTCCCCTTGTTTTGCTTACACCCATGGATCTTTTACTCTAATTTTCTTAACTTAAGTTTTTTTTATATATTTCTAGTTCTCATGTAGCTTTTATTAAATAAAAAAAAACAACAAAAAAATAAGTTTGAATTAATTTTTGTTTAGATTATTAATTAAATGATTTTTAGCTAACTATTTATTAGTTTGTTTCATTTCGTTTTCTTCGATCATTTTATTTACATAATGTATAATTATTTCTTATTTCTTCTCTTTCTCGTCGCGCTCATTATTAGGTTGTATGATGTTGAACACGTTTTTTTTCTCACATTCTGACTATAAATTGCTAAGTAAGAGATGAGCATAATATTTCAAATAATAACAATCACCACCAAAATAATTATTTCAAAATAATAATTTCTTGGTCCAACGCCAAGTAAATTCATACGCCGACATCGGCACACACGTAAGTCGATCATTATGTGATCGCCGTCTGCACTTTTTGCATATTCTTAATTAATTTAACAAGGAATAGAATTCCGGAGTCTGGCACTCCGCACGTTCTAGAACGAACTACAACTGGGCTAGCCCCACGCATATTGTTCCGTTCACTCCTTCGCTTTTTTTACATCGATTCCTAAAACGTCTAAAAAATACAATTATCCAACTTATTTAATTTAATACGGAAACAGAACTCCGGAGTCCAGCACTCCGCACGTTCTAAAATGGACTGCAACTGGGCTAGCCCCACGCAACGTGGTCCATCCGCCTTCCGTATTTCAAAATAAATAATCGCGTAAATTAACGTACGAAAATAGAACTCCGGAGTCTAGCATTACGTACGTTCTGGATTGGACCGCTACTGGGCTAGCCCCACGCGATGTGTTCAATCGCCGTTCGTATATCAAAATATTCAAATCATTTTTATAAATTAAAATACGAAAGAACGGAACTCCGATGTCTAGCACTCCGCACGTTCTAAAATGGACTGCAACTGGGCTAGCCCCATGCTACGTGGTCCATTCGCTCTTTTATATCTGAAAAATAACTTAAAATTCACCAACCAATTTAAATCATTTTTGTAATTAATCAACGAAAGACAGAACTCCGGAGTCTAGCACTCCGAACGTTTTGGAATGAATCTGCAACTGGGCTAGCCCCACGCTACGTGGTTCATTCGCCCTTTCATTTAAAACACTTTAACAAAAGTCAAACACCTTTTATTTAAACGAACATTGTTTAAATCATTCTATCTCGCAAGCAAGCTAGCGCTTCAGCCTCCACCGCGGGTATAAGCCAACGCTCAGTAGTAGAATGCGTTTTAAACAATTGTTCAATTAAAAATCACAAACCGTAACTACGGATCTCTGACTTTCCCATTGCACAAGGGAATACGTAGGCACGGGGATTTTAATCCTTCGCGAGCACAATAATAAAAAACTTTAATCCTTTCTCCGTCTTAATAATAATTTAAAACTTTCATTTCCCTTTAGAACAAACATATTAACAATCATTTAGAAGACAAAGACTTAAGATCAAACATTTAATCGCATAATTAGCTAAGAGGTTCCCGTTGAGTACAACGGACGTGAGGGGTGCTAATACCTTCCCCTTGCGTAACCGACTCCCAAACTTAGAATTTGGTTTCGTAAACCATTTCTTATCCTTTATTAGATTGTATCTATATCTCCCTTTTCTTTAAATAGAATAAATAGAATTAGGTGGCGACTCTGTTGTTTATTCTAGGATCGTATTTTTCGAGGTACGACAGTTGGCGACTCTGCCGGGGAATAGCTCCATGCTAGAGAGAGTCGAGCCTAACTTAGTTTTGTGCGTTTATTTGTTTGATCTTATCTCTTCTTGTCTTCTCTATGTTTGTTATTTATGTTTGTTTATGCTTTTACCGCTTACCTTTTATTTGCTCATTATATTATCTGCCTGTGGGATATTGGGGTCACTCTGCAAGTAAATTTGAGTGGTGGAAAAAGCAGAGGGAACACCTAAGTTTAGAATTGGATGTTATTAGTGTTAGTCTCCAAGGACTCGCTCCTTGCACGCCTAGCATGAAAGCTCCCCCAGATAGTTAGACTTTTCGTAGATCTTGTCGCAACGCAGCTAGCCTGTCGCGTGACCTGATTCACGAAAGGGCTGTGATTCTGGGACCCCCTAGGACCTGTTTCAATTTTGGTAGTTGTGTAATGTTATGCTCTGAGGGCTCGCCCCTTTATCAGCCTAGCATGAGAACTCCACTCAAGTTAGACCTTATCGTTATTATCGTCACAATGCAGCTAGCCTGCGGCGGGGCGTTAGTACGATAAACGTCTATGACCTTGAGTTTCCTTAAACCATCACCGTAGAAACTATCATGTGTGTGGGACTTATGGGTAGCAAAACGCAGAACTAATCTCTTACAGCCCACCTGTTAAGAAGGTTCTGAATTTACCTGTGGCACCTTGCACCCTTGCATCCCTGCATCTTTGCATCTCAGCATCATATGCATCATTTCAGTAAGGTCTTCAAGGAACAAAGATATGTCTATTGCAAACATCGCAAGTTTAACCATAGACAAACTTCAGCTTATAATCCCTTTTGGGAACATTTTTATATTTGGATGTTTGCAATTGCTTTTTGAGTTCCTTGAAAGCATCCTTGCATTGCATCCTTTCACATACCATTGCATCTACATTGCATATCATTTCCTTCCCTCAGAGTAAGCTCATTCTATCCTCTGTCTTGGGTCAGCAGTTTGATTCCCGACACGTGTCCAGAACTAAGAACCATGTCTCAAGAAACAGTGGATGAACTGAGAAGAAATCTAGAATTGTTGAAAGAAAAGGTTATTTCCTTGAAGAAACAGACGGAGTGGGTCTTGGAAACTTTACAAGCTCTATTGAAGAAGGAGGGTCGCCTTGTGCCCGTGGCCGCAGCAGAGAGAGCTAATGTCCTACCTCCATTTGATGCTGCCTTGAGTCAAGATTGTTTCCCTGTGGCAACTCCTCAGCTGCCGAACCATGGATCTCCCCTACTTGGTCAAAATCAATCTTTGATTTTCAAATCAGTACCTCAACATCATCTGGCAGCTTCTTCTCAAGGTCAGAAAAAGAAGCGAAAGCGAAACAAGGGGCAGTGTCGGAACAAAGAGAGTGAAGCTCACTATGAACCCATTCCTGTGCCACTCAACAAGCTATACCCGCTATTAATCCAAAATTCATTGATAACTCCTTACAAACCTGTGCCATCGCCAAATACATGGTACAACCCTGATACGAATGTGATGTGTGAATTCCATAAAGGGGTGGTAGGACATGATTTGAATACTTGCCCTGAATTGAAAGTCTGGGTACAAAGGTTGATCCATAACAAAAGGTTAATTCTTGAAGAGGACCATCTAGAGGTTGAATGTGGATACCGCACTGGAGCCATGGGGCACCCTATCGAAGAATGCCAGAGTTTTGAGCTCAAGTTACAAGGTGTGATTGAGTCGCTAGTTCCCCAAGAAGGAGAGCCGACTGCAGACAATTTGATTGTTGAGCTAGGAGATAAGAAAGGAAGAGACCTATGAAGGTTCTTAATATTTTGTACCATAAAGAACAGGTCACGCGCATAACTGATGGAGCATTGTTGTTTTCTCACAAGAGTATCAGGACACCATCTGGAAATTTCAATGTCGCCACTCCTGCTGGCGGAAGCAAAAGAGAAGTAGGAAGTGGATCGAAAGAGATGACATCCAGTATCGAGTGTGAGAAACTTAGAAGTCATCACATCAAGCGACTAGCAGTACCTAGTGTGCCAGTAGTGCCAGCTTGTCAGAGATTAAAAGCTCAAGATCTTCGCCCGGAAGGTGTCTCAAATCAAAATAGAAGACAAGGGAGAAGACCCCTAACCCCTCAAATCCCTATTACCTACACAAAATTATATCCTTCATTGTTGAAGAAAGGATTAGTTGTTCCAAAGCCTTTGGGTCCTCCACCGGATCCACTCCCAGCAAATTACAATCCAAATGTCCATTGTCTATTCCATGATGATGCTTCAGGGCACGATTTGGAAGGCTATTATGCCTTAAAACGCGTTGTGAAATATTTAATTGAGAAGGACATTCTTTCATTTGAAGACACTACTCCGATTATCAGGGACAATTCTCGTCCAAGTCAGCAAGCTCAAATCCGAGAATATCCGAATCAACATCAGAGTCAGCATAAGCCTCGCAACAATTTAGAAAGAAGGAGTGCTCCTCTTCACCCAGTACCGTTATCATACACTCAACTCCTGCAACCTTTGATTCAACACTCATTGGTGGTTCCCAAATCTCTCAAGCCATTGACAGAGCCATACCCGCCTGAGTATAATCCACATGAGCAATGTGGATATCATGCTGGATCAATAGGGCACTCAACTGAAGACTGCAGAGCTTTTCAAGCCAAGGTACAACAATTGATCGACAAGAGGTACATATCCTTTTCAGAAGGAAGCCTGTGGGTCCATGTCAACCTCTCGCCTGATTTCTTAGTGCATCTCTTGAAGACAGTAAATCAAGACATCTTCATTTCCCTAAAGCTGGCAATCCCCTGTTTGTTTCAGCGCTGTTGTATTTTCTTTGCATGTTGATTTTTGTATTTGCTTGTAAGCATTGTTGTTTTGAATTGGCAAGATTAATGAAATGTTTATGCATCTTTTGAATCAATCCATTCGTATTCACTCATTTTTCTTTCATTATTAAAATATATAATAAAAATATTTCTATCAAACTTTTGTTTTACCAACGATTGGAGGGAGGATGATGAAAACCAGATACTTGAATTCTCCATTTGTATGCTCTCAATTAAAACCTTGCCAATGATGTACATGCATTGTTTCAATTTTCCAAACACCGGTGAAATAAGGATGATAATCCCTCGCTAACCCCTTCGAGCTTAGAAGTAGGAGTTTTCTTTTTCAAAAAATGCAAAAACCCTTAATTTCAAACCTGGGGCAGGGTAGTCGATTCAGTTAATATGTTTGCATTCAATCTTCAAGAGATTCATTCCATCATTCAAGAAGGATCAGCAACGTACTTTCATTCACTGCCGAAGAAGTCGTGAAGAGCCAAAAGTTTGTAGTACGTATTCTCTATCATCCAATAAGATGGCAGTCATAACCATTCAACAAAAGAATGACGTAAGGAAAAATAAATACAAAGAAAAAGTCCACTAAGTCAAAAACAGAAAAAGACGACTTAGGCGAAAGTTAATGAAGTCATCAAATCCTCAGCAAAGCAAGGATAAAGCAAGGTGGTTGCCATCACTTTCAAATCCTGATCCTTATCACGCATTGTCAAAATAGTTTTGAGATATGAATGCGTATGTCAAGTTAACTGAACATAGGATTGGAGTTCATCACGAAGATGGGATGGGTACAAATAAATTTTGAGCTTTTTATCTTTTGTTTCATAAACCGTGAACCAGGCCACGTTACAACCCTTAAAAGACCTAATTGAGGCAGGGTTTATTTTGAGAGAATACTACAACAAGGTTGTGTTAACCTGACTCCTAACGATCTTTGTTAATCATTTGTATTGGTCACTTGATCTGCCATTCCATAAAATGGCTAGATCCACTTTTTTTTATTTATTTTAAATCAACTCCATTGTATCACTATCATACCAATAAATTGTGATTTCAAAACTTGCATAAATGTTGCATTAAAATTACCAATTTTAAATGAATAATATTTATTTGCAAGTTGATTCAGCATCAAGGAAATCCCGACGAACGCAGCCAGTTAGGGAATTCGACTGGGTAAGAGAAGCCCAGCTAGGGGCAACCACTTCAAGAATAAGTCGATCGAAATCAATCTCTTCAAGAGTCAGCTACTCAGAGGTCGAACTTTTTCTCAAGACTCATACTAGTGTGAGCTATCACGAACGATTCAAGAGTTCAATTTCCATCCAAATCAGAAGTTTCCCATCCTAGGAGTTGGGTAACCAGGGGCAAAACACTTCAAAAACCAGTCAATCTGAATCAATCCACTCAGGAGTCAACAATTCAGAGGTTGAGCTCTCCTCAAGACTTCATACTTGAGCGAGTTATCAGAAATAATTCAAGAGTTCAAATGGCCAGCCATACCAAAAGTCTCCCAGGGATCAGATAACTAGGATGAAAATCTCCGACATTCCGACACCGGGGCAACCATTTCAAAGTCCATGCCATGGCAGGTTGTTTCCAAACCTTTTGAAAAGGATATGTTCAAGAAACCATTGATTAGGGGCAAGATGAACCACACAGGGGCAAGTCCTCTCCATGCCTACAAGTTGTTCAAGCAGGCCCTATGCAACAACTAATTTCGAGTTCAAGACGGGTGTCGGGAATCATGTCGTCATCTTTGTCTAAAGAGTCGTCTTCCAAGAACTATTCCATCCAATACCCATTACAGGGGCATATTTGGAAATCATATGAGTCGGTATGTCCTTCTCATGTGCTAGTCATGTCGCTTCGCTCTTAGCGTTAAGCCCTGATACCGTCTTACTCATCGAGCATCTGCTCACAGTAGAAAAGAGTCATACCTTGCAAAACAGGCCTCTGCTGACATGTAATCTACTGTCACTTTACAAGAATCTCTTTGAAGTCCAATTGTGATTGGCAAGAATCTGTTTAAGCTGGTCGTAAAACCCCTTGCTTGCAGTCTAAGTCCATTTAATTTGGCAGATACATGTGTTTCCTGTTGGTTCCTGAAGGTCTTCCCTTGACTCTTCGTTTAAGGAATTTCTAGAGGTTGGATATCCCGTTGAAAAATCCAACCTCCTCGTCTTTATTCTCAGTACCAGCTGGTCTCTTGGAGCCGTTGACTATTTGAGTACGCTGTTTTCTACCCCTGGTATCAGTTTGGTTGCACAGGGCCACTGCCCAAACATTGTGTTCGTTTTCTTTATTCTCGGTATCAACCGTTACACCTGAACCTGTTGATTTATCACTTTGGATTATTTGCCTGTTATTTTATTTCGCGACCACCGCGTCGATGTCTGTTATTTTATTTCGCGACCACCGTGTCGACGCCTGTCTTTTATTTCCTGACCATCGTGTCGATGTCTGTTATTTTATTTCCGGACCACCGTGTCAATGTCTGTTATTTTATTTCCAGACCACCATGTCGACGCCTGTCTTTTATTTCCTGACCACCGTGTCGATGTCTGTCATTTTTATTTCATGACCACCGTGTCGATGTCTGTTATTTTATTTCCGGACCACCGTGTCGATGCCTGTCATTTTTATTTTCGGACCACCGTGTCGATGCCTGTCATTTTATTTTCCCGACCACCGTGTCGACACCTGTCATTTTATTTCCTGACCACCGTGTCGATGCCTGTCATTTTATTTCCTGACCACCGTGTCGATGCCTGTCATTTTATTTCCTGACCACCGTGTCGACGCCTGTCGTTTTATTTCCCGACCACCGTGTCAACGCCTGTCTTTTATTTCCTGACCACCGTGTCGACGTCTGTTATTTTATTTCCCGATCACCATGTCAATGTTTGTTTATTCTTGATCGCCGTGTCAATGTCTACTATTTGGTTCTCCTGGCTGCCGAGTCGAGGTCTTTTCCATTTTTTCTCAATCACCGAATCGTTGCATTGGAATCCCCAGTAACCACCTTGAACTTGCTAACTCATCACTTCAGATAGTCTGTCTTTAATCTTACGCTTTGTTTTCCGTCTAATGTCATTCTTAGTGCTAGCAGTTACACTTGAACCTGCTGATTTACCACTTTGAATATATCTTGTTTCTGTTTTGTCTTCCCCAACATATTGTTATCCCCAGCGAGTCTTTGCCCTCATTTGTGTTGTCATGGGCCAGCTTTGCTTCATCATACCATCATCAGCATGTTAGGTTTCATGGCATCTTGCATATCATATCTCCAGCAATAGCCCCTCATAAGTTCATAGCATGTCATTGCATTTAGGGGCAAAATTTTCGGTTATTACTATATTTAAATACCTTTCACTCCGATTTTACGAGGATTAACATCACTCATTTTATCTGGTAAAGTTATTTAAATAAGGGCAACTGTCACACCCCAAATTTTACCCTAACATTTCTCATCATGTTTTTTTCTCTCTCATCATTTACATGTTGGGTGCGTTTTGGGAGTTGCAACAATTTTCGGAAGCTTGGTCCCTCTGGATCGTACAACTAGATTTCCCGCTTTTGGATTCTTACTTCTAGCATTTTTTAATCTACGATCTCAATTATTCTAAGTTTTAAAATCATTTCCCTATTTGTATTTCTACTTTCTCATTTTTTTTTGTTTAGTTCTATTTTCCAATTCCATTCCAAAATTCTATTTCCATTTTATTATATATGTATTTTTTTTAATATTTAAAAAAAAGGGGTTTCTAGTATAAGTGTTCAATTTTTAATTCCAGGTTTCTATTTTCGAGTCTAAGTCCAATTTTCGGAGGATAATCAGTTGGTCTGTCTTTGAATTTATATGATTCTTTAATCCTTGATTTAAGGCATAATTCCCTTGTTTTGTCCTCGTATTTTGGTCAGTTTGTTTCCATCATACAAGGATCCTCCTTTTTTTCAAATGTTTTTTAAGGTTGGGTCTTGGGTCATTAGGATTATCAACTAAGTTTGGACCCTTGGAAATGTTGGCAAAAGAATGATTTGTTCTTCAAAGTTGGATCACAAAAATTAATTATTTGGTGCCCAAACTTCAGATTCTTCCGAAAGGGGGCCAATTTGTTCAAGAGGCGTTGAATTTATTTTTAAAAAAAGTTGTGTGCACTCATTCTAAGATGGATATAAGTGTTGAGCCCCATGTCTTGACCGTATGCTAAATTATAATCAAACATTTGCAAGTGTTCATATAATCTTGAGTTCAAATTGCAGGCAAGTGTTTCTCAATAAAGCCATGTACAAAAGAAAAAACGAATGCCATGAAAAGAATCGGGCTCGGCTTGCATCATTACAACCAGAATACCAAAAGGGCTTTTGTAATTACAAATGCAAAAGGAAAAAACAGAAGAATGGTAAAAGTTCGAAGAGCGGAAAGCTGGTCTTTGAAAGTAATCCGGCAGCTTTTGGGTTTGGTGTGGATGCCGGTCCATTCGTAGCATTGGTATGAGAAAGGCACTTTTGAGGATTACTATTTCCAACATGTTTTGTTGTGCCATAACTGCAAGATTGCAGGTCCTGGAAAAAAAGAGAAGATCAGTTCATTGTCCGTTCAGTTTTAGAGGCAGAAAGAAAGCAACTGTGGCCTATTTTTGAAAACAAATCACAACACTTGGTCCATTGGTCATACTTATACCAGAATAGCTACTGTGTTTTACAACCTTGGTCACAAGAAAAGAATTTAAAACATACATCACAACACTTAATTCTCAAAGCCAAAACCAAGACGCAAGCATAAGAAAACTAGCAAGTACAAGGCTACAACAAACTAATTTCTAAGCAGGATTGGAGCCAAACCTAATGGGGGAAACCTGAACTCTCCACACATTGACTAGTTTAGATCCTCCATCCACCGAGTTCTTACTCCACATTCACACGATATAAGCAACTTCAACAGCTGAAAGTTAAGCATTCTCATACAACACTCCCAACAGTGACAGCAAGTATACGACAGTCCTCTGAAACAAGAAACATTCACGATAAGAATGTTGTAATGCCAATCCTTCAATCCACCTTCCTCATGATACATTTCCTCCATCAAACCAAGGCAAGTTGTACCTGTACCAGCCAGAACCGTATCAGTAGAATACAAGGCTGTGTAAGTAAGAAAAAGACTAAGATGCAAGAAGTTTCACGAATTTGAAAGAAGACTTTTGACACCAAAAAAAGCAATTACAGACAATGAAAATATTACAACAGTACAAACCCTATTCTGCTAATGTATAAGCCAAGTTTATTCATCAATAAGAAAGGAAATATTTTCATAAAAAGAGAGAGTATCAGAGGCAATGTTTGTTCTCATAGACAGCCAAAAAGTTGCAAAGAATGGGCAGACTTGCTACCTGCTGTAGCAGACCCACGGGCTATCATGCCACTCTTGCCTTTCTCACATCCTAGGAGAGCATGCCATCCACCTATCTTCAACGGACGTGGACCCCAAGAAACCGACTATGATCACAACAACACATCAAAACAAAATTCGTACAGCAAACAAAATTCAAAAAAAATACAAGGAACCCAAGCATGCTGTAGAAGGCAGGAATTGCAGGGTACTCTTTAGGATATTCCATGATGAAATAGGCCTTCCTGCGGGTCAACCAAAAGCATGTCATTAGCTCTAACACCAAAATGTGAAAAAGCTCTATCCCATAAGCAGACCTGCATCTTGAAAGTGACAAAACATCAACTTCAAACAAATTCAGTCAACAAGTTTGAATTCAAGGAAAAACCCTAAACGCTTCCAATATAAAAAAGGGGATTTGATTTTGACAAAGGAGGGGGTGACCGGTAAAACTTTCGAGGGATCCCTTTGACAATCATTTTTTCTTTCATTATTCAGACCTTCAAATTGTTCTCCTTACTCTTCGAATCGTCTCCAACTCATAACCAAAAATCTTCAGAGAATTGTACCTTATCCTCTCCTCCTTCAACAAACCTGTTGCTTCCTTCATCAACATAAAACCTCAAACATAACCTTTCCTTGCCTTCTTCTCCTTAAACACACAAAACCACGAAACACCAGATCACGTGTTCAACCTCCATAAAATTCCCGTCAACCACATCGTTTATCCTGTCATCAACACCGCGTGACAGCCACGAAACTCCACCATCACCAAGCCACTGAATTCTGAAAATAACTGTAAAAGCATTCAGAAACACGGACGAGCCGCAAACAAGGAACGACAACACAGATAACACCAAAAAACGGAAGAAAAGAATAAGCGAGAAGAAGTAGACGAAGAAGGATCAGAAGAACAAAAGAGGAAGAGAGTTCAAACGAGAATGAATTGAAAAGTTGAATACATGTCGATTAAAGCTGCAAGCGTCCTAACAGAGGTATATTGTTGAATCTTTTTGCGCCTTGATCCGATTTCAATAGTATGATGACTAGGGTTCTTTATTTTAAAAAAAATCCATCGGTTTATGTTACACACGATTAAATGTTTCTCTCTTGGTTTGTTGTTTGATTTAGAGGTAATTGTTGTTTGATTCATTTTATTGGTGAATTTGCGGGTTAGGTTTGCGTGATTGTGAGTTTAGACGTTAAGGAAGTAATAACGCCTCTTTAATTACGTTTTAATTGGGATTTAAGGCAATAAGTGGGAGTTTCCTTCCCTAAGTCTTGCAGCGGTTGAGAGATTTAGGGTTTGCTAATCACATTTGTTTGTTTGAACCGAACCGGGTCGGCCCATGACCCGGCCGGTTTCCCCCCTTCCCAAATCCTGTATCCTGGGCTCCTCTATTGGACCCAGCGATTTGGCCCAATGCTCCCCTTGTTTTGCTTACACCCATGGATATTTTACTCTTATTTTCTTAACTTAAGTTTTTTTATATATTTCTAGTTCTCATGTAGCTTTTATTAAATAAAAAAAACAACAAAAAAATAAGTTTGAATTAATTTTTGTTTAGATTATTAATTAAATGATTTTTAGCTAACTATTTATTAGTTTGTTTCATTTCGTTTTCTTCGATCATTTTATTTACATAATGTATAATTATTTCTTATTTCTTCTCTTTCTCGTCGCGCTCATTATTAGGTTGTATGATGTTGAACACGTTTTTTTCCTCACATTATGACTATAAATTGCTAAGTAAGAGATGAGCATAATATTTCAAATAATAACAATCACCACCAAAATAATTATTTCAAAATAATAATTTCTTGGTCCAACGCCAAGTAAATTCATACGCCGACATCGGCACACACGTAAGTCGATCATTATGTGATCGCCGTCTGCACTTTTTTCATATTCTTAATTAATTTAACAAGGAATAGAATTCCGGAGTCTGGCACTCCGCACGTTCTAGAACGAACTACAACTGGGCTAGCCCCACGCGTATTGTTCCGTTCACTCCTTCGCTTTTTTTACATCGATTCCTAAAACGTCTAAAAAAGACAATTATCCAACTTATTTAATTTAATACGGAAACAGAACTCCGGAGTCCAGCACTCCGCACGTTCTAAAATGGACTGCAGCTGGGCTAGCCCCACGCAACGTGGTCCATCCGCCTTCCGTATTTCAAAATAAATAATCGCGTAAATTAACGTACGAAAATAGAACTCCAGAGACTAGCATTCCGCACGTTCTGGATTGGACCGCTACTGGGCTAGCCCCACGCGATGTGTTTAATCGTCGTTCGTATATCAAAATATTCAAATCATTTTTATAAATTAAAATACGAAAGAACGGAACTCCGGAGTCTAGCACTCCGCACGTTCTAAAATGGTCTGCAACTGGGCTAGCCCCAAGCTACGTGGTCCATTCGCTCTTTTATATCTGAAAAATAACTTAAAATTCACCAACCAATTTAAATCATTTTTGTAATTAATCAACGAAAGACAGAACTCCGGAGTCTAGCACTCCGCACGTTTTGGAATGAATCTGCAACTAGGCTAGCCCCACGCTACGTGGTTCATTCGCCCTTTCATTTAAAACACTTTAACAAAAGTCAAACACCTTTTATTTAAACGAACATTGTTTAAATCATTCTATCTCGCAAGCAAGCTAGCGCTTCAGCCTCCACCGCGAGTATAAGCCAACGCTTAGTAGTAGAATGCGTTTTAAACAATTGTTCAATTAAAAATCACAAACCGTAGTAGCACGAACTACGGAGCTCTGACTTTCCCATTGCACAAGGGAATACGTAGGCACGGGGATTTTAATCCTTCGCGAGCACAATAATAAAAAACTTTAATCCTTTCTCCGTCTTAATAATAATTTAAAACTTTCATTTCCCTTTAGAACAAACATATTAACAATCATTTAGAAGACAAAGACTTTAGATCAAACATTTAATCGCATAATTAGCTAAGAGGTTCCCGTTGAGTACAACGGACGTGAGAGATGCTAATACCTTCCCCTTGCGTAACCGACTCCCGAACTTAGAATTTGGTTTCGTAAACCATTTCTTATCATTTATTAGGTTGTATTTATATCTCCCTTTTCTTTAAATAAAATAAATAGAATTAGGTGGCGACTCTGTTGTTTATTCTAGGATCGTATTTTTCGAGGTACGACACCGGCTATAGAGGATACATGGTATTTATTAGATGTCATTGACGAATGTGTTAGAGAAATGGAAATGGAACAAACCACATATTCAAATATAATAAAAATTCCAATTCCACCCATTTTTGAAGATGACAATTGGCGTGATCCCTACTAAGATGATAACCTGGGTGAATGCTTAGCACTTACACCAAATCATATGTCGTGCCCAAAGAAACCAGCTTTAGAACTAAAAACATTACCTAAAAATCTTAGATATGAATTTCTAAATGAAGAACTCGCACGACCAGTAATAGTCAACGCAGACTTGGGACGAAACAAAATTGAAAAATTACTTGTTGTTTTAAAGAAATATCCAACTGCGTTAGGCTACAACATCGTTGATCTAAAAGGAATAAGTCCTTCCATCTGTATGCATATAATTATGCTAGAGGAAGATTGTAAGTCTTCTAGAGAACACCAGAGGAGGATCAATCTAATTTTAAGTATTGTAGTAAAAGACGAAATGCGAAATTTACTTGAAGCCGGAATCATATATCCTATCTCAGATAGCCAATGGGTCAGCCTAGTACATGTAGTACCTAAGAAAGGAGGTGTTACAGTGATTAAGAACGCAAAAGGTGAATCCATAACACAAAGAGTTGTTACAGGAAGCAAAATGTGTATTGATTACAGAAAAATAAATAAAGCCACTCAAAAAGACCATTTCCCATTACCATTCATTGATCAAATGTTAGAACGCTTGGCTAAACATTCTTACTTCTGCTATTTAGACGGTTATTCAAAATTCTTTCAATCCCCTATTCACCCTGATGACAAAGAAAATACTACTTTTACTTGCCTTATGGTACATTTTCTTATCGAAGAATGCCATTCAGGCTATGCAACACTCCCGCAACATTTCAAAGATGCATGATGTCAATCTTCGCCGATTTCATAGAAGACATTATAGAAGTATTTATGGACGATTTTTCTGTCTGTGAGTAAAGTTTTGAAGGATTTCTATCGAACCTAGAAATGGTACTCGAGAGATGCGTAAAAGTAAATCTCGTGTTAAATTGGGAGAAGTTCCATTTTATGGTCCAACAAGGAATCATGCTAGGACAAGTCGTTTTAGATAAAGGAATTGGAGTTGACAAAGCCAAAATTGAAATCATAGAAAATCTTCAACCTCCAAAAACTGTACGAGAAATAAGAAGTTTCTTAGGACACGCCGGTTTCTACCGACGATTTATAAAAGATTTCTCGAAAATTACAAAATCTCTTACAGGTTTATTAATGAAAGACGTTGAATTTATATTTGATGAGAAATGCCAAAAAGTGTTTGAACAACTGAAAACGACCCTCATTTTTGCACCCATTATGCAACCTCCAGATTAGAGATTACCATTCGAAATAATGTGCAATGCGAGTGATTACGCCGTGGGTGCAGGTTTAGGACAAAGAATTAATAAGAAGCTTCATGCAATATACCATGCAAGTAGAACCTTAGATCCAACCCAAATGAACTACGCCAC
The DNA here is from genome assembly GCA_963966055.1 of Lathyrus aphaca. Lineage (NCBI taxonomy): Eukaryota > Viridiplantae > Streptophyta > Magnoliopsida > Fabales > Fabaceae > Lathyrus > Lathyrus aphaca. Next base: position 354,031,651 of record OZ014521.1, on the reverse strand, counting down.
AACAGAAAAGGAACTTTTAGCTGTTGTGTTTGCTCTTGAAAAATTCCGTTCTTACTTAGTAGGAGTGAAAATAATTATTTATACAGATCATGCAGCTATTAGATACCTACTGACTAAAAAAGATGTCAAACCTAGACTTTTAAGGTGGATCCTACTTTTACAAGAATTTGATTTAGAGATCAAAGATAAAAAAGGCACCGAGAACGTCGTAGCAGACCATTTATCAAGATTAGAAGGTAGTAAACTCGAACAGGTGCCTTCTATTCAAGAGAGGTGCCGATGGTATTTTCCGTCGATGTGTTCCAGAAGATGAAATCGAAAACGTCATAGCTCATTGTCATTCCTCTCCTTATGGTGGAAATGCGGACACTTCTAAGACTTGTGCTAAAATCTTACAAGCTGGCCTCTTCTGGCCTAATCTATGAAAAGACGTCCATCTTGGAACACCCCAAAATTTGCCCTCTCATTTCCATGCCATTTAGCATATCCTTTCATACATTGCATTGCATTTAGATCACAATTGCATCATAAACATACATGAACATACATCTCCATTTGAGCTTTCATAGGTTGCAACTTACCTTTATTTCTTCATGCGACACATGCACATGAATCTCAGAAGAAGCCAAAAGTTCTCGGTTGATTTAGAGGAGTTTAAGTAGAATATCAGTTTTATGGTGCAGTTTGCAAAAGTTGTAACTTATGCTAGGAAACTCATTTTTGCTTGAAACTCAATGGTTTATACCATTTCGACATTCTATACAACTTTTGTGTTCGTCTCGGAGGCCAATTCATCAAGGAAAATGGCGGAAATTATTTGTTTCTGAAATTTCGATTTCGCCGATTAAATGTGCTAGCGGTATTCAAGAGTTTGTAACTTATGATTGGGTCAACATGTCTGAGAGATTCATATGCTAAAAGTTCCATCTTGATATCCTTTCCAACTTTTGGGTTTTGGCCGAGAACTAATTCTTTGAAGAAGATCTCCGAATGTGCGAGCTTTTAGAGTCGACATAGTGAAAAACAGTGTTGAACCGATGCGTTTTGAACACTAAAAAATTCATAACTTTTGGCTCGTTCATTGGATTGATGTCATCCCGATGCCTAAAATTTTGTTTAGATGTTATCTTCATTATGTGAATTCAGTTTGGGTTAGGTCCGAGCGGAAGGATCCTGAAAATGCGAATTACCAGTAAGGTTCTTTGATGCAGTGCACTGTCTGTCAATTTTCATCGGATTGCACCCATTCTTGAAGAGTTGGTTCACAAATTTTATCCTCTTCAAGTTCAAAGACAAACGCAAGTTCGAACAGTGCTCCAAAGATTGTCGTTTTGGTTTATTTCACAAAACTGAAGTGTTAAACCGAAGAAAAAGGTTGAAAGCGGTTTCACGAGAAAATTCATATCTCCCTCGTAGTTTGTTCGGTTGAGCTTACATTTTAACACCAGGTCACTGACTCATAGATCTACAACTTTGCTGACAAAGTCGAGTCAATATTATGCTCCGAAGAGGTTGACCTCGTCACATTTTCGAGTAGTGGACAACAAATAAGCCGAAACAACAACTTATTTAGTGATGTCTTGCAGCTTAAACGTATCGATCACACTCGATTTTGATCGTATGACGTCCGTTCTTTTTGCGTTGCAACCGTGATTTAGAGGCAAATGATGTTGTGGAAGGCTCAGAGTCGAAATTTCTTGCTGATGCGTGTTTTTCGCAAGTGTACGAACGCGTCAGAGTAATATAAAAGATTGTCGAATCCACAGAGACCAAATGTCAATCTATCGTTATCAATCTTTATGGTGTGTATCTAAGGCAACTGAAAATAATAGTTTTAAGGAGTGCACAAGGATAAATAAAATAATATATTTAAATTAATTGATAAAGACAAGTTATAATTCAATTCACATAATCAATTGATAATCAAGTATTTGCAAATAGAACTATTTATGGGCAATGTTTTCTACTTTGAAAAGAACTAATTTAACGGGAACTGTCGCTTTCACGTAATCAGAACCGAGTTGTACTCCCTGATCAAACCCTCCTATTGTCACGGATAAAAAGGCGCGCATTGCGTTAGAGTAGTAAACCTATTTTTAAGAAATATAGTATCTTTACTAAGTTGAAAAGTATTTTGACCTGAATTTTCTAACAAAAAGAGGTTCTTACGAACCAGACTCTAAACTTCTTAACGCGTCCGCAAATAGTTTTAAAATCTCTCTTTTTTTTAATTTAAAAAATCTTGATGAACTAAACAAAGCGTTTTTGCTGTTTTTGAAATAGTTAAAAACAATTAAGTTTAAATAAACGTTGGACGACTTTCGATCTTACCCAACAGGACTTTAAAGAACAAGAAAACGTATATTGAAAGTCAAAATAGCCCTTAAGTGTTTCTACAAACAATTGTACAGATTATCGGTTCAATTACGATCCTCACATTCTAACCTTTATAAAATTAGCTAGACATGGTAGAGTAAAAATTCATTTTAATATATTTCATAAAAGATATTTAGTGCGAGCGCGGAAAATAAATTAAGTAAAGTGCGAGTGCGGGAAAGTAAATAAAAGTAGTGCGAGTGCGGGAAAGTAAATAAAAGTAAGGCAGTGCAGAAATAAATAAAAGTAGTGCGAGTGCGGGAAATAAATAAAAGTAGTGCGAGTGTGGGAAAGTAAATAAAAGTAAGGCAGTGCGGAAAGTAAAATACGAACTGGAATAAAATTGCGGCAGGATTAACTTCCTTCCAGAGTGCTCCAAGACTTGATCACATAGACGTATACAGACTCGATCACTCGATTGTAGCAACACTCCGATGTGAAGCGGTTACTACTTTTACAACTGATATATGCCTAAGAATACTAAGTCTGGATGAAGAAAAACGAAAAACTAAAGTCTTAATTATAGGTGAGGAAATGATATGAAAAGACATGGATGCCCCTGCATTCAAATTTGGGAGGGAAAGCTTTTTTGCCTTGTGGCGCCCGCCACACTCCCATGGAGCCCGCCATGTGTACAAAGTGGTTTGGAGTAGTGGAGATCGTGGGGATTGGAAGTTGAGGAGAGATTTGAGGCTTGTCCACGTCATGTCTGACCCTATGGCGCCAGCCACAGTGGGTGTCACAAGTGCAAAATGCTGAATTACTTGATTTTTGCTATTTTCAGCTCCTTTTCCGCTCCTTTTCTCGCTCGAGGCTCTGACTAAACTAAAAACCTGAAAACAAAGAAAAATAAAGTAATAACATAACAAAATAGAAATAAAAAACTTAAAATGCATGCGGAATCGGAGTAAAAAACACAGTGAAATTCAGTGTTATCAAATCCTCCCACACTTAGACCTTTGCTTGTCCCCAATCAAAACATTTAAAACTCAAAGAAGAAAACTAGCGTCGACGCGTGATTTGGGCTAAAAGGGCTTCTAAGTTCAAGTCAGGATGCAATGACAGGTACTAACTAAGTGAACCAAGGGTATCATAGTGACACAGACATAAACTTCAATCCTATATTAACCAACCCATATCATCCCACAATACCTAGGCCTATCTTTTCATCTCTTTTTGGGTCCCTTTCATTTAGGCGCAATCACATTAAACCCGTTATCCATACATGCTTCATAGTAGAGTGACCGGTTAGTGATTTTGATCTGAAACATATGGTTTTTGGCACATAAGTTTGTGTAAACCCTTTTATTTGACCCAAATGCAGTTGTAGGGGATCAGATCGTAATCCTCCCTACCGAGTTCAGTGCCAAATACCTCTGAACCAACTATCAATAGGTGAATGCAATTTTTTTCTTTTTGTGGCAAAAATTTTACTTTTTGGTTTAAATGACTTTGTGAGGGTCACTTATCCCAGAGTTTGCCTTTTTATTTATTTATTAGCACTGGATCATTCACTTATGTTCATTGGTCCCCTACTTAGAGCATGCTTAGGCCGGAGCTGACTGCTAGAATAAACTACTTAGGACAATTTTTATTGATAAATAAGGCCATGGTACGTGGGATTTAGAAGTGATTCCTATATTTATGAAGTCTATGGTGCTAAAACGATACTGATGTTGCAAAAAGTTCACCTAAGTCACCACATCCTAATCCAAACCTGTCTTAAAGCCCAAAAAAATATGTGGAACAACATAGTTTTCTTTTGAAAAAATTATTTTTTTGGTAGGGCTAAATAAATGGGGAAAATGAGGGTGCACTAAAGATACACTGTACTGGTGACTCGTCAGACTCGTGCATTATCTAAAAAAAACTTAAACAACTATAAGGTAAAAAATAAATAACTAACTAAAAAGAAAAACATAAAGCAAATAAATAACTAAAAAAAGGGGAAAACATAAAGCGATAAAACCCCCTCCCACACCTAAATCAAACATTGTCCCCAATGTTTCGAAATAAGATAAGGAGAGTAACCTATAATACTACTGCTGAGGACCACCGGTGCCCTCGTCGTTCTACTGAAAATGCCTGGAACGACAGGATCTGCTGCGTTGGTGGTCTCTCTAGTCTAGTCGGGCTGATAAGGCTGCCTGAGCCTATCTGACCTGCCGAAGGTTACCTAGCACGGAACCCTGAGTGGCCTCCATAAGCTGGTAATGCCGGCGGTTGACTTCTTGTTGACGGGACTGTTCGGCTGTGATTGCAGTCAAGGTACGACAAACGTTCCCATAGGCTCGATCCGACCTCAGTCGCGATTGATCCATGTAGCTCATGTTATCCGTCAGTTGTTGTTGAATAGTAGAGAGTAGGTCATCTCGTCTTTCTTCTCTAGCCATCATATCACGCCACATCTCCTCAGTAATGTAAAATCCAGGAGTAGCACTTGCAATAGGGTTAGAGGAAGATGGTGTGGTGTGTGATTGTGAAGGATGATGGAGGGATACGTGAGGTACGGGAGATTTCTCTCTCTGATCAAGTTCTTCGTCAGTGTCATTTCCCTCCCCATTAGGAACATTAGAAGGAAGTGGACCTGGAACAGGTGGAGCATTTAAATCGTAGGTCCAATTCCTTTCATTACGTACATCAATACGTCTACTACAAGGCAAGTTAACAGATGGGATAGCTACACCATGAATCATCAATTCATAACCATCTGCTTTTCTTGCTCGACACAATTTCATATCTCTTAGAACTTTTAGGTTAATTATGAGAGGAGGTAGGGGTTATAGTATGGATATCTCATTGTTCAGGTTAAGGGCCCGAGCAATAGACGTAATAAGTCCTCCAAAAACAATCGGTCCTGTTTTATTAATAGTTAAAGACATGTGGGTAAGCATAAACAGGACCAGATTGATAGGACTATTTGTGAGGCTTCCTTGCAAAAATTGAAGCTCTTTAGAATTTACCTTATTTAGATTCTCCTGGCCAAAAATAGTACATGCCAACATATATCTTAAAAATATGATGGTCGGGTTATGGATGGTCGATGCGAGGATTCCTTCAAAAGAAGTTATTAAAGCATTTGACAGTCTCTGCCATAAGAAAAATGCATTGGCCTACCATCCTGAATCCAAATGGGGCCTCACAAATAGCACCTTCCCAATGAGGGATTCCTAACAGGCCTGTTAGTTCGCCGGTACTGTATTCATATTCAATTCCAAACATTCTAAAATGGACAGTATCGACTGTACTAGCAGTGTTAGGACTGATAGTATAAATTAAAGAACTTAAAAACTCAATTGTCAGCCGCTCAAAGGTAGGTTCTTGATTTGAAAAAATATTGTGCAAGCCTAAAAAATATAGTAAATGATAAACACTATGGTACAGACCCAAAGTATACAGACATTTATCGTCCACGTACCTCGTCGAGAGAATTTCTCGACTCTAAAGCTTTTGAATAATCCTTCTTTGCCTATCCCCGGGGTTTCCTTTGCGAAGAATGTATCCTTTGAACTCCATTGCTTTTGCTCCTTAGATGAGTTTGAAGATGGTGAAGAGTGGTTTAAATAGAAAGTGGTAAAGGTGGGATTTTGATGGATTTTAATGAATGGAAATTAAAATGGAATTTGGAAGGGTTTAATGGATGGTGAATGAATGATAAAGGTGTGAGCTTTTATGGGGTTTAATGGAGTTTTGGAAGAGGGAAAAAATGGGTTTTGGAAGTTTGAAGGTTCAAAAACTGTGGTTGGAGGGATTATGTCCCGATTTTAGTGGGACGTCATGGCGGACACCATGTCTCTATGGTGGACGCCATAAGGCCAATTCGTAGCTGGGCCCATTTTTTTGAACATTCCAAGTGGGCTTCACATACCTTTTTGTCTTTGGGGGTCCAGATAGCGTTTCCTTTCTTCTTCTAAGGCATGGGACTTGCACAATCTTTATGAAAAATAAATATTAAACATAAAATAAAAATTATTTTGTTATTACACATACATACACACACACACACACACACACACACATATATATATATATATATATATATATATATATATATATATATATATATATATATATAATAGAGAAAAATAAATATTCATGCACATAATATGTATATATTATATATATAGGATTGCAACAAAAGTACATAGAAAATGTAGCAAATGCGATAACATAAAATATGTCTAGAGATGCGATAAATAAAATAATACATAAAATATTAAATACTAGAGTAATATGTCAGGGTAACATGATCAAGTAGCAGACTCCTCTGCCTGGTCTGATCCACGAAGCTCAGCGATCTCCCGACGAAGCTCTCCAATCTCCTGGTATAGAGAGTTTGCCTCAGTAGCGTGGGTAAGATCGGATACCTCAATCTGTAAAGCAAGGTCAGCTCCTTCCTGTTTGAGCCTGACAATCTCTCTGCGGAGCTCGTAAATCTGGGTTTGTAAATCCGGTGGCTGCAAAGACCGATTGTTAGATAAAACAGTGACTCTGGGAGAAGGAGGTGTAGGGGTATACTCATCAATAAGAGGTGATTTAGGCTCCTCAACAGTCTCTCCATGACCCTCCAAAGCATAACTCCAATTAGCTAGGTTGTGAACACTGGTCATCAGCGGATCAGGTAGTGTGAAGTAATGTATAACCTCGCTATCAATCAGTAATCTGAACATGTTGGGATCAAAAGAGGCTCTCCTCATCAACCCTCTTTCTAGGAAAAAATCGATATCCATGGTGGTATAGCTACAGAAAGTCCTGAGATGTAACAGTTTGCAAGATAAACCTAATGCAGTAGCGATCTGAGTAATAATCCCACCGACATGAATAATGCCCACGAATGATCTGGCGACACTGCTAAGGCTTTTCAGTAGAAAGTTTTCACATGCCACAGGGCGTGACTGGGTCACACAAAATAACAGAAATATCTCCTCCTCACTAAGCAAAGTCTGAGTATCTGGTAAACCAAGGAAGGAGTGTGATAGGATCATCTGGAAATACCTCAGTGCAGGGTTGTGGATAACCTGGGATAGCTGAGTGGAAGTATCCTGGCTCCCTCCACCAGAGATATCGCTCCAAAACTTCTCCACTTCTCTACTCATAAAGTATCCCATTGGCGTCTCAGAAATAGCATTGTGGGTAGTCTGAAAACCTAATAAATCACCAAACTCTTTGTGAGAGAAAGAATACTCAGTCCCAAACAACCTGAAAATAACATGTCCATCGAGTCCGGCCCAGGGGTCATAATCAAACAAGTTGAGAAACTCCAAAGTCAGGTTCCTGTAGGTGTTATTCATGTCGTCGAATTGATCCCATTGGAGTTGGTGGCATAAAAATCTGACGCTCGGCTCAATCCCCAAAGCATCCATGCAATCCTGATCTGGGTATCGCGTAGGTGCCATAGGAAGCCTGAAGTGAACATAGTAACGCTCCCTATGGGTATCATCTATGAAAGCCACATGCATGTCATCGAGATTCTGCATCCTGCACAGAGTTAGGAAAAAGGTCCTGAAACACAAAACATTTCAAATGTTAGTCCTGACAGAATATAAAAGAAAATAAAGTCAAAGAAAAGTAAATAAGATAAGAAAACCATGGGTTGGCTCCCATCCAGCGCTTGTTTAACGTCGTTAGCTCGACGACCAAAACTTATACACCTTTTGTAGGAATTAGTGGATCACTTAGAGTATGGCTGAAGTAGGTTGTTGCAGTGTATCCTCCTTCATAGGGCTTTAGTCTCTGTCCATTGACAATGAATGGTTTACATGTTTGGTTCTTGATTTCAATAGCTTCAGATCTTAGAATCTTAGATACTTTGAAGGGGCCAGTCCATCTCGAACGAAGCTTCCATGGGAAAAGTCATAACCTAGAATCAAACAGGAGAACATGATCGCCTATTTTGAAGTCTTTTCTTATGATTCTTTTGTCGTGCCAAGCTTTTGTTCTTTCTATGTATATAATGGAATTCTCGTAGATTGACTGTCTGAGTTCTTCCAATTTATGGATATCAAGAATACGTTTTTCACCAGCAGTTAGGTAATCCAAGTTCAAAGTTTTAATGGCCCAATAAGCTTTATGCTTTAACTCAAAAGGTAAATGACATGATTTTCCATAAAATAGTTGATAGGGGGTTGTTCCTATAGGGGTTTTGAAAGCAGTTATGTAGGCCCATAACACTTCTTGAAGTTTCTGCAACCAATCTTTTCTAGATATAGAGACAGTGTTCTCAAGAATTTGTTTAATCTCCCTATTAGATACTTCCACTTGTCCACTAGTATGTGGTTGATATGGTGTTGTTACTCTATGCTTAACTCCATACTTGCTTAAAAGTTTATCAAATATTCTTGATATGAAGTGTGATCCTCCATCACTTATAACTAAATGGGGTGTTCCAAATCTAGGGAATATATAATTTTTAAATAATTTGATTACTACTCTGATGTCATTTGTGGGTGCGACAATAGCTTCAATCCACTTAGACACGTAGTCAACAGCTACTAAGATATACTTGTTTCCTAAAGATGGTGGGAATGGTCCCATAAAATCTATACCCCATACGTCAAAGAGTTCCACTTCTTGGATATTTCTTAGAGGCATTTCATCACGTCTTGAAATATTTCATGTATGTTGGCATCTGTCACATTTGACAATGAAAGCATGGACATCACGCCACATGGTAGGCCATAATAGGCCAACTTGAAGAATCTTGGCATAGGTCTTAGAGGTGCTTGCATATCCACCATAGGGTGCAGAGTGACAATGCTTAATTATACTATGTACCTCATCTTCTGGGACGCAACGGCGGAAAATTCCATCTTTATCTCTCTTGAAAAGAAATGGTTCGTCCCAATAGAAGTTTCTTACATTAATATAGAACTTCTTCTTCTGGTGGTAATTGAGATCGTGGGTATGATGTCAGCAGCTAGATAATTAACAAAGTATGCATACCAGGGTACATTACTTATAGCTAAGGATTTTTGAGAGTGCTCATGAGGGTTTGGGTTATCATCTTCATTAGTTTTTAGTTTGGCTATCAGTCTATCATAGGCAAAATCGTCATTTATGGGTACTGAGTCAGGCTTCAGGTATTCTAGCCTAGAAAGATGATCAGTTACTACATTCTAGGTGCCTTTTTTATCACAGATATCTAAATCAAATTCTTGTAGTAACAGAATCCATCGAAGTAACCTGGGTTTGACATCCTTTTTACTTAGGAGGTAACAGATGGCAGCATGGTCGATGTAAACTATAATTTTGGCTCCTACTAGATAAGATCTAAATTTGTCTATAGAGAAAAATACAACTAGGAGTTCTTTTTCAGTTGTTGCGTAGTTGAGTTGGGAAATGTCTAGGGTTCTACTGGCATAATAAATTATGTGTAGCTTTTTATCTTTTCTCTGACCTAGAACGGCTCCAACATCATATTCACTAGTGTCACACATTATCTCAAACGGTTCTGACCAATCAGGGGGTTTCATTATAGGTGCTGAAATCAAAGCTTGCTTCAAGAGATTAAACGCTTCATTACATTTTTCATCAAAGATGAATTCATCATCTTTCATTAAAAGGCCAGTTAAGGGTTTTGTTATTTTAGAGAAGTCTTTGATAAAACGTCGGTAGAATCCGACATGTCCAAGGAAACTTCTTACTTCCCTGATAGCCTTTGGTGGTTTTAGATTCTCTATGACTTATATTTTAGCTTTGTCTACCTCTATACCTTTTTCGGAGACTATATGTCCTAAATCAATCCCTTTAGTAACCATGAAATGACATTTTTCCCAATTTAGCACAAGGTTTACCTCCACACATTTGTCCAAGATTTTCTCAAGGTTGATATGACAAATTTTGAAATCAAATCCACAAACCGAGAAATTGTCCATAAATACTTCCATGATTCCATCTAGATAGTCTACAAAGATAGACATCATGCAGCGTTGGAAAGTGGTCGGGGCATTACAGAGTCCAAAAGGCATTCGTCTGTAGGAAAAAGTTCCAACAAGGCATGTAAATGTAGTTTTTTCTTGATCTTTGGGGTGAACAGTGTAGCGGTAAGAACATGAGTGTAAGCTATTAGTTAACTTAACTCAAAGTAAACAGAGTCGCCACCGCGCTTTTATTTTATTCCAAATGGAAAAGGGAAAAAGAGCGAATAAAACCTAATGAATCTAAAAGCGAAAAGCTAAAGAAACACAACAGAGAAACAGATAAGGGGATATGTTACACAATGGGAAGGTTTTACGCACCCAAAATGTCCGTGGTACTCCACGGGAGCCCTTTGAAAAATTTACTGCTTTTGGTTTGAAAATGGTTTGCAAAAATGAGAGTGGAGAGGTGAGAGAAAGAATCATTTTTTTTAAAATTTTTGTGTTTGGAGAGGTTTACCACCTCATACCTATGTACCCACAACATGCAATGCAAGATCAAAACCTCGTAGTTCGTGGTACAAATAGTGAAAAAGGTGGGTTATGATTAATTTTATTAAGTGAAGAGAATTTGTCATCTTCAAGTGGATGGACAAACAAACTACCATGAGAATGAAGGCATGAACTCATACATCATTATGGGGAGGGCGCCAAATCGGATAAAATAAACGAGTTTGCCACTAAACCCCAACAGATGACAAGAGACTCAATTACATCAAACTACAACCATGGAGATTGAGAGACTTGCACCCGACTAAATAATAATGACTCATAATCGGCACTCTTTAAAAGAAAATAAACAAAAGTGCACAAAGGCACAAAACAAATTGAATGAGTTTGATTCTTTTTATTTTTTGAATTAAGGTCAACATGATTAGATTCATTGATTTTAAAAGAAAAGAAAAAGAGTAAAAGCCACTTGACAAAAGTCAAGGTTTTTGTTATTAAAGAGGTGATGATTTAAAAAGAAGGAATCCTTTGAAAAAGGGAGAAGGTTTTGAAAATTAAAGAATGGGAGGAGATGAAAGGAATATCCTAAAAAAGAAAATAAGAAGATAAGGGAGGAAAGATATAACCAAACTTGATTACATTCCAAATTATGAACATATGAGTTCCATCCTTATGAGCTAGCAAATGGCCAAATAAAGGCTAATTCCAACTTCATGAAGATCAAAGTAAGGGGAAGGGATCCTAAAATCTAAGTCCAAAATTCTCCATTCCAATGCCAAGGATAGTAACCAAAAGTCCACAAATTAAAGTCACAAGTTTTTTAGAGGTTTAATCCTTTATTAATTTTTTGTGTCCAGATGGACAAAAGGAAAATCAACAAAATAATAAGAACAAATAATAAACATGATATGGATGAATAAAGCAAAATAGAATAAAGGCAATAAAAGTGCAAGAAATTAAATGTTAGTAACAAAAGAAATTAAAGTGCAAGAATCTAAATATTAACAATAATAAAAGTATAATAATATTCACATAATAATGGTATGGTGAACTTAATCAACCACAACCAAAAAGAAAAAAAAGTAACCAAAACCGAAAGGCAACCGGATCCGCTTAGCATCTTACACTATAGCGATTAATCAAGACAAACTGAACCGAATTCAATGAAATTTGAAAGGAGATTGGGAGACCCAAAGCACCTACGTATCAAAAATTCATAAGTCTCGATTCTTAATGCAATATGATTAACCACTTTGGGATTACGCGATCAACAAGAGATCCGGTCCACGAAAGTGCAAGTACCCAATTAGATTTTTATTCCGAAGTCGGGACACATTTAGGTCTATGTTAAGCAATCTCCGAGTAATTTACGAAGTAATTACCCTACAAATGAGGGCGACCACCACCAATTAAGGTGCATAATGTTAGTGCTAATGCATGCGAGATAAACGATATGTAAATCGCTATCCAATACCGCACGAAAATAAATGTGAATACCAAATTGAGTCACACTCATAGTATTCTTCCATCCTTAAGTTCAATCACTCATCTTGGTGGATTCAAGCATGAAAATGTATCACTAATGCAAAGTACCTTAAATGAATTGAACAATTCACTTAAAGGTAGTTTTGAATTAATGAACATTAACTACTCTAATCTACACTCAAAGTTCATTGAAATTAAGGAGAAATCATTCCCAAAAGTGCTTCCCAAGGTAAAAATAAAAAGGAGGAAGAAGAAGAAAGAGGAACCAAAAAGGGGCTTGAAACAAGCCAAAAAATTCAATTCTGACTTGCGTTAACCGGTTAATGCACATGGTTAACCGGTTAACACTGAAGCAGTAGCAGAAAAATGTGCAGAAATTCAGCATTGATCCATTTCCAAAACTCTTTCAAAACATTTAATGATCATGATCTGAATTTGCACGAATTTTAAAACCAAAATACAGTGGAATCCCTGCAATCAAACAACAAATAAAGATCCAAAGGATCTAGAATCAAAGGAACCAGATATCTACATCTTGAATGGTTGATGGTGAGTATGGGTTTGTGGAAGGAGAGGAATTACCAAAATCACTTCTTCAAATTGAACCAAGCCAAGATAGATCTACTGCAATTGATGAACAAAAGAATGAAAGGGTAAAGGTTTAGCTCAAGTTAATCAAGAATTCAATGTGAATTCTTGATAACTTCAAAAGAAAGAAAGTGAGCTTTTGAGAATTTTGGTGTTGGGGGAGTAATTTGCAAGAGGTTTTGTGGCTATCAAAAGCTTGTAGAAATTTTTGCAAGGTGAATTTGGCTCTCTAAAGCTTGTTGAATGAAGGAAATTGTGGTCCTATTTAAAGGCCTTAGGTATGGAAATTTGGTGGGATGGAGCTTGCTTTGGTAATTTGAATTTAGGTTTGGTAATTAAAAATTTGGTGGGAAATGGAAAAGAGTGGTGATTAGTGAGGGTTTATGGTAGGAAATGATCAAAGTGATGTAGAGAAATCAGAAACCAATGGATCTAGAATATTCCGATTAAATCATTGATCTAAGGGTGCTGAATTTTAATAAAAAAATTCAAATTCCGCACAGCTTAACCGGTTAACGCATTTGATTAACCGGTTAACCAAGCTGAAATTTGAATTTTTTATTCAAACGTGGTTGCTTGGTTGTTTCGGCCCGATTCTTGTTGTACGTCGAAGAAGTAAACACATGATCCTTGGAAATCCTTTGAATGAATCAATTAACTTGGGAAACCTTTGATCAGATAAATTTGAATTATTTGCGGATCAACTTCGACTTTTGTCTGCGAAATTTCGCTCGAGCTGCAGGATTGTTATTTTTGCCATTTTCAATGGTTCCTCTTCCTGAAAAAGGTTAGAAAAAGGAAACAAAATATTTTTTTATTTTGATTAATGGTTAGTAAACATAAACAAATAAAGTAATTAAAGACAACAGTGATCCCCTACGAGGCATAAACCTAACCCGAGAATAACTGAGCAACCAGTTTGATCTTGTTTGTATGCAAGATGCAGATGAAAATGCAAAGAAAAACTTAGGGAAAAAATTAGGGTGCAACAAATAGGTATTTGGAAGAATCCTGAATATCCATCTAGATAACAAAAGTAAGAGTGTCTGGCTAGGCGCTCCAACATCTGATCTATGAACGACAAAGGGAAATGATCCTTCCTGGTTGCTTTATTTAATTTTCTATAGTCTATGCACATACGCCATCCTCCATCAGTTCTTTTTGCTACATGTTCGCCTTTCTCGTTTTGCACGACTGTGATGCCTCCCTTTTTAGGTACTACATGCACAAGGCTCGCCCATTTACTGTCCGAGATCTGATATATTATATACGCCTCTAGTAACTTAAAAACTTAGGTATTAACTACATTACTCATCATAGGATTTATTCTTTTCTGATGTTCTATGGAGGGTTTTGAATCTTCTTCGAGCAAAATCTGATGCATGTATACAGATGGGCTTATTCCTTTTAGATAAAAAATCTTATATCCTAAGGCTGAGGGATACCTTCGTAAAACATCTAACAATTGGTTTGTTTCCTCTCGATTCAAGGTAGCACTGACTATAACTGGACAGTCCATTTCTTCATAAAGAAATTCATATCTCAGGTTCTTAGGCAGTTCTTTAAGTTTTACAGTTGGTTTCATGGGGCAAGGCATAGGATATGGGGTAAGGGATAAACATTCGTGAAGGTTATCATCAATGTAGGGTTTTTTTATAATTATCATCTTCCCAAATAAGAGTCGATGGCAACTTAATTGTTTCAGTTACTTCTTCTTGTTCTAATTCCCTAACACATTCATTAATGATATCTATGTGTATGCATGTATTTTCGACACTAGATTTTTAGAGATCATTTCATATTCCTAAATGTATGCCATGTCTACAAGCGAAATAAGGGTGCATTTTAGCACTACAACAAACTTTGTCAATGACAGAGCAGTAAGATCAGCTGATAGTATTCGACAATACTTAATGCGTATCATGGTTTGTTTCAATTTGAAACCATGTGGTGTTCTTATTAGTTGGAATTTCGTATGCATTGTGACTAAGGATTAATGTTGAATTAATACTTTCGACAAGATCTGTAAAAGAGGGAAAGTGAAGGCAAGGCATTCGGCAAAATTCGACAAGTAACATTGGGATATTCGACAGTTCAATAGAGGAGATGGTATTTTGTTGTTTCGACATGGGAAGAGGTGTGTTGGTTTGGCCTTAAGGAGAAATTCAAATTTGAACCTTGACTTCGTTTGACAAAGGAATACGTGGATGTTTTAGGAACATGCAGAAAGCCAAGTGTCAAGTTTGTAGAGTTTTTCCGTTAGTTAGCAGTTATGTTATTTTGTATAAATAGGGTAGCATTTGTTAAGTTTGGGTGTGTGAAAACTTGTACAAACAATTCCAGGGAAAATACTCTGAATACTCGTGTGAAAGAGAAAAAGAGATTTGTTTTGAAATGTATGCGTAAACACCATATTTTATTTTATGAAAGTTTTACAGTTTTCTTTATCTCTTATTATGTTTATCAACAAATTTACCATTCAATTTCCTTTTCAACATTTATTTTCATAAACACTTTTTAGGCATTTTGTTTATTATTGTTAGATTAAGAGCGTTAACTTAACCCTGTAATCACAAATCATTTCTAAGGAAAAGAAATCAAGATACTGTATAGAAGATTCAAAGAACGTTTTGTTTTAAGAGTTCATAAAATGTATCCAAATCTTAGCACATGTGTCTTATGACTTGTTTGGTTGGTCCTGCAAGTTACCAAATTCAGTGATATTTGAAACCAGAGATTGTTCGTTAAAATTGACAGCGAACAAATTGGCACGCCCAGTGGGACCAGTGCTAAAATTCTCAAAGAATCCAATAAAAAGACTCTTAAGTTCGAAAACGTTTACCACGTTGTATGATTCTGAGAAGCAGTAAATTAGCCGTAACTGACATAGAGAGACCAAAAAGAACTAGAGTAAGAAGAATGACAAACTCAACACATAACCAGAATGAAAATAATACAATACTTACCCTCATTCCTTCGACTGTAGGAAATACATGGCCAATTTATGTGTCAGAAGCCATACCCTCTTCGTCATGGTCAACGCCTGCGTTTGCAGTGTCTCAAAGTGTGCCTAGTTTTTCTTCTATGGGGCCCCAAATGTCCATGGGAACTCCCCCTATAGGAAACATACACATGCCTTTTGTGACAAACTTTACAATACCTTTGTTTGGTAGGGAACAACCGTATGGGATGCCTACTACCACTATGACAAATTTACAGAATGAATCTGCAATCTATTCTGATTCCTGATTGAATAGGTCATCACCATTACAAGGATCAGGATCTGGTGGGAACATGAGATTAAATCAAACCCCACCGGGCTTTCAAATGTCAGCAATTACAAATAATTTTGCGCAAATAATACGACAACAAATGGACGAAAGTAACCATGATATGGTCCAAATGTTGACACAACAAATGAGAGCAGTTTTCAATCCTTTGATACAAAATACTACCCAAACAAACCAAGTATTGACAGCGCAGATGGCGCGTATTGCTGATTTCTTTGGTGTCCCTTAGATTCGACAGAGAGAACCTGTAATTCAGAACCCAGTGGTCAATGTTGAAGAAGAGCATACAATAAACCAGAGGCCTCTAAACAATCCCCAGGCTAACCTTAGGATCCAAGAAGAGGTGGTCGAACAGCCTCGTGTCGAAGTCCCTATTCAACAAGAGCCTAGAAGGGTGGTAGTCCAGAGAGGTCAAGACGCTGATGATGTCTTGCAACAGAGAATGCGCTATAATAATTTACCTGTCGAAAATAATCTGGCAGTCATGGTCGAAAGAATAATGGCTCAAAATGGGGTAAATATAGGATTTCAAAGGCCTAGCTATACTTCCCCATTATCTGAATATGTTTTACAATAGGAGTTACCTCCAAGGTGGAAAATCCCCAAATTTACCAAATTTTCAGGGGATACTAGTGAATCCACAATAGAGCATATAGCGCGTTATTTGATCGAATCAGGAGAAATAACCCATAATGAAAATTTAAGAATGAAATACTTCCCAAGTTCTTTGACGAAGAACGCATTTACTTGGTTTACATCCCTGCCAGCAAACTCCATATATACATGGACGCAGTTGAAAATATTGTTCCATGAACAATTTTACATGAGACAAACTAAGATAAGTTTGAAGGAATTAGTTAGTGTTAAGAGAAAGTTTTCAGAGCCCATAGATGATTACCTAAATAGATTCAGATTGCTGGAGGCAAGATGTTTCACACAAGTGCCAGAACAAGAACTAGTCAAAATGGCTGCAGGAGGTCTAGATTATTCCATAAGAAAGAAACTAGATATCCAATATTTGAGAGACATGGCACAATTAGCAGATAGGGTAAGACAAATTGAAAGACTAAAAGCTGAGAAATTTAGGGAAAACAAAAGTAAAAAGGAAAGAGTGGCCTACATAGGAATATGCCATGAGGACGAGGGTGACGAAGATGAGCCAATTACCTTCAACGAACAGGAAATTGATTTGGCAGAATTGAAACAAGGCCCACCATACGCTTGTAAAATGCTAACCCCGAAAATGGAAAAAATCCAGTCGAACCAGAAAAGAATAACAAGTTTCCTAAAAGAACGTATACTTTCAACGTCACCAAGTGTGACGAAATTTTTGACTTGTTGGTTAAGGAGGGTCAGTTAATAAGACCACCAGGAGTTAAAGAACCTCTTATTGACCAATAAAAAAAGAGAGGTTTTTGCAAATACCACAAGTTTCTTGGTCATAAAACTTCTCAATGTTTCCTTTTCAGGGATCTTGTTCAGAACGCAATTCATGATGGAAGGCTGAAGTTTGGAGACAAACCAAAGCAACAAATGAGGATTGACACCCATCCTATGTAGGTGATGGAGGCCAACTATGATGAACCATTCAATGTGAACATGGTCGAAATCGAAAAGATATCTGAAGACAACTTTGATATGATAAAAGCCACTGAAGGTTTCGACACCCACATCAACATGGTGGGGATTGCTGAGGATCTCCCAGACCAGGCCAAAGTGGAGGAAGTAACCAAAGACCATGTGACCATGCCAATGGTGACCAAGATTAATGATGATCTTGATGTAAAAACACTGAGTGATTGCAGCCAAAACAATGTTGAGACTACTGAGAGTTTCGACAACCCAGGCCATGTTGAGATCACTAAAGATTTCAACAATCCAAACAATGTTGAGACTACTGAGAGTTTTGACATCCCACCCAATGTTGAAGTGACTGAAGATTTCAACAGACAAAACAAGGTAGAAACCACTGAAGGTCTCAACAAAAGAAATAACAGCATGCCTGAGAATAGAATAGTATGGGATACTCTGGGAGAGCCTAGTGGGAAGTTTGATTACCTTGTGAAATACATTGCCCCTGCAAGTTCTCATGTTGACATCAACAAAATCCGACCAACTGGATGGGAAGATGTCCTTGTGAATGATAAAGAAGAATATGATAGTTCTCATGTAATAAAAAAGAAGGTTATTGAGGGCCTCACCATGGGAGACAAGATTGATGATGGTTTCGACCCTGATCAAACAAAAGAAAAGGATGGTGTAGGCTACACCAATGCTGTGAGACTTGTCAACAAAGACATTGCAAGGATTAAGGCAGAATCTGTTGGAGGTCCTACGGAACTGGTCCCATATGGGATACTATGCATGACCATGGAAGATCCAAGGGAGCAACAAGTCAAGCAAAAAAGTCCTTTTCTGACAAAAGGGCAAAGTGAAGTCGAAAGGGCTCTTGTTAGAAAAATGAACAGATTAAGTATCACTTACGGACAGAAAATAGATATCAACATGGTGGATTGGTCTCATAAGAACCAAGAGGAGGCTGGTGAAGATCACCGTCTAGAAGAACACCAGAAGCTAGCATACCCAAAGGAGTAAGAAAATCTGGCAGAATTCATTCAAAGATGCCAGAGAAAGAAAATTGAAGTGATGTTATGTCCACGTTGCAGTGCAATCTTCGACAGGAAGGCAACAATAAACTTAGAAGCAGTGTATAAATCCCAGAGAAAGAGAAACTGAGGGAAAAGCCCAACCATCAAAACTGGAAGATATGACCCAAGAAGAACTGAGTACCACCTTCAGGAGTTTGCAGAAAGGCATTACAATACTTAAAAACCCTCTGGAGAATTTGTTGGTAATAGATGGGTCCACCCCATTAGGGGTGATCAAGGATCAAATAAGTGGAGAAACTTTGAAATTCAAAGAGGACCTTCTGTATAAGGAAAGCAGGAAATTGAAAAACCAAAATCTAGACCATATCCATCAGATAACTACAAAGGAAAAAAATCCTATGTGAAGATCCCAATGGAGAAGATTCCAAAGACAGAAGAAGACTGAGAAAGAAGTTACAGAAGGAATCACCGTCAAGGAAAAAGGTGCTGGCAAAGATAAAGCAAAGTCAAGCAAGTACGCTTAAGTTGCATCCAGAAGAGAATTTTCTCAAAAGAATAACACAAGCAACTTGTCACAGATATCAACACTCAACAACAAAGTTCTAGAAGATGATGAGTTAACTGATGATTTCAAGTCTGACCCAGGAGGATCATTTGACGTGGTTTGCAACATAGTATCTGTCCTCCCTATAGACTATGACACGATCATGGAAGTCAAAGATTAAGAAGAGAACATGGTGGATAACACAGCGGAACCTAGACCTGTATGTTACTATATAATGAACAACTATTGCGTCGAAGAACAAAATGCCTTCTTTGAAAAGCCCGACGAATCAATGAAGGGACACTTGAAACCTTTGTTCATCAAAGGGAAGGTCGAAAATGTTGGTGTGGATAAAATACTAGTGGATGGGGGAGCTGTAGTGAATTTAATGCCCCATTACATGTTAAAGATGTAGAAGCACGCCTTCAACCTCAAAGATTTTGATGAAGACAACACGACTGTCACGCGCTTCATATTTGCAAAATGTCAAGAGCTCTCAAACATGGTCTAGAAACAAGAATCAGCATTATGATCAAGCTTCCTTCACACACTCGGTTTATTTCAAGCTTGGACGCAAAACATTGAGGTACATCAAAACCCTTTACAAATTGATGTACAAGTGTTCAATAAACTATTTCGCATGTTACCATATTGCATACAATTTTTGAAAGGTTTTTAAAATGGTTTAACATTTTTAAAACAAAGATTTTTTTTGTTTTTAACAGTGTTAACTAGTTAACCGGTTAACGGCCTCAATTTTTCAAATTCAGAGTTAACGTTTATATGCGTTAACCGGTTAACCATTTGGTTAACCGGTTAACACTAAAGAATTTTTGAAAAATTATTTTCTTTGAAATTCAAAAATGTACCTTTTTATTATACCTCTTCAAATTAAATTTTGTTTCATATTTTCTCACACCTTTTTGTATGGGTGTCTCAAACTTATATATGCTGAATTTTATTTAAATTCAAAAAACACCTCCTAGAATTTTTATAAAAAATCATTCAATCAAAATCACCTTTTTGAGATATATTTTCAAATTTCAAAAGTGTTCATATTGTGATTCATAATTTTCTCATAGTCATCTTTGAACACTTGTATTAATATTTATAAAGTGAATTTTGATCAAAGGAGAAGATCAACTTAGATTGATATCAAACATTATACTACTCTAAAAAATACAAAGTATTATAATAGATTTTCTATTGTGACTTGTGATCCAAGTTTTGTTTGGACTCAAGGGATAGTGATTGCAAGAGGATTGTTCTTGCACACTAGGTTGTTTAGTTGTTTAGAAAGTAGGCCTCACCGATTGAAGGTGCGATAGGTTGTACGTTTCTAAAAACTAGTGAAAATCTCTTTCGTGTTGGAAAGAGGACTGGATGTACCTTCGGATTGTGAAGGGAACCAGGATAATTTGCCGTGTCTCTTTTACTTTTCTTGCTTTATAGTTTTCATCCCATAAACAAGCAAAAGATAAATCCATCCATCAATGAAAATAATCGAAAAGTTTTATAACTCCTAATTCACCCCCCCTCTTAGGCGTACTTTGAAACTACAATTGGCATCAGAGCAGGTTTAGGTAACATGTTCCTACAAGATCCTGTATGGCTTCCGCAAACTCGAATCCTGTTTTCAAAGATGATGGAAGTAGCAACAAGCCTCCACTCTTCTCCGGCGAATACTTTGATTTTTGGAAAATCAGAATGAAAGCACATCTTGAAGCCCAAGGAGAAGGCATATGGGAAGCGATCAAAGAAGGTCCTCATAATCCTGTCAACGTGATCAATGGCGTTGGAACCTCAAAGTTAAAGAATACTTATGATGAAGATGATAAGAAGAAGATCCTGAATGAAAAGAAGGCAATCAACATACTCCAAAGTGCTCTCAGTATGGACGAGTTCTTCTGTGTATCACAATGCAAATCGACAAAGGAGATTTGGGATACCTTGGTAGAAACGCATGAAGGAACAACAGAAGTAAAAAGATCAAGGCTTAATACTTTGAGTCAAGAATATGAAATGTTCCATATGCAACCTGGGGAATCTATTGTTGCCTTAAAAAAAATATTCGTTCATCTAACAAATCACTTGATTGCTCTCGGGAAGACCTTCACCAACGACGATCTCAACTTGAAAGTCCTAAGATCCTTGACAAGGGAATGGAAACCGAAAGTGACCGCTATTTCGGAAAAGAAGAGTCTCTCAACGATGACATCCGCATCTCTATTTGGCAAAATTCAAGAGCACGAATCGGAACTTGGAAGGCTCGAGAAGCACGAAAGTCAAGAGAAAAATTCCAAGGGAATTGCCTTGAAGATTGACACGAAGGATGACAAAGATGACGAGACTTCCGAAGATGAGAACTTCATGCTTCTTGTTAAGAAGCTTGGTAAGTTTTTTAACAAAAATAAAAATTCCTCTTTTCCTAAAAAGAATAAACATTTCAGGAAGAAGGATGCATCCACATCGATTCAAGAAGTCACATGTTATGAATGTGGGAAGCAAGGTCACATAAAGCCAGATTGTCCAAGACTTGAAAAGAAAGGAGGATTCAAAGGCAAGAAGGATTTCAAGAATAAAAAGGCTTATGTTGCTTGGGACGATAATGAAGTTAGTTCCTCATCGGAATCAGAAAGCGATGAATGTGCAAATATGGCTCTAATGGCTTCACATCACTCCGATGAAGAAAATGACAGGTTAGTAGCAACTTTTCAATTTATGAAAATGATGCACAAGAAGTCATAGATGAACTTCTAAAAGAATGCAAGACTTTGTATCAAAATATTTCATCCCAAAAGAAACGAATACTATCTTTAGAAGAACAAAATACATCTTTTGGAAAGTACATTGAAAATGAAAAACAAAAATTAATGGATGAAAAACAAAGCCTTGTATGTAAAAATTGTGAGTCATTATCTTTTCAAATTGTTCAACTTAAAAGAGTCTTAGAAAGATATGAAAAAGGTCAAATTGGCTTGAAGGATATTCTTAGGCACCAAAGATATCCTAATGACAAAAGTTGTTTAGGATATTCTAAGTTTTCCAAACCAAGCACAAGTGAAACCGTTTTCGTAAAAGCTAGTGAACAAATTGTTAAAGAAAAGACTAACAATTCTAAAACTATGCATCAAAGTCATAAAAAGAAAACAATCATTAAGAAACAAAAATATGTTCCTAGATATAAAAGTCAATTTCAACCTACTTGTTTTTATTGTGGAATCAAAGGCCATAGACCTAAAGCTTGCTATGTGCGCAACATTGGTGTTGCTAAAGGGCATTATGTGTGGGTTGAAAAGGGTACTAACTATCAAGGACCCAAAGAAATTTGGGTACCTAACAATACTTGACTTTGTTATGTAGGTATGCTTAAAAACAACTTCTACTCAATGGTATCTCGATAGCAGTTGTTCAAAGCATATGACGAGCGATATCAACAAGTTTTCAAGTTTATCACTTAAGGCCAAAGGATACGTTACTTACGGTGATGATAATAAAGGAAAGATTCTTGGAGTTGGAACCGTTAGTGCATCTCCCCCTACAATCATCGAAGACGTCCTTTATGTGGAAGGCCTTAAACACAACCTTTTTAGCATAAGTCAATTGTGTGACAAAGGGTTCCAAATCAACTTCACAAAGGAGGAATGCTTGATAGAACATGAAGTCACTCATGACCTATTGCTAAAGGGTAAAAGATTTAATAAAATTTTCATGATTTCTTATGATGACTCTTCCTTGAAGGTAAAGTGCTTAATGGCAAACAACAACGAGGCATGGCTTTGGCATAAGAGGTTTGCTCACATTCACATGGAGCATTTAAACAAATTAATAAAGCATGATCTAGTTGTTGGTCTTCCGAAGATAAAGTTCATCAAGGATAAGCTTTGTGATGCATGTCAAAAAGGGAATCAAACCAAAACATCCTTCAAGACCAAGAAAGTGATATCTACTTCAAGACCTCTACAATTGTTACATATGGATCTTTTCGGTCCATCAAGAACAAAATGCTTCGGAGGTAACGTTTATGCCTTAGTTATTGTTGATGATTTCTCTCGATACACATGGACATTGTTTTTAGTGCAGAAAAGTGATGCCTTCAAAGCATTCAAGAAGTATGCCAAGCAAATTCAAAACGAGAAGTCACTCTCAATAGTCTCCATTAGAAGCGACCATGGTGGAGAATTCCAAAACTCATCATTTGAAGATTTTTGTGAAGAAAATGGAATCTCTCACAACTTTTCCGCACCAAGAACTCCTCAACAAAACGGTGTCGTAGAAAGGAAGAATAGGGCATTAGTGGAACTTGCAAGAACAATGCTTAGCGACTCAAATCTTCCTAAATATTTTTGGGCGGATGCGGTTAGCACGGCTTGTTTTGTGAGCAACCGTGTCAATATTCGACCAATTCTCAAGAAGACCCCGTATGAGTTGTTCAAGGGTAGGAAACCCAACATATCTTTTTTCCACATATTCGGATGCAAATGCTTCGTTCTCAACAACGACAAGGACAATCTTGGTAAGTTTGATGAAAAGTACGACAAAGGTATATTTCTTGGTTATTCTCTCTCAAGTAGAGCCTTTAGAATTTTCAATAAACAAACACTTACTATTGAAGAATCTATTCATGTTTCGTTTGATGAAACTAACCCCTAGAAAGAGGATAATATTATTGTGGATGATGGATGATGTAGTAGATCTATCACAACAACAAAAGGAGACATCAAAAGAACAAGCAATATCACAAGAAGATGACTCACCAATCATTGAAGAACATCAAGATCTTCCAAAAGAATGGAGAACATATAGAGATCACCCGATAGATAAAGTTATTGGTGATATTAGCCAAGGCATTGCAACTTAACTAAATCTTAAGGATGCTTGTCTCAACATGGCGTTCGTATCTCAAATTGAACCAACCAAAATCGATGAAGCCTTAGGCGACGATCAATGGATAATAGCTATGCAAGAAGAACTCAACCAATTTGAAAGGAATCAAGTTTGGACTCTTGTACCGAGACCGGACAACAAACACATCATAGGAACAAGATGGATGTTCAAGAACAAACTTGACGAGAACAGAATCATAGTTCGTAACAAAGCAAGATTGGTCGCACAAGGCTACAACCAAGAAGAAGGAATCGAATTTGATGAAACGTTCGCTCCGATAGCAAGGTTAGAAGCAATTAGATTATTACTTGCTTACGCTTATTCAATGAATTTTCAGTTGTACCAGATGGATGTCAAAAGCGCTTTCCTAAATGGTTACATCAATGAAGAAGTCTACATCAAACAACCTCCGGGCTTTGAAGACTTCAAGAATCCCTCTCATGTCTAAAAGTTGAAGAAGGCTCTTTATGGCTTAAAGCAAGCACCAAGGGCATGGTATGACCGTCTTAGAAACTTCCTATGTGAGAAGGGTTTTACGAAAGGAAAGGTTGACAAGAATTTGTTCATCAAGAATTTCAAGGGCAACACCTTACTAGTTCAAGTCTATGTCGACGACATCATCTTCGGATCAACAAACAAAGACCTTTGCGAAGAATTCTCTCTTATGATGCAAGGTGAATTCGAGATGTCCATGATGGGAAAGATGAACTACTTCCTTGGATTACAAATCAAGCAAACAAAGGATGGCATCTTCATCAATCAATCCAAGTACTGCAAGGAATTGTTGAAAAGATTCGATATGGACAATTGCAAAGTAATGTCTACTCCAATGGGATCCGGAACATATGTTGATCAAGATCTATCCGACATTTCAACTGATATTACAAAGTATCGAGGTATGATCGGTTCACTATTATATTTGACGGCAAGCCGTCTTGACATTTTGTTTACTGTTTGTTTGTGTGCCCGCTTTCAAGCTAATCCAAAAGAATCACATCTTACCGCCGTGAAGAGGATCATGAAGTATCTCAAAGGAACGACG
The DNA here is from genome assembly GCA_963966055.1 of Lathyrus aphaca. Classification (NCBI taxonomy): domain Eukaryota; kingdom Viridiplantae; phylum Streptophyta; class Magnoliopsida; order Fabales; family Fabaceae; genus Lathyrus; species Lathyrus aphaca. The sequence goes on along the minus strand of OZ014521.1, from coordinate 354,006,464 downwards.
CACGTCGGATTATGGTATCCAAAAGGTAGCACATGTTCTTTAATTGGTTATTCTGACGCTGATTATACAAGATGTAAGACTGATAGAAAGAGTACAAGTGGTACTTGTCACATTCTCGAGAATGCACTAGTTTCGTGGGCATGTAAGAAGCAAGCATGCGTTGCACTAAGCACGGCCGAAGCGAAGTACATTGCAGCAGGAAGTTGTTGTGCCTAAATCTTGTGGCTTAAACAACAACTCCTCGATTTCGGTATAGACCTTGGTTGTATCCCTCTCCGATGTGACAACACAAGTGCCATAAATATCATGAAGAACCCGATCATGCATTCAAGAACAAAGCATATAGATATCCGACATCACTTCCTTCGAGATCATGTTCTAAATGGAGATGTCGATGTTATATTTGTGGATACACACAATCAACTCGCCGATATATTCACTAAACCATTGGCTAAGGAGCAATTTTTTAAGATTCGACGAGAACTTGGTATTCTCAATGAAGGTGACATCTAACTCTATCTCTAAAATTGCTTGTTGAATGTTTTTGCTGCATAATATGTGTTTTTGTTCACTTTGTGTTACAAAAGGATAACACTCATTTTTCGCCGTTTTTGATCTTTCACTCTTTCGGTTATCCGAAAAACATCGTTTTTAAAATATTTTTTGATCAAAAGTTGCGTTATGATATTTGCTAACACTTTGTAAAAATATTTAGTCAAAAATATTTTCCAACATAGCCCCAACCATGCTGCTGTCCCTTTAAATTTTTTGAAATTTTGTGCCCGTTAACCGGTTAACGGATCGGTTAACCGGTTAACGCATCCCAGACAGCAGTCCTGGGTCACGTGGTGGACATATTTTTTGCTTTTTTGTTTTTTCTTCTTTTATGTACTTCGTCACATGTTTGTTTATGAGTCATTGTATCTTAATATCTCTTTCAAACTCCTCATTCATAAGCTCTTCACTCTCTTTGACTCACCATTAAAACTCCACTACCTCATTTTCACTCTCTCTTCTCCAAAAACCATAACCACTCCATTAATACACCATTAAAACCCACTCCACTAAAACTCTTCTATAAACTCTACTCTCTCAACTTCACTCTCCATACACTCAAACCCTAATCCGAAAATACCTCCACACAACCCAAACCCTAAGCTTTAACCTCTCTTCAATGGCTCCAAGGAAAGGAAAGGCTCTTGTGTCAGCATCAAAATCCAGCAATGAAGAGGAAATGGCCATGGAATCAACCAAGAAGCGGAGAATGGATTTTCGTGTCCGGGTTCGACATCTCCTTAAGGTTAAGTATGTGAATCTAAAATCCTTTGAAACTTTTAAGTTTCCGGCATTGTTAGAATATCAGGGGATGCTAGACTTCATTGCTGATAATGGAAAAGTTTATCCGGATTTGGTAAAATCCTTTATGAACAACATGTCTCTTAACTGTGATGATAAGGATAAACATCAACTGTTTGCTATTGTAAGGAACTGTGAAATTGGAGTTGACCTAGGTACTCTTGCTACTTCATTGACTATCCCATATTCAGGTGTTTTCCTCCGAAAAGGGGTAAACCATGATGAAGGAAAATGGGCCAACTATGAAAAAAATGGAATACTATTATCAGATTTGTCGGTTTCCGAAGGCAGCCGTGGTATCCGGCCAACGTACCTCCCGAGTACTATGCTATGCTAAGAACCTATTTGTGGATGATCGGATGCTACACTACATCATCTGTCATGTTTTGATGCCCACGGATTCCAGTCTCAGATTAATGATTTGGAAATGCAAGTCCTTTTTGCTGTCAAGAACAAGATTAGTGTGATCTGGCTTCCTACTATGATGTGTCATTTGAAGCAACAGATTGCTCTCAAGACAAGATTACCCTATGGCCGCCTTATTTCAAGAATCCTGGAAATCACCGATATGGAAATCGGTAGAGAACCTTTTATCGCTATGACCACTACGGCTAATGAGATTAATGGAGTCACTATCATCAAGAACACCAGCATCAACCAAAGTAACGATGGAACCTACAAGTATGACAATAGATCCTCCACCTCCACCTCCATCCCACCTATTTCCGAAACCGGAATCACAAATGACTTCCTCTACTCAACCATCATGACAAACCACCATGAAACCATGCGTGCCTTCAAAAGCCTTCGGAACTTAGTCTTAAGCTCCTGAAACCCAACCGAGTTTGTTGATGAGGATGAGGACGGTAGTGAAGAGGAGGAAGACGATGATGAAGATGTATCGGAAGAGGAATGAGGACCTTGTTTTATTGCTATTTTTTACCATGCTTTAAGTTTAGTTTATGTAATTTTGTCTCAAACATAAGTCCTATGGTTATTAGGCAATTTTGGTTTCCATGTTCTAAGCTTTTCCGTTTTTATGCTAGTACTCTTGTTGGCTATGTTACAATTATGCTTATGTTTTTATGTGTGTTTTTCTTGCATGTCTTACTTGATACATACTTTCTAGTCCATGCGTGTATGTTGCTTTTCTTTTCATATCATTGCTTGTTGGTTTATTCCTTTTTGCTAATGCCAAAGGGGGAGAAGACTTTGTTTCTCTAATGCCTCTCGATGCAGAATTTCTTTTGCTACTGCCGCTATTATTTAGGGGGAGTTGCTATCTTTAGGGGGAGGATCATCTTAGAGAAACGTCAATCAAGATCTCGCACTTCTTTGGTTGTCATCATCAAAAAGGGGGAGAATGTAGAAGCACGCCTTTAACCTCAGAGATTTTGATGAAGACAACACGTCTGTCATGCGCTTCATATTTGCAAAACATCAAGAGCTCTCAAACATGGTCTAGCAACAAGCATCGACATTATGATCAAGCTTACTTCGCACACTCGGTTTATTTCAAGCTTGGACGCAAAACATTGAGGTACATAAAAAAACTTTACAAACTGATGTACAAGTGTTCAATAAACTATTTCGCATGTTACCATATTGCATACAATTTTTGAAAGGTTTTTAAAATGGTTTAACACTTTTAAAACAAAGAATTTTTCTATTTTTAACAGTGTTAACCGGTTAACCATTTGGTTAACTGGTTAACGGCCTCAATTTTTCAAATTCAGAGTTAACGTTTATATGCGTTAACCGGTTAACCATTTGGTTAACCGGTTAACACTGAAGAATTTTTGAAAAATTATTTTCTTTGAAATTCAAAAATGTACCTTTTTATTATACTTCTTCAAATTAAATTTTGTTTCATATTTTCTCACACCTTTTTGTAAGGGTGTCTTAAACTTATATATGCTGAATTTTTTAAAATTCAAAAAACACCTCCTAGAATTTTTATAAAAAATCATTCAATCAAAATCACCTTTTTGAGATATATTTTCAAATTTCAAAAGTGTTCATATTGTGATTCATAATTTTCTCATACTCATCTTTGAACACTTGTATTAATATTTATAAAGTCAATTTTGATCAAAGGAGAAGATCAACTTAGATTGATATCAAACATTGTACTACTCTCAAAAATACAAAGTATTATAATAGATTTTCTATTGTGACTTGTGATCCAAGTTTTGTTTGGACTTAAGGGATAGTGATTGCAAGAGGATTGTTCTTGCACACTAGGTTGTTTAGTTGTTTAGAAAGTAGGCCTCACTGATTAAAGGTGCGATAGGTTGTACGTTTTTAAAAACTAGTTAAAATCTCTTTCGTGTTGGAAAGAGGACTGGATGTACCTTCGGATTGTGAAGGGAACCAGGATAATTTGCTGTGTCTCTTTTACTTTTATTGCTTTATAGTTTTCATCCCATAAACAAGCAAAAGATGAATCCATCCATCAACGAAAATAGTCGAAAATTTTTATAACTCCTAATTCACCCCCTCTTAGGCGTACTTTGAAACTACAAAAGAGAATTGGAAAGGATGATTCTGACGCGAAACCCCACAATATGGTATTGTCAAATTATGAAGGAAAAGTGGGCACCACCATGGGCGTTATCTAAGTAAACTTGACAGTTGGAACCATAACTAGGCCAACAATGTTCATAGTCATCGCTTCCAAAGCTAATTATAACTTGTTGCTTGGAAGGTAATGAATCAATGGAGTAGGGGTTGTACCCTCTTCAATGCACCAGCACATAGTCATCTGGCGTCCTGATGGAATTGTCGAAAACATAGAAGTAGATCAGAGCTATTTCATGACTGAAATAAATAATGTAAACAATCGAAGCTTCGACAAAAATTTGGCTCATATACCCCCTTGCAATCCAGCAGAATTTCACTTAAAAGCAACTGACAACGCCTATTGTTCCATGTATCTTCACCCAACACATGGTTTTCAGTGGGACAAGGAGGTAATTGGCGAACCAATCCACTTATGGGGAACCTCTCCTATTGAGCCAACAGGCTGGGGAAGTGAATTTGATGATGATGACTGAAGAAGCAGCATTGAAAAGACTGACGGCCTATATGGCCGAAAATAAACTCAAATCAGCTCTTGAAGCCGAAATAAAGTACATGGCTGTCGAAGCAAACAAAGAAGAACTAAACAAACAATGTGCTCAAGAAGACATTGACAAAAACGACAATAACAACCAGATGGGCGAATGGAAAAACCATAAGTTTGACACCATCTATGATGACGAACCATTAGGGTTCGAAAAATATCCAGTGTCAACAAGCCTGAAGATGGTGGCACAAGATCCATTAGAAGAAATTAATATGGGGTTGGGGGCAGAAAAAAGACCAACCTACATAAGTGCTAGGATGGAGCCTCAATTCAAATTCGAATTAGTTCATTTGCTGACAAAGTTCAAAGACTGCTTCGCATGGGACTATGAAGAAATGCCTGGTTTAAACAAGAATCCGGTCGAACTAAAGTTGCCTATAAAAGAAGGAAAGAGGCCTGTAAAGCAAACTCCAAGACGCTTCGCACCAGAAGTCCTCTCAAAAATAAAAGAAGAAGTCGAAAGGCTTCTCAAAAGCAAATTAATTCGCCCTACCAGGTATGTTGAATGGATTGCCAATATAGTACATGTGATTAAGAAAAATGGCAGTTTAAGGGTGTGTATTGATTTTCGAGACCTGAATTCAGCCACCCCAAAGGATGAGTATCCTGTGCCAGTAGCAGAAATGCTAGTAGATTCTGCAGCAGGCCATGAGTACCTAAGCATGTTAGATGGATACTCTGGCTATAATCAAATTTTTATGGCAGAAGAAGACGTCCCCAAAAAAGCCTTTCGTTGTCCTGGAGCAATAGGGACTTACGAATGGGTAGTAATTCCATTTGGTTTGAAAAATGCTGGAGCAACTTACCAAAGGGCTATGAATTTTATCTTTCATGATTTTATTGAAACATTCATGCAAATATACGTTGATGATATTGTAATAAAGTCTGTTTCAGGAAAAAATCATTTGGACCACCTTCGACAATCTTTTGAAAGAATGAGAAAGTTTGGTTTTAAAATGAATCCCCTTAAATGTGCTTTTTGTGTGCAGGCAGGTGACTTCCTAGGTTTTGTGGTCCACAAAAAAAGGATCGAAATAAACGCCAACAAAGCCAAAGCCATAATGGAAGCAAAAACGCCATCAGCAAAGAATGGATTGCAATCTCTGCTAGGGAAAATCAACTTCCTCAGAAGATTCATTTCCAACCTTAGTGGAAAAACGCAAGCTTTCTCACCTCTGCTTCAACTAAAAAAGGAAGACTTCACATAGGGACAAGAGCAACAAGATGCTTTCGACAAGATCAAAGGATATCTATCCAGTCCTCTAGTTTTGATGCCCCCTTGTAGAAGAAGAAGTATGAGATTATATATCTCAGCATCAGACAAAACCTTGGGAAGCATGTTATGTCAAGAAGATGAGAATGGCGTCGAAAGAGCCATCTATTATCTCAGCAGAGTCTTAAACGGTGCTGAAACTAGATATAGTGTAATAGAAAAATTATGTTTGTGTGTATATTTTTCTTGTACAAAATTAAAGCACTATATAAAACCAGTTGATGTATATGTCTCTTCTCATTTCGACGTAATAAAGTATATGTTATCTAAATCCATTTTACATAGTCGAATTGGGAAATGGGCCTTGGCATTAACATAATATTCCTTAATTTATCTCCCTTTAAAGGTTGTTAAAGGGCAAATGGTTGCTGACTTCATAGCTGACCATTCAATAGAGGAAAATGAGATAAAATATGTCGAATCAAGGCCATGGAGATTGTATTTCGACGGTTCCAGTCATAAGAATGGAACTGGCATTGGAATATTAATTATTTCTCCTGACAAAATCCCAACAAAATTCAAGTACAGGGTCGAAAGCTTATGTTCAAATAATGAGGCAGAATATGAGGCCCTAATAGCTGGACTTGAAATATTGTTGGATTTGGGGGCAACAAGAGTCGAAATAATGGGTGATTCTGAATTGGTAATAAAACAATTAACCAAAGAATATAAATGTGTCAAAGAAAATCTAATTATGTACTTTGTAATAGCCAACTGACTCCTCAAAGCGTTCGACGATGTTACCCTTCAACATATTCCTAGGATAAAAAATCAGGAAGCCAATGACCTAGCCCAAATTGCATCAGGCTACAAAGTATCAAAGGATAATTTGGAGAACGCTATTGAAGTAAGGGGAATGGTTATATCCACCAAATTAGCCCCATCAAATTTAGAGACAATAAAATTAGGTTATGGGGATGAGGAAAATTTTGAAATTTTCAACATAGATAATCCAGAATTTAAGGATTGGAGAAAGCCTATTAAAGATTATCTACGAGACCCAAACCAGAAAGTAGAAAGAAAGGTGAAGTACAGAGCTCTAAGCTACATACTCTTGGGAAATGAGTTTTTTTAAAAAGACTACAGAAGGAGTTCTATTAAAATGCTTGGGCGAAAGGGAAGCTTACATAGCTTTGTCGAATATGCACAGTGGTGTGTGTGGTGCACACCAAGCAGAGCATAAGATGAAATGGTTATTATTTCGACAAGGTCTGTATTGGCCAACCATGCTGAAGGACTGTGTCGAATTTGCAAAAGGGTGTCAGGAATGCCAAGTACATGCAGGTATACCACATGTCCCTGCAAGTGAGTTGCATTCAATCGTAAAGCCTTGGCCCTTCAGAGGGTGGGCTTTAGACTTAATTGGAGAGATTCGACCAGCCTCGTCGAAAGGGCAGAAATATATTCTGGTTGGGGTAGATTACTTCACTAAATGGATTGAAGCCATACCTCTGGTAAACATGGACCAAGAAGCAGTCATAGAGTTCATCCAAAAATATATAATTAGATTTGGAATACCAGAAACAATAACCACCGATCAATGATTTGTGTTTACTGGAAGAAACATGCAAACATTTGCAAAGGAGACGGGTTTTAAGCTTTTGACTTCCACACCTTATTATGCCCAAGAAAATGGACAAGTTGAAGCAGCAAACAAGGTTGTGATAAATCTGATAAAAAAGAACGTAGGTAAAAAACCCAGGAATTGGCATAAGACTTTGGATCAGATTTGGTGGGCTTGTCGAACGTCTCCTAAAGAAGCCACAAACTCTACGCCATTTAAAATAACTTTTGGACTGATACAGTATTACCAGTCGAAATTTATTTACAATCTATACGAGTTCAAAGGCATCATGAAATTCCATCAGAAACATATTGGAACATGATGATGGATGAATTAGTTGATCTAGATGAAGAAACGTTACGCGCGCTGGAGTTGATAAAAAGACAGAAAGAAAGTGTCGAAAAATTTTACAACAAAAAAGTAAAACACAAGATCCTTCGTATGGGCGATCTTGTTTGGAAAGTAATACTTCCCATGGATCGAAAAGACAGATTAATGGGAAAGTGGTCCCATAAGTGGGAAGGACCTTTCAAGATCATACAAGTTTTTTTGAATGGCGCGTATGAAGTTGAAGAAATAGGTAAATACAAAAGGATACTAAAAATAAATGGCAAGTATTTAAAGAAATATAAGCCAACTTTGCAGGAAGTGAAAATAAAAACAGAGTAATTATATAAAAACAAATAAGATAATTCGCCAAACAAATGGCGTTAAAGTCATTACAAAGGAAATGCCTAAAAGGCTACTAAGAAAAAGATATTTCTCGAATTCCTCAAATTTCCTTTTTTGAACATTAATTCGACAGTCACATAGGCTTTTGTTGTAAGAAATGTTGTCAATTTCCTGACATAATTGCTGGGCCCTGTCTGCATGGTGAAGTCCCACTTTGATCTCTTCGTCAATTTCCTCATCCTTGGGTTGCTAAAGTTTTGCTTTGCGCTGCTTTTCTTGGGAAATTTTGAGTTGAAGTTGAGCTATTTGTTCTTCAAAGCTTAGAATGTTGTTATCACATTCAACATCATTGGTGGAATAAGTCTCAGAAAGCCTTTGCAACTCTGAAACTCTGTCAGTCGAAACAGCTGCAAGATCCTATTCAGCAATTTGAGTTTCAGTCTTGTTAGAAATCTGTTGAGAAAACTCTTTTTGACGATTGAGGTTTGCACTTACTGTATCAATTATCTGGGCCAGATCCATCACCAAACGAGTTTCGTCAGCAAAAGCCTCCAATACATTAACTTGTTTGAGGAGTTTCTTCAGTTCAAACTGAGCAGTAGGACTTTCTTCCAAAATTTTGAAGAGATCCACACCAAGTATCTTGGTTTTGACTTCAGTGATGATAGAGTTCAGGGATCTAACTTCATAGGTGGCTCCAGAAGTAGTCAAACTACTATAAGAAGAATCTTGGAAGTTGTAGCGGCTACTGAGCATGGCTTTCAGTTAATCCAGAGGTTTCCTCACCTTCAAGATTTCAAGCTCCTCATGTGAAAGGCTAGTCGAACCAGTGGATGGAAGAGTGCTTTGAGGCTGGGAAGAAATTGGTTGGAAATTTGGCCTCAACAACTTTTGCCTTGGTGTTTTCCTCAGATTCAACATTTGGTGCCTTCTCATGTTCCTTTTCTTCGGCGCTTGGTTCACCATCATCTTTTTCACCTTTACCATCTCTGACAGAACCTTCTTCTTCGCCAATATCTGATTTTGGATGAAGAGGAGAATTGTCACTAGATGGATCATCCATATTGGTGTCGAATTCAGCTACAATTTGGCGCTCAAGTTCACCATCTGTGGGAGTTTCTTCTTCCTGAACTTCCTCCATCAGTTTGGTTTTGCCAAGAGTATGGGTCTTGTCAAGATCCTTTGATGCGCTTGACTCCTTAGTCAAATCCTTTGGAGAATGAGGAATAGAACTGGTAGGATGTTCTTCAGCCATGACTTGAACCTGGAAATGAAAAAGGGTAAGGAAAAGAAAGTGCAAGAAAATAACACTAGTCAAAATATAACTTACCTGAGGAATCTTAGTATGGAGACTAGAGTCCTCACTCTCTGCATCTAGTGTAGCTTTGATTATTGGGCTGGAAGGAGGGGATTTATTCATAGATTAGACAAGGGACCTTTGAGAAGAAACTGTTTTTATCTTCAGACCTTTATTTCGTTTAAGGGGTTGTTGATCTGAAGATTCATCCTCAGATTCGTCAGGAATCACTTGCGCTTCGTCTTGTTTTCTCTTTCGAGGGGTTGGTGGTTTTCGACTTGCCTAAAATACCAAAAAATGAGGTGACAAAAATGAGTAATAAGTTCATATTGTAAATAAAATAAGCAAAGGTGGAAATTTGTTGAAACCTTTTTTACAGTAGAAGCATATTTTTTGACTGCCTTTCCAGGTTTGCTTTCGATAGTGGCCTTTTTGGCAGTAATCTTGACAGCTAGAAAGAAAAAGACAAGAGATTAAGTCATAAAAACATAGGCGTAAAACTGAAACGAAAGAAAAATGGGTTTTCTTTAGCACCTTCAAGAATAAGAGATTCCACGCGTACGTGTTCTATTCCAATATGAAGGTGCCCTGGGTAATCATCCAAATGATATTTGGTTGGAACCACACGCTCAACAGGTTTTTTACGAGACTCTTGAAGCAACTTCAGATCAGATCCACAAACAAACCAATCTGGAAATGGAGGGATCAAGGCCACCCCAAATTCAGTAGATGGTAGAGGGGGAAATTTGGGTGGATAATAACTATACGCCAAGTCATAACGCAGGTCGAACATATGAAGGCAATGTTAATTTCCCCAACTTTTCTGTAAACTTATGCTTTAGAGTCACTGTTGCTTCGCCTATGGTTCTCCTAATATCATTTGGCCTATAAATAGTTTCAAAATATTTTTGAAATTTTTGGATCTCCTTAATATGCTGTTGTGTACCTTTTTTTTGTTCGATCCTACACAAAAGCAAAAGCGTTCGACATGAGGTTTTGAAAGGTTGTCACATCATAGAATCTGGAAAGATAATAGTCCCTCCACCAAACATCGAATTCTTGCGTGCAAAGAAAGATTGGTCGAAATACCACTGGTCGAATCTCCAAGGTTGCATCATTCAACTTCTTCGATATTTTTATGCTTTTCGACGCATTGAGGAAAGAGTTGTAAAAAAGTATGGAGCCTTTCTTGGGGTAAATAGGTTTTGGCTTTATTTGGATCATCCCAAATTGACAAGCAACAAGATTGGGTTGATAAATAATCAAGGCAATTTTTGTGTTGGTCATGTTTTGATGGGAGAACAATAGCCTTGGTGTCAGGAACGATTCCCAAATAACCAAGCAGGTGTCTTCGTCTTTTTGTCTTTCAAAGGGAAGATGTTTGGTAAACCATTTAGGTCCAATGATTCTCTTAGCAAAAGGTGCCATACTTGGGTTAAAGTTGTACCTCTTGGCAAACATTGTCACGTAGCTGGTGAAGGATCGTCGAATACCAGTTCCTTCTTCAGAGGGGGCCAGCTGCACCAATCTATACCATTCGACAGTCCCGCTTTTAACCATTTCTTCATCCACCTTGTTCTTGACAGGAAGAGAAGCCTCAAAAGTGGCATTAAGCCACAATTGTAGGATCCAGAAGGGGCCTGCTAAACTTAGTTTGCCCTTTTCCTTGATCTGTTTCAAATATTTGACACTCTCACTGATTGATTCGTAGAGATTCTCCAAAATCATTTCGCTCAGACAAAGGTTATTTCGAGCGTGTAGTTGGTTGGCTATTGTGAGATATTTTTTGGCCACTTGGAGAGATCTTGAGCAGAACACAAATTTTGATAGCCAAAGGGTTAAGAAAGCTATGTGTTCTACGTAAAGTACTTCATGAGAATTCTTGTCATGATAATGAGCAATAAATAAGGAGTAAGAGGCGAAGCTGGTTTCAAAGGCTATGGAGTTCTCATATGAGACAGTTGGATCGAAATCTACTCCTATTGGACTAAGGCCAACTATGGAAGCTATGTCAAAAAGGGTTGGAGTCACCATTCCACAAGGAAGGTGAAAATTGTTGTAAGTGTTATCCCAAAAATAAAGGGAAGCCAGGATCATGTTGGTGCAGTAGCTAGGACCTACTTTCGACAGTTGGATTATGTCGAAAAGGCCAGTTTGTTTCCAGAACTTTCCTTTAGCCTTTTTGACTTTGGCTAACCAATCTAAGTAATCAGAAGGATCTTTTGTCAATGGAAAACTTCTAAAAATCTTGGGTTGATTTAAATAAGTTAAGTCTAGCTTTACAGGACTAGAGGGATTTTCAGTTTGACCTATGGGTTCTCCATTAGGGTTAAGATTCATGCCAGCTCCCATGGCTTTAGAACGAGAATAAACAGGAAAAAACTCTTTTAATCGAGTCTGATCCATGTTTGGATTAGGCAATGGGCCTAACATAGCATGACAGGTTCCAGAGATAAGAACTGGAATAAGTACCTGAGATTGATAAATACTTTTCTTCTCTCTTTCATTTGGAGGTTCTGGCACGTATGGCTGGTTACCCACGATTTCTGGTCCAGAAAGCCTATGTGTGTATGGGAGAGAAGTTTTGTCTTTGCCCTTCTGATTGCTTGAAGACGCCATTGTTGATGAAGAGAGTTGGAGTGAGAGAAGAGGGTTGAAGATTAAGCTATGGAGAAGTAAGTTCAAGAGTGTAGAAAAGTGTTTTTCAGAAAGAAAAACTGAGTATTTATATGATAAGGTGAGAAAGAAATGTTTTAGTTTTGAAACGGTTATGGCACGTGTAAAAACTTCATTGGTAGTGAAGAAAAGTAATGGGAAGTTGAAAAGAATGTGACAGACCTAGGTGACTAGGGTGATGGAGGTTGTGTCCAAACATGGGTTAGACATGATGTTGTAGGGGAAGTGTGATGATTATTCTGCTTTATGATCTGACAAAAGATTGTGGGGAATCAGCGTATTTAATGTGAATAGTACGAAGTCGAAACATGACTCGATAGCAAATAATGGTTTCTCCAAAAAGACAGTCGAAACATCTTTGTTGGGGGGCAATTTGTATGCATGTATTTTAGACACTAGATTTTTAGAGATCATTTCATATTCCTAAATGTATGCCAGTTCTACAAGTGAAATAAGGATGCATTTTAGCATTACAACAAACTTTGTCAATGACAGAGCAGTAAAATCAGCTGATAGTATTCGACAGTAGTTAATGCGTAACATGGTTTGTTTCAATTTGAAACCATGTGGTGTTCTTATTAGTTGGAATTTCGTATGCATTGTGACTAAGGATTAATGTTGAATTAATACTTTCGACAAGATCTGTAAAAGAAGGAAAATGAAGGCAAAGCATTCGGCAAAATTCGATAAGTAACATTGGGATATTCGACAATTTGATCGAGGAGATGATATTTTGTTGTTTCGACATGGGGAAGAGGTGTGTTGGTTCAGCCTTAAGGAGAAATTCAAATTTGAACCTTGACTTCGTTTGGCAAAGGAATACGTGGATGTTTTAGGAACATGCAGAAAGCCAAGTGTCAAGTTTTTAGAGTTTTTTTCGTTAGTTAGAAGTTATGTTATTTTGTATAAATAGGGTAGCATTTGTTAAGTTTGGGTGTGTGAAAACTTGTACAGAAAATTCCAGTGAATATACTCTGAATACTCGTGTAAAAGAGAAAAAGAGATTTGTTTGGAAATGTATGCGTAAACACCATATTTTATTTTATGAAAGTTTTACATTTTTCTTTATCTCTTATTATGTTTATCAACAAATTTACCATTCAATTTCCTTTTCAGCATTTATTTTCATAAACACTTTTTAGGCATTTTGTTTATTTTTGTTAGATTAAGAGCGTTAACTTAACCCTGTAATCACAAATAATTTCTAAGGAAAAGAAATCAAGATACTGTATAGAAGATTCAAAGAACGTTTTGTTTCAAGAGTTCATAAAATGTATCCAAATCTTAGCACATGTGTCCTAGGACTTGTTTGGTTGGTTCTGCAAGTTACCAAATTCAGTGATATTTGAAACCAGAGATTGTTCGTTAAAATTGACAGCAAACACTATGGCATAATATGCATCTCCTATTACAGGTGCCATAATAAATTTTGAAAGTATGAATTCTATTTTCTCGTCACCTACCTCAAAGGTTAATTTCCCTTTTTTGACATTTATTATGGCTCCAGCGGTCGATAAGAACGGTATACCTAGGAGGATTGGTATGCTGTCATTTTCTTTAATGTCCATGACAACAAAGTCAGTAGGGATAAACAGCTGACCTATCCTAATAGGGACGTCTTCAAGTATGTCTACAGGGTATTTAACGGATCTATCGGCTAATTGAAGTGACATCTTAGTAGGTTGTAATTCTCATAAGTTTAACCTTTCATAAACTGCTAAAGGCATTAAGCTCACACTAGCTCCTAAGTCTAGAAAGGATTTTTCAATGACATGATTCTCCAAAATACAAGGAATGGAAAATTTTCGGGATCTTTATCTTTTTTTGCTAACTTATTCTCGACAATATAATTACATTCCAAGGGTTTCGGATTTTCGAGTCTACATTTGTTGGTAAGGATGTATTTGAGAAACTTTGCGTAAGAAGGTATTTGGGTGATGGCTTCTGTAAAGGGGATTTCTACGTGAAGTTTTTCTATAACCTTAATGAATTTCTAATACTGGTTATTGATCTAGGTCTGTTTTAGTCTTTGCGGGTATGGTATTGGTGGTTTGTATGGAGGGGGTGGTACATAGGTTATGTCTTTAAGTTCTTCTCCTTTTTCTTGACTTCCCTGTTTTTCAGATTCCTCTGGTTACTTCTCTTTATCTCTCTTAGAAGTTTTGGGCTCACTCAATCTTGGGTTAAAGGGTTCCTCGTAAGCAGTCCCACTTCGTAGAGTAATTTAATTTGCTTGCCCTTTCGGGTTCTGTTGAGGTTGTCCAGGTAATTGTCCTTCAGATGTAGTCTGAGGGGCTTGGTTTAAAGCTACCTGAGATATCTGGGTTTCAAGCATCTTATTGTGAGTGATTATTTGGTCAACCTTGGTCCCTAACTGGGTAATCAGTTCGTTAACATGAACGTTTTGCTTCATGAACTCTTTGTTTTGTTGTGTTTGAGCAGTGATAAAAAAATTCCATAATATTTCAAGGCTCGGTTTTAAGGGCACGGGTTGCATATGTTGATTTGATCTCGGGGCTTGGTAACCTTGTTGTCTCGGAGGTGCGGTATTTTGGATAGAGTTATTATTTTTATAGGAGAAGTTTGGGTGATTCCTCCATCCTGGGTTGTAGGTGTTTGAAAATGGGTTCCCCTGGGTGTAGTTCACTTGTTCAGAGCTGATCTTATTTAACAGACTGCATTCCGCGGATTGGTGTCCTCTCGTTCCACATATCTCACAATCTGACAAAACTGCAGCTGCAGTATTTGGGGTTGTATACATATGCTCAACTTTAAGGGCCAACGCGTCCATTTTAGCTTGCATCATGTCTATAGAATTTAACTCATGTATTCCTCCTTGGACTTCCTTCTTTTCCACTGTTGCTCGTTCTACTCCCCATGATTGATGGTTTTGGGCCATATCTTCGATAAGGGCGCTAACTTCAGGATAAGATTTGTTCATCAGTGCGCCACCTGCGGCAGCGTCGATGGTCATCTTAGTGTTATAGTGAAGTCCATTATAGAAGGTTTGAATGATTAACCAATTTTCTAAACCATGATTTGGGCATGCTCTTAATAGCTCTTTATATCTCTCCCAGGCTTCGAACATCGATTCTCCTTGGTTTTGGGTAAATCTGGTTATTTGGTTTCGAAGGAAAATAGTCTTACTCTGAAGAAAATATCTAGCAAGGAATACTCTTCTAAGGTCTTCCCAAGTTATTATGGAATTGGGTGGAAGGGAATATAACCATGATATGGCTTTATCTCTGAGGGACAAAGGAAATAATCTTAAGCGGATCGCCTCAGGAGGGGCTCCATTGGTTTTAAAGGTGTCTTCTAACTGGAGAAATCTTTTTACATTTTGATTTGGGTTCTCGGTAGCAAGACATGCAAATTGTCTCTTCTGTACTAATTGCAGCAGAGATGGTTTAAGTTCAAAATTATTAGTTGGGATGACGGGGTTTACTATACTGGAACTAGGTTCCTCGTTGGATGGTTGGGTGAAATCCTTAAGAGGTCTTCGATTTTGATCTTCATCCATAGCTCTCCTAATTCTATGGAAAAATAAACGTGCGCGAGCGTAACATTCAGGTTCAGCTAGAGGGTCTACTAAGCTTCTGGTACTACGAGTCTTTCGCATTGACTGACAAGTAACAACCTTAGTCTAAACAGTATAACAACATGGTAAATATTTGACGAAATTGGTCCCCGACAACGGCGCCAAAAACTTGATGCGTGTTTTTCGCAAGTGTACGAATTCGTCAGAGTAATATAAAATATTGTCGAATCCACAGAGACCAAATATCAATCTATCGTTATCTATCATTATGGTGTTTATCTAAGGCAATTGAAAATAATAGTTTTAAGGAGTGCACAAGGATAAATAAAATAATAGATTTAAATTAATTGATAAAGACAGGTTCGAATCCAATTCACATAATCAATTGATAATCAAGTACTTGCTAATAGAACTACTTATGGGCAATGTTTTCTACTTTGAAAAGAACTAATTTAACGGGAACTGTCGCTTTCACGTAATCAGAACCGAGTTGTACTCCCTAATCAAACCCTCCTATTGTCACAGATAAAAAGGCGCACATTGTGTTAGAGTAGTAAACCTATTTTTAAGAAATATAGTATCTTAACTAAAATTGAAAAGTATTTTGACCTGGATTTTCTAACAAAAAGAGGTTCTTACGAACCAGACTCTAAACTTCTTAACGCGTCTGCAAATAGTTTTAAAATCTCTTTTCTTTTTAATTTAAAAACTCCTGATGAACTAAACAAAGCGCTTTCGTTGTTTTTGAAATAGTTAAAAACAATTAAGTTTAAATAGACATTGGATGGCTTTCGATCTTACCCAACGGGACTTTAAAGAACAGGAAAACTTATATTGAAAGTCAAAATAGCCCTTAAGTGTTTCTACAAACAATTGTACAGATTATCGGTTCAATTACGATCCTTACATTCCAACCTTTATAAAATTATCTAGACATGGTAGAGTAAAAGTTCATTTTAATATATTTCATAAAAGATATTTAGTGCGAGTGCGGAAAACAAATTAAGTAAAGTGCGAGTGCGGGAAAGTAAATAAAAGTAGTGCAAGTGCAGGAAAGTAAATAAAAGTAAGGTAGTGCGGAAATAAATAAAAGTAGTGCGGGTGCGGGAAATAAATAAAAGTAGTGCGAGCGCGGGAAAGTAAATAAAAGTAAAACAGTGCGGAAAGTAAATAGGAACTGGAATTAAAATGGCGGCAGGATTAACTTCCTTCCAAAGTGCTCCAAGACTCGATCACATAGACGTATACAAACTCGATCACTCGATTGTAGAAACACTCCAATGTGAAGCGGTTACTACTTTTGCAACTGATATATGCATAAGACTAATAAGTATGGAAGAAGAAAAACGAAAAACTAAAGTCTTATTTATAGGTGAGGAAATGATATGAAAAGACATGGATGCCCCTTCATTCAAATTTGGGAGGGAAAGCTTTTTTGCCTTGTGGCGCCCGCCACACTCCCATGGCGCCTGCCATGTGTACAAAGTGGTTTGGAGTAGTGGAGATCGTGGGGATTGGAAGTTGAGGAGAGGTTTGAGTCTTGTCCACGTCATGGTGGACCCTATGGCGCCAGCCACACTGGGTGTCACAAGTGCAAAATGCTGAATTACTTGATTTTTGCTCTTTTAAGCTCCTTTTCTCGCTCGAGGCTCCGACTAAACTAAAAACCTGAAAACAAAGAAAAATAAAGTAATAACATAAAAAAATAGCAATAAAAAACTTAGAATGCATGCGAAATCGGAGTCAGAAACACTGTGAAATTCAGTGTTATCACTTGCCGAAGATATTGTTATTTTCACTTAAGCCGAAATTCTACCTTTTACCTTTTATTTTACACTCCACTATATATTCTTTTGACCCACAATTTGTCTCAACTTGAATCATAATTTACAAACACCAAAAACTCTCACAAACTCTCTCTAAAGGATCAAAGTTCATTCTCTCAACTCTTTCTCAAGAACACAACAACAACTTCATCAAGAACTTAAGAACACAACAATTCCGATCAAGCTTCCGGTAGCCGAGCCGCCACGAACCACCACCTAAGATCAACTTCACCATCGCGCAACCACCATCTTCCGTTGCAGACAGCCACGTGGCCTCTCCTCCGTTCGCGATCGCGTCTCACTCCATCCAGATTCACAACTTCTTCGTCAATTCTTCACTCGGTTAGCTTCTTAAATTTTAATTCATGAATAATTATTGAATTGTTTCTTGAATTGAATTTTCAAGTTGAATTAATCTTGTTTATGTGCATTTATTCTTGAGTTGATCGTTGATTGATTCTTGATTAATTGATCCTAATAATTGTTGTGGTGCATAGTTGGAAATTCTTGTTAAAGTTGACTTAGAATAATCGATGCATGTTAGGTGTTTGACAAAATTCCTAGGAGAGCTAATTGTTGTGACTTGATATTGATTGAAGTGCTTGACTTTTGAATTCATGCTTGTTTCAATGTGTAAATCCAGAATAGGATAGTTGAGGCTAAATTGTTGATGTTGTTCATGTGCCGCGTGTCGAAAAATGCGTTTTGGTCATAACTTCCTAACCGTAGCGCGTTTTCGCGAATGTGAATAGTGTAACTTGACTTTGTTGATTATTCTGGAGCCATTGGTGACTTTTAGTCAATTTCAGACAACTTTTTTTGGCTATTTCACTACTGCCAGCCGGCGAAATTTGGATAAAAAGCCACACTTCCGAGCGAAATTTTCAAAAACGATTGCATATTTGAATCCGTTGGCACGTTTGCAAGTTACCATGCGATTTTCGTTCAATTCCGAGTCGGTGATTTTTGACGCATTTTTTTTCTTCGTTTTAAGGCTTTTTAAGTTTGGTTTGGTGCGATTTTGATACATTGATCTTGTTTTGACTTGTACTTATGTTTGTTGATCATTTGTCATTTATTGCATGTAAATTTGTTCGATTCCGGTTTGAGTTTGCATGTTGTTTATGTTAGTGCATAAGTGCTGCCCCATTTTGAAACATAAATTTCAATGCATGTCCATGACTCGTATATTCATCTTTCTACTTGATTTTGAGTTGTGAGGCATAGGTGCAACTTCCGATTGCACCTCTTTTTGGTTTCTAATGCGTTTGTTGAGTTCATGCAAGGTTCTCGCAAAGATCTTAACGACGGTCGCTTGGTTGCTATTCCACTTTATTTGTGGGATACCTTTGGATTCAAATGATATTTTGTGTCGTTGTTTTTGTCTGGATTGTGTTGTGTGCAGGGCATTTATGTGGTCGCATCCGACTTGCACATCTTGAGTGATTTATTTTCACTCCGGTTATTTGAGCTTATATGGGAAATGCGATGCCCGACTTGCTTTGTTTGTGGATGCTAGCTTGTTCGAGCGGACCTCTGGGTTTCTATCTTTTGTTTAGCTTGTTGGTACTTAGGATTTACATCTTCACGCTTCACAAAGTCATTATGGAAGATAAGCATTTATTTCACTTATGGGAGATTACTAGACCTTGCATGAAGTTTTTGGGTTCTTTTATATGAAGAATCAACACTTCAATCAAGTAAGAAATCTCGACTTTCTCCACTTTAATTCATCATTCTAGTTGTATGCAGCTTAGGATCATATAATGTAAGGTGCATATTGAGCCCTCCCACCTGAGACACTGGATTTATTTGTGATTTTTGATGATATATGTTGATATTGGAGCTTAGGGATTAGGTCATGAATTATAGAATTCGCTTCCTTTCACTTTCCCTTAAATCATCATTTTTTGCCCGTTTCGTCGCAATTATTAAAAATAGTTTTGGGTGTGATAAAATTATGGAAAAATTCATGAGTGATCATTATCCTCTTAATTAATTTTATATAATTTTTTTTCCAGGTTTGGTTGGTTTTAATAATTAATTTGGATTTTTCATTCCAAGCTGTCCCAAAACGAATGGTTTTGACATAAGGGACCAAAGACATTTTTTCCCCATAGGTGTGAGACCTATATTTTGTGTGCGATTGAACACTGGAATTTGTGACATTTTGATGCTCCTTAGGAATTTTTTACATAATTTTTGGTGCCATTTTTTATCCACTTTGTGGAGTTGTTTTTCGGTGATCATGCCTTGTTATCTTAATCGTTAAGTAATTGTTTTGGCACTTTGGTACATAATCTTGTGAAATAATTTTAGACCACGTAAGCTACTGACTTCACCATACTAGGGATTTAATTTCATAATTTTTCAAGCCTTTTTGATATTTGTCATGTCACCTAGATTATAGGTCCGATTATGTGCTTATTTGCTCCATATCCTAGGTTTTAGCAAGGCATTCATGCCATTTGCTTGAGACACTTTTTGGTAACTTTTAGGAGTTAATTATAGGTCACTTTTAGGTCCTTAATTCCAGTTATAGGTCACCTTTTGAACCATATTCATTTGATTTGTTTTGGTGTTTCAAAGTGCATAATTACTTGAACATGTTTAACTTGAAACTTGTTTCTCTTCTCTCCTAATTGTTAACATGACTTATGTGGGATCATAAATGTCAAGCCATGCATTCTAATTGCATCTCATACCTTGTATGCTACTGATCCATAATCATCTCATTCATATTCACATGTCATTCATTCTTAACTTGCATCCTTTGTGATCTTATGCGATGTTTGCTACGTTTCTTCTCACATCTTCTTATCCGTGCTCCATATGCTTAAACCATTGCATCCATGATGGTATGTTCATCCATCTACATTAATAAGAATTAAATACTGACTTTTATATTCATTTCATGCATTAATTCATGCTTGTATGCCATATGCACTCATACTTCATCCTTGAACCCTAACTTGCATTTAGGTGAACTTATGTGAACTTTTGGTACATAGTTTGACATAGTTTGAACTTGTGAGGTATAATATCACCCTTGGGGACCTATAGAATGTAGCTACTGACTTTATAAGTTATATAACATTTAGGTACCTTCACCTTTATACTTAGGTCTTATTTTGAACCATAGTTCTACTCTAGGATGTGTGTAAGGTTTAATTGCCTTTATGCTTTGTCATTGTTTCCAATATACGAATTATTTTGGTACTAACCTTTGTTTTATAGGGGGAAAGGTAAGCCACATATAAATTCTTCCTTTATCATTCTTATGCTTTCAAGTTGTGTTTGCCTTGTACTTGCATGCAACTTTCTTCATCTAACTTCACCTTGATTTCCATTAGGGTTTAATACCTCATTAGGACATAGATTGTAGTTGTTTGATTTCATAACATTAGAACACTTTAATAGGGTTTATCTACTGACTTTAGAAGTCTTTTTATCATTTAGGATCCTTTAGATCTAGGTATTAACTCTTGGAATTCCTTAGTGCTTTTCTTTAGCTAATGTGAGCTTTAATTAAGCTTTTGCCATGCTTAATGTTTTCAATATGCTTTATAAAGCTAACATTTGTTTTGTAGGGGGGGAGGGAGATTGAGGTAAGCATTACTTCTCTCATATTTATGAATTCTAAATGTGTTTGCCTTAGCACTTTGTGCTTTGCTCATAGGCTTTCCCTTTTCTTTAGAGACAACTCAACTTCCTTAGGAAGTAAGTTGATTTCTAATTCTCTTTTCTTTTTTTCCTTTCTCTTTAGGATTAGAAAGCCTAAAAAACCATTAGGATCTCCCTTTTGCATGCAATAAATGACTTAGGGTTATGTCTTAGTCCCCCTTAGTTTTATCCTTTCTCCATTTGAGTCTTCTTCTCTCATCTTCAAACAAAATCCAAAAGATACTTAATAAATGCTTGAAATAGTCTCTTGTTTATAGCCTTATTCCATGGGGCACTCATATTCATTCCATCTTGGAATAGTATGGGCTTGTCTAGCATGATGTACAAGTCTGATCATGAGACTATCTTCATAAAGAAAGCCTAAAAGGACATTTCTTCAAAAGCTACAAAAACATGTAATAAGTTCAACAAGCTAGTGAACTTAGACCCTAATCCTTGGAAACAAGTATTGGATAAATTCTCCTTACTTGGTGTGCTTGTTTTACTATCCCATCTTGGAATGTAGTAGCAAGTACACATTCCACGGAAAAGAGTTTGAATTCACCTTCTTGTGCCAAATTCATAAAAAACTCTTAAAAAGCAAACAACCAACAATAAGCGACTTTCCTGCGGGAATTCTCTTCTCACCTCACTCACTCTAAACGCGAACTTGTGACGACTTGTCTCATTTGCAAGACGGTAAATGCACTCATACCAGACGAGCCTGCAACACCTGAGCATAGACATAAGCAGTTCCAACGCATAAAAAACACAAACAAAACATTTCCCGCCTGGTTAGGTAAACTACGTCGACTCTGATCCTCATTTTCCCGATGAGGTACGTAGGAAGCGGGGTAGGGCCCGTTCGAGCACATTCTTTATTTTCCCTACATTTTCCCAATTCGTTCTTTTTGTTCTCTTTTTCCAGTCCCCTTTTCTCATTTCAGTTCCAGTAGCGATTTCTGTTCAGCAACATCTTATTTCTCACCCTTTGAAACAAACAAACAAGTGTGGATCCCGTCGGGTACGACAGACGGTCTGGGGTGCTAATACCTTCCCAGGCCGTAACCAACTCCCGAACCCAGATCTTTGGTTTGCAGGACCTTGTCCTTTCCTTCTTCCTCAGGTTCGTGCAACATTACCTTTCACGTTCCATTCAGGATAAAAATGCTTGGATGACGACTCTACCTTTTCCGCGCCACTTTCGGGTTTGTACTAGGATGAAAATCCCGGGAGCGACACATATCGTAGTTAAAAATTGTGATCGGTGTCAATGTAATGGAAATATATCTAGATGTGATGAAATACCACTGAAAGGCGTTCTGGAAGTAGAAGTCTTTGACGTTTGGGGTATAGATTTTATGGGACCCTTCCCATCTTCTTTCGGTAATAAATATATACTCGTCGCAGTTGATTATATTTCAATCGAGGGTGTAGCCTCTCCGACAAATGACACACGAGTAGTAATTAAATTATTTAAGAATATCATATTTCCTAGATTCGGTGTGCCGAGACTTGTCATAAGTGACGGTGGATCGCACTTTATATCTAAAATCTTTGAGAAATTATTATTGAAGTATGAAGTCCGACACCGAGTCGCAATGCCTTATCATCCACAAAGGAGTGGACGAGTAGAAGTATCCAACATAGAAATAAAACAAATACTAGAAAAACTGTTGTTATCTCTAGGAAAGATTGTTCGTCTAAATTACAAGAAGCTTTATGGGCGTATAGAACGCATTTAAAACCCCAATAAGGACTACCCCATTTAAGTTAGTTTATGGAAAGTCATGTCACCTGCCAGTTTAACTTGAACATAAAACCTATTGGGCTATTAAAACCCTTAATCTGGACTACACTGCCGCAAGATAGAAACAAATCTTAGATCTCCATGAACTAGAAGAGCTTAGGCTGGACGCTTACGAGAACGCAAAAATATATAAAGAAAGAACTAAAAAATGGCATGATAGGCGTATCTTTAAGAAAGAGTTCAACGAAGGCGATGTTGTACTCTTTTAATTAGAGACTAAATCTCTTTCCAGGTAAACTGCGTTCTAGATGGGTCGGGCCGTATATGATTACCAAAATATTTCCTAGCGGAGCTGTTGAAATAAAAGGAAAATATGGCGAACCATTCATAGTTAACGGACAACGCCTTAAGCACTATCACATGATCGAAAACCGAGATTACTTAGCCAGTCTCCTACTCAATGATATACCCCGCTCACTTAAATTATTGATCCCTAAAAAGAGCTTAGTCGAGCCCTCGACATAAAACGAAGCGCTTAGTGGGAGGAAACCCACATTTTATTCTCTTTATTTAAATTTTTGTTTATTTTCTATCTTATATTTGTCTTAATTTTAAATTATTTTCCTTTACTTATTGCTATTTTTATTTTTATTTTTATCTAACTTTAACACGATACTATTATTATTATTATTTCTTCCTCTCTTCTGACTAACTTTTCCTCGCGTTGTTTACTTACTTACTGGATAACTCATTAGCTAGTAACTAACATTCGATATGGATCCGTTAGCCAACACGAACATTATTTTCAGAGGAAGAGCAAAGCGGAGGAGATATGAGGACTTATCTCAGAGAGCTATGACATTAACCAATTATCACGATGAGCCCACTTTGACTAAGTTAGGCATCAAAGATAGTGTATACTTTCTGTATAGTCAAATGGGGTGGGATGTTGCTGTTATTCGACGAAGGTTTAATTCCTACTGTCAGCTTACACTAGAGTTTTTGAGTTTGCTTGTTCACCTACCTAACCATGGTATAGGAATTAACAAGGGACTAATCACCTTTAGGATGTTTAACATTGACTTTAGCTTCACCCATAACCAATTTGCTGAACTTCTAGGTTTTCCTAGTGGTCCTGACGTTTTTACTGCTACTCGGGAGGTGGTACTCATGAATCTTGCACTGAAAGATTTATGGGGTACCATCACAGGGAATGACGATCCTGAACCTTATGATATGTTTTCTGAAAATATCCATAACCCTACTTTGCGTTACTTCCATAAAATTCTAGCCCATACTCTTTTTGGAAAAGAGGAGAATAATACCTCCGTGTCACGAGATGAACTGTTTATTATTTATTGTGCTTCACAAGGCCGACCCGTTAATGGAGTTGTCTTCATGATAGTTAGTTTTATTAGCCGTATTCAGAACACTCATGTACCCATCCCTGTAGGAGGCCTAGTGACAATGCAAGCCGATACCATTGGCCTCAGGTGGCAATTAAACCATCTAACCCCATTAGGTGGAATGCATCCCATGGACATTGATTTTTGCTTTGACCGTAGAATCATAGGAAACCTCGGACCCAACACCTTTGATCTCCTGATTAACAATGAAGTTGTCCGACTTTTCACATTACCTAACCATAAGCGCACCAGTTTACATAATAGAAACAATTGGTTATATGATTTAAGCATACCCATTTCCCCTCCTTCACCTCTAGAGACACCTCAGATATATGAAATTCATGACCATTATTTGTCAGATACTAATTCGCACACACCTGAGCCACCAGTTTCCCCACCTGTTGACCACACTGCTACCATAGCCGCATTAGAGACAAAACTTTCTAATATTGAAACTAGTATTAATTCCTTACACATGGATCTCTTCAGTTTTATAGATGTAGTCACCGAGCAGCTGGATCATTTTCATCAACAATTATTTTCTGTCAGTCTCGCTAATAATAACAATAATAACCATGGCTAGAGTTTAATATGTTTTAGTTTTATTCTGACTCTTATGCTTAGCCAATGAGGACATTGTCCGATTTAAGTATAGGGGAAGAAAATTAATTAGGATTTCCAGTATTTCTAATTAGGATTTTTTTTAATTATTCCGTACTTTACATTTTTTACAGTATTTATTTCCTTTTGGTTATTCATTACATTATTTTGTTTAAATGATATTATCAGTATTTCATTTTATTTATCTCAGTATTTATTATTTGAATTATCTCTAAGTATTATATTTATTGTTCCGGTATTATTTAATTAAATTTGCACTAAAACAGAAAAACAAAATAATAATAAAAAACAGAGACAAAATGCAAAACAACTAAAATAAAAAAATAATCCTCACCCCCTATGTATGGCCTGCGCCACTCATAGAGTGTGGAGGGCATGGCCTGTGCCATGCACCAACCCACCTCTATGGCCTGCGCCGTACATACCAAATGAGGGGCCACCATGTTTTTTCTTCTTATTTTTATTTTATTTATTTACTTTACTGCATTTTGTTCTTTCTACATTAACATGCACTTGTCCAAACTTCACACATGCACTCTAACAAATGTACTACATGCATATCTCAAATACATGCATTATGAGAATTGTCATAAAATTTTCAAAATTCAAATTCAAATTTACCACCAAACAAAATTAATACCCATTATTACCAACTACCCCTATTTACTATAATGAAAGAATAGATTGCTTTAGGATGTTTAACGAAAATTATACTTACTATTTTGATCAGTTAGCTATTCTGTTAGATTTTCCGGTAAGAGAGGACATATGCTATAAAATACCATATGGGGAAGAATGGGTAAAATCTTATAAAATGATTTGGAGAGGGATAACAGACACATTTTTGCAGAGTATAGGAGGCGTCGGAGCCACCCTTATTCATAATCCGACTATTCGTTATTTTCGCCACCTTTTGGCTACAACAATTTTTGGGCGGTCTAACACGAGTAAGGTAAATGAGAGAGAATTAATGTATCTCATGGTTTCTTTCTCAGGTTCTAAAATAAATCATGTCCCATTCATTTTGCACCATATGGCGAGTGTAACCGCGAACCAAGGTCCTATATCCTTTGGCGGTTTGATTACAACAATAGCTAGAGCCATAGGACTCAGAGCTAAATTCTTGTCAGTAGAACAAAATCCCATCGAAACAATAGATTTAAATATGGCAAGAGTATGAAATTGGTGAAACCATTTAGAAATGGAAATTATGAGCTTTTAATTGATAATAAAGTGCTACCAGGTTTTATTTTACCGAACCCAAGTCACACTGACGTGACAAATGAAAGAAATTTTCTCTATTTTGATACACGCCTCGCGCACATTCCGATGAATGATGCTGCTGGCAGGGAAAATGATGAAACTAACCCACCCACACAAGACGCGCCTTCTTCTTCTAATTATGTTGCAGGTACTTCTACCCAACAAGTTCCTAGGAGACCCGAGGAAGAGCCACGCGAAGATCTTGAAGCGGTTCTTCATGAGTTGATGCTACAAGGTGAAGCTAACGCCTTAAGAGATCAGAGGATACAAGCTATAGCAACTCAACAAGCCGTGATGATGCAGTAACAAAACCAGATGTATGCTCAGCAGAGCGACATGCTGCAAATCCTAAACTGACTGCAACAATGACAAAACCAGATGATAGAGCTAATACACGGAATGGTTGGTATGTCCTTTCAAACAAAAGAAGAAGATACATAAGTGGGCACTTCAAGAAATGTCAGACGAACACAAGGCAGAGGCAGTCGTCAGTAGTTGACATCCAAGGTTCCACCTTCCTTTTTTCCGCCTTATGTTGATGCATTGGGGACAATGCTCAATTTAAGTGTGGGGGAGGAAGTTTTATCGCTTTTTATTTATCGTTTCTATTTATGTTTTCTAGGTACATTTAATATTTTTTATGCTTATTATTTTCCTGCTTTAATAAATTCATGTGTTATCGAGCCATTTCACGTGATTTCTGTTTTAATTCAGATTTACCCAATTTTCTTGAACCATAACAAAAAATAATTGGTTTGAAAAATGACAACATGCTTGAAATGGGCTAAGTTAGAGAGATTTGATAAAGTGTTGATAATATCGGTACCATTCTTACACCTTGAACCCCTTAATTATGCAGATGAATTTGAATACTTATCATGCCAAGACCACCCTCTTTATTAGTTTATATTAGCAGTCAGCACCATCCTAGAGCACAACCTAAGTAATAAACCGATGCAAATATGTGTCTGATCTCGAAATAAAATAATTTAAATAAAATTATGTCAAAAGTGAACTAAAGATATGCCTCCTTCTAAGTTAGGTGGTCCTTATCCGACCATTTAGCCCAACGGACCAAACTCTTGAAATTCGAAAAATGAAAAGAAAAAGAAAGAATTCTAGAGATATTTGACAAATAATATCAGTAAACACTAACAGGTTTACTTACCATAGAAGTGCAGGATAACGGGCTTAATGTGATTGCACTAGAATGAAAGAGAGTGTGTGGCTCAAGTTATGATAACATGATTCGAATCTGTTTGTATATGACAGGAGTTCTCGAAAGTGTCATTACGGTATCCTTAGTGTTAACATCAGAGTACTTGTATTTTTGACTGATGTTTATGATGCTTGTGTCTGATTCAAACTAGCGCTTAAATTGTTTTATTTTTGCTTGAGGATAAGCAAAGGCTTAAGTGTGGGGAATTTGATAGTGCGGAATTATATCGTAATTTTGGATTGACTTACATGAATTAATAGTATGTTATATTAGATTTTAATTATTTTATGCTTTATATTATATTATTTATTTATGTTTTTCAGATTAATCGAGTCGGTCGAAAAAAGTCGGAAAGTAAAGAAAAGTCAAAGAAATAATTAAAAAGAGAAGAAGTTGAAGAAAGTGGAAAAAGAAAGTTAGGAAAAGAAATGAAGAAAAGAAATAGAAAAGAGAAAATAAAATAAAAAAAAGGGTGTGGGCCCACCACTCAACGACACATGGTGCAGGCCATGTGTGGGTGGCGCACCCCACCCCACTTCTTCCTCCTTATGTGAAGTAGGCCACGTTGTGTGTGTGTGTGTGTGTGAGAGAGAGAGAGAGAGAGAGAGAGAGAGAGAGAGAGAGAGAGGAGTGGTGCAGGCCACTCAGTCTCTCCTCCTACTCTCTCTCCGTTCTTTTCTCACGCGCGTATTCAGCTTTCTTCGTTCAACGCACGATCCAAGCTCAAGCTATTTTTAAGGAGCATTATCAACCGTCTGATTAGTATAAATAGAAGGAAATTGGGCATAGTTTAAAGCCCCAAATTTCTGCAGCATTTTTCCAGTCTTATTTCAGTTTTTATATTTTAGTATTAGTATTATTTTATGCGTATTTCAATTCTTGTACGTTCCACATCTACTACCATTTCTATTCCAGTTCCAAATTAATTCCAATCCATATTTTTTTAATCGCTTTGTTTATTTAAATCATTATTATATTAAGCATGTTTATCCTAGATTATTTATTCTGCTTATGCATAATTTATTTAGTAACTATGTCTAACTAATTTAATTATATCAGTATGTAAACAAATCAATTGAGAGGAATTTGATTAAATCAGTGATGATTAATTTTACCAATTTATAATTTTAGGCTGAGGTTTCTTAAATTAATTTAATACTTTTGTTACAAGAGTAAAAGGGTAATTAAGACTAAATTCAATAGAGCGAGAGTTTGAAAATTTAACCGGATAGCTGAAGCTAGGCATTAAATTTAAATGCAGCGAGAGTGCTTTAGGATTGATTGGATCTTATTTGTTTTCAAAAATTATTTCTAAACACTTATGGGCTAGTGAGAGAAGGCATAGGACTTTAGGAGTATAGTCTAAATCAATAGAGCGAGAGTTTGAGATGAGGGCTTTTAAATGAATATTTTCCACTGAAAAAGTATTTTGGCTTGTAAACCTTCACCGATATTTAATTAAATTCCCGACAATCGATGAGTTGCATACTAATATATTGTTATCATTAATATTTACAAGTTTAATTTTAGATTTAATTTTATTTTTCTTAAATCAACCCAATAGAAACGATTAGCCTTAGATTTACATAGTAACATTAGATAACGTTAGATCGATTTTTAGTCTGTGAGGGATCTACAATCTTTTAAAACTACACGTACGACTGTGCACTTGCAGATAAAATCCTTTAGACATATAGTCGAGCGATTAATGTTCTACACCTCCCACCATACAAAGCTTCAAACGACGCCATCTCGATACTAGAATGGTAACTATTGTTATACGTGAACTCAATCAATGGAAATGAGTATCCCACGCACCACTTTTTCCAATACACAAGTCCTCAATAAATCTTCTAAAGTCTGAATAGTTCTTTCCGACTGACCATCCATCTGCGAATGATAAGCCGAACTCAATTTCAACTTAGAACCCAACACGTCTTGCAAACTCTTCCAAAATTTAGAAGTGAATCTCGAATATCTATCTGAAACTATACTCGAAGGAACACCGGGTAACTTCACTATTATCCAGATATAAATCTATGCCAACTTTGTCAATGGAAAACTCATATTGATAGGAATAAAATGTGTGGATTTTGTAAGTCTATCCACAACTACCCAAATAGTATCAAATCCTCTCTCCGTATTCGGAAAACTAGTAACAAATAATTATTCAATATAATATAATTCATATAATTAAATATCATATTAAATAATATTTCTTTCTTCCACACACAAAATACCACAAATCCAATTTAAATAATTAAATAAAATCAGGGGCGTTACAATTATCCTACTCATGATCTTGAATTAACTGTATTTGTAGTATTTGACTGTTCTGGGATTTTGGGACGCAGGTGTTTGACACGGGTCATGTCACAGGACACAGGCGGTCGTGTGAGGTGTCTGCTTTTGGTGTGTTTTTGCTGATTTTTTATGTTTTCGTCCTGATTCTTGTAGTTGAGTTGTTTATTGTTGTATAGCCGGTAAAACATTATTGTTTTGATGACTATTTGGTGATTATGAAATGGATGATGCACATGTTGACTTATGTTGTAGTATGCTAAAATTTTCATGATGTTGATGAAAATTGTTGTTGCTATGTGTTGTAGTTGTTGTCATTGTTAGTACATGACATTGGTATTGATAAACATTGATGTATCTGTTGATAGGTGTTGTTGTTGTTACTATATGTGTTATAGTCGAAGACGCATGTTGTAGGTGTTGATAGGTGTTATTGATGTTGCTATATGTCGTGGTAGTTAATAAGGCATGATGTAGACGTTGATTGAATTTATATGATGTTGTTATATGTTGTTGTTGCCGATGTAGTTATATGTCTTAATAGTTGTTCAATATTGGTGTATGTTGATGATATATGTTGTTGATGTTGTGATGTGTTGTTGTTGTAGTTGTGGTTATATGATGTGGTAGTTGATAGTTGTTGTTGTATGTTGTTGACGATGCTAAGACATGGAATAGATGTTGTTGTATGTTGTTGATAATGCTATTGCATGAGATTATTGTGGCCGTGTGTTGTTGAAGATGTTGTTGCATGAAGTAGATGCTTTAGGTATGCGTGATTGTCATTGATGTTGCATGACATGTGCATGGTTGGAAATGGTATACCAAGGTAGGGTATGTCCATTTGATTCCTATAGGGGATTATTGTGATGTTGGTGCAGTCATGAAATAGGGATCGTACGTGGCCATGAAATAGGGGTCGTGGGTGTGATCATAAAATATGGATCATACTGGACCATGAAAGAGGGGACGAGAGTTCCGACGGGAACTGAATCTTGAAATAGAGATCAAATTATGGTACCCCATGCATAGATTCAAGTAGAGTCTCATTGCATTGTTTGTTGTTGTTGCATATGACGTTGATATGTGTTTATGATGTGCTTGTACAGTTGTTGTTGTTTAGAAGTGGTGATCTAGTTAATGATAGTTGGCTATTATTATTATTATTATTTTCTCTTTTGTGATGTAAGTATCTCACCCCTTCTGTTTAAATGTTACCCTTATGTTGGTAACATGCAGGTGATCAGGATAAATCGAGTGGTTGTCAGGGAAGTCGGTGTACTTCGTGTCTTTAGGAGTTGGCTCTGATACGTGCTTTGGCTGTCGGGACGAGAGTTGTTGCTTGTTCATTTATTTTTAGAAAACAATTTGTATTTTGAAATACTATGTTATGTTATTTTGAAAGTTTTCCGCTGCGAGATAAAATATTTTTGTAACACATATCTATTGAACCATGAGTTTTGTCGGCTATGACACTCAGAATAAAATGATGATTTTTATCTACTCTGATTTTAAACGTAAATTCGTGGGAAGTATTTTGGGTGTTACAAAGTGGTATCGGAGCAGGTAGGTCTGTCCGACCAGGTCGTGTAGTGGCATTGTCTGTAGTATGCGACATGTGTGTGAGAACACTGTCGGTACTTGTTTTGTTTCCATTGCAGGTTGGAAATGAAATAAGTGGGGGAGAAACGTCTGTTTCTCGTGGATATTCTTGGTGTTTAGAGATGGGATATTGTGTCGCGGTAAGAAGGAATGTTGTATGGATTGTTCAACTATTTGGAGAATGGTGTTACTCTCAAAGAGAGGCGATCAAGTGTCCTTGTTGTTTGCTTCCTGGTCAAAGGAAAAGCGATGTGTTAGGCCAGTTGTGAGTTGGTGATGTGTGGATTATCCTGACGTGTTTCCTTAAGAGGTACACAATTATATTTAAGTTGGAACAAGGAGACATTATTCTTGGAATGGATGGATGGAGTTAATCGGTGTGTTTGTCAATCATTGAGAGGATGGTGTATTGTGTCGTTAAACGTTATTATGACTTGGTGAGGATGGTTTATACTCCATCGTGATTGTCAGATGTATATCAACAAATCGAGGAACTGATCACCCTTAATCTCTTGTTGATAACAAATGAGATCATGTTGGATGGGATAGACTTGTCTTGCTAAGAGAGGATTTCATGTATTGTGAATGGCACAAAGTTAAGACAAGTACTTGCAGAGTGTTTGGATTAGTCGATGTAAATTCCTATTTCTGGAGGTGAGACAGATTCAAGAATGTGAGGCTTCCCTAGATGCAAAGATGGTGTTATGGAAATTGGAAATAAGGTCACAACGATGGACTACCAGTTGTGCGTGAATTCCAGAATTGTTTCGGAATAGGTATCAAATGTTGTGTTAAGAGAGGAAGATAAAATTTTATTGGAATTCTGTTCATGGTCCTGGATTCTATGGTATCGTACGAGATGTTGGCATTATAGAAAGAGTAGTCAGAGGATTTGATAAAAAGGTAAATTATGGAATCAGGAGTGCCACCATGAATGATTTTGGTATGATTGGTGAAGAAGAAAACGATGGCTTGGGATTGCGTGATGGTCAGTGAGTAGTATGGATTCACAGTTGTGTTCGGGATAACTTGGATTTGAGGTGTGATGAATCACAAACGGGTTGAAGTTTCCGGATGGTATTAGTGGACTAAGATGTGAAGAATGAGTACAAAGTGTGGTAATTGGAATCAACAAATGTAAACCATGTGGGACAATAATGGTGAGATAGAGGTATGGTTATATGTCTTGGATTGATAAGACGAATATAGGATGTAACGTATGCAACCATTGTCTTATATGGAATTCATGAATCGAGAATACGTGGGACATAAGATTTGAAGATTTGGCAAGGTGACCCAATGAAGGGATAAATAGAAGGTGTGGAATGTTTGGAAGTTGGATTATGAGTATTAATGGAAGGAAGTAAAGTTGTATGATAAGTTGTCAAAGAGTGATTTTTGGTTGTTAGAGGTGAAGTTGTATGTGTATGTCAAGTCGAATGAAGGTAATGTTGTAAATCCATAAGGTAGGACGTATTCCTACAATGAGGAAGCTCCGAAGTAGGTAAAGAAATTAAGATGTTTTGGATACGAGTTTTGGAAGGTATTTCCCAAGTTAGCAATTCGGGAACCTCGGTTAACTTGCGAAAAATAAGTTGTATGTTTGGGATGTTTGTCGTAGGAAGAGTTTGGAGAACCGAAGCAGAAGTTGGCTATAGTGTCATTTTTATTAGGTCTAATCCTAATACGCCGTTGTGGAGTGTTGAGTTTGTGAGTGACGAGTTTGGCAGGGAATGAATACAAGATGATAAAGTTATAGTTTATGTTTTACGACATGCAAATGAGGCATGAAGGGATCCATTATGTTCAAGATTTGGACTGGGGTTGCGGTAGTGGGTATGTTGAATGATTAAGGAATATGGTTTTATGGACCTAGAATTCGGAGTGATTAATAATCACCCAAGTATATGACGATTGTTTTGTCTACCGGAATAAAGTATAAGATGACAAGAAGGATTGGGATTCCTGATGAGTTAAGTCGAAACTCTTTTCATCGGTTTGATCTGGTGATTAGAGAGAGTTAAAATTGAGTTAGAAAACATAGCTTTGTGTCTAGTTTGAGAGAAAACCCAGCGGGAAGAATGTTGGATATAATAAAAGTGAATAAGGATGTTTGGTGATTGCTAGAAAGCATAAGAAGTTGGATGTGAACTTGTTGCATTTGATTGTTGCAGGTAGACAGAGTGCACATCGGGAGCGCGAGATAGCGTAGTTGTTTCATATTGGTATAACTTGTAAGAATTGGAAAGTTGGCGATAAAATGACAAGAATAATGAGACCATTGGATATTCCAAGATGGAAGTGGGATGACGAAGAGTCTAATTGATAATGTTGTATTACTAGACAAATGGGTGTTATGGCTACGTGCTCGACTAGTAAATCGTGGAATGGTTATTTTAAGTTGTGTGATAACGAAGTTAGTGGTTTAGTTATGGTTATGTCGCGTTATGGATTTTATGTTCTGATCCTTGTTGTTGTCTGTTGCCTATGATGATGGTTCAGGTGTGTGTAGCTAATTCCTACGATGGGGAATTAGGGAGGTGTCACCTAAGGTGATGGTGACTATCGTGCTATGCCCGGTTCAAGAGTGAAGTTGTGTGTTCGTAACTTGATTATTTTATGTGGTGAGTTGGTTGTGGAGTGAATTATATGAGAATTGCGCCTTGTTGTGGTTGCCGTCAATAAGTTGTATCGTTGGGAGAGCTATCGGTGGTATCGTTTTCTGGAGAGTAGTAATGACTATTGGATGCAAGGACGTATCAGGGGTAGTTCATATCCGGTGAGTTTTCGAGGACTAAAACCTTTTTAGTGTGAGAGAGTTGTAACACCCCAGATTTTATTTAATTATTTAAATTGGATTTGTGGTATTTTGTGTGTGGAAGAAAGAAATATTATTTAATATGATATTTAATTATATGAGTTATATTATATTGAATAATTATTTGGTGAATAATTAATTAATTGGAAAATAAGGAGTTAGGGGGTAGAATGGTGAATTAGTAAAGATGGTAAGGGAAAAAGAGGAAGAAGGAAGAGAAAGGTCATGGCTAGAAGGAAAAATCCGCGAAGAGGGAAGAATTGCTCATCGAACTAAGGTAAGGGTGGGATTCTTCCGTCCCTTAAGGGTTTTATAATATGAATTAGGTTATGTTGTTGATTAGAGGGTTTGAGGTTTTGGTGTTTGAATAGGAATTGGGTTGATTAGTTGATAATTCATTGTTGTTGTATACTAATTATATGAAATAGATGATGATAAGAGTAGTTCTGGATTATGAATAGATTAGGTTGCGTATTTTGAGTAGTTTGAGGTGTTTGATGATATAACTTGAGTTAGGAAGGTATGAATTTATGAAATAGAAAGAATTGGGTTGGTACCTGTTAATATATGCGTAATTGGTGGTTTATTTGATGCATTTTTGTACATGAAAACAAGAGAAATTGGGCTTTTTGGGGTTTGAGTCGTAGCAGGAAATTCTGCATTGGGAGAAAGATTGTTTGTGAGTGCAGGCTTCCTGACACGGCCGTGTCCCAGGACACGGGCGGCCGTGTCAGGCTACCGGTTCTTCTGAATTTTGTCTGTTTTGGAAAAGTGGCTACAGAGCTCCTGACACGGCCGTGTCACAGGACATGGGCGGCCGTGTCAGAGCACTGTATTTGTGGTTTTTGACTGTTCTGGGATTTTGGGACGTAGGTGTCTGACACGGGCCGTGTTAGGTGTCTGTTTTTGGTGATTTTTGTTGATTTTGATGTTTTCGTGTTGATTCTAGTAGTTGAGTTGTTTGTTGTATAGCCGGTAAAACATGATTATTTTGATGAATATTTGGTGATTATGAAATGGATGATGCACATGTTGACTTATGTTGTAGTATGCTAAATTATGCTTGATGTTGATGAAAATTGTTGTTGCTATGTGTTGTAGTTGTTGTCGTTGTTAGTACATGACATTGGTGTTGATAAACATTGATGTATCTGTTGATAGGTGTTGTTGTTACCATATGTGTTATAGTCAAAGACTCGTGTTGTAGGTGTTGATAGGTGTTATTGATGTTGTTATATGTCGTGGTAGTTGATAATGCATGGTGTAGACGTTGATTAAAGTTATATGATGTTGTTATGTGTTGTTGTTGCCGATGTAGTTATATGTCGTAATAGTTGTTCGGTATTGGTGTATGTTGATGATATATGTTATTGATGTTGCAATGTGTTGTTGTTGTTGTAGTTGTGGTTATATGATGTGGTAGTTGATAGTTGTTATTGTATGTTGTTGACGATGCTAAGGCATGGAATAGATGTTGTTGTATGTTATTGTTGATGCTATTACATGAGATAGTTGTGGTCATCTATTGTTAAAGATGTTGTTGCATGAAGTAGATGCTTTAGGTATGCGTGATTGTCTTTGATGTTGCATGACACGTGCATGGTTGGAAATGGTATACCAAGGTAGGGTATGTCCATTTGATTCCCAGAGGGGATTATTGTGATGTTGGTGCAGTCATGAAATAGGGATCATATGTGGCCATGAAATATGGGTCGAGGGTGTGATCATGAAATAAGGATCATATTGGACCATGAAAGAGGGGTCGAGAGTTTCGACAGGAACTGGATCTTGAAATAAAGATCAAATTATGGTACCTCATGCATAGAGTAGAGTAGAGTCTCATTACATTGTTTGTTGTTATTGTTATTGTTGTTGCGTATGACGTTGATGTGTGTAACACCCCGTAATTTCTTTAACTCGCCGAATAATATTATTTAAATTGGATAGCTGATTTTATTTGTGCTGAGGTTTTATTAATTTGAGGATTTAGAGACATTTTTTTTGGATACTCTCTATTTCTGGACCTATTGGTAAAATATAAGTTGTTATATCATTGTTTATATATAAAGAAAAGAGAGAAAAAAGGAAAAAGAGGAAATTAGTAAGAAAAGAAGAGAAAAGAGAAGAAGAAGGAGGGAACCCTAAAGCTTCAAATTCATCTTTCTCCATCATCCGTTCGTCGAATCAACTTTTTCTTCCCGTCAATCTTCATCTCTCGAGGTGGGTTCGTAGTTAGATACTTTTGTTTTTTTTAGTTTTGGTTGAGTTTTAAAGTTTATGAGTTATAGGGTTTTGGTAGATATCTTGAAAACAAATGATTTAAATAGTTAAAGACTCGATTAAACCTAATTATGTTGCTCACAATATGCCTATGAACATGTTTATTGTTGTTTTCCATGTTGTTTGTTGTTTGGGATGATTTTGGCATGGAATGGTACTTTTCCCGTAAGCTTGAGTTTCTGGAAATTGCAGAGCTCGCTCAGCGAGCAGATGAAATTCTGCAGAAGAAGTTGGTGATTCTGGTTTAGCGAGCTCAGCGAGCTCATGCAGGAAGTCCCTCACTCAGCGAGACCTAGAAGTTTCAGTTTTGGTTTTTAATTCATAACTTTTGATCCGGACATCCGATTTTAGTGATTCGCTTATCGAATTAAAGCTAAAAATATTTACAACTTGATGATGCTGAAAGATATTACTTTTACCCGACTTTTCCCGACTTTTCATATAATTGGAATTATGTTAACTTTGGAAGTATGAGCTAATGGAGATAAAATGTACAACTTGTGAGGTAGCTAGGACTTTCCCTCAGGATAGTGTGTCTTGAGTATTTATATCGCTTTAGGACCTCCGTATTAATCTTGATTAAGTATCAACATGGATACCTTTGCATTACGTTAGAGCATTCATAAAGGCTAGAGGTATCGTTTAAGGCGTGTGTGTGAGGCTTGTGGTGGGTGTTCCATTGAGTCCCACGGGAAGCATAGCGAGGCTTGTGGTGGGTGTTCCTTTGAGTCCCACAGGAAGCATAGTGAGGCTTGTGGTGGGTATTCCATTGAGTCCCATGGGAAGCAGGGCGAGGCTTGTGGTGGGTGTTTCATTGAGTCCCACAGGAAGCATAGCGAGGCTTGTGGTAGGTATCCCATTGAGTCCCACAGAAAGCGTATTGAGGCTTGTGGTAGGTATTACATTGAGTCCCACGTGGAGCGTTAACAACTTATTGATTGCCCTTTTTGTTTTAGGTTACTTATAGAGAAGTGACTCTGGTACCTTATGGAAATGTTAGAAATTGAACCCTTAGAGCCGAGAGAACTCTAAGATAGGGAACTCACTAAGATGTTTTATCCCACCCCACGTTGATGTTGTTATTTCAGGTACTTCATTGTATGAATGTTTAGAAGCTTTCTGGATGGTTAAATTGAGCTTTAATTGCAGGAATGAAGATCCACCATGGTTAGAGTTTTACGGCTTTGATTTGGGGGTCATTGGATAGAGACAGTTTCAAGCCAAATTGATGGTTCTAATAGACTCATAAGACAATTTGCAATTGATTGGTACCCCTGGGTGTAATTTATATTGCGTATTTGATGTTTTATGAATTTGCATGTTATTTAGTGACAGACAAAACTGTCACTAAAGGTTCTAGCTACGGAAAAAATCGTAGGTAAAGGTTTTGGACGGACGGACGAAGAAGATGAAGCTTGGCGCGTTTCTGATATTTCAAAATTTGGTTTATTTTATAATTATTGTTTTCTGTTTATTTACCACGCAGGAACAATGGCCCAGTGGTTGAAGCGCGTGTTTGGAGTCTTGAAGACATGGGTTCGATCTCAGGGTCTTCACCTTTCTATTTTTTAGTTATTTCTTGTTTTTTTTTTCTTTTTCTAATTTTCTCTTATTTTAATTAATTAGTTAATTAGGATTATAATTAATAACTTCCTTTAAATTAATAATTAAACATTTTCTTTAACTAATCATTAACTTAAAAAATCAATATTTATTATATTTTACATTAAACTTTTTTTTTGTAATTAAATTAATAATTTTAAATTAAGAAAAATCATAGAAAATTTTGACAAAATAATTCAATTAATCAAGTTTAATAAATTTCTTTTAATTAATTAGTGTTTTAGAATTTAAAACATTTTCATAATCCTTTCTTTATTTTTATTTTTTAAATTCTTTAGAAAATTGTATAGTATATACGACTAATGTAATAACGTAGATTTGTTTTTCTCGCATTTTTTTAATTATGTATCTGCTCCTGGATTGTAATAGCTTAATTAGGGTTTTATTTTCCGCACTCCCCTAATTTCAAGTATGTATCACCCTCCCCATGATGTAATAGTCTAGGGTTTACTTTCCGTATATTTAATTTCGTAAATCATTAATTGCGTGGTTAGTAATAATAGGGTGTGAAAAGAATGTATGTGAACAAAAATAAACGGACTTAGAAAACCCTAATCTCTAAGACTAAAATAACTGTAATTAATACACTTTTCACACATACACACCTATGGTTTCTCCTCTTCTTGCCTTACAAAATGGTCAAATCCCTCGAATATAGGGATATCTTAGCAAGGTTGCCTACGAATAAAAATCATCAAGTCCCTTCGATATAAAGATCATAGTCCCTTGTTGTCCCTTCGAGTTTCCTATGAATAAATGATCTCGTCCCTCGATGACCCTACGGAAAAATGATGATAGTCCCTTTAAATTACTAATATACCCTTACTTGTTGCCTTCTATGACCATACGATGACCCTATGTTTGTCCCTTCAAATCCAAGGATAAGAATACTTACTAACTAATAGTAAGGACAGTTATATCCGTAAAGAAACAAAATAACAAGAAAGACCTTACAATTTAGGGTAAGTAGTTCTTAAGTGCTTGCTCACAAATTTTCAAAATACTATTTACACCTCACATATTCAAATACTTTCAAACTAAACACTTTGTATACATTCATACGAGAATCATTACAAAGTTAAAGTCTTTATGAAAATATTTTCTAATCACACACTATACTGTTTTTTCGAACAAAGTAAAGTGAGCTAAGCAGTTAAGAGCCCATGGATAACCATGGATACAAAGGGTGCTAACACCTTCCCTTTGTATAACTTACCTCTGAACTCAAATCTTTTCAAAGGTCTTTCCTGTTCTTTTATGCTTTTCTTTATTGGATAAAATAAAATTCGGTGGCGACTCTTGCTTACCGCAACATATTTTACGACAAAAACTAAAAGTCAGTTCTCCCACCGTGTTACACTAATGAAAAGCAGGTCGAAAGTTATCGAAACTACACACACCTGCACTAATTTAGCTCCTAAAAACTTCCTAAAATCATGTCCTAAAGATCCATGATGGTTGGAGGGGGAATTGATATAAAAAATGCAAGAAAATGCAAGAATTTTCCATTTTGGTTAAGTGGTAACCGGTTACTACCTATGCAGTAACCGGTTACCAGTTCAAAAAACTGGATTTCTTTTAAATTTAACACAGGTAACCGGTTACTACCTATGTGGTAACCGGTTACTCTGCAACCAAAATAAAAAATTTCTGCATTTTCATACAAAAACCAGTGGCAACTTATTCAAATAAGCTCTAATCTAAGGCCTATCAACCTAGCACAAAAATTACACCTAAATGCAATATCCTAACACCTATTAACACTATGGTTACGCTACAATTCTAGCTCCTAATGATCAAACCAATCAAAGTATCAAAAATCAAGAAAAAGAGAAGAAATCACGAGAGGAGATGAAGAGAAAT
The DNA here is from genome assembly GCA_963966055.1 of Lathyrus aphaca. Taxonomy (NCBI): domain Eukaryota; kingdom Viridiplantae; phylum Streptophyta; class Magnoliopsida; order Fabales; family Fabaceae; genus Lathyrus; species Lathyrus aphaca. Next base: position 353,966,726 of record OZ014521.1, on the reverse strand, counting down.
AAGTTAAAACGAGAAGTGATTACAGATTCACCAACCTACAAAGCGGAGGCTTGCTTTGGCAATTGTTGCGATGTTGAGTAATACGTGAAAGAAGAGAATACCGGAGATCCAAAGCTTCGATCTACAAATGCGCAAAATAAATGTGATTGGTGAGAATTATCTGAAACGCTTTCGAATGGTGAAATAAACAACCCAACCGTAGAAATTCCTTCGATTATCCGCTGAATTGATGAAAATGATGGAGGCTTAGCTTCTGATTCTTCAAGTTTCAATGCAAAACTTGAAGAATCTTGACGATAAGCTTTGGTGTGAGCTTGGAAAATGGAGAGAATTGAGAGAATTGAGATTGTGAGAATGATGAAATTTGTGAAATGTGGCTAATCTCTTGTGTCTAACCCCTTTTTGGCTTGAGGAGCAAGGCTTATATAGGAGGTAGCTTTGGAGTTAGGCCTAGGTTTGACATGAGGTTTGGATGTGAGGCTTGGATCCTAAGCTAAGGGTTGGTTGGGAATATTCCTAGAATATTCCATGGCATATTCTTGGAATATTCCTTGGCATATTCTAGGAATATTCCTTTGGAAGAGTGTGGAATGTTCTAGAATTGGGTGGAAACACAAAGCAAAGTGGAAATAGAAAAGGGAGGGAAGCAACCAACTGATTTTTGAATTTTTGAAAATCTGTGCGAAGTAACCGGTTACTACAGTTGAGGTAACCGGTTACCAGTACAAAAACTGAGCTTTTTTCTCCAAATTTCAACAGGTAACCGATTACTACCTATTGGGTAACAGGTTACTTCAACTAAAATTTGAATTTTCCTTTATTTTGGTTGGAAACCTTGGACATCCGATCTTGGTCATATTTTCTGAGATTATTTTCCTTCTGAGACCCGATAGTCGCCAAATAACCCTTGATCACATGCTCAGTGCCTCAACCAATGATGTATATTTTTTATTATTTTTATTATGCAATGTATGGATGGATATGCAGGATGGCACAAAAACGAAGCATAAGCTACTCAGAATCAGTGATAAATAAGAGGGCAAATTTTGGGATGTTACATAGTGCTAGTGGGAGATTGTTGGAGTAAGCCCTAATAGCCAATCAATATTGGCTTAATATGCTTTTGTATTTTGACCTTGATATATATTGTTTGTTAATATATATAATAATTAGGCATTGTATTTATTGTGTTATCTGTATATGACATAATAAAGTCCTTAGAATAATTAGTCTGTTTAATGAAACATTAAGTGTGAATTAATTTTGAGACTTCATTAACATAAAGACGTTATTCTTAAAGTATTCGTAGTTAAGCTTTACTGTCAAATAGGACAACTGTAATGCATATAGACTATTATGTAAGTAGACTGTTGATTGAATCTCACAGGTCATAGATATGAGATATCAAGTTTTCACATAGGTATAAATATTAGGAGTAATATTTATACTGGATTGACCCACCATAAGAATACTACATAGTTTGTTATGTAAGTGTCATAAGTTATTCTCATAGTGATAGTAGTGTATACCACTCTTCGACTTGAAACCACTATGGATAATAGATGTGGAATCGAGTACTTTATTGTCAATCAAACATTGTCTATAACAGGATGCCCATAAAGATGGTTGATGGGTACTTCACAAATCATGCTGAGACAAATGCGTGACCTAGATTGGATTTTCCCCTCCTACATATACGGGAGTTGTAACACCCTTCTACCCCAAAACAAAATATTTAAATAATATCAGAGTAATCATCAAAAAGGGTATCACATTTCATCAAAATTCAACAAAAAGTGTCATGTCCCGTAACACGAGTTAATCAACATCAAGAATAACATAAATCATTTTGTAGCGGAATTTAAACTTCGTAATTCAAAACTTCATTAGTTTACTTCATAAACATAATTTTCACCATCCTGAAATTAACATCATAAAATAGAAAAACATTTATCCAAATAATAACATAACTGAAAATAGTTTAGCGAAAGAAAACCCATCCCAGTGTTACATGACACAGAGCAGGACACATAAACCAGAACCACTTCTAAGGAACACTAAAGCACGCTCCGAGACTCATGAAAAACTCCTATTGCACTGCAAGACTATTCTTCGACATCTGCAAGTTACCCACGAAGGAGGCAACATTTCCAAGCAGTCAGGGTGAGTAATCATAATATATCATAACGTACAAGAATATAGAACATAAATAAATTAGTACAACATATCCTGACATCGTCAATTATAAAATTCAGCAACAACAACAACACGATCATGAAATTAAACAACACCAACACAGTCATGAAAATTCATCCAGAATATGCAATTCTAACATCCTGATATGCAATATGCATGTGGTACCATTTTCATCGTGAGATGGATACATGACCATCAACCCTCCACAAAGGAGCATATCATAAATCATCGAGACACTTCAATCCACACAATGGGATTGAAGCAAATAAATAGGCCGAAGCCCCATCGTGAATGTTATGAAATGCAATGATGCGCTACATCGTAAATTCATCAAAATAATTCGCATCATTCATTTCAATCAGCAAAACAATCATCAAATAATCATATATATCATCATGACATTACACCCAGAACACTGTTTCTCTAACCACTCTGACACATCCAGAATTGACCCGTACCCGGTAAATTATGAGGCAATTACAAGGTTATTTCATAACTTCATTTATAAAAACTTTTGCATTTTATCATTTTTATTCATCAAAATAAAGTTCAGTTTATGCTCGTACCGACGCTTCAAACGGAATGCGAATCGGACTTACGGTTTGAAAGTTATGAATTTTTAAAGAATTAAAATTTTCTTCTCAAACAGTGTTAACCGGTTAACCCATAGCGTTAACCGGTTAATGCCGACGAAATTTCCAGAAATTCCCCAAAATTACAATGGTTAACCGGTTAACCCATAGCGTTAACCGGTTAACACACGTTTTCCAGCAGTCCCCTGCTATACAATTGCAGACTGTTCCAACACCAAAAACCCCCAAACCCCATTACTGGTTTCACATCAAAACACTCAAAAACCATTCCAAAACATCAATTAAACATCAACAACATACAGACAACAATTATACAAGTAAATATATGATTATAACTCATTCTAATCGCTCTAATTCATCAAGATTTCTCTCATAAACTCCACCTAAATCAAAAACCCCTAAAACTCATAAACTCATACTATCCTAATCTATTCATAATCCAATTCTTATGCAATTACAATAGATTATGAAAACTCCCCATACCTTAGAGAATTTCGCCGCTTTACACTCTTCTCTGGGGTTCTCCACAGCCTCATGACTCCGAGCTTCCTCTTCCTCTCCCTTTTTCCTTCAGAGCACCTCTTTTTCCAAAAACACGATAATGTTAGAAAACTAATCTTATTCCCCTCTTTGGATACAATATCCCAGTTAAGTCTTTTCCCACTTTACCCTCATAATTTTCACAAAAGGACCACCTTACCCTTTTCTTTAATATATTTTTAATAATAATAATAAAATAGTATAATAAAACACTATTTATCCTTATTATATAAAAATACTCTTTTTCCCGAAAATTATCTAATTAATCCAAACTCTCCAATTTTTCTAAATTAATTAAATAAATGATTAAATAATTAAATTTAGATTCTCGGGGCGTTACAGGAGTAATATCTATAGGCCCCTTGATAGAGTATGACTGTAAAATGCATGGTCGTGCTCAAATAAAACAATATGAGATATTTGACTTATTTGTTATTATCAAGTATACTCGGGAATCAAGGAATAAAATATTGGACTATACAATGGTGACACATTGTATGCCTTGTGTTCAATACAGATATAAGAGCAAAAGGGTAATTGTATACATGATCATTATCATAAAAAGGTTATGTCAGATCACACGACATTCTCGTCACTTGGGTAGCAGTGATGTGTTTCTAGATACTGCTCACTGTTTATAATATTAAATAGGTAATTAATATTATTGACAACGTTACGAGAACCTATAGGGTCACACGCATAAAGTACTGATAGTGGAATGGACAATTAAATTAAATATCATTTAATTTAATTATGTGTTAATATTATTTAACTTGTTTAATACATTAGTACATATTAAATTTATTTGATTAAATTTGATTTAATTAAATAAATAAGAATTGACAGTTAATTAAATTAAATATGATTTAATTTAATTGATTTTTAATTGATTTTATTAAAAGTGTTTATTTAAATATATTAACAATTTATTTAATTAAAATTGTTTAATTAAATAAGATTGAGCTTATTTTGGAAAAGCCCAAAATAAGAGCATTAGGGTTTTAGTAGCTCTCTAAAAATAGAGGAGCTATCTCCTTTGCCAATCCTAATTGTCAATTTTCTTAGAACAAGATATGGCTAGCACCGCGTTTCACTTTGTGCTCGCGTGGACTTTGTAGAGATGATGGTATTTTCCACGTTCGTGATCAAAGTTAAAACATGCTTCAAGAGGTAATTCTTGAATCTTATTTGATATTTGATTTGTGATTAACAATTTAATCAAAATCTATTTATCGGGATTATTCCATTAAGAGGCAAATTTTTGAAAAAACCATCTTAAATCCCAACATTGGTTTCAACTCACAGTCTCACCTTGTCTCTACTGTAACACCCCAAATTTGCCCTCTCCTATTTAGCATCATCATCATATCATATTCATCATCAGCATGTCATATCCTTAGCATATTGCATATTAAAATGAAGCATAACACTTGCATGTTCCCGCATAAGGCATATGATCAATCATCAGGGAAATTCAAAGCTCACAGGGCATGTTGCAGGTTGACATCAGGGTCAAGGGTTTAAAAAGGATTGAGGATCAAAATCAGATCAAAACGGTTGGCGCCGGGTGATTCCTGAGGTTTCCCACCAAAAGGAGGGAAAATTCAAAATTCACTGGCGTTAACCGGTTAACGGATTGGTTAACCGGTTAACGGCCACGAATTTTGAATTTTTAGCAGCAAATTCAGCATGTGTGATTTGGTTCCAATTTCCATTTTCTGATTTTTATTAATTTGAATTAAAAAGAAGGATCTATAGCACTTGTCCAAGCCTAATCCCATTGCTACATCCTAATCTCTTTGCCAAACCATAATTTTGGATCCCAAGCCTAATTTTTGGGCCCCAAACCTAAACCATATTTAATCCATTTCTCTCCAAACCAAGAGGACCTCTCCCTCATTTTTCACTCTCATTTCTGAATTTTCACCCTTCTCACTCACAATTCTCTCACTTTTCTCTCCCAATTTTCCAAATCACTCAAAGTTCCTCTTTGAATATCACATAACCTTGCTTTGAGGTGTGTAGATCTTGGAACTAGACCTCCATCCATAGCTTCATTGCATCTTTTTTCTGGTTTAAGTGGTGATTTAGATCTGGTTTGGGATCTAGAAGTGCTTTTGGATCCAAAATTTTGCATCAAGAGCTTGTTCTTGCATTTATTTTGCACGGAGTGTGAAGATTAGCATCGGATCTTCGAAGTTTTGCGCGAGATCTATCGTTTTCAGCTCGATCAACAATTACCAAAGCATCTCTCAGCTTTGTAGGTTGGTTAAACTCAGATCTAGCTCTGTTTTTAGCTTATTTGCATGCATGTGCTTTAGATCCACCATGCGTTTGCGTATTTGCTTGTGTTAAGTGAATTGATTGATCGATTTGTGACCGGATCTATGTATTGATGTTTATAAGCTTCATGATGCCATTTGATGTGAATTGATGCATTATTTTCATGTTTATATGCTTGCTGATCTGGTATAAGTTTGTTTGGAAAAGCTGGTTGTAAGCTGATTTTTGCAGGATTTGCTGTTGTCTTAACAGTGTTAACCGGTTAACGGATCGGTTAACCGGTTAACGCACCTGTTTTGTGTTATTTTTATGCAGGTTCTGACATGGTTAACCGGTTAACGCTTTGGTTAATCAGTTAACACTGAAGCAGTGAGCCATTTTTGCCTTATTTTGAGCATGTTTGATCCCCATACTTGTTGTAAATTCCATGGATCATTGTATGATCCTTGAATATGTTTCTTTGGGTGATTTTCTTACTGATTGATGCATGCTTCCGTGTTCTCTACACGTAAATTCTTGTTTGTGCTATGTTTGTCATGATTGTTGGATCTTGATTGATATGAACTTTGAGCATGTCATCGCCATGATTTTATTGATGGGCATATGTTGGTTATTGGCTAACTTGTAGGGGCTCATGGTAAGAGAAGTGTGGATATTCATCCACATTTTAATTTTTCACCCTTCTCTCTTTTTAAATGCTTTCTCCTTGTACTTTTGATGTGCCTTATGCCATCATGTGAGGCAACTCTTTTCTTTCCTTCCTTCTTCTTCATTAGGATAGTTGAAACCTCACTAACCTTAGGACCACTTTTGCATGCTAATATTAGGATTAGTCTTTCCCCATTTTAGACTTTTACCTTTTGCTCCTTTGGTTTCTTTCTCTTCTCATCTCAAAACAAAACCTAAAAAAAAACATTAATAAAAAGAAGTGACTTATTGTGTAATAGCCTTATTCCATGGGGGCATATGTGTTCATTCCATATTGGAATAGTGCATTTGTCTAGTATGATGCACAAGTCGGATTCTGAAGTCATCTTCATCAAGAAAAACCCTAAAAAACACTTCTTCATTGTTAATCACTAAAACACCTAATAAATTCAACAAGTCAATGAATTTAGGCCCTTGCCTTTGGAAACAAGTCATGGATAAGTTCTCCTTGCTTGGTGTGCTTGTTTTATTATTCCATCTTGGAATGTAGTAACAAGTGCACATTCCATGGAAAAGAGCTTGAGTTCATTCTCTTGTGCCACACCAATAAAAAAGCTCTAAAAAACACAAACAAACAATAATCGTCTTTCCTTCGGGAATTCTTTTCTCATCTCCTTCGCTGCGTCCGCGAACTTGCTTCTTCTTGTCATTATGCAAAACGGTAACACACTCGTCGTCCGAGCCTACAACACCTGAGCATTGACATAGGCAGTTCAAGCCTTAAGACACAAGAAATATTTTCCACCCCTAGTTAGGGGAACTATGGCGTCTCTGATCCTCATTCTCCCGATGAGGTACGTAGGCAGCGGGGTAGGGCCCGTTCGAGCACAATCTTTATTTTCCCTACATTTTTCCTCTTGGTTTCTTTTCAGTTCTCTTTCCCATTTCGTTTCATTTTCAGTTTTGCAGCAGCTTTCACCCCTTACCCTTTGAAACCATTTTCTCTGCAAGTGTGGATCCCATCGGGTACGGCAGACGATCTGGGGTGCTAATACCTTCCCAGGTCGTAACCGACTCCCGAGCTCAGTATCTTTGGTTCGCAGGATCTGTGTCTTTCCTTTTCTTTTCTTCTGGTTTGTGCAGCATTACCATTCCCGTTCCTTTGGGATAAAAATGCCTGGCTGGCGACTCTACCTCTTTATGCGCCACTTTCGCGTTTGTACCAGGATGGAAATCCCGGGAGCGACAACTGGAGACTCTGCCGGGAAACTCCTAACCAGAGTATCTCTGTTTCCCATGAGAGTCAATCATAGCGCTTGCGTGTTTCTGTTTTGTTGGGTGTTGATTGTTTGTTGTTGCGTTTTTATTTTACTGTTGTTTATTTACAATTTTATTTACAGCTTTATTTATAGTTTTCAGTATTTATTTTCATGCATCATATATATTATACTGGACTGTCTGGTTGTGCTGGTTTCCTTTTTTTCTGTGGGATCGGGAATTGTTACTGAGAGATGAGCTCGTAACCGGGGCTCGAGTGCTCCCTAGGAATTAGAGTGGACAGTCACTTTGGCTTCATGGCATCTTGCTATGTTGGTAGTAGTGAGTTCCGCACCCAAACTTGCGACCGTCTTGGAAATGTATTATGCCGGAATCTTTCTGGGGTAATACACAACCTCGATAGTTATGTGCATCTGGGGACCGATCATTGAGGACCTTTGTGGAAACATCCATCTCCAGTGGTGACAATGGCAGACCACATTTTGTGGCAAACCCATTCGCACCCAAGGGCCCACTGGGAACTCGCATAGGATGGCCTGGTTCTTTTATAGGAACTCAGTCAAAGCATTTGGTCGTACGACGATAGTATTGTACCCTTTGGGATGAATATACTATTGTTTCTCGATTCCAGCGCTTGAAGCTGGGAACTTATAAAGGATGCTTGTTTTTCCCGGACTCACGCTGAGACCTCCCTGAGTAGTACATAATGCCAAACCGATTCCTTGATTTGGTCATGAGCCATTTCTCAGAAATGGTGAACGTATTATTGCTATTCGGCTTTGAGAGTCCGTGATGTTTGACCCGGAGCACACCCATGAGATTGAGAGGCGTTTACAGGTTTGCAGGAACCCTTGACCTCATCATACCTCATTGCCAGTACAGTTCTATGATTTGATAAGGCTACATGGATTTGGATCTTTGATTTTGGGGCTTATTGAGACTGAATTCTCGTTCATGGGGATTTATTCAGAGGATCTTGGTTCTTGGTCTCTTGGGTCCAGCGTTTCGTATCTAGACAGTCCCGGTCGTTGATCATATGTCCTTGCATTTGCATTGCATCATTCCATCATTAATCATGTTTTGTTTTCATTCACAGGTTCATCTCACTGTTTCCGGTTCCGGTATACTGTTTAGAGATGGAAGATCCTCAGAAGCAGAACATTCATTTCAAGTTTTTCTTAAGGTCGGGGGTCAAAGGCCGTCTGGATTTCTTTGCTAAATACCAGAACCGGGGCGTGAATGACCTTGAGATTGAAAGCATAAACAATTGCATTGCATACATATCCCATTTCTTCTTCTTTTGCAGGTATAACTACAGGTTCCTAATGTCCTTTCTGTAACAGGAACTTTCGTTGCAACAAGATTTCAAGGACATGTTATTATCTTAATCATATTTCTTGACAAAATGGCCAACTTGAGTCAGAATTCCCAGAACATGAACTTTGAACAACTCCGGGCGGAGGTAGCTGAAATGAAGGCCCAAATGGACCAATTCAGGGCAGAGGTACATGCTTTGTCACATGGCCAGAGATTCTTGAAGGAAGAGTTTGACATGATGAAAACTCAAATGAAGCTGTTGACAGGGATCATGAATGCCTTGCTAAAGAAAGAAAATAGCCAGGCGTCCACTTCTCCACCAAAAAGGTCTTATTTCTCCCATTTCTTTGGGATTTCCAGTGAACCAATAGTTGTCTGGTGGATTTTCTCCACAGTTTGAGTTTCCTCGCTAAGAGTCACCACTTGGTCGTCCAGAAGAGCCCAGAACAGAGATCAATCTTCCCTTTCCTGATTCAAATGAGGTGAATGGTCCTATGCTAGTTACGCCAAAGAAGTGAGCACTTTCTTCCCGTATCAAGGAACTTCCTCGGCTCCTACACCTTGGGTTCCCAAAGAAGAATTTCAACAGGTGTCAGGTGTATCTCCTCCAGTGGTGGCAACTCATTCTCGACAGAAGCAAGAAAGGGTTATTGATCTTGTGCCCATGTCTTATGCTGAGTTGTGCCCACAATTGCTCCAAATGGGATTGATTGAATGTCGTGAATTATCTCCTCCTACTAGTGAACTCCCCTAAGGTTGGAATCCATATGCCTACTATGTCTTTCACTCTGGAGCTCAAGGACATGATATCAATGATTGCAGGGCATTCATGCATCAGGTGCAAGATTTGGTTGATGACAGAGTAATTGACTTTAAGCCAACTGACTTGAAAGTGTCACATGTAAGCACTGCAGAGGTGGCCAAGTTTCATTCTTCTGAAGTTATTACTCAGGCTAAATCTTCTAAGAGGCTACAACAACGAGCTTCTTTGGTTCCTCATCCAAATCTGGGTAAGAAAGTGCAGTGGCCTGCTAGGCGTTCAAAGCAGCATCAACAACAAATTGATCAACCACAACGAAGGCCTTATCCACAAAGAGTTTTACAAGCTGATCGTATTCTTGATCCCATCTCCATATCCTACACTGCCATGTTGCGTCAATTGCTGAGGTTTGATCTGATCAAGTTGCGGACTTTGGCACCACCAGAAGGAAATCTTCCAAAGGGATACGATGAAAATGCTCGTTGCGAGTTTCACTCAGGTTCACCGGGGCATGCAACAAAAGAATGCAGGGCTTTACAATGGAATGTTATAGATCTGATCGACTTGAAGGTCATCACACTAGATGGTCAGCTAGGGAGGCAAAAACATTTGGACTCGAATTAATGCTCGTAGGCTTTAGCTCTTTCATGTATCTGTTTACCCTCAGGCTTGTTGAGGGAATCCTTGTTGCTATACTTATTTGTGTTGGTTTTCAGTACCTTGTATGACTTTTCTCTTACGGGCTTCTCTATGTTATGTGCTTGGATTTCTGAAGCAGTGGTTTTCCTATTCATGCACTGGCACTCGGTCACAGGATGGTTCTTATGTTGGATCTTATTTGCAGGGGTTCTTTTGAGAGTGTTCTCTCATTGGCTGTGTTTCTGAGCACATGCATAACATAACATATTGCATACCATATCATTCTATCTTTGTTTTTCAGGTACCCTGGCAGTTTCTTATCTTTATTCCATTTCAGGCAATAGTGTTAGTAAAGCAGAACCGAAATGGCAGATCAGGTACAAGTTGAGCTCGTAGAATTGAAGCCTCGTATGGAGCAGTTCAAGACCCTGATGACGGGGATGCCCCAGAGGCAAGAACAACTAAGGTTGAGGGTCGAGCGGCCAGAAAATGAGATTCCTGAAGATGGCAGTCAGAGAAATCATAATGGAGCTCCGGGCGGAGACAATGACCATAATGTTGGTTACATGGACGGTCAGGAAGATCAGTTTGCTTTGATGGATCAGCCTAATGTCGCCGTGGATCTTCGTTTCGACGAGCTTGCTGAGAAGATAGAGGCCATTAAGTCTCAGAACTCTTTAGGTTTTGATGTTGCGAATTTGGTATTAGTTCCTGGAGTGAAAGTTCCTCACAAATTCAAGCCTCCTATTTTTGAGAAGTACAACGGAAACTCTTGTCTGAAAACTCACATCCAGTCTTACTTCGGGAAGATTTCTGCTCACACGGATGATGAGAAGTTATGGATGTTTTACTTTCAAGATAGTCTATCTGGGGCATCTTTGGAGTGGTGTATGGGTCTGAACAAGAATGTTGTCCGAAGTTGGAAGAACTTGGCTCAAGCTTTTGTGAAACAATACCGGTTTAATTTTGACATGGCGCCTAACCGCATTCAACTCCAAAGTCTTTCTCAGAAGAAGTATGAAAGTTTCAAAGAGTATGCTCAGAGATAGCGAGAGATGCCTGCCCGAGTGCAACCTCCACTGCTTGAGAGGGAGATGACTGACATATTCATGAGCACTTTGCAGGGTGTGTTTCTGGATCGTCTGGCTGCTTGTCAGTCCACTGGATTTGCTGACATTGTGATCGCCGGAGAGCGAGTTGAGAGTTGGCTAAAGCTCGGGAAAATTCAAGACTACAGTGCATTAGGTTCATGCACCAAGAAGCCATTCGCCAATGGTCAGAGTAGGAGTGAAGGGGAAGTTGGGGAAACATCTCATCAATGTGGAAAAGGTAGAGGATATCATCCACACCATCAGCATGCAGCTTCTATGGCTATGACCCCGAATAATCAGCCGAGACGTCAGACACGACAAAGGAACCCTCAACAGGGTCAGCGTCAGCAAAGGATATAATTAGTTCTTGATCCTTTACCAATGTCTTATACTGATGTACTTCAGCATCTGCTTCAGTTGAAGCTGATTGAGCTTCGCAAGCTGTCTCCACCTCCTTATCCATTGCCAGAGGGATGGGATGCCAATGCCCATTGTGACATTCATTCTGGGGCACCAGGACACCATATTGATAATTGCAAAGCTTTTCACCGAAAGGTACAAGATTTTATTGATTTGAAAGCTCTTAATCTCGCTCCGTGCAGATGAAGCAGAGGATTTTGTCTTGGTAAGAGTGTGTCAGAAAAAAATTAAAGCAATAAAGCCAGAAGCATCAGTAATGGCAGTTAGTTGTTTTCTTTATTGCATTTCCTCCCTATTGAGGGGAAATACGTCGCTCTGATTCTTTATTGGTCTTTGGTCAATGGAGATACGTAGGCAGAAGATCGTCAGGTCTTTCCGAGCAAACTTATGTGGCAATTTCATTTTCGTGTCACTCTTTTCTTCAGACGTCTCGTGTCAATGTTTGAACGTCGAAAGCTTAAGGTCATAACAATTGAGAATGAAGTATGGTTCTGGGAACGAGGCCATTGGATTGAAGACTACATATCTTATCAGGAAAAATATGCTGATCAATGAAAGTATTCAAGATTAACAGGTCCAGACAGAGTCAAGTCTCCTCAATAATGACATTGCTCAGTTTTCTTTACTGCATTTTCATGTGTATCTTTTATATGTTTGTTTGAACATATGTATGCATGCATGAATTTTTTTTGTTCTTGAATTTTAATTAATGAAATGCACATGTTTTTCTTGAAGTAATTCATTTGTATTTTACTTATAATTTTGTGTGTGCATTGCAATACCAACTATTGTTTTTAAACTCTGTGATGGAGGATGACGAAATGAAAACGCAAAAATCTCCAATTGTGTGCTCTTGAATTAGACCTTGTTGACGATGTACATGCTTTGTTTCAAATCCCAAACACTGGAGATATAAGGGAGATAGACCTTCGTTAACCCCTTTGAGCCTTGAAGTAGGAGTTTCTTTTCACATGGAAAAAAAACACCCTCACATTTAACCCGGGGCAGGGTAGGTGTCAGCTAGTTGGACCGAGCGTTCAGACTTTCACAAAGGAGTGTATTTGAGGATCCATTACCTTTCCTTCCAGCACATCAAGAGGTCCAAAGACCAGAAGCCACAATGGTTATACCAATCAAGAGGTCCAAAGACCGGAAACCACAACGGTTATCCATCATCGACCAAAAAGCAAGACAGTCGCAACACTTACAAAACAATCAAGACAAACCTGTGTCACACGATTTTTTCGGACAAAAAAGAAGGAAAAAAAAGAGAAATAAATAGCCCGATAAGTCGAAACTTGAAAACAAGCGACTTAGGCAAATATTAGGGCATCCCGCTGGACTCCAATTGCAAAAGATTCAAAAGGATCAGTCCAGGCAAAAGTTAGGGATACAAAAAATGAAGGCGAAAAGACGGAAAGGATTACACAATAAAGATCCTTCAACAAAAACAAATCGTGTGATACAGACACAAAAGGACAATAGGGGTGACTGACTCCCAACGGTGCTTAAACAGTTATTAACATTGGTTCCTCAACCATCTCAAAACCCTTAGGAAAGGTGAGTGCTTGTGAAAGCTAGTTGAACATAGGATTGAAGGACATCACGAAGAGGGTGGGCACAAATAAACTTAGATCCTATATCCTTCATTTCTATAACGATGAACTAATCCACGATACAACCCACAAAAGTCCTAATTGAAACAGGGTTAATTCGAGAGCGTGCCACCATGAGATAGCGTTCCTGACTCCTACGAGTTATGCTAAAAGACCTTTGTTGGTATCGTATATGCATGTTTTATTAAAAGCCTGTGTTATATCTTAAATAGTGATTCGTTCACAAACGACATCTTTTCAATAAAAACTTCAAGATTGGCATGTGTGTTGCATTAGAGTGTTCACTCTAAGGATAAAAAAAAATTTGCTTGCATACATTAGTTCGGCAATCACAGAAGATCACATGAGGAATTTAAGTCCAGGAACTTAAATCTTGACAGGTGGAGGAGTCTGAAACTTCTGAAGGACAATCATGGAAAAGTGTGCTTTTTCCGAGAAATTCCTATGAGATAAGGATTCTTTTAACCAGTTGGGTTAGATGCAGCCAATCCGGGGCAATCACATTGAACAAATCTCTCGCAATTCAGCCAAGTCGGGGCAATTATCAGAGCATGTTTAGTTTGAAGTAATCATTTTAAGGCTCATATTGGGGCAAGTAACTCTCAAGAGCAGATGAAGTCATTATCGGTATGTCGTTATCCAGCTTATCCTTGGTGCAGGACACTGGGGAAGATTATTGCATAATAATGTAGAATTGTGCATGAGTCCCCTTCAATCAAATCCCTTGGTAGACAAGGAGGTCTGGGGAAATTATTTCAAGATTCTACGAATCCCTCCAAGAGTCTGAAGACACTAGGGCAGTTCGGGAACCATGTCTTCTGTAAAATCCTCTTGAGTTGATGCATGTACAGTCATGTAGTACAGGGAGGATGATGTTGCTAGAACATATTCCCCAAGCAGTTTCTTCTCCCTAACGAGAGATGCTTTACAATTCCTATCTCCAGCAGAGGGTGATCCCTAGCATCCCCAGTAAAGTCTAAATGGAAATCTTCCCCAGCTGAGTCAGAGTAGGATGATCTTCCCCAACAGAACTTTAAAGCCAGTTGAACAGTTCTCACCTCTGGGCGGAGTCTTTATAATCAGAGTAGGATATTCCCAGCAAGCAGCTGGATGTCTAATTCCCCACAAAGTTGTAGTTGTCAGAACTCTTTCCCTAGCAAAGGTTATTTGTCCAAGCATCTCCCCAGCCGTGTTGGAAGATCGTCATTTCCTTGCAGAGTTTCATGATGGGTACGCAATCATCATTGAAATATCCCCAGGGAGGTAGCCAATTTATTTTTGGCCAGTGTGACAAAGTAATACAGACATTTGTTCACATTTCACTCCCCAACCAAGTATTTCCAAGATATCTTGGTCATTTCCTCAGTAGAATGTTACTCAGAATGTTCTCATACCCAGTGGAGTTACAAATGGTATTCTCCCTTGCAGAGTTGTTACTCTATTCTCAAATCAACTAATCTTGTATTGATCGCATTGTCCCGTGTCAACGGACCTATTGTGGATGGATCGCTTGATACCATTCTCCTATCAGATTGCTCGATCTTGTTTGGTTTACAGATCACTCGATATTGCAACGCCGTTAAAGTCCATCGTCGCTGTGGCAAGCCAATAGTCGCCTGGTGTCGTACCAAAATACATGTTTGAGTTGTAAATCTCTTGATGTTACTCCTCGTGGTTTGAGTCGTAAATCGCTTGATGTTACGTTCTCATGTTCTTGGTTATGGATCGCTCGATGCCAGCCTTAGCAGATCACTTGATCTTGTCCGAGTTGTAAATCGCTTGATATTACTCCTTGTTGTTTGAGCCGTGCTCATGTTCCTGGTTATGGATCGCTCGATACCATCTCCTTAGCAGATCGCTTGATCTTGTCTGAGTTGTAAATCACTTGATATTACTCCTTGTTGTTTGAGTTGTGCTCATGTTCCTGGTTATGGATCGCTCGATGCCATTTCCTTAGCAGATCGCTTGATCTTGTCCGAGTTGTAAATCACTTGATGTTACTCCTCGTGGTTTGAGTCGTAAATCGCTTGATGTTATGTTCTCATGTTCTTGGTTATGGATTGCTCGATGCCATTCCCTTAGCAGATCACTTGATCTTATTCAACACTCGGACGTGTTGAAGAGGTTTGAAGTCCTGACGGCGGAATTAAACGTCAAAATGTTTACTTCTCACTTGGCGTAACAAGTTTGTTCGAGGAAGACTCGTATGTCTGGGTTTTTCTATCCAAAGTAATAGTTCAGGTTGGAAGGAGCCCGTCTGCTTTGTTCCCCACTCCAGTCGCCAAAGCGTCATTTGGTTGGGTTTATTTCCCATTGCTTGCATTCTCCAGCAGAGTGCAAATTTCAGGTTCATTGGTATTCAACCACAGTTCATCTTGAACGGTCGATAGCTCGTGCTACTGTCCTGTTCAGATTAACAGTTGCTTGAATAGGGGTAGCTGTAACACCCCAAATTTTCCCTTTCCTGTTTAGCATCATCATCATATCATATTCTTCATCAGCATGTCATATCCTTAGCATATTGCATATAAAAATGAAGCATAGCACTTGCATGTTCCCGCATAAGGCATATGATCAATCATCAGGGAAATTCAAAGCTCACAGGGCATGTTGCAGGTTGACATCAGGGTCAAGGGTTTAAAAATGATTGAGGATCAAAATCAGATCAAAACGGTTGGCGTCGGGTGATTCCTGAGGTTTCCCACCAAAATGAGGGGAAATTCAAAATTCACTGGCGTTAACCGGTTAACGGATTGGTTAACCAGTTAGCGGCCACGAATTTTGAATTTTCAGGAGCAAATTCAGCATGTGTGATTTGGTTCCAATTTCCATTTTCTGATTTTTATTAATTTGAATTAAAAAGAAGGATCTAGAGCACTTGTCCAAGCCTAATCCCATTGCTACATCCTAATCTCTTTGCCAAACCATAATTTTGGATCCCAAGCCTAATTTTTGGGCCCCAAACCTAAACCATATTTAATCCATTTCTCTCCAAACCAAGAGGACCTCTCCCTCATTTTTCACTCTCATTTCTGAATTTTCACCCTTCTCACTCATAATTCTCTCACTTTTCTCTCCCAATTTTCCAAATCACTCAAAGTTCCTCTTTGAAGATCACATAACCTTGCCTTGAGGTGTGTAGATCTTGGAACTAGACCTCCATCCATAGCTTCATTGCATCTTTTTTCTGGTTTAAGTGGTGATTCAGATCTGGTTTGGGATCTAGAAGTGCTTTTGGATCCAAAATTCTGCATCAAGAGCTTGTTCTTGCATTTATTTTGCATGGAGTGTGAAGCTTAGCATCGGATCTTCGAAGTTTTGCGCGAGATCTATCATTTTCAGCTCGATCAACAATTACCAAAGCATCTCTCAGCTTTGTAGGTTGGTTAAATTCAGATCTAGCTCTGATTTTAGCTTATTTGCATGCTTGTGCTTTAGATCCACCATGTATTTGCGTATTTTCGTGTGTTGAGTGAATTGATTGATCGATTTATGACCAGATCTATGTATTGATGTTTATAAGCTTCATGATGCCATTTGATGTGAATTGATGCATTATTTTCATGTTCATATGCTTGATGATC
The DNA here is from genome assembly GCA_963966055.1 of Lathyrus aphaca. NCBI lineage: Eukaryota > Viridiplantae > Streptophyta > Magnoliopsida > Fabales > Fabaceae > Lathyrus > Lathyrus aphaca. The sequence continues at coordinate 353,949,761 of OZ014521.1, read as the reverse complement.
TGGTATAAGTTTGTTTGGAAAAGCTGGTTGTAAGCTGATTTTTGCAGGATTTGCTGATGTCTTAACATTGTTAATCGGTTAACGGATCGGTTAACCGGTTAACGCACCTGTTTTGTGTTGTTTTTATGCAGGTTCTGGCATGGTTAACCGGTTAACGCTTTGGTTAACCGGTTAACACTGAAGCAGTGAGCCATTTTTGCCTTATTTTGAGCATGTTTGATCCCCATACTTGTTGTAAATGCCATGGATCATTGTATGATCCTTGAATATGTTTCTTTGGGTGATTTTCTTGCTGATTGATGCATGCTTCTGTGTTCTCGACACGTAAATGCTTGTTTGTGCTATGTTTGGCATGATTGTTGGATCTTGATTGATATGAACTTTGAGCATGCCATCGCCATGATTTTATTGATGGGCATGTGTTGGTTTTTGGCTAACTTGCAGGGGCTCATGGTAAGAGAAGTGTGGATATTCATCAACATTTTAATTTTTCACCCTTCTCTCTTTTTAAATGCTTTCTCCTTGTACTTTTGATGTGCCTTATGGCATCATGTGAAGAAACTTTTTTCTTCCTGTAAACACCCCAAATTTTCCCTCACCCATTCACACCGTGTCTTGTGATCTCTTCATATGCATAAGTTCAATCATGGCATCTCATATTGCATTTTTGATCCACTGCATTGTTTCTAAGTCATCTACGTCTAGGGTTTGTGATTTGAGCAATCCAAGAGCCACTTGAGCCACTCCAAAGGTCATCAATCACTTAAAAGGGGTCCATGTATGTTCAAGCATCATATTATATCCCCACAAAATCAAGAAAGTCAAAGAATCACAAGAACTGAGAAAGGCATGGAAGCAGAGCCAAGTTTGACTGCACAGATGACCTAGAATTAGGGTTTTGGTTTCAAAGGCCATAATTCCAAATTTTTTTGGTCATTCTTGTTTCTATTGGTCTCTATATGGTATAGGGATCATGCATATCAATTTTCATGAAGAAATTCAATGGGGAAGGCATCTGATCAAGAGTTGACTTTTTGAGCAAGTCAGTGCAAAATCAGGGTATCTGAGGCCCTCAATGACCCAACCAAAGGGTGTTCATCATCATTTTTATTATGTGTGATCTTTATTTGATCATAGAAGATGTTAGAAGTTCACAAAATTGAAGAATTTCAAGCCATTTGCAAAGTTGACTTTTTGGGAAAATGACTTATAATGGAAAATTGCCATTTTGGGAAACTTTTTCAACCCTTGCTTTTTGATTCAAAAATGCTTCTAATGAGAAAACTTTGGTCATGAAAGCTGTAGAATGGATCATTCCCTTTTCAAAAAGTACAAGAACTCATTCTAATTCATTTTGGATCAAAAGTTATGGCTTGTCAAAGTTGGGAAAAATCACATAATTTCAAGTTTTCTACCAAAGAGGCAAAGTTGCAAAACCACTTGCCAAGGCAAATTGAGACCTCAAAGTGACTTCTAAACTTCACACAAACATGAACCAATGTCTAAAAGTCAGATTGCATCAAGAGTTTGCTCATTTTTATGACTTGTGGATCAAGAAACTTCAAAAGGGCCAAAGATGAGCAAAGTTGCAAAACCTCACTCAAACCCTAATCCATGTGCTGGCTGACTTCTAAACTGATCCTAGGGCTCTCCACACTTCTTGCTGCGCAGGACACCCCTCTTGTCCTTGGCTAGCCATGAGCCCATACCTCTCTTACACAAAGTTTGACTTTTTTGCAAAAGACCCATACCAATCACCATAGGCCACCAACAACTCTCTGACCTATCACCACTTGATACATGGACCAAAAGCAGCTCAACACACCACATAACTCAGCCTGAAACTCTCTCTAAGCCAGCATTCTCATTTTCCACCTCTTATGCAACTTCCTTCGAAACTCACCATAGAAGCATCAAACATTAAAACAAACATCACAAAACATCTCAGCATACTCCCCTGATCATTTCCATACCCTCATTCATCCCTGAAACATCCTCAAACTGAAACACGATTTCTCTCCCTCACTGAACATAACTCACTCAATCTCTCAAACCAGCCAAAAGCAACTCCAACCAAGCTTCATAACTTCATCAAGAGGACCATTGGGATCATTTTGAGGCAAAGAGGCAAGCAGAAAGCTCTTGGGTTGAAAGCTTCGATTCAGGTAGCCATGGAAATTCATTTTTCCAGAACTCTTATTTCTTGTTTCTAAAATGATCTACATGCTTCCCTGAGTTCACTGAACCTTTTATTTTTGAAAATGATTGAGTTTTGAGGTTGTATGCTTGTTCTGAAACTTTGCCCGTGAAATGCTTTTTGTTTTGATTCTTGAGTTTGAGTGAAAATAAATGATTTTGATTGCTGGATTTTTGTTTAGAGTGGTCTAATGATTGATTCTGGAGAGATTTGTGAAGTTTCATGGCGTATTAAGAGAGATTGAGTGAGGGCCTTGCCGGAGAAGATGACCGGAACACTGTTCCGGTCATCTGAAAGTAATTAGGGCACTGGATTAGGGTTTAATCATAATTAGGCCAGTTTGAATTCTGGCCGTCCATTCGCGCGCCAAGTCAATTCCCGCCCCCCTGACTTTGAATCTGGACCCTTGGATTGGTTGACTTTCTCATTTTTCATTAAAAACTCATTTTATTTTCATTTGTTTTGATTTATTTTGCACGAATTAAATAAAATAGCAAAAAATGTTTAAAAATTATGAAATTTTTTGTCAAGATTTTCATTATTTTTCAGAACACAAAAATATTTTTATATTTATTTTTTGCATTAAAATTTATTTTTAAATCATTTAAAAGTTTTTTTTAATTAGTTAATGAAAATTAATTAATTAAAAATACTTTTAGGTATTTAAAAATCACAAAAAAATTCATGTAACCTTTAAAAACATTTAGAAACATTGTCCAACTCTCAAACCAAATTTCGTTTTTGTTCTTGATGCCTTTTGATAATTTTCTTTGGATTTAATTTCATTTCAAGGCATTATTTTGTTTCAAACTTCAAAAATTCATTTCTGTCTAACCTTTGAGAGTTGGATCATGATTCTTTTTGCATTGCATCTTGTATAGTATGTATTTTATAGGATAAAATTGGCATGAATTTATCTTGCATTTTCAATTTGTTTTGCATTTTTCTTGTCAAGGTACCTTAAAACCCTATCATTCTTAGGAAATTCATAACTCTCACTAGGTTAAGATTTGGATCCCCTCCTTTGGGCAGTGAGTCTGTGTAGGTTTAGGGTTCCTTTGATTGCACTTTAAAATTTTTATCATGTCATTTGCTTCTGGTTTTGGATTTTGCTTTGTGTGTTGATCATAAACCCTAATTCATGCCTTCCTTTGCATCCATCTTCCATTTGCTCGCATATCATGACTTGCCATGACATTTTGTGCATCCATTTGATTCATAAGACATCTCAGGACATATTAGAATCATGTGTGATCATTTCATCTTTCATTTGCCATGTTGTATGTCATTTGCATTTCATAACTTTTCATGTATGTTCATGGTTCTAAGAATGCTTCTCTTGCATCCATATGTTTGTATGATCATTCTAATGCCTTGCCACATGTTTGCATCATCTCTTAGCATCATTAACACCACACTCATGCTTCTGGTTTTGGTTTGCATCATGACATTGCATCCCATTTTGCATTGCATTTCATTTCTTTTACTAACTTTTCAGGTGGTAAGTTACTTTGAGAAGTGAATTTGCCTTCACTTCTCACATTCTCTTTTCATCTCTTTCATAATTCATTTGCTGCATTTTTGTATGTGTTTGGATTGAGCTTGCTCATTCTTTTTTTCATCTTACTTTCTTCCTTCAAGCAACTTGACTTCTTAAGTGAAGCAAGTTGTTTTGCTTCTCTTTGCCTCTTGCTCCTTTCATCTGCTTCTTGGTGGTTTCTCTGAAGATTCTTTCTCTTAAGCCTCACAAACCCTAGGAATGACCAAGCATGATAACAATTAGGGTTTGATTAGTCCCCCACTTAGCTTTTACCTTTATGTCTCCTTGAGTCTTCTCCTCCCATCTCATAATCAGGGACTAAACCCTAAAGGCTTTAAAACTTTGTGATTAAGCTTATGCCTGCATCCTTCTATTAGGATGGAGTGTATAACTTTAATCCTAAGTGTTAAACCCTTAATGTGTTTAAATACTTTAATCAATTCACTTAATAATCATCAAGACATCAAACTTGTAACTTGAGCCTTGCATTAGGGTTCTAATTCTTCCTTAATTGGTTAAGAAGGACTAACCCTAGTGTTAATGGACAAGTCCCCCTCAAGTTGTCTTACCAATCATAAAATCCACTTCTTAATCTCACCATTAACTAAAATCCACTTAATAAAGGCCTTGTTTTGTCACGAGGTTAATCCCTAATCATGGATTAAGTTGAGGACTCTTCCTCAGCTTAAACATTCTCATCTATTATCCTTCTATTAGGATGGTGTAAGGAGTCTGTTTAATCCCTGATTATGGCTTAAGCTCATTACTTAACACTAAACAAAAACAACAAAAACATCTAACTAATCACAAGTAGGTTAATGATCTTGATTCTACACCATGGTGATTAAGTGTGAGATGCTGACTTCACACTTAAGGTATTCTCATTACCCCTAATCAGAGGGAGGATGTGATGAGTTTATTAACCCATTAGTTTAGGCTTAAGCTCATCAACTTATGACAAATCTCCAAAAGCAATAAAAGACTGAAAACATAAAACAAACAATAATCGTCTCCTCCGGGATTCTTTTCTCATCTCATTCACTCTCAAACGAGAACTTGCTTCTTCCGTCTAATGCAAGACAGTCTGCACCTGAGCCAGACAGGTCATACACTTGAGCATAGACAAGTAAGCAGTTCACAAGTCAATTTCCCTTTCAGTCTCTTTGAGTCGAACTACGGTGTTCTGACTTCCTCATTGCACGAGAGGATACGTAGGCATAACTTAACAGTTATCGAACAAAAGTCTCTGTATATTCCCCTCCTTCCTGTATCATTCTTTAGCCTCATGATCTTGAGCATTTCACTCCTGTTCTTACACTGACACTTCTCTTATGCACTTCACTTTCTTCCAGCACTGACACTTGCATTCTTTCCAGCTTTGATACACAGATTGCACTGACATTACCCCTTTAAAACACAAATCTTTTAAGCGTGGATCCCGTCGAGTACGACGGAAAATATGGGTGCTAATACCTTCCCAGGTTGTAACCAACCCCCTTTCTCAGTTTCTCTGGTTCGCAACCGTCTTATCCATATCTTTCTAGGTCTATGCAGCATTACCTTTCCTTCGGGATAAAAAATGCCTAGCTGGCGACTCTTTCTTTCTCTTGAGTTCACCCCTGTGTGTTCTCATCCCTCCTTTCGCCGACCGTTCGCATTTGTACCCCTTCTGACCTTTGTGTGTCATTTGGTGGGAGCGACAGCTTGGCGACTCTGCTGGGGACCCTTATACTGTAACCAGGGCTTCTGGTTCTTTTTTTGTGGGTTCCTCCTAGCGCTTGTTTGATTTGTGTTTACTGGGGTGTTATGTGCTATTTGTGTTTGTATATTTGCTTTATTTACTGCTTTATGTACAGTTATTTATTGCTTTCTTTACAGCTTTATATACATCATACTGTCATACTGTTATCTGGCTGGATCTGGTTTTGTTGCTTTGATGGGTGGGGTCCTACTGAGAGTTCAAGGTCCTATACCTGGGACCTGAGTGACACCTAGGCTAGAGTGGTTCATGTTCTTTCCCATTCCATTTCAGTCTGGTGCGGGAATATGAAACACGGTTCAGATGTGGGTTTCTTCTTGAGAACTCTGTGCTACAGATCTCCTGTAGTGCTAGGGCTATCTGGGAAGCCTGCTAAGTCTGGATGACCTTTATTATGACCTTCAGAAATTGAGGTGAATTATAGGAGGATCTTTTATGGTTATTGTAAACACTGTACCTCCGGGTTAGAAGTGTTTACACTTCTCATAACTGATCCAAGTCTGAGGATCCTTGTTCTAGAACACCACCTGTGAGGGGGTTGGGTTGTTTACAGGTTTGCAGGTACCTCTGGCCACATCATACCCTGATACTTTGTTTGATTAAGAGTACTCCACTTTGGACAGTTCTTGTGATTTAACCCTGGATATGTGACTCTTTATTTGAGTCCCCCACCTTGGTTACTGGACTTTTGAACCTCCATCTGGACTTCTTAGACATACATGGACTTATATCAAGGCAGTTAATCAGATCCAGCTTGATCACAAACCCTTGCATATCATTTGCATACTCATCATTTGCATCATTTAACATTTGTTTATTTGTTTTTCAGGGTATCCACATCCTATTTGGCTTGGTTTTGACCCCTTCATCTGCATAGACCCCTGTTCATCAGTGATCTGCTTCAGCTATCTTCATCAGCTACCTGCTTCAGTTACCTTCATCACCAGCCTCAGCCTATCAGTGGCTCATCTCCAGTATTGATCTTCATCAGCACCTGTTTCAGCTCTTCATCAGCACTTGTTTTCAGCTCTTCATCAGCAGTCATGGCACCCAAGAAGAGCAACATTTCATACCATTTCTTTGAGCCTGTGCTGACTGGCATCAGGCAGGTCCAGACACTTATCACTCCAGACCATATCCCTTTATTCAGAGAGCATTATGGAGGCATCCTTGATATGGTTATGGACTTGGACCCTTCTCAGAGGAGTTTGATTCACACTTGCCTACAGTTCTATGATCCCCCTTTGAGATGCTTCACTTTCCAGGATTTCCAGTTGGGACCCCTGTTGGAGGAATTCTCATCTTTGATTGGAGTACCTGTCAGGGGTGGTATCCCCTTCAACCCAGAAATAGCTTCTCCCAGCAATGAAGAAGTGGCAAAAGCACTGTACCTGGAGCCTATTCTGATTGGGCAGAACATGACAACAAAGGCTGGGATCCCTGGTTTGCACCTAGACTTTCTGACTTCTCAGGCCACCCTGAAGGCCTCCTTGAGAGAATGGAGGGCAGTTTGTGCATTGCTAGCCCTCAGTATATATGGGGTTATACTATTTGCAGACGAGCCCAAGTTTATCAGCAAGAATGCCATTCACCTTTTCCTTCTGAGGAACCCAGTGCCCACCTTGTTGGGAGATTTCTATTATTCTGTTCACCAAAGAAATGAGAAGCAAAGAGGGAGGTTAGTGAGATGTTGTGCTCCTCTGTTTCATACCTGGCTGCTTAAACACTTACCCAAGACCGATGCTTTCCTGAATCCTCACCAACAGAAGAATTGGGCTAAGAGACTTATTGCTTTGACTTCAGATGACATCAGATGGTGCACCCAGAGCACCAAAGGCAGGGACATAATTACTAGCTGTGGACAGTTCCCCAATGTACCTCTGATAGGAGTGAAAGGTTGCATCAACTACAATCCTTTGCTGTTTAAGAGGCAGTTAGGCTATGCTTTGGTTCACCCTCCTAGAGTGCAAGACTTGGCTGAAACCCTTTATTGTGAGATAAAGCCTAACCTAGCTGTTGTCAGGCAAGCATCCTGGGCTTGGGACAACATTCAGACCAAAGGGATGGCCATTCTGGGGAGATGCAATAATGTGGCGTCAGCTCAGTATTATGAATGGTCTCATGCTAGGGCTCAGATTTCTGGGATGCCTTTCACCATTGAGGATGCACCTGGACCATCCATATCACCACCTCCAGCCACTGTCAGCCTGGAAGAATTTGAGAAACTGAAGGAAAGGAACGAGAATCTGTCTCAAGCTCTAAAGAGGTCCCTCTGGGAGAGGAGTGATGGTCGTCTAGACATTGAAAGGTTGGAAAAGCTTAAGGTGGAGCATCTAGCCAGGATTGAGAAAGCAGAGGACTATATCAAGAGTGCCTGTAAAAAGGCCCAGTTTCAGAAGGCTAGAACTGATCTCTATCTGAAAGAAAGTCAAGCTAGGTGGGTCAGGATCACTGAAGCTCGCACTCAAGAAGATAAGAGAACTCAAGACAGGATTGAGCAATTGGAGGCCAATTAAAAGAAGCAACAGGAGGCTCTGCTAGCAGCCCAGAAGGAGATTTCAGAATTGAAGCTTAGGGCTGGTGTGAAGAGGTCAAAGGAACAAGACAGGCACAAGAAGCTGACCACTGCTATTGCCACCAGGAACCTTCTTATCAGAAACATTACAGAGCATCCGGCTGGCCCTGTAACTGAAGCACTTCTGAAGGAGGTTAAGGAGGATGGGTTTGGATTAGATGTTTGACTTCTTTGCTTGTTGTTATTTCCATTTCATGTACTTTTCTTTTTATGATGTATTTTGACCCCTCAGGGGCATGTGTTGTAAAAAACAAACTATGTATGGTCCACCATTTGTAATGTATCTGTCAGTTTGTTTCATTTGAGTTTTTTTTCTCAAGCAACATCACAGCATCTTCCTCAGGGTCTGGAAAGGTCAAAACCAAGCACCAAGCCGGATACCTTGGAAAATAAATAAGCATACTGCATTGCATACTAACTTCTGTTTTGTTTTGTAGGTTTTTGTTTTTGTTTGTTACTAACTCTATTGTGGTTCAGGAATTATTTCTCGTCGTCGGGTGTTCCCTCTCAACCGTCCGCACAGATATCCTACTCGCAACAATCTTCCTGGTATCCAGATGGACCAAGTACAGCAAGATCTGACAGAGGTCAGAACCCAGATGGCTAATGAAAGGCTGGAGATGAGAAACCAAATGACCCAATTCATGGAAGTAATGAATGGCTTGGCCCAAAGTCAAGAAAGATTGAGAGCATTGGTGGAAAGGCAAACCCCGGAAGAGCCCCATCTGGGAACTGGAGGAACAAGTAACAATGAAAGAGGTCAGCCTCATGTTAACCCACCAATATATGGGCCTCATCTACACCCGGAATTCAATATCCCGGTTAACGTGCAAGGAAATACAACTGCAGGCAAGATCTTGCAAGAAGATCCTCAAGAGGAGCAATTCACTGTAATGGGAGTTGGGGATGAAGTTTATGATAGAAGGCTTGATGAAATTGCTGAGAAGTTGAGATCTCTGGAGTCTCAAAATTCCCTGGGTTTTGATGTCATGGATATGGGGCTAGTGGATGGAGTAAGGATTCCCCACAAGTTTAAACCCCCGTGCTTCGAGAAGTACAATGGAACTTCCTGTCCACGAACTCACTTACAGTCCTTTCTGGGGAGACTTAAGGCATACACCATGGATGAAAAACTATGGATGTTTTATTTTGAAGATAGTTTGACTGGGGCTTCAAGGGAGTGGTACTCACACTTGACCAGAGCTACAATCAGATGCTGGAAGGACCTAGCTGAAGCCTTCATCAGACAGTACCAATACAATCTGGACATGGCTCCTAACAGGACCCTTTTGATGGGAATGTCTCAGTCCTCCAGGGAAAGCTTCAGAGAATACGCCCAGAGGTGGAGATAGCTTGCCGCTGCTGTCCAGCCACCCATGTCGGAATAAGAAATGGCCGACATGTTTATGAATACGCTTCAAGGAACATATATTGATAGGCTAGCTGCCTTTTCTTCCACCAGCTTCGTTGACGTAGTTATAGCTGGAGAAAGAATTGAGAGCCTTCTGAAGATGGGTAAGATTTCTGATAATGGTGCAAGTTCGTCTAGCAACCCCAGGAAGCCTTTTGTGGGACCTAGAAGAGCTGGTGAGACAAATGCCATTCATGCCAGTAGGGGCAGACCTCAGCATGTCCATAGATCAGTAGCAGCTGTCACTATTCCAGCTCCAATTCTTCAGCAATCAACATATCAACAACCACAACAACAACCACACTATCAACAGCAAGTTCAGTATCCGCCACAAAGGACCTACAACAACAATAACAACAATCAACAGCAAAGACCCTTTCAGCAAAGACCATCACATGCAAATAGGGTGATTGATCCAATCCCTATGCCTTATGCCGCTTTATTGCCACAACTCCTGAAACTCAACCTGGTTAAATTAAGGACATTGGCACCACCAGACCCCTCTAATCTCCCAAGAAATTATGACGTCAACGCCAGATGTGCTTTCCACTCCAATTTACCTGGCCACAATACGGAGAAGTGCAGGGCTTTACAAATGAAGGTACAAGATTTGGTGGATTCTAAAGCTCTAAACTTTGCACCCCCGCCAAATGTCAACAAGAATCCCATGCCCAATCATGGGGGGCCAAGAATTAATGCCATTGAGGAAGACAAGCCATCTTTCTTAATCACTAGTGTTGGACAGATTCGGACACCTCTGGTAGAAATTAAAGCTCAGCTCCTAGAATGCCAGATGTTCCCCGGGTGTGAGCTCGGTTGTGGGTACTGCAACATTTCAGTCAACGGGTGTGATAACTTGAGAAGCGGCATAGATGGTCTTATCAAGAGTGGTATACTTCAGATCACAACATCAACGCCTACAAATCCAGCAATTCCTTTGACAACAATTCCTGACTCTTCTACAACTGCAACAACAATCATTCCGAACAATTCATCAATATCATCAACAATGGCTTCATCCATCACTTCAACAAATCAGATGTCAACAACCATTTCTTCTACAACATCAGCATCCATTTATTCAGCAGGATCCTCTACAACACCAACAGAAATTAACGAAGATATCTCAGCAGTCACTATCTACTATGATCCGTCAAGTGTTCCTCCAAACAACAACTTTCAACAACAAACAGTGGCACCTCCTGCCAGGTCACCAGTCACCATTTACTACGACCTGCACACTATTTCAGTACCCTCCTCTGCTGCAGTCAGTCCAGTTACCATCACGGTACCTGGGCCAGTTCCATATGAAAGTAGTAATGCCATACCTTGGCATTATGGCTCTGACCTCTACTGCAATGGGGAGAAAATCACTTTGGACTCTTCAACTTCTTCTCCACAGATTGATAATGTTGGGGGAGGCGGAGGCTTCACCAGAAGCGGACGCCTTTTTGCCTCACAATTGCAAAAACCTAATGCCGGAGCAGAAGCTGCTGCCAAAGCAAAAGGAAAGAGTGTGGTAGTTGAAGAACCAATCATCAAAGAAACTCAGAAGACATCTTTTGAGCAAGATGTAGACGAGTTCATGAGAATTATAAAGAGAAGTGATTACAAGGTGGTGGATCAGATTCACCAAACTCCCTCAAAGATCTCCATCTTATCCTTGCTGATGTGTTCTGAAGCTCACAGGAATGCATTACTGAAAGTCCTGCACGCAACATACGTGCCAGAGGAGATCACTGTTAATCAGCTAGAAACTGTGGTGGCAAATGTCAACACCAGTCATGGACTGGGCTTTACCAATGCTGATTTAACGACTGAGGGGCGTAACCACAACAAGGCTTTACACATCACTCTAGAATGCAAGGGTGCTGTTCTATCCCATGTACTGGTGGACACTGGGTCTTCACTCAATGTTCTACCAAAGAAAGCCTTGGTGAAGCTGGAGTATGATGGCTTGGCATTGCATCCAAGTAATTTGGTGGTGAGAGCATTCGATGGCTCTAAAAGATCAGTGCTAGGGGATATTGATCTGCCTGTGATGATTGGCTCGCAGACTTTTAAAATTACCTTCTATGTGATGGACATTCAGCCGGCCTACAGCTGTTTGTTGGGTAGACCCTGGATCCATGCCGCTGGCACTGTTACGTCTACCCTTCACCAGATGCTGAAATTCGAGTGGGAAGGCCAGATCATCACCATCTGTGGTGAAGAGGGCATCTTTGTTAGCCATCTGGCTACGTACAAATACATTGAGATGGATGGAGAAATCCATGAAACTATGAGCCAGGGGTTTGAGGCCCTGAACATTAATGAAGCATCTGCTGTACTGGGAACCTCCATGACATCTTATAAGCAAGCCAGGAAGGTTGTTGAAGAGGGTACTGCCCAAGGCTGGGGCAAGCTGTTGCCCGTGGAGAAGAAGGAGGACAGATTTGGGTTGGGTTACCAACCATCTCAACAAGATCAATCGGAGGCTGCTAAGAAGCCCAACTTTGTCAGCGGGGGAATGCTCACCCCGGATGCAGTGAACAACTTGGAAGATGAGTCGGAAGATGAACGCAACCTGGAGAGCTGGATACGTCCAAGGATCCCGGGGAGCCGTATCTCAAACTGGTCTTCCCAGGAAATTATAAGGGTTACTCCTGCAGAGTAATTATTATTTCCTGTATTTTTAAGCATGCATCAAGTCTTGCATCTTGCCCAAGATGACAAGACTCATTTTGTAATCGGGCCATCTTGTAGTTTTGTGCAAACAGATTAATAAATGAATATCGGACATCTTTTGCAAATGAGTCTTTTTTCTTTTCCGCTCACTGTTTTTCATTTTTATTTTTGTACAAAAATAAAATGGCAATGTTTTCCAAAATGAATAACTTCATTTCACCTTTTTCTAAACAAGATTAAAATCAATCACTAAAATGAACAATCTAAACCCTTGCAGAGAGTGCCTTTCAGACTGCACCGACAACAACACAGCTATGGCTTCGTATGACTTTGACAATCCAATCAATCAAGCTGATGAAGGGGTTGAAGAAGATTATGAGCTTCTTGAAGAGCTAGACAGGTTGTTAAGGCAAGAGGAGAAGGTTATCACTCCTCACCAGGAGGAGGTTGAAACGGTTAATCTTGGTACGGAAGAAGATGTGAAAGAAGTTAAGATCGGGGCCTGCCTACAAGACTCAGTGAAAGGACAACTGATTGATATGCTTCGAGAGTATGTGGATGTTTTCGCTTGGTCTTATCAGGATATGCCAGGGTTGGACACCGATATTGTCATGCACAAGCTGCCTTTAAAAGAAGACTGCCCGCCAGTAAAACAGAAGTTGCACCGTACTCGCCCGGACATGGCAATGAAGATAAAGGAGGAGGTACAAAAGCAGTGGGACGCCGGTTTCCTTGCTGTAACTAGCTATCCGCCGTGGGTTGCTAACATTGTACCAGTGCCTAAGAAAGACGGAAAAGTGAGAATGTGTGTGGATTACCGGGACCTGAACAGAGCTAGCCCAAAAGATGACTTCCCTTTACCTCACATTGATGTATTGGTGGATAATACGGCTCAGTTCTCAGTGTTCTCCTTCATGGATGGATTTTCAGGATACAATCAAATCAAAATGTCACCTGAAGACATGGAGAAGACAACTTTCATCACACCCTGGGGCACATTCTGTTACAAGGTGATGCCATTCGGACTGAAGAATGCTGGTGCAACCTATCAACGGGCTATGGTAACATTATTCCACGACATGATCCATAAAGAAATTGAATGTTATGTGGATGACATGATTGCCAAGTCCCTCACAGAAGAAGACCACCTGGTAAATCTACTGAAGTTATTCAAGCGTCTGAGGAAGTACCAACTGAAGTTGAACCCCAACAAATGTACGTTCGGGGTACGGTCTAGTAAGCTGCTGGGATTTATTGTAAGTGAGAAAGGGATTGAAGTTGACCCTGATAAAGTTAAAGCCATTCAAGAGATACCTGCACCAAAGTCAGAAAAAGAAGTTCGGGGGTTTCTAGGTAGATTGAACTACATTTCAAGATTCATATCTCACCTTACTGCAACTTGTGAACCCTTGTTCAAGCTATTGAGAAAAGAGCAAACGGTCAGGTGGAACGAAGACTGCCAGAAGGCTTTTGACAAGATCAAGGAATAATTACAAGAGCCTCCAATCCTTATGCCTCCAATTGAAGGAAGACCTCTAATAATGTACGTGACAGTATTAGAAGAGTCAATGGGGTGTGTGCTGGGCCAGCATGACGAGTCTGGTCGAAAAGAGTATGCAATTTACTACCTAAGCAAAAAGTTTACCGACTGTGAACAACGTTATTCACTGCTCGAGAAAACTTGCTGTGCTTTAGCGTGGGTTGCTCGCCGACTAAGGCAGTATATGTTGACCCACACTACTTTATTGATATCAAAGATGGACCCAATTAAGTACATTTTTGAGAAGCCAACACTTACCGGACGAGTTGCAAGATGGCAAATGATCCTAACAGAATATGACATCCAATACACATCTCAGAAAGCCATCAAGGGCAGTGTACTGTCTGATTATCTTGCTGAGCAACCTATTGATGATTACCAGCCTATGAGATTTGACTTCCCTGATGAAGACATCATGTTCATAAAAGCAAAAGATCATGAGGAGCCTGTTCACACTGAAGGGCCTGACCCAGAAGAAGAATGGACTATGATGTTTGACTGGGCTGTTAATATGAATAGTCGTGGTGTTGGTGCAGTACTCATTACACCTAAGGGGGTTCACATGCCTTTCTCGGCAAAGCTCACCTTTAACTGCACTAACAACGAAGCTGAATACGAAGCTTGTATTATGGGTCTTGAGGAGGCCATTGACCTCAGGATCAAGACTTTGACTGTATTCGGAGATTCAGCTCTGGTATTTAATCAAACCAATGGCAAATGGTACACCCACCAAGATCATCTGATACCCTACAAGGACTATACAAGGAGGTTATTTACTTTCTTTACAACAGTCAAGCTTGAGTATATCCCTCGGGACAAGAATCAATTTGCAGATGCTCTTGCCACCATTTCATCCATGATCAAAGTTCAAACTGCCAACTTTGTACCTCGGATTTCAGTGTCCAGACTTGATAGACCAGCATATGTATTCGCAGCAGATGTTACCAAAGACGATAAGCCTTGGTTCCATGACATTAAGTGCTTCTTGGAGGATCAAACATACCCACCTGGGGCATCTTCCAATGACAAGAAGACATTAAGAAGGCTTGCTGGTAGTTTCTTCCTGAACACTGATGGTTCCCTGTACAAGAGAAACTTTGATATGGTGCTTCTCAGATGCGTTGATAGAACAGAAGCAGACTTGTTGATGCACGAGGTGCACGAGGGATCCTTTGGTACCCATGCAGGAGGGCATGCCATGGCCAAGAAGTTGCTAAGATCAGGTTATTACTGGATCACAATGGATGATGACTGTTGTGCTTATGCCAGGAAGTGCCATAAATTCCAGATTTATGCGGATAAGGAGCATGTGCCTCCCAATCCTCTGAATGTGATGTATTCACCCTAGCCCTTTGCCATGTGGGGCATTGATATGATTGGCAAGATTGAACCGACTGCTTCAAATGGCCACAGATTCATCTTGGTTGCCATTGACTATTTCACCAAGTGGGTTGAAGCAGCTTCCTATGCAAATGTTACAAGGCAAGTGGTAGCCCGATTTCTGAAGAGAGACATCATCTTTCGGTATGGAGTGCCCGAGCGAATCATTACTGATAATGGTTCCAACTTGAACAATAAAATGATGGCAGAGCTATGCCGGGACTTCAAAATCCAACACCACAATTCTTCTCCTTACAGGCCAAAGATGAATGGCGCTGTTGAGGCGGCTAATAAGAATATCAAGAAGATTGTGCAGAAGATGGCAGTTACCTATAAAGACTGGCATGAGATGCTACCGTTTGCCTTGCATGGGTACCGTACATCAATCAGAACATCTACTGGGGCAACACCGTATCAGCTTGTGTATGGTATGGAGGCAGTCCTACCTGTTGAAGTTGAATTACCCTCTCTACGGGTACTGATGGATGTTAAGCTGAACGAAGCAGAATGGGTCCGGTCCCGATGCGAACAATTGAATCTGATTGAAGAGAAGAGATTGGCTGCAATCTGTCATGGGCAGTTATATCAGAAAAGAATGAAGAAAGCCTTCGATCAGAAAGTCAGGCTCCGAGAGTACCAAGTAGGAGATCTTGTGCTGAAAAGACTCCTCCCTCCTCATACAGACCACAGGGGCAAGTGGACTCCGAACTATGAAGGACCATTCGTAGTAAAGAAAGTTTTCTCGGGTGGAGCACTGATGCTCAGCACTATGGATGGTGAAGACTTCCCGTCCCCTGTGAATTTAGATGCAGTTAAAAAATACTTCGCATAAAATGACCCGCTGGACATAAAAACAGAATGTAAGTCCAGGCAAAAATAAGGAATCCCGGCGAGTCAAAAACAGAATAAAAGACTCGGGCAAAAATAAGGGAAATAAATAAAAAATGTACACCCGCTGAGTTGAAAAGCCACATTGGACAACTCAGGCAAAAATGGGTATCCCGATGGATCGAAAACCCGAAGGGGCGATCCATGCAAAACAAGGGAATAAGCGAACAACTGCATTCTGAATTTGTCTGTATCACTTACAACTTGGAAAGCTTTGAAAGGATCAAGCTTCTTTCAGAATCAGCCTTTTCAAAAAGCAAGACGAGAAGAACGTCAAATGTCATACGAGTCATAGCAAAGGGAAGCTCCTTGAAGCGTCATCAACATTGCCAGCATCTTTTTGTTTCTCAATTTGTAACAATCTCCTCATTTTAGGGGATCTGTTTCCTTGACTGTATCTTGCCAATTCAGGGCACTTGAATTAATAAAATCAGATTTTCAGTCATGTTTCGTCTTATACATTTTATTCTCGTTTGCAAAAATGTCCGATGTCTTTAAGATATTGATTGCATAAATACAGATGCTTCTCAAAAATACGTGCTTGCGGGAAATATACTTACTCCCAGGTGTGTCTAAACTCCTATGATGGAATCCGGTAAGGGATACCTCGGGATTACTTGTGCGTTTCTACGTCTTTTCAGAATTGCAGGTATCCAAAACACAACATGGGGCATGCAAGTTTCACCCCTGCAAGCTGGCAAATCATTATCTACTCAGTCTTAGCACCGAAGGTGTTTTCTCCCCAACTGAGTTGCCATCCATTATTCCTCCTCAGCCAAGTACAAAAGCCAGGGAACCATCTCCCCACATGGTGTCAACCTCTACCCAGAAGAGCAACGCGCGAAGGAATAATAACAGAGTGAAGAAAGCTTCTACAAACCCCAGTTGGGTCCCTCATTACCAAGATAGGTCTATCAGTGACCCATATCCCCAAGCAGAGTCATATATGCTGGATCTACCAATGATCCCATCCCCAGCTGGGATGTCCACTACAAGCAGATCAGCCAGAGATCTCCATGGCAACGGGATCCGAATCCCGGATCGGTATCTTTGCATAATCATAGCATTCGCATCATATACTCCCCACAGAGCGTAGCATTCCGTCTAATACGGAGCATTACAGCAAAAATCAAACATATTGCATAATCATAAGCCATGTTCTGAATCAAACACTTGTGAATTTTGACAATTCATCAAAGATATACAGAAAACCCTCCAGATTCCCCGGCAGGAAGCCAAGGCATTTACCTTACACTCATAAATACAAATACACACTCCTCTTGGCACTCGTCCGTGTCGTGATTCCCCAGTAAAGTCGCCCGAGCATTCTTTACAAACCACTTATATTACAGATACTTCTTGACACCCGTCCGTGTCATACCCCCAGTAGAAAGCCAAAGCGTCCTCTTTGCACTCACAAATACATATACATACACCTTCCCTGGCACCCGTCCGTGTCACTCTCCCCAGCACATTAAACACTCATCTGTGCACCACTCATACTTATTACTCCTGTTTCACTTATACAAATACTCGTTCGTATCTTGTATACACCACTTATATCCCCTCAGACTCGACACTCGTCCGTGTTCTTTGTTAACCAGTTGGTACCCGTCCGTATCATCATCTCAGAACATGCGTCAAGCGTTTGTTTTTACCTGATACTCGTCCGTATCATAGTCTTAAGGATGCTCATCCGCATCTTTAATCTATACACCGTGTCAAACACCTATGTCTTCTTGAATTTAGACACTCGTCTGTGTCTACTATTCCCCCAGAAGAGTCCCCGCAGAATCAATACTCGTCCGTGTTCTTTGTTAACCAGTTGATACTCGTCCGTATCATCATCTCTGAACATGTGTCAATTTTGTTTCTATCTGATACTCGTCCGTATCGTAGTCTTAAGGATGCTCGTCCACATCTTTAGTCTATACACAATGCCCAAACACTTATACCTTTTATTTCTTGGGTGTAAACACTCGTCCGTGTTTACCATTCCCCAGCAAGGTCCCCAATAAAACTTGCTAAACTATTTCCTTTTTATCTGACATTCGTCTTGTGTCATGATACCTTTTCGGCAGCCGTACCCTGCCAGGTGATCGTCCTTCACCTTTGGATGACCGTCCCTCATCCTTTCCCCAACGGAGTCTCTATTCATTAGAACCCCCTTCCTATCCGACATTCGTCCTATGTCGTGGTATTTTCAGCAGCCGTCCCCTACTAGGTGATCGTCCTTCACCTCTTGATGATCGTCCTTCATCATTTTATCCGATGGCCGTCCCCATCGTTAATCTTGTTATCTGACATTCGTCCTATGTCATGATAAACCCTGAGAGCAGCCGTACCCTGCTAGGTGATCGTCCTTCACCTCCTGATGATCGTCCTTCATCATGCTTATCCGATGGCCGTCCCCATCATTGACCTTCTATCCGACATTCGTCCTATGTCGTGATATTATTGGCAGCCGTACCCTGCCCGGTGATCGTCCTTCACCTTAGATGACCGTCCCTCATCTTATCCCCAACAGAGCCGCCGTCCCCGCTAGGTGATCATCCTTCACCTTTGATGACCGTACCTCATCACTTATTTCATTTACCTATAATCCCCAGAAAGTCTTATAGCTTTACCTGATGGCCGTCCCCATCATAATATCTCATATCCCCAGCATGTCGGCCGTCCCCGTCATTGCTCCTTCCCCAGCAGTCGTCCTCTGCTCGACGGTCGTCCTCCGTCGCCTGCACTTTATACTATACTTTATTTTTCTTTTACAATCTATATCCCTTTTCTTCTTCATTCTGTGAGTGCAAATTTTGGACTGTCTTTGGTATTCAACCACAAGTTATCTTGTTTGCCTGTTAAGCCGTTGCTTACATCCTGCACAGCTAACTCTTGCTTGAATAGGGGCAGCTGTAAACACCCCAAATTTGCCCTCACCCATTCACAACATGGCTTGTGATCTCTTCATATGCATAAGTTCAATCATGGCATCTCATATTGCATTTTTGATCCACTGCATTGTTTCTAAGTCATCTGCATTTAGGGTTTGTGATCTGAGCAATCCAAGAGCCACTTGAGCCACTCCAAAGGTCATCAATCACTTCAAAGGGGTCCATGTATGTTCAAGCATCATATTATATCCCCACAAAGTCAAGAAAGTCAAATAATCACAAGAACTGAGAAAGGCATGGAAGCAGAGCCAAGTTTGACTGCACAGATGACCTAGAATTAGGGTTTTGGTTTCAAAGGCCATAATTCCAAATTTTTTTGGTCATTCTTGTTTCTATTGGTCTCTATATGGTATAGGGATCATGCATATCAATTTTCATGAAGAAATTCAATGGGGAAGGCATCTGATCAAGAGTTGACTTTTTGAGCAAGTCAGTGCAAAATCAGGGTATCTGAGGCCCTCAATGACCCAACCAAAGGGTGTTCATCATCATTTTGATTATGTGTGATCTTTATTTGATCATATAAGATGTTAGAAGTTCACAAAATTGAAGAATTTCAAGCCATTTGCAAAGTTGACTTTTTGGGAAAATGACTTATAATGGAAAATTGCCATTTTGGGAAACTTTTTCAACCCTTGCTTTTTGATTCAAAAATGCTTCTAATGAGAAAACTTTGGTCATGAAAGCTGTAGAATGGATCATTCCCTTTTCAAAAAGTACAAGAACTCATTCTAATTCATTTTGGATCAAAAGTTATGGCTTGTCAAAGTTGGGAAAAATCACATAATTTCAAGTTTTCTACCAAAGAGGCAAAGTTGCAAAACCACTTGCCAAGGCAAATTGAGACCTCAAAGTGACTTCTAAACTTCACACAAACATGAACCAATGTCTAAAAGTCAGATTGCATCAAGAGTTTGCTCATTTTTATGACTTGTGGATCAAGAAACTTCAAAAGGGCCAAAGATGAGCAAAGTTGCAAAACCTCACTCAAACCCTAATCCATGTGCTGGCTGACTTCTAAACTGATCCTAGGGCTCTCCACACTTCTTGCTGCGCAGGACACCCCTCTTGTCCTTGGCTAGCCATGAGCCCATACCTCTCTTACACAAAGTTTGACTTTTTTGCAAAAGACCCATAACAATCACCATAGGCCACCAACAACTCTCTGACCTATCACCACTTGATACATGGACCAAAAGCAGCTCAACACACCACATAACTCAGCCTGAAACTCTCTCTAAGCCAGCATTCTCATTTTCCACCTCTTATGCAACTTCCTTCGAAACTCACCATAGAAGCATCAAACATTAAAACAAACATCACAAAACATCTCAGCATACTCCCCTGATCATTTCCATACCCTCATTCATCCCTGAAACATCCTCAAACTGAAACACGATTTCTCTCCCTCACTGAACATAACTCACTCAATCTCTCAAACCATCCAAAAGCAACTCCAACCAAGCTTCATAACTTCATCAAGAGGACCATTGGGATCATTTTGAGGCAAAGAGGCAAGCAGAAAGCTCTTGGGTTGAAAGCTTCGATTCAGGTAGCCATGGAAATTCATTTTTCCAGAACTCTTATTTCTTGTTTCTAAAATGATCTACATGCTTCCCTGAGTTCACTGAACCTTTTATTTTTGAAAATGATTGAGTTTTGAGGTTGTATGCTTGTTCTGAAACTTTGCCCGTGAAATGCTTTTTGTTTTGATTCTTGAGTTTGAGTGAAAATAAATGATTTTGATTGCTGGATTCTTGTTTAGAGTGGTCTAATGATTGATTCTGGAGAGATTTGTGAAGTTTCATGGCGTATTAAGAGAGATTGAGTGAGGGCCTTGCCGGATAAGATGACCGGAACACTGTTCCGGTCATCTGAAAGTAATTAGGGCACTGGATTAGGGTTTAATCATAATTAGGCCAGTTTGAATTCTGGCCGTCCATTCGCGCGCCAAGTCAATTCCCGCCCCCTGACTTTGAATCTGGACCCTTGGATTGGTTGACTTTCTCATTTTTCATTAAAAACTCATTTTATTTTCATTTGTTTTGATTTATTTTGCACGAATTAATTAAAATAGCAAAAAATGTTTAAAAATTATGAAAATTTTTGTCAAGATTTTCATTATTTTTCAGAACACAAAAATATTTTTATTTTTATTTTTTGCATTAAAATTTATTTTTAAATCATTTAAAAGTTTATTTTTAATTAGTTAATGAAAATTAATTAATTAAAAATACTTTTAGGTATTTAAAAATCACAAAAAAATTCATGTAACCTTTAAAAACATTTAGAAACATTTTCCAACTCTCAAACCAAATTTCTTTTTTGTTCTTGATGCCTTTTGATAATTTTCCTTGGATTTAATTTCATTTCAAGGCATTATTTTGTTTCAAACTTCAAAAATTCATTTCTGTCTAACCTTTGAGAGTTGGATCATGATTCTTTTTGCATTGCATCTTGTATAGCATGTAGTTTATATGATAAAATTGACATGAATTGATCTTGCATTTTCAATTTGTTTTGCATTTTCTTGTCAAGGTACCTTAAAACCCTAGCAATCTTAGGAAATTCATAACTCTCACTAGGTTAAGATTTGGATCCCCTCCTTTGGGAAGTGAGTTTGTGTAGGTTTAGGGTTCCTTTGATTTCACTTTCAAATTTTTATCATGTCATTTGCTTCTGGTTTTGGATTTTGCTTTGTGTGTTGATCATAAACCCTAATTCATGCCTTCCTTTGCATCCATCTTCCATTTGCTTGCATATCATGACTTTCCATGACATTTTGTGCATCCATTTGATTCATAAGACATCTTAGGACATATTAGAATCATGTGTGATCATTGCATCTTTCATTTGCCATGTTGTATGTCATTTGCATTTCATAACTTTTCATGTATGTTCATGGTTCTAAGCATGCTTCTCTTGCATCCATATGTTTGTATGATCATTCTAATGCCTTGCCACATGTTTGCATCATCTCTTAGCATCATTAACACCACACTCATGCTTCTGGTTTTGGTTTGCATCATGACATTGCATCCCATTTTGCATTGCATTTCATTTCTTTTACTAACTTTTCAGGTGGTAAGTTACTTTGAGAAGTGAATTTGCCTTCACTTCTCACATTCTCTTTTCATCTCTTTCATAATTCATTTACTGCATTTTTTTATGTGTTTGGATTGAGCTTGCTCATTCTTTTTTTCATCTTACTTTCTTCCTTCAAGCACCTTCTTAAGTGAAGCAAGTTGTTTTGCTTCTCTTTGCCTCTTGCTCCTTTCATCTGCTTCTTGGTGGTTTCTCTGAAGATTCTTTCTCTTAAGCCTCACAAACCCTAGGAATGACCAAGCATGATAACAATTAGGGTTTGATTAGTCCCCCACTTAGCTTTTACCTTTGTGTCTCCTTGAGTCTTCTCCCCCCATCTCATAATCAGGGACTAAACCCTAAAGGCTTTAAAACTTTGTGATTAAGCTTATGTCTGCATCCTTCTATTAGGATGGAGTGTATAACTTTAATCCTAAGTGTTAAACCCTTAATGTGTTTAAATCCTTTAATCAATTCACTTAATAATCATCAAGACATCAAACTTGTAACTTGGGCCTTGCATTAGGGTTCTAATTCTTCCTTAATTGGTTAAGAAGGACTAACCCTAGTGTTAATGGACAAGTCCCCCTCAAGTTGTCTTACCAATCATAAAATGCACTTCTTAATCTCACCATTAACTAAAATCCACTTAATAAAGGCCTTGTTTTGTCATGAGGTTAATCCCTAATCATGGATTAAGTTGAGGAGTCTTCCTCAGGTTAAACATTCTCATCTATTATCCTTCTATTAGGATGGTGTAAGGAGTCTGTTTAATCCCTGATTATGGCTTAAGCTCATTACTTAACACTAAACAAAAACAACAAAAACATCTAACTAATCACAAGTAGGTTAATGATCTTAATCCTACACCATGGTGATTAAGTGTGAGATGCTGACTTCACACTTAAGGTATTCTCATTACCCCTAATCAGAGGGAGGATGTGATGAGTTTATTAACCCATTAGTTTAGGCTTAAGCTCATCAACTTATGACAAATCTCCAAAAGCAATAAAAGACTGAAAACATAAAACAAACAATAATCGTCTCCTCCGGGATTCTTTTCTCATCTCATTCACTCTCAAACGAGAACTTGCTTCTTCCGTCTAATGCAAGACAGTCTGCACCTGAGCCAGACAGGTCATACACTTGAGCATAGACAAGTAAGCAGTTCACAAGTCAATTTCCCTTTCAGTCTCTTTGAGTCGAACTACGGTGTTCTGACTTCCTCATTGCACGAGAGGATACGTAGGCATAACTTAACAGTTATCGAACAAAAGTCTCTGTATATTCCCCTCCTTCCTGTATCATTCTTTAGCCTCATGATCTTGAGCATTTCACTCCTGTTCTTACACTGACACTTCTCTTATGCACTTCACTTTCTTCCAGCACTGACACTTGCATTCTTTCCAGCTTTGATACACAGATTGCACTGACACTACCCCTTTAAAACACAAATCTTTTAAGCGTGGATCCCGTCGAGTACGACGGACAATCTGGGTGCTAATACCTTCCCAGGTTGTAACCAACCCCCTTTCTCAGTTTCTCTGGTTCGCAAACGTCTTATCCATATCTTTCTAGGTCTATGCAGCATTACCTTTCCTTCGGGATAAAAATGCCTAGCTGGCGACTCTTTCTTTCTCTTGAGTTCACCCCTGTGTGTTCTCATCCCTCCTTTCGCCGACCGTTCGCGTCTGTACCCCTTCTGACCTTTGTGTGTCATTTGGTGGGAGCGACACTTCCCCCTTTAGGAGCAACTTATCTCCTTTAGAGGAGTAAGTTGCTTGCTAGCTCTTGCTTCCTCTTCCTCTTGCTCTTCTTTGGTTTCTTTCCTTCCTTCTTCTTCATTAGGATATTTGAAACCTCACTAACCTTAGGACCACTTTTGCATGCTAATATTAGGATTAGTTTTTCCCAATTTTAGACTTTTACCTTTTGCTCCTTTGGTTTCTTTCTCTTCTCATCTCAAAACAAAACCTAAAAAAAACATTAATAAAAAGAAGTGACTTCTTGTGTAATAGCCTTATTCCATGGGGGAATATGTATCATTCCATCATGGAATAGTGCATTTGTCTAGCATGATGCACAAGTCGGATCATGAAGTCATCTTCATCAAGAAAAACCCTAAAAAACACTTCTTCATTGTTAATCACTAAAACACCTAATAAATTCAACAAGTCAATGAATTTAGACCCTTGCCTTTGGAAACATGTCATGGATTCGTTCTCCTTGCTTGGTGTGCTTGTTCTATTATTCCATCTTGGAATGTAGTAACAAGTGCACATTCCATGGAAAAGAGCTTGATTTCATTCTCTTGTGCCACACCAATAAAAAAGCTCTAAAAAACACAAACAAACAATAATCGTCTTTCCTTCGGGAATTCTTTTTTCATCTCCTTCGCTCCGTTCGAGAACTTGCTTCTTCTTGTCATTATGAAAGACGGTAACGCACTCGTCGTCCGAGCCTGCAACACCTGAGCATTGACATAGGAAGTTCAAGCCTTAAGACACAAGCAATCTTTTCCACCCCTAGTTAGGGGAACTACGGCGTCTCTGATCCTCATTCTCCCGATGAGGTACGTAGGCAGCGGGGTAGGGTCCGTTCGAGCACAATCTTTATTTTCCCTACATTTTTCCTCTTGGTTTCTTTTCAGTTCTCTTTCTCATTTCGTTTCATTTTTAGTTTTGCAGCAGATTTCACCCCCTCACCCTTTGAAACCATTTTCTTTGCAAGCGTGGATCCCGTCGGGTACGGCAGACGATTTGGGGTGCTAATACCATCTCAGGTTGTAACCGACTCCCGAGCTCAGTCTCTTTGGTTCGCAGGATCTGTGTCCTTCCTTTTCTTTTCTTCTGGTTTGTGCAGCATTACCATTCCCGTTCCTTTGGGATAAAAATGCCTGGCTGGCGACTCTACCTCTTTCTGCGCCACTTCCGCGTTTGTACCAGGATGGAAATCCGGGGAGCGACATCTGGCGACTCTGTTGGGAAACTCCAAACCAAAGTATCTTTGTTTCCCCTGAGAGTCAATCCAAGCGCTTGCGTGTTTCTATTTCGTTGGGTGTTGATTGTTTGTTGTTGCGTGTTTATTTTACTGTTTTTTATTTACAGTTTTATTTACAACTTTATTTACAGTTTTCAGTATTTATTTTCATGCATCATATATATTATACTGGACTGTCTAGCTATGTTGGTTTCATTTTTTTCTGTGGGATCGGGAATTGTTACTGAGAGATGAGCTCGTAACCGGGGCTCGAGTGTTCCCTAGGACTTAGAGTGGACAGTCACTTTGGCTTCATGGCATCTTGCTATGTTGGTAGTAGTGAGTTCCACACCCAAACTTGCAACCATCTTGGAAATGTATTATGCCGGAATCTTTCTGGGGTAATACACAACCTCGATAGTTATGTGCATCTGGGGACCGATCATTGAGGACCTTTATGGAAACATCCCTCTCCAGTTGTGACAGTGGCAGACCACATTTTATGGCAAACCCATTCGCACCCAAGGGCCTACTGGGAACTCGCATAGGATGGCCTGGTTCTTTTATAGGAACTCAGTCAAAGCATTTGGTCGTACGACGATAGTATTGTACCCTTCGGGATGAATGTACTATTGTTTCTCGATTCCAGCGCTTGAAGCTGGGAACTTATAAAGGATGCTTGTTTTTCCCAGACTCACGCTGAGACCTCCTTGAGTAGTACATAATTCCAAACCGATTCCCTGATTTTGTCATGAGCCATTTCTCGGAAATGGTGAACGTATTATTGCTATTCGGCTTTGAGAGTCCGTGATGTTTGACCTGGAGCACACCCGTGAGATTGGGAGGGGTTTACAGATTTGCAGGAACCTTTGACCTCATCATACCTCATTGCCAGTACAGTTCTATGATTTGATAAGGCTACATAGATTTGGATCTTTGATTTTGGGGCTTATTGAGACTGAATTCTCGATCATGGGGCTTTATTCAGAGGATCTTGGTTCTTGGTCACTTGGGTCCAGCGTTTCGTATCCAGACAGTCCCGGTTGTTGATCATATGTCCTTGCATTTGCATTGCATCATTCCATCATTTATCATGTTTTGTTTTCATTCACAGGTTCATCTCACTGTTTCCGGTTCCGGTATACTGTTTAGAGATGGAAGATCCTCGGAAGCAGAACATTCATTTCAAGTTTTTCTTAAGGTTGGGGGTCAAAAGCCGTCTAGATTTCTTTGCTAAATACCAGAACCGGGGCATGAGTGACCTTGAGATTGAAAGCATAAACAATTGCATTGCATACATATCCCATTTCTTCTTCTTTTGTAGGTATAACTACAGGTTCCTAATGTCCTTTCTGTAACAGGCACTTTCATTGCAACAAGATTTCAAGGACGGGTTATTATCTTAATCATATTTCTTGACAAATTGGCCAACTTGAGTCAGAATTCCCAGAACATGAAATTTGAACAACTCCGGGCGGAGGTAGCTAAGATGAAGGCCCAGATGGAGCAATTCAGGGCAGAGGTACATGCTTTTTCACAGGGCCAGAGATTCTTGAAGGAAGAGTTTGACATGATGAAAACTCAAATGAAGCTGTTGACAGGGATCATGAATGCCTTGCTAAAAAAAGAAAATGGCCAGGCGTCCACTTCTCCACCATAAGGTCTTATTTCTCCCATTTCTTTGGGATTTCCAGTGAACTAAGAGTTGTCTGGTGGATTTTCTCCACAGTTTGAGCTTCCTCGCCAAGAGTCACCACATGGTCGTCCAGAAGAGCCCAAAATATAGATCAATCTTCCCTTGCCTGATTGAAATGAGGTGAATGGTCCTATGCCAGTTATGGCCAAAGAAGTGAGCACTTTCTTCCCGTATCAAGGAACTTCCTCAGCTCCTACACCTTGGGTTCCCAAAGAAGAATTTCAGCAGGTGTCAGGTGTATCTCCTCCAGTGGTGGCAACCCGTTCTCGACAGAAGCAAGAAAGGGTTATTGATCATGTGCCCATGTCTTATGCTGAGTTGTGCC
This sequence comes from Lathyrus aphaca, assembly GCA_963966055.1. Taxonomy (NCBI): domain Eukaryota; kingdom Viridiplantae; phylum Streptophyta; class Magnoliopsida; order Fabales; family Fabaceae; genus Lathyrus; species Lathyrus aphaca. The sequence continues at coordinate 353,922,772 of OZ014521.1, read as the reverse complement.
CACAGTTGCTCCAAATGGGATTGATTGAATGTCGTGAATTATCTCCTCCTAATGGTGAACTCCCCCAAGGTTGGAATCCATATGCCTGTGTCTTTTATTCTGGAGCTCAAGGACATGATATCAGTGATTGCAGGGCATTCATGCATCAGGTGCAAGATTTGGTTGATGACAGAGTAATTGACTTTAAGCCAACTGACTTGAAAGTGTCACAGGTAAGCACTGCAGAGGTGGCCAAGTTTCATTCTTCCGAAGTTATTACTCAGGATGAATCTTCTAAGAGGATACAACAACGAGCTTCTTTGGTTCCTCATCCAAATCTGGGTAAGAAAGTGCAGTGGCCTGCTAGGCGTTCGAAGCAGCATCAGTAACAAACTGCTCAACCACAACGAAGGCCTTATCCACAAAGAGTTTTACAAGCTGATCGTATTCTTGATCCCATCTCCATATCCTACACTGCCATGTTGCGTCAATTGCTGAGGTTTGATCTGATCAAGTTACGGTCTTTGGCACCACCAGAAGGAAATCTTCCAATGGGATACGATGAAAATGCTCGTTGCGAGTTTCACTCAGGTTCTTCAGGGCATGCAACAGAAGAATGCAGAGCTTTACAATGGAATGTTCAAGATCTGATCGACTTGAAGGTCATCACACCAGATGGTCAGCTAGGGAGGCAAAAACGTTTGGACTCGAATTGATGCTCGTAGGCTTTAGCTCTTTCATGTATCTGGTTACCCTCAGGCTTGTTGAGGGAATCCTTGTTGCTGTACTTATTTGTGTTGGTTTTCAGTACCTTGTATGACTTTGCTCTTGCGGGCTTCTCTATGTTATGTGCTTGGATTTTTGAAGCAGTGGTTTTCCTATTCATGCACTGGCACTCGGTCACAGGATGGTTCTTATGTTGGATCTTGTTTGCAGGGGTTCTTTTGAGAGTGTTCTCTCATTGGCTGTGTTTCTGAGCACATGCATAGCATAACATCTTGCATACCATATCATTCTATCTTTGTTTTTCAGGTACCCTGGCAGTTTCTTATCTTTATTCCATTTCAGGAAGTTGTGCTAGTAAAGCAGAACCGGAATGGCAGATCAGGTACAAGCTGAGCTCGTAGAATTGAAGGCTCGTATGGAGCAGTTCATTACCATGATGACGGGGATGGCCCAGAGGCAAGAACAACTAGGGTTGAGGGTCGAGCGGGCAGAAAATAAGATTCCTGAAGATGGCAGTCAGAGAAATCATAATGGAGCTCCGGGCGGAGACAATGACCATAATGTTGGTTACATGGACGGTCAGGAAGATCAGTTTGCTTTGATGGATCAGCCTAATGTCGTTGTGGATCGTCTTTTTGACGAGCTTCCTGAGAGTATAAAGGCCATTAAGTCTCAGAACTCTTTAGGTTTTGATGTTGCGAATTTGGGATTAGTTCCTGGAGTGAAAGTTCCTCACAAATTCAAGCATCCTGTTTTTGAGAAGTACAACGGAAACTCTTGTCCGAAAACTCACATTCAGTCTTACTTCGGGAAGATTTCTGCTCACACGGATGATGAGAAGTTATGGATGTTTTACTTTCAAGATAGTCTATCTGGGGCATCTTTGGATTGATGTATGGGTCTGAACAAGAATGTTGTCCGAAGCTGGAAGAAGTTGGCTGAAGCTTTTGAGAAACAATACCAGTTTAATCTTGACATGGCGCCTAACCGCATTCAACTCCAGAGTCTTTCTCAGAAGAAGTTTGAAAGTTTCAAAGAGTATGCTCAGAGATGGCGAGAGATGGCCGCCCGAGTGCAACCTCCACTGCTTGAGAGGGAGATGACTGACATATTCATGAGCACTTTGCAGGGTGTGTTTCTGGATCGTCTGGCTGCTTGTCCGTCCATTGGATTTGCTGACATTGTGATTGCCGGCCAGCGAGTTGAGAGTTTGCTAAAGCTCGGGAAAATTCAAGACTATAGTGCATCAAGTTCAAGCACCAAGAAGCCATTCTCCAATGGTCAGAGCAGGAGTGAAGGGTAAGTTGGGGCAACATCTCATTAATGTGGAAAAGGTAGAGGATATCATCCACGCCATCAACATGCAGCTTCTATGGCTATGACCCAGAATAATTAGCCGAGACATCAAACACGGCAAAGGAACCCTCAACAAGGTCAGTGTCAGCAAAGGATAGAATTAGTTCTTGCTCCTTTACCAATGTCTTATTATGATGTACTTTAGCATCTGCATCAGTTGAAGCTGATTGAGCTTCGCAAGCTGTCTCCACCTCCTTATCCATTGCCTGAGGGATGGGATGCCAATTCCCATTGTGACTTCCATTCTGGGGCACCAGGACACCATATTGATGGATGTAAAGCTTTTCACCGCATGGTACAAGATTTGATTGATTCGAAAGCTGTTAATTTCGCTCCGTGGAGATGAAGCAGAGGATTTTGTCTTGGTAAGAGTGTGTCAGAAAAGAATTAAAGCAATAAAGCCAGAAGCATCAATAATGGCAGTTAGTTGTTTTCTTTATTGTATTTCCTCCCTATTGAGGGGAACTACGTCGCTCTGATTCTTCATTGGTCTTTGGTCAATGGAGATACCTAGGCAGAAGATCGTCAGGTCTTTCCGAGCAAACTTATAAGGCAATTTCATTTTTGTGTCACTCTTTTCTTCAGACGTCTCGTGTCAATGTTTGAACGTCGAAAGCTTAAGGTCATAATAATTGAGAATGAAGTATGGTTCTGGGCACGTGGCCATTGGATTGAAGACTGCATATCTTATCAGGAAAAATATGATGATCAATGAAAGTATTCAAGATCAACAGGTCCAGATGGAGTCAAGTCTCCTCCACAATGACATTGCTCAGATTTCTTTACTGCATTTTCATGTGTATCTTTTATATGTTTGTTTGAACATATGTATGCATGCATGAATTTTGTTTGTTCTTGAATGTTAATTAATGAAATGCACATGTTTTTCTTGAAGTAATTCATTCGTATTTTACTTATAATTTTTTGTGTGCATTGTAATACCAACTGTTGTTCTTAAACTCTGTGATGGAGGATGACGAAATGAAAACGCAAAAATCTCCAATTGTGTGCTCTTGAATAAGACCTTGTTGACGATGTACATGCTTTGTTTCAAATCCTAAACACCGGAGATATAAGGGAGATAGACTTTCGTTAACCCCTTTGACCCTTGAAGTAGGAGTTTCTTTTCACATGGAAAAAAAACACCCTCACATTTAACCCGGGGCAGGGTAGGTGTCAACTAGTTGGACCGAGCGTTCAGACTTTCACAAAGGAGTGTATTTGAGGATCCATTACCTTTCCTTCCAGCACATCAAGAGGTCCAAAGACCAGAAGCCACAATGGTTATACCAATCAAGAGGTCCAAAGACCGGAAACTACAACGGTTATCCATCATCGACCAAAAAGTGAGACAGTCGCAACCCTTACAAAACAATCAAGACAAACCTATGTCACACGATTTGTTCGGACAAAAAAGAAGGAAAAAAAGAGAAATAAATAGCTCGCTAAGTCGTAACATGAAAACAAGCGACTTAGGCAAAAATTAGGGCATCCCGCTGGACTCCAATTGCAAAAGATTCAAAAGGATCAGTCCAGGAAAAAGTTAGGGATAAAAAAAAATAAAAGCGAAAAGACGGAAAGGATTACACAATAAAGATCCTTCAATAAAAACAAGTCGTGTGATACAGACACAAAAGGATAATAGGGGTGACTGACTCCCAACGGTGCTTAAACAGTTATTAACATTGGTTTCTCAACCATCTCAAAACCCTTAGGAAAGGTGAGTGCTTGTGAAAACTAGTTGAACATAGGATTGAAGGACATCACGAAGAGGGTGGGCACAAATAAACTTCGAGCCTATATCCTTCGTTTCTATAACTGTGAACCAAGCCATGATACAACCCACAAAAGTCCTAATTGAAACAGGGTTAATTCGAGAGTATGCCACCATGAGATAGCGTTCCTGACTCCTAAGAGTTATGCTAAAAGACCTTTGTTGGTATCGCATATGCATGTTTTATTAAAAGCCCGTGTTATATCTTAAATAGTTATTCGTTCACAAACGACATCTTTTTAATAAAAACTTCAAGATTAGCATGAGTGTTGCATTATAGTGTTCACTCTCAGGATAAAAAAAATTTGCTTGCATACATTAGTTCGGCAATCACAGAAGTTCACAGGAATTTCAGACCAGGAACTTAAATCTTGCCAGGTGGAGGAGTCTGAAACTTCTGAAGGACAATCATGGAAAAGTGTGTTTTTTCCGAGAAATTCCTATGAGATAAGGATTCTCTTAACCAGTTGGGTTAGATGCAGCCAATCCAGGGCAATCACATTGAACAAATCTCTCGCAATTCAGCCAAGTCAGGGATATTATCAGAGCATGTTTAGTTTGAAGAAATCATTTTAAGGCTCATATTGGGGCAGGTCACTCTCAAGAGCAGATGAAGTCAGTCTCGGTATGCCGTTATCCAGCTTATCCTTGGTGCAGGACACTGGGTCAGATTATTACATAATAATGTAGGATTGTGCATGAGTCCCCTTCAATCAAATCCCTTGGTATACCAGGAGGTATGGGGAAATTATTTCAAGATTCTACGAATCCCTCAAAGAGTCTGAAGACACCAGGGAAGTTCGAGCGCCATGTTTTCTGTAAAATCCTCTTGAGTTGATGCTTGAACAGTCATCTAGTACAGGGAGGATAATGTTGCTAGAACATATTCCCCAAACAGTTTCTTCTCCCTAACGAGAGATGCTTTACAATTCCTATCTCCAGCAGAGGGTGATCCCTAGCATCCCCAGTAAAGTCTAAACGGAAATCTTCCCCAACTGAGTCAGAGTAGGATGATCTTCCCCAACAGAACTTTAAAGCCAGTTGAACAGTTCTCACCTCCGGGCGGAGTCTTTATAATCAGAGTAGGATATTCCCAGCAAGCAGGTGAATGTCTAATTCCCCACAAAGTTGTAGTTGTCAGAACTTTTTCCCTATCAAAGGTTATTTGCCCAAGCATCTCCCCAGCCGTGTTGGAAGATCGTCATTTCCTTGCAGAGTTTCATGATGGGTACGCAATCATCATTGAAATATCCCCAGGGAGGTAGCCAATTTATTTTTGGCCAGTGTGACAAAGTAATACAGACATTTGTTCACATTTCACTCCTCAACCAAGTATTTCCAAGATATCTTGGTCATTTCGTCAGCAGAATGTTACTCAGAATGTTCTCATACCTAGCGGAGTTACAAATGGTATTCTCCCTTGCAGAGTTGTTACTCTATTCTCAAATCAACTAATCTTGTATTGATTGTGTTGTCCCGTGTCAACGGACCTATTGTGGATGGATTGCTTGATACCATTCTCCTATTAGATTGCTCGATCTTGTTTGGTTTGCAGATCACTCGATATTGCAACACCGTTAAAGTCCATCGTCGTTGTGGCAAGCCAGTAGTTGCCTGGTGTCGTACCAAAAGACATGTTTGAGTTGTAAATCGCTTGATGTTACTCCTCGTGGTTTGAGTCGTAAATCAATTGATGTTACGTTCTCATGTTCTTGGTTATGGATCGCTCGATGCCATCCTTAGCAGATCACTTGATCTTGTCCGAGTTGTAAATCGCTTGATATTACTCCTTGTTGTTTGAGCCGTGCTCATTGTCGCTCCCCGGATTTCCATCCTGGTACAAACGCGAAAGTGGCGCGGAAAAGAATAGAGTCGCCAGCCAGGCATTTTTATCCTGAAGGAACGGGAATGGTAATGCTGCACAGACCAGAGAAAAGAAGAGGAAGGACACGGGTCCTGCGAACCAAAGAGACTGAGTTCGGGAGTCGGTTACGATCTGGGAAGGTATTAGCACCCCAGATCGTCCGTTGTACCCGACGGGATCCACGCTTGCAAAGAAAATGTTTCAAAGGGTGAAGAAATGAAAGTTGCTGCAAAGAAAATGAACTGAACTGGATAAAAGAAACGAAAAGGGAACTGAAAAAGAAATGAAAAGGAAAAAATGCAGGGAAAATAAAGATTGTGCTCGAATGGGCCCTACCCCGCTGCCTACGTACCTCATCTGGAAAATGAGGATCAGAGTCGTCGTAGTTCCCCTAACTAGGGGTAGAAAAGATTTCTTATGAATTAAGGCTTGAACTGCCTATGTCAATGCTCAGGTGTTGCAGGCTCGGACGACGAGTGCGTAACCGTCTTGCAAAATGACAAGTAGGAGCAAGTTCGCGTATGGAGCGAAGGAGATGAGAAAAGAATTCCCGAAGGAAAGACGCTTATTGTTTGTTTGTGTTTTTTAGAAGCTTTCATGAGTGTGTCACAAGGAAGTGAACTCAAGCTCTTTTCCATGGAATGTGCACTTGTCACTACATTCCAAGATGGAATAATAGAACAAGCACACTCAAGTAAGGAGAAGATCCCCAAAACTTGAACCCAGAGATTAGGGCTTAGGCTCACTAACTCATTAACTTATTAAGTGTTTTTGTATTTACAATGAAGAAGTGTTTTTTATGATTTTCTTGGTGAAGATGATATCTTGATCAGACTTGTACATCACAAGACAAGCTTGTACTATCCCAAGATGGGAAGACTACAAGTGTCTCATGGGATAAGGCTATTACTCAAGGTATCACTTCAATTATTTATTAAGTGTCTTCTTTAGGGTTTTGAGATGAGAAGAGAAGAAGAAACAAAAGGATCACAAAGGCAAAAGTCTAATGGAGGACTAATGAATCCTAAGTGTTGTCATGCATTGAAATCCTAGGTTAGTGAGGTTTACTATCTTAAAGAAGAAAGAAAGAAGAAGAGAAAAAGAAGAAAGAAGAATAGAAGAAGGGGGAAGTAAGGCCTAAGCCCAACAATCACAAGGTTAGAACAAATAATGATAAGAAGAGAAGAGATGAGATTTGGAGGTGTGGGGATCACATCCACACCTCTCACTTACCAAAGCCCCTGAAATGGTTAGTGACACAAGCATATAAGCAAAACAAGATGAACATAATGTCATACCAACACCATACAACCAGAATTGAAGTCATACACATAAATGTCCAATGCAAACACAAGTCACAAGAATAGGAAAAGAAACATACAACCAAACATGAGGCAACATTAATCACTTATGACAAATCAAAACAAACATGAGAAGATGCAAAACAAAATGAACAAAACACAACCCCGAGGTACAAGACCAGAACCCTAATCAAGTTAGAAAATTTCTTAAGAATCAAGAGAGATGAAGAGAAGAGAAGCATATGGTCAAGCAATCACATTATGGGAAGAAAGAAGCAAAGGAGGTGAGGTGGATATACATAAGAATGGAAGAACTCCAAAGGCAAACAAATTACAAGATTTCCAAAACACAAACCCCAACCCAAGATCAGAGAGGTATCAATGCCCTAAAAAGACTCCAAACAAGATGAAGAAGTTGGCACAAGTGCCCTTCTAAGCTAAGGAGAGAACTTATGACCAAAAAGAAGCAAAATGGGACAAGTCAAGAACAAAAATTCAAATCAAAACAAGTATGCACCCAAAAAATCCACAACCTTGTACAAGAGATCTTCAATCATACCATAACAACATGCCAAAAGGAGAGGAAGAAATTTAGAAGCTAAACAAGTCAAATGAGAGCTCAAATATCAACTAGGGTTAAGAAGCTTCACTCACAAGTCAAGGACCAAAGTCAATTAATCAAGGTTCTAAAAATCAGAACAAAAATCACCAAGAAACTAAATCCTATCATGAAATAAAATGAATTAATTAAAGTGAACAATTAATTTACACGTGTCAAAATAAAATAAATGGAAAATAAAAGTGTCAAAAATTAAAGAAAACTAAAAATAACATTCATGAATTTTTTTAGAATTTTTAGATGCATAAAACTATTTTTAAAAATTAAAATCCAAACTGAAATTAAAATGGAAATAAAAAGAACAGAAAATAAAATGAAACAGGCTGGGGGTGCAAACAGCAAGGGTTTTAGTTCAAATCAGTTGGGCTTAATACGCAGGGGGGTGGGAATAGTAGTCAAGGCCCAGGAAAAGTCAGCGCAAGCTTATGATAATGGTGTGGAAATTCAGAAATTCAGGGAAAAAACAAAAGCCATGGGATCAAGTGGACAACCAGGATAGGTCAACTCATTTAAGTAAGTCAGCAAATGATTAGTTGGCAGGTGAGGGAACATATTAATATGGTGAGGTGCGCAACATGGACATTGTTTAGAATGAAAAATACAAAAAAAAGAAACACGTGAGGAAGAGGGTCCTTCATTTATGTGCTGGCATGATGGTGGACGTCCAGATTGGAGATCCAATGGCCATGGTGTTGTCTTCTTCCTCTGAACCCTAAATAACATGAACCCAGAATCCGGTGACCGGAGCTAGGGCTCCGACACCGGAAAATGCAAACTATGAACAAACTTCAATAAAAATAACTCAAAATCTCCAGATTGAATAAACAAACCATGGTGAATCCAAAAATAACAACCGAAATCAAAATGGATCCAAGAACACTCCAGATCGAAGACAAACATGTTTCACCATGAAACTTTAAATCATCAATAAATCCTCAATAATGCACCATTTTCAAATCTAAAATGTGCAGTGTAATCAGCATGACACAAGGATCAAGAAGCACACATAAAATTTCATTTCCAGATCCAAAAGTATCAGAGCATACCTGAGGTGAAGACACTTCAAAATCACCAAGATAAGGATCCAGATACTGCAGATCTACTCCTTTTGATCTCCTCTTGCAAAATAAATGCAAGAGGAAGCTTGAAAGAGCTTGAATCTGAAGCTTTGAACCAACCTGCCTTTGAATGACACCTTTCTAATCTCCCACTTTCAGCTTGAATAAGTGATGGATTAGTGATCTTTATGCCTCACTGAACAAGAATATGTGATTGGTTTGTGAAGAGAGTGAGAGAATAAAGAGATTCGAAGGAAATTGCCTTTGGTGCAAAAACTATGGAGTGATGAAATGAGATGGATCTGAAGCAAACTAAAACCCTAATTTTCTTATAAATGACTCACAAAAGCAATGCTGAAAGAATGAGGGCAATAGCACGTGAGATGAGAGTGTGGGAGAGAATTTGCAAAACTTGCAAGATTTGTGTGATGAGGTATTCTACTCGTGCATTCCTCTCATTCCTTGCCCATGTGCTCTCAAAATCTCACCCTTGATTTAAAACAACAATTATTCTGGCCCTTGGATGTGGGGATCACACGTTTCCCATGTTCATGCAAATTTTACACCTTGTGAAATATTCTCATATCATGCACGAATTTGGCATTATTTTTGGAGCAAACTAGCTTTCTTGCAATGCCTTGGAACATTGTGACCTCACTTGGCCCATAAAACAACTTGAGAATAAGTTTCATGTAGTTTTGCATTTGTGGAAGCTTGAAATTTCATGTCATGCCCTAGATTTCTTGGAATTTTCGAAGGCCTTATCTCTTTAACCATGAATGCTACAAAAATGCTCTTGTACTTTTTTAAAATGGGAGGCTTTAATCTCCAAATTTCATGTTTGGCTTTGGTCCATTAGAAGATTTTTTCATCAAGTTATGCTTACTTGAAAATTAGGGAAAAACTTACTAAAATTGGAATTTTCCATGACCAAACTTATGCCAATTTTGCAAAACACCTCAAACCCTCATGATTCTTGATCTTTGATCTTTCCAAACCTCTTTTAATGTTATAAGAACATCTCTTGGCTATAAAAATGGGGTTGGATCTGAAATTCTGGGATCAAATATGTGATGTCGAAACAGATGTTTAGACACTGATATCCTAAGTAATAAATTAATGAGCTAGTAAATTAATTAACACAGGAAATTGTTAACCCAGTTCAGTGTATCTCCACACTTACATCTGGGGGCTACCAAGCCAGGAAGGAAATTCAATATAAGTAATATTAATTAGGGAGTTAAACCAATCAGTTTAATCCTTCACTTAATATCTACCCAAGGCAATTTCTATCTAAGACTCTACTTAGATATGAGTACCTACTCACTCCCCCTCAATCACACAGTGATCTTTAACATAGAATGATTAATAAGTTTGAATTCACACTTCATACACACCAGCTTGATCTTACTTATCAGTTTCAATCAAGACACAATTCACTTTTTGCTTAAAAGCTTATATAGTGAATAACAAACAAATAAAACCTACTTAAGTAACTAGCTTCACTAACACCCTTGACACTCTGCTTAAAATCGTTTGGTTTACTTGAGTGTATCAGTTTCTTAAATAGATGTTTAGTTTGTGGAATTTTTGCAAATTATCCAGACTTTGATAAATCCCACAGTTATCTCCTTGAATCAAGGTGAGTTAGTTTGTTATCTCCTTGAATCAAGGTGAGTTAGTTTTCTGTTTCCTTTACACTGGAACCAGATAACTTAACTTCCTAAAGAGGCGCCTTGGAGTGCTCACCCTTTACGATTACTTCCAAATATTTACTCCTGATTTTAAGCACTTCTGTTGCGTATCATTTAAGGCAGATAACAGGTTCGCGATGTCACAACATCTGGTGTGACATCCTGATGTCCTAAACTAAGTTCATAACTTTTACTTTGTTTTTCAAAAATTCTGCCAATTTCTAACATCTACAAACTCCCCCTTTGGCTAATTTTTGGCTAACATATTCTTTTGGTTTTGTCAGAGAGCAGCGGAGTTCCTTTCTGTTGGATCATGTGAGAGCTAAGAATTTGCTCCCCCTCAAACATGTAGTTACCTGAGATGTATACTGCCATGACTTGGCTCAATAGAATTTGATAATTATCCATTACACCCAGTGACACTTTGATAGGTCCAAAATATACCATTGAAAATTCAACTTAGTTCAGCAGACAGACATTAACATCATTGTTCAACACACACAGATTTTGGTATCAGAGCTCATTAACATCATTGTTCAACACACACAGATTTCTCCCCCTTGTTAGACATAAATTTTGGGGCCAAACAAAACATTAAAGAAACAAACATACAATTCAGTCATACAATTCAAAACAGACAGACAATACATTTCCACCAACAAACAACTTCACTCTTCATCCTCTGTATCCTCAGACTCATCACCAGCTTCATCATCATTCCCAGCAGCCTCTTCCAACTCCAGTCTTTGAATCAGGTCCTCAAGCTTCTTCTTCCTTTCTTCCAGCTCCTTGCAGGTTGTCCTGAGTTCTGCAATTAGGGCTGCCTTTGATATAGGTGTCTTGACAGCAGATGTCCCAGCAGATGTCCCACCTGGTGCTTCAGCATCTGCAACATGATGACCTAGAAACAACTTGTAATGGAAAGACAGTGGACTTTCCCTTTTACAGACAGAGTCCTTGTCAGTAAGGATTCCTGGATACTGGTTGAGAATCACCCCACAGAGTAGTGATGGGAAGGCTATTGGAAGCTTGATGGCTGAGGTTCCTGCATGCTTGAGAGTCTGGTCAAAGATGTATGCTCCATAATCCAGCTTGGTTTGGGTGCCTACAGCACAGATAAACCTCCCAAGCCCAGTGGCTATGGTTGAGGTGTGGTTGGTTGGGACCCAGTTGACTGTCCCAATTCTGTGTAGCATGGCATATTTCCTGGTTAACAAGCTGACTGAGAGTTTGCCTTTTACTGGCCATGTCTTGACCTGGTTAGCTGTAATTATTCTGCACACTTGATTGTCAGTCTTGCCAAGCTCAGTTGGCCCATCTGCTTCTCTCCCCAGGTACTGATTGATCACCCTAGGCGAAAAGTCTACACACCTTCCCCTGACATACACTTTTCTGAAATCCTCAGATTTCCCATCAGCACATCCTTCTTGTAAGTTTACTATAAATTCTTTTACCAACAACTCATAGCATGGAGAGAATTTAGAGACAGTCTTGAACAGTCCAGCATTGGAAATTAAATCAATTACCCCAGTACAATCCAAGGAATTACTACCTAGCTCTCGTTCCAGAGCCACCCTTCTCTGATAGACATATTTCCACATGCTTACGCTGGAGACATGGTGGAAGGACACATTATCCAGGGGTGCTTCAGGGACAACAGTGGCAGTCCTAGAAGGTGCTGGCCTCTTTCTGGGTTGAGATGTTGGGACATCCTCCTCAACATCAGAATCAGATGGAGTTGTGGCCTTCCTCTTCTGTGTGATGACCTTACTCCATTGCTTTGTAGGTCCAAAAGCAGTTTTGACCTTGTCCTTCTTGGGGGTTGGCTGTCTTTTCTCAGGGGTTGCTTGAGCAGCTGGCCTCTTATCCTTCCTAGCCATAAGCCTCTTGGCTATGCTAGGATCAACAGCTGCTATGATCTCTGTATCAGAATCATCGTCCAGGTTCACAGCTGGTGGAGGTTGGGAAGCCTCATTCTCAACAGCTTGATCATCAGTAGAACCTTTTACTCCTTCATCATCATTTGGGGCTTTGTCCTGGCCCTCAGTTGTCTCAACATTGCTTGGAACATCTTGTGGAGCAGGTATGTCTTCTTCAGCTTGGTTGCTGGGAGATGAGGCAGGCATCCTGTTCAGGGGAACTAACACCCCAGGCACAACTCTTTCTTCTGTCAGGATCCTGGTTACAAGATTTCTGATTGTGGAGTCCACGTAAGCAGAAGCTTTGGGAGCACTGGAAGTTGAAGAGGATCCCTTACTTTTGTTGAAGACTGGCTCCTTGGGTCTTCTTGCATGGGGAGTCCTGGGCTTTTGAGCAATGGGAATGCTTCCTCTGACAACGTTTATAGGTGTTACATCCATGGGTACTATAGATAATGGAGTGACGTCCACTACATCTTCCTGAAGGAGACCCTCATCAATGGAGTTAGGGTTCTGATGTTGTGAATTGTTTGCGATTGTAGTGGAGATGCAAAAAGGTTTGATGATAGACTTAGATGAGTTCAGAATCTCAACTGTAGCATGAAAAGGGTTCAGTGGTGCTAATGAGAATGTGATAAGCTGAAGGCACGTTTGTACATAAATAGAGCACGTTTCTATTGGAATTTTTAAAACTGGAATACAAACGGTTATTGGCCAGACTAGTGCTGCCACCTGGTGGTCATGCCCCACGATGTCATAAGACATGCTGACACTTCTCCATAATTGCTATATATCACACATGCAGATCCCCAATTTACCCCTTAGGTTTTCAAATTGAGTAGCATCCAAAGCCTTGGTGAATATGTCAGCTAATTGCAGCTCTGTGGCTACATGCTCCAATGTGATCACCTTCTCCTCCACAAGGTCTCTGATGAAGTGATGTCTGATATCTATGTGCTTAGTCCTGCTGTGTTGGATAGGATTTTTGGAGATATTAATAGCACTTAAATTGTCATAGTACAATGTCATGACATCTTGTGTGACATTGTATTCTGTGAGCATTTGTTTCATCCATACCAGCTGTGAACAACTGCTACCAGCTGCAATGTATTCAGCTTCAGCAGTGGATAAGGACACACAATTTTGTTTCTTACTGAACCAAGAAATTAAATTGTTTCCTAGAAAGAAGCATCCTCCTGATGTACTCTTTCTATCATCAGCACTTCCAGCCCAGTCAGCATCACAAAACCCAGTGAGGATGGGTTCACAACCATGAGAGTACATTATGCCATAGTCACAAGTGCCATTTACATATTTCAAGATCCTCTTAACCTGGTTGAGATGGCTCACCTTTGGTTCAGCTTGATACCTTGCACACACACCTACTGCAAAAGTTGTATCTGGTCTGCTAGCTGTAAGATATAGTAGACTTCCAATCATGCTCCTGTACAAGCTTTGGTCCACACTCTCACCTTTGTCATCCTTTGTCAGTTTTAGATGAGTGGGGGCAGGTGTTCTCTTGTGACTTGCATTGTCCATCCCAAACTTCTTGACAGTGTTCTTTGCATACTTGCTTTGGGATATGAACATGGAGTCATCCATCTGTTTGATTTGTAGTCCAAGGAAGTAAGTTAATTCTCCCACTAGGCTCATTTCAAACTCAGACTCCATTTGAGTCACAAAATGTTTAACCATCCTGTCTGACATCCCACCAAACACTATGTCATCCACATATATCTGAGAAATCATAACCTTTCCCTCTTCATCCTTTACAAACAGGGTTTTGTCTATTCCTCCCTTCCTGTATCCATGCTTAATGAGAAAGGTGGTCAGTCTTTCATACCATGCTCTGGGAGCTTGCTTTAGCCCATACAGATCCTTCCTCAGCTTATATACATGGTCTGGACAGCTAGGATCAACAAATCCCTTTGGTTGCTCCACATATACTTCCTCATTAATGTACCCATTTAGGAAGGCACTTTTAACATCCATCTGAAATAATTTGAACTTTAGGATGCAAGCAATTCCTAGGAGTAGTCTTATGGATTCAAGTCTTGCTACTGGTGCAAAAGTTTCATCAAAATCCACCCCCTCAATTTGAGTATATCCTTGAGCCACAAGCCTGGCCTTGTTTCTTGTAACTACTCCCTGCTCATTAGACTTGTTTTTGTACACCCACTTAGTGCCAATCACATTAATGCCATCAGGCCTAGGAACAAGATCCCATACTTCATTTCTTGTAAACTGGCCTAATTCTTCCTGCATAGCAGAGATCCAGTACTCATCATTCAGAGCTTCCTTGATGTTCTTAAGTTCTACCTTTGAAACAAAGCAGGAGCCTGAGATCATCTCTCTTGATCTAGTGGTGACACCACTGTTGAGATTACCAATTATGAGTTCTTTAGGATGATCTTTCTGGATTCTGATGGAGGGAGATTTGTTGGATTGCTCTGACTTTGCCTCAGTTAAAGTGAAGTCCAGATTATCACTTTCTATTTTAACTTCAGTTGGATTGTCAGCAGATGTTCCAACATCATCAGCAACATCTGTCTTTGCATAGGTATCATCAATAGTCACATTTATTGACTCCATCATAACCTTGGTTCCGGAGTTAAATACTCTGTAAGCTCTGCTATTTATAGAGTATCCAAGAAATATCCCTACATCACTCTTAGGGTCCATCTTCCTTCTTTGATCCCTATCAGCCAGGATGTAGCACTTACTTCCAAATACATGAAAGTACTTGACTGTAGGTTTTCTACCCTTCCAGACTTCATAGATGGTGGATAGAGTTCCCTTTCTTAGTGTGACTCTATTGTGGATGTAGCAAGTTGTGTTCATGGCTTCAGCCCAAAAGTACAGGGGTAACTTCTTGGCATGAATCATGGCTCTAGCTGACTCCTGAATAGTTCTTTTTTTCCTTTCTACAACCCCATTCTGTTAAGGGGTGATGGGAGAAGAGTACTCATGGTTGATCCCTTCTGATGAACATAAGTTTGAGAATTTTTTATTTTCAAACTCCTTTCCATGATCACTTCTTATTCTGACCACACAACTTGCCTTTTCTCTTTGGATCCTATGGCACAGATCTCTAAACACCTCAAACACATCTGACTTTTCTTTGATGAAGCTTATCCAGGTATATCTTGAGAAGTCATCAACAACCACATAGGCATATCTTTTTCCACCAAGACTCTCTACCTGCATTGGTCCCATAAGGTCCATGTGCAGTAATTCCAAGACTTTGGAGGTTGTCAGATGTTGAAGCTTTGGGTGTGACATCTTGGTTTGCTTACCCATTTGACACTCACCACACACTTTTCTTTCATCAATCTTAAGTCTTGGGATCCCTCTTATAGCCTCCATAGAGATGATCTTCTTCATTCCTCTGAGATGCAGATGACCCAATCTTTGATGCCATAGCTTCACTTCTTCTTCTTTGGCTATGGAACAAGTAGATGTGAGGCTGGAATCTTGAGGTTCCCACATATAGCAGTTATCTTTTGATCTAGCTCCTCTCATGACCACTTTCTGCTCTTTATCAGAAACTATGCACTCAGCTTTGGTGAAGCTGACACTGTAACCTTGGTCACATAACTGACTTATCCTGATCAAGTTAGCAGTTAACCCTTTCACCAACAGCACACCATCTAGACTTGGTACACCTGAGCAGTCCAGGGTCCCAACTCCCTTGATTTCCCCCTTTGCTCTATCTCCAAAGGTTACATAGCTGGGTGAGTGTGGCTTTAAATATACCAACAGATTCTTCAGTCCAGTCATGTGCCTTGAGCAGCCACTGTCAGTCTTCCTTAGCAGATACCCTGAGAGATGTGTGTGCTATAAAGGCAATAGCCTGCTTGGACCACTTGTTCCTGTTGTGAGGTTTCCTTTGCCTAGAATGTGAGTTCAGATCATGCTATCTTCCTCTCTTAAGCTCCCACTGCTGGATATATGTGTGTCTCTTCTGATGCAACTGCCCTGGGTAGTGTCCATCTCTAGAGTTCCAAGGTTGCCTCATGAACTTGTTCTTCTGCTTAGGCATGTACTGGTAGCTTTTATCAGTATAATGTCTAGCTTTAGGTATCCAAGTTTTCCTGGTGACCTCGGTCTTCTGCTTTGGAAGGTGCTGGGAACTCTGATTGGGGTATCCATGCAGTTTGTAGCAAAAAGGTTTGATGTGACCAAACCTCCTACAGTGATGGCATCTCCACCTTTGGTATTTCTTTTTCATCATGTTTTTCTCATGATGTTGAGACATCTTCTTGAACATCTTGTTTGACTTCATAGGATCTGGATGTGTTTGGCTGGTGCTAGCCTCAGAGTTTTGAGCTTTATTAAATCCCAGCCCAGTCCTATCCCCTGAGTGCTTGTTGTTGTTGAGAATGGCATCCAGTGTGTTTGAGCCACTGTTCAGCATTATGACATATTTGGACATATGCTCCATTTTGGAGTTGAGTAGGCTGACTTCATTTTTCAAAGTGGCAATGATCTCCAGATGACTTGCCTTTTCAGCTTTTAATTCCTCAATCTGCTTCTTTTGCTGTTCACTTTCCTTGCATACCTTAGTGCTCCTTTCACACAGCATCCTGTAAGATGTTTCAAGCTCTTCAAATGTCAGATCCTCATCACTGGATTCCCCTTCAGTTTCACATACTCCAGCTAGAGCAGTGATGTGCTTTGCAGACTCTTCTTCTGACTCACTGCCTGATTCTTCATCTGACTAGGACACAGAAAGGCCTTTCTTTTGCTTCTTCAGATAGGTTGGGCATTCACTTCTAATGTGTCCATAACCTTCACATCCATGACATTGGATCCCTTTTCCTTGGTTAGTCTTCTCATCATAGTTTGACCTTCTGTTAGAGTCATAAGATATTTTATTCTCAGAGGTTGAGTTTCTTCCACTTGGTCTGGGCCTGTTGTCCAGTTTTTTGATAATTTTGTTAAATTGCCTCCCAAGCATAGCAATTGCATCTGATAAGTTGTCCTCAGAGCCTGCTTCATGAATTTCTTCTTCCTTATCAGTGTTTGAGACCAGGGCTATGCTCTTGTTTTTCTTCACAATAGTATCACTCATTCCCATCTCAAAGGTTTGAAGGGAACCAATGAGCTCCTCAACTTTCATTGTGCAGATGTCCTGAGCTTCTTCTATGGCAGTGACCTTCATGTCAAACCTCTTGGGCAGTGATCTGAGAATCTTCCTTACCAACTTTTCATCACTCATCTTCTCTCCCAAGGCACCAGAAGTATTAGCAATCTCCAGGATGTTCATGTAGAACTCATGAATGGTCTCATCTTCCTTCATCCTCAAGTTCTCAAACTTGGTGGTGAGAAGTTGAAGTCTTGACATCTTCACCTTTGATGTTCCTTCATGAGTAGTTTTGAGGGTGTCCCAAACATCCTTGGCTAGCTCACAGTGGTGCAAAATCCTAAATATGTTCCTGTCAATGCCATTGAACAAGGCATTTAAGGCTTTGGAATTTCCAAGTGCTGACTCCTCTTCCTCCTTGCTCCACTCTTCTTCAGTCTTCATCACTTTTGCCCCATCCTTATTGTCTTTGACAGGGTGCTCCCATCCTTTGTTAGCTGCTTTCCAAGCCCTGCTATCAAGAGATTTCAAGAATGCTACCATTCTTGGCTTCCAGTAATCATAGTTGGATCCATCCAAAATTGGTGGTCGATTCACAGATCCTACATCTCTGTCCATGTTCCCAGAAATTGCAGTCCCTAGATCTCACCCAGTTATACAGGCAGGGTGCCTGTTCTGATGCCAAATGAAATTCTGGGATCAGATATGTGATGTCGAAACAGATGTTTAGACACTGATATCCTAAGTAATAAATTAATGAGCTAGTAAATTAATTAACATAGGAAATTATTAACCCAATTCAGTGTATTTCCACACTTACATCTGGGGGCTACCAAGCCAGGAAGGAAATTCAATATAAGTAATATTAATTAGGGAGTTAAACCAATTAGTTTAATCCTTCACTTAATATCTACCCAAGGCAATTTCTATCTAAGACTCTACTTAGATATGAGTACCTACTCACTCCCCCTCAATCACACAGTGATCTTTAACTTAGAATGATTAATAAGTTTGAAGTCACACTTCATACACACCAGCTTGATCTTACTTATCAGTTTCAATCAAGACACAATTCACTTTTTGCTTAAAAGCTTATATAGTGAATAACAAACAAATAAAACCTGCTTAAGTAACTAGCTTCACTAACACCCTTGACACTCTGCTTAAAATCGTTTGGTTTACTTGAGTGTATCAGTTTCTTAAATAGATGCTTAGTTTGTGGGCTTTTTGCAAATTATCCAGACTTTGATAAATCCCACAGTTATCTCCTTGAATCAAGGTGAGTTAGTTTGTTATCTCCTTGAATCAAGGTGAGTTAGTTTTCTGTTTCCTTTACACTGGAACCAGATAACTTAACTTCCTAAAGAGGCGCCTTGGAGTGCTCACCCTTTACGATTACTTCCAGATATTTACTCCTGATTTTAAGCACTTCTGTTGCGTATCATTTAAGGCAGATAGCAGGTTCGCGATGTCACAACATCTGGTGTGACATCTTGATGTCCTGAACAAAGTTCATAACTTTTACTTTGTTTTTCAAAAATTCTGCCAATTTCTAACATCTACAGGACCCTTTGAAATATCACAGTTGACTTTTAGAATGCACAGTTGACCAATTACTTCATTTACAAGTAACTGAAGAAATACTTGACTTCCACAAGGAATTTTCTCACCAAATTTCATCCCTAGGATCCTCTTAACATATAAGAGACTTTGCCCAAATGAAATGGCCAAAGTCATAAGGTTTTCATGCTTGAAACTCAAACCCTAATTTGGGATCATTGTGGAGGAGCTTTGCCCTAGCTTGAATTCCCTGATGATCTTCCAACCTTCTGAGCTTTTGTGAATGATCTTGAACTTGTGAATGCAACATAGACCCCTCATAGGACTTGAACAAACCCATTAGGCCCCTTGTCATAGCTTGTGATGCTTCAAGAACCTCCACAGATGATCATATGCCTAATGCTAGGTCATGAGAATGTTATGCCTCATCTTTTCATGCTAAGATGGCAAGAATATGATATGTTCATGATGAATATGATGTCATATGATGCTTAAAAAGAAGAGGGAAAATTTGGGGTGTTACACTCATGTTCCTGGTTGTGGATCGCTCGATACCATTTCCTTAGCAGGTTGCTTGATCTTGTCTGAGTTGAAAATCGCTTGATATTACTCCTTGTTGTTTGAGTCATGCTCATGTTCCTGGTTATGGATCACTCGATGCCATTTCCTTAGCAGATCGCTTGATCTTGTCCGAGTTGTAAATCGCTTGATGTTACTCCTCGTGGTTTGAGTCGTAAATCGCTTGATGATACGTTCTCATGTTCTTGGTTATGGATCGCTCGATGCCATTCCCTTAGCAGATCGCTTGATCTTATTCAACACTCGGACGTGTTGAAGACGTTTGAAGTCTTGACGGCAGAATTAAACGTCAAAATGTTTACTTCTCACTTGGCGTAACAAGTTTGTTCGAGGAAGACTCGTCTGTCTGGGTTTTTCTATCAAAAGTAACAATTCAGGTTGGAAGGAGCTCGTCTGCTTTGTTCCCCACTCCAGTCACCAAAGTGTCATTTGGTTGGGTTTATTTCCCATTGCTTACATTCTCCAACAGAGTGCAAATTTAGGGTTCCTTGGTATTCAACCATAGTTCATCTTGAACGGTCGATAGCCCGTGCTACCGTCCTGTTCAGATTAACAGTTGCTTGAATAGGGGCAGCTGTAACACCCCAAATTTGCCTTCTCCTGTTTAGCATCATAATCATATCATATTCATCATCAGCATGTCATATCCTTAGCATATTGCATATAAGAATGAAGCATAGCACTTGCATGTTCCCGCATAAGGCATATGATCAATCATCAGGGAAATTCAAAGCTCACAGGGCATGTTGCAGGTTGACATCAAGGTCAAGGGTTTAAAAAGGATTGAGGATCAAAATTAGATCAAAAAGGTTGGCGTTGGGTGATTTCTGAGGTTTCCCACCAAAAGGAGGGGAAATTCAAAATTCACTGGTGTTAACCGGTTGACGGATTGGTTAACCGGTTAACGGCCATGAATTTTGAATTTTCAGCAGCAAATTCAGCATGTGTGATTTGGTTCCAATTTCCATTTTCTGATTTTTATTAATTTGAATTAAAAAGAAGGATCTAGAGCACTTGTCCAAGCCTAATCCCATTGCTACATCATAATCTCTTTGCCAAACCATAATTTTGGATCCCAAGCCTAACTTTTTGGCCCCAAACCTAAACCATATTTAATCCAGTTCTCTCCAAACCAAGAGGACCTCTCCCTCATTTTTCACTCTCATTTCTGAATTTTCACCCTTCTCACTCACAATTCTCTCACTTTTCTCTCCCAATTTTCCAAATCACTCAAAGTTCCTCTTTGAAGATCATATAATCTTGCCTTGAGGTGTGTAGATCTTGGAACTAGACCTCCATCCATAGCTTCATTGCATCTTTTTTCTGGTTTAAGTGGTGATTCAGATCTGGTTTGGGATCTAGAAGTGCTTTTGGATCCAAAATTCTGCATCAAGAGCTTGTTCTTGCATTTATTTTGCACGGAGTGTGAAGCTTAGCATCGGATCTTCGAAGTTTTGCGCGAGATCTATAGTTTTCAGCTCAATCAACAATTACCAAAGCATCTCTCAACTTTGTAGGGCTGTTAAATTTAGATCTAGCTCTGTTTTTAGCTTATTTGCATGCTTGTGCTTTAGATCCGCCATGCGTTTGCGTATTTGCTTGTGTTGAGTGAATTGATTGATTGATTTGTAACCGGATCTATGTATTGATGTTTATAAGCTTCATGATGCCATTTGATGTGAATTGATGCATTATTTTCATGTTCATATGCTTGCTGATCTGGTATACGTTTGTTTGGAAAAGCTGGTTGTAAGCTGATATTTGTAGGATTTGCTGCTGTCTTAACAGTGTTAACCAGTTAACGGATCGGTTAACCGGTTAACGCACCTGTTTTGTGCTGTTTTTATGCAGGTTCTGGCATGGTTAACCGGTTAACGCTTTGGTTAACCGGTTAACACTGAAGAAGTGAGCCATTTTTGCCTTATTTTGAGCATGTTTGATCCCCATACTTGTTGTAAATGCCATGGATCATTGTATGATCCTTGAATATGTTTCTTTGGGTGATTTTCTTGCTGATTGATGCATGCTTCCGTGTTCTCGACACATAAATGCTTGTTTATGCTATGTTTGGCATGATTGTTGGATCTTGATTGATATGAACTTTGAGCATGCCATCGCCATGATTTTATTGATGGGCATGTGTTGGTTTTTGGCTAACTTGCAGGGGCTCATGGTAAGAGAAGTGTGGATATTCATCCACATTTTAATTTGTCACCCTTCTCTCTTTTTAAATGCTTTCTCCTTGTACTTTTGATGTGCCTTATGCCATCATGTGAGGCAACTCTTTTCTTCCCCCTTTAGGAGCAACTTATCTCCTTTAGAGGAGTAAGTTGCTTGCTAGCTCTTGCTTCCTCTTCCTCTTGCTCTTCTTTGGTTTCTTTCCTTCCTTCTTCTTCATTAGGATAGTTGAAACCTCACTAACCTTAGGACCACTTTTGCATGCTAATATTAGGATTAGTTTTTCCCCATTTTAGACTTTTACCTTTTGCTCCTTTGGTTTCTTTCTCTTCTCATCTCAAAACAAAATCTAAAAAAAACATTAATAAAAAGAAGTGACTTCTTGTGTAATAGCCTTATTCCATGGGGGCATATGTAATCATTCCATCTTGGAATAGTGCATTTGTCAAGCATGATGCACAAGTCGGATCATGAAGTCATCTTCATCAAGAAAAACCCTAAAAAACACTTCTTCATTGTTAATCACTAAAACACCTAATAAATTCAACAAGTCAATGAATTTAGGCCCTTGCCTTGGAAACAAGTCATGGATACGTTCTCCTTGCTTGGTGTGCTTGTTCTATTATTCCATCTTGGAATGTAGTAACAAGTGCACATTCAATGGAAAAAAGCATGAGTTCATTCTCTTGTGCCACAACAATAAAAAAACTCTAAAAAACACAAACAAACAATAATCGTCTTTCCTTCGGGAATTCTTTTCTCATCTCCTTCGCTCCGTCCGCGAACTATCTTCTTCTTGTCATTATGCAAGACGGTAACGCACTCGTCGTTCGAGCCTGTAACACCTGAGCATTGACATAGGCAGTTCAAGCCTTAATACACAAGCAATCTTTTCCACCCCTATTCAGGGGAACTACAACGTCTCTGATCCTCATTCTCCGGATGAGGTACGTAGGCAGCGGGGTAGGGCCCGTTCGAGCACAATCTTTATTTTCCCTACATTTTACCTCTTGGTTTCTTTTCAGTTCTCTTTCCCATTTCGTTTCATTTTCAGTTTTGCAACAACTTTCACCCCCTCACCCTTTGAAACCATTTTCTTTGCAAGCGTGGATCCCTTCGGGTACGGCAGACGATCTGGGGTGCTAATACCTTCCCAAGTCGTAACCGACTCTCGAGCTCAGTCTCTTTGGTTCGCAGGACCCGTGTCCTTCCTTTTCTTTTCTTCTGGTTTGTGCAGCATTACCATTCCCGTTCCTTTGGGATAAAAATGTCTGGCTGGCGACTCTACCTCTTTCTGCGCCACTTTCGCGTTTGTACCAGGATGGAAATCCGGGGAGCGACATCTACCATACCATCAATCATCCAATTTACTATTAGATACCATCTAAGAACACATATCAAACATTGATATTGCAAAGCAGCATGAAATACAGAGTAGTTAAAAAGCTGCATCATCTCTAAAACTATTCTCTAAAGTTGGTGCCCAACATAGAGATAATTGCTTCCTTGAAGTACTTAATTTAAGGCATGCCTCAATATAGAAAATAAACACAAATGTTAATGTCTCAGTAAACTATGATATAAATCAAATACAATCCACAAATGCCTATTAATCAGAACACAAAACAAATCTGGTGAAGTCGCATAATTCTTACCATGGTTGATTATAGATTTTAGAATGTTGTTTAGAGCAATCCTGAATTCACCATATAATCTTGATGGTTATTACCTGACTATATAGTCATGCATATCCACTACATCAGCAAAACCACAACATATTCATGTTAGTAACCTTGCAGCAGACACAAATAGGGGGAAAGCAAGCCTTCAAACCCCATGACATATCCGACCAATATAAAAATACACTAAAAACTATAACTCCACATAGACCTGCTCAAAAGGAAGAGAAATTAAACAAATCCAAATACACATAGAATTATACTTGAAGTATCTAATTAATTATTAAGTTGAGATGTCATCATGAAATGGAAAGGAATGCAATTTCAAGAACTGGAACACTAGGACTCATTACAATGCTTCCTGCATAAACAACACACAATAAAATAAAACCATGTCATGAATTGTGTTGATAGGTAAAGAGTTATTTGGAGGAATTCCTTAAAATAAAAATTTAAATGAATACAATTTTTTCATCGCATCAGCAAACCTGAATACATGTTGATATTTGCTAAAAACTAAAGGTTACAAAGACACAATACTTGAATCATTGTATCAACATACCTAATATAGATAAGAACCATCCGAGAGCCAGCGCATGAAACTGAAAAGCCAAGCCAGTAATTATGCAACCTTTGTTATCCTACAGTATTACAGAAAAGTATATATTAGCTGACTCGGCTCTATGACAAAATTAGAGGATGCACAATCATAAGAGATGTTTCAATATGTTAGGGTATCATGTTTCAAATATAGTCCCAATAAAATTCATAAGAAATAGAAAAGTATAAATGAGTTAAGAGGTGAACATACCATTACATCACAAATATTAATTTAGAAAAGAGAAGAAACATACTTTGGCAGATCTAGTATTTGAACTTCCTAATTTTCGGGCCACATATACATGTTTGCAACCTGATCTTTGATAAGCTCATGGAAACACACTTTAAATTAGTTTAATAGTTATAAATCATGACCTTGTTTAGAAACTAATATCTACCAAAGAAATTGAAATCAAATAGTAATAGAAAAGAAGAATGCATACCTAACATAATTTACAAACTTCAGATGCTTGTTGAGAGTTATCAACCCCATAAGCCATAGAAGTTACACTTGCAACCAACTTTTTCTTTAACCCTAAACTCATTGAACATTATAAATGTTCAGGATATCTTCTCACAAAATCAACCAAAAAATCCTGATAAACTAACTACAAAATCATCAGATCAACCACATAAACCCTAACTACAAAATCAAAGCCCTAACTTTCTAAGATAACCAAACAAAAACAAAAGAGAGGTAAAGATACATGAGGTATGTATTGATACATAAATATAGAAGTCTTACCGTATGTGTGTATATATATATACATATGCTGATCATTCTCCAAACCACAAAAAAGAAACGACAACTATTGTATTCCTTCAATGGTACCCGAAAATAACACTGAGGAATACGATGAAGAAAATGGAGATTGAAGAAGAGGACAAAGAAGGAAGAAGTGGAAGAGGAAGAAAGAACCCACAACCGAAGTACGTCCGCACCCTTCCGCCTCTAACACAACTACCATCGTGCAGAACTATGTTCGCCGCCGACAACCACAAACCTGTTACACCATGAAACTTCCTCAATCGGGATCAGAGAGGTATGTTTTTTGTGGTTAATGTTTTTATTTTTAAGAGAGCATAGATACATGAAGATCCGAGAAAGGAAGAGTTGGAATGAGAGAGAGAAGGAGTGTGTGTGTGTGTGTGTGTGTGTGTGTGTGTGAGAGAGAGAGAGAGAGAGAGAGAGAAGAGAAACATGAAATGGGTGAGAGAAAAAAAATCACAAAAGTTATATGTTGTATTACTTTAAGATTAAAAGTACAGACGTTAGTGTATAAAGACCAAAAAACCAGCATTTTAGTGATGTGGCAGAAATAGAAGTAAGGGTAAATAAATATTTTCCAGAGCCTTAAATTTTCTTATATAGGTAGATTTTGAATTAATAAAATAATTCAAATTAATTATTTAAATATAAATAATCCTAACTGAATTATTTAAATTAAATAATTATTTAATTATCATTACTAATATAATTTAATTAGTACCACTCTCCGCACCACCAATTTATACATAATTGGTCACACATCCCCAACAACTTAATCTCTATAATTCTATGGTCACTACCCCATACTAAGGGCAACCCAAACACCACCAAACACACATAACCACATATACACACACATCATCATATAAGTTAAATTAAAAAAATAATTAAAATAAATTGGGCCGTTACATAGATGACATAAATATTATTGGAACTCCTAAAGAGCCTCTAAAAGCTATGAATTGTTTAAAGAAAGAGTTTGAAATGAAGGACCTAGGAAAGACAACATTATGTCTAGGTTTACAAATTGAACATTTGGACAAATGAATATTTGTACTTCAAGAATTCTATATAGAAAAGGTGTTAAAACGCTTCTATATGGAAAAATGTCAAATGTTGTCTACTCCAATGGTTATTAGATCATTAGATGTGGAGAAAGATCCTTTCGGACCTCGAGAAAAGGATGAAGAATTGCTTGGTCCTGAAACATCATATCTCAGTGCAATTGGAGCACTAATGTACCTTACTAACTATACACGTCCTGATATATCAGTTGGTGTCAATCTATTAGCAAGATACAATTATTCACCTACACGAAGATATTGAGACGAAGTCAAACATATACTTTGTTTCCTTGGAGGTACAATAGACATGAGTTTGTTTTATACCAAAGTATCCAAATTCGAATTAACAGGTTATGCAGATACATGTTACTTGTTAGATCCTCATAATGGTATATCACAAACATGTTATTTGTTTATATGTAGGGGTACAACTATTTCATGGAGATCGGTAAAATAAATTATAACAGCAACATCATTTAATCATGCAGAACTTTTAGCATTACATGTGGCAAGTCGAGAATATGTTTGGTTGAGATCCTTAATTCAACACATATAAAATACTTGTGATTTATCTTCTGAAAAATTAAATACAACGACCATATATGAAGATAACGTTGCATGCATCGCTCAATTGAAATATGGATACATTAAAGGAGATCGAACAAAACACATTTCTCTAAAATTCTTTTTCACTCATGATCTTCAAAAGAGTATTGATATAAACATCCAACAAATCTGTCATGTGATAATCTTGCAGACCTTTATCAAAGTCACTCCCAACTAGAACTTTTAATCAACTAGTACAAAAGATTGATTTTCATCGTCGAAGAAATGATCGTTCAGCTGAGGGGAGAAATGAATTTACTTTAAAAGGATATTGTACTATTTTTATTTCACTATATTTTTTCCACTGAGTTTTTTCTAGTAATGTTTTAAGGATACATATCATCAATGAACATCCAAGGGAGAGTGTTATGAATAATAGTAATAGATGTGGATGCTTATTTATCCAACTTTCTATATTCCTTAACTCTTATGAGTTAATTTCCTAATCTTTGAGTATTCTTTAAGTTAATGGTTATTTATTGATCATGTATCATAAATAAGATCCACATTGTAATATAAAATGATTTTTTATAGAAGATAATATAATGGGCCAGTTTATTTTGGTTTTTTTTAAAATAATTTTTATAGTGTAACATAATTTTGTGGAAAAAAAATTACAAAGAAACTTTTCATAAGAACTTTAAATAAAAATTTGGTTTGAATAGTTATTCTTAAAATGTTATTTTAGATATTTCATCATTTTATCGGAAAAAATTTGGATATCAAAATTTCAAAAAATCACTTAATTTGGAAGCTATTTCAAATAAATTTTCATAAAAATCATTTTTGAGATACAACTTTTTTCAAAAATTGCGATTTCGACTATATTTTGATTTTCAATAATGTAAGTTTTTGTTATACAGTATCAGAATTAGTTTTACAATTTATAAAAATGAATATAAAAAAACTTGTAATATTTTGAAAAACGATTTTACAAAATCCATTTTTAAAAATACAAAGAAAAAATCTATTTTTTTTAAAGCTAAAACAAACTGACCCAATATTACTTTCTCTCAACTCTTCCTCTCTTTCTCTTTGATATCTATATTATTTTGTTTAATTTTATAACATCATAATTAATATATACTTGATTAATTAAAATAATTAATCTGGCGTAGAGTTCCTTCCACTTATTTCACATATGAACATGAATCTAAATAAATTGTTAAATCACGTTTTTTAACATTTATTCTCGTCAAAACATGGAACTCACATTGAATTTCTAGTAAAAAACTTGTGTCTTTGCACGAATATGTTTGTTCGATTAATTGATGTGTAGGACGTATATATGATTCTCAAATGGGAAAAAGTGATGTTAAAATTATTAAATAACATGTAGAAAAAAGTTCATAATGGTAGAATAGTGAGGTTAAACGATTTTTATCATTATGATTTTACAAATACAATTGAAAACCATAAAATAATTAATGTATTCCTTATGTAACAAAGATGTGACAAATAATAGTAATTTTCAGACACAATATATATATATATATATATATATATATATATATATATATATATATATATATATATATATAACCAGAGAATAATATTCGGCACTTACAATTATAAACATACGAAATAGAAGTTGTTCCGGACTGGGCCTCAAGGCTGTATTAGGCTACGGCCCAATAGGTCAAGCAGAGGCCCGTATACTCGATCAGGCACGCCTGGCAGATGGATAGGGGCGCTTAATGGTCGGGCAAGCATCCCATACGTCGGGCATGCACTCGGAGCAGACAAGGAACATGTCTGTCAGTTCACTTGCCACGTCACCCAACTATTCCCCCTTTATCTCCTGAAAGATAGGGGCAGTTGAACCAAGGACCAGACCATTCAACTAGGTCTTCACGCTCCTCACGCGTTCCTTGGCAGTTCTTCCTTGGGCCTAGCTGATCCAGCCCAAGGAATGACCTTGGCCCAACGCTGAGGGCTCTCTATAAATATCCTTTTTCACTAAAGGGTCAGGTATTCTGATTCACACTATTAACTCACCTATTTTATTGTACCTCTATTGACTTTGGCATCGGAGTGCCTTGTAGGTACACCCCCATTTTCTTCTCCATCCAATTGTTGTCCCCTCAATTGCTGAGAGGTCCTCCTAATCAGGTAAGATCAGTGGCGCCGTCTGTGGGAAACTAGCTTCCCATTCTTCCATAACAGAGGATCAAAGCTCAAATACTCCATCCTTTCAGCATGTTCGTAGAACAGCTCAACGACCGCAACCGTCCCCTCGTCGACTACACGATGGAGGACAATTTGAACTACCACGAATCTGGCGCCCGAGACGGACGCCCAGCCACCCCGTCTCCTGAACCCGAGAACAATGGGAACCAACCTCAGATTTAAGACCAGGCGATCAGCACATTCTAACCCATCCCCGTACCCGTCGAAGGGGATGCCACCATGATTTCTATGGTGAACGCCCTTAACCAGGCCAGCTCCATGCTCTACCAGCAGCACGAAAGAATCATTGCCTTAGAGGTTTACCGGCAGGAGGGCCGACCTCAGCAGGAAAGAAGGACGCAACAACGTCTAGAAGCGACGAAGAAACGGGGACAACGCTCCCCAGAACCCAACAAGAGCATGTCACGAGCCCGCCGGGATCCCAGCTGATCAGGGACCTCGCCAAGGCACAACCGGAGCCCTGATAATAACGAGCTCTCCCCACCGAGGAGCGATGAGGAAGACCCGCATTGCCCCCTCTCACGGGCGATAATGGAGGCACCATTCCCCAAAGGCATGGAGAAACCCCCAAACTTGGCTATCTACGACTGTACCACCGACCCCGGCGATCACGTCGACAACGTGAATGCGATGCTCGACTACCACAACGACATCACCGGGCACCTCAAGTGCAGACTGTTCTCGACAACCCTCAGGAAAGGAGCCATGGCCTGGTACAAAAGGTTAGCCCAAAAATACATCACATCCTGGAAAGTCATGAGATCCATGTTCACGAGGCATTTTACAGCCTCCCGACGCCATCCCAAGACCGAGGCGACCCTCGAAGCCATAATGCAAAGGAAAAATGAGACAATGCGCTCGTATATAGAGCGATTCAACCAAGAGGCTGTCGAGGTGGACACCATATAACATATGAAGAAGTACCTCCTCGAGAGGGGAATCTTGCCCGGAAGCGAACTTAGCAGGGAAGTCGGGATAGAGCCTCCCCGCACTCTGAATGACCTCCTGCATAAAGCCCAGGCTTACATCAGATACGAGGAAAAATAGGTCGCCCACAACGCACGCAGCAGTCGTAACGCCGGGGAAACCGACCATCCCAAGCGCGAGGACCCGAACATTCCTCGTCGTAACGGGGACAGGCGAAGGGAAGAGAAAGCCTGCGAGCCTCGTGAAGGAAGAGGGCCCGCGGTCCGATTCAGCGAGTACACATTACTGACAGCTCCCCGCGAGCGCATCCTCACCGAATGCATCAACTCCGATTTCAAGCAAGGCAGGGTGAGGTTCCCAAATCCTTCTGCACCCAAGCCCCACACTGACAAATCTGTCATGTGATAATCTTGTGATAATCTTGAAGACAATGCAAAATGAGGTTTAACCCTGAGAAATGCACGTTCGGCGTCTGAGAAGGAAAATTCCTAGGTTTCTACCTCACCGAGAGGGAAATCGAGGCCAATCCCGACAAATGTCGAGCATTCTCAGGGTTCCCGACCCCGAAGTCTAAAAAATCCATTCAATCCCTCAACGGGGTGCTCACCTCACTCTCCCGTTTCATCGCCAAATCCGCTCAACACGCGTTACCTTTCTTTAAACTCCTCCGAAAATAGGCCACCTTCAGAAGGGGCGAACTCCCCGCAGACCCTAAAGAGGCGGCCACTACCAAGCGGAGGGCATGCTCATACGTCCTCCTCGAAGGGAAACTCTACTGTAGAGGACTCACCATCCCGTTACTCAAATGCGTCGAGGAGGAGAAAGTCCCCGACATACTAGGGGAAATGCACTGAGGAATCAACGCCCAACATCCCGACGGACGGTCGCTGACACGCAAGGCTCTTCGAGCGGGCTACTATTGGCCGACTATGCAACACGACTCCAAGGAGCACGTATAAAATGAGACAAAAGCCAACGACACGCCGACATGCACCTTGCACCCCCGAACGAGCTAAAAACGCTCTCCTCCCCTTGGCCCTTCGCATGGTGGGGCATGGACATCCTCGGCTCATTCGTAACTGGATCGTACCAAAACAAATACCTCATTGTAGGGGTAGACTATTTCACCAAGTGGATCGAAGCAGAAGCACTGGCCAAAACAACGGCACAGAACATTCTTCGATTTTTCAAACGAAATATCCTTGCTCGATTCGGCATACCCCAGGTCCTCATCACGGACAACGGAACGCAATTCACGAACGGAGGATTTCAGGACTTCGTGGCCAGCCTAGGTACTAAACAACACTTCACGTCCGTTGAGCATCCTCAAACCAATGGATAAGCGGAGGCAGCCAACAGGGTAATCCTGCGCGGACTGAAGCACGGACTCGGCGAGGCAAATAGGGTATGGGTCGAGGAACTACACATCGTCCTATGGGCATACCGCACGACGCCACATTCTACGACCGGGGAGACCCCGTTCAGACTAACATACGGCACTGAAGCAGTCATCCCGGTGGAACTGGTCTGGATTGGGGAACAATACTAAGCCATAGATCAATAGGGCTAAGATCTCCTCAAAAGCATCATAACTCATAGCCTTCAGGAACACTTGAGCTTTTTCCATCAATACCTTAGCAAGAATACCCTTAACTTCACTCCTTGTTTCTAGGACAATGTCTGATTTCTTCAAATGTAGGGCTGCATCAATGACTTCAGGTTTAGGCTCTTTTTCCAAGCCTGTGAAGGGTTTCTGATCAAGAATAGGTATACCCAGAAGCTTGGAGAACTCTTCCATTGTAGGAACCAGCTGATAGTCGAGGAATGTGAAGCAATGATGTTTAAGGTCAAAGAATTGAAACAGAACACTCATCATGTCTTCATTGAACCCTGAAGTGACTAGATCCAGTAGGTGACCATGTCTCTTGATGAATTGGGAGTTTTCAGAGACTTGAGAGACCAATTCTTTAAGCTTAGAAGGTATCCCTACAAAGTTGATCCGGATAGTATTCCTACAAGCAAAAGCCATGACCTGCAACAAAGAACAAAGATAAATCCTTTGGTCCTTGAAATGGTTAGTGAAAATGTTATGCTTATGATGCATGATGATGTTATGATGTTATGCTCAATCACAAACATGTGGCACACACAAACAAGTCACACAATAGTCCTAGGCTTGAAGGCTTGCATGAGGTTTAAAGGTAAGTACCCTCCCCTGAAGTTTAGTTGGTTCATCCTGTCCTATAAAGTAACCAGGTTCTAAGGGATCTCAATATAATTGATCCTTCACAAGGGTGGTTGTTCAGTAGGTAACTTACTTGCGAACCAAAACCCTCCAAGTTTAGAATCTCAATGAGTGTAGTATCGAGTATCAACAAACTTCAGTCTTCACCAAAGCCGGTTATCTCACTACTTTCTAAAGGCCAAGATGGGATTACTAGGGTTCTAAAGGTCAGTTAGTATATTGACAACATATGGCAGCCTCATATTATCCTCAAATTTACTTAAGGAACATAAGCACCAACCAAGAAGTCACACTAACTATGGCCACCAGATCAACCATATCGATATACGCCGTACAGTTTCCTTGGTCTATTGCTATTTACCTAAGGTACACTAGATCCGGGTTAGGATCTTTCACACATAAGAGCACCCAACAAGTAAAGTAAAGCAAACAAAGCAAACAAGTTTAAAGTGATCTAATTCCTAAGGGTACCCCTCTTTTATTAAGTCTCCAGCAGAATCGTCAGTTCTGTAACACGGTGGGAGAACTGACTTTAGTTAAATGTTGCGGATAGCAAGAGTCGCCACCGACTTTTATTTTATCCAAAAGGAAAGGGCATAAAAGAACAGGAAAGACCTTAAAAAGATTTTGAGTTTGGGGGGTAGGTTATATAAAGGGAAGGTATTAGCACCCTTTATATCCATGGTTATCCATGGGCTCTTAGTTACTTAGCTCACTTTAACTTGTTTTGAGAAAGTGTAGTGTGTGATTAAAAATTTTCTAAGCACTTTATAATGATCCTCGTATGGATGTATATAAAGACTTTGTTTTGAAAATTTGTTTGAAATGTGAAGTGTAAGAGAGTATTTTGAAAAGGTGAGCTAGTACTTAAGAGGAACCTACCCTATGTTAAATCTTTACTGTTCTTATATGTTCTTTCAATGGTAAGACTATCCCTATTATTAAGGAATAGGTAGTCATTACCTTGGATGTTAGAAGGGACATGTGAAGGGACATCTGTATTTAGGCAACTGTAAGGTGTCTTTAGCAATACGAAGGGACTTATCATCTTTTATTTCGAAGGGACAAGATCATTTATCGTAGGAAACATCGAAGGGACTTGATCTTATAATCTTAAAGGGACTAGATGATATTAATGAAGGGACTTAACTTTAAGACACCTTACTTGACCTTATAATTAGGCAACATGAGGAGTAACCTTAGAAAGTGTAGGATGGCGATCAAAGATCGACTTACGTGTGTGAGTGTTCATATTTATATATTTATCTTATTAAGTAAGTCATTCTAAATTAATTTTTAAATCACAAACATGTTATCACTCCCTATAGTTACTAACCATGGCAAAAATATTTATAAGCAATAAAATAAAAACAATAATAAATCTACGACTATTACAAGACTTTCGCAATTACATTATAATATAAATAATTAAATAATAGCTATATATTAAATAAATAACAATTAAAAGGGTTAGCATCAATAATAATCATAAGAAAAAGTGGTTAGAACAAATATAAAGAATATAAAATTTAAGAGGATATTTTTAAATTAAATAAGCAATTTTAAAGAATTTTTAAAAGAAAATAAGATAATGAGAATAACAATAATAAACAATATAATAACTATTTACAAAACATGATTAATTATTTAATTATATATTAGAAAGAAAAATAATTGAGTTTAATATTTGAAGTAAAATAAAAAATTAGGGTTAGGAAGCAAAAATCAGGATTAGGGTTTTAATTATATAATCTAAACTTAATTAAATTATTTATAAAAAATATATACAATAATAATATAAATAAATTTTAAACTAAATATAAACCAAATTAAATTTTAGAAAATAAATTAGAATTTTTTTTTAGAAAATATGAAGTTTTATAGAAACTATATTATAAACGATTATTTAGAAATTATTTATTTTTATATAAGAATATAATAAATTTGAATAATATAACTAAATAAATGAAAAATTGAAAATAACAAAACAAAACAACAACAAAAATACTTGGGGCAGGGATCGAACCAACGCCCTAGGCTCCCTTCTCTCTTTGGTCCAACACCAGCACCACCAGGCCATGCGCGCGTTGTGAATATATGAGGGGTAGTAATCCTTATGTATCAAGCCTCAAAATAAATGAAATTTAAGCCAAAAAAAAAAACTGAGGACGGGTTCGAACACACGCCCTTTGCTTCATATGCGCGCGTATCAACCACTAGGCTGCTTGTCATCCTGTGAAATAAAATATAAATAATACAATAAATATAAAAATCAATTTTTGAAAATCTGAAACGCACGAAGATCTTCATCTTCAACCTTGGATTCGCAGGTTTTCCTGCGAATTTAACTAGGACTTTTCCTGTGAATTTCCTTGCCAATGCACCCTACGAACATCAAACACCACACAAACAGTATAATTTCATCAAATTAATAATGCCAATGAATTCCTTATAACTTATACGATTCTTCCATGTCTTTAGAACTCATTTATATTGGTTTAATGGAGAAACCCTAAACGGCCACCCTAAACCCTAACAATGGCAAATCCTTGATCCTGCATCGAAACTCAAATTAAATTATCCAGAAACGATCCTTAGCTTGTTACAAACATGAAAAAACAATCAAACACAATTTATATTGCACGAATATTAGAAAACGAGAAAGTCATAAAGATGCAAGAACTTTGATTCGGTTTACGCAAATAGTAAGGATTTTCATGCTGGGAATGATTGAAACATGATCAGTGAGCCTCAAGGAAGCTAAAGCAACCTTTGGGATTCAATGGTGTTCTTGGAGGCAGCAAAATCGTGTCCTTGTGATTGGGATGTATTCAGGTATATGTAGAGATGAAAATTAGGTCAAAAAGTTATGGATTTATGGGCTTTGTATTGATTGCTTGATCATGAAGTTTCCTTCTTTCAAATATTGAAAAAGATCACATCTAACCTTGCCAAATCAAGCTAGCACGAATTTGGATCAGATCAATCATCTATAATTGATGTTTATGACTTTCTAGAATCATAATCTCATCCAAATATTTGATTTTCATATTTGATTTTGATTTAATTTGTATTTTAATGAATAAAATTCAAATAAATACTAAATAAGATATAAAAAATCAGAAAAGGCATGGGTTGGGTCGTGCTTGATGATATTATGAAGTTTGGATGGCAAATTGGTAGGCTCATTTAGCAAAAATTGGTTTTAAGGCCTCATTTGCTTCATAAACTTCCCAAAAATTTCCCAACTTTGCAAAGGCACAAATCCTTCAATTTTAATGATATGAAGGTGTTCTTGGACATTTTAGAAAGCTTAGAGATTCCTCGAACCAACCTCTTTGGTCTCATGTCCATATCTTTTACCATTCTCAAGTTATGCTCTTTGGAAGATGTTGACTTTTTGTTGACTTTTAAAATGACCTATAATGTCTTAGCTCATACCTTCCAAATGAAGCATTTTTGGGCTTGGCTTGTGAGACACAAAGTTGTAGAGAATTAAATTTCCTTCAAAATGAGCTTTGGATGGAAAATTTTTGATCAAGTATGTGAAAGTTATGGCTGGTCAAAGTTTAGTTGACTTTTTCTGTGAAAACCCTAATTTAGAAACTCCTGATTCTTGATGATCTGAAATCTCCTTGATGAATCATGATCAACCCTTGATCAAATGATGAATTTTACTTCATATAATTGAGTTTGGAAAAAAATCATGAAGTTTGACTTTGGTTAGACCCCAGTTGACCTCAGTTTGACTTTTTGACTGCTTTGACTGATTTTAGCCTATCTGATCATTTGACTGAGCAAACCTTTGGAAAAAGTCTTGAAACTTGACATGGGGATTCTTGAACTCATATAGGATGCTATGAAACTCACTTGAAGTCTTGGAAGTCCATTTAGCCTGATGAAAGTCAAAACCCTAGTTCAGGATGCCTTACTTAAGAGGATGCATTGTCTGAGGGAATTGTCAAACTTTTTGACCAATTGTGAACCTTGTGAACCTCATGAGATGTCTTGTGAACCTCTTGGTACACAATGTCCCATCTTGGTGAGGGAAAATTTTGGGGTGCAACACCTGGTCCTCAGAAGAAACCAAAAAAACCCAAGAGAGGGTAAACTGGCCGCCAACTGGGAAGGCCCCTACCGCGTCCGCGACAAGACGAGCAATGGGGCCTACTATCTGGAAAACCTTCAAGGTGAAGAACTCGCTCGACCATGGAACGCAGAAAAACTTAGACAATATTATAGCTAAATATAACTCGGGGAGACATGGGAGGTACGACCACGCTCTTCACCACCAAAACAACAGGGAGGATCTACGCTACCCAGGGGCAAACACAACCCCCCTAGCGAACACAACCCTCCCCGACACTGGGCAGCTCAAACGAGCCCCAATGTCGCAGTACCACGATTGGTAGGGCACCCAGCTCGCGATGGGAAAGCCCAAGCCCCGAGATCAGAATTCTCTAATCGCAAACTCTACCTCGATTTCAGGCGAGCACAATGCCCGCCACCTCGTCGGTTCCCTAAACCGATGAGACCAGCATTGTCGAGCACCAACAGTTCAAAAATATAACAAAACCAACGAGACCGACGTTGGGCGCAAACTAAAAAGTAAACAAATAGTGCAAACTAAAAACATTCATAAAACGCGGCCGCAGCCAAAGAAAATACAAAATGAGCCCGAAGGCCAATATTCATACAGGCACAAAGGCCGTCATACACAGGCACGCAGGCCATACAAAATAACAAAACAAATTCAAAGACTCTGCCCGGAGTTAATCTTCATCTTCTAACTCCTCATCATCTTCGAAGGGGCACACAATCTCCCCGTCAGCAACACAGTAATTGTGAGCCGACCCCTCTGTCACGAACCCGGGGTTCAACACCTTCAACTGCTCGATGGCATTGTTGAATCCTTCCTTGAACATCCCCACCAGGTCTTTGTTGAGAGCATGAATGTGTCCGACCAACTCACCCCGGGTACGGAGGGCAAGCTCATCTTCAGTTTCATCCTCTCGGGGCAGATTGTACCCTTGAGCAGAGCCATCCAGGCACGGAGTTGCGCATTTTCCTCGGCCACCTTTTTGTACCCAGCAACTTGATCCTCCAGGCTCTTTTTCTCCCCATTCAGCGTATCCCGTTCAAGCTTCACTTCCTCCAGCTCCTTCTTCAGCCACTCCTGTAACTGATTCTCCTCCTTGTAGTCAGATAAATCCTTAGACAACCTATCCTTCTCAGAGCGGGAATTCAGAAGAGCATCCTCCAAAGAAGCCGTGGAAACAGCAGTATCAGACAGGACCATTGCAGTCTCCATCACCCGGATAACAGCGGCCAGATCCCCAGCCAGCTCCCTTCGCCGGACATCTGCATCCTGGCTTAAGATGGCATTTGCCTCGGGCGCCGCCACCACGACAGCACCTTCGACCTTAAATAATTCCTACTCCAGATAGCAGGGAGGCAG
Organism: Lathyrus aphaca; assembly: GCA_963966055.1. Lineage (NCBI taxonomy): Eukaryota > Viridiplantae > Streptophyta > Magnoliopsida > Fabales > Fabaceae > Lathyrus > Lathyrus aphaca. The sequence goes on along the minus strand of OZ014521.1, from coordinate 353,885,541 downwards.
CAGATAACTCCCAGGGGCACCCGGATTACTGCCCCCCACTGCAGTAGACCGGGCAAGAGTCTCGTCCAGACGCTTCCGTTTGAGCAGAGGAGAGGTGGAAGGAGGAGGTTGTCGCTCCCCGGATTTCCATCCTGGTACAAACGCGAAAGTGGCGCGAAAAGAGGTAGAGTCGCCAGCCAGGCATTTTTATCCCGAAGGAACGGGAATGGTAATGCTGCACAAACCAGAAGAAAAGAAGAGGAAGGACACGGGTCCTGCGAACCAAAGAGACTGAGTTCGGGAGTCGGTTACGACCTGGGAAGGTATTAGCACCCAGATCGTCCGCCGTACCCGACGGGATCCACACTTGCAAAAGAAACTATTTCAAAGGGTGAGGGTATGAAAACTACTGCAAAAGAAAATAAAATGAAACTGGAGAAGAAACTGAGAAAAGAACTGGATGAGAAAACAAAGAGAAAAAATGTAGGGAAAATAAAGATTGTGCTCGAACGGGCCCTACCCCGCTGCCTACGTACCTCATCAGGACAATGAGGATCAGAGACGCCGTAGTTCCCCTAACTAGGGGTGGCAAGGAAAATTGCTTGTGAATTAAGGCTTGAACTGCCTATGCCAATGCTCAGGTGTTGCAGACTCGGACGAAGAGTGCGTAACCGTCTTGCAAAATGACATGTAGGAGTAAGTTCGCGTACGGAGCGAAGGAGATGAGAAAATAATTCCCGAAGGAAAGACGCTTATTGTTTGTTCAGTGTTTTTTAGAAGCTTTTTAGAAGTGGAGTTTGCATAGGTAAGTGTACCTAAGTCTTACTCACTGGGATGTGTACGTCTCACATCATCCCGAAATGGAATGCGCAAGAGGCACACCTATCTATGGAGGAAATCCCCAAAGCTAGTCCCACAAGTGAAGGCTCAAACACACTGACCTATTAACATTTATTAAGTGTTTTTTGTGGTTTTTGGTTAAGAAGTGTTTTTTAGCTTTTCTTTGTGAAATACTCATGCTAAGACCTATCCACCACGAGGAATAACTTACACCTCGCCCCGAAACGGAACGCGTGCAAGTATCTCATAGCAAAGTCTCATGTCACATGAAAGCACTCAACATTTATTAAATGAATTAAGATTAGGTTTGAAGATGAGAAGAGAAAGCACCAAAGGATCTAAAGGAAAAACATCTAATGGGGGACTAAAGAATCCTAAATGTTGTCATGCATGGATATCCTAGGGTTAGTGTGGTTTTCTATCCTAATGAAGAAGGAAAGAAGAAAAGTAAAAGTAGAAGAGATGAGATGAGAAAGGCTTAAGCCCAACAAGAAAAGAGTTAGCACAATTAAGAAATAAGAAGAGAAGGCATGAGATTTGGAGATGTGAAACTCACTTCCACACCTTTCACTTACCATAGCCCCTGCAAGGTTAGTGACAAGCATACAAGCCAAGCAAAATGAAACAAATGACATGCCAACATCATAAAAACAGAAGTGAATTCATATATACAAGTGCTCAATGCAATGCAAGTTACAAGAATGAAGGAAGAAAAATGCAAGTCAAGTATGAAGCATAATGAATCACATGACAAACAAATGCAAACTTAATGAAGATGCAAGGCAAAAATGCACAAACATGGACTCAAGGCACACAATCAGAACCAAATCAAGTTGAATAAAGGCTTAAGAAGCAAGGGAGATGAAGAGAAGGACCACACAAGATCAAACAATCACATTATGAGGTGAAAGAAGTAAGGAGATGAAGTGAAAGTGTATAAGAAAAGATGAATTCAAAAGATAGGCTAAACACAAATATTTCTAAGACACAAACCCTAAGCCAAGACCAGAATGGAACCCAAACCCCAAAGAGACCCCAAATGAGAAGAAGAAGTTGGCACAAGCGCCCTTCTAAGCTTATAAGAGAGCTAATGAACACAAAGAAGCAAAATGGGACAAGGTAAGAACAAAAATTCACATCAACTCAACAATGCATCTAAATATTCCATAACTTAGGACAAATGATCCTCAAACATGATATAACAATGAGCCAAAAGGATTGGGAAAAATTCAGAAGCCAAGTAGGTCAAATGAAGTCATAAACAAGAACTAGGGTTAATAACTTCCTTCACAAGCCAAAGGACCAAGATACAATGAATAAATTTCTAAAAATCAGGGGAAAATCACACAAGAACTACATCATCTTAGGAATCCAGAGCAAAAAGAATGAGCACAAAACTCAAAATAATGAAACCTAGGGAAATTGAACAAGACAGATTGCATCAAAAGGACTTAAGAAATGAATTAATTGAAATGGAGAATTAATTGACACGTGTATAATAGGAAAAAATGGAAAATAAAAATGTGAAAAATTAGGAAAAACTCAAATGAAGACTCATGAATTATTTTGGAATTTTTGGATAGTTGGAAGTATTTTTAATAAAAGGAAATCAAAATGGAAATAAAAAAAATGAAAAGATAAAGAAATAAAATATGAAATGAGGCTGGGGGTGGAAATAGTAGGGAAATACGTTGAAAACAATTGGGCTTACTGGCTGTGGGGGTGTGAATATCAAGTCTGAGGCCCATTGGCCTGCGCATGAATATATTAATAATGGTGGAAATTCAGAAATAAAAAATGAAAAATACATGAGCCTTAGGATGAATCCAACACACGCTGAGACTCTTTCATTAAATGACGTGTACAAATTACTTGCTGAGAGTTGAGGACGCATGGGAGTTGTGGTGGTATGAGAAACATTTGGCATTAAAACAAAATTAAAAGGTCACGTGGTCAGGAGGGTGGGCTTATGAACGCGTGTCATGATCTGGACGAATGGGGGACAAGATTTGAGGGCTGGAAGACCTTCTTCTTCGTTGCAAAACCCTAGCCAAAGATTTACAGTTTCCGGTGACCGGAGCTAGGGCTCCGGCACCGGAACTTAAACCAGATGAACAAAACATGATGAAAATGAACACAAATCTCCAGATCTAGTAATTGAGGCATGCTGAATTCGAAAATGACATTGAAAAGTTCTAAAACTCAAAGAATCGTACGGATCGAAGAGAAACAAGTCTGACCATGAAAATTGAAACTCAAATATCTAACTGTACAATGCACCATTTATGAAACCAAAACTTGCAGCATGATCAGTGTACATCAAGGATCAAGAAATGCACAACTAATTTCATTTCCAGAGGTGAAGAATCAGAAGCTTACCTGAGTTGTAGATCTTGAAACAATGTGCTAGAAGACCAGATGATGGATGCAAATCACTCTACACTCACTCTAGATGCAAAATAAATGCATCTAAAGCCTTGAAGATGGCTGGATCTTGGGTTTTGCAAGAACCTGCCCTGAAATGGCAAGGTTGTTGATCTTGAGAGATTACTTGAACAAGTGTGTGATTAATGATCCTTAGCTTGCACTGATCAAGGATCTACAACTGGTTTTTGAATTGAGCAAGTGTGTGATTATATATGAGAGAAAATGCAATTTGTGCAAGAACTTTGAAATGATAGAATGAGAGAGAGTTGGAGCTTTCTGAAACCCTAGCTTGTTTTATATCAAGTTATAAACCAATGCTGAAAAGATTGTGAGGTTTGCACGTGTGAATGGAGAGAATTTGTGATTCTTGCAAATTTTGCAAATTGGTGTGAGAGCATGAACTCCTCATGCTTTCCCTTGATTTTCAGCCCATGTGCAATCCAAATCCAACCCTTAATCATAATCCAAAAGATATTGGCCCTTAGATCAAAGTTATCACACTTTCCTCATGAATGTGCAAAAAATCCACTTATGAAGCAACTTCCTTGCCTTGCACGAATTTGGGATTTTCTCTTGAGCAAAATATGCCAAATGCAATGTATTTTAACTTTGTAAACAAACTTTGGTCCATTCCAAGCCTTGAAATTAAGTTTCACATCATTTGGCTCTTGGTGCATGCATGAATTTTAGGTTTTGCCCTAATTTTAAGCCAATTTTCGAGGGGCCTATAGAACAAACCATGAGGGCTATTAAAAGTACTTGTACTTTTTGAAAATGGGAGCCCTTAATCTCCAACTTTCATGTTTGAATTTGGTTCATTTGAAGAATTTTTTATCATGTTATGCTCACTTGAATTTTAGGGCAAAAGTTGCCAAAAATGGAATTTTCCAAAAACCAACTTTGCACCAATTTTGCAAAAACCCTCAAAACTCCATGATTCTTGATCTTTGAACTTGACAAACCTCTTATTACATTGTAAGAACACCCTTGGGCTAGAAAAAGTGGATTGGACCCCTTGAAATCACACAGTTGACTTTTTAGAGGCACAATTGACCAATTACTTCATCTGCAAGCAACTGAAGAATTTTTTGACTTCCACAAGAAATTTTCTCATGAAAATTGGTACCTAGGATCCTCTTGACATATAAAAGACTTTGCCCAAATGAAATGGCCAAAGTTTTGAAGTTTTGATGCTTGAATCTCAAGCCCTAGTTTAGGAGCCTTGTGCAGGAGCTTTGCCTTAGCCTGTATTCTCTGATGACCATTCAACCTTCTGAGATTTTGCACATGAGCTTGAGCTTGTAATTGAAATGTAGACCCATCATAGGACTTGTACAAAACCATTGGACCCCTTGTCATGGCTTGTGATGCCTCAAGAACCTCCACAGATGATCATATGCCTAATGCTAGGTCATGAGAAATGTTATGCCTCATCTTTCCATGCTAGGATGCTAAGAAAATGATATGTTCATGATGAATATGATATGATATGATGCTTAAAATGAAGAGGGCAAATTTGGGGTGTTACAGCTGCCCCTATTCAAACAACTATTAATCTGAAAAGGACGGTAGCACGAGCTATCGACCGTTCAAGATAAACTGTGGTTGAATACAAGGAAGACCAGAAATTTGCACTCTGACAAAGAATGCAAAACTGGGAAATAAACCCAACCAAATGACGCTTTGGTGACTGAAGGGGAGAATAAAGCAGACGAGTTTCTTCCAAGTTGAAACTGGTATCTGGAATAATCCTGTGACGCCAGGAACTGGACATACGAGTCCTCAAACACTTCAAGAACATACGACTTGAGACAGACGAATCTCCTTCGAATATACCTGTTACGCCAGGACCGGGATGCACTAAAGTCTCTGGGATAGACATGCATAAACAAGGTAGACGAACCTTCTTCATATATTATCCGTGGATACATGGTACAAGATAGACGAGTCTTCTTCGAGCAAACCTGTTACGCCAGGTGCAACATTAATAATAAGTGCCTGAGACAGACAAGCCTCCTTCGAACAATCCTGTTACGCCAGGACCGGTAACCATTTTGACATTTGCTCCCACAGTCAGGATTTTAAACCTCTTCAACACAAACGAGTATTGGATGATCATCAAGAGAACACAGACGAGTGTCATAAGTCAATGATACAGACGAGTATCAGATGATGATCTAAGAAACACAGACGAGTGCTTCAGGCAACGATACAGACGAGTATCAGGGATAGGTACAGACGAATACCAGAAATCCAAACACAGATGAGCATTTGGAGTAGCAACAGACAAATACCAGGATAATCAGCAAATCCACACATACAGATATAAGCTAGCACAGACGAGTGTTAGGGATGATACAGACGAGTATCCAAACAAAGCAGACGAGCTTCAAACAGGTAACAAACACGGACGAGTGCCGGAGAATGCAGACGAGCAATCAGAAATAATACATATCAAAACACAGACGAGTGTTGAGAGTTGCAGACGAGCAACAACAAAGTGATAACACAGACGAGTGTCCACAAGATCAAATATCAAAGCACAGACGAGTGTTGGAAACACAGACGAGTGTCGGAAGTTGCAGACGAGCAATATCAAGGTAAACATAGACCACTGTTGGGGAAAGCAAACGAGCAATACCAAAGGGGTAACACAGACGAGTGTTGAGAGATGCGGACGAGCAGCAATAAAACATGAACACAGACGAGTGCTGGAAATTGCAGACGAGCAACAATAAAGCCAGAGCACAGACGGGTGCTGGAGAATGCAGACGAGCAACAAACAAATGCCTGATTGGCCACAAGAGTTATAACTCTGCAGGGGAAGAACAAGTCAGGAGGCTTGGACACCTGACTCTGAATGAGGTGATGAATACCTGGATATATCATGATATTGACCACAAGGATGGCAACTTTGCTGGGGAGTATTTCACTGGTGGGAGTGAAAATCCAATATGAACTCTGTGGGGAAGGATCATCTTCAGACCTGGCTGGGAAAGATGTTTCAACAATACTCTAGCTGGGGAGAGAATTTTGCTAATTCTCAGCTCTGTGGGGACATTCGGCATTCAATCTCCTGCTGGGCATACTCCACTTGGGGAATAATAAACTGCTTGGGCTACCTGCCAAGGCTTAGCTGGGGAAGAATTCTGCTTGGGAGAATGTGACGCCATCCTGCAACCTGCAACAACAGAAAACACAAGTGTTCCCCGGGGACTTGCATGGTATGAACTATTCATCCATTGTCACCCGACACTCAAAGAGGGTTTACAGTGTTTCCCTGCATGTCATTTTCTTTCAAATTATCATCGTGTTTTAATGCAATGCTATTTTTGCCAAAAGATTCAGGACATTTTACAAACAAAAATAAACACAACACAACTTTTTGGCTGAATATTCTTCTTATTGAAAGGCCTCTGAATAGGCAAAGATTTACATCAGGAAGCAACCACCTGGAAAGAGGTAGCCACTATAAAATGGAGAAAAGAAACTATCCTAATGGCAATGGGCGCGGTAACCCAATGAGTTCCATTTCTGCTATGACCAGCATGTCTTCAAGACTCTCCATTCTGGCCTTTGCTTTCTGAGAAGATGAGGGGACTGATTCCTATCCTTCTGATATTGTCAAGTTGTACGAAATGATGACTTGGTTCAGATTACTCGGATCACAGTTGTTCGCTTATTCCCTTGTTTTGCGTGGATCGCCCTTTCGGGTTTTCAATCCACTGGGATACCCTTTTTTGCCTCAACTGTCCAATGTGGCTTTTCAACTCAGCGGGTGTACATTTTTTCATTTATTTCCCTAACTTTTTCCCGAGCTTTTTATTCTGTTTTTAGCTCGCCGGGATGCCCTTTTCTTGCCTGGACTTTAATTTTGTTTTTGTGTCCAGTGGGTCTCTTTATGCGAAGTATTTTTTAACTGCGTCCGAGTTAACAGGGGACTGGAAGTCATCTCCATCCATAGTGGTGAGCATCGGTGCTCCTCCTGAGAAAACCTTCTTCACTATGAAGGGTCCTTCGTAGTTTGGGGTCCACTTGCCCCTGTGATCTGAACCTGGAGGAATAATCCTTTTTAGCACAAGCTCTCCTACTTGATACTCCCGAGTACGTACACGTTGGTCGAATGCTCGCTTCATTCTCCTCTGATAAAGCTGACCATGACAGATGGCCGCTAATCTCTTTTCCTCAATTAGACACAGCTGATTGTAACGAGCACGCACCCATTCAGCCTCATCAAGCTTCACATCCATCATCACATGCAATGAAGGAATCTCTACTTAAACAGGAAGGACTGCCTCCATACCATATACCAGAGAGAAGGGAGTTGCCCCAGTTGACGTCCTGACTGACGTTCGGTACCCATGCAGTGCAAATGGTAACACCTCATGCCAATCTTTGTAAGTGACAACCATTTTTTGCACAATCTTCTTAATATTCTTGTTTGCTGCCTCTACCGCACCATTCATCTTTGGTTGGTAAGGAGAAGAATTGTGATGTTGTATCTTGAAGTCCCGACACAACTCTGACATCATCTTGTTGTTGAGATTAGAACCATTGTCAATAATGATTCTTTCGGGCACGCCGTATCTGCATATGATATCCCTTTTCAAAAATCTTGCCACCACTTGACGAGTGACGTTGGCATAAGATGCTGCTTCAACCCACTTTGTGAAGTAATCAATCGCAACCAAGATGAAGCGATGACCATTTGAAGCAGTTGGCTCTATCTTCCCGATCATGTCAATGCCCCACATAGAAAAGGGCCAAGGAGATGACATGACGTTGAGCGGGCTAGGAGGAACATGCACTTTGTCTGCATATATCTGGCACTTGTGGCACTTACGAGAGAATGAACAACAATCTGCATCCATTGTCATCCAGTAATACCCTGATCTCAACAATTTCTTAGCCATAGCATGTCCTCCTGCGTGGGTACCGAAAGATCCCTCGTGGACTTCCTGCATAAACAGGCTTGCCTCGTGTCTATCCACACATCTGAGAAAGACCATGTCGAAGTTTCTTTTGTACAAAACTCCGTCTGTATTCAAGAAGAAGCTAGCAGCAAGTCGCCTTAAAGTCTTCTTGTCATTGGAAGATGCCCCAGCTGGGTATTCTTGCTTTTCCAGGAATAGCTTGATATCAAAATACCAAGGTTTCTCGTCAGACACTGCGTCTACAGAGAAGGCATGAGCTGGAGCGTCAAGCCTGGATATGTCAATTCTGGGCACATAGTTCCAACACAAGACTTTGATAGATGAAGAAAGAGTGGCCAATGCGTCGGCAAACTGATTTTCATCACGTGGTATGTATTGAAGTTTAACTGTTGTGAAGAACGTCAACAGTTTTCTAGCATAATCCCTATATGGAATTAGATGCTCTTGATGCGTATACAACTTTCCGGTAACTTGGTTAATAACGAGGGATAAATCTCTGAATATATCGAGGTTCTTAATTCGAAGATTAATGGCCTCCTCTATTCCCATTATGCATGCCTCGTATTCCGCTTCATTGTTGGTGCAGCCAAAAGTAATTCTGGCAGCGAAGGGAAAGTGAACACCTTCGGGAGTAATAAGAACGACACCAACTCCACGTCCATTAATATTAACTACCCCATCAAACATCAACTTCCATTTGGATTCAGGGTCTGGCCCCTCCTCCGGAAGTGGTTCCTCGCAATTGTTTGCTTTGAGGTACATGATGTCTTCATCAGGGAAATCAAACTTCATTGGCTGATAATCATCTTCGAGAGGTTGTTGTGCAAGGTAATCCAACAATACACTTCCCTTGATGGCTTTCTGAGAAGTGTATTGGATGTCATATTCTGTTAAAATCATCTGCCACCTAGAAACCCTTCCGGTTAACGCTGGTTTCTCAAAGATGTACTTGACAGGATCCATTTTGGAAATGAGCAGTGTGGTATGAGTCAACATGTACTGTCTCAGTCGGCGAGCAGCCCACACCAAAGTGCAACAAGTTTTCTCGAGCAGTGAGTAACGGGATTCACAATCGGTAAACTTTTTGCTAAGGTAATAAATAGCGTACTCTTTTTGACCAGACTCGTCATGTTGGCCTAGCACACACCCCATTGACCCTTCTAGCGTAGTCAAGTACATGATCAAAGGTCTTCCTTCAACTGGAGGCATAAGAATTGGAGGCTCCTGCAAATATTCTTTTATCTTGTCTAAAGCTCTTTGACAGTCTTCATTCCACCTGACCGTTTGCTCTTTTCTTAGCAACTTGAATATTGGTTCGCACGTGGCAGTTAGATGAGATATGAACCGAGAAATGTAGTTCAACCTCCCTAAAAACCCGCGTACTTATTTTTCTGTTCTTGGTGCAGGCGTATCTTGAATTGCTTTTACTTTTGCAGGATCTACCTCAATTCCTTTCTGACTAACAATGAAACACAGCAGTTTCCCGGAACGCACTCCGAAAGTGCACTTGTTTGGATTCAACCTTAGCTTGTATTTTATCAGTCTATCAAACAACTTCTTCAGGTTGACCAGATGCTCTTCTTCGTCTCGGGACTTAGCAATCATATCGTCCACATAACACTCAATCTCCTTATGTATCATGTCATGGAACAATGTGACCATCTGTTGCACCCCAAAATTTGCCCTCACAAGACAAGACTTTGTGTACTAAGAGGTTCCTAAGGTTCACAAGACATCTTATGAGGTTCACAAGGTTCACAAGACCTCTTATGAGGTTCATAAGATTCACAAGACATCTTATGAGGTTCACAAGGTTCACAAGACCTCTCATGAGGTTCACAAGGTTCACAAGAAATCTTATGAGGTTCACAAGGTTCACAAAGTTCACAATTAGTCAGAAGATTTGACAATTCCCTCAGACAATGCATCTTCCTAAGCAGTGCATCCTAAACTAGGGTTTTTGACTTTAATCAGGCTAAATGGACTTCCAAGACTTCAAGTGAGCTTCATAACATCTTATATGTGTTTAAGAATCCCCATGACAAGTTTCAAGACTTTTCCCAAAGGTTTGCTCAGTCAGATGATCAGATAAGTTAAAATCAGTCAAAGCAGTTAAAAAGTCAAACTGAGGTCAATTGTGGTCAAACCAAAGTCAAAATTCATGATTGTTTTTGCCAACATCAAGTATATGAAGTAAAATTCATCATTTGATCAAGGGTTGATCATGATTCATCAAGGAGATTTCAGATCATCAAGAATCAGGAGTTTCTAAATTAGTGTTTCCTCAGGAAAAGTCAACTGAACTTTGACCAGCCATAACTTTCACATGCTTCATCAAATTTTTCCCATCTAAAGCTCATTTTGAAGGAAATTGAATTCTCTACAACTTTGTGTCTCACAAGCCAAGCCCAAAAATGCTTCATTTGGAAGGTATGAGCTAAGACATTATAGGTCCTTTTGAAAGTCAATAAAAAGTCAACAACTTCAAAAGGGCATAACTTGAGAATGATAAATGATATGGACTCTTTAATCTTTCCAAAATGTCCAAGAACACCCTCATAGCATTAAAATTGAAAGATATGTTCCCTTGCAAAGTTGGGAAATTTTTGAGTGGTGTATGAAGAAAATAGGGTCTTAAAACCAAATTCTTTCAAATGGGCTGAACTTTTTGTGACCCAAGGTGTTCCATGACATCATGCACGAAATTTATTTGATATTTTCATAATTTTATTTTATTTATTTTATTTATTATGATTTTTTATATTAAAAATCATTTTAAATTTAAATAAAATATCAAATATGAAAATTTAAAATATATTTTGGTTCTAGAAGGTCATTAACATGAATTGGATTAAATTGATATACAATTGATGATGATTGTCTTGAAATAGAAAGGTCTCATTCAAAAATATATGAAATTTAAGCCATAATCTTTTTCAATCTCTAAAAATCAAAAAGTCCAAACAATGATCCAATTTTTTGACCTAGCTTCACTCAACTATAAGTATGCAAACTATCACAATGCAGAGGGGACGAATCTCCTGCCTCAAGAGTAAGTTTTCACATTCAAAAAACTCACCAAAAACACAATTCGGATTTCACAATTCAGGCTCTTTCAAGGAAATTTGAAGGTTGATACATGTTCTATGGACATCATTGAACCTATTCCAATCATTAAAAGCATCAAAAACATGACATAGTGCATAACCCGAATCAAACTTTTCATGTCTTGATGATTTTTTCGTTTTCTTATATTTGTGTATTATAAATAAGATTTGATCATTGTTTCATGTTTGTATTGAGTTGTTGATTGTTTCTGGATGGTTTAACTGAAGTTTCACTACAGGTTTAAGGAATTGCCATGGCTAGGGTTTCGGCCAAGCAATTAGGGTTTCACACTAAACCTAATATAAATGAATTTGGAAAACATAGGATGATTGTGTAAGCTCTGGGGATCACAACGCCCTAATTAATTGAAGAAAATTGTACTGTTTGCTTGCTTGTTGAGTTTCGCAGGTCCTGTAGGTGTTTGAAATCGCAGGAAATTTCATAGGGAAACTCGCAGCAAAAAACGCAAGGCCAGAGGAGGAAGACGAAGTTCTTGGCGCCATCTGGAAGATTCAAAATTGAGTTTAATATTTTTAGAATTGTTTGTGGTTTTATTTCAACTGATGCAGGTTAGCCCAGTGGTAAGGATTGCGCGTATGGATTGCTTAAGGCCTTGGTTCGATCCTTGGATGCAGCAATTTTTCTTCTTCTTATTTTCCCATTTAATCACAAGACTTAATATATTATCTATTGTTGTGGATTGTATATCAGTGGCGCCCTTCTGGCTGGATGGTAAGTGTGCTTGCTTGTTGTGTGAAGGTCCTGGGTTCGAATCCCTCCCCAGGCCTTTTTGTGCTATTTCTTTTTGTTTTGTCATGGTTTTTTTCCAAGATAACAACAAAACCAAATGGAGTGTCTTCCATATCACTAGCGCACGCAGCCCAGTGGTTGGCTTGCTGGTCTTGGAGGTTGCATTGTCCAGGGACTGAGTTCGAATCCCAGGCCAGATAAGTTTTGTTTTCATTCTTTTTTTGTTTTCTTATTTAATTAGTTTATATTATAGTTAAATAAATTTAAATAATAAAAATAGAATGTTTATATTATTGTTTTCTTTATTACAATTTAGAACTCATCCTTTTTTAAATTAAATCTTATTAGAAAAATTATTTATTTTTGTATATTATTAATATTCTATAATTTTGTATAATTAATAATTAATCCTAATTTATTTTTCTAAACATATAAACCCTAAATATTTTTAAAACCTAATTATTTTTTTATAAACCCTAATTGTAAATACTAATTTATTTGTTAATTATAACTTTTAATTTATTTGTTTATAAACTTTAATTATGTGTATATTTTTATAATGTGTTTATAGTTATTATTTGATATAATTCTTGTACGTAAATAATTTTAGATTATGCTTAAAATAATTAAAAATATTAATTTAATTTTGTAAATATAATTTATTTTCATAATATGTTTATAATTAACCTTATTTTTATAACATGTATATAATTTAAATTTTTCTAATAATTAGAATATAATATGAATTGTTTAAAAATAATTATCCATTAAAAATTGCACTTTTAAATTTATTATTATGTTAATTTCTTGATTTTGATTCTTATTAATTTTTATTATTACTAACCCCATTTATATATATATATATATATATATATATATATATATATATATATATATATATATATATATATATATATATATATATATATATATATATATATATATATATATATATATATATATATATATATATATATATATATTGTGATTTATTATTGTTACTAACCCAATTATTTATTATTATTATTTGCTTATTTATTTTAATTATGTAATTGTATCCTTTATGTAATATTTTAGTAGTAATGTTTAATATTTAAATGCTATGGTTAGTAAAATAGGGAGTGTAAGATATGTTTGTATTTTAAAATTAATTTAGATCATTTAATCTTAAAGATAAATATTTAAAATTGTACACTCACACACGTAAGTCGATCCTGGATCGCCATCTCACTCCCTTAAGGATACCTCTCAAGTTGCCTAAACAAAAGGTCAAGTAGGGTGTATAAAGCAAAGTCCCTCATTTTATATCATCTAGTCCCTTAAACAGATAAAAAGATCAAGTCCCTTCGAATGTTGCCTTCGTAATGATCTTGTCCCTTTCGAATAAAGATGATAAGTCCCTTCGAATTGCTTATACACCCCACAGTTGCCTAAATAATAGATGTCCCTTCAACTGTCCCACACATCCAAGGTAATGACTACCTATTCCTTAAAGGATAGTCTTACACTCCCTATTTTAATAATAGGGATAGTCTTACCATTTAAAGGATATTCAAGAACAGAAAAGACTTAACTTAGGGTAGGTTCCTCTTAGATACTTGCTCACTTTCCAAAAACATTTCAAACACTTCACATTTTTCAAAGCAATTTTCAAAACAAAGGTTTTATATATATCCGTACATGGATCATTATAAAATACTTAAGAAAATTTCTAAACACACACTTCACATTTCAAAAACATTTTAAAGTGAGCTAAGTAACTAAGAGCCCATGGATAACCATGGATGTAAAGGGTGCTAACACCTTCCCTTTACATAACCTACCCCCCGGACCCAAAAATCTTTTAAAAAGGTCTTTCCTGTTCTTTTATGCCTTTCCTTTGGATAAAATAAAAGTCGGTGGCGACTCTTGCTATCCGCAACACATCACTAAAGTCAGTTCTCCCACCGTGTTACAGAACTGGCGACTCTGCTGGGGATTTGTAATAAAAGAGGGGTACCCTTAGGAATTAGATCACTTTAAAATTGTTTGCCTTGTTTGCTTTATACTTACTTGTTCGGCTCTTATGTGTGAAAGATCCTAACCCGGATCTAGTGTACCTTAGGTAAATGGCAATAGACCAAGGAAACTGTACGGCGTATACCGATATGGTTGATCTGGTGGCCATAATTAGTGTGACATCTTGGTTGGTGCTTATGTTCCTTAAGTCAAGTTGAGGATAATATGAGGCTGCCATATGTTGTCAATGCACTAACTAACTTTTAGAACCCTAGTTATCCCATCTTGGCCTTTAGAAAAGTAGTGAGATAACCGGCTTTGGTGCAGACTGAAGTTGGTTGATACTCGATACTACACTCATTGAGATTCTGAACTTGGAGGGTTTTGGTTGGCAAGTAAGTTGCCTACTGAACAACCACCTTTGTGAAGGATCAATGATATTGAGATCCCTTAGAACCTGGTTACTTTATAGGACAGGATGAACCATCTAAACTTCAGGGGAGGGTACTTACCTTTGAACCTCATGCAAGCCTTCAAACCTAGGGCTATTGTGTGACTTGTTTATGTGTGCCACATGTTTGTGATTGAACATAACATCATAGCATCATCATGCATTATAAGCATAGCATTTTCACTAACCATTTCAAGGACCAAAGGATTTATCTTTGTTCTTTGTTGCAGGTCATGGCTTCTGCTCGTAGAAACACTATCAGGATCAACTTTGTAGGGATACCAGCCAAGCTCAAGGAGTTGGTTTCTCAAGTGTCTGAAAACTCCCAATTCATCAAGAGACATGGTCACCTACTGGATCTAGTCACTTCAGGGTTCAATGAAGACATGATGAGTGTTCTGTTTCAGTTCTTTGATCCTAAGCACCATTGCTTCACATTCCCCGACTACCAGCTGGTTCCTACAATGGAAGAGTTCTCTAAACTTCTGGGTATACCTGTACTTGATCAGAAACCATTCACAGGCTTGGAAAAAGAGCCTAAACCTGAGGTCATTGATGCAGCTCTACATCTGAAGAAGTCTGACATTGTTCTAGAAACGAGAAGCGGAGTTAAGGGTATTCTTGCTAAGGTGTTGATAGAGAAGGCTCAAGTGTTCTTGAAAGCTATGAGCTATGATGCTTTTGAGGAGATATTAGCCTTGTTGATTTATGGCTTAGTGTTGTTTCCCAATCCTGATCAGTTCATAGACGTTCATGCCATCAATATATTCCTGAGTCACAATCAAGTGCCTACATTACTTGGGGACATCCTGCATTCTCTTTATACTCGTACTACAAAGGCACGAGGAACTCTGATGTGCTGCATACCTTTGCTATCTAGGTGGTTTATTTCTCACCTTCCTCGATCAGTGATGAAGAATGAACAAGGGTTCAGGTGGTCCAGGAGGATTATGTCACTCTCTCATTCAGATATCCATTGGTGCTCTAGATCTATGGAGAATGTCACTATCATTGACCGTTGTGGGGAGTTTCCTAATGTGCCACTTCTAGGCATAAGAGGAGGCATTACCTACAACCCTTCCTTATCTTTACGACAGTTTGGTTACGCTCGGAGTGATGGTCCTCATGATATGTTGATTCCGGGTATTGTGTTTGACTACGACAACGATCTGCAAGGTTACCGTCAGAGGTTCATACGAGCCTGGGGAAAAGTGAACAAGGTTGACAGCAAGACTCTGGAGCCCAAGTACACTATTCCTATGGAAGCTTATCTCAGATGGGTGCGATCTCGTGCTCAGACTCTTATGATGCCATATCCTGCCATCCTTCCAGTTACTATGGAGCTTGTTGCTGAAGGAGATACCTCTTATACCATCCTTCATCCAGACATGCCCACTGACATGGAAGACTTACAGAGATCCTGGATCCAGTTGAAGGAGAAAAGGGATACTTTTGAGACTCATTACAAAGCAAGTCAAGAAAGAATCCTGGAGCTAACAAAGCAGCTTCACGAGGAACAGAATCTCAACTCATACCTCAACACAAAGAGGAAACGTCCATGGGAGACTTAAAACCCCATCTTTTGTATTTATTTCATTTCATTTTGTAAGCTCCCAAGGGCAAACAAATTTATTACTAATAAAAGTTTACTTTCTTGTTTGTTTAAGCAAATTTAAATCCTGCGGTCCTTGAAAACATTGCATACGCATTTACATATCATATCATTGCATCACAGGTTTATTGTGCACAGGTTTCTTATCTTCTCGCTGTTTATTTCAGCAATGGCTCTTGAACAAACAGTTAAGGATCTCCAGGCACAAAATGCACAGTTCCAAGAGTTGATCCTGAACATGTCCAAGGGGAAGGATGAATTAAAGACACTGCTGGTCAAGAAGACTAAGAAGACTAGAAGGTCAGGAGGCCTGATCAACATGGGAAGAAGGTTCAGAGGTCCTGTCAAGACCAAAGAACAGGTTGAAGATTATGAGTCTGAAGAGTCTGAGAAAGAGGGAGGCAGTCTCCATAATACAATGGGGGACTCTGATTCTGAAGCTAACTACTATCATGAGCCTAATGAGGACAAGTTCAAGATGCTGGTGGATAGAATGGATGCTATGGAATTACAAAAGTCTTCTGGGCTGGATTTTGAAGACCTGAGTTTGATATCTGGGGTGGTTATACCCATTGGTTTCAAGGTTCCTACTTTTGTCGTTTATGATGGTGTCTCTTGTCCCAAGCTGCATCTGAGGTCTTATGTCCGGAGAATCCAACCCCATACTGCTGATAAGAAGTTGTGGATCTATTTCTTCCAAGAGAGCTTATCTGGAGCTCAATTGGAATGGTACTATCAGCTGGAGAGTGTCAACATCCGTGATTGGAATGATCTTGCTGAAGCCTTCAATAAGCAATATCAATACAATGTTGATCTAGCCCCTACTCGCATGCAACTACAAAGCATGTCTATGGGTGCTAAAGCGAGCTTCAAGGAGTATGCTCAGAAATGGAGAGACTTGGCTGGAAGAGTGCAACCACCTCTGACTGACAGGGAGTTAGTTGATATGTTCATGTGTACGTTGAATGGTCCTTTTTACAGTCATCTCATTGGAAGCTCATCATCTGGCTTCACTGAGTTGATAATGACAAGAGAACGCGTAGAAAGTGGTATAAGGAGTGGCAAGATTCAAGTGGGAGTTTCTTCATCAGGTGCTGCAAAGAAGCCTCCCAGTGGGAAGAAAGAGTCAAATGTTGTTTATGGTCAACCTGATCGTAATAGAAGGCATCAGTCTGTGAGTGCAGTTCATATCTCCAATCCAACTGCTGCAACAACAGAGCCACCCCAGGGAAATCAACAGAGGACTAGAAGGCAGTTCACTAAGATCAATATGTCAATGGCCCAAGCCTTGCAACACTTGTTGAAGGTTGAGCTTATCACTCTGAAAGATCCTCCTCAGAATCCTAATGTTACCTCTCCCAGGTACAATCCTAATGCACGATGTGCATATCATTCGAATTGTCAGGGACATGATACCAATAGTTGCTGGGTATTGAAGAATAAAATTCAAGATATGATTGATGCTGGAGAGATTGAGTTTGACCCTCCGGGTACTCCAAATGTGATTACTGCTCCCATGCCAAATCATGAGAAGACTGTCAATGCAATTGATGAAGATTCACATATTTCTTCAGTTGCAGATTTGACTACACCATTGTCTGTTATCAAGAAGAAGCTAGTACAAGTTGGGTTCTTTCCAGGTTGTCGTGAAGATTGTTTATATTGTACCTATAAGCCGGATAGCTGCTGGAGGTTGAGAGATGGAATTCAACGCCTCATGAATAATTACACCATAGTGTTTGAGAGGACTCCATCTTCTGTGGAAAGTATGGTTGATCATATAACTAAAGGTGCGAAGGTTGAAGAGGCGGATATGGTTGATAAAGTGCCGGTGAGGATTACTTCCAAGGGTCCTGTCAAAATCACTCATAAGGGTCCAATTAAGATTACTGTTGAAGGCCCTGTGAAGATTGTTGCTGAAGCTAGAGTGGCTCCTATGATCATTACCACTCCTGGTCCTATTCTGTATACTTCTGATAAAGCTGTGCCTTGGCATTATGGGTCTGATGTTTATATCCATGGTGTTAAGCAGGAACCTGATAACGAGAAAATGTATCGATTATATTGCTATGTTTCAATATCGTTTTATCGCATAATTGTCGTTTTAACACCCGATTCCTCGAGTTTTCTTTGCCATTTTGCAGGTACATCATATACAGAGCTAAATCGAGAGCCACAAGTGAAAAGAGCAAAAACAACCGTGAAAAGATGAAGAAATGAGGAATTCTGCATAACTGCATATTTTGTTGCACTCACGGTCGTCACCTAGGTGTCATGACCGTGACACCCCAAAAGGAGCACTCACGACCGTGACATAAGCCTCACGACCGTGACACTTATAATACAAGGGACACGAACGTGATGCCCTTGTCACGAACGTGACAAGGGAAAAATAGGTTATTTGACTGAAGACTTAGTCATGAACGTACGCTGCATGTGAGGTGCCTATTTTCCAGCTGACCCAGTATCCACACGTCCCTGGATTCTCTCAATTCTCCTACGAGGCCCAAGCAACAAACCAACTACCAAGCCCATTTTAGTTCTCTATAAATAACTTAATTTTTATGAACAATACACAGAGTTTATTTTTATTAATTTCTTGCGGAAGCTCTGCCAAATTATTTTGCACCCTTTATATTTTTCCAGCATTATTTTAATTGCTTTATTTTTCTTGTATCCCAACCAACCTTATAACAATTTCCAACATCAGGAAATTGTTATAAATTTATTTGTTTCAAAGCCTTCTGAATTTTTAGAATTTATTTCCGATTCCGACGAATACTCCGAGCTTTCCGGTCTGTGGAAGAAGGAGTCAGCCACTTTTATTGTTAACCAGGTTTATATTAATTTGCAATTATATTTATGTTTAATATTTATTTTTCTGCCATGCATATTTCGTTTTATGTTTCTCTGCCTCTGTTTGGTTCAACAATAATGAGTAGCTAAATACCTTAGGGCGGTATGTAATTAAAACAAACTAAATCGGTAAAATAAACTCTAGGCTTAAAATATTTAAGAGCTTAATATTCTGGCTGATACTTTTTATTATAAAATCAACCTTTTTGTTACGAGAGTAAGGAAAGTGTATTAGGTTAGGTAAAGACCACGAGAGTGTGAGATTTTAACCAGATAGCTAAAGTTAGGCATTTAAATTAAACACAGCGAGAGCGCTTTAAAATAAATTAGAATTACTAAGTTTCCAAAAATTATTTCTAAACACTTATGGGCTAGCGAGAGCAGGCATAGGGCTTTAGGGGTAAGATCTGAGATAAGACCACGAGAGTGTGAGTTAAAGATATTTAAGCTGGTAACCTCTACAGAATAGATTAAGTGAACACCTTTATAAGCCTAGGGTAGATTGACCCGCCTAAGTTAGCATAATTACATACCGACCGCCTTAGTATTATTTATTAAGCTTAAATTTAATTGTCGCCTTAATCTTTAAAAACAACAAAAAATCGTGACAACCCTTCACCTTAGCTAAACTAGAAATTCCTCTAGCACTAAGTAACCATAGAGTCCCTGTGGATCGATAATCTTAAATATTACTTCGATAGGCTGTGCACTTGCAGTTAAGATACCGCTAGACACATAATTAGATACGTCTTTAGCCCATCAAGTTTTTGGCGCCGTTGCCGGGGACCTTAATTTAGTTACTAGTGCACTTTAGGGTAGCATTGTCTAGACTAAGGTAACAATTATTCTCTTTTCTTAATCTAAATTCCCGAGTGTATGCCAAGTACTCGCTCTCAAGGCGAAGACTTGCAACCTCTAATCCCAGAATCGGAACGCTTCTTACACGAAAGAAGACGGATATTCGATTACGAACAAAATTACAATATTCCAGATCTTCAATTAGATCCGCCTAAACCAGTCGTAACATCAAAGGACGCAGAGATGGCTGAAGAACAGAATCACCCACTCAAGTATTACGCTAGTCCTTCGCAAGCTGAAACGCATTCCAGCATTGCTGCACCGGCTATCAACCGAAATGATTTCGAACTAAAACCTTCGTTGATATCAGCCGTGCAACAAAATCAATTCGCCGGAAATCCTACCGAGGATCCGAACCTTCATCTCTCGATCTTTGTGCAATACGCAGATACCGTAAAAGCCAATGGAGTTACCCAAGAAGCTATTAGAATATGTTTGTTTCCATTTTCACTTCGAGACAGAGCAAGAGCCTGGCTTCAATCTCTGCCTTCGAACTCAGTAACTACGTGGGAGGAACTAAAGAGAGTTTTCTTAACCGGATATTTTCCACCTAGCAAGACAGCTATGCTGAGAGCTCAGATCAACGGATTTAAGCAAAGGGAAAACAAATCACTTTTCGAAGCTTGGGAACGCTATAAGGATATGTTGATACTTTGTCCACATCACAGATTAGTAGAATGGATGATCATCCATACCTTCTATAATGGACTCTTGTACAATACAAGAATGACAATTGACGCTGCCGCAGGCGGTGCACTAATGGACAAAGAATATAATGATGCTTATGCACTTATCGAAAGTATGGCTCAAAACCATTACCAATGGGGAAGCGAGAGAGTCGCAACTGAGAAACCAACAAAAGGAGGTATGTACGAAGTGAGTAGTATGGACCAAGTCAATGCAAAGTTTGACCAACTAAACCAAAAAATCGACAACTTGGCCATAACACCAACAGCCACCGTGACTGCAGTAACACCTAACTGTGAGTTATGTGGAGTCCCAGGACATGAACTTCCTGATTGCCAACTATTAACAGGAATTCCCACAGATCAAGTGAATTATGCTCAAGGAAACCCGTACTCAAACACATACAACCCAGGTTGGAAGAATCATCCGAACTTCTCCTATAAGAACAACAATGCTTTATACGCACCAGGTCAAGCACCAGCTACACCACCAGGATATCAAAAGACTGCTCCTAATGTCCCTAGGAAATCGAACCTTGAATTGATGATGGAGAACTTTATAGCTAACCAATCTCAGACAAACAAGGACTTCTTAAACCAAAACATACACACTAGTGAGCAGATTAAGCAATTAGTAAGCAAAGTAGATGCATTAGCTACACATAACAAAATGCTTGAAACTCAGATTTCACAAGTAGCTCAACAAGAAGCACCTACCGCTGCACCAGCTGGAGTATTTCCTGGACAACCTCAACCTAATCCGAAAGGACAGGCCAATGCTGTAATATTAAGAAGTGGCAAGGAACTTGACGGACCTACCGATCCAAGACTTGACAATCCAGCCATGTACCAAAAACCGGATAAACCGACTGAAATGGTGAATGATCCAGGAGAAAAGGAAGATGATAATCAAGAGGTAGTGGAGAAAGAAAAGCCTTATGTGCCTCCACCACCCTATAAACCACAAATTCCGTACCCTCAGAGATTAACAAATTCCAAGACGATGGGCCAGTTTAAGAAATTTGTCGAACTTCTGAAACAGTTGAATATCACTATTCCGTTTACAGAAGCTATCACTCAAATGCCCTCGTATGCTAAGTTTTTAAAAGAGATCTTATCTAATAAGAAAAAGATAGAGGATAACGGAACAGTTACACTTACTGCTGAGTGTAGCGCCATAATTCAGAATAATATGCCTCCTAAGCTAAAAGATCCAGGAAGTTTCTCTATACCCTGTGTAATAGGAAAATTCGTCATTGACAAAGCTCTATGCGATTTAGGAGCCAGTATCAGTGTTATGCCCTTAACGATTTGCAAAAGGCTAGACATGGGAGACCTAAGACCAACTAAAATGTCTGTTCAACTAGCCGATCGCTCTGTTAAATATCCTGTAGGCATACTAGAAAACGTCCCAGTACGTATAGGACAATTCTACATCCCTACTGATTTCATTATCATGGACATCTCTGAAGACTCCACTACACCTATCATACTAGGAAGACCATTCTTAGCTACCGCCGGAGCTATAATAGACGTAAAGAGAGGAAAGCTAACCTTTGAAGTAGGTGAAGAGAAAGTTGAATTTATTTTAACACAATTCTTACAATCACCAGCTATAGAGGATACATGTTATCTATTGGACGTAATTGACGAATGTGTAAGAGAAATGGAAATGAAAGAAACTACCTATTCTGAAATTATGAAAATTCAAATCCCTCCGATTTTCGAAGATGATAATTGGCGTGCACCATATCAGGATGATAGTCTAAGCGAAAGTTTAGCACTTACACCGGATCCCATGCCAAGTAAGGATAAACCTACATTAGGATTAAAAACTTTACCTAATAACCTAAGATACGAATTCTTAGACATTGAATGTAAAAGACCAGTTATAATAAATTCCAGTTTAGGAACAATCGAAACTAAGAAACTTTTAGATGTCTTAAAGAAATATCCAACTACATTAGGATATAACATATCTGATCTGAAAGGAATATGCCCTTCAATTTGTATGCATCGTATTCTGCTAGAAGAAGATTGCAAAACCTCCAGAGAATCTCAAAGAAGAATTAACCCAATCCTTAGCACTGTAGTAAAGGAAGAAGTTAAGAAACTACTAGATGCCGGAATAATATATCCAATCTCTGATAGTAAATGGGTTAGTCCAGTACATGTAGTACCAAAGAAAAGAGGTATCACTGTTGTGAAAAACGCTAAAGGCGAATCGATATCACAAAGAGTAGTGACGGGACATAGAGTGTGCATCGATTATCGTAAACTAAACAAAGCCACTCGAAAAGATCATTTCCCACTACCTTTTATAGATCAAATGTTAGAACGATTAGCCAAGCATTCTTATTTCTGTTATCTTGATGGTTACTCATGATTTTTTCAAATCCCTATCCACCCAGATGATCAAGAGAAGACTACATTCACATGCCCCTATGGAACGTTCGCCTATAGACGAATGCCCTTTGGATTATGCAACGCTCCTGCAACCTTTCAAAGATGTATGATGTCAATCTTCGCAGATTTTATAGACAACATCATGGAAGTGTTCATGGATGACTTCTCTGTATGCGGGCAAAGTTTTGAAGGATGCCTATCAAATTTAGAAATGGTGTTAGAAAGATGTGTAAAAGTAAACCTCGTGCTTAACTGGGAGAAATGTCATTTTATGGTCAGAGAAGGAATCGTATTAGGACACGTTATATCCGACAAGGGAATTGAAGTTGATAAAGCTAAGATAGAAGTCATAAAAGATCTTCAACCCCCTAAAACCGTTCGAGAAATACGAAGCTTTTTAGGACACGCCGGTTTCTACCGACGATTCATCAAAGATTTCTCGAAAATCACTAAACCTCTAACTGGTTTATTAATGAAAGACGCTGAGTTCATATTCAATGAAGATTGTCTTAAAGCATTCGAAACTCTAAAAACAACCCTCATCACCGCACCAATCATGCAACCCCCTGACTGGAGATTACCTTTCGAAATCATGTGCGATGCGAGTGACTATGCTGTAGGCGCAGTTCTAGGCCAGAGGAAGGAAAAGAAACTTCATGCGATTTACTATGCCAGTAGAACCTTAGATTCTGCTCAGATGAACTACGCCACTACTGAAAAAGAATTGTTAGCAGTTGTCTTTGCGCTGGACAAATTCCGTTCTTACCTAGTAGGAGCAAAAATAATCGTTTACACAGACCACGCTGCTATCAGATATCTATTAACTAAGAAAGATGCTAAACCAAGACTCTTGAGATGGATTTTACTCTTACAAGAGTTTGATCTCAAAATAAAAGATAAGAAGGGTACTGAAAACGTCGTAGTGGACCATTTATCTAGAATAGAAGGTATTAAACCCGAACAAGTGCCGATTAACGATGATTTTCCGTATGAACAACTGATAGCACAAATAGGAAGCGACCCAGTTCAGCTAGACACAGATGAACCAGAACCCGTGGAAACAATCCAAACGACTGTAGGACTGCCATGGTACGCTGACATTGTTAACTACCTAGCCGCAGGAGCTCTTCCACCTGATTTAACCTATCAGCAGAAAAAGAAATTCTTTCACAATTTAAAACATTACTATTGGGATGAACCATTATCGTTCAAAAGAGGACCCGATGGAATCTTTCGTCGATGTATTCCCGAAGAAGAAATAGAAGATGTCATTGCTCATTGCCATTCATCTCCTTATGGTGGACATGCAAGCACTTCCAAGACATGTGCAAAAATCTTGCAAGCCGGCTTATTCTGGCCTAATCTATGGAAAAATGTCCACATCGCTGTTATAAATTGCGATCGGTGTCAACGCACCGGTAATATTTCAAGAAGAGATGAAATGCCTCAAAAAGGAATATTAGAAGTAGAAATTTTTGACGTCTAGGGAATAGATTTCATGGGACCATTCCCATCATCTTTCGGTAATAATTACATACTCGTAGTCGTTGATTATGTTTCAAAATGGATTGAAGCTATAGCTTCTCCTACAAATGACACACGAGTAGTAATAAAGCTTTTCAAAAATATAATCTTTCCCAGATTTGGTGTTCCTAGACTCGTCATAAGTGACGGTGGCTCGCACTTCATTTCAAAAATCTTTGACAAATTACTATCTAAGTATGGAGTAAGACACCGTGTGGCAACACCATATCATCCACAAACAAGTGGACAAGTCGAAGTCTCGAACAGAGAAATCAAACAAATCTTAGAAAAGACTGTCGCCATATCTCGGAAAGATTGGTCATCTAAACTTAATGAAGCTTTATGGGCTTATAGAACCGCTTACAAGACACCCATAGGAACTACACCTTTCAAATTAGTTTATGGAAAATCTTGTCACCTCCCAGTAGAACTAGAACACAAAGCTTATTGGGCGATCAAAACTCTCAATATAAACTATAATGCTGCAGGAGAAAAGCGAATCCTAGACATTAACGAATTAGAAGAATTAAAGCTAGATGCTTATGAGAATGCTAAGATATATAAAGAAAGAACTAAGCGATGGCATGATAAACGCCTATCTAGGAAAGAATTTAGTGTGGGAGACGTTGTACTCCTCTTTAATTCAAGACTTAGGCTCTTTCCTGGAAAACTAAAATCTAGATGGTCAGGACCCTTTGAAATAACTAAAGTGTTCCCAAGTGGAGCGATAGAAATTAAGGGTAGGAATAGTGAACCATTCACAGTAAACGGACAATGTTTAAAACATTATCATAAAGTTGAAAATAGAGATTATGCAAATAGTCTAAGGCTTTTAGAGTTGTCCACTAATTTCCCTGATTAATCTAACCTAAGCATTACGTCAGGCTTTAGACGATAAAAACAACGCTTAGTGGGAGGCAACCCATTTAATCATTTAATTATTTAAATCATTTTTATCATTCTATTATTTTGTCATTTATCGTTTTATTATTCATTTATTTGTTTTGTCATTTTATAGTTTTGTTTCAATATTACTATTATTGCTTTTAATTTATGCATTTTATTTTCTTATTTTTCCTTATTTTAATTTTAAATCACTTTTACAGATTTTCTAAAGTCTTTTCCACTTTCCTTCTCCCCCTGATTTGTTTCCTCCGTATTTGCACTAACTATGGCTAACCAACCAATAAACCTTATGGAAACCAAATTTAGAGGTAGGAACCAAAGAATGAAATTTGAAGAGTTATCACAGAGACCAATGGATTTGACTCTGTACCCGGATGATCTGACTATGGAAACCTTAGGGATACATGATAGCATCCTATACTTGTTTAACCGACTTGGATGGGAGAATGCACTGATTCAACAAAAGTTTGTGACTTACCGCGAGCTCACCCTTGAGTTCCTTAGCTCCTTAGTTTACCTACCCGAGCGCGGTTTTGGATTCAGGAAAGGATTTATCAGTTTCCGCCTATTTGGAATAGAATATGACTTAAACCATAAAGAACTAGCTGACTTATTAGGATTCCCTAGTGGACCCTTTGCTTTTACTACCACACAGGTAGAATTGATGGACATTGAGCTGGATTTCTTTTGGGGAACATTAACCGGAAACTACCACCCTGAACCAAATAGCATGAACAATGATGAGATACATAACCCAACTATCTGTTACTTCCATAAGATTCTTGCCCACACCTTCTTTGGAAAAGAAGAAAACCTTACTGGAGTATCTAAAGATGATATATTCATTATGTCATGTTTCACTAATGGACAGCCTCTCAATGGTGTGCCTTTCATGATGCATACCTTCACCCGAATCCAAGAAGAACCTGAATTACCTATATTAGTAGGAGGTCTTGTAACCATGATTGCTGATGCCTTAGGACTTAGATACCAATTGCATAGGTGTAACCGTTTAGGTACCATCCGTCCTATGAATCTTAACTTTTGCTTTAATCGCCATATCATAAGGAATTTAGGACATCCACCTTTCGAGTACCTAATCCGGAATGAAGTAGTAACCCCGTTCACACTACCAAACCATGCTAGAGTAAGTGTTCACAATAAGGATAATTGGCTTTATGAGTTAACCCCACCTGACTATCCATCTACTCCTGAAACACCTCAATCTTACAAGATAAAGGATGATATAATGACCGATGTAGAAAGTGACCCTGAGACACCTCCTGGTTACCATGACATTGACCACACTGACGAAGTGATTGAAACCCCTGAAGTGAATCAAGTAGAATATGCCGATAACTTAAAGAATATCATGAACACTCTTGAAGCTTACCAAACCGACATAAATACTGTTAAGGATGAGATTAAGAGCATGCGACTGGACATTATAGGATTAACTGACATAACATGTGAGCAATTCTACCACCTGAACTCCGCAATCGAAGATTTGAAGAAGCACTTTTGAAAATGCTGTAGTGATCTAGTTTATTTATTGTTTTCGTTTCTAGTTAATTTTACATCTCGCAAACATTTTCGTACCGTATTTTCATTAATGTAATTTCATTTCAATTACCAAATGCAAAGCACTTCTAGTTTACAAATTTTTCCAATTTAATCAATTTACCAGCTTTCAATCTATATACTGTTATGTTTGAATTTATTAATATTTTATACAATCTCTCGTGTGATGCAATTTATAAGTACTATGTTGATATTATTTACTATATGGTGTTTTTATTTAATATTGAGTGAGAAGTGATCAAAAATATTATATAAATTATATGAAGCGTGAGAGATAATATGCTTTCTGGAAATTATTCAAGGTTTTAAGTCCTCACGGTCGTCATCACCCCCCTTACGATCGTGACAAGCTATTTAGCGCGTCACGACAGTCATCCCCTTGTCACGACCATGACGGCCCTAATTATAGAATTCGAACGAAACAGAATTGTTTCTTCTTCGAAACCTCTTCATCTCTCTTCTTCCATAACTTTCAAAACCACCCATTATCTCCACCAACTTCCGTAACCTCCCATTACCAAATTAAACCCCATTAACCTCTCCATTATCACCACACCTATCACATTCTCACCTTCAATTATTTATCCGAACCTATTTTCTCTCATTTTATCACTTTTCTCACAAAAAAAAATCCAAACTCCTCATCTCCCACTCTTGTTCTTGCATGCAATGGAAGCTATTCAATTTAGAGATGGTGAGAATGGAGAAAACCAGAGAGAAAGATTCATCCGATTCCAGAACCGTGGTGTGCAACCCACGCGTTATGTCGACACTGTCTGTTTGAGAGAATTGGGAATGCTTAACAGTGTCAAGAGCCTGCTTCAAAAAGTCGGTCTGTGGGATCTTTGCAGTCAGCCCCAGCCCACATTCGAGCTTCTGACATTGGAATTCCTAAGCTCGTTCCATTACATCACTCTTGCCGGTTCTCAGAGTCAACTCACCGGTTTCGCTAAGTTCAGATTGCATGGCCGGGAGTTCGAACTTTCGCAAAATAGGATAGCCGAGTTGCTAGGCTTCGATCACGGGAATGAAGCTCACCTCCGCGTGCTGGACAATTTCAGTGAAACCGCTCTCACTTTATGGCACGATATCACCAACACCCGTGCCTCAGCCTTTCAGAGCCTGAATGCTACACATATCCACAACCCGGCGATCAGATATTTTCATCGCATCATTTGCAACACCATCTTTGCACGAGAGAGTAACCACAAGCTCAATTCCAAGGAGCTTCTGTTCTTATACTGCGCTCTAAATGACGAGCCTATCAACGCTGCCCCGTTCATGCTGAACCATATCCAGTCCATTGCGCAAAGAGGCGCAACCCCATTTTACATAGGCGGCATTGTCACCACCCTCGCCATTCAGTTGGGGCTTGGTGACTTGGTCGTAGATTTTCCTAGCAGAGCCGCCGAGTTCCTAACCAAGAATTATTGCAGGTCCGCACACTTGATTGCGCAGAGAGAGGATGACAGGTTTAACCCTGTTATCCACGGCACTGTTTATCACCACATTATTCTGCCGTCCCGTGACCGCATCGATCCGTCTAGCCGAGCCAACTGGATCTTTGCTTTACCGGATGCTGCCGGCCACGCCCCCATTCATGATGAGCAGGCCGATCCACCCGCGGACGAGATGCAAGACGTTATGAATGCAGCTGAGCCTGTCCAGGACATTCCAGAGACATCCACCCGACAGCCTCCTGCACAGGAATACACACTTGAGGAAGTCCTCCGTGCGATTCATCAGCAAAACCAGATGAATGATGCACTGGAGCGAAGGCAGAAGGAGCAGTATGATGCATTACTCCGCGCTGTTGCCACAAACCAGCAGACTACTGATGAGAAGCTCGGAGAAATCCTTAGCGAGCTGGAGGCTTTGCGCATTGACATTATTGCTATCACCGGTACCGGTTCTGATCCTGAAGCGACTCCGACCAGACGCTCCCGCACCAGAAGTCGAGGCCGCGGTCATCAGCAGCCTTAGTTTTAGTCTTTGTTTATTGTTTTTCCATTCCGTTGTTTGTATTGTACTTTCACCGCTATTATATCACAACATTGAGGACAATGTCTGATATAGTGTGGGAGAGGTACCTTTCATTTTCCGCATTTTTCCCTTTCCGCATTTTTCCATTCCGTTGTATTTTCCTTTTCGTAAGTTAATGAAACGAGCAATTTTTGTGCTATTTTCTTTAGTTTCGAACTTTCCCCGTTTATTTAGCCATACCGAAAAAAAATCTTTAATTAATTCTTCGCATTACCCGACTTACCTACGAAATCATAATTAGGAAGCTGAGAACGATTCAACAAGACCAATACAGTCTTGACACCTTAGACTTCCCACTTAAGCGATTCCGTTCCGATTATCGTTACGAGTACACCTTAAGTTTCAGTTCAAAAGTAACCCCTAGTAGTTTATACTAGCAGTCAGCACCGTCTGAACACAAACCACGTGGGGAGCCGAAGAATATAAGCGTTTGATGCCTAATCTAAAATAATCCTTCATATCTCGATGCAAATGAAAAGAAATTGCACCAAAGTACACGGTCGCATATAAGAAACGAGAAATATGAGAAGGAGTCCATTGCGGGTTGGTTCAGAGGTACTGGTTCTGAACTTGGTAGGGCGTGCTACGGCTCGATCCCTCACAACCTCCAAATCGGATAATGTATGTAGGGTTACCGCACTCGTGTACCAGACCCCGTGCTTAAAAAGGATCAAAGTCGCTAACCGGCTACTCCACTACGTGCGTGCTAAGGCAAAGGGCTTAATGTGATTTCGCTAGAATGAAACCGGGCGAAATAAGATCGAAAGACTCTAGGTGAAATCGTAAAGCAATTGCCGAATGTTTCGTTTAACGGGAAGTCGACGACTTAGCTTGTTGCTTGTGTCATTAGTGCATCGTTAGTGTTTTATCAAAGTACCGGTTTATCCGACAAAACGATCCCTCGTACGGTTTGTTATGTGTGTGCGTCGATAAAAACTTGTCCGACAATTTTCAACCGACTATTTGCTTGAGGACAAACAAAGGTTTAAGTTTGGGGAAGTTTGATAACGAGAAAATGTATCGATTATATTGCTATGTTTCAATACCGTTTTATCGCATAATTGTCGTTTTAACACCCGATTCCTCGAGTTTTCTTTGCCATTTTGCAGGTACATCATATACAGAGCTAAATCGAGAGCCACAAGTGAAAAGAGCAAAAACAACCGTGAAAAGATGAAGAAATGAGGAATTCTGCATAACTGCATATTTTGTTGCACTCACGGTCGTCACCTAGGTGTCACGACCGTGACACCTCAAAAGGAGCACTCACGACCGTGACATAACCCTCACGACCGTGACACTTATAATACAAGGGACACGAACGTGATGCCCTTGTCACGACCGTGACAAGGGAAAAATAGGTTATTTGACTGAAGACTTAGTCATGAACGTACGCTGCATGTGAGGTGCCTATTTTCCAGCTGACCCAATATCCACACGTCCCTGGATTCTCTCAATTCTCCTACGAGGCCCAAGCAACAAACCAACTACCAAGCCCATTTTAGTTCTCTATAAATAGCTTAATTTTTATGAACAATACACAAAGTTTATTTTTATTAATTTCTTGCGGAAGCTCTGCCGAATTATTTTGCACCCTTTATATTTTTCCAGCATTATTTTAATTGCTTTATTTTTCTTGTATCCCAACCAACCTTATAACAATTTCCAACATCAGGAAATTGTTATAAATTTATTTGTTTCAAAGCCTTCTGAATTTTTAGAATTTATTTCCGATTCCGACAAATACTCTGAGCTTTCCGGTCTGTGGAAGAAGGAGTCTGCCACTTTTATTGTTAACCAGGTTTATATTAATTTGCAATTATATTTATGTTTAATATTTATTTTTCTGCCATGCATATTTCGTTTTATGTTTCTCTGCCTCTGTCTAGTTCAACAATAATGAGTAGCTAAATACCTTAGGGCGGTATGTAATTAAAACAAACTAAATCGGTAAAATCAACTCTAGGCTTAAAATATTTAAGAGCTTAATATTCTGGCTGATACTTTTTATTATAAAATCAACCTTTTTGTTACGAGAGTAAGGAAAGTGTATTAGGTTAGGTCAAGACCACGAGAGTGTGAGATTTTAACCAGATAGCTAAAGTTAGGCATTTAAATTAAACACAGCGAGAGCGCTTTAAAATAAATTAGAATTACTAAGTTTCCAAAAATTATTTCTAAACACTTATGGGCTAGCGAGAGCAGGCATAGGGCTTTAGGGGTAAGATCTGAGATAAGACCACGAGAGTGTGAGTTAAAGATATTTAAGCTGGTAACCTCTACAGAATAGATTAAGTGAACACCTTTATAAGCCTAGGGTAGATTGACCCGCCTAAGTTAGCATAATTACATACCGACCGCCTTAGTATTATTTATTAAGCTTAAATTTAATTCCCGCCTTAATCTTTAAAAACAACAAAAAATCGTGACAACCCTTCACCTTAGCTAAACTAGAAATTCCTCTAGCACTAAGTAACCATAGAGTCCCTGTGGATCGATAATCTTAAATATTACTTCGATAGGCTGTGCACTTGCAGTTAAGATACCGCTAGACACATAATTAGATACGTCTTTAGCCCATCAGAACCTTTAGCTGATATGCCTGTTGCTGATGAAAACCCTGATGTTGATAATATTGCTGGATCTAGTAAGATCACATGAAGCGGAAGAGTTTTCTCTCCTCCAGTTACCTCCAAGAATACAGTTACTCCAGTTACTACCTCTACCACTGATGCTCGGGGCAAAGGTCCTGTCATTGAACCTATACCAACTGATGTGCCAGCTGCTGATGATCTTGCTAAGCAGATGGGAGAAGTATTGAAGATCATTCGCAAGAGTGATTATGACATTGTTGATCAATTGGGGCATACTCCCTCCAAGATTTCTATGCTGTCTTTATTATTATGCTCTGAGGCTCATGCCAAGGCCCTGATTAAATTTCTGAAGACTGCTCATGTACCAAATGAAATTTCTGTTGACCAGTTTGAAAATTGTGTTGCACACTTGACCTATGATAATGGGTTAGGTTTCTCCGATGCTGATTTGACTCCGGCCAAGAGGGATCATAACAGGATTCTACATATCTCTATTGAATGCAGGGGCACTACCCTGTCACATGTATTGATAGACAATGGTTCCTCTTTGAATGTGTTGCCCATAGAAGTTCTGAATAAGCTTAGTCCTGAAGATGCGGTGTTGAAACCCAGTAATATAGTGGTGAAGGCTTTTGATGGCTCAAGAAGAGTGGTGCATGGAGAAATTGATCTCCCAATCAAAGTTGGTTCTCAGGTCTTCAATGCTACCTTTTTTGTAATGGATATTCGTCCGTCATATTCTTGTTTACTTGGGCGTCCCTGGATTCATGGGGCAGGTGCTGTAACCTCCACTTTACATCAGAAGCTGAGATATCCGGTAGAAGGGAAAGTTGTCACTGTTTATGGAGAGGAAGGATATGTTGTTAGCCATGTGAACACCTTTAAATATCTTGAAGTGGAAGGTGAATATGTTGAAACTCCGTGCCAGACATTTGAAGTGGTTCCTTGGATTGTTAATAATTATGAAGCTCCTCCTGTTGTCAAGAAAATTCCTGTGGTCACCAGAGTACCTCCTACAATGGCCTCCCATAAAGATGCTAGAGCTGTGGTGGATGAAGGTGGTTGTACTATTTGGGGTCAGCTTCCTGACATTCCTTACAAGTCTGACAAATTTGGTTTGGGTTTTACTGCAGAGTCCCAGAAGGATGTTCGTCGTGCTCGTGCTGTTCGTATCACCAATCAGGGGATTATGAAGAATCAGATCAATGTTGTGGGTGATTATGATGAAGACTACAACTTGGATGCTTGGATTTTTCCTACTGTGGGTGATGGGCTCAATAATTGGAAGGATGAAGATGTTATTCCTATCTCCTTTAGTCAGGAGTAAATACTATTACTGTGTTGTTGCTTTTAAGTTTGTAATTTCTTGAAAAATTAAAAGCCTTGTGCCTTACTCGGGGCACAATGGTGTGCTTGTTACGAGATGTCATTTCATTTGCATACTTCATTCAATAAAAATCAGTGGACATTTCGTTTTCGTAAATATTGTGCTCCTTGTCTTTCTTTTCTTTTATTTTTGTTTTATCAGCTATGTGTTCTTACACACACCCACATCACTAAAATGCAGATCCTTATCCACTCTGGATCCTGTTGATAACAGTTCTACTATTGCCAATTATGATTTCGAGAATACGATCTATCAAGCTGAAGACGGAAATGAGGACGATTGTGAAGTACCTGTAGAGCTTGCTAGGTTGTTACAACAAGAAGAGAAAGCTATACAGCCACATGAAGAGCCAATCGAAGTTGTGAATTTGGGAACTGAAGAAAACAGGAAAGAAGTCAAGATAGGGGCTGAATTAGAGGATAGTGTCAAGAGCAGATTGATTCAGATGTTACATGACTATGTGGAGATCTTTGCTTGGTCCTATGAAGATATGCCAGGGTTGGATACAGACATTGTGGTTCATCGTTTACCAGTAAAAGAAGATTGTCGTCCAAAGAAGCAGAAGGTTCGTCGAATGTGTCCTGAAATGTCAGAGAAGATTAAGGCAGAGGTAATGAAACAGTTTGATGCAGGGTTCTTAGCAGTGACTTCTTATCCTCAGTGGGTTGCAAATGTGGTACCAGTACCTAAGAAAGATGGCAAGGTACGTATGTATGTCGACTATAGGGATTTGAACAAGGCCAGCCCCAAAGATGACTTTCCACTTCCTCATATTGATGTTCTAGTATACAACACTGCTCAGCATAAGGTATTCTCTTTTATGGATGGTTTCTCTGGTTACAATCAAATCAAGATGGCACCTGAAGATATGGAGAAGACAACATTTGTTACACAGTGGGGCACTTTTTGTTATAAGGTGATGCCATTTGGTTTGAAGAATGCAGGGGCAACATATCAGCGTGCTATGGTGGCTTTGTTTCATGATATGATTCATCATGAGATAGGGGTATATGTGGATGATATGATAGCCAGATCCCAGAATGAAGAACAACATCTTGATCATTTGCATAAGTTGTTTGAGAGGTTGAAGAAATACAAGTTGAGATTGAACCCAAACAAGTGTACTTTTGGAGTTAGATCTGGTAAACTCCTGGGTTTCATTGTCAGTGGAAAAGGTATTGAAGTAGATCCTGCAAAAGTGAAAGCTATACGAGAAATGTCAGCTCCCCGTACTGAGAAGGAAGTTAGAGGTTTCTTGGGACGACTGAATTACATCGCAAGATTTATTTCCCAATTAACTGCCATCTGTGAGCCAATCTTCAAATTGTTGAAGAAAGATCAGGTGATGGAATGGAATGATGAGTGTCAGACAGCATTTGATGAAATCAAGAGATATCTTCTAGAACCTCCAATTTTGATGCCACCAGTTGATGGAAGACCCTTAATTATGTACTTAACAGTGTTAGACAACTCAATGGGGTGTGTATTGGGGCAACATGACGAGTCTGGTCGAAAAGAGCAGGCAATATACTACCTTAGCAAAAATTTTACCGACTGTGAAACAAGATATTCACTGCTCGAGAAAACTTGTTGCGCTTTGGCATGGGCTGCTCGCCGACTAAGACAATATATGTTGACTCATACTACCTTATTGATTTCGAAGATGGATCCAATCAAGTACATATTTGAGAAACCTGCTCTCTCCGGAAGAATAGTAAGATGGCAGATGATCTTAACAGAATACGATATACAGTATACTACTCAGAAGGCCATTAAGGGAAGTGTTGTAGCTGATCATTTGGCTCATCAAGCAGTGGATGATTATCAGTCAATGAGTTTTGAGTTCCCGGACGAAGACATTATGATTATTACCAAAGAACCTGGACAATATGACGGACCTGAACAAGGATCCCGATGGACTATGGTTTTTGATGGAGCTTCTAATGCACTTGGTAATGGTGTTGGTGTTGTGATCAGTTCCCCTGAAGGTTGTCATACCCCGATTACTGCCAGGCTTTGTTTCTATTGTACCAATAACATGGCTGAGTATGAGGCATGTATCCTGGGTATTAAAGCTGCTATTGATATGAAGATTCAGTTCCTTGATGTGTATGGAGATTCAGCCCTAGTAGTAAGTCAGATCAAAGGAGATTGGGATACCAAGCATGATAATCTTATTCCTTACAGAGAGTATGTGTTGTCTTTGATCCCACATTTCAAAGAGATTACCTTTGGACATATTCCACGGAGAGAGAATCAGTTGGCAGATGCCTTAGCCACCATGGCATCCATGTTTGAGATCAGCTGGGATGATGAAGCTCCCAATATTACTATTGATAGATTTGAGAAGCCTGCATACTGCAATGAGATTGACACTGAAGAAACAGAGGAGAAGCCTTGGTTCTATGAAGTAAAAAGATATCTTGAAGCTCAGGAATTCCCTGAAGGGGCATCTGTCAAAGATAGGAAATTCCTGAGAAGGTTTTCTGCTAAGTTCTTTTTGAGTAATGGGATTTTGTACAAGCGCAATCATGATTCAACTATGCTCCGGTGTGTGGATAAGAAAGAAGCAACTGAGATTATGGAAGATATGCATGATGGGATCTTTGGCACTCATTCTAGTGGTCATACCATGGCAAAGAAGATATTGAGAGCAGGTTACTATTGGTCTACCATGGAAGCTGACTGCTACCAACATTCCAGAACATGTCACAAGTGTCAAATTTATGCTGATAAAGTACATATACCTCCATCACCATTGAATGTGTTGACTGCTCCTTGGCCTTTTGCCATGTGGGGCATTGATATGATTGGTGAGATTAAGCCTACTGCTTCTAATGGGCATCGTTTCATCCTGGTTGCTATTGATTACTTCACGAAGTGGGTGGAGGCAGCTTCATTTGCATCTGTTACCAAGAATGTTGTGGCTCGATTCATTAAGAATAATCTCATATGTAGGTATTGCATCCCTGAAAGGATTATTACTGACAATGGCTCTAATCTGAACAACACTATGATTACTGATCTCTGCACGCAGTTCAAGATTAAGCATCACAACTCTTCTCCGTATCGTCCGAAGATGAATGGGGCAGTAGAAGCTGCTAATAAGAACATTAAGAATATTGTACAGAAGATGACTGTTACTTACAAGGATTGGCATGAGATGTTACCGTTTGCTCTTCATGGTTATCGTACTACAATACGTACTTCAACAGGGGCAACTCCATTCTCCTTAGTTTATGGTATGGAAGCAGTTCTGCCCATTGAAGTTCAGATCCTGTCTTTAAGGATCATGAAGGATGCAGGCTTGGATGAAGAGGAGTGGATTCAGACTCGACTGGACCAGATAAATTTGATTGATGAGAAGAGGTTAGCAGCAGTGTGTCATGGCCAGATGTACCAGAAACGAATGATCAAGGATTTTAATAAGAAGGTTAAGCCAAAGGTATATCAGGTTGGTGACTTGGTAATCAAGCGTATCATATTACCACAGGGTGACCCTAGGGGCAAGTGGACTCCTACATATGAAGGACCATTTGTAGTCAAAACAGTATTCAGGAGGTTCCATGATACTTACTACTATGGATGGTGAAGACTTCCCACAGCCTGTAAACGCAAACATAGTTAAAAAATACTACGCATAAAAAGAGACCCGCTAGGTTGACTGGCCTAGGCAAAAATAAGGGCATCCCGGCGAACCAAAAGGGTTCGGGCAAAAGTTAGGGATATATATATATATATATATATAAATGTACACCCGGCAAGTCGAAAACCTGAAAAGGCGGCTTGGGCAAAAAAGGGTATCCCGGTGGATTGAAAACCTGAAAGGGCAATCCAGGAAAAAGTTAGGGATTAAAGCGTATGACTATGTCTCGTTTGGATCACCCATGAAACTACAACCAGTTGTGCTACTTAATCAAGCTCGAACAGATAAAGCTCAATCCAATCATTTCCGTCTCGACAGCAGAAGATGAGATGCTGGAAGATAATGGCAATAGTAGAATTGAAACTCAATAGGATTATTTCCCACATAGCTGATGTTCTTTGTTTTGTAAAAAATTTATGACAAATTCCTCTTACTAGGATTTCTGTCTCCTTGTACAAACTTGCCTATGTATAGGTCACTTTGTGATATAAATAAAATTCCATCTTTAAATCCAGATTTACTTTTACCCTATTTACATAAGCGAAACGTCCATTGGTTGTGTTTGGATGTATGTATGCTTTTGAATATGATTGATGTTTACCAGAAATGCATAAATGCTTAATATGATTGATGTTTACCAGAAATGCATGAAAATGCAGTAATAGTATTTACTAAGGACGAACGAGGGAAGGATTTCAACGAAGCTTCGCCGATTCGTTCCCACAAGACAGCTACAAGTCCCCCAGTAAGGCAAATCCATATTCATAAGTACTTCGAGTCACATCCCCCCTGGAATTTATATCCATCTCTTTTATCCTCATACGGATAGTCGGGAATTTATTTTTCCAATAGGAGTACGACGAACGAAGACGGGAGGTTATGTATACCTTACTATCGGACGAAGACGGGAGGTTATCGAACGAAGACGGGAGGTTATGTATACCTTACTATCGGACGAAGACGGGAGGTTATGAATACCTTACTATCGAACGAAGACGGGAGGTTATGAATACTATATTATCAAACAATACGGGAACAAGTTTCTCATATTCTTCAGCAACGAATCGGGATTTATTTTCCCTGGCCAGCAGTTGTTATACAAAGATATCCAGACACTCCAGGCTGCATACATACATCATTTACATCATATCATACATAGATACATAATACATTACTTAAGTGTACTATATTATACATGCATACATAATACATAAACTAATATTATCATGCAGAATGTTATAATCTTTGTTTTTCAGATTAATTCTCCAGCAGACAAACTTCATCAACGATTTGTTACCTTGGGTCGTTGTTTATCTTCCCAGAGGTTACCTCATTATCATGGGATGTCGTTTATCTTCCCGAAGGCTATTTTGAGACGTCGTTTATCTTCTCAAAAGCCATATCATGACTATTGGGCCGTTGTTTATCCTCCCAAAAGTTATGCTTATACCTCAGGACGTTGTTTATCCTCCTGAAAGCTATCATCATACCTCAGGACGTTGTTTATCCTCCTGAAAGCTTCTTATACCTCAGGACGCTGTTTATCCTCCTGAAAGCTATCATGACTATTGGGCCGTTGTTTATCCTCCCAAAAGTTATACTTATACCTCAGGACGTTGTTTATCCTCCTGAAAGCTATCATTACCTCAGGACGTTGTTTATCCTCCTGAAAGCTATCATTACATTGGGCCGTTGTTTATCCTCCCAAAAGTTTACTTATACCTCAGGACGTTGTTTATCCTCCTGAAAGCTATCATCATACCTCAGGACGTTGTTTATCCTCCTGAAATCTTCTTATACCTCAGGACGTTGTTTATTCTCCTGAAAGCTATCATGACTATTGGGCCGTTGTTTATCCTCCCAAAAGTTATACTTATACCTCAGGACGTTGTTTATCCTCCTGAAAGCTATCATTACTTTGGGCCGTTGTTTATCCTCCCAAAAGCTATATTTTCATATTTTGGACTGCTTTATCCTCCAAGAGATATATTTGAAGAACTTTTCTCCAAGTGGCATCTGTAAGCCCACTCAAGCATATACAGCTAGTCATCAATATCACTCTACGCACTGGTGAGTGCAAATTTTTGGGATTTTGTGTTCAATCCCCTTCAACCATCCAGGTCACGACTGGCAAATATACCAATCTAACCCCTCAGGTTTCAGAAAATTGAACAGGGGCAGCTATTGCACCCCAAAATTTGCCCTCACAAGACAAGACTTTGTGTACTAAGAGGTTCCTAAGGTTCACAAGACATCTTATGAGGTTCACAGGACCTCTTATGAGGTTCATAAGATTCACAAGACATCTTATGAGGTTCACAAGGTTCACAAGACCTCTCATGAGATTCACAAGGTTCACAAGACATCTTATGAGGTTCATAAGGTTCACAAGGTTCACAATTAGTCAGAAGATTTGACAATTCCCTCAGACAATGCATCTTCCTAAGCAGTGCATCCTAAACTAGGGTTTTTGACTTTAATCAGGCTAAATGGACTTCCAAGACTTCAAGTGAGCTTCATAACATCTTATATGTGTTTAAGAATCCCCATTACAAGTTTCAAGACTTTTCCCAAAGGTTTGCTCAGTCGGATGATCAGATAGGTTAAAATCAGTCAAAGCAGTTAAAAAGTCAAACTGAGGTCAATTGTGGTCAAACCAAAGTCAAAATTCATGATTTTTTTTGCCAACATCAAGTATATGAAGTAAAATTCATCATTTTATCAAGGGTTGATCATGATTCATCAAGGAGATTTCAGATCATCAAGAATCAGGAGTTTCTAAATTAGGGTTTCCTTAGGAAAAGTCAACTGAACTTTGACCAGCCATAACTTTCACATGCTTCATCAAATTTTTCCCATCCAAAGCTCATTTTGAAGGAAATTGAATTCTCTACAACTTTGTGTCTCACAAGCCAAGCCCAAAAATGCTTCATTTGGAAGGTATGAGCTAAGACATTATAGGTCCTTTTGAAAGTCAACAAAAAGTTAACAACTTCAAAAGGGCATAACTTAAGAATGATAAATGATATGGACATGAAACCAATGGGGTTGGTTAGAGGACTCTTTAAGATTTCCAAAATGTCCAAGAACACCCTCATAGCATTAAAATTGAAAGATATGTGCCCTTGCAAAGTTGGGAAATATTTGGGTGGTGTATGAAGAAAATAGGGTCTTAAAACCAAATTCTTTCAAATGGGCTGAACTTTTTGTGACCCAAGGTGTTCCATGACATCATGCACGAAATTTATTTGATATTTTCATAATTTTATTTTATTTATTTTATTTATTATGATTTTTTATATTAAAAATCATTTTAAATTTAAATAAAATATCAAATATGAAAATTTAAAATATATTTTGGCTCTAGAAGGTCATTAACATGAATTGGATTAAATTGATATACAATTGATGATGATTGTCTTGAAATAGAAAGGTCTCATTCAAAAATATATGAAGTTTAAGCCATAATCTTTTTCAATCTCTAAAAATCAAAAAGTCCAAACAATGATCCAATTTTTTGACCTAGCTTCACTCAACTATAAGTATGCAAACTATCACAATGCAGAGGGGACGAATCTCCTGCCTCAAGAGTAAGTTTTCACATTCAAAAAACTCACCAAAAACACAATTCGGATTTCACAATTCAGGCTCTTTCAAGGCAATTTGAAGGTTGATACATGTTCTATGGACATCATTGAACATATTCCAATCATTAAAAGCATAAAAAACATGACATAGTGCATAACCCGAATCAAACTATTCATGTCTTGATGATTTTTTCGTTTTCTTATATTTGTGTATTATAAATAATATTTGATCATTGTTTCATGTTTGTATTGAGTTGTTGATTGTTTCTGGATGGTTTAATTGAAGTTTCACTACAGGTTTAAGGAATTGCCATGGCTAGGGTTTCGGCCAAGAAATTAGGGTTTCACACTAAACCTAATATAAATGAATTTGGAAAACATAGGATGATTGTGTAAGCTCTAGGGATCACAACGCCCTAATTAATTGAAGAAAATTGTATTGTTTGCTTGCTTGTTGAGTTTCGCAGGTCCTGTAGGTGTTTGAAATCGCAGGAAATTTCATAGGGAAACTCGCAGCAAAAAACGCAAGGCCAGAGGAGGAAGACGAAGTTCTTGGCGCCATCTGGAAGATTCAAAATTGAGTTTAATATTTTTAGAATTGTTTGTGATTTTTTTTCAACTGATGCAGGTTAGCCCAATGGTAAGGATTGCGCGTATGGATTGCTTAAGGCCTTGGTTCGATCCTTGGATGCAGCAATTTTTTTTCTTCTTATTTTCCCATTTAATCACAAGACTTAATATATTATCTATTGTTGTGGATTGTATATCAGTGGCGCCCTTCTGGCTGGATGGTAAGTGTGCTTGCTTGTTGTGTGAAGGTCCTGGGTTCGAATCCCTCCCCATGCCTTTTTGTGCTATTTCTTTTTGTTTTGTCATGGTTTTTTTCCAGGATAACAACAAAACCAAATGGAGTGTCTTCCATATCACTGGCGCGCGCAGCCCAGTGGCTGGCTTGCTGGTCTTGGAGGTTGCATTGTCCAGGGACTGGGTTCGAATCCCAGCCCAGGTAAGTTTTGTTTTCATTCTTTTTTTGTTTTCTTATTTAATTAGTTTATATTATAGTTAAATAAATTTAAATAATAAAAATAGAATGTTTATATTATTGTTTTCTTTATTACAATTTAGAACTCATCCTTTTTTAAATTAAATCTTATTAGAAAAATTATTTATTTTTGTATATTATTAATATTGTATAATTTTGTATAATTAATAATTAATCCTAATTTATTTTTCTAAACATATAAACCCTAAATATTTTTAAAACCTAATTATTTTTTTATAAACCCTAATTGTAAATACTAATTTATTTGTTAATTATAACTTTTAATTTATTTGTTTATAAACTTTAATTATGTGTATATTTTTATAATTTGTTTATAGTTATTATTTGATATAATTCTTGTATGTAAATAATTTTAGATTATGCTTAAAATAATTAAAACTCTTAATTTAATTTTGTAAATATAATTTATTTTCATAATATGTTTATAATTAACCTTATTTTTATAACATGTATATAATTTAAATTTTTCTAATAATTAGAATATAATATGAATTGTTTAAAAATAATTATCCATTAAAAATTGCACTTTTAAATTTATTATTATGTTAATTTCTTGATTTTGATTCTTATTAATTTTTATTATTACTAACCCCATATATATATATATATATATATATATATATATATATATATATATATATATATATATATATATATATATATATATATATATATATATTGTGATTTATTATTGTTACTAACCCAATTATTTATTATTATTATTTGCTTATTTATTTTAATTATGTAATTGTATCCTTTATGTAATATTTTAGTAGTAATGTTTAATATTTAAATGCTATGGTTAGTAAAATAGGGAGTGCAAGATATGTTTGTATTTTAAAATTAATTTAGATCATTTAATCTTAAAGATAAATATTTAAAATTGTACACTCACACACGTAAGTCGATCCTGGATCGCCATCTCACTCCCTTAAGGATACCTCTCAAGTTGCCTAAACAAAAGGTCAAGTAGGGTGTATAAAGCAAAGTCCCTCATTTTATATCATTTAGTCCCTTAAACAGATAAAAAGATCAAGTCCCTTCGAATGTTGCCTTCGTAATGATCTTGTCCCTTTCGAATAAAGATGATAAGTCCCTTCGAATTGCTTATACACCCCACAGTTGCCTAAATAATAGATGTCCCTTCACCTGTCCCACACATCCAAGGTAATGACTACCTATTCCTTAATAATAGGGATAGTCTTACCATTTAAAGGATATTCAAGAACAGAAAAGACTTAACTTAGGGTAGGTTCCTCTTAGATACTTGCTCACTTTCCAAAAACATTTCAAACACTTCACATTTTTCAAAGCAATTTTCAAAACAAAGGTTTTATATATATCCGTACATGGATCATTATAAAATACTTAAGAAAATTTCTAAACACACACTTCACATTTCAAAAACATTTTAAAGTGAGCTAAGTAACTTAGAGCCCATGGATAACCATGGATGTAAAGGGTGCTAACACCTTCCCTTTACATAACCTACCCCCCGGACCCAAAAATCTTTTAAAAAGGTCTTTCCTGTTCTTTTATGCCTTTCCTTTGGATAAAATAAAAGTCGGTGGCGACTCTTGCTATCCGCAACACATCACTAAAGTCAGTTCTCCCACCGTTTTACACCATTGCCCGCTGATAAGTTGCCCCGGCGTTCTTCAAACCAAAGGGCATGACCTTATAGCAGAATGTACCCCACGGGGTAATGAACGTTGTCTTCTCCATGTCTTCCGGCGCCATCTTAATCTGATTATATCCGGAGAAGCCATCCATGAAGGAAAATACCGAGAATTGAGCAGTATTGTCTACTAGAACATCAATGTGTGGTAACGGAAAGTCATATTTTGGGCTTGCTCTATTCAAATCCCGGTAGTCAACGCACATCCGGACCTTGCCGTCCTTCTTTGGTACAGGTACAATGTTAGCTACCCAAGGTGGGTAACTAGTTACAGCAAGGAACCCGGAATCCCATTGCTTCTGAACCTCCTCTTTGATCTTCATCGCCATGTCAGGACGAGTTCTTCTCAACTTCTGTTTCACAGGAGGGCAGTCCTCTCTCAAAGGTAGCTTATGCACAACGATGTCAGTATCCAGCCCTGGCATATCTTGATATGATCAAGCAAAGATATCCACATACTCTCTTAGTATACTGATCAGCTCTTTCTTGACGTCGGCCTGGAGACTGGCCCCAATCTTGATCTCTTTCTTCACATCTTCACTGCCAATGTTGGTGATCTCAATCTCCTCCTGATGAGGCTGAATAACCCGTTCTTTTTGTTTCAACAATCTGACCAATTCTTCAGGGAGTTCACAGTCTTCCTCAACCCCTTCATCAACTTGGTAGACTGGATTGTCAAAGTCATGCGTGGTTATAGCAGGAACGTTATCAATGGAATCCGGATGATCAACACTGCACAGATGATGTGCTTATTCAGAATCTGCTTATTTTGAAAAGAGACGCAAACACAAAAAACAAAAATGAAAAACACATTGCCATTTTTTTAATATTTTTTT
This sequence comes from Lathyrus aphaca, assembly GCA_963966055.1. Taxonomy (NCBI): domain Eukaryota; kingdom Viridiplantae; phylum Streptophyta; class Magnoliopsida; order Fabales; family Fabaceae; genus Lathyrus; species Lathyrus aphaca. Next base: position 353,841,791 of record OZ014521.1, on the reverse strand, counting down.
GTGAAAAGTTTAAAAACAAAGAAAGAGAACACAATTTGTCTGAAAATGTCCTTTTATTTCATGGTAAAATAAGATGCATACAAAACATGGTGGCCCAATACAATGGATCCTAGCATCTTAGGCAGAATGCTGGATTTGACAATGCAGTATGATAATAAAAGGAAACAAAATGAATTACTCTGAGTGCCAGGTAACTTGGACAATGTCTTCAGCGGACCAGTTTTTCAGCTCCTCTCCAGGCGCACACGGGTGAATCCAGTTGTCCCAGTCACCATCATTGTCTCCATCTTGGCTTGTCACACAGATCTGGTTGCGGTCGAGCATCCCAGCGCTTGTAAAGGTAATGGCTTTACCACTTGGAGTAGATCCACCAGGCTGATAACCCAAACCAAACTTGTCGTCTTTCTTTTCCAATTCCAGCAATTTGCCCCAGCCTTGGGCACTTCTTGACTGAACAACCTCCTTTGCCTGCTTGTAGGAATGGATGGAGGTATCTTCTTTCTCACTGCTTTTCTCTACAGGAGTCAAGATGCTGACGTTAACTGCTTCGAAGGCTTGACATAGGGTCTCATGGATCTCTCCATCCATCTCCACATACTTGAACGTTGATAAGTGGCTTACGAAGATGTCTTCCTCTCCGCATACTGTGATTACCTGGCCATCAACCACATATTTGAGCTTCTGATGCATAGTAGACGTTACAGCTCCAGCAGCATGAATCCATGGGCGTCCCAACAAGCAGTTGTATGCGGGCTGAATGTCCATGACGTAGAAGATACTTTTGAATACTTGAAAACCTATTTTCACAGGCAACTCAACTTCTCTAAAAACTGACCTTCTCGACCCATCAAAAGCTTTGACAATCAGATCACTGGGCCTCAGGACTATACCATCAACATTGAGCTTCATTAACGCCTTCTTCGGAAGTACATTAAGGGATGATCCTGTATCAACAAGGACATGTGTCAACACAGCACCCTTGCACTCCATAGTGATATGTAGTGCTTTGTTATGGTTTTGGCCTTCTGACGTGAGGTCTCTGTCTGTAAAGCCCAACCCGTGGCTTGCATTCACACTGCCGACTACGGCTTCAAGTTGGTTGACAATGATTTCTTGAGGAACATAGGCCATCTTCAGCACTTTCAACAAGGCCTCTCTGTGTGCAGGAGAACACATAAGCAAAGATAGAATGGATATCTTGGAAGGTGTCTGGTTCAACTGCTCGACCACCTTGTAATCACTCTTTTTGATAATGCGCATAAATTCCTCGACCTCCTTTTCAAATGTACCCTGCCCAGCAATAGGAGTTGTTGATTCTTCAGTCACAACTTGCTTTCCCTTAACTTTTGCCGAAGCCTCGGCCTCAGGATCCCCTCTCAGAACTGGGGGAGCAAATAGACGACCATTTCTTGTAAAGCCTCCAACTCCTCCGACGTTCACTACAGTCGAGTCAATAGCAACATACTTGCTCTCAACTTTCTGTCCAGCCACGTACACATTCGAGCCGTAATGCTATGGAATGACTTTATCGTCTGTATAAGGAACAGGCCCAGGCACGGTGATAGTCACAGGACTAATCTCAGGAGCATAAATGGTAACAGGCTCTCTTCTGGCAGGCATCTCAGCTTCGTCATAGAAAATGGTAATGGTGGACACATTCTCAACTTCACTACCAACCTTGTTAAACTGCAAAGATCCTTCCTCAATCAGCTTCTGTAATCCTCTCTTCAGATCTTCACACCCATTCTCCAAATCCATACACTTCTCACAATCAAAACTGCAACCAGGAAAGACTTGACCATTCAACAGCTTCTCCTTCACTACCAATAGAGGAGTCTTCACTTCTTCAATACTCAGCATCAGACTTAACTTCTCACCACTATCAACAACATGGATTCTAGCCCCTCCATGATTTGGAATAGGGTTCGAATTAACATTTGGAGGTGGCGCGAAGTTAATCGCCTTGGAGTCTATCAGATCTTGAACTTTGTGCTGCAGCGGCCTGCACTTCTCAGTTGAGTGCCCGGGTGCCCCTGAGTGGAAAACGCATCTTGCATTGACATCATACCCCACTGGAAGCTCTCCAGGTGGTGGTGGTGCCAAAGTTCTCAATTGAATCAAATTCAGGTCCAGCAATCTTGGTAGCAAAGCAGCATATGTCATGGGGATTGCCTCAAGCACCCTATTAGCCGGGAGAGTTTTCCTTGGCTGATAAGGTCTCTGCTGATAGTTGTTGCGTTGTGGTTGTTGTTGTTGTTGTTGTTGAAGTGGTGCCTGCTGCATAGGGCTAGAAGGAATTGTGACTGCTGACACATGCTCAAATGGTCTTCTATACCCTCGGCCCCGTCCTCGGCCAAACACAACATTTGTCTCACCCTCCCTTCTCCTTGGAGGTCCACTGAAAGCTTTTCGTGCTCCATTCGAGCTGCTTGCACTTGTATCTCGTATCTTCCCCATCTTCAACAAGGTCTCAACCCTCTCTCCAGCAATTACTATATCATTGAATTTGGTGGCAGAACTGGACGCCAATCTTTCAAGAAACACACCTTGCAACGTCCCCATAAACATGTCAGCCATCTCATTCTCCAGCAGTGGTGGTTGCACTCTGGCAGCAACCTGACGCCACCTTTGAGCATATTCTTTGAATCCCTCCTTAGCAGTTTGAGACATGTGTTGCAATTGAGCGTGGTTTGGAGCCATGTCCAAATTATACTGGTATTGTCTCACAAAAGCCTCTGCTAGGTCCTTACAGCTTTTAATATTGACTCTGCTAAGCTTCATATACCATTCCAGAGAAGCCCCGACCAGGCTGTCCTGGAAATAGTACATCCACAATTTTTCATCATCAGTGTGAGAAGCAATCCTTCCTACGAAGGACTGAAGATGTGTCTTTGGGCATGCAGTGCCATTGTATTTCTCAAAAGTTGGAACTTTGAACTTGTAAGGGATTCTAACCCCTGGAACCAAGCCCAAGTCAGTAATGTCAAATCCCAAAGAGCTCTAGGATTGAATAGCCTTGATTTGTTCTGCCATTTCCTCAAACTTCATGTTCATCTCAGCCCCCTGACCTTCAGCTTCGTCCAGCAGAGTGAACTGTTCGTCCTGGTTATCCATTTTCACATTATTCAGACCATCATTGATTATAGTAACCCCTGGCTGTGTTACAGGGATTTCAACTTGACGTGCGCCCGCACTGTTACGATTACCATCAACAGTGGTGTTGTTTCTAGATTGATCATTTTCTATCATCTCCCGCAGACACTCTTGATTTTGACCCATGCCTGCCATCAAAGTCATAAAGTTGTCCATCCTTAGCCTCAGGTCAGCTAAGTCAGCTTGCATCTGGTCCATGATTCTCTCTTTGTTGATCTTTGTTGGATATTTGTGTGCGACTGGTTATTCCCGAACTTTTCTGGGAGCTATAATGCCTGAAACACAAAAGACATTAGGAACTGGCGACCATACCTGCAAAACAAGAAAACAGGTGATATGTATGTAATGCAGTTGTTTATATTTTCAATCCCAGGTCATTCATGCCCAGGTTCCGGTATTTAGCAAAGAAGACCAGATGGATACTGATCCTCGACTTTCAGAAACCTTCGCATATAACCCACATTCAAACCATAACAGCAGGTACAGAAGAAAGGTGAGCTGAAAAAAACTGCATAACAGCCTATTAGGCAAACATAACAGAATTCCCCGTAGGGTACAAGTTTCTAAGAACAAAAACAAACAGCCAGGATTCCTACAACATGCCTGTAGGTAATCCAAATACAAGGGAAACACACTAAGAAACAAAACCACTGCCTGAGGATCCTGAACCTCCCTCACTAAGCTCCACATCAGACCTAGCCTTCTTGACTCCAGCCATCAACTTGAGGTCTTTAATCTCTTTAAGTGCTGCTTCTAGGGCTTGTTGACTATCTGCTAACTGCTGAGTCTTCTCCCTTCGAATCTTGTGTACTTGCTCCACCTCTTCCTTCTTATAGGCCATTTACACTTCGAAGAACTCTTCTTTTTCTTTATATTTCTTCAACTCTTGCTCTCTCTGTCCCTGCAACCAGACAATAGACTGACGAGCTTCCTTGAGGGTCTTCGAATTCTTCTTTTGTTCAGCTTCTCTCTTTGCTTCCATCATACCCAACCTGTGAAAGTGAGCTTCCCTTCCAGCAAAGTCTTTCTCTTTATCCTCCAAGGTGGTCTGCATCTTCAGCAATTTCTCTTCAGCTTCATTCTTGGCCCAGTTGGCAAGATGATACAGATTAACCATTTCAGTGTTCTCCACTCTGACTGCATGCAGCTGGGCTTCCAACTTCTTGAACTCTTCCAAAGACACAGTATCAGTAGACTCGGCAACTGGAGGAACTGGAGGTGAGAATGGCAGTAATACCCTTCTGGCTCTGTCTTTCAACCAAGCTTCATACTCCGGGAATGTCTGATTGTTGCACTTTCCAAAGCTAGCTATCCCTTCTCCCTTAATGCACTTCCAAGCTCCAGCAACCTTCCTTACTAAAGGCATATTGTCCTTTACAGGGAAGTAGAAAATAGGGGTCAACTTCAATTCTTCTGGTACCTCTCTCAAGGCATATCCCAACTGTCTTCTTAACAAGATTGGATTGTAATTGATCCCTCCAGTTACTCCCAATAAAGGTACTCTAAGATAACTCCCACAGCTAGTGATGAAACGTGCACCCTGAAGCCTCTGAGTAATCCACCTGACATTCTTGGCGAGCAACTTTTCCAGCTTCTGAGCCCATACCAAGGTATGATCACTAAACATTCCAGTACTAGGCAGATGCCTCATGAACCACATATGAAATAAAGGAGCGCAGCAACGAACTAAACCTCCCCTCTTTTTCTCAGTCTTGTAATGCACTGAGTAATACAAATCTCCGAGCAATGTAGGCACATGATTCTTCAGCAAGAAGAGGTGTATGGAATTCATGTCTATGAACTTCTCCATATCAGCAAACAAGATAATGCCATAGATAGAAAGAGCCAAAATAGCACAAACAACATCCCATTCTTCCTCAACAGCCAACTCTTCCACCTTTTTTACCAAAGTCTCCAAAGAAAACCCAGGTACACCTCCCTTAATGATGGTCAAGGAATTCACAGCAGAAGTGCTCAAATAAAGAGCCTTAGCAATAGCCTCTGGTGCAGGTCTACTCATCTCAGCATTGAACGAAATCTGGTCTCAAACAAGAACTCCCAAGATCAAAGCATACTCCTCCAGCAAAGGGCCTAACTGAAAATCAGGAAAAGTGAAACAACGGAGCTGAGGATCATAATACTGAAGCCGGGTATGAATGGCACTTCTCTCAGAAGGATCTAACTCTACCACCACATCCAGAATACTCCCATAAGCCTTCCTGAATCTTTCTACATGATTGGGTGTGATCAGCTTCACCATCTTCTTTAACAGGCCAACCTTAGTGTCAAAAAACTTGAAGTGAATATTCTGCTTGCGAGGATCTTCCATCTCTGAAAGGATACCGGAACCGGAGGCAAAGATATGAACCTGTGAATGAAAACAAAACATGATTAATGATGAAATGATGCAATGCAAATGCAAATGCAGAGACATATGATCCATCTGGGACTGCCTGGAATCTGGATGCCAAAACCAAGTGATCAGAAACCCAAATCCTCTGGATAACAACCCACAAACACTCAGATAAGCTCAGATACTCCCAATCAAGAACCAGATGAACTCAAGAACTCCGGAACCAAAGTAACTGTATCAGAACATGAAACTGCACTGGTAACAAGGGTATGATGGAGTCAAGGGTTCCTGCAAACCTGTAAACCCCTCCCAATCTCACTGGTAGGCTCCGGGTCAGACATCACGGACTCTCAAAGCCGAATAGCAATAATACTTTCACCATTTCCGAGAAATGGCTCATGACCAAATCAGGGAATCAGTTAGGCATTATATACTACGCAGGGAGGCCTCAGCTGAGTCCGGGAAAAACAAGCATCCCTTATAAGTCCCCAGCTTCGAGCGCTGAAATCAAGAAACAATAGTACATTCAGCCCGTAGGATACAGTACTATTGTCATACGACCAGATGCTTTGACTGAGTTCCTATAAGAGAACCAGGTCATCCTATGCGAGTCCCCAGTGGACCCTCGGGTGCGAATGGGTTTGCCACAAAATGTGGTCTGCCACTGCCATCACTGGAGAGGGTTGTTTCCACAAAGGTTCTCAATGATCGGTCCCCAGATGCACATAACTATCAAGATCCTATCCCGAAGTAGAGGAAATCCCCACACAAGATATTTCCAAGACGGTCGCAATCTGGGCGTGAAACACATTGCCACTCATCATGTCACATGTGAGTACAATATGTCCACTCTAATGCTATAGTGCACTCAAGCTAGGTACTTGGCTTATCTCTCAGAAACAGTATCACCCGAGCCCACCAAACAGAAAACCAGTCCAGACAGTCCAGTATATATACATGATGCAGAAAATAAGTACTGAAAACTGTAAATAAAGCTGTAAATAAACAACAATAAAATACAACAAGCCATAACAAACAAACATCACCCAAAGAAATAGAAACAAACAAGCGCTAGGAGAGACTCACAGAGGAACCAGAGATTCTGGGTTCGGTCCCTAGCAGAGTCGCCAGCATTCGCTCCCCGGATTTCCATCCTGGTACAAACGCGAAAGTGGCGCGGAAAGAGGTAGAGTCGCCAGCCAGGCATTTTTATCCCGAAGGAACGGGAATGGTAATGCTGCACAAACCAGAAGAAAAGAAGAGGAAGGACACGGGTCCTGCGAACCAAAGAGACTGAGTTCGGGAGTCGGTTACGACCTGGGAAGGTATTAGCACCCAGATCGTCCGCCGTACCCGACGGGATCCGCGCTTGCAAAAGAAACTATTTCAAAGGGTGAGGGTATGAAAACTGTTTCAAAAGAAAATAAAATGAAACTGGAGAAGAAACTGAGAAAAGAACTGGATGAGAAAACAAAGAGAAAAAATGTAGGGAAAATAAAGATTGTGCTCGAACGGGCCCCACCCCGCTGCCTACGTACCTCATCAGGATAATGAGGATCAGAGACGTTGTAGTTCCCCTAACTAGGGGTGGCAAGGAAAATTTCTTGTGAATTAAGGCTTGAACTGCCTATGCCATTGCTCAGGTGTTGCAGACTCGGACGACGAGTGCGTAACCGTCTTGCAAAATGACAAGTAGGAGCAAGTTCGCGTACGGAGCGAAGGAGATGAGAAAATAATTCCCGAAGGAAAGACGCTTATTGTTTGTTCAGTGTTTTTTAGAAGCTTTTTAGAAGTGGAGTTTGCATAGGTAAGTGTACCTAAGTCTTACTCACTGGGATGTGTACGTCTCACATCATCCCGAAATGGAATGCGCAAGAGGCACACCTATCTATGGAGGAAATCCCCAAAGCTAGTCCCACAAGTGAAGGCTCAGACACACTGACCTATTAACATTTATTAAGTGTTTTTTGTGGTTTTTGGTTAAGAAGTTTTTTTTAGCTTTTCTTTGTGAAGTACTCATGCTAAGACATATCCACCACGAGGGATAACTTACACCTCGCCCCGAAACGGAACGCGTGCAAGTATCTCATAGAAAAGTCTCATATCACATGAAAGCACTCAACATTAATTAAATGAATTAATATTAGGTTTGAAGATGAGAAGAGAAAGCACCAAAGGATCTAAAGGTAAAACATCTAATGGGGGACTAAAGAATCCTAAATGTTGTCATGCATGGATATCCTAGGGTTAGTGTAGTTTTCTATCCTAATGAAGAAGGAAAGAAGAAAAGTAGAAGTAGAAGATATGAGATGAGAAAGACTTAAGCCCAACAAGCAAAGAGTTAGCACAATTAAGAAATAAGAAGAGAAGGGATGAGATTTGGAGATGTGAAACTCACTTCCACACCTTTCACTTACCATAGCCCCTGCAAGGTTAATGACAAGCATACAAGCCAAGCAAAATGAAACAAATGACATGCCAACATCATAAAAACAGAAGTGAATTCATATATACAAGTGCTCAATGCAATGCAAGTTACAAGAATGAAGGAAGAAGCATGCAAGTCAAGTATGAAGCATAATGAATCACATGACAAACAAATGCAAACTTAATGAAGATGCAAGGCAAAAATGCACAAACATGGACTCAAGGCACACAATCAGAACCAAAACAAGTTGAAGAAAGGCTTAAGAAGCAAGGGAGATGAAGAGAAGGACCATACAAGATCAAACAATCACATTATGAGGTGAAAGAAGTAATGAGATGAAGTGAAAGTGTATAAGAAAAGATGAATTCAAAAGATAGGCTAAACACAAAAATTTCTAAGACACAAACCCTAAGCCAAGACCAGAATGGAACCCAAACCCCAAAGAGACCCCAAATGAGAAGAAGAAGTTGGCACAAGTGCCCTTCTAAGCTTATAAGAGAGCTAATGAACACAAAGAAGCAAAATGGGACAAGGTAAGAACAAAAATTCACATCAATTCAACAATGCATCTAAAAATTCCACAACTTAGGACAAATGATCCTCAAACATGATATAACAAAATTAAAAGGTCACGTGGTCAGGAGGGTGGGCTTATGAACGCGTGTCATGATCTGGACGAATGAGGGACAAGATCTGAGGGCTGGAAGACCTTCTTCTTCGTTGCAAAACCCTAGCCAAAGATTTGCAGTTTCCGGTGACCGGAGCTAGGGCTCCGGCACCGGAACTTAAACCAGATGAACAAAACATGATGAAAATGAACACAAAGCTCCAGATCTAGTAATTAAGGCATGCTGAATTCGAAAATGACATTGAAAAGTTCTAAAACTCAAAGAATCGCACGGATCGAAGAGAAACAAGTGTGACCATGAAAATTGAAACTCAAATATCTAACTCTACAATGCACCATTTTCGAAACCAAAACTTGCAGCATGATCAGTGTACATCAAGGATCAAGAAATGCACAACTAATTTCATTTCCAGAGGTGAAGAATCAGAAGCTTACCTGAGTTGCAGATCTTGAAACAATGTGCTAGAAGACCAGATGATGGATGCAAATCACTCTACACTCACTCTAGATGCAAAATAAATGCATATAAAGCCTTGAAGATGGCTGGATCTTGGGTTTTGCAAGCACCTGCCCTGAAATGGCAAGGTTGTTGATCTTGAGAGATTACTTGAACAAGTGTGTGATTAATGATCCTTAGCTTGCACTGATCAAGGATCTACAACTGGTTTTTGAATTGAGCAAGTGTGTGATTAAATATGAGAGAAAATGAAATTTGTACAAGAACTTTGAAATGAGAGAATGAGAGAGAGTTGGAGCTTTCTGAAACCCTAGCTTGTTTTATATCAAGTCATAAACCAATGCTGAAAAGATTGTGAGGTTTGCACGTGTGAATGGAGAGAATTTGTGATTCTTGCAAATTTTGAAAATTGGTGTGAGAGCATGCACTCCTCATGCTTTCCCTTGCTTTTCAGCCCATGTGCAATCCAAATCCAACCCTTAATCATAACCCAAAAGATACTGCCCCTTAGATCAAAGTTATCACACTTTCCTCATGAATGTGCAAAAAATCCACTTATGAAGCAACTTCCTTGCCTTGCACGAATTTGGGATTTTCTCTTGAGAAAAATATGCCAAATGCAATGTATTTTAACTTTGTAAACAAACTTGATCCATTCCAATCCTTGAAATTAAGTTTCACATCATTTGGCTCTTGGTGCATGCATGAATTTTAAGTTTTGCCCTAATTTTAAGCCAATTTTCGAGGGGCCTATAGAACAAACCATGAGGGCTATGAAAAAGTACTTGTACTTTTTGAAAATGGGAGCCCTTAATCTCCAATTTTAATGTTTGACTTTGGTTCATTTGAAGAATTTTTGATCATGTTAAGCTCACTTGAATTTTAGGGCAAAAGTTGCCAAAAATGGAATTTTCCAAAAACCAACTTTGCACCAATTTTGCAAAAACCCTCAAAACTCCATGATTCTTGATCTTTGAACTTGCCAAACCTCTTATAACATTTTAAGGACACCCCTGGGCTAGAAAAAGTGGATTGGACCCCTTGAAATCACATAGTTGACTTTTTAGAGGCACAATTGACCAATTACTTCATCTGCAAGCAACTGAAGAATTTCTTGACTTCCACAAGGAATTTTCTCATGAAAATTGGTACCTAGGATCCTCTTGACATATAAAAGACTTTGCCCAAATGAAATGGCAAAAGTTGTGAAGTTTTGATGCTTGAATCTCAAACCCTAGTTTAGGTGCCATGTGCAAGAGCTTTGCCTTAGCCTGGATTCTCTGATGACCATTCAACCTTCTGAGCTTTTGCACATGAGCTTGAGCTTGTAATTGCAATGTAGACCCATCATAGGACTTGTACAAAACCATTGGGCCCCTTGTCATGGCTTGTGATGCCTCAAGAACCTCCACAGATGATCATATGCCTTATGCTAGGTCATGAGAAATGTTATGCCTCATCTTTCCATGCTAGGATGCTAAGAAAATGATATGTTCATGATGAATATGATATGATATGATGCTTAAAATGAAGAGGGCAAATTTGGGGTGTTACATAGGGTTGTCTTGTATCTGGATCGGGGAGGTTCGTTGAGCGGGCGGAGGAGAAGTAGACACCGGGCTAGCAGTATTAGAGGTACCTGCCCCGAGGTCAACGACCACCTCCTGAACTCGGGGTGCCACTTTCTTCTTTTTCTTAGAGACCCTGTCCGGGGCTCCGACTTGGTTTGCCAGCTTCAGAACGCGTTCACGGAGGGAAGGCATAACTCATGCAAAACAAAAACACAAGTTAGTTGGAAAGACGCGACCGAGGAAAATAAGCAAGCAAAAGAACACCTACGTAGTAGCTCCATGGCCTCCTCATGTGTATCACACTCGAGCAGAGCCCTCATGTTTATAAGACGGGGTTCGCAGATCGGCATCCCTGCCTCATCGACATAGGGAGCATCTTTTCAATCGACCCAAACTGCCAGGTTGAAACTCTGCACATACTCTACCAGCCTCTTATAAGTCAGCCTATCCTCAACCCCCAGGCTCGAGAACTTCACCCGGTAGTGACTGGTCGAGAGATTGAAGTGGTCGGGTTGCCACCTCAAGGGTATCCTCGACATAAGTTTCTCCTCCCCAGCAGCATTCCACTTGTAATAATAAAGGGAGTGTAAGGCGAAACGGGTGATCGGCTTCACCGTATACCACCGCCCTTTAAAGTGTTGAGCAGAATCCACATAAGTCTTAAATAGCCTCACCGGCTGCTTTAGGGACTCCCAGCTATGACGTCCTCGGACACCAGACCTTTGCAGGTGGAAGATGTGGAAAAAGAGGGGCAGAGTGCACCCAACGCCGAGGAAACGACATATTAACTCGAATGCCCGCATAAAAGCAATGGCGTTTGGGTGAAGTTGTGACGGCGCCAGTCGGAGCCACTTGAAAACCTCCATCTGAAAAGAGTTGAAGGGCAACCTGACCCTCGCTTCTCGGAAGGCGAATTCGTACATGGCGAACTGCTTCCCTGGGAAGCGGTGACATATCCGGTCCGCCTCTTGAGGAGCAAGACACTGCCAATACCCATACTCCTCGGGACTGAGATCTTCCACCACGGCATATGCATGGGTCGTCTCGTCACAAAAATATGATTCTTCTTCCAAGGGCTCGTCCGCAACCCAGGATAGGTCATTACGCCCGGACGAGGAAATGTGCTCACTATCCTCCCCGACATTTCCTTCCTCGACATTTCGATGCGCGACCTCCTCTTCATCAATTGGTCGCGGTTCGGCATCCCCTCCCCCGACCTGCGGATGCTCGGTCGTACTTGAAACTCAGACAGAAAAAGTGAATTCGACATCGCATCAAATCCACCCTTCCACCGCAAGTCAAGTGAAAGGGCGAAAAGCTAAAACACAACGCTCCAAAGTCTGACTACTAGCCTAGGCCGACGAAGAGGCAACTATCGCAAGCGTACAGGCACGTAAAGTTCCGATCCACAAATTCATACTAACATAAACTCTACGCCCGTGGCATGCTAGCCTTGTCCAGGAATAATCACACGCGTATGAATTTCACGCCCGAGGCATGCTAAACTTGCCCGGGATATTCATGCGCATATAAATTTTACGCCCGAAGCATACGAAAGTTACCCAGGAGATTCATACGTATATGAATTTTTCGCCCGTGACATGCTAAACATGCCCATCTTATTCAAGCGCGTATGAAGTTTTTGCCCGGGACATTCTAATCCTACCGGAAAGTTTCATACCTAAAACCCAAAAAACTATCCCCAGACCAGTTCCACCTACTCTACACAAATATATCATGCAAATTTCTAGCTACTAAACGAAAAAGCATGCAAAACAGGGAATTTGAAGTAGTACCTGACATATTTGAAGTGAAGAGTAAACGGTGATGCGCAGGCAGAGACGGCGGTGCAGACGGCGGAGACAGGCGGAGAAAGACTTTTTTTCAGAGCTTCCGGTCAAACGTCAGAGCGAAAAAGTCCAAATGAAGTGGATTATTCCCTTTATACAGCCATAAGCGCGTGGACGGACGCGCCGAATAATCATTTCCTAGTGCCTATACCTCCGTTTGCACAGGAAACAAAGTGACGCACGATTAATGTTGAGACACGTCAATCCACAAGAATCCTGAACGACGTCGGACGACTGTACACCAGCCCGACTATAGGAAACACCCTCGGCTCTGTTAACGCCACATTCCCGACAATAAATATAGCACATGCATCGGTTTGACTCTGTTAACACATTGCTCGACACAGTTATACGTCCGACGCCTTATCCAACGCACCTACGCCCGACTATATCACAATTCGTCGCTCCGACTCGGAGACTCGACTTGGGGGGCTCCTGTTCCGAATTGGGCCTCAAGGTTGTATTAGGCTACGACCTAATAGGTCGAGCAGAGGCCCGTATACTCGAGCAAGCACGCCTGACATACAGATAGGGGCGCTTAACGGTCGGGCAAGCATCCCATACGTCGGACATGCACTCAGAGCAGGCAAGGAACATGTCTGTCAGTCCACTTGCCACGTCACCCAACTGTTCCCCCTTTATCTCCTGAAAGATAGAGGCAGTTGAACCAAGGACCAGACCATTCAACTAGGTCTTCACGCTCCTCACGCGTTCCTTGGCAGTTCTTCCTTGGGCCTAGCTGATCCAACCCAAGGAAGGACTTTGGCCCAGCGCTGAGGGCTCCCTATAAATACCATTTTTCACTAAAGGGTCAGGTATTCTGATTCACTCTATCAATTCACCTATTTTACTGTACCTCTATTGACTTTGGCATCAGAGTGCCTTGCAGGTACACCCCCCTTTTCTTCTCCATCCAATTGTTGTCCCCCCAATTGCTGGAAGGTCCTCCTGAACAGGTAAGATCAGAAGTTATCAACACATATTAAAAATATCTACTCAATATTTTTTTTTAAATTCTCTTAATCTTTTTCATATATTTGAAAAAAAACAGTCGATAAATTTATATTATTCAATATTTGTATCAGTTATAAAATCGTTCCAGTTTATAACTATAATAATTATTCCGTATATAAAAATATTTTAATCAACAATGTACTTTTTCCCATATATCAATATTGTTTTTGTTTTTATATTATAGAAATATTTCTTTTTTAAATATTTATAAAAATATTTGAATCAATAATAAAGTATTTATTGTTTATAATAATAATCAGATCAATAATTTTATTTTTTTCATTTTAAAGACCAAATTGTAGATTAGATTGGGTTCCATCGTTTTATTTAAAAGAAAATTAATTTTTAAATATAAAGTAATATTAATAGAATAATGATATACATATTTTAAAAAAATTTAGGCATAATTAATATTAAAAAAATTAAAAAGGTAAAGATTTATATTATATTCATATATATGTAATATTTTCATTGTTTTCATGGTAACTTGGAGTAAATTTAGTTAGTAAAAAAATGGTTGGTACTGCAACAATTTTTTTACCATGGTCTTAGTTTTACGCAAGTTCGATTACATGGATGTTTTGAGTTTTCAACTTGCCAAACATGAATATTTTAAATATTTAGTTAACAGTGTTATCATTTATTGTAGTGTGTTGACATGTTATGTGAAATAGAAAGGTCAGCTATGGCCAACCTATATGTAGCAGTGATGAAATAGAAAGGTCAGCTATGGCCAACCTATATGTAGCAGTGATGACAGGTTTTATAAGTTAAATATTGTTTATGTGTTGATACCACAAAAACCAAAGCAGCCAGTACAATATTATAATAGTATATTAACATGGTGATATACAAATGAACTAAGAAAGCATGCGTTTTGAATTGATGATAAATAATGAGTTAAATTTGTTGTAGTGTCTTTGAATGGGATCTGTTTGAAATTTTTTAGTTTTAAATTCTTAAAATCATCTCTTAAGTTATCCTTAGGAATATTATTGATTTTTTTTTTTAGTTTAAAGTACGTAAAATAAATATTTAGTGTACTGTATTTGTTTATAATAATAAATATTTTATTCATTTTTTTGAGAAATATAATTCATTAGATAAACAAATAGTATAAAACAACTTATATTTTTTTGAGAAAAAATTGTGATATAGTTTATCTTCTTTATAAAGGTCATTATTAAGTCCGGAGAGGGACACATATCATATCAAATGACAATCAAAGTTAACTTGTTGTGGTGGAGAAAAAATTGTGATATAGTTTCAACAAACAAATACTGAGACACGTGTTGCAACATATATTTAACTAATGAATCCATTAGGATAAAAAATTGGTATAAAATGAATCCATTAGGATAAAAAATTGAATATTATTTATCTGCACACTTCAAGAAAACGAGTTCTTGCAAACGGAGCTTGGTTTGATTAAAAATTATAGTCTTGGCAGAGTTCAAATTATTGACTTAAAATATAATAGGTTTAGGCAGAGGTCAACTTTGGGAGAAAACTGAACTAAATCGAATCACTAAAAGGATGAGAGAGAAAATTGGAGGAGAGAGATACACACAAAAGCAGTGTCTTTGGCGCCTTAAAGGCAGCCAAGCCCTCCCCGTATATTTGCCTCAAACCCAAATATAACCTTACTGAAAACTGGCCTATATTATAGCATAAGAGATGTTATACCTGCTTAGGATCACAGACAACATACTCATAAGACATAAGAGGTTATTTGACAGTGTTGTGGGCTATTTTACACCCTAAATTATAGCTTAAAAATCATTGAGAAAATCAGACTTCATAAGAGCCATCCTCAGGCGTGGCAATTAGAGAAAGATATAGAAGATTTAAAAGTACAATTGATAAATTGCAGTATGTTACAGGGAAATCACTAAATCAAGAATGATATTCTTAAAAGCACACTTATTTTAAATTTATTTTAAAATCACTTATGTTAAAATTACTTATTTAAAAGTATTTATTTTAAACTTATTTTAAAAACACTTATTGTAAGTTTATTTTAAAAACACTTATTTTAAAAGCACTTCATAATATGTGTGTTAATGATTTGTCATAGTTCACTAAAATATTCCATAAATGACATATATATAACATAATCACAAAATCTGGTTCTATTTGCATATCAGAATTCAGGGGTGATGTAGGATCATACTAAGACAGAAACTAACCAGTAAAGTTTAATCCATTCTTACAAGAGAATATGTAGCTAACTTCCTTAAATAAAAGTTTAATCCATAAATGACATATATAACATGATTTTTTTTTTTTGCAAATTAATTGTCTCATAAAAACATGAGTAACTCCTTAAGTAATTAAAATCAAACTATGACGTTCTAATACTCTTTTAACTTGCAAGGTCTTCATCATCATCATCAAAATTAGCCGATGTCGGAGATATTATCTCTACAAAACAGAATAAAAAATTACTTTTAATATTAGTTCAAAGAAAATAAATAAAAGTCATAAAGAGAATCATTAACAAACAAGTGCTTCTATAATCCAAATAAGTTCATACTATCCAAATAAATGTCAAATACAAATAAGTTCCTATAGCATGATTAATGTTGCTCAACAACAAATAAAAGACAATTATTTATTTGAAGATCAAGACCAACTATAGGTGACAATTACCATATTCATCATGCATATCCAATGAAGACAAACAATACCATCCAGAGTTGAATGCGGTGAACAAAGCTAATGAATTAAACCTATAATAATCACCTAAAGCTTCTTGCAACAAAATAACAACCTCCAATACTTGTAACATACAACCACTTAATTATCATTCTATTTCAAACAACAAAATTCAAGTCACAGTAAGTTATATCAATAACCTACAACTCTCTCAAGAAGTATATAAAAGAAATATCTCATAAACCATGTGATCAAATTGAAGTGTGGTCCATTTTAATTAGAAAATAAACTGAAGTGATCCATTTTGTCATTCCACACACAATCACATGTACACTAAACGCATCAAGATCTAATTAAGAGACAGTTTTCAGTTAAGAGACAGTTTGTAGAAATTACCTTGCTCTAATTGATGGATCTCATCAAGGTCTTCCTCAAAAAATAAGGAGAGTGATTTTCTTTTCAACCAGTCTTGTGTGCAAACAAGAGCTTCCACCATTTTAGGAGTTAGACAAGTGCGATAATCACTAATAACCCTTCCGTTAGTGCTAAAAGCAGATTCTGAAGCTACGGTAGAGGCAGGAATAACCAACACTTCTCGAGCTATGTTTGTCAAAATAGGATATCTACTTAAGTTAGCTTTCCACCAACCTAAGATGTCAAACTCAACCGCTTTAACGTGTGGCACCCGTACTTCTTGTAGATATGATTCAATTTCAGTCATAGGATCAGACTTATGCCCAGTTTCTTGACATCATCATCCTCATTTGGTGGTGTGTCTAGTTGACTAGATTGAGAGTCGTCAAAACCTTGATATTAAACATAAAGTTTTGAAAGAGAAGACTTCACTTTTTTTTTAAATCATCGACTTTTCCGGTGTTAGCATATAAAAGATCAATATAAAACTTTGCAGTAGAAATTTTCACCCCTGGATCAAGAACAAAAGCAATCAATAGTAAGATGTTTAGTGTGTCAGGATCTCCCCAATATTTGTTGAATTTACCTTTCATCTTACTCGCCGTATTTTTGATGTGCTCATCATTACTCCTTAAATGCTTATTGATCCCTTTTCCAATGGTGAATACCTCTTCCATATATGAATCACTAGTGACATATAATGATCCAGACAAACGATTTGTAGATTTATAGAACATCTCAAACAAGGGAAGTACTGATGCAACATATGTTCAATCCTCTTTCTTAACTACCTGGTATGTTTTGTCCATTTCTTCGCAAAATGTCTTATCCCGTGCATAGAGCAAGTGAAAAGCTTTTTGATACTGTAAGGCAGCCTTCAACATTGAATAAGTTGAATTCCATATGGTTTCAACATCAAGGATAACAACACCTTTGTATGTAACTTTTTCTTGCACTGCACATTTCATAAATGTGACTAGTCTACTTGGAGAAGACTTGACATATTTAACCGCATGACGAATATTTTTTATGCAACTTTTATCCTCTTTCAATCCCGATTTTACAATTAAATTCAAGATATGAGCACAACAACGCATGTGGACAAAATCCCCATTCAAAACAAGATTACTCCAAGACCTCATCCTTATGTTGAGATACTTAATCATAGTGGTGTTTTCCGAAACATTGTCAACCGTTATGGTCATGACTTGACTCAACCCCCAACTTCTTAAGTAATCGTCAACATATTTCCCAATCATGTGTCCCGAGTGCCCTGTGATTTGACAAAAGTTGATGATTTTCTTATGCAACTTCCACTCACTATCCATAAAATGCACGATCAAACTCATGTAACTTAAGTTTTGAGTTGAAGTCCAAGTGTCAGTGGTCAAAGAAACTCTTCCATAATTTGGCAATATTTTTTTCAATTTCTCTTTTTCTTCAAGGTAGAGCGCCCAAATATCACGCCTCATTATGGACCGTGATGGGATATAAAACCGAGGTTGCAAGGTGATTAGTAGTTTACTGAATTCCTCATTCTCCACAAAACGAAATGGAATCTCAACACACACAAATTTTTCACAAGTTGCGCTCGGCATGCATCTTGATCAAACTTAGAATAGATTTGAGAACAACCTACTTGTCCTTCTGTAGTAGTTTTTCTCCTTTTATTTGGTTGGGTAACTTGGGTTTTATCATGATCATAAGAAGTGCATCTACCGAGATGAGTCCTCATACCACTTGTTCCATTACTATACTTAATTAAGACTCCACAATATTGACATTTAGCCTTTTACTCATCACCTTCCATCACGGTGAAGTGGTTCCACATATCAAACCGTAATTGGCGCTTTTTTTCATTGGTATGTGGTGGCAATATAACTTCATCACGAGGGCTATCTAGAGTTGTAAGACTTGTATAATCTACCTCCTATGTCATCTGTTTAATAAAAATTAAGTGTTGAATATTAGTATTAACAATTAACACAATATAAGAATGGTGTTATGGTTCATAAAAATCATACAGCATAACCACAAAAGCAAAGTTCATTGTCTCTCTAATAGAGATAAAACTTCACTATCAAATATTCAGATGTTAAAAACTTCTTGTATTTGTCTTAAGTTTGTGTTAGACATAAAAAAGTCAAATTGTATTGTACATGGGTTCTAAAGAAATACAAGGGACTGATGGGGTTGACATGTTAACATAAATCATATCAACAGGAAGAGATTAGTTGATACACAAACTTAAAGTTTTTTGAGTTATACGTTATCCATGCTTGAATTTTTGTATCGGGAAGAGAAAGAGAAACAAGCAAAAAGATAAATGTTACTCATTCATAAATTAGTGGCTAATCCTGATATATCTCCAGATATGTATTGCAAACCCACCTGATAGCCACAGTAAAAATCATTAGGATTTGAGAAAGCTTATTCAAAAAGCTCTTGTTCACAAAACATATTGATTTTTTCACAAAGCTTATATTGGGGTGTTGTAAACACCCCAAATTTTCCCTCACTCTTTATCACACCATGGCTTGTGATCTTTCATGTTTGCATAAGCATAAGCATACCACCTCATATAGCATATTTGTTTCACTGCATAAGTTCAAGTTCATTTGCATCTAGGGTTTATGATCTGAGCAATCCAAGATTCCATCTGAGCCATTCCAAAGGCCTCAGAGCTTTCCAAGAGGGTCCATATGTGTTCTACTACCATATTATACTCCTTAAAGTTCATGAAACTCAAGAGATCACAAGAACTGGCAAGGCATGGAGGCAGAGCTAGGGTTTTCACTACACAGATGACCAAAATTAGGGTTTTGGTTTCAGGGGCCTTAACTCCAAATTTTTGGGCCATTCTTGTTTCTAATGTTCTTATGGTTTTATAAGGATCATGTGTACCAAGTTTGATGAAGAAATTCATTGTGGAAGTCATATGTTCATTAGGTAACTTCCTGAGCAAGTTAAGTCAAAATCAGGGCATCTGAGGCCCCCAACAATGGAACCAAAGGGGTATTTTCATCAAATTGAAGTTCTATGATCTTTATTTGATCTTAGAAGAGGTTATAAGTTCACAAGATTAAAGAATTTTGAGCCATTTGAAAACTTGCCAAAAATAGAAATGACTTGTAATGGAAACTTTCCATTTTGGGAAAGTTTTTCAACCTCCTCTTTCTAAACAAAAAACGCTTCAAATAAAAAATTATTGGTCATGAAAGTTGTAGATTAGGTCTTTCCCTTTTCAAAAATTACAAGAACGTGTCTTGATTCATCCTAGAACTCAAGATATGGCCTTTCAAAGTTGGCAAAAATCACATAATTTCAAGATTCATGCCAAAGAGGGATTTTTGCAAATTCAAGTTCTAAGAACTTTCATGACCTCTAATTCTCTTATAAACTTCATTACATGACAATGCAACATTGCAAGCCCAAAATCATGCCTTGGAACACAAGTTTCTATGATCAATTTTCACAAAAATTTCAAAGAGGGAAATTTGCAAAACCTCTTCAATCTCACCATTCAATCATCACAGCTCATGTAATCTGATCCAAGGGACCTCCACAAACTCAGCTGAGGCCAATCCACCCTTTAGATTTCCTCTGACCCGAGCACATGCTTGTGGTACAAACTTTTGACTTTTTTTGCAAAACAAGCCATACCAATCAGCTGTGCCATTACCAACTTTCTGACCAATCACAACACATTATACAAACCTAAAGCAACACAAAACATATAACATTCAAGCATGAAAACCTCTCAAGACTGAGATTGCCAAAAATCACCTCATACCTTCATCTCTTAGAAATTCATAGCACAACCACTCAAACTTCAAACTTTCTTCACCATTCAACTCAGCATCACCTAAGGAACCAATCCCAGCCATTAAAATGACCTGAAACACATCACACAACAAATACGATTTTTCATCCCTCAGAACTGAACCTTAAGAAGGAGGCAATTTAAACACTTGCAAAGCTTCTCAATAGCATCAGGGTAATCAAAGGAGTGTCTAGCACAAGAAGCAAGTCCTGGGGATCCACATTTGCTCAACTCCAGCTCAGGTATAGCTCAAGAACTTTTTTCTCAGAACTTGGATTTTAAGTTACAATGTGATAAAACATGTTTCTCTGATTATGCACTTTGAATCACTGAAAATGGTCAAGTATGTAGGATGTATTCATCTTCTGAAAATTTTGTCAGTTTTCCGTTTGGCTTCGATTCTCTCTTTTGATGCAACATAAATTGTTTTTGGTTATGGATTCTTGTTGTTTGATGTTAGAGGATGGATTCTGGAGATTTTGGCATGTTTTTATGGTCTGGGGAGGGAGATAGGGATTTGGCCTGCCGGAGAAGATGACCAGAGCTTAGCTCCGGTCACATGAAAGTGTTTAGCCCTAATTAGGGTTTAGTTGCCCAGATTGATTTTGGACCCTTAGATCTTGATTAGTTTAATGCGTGAACGGGCCAGATTTAGTCATTAGGTTTAATTTCTGTTTAATTAAATAAAACACAATTAATTGGTCAGAATCAATCCTGACCCTCGGATAGCGCGCGCAGTCAAACTTTTTCCCTTGGATTTGAATCTGGACCACTGGATCAACATATTTCCCTCTTTAATTCATTTTATTTTCATTGTATTCTATTTCTTTTATAAAATTTATTTAAAATAGCAAAAATCATCCAAAAAATATTTCCTTTTGCATTTTTGTTTTAAATATTTTTCTTAACCTAAAAATGATTTTTATTTTATTTTTTGCATTAAAAAAGTATTTTTAAAATATTTAAATGTTATTTTTAATTAATTAAAGTCTTTTAATTAACTAAAAATACATTTAGGTTTCTAAAAATCACTAAAAAAATCATGAATCATCCCATTGCATTTAGAAACATTTTCAAACTCCTCACACAAATTTCTTTTTAGGTTTGATCATAACTTGAGAATTTTCTTTGAATTAAGGGTCATTTAAATCATATTTTTGAACCCTAACTTGAAAAAATCTTTTCTGCCTAACCAAGAAGAGATTGAAGATGATTATTTTTGCATTGTTTTGTGAATAGCATGTAGTTTATAGGATATTTATCTCATGAATTTATCTTGCATTTTCGAATTGATTTGCACTTTTCCCATTGAACCACCCAAAAAACCCTAGAAACTTAGGAAGTTCATAACTTGTGATTGGTTAGGCTTCTGACCTTCTCCTTTGGGGGGTGGCCTAGTATGGGATTAAGGTTTGTTTGATCTTGGTTTCCATTTTTTATCATGTCATATGCTTCTGTTTTGATCATGTACATCTCATACTTCCATATAACCCTAATTTCTCATGTTCATTTGCATTCATCTTGTATATGCATCCATACATGAACTTGCAATGACATTTCTTGCATTCATATGTCATCTTAGACATCTTAGGACATGTTAGAATCATGCTTGATCATTTCTTCATTCATTTGCCATGTTTTGCACTCATTTCATTTTATTAACTTTCACGTGTTTTTAAACTTCAAAGCATGCTTACATGACATCTCATTCTTGTATGATCATACATATGCACTTTGTATGCCTTTATATCATCTTACATGACATTAAAATTGCATAAACACTTCTGACTTTGTTCATTTCATCTCATATCATCTCATTCCATTTCATTTCTTTATGCCTTGAACTTTATGCATTCATGCTAACATTTTCAGGTGGTAAGTTACTTTGAGAAGTGGATTTGCCTTCACTTCTCATTCCTCTTTATCTCTTTCATATGCATATTGCTGGTTTCTTTGAAGTGAACTTGTTCACTTGTGTTCATTATCTCTCACTTTCTTTCTTTAAGTTACTTATCTTCTTCATTGAAGTAAGTAACTTATTCTTCTGCTTCACCCTCCTTTCATCTGCTTCTTCCATTGGTGGCTTTCTTGAAGATCTTTATTAAGCCTTACAAACCATAGGAACACCCAAGCATGATAATAATTAGGGTTGTGATTAGTCCCCCCTAGCTTTTTACCTTTGAGTCTCCTTTAGTCTCTCTCCTCATCTTCATAATCAGAGACTAAACTCTTAAAGTTTTAGGACTTTGGAATTAGGGTTATGCCTGCATCCTTCTCTTAGGATGGAGTGTATAACTTTAATCCTAAGTGTTAAATCTTTAATTTGTTTAAACCTCTTAATCAAATCATCTTAATAATCACTAAGACTTCATCTTGTAACTTGGGCCTTACATTAGGGTTCTAATTCTTCCTTTGGGGTTAAGAAGGACTAACCCTAGTGTTTAATGGACAAGTCCCCCTCAAGTTGTCTTACAAACCATAAAATTCACTTCTTAATCTCACCTTCTAATTAAAATCCACTTAATAAAGGCTTTGTTATATAATGAATTTAATCCCTAACCATGGATTAAGTTGAGGTATCTTCCTCAACTTAAGTGTTCTCATCTATCATCCTTCTATTAGGATGGTGTAATGAGTTCACTAATCTGTGATTAGAGATTAAACTCATTACTTAACACTAAACAAAAACCCAAAAACATCTAAATAATCACAAATAGGTTAATGATCTTAACCCTACATCATCATGGTAATTAAGTTGAGATGCTTATCTCATACTTAAGTAGGTTCATTATCCCTAATCAGGGAGGATATAATGAGTTTACAAACCCTTGATTTAGGCTTAAGCTCATTAACTTATGCAAAACACCAAAAACAATAACAAAATTGAAAACACAAAAACCAACAATAATCGTCTCCTTCAGAATTCTTTTTTCATCACACTCATTCATAACCGAGAAATTGCTTCTTCCGTCTAATGTAAGACAGTTAGCACTCGAGCTAGACGAGTCATACACTTGAGCATAGGCAGGCAAGCAATTCACAGTCAATTTATCTTTTTCAGTCTCTTTGAGTCGATCTATGGTGTTCTGACTTCCTCATTGCACGAGAGGATACGTAGGCATAACTGAACTGTTATCGAACAAAAGTCTCTGTGTCTTCCCCCTCTTTCAGCATTCTTTTTAAGCCTCAGTCCTGAGCAATTCACACCTTTTTGCACTGACACTTGTATACTTCTTCTCCAACGTTTGCACACAGATAACACATACACCTAAACCCTTTAAACATAATCTTTTAAGCGTGGATCCCATCGAGTACGACGGACAATCTGGGTGCTAATACCTTCCCAGGTTGTAACCAACCCCCTTTCTCAGTTTCTCTGGTTCGCAACCGTCTTACCCATCTTTTTCTAGGTTTATGCAACATTACCTTTCCTTCGGGATAAATATGCCTAGCTGGAGACTCTATTCAGTTCACCTTCATTTTCTCTCTTCGCCGACCGTTCGTGCTTGTACCGGGATGCAAATCTTTGGGAGCGACAGCTTGGAGACTCTGCTGGGGAACCTATCTTGCAACCAGGGCTTCTGGTTCTTTTTGTGGGTTTCTCCTAGCGCTTGTTTGATTTGTGTTTATGGGAGTGTTATGTGCTACTTGTGCTTATTATTTATTGCTTTCTGTATAGCTTTATTTATTGCTTTCATTTACAGTTTTATGCATTTCATACAGTTATCATCATCTGTGCTGGATCTGTTGTTTCCTTTGGTGGGAGGGATTTTTGAGTGATTAAGGTTCCATACCGGGGACCTGAGTGACACATAGGATAGAGTGGCTTCATATTCTTTCCCATTCCATTTCGGTCTGGTGCGGGAATATGAAGCACGGTTCAGACATGGGTTTCTTCTTGAGAACTCTGTGCTACGGATTTCCTGTAGTACTAGGGCTATCTGGGAAGCCTGCTAAGTCTGGATGACCTTTTATGACCTTCAGCATCTGAGGTCAATTAGAGGAGGAACCTTTATGATTATTGTAAACAATGTACCTCCGGGTTAGAAGTGTTTACACTTCTCATAACTGATCCAAGTCTGAGGATCCTTGTTCTAGAACAATGCATGTGAGGGGTTAGGATGTTTACAGGTTTGCAGGAACCCTTGGCCTCATCATACCCTTGTTACTAATGTTGTTTTAAGGCTGTATCATTTTGGACTGTTCTTGTGAAACCCTGGACTTGTGACTCTTTATTTGAGTCCCCCACCTGGTTACTGGTTTTCTAAGCCTCCATTCGGACTTATGAACACACATGGACCCTATCAAGGCAGATAACAGATCCAACACTTGATCACAAACCCTTTGCATATCATTCTGCATACATCATTTTGCATCATTTAACATTTGTCTATTTGTTTTACAGGGTATCCACAACTTATCTTTGGTTTGGTTTTGACCTTTTCTACTGCTCAGATCCCTCCAGTTATCTGCATCAGCCTCTGCATCAGTTATCTTCACCAGAGATTCCTGACAGCTCTCTTCACCAGCTGTCTTCATCAGAGACTCTTCTTCAACATCTTTTTTTAGTGACCTTTATCAGCAGCTACTCTCAGTCTTCTTCATCAGCATCCATTGTCAGCATGGACACTTCCAGGAAGAGCAACATGACCTATCATTTCTTTGAGCCAACCCAGACAGGCATCAGACAGATCCAATCTCTCATCACTCCTGATCATGTCCCTTTATTCAGGGAAAATTATGGAGGCATTATGGACATGATCATGGACCTGGATGCATCCCAGAGGAGCATGATCCACACTTGCTTGCAGTTTTATGACCCTCCTCTCAGATGCTTCACTTTCCCAGATTTTCAGCTAGGACCATTGATGGAAGAGTTCTCCATGTTGTTAGGTGTCCCTATCAGAAGAGGGATCCCTTTCAACCCTGAGATGGTTACTCCCAAGAATGAAGATATATCTAAGGTTTTACACTTGGAGCCCATCCTCATTGACCAGAGCATGACCACCAAGGCCGGGATTCCAGGCCTTCACTTAGATTTCTTGATCTCCCAGGCCACCTTGCATGTTGTAGCAGGGAAGTGGGATGTTGTTTGTACTCTCCTAGCCCTCAGCATATATGGAGTTATCTTGTTTGCAGACGAGCCAAAGTTTGTAAGCAAGAGTGCTATTCACCTCTTCCTGTTGAGGAATCCAATCCCTACCTTGCTTGGAGACTTTTACTACTCAGTGCACCAAAGGAATGAGAAGCAAAGGGGAAGATTGGTCAGATGATGTGCACCCCTTTTCTACTGTTGGTTGTTAAGGCACTTGTCGAAGTTAGACACCTTCCTGAATCCTCATCAGCCAAGGAACTGGGCTAAAAGAATGATTGCCCTTACATCAGAAGACATCAGATGGTGCACTCAGAGCACCAAGGGCAAAGATATCATCACTAGCTATGGGCAGTATCCCAATGTACCCTTGATTGGAGTAAAAGGTTGCATTAATTACAACCCTTTGCTTTTCAAAAGGCAATTAGGGTATGCTTTGGTACATCCCCCAAGAGGACAAGATTTGACAGAAACCCTCTATTGTGACATCCAACACAACCTTGCCATTGTCAGACAAGCTGCCTGAGCTTGGGACAATATTTCGACTAAGGGGACAACTATCCTTGGAAAGTGTAACAATATAGCTTCAGCTCAGTATCTTGACTGGTCTCGTGTCAGGGGACATATCACCCGGATGCCATTCACCTTAGAGGATTTACCCGGTCCTTCAGCAGTGGAGCCTGCAGCTACTGTCAGTTTAGAGGAGTTTGAGAAATTGAAGGAAAGGAATGCTCAGCTCTCTAAAGCTTTTAAGAAGACCCTCTGGGAGAGGAATGACAGTCGTTTAGATAATGAAAGGTTAGAGAAGCTCTGGATTGAGCACTTGACCAAGATTGAGAAGACGGATGACTACATCAGGAAGGCTAGAGCAAGAGAGTTAGTGTTGAAGAATGCTTGCAAGGAAGCTAAGACTCAGAATGCCATAGATGAGCATTACTTAGAGGAGATTCAGGCTAGGTGGATCAGGATCACTAAGGCTCGTGCACAGGAAGATTAGAGAACCCAATCTAGGATAGAATAGTTGGAGGCTAGTGAGAAGAAGAATCAGGAAGATTTGTCAGCATCACAGAAGGAGATCTCCGAGTTGAAACTCCGGGCGGGGTTAAAGAGGTCAAAGGATCAGGATAAGCACAAGAAGTTGACCAGTGCCATTGCCACCAGGAACCTTCTTATCAGGACCATTACAGAGCACCCAGTTGGCCCAGTGACTGAGGCTCTCCTGAAGGAAGTCAGAGAAGATGACTTTGGACTAGATGTTTGATTTCCTTGTACTTGTACTTTCTTTTTTCTGTACTTTTGATTTTGTTGTTGTATTTTGACCCACCATGGGGACTTTGTTGTAATCAAACTTTGTATCTTCACATTTTTTTAATATATGGTTTGTATTATTTCATGGGCTTTATCTCTCTGCAACATCATCATTTCCCCGAGGTCTGGGAAGGTCAAAACCAAAGAACCAAACCGGATACCCTTGGAAGACAAATAGGCATCTTGCATTGCATACTAACATCTTTTCTTTGTTTTGTAGGTTTTTGTTTTGTTTTTGTTTCTCACTTTGTTGTGGTTTCAGGAAACATTGCTCGTAGAAGAGTGTTCCCCGTCAATAGAGTGCACCGGTATCCGACAAGAAACAACCTTCCGGGATTACAAATGGATCAGATTCAACAAGACTTAACTGATGTGAGGACCCAAATGGCCAATGAAAGGACAGAGATGAGGGCCCAAATGAATCAATTTATGGCAGTGATGATTGGTTTGGCTCAGAGCCAAGAAAGACTGAGAGAGTTAGTCGAGCGGCAAACTCCCGAGGAAAACCATCCAGGTATAGGGGGTACCAGTAATAACGATCACGTACAGCCACGTACTGATCCACCAGAGTTTGGACCCCATCTGAACCTAGACATCAATGCTATAAGAAACACCCAAGGTAACACTGGAGGGAGGGCCTTGCAGGAGGACCCTCAGGAAGAATAGTTTATTGTGGTTGGGGCTGGAGACAAAGTTTACGATCGTCGATTGGATGAAATAGCAGAAAAGCTAAGGTCTCTTGAATCCCGAAACTCTCTGGGTTTTGATGTCATGGGCATGGGATTAGTGGAGGGGGTTAGAATTCCTCATAAGTTCAAACCTCCCTGTTTTGAAAAATACAATGGCACATCATGCCCATGTACCCATCTTCAGTCTTTCCTGGGGCGATTGAAAGCATACACCATGGATGAGAAACTGTGGATGTTTTACTTTGAAGATAGCTTGACAGGGGCATCCCGGGAATGGTACTCCCACTTGACCAGGGCCACAGTTAGAAATTGGAAAGACTTGGCAAAAGCTTTCATTCGTCAATATCAGTATAATCTGGACATGGATCCAAATAGAACCCTTATGATGGGAATGTCACAGTCTTCCCGAGAAAGCTTTAGAGAGTATGCCCAAAGGTGGAGGTAACTAGTTGCTTCCATTCAACCCCCAATGTCAGAAAGGGAGATGGCAGATATGTTCATGAATACTCTCCAGGGCACTTATATTGTCAGATTGGCTGCATTTTCTCCACCAGTTTTATAGACGTGGTGATAACTGGGGAATGAATTGAGAGCTTACTGAAGATGGGAAATATTTCCGACAACGGTGCCAGTTCAAGCAATGCAAGGAAGCCATTTGCAGGGGCCCACAGATACGGTGAAACAAATTTTGTACACATGGGAAGAGGAAGACCCCAATATCTTCCCAGATCAGTTGTTGTCGTCACTATTCCTACCCCACCTCCTCAGTATACTCAACAACCACAACACTTTCCTTAACAACCACAGTTTCCTCAACAAGGATCCTACAACAACAATAACAACAATCAACAACAACGCCCTTTCCAACAGCGGCCATCTCAGATCAACAAGGTGATTGGCCCTATTCCAATGCCATATGCCACATTGCTGCCACAACTCCTAAAGCTCAATCTTGTTAAGTTGAGGACATTGGCTCCACCTGATCCTCAGAACCTTCCGAGAAATTACGACGTCAACGCTAGGTGTGCTTTTCATTCTAATGCACCTGGTCATTCCACAGAAAAGTGCAGGGCTCTGCATATGAAGGTCCAGGATCTGGTAGATTCAAAGGCCCTGAATTTTGCACCACCTCCCAATGTCATGAAAAATCCTATGCCAAGCCACAGTGGGCCAAGGATTTATTCTATAGAGGAAGGCTCGCCCTTGATTCCAATTGAAGATACTGCAAGTATTCAGACACCTCTGGCAGAGGTTAAAGCTCAGCTTTTGAAATGCCAAGTGTTTCCAGGTTGTGAGGCCTGTTGTGAATCTTGCAAGGTTTCCATGAACGGGTGTGAAAGCTTGAGGAATAGTATCAATGGCTTGATTAAAGAAGGCATTCTGCAAATAACCACAACAGCTTCTACAACACCAACAACTCCTTTTACAACAACGAATGATTCTTCTACAACTGCAACAACAATTGTTCCCACTGACTCATCTACAAAATCAGCAACCACCTCTTCCATCACTTCAACAAACAACAGTTCTATTTCATCCACTTCTACAACTACAGCAACCACCAACAACGATGTCTCCACAGTTACCATCTATTATGACCCTACAACGGTCCCGAACTCTAGCAACTTCCAACAACAATATCAACAACAGTTTCAACAACAATCAAGCTTCAATTCATCACCACCAACATCCACCAGAAGTCCTGTCACCATTTTCTATGATCCACATACAATAACGGTTCCAAACTCTACTGCAGTTAGCCCAGTCACCATCACGGTGCCAGGCTCCACTCCGTATGACAAAGACAATGTTGTACCATCGCATTATGGTGCAGACCTTTACTGCAACGAAGAAAAAGTCCTTCTTGATTCTTCAGTTCCTACCTCGCAAGTGGATAATATTGGGGGAGGCGGAGGCTTCACCCGAAGCGGACGCCTCTTCGCGTCACAAGCTCCAAGAACCGGTACTGAGGCAGAGGCTGCTGCCAAAGCCAAAGGAAAAAGCGTGGTACAAGAAGAACCTGCACTAAAAGAAGCCCATAAATCATCCTTTGATCAGGATATGGATGAGTTTATGAGGATACTTAAAAGAAGTGACTACAAAGTTGTGGATCAGCTCCACCAGACTCCTTCTAAGATCTCCATTTTATCCCTGTTGTTGTGTTCCAAAGCTCATCGGGATGCACTACTCAAAGTCTTGCACACTGCCTACGTGCCAGAGGAGATCACAATGAATCAACTTGAGACAGTAGTGTCCAATGTTAATACTAGCCATGGGCTAGGTTTCACCAATGCTGACTTAACAACGGAAGGACGTCACCACAACAAAGCTTTACACATCACCCTAGAGTGTAAAGGAGTTGTGCTCTCTCATGTTCTTGTTGACACTGGGTCCTCACTCAATGTCCTGCCGAAGAAAGCTCTTGTCAAGCTCGAATATGATGGTATAGCTCTCTGACCAAGAAATCCGGTGGTCAGGGCTTTTGATGGCTCCAAGAGGTCTGTTCTTGGAGAGGTGGAGCTGCCTGTGATAATCGGTCCGCAAGTCTTTCAGACTACTTTCTATGTGATGAACATACAACCGGCCTACAGCTGTTTGTTGGGTCGAACATGGATTCACGCCGCTGGCGCAGTATCGTCGACCCTTCACCAGAAGTTGAAATATGAGTGGGAAGTACAGATTATCACCATCTATGGTGAAAAGGACATCTTTGTTAGTCATCTGGCTGCATACAAATACATTGAGATGGATGGTGAAATCCTTGAAACCATGAGCCAGGGGTTCGAGGCTCTGAACATCAATGAGGCGGCGAATGAAGTATTTGCTGCATCCCAGGAGGATGGGATGGGTAATTCAATCATATCCTATCAGCAAGCCCTGAAGGTTGTTGAAGATGGTAATACCCAAGGCTGGGGCAAGCTGCTGCCGGTGGAGAAGAAGGAGGACAGATTCAGTTTGGGTTACAAACCATTTCGACAAGATCAAGAAGAGGCTGCTAAAAAGCCCAAGTTCATCATTAGAGGGATGCTCACCCCAGATGCTATTAACAACCTGGAAGATGAGGCGGAAAGCGACCTCAACTTGGAGAGTTGGATTCGTCCAAGGATCCCGGGTCATCAAGTCCTTAACTGGTCTTCCCAGGAAATTATAAGGGTTACTCCTGCAGAGTAATTATTATTTCCTGCTTTTTTTCAGCATGAATCAAGTCCTGCATCTTGCCCAAGGTGTCAGGACTCATTTTGTAATAGGGCCATATTGTAATTTTGTGCAAATGGATTATCAATGAATATCAGACATCTTTTGCAAACAAGTCTCTTTTTTTCGCTCACTGTCTTTTCATTTTTCACTTTTGTATAAAATAATAAAATGGAAATGTTTTCAAAATAATAACTTCATTTTTACACTTTTCTAAACAAGATTAAAATCGATCACTAAAACGAACAAATCTCAACCCTTGCAGAGATTATCCTCCAGATTGCACCGACAACAGCACTGCTATGACCTTGTATGACTTCGACAATACAATTAATCAAGCTGATGAAGGGGTTGAAGAAGACTATGAGTTGCCTAAAGAGTTAGCCAGGTTGTTGAGGCAAGAAGAGAAGGTGATCACTCCTCATCAGGAGGAGGTTGAAACTGTTAATCTTGGTACCGAAGAGGATCTGAAAGAAGTGAAGATCGGGTCCAGTCTACAAGCTTCAGTAAAAGATGGATTAAGTTGAGGTATCTTCCTCAGGTTAAGTGTTCTCATCTATCATCCTTCTATTAGGATGGTGTAATGAGTTCACTAATTTGTGATTAAAGATTAAACTAATTACTTAACACTAAACAAAAACCCAAAAACATCTAAATAATCACAAATAGGTTAATGATCTTAACCCTACATCATCATAGTAATTAAGTTGGGATGCTTATCTCATACTTAAGTAGGTTCATTATCCCTAATCAGAGAGGATATAATGAGTTTACAAACCCTTGATTTAGGCTTAAGCTCATTAACTTATGCAAAACACCAAAAACAATAACAAAATTGAAAAAACAAAAACCAACAATAACTGTCTCCTTCAGGATTCTTTTCTCATCACACTCATTCATAACCGAGAACTTTCTTCTTCCATCTAATGCAAGACAGTTAACACTCGAGCCAGACAAGTCATACACTTGAGCATAGGCGGGCAAGCAGTTCACAGTCAATTTATCTTTTTCAGTCTCTTTGAGTCGAACTACGGTGTTCTGACTTCCTCATTGCACGAGAGGATACGTAGGCATAACTTAACTGTTATCAAATAAAAGTCTTTGTGTATTCCCCCTTTTTCAGCATTCTTCTTAATCCTCAATCCTGAGCAATTCACACCTTTTTGCACTGACACTTGTATATTTCTTCTCCAGCTTTTGCACACAGATAACATATACACCTACCCCCTTTAAACATAATCTTTTAAGCGTGGATCCCGTCGAGTACGACAAATAATCTGGGTGCTAATACCTTCCCAAGTTGTAACCAACCCCCTTTTTAAGTTTCTCTGGTTCGCAACCGTCTTATCCATCTTTTTCTAGGTTTATGCATCATTACCTTTCCTTCGGGATAAATATGCCTAGCTGGCAACTCTATTCAGTTCACCTTCATTTTCTCTCTTCGCCGGCCGTTCGCGCTTGTACCGGGATGCAAATCTTTGGGAGCGACAGGTGTCTATGTGAAAAAATAGGATGCTAAATACAATAGACTTATATTTGGATGCCATTCAAAAGAACTTCATACATAGCAGATGGTGTATAATTTTGGGCAAGATTATGCCTCTATCATTGTGCAAAGGGCTTTATTTTTTATTAACTTCCAATGAACAATACAATGTCACATATGATCAATCTAAAACACCACTTTAGAATATTACTGCAAGTGCACCGGCGTAGAACAAATAAACACAAAATGATCAATCTAAAAGCAACACACATTACATAAATATGGAGTAGATTGAATCCGCAAGTTTTCATATTTTTTAAAGAATATTTTTTAAATATTATAATATACCCAAAAATAACGGCGGTATAGAAATAAAAAAAGGCTTACATTTTAAAACTTGCTAGACAATTAGTGGCTAATCCTGAAAAATTTTGGGTGCAGGTTATGAGAGCGAAGTATGATTCATGACACTAATTCTATCCCAAATAAAGCCCCAAAACAATTTATAGCAACCAAACTACACATTAACTACCATTACAAATTCCTTCACAATCTAACTGCATCAAAGAAGACACTAGTATAAACAAGAGGGCAACACCCTCCATCTACCTCATGACCAAATTTCAAACAAGAACACAGATACATAATTGTCAATACAGGCTCATAAATCATAAAATAAGCTAACTCCGATTTATTCTGTTTGTTGTAAGAATCGTAAGTAGAAGTTATTGGACAACAAACAACACCAATACCAAAATCACATTTGAGACAAAGGTGTCCAAACATAAATCACACCCCTTCAAGACTAGTATGGTATTTCAACCAAAATCAATAGTAATATAATCCAAACTTACGTTTCCAACAGACAGACGCATACACTAAGAACTTTTGCATTGTGTCAATCCTAGCTATATAGAACAAAATCATGGAATAACACATCCTTTACACAAAAAGGGAAACCAAATGAATGAGAACCATGTTAACTTATACAAAGTTACAAACTTAAAACACCATTCCGCTAACTAATACTCGTTTTCTGGACTAAGATGCCTAAATACAATAATTATAAATTTATGAAAAGAAATGCTAACTAACCCATCATCAACATGACCCATCTTGTAACACTTCACTTTTATGAATATAAACTTAAGTATTGACAGTATCCATTTCTTGAGTATATTGGATATCCAGTGCACACAAAATTGTAAACTAAAGCTTATTTCAAACAAGCACAACACGAAAACTAATTACAAAAGATTTGTTCTCATCATCATTTGAATAAACGAGACAACAAAACCAATTTCTATTTACATAAACTTGGAGGAATGAATAACCTAAAATCAAACATAAGGTGAAAGAATCTAATCATCTACTAACAACCATATACTTACAGCGATATGAGTAATCTCCATTAGAATTTGGACGTGTTCCCTTGAACATCAAATCCCAGAACAAGCATTTGAATATGGACGAAATCCATTAGAGATTACAGATATGAGTAATCTCGCTTATTTTATAAGCACCAGTGCAACGAATTTAACAAAGAACACCAAAACTCAGAATCAGAAAATTTGGGAATTTAGGTTAGGGTTCATATTTTTAGAGTTTCAAATTTTCAATTGATTTTCATTTTTGAGCTTCAAGTTCAGTTTTGTGTAATTCTAAATTTCTAATAAGTTAATGGTTTACTATTGGTTATGTTGGATTTATTTTAGTTTGGTTCGGTTCTAGAACCGTTAATAAATAAATGGTTCGGTTCATTAACCAAACATAATGGTTCGGTTATTTTAACTTCAGTTCGGTTCAGTTTAACGGTTCAGTACGATTCATAGTTTTTTTGAACAGCCCTACTCATCAGTCAAGTCCAATTGAACCATATGCTTGGCATATTGGATATACTTTTTAAGAAACTTAACTAGTGGGATACCCGTGCTATCGCACGGGCCCCGTCGGGATTTATATTATAGAATAGTCATTATTATCTATCAAATTAGTGTAGAATTATTTAATGCAATAATATTTATAAATTTATAAATATATTTCTTATATTAATTTAATTAAAGCAATTTGATTTGATAAGGAAAAATAAAATATCAGTAGCATTCAATATCATATAGTAGTTTGATAACAAATTTCTCTATCATTTAGCTAAAATCATAATATAGTTGTGACAATATACATTATCAATAATTAATATTTAATCTTATAATAATGATTATAAAATATTATTTAATTTTGTAATTAGTTAAAAATGAACTCTTTAATTCTAATAATTGAAGCAACATAATAATAATTTATTTATTTACTATTATGAATGATTAATATCATAATGACTATATATATTAAAGCATATCAATTTAATATATGTCATTAAAAATGAAAATTTCATGTATTTCATTAGAAAGTGGTGTATTTATCAATCCAAATTGTGTCATGTTTTTTTTATATTAAAAAATATATATATATATATATATATATATATATATATTTTTTAGTATAAGTACTACTATCTTATATAAATCAATAATGAGATTGTTTAAAATTTCTAATAATGTAATATTATATAAAATGGGTATATCAGGCCCAAATTATAAAAATTGGTAGAAACTGTTGGTAAAATATAGGCCTTAACTGATATATCAGACCCAAATAATTTGATATGTAATTAGGAATCCCAAATGTACAGTTTCGATCATCTTCGGCATCGTAACATCAAACGCACGAAATTGGAAGCGAAGAAAAGCGAAGAAGCAGGGTTGTTCCATCGAAGCAACAAAATGGCTAACACTACATCTGAATCATCTATGAAATGGTATGCATGTTGTAAACACCCCAAATTTTCCCTCACCCATTTCACCATGGCTTGTGATCTTTTCATGTGCATAAGTTCAATCATAGCATCTCATATTGCATTTTTGCTCCACTGCATTGTTTCTAAGTCATCTGCATCTAGGATTTGTGATCTGGGCAATCCAAGAGCTATTTGAGCCACTCCAAAGGTCATCAATCACTTAAAAGGGGTCCATGTATGTTCAAGCATCATATTATGTCCTCACAAGGTCAAGGAAGTCAAAGAATCACAAGAACTGAGCAAGGCATGGAAGCAGATCCAGGTTTAACTACACAGATGACCTAAAATTAGGGTTTTGGTTTCAGAGGCCATAACTCCAAATTTTTGGGTCATTCTTGATTCTATGGGTCTCAATATGTTATGAGGATCATGCATATCAATTTTCATGAAGAAATTCAATGAGGAAGGCATCTGATCAGAAGATGACTTCTTGAGCAAGTCAGTGCAAAATCAAGGCATCTGAGGCCCCTAATGACCCAACCAAAGGTTGTTCTCCATAATTTTGAATGTGTATGATCTTTATTTGGTCATAGAAGATGTTAGAAGTTCACAAAATTGAAGAATTTCAAGCCATTTGCAAAGTTGCCTTTTTGGGAAAGTGACTTGTAATGAAAACTTGCTATTTTGGGAAAGTTTTTCAACCTCTTCTTATTGATTCAAAAATGCTTCAAATGAGAAAACTTTGGTCATGAAAGTTGTATATTGGATCATTCCTTTTTCAAAAAGTATAAGAACTCTTTCTAATTCATTTTGGATCAAAAGTTATGGCCTTGCAAGGTTGGGAAAAATCACATAATTTCATGTTTTACACCAAAAGAGGAAAGTTGCAAAACCTCATGCCAAGGCAAAATGTGACTTCAAAGTGACTTCTAATCTTCATACAAACACAATGCAATGCCTAAAATTCCGATTGGCCCAAGAAATTTCTCATTTTCATGCCTTGATGTCCAAGTATCATAAACCATTTTTCATGAAAATCCCAAAGAGGGAAATCTTGCAAGAAGGGTTCCTTTGGTTTTGTTTGGTCTCTAATCATTATCAAAGTATCATAGCAACATTGTATGGTGCATTTTGTTGCATATTGCCCAAGAGATGTCACATGTCCATGGCCAAAAATCACAAAGTGTAACAAGTTGCAAAATTGCAAAACATGTGAGATCTCACCCTTCATCCATTCCAGCTCACATCAGTTCATCCCATGGCCATCCTTGAAGGCAGCTGAGCCCAAAGCAACCCTAAAATAGCCTCTGCCACAGCCCATGCCTCAAGTACACCTAACATTGACTTTTTGGCCAATTGCCTCATGCCATTCCCACAGTGCAAGTCACTTCCTCAGACCTTTTCCAATAGTTTAGGGATGTGCTATGGATCATAAAGCAAGACACACACAAGCCAGAAAACACACACAATCTAGCTTGCACAAAATCTGTCCTAAACTTCTTCTCTTCGAAATTCTTCACACAGCCTTCAAACATAAAAAATTTCTTCACCAACAAACCACAAATCATCCATAGAACAAGAATCACCCCCTGAAACAGCTTGAAACATCTCACACAAGGACCTCCATTTCTGCTACACCAGAACAAAACAGCCATAACCAGCAATTCTCAAAGCTCTCCAAGCTTCATTTCATCATCAGGGTGTTCAAAGGAGAGGGATTGCACCAAGTTTGAGTCCAGAAAACTCAGAAACAGGGAGTCTCCAGTTCAGGTATCATCAAGAATATTTTTTCCAGAAATGCAATCTCTTGTTATAGGATGATAGAGTTTATTTCACTGATCATGTTAAGCTTTGAAATACTGAAAATGGTTGAAAAATGAGTGTGTATGCATGTTCTGAAATTTTTGTAGTTTTCTTGATTTTGCTCGAATCTTGTTGTTGATGCATTGTAAATGTGATTTTGTGATTGATTCATGTTTGGGGTGGGTAGAGGATGAAATATGGAGAGTTAGAGCACTTGAAACAGCCTAGGGAATGAGTTTGATTTTTGGTTGGCCGGAGAAGATGACCGGAGGTCATTTCCGGCCACCTGAAATGTGAGCAACCTTAGTTTTTGGTCAATTATAAATTTTAAGTGTTTTGTGTTTGTTCCATGTTAAGAAATATGCTTGTTTCATTTTGGTTCTCTTGTTTTTGATTATGAATTTTTGGAAAATCACGCATAATGAATCGATTCATTCTAGCTTGAATCGATGCATGCTGTTGAGTGGTTCTTGGATTTCGCAAAATGAATCGATTCATCCTTTGATGTATCGATTCATGTTGTTTAACTAATTCTGTTTTCTCAAAATTGATCAGTATGAATCGATTCATCCAAGCTTGAATCGATTCATCTGGCGCCAGTCAATTCCCCCCATTTTCTTTTGAATCTCAGCCTCAGGATCTGTTGACTTCTCCATTTAACCAATTTTAATTCATTTTGTTTGTATTTCATTTAACACGAATTTTAAAAAATAGCAAAACATGTTAAAAAATTCTGAAATTTTTTGTCAAACATTTCATTAATTTTCAGAACCCAAAAATATTTTTATTTTTATTTTTTGCATTAAAAATTATTTTTAAATCATTTAAATGTTTATTTTTAATTAGTTAATGGAAATTAATTAATTAAAAATGCATTTAGGTATTTAAAAATCGCAAAAAAATTCACATTGCATTTTAAAACATTTAGAAACATTATCAAACTCTCAAAACAAATTTCTTTTTGGTTCTCGACCTATTTTGACAATTTTCATTGGAATTAAATTTGTTTAAAAGCAATATTTTGATCCTAACTTGAAAAAAATCCATTCTGCCTAACCATGAAGAGTTTGATGATGGTTCTTCTTGCATTGCATCCTTCATATCATGTAGTTTTTAGGGTAAAATTGGTTTGAATTTATCTTTCATTTTCAATTTGATGAGCATTTTTCCTTTTGAAGTGCCTTGAAACCCTAGTTGACTTAGAAAAATCATAACTCTCATTAGGTTGAGACTTAGGTCCCCTCCTTTGGGCAGTGAACTTGTGTAGGGTTAGGGTTCCTTTGATCCCATTTTCAATTTTTTATCATGTCATTTGCTTCTGATTTTGAATTTTTGCATTGCATATTGTATGTAAACCCTAATTCTTGCCTTCCTTTGCATCCTTCTTTCATTTGCTTGCATACAGAACTTGTCATGACATTTTGTGCATCCATATGACATATAAGACATCTTAGGACATATTGGAATCATGTTTGATCATTGCATCTTTCATTTTCCATGTTATGCATTCACATCATTTCATAAACTTTCATGAACTTCCATGGTTCAAAGCATGCTTCATTTGCATCCACATCCTTATATGATCATCCACAACTCTTGACATGTGTTTTAATCATCTCTTTACATCATTTGCATCATGTGTATGTTTCTTACTTTGGCCTTTGCCCATCCATATGCATTGTTTCATCTCATTCCTTCCCTTATGCATCTTGTACTAACTTTTCAGGTTAATGATAGGTTTGTCTGGGAGGTGGATTTGCCTTCACCTCCTACCTCTTCTCACCTCAACTTTTTACATCCTTGATGAATTTTTACTTGTCTTTGAGTGAGCTTCCTCACTTGTGCCTCTCTTCCCTCTTTTCTTTTCTCATCTCATCTCTTTTCCATCTTGCTTCTCCTTGGTGGCTTCCTTGAAGATTTCTCCTCTTAAGCCTCACAAACCCTAGGACTTCCAAGCATGATAACATTTTAGGATTGTTTAGTCCCCCTTAGACTCTTTCCTTTGAGTTTTCTTTGATTCTTCTCTTCTCACCTCATAATCAAGGACTAAACCCTAAAGGTTTTAAGGCTTTGTGATTAAGTTTATGCCCGCATCCTTCTATTAGGATGGAGTGTATAACTTTAATCCTAAGTGTTAAACCCTTAATGTGTTTAAACCCTTTAATCAATCCATCTAATAATCACTAAGACATCAAGCTTGTAACTTGGGCCTTGCATTAGGGTTCTAATTCTTCCTTAACTGGTTAAGAAGGACTAACCCTAGTGTTAATGGACAAGTCCCCCTCAAGTTGTCTCACAAACCATAAAATTCACTTCTAAACCTAATCATTAACTAAAATCCATTTAATAAAGGTTTTGTTTTGTCATGAGGTTAATTCCTAATCATGGGTTAAGTTGAGGAGCCTTCCTCAGCTTAAATGTTCTCATCTATTATCCTTCTATTAGGATGGTGTAATGAGTCCATTAAATCCTTGATTATGGCTTAATCTCATTACTTAACATCAAACAAAAACAACAAAAACATCTAAATAAATGAAAGTAGGTTAATTATCTTAATCCTACATCATGGTGATTAAGTGTGAGGTGCTTACTTCATGCTTAAGGTACTCTCATTACCCCTAATCTGAGGGAGGATGTGATGAGTTTACTAACCCATTGGTTTAGGCTTAAGCTCATTAATTTATGACAAATTCAAAAAAAGCAATAAAAGATTGAAAACCTCAAAAACAAACAACAATCGTCTCCTCCGGGATTCTTTTCTCACCTCATTCACTCACAAACAAGAACTTGCTTCTTCCGTCTAATGCAAGACAGTTTGCACCTGAGCCAGACAGGTCATACACTTGAGCATAGACAAGTAAGCAGTTCATCAGTCAATTTATCTTTCAGTCTCTTTGGGTCGAACTACGGTGTTCTGACTTCCTCATTGCACGAGAGGATACGTAGGCATAACTTAACAGTTATCGAACAAAAGTCTCTGTATATTCCCCCCTCTTTCTAGAATCATTCTTTAAGCCTCATAGTCTTGAGCATTTCATCCTGGTTCTCACACTGACACTTCGCTTATACACTTCACATTTCTTTTACACTGACACTTGCATTCTTTTCCAGCTTTGACACACAAATTGCAATGACACTACCCCTTTAAAACACAAATCTTTCAAGCGTGGATCCCGTCGAGTACGACGGACAATCTGGGTGCTAATACCTTCCTAGGTTGTAACCAACCCCCTTTCTCAGTTTTTCTGGTTCGCAACCGTCTTATCACTCTCTTCTTAGGTTTATGCAGCATTACCTTTCCTCCGGGATAAAAATGTCTAGCTGGCGACTCTTGTCTTCTAAGTTCACCCTTGTGTGTTCTCTCTCCTTTCGCCGACCGTTCGCGTCTGTACCCCATTTGACTTGGCCTCATTTGGTGGGAGCGACAGCTTGGCGACTCTGCTGGGGACCCTTATACTGTAACCAGGGCTTCTGGTTCTTTTTTGTGGGTTCCTCCTAGCGCTTGTTTGATTTGTGTTTACTGGGGTGTTATGTGCTATGTGTGTTTATTTATAGTTTCTTTATTTATTGCTTTATGTACAACTTTATTTATTGCTTTCTTCACAATTTTTCATATTTCATACTGTCATTATCATTGTTGGATCTGGTTTCTGTCTTGGTGGGTGGGGTTCCATTGAGAGTTTAAGGTCCTATACCTGGGACCTGAGTGACACCTAGGCTAGAGTGGTTCATGTTCTTTCCCATTCCATTTCGGTCTGGTGCGGGAATATGAAACACGGTTCAAATATGGGTTTCTCCTTGAGAACTCTGTGCTACAGATTTCCTGTAGTGCTAGGGCTATCTGGGAAGCCTGCTAAGTCTGGATGACCTTTATTACGACCTTCAGAAACTGAGGTGAATTAGAGGAGGATCTTTTATGGTTATTGTAAACACTGTACCTCCGGGTTAGAAGTGTTTACACTTCTCATAACTGATCCAAGTCTGAGGATCTTTGTTTTAGAACACTACCTGTGAGGGGGTTGGGCTGTTTGCAGGTTTGCAGGTACCCTTGTCCACATCATACCCTGTTATTTGTTTTGGTTTAAGAGTACCTCATTTTGGACAGTTCTTGTGATTTAACCATGGACCTGTGACTCTTTATTTGAGTCCCCCACCCTGATTATTGGATTTCTGAACCTCCATCTGAACTTCTTGAACATACATGGACTTTATATCAAGACAGATAGTCAGATCCGGCTTGATCACAAACCCTTGCATATCATTTGCATACATCATCATTGCATCATTTAACATTTGTTTATTTGTTTTTCAGGGTATCCACATTATACTTGGCTTGGTTTTGACCCCTTCTTCTGCATAGACCTCTGCTTCATCAGTTACTTGCTTCAGTTATTCTCATCATCACCAGTATCAACCTACCAGTGGTTCATCTCCAGTATCAGTCTTGATCTTCATCAGCACATACTTTCAGCTCTTCATCTGCATTCATGGCTACACCCAGGAAGAGCAACATATCTTACCATTTCTTTGAGCCTGTGTTGACTGGTATCAGACAGGTCCAGTCAGTTATCACCCCTGACCACATCCCATTATTCAGAGAGCATTATGGAGGTATCCTTGATATGGTTATGGACCTAGACCCTTCTCAGAGGAGCATGATCCACACCTGCCTACAGTTTTATGACCCTCCTTTGAGATGCTTCACTTTCCCAGACTTTCAGCTAGGACCTCTGCTGGAGGAGTTTTCATCATTGATTGGAGTACCTGTCAGGGGTGGAGTCCCCTTCAACCCAGAGATGACTTCTCCCAGCAATGGAGAAGTGGCAAAGGCACTGTACCTGGAGCCTACTTTGATTGAGAAAAATATGACAACAAAAGCTGGAATCCCTGGTTTGCACTTGGATTTCTTGATTTCTCAGGCCATCCTGAAGGCCTCTTTGGGAGAATGGAGGGCAGTTTGTGCATTGTTAGCCCTCAGAATATATGGGGTTATACTGTTTGCAGATGAGCCCAAATTTATCAGCAAGAATGCCATTCATCTTTTCCTTCTGAGAAACCCAGTGCCCACCTTGCTGGGAGATTTCTATTATTCCATCCATCAGAGGAATGAGAAACAAAGGGGGAAGTTGGTGAGATGTTGTGCTCCTTTGTTTCACACTTGGTTTCTCAAACACCTGCCTAAATCAGATGCCTTCCTGAATCCTCACCAACAGAAGAATTGGGCCAAGAGGCTCATTGCTTTGACTTTAGATGATATCAGATGGTGCACCCAGAGCACCAAAGGCAAGGACATTGTCACCAGCTGTGGGCAATACCCAAATGTACCTCTGATAGGAGTAAAGGGTTGCATCAACTACAATCCTTTGTTGTTTAAGAGACAACTGGGCTATGCTTTGGTTCACCCTCCTAGAGTGCAAGATTTAGATGAGACCCTGTATTGTGAAGCAAAACCTAACTCAGCTGTTGTCAGACAAGCATCCTGGGCTTGGGACAATATCCAGACAAAAGGGATGGCTATTCTTGGAAGGTGTAATAATGTTGCTTCAGCTCAGTACTATGACTGGTCCCATGCTAGAGCTCAAATTACTGGAATGCCCTTCACTATTGGGGATATACCTGGACCCTCTACAGTACAGCCAGCAGCCACTGTCAGCCTGGAAGAATTTGAGAAGCTGGAGGAAAGGAATGAGAATCTGTCTCAAGCTCTGAAGAAGACTCTTTGGGAAAGGAGTGACGGTAGTCTGGACATTGAGAGGTTGGAGAAGCTTAGGGTGGAGCATCTGGCCAAAATTGAGAAAACAGAGGACTACATCAAGAAATCAAGAGCTGGGGAGCAAATATTGAAGAATGCCTGTAAAGAGGCTAAGATTCAGAAGGCTAGGACTGAGCTCTATCTGCAAGAGAGTCAGGCTAGGTGGGTCAGGATCACTGAAGCCCGGACACAAGAAGATCAGAGAACTCAAGCCAGGATTGAACAGTTGGAGGCCAATGAAAAGAAGCAGCAAGAAGCTTTGTTGGCAGCCCAGAAGGAGATTTTAGAGTTGAAGCTTAGGGCTGGTTTGAAAAGATCAAAGGATCAGGACAGGCACAAGAAGCTG
The DNA here is from genome assembly GCA_963966055.1 of Lathyrus aphaca. Lineage (NCBI taxonomy): Eukaryota > Viridiplantae > Streptophyta > Magnoliopsida > Fabales > Fabaceae > Lathyrus > Lathyrus aphaca. The sequence continues at coordinate 353,798,980 of OZ014521.1, read as the reverse complement.
ACCACTGCCATTACCACCAGAAACCTCCTCATCAGGACCATTACAGAGCATCCAGCTGGTCCAGTGACTGAGGCACTTCTGAAGGAGGTTAAGGAGGATGAGTTTGGACTGGATGTTTGACTCCTTTGCTTGTTGTTCATTTCCATTTTATGTACTTTTTCTTTTGATGTATTTTGACCCTCCAGGGGCATGTGATGTAAAACAAACTATGTATGATTCACCATTTGTAATATATTTGTTAGTTTGTTTTCATTGGGTTTCTTTTCTCAACAACAGCAAAGCATCTTCCTCGAGGTCTGGAAAGGTCAAAACCAAGAACCAAGCCGGATACCTTGGAAGACAAATAAGCATACTGCATTGCATACTAACTTTTATTTTGTTTTGTAGGTTTTTGTATTTGTTTGTTTCTAACTCTATTGTGGTTCAGGAAATATTGCTCGTAGAAGAGTGTTCCCTTTCAACCGTGCACACCGGTACCCTACTCGCAACAACCTTCCTGGTATCTAAATGGAGCAAGTACAGCAGGAACTGACTGAGGTCAGGACTCAGATGGCTAATGAAAGAGTGGAGATGAGAAACCAAATGACCCAATTCATGACTGTGATGACTGGCTTGGCCCAAAGCCAAGAAAGGTTAATGGCATTGGTAGAGAGAAAAACTCCCGAGGAACCTCATCCTGGGACTGGAGGAACGAGTAACAATGAGAGGGGTCAACCTCATGTTACTCCACCAGTATTTGGACCTCATCTAGATCCAGAAGTCAACATCCCGGGTAATGTGCAAGGAAATACTACTGGGGGAAGAATCCTGCAAGAGGATCCCTAAGAAGAGCAGTTTACTGTCATGGGAGCTGGAGATGAAGTCTATGATAGAAGGTTTGATGAAATTGCTGAGAAATTAAGATCTTTGGAGTCTCAAAACTCTTTGGGTTTTTATGTAATGGATATGGGGTTAGTGGATGGGGTGAGAATTCCCCACAAGTTCAAACCCCCGTGCTTCGATAAATACAATGGAACCTCTTGTCCACGAACTCACCTGCAGTCTTTTCTGGGGAGACTTAAAGCATATACCATGGATGAGAAGCTGTGGATGTTTTATTTTGAAGACAGTTTGACTGGGGCTTCAAGGGAGTGGTATTCACACCTGACCAGAGCTACTATCAGATGCTAGAAGGACCTAGCTGAGGCCTTCATCAGATAATATCAATATAACCTGGACATGGCTCCTAACAGGACCCTCTTAATGGGAATGTCTCAATCTTCCAGAGAAAGCTTCAGGGAATATGCCCAAAGGTGGAGACAGCTTGCTGCTGCTGTCCAGCCACCCATGTCGGAAAGAGAAATGGCTGACATGTTTATGAATACTCTGCAAGGAACATATATTGATAGGTTGGCTGCCTTTTCTTCCACCAGTTTTGCTGACGTAGTTATAGCCGGTGAAAGAATTGAAAGTCTATTAAAAATGGGCAAAATTTATGATAATGGTGCAAGTTCGTCCAGTAATCCCAGGAAGCCTTTTGTGGGACCTCGAAGGACCGGTGAGACAAATGCCATCCATGCCAGCAGGGGCAGACCTCAGTATGTCCACAGATCAGTAGCAGCTGTCACTATTCCAGCTCCGATTCCTCTGCGATCAACATATCAACAACAACAACAACCACATTATCAACAGCAAGTTCAGTACCCGCCACAAAGAACCTACAACAACAACAATAGCAATCAACAACAAAGACCCTTCCAGCAAAGACCATCACAGGAAAATAGGGTGATTGACCCTATCCCTATGCCTTATGCTGCCTTATTGCCACAACTCCTGAAGCTTAACTTGGTTGAGTTAAGGACATTGGCACCTCCAGATCCCTCCAATCTCCCTAAGAATTATGATGTCAACGCCAGGTGTGCTTTCCACTCCAATGCACTTGGTCACAATACTGAGAAATGCAGGGCCTTGCAAATGAAAGTTCAAGATCTGGTGGATTCTAAAGCCCTCAACTTCGCACCTCCTCCGAATGTCAACAGAAATCCTATGCCTAATCATGGTGGGCCGAGGATTAATGCCATTGAGGAAGACAAACCATCTACTTTGATCACCAGGGTTGCACAAATTCGAACACCTCTGGTCGAAATTAAAGCCCAGCTTCTAGAGTGCCAGGTGTTCCCCGGGTGTGAGCTCGGTTGTGGGTATTGCAACATTGCGGTCAACGGGTGTGATAATTTGAGAAGCGGCATAGATGGTCTTATCAAGGATGGTATCCTTCAGATCTCAACAACGGCGCCTACAAATCCAGCAATTCCTTTGACAGCAATTCCTGATTCTTCTACAACAGCAGCAACAATCATTCCGACCGATTCCTTAATATCATCAGCGATGGCTCCGTCCATCACTTCAACAAGTCAAAATTCAACAACCATTTCTTCTACAACATCAACATCCATTTTATCAGCAGAATCTTCTACAACGCCAACAGAAATTAATGAAGATGTCTCAGCAGTCACAATCTACTATGACCCATCAAATGTTCCTTCAAACAACAACTTTCAGCAACAAACAGTGGCACCTCCCGCCAGATCACCAGTCACAATTTACTACGATCCGCACACCATTACAGTACCCTCCTCTGCAGCAGTCAGTCCAGTTACTATTACGGTACCTGGACCAGTTCCTTATGAAAGCAGTAATGCCATACCTTGGCATTATGGCTCTGACCTCTACTGCAACGGGGAGAAAATCACTCTGGATTCATCAACCTCTTCTCCACAAATTGATAATGTTGGGGGAGGCGGAGGCTTCACCAGAAGCGGACGCCTTTTTGCCTCACAAATACAAAGACCTAATGCTGAAGCAGAAGCTGCTGCCAAAGCAAAAGGAAAGAGTGTGGTACCTGAAGAGCCGACTGTCAAAGAAACTCAGAAAACATCTTTTGAACAAGACGTAGACGAGTTCATGAGAATCATAAAAAGAAGTGATTACAAGGTGGTGGATCAGATTCACCAAACTCCCTCAAAAATCTCCATATTATCCCTGTTGATGTGTTCTGAAGCTCACAGGAACGCATTATTGAAAGTCCTGCACGCAGCATACGTGCCAGAGGAGATTACTGTTAACCAGCTAGAAACTGTGGTGGCAAATGTCAACACCAGTCACAGACTGGGCTTTACCAATGCTGACTTAACAACGGAGGGACACAACCACAACAAGGCTTTACATATCACCTTGGAATGCAAAGGTGTTGTTCTATCTCATGTACTGGTGGACACTGGGTCATCACTCAATGTACTACCAAAGAAAGCCTTAGTGAAGCTGAAGTATGATGGCTTGGCACTGCGTCCAAGTAACTTGGTGGTGAGAGCATTTGATGGCTCTAAAAGATCAGTACTCGGAGAGATTGATCTGCCTGTGATGATTGGCCCGCAGACCTTCAAAACTACCTTCTATGTGATGGACATTCAGCCGGCCTACAGCTGTCTGTTGGGTAGACCCTGGATCCACGCCGCTGGCGCTGTTACGTCTACCCTTCACCAGAAGTTGAAATTCGAGTGGGAAGGCCAGATCATCACCATCTGTGGGGAAGAAGACATCTTTGTTAGCCATCTGGCTACATATAAGTACATTGAAATGGATGGAGAAATCCATGAAACCATGAGCCAGGGGTTTGAGGCCCTGAACATTAATGAAGCATCTGCTGTACTGGGAACTTCCATGACGTCATATCAGCAAGCCCGGAAGGTTGTTGAGGAAGGTACCGCCCAAGGCTGGGGCAAGCTGTTGCCCGTGGAAAAGAAAGAAGACCGATTTGGGTTGGGTTACAAACCAACTCAACAAGATCAATAAGAGGCTGCCAAAGAGCCTAATTTTGTCAGTGGGGGAATGCTCACCCCGGATGCTGTAAACAATTTGGAAGACGAGAAGGAAAGCGACCGCAACCTGGAGAGCTGGATACGTCCAAGGATCCCGGGGAGCCAAGTCCTTAACTGGTCTTCCCGAAAAATTATAAGGGTTACTCCTGCAGAGTAATTATTATTTCCTGTATTTTAAAGCATGCATCAAGTCTTGCATCTTGCCCAAGATGTCAAGACTCATTTTGTAATCGGGCCATCTTGTAATTTTGTGCAAATGGATTAATCAATGAATATCGGACATCTCTTGCAAATGAGTCTTTTCCTTTTCCACTCACTGTTTTTCATTTTTTCTTTTTGTACAAAAATAAAATGGCAATGTTTTTTAAAATGATAACTTCATTTCACTTTTTCTGAACAAGATTAAAATTGATCACTAAAATAAACCAATCTAAAACCTTGCAGAAAGTGCCCTCTAGATTGCACCGACAACAACACTGCTATGACTTCGTATGACTTTGACAATCCAATCAATCAAGCTGATGAAGGGGTTGAAGAAGATTATGAGCTACCTGAAGAGCTAGCCAGGTTGTTAAGGCAAGAGGAGAAGGTTATCACTCCTCATCAGGAGGAGGTTAAAACGATTAATCTTGGTACGGAAGAAGACGTAAAAGAAGTTAAGATCGGGGCCTTCCTACAAGATTCAGTAAAAGAGCAACGGATTGATATGCTTCGGGAGTATGTGGATGTTTTCGCTTGGTCTTATCAGGATATGCCAGGGTTGGACACCGATATTGTCATGCATAAGCTGCCTTTGAAAGAAGACTGCCCACCAGTAAAACAGAAGTTGCGCCGTACTCGCCTAGATATGGCAATGAAGATAAAGGAAGAGGTACAAAAACAGTGGGACGCCGGTTTCCTTGCTGTAACTAGTTACCCGCCGTGGGTCGCTAATATTGTACCTGTGCCTAAGAAAGATGGCAAGGTGAGGATGTGTGTGGATTACCGGGACCTGAACAGAGTCAGCCCAAAAGATGATTTCCCTTTACCTCACATTGATGTATTGGTTGATAATACGGCTCAGTTCTCGGTATTCTCCTTCATGGACGGATTTTCAGGATGTCGCTCCCACCAAATGAGGCCAGGTCAAATGGGGTACATACGCGAACGGCTGGCGAAAGGAGAGAGAACACACAAGGGTGAACTCAGAAGACAAGAGTCGCCAGCTAGGCATTTTTATCCCGGAGGAAAGGTAATGCTGCATAGACCTAGAAAGATATGGATAAGACGGTTGCGAACCAGAGAAACTGAGGAAGGGGGTTGGTTACAACCTGGGAAGGTATTAGCACCCAGATTGTCCGTCGTACTCGACGGGATCCACGCTTGAAAGATTTGTGTTTTAAAGGGGTAGTGTTAGTGCAATCTGTGTATCAAAGCTGGAAAGAATGCAAGTGAAATTCTGTGATCAGGTATGAGATGTCCTAAGAGATGTCCCAACACTTGATAGGACACTTGACAAATTTAACCAAAACTTAAATAGCAAGAAAAGTAAACAACACAGAAGTTTGTTAACCCAGTTCAGTGTATAACCACACCTACATCTGGAGGCTACCAAGCCAGGAGGAAATCCACTATAAGTATTATTAATTCTAGACTTAAACCACCCTGTTTAATCTATCACTTAATAACTACCCAATGCAATTTCTACCTAAGACACACCTTAGATAAGAGTACCCTACTCACTCCCCCTCAATCACACAGTGATCAAGTTTACAAGTTTAATGAAATTGAAGACATTCTTCAAACAATACAGCTTGATCTTACTTCACAGTTTCAATCAAGTCACAAATGCACTTTTGCTTAAAAGCTCATAAAGTGGTACAATTAACACACCTGCTATTAAAAACACTAGACACCCTATTTGGTCTTCTGAAATTCGTACTCAATTCTATGAGTTTCTGTTGCTTAAATAGGTATCTGTAATTTGGGCTTTCTGCAGAGGATCCAACCCTAATGCGCAGCAGCTTCCACCTTGAATTTAGGGTTTGTTACCTCCTAGATTCTAGGTGATTTAGGTCTTCTGTTTTAATCTGAATCTTCAATATAAAACTCCTTACAGATGCGCCTTGTTCTGTTTTTATCCATCATTAATTAATTCCAGATAATTCTCCTTAAATATCTCTGATCAGTTAATCAATAATTAATTCTGGTAGCAGGTCTGAGATGTCTCAACATCTGTTGGGACATCCTGAAAAACTGAACTTAAGTTATTTACACAATGTCCCAACATCTGATGAGACATCCTGAAATAAGTTCATATACTCTGTTTGATAATGTCCCAACATCTGATAGGACATTCTGAACTGAATTCAACATTTCTTGTTGGTCAAAAAATCTGCCAATTCTTAAACATCTACAAACTCCCCCTTTGGCTAATTTTTGGCTAACATCTTTTCTGGTTTTCAGAGTGCAGCAGAAGTTCTTTTTATCAGAGTATAGCATTACTTTTCTGTTGATTCTTATTTGAGATTACTCCCCCTCAAATATATATGTATCCAATCTTGTTGCAACAGAAAAAAAACTTATTCAGTTCAGAAGCAAACAAACAGAATTTTTTCATTCATACTTAAACAACAATTACAATTTGATGTTGTTCTCCCCCTTGGTAGACACAAAATTTGGGGCCAAAGACACTATTCCAAATACATTGCTGTCATTACATTTTCCTCACATACATTGATCACTCAGATTCATCACTCTCAGTTTCTTCCTCCACTTCAGTTTCTTTATCAGCTTCACTTTCTTCATCAGCTTCACTGTCTTCATCAGATGCAGCATTCTGATCTTCTTCACTCTCCAGTCTTTTAATGATTTCCTCAAGCTTCTGCTTTCTAGCTTCAAGCTCTTTGCAGGTGCTTTTGAGTTCAGCAATTAAAGCCTTCTTGGAGATTGGATTCTTAGCAGTTGAAGGACCTGCAGATGTCCCAGAAGGTGCTTCAACATCTGCTGCATGATGACTGAGGAATAACTTGTAGTGAAAAGCCAATGGGCTTTCTCTTTTGCAGGCTGTATCCTTGTCAGTGAGAATTCCAGGGTATTGATTGAGCACAATACCACACAGCAATGATGGAAAAGCTATTGGCAGCTTTGTTGCAGAAGAGCTGGCATGCTTCATGGTTTGATAAAAAATGAAAGCTCCATAGTCCATCTTGGTTTGAGTTCCCACAGCATATATAAACCTGGCTAGACCAGTGGAGATTGAAGAAGTGTGGTTGGTAGGCACCCAGTTAGCTGTACCAATCCTATTTAGCATGGCATACTTTCTGGTAAGCATGCTCACTGAGAGCTTTCCCTTCACAGGCCATGCCTTGACCTGGTTTGCAGTGATCACTTTACAGACTTGATTATCTGTCTTACCTAGCTCATTTGGTCCATCTGTTTCTCTTCCTAGGTACTGATTTATGATTTGAGGAGAGAACTCAACACACTTACCTCTCACAAACACTTTTCTGAACTCAGATGACTTACCATTTGAGCAATCCTCCTGAAGATTCACAATGAACTCTTTGACAAGAAGTTCATAGCAGGGAGAGAGGTCTGAGACTGTTTTGAATAGTCCTGCAGCAGAGATGAGATCAATCAATTCAGTGCACTCAAGTGCATTGCTGCTCAGTTCTCTTTCTAGGGCAACTCTTCTTTGGTACACAAACTTCCACTTGTTCACACTAGAGACATGGTGGAAAGATATGTTGTCTAATGGAGCTTCTGGAACAGCTGTTGAAGCCCTAGATGGGGCTGGTCTCTTCTTGGGAGGAGATGTTGGGACATCTGATTCAACATCTGAGTCAGATGGGGTGACAGCTTTCCTTTTCTGAGTTTGGACTTTACTCCATTGTTTTGATGGCCCAAAAGTGGCTTTAGCTTTGCCTTTCTTTGGAGAGGCTTTCTTCTTCTCAGGAATTGCTGCTTCAGCTTGCATCTTGCCTTTCCTGGACCTGAGCCTTTTGGCTATTCTAGGTTTAACAGAGGCTATGATATCTGTATCAGAGTCCTGCTCCAGGTTGACCACTGGAGGAGATTGAGCAGTCTCCTCTTCAGCTGGTTGATCAGCAGGGATTTGATCTTCATTTGAGGATTTGATCTGTTCCTCAGAGTTTTCTTCATTACTTTCACTTGAGGCCTTTTTCTGGTCCTCAGTCTGTTCAGTATCAGCATCAGATGAGTTCTTTTTCTCATCTTCAGATGTTCCAACATCTATTGGGACATCTGGTTCTGCAGGAGTGTCATCTGCATCTTGAGCTTGTTCTTCTTGAGGTGCAGGCATGGTGTTCAAAGGAACAGAGATTCCACTCACCTTTCTTTGTTCAAACAGAATTTGGGTGACAATCTCCTTGATTGAATCATCCACATAGTTTGAAGATTTTGGAGGCATGTTAGCAGGAGAAGGAATGCCTCCTTTGGCTTTGCTGCAGACTTGATCTTTAGCTCTCTTTGGAGTTCTTGGCTTTTTAGTGTGAGAAGCGCTTCCTCTGAGCTCGTCCAATGGAGTTGATTTCATTGGTACCACAGAGATGGGAGTGGCATGAACTACGTCTTCCTTGTTGAGAACTTCCTCAGTTGTGTTAGGGTTTTGAGACATTGTTGAGGAAGATGGATGAACAGCTTTAGGGTTTATGATTTCTGAAGGATAGCTAGTTAATGTGATTCGCTTGTGATAGTATGATGAGAATCTTGATAGCTGCTTATAAATAGTTACTAAATAAGTAGCCGTTACAGTGCAAATGATTAGGAATGGAATTCCCAAGAATCTTGTCCAGACTGGTTTTGCCATCTGGAACTTATGCCATACAATGTCATATAACATGTTGGCACATCTCATTAACTGCTAAATATCACATAAACAGATTCCAAGTTTGCCCCTTAAGTTCTCAAATTGTGTAGCATCCAATGCTTTGGTAAAGATATCAGCTAACTGCAGATTTGTAGCTACATGCTCCAATAAAATCACCTTTTCTTCTACAAGATCTCTGATGAAATGATGTCTGATATCAATATGCTTGGTTCTGCTATGTTGGATAGGATTCTTTGATATGTTTATTGCACTTAAGTTGTCACAGTACAATGTCATGACATCCTGTGGGACATTGTACTCAGTGAGCATTTGCTTCATCCAAACCAACTGAGAACAACTGCTTCCAGCTGCTATATATTCAGCTTCAGCTGTAGACAAGGATACACAATTTTGTTTCTTACTGAACTAAGAAATCAAATTGTTTCCTAGAAAGAAGCATCCTCCTGAAGTGCTTTTTCTGTCATCAGCACTTCCAGCCCAATCAGCATCACAGAAGCCAGTGAGAATTGGTTTGCAACCATGAAAGTACATTATGCCATAGTCACAAGTACCATTAACATATTTAAGAATTCTCTTGACTTGATTGAGATGACTGACTTTTGGATCAGCTTGATATCTTGCACAAACTCCTACTGCAAATGCAATGTCTGGTCTGCTAGAAGTCAAGTATAACAAGCTTCCAATCATGCTTCTGTATAAGCTTTGATCTACATTCTCACCCTTTTCATCTTTAGTCAGCTTTAAATGTGTGGGGGCAGGAGTTCTTTTATGAGAAGCATTTTCCATTCCAAATTTCTTGACTATGTTCTTGGAGTACTTACTTTGGGAAATGAACATTGAGTCTTCCATTTGCTTTATTTGCAGACCAAGAAAGTAGGTTAACTCTCCTACTAGGCTCATTTCAAATTCAGATTCCATCTACTTGACAAAATGTTTGACCATCCTGTCAGACATCCCACCAAAGACAATGTCATCAACATATATTTGAGCAATCATGACATTTCCTTCTTCATCTTTAACAAACAGGGTTTTATCAATCCCACCTTTTCTGTATCCTTGCTTGATAAGAAATGTGGTCAGTCTTTCATACCATGCCCTTGGAGCTTGCTTCAACCCATAAAGTGCCTTCTTTAGTTTGTATACATGATTTGGACAGCTTGGATCAACAAATCCTTTAGGTTGTTCTACATATACTTCTTCATTAAGGTAGCCATTTAAAAAGGCACTTTTCACATCCATTTGAAATAGCTTGAACTTCAAGATACAAGCAATTCCCAACAGCAGTCTGATTGATTCAAGCCTTGCTACTGGTGCAAAGGTTTCATCAAAGTCTACCCCTTCAATTTGAGTGTATCCTTGAGCTACAAGTCTAGCTTTGTTCTTTGTAACAACTCCTTGTTCATTTGACTTGTTCTTATACACCCATTTTGTACCAATCACATTTATGTCATCAGGTCTAGGAACAAGATTCCACACTTCATTCCTTGTGAATTGACCTAATTCCTCTTGCATAACACAAATCCAGTATTCATCAGTAAGAGCTTCCTTGATGTTTTTAGGTTCTATTTTGGAAACAAAGCAAGAACCTGAAATTACTTCTCTTGATCTAGTGCTCACACCTCTGTTGGGATCACCAATTATCAAATCTTTGGGATGATCTTTCTGTATTCTGATGGAGGGAGGTTTGCTTGATTCTTCTGTTCTTGTATCAGTTTGAGTGAAGTTATAATGATCATTCTTTTCTTCAGCTTCAATCTTGATATCAGCAGATGTTCCAACATCTTCTGGGACATCTGTAGGAGCATCATCAATTATCACATTTATGGACTCCATGATAACCTTGGTTCTAGAATTAAATACTCTATATGCTCTGCTGTTTATGGAGTATCCAAGGAAAATCCCTTCATCACTTTTAGGATCCATTTTTCTTCTTTGCTCCCTATCTGCCAGAATATAACAGTTACTTCCAAATACATGGAAATACTTAACTGTGGGTTTTCTGCCCTTCCAGACTTCATATATTGTGGACAAAGTTCCTTTCCTTAAGGTAACTCTGTTATGAATGTAACAGGCAGTGTTCATAGCTTCAGCCCAGAAGTACAGAGGTAACTTTTTGGCATGGATCATAGCTCTTGCAGATTCTTGAATAGTTCTATTCTTCCTCTCAACAATCCCATTCTGTTGAGGAGTGATTGGTGAAGAGTATTCATGATTGATTCCTTCTGAAGAGCAGAAATCTAAGAACTTTTGATTCTCAAATTCCTTTCCATGATCACTTCTTATTCTGATTACACAGCTGGATTTTTCTCTTTGTAATCTTTGGCATAATTCTTTGAATACATCAAATACATCAGACTTTTCTTTGATGAAATTTATCCATGTATATCTTGAAAAGTCATCAACCACCACATAAGCATACCTCTTACCACCAAGACTTTCAACCTGCATAGGTCCCATAAGATCCATATGCAAAAGTTCCAAAACTTTGGAAGTTGTCAGATGTTGGAGCTTTGGATGGGACATCTTGGTTTGCTTGCCTATTTGACATTCACCACATATTTTGCCATCATCAATCTTCAGTTTAGGAATACCTCTTACAACATCCATGGATATTATCTTCTTTATGCCTCTGAAATGAAGATGACCTAGTCTTTGGTGCCATAGTTTCACTTCTTCTTCTTTAGCTAAAGAGCAAGTTGAAGTGAGACTGAGATTTTGGGATTCCCACATGTAACAGTTGTCTTTAGATCTGGCTCCTTTCATGACAACCTCTTGTTCTTTGTTAGTCACTATGCATTCAGATTTGGTAAAGTTTACACTGTATCCTTGATCACATAATTGACTTATGCTGATCAGGTTAGCAGTTAAACCTTTAACTAGCAGCACATCATCTAGTCTTGGAACATCTTGACAATCCAAGGTTCCAACTCCCTTGATTTCTCCTTTAGCTCCATCTCCAAAGGTCACATACCTGGATGAATGTGATTTTAAGTTTACTAGCAAATTCTTCAATCCAGTCATGTGTCTTGAACATCCACTGTCAAAGTACCAGTCTTCTTTAGCTGATACTCTCAGTGATGTATGTGCTATGTATGCAGTACTTTTCTTTGACTAGATGAGTTGAGATTTCTTTTGATGCCTCTGCTCTGTGTGTTGTTCATCAGCTGATCTCCAAGCTTGATTATTGATCTTGTTCTTGTAGCTTTGATCAGCCTCAGTGCTAGCTTTTGGTCTCCATACCTTCTTGATGACTTCTGTCTTTTGCTTAGGAGGTTGCTGATTTCTTTGATGTCTATGCAGCACTTCCTTGGTACCTTCTACTTTCTGCTTGGAAGGTTGCTGATACATCTGATTTGGATATCCATATAGCTTATAACAATGAGGTTTGATATGCCCAAATCTTCCACAGTGATGGCATCTCCATCTTTGATACTTCTTTTTCATTTTGTTCTTTCCAGAATGTTGAGACATCTGTTGGAACATTATGTTTGACTTTGTGTTCTGATGTTGAAGCATCTTTTGGGACATCTTGTTTGACTGTGTGGATTTTGAAGTAGTTTTGCTAGAGCTGGCTTCATCTTTAATTACTCTGTTAAATCCCAGTCCACTTTTATCCCCTGAGTGCTTATTATTGTTGAGAATCACATCCAGTGTATTTGAGCTGCTGTTCAACATTCTAACAGATTTGGACATATGTTCCAACTTGGAGTTGAGAAGGCTTACTTCACTTTTTAAGGTGTCAATGATCTCCTGATCATTTGCTTTGTCATCTTCTAATGCCTCATTCTGCTTCTTTAGCTTTATAACCTCACTGCATATTTCAGAGCTTCTTTTGTATAGATCTTTGAATGCTTGCTCAAGTTCTTCATAAGTAAGTTCTCCATCACTGGATTCACTTTCAGAATCACATAAACCAGCTAAAGCAGTGATATGTTTAGCTGATTCCTCTTCTGAATCAACTCCTGAGTCTTCATCAGACCAGGTCACAGAGAGTCCTTTCTTTTGCCTCTTTAAGTAGGTAGGACATTCAATCTTGATGTGTCCATATCCTTCACATTCATGGCATTTGACTCCTTTATCTTAACTGGTCTTTTCAGCATACTTTGACCTTCTGTTAGCATCATAAGGTCTCCTGTTCTCAGAGTTTGTGTTTCTTCCACTGGGTTTGGATTTGCCTTCCATTCCTCTGAGAATCTGTTTGAATTGTCTTCCAAGCATGGCAAGGTTGTCTGATAAGCTTTTATCATTTGCTGATTCATCATCTTCTTCTTCATCTGTATTTGAAACCAAGGCTATGCTTTTGTTCTTTTTGACATTTGTGTCATTCATTCCCATCTCAAAAGTTTGAAGGGAACCAATGAGTTCTTCAACTTTCATGGAGCATATGTCTTGAGCTTCTTCTATTGCTGTGACTTTCATGTCAAATCTTTTTGGCAAAGATCTGAGAATCTTTCTTACAAGCTTTTCATCAGTCATCTTTTCTCCCAAAGCTCCAGAAGTATTGGCTATATCCAAGATGTTCATATAGAACTCATGAATTGATTCATCTTCCTTCATTCTCAAGTTTTCAAACTTGGTGGTGAGAAGTTGAAGTCTTGACATTTTTACTTTTGATGTTCCTTCATGAGTTGTTTTGAGAGTTTCCCAAACAACTTTGGCCAGCTCACAATGATGCACAAGTCTGAAAATGTTCCTATCAATGCCATTGAATAAAGCATTTAAGGCTTTTGAGTTGCCTAGTGCTGAATCTTCTTCCTCCTTACTCCATTCTTCTTCAGGTTTCAGCACTTTTGATCCATCTTTGGTGTCTTGGACAGGATGATCCCATCCAACATTGACTGCTCTCCATGCCCTGTTGTCAAGTGATCTTAAGAATGCAATCATTCTTGGCTTCCAGTAGTCATAATTAGATCCATCCAGTATAGGTGGTCTATTTACTGACCCTATATCTCTGTCCATGTTACAGAATTTGTATTCCCTAGATCTCACCCAGTATAAACAGGCAGGGTGCCTGCTCTGATGCCAATTGAAATTCTGTGATCAGGTATGAGATGTCCTAAGAGATGTCCCAACACTTGATAGGACACTTGACAAATTTAACCAAAACTTAAATAGCAAGAAAAGTAAACAACACAAAAGTTTGTTAACCCAGTTCAGTGTATAACCACACCTACATCTGGAGGCTACCAAGCCAGGAGGAAATCCACTATAAGTATTATTAATTCTAGACTTAAACCACCCTGTTTAATCTATCACTTAATAACTACCCAATGCAATTTCTACCTAAGACACACCTTAGATAAGAGTACCCTACTCACTCCCCCTCAATCACACAGTGATCAAGTTTACAAGTTTAATGAAATTGAAGACATTCTTCAAACAATACAGCTTGATCTTACTTCACAGTTTCAATCAAGTCACAAATGCACTTTTGCTTAAAAGCTCATAAAGTGGTACAATTAACACACCTGCTATTAAAAACACTAGACACCCTATTTGGTCTTCTGAAATTCGTACTCAATTCTATGAGTTTCTGTTGCTTAAATAGATATCTGTAATTTGGGCTTTCTGCAGAGGATCCAGCCCTAATGCGCAGCAGCTTCCACCTTGAATTTAGGGTTTGTTACCTCCTAGATTCTAGGTGATTTAGGTCTTCTGTTTTAATCTGAATCTTCAATATAAAACTCCCTACAGATGCGCCTTGTTCTGTTTTTATCCATCATTAATTAATTCCAGATAATTCTCCTTAAATATCTCTGATCAGTTAATCAATAATTAATTCTGGTAGCAGGTCTGAGATGTCTCAACATCTGTTGGGACATCCTGAAAAACTGAACTTAAGTTATTTACACAATGTCCCAACATCCGATGAGACATCCTGAAATAAGTTCATATACTCTGTTTGATAATGTCCCAACATCTGATAGGACATTCTGAACTGAATTCAACATTTCTTGTTGGTCAAAAAATCTGCCAATTCTTAAACATCTACAGCAAGTGTCAGTGTAAAAGAAAAGTGAAGTGTATAAGTGAAGTGTCAGTGTAAGAACAGGAGTGGAAGCTCAAGACTATGAGGCTTAAATAATGATGCTGAAAGAGGGGGAATATACAGAGACTTTTGTTCGATAACTGTTAAGTTATGCCTACGTATCCTCTCGTGCAATGAGGAAGTCAGAACACCGTAGTTCGACTCAAAGAGACTGAAAGATAAATTGACTTATGAACTGCTTACTTGTCTATGCTCAAGTGTATGACCTGTCTGGCTCAGGTGCAAACTGTCTTGCATTAGACGGAAGAAGCAAGTTCTCGGTTGTGAGTGAATGAGATGAGAAAAGAATCCCGAAGGAGACGATTATTGTTTGTTTTTTATGTTTTCAATCTTTTATTGCCTTTTTTGATTTGTCATAAGTTAATGAGCTTAAGCCTAAACCCAGGGTTAGTAAACTCATCACATCCTCCCTCTGATTAGGGGTAATGAGAATATCTTAAGTATGAAGTAAGCACCTCACACTTAATCACCATGATGTAGGATTAAGATCACTAACCTACTTGCATTTATTTAGATGTTTTTGTTGTTTTTGTTTAGTGTTGAGTAAAGAGTTTAAGCCATAATCAAGGATTTAATGGACTCATTAAACCATCCTAATAGAAGGATAATAGATGAGAACATTTAAGCTGAGGAAGACTCCTCAACTTAATCCATGATTAGGGATTAACCTCATGACAAAACAAAGCCTTTATTAAATGGATTTTAGTTAATGGTATGATTAAGAAGTGAGTTCTATGATTTGTAAGACAACTTGAGGGGGACTTGTCCATTAACACTAGGGTTAGTCCTTCTTAACCAGTTAAGGAAGAATTAGAACCCTAATGCAAGGCCCAAGTTACAAGCTTGATGTCTTAGTGATTATTAGGTGGATTGATTAAAGGATTTAAACACATTAAGGGTTTAACACTTAGGATTAAAGTTATACACTCCATCCTAATAGAAGGATGCAGGCATAAGCTTAATCACAAAGCCTTAAAACCTTTAAGGTTTAGTCCTTGATTATGAGATGAGAGGAGAAGACTCAAAGATGACACAAAGGCAAAACTAAATGGGGGACTAATCAAACCCTAATTATTATCATGCTTGGTTGTTCCTAGGGTTTATGAGATTTGCAAGAAGATCTTCAGAGAAACCACCAGGAAGGAAGCAGATGAAAGGAGCAGGAAGCAGAGAGAAGCAAGACAACTTGCTTCATTTAAGAAGACAAGTTGCTTGAAGAAAGAAAGCAGGAAAGAACATGAATGAGCAAGCTCACTCTAATACAAAGGTAAAATGCAGCAATGAATGCATAAGAGATATGAAGAGAGATTGTGATAAGTGAAGGAAAATTCACTTCTCAAAACAACTTACCACCTGAAAAGTTAGCAAAAGAAATGAAGTGCAATGCAAATGAGATGAAATGCCATGGTACAAACCAAAACCAGAAGCATACACATGATGTTAATGATGCTAAGAGAAGATGCAAACATAAGGCAAGACATGAGAATGATCATACAAGGATATGGATGCATATGAAGCATGCTTTGAACCATAAAGACTCATGAATGTTTATGAAATGAAATGAATATATAATATAGAAAATGAAAGATGCAATGATCAAACATGATTCTAACATGTCCTAATATGTATTTTGAACCATGTGGATGCACAAAATGTCATGGCAAGTCATTGAATGCAAACATATGGGAGATGGATGCAAATGAAAGCACAAATTAGGGTTTACATACAACATGCAATGCAAAAATTCAAAACCAGAAGCAAATGACATGATAAAAAATTGAAAATGGGATCAAAGGAACCCTAACCCTACACAAGTTCACTGCCCAAAGGAGGGGACCTAACTCTTAACCTAGTGCAAGTTATGAATTTCTTAAGTCAATTAGGGTTTTGGGATTCCTCACAATGAAAAATGCAAAACAAATTGAAAATGGAATATCAATTCAAACCAATTTTATCCTATAAACTACATGCTATGAAGGATGCAATGCAAGAAGAACCATCATCAAACTCTCAATGGTTAGGCAGAATGGATTTTTCCAAGTTTGAACAAAAATATTGCCTTTAAATGAATTTAATTCAAATGAAAAAGGTCAAAATGCATCAAGAACCAAAAAGAAATTTGTTTTGAGGGTTTGATAATTTTTCTAAATGTTTTAAAATGCAATGTGAATTTTTTGTGATTTTTAAATACCTAAATGCATTTTTAATTAATTAATTTTCATTAACTAATTAAAAATGAACATTTAAATGATTTAAAAAAAAAATTTAATGCAAAAAAAATAAAAATAAAAATATTTTTGGGTTCTGAAAATTAATGAAATGCTTGACAAAAATTTTCAGAATTTTTAAATGTTTTTTACTATTTTAAATAATTCGTGTAAATAAATGCAAAGAAAATGAAAATTAAATTAAATAAAATGGAAAGGTATGCAAATCCAATGGCTGATGTTTAAATGGGATGCGCGAGAGTTAACTGGCGCCAGATCCAGTGGCCCAGATTCAAACTGGCTGGATTAAATTAAACTTAATTAATTAATTTAATTAATTAGGATTAGGGTTTTAATGAGAGATCTGGTCCATCCAAACGCGCGGGAGTCAACACAAGTCAAACAGATCCATGGTCCAAATTCAAACTGAGCCCTAAACGCATTTAATGAACTAATGACTTTCAGGTGGCCGGAAATGACCTCTGGTCATCTTCTCCGGCCACACCCCTCCCTGAAAATTGCTAACTTCTTCCCTGGGCTTCTAAAATCCAATCTCTCTCCCCAGAAATGATCCCCATACATCATACATCAAGAATCAACAAACAAACAACATTTAAAACACATCAAAAGAGAGAATCGAACCAAAACAGTTCTAGGTCAAAAAATTTCAGAACACGAATACATACTCATTTCTCAACCATTTTCAAAACAAAACACATCAACATGATCAGTGAAGCATAAAGAATCATTTAGTAACTTAAAAACAAGTTTCTGGAAAAAATGTTCTTGAGCTCACCTGAACTGGAGCTTTGATCTTTGGAACTTTCTGGTTGCTTCTTTAATCCAAAACGCCTCTAATGAACCTCCTGAGAAGCTTGCAATGCTTGGTTGGAGTTTAATGTGGCTGGTTTAAGAGTTTGATGAAGTTCTGTTCAAGGGAAGTGAAAAATCGTGTTTTTGTTTCAGGGACTTTCAAGGCAAGATGAGGGTTGGGAAATGATCAGAGGATCATGGTGAGTGGTTCTGTGAAGTTTATTTTGAAGTTTGAGGCTTGTGTGATGAGTTTCGAAACAAAGTGCATAAGAGTTGAGCTTTGGGAACTATGGCTTATGAGAGGCTTCAGCTTCCAAGATTATGTGAAATGTAATCCATGAGGCATGTATGTGAAGCTGTGATTGGTCAGAGAGTTGTTGCTGGCCTAGCTTGATTGGTATGGGCCATTTTGCATAAAGTCAACTCTTGTGTAAGAAGAGGTATGGGCTAGTTCAGTCAAGGTACAAGGGCATGGCTTGGCTCAGCTGTGATCAAGGAGAACCATGGAAATGGATTTGAGGCAATGCAGCAAGTGGATTAGGGTTTATGTGAGGTTTTGCAATTTTCACAAAGTTTGGCCCCTTTGAAATTTCTTAAAGATCAAGGCATGAAAGTGAACAATTCTTTGGTGCATTCTTATTTTTAGGTCATGGTTCATGTTTGTGTAATGCATAGAAGTCAATTTGAAGTCACATTTTGCCTTGGCATGAGGTTTTGCAACTTTGCCTCTTTGGTACAAAACTTGAAATTATGTGATTATGTCCAACTTTGACAAGCCATAACTTTTGATCCAAAATGAATTAGAATGAGTTCTTATACTTTTTGAAAATGGGAGGATCCATTCTACAACTTTCATGACCAAAGTTTTCTCATTTGAAGCTTTTTTGAATCAATTTAAGGAGGTTGAAAAACTTTCCCAAAATGGCAAGTTTACATTATAAGTCACTTTCCCAAAATGGCAACTTTGCAAATGGCTTGAAATTCTTCAATTTTGTGAACTCCTAACATCTTCTATGATCAAATAAAGATCATACACATTCAAAATGATGGAGAACACCCTTTGGTTGGGTCATTGGGGGCCTCAGATGCCCTGATTTTACACTGACTTGCTCAAGAAGTTATCCTTTGATCAGATGTCTTCCCCATGGAATTTCTTCATGAAAATTGATATGCATGATCCTTATAACATATAGAGACCAATAGAAATAAGAATGACCAAAAAACCTGGAGTTATGGCCTCTGAAACCAAAACCCTAATTTTAGGTCATCTGTGCAGTTAAGCTTGGCTCTGCTTCCATGCCTTCCTCAGTTCTTGTGATTCTTTGACTTCTTTGACTTGGTGAGGATATAATATGATGCTTGAACATACATGGACCCCTTTGAAGTGATTGATGACCCTTGGAGTGGCCCAAATGGCTCAGGGATTGCTCAGATCACAAACCCTAGTTGCAGATGACTTAGAAACAATGCAGTGAAGCAAAAATGCAGTGTGAGATGCTATGATTGAATTTATGCATATGAAAAGATCACAAGCCATGGTATGAATGAGTGAGGGCAAATTTGGGGTGTTTACAGCTGCCCCTGTTCAAGCATGAGTTAGCTGTGCAGGATGTAAGCAACGGCTTAACAGGCAAACAAGATAACTTGTGGTTGAATACCAAAGACAGTCCAAAATTTGCACTCACTGAATGAAGAAGAAAAGGGATATAGATTGTAAAGGAAAATAAAGTATGTTTATAAAGTGCGGGCACCGGAGGACGACCGCCGAGCAGAGGACGACTGCTGGGGATGAAGCAATGACGGGGACGGCCGACATGATGGGGAAAATGCGGGAAATAGAGCAATGACGGGGACGGCCGACAAGCTGGGGATATAAGAGATTATGATGGGGACGTCCATCAAGCAAAGAAATAAGATTTTCTGGGGGTTAAAGGTAAGGTGAATGATGGAGACGACCATCAAGTTCACGGTATGAATGAAATAAAAGATGAGGTACGGTCACCAAAGGTGAAGGACGATCACCTAGCAGGGGACGGCTACTCTGTTGGGGATAAGATGAGGGACGGTCATCTAAGGTGAAGGACGATCACCTGGCAGGGTACGGCTACCGAAAGTATCACGACATAGGACGAATGTCGGATGAAAAGGTCGACGATGGGGACGGCCATCAGATAAGCATGATGAAGGACGATCATCAAGAGGTGAAGGACGATCACCTAGCAGGGTACGACTGCTCTCAGGGTTTATCATGACATATGACGAATGTCAAATAACAAAATCAACGACGAGGACGACCATCGGATAGAATGATGAAGGACGATCATCAGGAGGTGAAGGACGATCACCTAGCAGGGGACGGCTGCTAAAAATATCACGACATAGGACGAATGTAGGATAGGAAGGGGTTCTAGAGAATAGAGACTCCGCTGGGGATGATGAAGGACGATCATCAAAACGGTGAAGGACGATCACCTGGCAGGGTACGGCTGCCGAAAATATCATGACATAGGGCGAATGTCAGATAGAAAGGAAATAATTTATCAGGATTTGCCGGGAATTCTTCTGGGGAACGGTAGACACAGGCGTGCGTCTAATATTATGAAGGCATAAGTGTTTGACACGGTGTATAGATTAAAGATGCGGACGAGCATCCTTAAGACTATGATACGGATGAGTATCAGTAGAAACAAACGCTTGACGCATGTTCAGAGATGATGATACGGACGAATACCAACTGGTTAACAAAGAACACGGACGAGTGTCGAATCTGAGGGGATTTTTTAAGTGGCATATACAAGATACGGACGAGTATCAGTATGAGCGAAAAGTGATGAGCGAGACACAGACGAGTGTTCAACCTGCTGGGGAGAGTGCGACACGGACGGGTGTCGGAAAAAGTGTATTATAAACAAGTTTTTGATTTACAAAGTATTTAGGCACTATGCTGGGGGTGTCACGAACGGGTGTCAAGGAAGTTGTATACATATATGTATCTGCGTTAGTGAGTGAAAAGGGGACGCTTTGGCTTTCTGCTGGGGATATGACACGGACGGGTGTCGAGAAGTATCTGCAATGCATAAGCATCTGTTTGCTCGGGCAATTTTACTGGGGAATGATGACACAGACGAGTGCCAAAAGGAGCATGTATCTGTACTTGTGAGGGTGAAGGGGAAATGCTTTGGCTCTCTGGTGAGGAATTAGGAAATACTCTATATATTGTTGATGGATCATCAGTATTTACAAGTGTTTGATTCAGACCATGGCTTATGATTATGCAGTATGTTTGATTTTTGCCGTAATGCTCCGTATTAGACGGAATGCTACGCTCTGTGGGGAAAACATGATGCAAATGCTATGTTTATGCAAAGATACCGACCCGAGATTCAGATCCCGTTGCTAAGGAGATCTCTGGCCGATCTGCTTGAAGTAGATATCCCATCTGGGGATGAGATCATTAATAGATCTGACATTTATGACTCTGTATGGGGAAGTAGGTCATTGATAAACCTATCTTTGTAATGATGGACCCAGCTGGGGTTTGTAGAAGCTTTCGTCACTCTGTTGTGAGATCTTCAGGCGTGGCTCTTCTGGATAGAGGCTGAAACTCTGTGGGGAGATGGTTCCCTGTCTAGTAATTGACTAGGGAAGAAGAAAGATCACTGAAAGATTCTTCTTAGAGATTTCTGTGGGGATTATGCTGAGGATGATACTTGACAACTCAGCTGGGGATATGAACACCTTTAGGTGCTGCCCCTTGAAGGAAATGTTGGAGAAGTGATGCCTGGAAACTCTGATGGGGAGAAAGCATCTCTGGTGCTGTTTGGAAGGTGTGCTGAGGAAACAATGGTTTGGCAGCTTACTGGGGAGAAGCTTTCATGCCCCATGTTGCGCTTTGGATACCTGCAATCCTGTAAAGACAAAGAAACGCACAAGTACTCTGAGGTATCCCTTACTGGATTCCATCATAGGAGTTTAGGCACTCCCGGGAGTAAGTATATTTCCTACAAGCACGTATTTTTTTTTAGAAGGGAAGCATCTGTATTTATGCAATTAATATCTTAAGGACATCGGACATTTTTGCAAACGAAAATAAAATGTACGAGACGAAACATGACTGAAAATCTAATTTTATTAATTCGGGTGCCCTGAATTGGCGAATACAGTCAAAGAAACGGATCCCCTGAAATGAGGAGATCGTTACAAATTGAGAAACAAAAAGACGCTGGCAATGTTGATGACGCTTCAAGGAACTTCCCTTTTTGCTATGACTCGTATGACATTGACGCTCTTCTCGTCTTGCTTTCTGAAGAAGGCTGATTTTGACAGACGCTCGAACCTTTCGAAGCTTACCAAGTTGTAAGTGATACAGACGAGTTCAGAATGCAGTTGTTCGCTTATTCCCTTATTTTGCGTGGATCGCCCTTTCAGGTTTTCAATCCACCGGGATACCCATTTTTGCCTGAGTTGTCCAATGCGGCTTTTCAACTCAGCGGGTGTACATTTTTATTTATATTTCCCTTATTTTTGCCCGAGTCTTTTATCCTGTTTTTGACTCGCCGGGATGCCCTATTTTTGCCTGGACGTGTATTCTGTTTTTATGTCCAGCGGGTCACTTTTATGCGAAGTATTTTTTAACTGCATCTGAATTCACAGGAGACAGGAAGTCTTCACCATCCATAGTGCTGAGCATCAGTGCTCCACCAGAGAAAACTTTCTTTACTACGAATGGCCCTTCATAGTTCGGAGTCCACTTGCCCCTGTGGTCTGTATGAGGAGGGATGAGTCTTTTCAGCACAAGATCTCCTACTTGGTACTCTCGGAGCCTGACTTTTTGATCGAAGGCTTTCTTCATTCTTTTCTGATACAGCTGCCCATGACAAATTGCAGCTAATCTCTTCTCTTCAATCAGATTCAGTTGTTCGTATCGGGATCGGACCCACACTGCTTCATTCAGTTTAACGTCCATCAGTACCCGCAGGGATGGTAATTCAACTTCAACAGGTAGGACTGCCTCCATACCATACACAAGCTGATACGGTGTTGCCCCAGTGGATGTTCTGATTGACGTACGGTACCCATGCAAGGCAAATGGTAGCATTTCATGCCAATCTTTATAGGTAACCACCATCTTTTGCACAATCTTCTTGATATTCTTGTTAGCTGCCTCAACAGCGCCATTCATCTTTGGCCTGTAAGGAGAAGAATTATGGTGTTGGATCTTGAAGTCTCGGCATAGTTCTGCCATCATTTTGTTGTTCAAGTTGGAACCATTATCAGTAATGATTCGCTCGGGCACTCCATACCGACAGATGATGTCTCTTTTCAGAAATCGGGCTACCACTTGCCTGGTAACATTTGCATATGAGGCTGCTTCAACCCACTTGGTAAAATAATCAATGGCTACCAGGATGAATCTGTGGCCATTTGAAGAGGTCGGTTCAATCTTGCCAATCATATCAATGCCCCACATAGCAAAGGGCCAGGGTGAAGACATCACATTCAGAGGATTGGGAGGCACATGCACTTTATCCGCATAAATCTAGCATTTATGGCATTTTCTGGCATAGGCACAACAGTCGGCATCCATTGTAATCCAGTAGTAGCCTGATCTTAACAACTTTTTAGCCATTGCATGCCCGCCCGTATGGGTACCAAAAGATCCTTCGTGCACCTCGTGCATCAAAAAGTCTGCTTCTGCCTTATCAACACATCTAAGAAGTACCATATCAAAGTTCCTCTTATACAGGGAGCTATCAACATTCAGGAAGAAACTACCAGCAAGCCTTCTTAATGTCTTCTTATCATTGGAAGATGCCCCAGGTGGGTATGTTTGATCCTCCAAGAAGCATTTGATGTCATGGAACCAAGGCTTATCGTCTTTAACAACATCTGCTGCAAATACATATGCTGGTCTGTCAAGTCTGGACACTGAAATCCGAGGCACAAAGTTGGCAGCTTGAACTTTGATCATGGATGAAATGGTAGCCAGAGCATCTGCAAACTGATTTTCATCTCGAGGGATATACTCAAGCTTGACCGTTGTGAAGAAAGTCAATAACCTCCTTGTATAATCCCGATAAGGTATCAGATGATCTTGGTGGGTGTACCATTTGCCGTTGGTTTGATTAATTACCAGAGCTGAATCTCCGAATACAGTCAAAGTCTTGATCCTGAGGTCAATGTCTTCCTCAAGTCCCATAATACAAGCTTCGTATTCAGCTTCGTTGTTAGTGCAGTTGAAAGTGAGCTTCGCCGAGAAAGGCATGTGAACTCCCTTAGGTGTAATGAGTATTGCACCATCACCACGACCATTCATATTAACAGCCCCGTCAAACATCATAGTCCATTCTTCTTCTGGATCAGGCCCTTCAATGTGAACAGGCTCTTCATGATCTTTTGCTTTTATGAACATGATGTCTTCATCAGGGAAGTCAAATCTCATAGGCTGGTAATCATCAATGGGTTGCTCAGCAAGATAATCAGACAACACACTGCCCTTGATGGCTTTCTGAGATGTGTACTGAATGTCATATTCTGTGAGGATCATTTGCCATCTTGCAACCCGTCCGGTAAGTGCTGGCTTCTCAAAAATGTACTTAACTGGATCCATCTTTGAGATCAATAAAGTAGTGTGAGTCAACATATATTGCCTTAGTCGGCGAGCAGCCCACACTAAAGCACAACAAGTTTTCTCGAGTAATGAATAACGTTGTTCACAGTTGGTAAACTTTTTGCTTAGGTAGTAAATTGCATACTCTTTTCGACCAGACTCGTCATGCTGGCCCAACACACACCCCATTGACTCTTCTAATACTGTCAAGTACATGATTAGAGGTCTTCCTTCAACTGGAGGCATAAGGATTGGAGGCTCTTGTAAGTATTCCTTGATTTTGTCATAAGCCCTCTGGCAGTCTTCATTCCACCTGGCCGTTTTTTCTTTTCTTAACAGCTTTAACAAGGGCTCACAAGTTGCAGTAAGGTGAGATATGAACCGTGAAATGTAATTCAATCTTCCTAAGAACCCCCGAACTTCTTTTTCTGTCTTCGGTGCAGGCATTTCTTGAATGGCTTTAACCTTATCAGGGTCAACTTCAATCCCTTTTTCACTTACGATAAATCCCAGCAGCTTACCGGATCGCACCCCGAATGTGCATTTGTTGGGGTTTAACTTCAGTTGGTACTTCCTCAGACGCTTGAATAACTTCAACAGATTTACCAGGTGGTCTTCTTCTGTGAGGGACTTGGCAATCATGTCATCCACATAACATTCAATTTCTTTATGGATCATGTCATGGAATAATGTTACCATAGCCCGTTGATAAGTTGCACCAGCATTCTTTAGTCCGAATGGCATCACCTTATAACAGAACGTGCCCCAGGGTGTGATGAAAGTTGTCTTCTCCATGTCTTCAGGTGACATCTTGATCTGATTGTATCCTGAAAATCCGTCCATGAAGGAGAACACCGAGAACTGAGCCGTATTATCAACCAATACATCAATGTGAGGTAATGGGAAGTCATCTTTCGAGCTGGCTCTGTTCAGATCCCGGTAGTCTACACACATCCTCACCTTTCCATCTTTCTTAGGCACAGGTACAATATTAGCAACCCACGGCGGATAGCTAGTTACAGCAAGGAACCCAGCGTCCCACTGCTTTTGTACCTCTTCTTTAATCTTCATCGCCATATCTGGGCGAGTACGGCGCAGTTTATGTTTTACTGGTGGACAATCTTCTTTCAAAGGCAGCTTGTGCATGACAATATCGGTGTCCAACCCTGGCATATCCTGATAAGACCAAGCAAAGACATTCACATACTCCCGAAGCATATCAATCAATTACTCCTTCACTGAATCTTGTAGGAAGGCCCCGATCTTAACCTCTTTCACGTCTTCTTCCGTACCAAGATTAACCGTTTCAATCTCCTCCTGATGAGGAGTGATAACCTTCTCCTCTTGCCTTAACAACCTGGCTAGCTCTTCAGGTAGCTCATAATCTTCTTCAACCCCTTCATCAGCTTGATTGATTGGATTGTCAAAGTCATACGAAGTCATAGCAGTGTTGTTGTCGGTGCAGTCTGGGGGGCACTTTCTGCAAGTGTTTAGATTGGTTTATTTTAGTGATCAGTTTTAATCTTGTTTAGAAAAAGTTAAATGAAGTTATCATTTTGGAAAACATTGCCATTTTTATTTTTGTACAAAAATAAAAATGAAAAACAGTGAGCGGAAAAGGAAAAGACTCATTTGCAAAAGATGTCCGATATTCATTAATTAATCCATTTGCACAAAATTACAAGATGGCCCGATTACAAAATGAGTCTTGTCATCTTGGGCAAGATGCAAGACTTGATGCATGCTTAAAAATACAGGAAATAATAATTACTCTGCAGGAGTAACCCTTATAATTTCCTGGGAAGACCAGTTGAGGACTTGGCTCCCCGGGATCCTTGGACGTATCCAGCTCTCCAGGTTGCGGTCGCTTTCCTCCTCGTCTTCCAAGTTGTTTACTGCATCCGGGGTGAGCATTCCCCCGCTGACAAAATTGGGCTCTCTAGCAGCCTCTGATTGATCTTATTGAGTTGGTCTTTAACCCAACCCAAATTTATCTTCTTTCTTTTCTACGGGCAGCAGCTTGCCCCATCCTTGGGCAGTACCTTCTTCAACAACCTTCCGGGCTTGCTGATAAGACGTTATGGAGGTTCCCAGTACAACAGATGCTTCATTTATGTTCAGGGCCTCAAACCCCTGGCTCATAGTTTCATGGATCTCTCCATCCATTTCTATGTACTTGTACGTAGCCAGATGGCTAACAAAGATGTCTTCTTCCCCACAGATGGTGATGATCTGGCCTTCCCACTCGAATTTCAGCTTCTGGTGAAGGGTAGACGTAACAGCGCCAGCGGCGTGGATCCAGGGTCTACCCAACAAACAGTTGTAGGCCGGCTGAATGTCCATCACATAGAAGGTAGTTTTAAAAGTCTGCGGGCCAATCATCACAGGCAGATCAATCTCTCCAAGCACCGACCTTTTAGAGCCGTCAAATGCTCTCACCACCAAGTTACTCAGACGCAGTGCCAAGCCATCATACTCCAACTTCACTAAGGCTTTCTTTGGTAGAACATTGAGCGAAGACCCAGTGTCCACCAGTACATGAGATAGAACAGCACCCTTGCATTCCAAGGTGATATGTAAAGCCTTGTTGTGGTTACGTCCCTCTGTGGTTAAGTCAGCATTGGTAAAGCCTAGTCCATGACTGGTATTGACATTTTCCACCACAGTTTCTAGCTGGTTAACAGTAATCTCCTCTGGCACGTATGATGCGTGCAGGACTTTCAATAATGCATTCCTGTGAGCTTCAGAACACATCAACAAGGATAATATGGAGATTTTTTAGGGAGTTTGGTGAAGCTGATCCACCACCTTGTAATCACTTCTTTTTATGATTCTCATGAACTCGTCTACATCTTGTTCAAAAGATGTCCTCTGAGTTTCTTTGACAGTTGGCTCTTCAGGTACCACACTCTTTCTTTTTGCTTTGGCAGCAGCCTCTGCTTCAACATTAGGTCTTGGTGTTTGTGAGGCAAAAAGGCGTCCGCTTCTGGTGAAGCCTCCGCCTCCCCCAACATTATCAACTTGTGGAGAAGAGGTTGATGAATCCATAGTGATTTTCTCCCCGTTGCAGTAGAGATCAGAGCCATAATGCCAAGGTATGGCATTACTGCTCTCATAGGGAACTGGTCCAGGCACCGTAATAGTAACTGGACTGACTGCTGCAAAGGAGGGTACTGTAATGGTGTGCGGATCGTAGTAAATTGTGACTGGCGACCTGGCAGGAGGTGCCACTGTTTGTTGTTGAAAATTGTTGTTTGGAGGAACATTTGATGGATCATAGTAGATGGTGACTGCTGAGACATCTTCATTAATTTCTGTTGGCGTTGTAGAAGATTCTGCTGATAGAATGGATGCTGATGTTGTAGAAGAAATGGTTGTTGAAATCTGATTTGTTGAAGTGATGGACAGAGCCATTGCTGATGATAGTGACGAATCGATAGGAATGATTGTTGCTGCTGTTGTGGAAGAATCAGGATTTGTTGTCAAAGGAATTGTTGGATTTGTAGGTGCCGTTGTTGAGATCTGAAGGATACCATCCTTGATAAGACCATCTATGCCGCTTCTCAAGTTATCACACCCGTTGACTGCAATGTTGCAATACTCACAACCGAGCTCACACCCGGGGAACACCTGGCACTCTAGAAGCTGAGCTTTAATTTCGACTAGAGGTGTTCGAATTTGTGCAACACTGGTGATCAGAGTAGATGGTTTGTCTTCCTCAATGGCATTAATCCTCGGCCCACCATGGTTAGGCATAGGATTTCTGTTGACATTTGGAGGCGGTGCGAAGTTGAGGGCTTTAGAATCCACCAGATCTTGAACTTTCATTTGCAATGCCCTGCATTTTTCCGTATTGTGGCCTGGTGCATTGGAATGGAAAGCACACCTGGCGTTGACATCATAATTCTTCGGGAGATTGGAGGGATCTGGAGGTGCCAATGTCCTTAACTCAACCAAGTTAAGCTTCAGGAGTTGTGGCAATAAGGCAACATAAGGCATAGGGATAGGGTCAATCACCCTGTTTGCCTGTGATTGTCTTTGCTGAAAGGGTCGTTGTTGTTGATTACTATTGTTGTTGTTGTAGGGTCTTTGTTGCAGATACTGAACTTGCTGTTGATAATGTGGTTGTTGTGGTTGTTGATATGCTGATTGCTGAGGAATCTGAGCTGGAATAGTGACAGCTGCTACTGATCTGTGAACATACTGAGGTCTGCCCCTGCTGGCATGAATGACATTTGTCTCACCGGTCCTTCGAGGTCCCACAAAAGGCTTCCTGGGATTACTGGACGAACTTGCACCATTATCAGAAATTTTGCCCATTTTTAACAGACTTTCAATTCTTTCTCCGGCTATAACTACGTCAGCAAAGCTAGTGGAAGAAAAGGCAGCCAGCCTATCAATATATGTTCCTTGTAGAGTATTCATAAACATGTCGGCCATTTCTCTTTCCGACATGGGTGGCTGGACAGCAGCAGCAAGCTGTCTCCACCTTTGGGCATATTCCCTGAAGCTTTCTCTAGAGGATTGAGACATTCCCATTAGGAGGGTCCTGTTAGGGGCCATGTCCAGATTGTATTGGTATTGCCTGATGAAGGCCTCAACCAGGTCCTTCCAGCACCTGATAGTAGCTCTGGTCAAGTGTGAATACCACTCTCTTGAAGCCCCATTCAAACTGTCTTCAAAATAGAACATCCACAGTTTTTCATCCATGGTATATGCTTTAAGTCTCCTCAGAAAGGACTGCAGGTGAGTTCGTGGACAGGAGGTTCCATTGTATTTCTCGAAGCACGGGGGTTTGAACTTGTGGGGAATTCTTACCCCATCCACTAACCCCATATCCATTACATCGAAACCCAAAGAGTTTTGAGACTCCAGGGACCTCAACTTCTCAGCAATTTCGTCAAACCTTCGGTCATAGACTTCATCTCTAGCTCCCATGACAGTAAACTGTTCTTCTTGGGGGTCTTCTTGTAAGATCCTCCCCCCAGTAGTATTTCCTTGCACATTACCCGGGATGTTGACTTCCGGGTCTAGATGAGGTCCAAATACAGGTGGATTAACATGAGGCTGACCCCTCTCATTATTACTTGTTCCGCCAGTCCCAGGATGAGGTTCCTCGGGGGTTTGTCTTTCTACCAATGCCCTTAACCTTTCTTGGCTCTGAGCCAAGCCAGTCATTACTTTCATGAATTGAGCCATTTGGTTTCTCATCTCCACTCTTTCATTAGCCATCTGGGTCCTGACCTTAGTCAGGTCTTGCTGTACTTGCTCCATTAGAATACCCGGAAGGTTGTTGCGAGTAGGATACCGGTGTGCACGGTTGATAGGGAACACTCTTCTGCGAGCAATATTTCCTGAACCACAACAGAGTTAGAAACAAACTAAATAATAACAAAACCTACAAAACAAAACAAAAGTTAGTATGCAATGCAGTATGCTTATTTGTTTTCCAAGGTATCCGGCTTGGTTCTTGGTTTTGACCTTTCCAGACCTCGAGGAAGATGCTTTGATGTTGTTGAGAAAAGAAAACCCAAATGGAAACAACAACAAAAAAGTCAGACATCTAGTCCAAACTCATCCTCCTTAACCTCCTTCAGAAGTGCCTCAGTCACTGGACCAACTGGATGCTCTGTAATAGTCCTGATGAGGAGGTTTCTAGTGGCAATGGCAGTGGTCAACTTTTTGTGCCTGTCCTGATCCTTTGATCTCTTTAAACCAGCCCTAAGCTTCAACTCTGAAATCTCCTTCTGGGCAGCCAACAAAGCTTCCTGTTGCTTCTTTTCAATGGCCTCTAACTGCTCAATCCTGGCTTGAGTTCTCTGATCTTCTTGAGTACGAGCTTCAGTGATCCTGACCCACCTAGCTTGACTTTCTTGCAGATAGAGATCAGTCCTAGCCTTCTGAAGCTTGGCCTCTTTACAGGCATTCTTCAATATTTTCTCCCCAGCTTTTGCTTTCTTGATGTAGTCCTCTGTTTTCTCAATCTTGGCCAGATGCTCCACCCTAAGTTTCTCCAACCTCTCAATGTCCAGACGACCATCACTCCTCTCCCAGAGGTTCTTCTTCAGAGCTTGAGACAGATTCTCATTCCTTTCCTTCAGCTTCTCAAATTCTTACAGGATGACAGTGGCTGCTGGCTGTAATGTGGATGGTCCAGGTATATCCTCAATGGTGAAAGGCATTCCAGTAATCTGAGCTCTAGCATGGGACCAGTCATAGTACTGAGCTGAAGCAACATTATTGCACCTCCCAAGAATAGCCATCCCTTTTGTCTGGATGTTGTCCCAAGCCCAAGATGCTTGTCTGACAGCAACTAGATTAGGCTTTATTTCACAATATAAGGTCTCAGCTAAATCTTTCACTCTAGGAGGGTGGACCAAAGCATAGCCCAGTTGTCTTTTGAACAGCAAAGGATTGTAGTTGATGCAACCCTTCACTCCTATCAGAGGTACATTTGGGTATTGCCCACAGCTAGTGATGATGTCCTTGCCTTTGGTGCTCTGGGTGCACCATCTGATGTCATCTGAAGTCAAAGCAATGAGTCTCCTGGCCCAATTCATTTGTTGGTGAGGATTCAGGAAGGCATCTGTCTTAGGTAAGTGTTTAAGCAGCCAAGTGTGAAAAAAAGGAGCACAACATCTCACCAAATTTCCTCTTTGCTTATCATTCCTTTGATGGATGGAATAATAGAAATCTCCCAGCAAGGTGGGTACTGGGTTCCTCAGAAGGAAAAGATGAATGGCATTCTTGCTGATAAACTTGGGCTCATCTGCAAACAGTATAACCCCATATATGCTGAGGGCTAACAATGCACAAACTGCCCTCCATTCTCCTAAAGAGGCCTTCAGGATGGCCTGAGAAATCAAGAAATCCAAGTGTAAACCAGGGATCCCAGCCTTTGTTGTCATGTTCTGCTCAATCAAAATAGGCTCCAGGTACAGTGCTTTTGCCACTTCTCCATTGCTGGGAGAAGTCATCTCTGGGTTGAAGGGGACTCCACCCCTGACAGGTACTCCAATCAATGATGAAAACTCATCCAGCAGAGGTCCTAGCTGAAAGTTTGGGAAAGTGAAGCATCTCAAAGGAGGGTCATAAAACTGCAGGCAAGTGTGGATCATGCTCCTCTAAGAAGGGTCTAGGTCCATAACCATATCAAGGATACCTCCATATTGCTCTCTGAATAATGGGATGTGGTCAGGTGTGATAAGTGACTGGACCTGCCTGATACCAGTCAACACAGGCTCAAAGAAATGGTATGAAATGTTGCTTTTCCTGGGAGGAGCCATGACTGCTGATGAAGAGCTGAAGACAAGTGCTGATGAAGATCAAGACTGGTACTGGAGATGAGCCACTGATAGGCTAGTGCTGATGATGAAGGCAGCTGAAGCAGACAACGGATGAAGATAGCTGAAGCAGATATCTGATGAAACAGAGGTCTATGCAGATGAAGGGGTCAAAACCAAACCAGATATAATGTGGATACCCTGAAAAACAAATAAACAAATGTTAAATGATGCAATAATGATGTATGCAAATGATATGCAAGGGGTTGTGATCAAGCTGGATCTGATTATCTGTCTTGATATAAAGTCCATGTATGTTCAAGAAGTCCAGATGGAGGTTCAGAAATCCAGTAACCAAGGTGGGGGACTCAAATAAAGAGTCACATGTCCAGGGTTGAATCACAAGAACTATCCAAGGTGAGGTATTCTTAATCAAACAAGTAACAGGGTATGATGTGGCCAAAGGTACCTGCAACCCTGTAAACAGCCCAACCCCCTCACAGGTGATGTTCTAAAACAAGGATCCTCAGACTTGGATCAGTTATGAGAAGTGTAAACACTTCTAACCCGGAGGTACAGTGTTTACAATAACCATAAAAGATCCTCCTCTAATTCACCTCAGTTTCTGAAGGTCATAATAAAGGTCATCCAGACTTAGCAGGCTTCCCAGATAGCCCTAGCACTACAGGAAATCTGTAGCACAGAGTTCTCAAGAAGAAACCCACATCTGAACCGTGTTTCATATTCCCGCACCAGACCGAAATGGAATGGGAAAGAACATGAACCACTCTAGCCTAGGTGTCACTCAGGTCCCAGGTATAGGACCTTAAACTCTCAATAGAACCCCACCCACCAAGACAGAAGAACAGATCCAGCAATGATAATGACAGTATGAAATATGAAAAGCTGTAAAGAAAGCAATAAATAAAGTTGTACATAAAGCAATAAATAAAGCAACTATATAAACACAGTTAGCACATAACACCCCAGTAAACACAAATCAAACAAGCGCTAGGAGGAACCCACAAAAAGAACCAGAAGCCCTGGTTACAGTATAAGGATCCCCAGCAGAGTCTCCAAGCTGTCGCTCCCACCAAATGAGGCCAGGTCAAATGGGGTACATACGCGAACGGCCGGCGAAAGGAGAGAGAACACACAAGGGTGAACTCAGAAGAAAAGAGTCGCCAACTAGGCATTTTTATCCCAGAGGAAAGGTAATGCTGCATAGACCTAGAAAGATATGGATAAGACGGTTGCGAACCAGAGAAACTGAGGAAGGGGGTTGGTTACAACCTGGGAAGGTATTAGCACCCAGATTGTCCGTCGTACTCGACGGGATCCACGCTTAAAAGATTTGTGTTTTAAAGGGGTAGTGTCAGTGCAATCTGTGTATCAAAGCTGGAAAGAATGCAAGTGTCAGTGTAAAAGAAAAGTGAAGTGTATAAGTGAAGTGTCAGTGTAAGAACAGGAGTGGAAGCTCAAGACTATGAGGCTTAAATAATGATGCTGAAAGAGGGGGAATATACAGAGACTTTTGTTCGATAACTTTTAAGTTATGCCTACGTATCCTCTCATGCAATGAGGAAGTCAGAACACCGTAGTTCGACTCAAAGAGACTCAAAGATAAATTCACTTGTGAACTGCTTACTTGTCTATGCTCAAGTGTATGACCTGTCTGGCTCAGGTGCAAACTGTCTTGCATTAGACGGAAGAAGCAAGTTCTCGGTTGTGAGTGAATGAGATGAGAAAAGAATCCCGAAGGAGACGATTATTGTTTGTTTTTTATGTTTTCAATCTTTTATTGCCTTTTTTGATTTGTCATAAGTTAATGAGCTTAAGCCTAAACCCAGGGTTAGTAAACTCATCACATCCTCCCTCTTATTAGGGGTAATGAGAATATCTTAAGTATGAAGTAAGCACCTCACACTTAATCACCATGATGTAGGATTAAGATCACTAACCTACTTGCATTTATTTAGATGTTTTTGTTGTTTTTGTTTAGTGTTGAGTAATGAGTTTAAGCCATAATCAAGGATTTAATGGACTCATTACACCATCCTAATAGAAGGATAATAGATGAGAACATTTAAGCTGAGGAAGACTCCTCAACTTAATCCATGATTAGGGATTAACCTCATGACAAAACAAAGCCTTTATTAAATGGATTTTAGTTAATGGTATGATTAAGAAGTGAGTTTTATGATTTGTAAGAAAACTTGAGGGGGACTTGTCCATTAACACTAGGGTTAGTCCTTCTTAACCAGTTAAGGAAGAATTAGAACCCTAATGCAAGGCCCAAGTTACAAGCTTGATGTCTTAGTGATTATTAGGTGGATTGATTAAAGGATTTAAACACATTAAGGGTTTAACACTTAGGATTAAAGTTATACACTCCATCCTAATAGAAGGATGCAGGCATAAGCTTAATCACAAAGCCTTAAAACCTTTAAGGTTTAGTCCTTGATTATGAGATGAGAGGAGAAGACTCAAAGATGACACAAAGGCAAAACTAAATGGGGGACTAATCAAACCCTAATTATTATCATGCTTGGTTGTTCCTAGGGTTTATGAGGTTTGCAAGAAGATCTTCAGAGAAACCACCAGGAAGGAAGCAAATGAAAGGAGCAAGAAGCAGAGAGAAGCAAGACAACTTGCTTCATTTAAGAAGACAAGTTGCTTGAAGAAAGAAAGCAGGAAAGAACATGAATGAGCAAGCTCACTCTAATACAAAGGTAAAATTCAGCAATGAATGCATAAGAGAGATGAAGAGAGATTATGATAAGTGAAGGCAAATTCACTTCTCAAAACAACTTACCACCTGAAAAGTTAGCAAAAGAAATGAAGTGCAATGCAAATGAGATGAAATGCCATGGTGCAAACCAAAACCAGAAGCATACACATGATGTTAATGATGCTAAGAGAAGATGCAAACATAAGGCAAGACATTAGAATGATCATACAAGGATATGGATGCATATGAAGCATGCTTTGAACCATAAATACTCATGAATGTTTATGAAATGAAATGAATATATAATATGGAAAATGAATGATGCAATGATCAAACATGATTCTAACATGTCCTAAGATGTATTATGAACCATGTGGATGCACAAAATCATGGCAAGTCATTGAATGCAAGCATATGGGAGATGGATGCAAATGAAAGCAAAAATAAGGGTTTACATACAATATGCAATGCAAAAATTCAAAGAAGGATGCAAAGGAAGGCAAGAATTAGGGTTTACATACAATATGCAATGCAAAAATTCAAAACCAGAAGCAAATGATATGATAAAAAATTGAAAATGGGATCAAAGGAACCCTAACCCTACACAAGTTCACTTCCCAAAGGAGGGGACCTAACTCTTAACCTAGTGCAAGTTATGAATTTCTTAAGTCAATTAGGGTTTTGGGATACCTCACAATGAAAAATGCAAAACAAATTGAAAAATGGAAGATCAATTCAAACCAATTTTATCCTATAAACTACATGCTATGAAGGATGCAATGCAAGAAGAACCATCATCAAACTCACAATGGTTAGGCAGAATGGATTTTTCCAAGTTTGAACAAAAATATTGCCTTTAAACGAATTTAATTCAAATGAAAAAGGTCAAAATGCATCAAGAACCAAAAAGAAATTTGTTTTGAGTGTTTGATAATGTTTCTAAATGTTTTAAAATGCAATGTGATTTTTTTGTGATTTTTAAATACCTAAATGCATTTTTAATTAATTAATTTTCATTAACTAATTAAAAATGAACATTTAAATGATTTAAAAAAAAAAATTTAATGCAAAAAAAATAAAAATAAAAATATTTTTGGGTTCTGAAAATTAATGAAATGCTTGACAAAAATTTTCAGAATTTTTAAATTTTTTTTACTATTTTAAATAATTCGTGTAAATAAATGCAAAGAAAATGAAAATAAAATTAAATAAAATGGAAAGGTATGCAAATCCAATGGCTGATGTTTAAATGGGATGCGCGGGAGTTGACTGGCGCCAGATCCAGTGGCCCAGATTCAAACTGGCTGGATTAAATTAAACTTAATTAATTAATTTGATTAATTAGGATTAGGGTTTTAATGAGAGATCTGGTCCATCCAAACGCGCGGGAGTCAACACAAGTCAAACAGATCCATGGTCCAAATTCAAACTGAGCCCTAAACGCATTTAATGAACTAATGACTTTCAGGTGGCCGGAAATGACCTCCGGTCATCTTCTCCGGCCACACCCCTCCCTGAAAATTGCTAACTTCTTCCCTGGGCTTCTAAAATCCAATCTCTCTGCCCAGAAATGATCCTCATACATCATACATCAAGAATCAACAAACAAACAACATTTAAAACACATCAAAAGAGAGAATCGAACCAAAACAGTTCTAGGTCAAAAAATTTCAGAACACGAATACATACTCATTTCTCAACCATTTTCAAAACAAAACTCATCAACATGATCAGTGAAGCATAAAGAATCATTTAGTAACTTAAAAACAAGTTTCTGGAAAAAATGTTCTTGAGCTCACCTGAACTGGAGCTTTGATCTTTGGAACTTTCTGGCTGCTTCTTTAATCCAAAACGCCTCTAATGAACCACCTGAGAAGCTTGCAATGCTTGGATGGAGTTTAATGTGGCTGGTTTAAGAGTTTGATGAAGTTCTGTTCAAGGGAAGTGAAAAATCGTGTTTCTGTTTCAGGGACTTTCAAGGCAAGATGAGGGTTGGGAAATGATCAGAGGATCATGGTGAGTGGTTCTGTGAAGTTTGTTTTGAAGTTTGAGGCTTGTGTGATGAGTTTCGAAACAAAGTGCATAAGAGGTGAGCTTTGGGAACTATGGCTTATGAGAGGCTTCAGCTTCCAAGATTATGTGAAATGTAATCCATGAGGCATGTATGTGAAGCTGTGATTGGTCAGAGAGTTGTTGCTGGCCTAGCTTGATTGGTATGGGCCATTTTGCATAAAGTCAACTCTTGTGTAAGAAGAGGTATGGGCTAGTTCAGTCAAGGTACAAGGGCATGGCTTGGCTCAACTGTGATCAAGGAGAACCATGGAAATGGATTTGAGGCAATGCAGCAAGTGGATTAGGGTTTATGTGAGGTTTTGCAATTTTCACAAAGTTTGGCCCCTTTGAAATTTCTTAAAGATCAAGGCATGAAAGTGAACAATTATTTGGTGCATTATGATTTTTAGGTCATGGTTCATGTTTGTATAATGCATAGAAGTCAATTTGAAGTCACATTTTGCCTTGGCATGAGGTTTTGCAACTTTGCCTCTTTGGTACAAAACTTGAAATTATGTGATTTTGTCCAACTTTGACAAGCCATAACTTTTGATCCAAAATGAATCAGAATGAGTTCTTGTACTTTTTGAAAATGGGAGGATCCATTCTACAACTTTCATGACCAAAGTTTTCTCATTTGAAGCTTTTTTGAATCAATTTAAGGAGGTTGAAAAACTTTCCCAAAATGGCAAGTTTACATTATAAGTCACTTTCCCAAAAAGGCAACTTTGCAAATGGCTTGAAATTCTTCAATTTTGTGAACTCCTAACATCTTCTATGATCAAATAAAGATCATACACATTCAAAATGATGGAGAACACCCTTTGGTTGGGTCATTGGGGGCCTCAGATGCCCTGATTTTACACTGACTTGCTCAAGAAGTTATCCTTTGATCAGATGTCTTCCCCATGGAATTTCTTCATGAAAATTGATATGCATGATCCTTATAACATATAGAGACCAATAGAAACAAGAATGACCAAAAAACCTGGAGTTATGGCCTCTGAAACCAAAACCCTAATTTTAGGTCATCTGTGCAGTTAAGCCTGGCTCTGCTTCCATGCCTTCCTCAGTTCTTGTGATTCTTTGACTTCTTTGACTTGGTGAGGATATAATATGATGCTTGAACATACATGGACCCCTTTGAAGTGATTGATGACCCTTGGAGTGGCCCAAATGGCTCAGGGATTGCTCAGATCACAAACCCTAGATGCAGATGACTTAGAAACAATGCAGTGAAGCAAAAATGCAGTGTTAGATGCTATGATTGAATTTATGCATATGAAAAGATCACAAGCCATGGTGTGAATGAGTGAGGGAAAATTTGGGGTGTTTACACAGGATACAATCAGATCAAGATGTCACCTGAAGACATGGAGAAGACAACTTTCATTACACCCTGGGGCACGTTCTGTTATAAGGTGATGCCATTCGGACTGAAGAATGTTGGTGCAACTTATCAACGGGCTATGGTGACATTATTCCATGACATGATCAACAAAGAAATTGAATGTTATGTGGATGACATGATTGCCAAGTCCCTCACAGAAGAAGACCACCTTGTGAATCTGTTGAAGCTATTTCAGCGTCTGAGGAAGTACCAACTGAAGTTAAACCCCAACAAATGCACATTCGGGGTGCGATCCGGTAAACTGCTGGGATTTATTGTAAGTGAAATAGGGATTGAAGTTGACCCTGACAAAGTCAAATCCATTCAAGAAATGCTTGCACCGAAGTCAGAAAAAGAGGTTCGGGGATTTCTAGGTAGATTGAACTACATTTCAAGGTTCATATCTCACCTTACTGCAACCTGTGAGCCCTTGTTCAATTTGTTAAGAAAAGAACAAACGGTCAGGTGGAATGAAGACTGCCAGAGGGCTTTTGACAAAATCAAGGAATACTTGCAAGAACCTCCAATCCTTATGCCTCCAGTGGAAGGAAGACCCCTAATCATGTACTTGACAGTATTAGAAGAGTCAATGGGGTATGTGCTGGGCCAGCATGACGAGTCTGGTCGAAAAGAGTATGCAATATACTACCTAAGCAAAACGTTTACCGACTGTGAACAACGTTATTCATTGCTCGAGAAAACTTGTTGTGCTTTAGCGTGGGCTGCTCGCCGACTAAGGCAGTATATGTTGACCCGCACTACTTTATTGATCTCAAAGATGGATCCAGTTAAGTACATTTTTGAGAAGCCAGCACTTACCGGACGGATTGCAAGATGGCAAATGATCCTCACAGAATATGACATTCAGTACACATCTCAGAAAGCCATAAAAGGCAGTGTATTGTCTGATTATCTCGTTGAGCAACCCATTGATGATTACCAGCCTATGAGATTTGACTTCCCTGATGAAGACATCATGTTCATAAAAGCAAAAGATCATGAAGAGCCTATTCACACTGAAGGGCCTGACCCAGAAGAAGAATGGACTATGATGTTTGATGGGGCTGTTAATATGAATGGTCGTGGTGTTGGTGCAGTACTCATTACACCTAAAGGAGTTCACATGCCTTTCTCGGCAAAGCTCACCTTCAACTGCACTAACAATGAAGCTGAATACGAAGCTTGCATTATGGATCTTGAGGAAGCCATTGACCTCAGGATCAAGACTTTGACTGTGTTCGGAGATTCAGCTCTAGTAATTAATCAAACCAATGGCAAATGGTACACAGACCAGGATCATCTGATACCTTATCGGGACTATACAAGGAGGTTATTGACTTTCTTCACAACGGTCAAGCTTGAGTATATCCCTCGAGACGAGAATCAGTTTGCAGATGCTCTGGCTACCATTTCATCCATGATCAAAGTTCAAGCTGCCAACTTTGTACCTCGGATCTCAGTATCCAGGCTTGACAGACCGGCATATGTATTCTCAGCAGAGGTTGTTAAAGATGATAAGCCTTGGTTCCATGACATTAAGTGCTTCTTGGAGGATCAAACATACCCACCTGGGGCATCTTCCAATGATAAGAAGACGTTAAGAAGGCTAGCTGGTAGTTTCTTCCTGAATACTGACGGTTCCCTGTACAAGAGAAACTTTGATATGGTACTCCTCAGATGCGTTGATAGGACAGAAGCAGACTTGTTGATGCACGAAGTGCACGAAGGATCCTTTGGTACCCATGCTGGAGGGCATGTGATGGCTAAAATGTTGCTAAGATCAGGTTATTACTGGATCACAATGGATGCGGACTGTTGTGCCTATGCCAGAAAATGCCACAAATGCCAGATTTATGCGGATAAAGTGCATGTGCCTCCCAATCCTCTGAATGTGATGTCTTCACCCTGGCCCTTTGCCATGTGGGGCATCGATATGATTGGCAAGATTGAACCGACTGCTTCAAATGGCCACAGATTCATCCTGGTAGCCATTGACTATTTTACCAAGTGGGTTGAAGCAGCTTCTTATGCAAATGTTACCAGGCAAGTGGTAGCCCGATTTCTGAAAAGAGACATCATCTGTCGGTATGGAGTGCCCGAGCGAATCATTACTGATAATGGTTCCAACTTGAATAATAAAATGATGGCAGAACTATGCCGGGACTTCAAGATCCAACACCACAATTCTTCTCCTTACAGGCCAAAGATGAATGGCGCTGTAGAAGCGGCTAATAAGAATATCAAGAAGATTGTGCAGAAGATGGTAGTTACCTATAAAGATTGGCATGAAGTGCTACCGTTTGCCTTGCATGGGTACCGTACGTCAATCAGAACATCCACTGGGGCAACACCGTATCAGCTTGTGTATGGTATGGAGGCAGTCCTACCTGTTGAAGTTGAATTACCCTCCTTGCGGGTACTGATGGATGTTAAACTGAATGAAGCAGAATGGGTCCGATCCCGATACGAACAACTGAATCTGATTGAAGAGAAGAGATTAGCTGCAATTTGTCATGGGCAGCTGTATCAGAAGAGAATGAAGAAAGCCTTTGATCAGAAAGTCAGGCTCCGAGAGTACCAAGTAGGAGATCTTGTGCTGAAAAGACTCCTCCCTCCTCATACAGACCACAGGGGCAAGTGGACTCCGAATTATGATGGTCCGTTCATAGTAAAGAAAGTTTTCTCGGGTGGAGCACTGATGCTCAGTACTATGGATGGTGAAGACTTCCTGTCCCCTGTGAATTCAGATGCAGTTAAAAAATACTTCGCATAAAAATGACCCGCTGGACATAAAAACAGAATGTAAGTCCAGGCAAAAATAGGGCATCCCGGCGAGTCAAAAACAGAATAAAAGACTCGGGAAAAAATAACGGAAAATGAATAAAAAAAATGAACACCCGCTGAGTTGAAAAGCCGCATTGGACAACTCAGGCAAAAATGGGTATCCCGGTGGATTGAAAACCTGAAAGGGCGATCCATGCAAAATAAGGGAATAAGCGAACAACTGCATTCTGAATTCATATGTATCACTCACAACGTGGTAAGCTTCGAGAGGTTCAAGCGTTGATCAGAATTAGCCTTCTTCAGAAAGCCGGATGAGAAGAACGTCAATGTCATACGAGTCATAGCAAAAGGGTAGCTCCTTGAAGCGTCATCAGCATTGCCAGCATCTTTTTGTTTCTCAATTTGTAACGATTCCCTCATTTCAGGGGATCCGTTTCTTTGACTGTACCTTGCCAATTCAGGGCACACGAATTAATAAAATCATATTTTCAGTCATGTTTCGTCTCGTACATTTTATTTTCGTTTGCAAAAATGTCCGATGTCCTTAAGATATTGATTGCATAAATACAGATGTTTCCTTTCTAAAAACGTGCTTACAGGAAATATACTTACTCCCGGGAGTGTCTAAACTCCTATGATGGAATCCAGTAAGGGGTACCTCGGGGTACTTGTGCATTTCTTTGTCTTTACAGGATTGCAGGAATCCAAAGCGCAACATGGGGCATGAAAGTTCCTCCCCAATAGGCTGCCAAGTCATTGTTTCCTCAACACACCTTCCAAACAGCACCATAGATGCTTTCTCCCCACCAGAGTTGCCAGGCATCACTTCTCCAACATTTCCTTCAAAAGGGCAGCACCAGAAGGTGTTCATATCCCCAACTGAATTATCAAGTATCATCCTCAGCGGGATCCCCGCAGAAATTTCTAAGAAGATCTTTCAGTGATCTTTCTTCTTCCCCCAGCCAAATGACAGACGGGGAACCATCTCCCCACAGAGTTTCAGCCTCTATCCGGAAGAGCAACGCCTGAAGATCTCACAACAGAGTGAAGAAGGCTTCTACAAACCCCAGCTGGGTCCCTCATTACCGAGATAGGTCTATCAGTGATCTATTTCCCCAAGCAGAGTCATATATGTCAGATCTACCAATGATCGCATCCCCAGCTGGGATATCCACTTCAAGCAGATCAGCGAGAGATCTTCTCAGCAATGGGATCCGAATCCCGGATCGGTATCTTTGCATAATCATAGCATTCACATCATATTTTCCCTACAGAGCGTAGCATTCCGTTTAATACGGAGCATTACGGAAAAAAATCAAACATATGGCATAATCATAAGCCATGTTCTGAATCAACACTTGTAAATACTGACAATCCATCAACAATATACAGAATATTTCCCAATCCCCCATCAAAGAGCCAAAGCATTTCCCTTACAGATACAGATACACACTCCCTTTGGCACTCGTACGTGTCATCATTCCCCAGTAAAATTGCCCGAGCAAACAAATGATTATGTTACAGATGCTTCTTGACACTCGTCTGTGTCATATCCCTAGCAGAAAGCCAAAGCGTCCCCTTTGCACTCACTATACAGATACATATATACATACTTCCCTGACACCCGTCTGTGTCACCTTCCCCAACATAGTTGCCTAAAACACTTTGTAAATCAAATACTTGTTTATAATACACTTTTTCCGACACCCGTCCGTGTCGCGTTTTCCCCAGCAAGCTAAACACTCGTCTGTGTCTCACTCATCACTTTTTCACTCATACAGATACTCGTCCGTATCTTGTATATACCACTTAAATCCCCTCAGAATCAACACTCGTCCGTGTTCTTTGTTAACCAGTTGGTACTCGTCCGTATCATCATCTCTGAACATGCGTCAAGCGTTTGTTTCTACTGATACTCGTCCGTATCATAGTCTTAAGGATGCTCGTCCGCATCTTTAATCTATACACCATGTCAAAAACTTAATTTCTTGAATTTAGACACTCGTCTGTGTCTACCATTCCCCAGAAGAGTCCCCAACAAATCTGGTTGAACTATTTCCTTTCATCTGACATTCGTCCTATGTCATGATACCTTTTCGGCAGCCGTACCCTTCCAGGTGATCGTCCTTCACCTTTTTGATGATCGTCCTTCATCACCCCCAGTGGAGTCTCTATTCATTAGAACCCCTTCCTATCCGACATTCGTCCTATGTCGTGATTTTTTAGTAGCCGTCCCCTGCTAGGTGATCGTCCTTCACCTCCTAATGATCGTCCTTCATCAGTTTATCCGATGGCAGTCCCCATCGTT
This sequence comes from Lathyrus aphaca, assembly GCA_963966055.1. Lineage (NCBI taxonomy): Eukaryota > Viridiplantae > Streptophyta > Magnoliopsida > Fabales > Fabaceae > Lathyrus > Lathyrus aphaca. The sequence continues at coordinate 353,756,065 of OZ014521.1, read as the reverse complement.
GATCTTGTTATCTGACATTCGTCCTATGTCATGATAAACCCCGAGAGCAGCCGTACCCTGCTAGGTGATCATCCTTCACCTCTTGATGATCGTCCTTCATCATGCTTAGCCGATGGCCGTCCCCATCGTCGACCTTTTCATCCGACATTCGTCATATGTCGTGATACTTTCGGCAGCCGTAGCCTGCCAGGTGATCGTCCTTCACCTTAGATGATCGTCCCTCATCTTATCCCCAACAGAGCAGCCGTACCCTGCCATGTGATCGTCCTTCACCTCTGATGACCGTACCTCATCATTTATTTCATTTATGCCTTGAGCTTGATGGTCGTCCCCATCATTTACCTATAATCCCCAGAGAGTCTTATAGCTTTACTTGATGGTCGTCCCCATCATAATCTCTTATATCCCTAGCTTGTCGGCCGTCCCCGTCATTGCTTTATTTCCCGCATTTTCCCCAGCATGTCGGTCATCCCCGTCATTGCTCCATTCCCAGCAGTCGTCCTCTGCTCGACGGTCGTCCTCCGTCGCCCGCACTTTATAATTACACTTTATTTTCCTTTACAATCTATATCCCTTTTCTTTTTCATTCTGTGAGTGCAAATTTTGGACTGTCTTTTGTATTCAATCACAAGTTATCTTGTTTGCCTGTTAAGCCGTTGCTTACATCCTGCACAGCTAACTCATGTTTGAATAGGGGCAGCTGTAAACACCCCAAATTTTCCCTCACCCATTTCACCATGGCTTGTGATCTTTTCATGTGCATAAGTTCAATCATAGCATCTCATATTGCATTTTTGCTCCACTGCATTGTTTCTAAGTCATCTGCATCTAGGATTTGTGATCCGAGCAATCCAAGAGCTATTTGAGCCACTCCAAAGGTCATCAATCACTTCAAAGGGGTCCATGTATGTTCAAGCATCATATTATGTCCTCACAAGGTCAAGGAAGTCAAACAATCACAAGAACTGAGCAAGGCATGGAAGCAGAGCCAGGTTTAACTGCACAGATGACCTAAAATTAGGGTTTTGGTTTCAGAGGCCATAACTCCAAATTTTTGGGTCATTCTTGATTCTATGGGTCTCAATATGTTATGAGGATCATGCATATCAATTTTTATGAAGAAATTCAATGAGGAAGGCATCGGATCAGAAGGTGACTTCTTGAGCAAGTCAGTGCAAAATCAAGGCATCTGAGGCCCCCAATGACCCAACCAAAGGTTGTTCTCCATCATTTTGAATGTGTATGATATTTATTTGGTCATAGAAGATGTTAGAAGTTCACAAAATTGAAGAATTTCAAGCCATTTGCAAAGTTGCCTTTTTGGGAAAGTGACTTGTAATGAAAACTTGCTATTTTGGGAAAGTTTTTCAACCTCCTTTTATTGATTCAAAAATGCTTCAAATGAGAAAACTTTGGTCATGAAAGTTGTAGATTGGATCATTCCCTTTTCAAAAGGTACAAGAACCCTTTCTAATTCATTTTGGATCAAAAGTTATGGCCTTGCAAAGTTGGGAAAAATCACATAATTTCATGTTTTACACCAAAAGAGGAAAGTTGCAAAACCTCATGCCAAGGCAAAATGTGACTTCAAAGTGACTTCTAATCTTCATACAAACACAATGCAATGCCTAAAATTCATATTGGCCCAAGAAATTTCTCATTTTCATGCCTTGATGTCCAAGTATCATAAACCATTTTTCATGAAAATCCCAAAGAGGGAAATCTTGCAAGAAGGGTTCCTTTGGTTTTGTTTGGTCTCTAATCATTATCAAAGTATCATAGCAACATTGTATGGTGCATTTTTCTGCATATTTCCCAAGAGATGTCACATGTCCATGGCCAAAAATCACAAAGTGTAACAAGTTGTAAAATTGCAAAACATGTGAGATCTCACCCTTCATCCATTCCAGCTCACATCAGTTCATCCCATGGCCATCCTTGAAGGCAGCTGAGCCCAAAGCAACCCTAAAATAGCCTCTGCCACAGCCCATGCCTCAAGTACACCTAACATTGACTTTTTGGCCAATTGCCCCATGCCATTCCCACAGTGCAAGTCACTTCCTCAGACCTTTTCCAATAGTTTAGGGATGTGCTATGGATCATAAAGCAAGACACGCACAAGCCAGAAAACACACACAATCCAGCTTGCACAAAATCTGTCCCAAACTTCTTCTCTTCGAAATTCTTCACACAGCCTTCAAACATCAAAAATTTCTTCACCAACAAACCACAAATCATCCATAGAACAAGAATCACCCACTGAAACAGCTTGAAAAATCTCACACAAGGACCTCCATTTCTGCTACACCAGAACAAAACAGCCATAACCAGCCATTCTCAAAGCTCTCCAAGCTTCATTTCATCATCAGGGTGTTCAAAGGAGAGGTATTGCACCAAGTTTGAGTCCAGAAAGCTCAGAAACAGGGAGTCTCCAGTTCAGGTATCATCAAGAACATTTTTTCCAGAAATGCAATCTCTTGTTATAGGATGATAGAGTTTGTTTCACTGATCATGTTAAGCTTTGAAACACTGAAAATGGTTGAGAAATGAGTGTGTATGCATGTTCTGAAATTTTTGCAGTTTTCTTGATTTTGCTCGAATCTTGTTGTTGATGCATTGTAAATGTGATTTTGTGATTGATTCATGTTTGGGGTGGGTAGAGGATGAAATATGAAGAGTTAGAGCACTTGAAACAGCCCAGGGAATGAGTTTGATTTTTGGTTGGCCAGAGAAGATGACCGGAGGTCATTTCCGGCCACCTGAAATGTGAGCAACCTTAGTTTTTGGTCAATTATAAATTTTAAGTGTTTTATGTTTGTTCCATGTTAAGAAATATGCTTGTTTCATTTTGGTTCTCTAGTTTTTGATTATGAATTTTTGGAAAATCACGCATAATGAATTGATTCATTCTAGCTTGAATCGATGCATGTTGTTGAGTGGTTCCTGGATTTCGCAAAATGAATCGATTCATCCTTTGATGTATCGATTCATGCTGTTTAACTAATTCTGTTTTCTCAAAATTGATCAGTATGAATCGATTCATCCAAGCTTGAATCGATTCATCTGGCGCCAGTCAATTCCCCCCATTTTCTTTTGAATCTCAGCCTCAGGATCTGTTGACTTCTCCATTTAACCAATTTTAATTCATTTTGTTTGTATTTCATTTAACACGAATTTTAAAAAATAGCAAAACATGTTAAAAAATTCTGAAATTTTTTGTCAAACATTTCATTAATTTTCAGAACCCAAAAATATTTTTATTTTTATTTTTTGCATTAAAAATTATTTTTAAATCCTTTAAATGTTTATTTTTAATTAGTTAATGGAAATTAATTAATTAAAAATGCATTTAGGTATTTAAAAATCGCAAAAAAATTCACATTGCATTTTAAAACATTTAGAAACATTATCAAACTCTCAAAACAAATTTCTTTTTGGTTCTCGACCTATTTTGACAATTTTCATTGGAATTAAATTTGTTTAAAAGCAATATTTTGATCCTAACTTGAAAAAAATCCATTCTGCCTAACCATGAAGAGTTTGATGATGGTTCTTCTTGCATTGCATCCTTCAAATCATGTAGTTTTTAGGTTAAAATTGGTTTCAATTTATCTTTCATTTTCAATTTGATGAGCATTTTTCCTTTTGAAGTGCCTTGAAAGCCTAGTTGACTTAGAAAAATCATAACTCTCATTAGTTTGAGACTTAGGTCCCCTCCTTTGGGCAGTGAACTTGTGTAGGGTTAGGGTTCCTTTGATCCCATTTTCAATTTTTTATCATGTCATTTGCTTCTGATTTTGAATTTTTGCATTGCATATTGTATGTAAACCCTAATTCTTGCCTTCCTTTGCATCCTTCTTTCATTTGCTTGCATACAGAACTTGTCATGACATTTTGTGCATCCATATGACATATAAGACATATTAGGACATATTGGAATCATGTTTGATCATTGCATCTTTCATTTGCCATGTTATGCATTCACATCATTTCATAAACTTTCATGAACTTCCATGGTTCAAAGCATGCTTCATTTGCATCCACATCCTTGTATGATCATCCACAACTCTTGACATGTGTTTGCATCATCTCTTTACATCATTTGCATCATGCGTATGTTTCTGACTTTGGCCTTTGCCCATCCATATGCATTGTTTCATCTCATTCCTTCCCTTATGCATCTTGTACTAACTTTTCAGGTTAATGATAGGTTTGTCTGGGAGGTGGATTTGTCTTCACCTCCTACCTCTTCTCACCTCAAATTTTTACATCCTTGCTGAATTTTTACTTGTCTTTGAGTGAGCTTCCTCACTTGTGCCTCTCTTCCCTCTTTTCTTTTCTCATCTCATCTCTTTTCCATCTTGCTTCTCCTTGGTGGCTTCCTTGAAGATTTCTCCTCTTAAGCCTCACAAACCCTAGGACTTCCAAGCATGATAACATTTTAGGATTGATTAGTCCCCCTTAGACTCTTTCCTTTGAGTTTTCTTTGAGTCTTCTCTTCTCACCTCATAATCAAGGACTAAACCCTAAAGGTTTTAAGGCTTTGTGATTAAGTTTATGCCTGCATCCTTCTATTAGGATGGAGTGTATAACTTTAATCCTAAGTGTTAAACCCTTAATGTGTTTAAACCCTTTAATCAATCCATCTAATAATCACTAAGACATCAAGCTTGTAACTTGGGCCTTGCATTAGGGTTCTAATTCTTCCTTAACTGGTTAAGAAGGACTAACCCTAGTGTTAATGGACAAGTCCCCCTCAAGTTGTCTCACAAACCATAAAATTCACTTCTAAACCTAATCATTAACTAAAATCCATTTAATAAAGGTTTTGTTTTGTCATGAGGTTAATCCCTAATCATGGGTTAAGTTGAGGAGCCTTCCTCAGCTTAAATGTTCTCATCTATTATCCTTCTATTAGGATGGTGTAATGAGTCCATTAAATCCTTGATTATGGCTTAATCTCATTACTTAACATCAAACAAAAACAACAAAAACATCTAAATAAATGCAAGTAGGTTAATGATCTTAATCCTACATCATGGTGATTAAGTGTGAGGTGCTTACTTCATGCTTAAGGTACTCTCATTACCCCTAATCTGAGGGAGGATGTGATGAGTTTACTAACCCATTGGTTTAGGCTTAAGCTCATTAATTTATGACAAATTCAAAAAAAGCAATAAAAGATTGAAAACCTCAAAAACAAACAACAATCGTCTCCTCCGGGATTCTTTTCTCACCTCATTCACTCACAAACGAGAACTTGCTTCTTCCGTCTAATGCAAGACAGTTTGCACCTGAGCCAGACAGGTCATACACTTGAGCATAGACAAGTAAGCAGATCATCAGTCAATTTATCTTTCAGTCTCTTTGGGTCGAACTACGGTGTTCTGACTTCCTCATTGCACGAGAGGATACGTAGGCATAACTTAACAGTTATCGAACAAAAGTCTCTGTATATTCCCCCCTCTTTCCAGCATCATTCTTTAAGCCTCATAGTCTTGAGCATTTCATCCTGGTTCTCACACTGACACTTCGCTTATACACTTCACATTTCTTTTACACTGACACTTGCATTCTTTTCCAGCTTTAACACACAAATTGCACTGACACTACCCCTTTAAAACACAAATCTTTCAAGCATGGATCCCGTCGAGTACGACGGACAATCTGGGTGCTAATACCTTCCCAGGTTGTAACCAACCCCCTTTCTCAGTTTCTCTGGTTCGCAACCGTCTTATCCATCTCTTCTTAGGTTTATGCAGCATTACCTTTCCTCCGGGATAAAAATGCCTAGCTGGCGACTCTTGTCTTCTGAGTTCACCCTTGTGTGTTCTCTTTCCTTTCACCGACCGTTCGCGTCTGTACCCCATTTGACTTGGCCTCATTTGGTGGGAGCGACACATGTTAGGATTTACACATTAAATACTCTTGTCGATTGATTTGGTTTGTTTAGGTATTTCCTATATTGTGACATCGTTTGCTAAATCATGTTTAGGTTTAGGTTTTTCATACATCCATCTAATCATTCTATCAGGAATTTTTCATCCTTGTTTATAAGATCTTTTGGATGAAAAAACACATTGAAAAATTTCCATGTACGTTATCTTTTTTCTGTCTATTATGCGAAGTATCAAGGAATGATCAAAATGCATGATGATGAATGGGTGGTGTCTAGATTTTTCATTTAAATTTAGGGTTAGATGAAAAAGTTGATGTTTTGTACAATTTCAATGTTATAGAAATACAGTTTTTGTGTTAATACTTTGATGATTGTGCCTGATTTGGATGTTTGGTTTGAGTTAGAAACACATATCTTGATTATGTACTTCTACCGTTACAGTGATATATATCGCGATGCTTCATTTTTTGAACAATGTATGCAGGGAACTTGGCCTGGACGTTCCATTTACTAAAGAAGAGCAAGATGGTGTTGTTAAGAAGACTAAACAGTTTTGTAGAGATGTCAATGTTATTGAGAAAGATCTCCATGGTAATACAATTAGCATTGAATATAATGGGAAAAAGAGAAAGATGGTTGTCACTGAGGTGGACTTGGATTCATGAGGAAAGAGAGTAAATCTGAAAATGGCAATTCTTTGTAAGGGAGAGGTATTAAAGTTATTAATTTCAGGTTTTAGAAATGATTTGATTTTCTTGAAATAGTTTCAACTTACTCCTTGACATGATATTATTTCATAAATCTTAGTTCTGATGAAGACGCAGCTGCCAAAGTTTTAGGAAAACGGTTGAAGTACTATATATGGTTTAGGACAATCAGTTGCGGGAAAACGGCGAGAAAAAATGTTTTGGTATAAAACTTTTTACGTTTATTGAATTATTTGTTAAATAGAATTTTCAAAAATAATAAGTTCTTTGACTATGAAATGAATTCTGTTTGCAGCAAATACCACAGAGAGTTGTTAAGGAATGTCTGCAGCCGGGTCAAAGTGAAATGGAGTTGATGGATGGGAATGAAAGAGTCATATATCAGTGTGAGATCATACCTCTCAAAGGAAAAACAACACGGAAATGTTTCTCGTACGCGGTTGGTTTGCATTTGCCAAAAAGAGAAGACTTCAAAGTGGTGATCAAATTGCCTTCATGAGTCACAATCCTCCGGCTTCGGCGATTTATGTGAAGATCATGAATCGGGGAGAAATGAAGAAGGATGTTGTTGTAATGGATGTGAAGTAATCAGAGAGAAATATTATCATGGATGAAATTGTCTTTTTGTACTACTCACCAATATATTTTGTATTTCGTATTTACATATGAACATTTTTTTAGATCATTAGCTTAGTTTTATATGTAATATGTAGCAGTTTAAGATCTGACTTCAAAACATGCTTTTAAGTATTATCATCTTTATGTTTTATATTGTTAAAGAAAACAACAGTTACTATGTTAAAGTTAACTTTATGATATCCTGATCGTAGAGTGTTAAATTTTTGTATTTGCTGTTGGAGGATGTGTTTTGATTGAGTTGGATTTGCTTTGTATACACTTACTTCTTATGGTTTCCAATGGGTACAAAATCATATTAAATTTTTGTTATTGAATTGAATTCTGAAAAGTTGTTATCGAGTGAAGCTTGGATGAGTAAGACTATTGTGTAAGGTGCTGGACTCAAATGTGGTCAAAAGAGAAAGAAAAATTATGGTTCAAAAGGTTACATACGAAAGTTGACATAAAATCATATAATACAACAATACATGAACCTCACTATGAAAAAACTTTCCTAAGTCATTTGTTTATAAGGTAAAAAAGGGCTACACATGATGTCACATCCAAAATGGTAAAATCAATGTATTTTTCTTAATAGGATTCTTTTTCACCTTCTGCATTGAGAAATCGTCTGCTGTAGAGGGAAAGAATAAAAAAATGCAAAGAAATCATTAGTTAGCATACATATATAATGAAAATAATCCTAAAATATTCAACACAACAAAACAAACAATAAAAATAATGTACAAAATCTTAAATACTCATGGAACTTCTTAATATCAATTGTTTTTTCATTCATCAACTAATAATATTACACATGAAAATTGCTCAAATAATGATATTACACATGAAAAAACAATATGTATCCTTATGTGATATTTTGAAAACTTTGTCAAAATATAATAAAATACCATATAAAAGAATTAAATTTGTAATGATCATAGATTTAGATAAGAAGTTTTGTCAAAATATAGTAAGATAAATACCTTACCAATTAACAAAGTGCTTCAAAGATCTCCTTGTAGACAACATTGGTAGTCGTCGAACACGGTAAATTGTCTTTGTCTTGGATTAGGATTTTTAGCCCACTTTTGGTATTAACTCTTGAGATAACAACGTACAATTGACCATGGCTAAAAACTGGAGTAGGCAAGTACAATCCAACACTATCAAGTGATTGACCTTGAGATTTATTAATGGTCATCATATGAGACAATTATTGAAAATTGTCTCCGAATCAACTTAAATGGCCAAGGTGATTCAGACGGTGATAAAGACATTCTTGGAATGTAAAAAATGTTACATATGTTCTTTCCAAACATGATTTTTGCCTCTATGGCATGATTTTCTAACCTTGTAACAATTAATCTTGTTCAATTGCATTGTCCATCAGCTTGGTCCAAATTTCTCATTAGCGTGATAGGTGTACCGACCTTCAATTTAATCTTATGATTTGGAAGTCCTGATGTCCTTAATTTACTAAGAAATTCAGGAGTTAAAACTTCATATGCTTCATTATAGCTTGTGTATGTTCTAGCAATTGAATCAAAACTCAAATACTCTTTCTCTTCCCCTGAAAAATATGTTCATAAAGCAAAAAGACCAAAAAATTATGATACCATAATAGGTAAAATGTAAATTTTTCGATTAGACAATATAAAAGATAAAATAACATTTATCTGGTATCATATCCAATATGTAATGATTGATTTTATCCACAACTTCAATGGTCGAGGCAAGGATGGCTTTTCCTTGTAAGAACAAAACATCTTGAAAATTTTCCAACAAATTGGAATATTTATAATCAACAATAGCCCTTATTGGATCTTCAAAATCTGAAATTAATAATTCTTTTGGAATTTCTATATCACCCAATCCATCAGTTGGTTCTGAGATCTTACCATCACCAACTTGCAATATCCATTTTGAGAATTTTGCTAGTTCATCAAAACTTGTATTATCCCTTCCATGCTGAAGTCGCATATTCTTTGTGAGCTTTAGAACCTGACAATATTCCCAAACATAGGATGAGCTAATAAATGCATGGACAATATCAGAACGACCTGCTCTAGGAACAACTGGAAGAATTTGTCGGAAATCTCCCCCAAAAATAACAACCTTTCCACCAAAAATACAATTTTGTATACCATTTTTGCTCATGACTTCTTTTAATGTTTTATCCAATGCCTCAAAGCAGTGCCTATGAGACATAGGTACTTCATCCCATATTATGACCTTTTTGGCTTCAAGTAGTTGTGATAATGGGATGAAACACCTATGTCTCACAACTACTTGAAGCCACCGATCATTCACAACTACTTGAAGCCACAAAGGTCATAATATGGGATGAAGCACCTATGTCTCATAGGCACTGCTTTGAGGCATTGGATAAAACATTAAAAGATGTCATGAGCAAAAATGGTATACAAAATTGTATTTTTGGTGGAAAGGTTATTATTTTTGGGGGAGATTTCCGACAAATTCTTCCAGTTTTTCCTAGAGCAGGTCGTTCTGATATTGTCCATGCATCTATTAGCTCATCCTATGTTTGGGAATATTGTCAGGTTCTAAAGCTCACAAAGAATATGCGACTTCAGCATGGAAGGGATAATACAAGTTTTGATGAACTAGCAAAATTCTCAAAATGGATATTGCAAGTTGGTGATGGTAAGATCTCAGAACCAACTGATGGATTGAGTGATATAGAAATTCCAAAAGAATTTATTAATTTCAGATTTTGAAGATCCAATAAGGGCTATTGTTGATTATACATATCCCAATTTGTTGGAAAATTTTCAAGATGTTTTGTTCTTACAAGGAAAAGCCAGCCTTGCCTCGACCATTGAAGTTGTGGATAAAATCAATCATTACATATTGGATATGATACCAGATAAATGTTATTTTATCTTTTATATTGTCTAATCGAAAAATTTACATTTTACCTATTATGGTATCATAATTTTTTGGTCTTTTTGCTTTATGAACATATTTTTCAGGGGAAGAGAAAGAGTATTTGAGTTTTGATTCAATTGATAAAACATACACAAGCTATAATGAAGCATACGAAGTTTTAACTCTTGAGTTTCTTAGTAAATTAAGGACATCAGGATTTCCAAATCATAAGATTAAATTGAAGGTCTGTACACCTATCATGCTAATGAGAAATTTGGACCAAACTGATGGACTGTGCAATGGAACAAGATTAATTGTTACAAGGTTAGAAAATCATGCCATAGAGGCAAAAATCATGTCTTGAAAGAACATAGGTAACATTGTTTTACATTCCAAGAATGTCTTTATCTCCGCCTGAATCACCTTGGCCATTTATGTTGATTCGGAGACAATTTCCAATAATTGTCTCTTATGCAATGATCATTAATAAATCTCAAGGTCAATCACTTGATAATGTTGGATTGTACTTGCCTAATCCAGTTTTTAGTCATGGTCAATTGTATGTTTCTATCTCAAGATTTAAGACCAAAAGTGGGCTAAAAATCATAATCCATGACAAGGACAATTTACCGTGTTCGACGACAACCAATGTTGTCTACAAGGAGATCTTTGAAGCACTTGGTTAATTGGTAAGGTATTTATCTTACTATATTTTGCCAAAATTTTTTATCTAAATCTATGACCATCACAAATTTAATTCTTTTATATGGTATTTTATCATATCTTGACAAAGTTTTCAAAATATCACATAAGGATACATATTATTTTTTCATGGGTAATATTATTATTTGAGCAATTTTCAAGTGTAATATTATTAGTTGAGGAATGAAAAAACAATTGATATTAAGAAGTTCCTTGAGTATTTAAGATTTTGTACCTTATTTTTATTGTTTGTTTTGTTGTGTTGAATATTTTAGGATTATTTTCATTATTTATGTATGCTAACTAATGATTTCTTTGCACTTTTTTATTCTTTCCCTCTACAGCAGACGGTTTCTCAGTGCAGAAGGTGAAAAAGAATCCTATTAAGAAGAATACATTGATTTTACCATTTTGGAGGTGGAATCATGTGTAGCCCTTTTTTACCTTATAAACAAATGACTTAGGAAAGTTGTTTCACAATGAGGTTCATGTATTATTGTCTACAAGGAGATCTTTGAAGCACTTGGTTAATTGGTAAGGTATTTATCTTACTATATTTTGACAAAACTTCTTATCTAAATCTATGATCATTACAAATTTAATTATTTTATATTTTATTTTATTATATTTTGACAAAGTTTTCAAAATATCATAAAAGGATACATATTGTTTTTTCATGTGTAATATCATTATTTGAGCAATTTTCATGTGTAATATTATTAGTTGAGGAATGAAAAAACAATTGATATTAAGAAGTTCCATGAGTATTTAAGATTATGTACCTTATTTTTATTGTTTGTTTTGTTGTGTTGAATAGTTTAGGATTATTTTCATTATTTATGTATGCTAACTAATGATTTCTTTGCACTTTTTTATTCTTTCCCTCTACATCAGACAGTTTCTCAGTGCAGAAGGTGAAAAAGAATCATATTAAGAAGAATACATGTATTTTACCATTTTGGAGGTGGCATCATGTGTAGCCTTTTTTTACCTTATAAACAAATGAATTAGGAAAGTTGTTTCACAATGAGGTTCATGTATTGTTGTATTATATGATTCTATGTCAACTTTCGTATGTAACCTTTTGAACCATAATTTTTCTTTCTCTTTTGACCACATTTGAGTCCAGCACCCTACACAATAGTCTTACTCATCCAAGCTTCACTCAATAACAACTTTTCAGAATTCAATTCAATAACAAAATTTTAATATGATTTTGTACCCATTGGAAACCATAAGAAGTAAGTGTATACAAAGCAAATCCAACTCAATCAAAACACATCTTCCAACAGTAAATACAGAAATTTAACACTCTACGATCAGGATAGCATAAAGTTAACTTTAACATAGTAACAATGTTTTCCTTAACAACATAAAAAATAAAGATGATAATACTTAAAAGCATGTTTTGAAGTCAGATCTTAAACTGCTACATATTCCATATATTACATATAAAACTAAGCTAATGATCCAAAAACGTGTTCATATGTAAATACGAAATACAAAATATATTGGTGAGTAGTACAAAAAGACAATTTCATCAATGATAATATTTCTCTCTGATTACTTCACATCCATTACAACAACATCCTTCTTCATTTCTCCCTGATTCATGATCTTCACATAAATCGCCGAAGCCTTATGATAAGCTTGAGCTTCAATTATTAGAATTAAAGAGTTTATTTTTAACTAATTAAAATATTAAATAATATTTTATTATCATTATTATAAAATTAAATATTAATTATTGATAATGTATATTGTCACAACTATATTATGTTTTTAGCTAAATGATCGAGAAATTTGTTATCAAACTGCTATATGATATTGAATGCTACTGAAATTTTATTTTTCCTTATCAAATCAAATTGCTTTAATTAAATTAATTTATGAAATATATTTATAAATTTATAAATATTATTTCATTAAATAATTCTACACTAATTTGATATATAATAATGACTATTCTATAATATAAATCCCGACGGGGCTCGTGCGATAGCACGGGTATCCCACTAGTGAAAGTAAAAATGCATGCAAATGTAATTATGATGAGAACCTTGTAAAACGAAATTGTATTGGAAAACATGAAAGAACTTTGTGTGCTATGGAAGTAACTAAAGACGCATGCATCACCATAAAATGAAACTTGTTTAGTCTACACAATAGTTAGACTACCTATAATTGTGTTATCAAATCACTTGGTTATCATCCTATATCCTATATTTAAATATACAATAAAAGTCTTTAGATCCAATAACTAACAACATTAACATAAAGGAGGATAATAGAGAAAGAACCTTGGAATAACATAAAAAATGGAACCAGTTGTGCAAAATGTTGATTTGGTGAATGAAGTGAAGGTTGAGCAAGAAGGACAATCTTCACAAGTGTATGGTGGAGAACTTCTTGGGTAAATGTATTGGAATAAGTTGATCAAATGTTAAAAGAGAAATGCATCTCAAGTTCTTATAAGTTTCAATTGTATTAATATTAGAGATTTTTAAAGAATATGATTTATTATTTTAGTAACAAAACATATTCTACTTCTAATTTTACATGAATTTATGAGGTTTTATACATGCAGCAATTCCCTCAAGAGGTGATAAAGAAGGCTTTAAGACATGATATTACTACATGCAAGATCGTTTATATGGATACATATGAAGTTTATGATTGCAAAGTCAAGAAATCAAAAAGGGAATACTTGGAGATATATGTCACAACCGGTTGGTATGCATATGCGAGGAAAAAGAATTTTCAAGCGGGCGATAGACTTTTTTTTAGATACAATTCAGAGGATGATATCATCTACGTCAATATATTGAGAAATGAAGATAGACAAAAGATTGAACGAAGTGGGTTTCGATTTTAATTGACAAAGATAACTGGTCACTTCATTTTATTTTGCGTGTGTTTTGATACCGGCAATCCGCTTTCTGTTTTCGTGGAGTTAAAAGATATCAATCTTAGTTCTTGATAGAATATTCCAATTTTTAGTAGAGTGATGGCTAATAATGCAGACTCAGTGCTCGGGGGGGGGGGGGAGTGCTTTGGAGTGGCGTTAAATTTTTTTGTATTTGGTGCCAACAGGATTAACTTGTTTCTTCTTAATTTGATTTTTAGACTAGACAGGTTGTTAGCTTTTAGTTATTGGTTCTGGTGTAGTCTTGGCATCAGTGTTAGTTTGGTTTGGTGTACAATCCTTTGCTATGTCTTGGTCTGTAGACTTTTGATTGCAAAACATTGTATTGTTGTTGCTCTTGCCCTGCTCACCTTATGATAAGCTTGAGCTAATTTAATTAGAAGTAATGTGAAGGTGAAAGGCCAAGAAGGAAGACTGTTTGAAGACTTTTTGTAATTTCGATAATCTTTCACTGTCAAAACATTATATACACCTACTACATACATATAGCACTTAGGTGAGGAAAAAAGCTTGTTAGAAATGAACAAACAAAAGCTTATTGGAAAGTTACAACACAATAAAAATATTATAGGAGTTATAACTTCATATGCTTATGTTTTCATATGCAAATAGCAGAATGTGAATGAGTGAATCAGGGATCAGAGTAGAATTAGGAACTGCGCAGACTAAAAAAACCAAAAGCATTTAACTAAGACATTCATAAAATCTTTCGAATTCAAGATTTTCCTAACACATACATACTATATATTCATTATCCAAATTAAATCTTTCCAAGTTAACATGCAACATGGAAAGTAGATGAGAAAAATAACACGTCGGGCCACTGTATGTTTTCCACAATAGAATATATCAAACCTGCAATATATTTTCACTCTACCTAAAAAACAAAGAGGTAATCAATAAAATAGATAATTGGGACCATCAATTCTACAAAACTGAAAAAACTCAATCCAATCACTTAAAATCCAACTTCATAACCCATGCCTCATTGTATAAGTATATTTATAATTCCTTCATAATATATAGTTGGTAATATATATCATAAGGCAATATACAAATATAAAATAACTTGCAGCAGCTTATATAAGTATAACTAGGAGAAGGCAAGATATAAAAGAAATTTCAAGGCAACATTAAGAAGTAATCCATAACACAACACTCCATCATCGTATTGAAAGTTATAAGAGATAATGTTCAAAAAAGTAACAAAACAACAATTATAATGCCACTGAAATATTACATATAAAGCAATAAACGTTTATCGATCATCTTCCTTTTTTACGGGTTTCATCATCTTCGTAGAGGAAAGTTGAACACTTTCAACATCTTCCGACGCATCGAGATTTATACGTTTACAGGGGGTTATGACAGAATTTGCAGCACTTGGGTTGAAATCAGCAGATACGGACATAGGTTCCTAAAAATAATGATTGTGTAATCGATTAAAAATTGAAAGCTTGAATAGACGGTACCTAAAATTTATCTAAATCATAACTTACCGATAAACTCTTCATATCGTCTTGTGAGGAAGACAATGAAATAGGATTTGTATTTACTTCCTGGAAATGCACAATTGAAGTTTTACATGTTACTTCAAATAACAATTTAAAGACAAATCAATGCACATATCAATGTGATGAAACATTAGACATAAAATTTATTAATCCATACCTCATGCGACTTGAACATGTCATTAACTTTCCTACGTGATTCCTCATCATCCTTAAAGCTAATCACCGAAAGACAATTAAATTTCGGTTGAAAAATAGCTCTAATTGCCAACTCCTTTTTTAACATGGCATCAAGATCGCAAGGGAACTCTAAAGGATTGTCTTCACCCGCCTAAATATCAACCAAATTTATAGATACTTCATAACCACAAATGAAATTTGCAATTTTAGTTAAAAGCATTATTGATAAAATGAATACCTCCACCAATTAGTTTTTCATCTGCAGAGCAGATTTACCAATTAATTTGATGCAGCCATTATCCCAAAATACAAAACGGGACTTGAATTTACCGTCAACTCCCATAACTTCAAGCTTGTACCTATACATAACTTACATATTAGTTTTTTTCATCATTAGATATAAGAGATATTGAATATATGGCCAACCTTTCTATATGAATCAATACCTTGGCACGAGATTAGAACTTATGTGATTTGCATAGCACTTAAGTTTGCAATCTTTTACGGCAACACTCTTGGTACATTCGGCACAACCATCATAATACCACATAAGGATACATATTGTTTTTTCATGTGTAATATCATTATTTGAGCAATTTTCATGTGTAATATTATTAGTTGAGGAATGAAAAAACAATTGATATTAAGAAGTTCCCTGAGTATTTAAGATTTTGTACCTTATTTTTATTGTTTGTTTTGTTGTGTTGAATAGTTTAGGATTATTTTCATTATTTATGTATGCTAACTAATGATTTCTTTTCACTTTTTTATTCTTTCCCTCTACAACAGACGGTTTCTCAGTGCAGAAGGTGAAAACGAACCCTATTAAGAAGAATACATTGATTTTACCATTTTGGAGGTGACACCATATGTAGCCCTTTTTTACCTTATAAACAAATGACTTAGGAAAGTTGTTTCACAGTGAGGTTCATGTATTGTTGTATTATATGATTCTATGCCTACTTTCGTATGTAACCCTTTGAACCATAATTTTTCTTTCTCCTTTGACCACATTTGAGTCCAGCACCCTACACAATAGTCTTACTCATCCAAGCTTCACTCAATAACAACTTTTAAGAATTCAATTCAATAACAAAATTTTAATATGATTTTGTACCCATTGGAAACCATAAGAAGTAAGTGTATACAAAGCAAATCCAGCTCAATCAAAACACATCCTCCAACAGCAAATACAGAAATTTAACACTCTACGATCAGGATAACATAAAGTTAACTTTAACATAGTAACTGTTGCTTTCCTTAACAACATAAAACATAAAGATGATAATACTTAAAAGCATGTTTTGAAGTCAGATCTTAAACTGCTACATATTACATATAAAACTAAGCTAATGATCCCAAAAAATGTTCATATGTAAATACAAAATACAAAATATATCGGTGAGTAGTACAAAAAGACAATTTCATCCATGATAATATTTCTCTCCGATTACTTCACATCCATTACAACAACATCCTTCTTCATTTCTCCTCGGTTCACGATCTTCACAAAAATCGTCGAAGCCGGAGGATTGTGAATCATGAAGGCAATTTGATCACCACTTTGAAGTCTTCTCTTTTTGGAAAATTCAAACCAACCGAGTGCGAGAAACATTTCCGTGCTATTTTTCCTTTGAGGGGTATGCATCTCACATTGATATATGACCCTCTCATTCCCATCCATCAACTCCATTTCACTTTGACCCGACTGCAGACATTCCTTAACAATTTTATGCGGTATTTGCTGCAAACAGAATTCATTTCATAGCCAAAGAACTTATAATTGTTGAAAATTATATTTAACAAATAATTCAATAAATGTAAAAAGTTTTATACCAAAACATTTTTTCTCGCCGTTTTCCCGCAACTGATTGTCCTAAACCATATATAGTACTACAACCGTTTTCCTAATACTTTGGCAGCTCCGTCTTCATCAGAACTAAGATTTATGAAATAATATCATGTCAAGGATTAAGTTGAAACTATTTGAAGAAAAACAAATCAATTCTAAAATCCGGAATTAATAACTTTAATACCTCTCCCTTACAACAGAATTGCCATTTTCAGATTTCCTCCCTTTCCTCATGAATCCAACGTCCACCTCAGCGACAACTATATTTCTCTTTTTCCCATTATATTCAATGCTAATTGTATTACCATGGAGATCTTTCTCAAGAACATTTACATCTCTACAAAACTGTTTAGTCTTCTTAACAACACCATATTGCTCTTCTTCAGTAAATGGAACGTCCAGGCCAAGTTCCCTGCATACATTGTTCAAAAAATGAAGCATCACGGTATATATCACTGTAACGGTGGAAGTACATAATCAAAATATGTGTTTCTAACTCAGACCAAACATCCAAATCAGGCACAATCATCAAAGTATTAACACAAAAATCGTATTTCTATAACATTGAAATTGTACAAAACATCAACTTTTTCATCTAACCCTAAATTTAAATGAAAAATCTAGAGATCACTCATTCATCATCATGCATTTTGATCATTCCTTGATACTTCGCACAATAGACAGAAAAAATATAACGTACATGGAAATTTTTCAATGTGTGTTTTCATCCAAAAGATCTTATAAACAAGGATGAAAAATTTATGATAGAATGATTAGATGGATGTATGAAAAACCTAAACCTAAACATGATTTAGCAAACGATGTCACAAATTAGGAAATACCTAAACAAACCAAATCAATCGACAAGAGTATTTAATGTGTAAATCATAACATGCATATTGTTTCATAGAAGATTCAGATGCAATGTTAGCCATTATGTTGCTTCGATGGAACAACCCTGCTTATTCGCTTCCAATTCCGTGCGTTTGATGTTACGATGCAGGAGATGATCGAAACTGTACATTTGGGATTCCTAATTTCATATCAAATTATTTGGGCCTGATATATCAGTTAAGGCCCATATTTTACCAACAATTTCTACCAATTTTTATAATTTGGGTATGATATATCCATTTTATATAATATTACATTATTAGAAATTTTAAACAATCTCATTATTGATTTATATAAGATAGTAGTATTTATACTAAAAAAAAATATGTTTTAATATAAAAAAACATGACACAATTTAGATTGATAAATACACCACTTTCTAATGAAATACATGAAATTTTCATTTTTAATGACATATATTAAATTGATATGCTTTAATATATATAGTCATTATGATATTAATCATTAATAATAGTAAAAAAATAAATTATTATTATGTTGCTTCAATTATTAGAATTAAAGAGTTTATTTTTAACTAATTAAAAAATTAAATAATATTTTATTATCATTATTATAAAATTAAATATTAATTATTGATAATGTATATTGTCACAACTATATTATGTTTTTAGCTAAATGATGGAGAAATTTGTTATCAAATATTGAATGCTATTGATATTTTATTTTTCCTTATCAAATCAAATTGCTTTAATTAAATTAATTTATGAAATATATTTATAAATATTATTGCATTAAATAATTATACACTAATTTGATAGATAATAATGACTATTCTATAATATAAACCCCGACGAGGCCCGTGCTATAGCACGGGAATCCCACTAGTTAAAGTAAAAATGCATGCAAATGTAATTATGATGAGAACCTTGTAAAACGAAATTGTATTGGAAAACATGAAAGAACTTTGTGTGCTATGGAAGTAACTAAAGACGCATGCATCACCATAGAAATGAAACTTGTTTAGTCTACACAATAGTTAAACTACCTATAATTGTGTTATCAAATCACTTGGTTATCATCCTATATCCTATATTTAAGTATACAATAATAGTCTTTAGATCTAATAACTAACAACATTAACATAAAGGAGGATAATAGGGAAATAACCTTGGAATAGCATAAATAATGGAACCAGTTGTGCAAAATGTTGATTTGGTGAATGAAGTGAAGGTTGAGCAAGAAGAACAATCTTCACAAGTGTATGGTGGAGAACTTCTTGGGCAAATGTATTGGAATACGTTGATCAAAGATTCAAAGAAAAATGCATCTCAAGTTCTTGTAAGTTTCAATTGTATTAATATTAGAGATTTTTAAAGAATATGATTTATTAGTTTAGTAACAAAACATATTCTACTTCTAATTTTAACATGAATTTATGAGGTTTTATACATGCAACAATTCCCTCAGGTGATAAAGAAGGCTTTAAGACATGATATTACTACATGCAAGATCGTTGATATGGATACATCTGAAGTTTATGATTGCGAAGTCAAAAATTAAAAAAGGGAATACTTTGAGATGTATGTCACAACCGATTGGTATGTATAAGCGAGGAAAAAGAATTTTCAAGCGGACGATAGGCTTTTTTTAGATACAATTCAGAGGATGAAATCATCTACGTCAATATATTGAGAAATGAAGACAGGTTGTTAGCTTTTAGTTATTGGTTCTGGTGTAGTCTTGGAATCAGTGTTAGTTTGGTTTGGTGTATAATGCTTTGCTATGTCTTGGTCTGTAGACTTTTGATTGCAAAACGTTATACTGGTGTTGCTCTTGCCCTGCTCACCTTATGATAAGCTTGAACTATTTTAATTCATTTTGCCTTTTCTAATAAAAAACTATGAAAACGAAGTAGAATTAACATTAATTAGAAGCAATGTGGAGGTGAAAGGCCAAGAACAAAGACTGTTTGAAGACTTTTTGTAATTTTAATAATCTTTGACTGTCAAAACGTTATATACGCCTACTACATACATATAGCACTTAGGTGAGGAAAAAAGCTTGTTAGAAATGAACAAACAAAAGCTTATTGGAAAGTTACAACACAAGAAAAATATTATAGGAGTTATAACTTCATATGCTTATGTTTTCATATGCAAATAGCAGAATGTGAATGAGTGAATCAGGGATCACAGTAGAATTAGGAACTGCGCAGACTAAAAAAAAACAAAAGCATTTAAGTAAGACATCCATAAAATCTTTCAAATTCAAGATTTTCCTAACACATACATACTATATATATCCAAATTAAATCTTTCAAGGTAAACATGCAACATGGAAAGTAGATGAGAAAAAAACACGTCGGGCCACTGTATGTTTTCCACAATAGAATATATCAAACCTGAAATATATTTTCACTCTACCTAAAAAACAAAGAGGTAATCAATAAAATAGATAATACCAAGAGCCATCAATTCTACAAATCTGATAAAACTCAATCCAATCACTTAAATCTAGTTTCATAACTCATGCCTCATTGTATAAGTATACTTATAATTCCTTCATAATATATAGTAGGTAATATATATCATAAGGAAATATACAGATATAAAATAACTTGCAGCAGTAAGACATCCGTAAAATCTTTTGAATTCAAGATTTTCCTAACACATACATACTATATATTCATTATCCAAATTAAATCTTTCCAGGTTAACATGCAACATGGAAAGTAGATGAGAAAAAAAACATGTCGGACCACTATATGTTTTCCACAATAGAATATATAAAACCTGAAATATATTTTCACTCTACCTAAAAAAACAAAGAGGTAATCAATAAAATATATAATTAGGACAATCAATTCTACAAAACTGAAAAAACTCAATCCAATCACTTAAAATCCATCTTCATAACTCATGCCTCATTGTATAAGTATACTTATAATTCCTTCATAATATATAGTAGGTAATATATATTAGAAGGCAATATACATATATAAAATAATTTGCAGCAGCTTATATAAGTATAATTAGGAGAAGGCAAGATATAAAAGAAATTTCAAGTCAACATTAAGAAGTAATCCATAACACAACACTCCATCATCGTATTGAAAGTTATAAGAGATTATGTTCAAAAAAAGAACAAAACAACAATTCTAATGCGGCTGAAATATTACATATAAAGCAATAAATGTTTATCGATCATCTTCCTTTTTTACAGGTTTCATCATCTTCGTAGAGTAAAGTTGAACACTTTCAACATCTTCCGACGCATCGGGATTTATACGTTTACAGGGGGTCATGACAGAATTTGCAGCACTTGGGTCGAAATCAGCAGATACAGACATAGGTTCCTAAAATAATGATTGTGTAATCGATTAAAAATTGAAAGCTTGAATAGACGGTACCTAAAATTTATTTAAATCTTAACTTACCAATAAACTCTTCATATCATCTTGTGAGGAAGGCAATGAAATAGGATTTGTATTTACTTCCTGGAAATACACAATTGAATTTTTACATGTTACTTCAAATAACAATTTAAAGACAAATCAATGCACAAATCAATGTGATGAAACATTAGACATATAATTTATTAATGCATACCTCATGCGACTTGAAGTGTCCTTAACTTTCCTACGTGATTCCTCATCATCCTTAAAGCTAATCACTGAAAGACAATTAAATTTTGGTTGAAAAACAACTCTAATTGCCAACTCCTTTTTTAACATGGCATCAAGATCTCAAGGGAACTCTAAAGGATTGTCTTCACCGGCCTGAATATCAACCAAATTTATAGATACTTCATAACCACAAATGAAATTTGCAATTTTAGTTAAAAGCATAATTGATAAAATGAATACCTCCACCAATTCGTTTTTCATCTGCATATCAGATTTACCAATTAATTTGAAGCAGTCAATATCCCAAAATACAAAACGGGAATTGAATTTACCGTCAACTCCCATAACTTCAAGCCTGTACCAATATATAACTTACATATTAGTCGTTATCATCATTAGATATAAGAGATATTGAATCTGTGGCCAACCTTTCTACAGGAATCAATACCTTGGCACTGGATCAGAACTTATGTGATTTGCATAGCACTTAAGTTTGTCATCTTTTACGGCAACACTCTTGGTACATTCGGCACAACCATCATAATACCACATAAGGATACATATTGTTTTTTCATGTGTAATATCATTATTTGAGCAATTTTCATGTTTTAATATATATAAGAATCAACATACCAACCAAAGTGTTTGCCTGGAATTTTCCATCTACAATGGACGACAACCCAAGAA
The DNA here is from genome assembly GCA_963966055.1 of Lathyrus aphaca. Taxonomy (NCBI): domain Eukaryota; kingdom Viridiplantae; phylum Streptophyta; class Magnoliopsida; order Fabales; family Fabaceae; genus Lathyrus; species Lathyrus aphaca. The sequence continues at coordinate 353,733,611 of OZ014521.1, read as the reverse complement.
TGTTGAAATACTCTATAGGAATCTCTGGGAGTTCAATTTTCTTAACGTATGTTGAACCACAAAATACCAACTTGTATCCATGAGTAGTAGACTTAAATGAGAAATCGTTATTTGAAACTTCAAAGTTTTTCATGATATACGATACTCCTACGGAAAGATCGCCAACATACTTCGACACCAGATGGGATGGAACAATTTCTTGAATCATATTAAACTTTTGATAGGAAAAAAAAATCGTGAATATTATAATTTATGAACTATTTATGCACAAAGTTATAAAATTAAACCATAAATCAAAATCACAGAGAACACAATACCTTTGAATCAACCAATATTAGTTCAAGATGTTCTCTGTTTGAAGAACTTCGAACAGTCCACAGATGTCTGCAGCGAACATCATTTTTTCATAGATATTTAGAATCATTGATTTCCCTTATGGACTCAATAGGCCTCGCCATAACTTCTCCAAATTCAGAAGCAATGCATAAGTTGAAGTGCTGAGGAAGATGAAGTTCCCAAACCCTATTGCATAAATAAGTTGGATAATTTAATGTAGAAAGGAGAATTTAGGGTTCTTTGAGATTCCCATGTGCAGCCTAATAGAAATCCTTTCCAAAGTCTTGAAATCATCGTGAAAATAGGGGTAGATATTTTGAGCTTCCCAAATATAAAAAAATGGCTACATTAATCTCTTGTAATTTTTTATGTAAAATATAATAAAATATTAGAGAAAAAATAACAAATGTGAAAAAAATATGAAATTGACACATCAAATGTATTAATTGTCAACTTATGAGGTATTAAGTAATAAGACATATGTCCCCTTGAAATTAGGTTATTGATTAAATTTAATTAGGAGGGTTTAGTGGTAAAATATTAGGTAATCTTTTTATAGATAGATATTAGATTGTGGCATAGTGGATATACGAAACTTAATTGTAATTTTATCACGCTTGCGATCCTAGTTTTATTTTCATGAAGCATTTTTTTATATTTGACAAAGACAAATGATTCAATATCAGCCTCCTCTTCTCTTCCATATCTTGTGCTCCCATCATGTGCTGCATCACCTGCATTGCTAAATAAGTTAATTAGAATTCTCTAGTGAATGTGTGTTTCAAGCATTTTTCTGAAAACTGCTTATTTACCTCCATCAATGGAAAAACGAAATTGATTCATATGCAGGACATTTTTTTTATATTTAGCCATCAATATCAGGATCCATTTGATCCAACATAATAAACAACAGATCAAATCAAGAAAGCAAAGAGTCTGAGAATCCAATAGTTTTAGTTGGAGTCAGTGAACTATCATATTGTAGAATCAAATGACAAAAGTCACAGTCAAGTTTGAAAACGTTAAAGGTACAATAGAACATTAATAACTTTTGTTGTTAAAACCACACTACAATAGCATAATAACACTTACAATTCCATGGGATTTGTAACCGCCACCACACTGCATCGAGCAATAAAAGATGCATGGATCCCAGCTTTAGCAATAGTTACAGTGTGTTGTTCCATAACTTCATGTATATAGACTCGATCTTGGTCATTCATTTTGTCAAACTTAAAAGCCCTTAGAACAGATACAAGTTGTAACTGCTAATTGAAGCATAGCCTTCTCTGCTCTTAGAATTTAAACAAAACTAAATATCCTTAGCAAGTGTATAAATATCCTACGAGATTTTACATGAAACACAAGTTATATTAAACAATAACAAAAAATACAGTCTTAGGTTAATGACAATTGCATCTTCTCAATTAGATTGCATTAGCTTATTTTCTTATGGTAGTACAGATCAGAAACTACTTGATAACAACTGCAGTATGTTAAAAGTCTCACAAATAGAACAAGAATATGATGAGAAACATTATATCTAAAACATTGTAAACAACTGAAAAAACAATAACTATCTCAATCAAAAAATGAGTTCAAATTGTAGGATCTAAATGTGTTTAAATATACTTGAATAACAATAAAGCCAAAAAGTGGAAAGTCAAATACTCTAAAATCAATGAAGAAATCGCATCACCATCTTTTGTGTCCTCACTCAACAGAACATCGACGAAATCCTTCCCAGCCTCAGCAAACAGAAATGAGTAATTACAATTACAAGACATTGATAGGCAAACAGAAATGAGTAATTAAAATTACAAGACATTGACAGAAAATAGAAGAGTAACATTGACAGTAATAATGTGCTTACATGGAGTATCCACCTTGATAGTTCTCAAGAGATCGGTGTGCTAGATATTCCGGTAATTTTTCGGAGTTGTATTTTCTCAAGATTCTACTTATTTGCCGCCATCTCAAATAGATTTCCGTCTTTTGTTTTAACCTTTCTTTTTTATTCATTTTCTAAGGAAAATAGTTAGAAAGTTGTCTTGTGAAAAATATTGAAATTAAAAGACAAAGTATGAAGTGTGTCTTACATTTTAGTACTCGTAGAAAGCACTTGTGAATATTGAATATAAACTTGTAATCAATTCCAATGCTTATTTATGTAAGAAATATTAAGCCAATGATAAAATGGATTGAAATTGAAACTAAGTAGCTAATTACTTTTCTTTTCTTCCCTTAGCCATAGCCAATTCAACTAAAATTGCAGCAGCTTCAGCTACATAACGTTTAATGGTGAGATCCTCTTTTACATTATCACTATTATTCCTCCTCATATGATCTTGGAGGCAACTCTTAACTGTAACACCTAAAATCTATCCGGCGGAAATTTATAAAACAGAGTTTCAAAAACTCAACAACTTATATAGGATGCCACATTTTCGAGTTATAAAAAAAATAAATTCATTTAATTTCATGAACATCGATACATAACACTTTCATTTAGGATGAAACCATAACAACAACTTTTATTCAATTCTTTGAAATAAAGCAACTCTTACAAATAGGCAGCGGATTCAGTAATATTCAACTATACCTCATGCAACAATTTGTTCAACTATACAACTTAGTAATAACATGTTTTGATTGTAACAACTTAAAACAACGACAACTTAACATAACAACAAAACAACAAAGCGTTCATCCCCCGAGTGTTACGTATCAGAGCACCGACACCGACTCGACTAATGAAGATAATCATCTTCCTACAAACTACCTGCACGTTACCAACATAGGGGCAACATTCAAACAGAAGGAGTGAGATATCGAACCATATAAACAAGAGTATGATAATTAATACGCTAGATAGAATCATACAATTTTTCATACTATCCAACAACAAAATCTTACCAATCACCCACAGCTTATTGACATACTTTATCAATTTAATTCACATATCAATATAACCAATTTCAACGTTAAAATTAGCATAGACATCTTCATCAACTTCGACAAACTTATACAACATATTCAACTTCTTCAATACCAGCATAATCGAATTTATGAACATAAACATATAAACAATGCATGTAACATAACCATATAATCACATCATTCAACATAATCATATAATCAACTCATTCAACATAAACATATAATCAACTTAAATCATATCATCAACACGATTCAACCTAAACCAACTTCATTAACTTGAGCAACTCAAACAACTTTATCAGCTTAAACAACATGGACAACTTTATCAGCTTAAACAACATGGACAACTTTATCAACTTCAACAAAACACAATCAACATAAACAACATAAACACGACGATACATGATGCGACTCGACTATGCATATGCATATGGTACCATTGGAGTAAAACTCTCAACTTAAAATATACCAGATTATCGAGGTATCTGCAAGGCATAAGCCTTCAACTTAATTGTTTTTCCAATCCAGGCCAACGTGGTGAGCATCCGCTCCAACTTAGAAAATGCAATGTATGCCATGATACAACGACTCAACACGTAGCAACAATCAACTCCAAACAACACACAACAAACAACATAGCAACCTTAAATCCAACCCAATTCAACTTTGGGCATAGGCCTACAACTTATATACATCAACGTTGGTCTTACGACCTACAACTTAAATTTCAACTTTGGTCTTTCGACCTACAACTTAAAAATCAACTTTGGTCTTTCGACCTACAGCTTAAAAATGCCCATAATCCGGGACAAAACAACATATTTCAACATACACGAAATCCACATATTCAACACAAATTCAACAAAATAAACCAACTAAAAATCACATACTGATTATTACTAACTACCTCGACAATTTCTGTTAAATTCCGGACAACTAAATTTTTTGCCTGATTCGGCTAAACCGACTAAACCGACATTGTTTCGCTATTCTGCTACGATCACTAATTTATTACAATATTCTGTAACTTTATGTTTACTAGTGCAAAGTTCCTGCTACAATTTTAGTCATCTGTCATGAAACTCTCATAATTCTATTTCTGTCAAAAACATTTGATTTCCATTAGAACCTATTATATTGATATAATGTATGTGCAATTCATATCACCGGTATTAGTTTATTGCAAATTTAATTGATTCTATTCATATCATATGGAAAATATGGTATAAGTTTACAATATTAATTAATTATATTTATTTCATAAAACTAGAACAATACTTATTCAACTATCAGAATTTTGTTATAAGTCACTATACTTATTCAACTAACAGAATTTAGTTTCTTTCCCTAAAACATATCATGGCCAGCGCCATGTAGGCCACGGTCCGTGTTGTAATACCCCATATTTAATTAAACGCTCTGGATAATATTAATTAAGATTAATTAGTATTATCTGACGCAGAGGCCTTATTAAATATTCGATTCGGAGATATTTTGGATACCTTCAAATTGGACCAATTAGTATTACTAACTGATAAAATGTAATTTGTTTGGTTTATAAGGAAAAGAAAGGAAAAGAAAGATAGTAAGAAAGAAAAGAAAAGAAGGAAAACGAAAGAGAAGAGAAAGAAGAGAAATGGAGGAAAAGAAGAAGGAAAGCCCTAAGAGAGGAAAACCATGGATCATCATTTTTCTTCATCAAATCTTCATCTTCATCAACCTCCTCTTCATTGGCAAGGCGGGTTCTAGTTAGACACTTTAATTCTAGTTTTCTTGGATTTCAAGAGTTAGGTTAGGAATGGTTGAAATTGATAAACTTGACAATCGATGAAATCTAACAGATGAAATGCTGAAATAATCGGGTAGAATAGTCGGGTTACATGTATGTTAATCCTCCTATATTTGCTTGGATGATCCATAGTGTTTTGGTTGAGTTTGAGTGGATTTTATGATGAAAAAACAGGGTTTTTGAGCTTCTACAACAGGGTTAATCGATTAACCAAAGGGTTAACCGATTAACCAATGAAAAATAGTGTTTTACGTGAAATTTAGACTGGTTAACCGATTAACACTGAGTCAGTTTTGGAAAAATGTTTAAAAACCCGTATCTTTTGAACCGTAAGTCTGTTTTGGTCTCCGTTTGAAGCGTTGGAAAACTATGACAACGTACTATCCAATGGTAGAGGAAAATATTACTTTTAAAGTGGAAAATATTTATTTATTTTATGGGATTTAACATTGTAAGTATGAGAGAAAAATGTTTTAATTTCAAACCTTGAAAATCCATAACTTTTTACTCGGTTATCCGTTTTTAGTGTTCCACGTATCGTTTTGAAGCTAATAATATATTCTATCTTTTGAGACCGAGAAATATTATTTTGAGCCGAATTTTACCCGACTTTTACGATTAACCGTAATTATGTTAGTTAAGAAATTGTAGTATTAGTCAAATTGTGGAACATACGTTAATTGTGAGAATTGAACGAAAGAAGAGACAATGAGTTATGGTGAGGATTGTTTAAGGGAAATGATCTAATTAAAATGTTAGAATTATATGTTTGAAAACTATATAATTAAAAGCATCAAGAATGGGAAAGAGTGAGGAAATCTTACCATAAACCAATAATATGACCTAGTATTGTGACTAGTAATTGAGAGATGGTATAACTTGTGAGGTAAGTAAGATTACCCTAGGTTGATACAATTGATTTAGAGACATGACAATGCTTAGGCGTCGATACTAGATTAGTGTCTTCGGGATAGGTAGTTTTAGGAAGTTGGAAGTTGCTTCCTTACGATATAATCCTAATTTAATTATATCTAGCTCGTGTCGAGGTCCCACGAGGCGAGAAGGCCAGGGAGATATAATTAATATGTGGATTCAAATCCCTTAATGGATGACCGTGACCCGTGCTTGTCCTGATGTGACTAGGCAGGGAAAGTATCCATTAGGATAAGTAACGAGTGACCCGTGCTCATCCTTGTGTGGTTAGGCGGGGAAAGTTACTTTGTGGCGAGGTACCGTGACCCGTGCTCGTCCTTGTGTGGCTGGACAGGGAAAGTACCTTAGATGGATAATGAGTAACCCGTGCTCGTCCTTGTGTGGCTGGGCGGGGAAATTTATCCATTGGTAGGTAATTAGTGACTTGTGTTCGTCCTTGTGTGGCTGGACAGGGAAAGTTATCTACGCGTTGAGGATCGAGTGACCCGTGCTCGTTTTCTACGACTATGGCTGGGCGGGGAAAGATGCCTCTAAGCACCTTGTGTGTGCTCCGTTATTGCATCGTTGTCTCTAGTTTTATGTGAACTCGAAGTCTAGGTTCCCCCGACTTGAGTGGTGTCTAGATTCGAACCTTTAGAGCCGAGAGAACACTAAGATAGAGAACCCACTGAGATGTTGTTATCTCACCCCACTATTGTTGTTGCTTTTTAGCTTTCTTTTGCAGGTTTGATTTACAAGTGGAGTTATGCTCAGGATGTTTCAAGTGAAGCATAATTTTAGTCTTCCGCTGTATATTTTTGTATCTTTGTACAATAATGGATATTGTATTGGTCTTAGTATTTTGTTTTAGTATGATTTCCATGTCTTGTTCCATTTTAGTATTTGTTTTAGAATTGGTCAAGAATGTGAATTATGCTATTAGGCATCTTATGATGGTGTCAGTACCAAAAATTAACACTTATATGATATTATTCTAGATATATATTGTATTGGCGTTACACGTGCCATAAGGGTATGGCTTGTGCCATAAAAAGTATGGCGTGTTCCATAAAGCACAGGTGGCCTGCGCCACACTTGTTGTGGCCTGCGCCACCTACTACACTCTCACATGGGTGGCCTGCGCCACCTTTCCTTTAATAATGGTGGCTCGCGCCACCCTTAGCTTAGGGGTTCCGTCCCCAATTCCAATTTTCCCATAATCGAAAAATTAATAATAATTTCCTCAACAATTAATCCAGCCATAAATTATGAAAGTTTGATTACTTAATTATCACAAAATCATGTTTTTCACAACAAATCAAAACAACACGATCAACACAAGATCAACACCCGACAATATAGAAATTATAAAACCCCAATGCCACATATTAATCATCATAATCCCGATTATAGAGTTCGAACCCCACCCTTACCTTAAATCGATGGTCGCTCGAATCTCCGATCGGCTTTCCGTTTAGACTTTTCGACGGTGACTTCTCGTAACCGTTTTCTCCACTTTTCCTCGTTCTCCAAATTTACTCGTTCTAACTTTTTTCTCAACTTCCACGTTCCACTTCTACTGATATTTCTTCTCATCTTGACTAATTCTTCTTACTGTTACTTCTCAAAAACCTAACCTCCACTTATTATTATTTCTTTTTATTATAATCATTATTATAATCCTAATCTTAATTGGGCTTACTAATCAGCACCCCGACGACTTCTACTATCAACGTCACGACTAAGCCCACTTAAATAAACACTCTTATAATTCCATAATATTAATTCTAATATTATTTATCCCGGCTAAATCGACTAATTACCGACTATCAAATAAATCGTCTAAACCACCAAATCAACATATTCAACTATAAACGCGAAATATCCAATATTATTTTCCACCACTTAAATCAACTTATTTGATCAATTCAACTCGAACCAACTTATAAACATCAACGAAATATTCTGATATTTCGGAAATCAACTTAAATCAACTCAAATACACAAATCACCGCAAATCAACACAACGCAATACACTTATATTTAATTAAATAATTAATTAAATAAATGGCGTTACATTAACAACTTCACAAACAAATATATTTGAAAAAGTAGGAAGTGTTCCAAAGAGGTTTGTAATGGGTACTGCTTGTGCAACCACGGAATTCTAGAGAACAACCATGTCAAACAAAAAAAAGGGTGAGATTATGTTAAAAAAAAGGAGATAAAATACAAGAAAAGTCATCCTCCCTTGGTCAACCCAAAAAAGGTATACAATACTTTAAACTAATGCAAAAAATGAAACCAATAAATAAAACAATTGTAACTTACTGAAATCTAAAATTATCCTGACCAAACATACTTGGAATTCCACCAAAGCTACTTGCACCAGCTATTTAAAACAACAAAATAAAGCAATCAATTTGAAACACGAATCCTTCAAAGATTGCATGAAACAAAAAAAAATAGGGCACCCATAGCAAAAATATTGACTAACCAAGTTGCATCTGACCAAAGTTGTTAAAGGATGGTAGCGTAGATTGGAATGGTGTTGACATTGACGGCTGCAGATAAACAGTCCAGAAACATAATAGAAAAATAGTCATGACAAACTTCAGACCTATTACTAATTGACAATAATCAAAACTGAAGGATATAGGTGGACAATCTTACTGCTCCGCTAGTAGATCTGAGAGAGACAATGAGAGATAATTTGATTATTTCAAAACCCCAATCAAAAAGTAAGATTTCATCAACATGAAAAAATGAACAAAGAAAACTGTTATGTAAAACAAACCATGAATAACTTGCGTTTTCATCTCAAAGCTTCAAATAGCACCTTCAAACCTGCGAAATCAGTGAAGAAAATTAGGGTATTTGAGAACCCAGTAAAGTGAAAGAGAGAGACAATGAGTGAGAAAGTGAAGAATCTATTTCTTGAGACACAACAAATGAGAGAGACAATGAGAATAAGAAAGTGAAACCACACATAAATGCATTTCCTCCAGAAACGCATTCCGTCCACCACCACCTTTGCTACCAGAAACGTATTGCCTCCACCATAGATCTACTACCCCGTTAAACCACACGCCACACATCATAAAGTATTTTCGTAAACCATGTTAGCAAAATGAATCAAAACAGTAGAAGAAGAACATGAAGAAAGAAGAGGATGAGAGAATTTTGAAAAAAAGGAAGAATGAGGATTGTGAAGAGAGAGAATAGGGTTCAGATGAGAGAGAAGAGGGTTTGCGAGTGTTTTACAAAGTAGGGTTTGATGTTCAGAAAAAAATCAGTCTTGGGGGGAATGCTGGCAACTATTCACCCAAAAAAGGTTTTGAATTCAAATAATGTACTTTTTAGTTACCATATAGTTGTAGTTGAACTATTAAGACAAAATGGGTTTGCAATTTGTACACAAATAAAAGTAAATATGTTTGAGTTAGAACCAATAGTACAATTTGGTTGCAAAAAGTATTTTTCTTTTAGACACAAAATACCCCTAAGTTGATGAGGTGGGGGGCAAAGAGAAAATGTTGTTTTGGTGTTTTCCAGAACAACAAATTTTCTTATATTATAGATAAATAAATAAAAGTGAACGCAAAATAGAGTGTTATTAACACTTCTTTCTAAAGGCTCTTTATCAAGCGAAAATTGGTGCAACGTTAATTTTGTCGTGTTAACCAAAAGAAGGTTGACTTTATTCTCCAATTACTTTTTTGACTGTTTTTTATCGAAGGAACTATTAGAAGACCCGTGCGTCCGCATGGGAAAAGTTAATTCTAAAATAAAAAATTAGTCATAACCATATTCGTCTTAAGAGTTATCATTTTCAAGCTATAACATAAGTTTTTTGGTGAAATAGAAATAACAAAATCAAAATGACACAATGTCACTATATTAATTGTGAAAATATTCAAGCTTTAAAATACATTGATAGTGCAAATCAGAATCCTAAATTGTCCAACATTGATTAAAAAATGTAATAATAAGTATTTGATTCAAATGAACCAAACCTTGATTAAATCAAGAAAATGAAGAACAAAACATCAAATAGTTTGGATGGATTTTTCTATGTTCCAATAGTGACACAATTTTAGAAAAACAGGAAACAATAGAACAACAATATGCACAAAACCAAAATGCTAAACAATTCAATATATATGAAATATATATGAAATATTCCAATAATGAGCACTCCAAAAGTTAAATGCACCAAAAACTCTCAGACTTAGCAACCATCCAAAACACCTATAATGAGAAATTTATAATGTTAATAAAGATCCTTTGCAAGCCCTTGAACGCTCAATTTTTTTCAATAGAGTCTACAAAGATCTTGAATGAAAATATTAAACCTATAGCAATAACTTCAATCATGGCTTGTCACAAATTATAGATTTGGGTGAAAATATATAGACATCATGTTTTGCAATCCAGAAGTTTTAACTCACATTCAAATTCTAATGTTGACTTTACATGGAAACCAAATAAAATGTCAAAGGAAAAACATTATGTATTTCCTTGAATGAAATCATAAAATAAGAATTATTAACTTATTATATTACTTAAAAGTTTGTTTCAAATAAATGTAATTAGTAGTATCTGTTTGTATATGCAGTTTTTTACATCTAGACACAATTTTTTTTCCAAAGCTTGCATTTTAAACTTCTATATTTTCAAGTATTTTATGCCTTGGAAAGTGATATTTGCACCCCTAATGATAGTTAAATGTTAAAGTTTTATTTGAACTCAAAAAATGGTTTTGAATTCAAATAATGTACTTTTTAGTTATCATATAGTTGTAATTGAACTATTAAGACAAAATGGATTTGCAAATTGTACACAAATAAAAGTAAATATGTTTGAGTTAGAGCTAATAGTACAATTTGGTTGCAAAAAGTATTTTTTAGACACAAAATACCCCTAAATTGATGAGGTGGAGGGCAAAGAGAAAAGGTTGTTTTGGTGTTTTCAGAAAACAATTTTTCTAATATTATAGATAAATAAATAAAAGTGAACGTAAAATAGAGTGTTATTAACACTTCTTTCTAAAGGCTCTTGATCAAGCGAAAATTGATGCAGTTAACCAAAAGAAGGTTGACTTTATTCTCCAATTACTTTTTTTGGCTGTTTTTTATCGAAGGAATACGCGTGCCAAGTGGCAACCCACTCACCGCAATCCCCGCAGAATCAAATTTGCGGTTGATAAGTTCTATTCCATCTTTACACTAATGTTTTATTTTATACCACAAAATGCAAATTTATAGGAAATTGAGAAAACAAACTGCATAACATATATTTTACCCGATGGTAAAGTCTCTTCCAACTTTCAGCTTAATTAGATTCCAACTTCCAGCTTAATCAAATCTATCTGGCTATTGTAATCTTTCCCGACTTCAGAAAATAGTCTCTAGAGTGGTGCGTAGAAGATGACAAGGTTAAAAAAAAACTAAGCAAGTAACAATTTAGCTTGAGTAGGTCAATCAAGCTGATGGATTTGACTGAAGTTTAAAAAAGAAATATGTTTTGACCAATGGATTTTAGAAAGTTGTGTCCATGTACTCAGGCCTGATCAGTATTTTCCACATTTGCGCCCAGAAAATAAGTGATTTATAGAACTACAAAACAGCAATCACTTCAAAAAATAATCAAAAATCACAAATTCAACTAATAGGCAATCACCATAAATTGGCAATGATGTTTTAAACAACTTAATTAACACAAACAATCACGAAATAGAAAGTATTGAAGCATAAAGCCACTTATTGGGAAACTAAGTACAACCCACAATCAAAGGGTTGACAAAAAGACTGAAAACAAAACATGACATGAATACGAATAACCAATGTAAACAGACTCAGACTGAAACAGATGGCAATGAACAAATCAACTTGCAATGCAATAACCTCTTAGAAAGCTCCAAGAGTTCCCTCGCTGCGACTCTTGCGCATGAAGTTCTGTGAGTTCAATTTCAAGCTCAACACTTTGTCGAAAGAATCCAAATGATGGCGACTTTGGGGCGATGGTTTTGTTCCGATTGGTGGGAGGTGGCCTTGCTTTCCTTTAGAATGTTTTGGTGAGGACCCGGATGATGGCCTCCGAGCAGAAGTAGGCACCTTCCTTGTAGTTTTGCGATCCACTCTAAGACCGCGATCAAACTGTTGTGAGCTCATTCCTAGTCGAACTGCACGATCTGCACTGTCCTTCAAACCGTTTGCTTTGAACGGCTGCCGATTGTAGTAGACAAGATGAGGAAGAAGGCCTTGCAGGTATTTCTTAATGTGTTCATCTCCAACATTTTTCTGGCAAGGGTTCCCTTCCAAATTGATAGCTAACAAAGAATTATAGTTGGCTGCAAGCTGTCCAAGACATTTGGCGGTCGAAATCTTGTTAAAGCGGAGATCCAAGATACTTATTTTCAATAGGCGGTGCAAACCCTCGACTTCACCAATCTTGTTTCCAGCCAGGTACAGCTCCTTTAGAGAAGAACAAGATGCCAGACCTTTGCAAAGGAGGAAAAGATTAGCCGAAAGAAAGAAAACACATTGAAGGAATATCACAAATCAACAATTCAATGTCAACAGATAACGGTATAAAAAATTATACCACACAGACAAAACTTGAGGTGTAGTTTAAGAATTTCTTTTACCATGTCCAATTCTTAGTATACGATTGTAGCTGAGGTCTAGGACACGAAGTCGAGTAAGTTCACGTAATCCCTCTATAGTGGAGATATTGTTTTTTGACAAGTTCAACGTGTGAAGTCCTCGAGGAAGAGCACCGGCAGTTATCTTCACTGAAAAAGAGAATTCAAAAGGGATAAGGTAAATGAAGTAAGTTTCATGCCAGAGTTAAAGATTACCACAAGTCAAAAGTAACGATGAATAAATAAAGTATACTACTCACCGATTCCGTTTCCAGACAAATTGAGCACCTTCAAACTCACAAATGCACTCAAAAAGGGGATTACAACCAACCCATGGTTCGCCAGCTGAGCTGCAGAGGCATTGGCAGTTAAAGACGAAATATATCTTTTAGCAGCTTCCATTCCTGGAGAGATCTTATGGTCCACAACAGAAGGAGTCACGGCAATTGCAGTGTTAACATCAACTATAGGATCATCAGGTTCAGGCAATTCAGTTATATCCTCTAGAGGCGGTGCACATTGCTGCAGACCGCTTACCCAATCCTCAATCCGCTTAACTTTAAAATCCTTGTTAGGATATTCACTCGAGGAATCTCCTTGAAGGGGTTCAGCGTCAGTTATATCGTCTGTAATTGGCATTATCCGGTCCTTCGGTAAGCCAGAAAGCAGATGAGGATCATAACCATCTTCAAAGTATCTGTCCATACGAAAATCTTCAGTTTTTTCCATGCTACTTTCTTTTTCTTGAGTTTCCCCTGTTCGATCATAAGACACGTTGATAAACACGTCTTTCTTCCTCAGGCCTAAAGCACAAAGATCGTCAGAAGATCTTGACATTGATAATGCATGTTTAAAAGCATGATTATTTCCGGAAGACAGTGAAGGAGCTTTGAAATCAGGTAAGGAACGTGACTTCCTTAAAATTGGTGAGCTGGGACCAGAAGTATGTTCGGTGGAGTCGCCAGCAAGATCACCAGATAATGGAGTATCAGAAATTTCATGAGCATCCTTATCCGAATGTGCCGGATCTCCTATTGAAAAAACTGAGCCATCATTGTCACGGCCAGGAACAGCTTGAAACTCGAAGTTTGAATTCGTTTTGCATTGATCATTTGGGCTGCCACTTGAATTTGGTGAGTCATTGAGGCTTTTGGAAAACTCCAGATTTCGTTCCCCCTCGGTTACAACTTGGCAAAGCACACTTTCCGATTGACTTTTCCTAAGACGCCCAGTTTGGCAAACTTTTCCATCAAATTCAACGCAAAACTTCTTATTGATATCCTCTAACTTAGCAGCGAGCTCAACCGAATCCTGGTTGAGAATATCATTCTCAGAGACATTCATTAGCTTACTCGATTGCTGTTTAGAAAGTGATGAACCTAAGTTGGTAGCAATAGACGGATCTTTCCAGACTGGAATTTTGGAACTATCTCGCAAAACTCTTGCCATTGTTTCAGTAGAAGGTTGAGTTATTTTCTGATTAAAAGAAAAAGCTCATTAAAGTCAATAATTCACACAAAACAAACCAAGTTAAACAAAATCGATACTGCAATTCATACCTTTGCCTTGTTGCCTTGGACATTAACATGAAAACAAGAAAATTTAAACATCGCTGCAACGATGTTGAAGGCTACACCTAAACATAAAACTTCCTGTAAGGCAGAAAAACCGCTGCCAACAATAATCTATAATGCTCATCAGTTTTCCAGAAGCCTAATAAAAAACCGAAAAAATCTGAGAGGCTTTCTGGGGGACAAATCAAAAGCCACCCTTAGCCATAATCAACGGACAAACCAACCGAAACACGACACAATCTCCATATATCTGATGCCTTTGTTCTACGTAAAACGTAAAGCCAAATCACTCCTCCTTCATCACCCCACACCCTCTTAGAGGTGCGAGAATTGTTCGAATCTGTTATAGCGGCCAGAGTGAAAAAAATTCTTTTTCAATCCAGAGACAAATCCACATAAAACACGCAAACCTATAAAAAAAGAGTATTAAATTATCAATGGTTGATCAGATATACATAACATCAGAAACATAATCAAAACACAAACAGAATGAATCAACCAAACATACACAGATAAAAACAAACTCCATCTTCACAAATTTAAGATTTCTCTAGTTTTGATATTCTTGATAATCTGAAAATTCTATCTAACAACTCAATCTCACAAATTTAAGAAAAATTAACCCTCCCCACAAAAATACAAAAATAAAATCAAGAAAAAAACGAATTAAACCTTAAATTTAACCACATAATTGCATCTATGAATCCAACAACAACAACAACAACAAAGGTACGATGTTTAATTTAAAAATCCTGAGAAATTGAAAGATAAATGCAAAACAAAGGTTCAATAATAAAATTGAATATATAAAAATGCAAAGAAAAATAGATAATTACTTACAGAAAGAAATCGAAGAGAAAAGAGAAGAAAGTTAATGGAAAGAAAGAAAGGGCACTGTTGTATAGCGACGCGGCCTCTTCTTCCTTTCTCAACCCTGCAATGCTACGCAATATCAACAAACTATTTTTTTTCTTCAATTTTTCTATGTATATAAATAAATAAATTATTAATTATTGATGATTAATAATTAATAATTAATAATAATAAAGAATAATAGGTTCTGAATGAGAGGTGTTGTTGAGTGCCACACAATAACTAGCTTTAATTTAACTCTAACCCTAATTGGTTATCTAGGAGTGATTATTTCACCATTAAAAACGCTTTAATAACAAATATCTTCCTAAAATTATGCGCCTTTATATTTTTCGGAATCAATAAACATTTGCCTAAATCTAAAAGGCTAAAAGTCGTATTTTGAGTAAACAAATTTAAATGTCACGTTTGATTATAATATTTACTGGTTTCTCTTATATTTATTTTAATTAATTAATTATATATAATTAAAATATTAAACTAGGATAAATTCTTTTTGTGTTAGCAAATTGTCTCCCACTCTCCCTTCTTTCTTCTATCCTACTTTTACCTTTTTCTACGTACACCGAAGAAGGAAGAGTAGTTTTAATGTTAATTTCTTTTTATCGAAAATCACTTTCTCTAAATTCTTATTTTTCTTCTCATATTCTATCAATGACTTTGGTATCGTTAACACTGGATTTTAATGAGTATTATGAGCATTTCAATATTGTCATATTTGTAGGTTTTGTCACATTTGTAGGTATTTTATCGTTATATGCTATTAACGTGTGGTGTAACGCGAAAAACAACCAGCACAAAACATAGTCGTTATCGAATGTTATTAATCCCAACAGATAAAGAAAATAATCGAAGAAATCTCAAAAAGGAAAAGAACATGGTCTCGCAATGAAATTCGAGGTTCGGGAAATGAACAAGTATATTCAAGTCAAGAACATTTGTTGATTTGAGTCAAATGAACAAGTAGAGTGAAGCAAGATTAATATAAAATAAGTAACATATATATGAGTGGAGATATTCTTACTCAAGGAGTAAGTTTCTAAATCTTATTTCACATCTTGACCATTGATTCATTTGTAATCAATGGTTATAATGATTAGTAATTATTTGACATGTGATTAATTTGTTTCTCTATCCACATTTAATTACTGATTAATTACTATAACCATTGATTAAAAAAGAATTAATGGTCAAGATGTGAAGTAAGATTTAGAAACTTACTTCTGGAGTAAGAATATCCCCACTATATATATCATTTTAGTCATGAAAGATCATGATTTGAGTCACGTAGAAACCCTAATTCAAATCAATTTGGACATAGCCAAACAGAAAACTGTGAAATACTTTGTGATTCAAATCATGTGTAAAGTGTGATTCAAGTTAAATTGGACAGTGGCTAACAAGACATGTGTGAATTTAATCTAGTACAACTTGTGATTCGAGTAATTGTGTTGCATGATTCAAATCAAGTTAAAATTGTGATTTGAGTCACTGATGCAAAATTCTTCATGTTTTTCTCTATTTGATTTGATTTGATCATGCCTTATGAGTGATTCGAGTCACACACAAGGAATCTCAAATTTTCAAGTTTTTCAAAATAGTTTGAGATTCTACTTCCCACATAACTTAAACCAATATCAAATATGGTTCTTATTCTATTAACTCAACCAAATGACTTAAAATACAATGATCATACTCAAATGCAAACACTTGAATTATGTATGCTTAAACGATTAGATTCAAAATATGGAATAGAATAGGAGACTCAATAAACAATAATAACTAAATGAAAGCTTAAGATACAAGCAACATAATTGTATTGGGATCCCCCCTTAATTGATGACTCCTAAATTTGGATTTTGCACAATTTTGATCAAGGTCAGATTTAAGGCTCTTTTTACTATGAGCTCTTGTGATTCTCTAAGAGATACTTATATTTTAGAATGAATAATAAATGATTTTAAAAATTTTAATGGTGAATTGAATGAAGTATTGATGAATTTTGTATCAAGTTAATGAAAAAAGGAAATGGATGGAAGTTTTAGACAAGAGAGGCGTCACTCTTCTAATCCTAGAATTGTGAATTCTTGATAAGTTCAATGTTGGTTCAATCCAAAACCAAAGACGAGCTTCATACACTATTCTTAAAGAGAAATATTTTACTAAAATTCAACTTCCTTTATTTTCTGACTTTCGGCCATATATATAGACTTGTACATATACTTCTTGTCTTGCTTTACATGTAGAAAGTCAACAAGTACAAGAAGAAGAAAGGAAAATTATAAAGGCAAAAAGTACAAGCATCCAATGCAGACTTAATCACTACATAGGTTACAAAATAAAGGAATCACTACTACAGAAAATCCATTTAACAACGGTTGGAAACTACGTATAATGACGCAGATTTCTGATTTAAGAGGTTTCTGATGAAATTTTGGTTCAAGTTGATCTCAATGTTTCATATATGTTATCAAGTTTCTAAGGATAGAAGATTATTCATTGGATCATTTCAGAAGGTTTCCAATTGATCAGTTACTTGCTAATCAAGAAATTGGAGACAAGTCAACTGTGTAGAGGAAAAAGTCAACTCTTGACTTTTTGAGGTCAAAATCATGTTCCATAAGTTGAATATGTAAAATGATTGAAATTTGATCAAGAAAAGTCAAGAGATTCATGAAAAAATCAAGAAATTACAAAACTGGCCAAAATAGAAACTTATGGTGTGTTTGGATGAGGTAATTGAGAATTTTTAAGGAATTCAAAATTCTAGGTAATTCAAATGGTTCAATTAGAATTCATTCATTTTAAATTCTTTTGTTTGGATAGAGTATTAAATGATTCATTTTAAAAAAAATTGGAGCAATTTTCATAATTTTTAAAAAATTTGGGTCAAATCTAAAATATGATAAATAGAGACCAATTTGTGATTTTTGAAAATTTAAAGGACCAATTTGAAAATTATTAGGGACTTATTTGGAATTTTTTGGAAATTTTAGGGGTGAATTTGAAATTTTCATAAAATATGAAGACTATTTTGTAAAATTTGAAAATTTAATGATAAACAATTTAACATCCATATAATATAGAGTGATTAAGCAATTTGAAATTTTTTACTTTTTTGTGTCATTTTAAATTCCTTAAATTTAACATGAATAAAATACTCCATAAATTTACATCATTTTAACAATTCTCCATATTTTTTATCCAAACAATGGATTTTGATCAAATCATTTCAAATTCCCTCAAAAAATTACTTTCCTTCATTAAAATGCTTCATCCAAACACACCCTTAGGGTTTCTATTTAAGGCAACTTTTGGCCATTTTGCACTCTACTTCCAAGCATTATTTCTCCAAGATAAAGGCTTCAAACTTCAAGTCTAAGTTGAGCCAATTGAATATCACATCTTGAGCTTAAAATCTATAACAAGAACATCTTCATTGGATCAAAATTGAGGGAGATATGGTCAATCAAAGTTTGACAAAAGTAGGGCAATTTTGCTAAGAAACCAAGTCATGGGCAATGCCAGATGCTTGACATTTTGTCAAACACATGGTGTGCCATTTTCAAGTCCAATTTTCTCCATCAAGAAAGCTTCAAATGAATTTTTTCTGAACATCAAAGTTGTTCATCTTGGTCTCTTCTACAACTTCTATGTTTAGAGTTTTTTCATAGGATCAATAGTTTGGGAGTTATGAAAGGTCAAATTAGGGTTCCAAGCTAGTCATCTCTATAAGCCTATTGTCCAAGACACGCATATGTCCTCAGGCCCATATATGCAACTATGATCAACTAAGTTCCATGACATTTTAAGTGACTTAGAGGCTTCACTTCATTTTAAATTGAACATCAATCGTGTTATTTGATGACTCCTCTTTCCATTGACATCAAAAACTCATCAAACCATTCACCATGCATGAAGAATTCTTGCATCAAACCTCATCATTTCCATATGTGTTCTTGCTAAGCAAAAGTAGAGGTTTGAGCTTTTTTCTTGTTGATGTCTTGGATGATTCTTCCCACACGCATGATACATCTATACAGCATTCATATTGCCATTACCAGCCAAGAAAAGCCCTTACATACATGCACATATCCACATGTCATGCATCAAAAGAGGAAATGTTTCAATGTGAGACTTACACCACAAGATTCATGGTGTTGTAGCAGGTTTTGCATCACCACCCTTGGCTCCTAAATTCCACCATAAACATTGTGATCAACTTCACACATGAGCATAACACATGAACAACTCCCTCTCAATTACATTGCTTCAAACACCAATGATTTGCCCCTATCACTCTTGGTTAACTTAACCACAATTGAAACTGTCAAGTGAGATGATTAAAGTTAACCATGCTTATAAATGGAAAGCTAACAGAACTTGCAGAGGGGGCTTCTCATTTTTCTCACATTTTCAATTCTTTATACTTACATTTTCTCTTAAATCCTCTGGTGCTCAAAGCTTCTTCTCCATTCAACTCCTCTACATTTTATTCATTGTTGATCAACAAGCCTAAGATAGAGCATTGAATAAGAGTGTTTAAGCATCATTAGTTTCAGTCCATCTCTCTGATTTCTCAAGCAATTGCACGGTTTTAAGCCTTTATTTGGCTTTGTGAGAAGTTTAAGAACTCAAGGGAAGTCTCTAGAATTCTTGCAGCTCAAAGTTCTTCCATTTTCAGGTTCCATACTCTTCAACCTTTCTTGCTTCGGTTTCACTAATTTTAAGCTTGTTAGCGTGATTCTTTAGCTCAATAGGAGCTATTGGTGATCTGGCTAGTGATAGGCATCATAGATTCTTAGATTTGAATTTCTAGGGCAATTTTGAAAGCTTCGATTATCTGTATATGTGTATTGTTTGCATGATTTGAGGCTAGATTTGGATTGTTCTTGGCATAAGGATTTGAATGGTACCTTTTTGGTGAATTTCTGGGAGGTTTCATTTGTTATAGTCGCCAGAGGTGGCCGGAGAAGATGAGCGGAGGTCCTTCTCCAGCCGGTGAGTTAAGTTAGGGTTTGTATGATAACTTTATAACATAAATGAGAGCCTCTCATTCATGTGTCATCCTTTGGAGCCTCAGAGATCACACACGTGTGTCCTAGGGTAGCTTACTGTAACACCTTAATTTTTGACCTAAGATTTCTTCGCATTTCATGTGCATTATGCATACAAACAAGATCGCACTGGTTTCTCGGGTGTAGGTTTATGCCTCACAGGGGATCACCATTTACTTTTATTTGTTTTATGTGTTTATCTTTACTAACCATTAATTAAAATCCAAAAATATTTTGTTTTCTTTTATTAACATTTTTAGGGGGAAAACAAGTGAAAATGCCAAAAATAACAGTCTCATAGCTCAGATGAATTTCACAGTTAAAAGTCGAAGTTGATTCGCAAATAATTCAAATTTATCTGATCAAGGATTTCCCAATTTAACTAATTTATTCAAGGAATTCCAAGGTTAATGTGTTTATTTCCATGTCTTCTTCGACGCGCAAAAGAATCGAGCTGGAGTCCTAGCAGTGCAAAAGGAAATCAATTGATGCGTATTTGCTTTGGGTCTCCCAATCTTCTTTCAAAATTCATTGAATTTGGTTCTAATCGTCTTGATTAATCACTATAGTGTAAGATACTAAGCGGAATCGGTTGCCTTTTTGGTTTTTGGTACTAAGTACCTTGGTTACTCTTTTGGTTGTGGATGATTAATTTCACCATACCATTATTATGTATATTATTATTATACTAACATTTTAATTTCCTTCTCGCACCTTTATCTCCTTTATTTTTATTATGCTTTATATTGCTTTATCATCCATTATCATGTTTATATTCTTGCTATTATATTTTTGTGTTGATTTTTCTTTTGTCCAATTGGAGACAAAAATATTAATAAAGGATTAAACCTCTAAAAACCTTGTGATCTTAATCTTGGACTATTGGTTACTATCATTTGCATTGGAATTGGAGTTTTGGACTTAGATTCTAGAACACCTTCCCTTTGCTTTGATCTTCATGGAGTTGGTATTTTTGCCTTTATTTGGCCATTTGCTAGCTTATAAGGATGGAACTCTTATGCCCATAATTGGAATCATCATCAAGTTTGGTTAGATATTTCCTCCTTTATCTCATTTTTTTAGGATAGCCTCTTCATCTCCTCCCCCTTATTAAAATTTCAAAACTTCCTTCTTTTTCAAAGGATTCTTGTTTTAAAAAAATCCATCACCTCTTTAATAAATAAAACTTTGACTTTTGTCAAGTTGATTTTACTACTTCTTTTCTTTTAAAAAATCAATGAATTTAATCGTCTTGACTTTAATTCAAAACTAAAAAGAACCAAACTCATTCAAATTGTTTTGTGCACCTTTTGTTTGTTTTCTTTACAAGTGTAGATTATGCGTCATTATTCTTTAGCGGGTGCAAGTCTCTCAATCTACATGGTTGTAGTTTGATGTAATTGAGTCTCTTTTCATTTGTAGGGGTTTAGTGGCATACTCGTCGATTTTATCCGAGTTAATGCCCTCCCCATAATGATGTATGAGCCCATGCCCTAATTCTCATGGAAGATTTGTTAGGCTATTCACTTGAAAATGACAAATTCTCCTCACTTAATAAAATCAATCATAACCAACCCTTTTCACTATTTGTACCACGAACTACGGGGTTTTGATCTCGCATTGCACGTTGTGGGTACGTAGGCATGAGGTCGTAAACCTCTCCAAACACAAAAATATTAAAAATTAATTCTACTCTCATCTTTCCACTCTCTTTTACAAACATTTTTTTCAAACTAAAAGCAATAAATTTTTCAAAGGGTTCCCGTGTAGTACCACAAACATTTTGGGTGCATAAAACCTTCTCATTTTGTAACGTATCCCCTTACATGTTTCTCTGTGAGTTTCTTTATCTTTTTTCTTTTAGATTCATTAGGATTTATTTACTCTTTTTTCCTTTTCCACTTGGAATAAAATAAAAGCGCGGTGGCGACTGTAACACCCCATTTCTACCCGACAATTATATTAAAATCAGAGTATAAAACGTCAATCAACAAGTACATAAAACAGGATGCTACATTTTTCAACTTATAAAAAAAACTTCATTTAATTTCAAGAGAATTGATACATAACACATTCGGTTCAGAAAAACTAAAAGCAACAACTTTTATTTCGTTTATGAAATCAAATTCCACTTTTACAACTACGCAACGGATTTTCAAATTACTCAACTAAACTTGATATAACATGTTATTCAACTTAAAAAAATTAGTAACAACATAATTTAATTGAAACAACTTAAAACAATAACAAAACAACTAAGCGTCCATTCCCCGAGTGTTACGTATCAGAGCACAAACACCAACTAGAACTATTGAAGATAATCATCTTCCTGCAAGAAACCTGCATGTTACCAACATATGGGCAACATTCGAACAGAAGGGGTGAGATATTGATAATTATAAACGATATATGATAAACAATACACAGATATAGGCTTATGCAATTCACCACTTCTCAACATCAACAACAAAACAACGACTTAACAACCATCCACCTTTTATCAACCTACTTTACCAACTCATTATATCCATCAAAATTTACTACATAAACCATCTAATCATATATCCAACACGAACAAATTAATCAACCTAATCAACATGAACCACTTAATCAACTTGAGTAACATAAACAACTTATCAACTTGAACGACATAAACAACATAACTGACATAAATAATGCAACACAAATGCGACTCAACTATGCAAATGCATGTGGTACCATTCGGAATAAAACTCCCAACTTTAAATTATTTCCAGGTTATCGAGGCAATCAAGGCATAAGCCTTCAACTTTCAACTTAAAAATGTAAATGATCTACATAGCATGCACGACTTTACAACATAACAACATACAACAATCAAATAGCACAATCAGCTTATACAACTTGAACAACTTAAATCAATGTTGGCTATTAAGCCTCCAACTTGTATAACATAATAACTTCGACAACACATAACAACTTATACGACATAGGCAACTTAAAAATCAACTTTAGCTTATAAGTCCTTTGACATAACAACTTAGAGATTTTCCGTAAACCAGAATCATTTACCAACTCAACTATACCTGTAACTCAACTTTACAACATATTTTCGACAAAACAACGCAACAAAAATCAACTATTAAATTACCCGACTTACCCCAACAATTTTTTGTTAAATTACGAGCAACTACGTTTTTCGCCTAATTCGGCTAAACCGACTAAACCGACATTGTTTTCATCATTCTGTGTTCATCACGAGTTTATTACAAAACCTACACTTTTCTGTTTTCTGATACATATTATATGTCATAAGAATATAGGCTTACTATATGTTTCTGCTAAACTCTTAAAACCACTTCTTTTCTGTAAAAAATTATATAACACAATATTAATTTTAAAATTGTTTTCGTCCTCATTACAATTTCTCTGAATTTCAACTTCTCAAATACTAATTCCTGATTCTTAATAAAAAGTTATTTCATGAGATTAGAATATTATAATTATAATTAATAAATCTAATATAATATAAGATTGCTTGGAATTTCATTTAATTAAAATACTGCATAGCCAAAAATCACATCCCCCGTTTTAAACAGGGTGGCTTGCGCCACCCTTCAACATAAATACATGTGGCTCGTGCCACATTCATGTCTCTTGGTGGCCACCACAAAGTGGCAGCCGCCACTTAAGAACCTGACTTGTGCCATGGTGCTTGGGAGCAAAAAGGCTTACACCACTAAAATGTGATCCTCACACCGCCGGTCTCTGTGTTATCGTCCCCAAACCAACATTTTTCCAGGATTTCACGCAACACAGTAAAATCAAAAAAATCCACACAATCATAATGACTTATAATCAACATATAATCAACAATTATAAATGACTTATAATCCACGATCGAACAACAATTTCACACAAAACAATCAGTGAAATAACAAGTTACTGATTTTTATACACGTCATCAACATCAACAAATGCACAACATATACACCCACCCAAACCTAGTATCATTTATCAAACCCGGTTATAAATATCGAACCCCACCCTTACCTTAATCGATGGCCGCTCGAATCTCCGACCGATTTCGTTTTCCGACGGCGACTTCTCGTAACTGTTTTCTCCACTTTTCTTTGTTCTCCAATTTCACGACTCCTCCTCTTCTCCCTCATACCTTCTTCTGATTAATTCTTTTTATTTTATTCTTTTTATTAAAAATAATAATAATCCACTATAATAATCAACTAATGGGCCTAAACACTACACCCCTCTATTTTTCTAATTCCGACGCAATCCAAGCCCAATAACCAACATGCTCCAATAATCAATAATATCACTTATAATATTATTTCCTTGACTTTCCGACTAATATTCCGACTTAACTACTTAATTATTCGCAACATAAAATCAACCGAATAATAATTCGCAACCAACTACTTACTCCCGACTTAATAGATTAACTTTTGATTATCAACCAAATGGTCCAACGGTCCAATCCACATATTCGACAATAAATGGAAAATACTTCATATCGTCTTCTTCAACTTATATCGACTTAAATAATTAAATTCGACTTAAACTAACTTATAACCATCGATATAATATTCCGATCAATTCGTCCATCAACACAAATTGACATAATTCCACATAAAGCAACGCAAATCGTCAAAGATACTCAAATCAACGCGAATTATCACAACATACCACAATTATATTTAATTAAATAAACGGGCGTTACAATGCTCCCCCACTTAGAATATTTCCATCTTTGAAAATTCATCTGATTTAACTACTCCAACTACTTATTCCATTCGACTAATCAACTCTCATCTTCGTAGGCAACCCACGCATACTACCAACAATAATTCATAACTTTAATGGCAACAATAACACGAACAACCCTCAAGCAATACGCTTGAAAACTATCAACACAAGTAACCAACTTAAAACTTAGAACACATCAACACAAGAACGCACAACTTAAACTCAACATCAACTCAATCAACTATCAACATCTTTGTTATTCACATACGAACAACTGTACTACACCACGCATTCACCGCGCACTGTGATTATTTGCAAAATACCAAGTTCACCGAGTCTAACTCCAACTTACAATCACCAAAATCGACATATCAACAAAGCCTTCGACTTAACTCTACGGAATTTCGTTCCAACAGGTATTCTAACTCTTGTAGTCACCGAATATTTCCAACTTAAAACCCTAAGACAACAACTTTGAACGTTATACATAATTACCACGACAACTACTTCCCAATCCTTGGATAAAATACTCATATAATCCCAAATCATCATCAACTACAACTTTACCATCTTTTAAAAACACGTCCTTCGAAAATCATCCTAAACACGCAACATCATTACAACAACATTTGGTACATGGGTCCAACATCTTTCCACAATATAACTCATATTCTTCGCTTCCAACTAATTCAACATACTGAATCATCGATTCTTACTCATACCGATACAACCCTTCATAAATTCTTATCTGAATCGACACAACCAATAACTCTTCTTATTCTGACAAAAAACCTCACTTTAATAAATCAACTTATAATTGCACTTCTCTAATACTTGCAACTCAACTCTATCCGACATTCTTGTCAAATAATGGTCTTACGTTTCCATCTACTTTCCTCTCAAATCATCTCAAGAAAACTTCAAGTCTCATGCCGCTTAATCCATCACTAATACAATATTCCAATTATCCAGAGTTCAACTCTGAGTTTCGTAATACAATACAATCCAAACGCAACTTCATGATATCATCTTTAAATCCAACTAATATTCTCATATAATAACATGCATCAACAAAACAAACAATACTCAAGCACTCAGCTTAACTTCAACCAATTCAACATACATATTATACTAGTTGGCAAGACAGATCTATCTATCAATTATTATTATACTATCAACAATAGATTAAGGGTGATCAGTTCCTCAATTTGTCAATAGACATCCGACAACCATAACGGTGTCATAAATCATCATTATCCAACACAATAGCGTACTCTAACTCGTGCCCAAAGTCTGTAAGCATAAAGCTCCACCAACTCTTTAATGCTTACCAACGTCTTCTTAGTCTCCTTAAATTTCGACTTTGTCAATTATACTAACGCATTCAAAATCTGAAACACAATCTCTTATACACGCTTGTAGCACAACACAACTTTAAATGTCTTTCTAACACTGGAGTCGCCACAACATCAAGTATAACCCAATTCGGTTGCTTCCAGTTACAACTTTTATCCAAGTTAAAATTCTTAACAACACTAATAAAATATCTGTCTTCCTCTCAACATTACCATCATCTAACATCGGCACTTTAATTATCCTTATTTGACATAATTTTCATCTCTATACCTTCTCTGATACCAACATTTTATCCTTTATCAACATTTCACACTCGTCTTCATCTTTCCAAATATTTCAGCAATAAACGCTCAACTTCGAACACAATTATTTGTTCCAATAAATAATTCCTTGTCGCTCCCACCAAAATGACACACAGAGGTCAAGAAGGGGTACAGACGCGAACGGTCGGCGAAAGAGGGATGAGAACACACAGGAGTGAACTCAAGAGAGAAAGAAAGAGTCGCCAGCTAGGCATTTTTATCCCGAAGGAAAGGTAATGCTGCATAAACCTAGAAAAGATATGGATAAGACGGTTGCAAACCAGAGAGACTGAGAAAGGGGGTTGGTTACAACCTGGGAAGGTATTAGCACCCAGATTGTCCGCCGTACTCGACGGGATCCACGCTTAAAAGATTTGTGTTTTAAGGGGTAGTGTCAGTGCAATTTGTGTATCAAAGCTGGAAAGAATGCAAGTGTCAGTGTAAAAGAAGTGTGAAGTGTATAAATGTACAGTGTCAGTGTGAGAACAAGAATAAAATGCTCAAGATCATGAGGCTAAAAGAGTGAGGCTGGAAAGAGGGGGAATATACAGAGACTTTTGTTCGATAACTGTTAAGTTATGCCTACGTATCCTCTCGTGCAATGAGGAAGTCAGAACACCGTAGTTCGACCCAAAGAGACTGAAAGATAAATTGACTTATGAACTGCTTACTTGTCTATGCTCAAGTGTATGACCTGTCTGGCTCAGGTGCAAACTGTCTTGCATTAGACGGAAGAAGCAAGTTCTCGTTTATGAGTGAATGAGATGAGAAAAGAATCCCGGAGGAGACGATTATTGTCTGTTTTTGAGTTTTCAGTCTTTTATTGCTTTTTTGAAGTTTGTCATAAGTTAATGAGCTTAAGCCTAAACCAAGGGGTTAGTAAACTCATCACATCCTCCCTCTGATTAGGGGTAATGAGAACACCTTAAATGTGAAGTAAGCACCTCACACTTAATCACCCTGATGTAGGATTAAGATCATTAACCTACTTGTGATTATTTAGATGTTTTTGTTGTTTTTGTTTAGTGTTAAGTAATGAGATTAAGCCATAATCAGGGATTAAACAGACTCATTACACCATCCTAATAGAAGGATAATAGATGAGGATGTTTAAGCTGAGAAAGACTCCTCAACTTAATCCATGATCAGGGATTAAACTCATGACAAAACAAGGCCTTTATTAAGTGGATTTTAGTTAATGATAAGATGAAGAAGTGATTTTTAGGGTTTGTAAGACAACTTGAGGGGGACTTGTCCATTAACACTAGGGTTAGTCCTTCTTAACCAGTTAAGGAAGAATTAGAACCCTAATGCAAGGCCCAAGTTACAAGTTTGATGTCTTGATGATTATTAGATGGATTAATTAAAGGAATTAAACACATTAAGGGTTTAACACTTAGGATTAAAGTTATACACTCCATCCTAATAGAAGGATGCAGGCATAAGCTTAATCACAAAGCCTTAAAACCTTTAAGGTTTAGTCCTTGATTGTGAGATGAGAAGAGAAGACCCAAAGACACACAAAGGTAAAAGCTAAATGGGGGACTAATCAAAACCCTAATTATTGTCATGCTTGGTTGTTCCTAGGGTTTGTGAGGTTTGCAAGAAAGATCTTCAGAGAAACCACCAGGAAGCAGATGAAAGGAGCAAAGAGAAGCAAAACAACTTGCTTCACTTAAGAAGTCAAGTTGCTTGAAGAAAGAAAGTAAGAGATGAACATGAATGAGCAAGCTCAATCCAAAGCACAAGACAAAATGCAGCAATGATGCATAAAGGAGATGAAAAGAGGATGTGATAAGTGAAGGCAATTTCACTTCCCAAAACAACTTACCACCTGAAAAGTTAGCAAAGAAATGAAATGCAATGCAAAATGAGATGAAATGGGATGATGTGAACCAAAACCAGAAGCATGAGTATGATGATAATGATTCTAATAGATGATGCAAACACATGTCAAGAGTTGTGGATGATCATACAAGGATGAGGATGCAAGTGAAGCATGCTTGAACCATGGATGTTCATGAAAAGTTATGAAATGCAAATGACATACAACATGGCAAATGAAAGATGCAATGATCAAACATGATTCTAATATGTCCTAAGATGTGTTATGAATCAAATGGATGCACAAAATGTCATGGAAAGTCATGGTATGCAAGCAAATGGAAGATGGATGCAAAGGAAGACATGAATTAGGGTTATATGCAACATACAAAACAAAAATCCAAAACCAGAAGCAAACATCATGATAAAAATTTGAAAATTCAATCAAAGGAACCCTAAACCTATACAAACTCACTGCCCAAAGGAGGGGATCCAACTCTTAACCTAGTGAGAGTTATGAATTTCCTAAGATTGCTAGGGTTTTAAGGTACCTTGACAAGAAAAATGCAAAACAAAATGAAAATGCAAAATCAAATCATGCCAAATTGATCCTATAAACTACATGCTATACAAGATGCAATGCAAGAAGAATCATTGTCCAACTCTCAATGGTTAGGCAGAAATGAATTTTTGAAGTTTGAATCAAAATAATTCCTTGAAATGAAATTAAATCCAATGAAAATGATCAAAAGGCATCAAGAACAAAAAATAAATTTGGTTTGAGAGTTGGACAATGTTTCTAAATGTTTTTAAATGTTTCATGAATTTTTTTGTGATTTTTAAATACCTAAAAGTATTTTTAATTAATTAATTCTCATTAATTAATTAAAAATAAACTTTTAAATGATTTAAAAATAATTTTTGATGCAAAAAAATAAAAATATTTTTGGTTTCTGAAAATTGATTGAACCTTTGACAAAAAATTTCAGAATTTTTTAAAGTGTTTTGCTATTTTTTAAAATTCGTAGAAATTAAATATAAAACAAATGAAATAAAAATGAATTTAATGAGAAAATAGGAAAGTTAGCCAATCCAAGGGCCCAGGTTCAAACTCAGGATGGAGGGAATTGACTTCGCGCGTCATCCAAGGGCCAGCATTCAAATTACGCTAATTATGATTAAACCCTAATCTGATGCCCTAATCATTTTCAGGTGACCGGAACAGTGTTCCGGTCATCTTCTCCGGCCATCCACTTCTTCAATCTCACTCAATACACGACCCTAAGCTCTCTAACTCTCCAGAAATGATCCCCACCCCATTCTAAACAAGAATCAATCATCAAACAGGATTTATTTCACATGATCAGAGAGATTCGAAGCAAAACGGAAAAAATCACAGAAATTTCAGAAGCTTCATACATGCTTAATATTCAATCATTTTCGAAACCAAAAGGTGCAGTGTGATCAGTGAAGCATGGAGAACAATCTAAGAACTTAAAATCAAGCTTCTGGAAAAAAAGTTCTTGATGATACCTGAACTGAAGCTTTCGAAAATGGTGCTTTATGGCCAGTTCCTTGCTTCAAACCAGCTCCAATGATCCTCCTCAAGTGTTTGTGATACTTAGTTGGAGTTTATATGGCCCCAAAATGAAAATGGCAGAAGTTCAGTTTGTGAAGTGTGGAAATCGTATTTTTGATTGTGAAGGTTTTAGGGCCAAATGAAGGGTGGGAAATGATCAGTGGATCATGGTGAGTTGAATGGTGAAAGAAGTTTGAAGGTTTGATGCTTGTGGAGTCAGTTTCGAATGGTTTTGCAAGTTGGAGGATTTTTGATAACTATGGCTTGGAGAGTGTTTCAGCATGAATGGTTGTGTGTAATGGCTTGCTTGAGGTCCACATATGAGGTTCTGATTGGGCAGAGAGTTGTTGTGTCACTATGGGATTGGTATGGCTCAAGTTGCAAAAAGTCAAGCAAGTTGTACTTGGAGGTATGGGAAAGTGGCAGGCTGAGATAGGGGCATGGCTATGCGCAGCAAGGATCATGGAGTGTCATGAAATCAGATTTTGTGAGCTGGCTCAAGTGGATGAAGGGTTATGGATCATTTTGCAATTTTGTCCAACTTTGGCCCCTTTTGTAATTCTTGAAGTTTAAGGCATGGAACTTAAGAAATTCTTGGGCCAATCTGAAGTTTAAGTCATGTATGATGTTTGTGTAAAGGTTAGACATCAATTAGAAGTCACAAATTGCCTTGGTACAAGAATTTGCAAGTTTCCCTCTTTGGTGCATAACTTGAAATTATGTGATTTTCCCCAACTTTGACAAGCCATAACTTTTGATCCAAAATGAATTAGAATGAGTTCTTGTACTTTTTGAAAAGGGAATGATCCATTCTACAACTTTCATGACCAAAGTTTTTCCATTTGAAGCATTTTTGAATCAAAAAGTAAGGGTTGAAAAAGTTTCCCAAAATGGCAATCTTCCATTACAAGTCATTTTCCCAAAAAGTCAACTTTGCAAATGGCTTGAGATTCTTCAATTTTGTGAACTTCTACCATCTTCTATGATCAAATAAAGATCATACACAATCAAAATGATGAAGAACACCCCTTGGTTGGGTCATTGGGGGCCTCAGATGCCCTGATTTTGCACTGACTTGCTCAAAAAGTCAACTCTTGATCAGATGACTTCCCCATGGAATTTATTCATGAAAATTGATATACATGATCCCTATACCATATAGAGACCAATAGAAACAAGAATGACCAAAAAATTTGGATTTATGGCCTTTGGAACCAAAACCCTAATTCTAGGTCATCTGTGCAGTTAAACTTGGCTCTGCTTCCATGCCATTCCCAGTTCTTGTGATTCTTTGATTTCCTTGACTTTGTGAGGATATGATATGATGCTTGAACATACATGGACCCCTTTTAAGTGATTGATGACCTTTGGAGTGGCTCAAGTGGCTCTTGGATTGCTCAGATCACAAACCCTAGATGCAGATGACTTTGAACCAATGCAGTGAATAAAAAATGTGGTATGAGATGCTATGATTGAACTTATGCATATGGAGGGATCACAAGCCATGGTGTGAATGGGTGAGGGAAAATTTGGGGTGTTTACATTCCTAATCTTAAAATTATATTCCAACTTAAAGATAATTTCGTGCAGATTCCAGAACTTCAAGAATCACTTGAATCCGACTCATGAATGAAAAGTTTTCCTCCTTGCAATGAATTGGTTCAGAATTCCCGTATGCAGAATTCTCCAAAAATCAGCAGCAGACCCAACTATTAAAACACACATATCTCGCTCTTCACAAATCTCCCGAAGTCAAATCTTATATGCTAACTACATGGAATTTTGTAAGCTTTCCGAAAAGTCCAGAACCGCTTCAATCCGAATCACGAGTAAAAAGTTATACCTCATTTATTAACAGTTTCCCCAATAATTACAAAAATAGAATTTGAGATTGATGAATATAAGTTCCATCTCTCTCCTTCTTACTTCCATAATCTACTAAAAAATCTTTTCTCCTCATCCAACGACAAAATTACTCGACTTAATCCACTATACTCAAGGCATAGTAACCTACCGACGCGATCCATCAACTTATCTTTTCCTTTGGGATAAATCCTCCTTCTCAAACAATTCCCATCCAAAATTTACGCACATCTCCAAAACCTTGCACTCTTGCAATCAACGTCAACTTAATCGACTTCTACATACCAACAATCACTTCCGGGAGCAAGCCTCTCCCCCACTTAAAATTCCAAACCAACACCTGCAGACCACGACTAAAAACCAACAAATAAGTATCGATAGTGTTTAACACACATGTCAAGTACTAAGGAATAAATGACATTAACAACATTGGTCGGATGGACCGAGCTGCTCTGATACCACTTTTGTAACACCTCATTTCTACCCAACGAATATATTAAAATCAGATTATTAAAAGTCAATCAACAAGTACATAAAACAGGATGCTACATTTTTCAACTTATAAAAAAAAACCTCATTTAATTTCAAGAGAATTGATACATAACACATTCGGTTCAGAAAAACTAAAAGCAACAACTTTTATTTCGTTTATGAAATCAAATTCCACTTTTACAACTACACAACGGATTTTCAAATTACTCAACTAAACTTGATATAACATGTTGCTCAACTTAAAAAACTTAGTAACAACATAATTTAATTGAAACAACTTAAAACAACAACAAAACAACGAAGCGTCCATTCCCCGAGTGTTACATATCAGAGCATCGACACCGACTAGAACTATTGAAGATAATCATCTTCATGCAAGCTACCTGCAAGTTACTAACATAGGGGAAACATTCGAACAGAAGGGGTGAGATATCGATAATTATAAACGATATATGATAAACGATATATGATAAACAATACACATATATAAGCTTATGCAATTCACCACTTCTCAACATCAACAACAAAACAAAGACTTAACAACCATCCATCTTTTATCAACCTACTTTACCAACTCATTATATCCATCAACATTTACTACATAAACCACTTAATCATATCCAACACGAACGACTTAATCAACCTAATCAGCACGAACCTCTTAATCAACTTGAGTAACATAAACCACTTATCAACCTGAACGACTTAAATAACATAACTGACATAAATAATGCAACACATATGCGACTTAACTATGCAAATGCATATGGTACCATTCAAAATAAAACTCCCAACTTAAAATTATTTCCAGGTTATCGAGGCAATCAAGGCATAAGCCTTCAACTTTCAACTTAGTGCCAATCCAAACCAATATGGTGTGAGCAACGCTCCGACATAAACATTCAAATTATCTACATAACATGCACGACTTTACAACATAACAACATACAACAATCAAACAACATAATCATCTTATACAACTTGAACAACTTAAATCAATGTTGGTTATTAAGCCTCCAACTTGTACAACATAACAACTTCGACAACACATAACAACTTATACGACATAGATAACTTCAAAATCAACTTTGGCTTATAAGTCCTTCAACATAACAACTTAGAGATTTTCCATAAACTGGAATCATTTAACAAATCAATTATACCTGTGTTGCTCCCACCTGATGACACGGGGTCAAGAGGGGTATATACGCGAACGGTCGGCGAAATGAGAGAACATAAAGATGAACTGAAAAGAGTCGCCATCTAGGCATTTTTATCCCGAAGGAAAGGTAATGCTGCATAAACCTGGGAAAGGATGGATAAGACGGTTGCGAACCAGAGAAACTGAGAAAGGGGGTTGGTTACAACCTGGGAAGGTATTAGCACCTAGATTGTCCGCCGTACTCGACGGGATCCACGCTTGAAAGTTTGTGTTTAAAGGGGTAGTGTCAGTGCTATTTTGTATGCAAATGCTGGAAAAGAATGCAAGTGTCAGTGTAAAAGAAATGTGAAGTGAATAAAAGGAGTGTCGGTGCAAGAAATGAGTATAAAGCTCAAGACAATGAGGCTTAAAAGAATAATGATGGAAGGGGGGATATACAGAGACTTTTGTTCGATAACAGTTAAGTTATGCCTACGTATCCTCTCGTGCAATGAGGAAGTCAGAACACCGTAGTTCGACTCAAAGAGACTGAAAGATAAAATGACTGGTGAACTGCTTACTTGTTTATGCTCAAGTGTAATGACTCGTCTGGCTCGAGGGCTAACTGTCTTGCATTATACGGAAGAAGCAAGTTCTCATTTGTGAGTGAAGGGGTGAGAAAAGAATCCCGGAGGAGACGATTATTGCTTGTTTTTGTGTTTTCAATATTTTATTGCTTTTTGGATTTTGTCATGAGAAAATGAGCTTAAGCCTAAACCAAGGGTTAGTAAACTCATCACATCTTCCCTCTGATTAGGGGTAATGAGCATACCTTAAGTATGAAGTAAACACCTCACACTTAATTACCATGATGTAGGATTAAGATCATTAACCTACTTGCCATTATTTAGATGTATTTTGGAGTTTTTGTTTAGTGTTAAGTAATGAGTTTAAGCCATAATCAAGGATTTAATAGACTCATTACACCATCCTAATAGAAGGATAATAAATGAGAACATTTAAACTGAGGAAGGCTCCTCAACTTAATCCATGATTAGGGGTTAACCTCATGACAAAACAAAACCTTTATTAGAGTGGATTTTAGTTAATGGTAAGATTAAGAAGTGGATTTTATGGTTTGCAAGACAACTTGAGGGGGACTTGTCCATTAACACTAGGGTTAGTCCTTCTTAACCAATTAAGGAAGAATTAGAACCCTAATGCAAGGCCCAAGTTACAAGCTTGATGTCTTAGTGATTATTAGATGGATTGATTAAATGATTTAAACACATTAAGGGTTTAACACTTAGGATTAAAATTATACACTCCATCCTAAGAGAAGGATGCAGGCATAACCTTAATCACAAAGCCTTAAAACCTTTAAGGTTTAGTCCTTGATTATGAGGTGAGAAGAGAAGACACAAGAGATGACACAAAGGTAAAACTAATGGGGGGACTAATCAAACCATAATTGTGATCATGCTTGGGTATTCCTAAGGTTTATGAGGCTTACAAAAGACCTTCAAGAAGAACCACCAAGGAAGAAGCAGATGAAAGGAGGAGAAGCAGAAGAAACAAGTCAACTTACTTCACTTAAGAAGATAAGTTGCTTGAGGAAAGAAGGTGAGGAAGGAACATGAGTGAGCAAGCTCACTCTAATACATATACAAAATTCAGCAATGAATGCATAAGAGAGATGAGAAGAGATTATGAGAAGTGAAGGCAAATTCACTTCTCAAAGTAACTTACCACCTGAAAAGTTAGTGAAAGAAAGTGAAATGGAATGAAAATGAAATGAATGCAAGGAGGAAAACCAAAACCAGAAGCATGTTCATGATGCAAATGATACAAAGAGATGATGCAAATGTATGTCATGAGATACAAATGATCATACAAGTGATGAAGATGCAAATGAAGCATAAAGGAAGCATGAAAGCACATGAAATGAAATGAAAGCATAACATGGCAAATGGATGATGCAATGATCAAACATGAATCTAATGTGCCCTAAGATGTCTTATATGTCATGTAAATGCACAAAATGTCATGGCAAGTTCTTGAATGCAAGCATATACAAGATGAATGCAAGAGAAGATGAGAAATTAGGGTTATATGAACATGTGAGATGCAAAACTCAAAAAACAGAAGCAAATCATGAGATAAAAAATTGAAAATGCACTCAAAGGAACCCTAAACCTATACTAGTTTACCATCCAAAGGGGGAGGTCAGAAGCTAAACCTAGAAGGAGTTATGAATTTCCTAAGTTTCTATGGTTTTAAAGGTGATCCTCAATGCAAAATGTCAAACAAATTGAAAATGAAAGACAAAAATGAAACAAAAATGTTTTTAGAAACTAGAAGTGCATAGAACAATGCAAAAAGAATCATTCACAAACTCAACTTATTTTAAAAGTTATGAATTTTTGAAGTTAGGGTTAGAAAATGAACAATTTTAAGAACCCTAATTCATTGAAAAATGTCAAAGCATGATCAAAACCAAAAAGAAATTTGTATGGTGAGTTTGCAAATGTTTCTAAATGTCTAAAAATGTTCTCTGATTTTTTTGGTGATTTTTAAATACTTAAATGTATTTTTAATTAATTAATTTCCATTAATTAATTAAATAAAACATTTAAATAATTTAAAAATACTTTTTTAATGCAAAAAAATAAAAATAAAAATAGTTTTGGGTTCTGAAAATTAATAAAAGGTTTGATAAAAATTTTCAGAATTTTTTGATGTTTTTTACTATTTTTAAAAATCCATATAAGATTAAATGAGAAAAATGAAATAAAAAGTAAATAAACAGAAGTATGCACAATAGATGGTTTGGATGGATTATGGGTTTTGATTCGTTGACCACGCGCCAAATCCAAGGGACAGAATTCAAACTTCACTAAACCTGATTAATTAATTAAATAATCCTAATTAATAACTAATCACAAGATCCTAGCCATTCATTGCACGCGGGAAAGACACATCTAAGGGCCCAGATTTAAACATGAAACCCTAACCCTAATTAGCATTTAATCACTCTCAGGTGGCCGGAAATGACCTCCGGTCATCTTCTCCGGCCACACCTCCCCTGAAAAATTTCCAAATCACTCCCTAGGTCATTTTAAGAGCTGTAAAGCTCCAGATCAAACCTCCCAACCTCCCTAAGCGTGAATCCACTCTCAAAATAAATTTCTCTTCACTCAATCTCCAGATACGAATCAAAACTTAAAAATGACCAAACTTTCAGAGATACGGTACAGGCTCAATAATCAATCATTTTCAAAAATAAAAAGTGCAGAGTGATCAGGGGAGCATGTAGATCATTTCTATAATTTAAAAAAAGGTTTCTGGAAAAAAAGTTCTTGATAGCTACCTGAGTTGAAGCTTTCGAAATTGGAGCTTTCTGGCCATTCCCTGGGTGCTTTTCCACTCCATTGGTCCCTCTGATGAAGCTTTGATGCTTGGATGGAGTTTTTTATGGCTGGTTTGTGAGTTTGTGTTCAACTGGTCAGAAAATCGTGTTTTTTTAGGTGTTCTTGGCTGTTATGAGGGGTGGTTTGTGATTAGTGATTGATTTGGAGATGAATGGTGGAAGAAGTTTGAAGTTTTGTTAAGTGTGTTGAGAGTTTCGAAGAAAAATGCAAAGGAGGTGATTTTTGTGAACTAGGGCAATGTTGAGGATTCAGGCTTGGTTCTTGTGTGAAATGAGTTGCATAAGGCATGTATGTGAAGCTGTGATGGGTCAGAATAGTTGGTGTGGCCTATGCTGATTGGTATGGGTGAAAATGCAAAAAGTCAAGGTTGATTGTACTTGAGGTATGGGCAAGTGGAAGGCTGGGATTTGGGCATGTCCTGGTTCAGCTGAGATCAAGGAATGTTTGTGAATCAGATTTGATGAGCTGTGGCAAGTGGATGAGAGGTTTTGTACCATTTTGCAAATTCATGAAGTTTTGGCCCCTTTTGGATTTCTTCATGTGCAAGTCATGAAATTTGAGATTCTTGGGCCAATTATGAGTTGTAGGCATTGCATAATGTTTGTATGATGCTTAGAAGTCAATTTGAAGTCACAAAATCAATTGGCAAGAGGTTTTGCAAAAATCCCTCTTTGGTGCATTCTTGAAAATTATGTGATTTTTGCCAACTTTGGAAAGCCATAACTTGAGTTCCAAAATGAATTAGATCTTGTTCTTGTACTTTTTGAAAAGGGAATGATCCAATCTACAACTTTCATGACCAAAATTTTTTCATTTGAAGCATTTTTGGTTGAGAAAGAGGATGTTGAAAAACTTTCCCAAAATGGAAAGTTTACATTACAAGTCATTTCCATTTTTGGCAACTTTTGGTTTTGCTCACTTTTCTCCAAATTTGTGAACTTCTAAACACTTCAATGATCAAATAAAGACCATATAACTTCAATTTGATGAAAAATCCACTTTGTTTCCATTGATGGGGGCCTCAGATGCCCTGATTTTGCTCTGACTTGCTCAAGAAGTTACCCAGTGATCAGATGACTTCCACAATGAATTTCTTCATCAAACTTGGTATGTATGATCCTTATGACATATTAAGACCAATAGAAACAAGAATGACCAAAAAAATTGGAGTTATTGCCTCTGAAACCAAAACCCTAATTTCAGGTCATCTATGTAGTTAAACCTGGCTCTGCTTCCATGCTTTGCAAGTTCTTGTGATTATTTGACTTCCTTGATCTTTGGAGGATGAAATATGATGTTTGAACATACATGGACCCTCTTGGGATGATTGGAGGCCTTTGGAGTGGCTCAGAAGGATCTTGGATTGCTCAGATCACAAACCCTAGATGCAGGTGAATTGAACCAATGCAGTGAAGCAAAAAATGCCACATGATATGATATGATTAAACTAATGCAAGTATGAAAGATCACAAGCCATGGTGTGAACTTAGTGAGGGAAAATTTGGGGTGTTTACATCTGCCCCTATTCAAGCATGAGTTAGCTGTGCAGGGTGTAAGCGACGGCTTAACAGGCGAACAAGATAACTTGTGGTTGAATACCAAAGACAGTCCAAAATTTGCACTCATTGGGAGAAGAAGAAAAGGGATATAGATTGTAAAGGGTAGTAAAGTATGATTATAAAGTGCGGGCGATGGAGGACGACCATCAAGCAGAGGACGACTGATGGGGATAAAACAATGACGGGGACGGCCGACATGCTAGGGAAATAGAGGGATCATGATGGGGACGGCCGACATGCTGGGGAAATAGAGGGATCATGATGGGGACGTCCATCAGGTAAAGTAACAAAGTTCTCTGGGGATTAAAGGTAAAGTAAATGATGGGGACGACCATCAGGTTTGTAACGTATAAATGAAACAAATGATGAGGTACGGTCATCAAAGGTGAAGGACGATCACCTAGCAGGGGACGGCTGCTCTGTTAGGGATAAGGATGAGGGACGGTCATCTAAGGTGAAGGACGATCACCTGGCAGGGTACGGCTGCCGAAAATATCACGACATAGGATAAGCATGATGAAGGACGATCATCAAGAGGTGAAGGATGATCACCTGGCAGAGTACGGCTGCTCTGGGGGTTTATCATGACATAGGACGAATCTCAGATAACAAGATCAACGATGGGGACGACCATCGGATAAAATGATGAAGGACGATCATCAAGAGGTGAAGGACGATCACCTAGCAGGGGACGACTGCTAAAATATCACGACATAGGACGAATGTCGGATAGAAAAGGGTTCCAATAATGGAGACTCCACTGGGGGAATGATGAGGGACGGTCATCAAAAGGTGAAGGACGATCACCTGGCAGGGTACGGCTGCCAAAAGTATCACGACATAGGACGAATGTCAGATAGGAAAGAGATTTTACTTTATTTTACTGGGGATTTGCTGGGGAATAATAAGCACGGACGAGTGTTTACATCCAAGAAATGAAAGGTATAAGTGTTTGATACTGTGTATAGATTAAAG
Organism: Lathyrus aphaca; assembly: GCA_963966055.1. Taxonomy (NCBI): domain Eukaryota; kingdom Viridiplantae; phylum Streptophyta; class Magnoliopsida; order Fabales; family Fabaceae; genus Lathyrus; species Lathyrus aphaca. Next base: position 353,694,219 of record OZ014521.1, on the reverse strand, counting down.
ATGCGGACGAGCATCCTTAATACTACGATACAGACGAGTATCGGTAGAAACAAACGCTGACACATGTTCAGAGCTGATGATATGGACGAGTACCAACTGGTTAACAAAGAACACGGACGAGTGTTGAATCTGAGGGGAAATAAATGGTGTATACAAGATACGAACGAGTATTTGTATGAGTAAGCATGAGTGAGACACATATGAGTGTTCAACTTGCTGGGGAATATGACACGGATGGGTGTATATAAAAAGAAACGCATAAGTTAAGAACTTATAAGTGTAAAAGGTAATCTGGTGATCTGAGCTCTAGTATGACACAGACGAGCGTCGAAAGAAGTGTATTATAAACAAGTGTTTTGGTTTACAATAAGTGTTTAGGCAACCCTGCTGGGGAGTGGTGACACGGACGAGTGTCCAGAGAGTGTAGATATCTGTTTGTGGTTTATATCTGCAGGGGATGATATGACACGGACGAGTGTCGAGTGAGTATATATAAACATGTATTTGTGAGTGCAAAGTGGACGCTTTGGCTTTCTGCTGAGGAAATATGAGATGACACGGACGAGTGTCGAGAAGAACAGGTTATGTATAAGTATTTGTTTGTAAAAAGTGTTTGGGTGACTTTCTGGGGAAAGATGACACGGACAAGTGTCAAAAGGAGCATGTATCTGTTTTGGGAGTGCAAAGGGATGCTTTGGCATCCTGCGGGAACTGTGAGTCTTTATATACATTGTTGATGGAATATTGGTGGTATTTGCAGGTGACTGATTCAAAACATGACTTGTGATCATGCAATATGTTTGATTTTTGCCGTAATGCTCCGTATTAGACGGAATGCTACGCTCTGAGGGGAAATATGATGCGAATGCTATGATTATACAAAAGATACCGATCCGGGATTCGGATCCTGCTGTTATGGAGATCTCCGACCGATCTGCTTGAAAGAATATCCCAGCTGGGGATGAGATCGCTGGTAGATCTGATAAAATATATGACTCTGCTTGGGGAAATAAGTCACTGATAGACCTATCTTAATAATGAGGAGCCCAGCTGGGGATGTGGAAGCTTTCGTCACTTTGTTGTGCGGAAAATTCAGACATTGCTCTTCTGGGAGAGGCTGAAGCTCTATGGGGAGATGGTTCCCTGTCTAGCACTCGACTGGGGAAGAAAAGATCACTGAACGATCTTCCTAAAGATTTATGCGGGGATCCTGCTGAGGATGATGATATCTGTCAACTCAGCTGGGGAAATGAACACCTTCTGGTACTGCTCTGAAGAAAAATATGCTGGAGAAATGATGCCTGGTAACTCTGATGGGGAGAGATCATTTCTGATGTTGTCTGGAAGATGTGCTGAGAAAATGGTGATTTAGCAACTTTGCTGGGGAAAACCTTTCATGCCCCAAGTTGCGCTTTGAATACCTGCAATCCTGTTATGACAAAGAAACGTACAAGTACCCCGAGGTATCCTTTATTGGATCCCATCATAGGAGTTTAGACACTCCCGGGAGTAAATAATATATTTCCTGTAAGCATGTGATTAGAAAAGCACATTTGTTTTTATGCAAACATTATATCAAGGAGATATGACATTTTTTTGCAAATGAAATGAAATGTACAAGACGGAGTGCGACTGAAAATCTGATTTTATTAATTTGTGTGCCCTGAATTGGAAAGTACAGTTAAAGAAACAAATCCCTGAAATAAGGTGATTGTTACAAATTGAGAAACAAAAAGGTGCTGGCAATGTTGACGATGCTTCAGTGCTTCCCTTTTGCTATGACCCGTATGACCTTGACGTTCTTCTTATCCTGCTTTCTGAAGAAGGCTAATTCTGATCGGTGCTTTAACCTTTCGAAGCTTGCCATGTTGTAAGTGATACAGACAAATTCAGAATGCAATTGTTCGCTTATTCCCTTATTTTGCGTGGATCGCCCTTTCGGGTTTTCAACCCACCGGGATACCCCTTTTTGCCTGAGCTGTCCAATGTGGCTTTTCAACTCAGCGGGTGTACATTTTTCTTTATTTTCCCTTATTTTTGCCCGAGTCTTTTATTCTGTTTTTGACTCGCCGGGATGCCCTATTTTTGCCTGGACTTACATTCTATTTTTATGTCCAGCGGGTCATTTTATGCGAAGTATTTTTTAACTGCATCTGAATTTACAGGGGATAAGAAATCTTCACCATCAATAGTAGTGAGCATCAATGCTCCACCAGAGAAAACCTTCTTTACTATGAACGAACCATCATAATTCGGAGTCCACTTGCCCCTGTGGTCTGTATGAGGAGGAAAGAGCCTTTTCAGCACAAGATCTCCCACTTGATATTCCCGAAGCCTTACTTTCTGATCGAAGGCTTTCTTCATTCTCTTCTGATACAACTGCCCATGACAGATTGCAGCTAATCTCTTCTCTTCGATCAGGTTCAGTTGATTGTAACGAGAACGGACCCATTTTGCTTCATTCAACTTGACATCCATCAATACTCGTAACGAGGGTAATTCAACTTCAACAGGTAGGACTGCCTCCATACCATACACAAGCTGATACGGTGTTGCCCCAGTGGACGTTCTGATTGAGGTGCGATACCCATGCAAAGCAAATGGTAGCATTTCATGCCAGTCTTTGTAGGTGACCACCATCTTTTGCACAATCTTCTTGATGTTCTTGTTAGCTGCCTCTACAACGCCATTCATCTTTGGCCTATAGGTAGAAGAGTTGTGGTGTTGGATTTTGAAGTCCTGACACAGTTCTGCCATCATTTTGTTGTTCAAGTTGGAACCATTATCAGTAATGATTCGCTCGGGCACTCCATACCGACAGATGATGTCTCTCTTCAGGAATCGGGCTACCACTTGCCAGGTGACATTTGCATATGAAGATGCTTCAACCCACTTGGTGAAGTAATCAATGGCTACCAGGATGAATCTGTGGCTATTCGAAGTAGTCGGCTCGATCTTTCCAATCATATCAATGCCCACATGGCAAAGGGCCAAGGTGAAGACATCACCTTCAAAGGATTCAGAGGCACATGCACTTTGTCTGCATAAATATGGCATTTGTGGCACTTTCTGGCGTAGGCACAACAGTCTGCATCCATTGTGATCCAGTAGTAACCTGATCTTAGCAATTTCTTAGCCATTGCATGTCTTCCAGCATGGGTACCAAAATATCCTTCATGCACCTCGTGCATCAGCAAGTCTGCTTCTGTCTTATCAACACATCTGAGAAGTACCATGTCAAAGTTTCTTTTGTACAAGGAACCATCATTATTCAGGAAGAAACTACCAGCCAGCCTTCTTAATATCTTCTTATCATTGGATGATGCCCCAGGTGGGTATGTTTGATCCTCTAAGAAGCATTTGATGTCATAGAACCAAGGCTTATCATCTTTAGCAATGTCTACTGAGAATACGTATGCTGGTCTATCAAGTCGGGATACTGAAATCCGAGGTACAAAGTTGGCAGCTTGAACTTTGATCATGGAGGAAATGGTAGCCAGAGAATCTGCAAACTGATTTTCATCTCGAGGGATATACTCAAGTTTGACTGTTGTGAAGAAAGTCAGTAATCTCCTCGTATAGTCCCGGTATGGAATTAGATGTTCCTGGTGAGTGTACCATTTGCCGTTGGTCTGATTGATTACCAGAGCTGAATCTCCGAATATGGTTAAAGTCTTGATCCTGAGGTCAATGGCTTCCTCAAGACCCATGATACAGGCTTTGTATTCAACTTCGTTGTTAGTGCAGTTAAAGGTGAGTTTTGCCGAGAAAGGCATGTGAACTCCCTTAGGTGTAATGAGCACTGCACCAACTCCACGACCATTCATATTAACATCCCCATCAAACATCATTGTCCATTCTTCTTCTGGGTCAGGCCCTTCAGTGTGAACAGGCTCTTCATGATATTTTGCTTTTATGAACATGATGTCTTTATTAGGGAAGTCAAACCTCATAGGCTGGTAATCATCAATGGGTTTCTCAGCCAGATAGTCAGACAATACACTGCCTTTGATGGCTTTTTGAGATGTGTACTGAATGTCATATTCTGTAAGAATCATTTGCCATCTCGCAACCCGCCCGGTAAGTGCTGGCTTCTCGAATATGTACTTGACTGGGTCTATCTTCGAGATCAATAAGGTAGTGTGGGTCAACATATACTGCCTTAGTCGGTGAGCAGCCCACGCTAAAGCACAACAAGTTTTCTCGAGCAGTGAATAACGTTGTTCACAGTCGGTAAACTTTTTGCTTAGGTAGTATATTGCATACTCTTTTCGACCAGACTCGTCATGCTGGCCCAGCACACACCCCATTGACTCTTCTAATACTGTCAAGTACATTATCAGAGGTCTTCCTTCAACTGGAGGCATAAGGATTGGAGGCTCTTGTAAGTATTCCTTGATTTTGTCAAAAGCCTTATGGAAATCTTCGTTCCACCTGACTGTTTGTTCTTTTCTTAACAACTTGAACAAGGGTTCACAGGTTGCAGTAAGATGAGATATGAACCGTGAAATGTAGTTCAATCTACCTAAGAACCCCCGAACCTCTTTTTCTGTCTTTGGTGCAGGCATCTCTTGAATAGCTTTGACTTTGTCAGGGTCAACTTCAATTCCCTTTTCACTTACAATGAACCCCAGCAGCTTACCGGAACGCACCCCGAATGTGCATTTGTTGGGGTTTAGCTTCAGCTGATACTTTCTCAGACGCTTGAATAACTTCAACAGATTCACTAGGTGGTCTTCTTCTATGAGGGACTTGGAAATCATGTCATCCACATAACATTCAATTTCTTTGTGGATCATGTCGTGGAATAATGTTACCATAGCCCGTTGATAAGTTGCCCCGGCATTCTTCAGTCCAAATGGCATTACCTTATAACAGAATGTGCCCCAGGATGTGATGAAAGTTGTCTTCTCCATGTCTTCAGGTGACATCTTGATCTGATTATATCCTTAAAATCCATCCATGAAGGAGAATACCGAGAACTGAGTCGTGTTGTCGACCAATACATCAATGTGAGGTAATGGGAAGTCATCTTTGGGCTAGCTCTGTTCAGATCCCGGTAATCCACGCACATCCGTACTTTGCCATCCTTCTTAGGCACAGGTACAATGTTAGCAACCCACGACGGGTAACTAGTTACAGCAAGGAAACCGGCGTCCCACTGTTTTTGCACCTCTTCTTTTATCTTCATGGCCATATCCGGACGAGTACGGTGCAACTTCTGTTTTACTGGAGGACAGTCTTCTTTTAGAGGCAGCTTGTGCATAACAATGTTGGTATCCAGACATGGCATATCCTGATACGACCAAGCAAAAACATCCACATACTCCCGAAGCATGTCAATAAGTTGTTCCTTCACTGAATCTTGCAGACGGGCCCCGATCTTTACTTCTTTCAAGTCTTCTTCTGTACCAAGATTAACCGTCTCCACCTCCTCCTGATGAGGAGTGATAACCTTCTCCTCTTGTCTCAACAACCTGGCTAGTTCTTCAGGTAGCTCATAATCTTCTTCAACCCCTTCATCGGCTTGATTAATCGGATTGTCAAAGTCATACGAAGTCATAGCAGTGTTGTTGTCGGTGCAGTCTGGAGGGCACTCTCTGCAAGGGTTTAGATTTGTTCATTTTAGTGATCAATTTTATCTTGCTTAGAAAAAGTGAAAATGAAGTTATTATTTTGAAAAACATTGCCATTTTATTTTTGTACAAAAAATGAAAAATGAAAAACAATGAGCGAAAAAAAAAGAGACTCATTTGCAAAAGATGTCCTGATATTCATTAATTGATCGTTTGCACAAAATACAAGATGGCCCGATTACAAAATGAGCCCTGACATCTTGGGCAAGATGTAGGACTTAATGCATGCTTAAAGACAGGAAATAATAATTACTCTACAGGAGTAACTCTTATAATTTCCTGGGAAGACCAGTTTGAGACTTGGTTCCCCGGGATCTTTGGACGTATCCAGTTTTCTAGGTTGCGTTAGTCTTCTTCCTCGTCTTCCAAACTGTTCACAGCATCCGGGGTTAGCATTCCCCCGCTGACAAATTTGGGTTCTGTTGAAGCCTCTAGTTGATCTTGTCGAGTTGGTCTGTAACCCAACCTGAATCTGTCTTCTTTCTTTTCTACCGGTAGCAGCTTGCCCCAGCCTTGAGCGATACCCTCTTCAACAACCTTCTGGGCTTGTTGATATGAAGTGATGGAAGTTCCAGACACAACAGTGGCTTCATTGATGTTAAGGGCCTCAAACCCCTGACTCATAGTCTCATGGATCTCCCCATCCATCTCTATGTACTTGTAAGTAGCCAGCTGGATAACAAAAATGTCTTCCTCTCCGCAGATTGTGATGATCTGGCCTTCCCACTCAAATTTTAACTTCTGGTGAAGGGTAGATGTAACAGCGCCAGCGGCGTGAATCCAGGGTCTACCCAACAAACAGCTGTAGGTCGGCTGTATGTCCATCACGAAGAGGGTAGTTTTAAAGGTCTGTGGGCCAATCAACACAGGTATATCAATCTCTCCAAGCACTGATCTCTTAGAGCCATCAAATGCTCTCACCACCAGGTTACTTGGACGCAATGCCAAATCATCATACTCCAACTTCACCAAGGCTTTCTTTGGGAGGACATTGAGCGAAGACCCAATGTCCACCAGCACATGAGAAAGAACGACACCTTTGCATTCTAAGGTGATATGCAAAGCCTTGTTATGGTTGCGTCCCTCCGTTGTTAAATCAACATTCGTAAAGCCCAATCCATGACTGGTGTTTACATTTGCAACCACTGTTTCCAACTGATTAACCATAATCTCTTCCGGCACGTATGTTGCGTGCAGGACCTTCAACAATGCATTCCTGTGGGCTTCGGAACACATTAGAAATGATAATATAGAGATTTTGGAGGGTGTCTTATGAAGCTGGTCCACCACTTTGTAATCACTCTTTTTGATTATTCTCATGAACTCATCCACCTCTTGTTCAAAAGACGTCTTCGAAGTTTCTTTAGCAATTGGCTCTTCAAGTACCACATTCTTCCCTTTTGCCTTAGCAGCAGCTTCTGCTTCAACATTGGGCCTTGGTGTTTGTGAGGCAAAAAGGCGTCCGCTTCTGGTGAAGCCTCCGCCTCCCCCAACATTGTCAACTTGTGGTGAGGAGGTAGCTGAATCTAGAGTGATTTTCTTCTCGTCACAGTAGAGATCAGAGCCATAGTGCCAAGGTATGGCATTACTGCTTTCATAAGGAACAATTCCAGGTACCGTAATGGTGACCGAACTGTTTGCTGCAGCAGAAGGAACTGTGATGATATGTGGATCGTAGTAGATTGTGACTGGAGATCTGACAGGAGGTGTTGCAGTTTGTCGTTGGAAATTGTTGTTGGGATGAACATTTGCCGGGTCATAATAGATCGTGACCGTTGAGACATCTCCATTAGTGTTCGCTGGTGTTGTAGGCGTTTCCGTTGATAAAATGGGTGCTGATGTTGTAGAAGAAAGTGTTGCTGAACTCTGATCTGTTGAAACAATGGATGGAGTGATTGCTGGAGTTGTTGATGAATTAGTGGGAATGATAGTTGTTGCAGTTGTAGGAGTATCTGTTGTTGCTGAAGAAAGAATTGTTGATGTTGTAAGAGAATCCATTGTTGCTGAAACAAGAGTTGTTGAAGGAGCTGTTGTGGTAATCTGCAAAATTCCATCTCTGATGAGGCCATCTATGCCAAATCTTGGCTTCTCACAATCATTAATAGCAGTTTCGCACAATTCGCAGCAGGCCCCACAGCCTGGGAACACTTGGCATCTTAAGAGTTGAGTCTTGACTTCTGCCAACGGTGTTTGAATTTGTGCAACATTATCAATCAGTGCAGATGGTTGGTCCTCCTCTATGGCATTAATCCTGGGCCCACCATGATTGGGCATAGGATTCCTGTTAACATTCGGAGGAGGTGCGAAATTGAGAGCTTTAGAATCGACCAGATCTTGAACCTTCATTTGCAAGGCTCTACACTTATCAGTATTGTGACCAGGTGCGTTGGAGTGAAAGGCACACCTGGCATTAGCATCATAATTCTTTGGGAGATTGAGAGGATCTGGTGGAGCCAACTTCCTTAACTCAACCAGGTTAAGCTTCAGGAGTTGTGGCAGTAAAGCAGTATAAGGCATATGAATGAGGTCAATCACCCTATTTTCTTGAGATGGCCTCTGTTGAAAGGGGCGCTGCTGTTGGTTGTTATTGTTGCTGTAAGTTCTTTGTTGCGGAAAATGAGGTTGCTGTTGATAGTGTTGTTGTTGTTGTTGAGGATAAAGTGGTTGTTGTGGAACCGGAGCCGGGATAGTAACGACTGCTATGGATCTGTGAGAATATTGGGGTTTGCTCCTGCTTGCATGGATAGCATTCGTTTCACCCGCCCTATGGGGTCCTGCAAAAGGTTTTCTGGAGTTGCTGGAGGAACTTGCACCATTGTCGGAGATTTTGCCCATCTTCAGGAGACTCTCAATTCTCTCAACAGCTATAACTACATCGGCAAAACTGGTAGAAGAGAAAGCAGCAAGCCTGTCAATATAAGTTCCCTGCAAGGTGTTCATAAACATGTCAGCCATCTATCTTTCTGACATGGGTGGCTGGACAGCAGCAGCAAGCTGTCTCCACCTCTGAGCATAATCCCGAAAGCTCTCCCTTGAAGACTGAGACATGCCCATTAGAAGAGTTCTATTGGGGGTCATGTCTAGGTTGTATTGGTACTGACGGATGAAGGCCTCGGCCAAGTCTTTCCAACATCTTATAGTGGCCCTTGTTAGATGCGAATACCATTCCCTTGAAGCTCCAGTCAGTCTGTCCTCAAAATAGAACATCCATAACTTCTCGTCCATGGTATAAGCCTTGAGTCTTCTTAAGAAAGATTGCAGATGAGTACGCGGGCACGAGGTACCATTATATTTCTCAAAGCAAGGGGGTTTGAATTTGTAGGGAATTCTCACCCCATCTACCAGCCCCATATCCATTACGTCAAAGCCTAAGGAGTTCTGAGATTCCAAAGACCTTAGCTTTTCAGCAATCTCATCCAATCTTCTGTCATACACCTCATCCCCAGCTCCAATAACAGTGAATTGTTCTTCTTGGGGATCCTCTTGCAGGATTCTTCTCCCAGGAACATTACCTTGAACATTCCTTGGGAATTTAACATCTGGATTCAAATGGGGTCCATACTCCGGTGGGTCAATACAGGGCTGTCCTCGTTCATTATTGCTAGTTCCCCCTGTTCCAAGATGGGGCTCTTCAGGTGTCTGCCTTTCTACTAGCTCTCTCAGCCTCTCTTGGCTCTGGGCTAAGCCAGTCATCACAGCCATAAACTGAGACATTTGGTTTCTCATTTCGACCCTTTCATTTACCATCTGATTTCTTACTTCATTCAGGTCCTGCTATACCTGTTCCATCTGAATGCCTGGAAGGTTGTTACGAGTTGGGTACCGGTGTGTGCGGTTGACAGGGAACACTCGGCGACGAGCAATGTTTCCTGAAACCACAACAAAGTAAGAAACAAATAATAAACAAAAACCTACAAAACAAAGAAAAATGTTAGTATGCAATGCAGTATGCTTATTTGTTTTCCAAGGTATCCGGTTTGGTTCTTGGTTTTGACCTTTCCAGACCTCGAGGAGATGCTTGATGATGTTGAGAAAAGAAGCCCAATGAAACAAACTAAATATATGACAAATGATGAAAAATACATAGTCTGTTTACAATACATGCCCATGGTGGGTCAAAAATACAACAAAAAGGAAAAGTACATCAAAAGAAAAGAAATACAAGCAAAGAGGAATCAGACATCCAGTCCATAGTCATCTTCCCTGACTTCCTTCAGGAGTGCCTCAGTCACCGGACCAGCTGGGTGCTCTGTAATGGTCCTAATGAGGAGGTTCCTGGTAGCAATGGCATTAGTCAACTTCTTATGCTTGTCCTGGTCCTTTGATCTCTTTAACCCCGCTCGTAGCTTCAATTCTGATATCTCCTTCTGAGCTGCCATCAAAGCTTCCTGCTGCTTCTTCTCATTGGCCTCTAGCTGATCAATCTTGGCTTGAGTCCTCTGGTCTTCTTGTGCACGGGCTTCGGTGATCCTGATCCACCTAGCCTGGCTTTCCTCCAGGTAATGCTCAGCCATAGCTTTCTGAATCTTGGCCTCCTTGCAGGCATTCTTCAATATCTGTTCCCCGACTCTTGCTTTCCTTATGTAGTCATCTGTCCTTTCAATCTTGGTCAGATGCTCAGTCTTGAGTCTTTCCAATCTTTCAATGTCCAGAAGACCGTCATTTCTTTCCCAAAGAGTCTTCTTCAGGGCCTCAGATAGCTGATTATTCCTCTCTTTCAGCTTTTCAAATTCCTCCAGGCTAACAGTTGTTGCAGGCTGTACTGTAGATGGTCCAGGTGTGTCTTCCAAGGTGAAAGGCATTCTGGTGATCTGAGCTCTAGTACGAGACCAATCTGAGTACTGAGCTGAAGCAACATTGTTACATCTTCCAAGGATGGTTGTCCCTTTGGTCTGGATGTTGTCCCAAGCCCATGCAGCTTGTCTGACAACAGCTGAATTAGGTTGCACCTCACAGTATAGGGTCTCAGCTAAATCCTGTCCTCTGGGAGGGTGAACCAAGGCATATCCAAATTGTCTCTTAAACACTAAAGGGTTGTAGTTGATGCAACCTTTTACTCCTATCAGAGGCACATTAGGGTATTGCCCACAGCTGGTAATAATCTCCTTGCCCTTGGTGCTCTGGATGCACCATCTGATATCATCTGATGTTAAGGCAATGAACCTCTTGGCCCAATTCTTCTGCTGGTGTGGGTTCAAGAAAGCATCTGATTTAGGCAGGTGTCTGAGTAGCCAAGAGTAGAACAAAGGAGCACAGCATCTGACCAACTTCCCCCTTTGTTTTTCATTTCTCTGATGGATGGAGTAGTAAAAATCCCCTAGCAATGTAGGCACTGGGTTCCTCAGTTGAAACAAGTGGATGGCATTCTTACTCACAAATTTAGGCTCATCTGCGAACAATATAGCCCCATATATGTTGAGGGCTAAAAGTGCACAGACCGCCCTCCATTCTCCCAAAGTAGCCTTCAGGATGGCCTGAGAAATCAAAAAGTCCAGATGTAAACCAGGAATCCCAGCTTTTGTTGTCATGTTTTGCTCAATAAGGGCAGGCTCCAAGCACAATGCCCTTGTTATCTCTTCACTTCTGTGAGCAGTCATCTCTGGGTTGAAAGGGATCCCTCCTCTGATAGGCACTCCAATCAACAAAGAAAACTCTTCCAACAGAGGCCCCATCTGAAAGTCAGGAAAGGTGAAGCATCTTAGTGGGGGGTCATGAACTGCAAGCATGTGTGGATCATGCTTCTCTGAGAAGAATCAAGATCCATAACCATATCCAAAATACCCCCATAGTGCTCTCTAAATAGTGGGATGTGGTCAGGTGTGATGAGTGACTCGACCTGCCTGATACCAGTCAATATGGGCTCAAAGAAGTGATAAGATATGTTGCTCTTCCTTGGAATATCCATGAGTACTGGTGAAGAAGCTGAAGACAAATGCTGATGAAGATCACAGACTGAGCAGCTGGAGGTGAGTCTCTAACAGACAGACTGAAGGAGATGCTGAAGGAGATAGCTGAAGCAAATGCTGAAGCAGATAACTGAAGCAGAGGTCTAAGCAGTAGAAGGGGTCAAAACCAAAACCAAGATATAATGAGGTGGATACCCTGAAAAACAAATAAACAAATGTTAAATGATGCAATGATGATATATGCAAATGATATGCAAGGGTTTGTGATCAAGAGCTAGATCTGATTATCTGTCTTGATATAAGGCCCATGTATGTTCAAAGGTCCGGATGGAGGCTCAGAAATCCAGTAACCAGGGTGGGGGACTCAAATAAAGAGTCACAAATCCGAGGTAATCAGAAGAACTGTCCAAAGTGATGCATTCTTAAAACAATACAGTAACAGGGTATGATGTGGCCAAGGGTTCCTGCAAACCTGCAAATATCCCAACCCCCTCACATGTAATGTTCTAGAACAAAGATCCTCAGACTTAGATCAGTTATGAGAAGTGTAAACACTTCTAACCCGGAGGTACAGTGTTTACAATAACCATAAAGGATCCTCCTCTAATTCACCCCAGATTCTGAAGGTCATAATAAAAGTCATCCAGACTTAGCAGGCTTCCCAGATAGCCCTAGCACTACAGGAAATATGTAGCACAGAGTTCTCAAGAAGAAACCCACATCTGAACCGTGTTTCATATTCCCGCACCAGACCGAAATGGAATTAGAAAGAACATGAACCACTCTAGCCTAGGTGTCACTCAGGTCCCAGGTATAGGACCTTAATCTCTCAATGGAATCCCACCCACCAAAGAAAACCAGATCCAGCATAGTGATAATGACAGTATGATGTATAAAAAAAACTGTAAAGAAAGCAGTAAATAAAGTTGTACATAAAGAAATAAATAAAGCAAATAAATAAACACAATTAGCACATAACACCCCAGTAAACATAAATCAAACAAACGCTAGGAGAAACCCACAAAAAGAACCAGAAGCCCTGGTTGCAGTATAAGGATCCCCAGCAGAGTCGCCAAGCTGTCGCTCCCACCTGATGACACGGGGCCAAGAGAGGTACTATAGACACCCCAAATTCGCCCTCTGGCTTTTCTTTCTTTGTCAGCTTTTTGTTTTGCATTCATGCACATTTTGCATACCATTTGCATAAGCTCCTAGACATGGGATCAGTTTCTTTCTGAGGAATTAGGGTTTATTTCCCTGATAAAGAATTTCAAGTCTGAAAACTATTCACCGGTTCATTTGGCTCGTCACCATGGATTTTCTTCCTCATCAAGTCACAAGGCTATTATCGTTTTCTCAGTATCCCAGGAGAATTCTTCAAGTGCCAGTTGTTCGTATCATTTGGTTTATTTCTCAGGATGTGCGCCCAAGTCGGTTCTACACATGTGGAATTCATCAAGTTATTAAGCAGTGGTCCGTGAGAGTTTGGGTTCAGAAAATCAGTTTATTATGATCATATTTCAGAGGTGTGCAAATTTATTTTCTCAGTGTGGGTTCAATAATCAAGGAGTTGTCGAAAGAGTTCCAAGTGTGGTTTTAGGATTGAACTCGGTTGGAAGGCATATGTGGAAATAACGGTAGAGGGTTTACTCACAATCACCATTATTCAAATCCATTTTCAAATTCATTACCAATTCAAGTTCAAGTTTTTTTTCTTTACCCATTCATAAATCATTTTCTTTCTAACCAAATTCCTATTTCCTCGTCTAAGTCCAATTATGTTGTTCTATCACATCCATTTTTATTTTTATCCATTTTTTAACTATTTCCATCCATAATCACATTCATTCTTAATCCATTTTTTTAACCCCTTCGTTCCATTTCAAATTCATGATCAACAAATTAATCCATGTTCAATTTCCATTAGAGAGTATTTAAACATGTTTCTAAACCACATTCATAATTCATTTGTCTATTAAGCCATTTCATTTGTCATAGTCTTACCAATTTTAAGCCCATATCACTCATTCTCTTACTAAGCCCATTTTTATTATTTTAACAAAAAAATAAAATAAAGGAAAAGATTAAAAACTTCTTGAAAAAAGAAGTCATGAATCCCACCACACACACAACACTCACGCTTTTCTTTCCAAAATTGATTCACGCATTACATCACCTCAGGTGCAAACATTTTCTTCACGCACAACACACTCAGCTCAGGCTGGCCTTCAACTTTCATTCATCTTGCAAACGCACAAAACCAATCGAACCACATCTTCATCATTCGCACCACTCCTCAAACCTTTCGATACCAACCACAAAACTCTTTCACAACTTCACCCAAACCGCCACCCTTCATACTTTTTTCTGCAATTTTTCATAACACCAAACCCCCGCTTTAATATGAACAACACATACCTTCTTTACAAAAACTGAATCTCAACCATAAAAATCCTCCAACACCATACAACTCCCTTATCGATTCCACTCTTCTCAAACAAACCCACTGAATCCTCTTCTTTTCCCAACCTTGTTCACACCTTAACAAAGAAGAGAAAATGGAATGAGATGAAGAGAGATCTGATGTGAGACCGAGACCAAGAAGAAATAGATGGAACAAATTGAAACAAATCGAAACAGAGAAGAGTGGATCGGAACCGAATGGTACGTGATCTGAAACCAAAGAGGGAGAGACCGACGATGAAGATAATGTCACAATGGGTTTCGAATGGCCGTCGTTGAATCGCGGAAGAGAGATGGAGGGGAACGGCGTAGCAAATAATGGTGACGGAAAGGCGTTTTTGCTCGTTGATGGTTGGTTTTGTTTGAAGAAGACTCACTTACCCTGTTTCAATTGATCGTGGGTCTCAAAAGGGAAACAAGGAAGACTCATTTAGGCTGACTCTTCCCTCTGTTATTCTTTTATTTTATTATGATTTTAATTATTTTGTTGTTTTCTTTATGTGGAGATAGATCTAACGGTATTGTTGATGGGTTGTGAAGCCCATGCTGTTTTGTTGATACCTACCAGATTACACATGCACCCTTCTTTGAAGATCCTTATTATCATTGGTCTCAACATTTTATTCAGGCCCAACGAATCTTGCTATCAGCACCTCCATCCAGCAGCTTCCCCCTCCTTTGTTTCTTTTAATTTTGTTTTTATTTTAGAACTTTTTTTTATATATTAATTTGATCTGAATATTTGATATAGTTCTTAACATTTGTTTTATTTGAATTTTAATATTTTTCTTAGGAGTAATAATAATTGTTTAGATAAGTTAGTTTAGTTATTTAAAATCAATTAAAGAACCCAAAAATAATATTTTAGTAAGTTTTGTTTTGTGAATTAATCCTTCTGGTTTTAATATATGTTTTAGAATTCTAGTTAGATTTGACTGACTTTTTGTATTAAATTCTTGTTAACTTTGTTGATTTTTGTTGTTTAGTCTTAGATGCTTTGATTCACTCTTGGAGCTTTAAGCTTGATGCGAGGAATTTTCTGGTTGATCGATTTAATCGTGATGGACGTCTTGATGATACTTTGATTGATCGCGTGAATCTTTTGACATCTTTCTTGAGTTTGTTTGCACGTATTGAAGATCCAACAGACCTTCTCTGTTAGGTTTCTTAAATAATTTTGATGAAGGGGATGTAGCTTGGTGATAGCTTTGCGATTGACGGTTCGTTCATGGTATGTTGACTTGAATGTGTTCGTGGAGTTCTTGATGAAATTTATGAAGAATAATGGATTACTGCTTGGGCTTGAAGACTTGTTTTGATATTGACACTTGCACTTGACTGTTGAATCATCTGGACTCGAAATTTCTTATTCTAGATTTCTTTTGCGCATATTGAAGAGGCAACAGACCTTCTCCGTTAGGTACCACTGAGACCCGATTTTACTTACTGCATGTTGTTGCATCTGGAAGTCCTACTGGTGTAGGCTCTGTTTGTGCATTGTCTCCATTTCACATTCTCATCTCATTCTTATTTTTTATTCATCTTATCTTATTCCTCATCTTCTTTTATTCTTTCTAACTTGAGGTGTGCTTAGGCCACCATGGTTCTTCTCCTTTCATCTTCTTCTTTTCTTCTCCTTCATTAGGATATTGAGCCTCACTAACCTAGGACCATCCAAGCATGTGAATATTAGGATTAGACTTTTCCCGTTAGCTTTTTACCTTTGTGATCCTTTTGTTTCTTCTTCTCTTCTCATCTCATAACTCTAAAAAACATCTTAATAAATGTGAAGTGATGTCTTGATCCATAGCCTTATTCCATGAGGTATGCTTGTAGTCTTCCCATCTTGGGATAGTACAAGTTTACCTTGTGATGCACAAGTCTGATCAAGGTATCTTCTTCATAAAAGAAAAGCATAAAAACACTTCTTCATCTGTAAATACCAAAAAAACTTAATAAGTTAACAAGTTAGTGAGCTTAGGCCCTAATCTTTGGGTTCAAGTTTTGGGGATCTTCTCCTTACTTGAGTGTGCTTGTTCTATTATTCCATCTTGGAATGTAGTGACAAGTGCACATTCCATGGAAAAGAGCTTGAGTTCACTTCCTTGTGACACACTCCGAAAAGCTTCTAAAAAACACAAACAAACAATAAGCGTCTTTCCTTCGGGAATTCTTTTCTCACCTCATTCGCTCCGTACGCGAACTTGCTCCTACTTGTCACTTTACAAGACGGTTACGCACTCGTCGTCCGAGTCTGCAACACCTGAGCAATGGCATAGGCAGTTCAAGCCTTTAATTCACAAGAAATTTCCTTTTAGTACCCCTAGTTAGGGGAACTACGGCGTCTCTGATCCTCATTATCCCGATGAGGTACGTAGGCAGCGGGGTAGGGCCCGTTCGAGCACAATCTTTATTTTCCCTACATTATTTCCCTTTGTTATTTTATTCATTTCTTTTCGAGTTCCAGTTTCTTTTCATTTTAATTTCTTTTGCTGCAGTTTTCATACTCTCACCCTTTGAAACAGTTTTCTTTGCAAGTGTGGATCCCGTCGGGTACGGCGGACGATCTGGGTGCTAATACCTTCCCAGGTCGTAACCGACTCCCGAACTCAGTCTCTTTGGTTCGTAGGACCTGTGTCCTTCCTTTTCTTTTCCTCTGGTTTGTGCAGCATTACCATTCCCTTTCTTCGGGATAAAAATGCATGGCTGGCGACTCTATTCTTTTTCCGCGCCACTTTCGCGTTTGTACCAGGATGGAAATCCGGGGAGTGACAAGTACAGACGCGAACGGTCGGCGAAAGGAGAGAACATGAAGATGAACTGAAAAGAGTCGCCAGCTAGGCATTTTTATCCCGAAGGAAAGGTAATGCTGCATAAACCTGGGAAAGGATGGATAAGACGGTTGCGAACCAGAGAAACTGAGAAAGGGGGTTGGTTACAACCTGGGAAGGTATTAGCACCCAGATTGTCCGCCGTACTCGACGAGATCCACGCTTGAAAGTTTGTGTTTAAAGGGGTAGTGTCAGTGCTATTTTGTGTGCAAATGCTGGAAAAGAATGCAAGTGTCAGTGTAAAATAAATGTGAAGTGAATAAAAGGAGTGTCAGTGCAAGAAAGGAGTATAAAGCTCAAGAAAATGAGGCTTAAAAGAATAATGATGGAAGGGGGGATATACAGACACTTTTGTTCGATAACAGTTAAGTTATGCCTACGTATCCTCTCGTGCAATGAGGAAGTCAATACACCGTAGTTCGACTCAAAGAGACTAAAAGATAAAATGACTGGTGAACAGCTTACTTGTTTATGCTCAAGTGTAATGACTCGTCTGGCTCGAGTGCTAACTGTCTTGCATTAGACGGAAGAAGCAAGTTCTCGTTTGTGAGTGAAGAGGTGAGAAAAGAATCCCGGAGGAGACGATTATTGCTTGTTTTTGTGTTTTCAATCTTTTATTGCTTTTTGGATTTTGTCATAAGAAAATGAGCTTAAGCCTAAACCAAGGGTTAGTAAACTCATCACATCTTCCCTCTGATTAGGGGTAATGAGCATACCTTAAGTATGAAGTAAACACCTCACACTTAATTACCATGATGTAGGATTAAGATCATTTACCTACTTGCCATTATTTAGATGTTTTTTGGAGTTTTTGTTTAGTGTTAAGTAATGAGTTTAAGCCATAATCAAGGATTTAATGGACTCATTACACCATCCTAATAGAAGGATAATAGATGAGAACATTTAAACTGAGGAAGGCTCCTCAACTTAATCCATGATTAGGGATTAACCTCATGACAAAACAAAACCTTTATTAGAGTGGATTTTAGTTAATGGTAAGATTAAGAAGTGGATTTTATGGTTTGCAAGACAACTTGAGGGGGACTTGTCCATTAACACTAGGGTTATTCCTTCTTAACTAATTAAGGAAGAATTAGAACCCTAATGCAAGGCCCAAGTTACAAGCTTGATGTCTTAGTGATTATTAGATGGATTGATTAAAGGATTTAAACACATTAAGGGTTTAACACTTAGGATTAAAATTATACACTCCATCCTAAGAGAAGGATGCAGGCATAACCTTAATCACAAAGCCTTAAAACCTTTAAGGTTTAGTCCTTGATTATGAGGTGAGAAGAGAAGACACAAGAGATGACACAAAGGTAAAACTAATGGGGGGGACTAATCAAACCCTAATTGTGATCATGCTTGGGTATACCTAAGGTTTATGAGGCTTGCAAAAGACCTTCAAGAAGAACCACCAAGGAAGAAGCAGATGAAAGGAGGAGAAGTAGAAGAAACAAGTCAACTTACTTAACTTAAGAAGATAAGTTGCTTGAGTAAAGAAGGTGAGGAAGGACCATGAATGAGAAAGCTCACTCTAATTCACATACAAAATGCAGCAATGAATGCATAAGCGAGATGAGAAGATATTATGAGAAGTGAAGGCAAATTCACTTCTCAAAGTAACTTACCACCTGAAAAGTTAGTGAAAGAAAGTGAAATGGAATGAAAATGAAATGAATGCAAGGAGGCAAACCAAAACCAGAAGCATGTTCATGATGCAAATGATGCAAAGAGATGATGCAAATGTATGTCATGAGATACACATGATCATACAAGTGATGAAGATGCAAATGAAGCATAAAGGAAGCATGAAAGCACATGTAAACACATGAAATGAAATGAAAGCATAACATGGCAAATGGATGATGCAATGATCAAAAATGAATCTAATGTGTCCTAAGATGTCTTATATGTCATGTGAATGCACAAAATGTCATGGCAAGTTCTTGAATGCAAGCATATACAAGATGAATGCAAGAGAAGATGAGAAATTAGGGTTATATGAACATGTGAGATGCAAAACTCAAAAAACAGAAGCAAATCATGAAATAAAAAATTGAAAATGCACTCAAAGGAACCCTAAACCTATACTAGGTTACCATCCAAAGGGGGAGGTCAGAAGCTAAACCTAGAAGGAGTTATGAATTTCCTAAGTTTCTATGGTTTTAAAGGTGATCCTCAATGCAAAATGTCAAACAAATTGAAAATGAAAGACAAAAATGAAACAAAAATGTTTTTAGAAACTAGAAGTCATGCATAGAACAATGCAAAAAGAATAATTCACAAACTCAACTTGGTTTAAAAGTTATGAATTTTTGAAGTTAGGGTTAGAAAATGAACAATTTTAAGAACCCTAATTCATTGAAAAATGTCAAAGCATGATCAAAACCAAAAAGAAATTTGTATGGTGAGTTTGCAAATGTTTCTAAATGTCTAAAAATATTCTCTGATTTTTTTGGTGATTTTTAAATACTTAAATGTATTTTTAATTAATTAATGGAAATTAATTAATTAAATAAAACATTTAAATAATTTAAAAATACTTTTTTAATGCAAAAAATAAAAATAAAAATATTTTTGGGTTCTGAAAAATTAATAAAAGTTTTGATAAAAATTCTCAGAATTTTTTGATGTTTTTCACTATTTTTAAATATTCGTATAAGATTAAATGAGAAAAATGAAATAAAAAGTAAATAAACAGAAGTATGCACAATGGATGGTTTGGATGGATTCTGGGTTTTGATCTGTTGACCACGCGCCAAATCCAAGGGACAGAATTCAAACTTCACTAAACCTGATTAATTAATTAAATAATCCTAATTAATAACTAATCACAAGATCCTAGCCACTCACTGCACGCGGGAAAGACACATCTAAGGGCCCAGATTTAAACATGAAACCCTAACCCTAATTAGCATTTAATCACTCTCAGGTGGCCGGAAATGACCTCCGGTCATCTTCTCCGGCCACACCTCCCCTGAAAAATTTCCAAATCACTCCCTAGGTCATTTTAAGAGCTCTAAAGCTCCAGATCAAACCTCCCAACCTCCCTAAGCACGAATCCACTCTCAAAACAAATTTCTTTTCACTCAATCTCCAGATACGAATCAAAACTTAAAAATGACCAAACTTTCAGAGATACGGTACAGGCTCAATAATCAATCATTTTCAAAAATAAAAAGTGCAGAGTAATCAGGGGAGCATGTAGATCATTTCTATAACTTAAAAAAAGGTTTCTGGAAAAAAAGTTCTTGATAGCTACCTGAGTTGAAGCTTTCGAAACTGGAGCTTTCTGGCCACTCCCTGGGTGCTTTTCCACTCCACGGGTCCCTCTGATGAAGCTTTGATGCTTGGATGGAGTTTTTTATGGCTGGTTTGTGAGTTTGTGTTCAACTGGTCAGAAAATCGTGTTTTGTTTGTGAGGTGTTCTTGGCTGTTTTGAGGGGTGGTTTGTGATCAGTGATTGATTTGGAGATGAATGGTGGAAGAAGTTTGAAGTTTTGTTAAGTGTGCTGAGAGTTTCGAAGAAAAATGAAAAAGGAGGTGATTTTTGTGAACTAGGGCAATGCTGAGGATTCAGGCTTGGTTCTTGTGTGAAATGAGTTGCATAAGGCATGTATGTGAAGCTGTGATAGGTCAGAATAGTTGGTGTGGGCTATGCTGATTGGTATGGGTGAAAATGCAAAAAGTCAAGGTTGGTTGTACTTGAGGTATGGGCAACTGGCAGGCTGGGATTTGGGCATGTCCTGATTCAGCTGAGATCAAGGAATGTTTGTGACTCATATTTGATGAGCCGTGGCAAGTGGATGAGAGGTTTTGTACCATTTTGCAAATTCATGAAGTTTTGGCCCCTTTTGGATTTCTTCATGTGCAAGTCATGAAATTTTGAGATTCTTGGTCCAATTCTGAGTTTTAGGCATTGCATAATGTTTGTATGATGCTTAGAAGTCAATTTGAAGTCACAAAATGAATTGGCAAGAGGTTTTGCAAAAATCCCTCTTTGGTGCATTCTTGAAAATTATGTGATTTTTGCCAACTTTGGAAAGCCATAACTTGAGTTCCAAAATGAATTAGATCTTGTTCTTGTACTTTTTGAAAAGGGAATGATCCAATCTACAACTTTCATGACCAATAATTTTTCATTTGAAGCATTTTTGGTTGAGAAAGAGGAGGTTGAAAAACTTTCCCAAAATGGAAAGTTTACATTACAAGTCATTTCCATTTTTGGCAACTTTTGGTTTTGCTCACTTTTCTCCAAATTTGTGAACTTCTAAACACTTCAATGATCAAATAAAGACTATATAACTTCAATTTGATGAAAAATCCACTTTGGTTCCATTGATGGGGGCCTCAGATGCCCTGATTTTGCTCTGACTTGCTCAAGAAGTTACCCAGTGATCAGATGACTTCCACAATGAATTTCTTCATCAAACTTGGTATGTATGATCCTTATGATATATTAAGACCAATAGAAACAAGAATGACCAAAAAAATTGGAGTTATGGCCTCTGAAACCAAAACCCTAATTTCAGGTCATCTGTGTAGTTAAACCTGGCTCTGCTTCCATGCTTTGCAAGTTCTTGTGATTCTTTGACTTCCTTGATCTTTGGAGGATGAAATATGATGTTTGAACATACATGGACCATCTTGGGATGATTGGAGGCCTTTGGAGTGGCTCAGAAGGATCTTGGATTGCTCAGATCACAAACCCTAGATGCAGATGAATTGAACCAATGCAGTGAAGCAAAAAATGCCACATGATATGATATGATTAAACTAATGAAAGTATGAAAGATCACAAGCCATGGTGTGAACTTAGTGAGGGCAAATTTGGGGTGTTTACAGAAATGCAAAAATGTCAACATATGTGTACTTGAGGTATGGGCTGGTGCAACATATATTTCAGTGGTTAGATTTCTTCAGCATGCTTCATGGAGAGCCCTTGGATCAATAGAAGTGAGTTGTGATGCTTGGATGAAGAGATTTCAATGTTTATGCATATTGGCCACTTTGAAATTTATTGTGAATCAAGCCATGAAAATGCCAAATTTTTGGGCCAATTCTGGTTTAGGCAAGTTGTATTGACATGTTATGAAATGTTTGTGCATATTAGAGGTCACTTAGAAGCTTGAAATGCCAATATGCAAAAATCCCTCTTTGACATGAACTTGAAAATTATAGGATTTTTGCCAACTTTGAAAGGCCATATCTTGAGTTCTAGGATGAATCAAGACATGTTCTTGTACTTTTTGAAAAGGGAAAGACCTAATCTACAACTTTCATGTCCAAGAATTTTTCATTTGAAGCTTTTTTGGTTATGAAAGAGGAGGTTGAAAATCTTTCCCAAAATGGAAAGTTTCCATTACAAGTCATTTCCAAAAATGGCAAGTTTGCAATTGGCTCAAAATTCTTCAATCTTGTGAACTTACAACCACTTCTAAGATCAAATAAAGATCATAGAACTTCAATTTGAAGAAAATGATCCTTTGGTACCCTTGTTGGGGGCCTCAGATGCCCTGATTTTGACTTAACTTGCTCAAGAAGTTACCCAATGATCAAATGACTTCCACAATGAATTTCTTCATCAAACTTGGTACACATGATCCTTATAACATATTAAGAAAATCAGAAACAAGAATGACCAAATTTTTTGGGGTTAAGGCCCCTGAAACCAAAACCCTAATTTTGGTCATCTGTGTAGTGAAAACCCTAGCTCTGCTTCCATGCCTTTGCCAATTTTGTGATTTCTTGACTTTCTTGAACTTTGGGGAGCATAATATGATTATAGAACACACATGGACCCTCTTGGAGAGCTTCAAGACCATTGGGATGGCTCAGATTGATTCTTGGATTGCTCAGATCACAAACTCTAGATGCAGATGCAATGGAACTATGCAGATGAAAAAAAATGCAATATGAGATGTAATGCTTATGCTAATGCAAAAATGAAATATCACAAGCCATGTTGTGAGAAAAAGTGAGGGAAAATTTGGGGTGTTTACAGCTGCCCCTATTAAAGCATGAGTTAGCTGTGCAGGACGTAAGCGCCTGGCTTATCAGACAAACAAGATAACTTGTGGTTGAATACCAAAGACAGTCCGAAATTTGCACTCGCTGGGGATAAGAATAAAATGGATATAAATTGTAAAAGGTAGTACATTATGGTTATCAAATGAAGGCGAAGGAGGACGACCATCGAGAAGAGGACGACTGCTGGGGATAAAATGGTAAGTTAAGCAATGACGAGGACGACCGACAAGCTGGTGAAATAAAGAGACCACGAAGGGGACGGCCATCGGGTAAGGAAATAAAACTCTCTGGGGATTTAGACAAGCATAGGTGGGGATGGCCACCAGGCTTGGAAAGTAAAGTAAACGACGATGGGGATGGCCATCGGGTTAAAGAATAAATGAAATAATGATGAGGGATGAGGAAGTTTTAGCAACTCCGTTGGGGATGTGTTTCAGGTATTGCTCTGGAGGCAACTCTGTGGGGAATCAGTTCCACCAACTCTGATGAGGATGAGAGAAATCTGGCATCTCTGGTGGGGAAAAGAAAGTTCCTTGACCACCTTGCTTTGGAAGAGGCTGTCAGGCATTACCCGGGAGGTCCTTCTTGGGGAGGATATAACTTCTGGGAAGTAGTATGCTGGGGATATAATGCTTGATATGCCCCATGTTGCGAAAGATTGTCTGTCTTGAGTATCTGCAACCTGTTAAGACAAAGGAAAACACACAAGTGTCCCGAGGTATCCTTAACCGGATTCTGTCATAGGAATTAGATTTACCTGAGAGCAACATATTTCCTACAAGAATTCGTTAAAAATGGCTCATATGTTTTATGCAAGTGTTGTATTATGAACATTGGACATTTTGCATATGAAACAGAAATGTACAAAACGAAGTGTGACTGAATATTCTGATTTTATTAATTTGTGTGCCCTGAATTAGCAAGTACAGTCAAAGAAGCGAATCCCCTAAAAGGAGGAGATTGCTGTAAACTGAGAAAATAAAAGTGTTGGCAATGTTGAAGATGACGCTCCAGCGAGCTTCCTTTTCTATGACCTGTATGACCTGGACGTTCTTCTTATCTCACTTTCTGAAGAAGGCTGATTCTGACCGATGCTTCGTCCTTTCGGAGCTTGCCATGTTGTGAGTGATACAGACGAATTCAGAATGCAGTTGTTCGCTTATTCCCTGATTTTGCATGGATCACCCTTTCGGGTTTTCAATCCACCGGGATACCCATTTTTGCCTGAGCTGTCCAATGCGGATTTTCAACTCAGCGGGTGTACATTTTTTCATTTTCCCTTATTTTTTTCCCGAGTCTTTTATTCTGTTTTTGACTCGCCGGGATGCCCTGTTTTTGCCTAGACTTACATTCTGTTTTTATGTCCAGCGGGTCATTTTATGCGAATTATTTTTTAACTGCATCTGAATTGACATGAGACGGGAAGTCTTCACCTGCCCATAGTTTGGACCTTCATAGTTTGGTGTCCACTTGCCCCTGTGGTCTGTATGAGGAGGAAGGATTCTTTTCAGAACAAGCTCTCCTACTTGGTATTCCCGATGTCTAACTTTCTGATCGAAGGCTTTCTTCATTCGCTTTTGATATAAGTGCCCATGACAAATGGCAGCTAATCTTTTCTATTCAATCAGATTCAGTTGATTAAACCGAGCCCAGACCCATTCTGCTTCATCCAGTTTCACATCCATCATTACCTGTAAGGAGGGTAGCTCAACTTCAACAGGTAGTACAGCTTCCATACCATACACAAGCTGATAAGGCGTTTCCCCAGTAGATGTTCTGATTGAGGTTCGGTACCCATGCAAGGCAAATGGTAGCATTTCGTGCCAGTCTTTGTAGGTGACTACCATCTTCTGCACAATCTTCTTGATGTTCTTGTTAGCGGCCTCAACAACACCATTCATCTTTGGCCTGTAAGGTGAAGAGTTGCGATGTTGGATTTTGAAGTCCCGACAAAGTTCTGTCAACATTTTGTTGTTCAAATTGGAACCATTATCAGTAATGATTCGCTCGGGAACTCCATACCGACAGATGATGTCTCTTTTCAGAAATCTGGCTACCACTTGTCTAGTGACGTTTGCATATGAAGTTGCTTCAACCCATTTGGTGAAGTAATCAATGGCTACCAGGATGAATCTGTGACCGTTTGAAGCAGTTGGTTCGATCTTTCCAATCATATCAATGCCCCACATGGAGAAGGGCCAAGATGAAGACATCACGTTCAAAGGATTTGGAGGCACATGCACTTTATCTGCGTAGATCTGGCACTTGTGGCATTTTCTGGCATAAGCACAACAATCTGCATTCATTGTGATCCAGTAGTAACTCGATCTTAACAACTTCTTCGCCATTGCATGTCCTCCGACATGGGTGCCGAAAGAACCTTTATGTACTTTATCTGCCCCACATGGAGAAGGGCCAAGATGAAGACATCACGTTCAAAGGATTTGGAGGCACATGCACTTTATCTGCGTAGATCTGGCACTTGTGGCATTTTCTGGCATAAGCACAACAATCTGCATTCATTGTGATCCAGTAGTAACTCGATCTTAACAACTTCTTCGCCATTGCATGTCCTCCGACATGGGTGCCGAAAGAACCTTTATGTACATCGTGCATCAATAGGTCTGCTTCCTTCTTGTCAACACATATGAGCAGGACCATGTCGAAGTTTCGCTTGTATAATGAACCATCAGCATTCAGCAAGAAACTGCCAGCCAACCTTCTTAATGTCTTCTTATCATTGGATGATGCCTCAGGTGGGTATGTTTGATTCTCTAAGAAGCATTTGATGTCGTGGAACCAAGGCTTGTCGTCACTAGCAGTGTCCATAGAAAAAACATATGCCAGTCTGTCCAGTATGGATACCAAAATCCGAGGCACATAATTGGCAGCTTGAACTTTGATCATGGAGGAAATGGTAGCTAAAGCGTCTGCAAACTGATTCTCGTCTTGAGGGATGTATTCAAGTTTGACTGTTGTGAAGAAAATCAATAATCTCCTCGTATAGTCACGGTATGGAATCAGATGCTCCTGATGAGTGTACCATTTGCCGTTGGTCTGATTGGTTACCAATGCTGAATCTCCGAATACGTTCAACGTTTTGATCTTGAGGTCAATGGCTTCCTCAAGACCCATGATACAAGCTTCGTATTCCGCTTCATTGTTAGTGCAGGAAAAGGTGAGTTTTGCCGAGAAAGGCATATGAACTCCTTTAGGTGTAATGAGCACTGTACCAACTCCGCGACCACTCATATTGACAGCCCCGTCAAACATCATGGTCCATGCCTCTTCTGGATCAGGCCCTTCAGTGTGAACTGGCTCTTCATAATCGTTTGCTTTTATGAACATGATGTCTTCATCAGGGAGTTCAAATCTCATGGGCTGGTAATCATCAATGGGTTGCTCAGCCAGATAGTCAGACAATACACTGCCCTTGATGGCTTTTTGAGAGGTGTACTGAATGTCATACTCTGTTAGAATCATTTTCCATCTTGCAACCATTCCGGTAAGTGCTGGCTTCTTAAATATGTACTTGACGGGGTCCATTTTTTAGATCAACAAGGTAGTGTGAGTCAGCATATACTGTCTTAGTCGACAAGTAGCCCACGCTAAAGCACAACAAGTTTTCTCGAGCAGTGAATAACGTTGTTCACAGTCGGTAAACTTTTTGCTTAGGTAGTATACTGCATACTCTTTTCGACCAGACTCGTCATGCTGGCCCAACACACACCCCATTGGCCCTTCTAATACTATCAGGTACATTATCAGAGGCCTTCCTTCAATTGGAGACATTAGAATTGGAGGTTCTTGCAGGTACTCCTTGATCTTGTTAAAAGCTTTCTGACAATCGTCGTTCCACCTGATTGTTTGTTCCTTTCTTAACAGTTTGAACAAGGGTTCACAGGTTGCAGTGAGGTGAGATATGAACCTTGAGATGTAGTTCAATCTTCCTAAGAACCCTCGAACTTCTTTCTCAGTCCTAGGTGCAGGCATTTCTTGAATGGCTTTGACTTTGTCAGGATAAACCTCAATTCCCTTCTCACTTACGATAAATCCCAGCAGCTTACCAGAATGTACCCCGAATGTACATTTGTTGGGGTTCAATTTCAGATGATACTTCATCAGACGTTTAAACAACTTCAGCAGATTCACCAGATGGTCTTCTTCAGTAAGGGACTTGGCAATCATATCATCCACGT
The DNA here is from genome assembly GCA_963966055.1 of Lathyrus aphaca. Classification (NCBI taxonomy): domain Eukaryota; kingdom Viridiplantae; phylum Streptophyta; class Magnoliopsida; order Fabales; family Fabaceae; genus Lathyrus; species Lathyrus aphaca. Next base: position 353,667,148 of record OZ014521.1, on the reverse strand, counting down.
AGCATTCAATTTCTTTGTGGATCATATCGTGGAATAATGTTATCATAGCCCGTTGATAAGTTGCACCGGCGTTCTTCAGTCCAAACAGAATTACCTTGTAACAAAATGTGCCCCAAGGTGTGATGAAGGTTATTTTCTCCATGTCTTCGGGTGACATCTTAATCTGATTGTACCCTTAAAATCCATCCATGAAAGAAAATACCGAGAACTGAGCTGTGTTGTCGACCAATACATCAATGTGAGGTAATGGAAAGTCATCCTTCGGGCTAGCTCTGTTCAGATCCCGGTAATCCACACACATACGCACCTTTCCATCCTTCTTAGGCACAGGTACAATGTTAGCAACCCACGGTGGGTAACTAGTTACAGCAAGGAAATCGACGTCCCACTGTTTTTGTACTTCTTCCTTAATCTTCATGGCCATATCTGGGCGAGTACGACATAGCTTTTGTTTGACTGGAGGACAATCTTCTTTCAAGGGTAGCATGTGCATGACAATATCCGTATCTATACCTGGCATGTCATGATAGGACCAAGCGAAGACGTCGACATATTCCCGAAGCATGCTGATGAGCTGTTCCTTTACTGGAGCTTGCAGTCTGGCCCTAATCTTTACTTCCTTCAGATCTTCCTCGGTACCAAGATTAACGGTTTCAATTTCCTCCTGATGAGGAGTAATCACTTTCTCTTCTTGCCTCAACAACCTGGCTAACTCTTTAGGCAACTCATAGTCTTCATCAAACCCTTCATTTGCTTGATTAATTGGATTGTCGAAGTCATACAAGGTCATAGCGGTGCTGTTGTCGGTGCAATCTGAAGGATAATCTCTGCAAGGGTTGAGATTTGTTCTTTTTAGTGATCAATTTTAATCTTGTTTTAGAAAAAAGTGAAAATGAAATTATTATTTTGAAAACATTTCCATTTATTATTTTGTGCGAAAAATAACAAAAATGAAAAGACAGTGAGCGAAGAAGAAAACTGTTTGCAAAAGATGTCCATTGTTCATTGATATTCCATTTGCACAAAATACAAATATGGCCCTATTACAAAATGAGTCCTGACACCTTGGGCAAGATGCAGGACTTGATGCATGCTAAAGCAGAAAATAATAATTACTCTGCAGGAGTAACCCTTATAATTTCCTAGGAAGACCAGTTAAGGACTTGTTGGCCCGGGATCCTTGGACGAACCCAACTCTCCAGGTTGATGTCGCTTTCAGCCTCGTCTTCCACGTTATTGACAACATCTGGGGTCAGCATTCCCCCACTCACGAACTTGGGCTCCTTAGTAGCCTCTGCTTGATCTTGCCGGAATGGTTTGTAACCCAAACCGAATATGTCCTCCTTCTTCTCCATAGGCAACAATTTGCCCCAGCCTTGGGCGTTTCCATCTTCAACAACCTTCCGAGCTTGTTGGTAGGAGACAATTGAAGTACTCATCCTATCCTCCTGGGATGCAGCAAATACTTCAGATGCCGCCTTATTGATGTTCAGTGCTTCGAAACCTTGGCTCATGGTCTCGTGGATTTCGCCATCCAGATGGCTAACAAAAATATCCTCTTCACCACAGATTGTGATAATTTGCCCTTCCCACTCGTATTTTAATTTCTGGTGAAGGGTCGACGTAACTGCACCAGCGGCGTGAATCCATGGTCGACCCAACAAACAGCTGTAGGTCGGCTGAATGTCCATCACGTAGAAAGTAGTTTGGAGGACCAGCGGGACAATTATCACCGGCATCTCCACTTCTCCAAGAACAGACCTCTTGGAACCATCAAAAGCTCGGACCACCAGGTTGCTTGGTCAGAGAGCTATACCATCGTATTCAAGCTTAACAAAGGCCTTCTTTGGCAAGACATTGAGTGAAGACCCAGTGTCAACTAGAACATGTGAAAGCACAACACCTTTACACTCCAGAGTGATGTGCAAAGCTTTATTATGATGACGACCTTCCGTAATCAAATCAGCGTTGGTGAAGCGTAGCCCATGGATACTATTAACATTAGAAACCAATGTCTCTAGCTGATTCACCGTGATCTCCTCAGGCATGTAGGCTGCGTGAAGGACTTTAGGTAATGCCTCCCGATGAGCTTCGGAACACAACAACAATGATAGAATGGAGATCTTGGAAGGAGTCTGGTGGAGCTGATCCACAACCTTGTAATCTCTTCTCTTGATTATTCTCATAAACTCATCCACATCCTGATCAAAGGATGTTTTATGAGCTTCCTTCAAAATCGGTTCTTCAGGCACCACATTTTTTCCTTTAGCTTTGGCAGCAGCCTCTGCCTCAGTGTTAACTCTTGGAATTTGCGACGCGAAGAGGTGTCCGCTTCGGGTGAATCCTCCGCCTCCCCCGACATTATCGACCTGTGGTGTATGAGTTGAAGAATCAAGCACAACTTTCTCCCTGTTGCAGTAGAGGTCTGAACCATAGTGCCATGGCACAACATTATCTTTTTCATATGGAATGGGTCCAAGAACTGTGATGGTGACTGGACTTACTGCAGCAGAAATAGGAACTGTTATTGTCTGTGGATCGTAATATATGGTAACGGGACTTCTGACTGGTGGTGGTGGTGAAAGACTGAAGCTGGGTTGTTGTTGAGATTGTTGCTGAAAATTGTTGGAATCAGGGACAATTGCTGGGTCGTAGTATATGATGACTGTGGAGATGTCGTTATTAATGGTTGTTGTAGTTGTAGAAGCGGATGCGGTTGAACTAACATTTGTTGAAGTGGTGGAAGAGATGATTGTTGACTTTGTAGCAGAGTCTGTCGGAACAATTGTTTTTGAAGTTGTAGGCGGAGTGCTTGTTGTTGCTGTAAGAGGAATTACTGATGTTGTAGAAACTGTTGATGTTATCTGCAGGATACCTTCTTTAATAAGGCCATTGATGCCACTTCTTAAACTTGCCCAACCATTGGTGGAAACTTTGCAAGATTCACAGCAGGCCTTACAACCTGGGAACACCTGGCATTTTAAAAGTTGGGCTTTAACCTCTGCCAGAGGTGTTTGAATGCTTGCAGTGTCTTAGATTAAGTTCATTGGTTGATCCTCCTCAATTGCATTTATCCTGGGCCCACCGTGGCTAGGCATAGGATTCTTCGTGACGTTAGGAGGTGGTGCAAAATTTAAAGCCTTTGAATCAACTAGATCCTGGACCTTCATGTGCAAAGCTCTGCACTTTTCTGTGGTATGGCCAGGTGCATTAGAATGGAAGGCACATCTAGCGTTGACGTTGTAATTCCGTGGAAGGTTCTGAGGATCTGGTGGAGCCAGAGTCCTTAATTCAACAAGATTAAGCTTCAGAAGTTGTGGTAGCAAAGTGGCATAGGGCATCGAGATAGGATCGATTACCCTGTTGACTTGAGATGGCCTTTGCTGGAAAGGACGTTGTTGTTGGTTGTTGTTGTTGTTATAGGACCTTTGTTGAGGAAAATGTTGCTGAGGGAAATGTTGTGGTTGCGGAGTGTATTGTTGTTGAGGTGGTGGATTAGGAATTGTGACAGCGGCAATTGATCTTGACATATACTAGGGCCTTCCTCTGCCCATGTGTACAGAATTAGTTTCACCCTACCTTCGAGGCCCTGCAAATAGTTTCCTTGTGCTGCTTGAGCTGGCGCCGTTATCAGAAATTTTACCCATTTTTGACAAACTTTCAATCCTTTCTCCTGCTATGACTACGTCAACAAAGCTAGTGGAAGAGAAAGTTGTTAGCCTATCAATGTACGTCCCCTGTAGGGTGTTCATAAACATATCTGCCATTTCTCTTTCCGACATTGGAGGTTGAACAACAACAGCTAATTGCCTCCATCTCTGAGCATACTCTCTGAAGCTTTCCCTGGAGGACTGTGACATACCCATTAGAAGAGTTCTGTTAGGAGCCATGTCTAGATTGTATTGATATTGGTGAATGAAAGCCTCGGCCAAATCTTTCCAATTTCTGATTGTTGCCCTAGTCAGATGAGAGTACCACTCACGGGATGCCCCAGTCAAGCTATCCTCAAAATAAAACATCCATAGCTTTTCATCCATAGTGTAAGCCTTCAATCTTCCCAGGAAAGATTGAAGATGGGTGCGAGGGCAAGATGTTCCATTATACCTTTCAAAGCAGGGAGGTTTGAATTTGTGAGGAATTATAACCCCCTCCACTAGCCCCATATCCATAATATCAAACCCTAAGGAGTTTTGAGACTCCAAGGATCTCAACTTTTCGGCTATCTCGTCCAGACGACGATTATAGATTTCATCTCCAACTCCAACTACAGTGAAATGTTCCTCCTGTGGATCCTCTTGCAAGGCCCATCCTCCAGTATTACCTTGGGTATTCCTGATAGCATTAACATCAGGGTTGAGATGAGGCCTAAACTCCGGGGGGTCAGTACGAGGTTGTACATGATCATTGTTGCTGGTACCCCCTGTACCTGGGTGATTTTCTTCAGGAGTTTCCCGCTCGACCAACTCTCTTAATCTTTCTTGGCTTTGGGCCAACCCAATCATTACTGCCATGAACTGGTTCATCTGAGCCCTCATTTCAGTTCTTTCATTAGCCATCTGGGTTCTCACGTCAGTCAAATCTTGCTAAACCTGGTCTATCTGTAAGCTCGGAAGTTTGTTTCTTGTAGGATACCGGTGAACTATGTTGATGCGGAAGACTCTCCTACAAGCAATGTTTCCTGAAACCAAAGCAAAGTGAGAAACAACAACAAAAATACCTACAAAACAAAGAAATGAGGTTAGTATGCAATGCAGTATGTCTATTTGTCTTCCAAGGGTATCCGGTTTGGTTCTTTGGTTTTGACCTTCCAGACCTCGAGGAATGATGTTGAAGAGAAATGAAGCCCACAGAATAACATACAAACCATATATTACAAAATGTAAAGAGACATAGCTCAGGATTACAACAAGTTCCCATGGTGGGTCAAAATACAACAAAATCAACAAAAGTACAAACAAAATGAAGTATAAATACAAAGAAATTAGACATCCAACCCATAATCATCCTCTCTGACCTTCTTCAGGAGAGCTTCAGTCACTAGGCCAACTGGGTACTCTGTGATGGTCCTGATAAGAAGGTTCCTGGTGGCAATATCATATGTCAACTTCTTGTATTTGTCTTGGTCTTTTGATCTCTTTAACCCCGCCCGGAGTTTCAACTCAGAGATTTCCTTTTGTGCTGCCAACAAGACTTCCTGACTCTTCTTTTCATTAGCTTCCAACTGCTCTATCCTAGCCTGGGTCTTCCGATCTTCCTGTGAACGGGCTTCAGTAATTCTGATCCATCTACCTTGACTCTCTTCCAAGTAGTGCTCATCTCTAGCCTTCTTAATCTTGGCTTCTTTGCAAGCATTCTTCAACACTAACTCCCCTGCTCTAGCCCTTCTGATGTAATCATCTGTCTTCTCAATCTTGGTCATGTGCTCGATCCGGAGCTTTTCTAACCTCTCATTGTCTAGACGACTATCATTCCTCTCCCAGGGGGTCTTCTTTAGAGCTTCAGACAACTGGGTATTCCTCTCTTTCAACTTTTCAAACTCCTCTATACTGACTGTAGCCACAGGCTCTACTGTTGATGGTACAGGCACATCCTCCGGGGTGAATGGCATGCGGGTGATCTGTCCTCTGATACGAGACCAATCAATATACTGAGCTGAAGCTATGTTGTTGCACTTGCCAAGAATGGCAGTCCCTTTTGTCTGAATGTTATCCCAAGCCCAGGCTGCTTGTCGGGCAATGGAATGATTATGCTGAATGTCACAGTAAAGGGTTTCTGACAAGTCCTGCTCTCTTGGTGGATGTACCAAGGCATACCCTAATTTCCTTTTGAATAGCAAAGGATTGTAGTTGATGCAACCCTTTACTCCAATCAGAGGTACATTGGGATAATGCCCACAACTGGTGATTATGTATATGCCCTTGGTGCTCTGAGTGCACCATCTGATGTCTTCTGAAGTGAGAGCAATCATTCTCTTAGCCCAGTTTCTTGACTGATGAGGATTCAAGAAAGCTTCTGACTTTGGCAAGTGCCTCAGTAACCAACAGTAAAAGAGAGGTGCACAACATCTGACTAATCTTCCCCTCTGCTTCTCATTTCTCTGATGCACTGAGTAATAGAAATCCCCTAGCAAGGTGGGAACTGGATTCTTCAGCAAGAAAAGATGGATAGTACTCTTGCTCACAAACTTTGGCTGGTCTACAAACAAGATGATACCATATATGCTAAGGGCCAAGAGAGCACAAACAATGTCCCACTTCCCTACTGCAGCATGGCTGGTGGCCTGAGTGATCAAGAAGTCCAAATGGAGGCCTGGGATTCCAGCCTTAGTGGTCATATTCATATCAATGATGGAGGTTTCCAAATATAGAGCTTTAGCTATATCTTCATTCCTGGGAGCAGTCATCTCAGGGTTGAAAGGAATCCCTCTCCTGATGGGGACACCCAACAACATGGAAAACTCCTCTAACAAAGGGCCTAACTGAAAGTCTGGAAAGGTAAAACATCTGAGAGGAGGGTCATAGAACTGAAGGCAAGTGTGGATCATACTCCTCTGTGATGCATCAAAGTCCATGATCATGTCCATGATACCACCATAATGTTCCCTGAATAAAGGGACATGATCATGAGTGATGAGTGTCTGAATCTGCCTGATGCCTGCTAGAGAGGGCTCAAAGAAATGATAAGTAATGTTGCTCTTCCTGGATGGGTCCACGTTGACAATGGATGCTGAAGGAAACAATTGAGGAGAACTGCTGATGAAGACAACTAATGAAGATGCTGAAGAAAGTCTCTGATGAAGATGGATGGTGAATATGTCTGAGCAGAAGAACGGTCAAAATCAAACCAAAGATAAGATGTGGGTACCCTGCAAAACAAATAGACAAATGTTAAAATGATGCAAAATGATGTATGCAGAATGATGTGCAAGGGTTTGTGATCAAGTGTTGGATCTGTTATCTGCCTTGATAAGGTCCATGTGTGTTCATAAGCCCAGATGAAGGCTTAGAGAACCAATGACCAGGTGGGGGACTCAAATAAAGAGTCACAAGTCCAGGGTTTCAGTCCAAAATGATGTAACCTTAAAAAAAATGGTAACAGGATATGATGAGGCCAAGGGTTCCTGCAAACCTGTAAACATCCCAACCCCCTCACAAGTATTGTTCTAGAACAAGGATCCTCAGACTTGGATCAGTTATGAGAAGTGTAAGCACTTCTAACCCGGAGGTATAGTGTTTACATTAATCATAAAGGATCTGCCTCTAATTCACCTCAGATGCTAAAAGGTCATCTAAAATGGTCATCCAGACTTAGCAGGCTTCCCAGATAGCCCTAGTACTACAGGAAATCCGTAGCACAAAGTTCTCAAGAAGAAACCCATGTCTGAACCGTGTTTCATATTCCCGCACCAGACCAAAATGGAATGGGAAAGAATATGAAGCCACTCTATCCTATGTGTCACTCAGGCTCCCGGTATGGAACCTTACTCACTGAATATCCCTCCCACCAAGGTAAACAACAGATCCAGCATAATGATATGATGACAGTAGTATGAAATGCATAAACAATAAATGAAAGCAATAAATAAAGTTGTACAGAAAGCAATAAATAAAGCAATAAACAAAAACACATATAACACATAACACCCCCCATAAACACAAAATCAAACAAGCGCTAGGAGAAACCCACAAAAAGAACCAGAAGCCCTGGTTGCAAGATAATTTCCCCAGCAAAGTCGCCAAGCTGTCGCTCCCAAAGATTTGCATCCCGGTGCAGACGCGAACGGTCGGCGAAAAGGAGAAATGAAGATGAATTGAATAGAGTCGCCAACTAGCCATTTTTATCCCAAAGGAAAGGTAATGCTGCATAAACCTAGGAAAAGGTGGATAAGACAGTTGCGAACTGGAGAAACTGAGAAAGGGGGTTGGTTACAACCTGGGAAGGTATTAGCACCCAGATTGTCCGTCGTACTCGACGGGATCCACGCTTAAAATATTGTGTTTAAAAGGGGTAATGCGTATGTGCTATCTGTGTGCAAAAGCTAAAGAATGAATGTACAGGTGTCAGTGCAAAAAGATGTGAATTTCTCAGGAACTGAGGCTTTAGAAAGAATGCTGAAAGAGGGGGATGACAAAGAGACTTTTGTTCGATAACTGTTAAGTTATGCCTACATATCCTCTCGTGCAATGAGGAAGTCAGAACACCATAGTTCGACTCAAAGAGACTGAAAATGAATTGACTATGAACTGCTTGCTTGCCTATGCTCAAGTGCATGACTCGTCTGGCTCGAGTGCTAACTGTCTTGCATTAGACGTAAGAAGCAAGTTCTCGTTTGTGAATGAGTATGATGAGAAAAGAGTCCCGAAGGAGACAATTATTGCTTGTTTTTGTGTTTTCAATTTTGTTATTGTTTTTGGTGTTTTGCATAGGATTATGAGCTTAAGCCTAAATCAAGAGTTTGTAAACTCATTATATCCTCCCTGATTAGGGATAATGAGCCTACTTAAGTATGAGATAACATCTCAAATTAATTACCATGATGATGTAGGATTAAGATCATTAACCTACTTGTGATTATTTAGATGTTTTTTTGGGTTTTCGTTTAGTGTTAAGTAATGAGTTTAATCTCTGATCACAGATTAGTGAACTCATTACACCATCCTAATAGAAGGATAATAGATGAGAACACTTAAGCTGAGGAAGATACCTCAACTTAATCCATGGTTAGGGATTAAATTAATTATGTAACAAGCCTTTATTAAATGGATTTTAGTTAAAGGATGAGATTAAGAAGTGGATTTTATGATTTGTAAGACAACTTGAGGGGGACTTGTCCATTAAACACTAGGGTTAGTCCCTCTTAATCATAATGGAAGAGATAGAACCCTAATGTAAGGCCCAAGTTACAAGATAAAGTCTTTGTGATTATTAGTGTGATTTGATTAAGAGGTTTAAACAAATTAAAGGTTTAACACTTAGGATTAAAGTTATACACTCCATCCTAAGAGAAGGATGCAGGCATAACCCTAATTCCAAAGTCCTAAAGCTTTAAGAGTTTAGTCTCTGATTATTGAGATGAGAAGAGAGACTCAAGGAGACTCAAAGGTAAAAGACTAAGGGGGACTATATACAAACATAAAAGTTGTCATGCTTGGGTATCCTATGGTTTGTTAGGCTTAAGAGAAAGGATCTTCAAGGCCACCAATGGAAGAAGCAGGTGAAAAGAGAAGGAAGAAGAAGAATAAGTTACTTACTTCCTGAAGAAGATAAGTAACTTAAAAGAAAGAAAGTAAGAAGAATGGAACTTAAGTGAAACAAGTTCACTTCAAAGACAAGTAATATGCATATGAATGATGAGAAGAGATGGGAAGTGAAGGCAAATCCACTTCCCAAAATAACTTACCAAAAGTTCCTGAAAATGTTAGCATGAATGCACAAGACATAAAGCATGAAGAAATGAATTGAAATAAGATGCAAAGATCAAAGTCAGAAGTATTTATGCAATGAAAATGGCATATGAGATGATGCAAAGTAATACAATATGCATCTGAATGTTCATACAAAGATGAGATGCAAAGGAAGCATGCTTAGAAGCTTGAAAATACATGGATGTTTATGAAATGTAATGAATGCAAGACATGGAAAATGAATGAAGAAATGATCAAGCAAGGTTCTAACATGTCCTAAGATGTCTAAGATGACATATAAATGCTTGAAATGTCATGGCAAGTTCACATGATGATGAATATGCAAGGAGAATGCAAATGAACATGAGGAATTAGGGTTTTATGAACATATGAGATGCAAATGACCAAAACAGAAGCAATCAACATGACAAAAAATTGAAATCAAGCTCAATCAAACCCTAATCCCATATTAGGTCTCACCCCAAAGGAAAAGGTCAGAAGCTAATCCTATTGAAAGTTATGATTTTCCTAAGTTTGCTAGGGTTTTTGGGTGATTCTCAAAGGAAAATACAAATCAATTTGAAAATGCAAGATAAATTCATGAGGAAAATAACCTAGAAACTACATGCAATATGTGAAACAATGCAAAAAGAATCAAGTCCAAACTCTTCATGGTTAGGCATAAATGATTTTTCAAAGTTAGGGTTAGAAAATGTGATTTTAAAGAACCCTAATTCAAAGAAAATTGTGAAATTATGATCTAACCTAAAAAGAAATTTATATGAAGAGTTTGAAAATGTTTCTAAATGTATTGGAATGGTTCATGATTTTTTTGGTGATTTTTAGAAACCTAAATGTATTTTTAATTAATTAACATCTATTAATTAATTAAAAATAACATTTAAATATTTTAAAAATACTTTTTAAATGCAAAAAATAAAATAAAAATTGTTTTCAGATAAAGAAAAATATTTGAAACAGAAATGCAAAATACAGGATTTTTTGAATGAGAGATTCGAAGAGCTAAAGTTTGGGAGCAAATTCTTGATTCTGAAGTTGTGTGTTGTTTCAGGCCATGAAGGGTGTCCATTTATAGTGCTTAGGGCTTGAATAAACAATTGTTATTGGCTAGAAGAGTTGTTGTGGCACTGTGGGATTGGTATGACATGAAATGCAAAAATGTCAACATATGTGTACTTGAGGTATGGGCTGGTGCAACATAGATTTATGTGGTTAGATCTCTTCAGCATGCTTCATGGAGAGCCCTTGGATCAATAGAAGTGAGCTGTGATGCTTGGATGAAGAGATTTCAATGTTTATGCATATTGGCCACTTTGAAATTTCTTGTAAATCAAGCCATGAAAATGCCAAATTCTTGGGCCAATTCTGGTTTAGGCAAGTTGTATTGACATGTTATGAAGTGTTTGTGCACATTAGAGGTCACTTAGAAGCTTGAAATGCCAATATGCAAAAATCCCTCTTTGACATGAACTTGAAAATTATAGGATTTTTGCCAACTTTGAAAGGCCATATCTTGGGTTCTAGGATGAATCAAGACATGTTCTTGTACTTTTTGAAAAGAGAAAGACCTAATCTACAACTTTCATGTCCAAGAATTTTTCATTTGAAGCTTTTTTGGTTATGAAAGAGGAGGTTGAAAATCTTTCCCAAAATGGAAAGTTTCCATTACAAGTCATTTCCAAAAATGGCAAGTTTGCAATTGGCTCAAAATTCTTCAATCTTGTGAACTTCCAACCACTTCTAAGATCAAATAAAGATCATATAACTTCAATTTGATGAAAATGATCCTTTGGTACCCTTGTTGGGGGCCTCAGATGCCCTGATTTTGACTTAACTTGCTCAAAAAGTTACCCAATGATCAGATGACTTCCATAATGAATTTCTTCATCAAACTTGGTACACATGATCCTTATAACATATTAAGAACATTAGAAACAAGAATGACCAAAATTTTTGGGGTTAAGGCCCCTGAAACCAAAACCCTAATTTTGGTCATCTGTGTAGTGAAAACCCTAGCTCTGCTTCCATGCCTTTGCCAATTTTGTGATTTCTTGACTTTCATGAACTTTGGGGAGCATAATATGATTATAGAACATACATGGACCCTCTTGTAAGGCTTCAAGACCATTGGGATGGCTCAGTTTGATTCTTGGATTGCTCAGATCACAAACCCTAGATGCAGATGAAATGGAACTATGCAGATGAAACAGATATGCTATATGAGATGTAATGCTTATGCTAATGCAAAACTGAAAGATCACGAGCCATGGTGTGAGAAAAAGTGAGGGAAAATTTGGGGTGTTTACATTCTCCATCAGAAAGGTTATCCCCACAGGGCTTCTCGAGATCAAATTAGCGACCATTTCATTCTCGTCAGAGTCAGCAGGGAGTTATTACTTCCTCACAAGGAAATCTCTTTGCATTCACATCATTTCATTTGCATACTCAAAACATAGAATTCCTAGTGTCATGGGGCATCATGCCATGCAATTCAACATATGCATACTCAACATAATCCAGGTTTGATATCTTGCAAAGTCTACCATTAGATTGGAGAAAGTCCATCCTCAGGGTGGCAATATTTCTAAATTCCAACCGCTAATTGGCTAAAGTCAATCCCCAAGGAGGCAAAATTCCTGAAGTCCCTCGTAGTGTGGCAAAAAGTCCCCCGTAGTGTGGCAAAAAGTCCCCCGTAGTGTTGCAGAAGTCCCCCTTAGTATGGAAAAAAGTCCCCCGTAGTATGGAAAAAAGTCCCCCGTAGTGTGGAAAAAGTCCCCGTAGTGTGGCAAGTTAGTAGTCGTATGATGTTAATCTACAAGACGTTCTTAAAGTCCAACCGCAGATTGAAGAAAGTCCATCCCAAGGGTGGCACATTTCTGAGACCAACCGCAGATTGGCGAAAGTCCATCCCCAGGGTGGCAAATTTCTAAAGACCAACCGCAGATTGGCGAAAGTCCGTCCTCAGGATGGAAAAGTTCTTAAAGTCCAACCGCAGATTAGCGAGATTCCGTCCTCAGGATGGAAAAGTATCTTGAAGTCCAACTGCAGATTGGAGAAAGTTCGTCCTCAGGATGGAAAAGTATCTTGAAGTCCAACCGCAGATTGGCGAAAGTCCGTCCTCAGGATGGCAAAGTATCTTGAAGTCCAACCGCAGCTTGGAAAAGATCCATCCCCGGGGTGGCAAATTTCTGAAGACCAATCGCATATTGGCAAAGGTCCATCCCCAGGGTAGCAAAGTTCTTAAATTCCAACCGCAGATTGGAGAAAGTAAGTCCAACTGCAGATCGGAAAAAGTCCTTCTGCAGGATGGCAAGGTATCAGAAAGTCCACCCGTAGTGTGGCAAGTCAATAGTCATCTGACTCCATCCAAAAGACATCATTAAGGCACTGTTGTAGCCTATCGGAAGTTCACCAGCAGCTTGACAAGTCAACAGTCTTTGGGCATTTCTCAGAAGGTATCCCCATGTTTACTATTCTTCGCATCATAATTATATCCAAGCATAGTTTATATGGTTGGGTTTATATCCCTTTTCTTCTTCTCCACAAAGTGTAAATTTTCTGGTTGTTTTTGGTATTCAATCCCTGCATACCTCAAACATTCGAAAGTAACTGCTATCACCCATTCAGGTCTATAGTGATTGAATAGGGGAAACTGTAACACCCCAAAATTTGGCCTCTTATTTGTCACCGGTTCCGAGTAGCTTATGCTTCGTTCCCGTGTCATCTTACATATTTGTCCATACATTTCATAAAAAAGAGATAATGAGATAACGTGCATCATTGGTCGAGGCGCGGGGCAGGTGATCAAGGGTCATTTGGCATTTATCAGGTCTCAGAAGAAAAATAATCTCTAAAAATATGACTAAGACCGAATTTAAAGACTCCCCACTAAAAAAAATAAATATTAAAATTTTTGGTTGAAGTAACCGGTTACCTCATAGGTAGTAACCGGTTACTTCGTTCAAAAATTAAAAAAAAAATCAACAATCAGTTAGTTTCTTGTTCCATCACCTTTTCCACCTCCCTTTGCTTTGCACTTTCTAGCCAATTCTAGAATATTCCACCACCTTCTAAAGGAATATTTTAAGAATATGCCAAAGGAATATTCCAAGAATATGTCAATGGAATATTCTAGGAATATTCCCAACTAATTTTAACTAACCCATAACTTAGGTTCCAAGCCTAAGGTCCAAGCCTCACACCTAACCCAAACTTATCTCCAAACCTAACGTCTATATAAACCTTGTTCACGCCAAGCCTAAGGAAGATTGCACACATTTCATCATTTTCACACCTTATCTCAATCCTCTCATTTTTCTCCATTCCCAAACTCACACCAAAGCTTCATTATCATCATCAAGATTCTTCATTTTTTGCATCGAAACTTGAAGAATCAGAAGCTAACCCTCCTTCATTCACATCAATTCAGCGGATTATCGAAGAAGTTACTATGGTTTCGGTGTTTATTTCACCTTTCGGAAGTGCTTTTCGGAGAGTTCTCACCAACCACATTTATTTTGCGGATTCGCGGATTGAAGCTTCGGATCTCCGGTTTTTTCTTCTTTCACGCATCGTTTCTACATTGCAACAATTACCAAAGCAAGCCTCTGCTTTGTAGGCTGGTGAATCCGTAATCACTTCTCGTTTAACTTATTTCTCTTCATCTCGCTTCGCGCATTTTTCGCATATTCTCGCTTTTTGATACGTTAATCGGTTTGATCATAGAAGTTAGAATCATGATGTGTTTGTGGTTTTAGTTTCCTTTAGAATGTTTCGTTTAGGTGTAATTTTCGAGCTTAATTGATAGGCATTAGAATAGAGCTTATTTGAATAAGTCGTTACTGGTTTTGGCACAAAAACGCAAGAAAACGTTATTCTGGTCTTAGAGTAACCGGTTACCACATAGGTAGTAACCGGTTACCTGTGTTAAATTTGCAAACATCTCAGTTTTTTGAACTGATAATCGGTTACTGTATAGGTAGTAACCGGTTACCACTGAACCATAATGAAAAATTCTTTCTTTTTCTTGCATTTTTGGTATCTATTCCCCCTCCAATCATCATGGATCTTTAGGATATGATTTTAGGGAATTTTTAGGAGTTATTTAGGTGCAGAGGTGTGTAGTTTCGACAACTTCCGACGTGCATTTCATTCGGTTCTGATTTTTTAGCATAATTGTTGAATTTTTGTTCATAACATGTTGTGAATGTTGTTTGCATGATTGAGTATCATCAATAACATGTTAATAAGTGTTTATAAATCTGTTTTGCATTGTATTTGCAATCCATGCATGTTTCGCATGTTTATACGCATAATCAGAATGTTGCACATTGTTTGAAACCACAAGATTCACATATTTGCATTCATTGTTGATTGTTTATGTGTTGCACTCCATTGTTGATGTTCATATCAAGTTGTAGTGCATTAAAATGTATGATCATTCCATAATTGTTTGCATTAAAGTTCCATTTTTCATTTGAAAAAGGATTAAAATCTGCCATGTTTTCACTGCTGCCTTTTGAAACAGAAGTTGTAAAAGGCATGTTGCATTGTTCTGTTTTGGTAATTTTTACACCCATTTTCATGTTGTTTGATAGTTGCAATAGGTTGTTTGCATTACTAATTGCATTTAGTAGCTGATTATGTGTTAGAGAGTTGTAGTAGCAGCTAACTTTAGGTTTTGCTTAACTTTTAGGCATCCTTAGGCTTAGGATTGAGTCTAGTTTAGGTTATAATTGTGTTAGGATAGGTTGGGTACTTGATTACCTCTTTCCTTTTATCATTGTGGTTTTATTTCACTAACCTTTGTTTTGTAGGGGGTTATGGTAAGCCATGTGCGTGGGAGGGTATCCTACGTACAACCTCTTCCTTATCCTTTTAACATTTCAATATGTGTTTGCGATAAGCATTGGATGTTTCTTCGACATTTCACTTTATTCCTCCCCTTTAAGGTCTAAACTCATCTTTAAACTTTGAAGCGAGTTTGTAAACACCCCAAATTTTCCCTCATTAAGTTCACACCATGGCTTGTGATCTTTCATATTTACATAAGTTTAATCATACCATTTCATGTTGCATTTTTGCTTCACTGCATTAGCTCAAGTTCATCTGCATCTAGGGTTTGTGATCTGGGCAATCCAGAATCCATCTGAGCCATCCCAAAGGCCATCAATCATTCCAAGAGGGTTTATGTATGTTCAATCATCATATTATATCCTTCAAAGATCAAGGAAGTCAAAGAATCACAAGAACTGGCAAAGCATGGAAGCAGAGCTAGGGTTTAACTGCATAGATGACCTAAAATTAGGGTTTTGGTTTCAGAGGCCATAACTCCAATTTTTTGGTCATTCTTGTTTCTATTGTTCTTAAGATTCTATAAGGATCATATGTACCAAGTTTGATGAAGAAATTCATTGTGGAAGTCATCTGATCATTGGGTAACTTCTTGAGCAAGTCAGAGCAAAATCAGGGTACCTGAGACCCCCACCAATGGAACCAAAGTGGATTTTTAATCAAATTGAAGTTATATGATCTTTATTTGATCATTTAAGTGTTTATAAGTTCACAAAATTGAAGAAAAGTGAGCTAAACCAAAAGATGCCAAAAATGGAAATGACTTATAATGTAAACTTTCCATTTTGGGAAAGTTTTTCAACCTCCTCTTTCTCAACCAAAAATGCTTCAAATGAAAAAATGTTGGTCATGAAAGTTATAGATTGGATCATTACCTTTTCAAAAAGTACAAGAACAAGATCTAATTCATTTTGGAACTCAAGATATGGCTTGTCAAAGTTGGCAAAAATCCCATAATTTTCAAGAATGCACCAAAAGGGATTCTTTGCAAAACCACTTGCCAAGACTTTTTGTGACTTCAAACACACTTCAATGTATCATAACATCATAGTGCATTGTCTCTAGATCAGAATTGCCCAAAGAATTGCAAGATTACATGCCTTGAACATCAAGATTTCTCAAAGGGGCCAAAACTTCACATAATTGCAAAACACCACATAACTTTGCTCCCACTTGCTGAATTGCCTCAAGATTGATTTTGTGGACATCCTTGAAGTCAGCTGCGCATGGACAAGCCAATGATCTAGCTACACCATTGCCCATACCTCAAGTACACAAGTTAGTGACTTTTTGCAAGAAGCCCATACCAATCACCATAGGCCACAACCACTTCTCTGACATATCACAACTTGTTATATGGACAAAATGCTGATCATAACACACAAGATTGGAAGCTGAAACCTAAGATTGATCAAGTTCCCAAAATCTCCCCCTCTTGCATTTTCCTTCGAAACTCATAGTTCACTGACTCAAACTCAAAACTATCTTCACCAATCAACTCAGCATCACAAAAGAACCCTTTCCCGCCCTTCAAACAAGCCAGAAACACACCATACACAAAACATGATTTCTGACCAGCAAGAGTGAAAACCCTCAAACTAGCCATTAAAAGTTTCCTCCAAGCATCAAAGCATCACCAGGAGGATCATTGGAGCAAGTTTTCACAAGAGAGGAGGTTCAGAAGCTTCAAACTGAGAAAGCTTCAATTCACGTAACCTCAAGAACAAATTTTCCAGAAATGAAATTTTAAGTTCTTAGATTGTTCCCCATGCTTCACTGATCACACTGCACCTTTTGGTTTTTAAAAATATTGAATATTAAGCATGTATGAAGCTTCTGAAATTTCTGTGTAATTTTCCGTTTTGCTTCGAATCTTGATGTTCATGTGAAATAAATGATTTTTGTTGGCTGAATCTTGTTTAGAATGAGTTAGGGATCATTTCTGGAGAGTTTGGTGAGTTTATTTTACGAATTGAGAGAGTTAGCAAGTTTGAGTGGCCGGAGAAGATGACCGGAACACTGTTCCGGTCACCTGAAAGTGCTTAGGGCATAATTAGGGTTAGCTGAGTAATTAGGATGAGTTTGAATCTTGGCCATTGGATCATAGGGTTAGCGCGTTTTTGAAAGGCTCAGATCATTTCATTAACTTAAAATCAGGATTAAATATTTAATTAATTAGGTTTAAGTGGATTTGAATGTGGACCATAGAATTTGGCGCGTGGTCAACCTAGAATTCCCCAGAATCAATGACATCCCTTGGATCATCATACATCTGTTTTATTTAATTTTTATTTCATTTTTCTCATTTAATTTTGTACCATTTATTTAAAATAGCAAGAAAATTCCAAAAATATTTTTATTCTGCATTTTCATTTCAAATAATTTTCTCAACCTAATTTTTTTTTTTGCATTAAAAAATCATTTTTAAAACATTTAAATGTTTATTTTAATTAATTAATGAGAATTAATTAATTAAAATATCATTTAAATTTCTAAAAAATCCCAAAATATTCATATTGCATATTTAAACATTTAGAGACATTGTCATACCATCCACACAAATTTCTTTTTGGTTTTGAACCATCTTTGATAATTTTCTTGAATTTAGGGTTCATAAAATTCACATTTTAGAACCCTAACTTCAAGAATTATTTTCTGCCTAACCAAGAATGGTATGACAATGGTTCTTTTTGCATTGATCTTCATTTGACATGTAGTTTCTAACATAATTTTGTCATAAATTGTTTCTACATTTTTTATTTGATTTGCATTTTTTCCCTTTAGGTACCTTAAAACCCTAGATAAATTAGAAAAATCATAACTTTCATTAGGTTAAGAGTTAGGTCTTCTCCTTTGGGGTGTGGTCTCATATGGGGTTAGGGTTCTTTTGATTTCATTTTCAATTTTTTATCTTGTCATTTGCTTCTGTTTTTGAGTTTTGCATCTCATGTTGTATGAAAACCCTAATTTCTCATCTCCCTTTGCATACATCTTGCATAAGCATTCATGTAATAACTTGCCATGACATTTTATGCATTAACATGACATATAAGACATCATAGGACACATTAGGCTCATGCTTGATCATTTACTCATCCATTTTCCATGCTATGCATTCATTACATTCCATGAGCATTCATGAACTTTCATGCTTCTTTCATGCTTCATTTGCATTTTCATCACTTGTATGATCATTCACAACTATTGACATGTGTTTGCATCATCTCTTAGCATCATTTACATCATGAACATGCTTCTGGTTTTGGTTTGCATCCTTGCATACTTTTCATTTTCATTTCCTTTCATTTCTTTAAGCTAAATTTTCAGGTGGTAAGTACTTTGAGAAGTGAATTTGCCTTCACTTCTCACTTTCTCTTCTCATCTCTTCATGCATTCATTGCTGCATTTTGCTTTTGTCTTAGAGTGAGCTTGCTCATTCATGTTCCTTCTTCACTTTCTTTCTTCAAGTAACTTATCTTCTTAAGTGAAGTAAGTTAGCTTGTTTCTTCTACTTCTCCTCCTTTCATCTGCTTCTTCCCTTGGTGGCTTCTCTTGAAGATCCCTTGCAAGCCTCATAAACCCTAGGAACACCCAAGCATGATAACAATTAGGGTTTTGATTATTCCCCCATTAGTTTTACCTTTGTGTCTCCTTTTGTGTCTCTCTTCTCATCTCGTAATCAGAGACTAAACCTTTAAGGTCTTAAGGCTTTGTGATTAAGATTATGTCTGCATCCTTCTCTTAGGATGGAGTGTATAAATTTAATCTTAAGTGTTGAACCCTTAATGTGTTTAAATCTATTAATCAATCCATATTAATAATAACTAAGACAATAGCTTGTAACTTGGGCCTTGCATTAGGGTTCTAATTCTTCCTTAAGTGGTTAAGAAGGACTAACCCTAGTGTTAATGGACAAGTCCCCCTCCAGTTGTCTTACAAACCATAAAATTCACTTCTTAATCTTACCATTAACTAAAATCCACTTTAATAAAGGCTTTGTTTTGTCATGAGGTTAATCCCTAATCATGGATTAAGTTGAGGTATCTTCCTCAGCTTAAATGTTCTCATCTATTATCCTTCTATTAGGATGGTGTAATGAGTCCATTAAATCCTTGATTATGGCTTAAACTCATTACTTAACACTAAACAAAAACTCCAAAAACATCTAAATAATCACAAGTAGGTTAATGATCTTAATCCCACACCATGGTGATTAAGTGTGAGGTGCTTACTTCATACTTAAGGTATTCTCATTACCCCTAATCAGAGGGAAGATGTGATGAGTTTACTAACCCTTGGTTTAGGCTTAAGCTCATTTTCTTATGACAAACTCCAAAAAGCAATAAAAGATTGAAAACACAAAAACAAACAATAATCGTCTCCTCCGGGATTCTTTTCTCAACCCATTCACTCATAAACGAGAACTTGCTTCTTCCGTCTAATGCAGGATAGTTTGAACCTGAGCCAGACAGGTCATACACTTGAGCATAGGCAAGCAAGAAGTTCACAAGTCAATTTATCTTTCAGTCTCTTTGAGTCGAACTACGGTGTTCTGACTTCCTCATTACACGAGAGGATACGTAGGCATAACTTAACTGTTATCGAACAAAAGTCTCTGTATATTCCCCCTCTTCTAGCATTATTCGTTTAAGCCTCATTGTCTTGAGCATTGCACTCTTTTCTTACACTGACACTCCTTTTCTTCACTTCACACTTCTCTTGCACTGACACTTGTATTCTTTTCCAGCTTTTGCACACAGAATAGCACTGACACTACCCCTTTAAACACAAACTTTCAAGCGTGGATCCCGTCGAGTACGACGGACAATCTGGGTGCTAATACCTTCCCAGGTTGTAACCAACCCCCTTTCTCAGTTTCTCTGGTTCACGACCGTCTTATCCATATCTTTCCAGGTTTATGCAGCATTACCTTTCCTCTGGGATAAAAATGACTAGCTGGCGACTCTTTTCAGTTCATCTTCATGTTCTCTCTTTCACCGACTATTCGCGTCTGTACCCCTTCTGGCCCTGTGTCATTTGGTGGGAGCGACAGAGTTAGAACTTGATTTCTTTTTCTTTTAGGATTAGAAAACCACACTAACCCTAGGATCTCCATTGAATAAATAACATAGGGTGAATCTTAGTTTCCCCTAGCTTTTGTCCTTTTCTCGATCTGAGTCTTTCTTTCTCGTCACGAAGAAAAATCAAAACACCTAATAAAGGTTGAGCTTTCTCGTGCGCCAGGAGTCTTTGCCATGGGGTATTTGCATGCATTCCATCTCAAGATGAGGTGTAGGATATCTATCATGATAAACAAGTCTTAGCATGGGATTGTCTCACAAACAACAAAATCAAAAACACTTCTTCTAAAAGACAGTGAATAAATAACAAACATCTTTTATGGCGGGAATTCTTTTCTCATCTCATTTACTCTAAACACGAACTCTCTACAACTTGTATCTTTGCAAGACAGTAACACACTCGTACTAGACGAGCTTGCAACACCCGAGCATAAACATAAGCAGTTCAGTTCATAAAAAAACTCAAACAAGTTTTCGCCTTAGTTAGGTGAACTACGTCGACTCTAATTCTCATTTCCCCTCTTCTCAGCAGGAACTGATCTAAAAATCATCCTCAGATATCTGGATGCATGTAGGCGTGACGACACAACTCCAAAAATTAACCTAGATGATCTTAGAAGACCAGCCCCATAAGTTGCTATAAAAAAGACAAAGAAAATGAAAGCTTCTGACAGAACATATCAGAAGACACCAAAAGTTGCTAAGAAGAAAGGTAACCCTTCTTTCATTTCTATCATTGAGTCAATAGTAGTAACAACATCTGAAACTGCATCTTCTCCCAAACTTTGTGAACACCACTCTCCTCAAAATCTGGCCAATTTTGACATTCCTATTGACACCAATCCTCCAATAAACCAAGACATCACTCCCTTTGTTGAAACTCAACCAGAACTTGCTCAAGTTCTTTCTAATATTAATCAATTCCAACCCTTATTTGAAACCTCACAACCAGTAAATCTTAATCCACATTCTGAGCAAACAACCATCCCTGGAATAAACTTTCCTCTCAACACATCTCAACCACCTCTAATTTTTTACTTTCCAACACCAGAAGATTCTCTCCCTTATTATATCTCAACACTACCAAACTCTCCCATCCTCATTTCAGATACTCCAATTCCAACAAACATCCCTGAAGACCCTCTCAGAACCTTCATAGATTTAGAGGCTCTAAACAAGCTCTAAACATTTCCGCACAACCACGTGTACGATTATTTATGCATGTTCAACTCTTGGATAAATTGATGTCGAACAAGTGTAGTACTATTTTCTCCTTTACCGAGTAAAGTTGAAACAACTCGATAACCGCAATTACCATCCCCCTCAACATTGACGATCCACTCGATATATTTGTGCATAAAAATTGGTTTCTCGTCGATGAATATAATCTTTGATGGAAGTTGTGTCGGATGTGGTTTACTAATATGGGTAGGGATGTAAATGGATATCCATAGGGACAAATACTATGATATTCGTATCTGCCCTGTCCGATAAATATGATATCCATATTTGTCTTATATCTATGCGAGTATCTGTTAAATGGGTAATCCACGAGTTTTACAGTATCCATGAATATTTACAGATATTCATGGATAATATATTTTCTTATAAAACTTTTAAGAAAATATATATTTTTATCTTCTTTTAAAGACAAAAAAAAGTTATTATCACATAACATCCATACAATTCGCTCTTAATTTAACAACAAAAATTCATCACATTAAATTTCTTCTTATTAACCAAAACATAATTAGATCCAAGTATAATATCCATATATTTCATGTTTAACCAGACAAATCAAAGACATTGTGATTGTGAGCTATGATGGAAGAGTGGACGATAAAAGAGTAGGAAGAAAGACACTAGTTTGAAAGAGGAATGATGACACTAGTTAGTTGGACTATGAAATTGTTGAAGTGAGGTATGGAGTATTTAAGAGTTTAAATATGAAATGGCTAATAGAATTTGAGTGAAATGTGAATGGTTTTCTTCAAAGAAACTTTCAACAAAAAAAAGAAATAAACTAAGGTATAATAAACTAATAATATTTAAATGATTTTTATAATTTATTAACGGATACAGATATTTGTGGTCAAGAGTATCATTAAAATCGTATCCATATCCATTAACAAACGAGTATTTAAATATCCATTTATTTTATCTGTGGATATACATTAAGCTATCTACACCATATCCATGACAAATTTTATCCGCAGATATCTGCGGGTATGGGTTTTTCCATTCCTAAACGCGGGCTCATTTCACAACACTTTTTATAGATTTGTGAGTCGATAAATACTTTGTCAACATGCTTAAAATATGAAGGAGGCCATGTAGTTGAGTTGTCATTTAGTGCAGGCTTCATTTTCTTCGAAGTACTTTTTGTTTTTACCGGTTGAAAAGGTAGTTTCATGTCGGTGGTTTTAGGATAGGAATTCTTCCTCAATTGTTATTTGATGTGGATTTTCATGCTGTCATCGGCTTTCGAAAATATCTCTTGTATCACTTCCCATTCAGTCAAAATTGAGATATTCGATGTATTGTCATCCATGCATCCATCATCGACAAGCCCAAGTCTCTTCCAAAGAGAGAAAATCTCATTCATTCTGTTTGGTTCACCAAGTTTCACCTTTTTAGCAATAACACAAGCACATGAGAGACCATATATTTTCACAATAGTTTGTGCTATAGGAGCTACATTTTCAGCTCATTTAGCCCCGTGAAAATCATAGTTCAAACCCCCTGAGAAATGTTACCAACCAACTGAGAATATAAAGTGTTGTCTTTAAATGTGTGTTCCGAAACCGTGATTCTCCGATCAAATGTTGTTTATATATCATTATACTGGTTTTGAATAATGTGGTTCACTGAGTCCTAGTCTCTACACAAATCCCTTTTACTATTTCCCAACCAATTTTTCAAAGTAGCATGGGCCGACTCAAATCTGTTGGTAGTTGCATTTCTAAGGTGTCCAACACTATCAATCCACGCACAAACTATCTTCTCCTTCACCTGATAAAGAATTATGATTTCAACATATTTCAAAAAATCTGGATACTTTTCAAACACTCTTCAGAAATGAATAACGGAATCATCATATAACTCTTTTATGGAAGAATTTATTATACGATTCCATACATCCATTATTTTTTCCACAATCACACCCACCTTCACCCATTTTCCACCTTCGGACTCTCTTTCTTCTGTCCCAACCGCGAGTTTAAACTGAATTTTCACATTCTTTGTTATGTGGTACTTACAAAGTAATGCATAAGAAGAAGGAAATACCTTTGCAACCGAATTCATCAATGTGGTATTATGGTCAGTAACAATCACTTTATGAATCTAACCTTGGACCTTCAAAAGTGACTGATACACCTATAGTGCCCAAGTAAAATTATCCTCTTTTTCACACTCAAGAAATGCAAAACCAACATAATATGTCTTCTCAGTTGAGGTAACACCAGCCATCTCAAATAATTCAAGTCTATACTTATTGGTCTTGTAGGTTGAATCAAGTATGAGCACCATCGGAAACGTGTTGAACAATTTTATAGAATTAGGATGAATCTACGGAAGGAAGTTTACCCCAACCAAGTTGTCACTGTCGAGAAGGAAGATAACAACAACACTATTGTTGTCGTAAGGAAGGAAGAAAACAACAACAACAACACCATTTACTTATTCATCACATTTAGGGTACGTAAAATATTTTTCCCATGCATCTACAGTAAACTCATTTGACATTTTTGTGGTTGTTTTTTTTCTTCTTGTTGTTCATGTTGTTGTTTTTTATGTTGTTGTTGTTGTTGTTTATATTCTTGTTGTTGTTGTTCTTTTTCTTCTTCTTCTTATTGTTTATGTTATTGTTGTTTAAGTTCTTGTTGTTCATGTTTTTGTTGTTTTTAAACATAGATGTCGACCTTGTCAAGTTCTACATCAGGAAGCAACAAAGATACTCAAACGACCGAGTCTTCTGCGAATAAAACTCAAACGATTGATACTCAATCGAAAAAATCACAAAGAGGTGTCACAGTAATGCCCCAATTCACATCAGTCCGCAACTCATCAGGTGTAAAAATTTCGATTGAGTTTAATTTATTCTACAGAGTAGTGGATTGTCCATGTTACTCTACTTTTAAGAGTTATGTTATGTTCCTTACGATATTACATACTATAATTTTTATATATTCTATATCACTACCTATAGTTTCTAATTCATACTTATATGATTTAAATGTAGTTGAATTTTGAGTTTACCGATAACTCAAAATTGAAGAAAAAAAGTGGATATCTTATGTAGGTATTCGTTGGAAGGGATTTAAGTCACAGTTCACGGCTGACTACATTACAAGGCCTAAGAGTGGTCTTGATCATAACTTTCATTAGGTTAAGAGTTAGGTCTTCTCCTTTGGGGTGTGGTCTCATATGGGGTTAGGGTTCTTTTGATTGCATTTTCAATTTTTTATCTTGTCATTTGCTTCTGTTTTTGAGTTTTGCATCTCATGTTGTATGAAAACCCTAATTTCTCATCTCCCTTTGCATACATCTTGCATAAGCATTCATGTAATAACTTACCATGACATTTTATGCATTCACATGAAATATAAGACATCATAGGACACATTAGGCTCATGCTTGATCATTTCCTCATCCATTTTCCATGTTATGCATTCATTACATTCCATGAGCATTCATGAACTTTCATGCTTCTTTCATGCTTCATTTGCATTCTCATCACTTGTATGATCATTCACAACTCTTGACATGTGTTTGCATCATCTCTTAGCATCATTTACATCATGAACATGCTTATGGTTTTGGTTTGCATCCTTGCATACTTTTCATTTCATTTCTTTATGCTAACTTTTCAGGTGGTAAGTACTTTGAGAAGTGAATTTGCCTTCACTTCTCACTTTCTCTTCTCATCTCTTCATGCATTCATTGCTGCATTTTGCTTTTGTCTTAGAGTGAGCTTTCTCATTCATGTTCCTTCTTCACTTTCTTTCTTCAAGTAACTTATCTTCTTAAGTGAAGTAAGTTAGCTTGTTTCTTTTGCTTCTCCTCCTTTCATCTGCTTCTTCCCTTGGTGGCTTCTCTTGAAGATCTCTTGCAAGCCTCATAAACCCTAGGAACACCCAAGCATGATAACAATTAGGGTTTTGATTAGTCCCCCATTAGTTTTACCTTTGTGTCTTCTTTTGTGTCTCTCTTCTCATCTCGTAATCAGAGACTAAACCTTTAAGGTCTTAAGGCTTTGTGATTAAGATTATGCCTGCATCCTTCTCTTAGGATGGAGTGTATAACTTTAATCTTAAGTGTTGAACCCTTAATGTGTTTAAATCTCTTAATCAATCCATCTTAATAATAACTAAGACAATAGCTTGTAACTTGGGCCTTGCATTAGGGTTCTAATTCTTCCTTAAGTGGTTAAGAAGGACTAACCCTAGTGTTAATGGACAAGTCCCCCTCAAGTTGTCTTACAAACCATAAAATTCACTTCTTAATCTTACCATTAACTAAAATCCACTTTAATAAAGGCTTTATTTTGTCATGAGGTTAATCCCTAATCATGGATTAAGTTGAGGTATCTTCCTCAACTTAAATGTTCTCATCTATTATCCTTCTATTAGGATGGTGTAATGAGTCCATTAAATCCTTGATTATGGCTTAAACTCATTACTTAACACTAAACAAAAACTCCAAAAACATCTAAATAATCATAAGTAGGTTAATGATCTTTATCCCACACCATGGTGATTAAGTGTGAGGTGCTTACTTCATACTTAAGGTATTCTCATTACCCCTAATCAGAGGGAAGATGTGATGAGTTTACTAACCCTTGGTTTAGACTTAAGCTCATTTTCTTATGACAAACTCCAAAAAGCAATAAAAGATTGAAAACACAAAAACAAACAATAATCGTCTCCTCCGAGATTATTTTCTCACCCCATTCACTCATAAACGAGAACTTGCTTCTTCCGTCTAATGCAAGACAGTTTGCACCTGAGCCAGACATGTCATAAACTTGAGCATAGGCAAGCAAGCAGCTCACAAGTCAATTTATCTTTCAGTCTCTTTGAGTCGAACTACGGTGTTCTGACTTCCTCATTACACGAGAGGATACATAGGCCTAACTTAACTGTTATCGAACAAAAGTCTCTGTATATTCCCCCTCTTCTAGCATTATTCTTTTAAGCCTCATTGTCTTGAGCATTGCACTCTTTTCTTACACTGACACTCCTTTTCTTCACTTCACACTTCTTTTGCACTGACACTTGTATTCTTTTCCAGCTTTTGCACACAGAATAGCACTGACACTACCCCTTTAAACACAAACTTTCAAGCGTGGATCCCGTCTAGTACGACGGACAATCTGGGTGCTAATACCTTCCCAGGTTGTAACCAACCCCCTTTCTTAGTTTCTCTGGTTCGCGACCGTCTTATCCATATCTTTCCAGGTTTATGCAGCATTACCTTTCCTTCGGGATAAAAATGCCTAGCTGGCGACTCTTTTCAGTTCATCTTCATGTTCTCTCTTTCGCCGACCGTTCGCGTCTGTACCCCTTCTGGCCCTGTGTCATTTGATGGGATCGATAGCTTGGCGACTCTGCTGGGGACCCTTATATAGCAACCAGGGCTTCTGGTTCTTTTTGTGGGTTCCTCCTAGCGCTTGTTTGATTTGTGTTTACGGGGGTGTTATGTTCTAATTGTGTCTATTTATTTGCTTTATGTATTGCTTTATGTACAACTTTATTTACTGCTTTCTTTATAGTTTTTTATACATCATACTGTCATTATCATTGCTGGATCTGGTTTCTGTTTTGGTGGGTGGGGTTTCACTGAGTGATTAAGGTCCTATACCTGGGACCTGAGTGACACCTAGGCTAGAGTGGTTCATGTTCTTTCCCATTCCATTTCGGTCTGGTGCGGGAATATGAAACACGGTTCAGATATAGGTTTCTTCTTGAGAACTCTGTGCTACAGATCTCCTGTAGTGCTAGGGCTATCTGGGAAGCCTGCTAAGTCTGGATGACCTTTACTATGACCTTCAGAAACTGAGGTGAATTAGAGGAGGATCTTTTATGGTTATTGTAAACACTGTACCTCCGGGTTAGAAGTGTTTACACTTCTCATAACTGATCCAAGTCTGAGGATCCTTGTTTTAGAACACCACCTGTGAGGGGGGTTGGGCTGTTTACAGGTTTGCAGATACCCTTGACCACAACATACCCTGATACTTTGTCTTGATTAAGAGTACCTCATTTTGGGACAGTTCTTGTGATTTGAACCCTGGACATGTGACTCTTTATTTGAGTCCCCCACCTTGGTTACTGGACTTCTGAACCTCCATCTGGATTTCTTGAACATACATGGACTTATACCAAGGCAGTAATCAGATCCAGCTTGATCACAAACCCTTTCATATCATTTGCATACTCATCATTTGCATCATTTAACATTTGCTTATTTGTTTTTCAGGGTATCCACATTATATCTGGCTTGGTTTTGACCCCTTCATCTGCATAGACCCCTGTTCATCAGTTATCTGCTTCAGCTATCTTCATCAGTTGCCTGCTTCAGCTATTTCCATCACCAGCCTCAGCCTATCAGTGGCTCATCTCCAGTATCAGTCTTCATCATCAGTACTTGTTTTAGCTCTTCATCAGCAGTCATGGCACCCAAGAAGAGCAACATCTCATACCATTTCTTTGAGCCTGTGCTGACTAGCATCAGACAGGTCCAGGCACTTATCACTCCAGACCACATCCCACTATTCAGAGAACATTATGGAGGCATCCTTGATATGGTTATAGACTTGGACCCTTCTCAGAGGAGTTTGATTCACACTTGCCTACAGTTTTATGACCCTCCTTTGAGATGTTTCACTTTCAAGAACTTTCAGCTAGGACCTCTGCTGGAGGAGTTCTCATCTTTGATTGGAGTACCTGTCAGGGGTGGTATCCCCTTCAACCCAGAGATGGCTTTTCCCAGCAATGAAGAAGTGGCAAAAGCACTGTACCTGGAGCCTATTTTGATTGAGCAGAACATGACAACAAAGGCTGGAATTCCTGGCCTACACTTGGACTTTCTGACTTCTCAGGCCATCCTGAAGACCTCCTTGGGAGAATGGAGGGCAGTTTGTGCATTGTTGGCCCTCAGTATATATGGGGTGATACTATTTGCAGATGAGCCCAAGTTTATCAGCAAGAGTGCCATTCATCTTTTCCTTCTGAGGAACCCAGTGCCCACATTGCTGGGAGATTTCTATTACTCTGTTCACCAAAGAAATGAGAAGCAGAGAGGGAGGTTGGTGAGATGCTGTGCTCCCTTGTTTCATACCTGGCTGCTTAAACACTTGCCCAAGACTGATGCCTTCCTGAATCCTCACCAACAGAAGAATTGGGCTAGGAGACTTATTGCTTTGACTTCAGATGACATCAGATGGTGCACTCAGAGCACCAAAGGCAGGGACATAATTACTAGCTGTGGACAGTTCCCCAATGTACCTCTGATAGGAGTGAAGGGATGCATCAACTACAACCCTTTGCTGTTTAAAAGACAGTTGGGCTATGCTTTGGTTCACCCTCCTAGAGTGCAAGACTTGGCTGAAACCCTTTATTGTGAGATAAAGCCTAATTTAGCTGTTGTCAGACAAGCATCCTGGGCTTGGGACAACATCCATACCAAAGGGATGGCCATTCTTGGGAGATGCAATAATGTGGCTTCAGCTCAGTATTATGAATGGTCTCATGCTAGGGCTCAGCTTTCTGGGTTGCCTTTCACCATTGAGGACGCACCTGGACCATCCACAGCACCACCTCCAGCCACTGTCAGCCTGGAAGAATTTGAGAAACTGAAGGAGAGGAATGAGAATTTGTCTAAAGCTCTAAAGAGGACCCTCTGGGAGAGGAGTGATGGTCGTCTAGACATTGAGAGGTTGGAAAAACTTAAGGTGGAGCATCTAGCCAAGATTGAGAAAGCAGAGGACTACATCAAGAAATCAAGGGCTGGAGAGCAAATTTTGAAGAATGCCTGTAAAGAGGCCCAGTTTCAGAAGGCTAGGACTGATCTCTATCTGAAAGAAAGTCAAGCTAGGTGGGTCAGGATCACTGAAGCTTGCACTCAAGAAGATAAGAGAACTCAAGACATGATTGAGCAATTGGAGGTCAATGAAAAGAAGCAACAGGAGGCTCTGCTAACAGCCCAGAAGGAGATTTCAGAGTTGAAGCTTAGGGCTGGTGTGAAGAGGTCAAAGGACCAAGACAGGCACAAGAAGCGGACCACTGCTATCGCCACCAGAAACCTTCTTATCAGAAACATTACAGAGCATCCGGCTGGTCCTGTAACTGAAGCACTTCTGAAGGAGGTTAAGGAGGATGAGTTTGGATTAGATGTTTGACTTCTTTGCTTGTTGTTTTTTTTCCATTTCATGTACTTTTCCTTTTATGTTGTATTTTGACCCCTCAGGGGCATGTGTTGTAAAAAACAAACTATGTATGATCCACCATTTGTAATGTATTTATCAGTTTGTTTCATTTGAGCTTCTTTTCTCAAGCAACATCAAAGCATCTTCCTCAGGGTCTGGAAAGGTCAAAACCAAGCACCAAGCCGGATACCTTGGAAAATAAATAAGCATACTGCATTGCATACTAACTTTTGTTTTGTTTTGTAGGTTTTTGTTTTGTTTGTTACTAACTCTGTTGTGATTCAGGAATTATTGCTCGCCGTCGGGTGTTCCCTCTCAACCGTCCGCACAGATATCCTACTCGCAACAATCTTCCTGGTATCCAGATGGACCAAGTACAGCAAGATCTGACAGAGGTCAGAACCCAGATGGCTAATGAAAGGCTGGAGATGAGAAACCAAATGACCCAGTTCATGGAAGTAATGAATGGCTTGGCCCAAAGTCAAGAAAGGTTGAGGGCATTGGTAGAGAGACAAACCCCGGAAGAACCCCATCTGGGAACTGGAGGAACAAGTAACAATGAAAGGGGTCAGCCTCATGTTAATCCACCAGCATATGGGCCTCATCTACACCCAGAAGTCAATATCCCGGTTAACGTGCAAGGAAATACAACTGCAGGCAGGATCTTGCAAGAAGATCCTCAAGAGGAGTAGTTCACTGTAATGGGAGCTGGGGATGAAGTTTATGATAGAAGGCTTGATGAAATTGATGAGAAGTTGAGATCTCTGGAGTCTCAAAATTCCCTGGGTTTTGATGTCATGGATATGGGGTTAGTGGATGGGGTAAGGATTCCCCATAAGTTTAAACCTCCGTGCTTCGAGAAGTACAATGGAACTTCCTGTCCACGAACTCACTTAAAGTCCTTTCTGGGGAGACTTAAGGCATACACAATGGATGAAAAACAGTGGATGTTTTACTTTGAAGACAATTTGACTGGGGCTTCCAGGGAGTGGTACTCTCACTTGACCAGAGCTACTATCAGATGCTGGAAAGACCTAGCTGAGGCCTTCATCAGGCAGTACCAATATAATCTGGACATGGCTCCTAACAGGACCCTTTTGATGGGAATGTCTCAGTCCTCCAGAGAAAGCTTCAGGGAATATGCCCAGAGGTGGAGACAGCTTGCTGCTGCTGTCCAGCCACCCATGTCGGAAAGGGAAATGGCCGACATGTTTATGAATACTCTGCAAGGAACATATATTGACAAGCTAGCTGCCTTTTCTTCCACCAGCTTCGCTGACGTAGTCATAGCTGGAGAAAGAATTGAAAGCCTTCTGAAGATGGGTAAAATTTCTGATAATGGTGCAAGTTCGTCTAGCAACCCCAGGAAGCCTTTTGTGGGGCCTAGAAGAACAGGTGAGACAAATGCCATTCATGCCAGCAGGGGCAGACCTCAGTATGTCCACAGATCAGTAGCAGCTGTCACCATTCCAGCTCCGATTCCTCAGCAACCAACATATCAACAACCACAGCAACCACATTATCAACAGCAAGTTCAATATCCGCCACAAAGGACCTACAACAACAGTAACAACAATCAGCAGCAAAGACCTTTTCAGCAAAGACCATCACAGGCCAATAGGGTGATTGATCCGATCCCTATGCCTTATGCCGCTTTATTGCCACAACTCCTGAAACTCAACTTGGTTGAATTAAGGACATTGGCACCACCAGATCCCTCCAATCTTCCAAGAAATTATGATGTCAACGCCAGATGTGCTTTCCATTCCAATGCACCTGGCCATAATACGGAGAAGTGCAGGGCTTTACAAATGAAGGTACAAGATTTGGTGGATTCTAAAGCTCTAAACTTTGCACCCCCGCCAAATGTCAATAAGAATCCCATGCCCAATCACGGAGGACCAAGAATTAATGCCATTGAGGAAGACAAGCCATCTTTCTTAATCACCAGTGTTGGGCAGATTCGGACACCTCTGGTAGAAATCAAAGCTCAGCTTCTAGAGTGCCAGATGTTCCCCGGGTGTGAGCTCGGTTGTGGGTACTGCAACATTTCGGTTAATGGGTGTGATAACTTGAGAAGCGGCATAGATGGTCTTATCAATAGTGGTATACTTCAGATCACAACATCGACGCCTACAAATCCAGCAATCCCCTTGGCAACAATTCCTGACTCTTCTACAACTGCAACAACAATCATTCCGACCAATTCATCGATATCATCAACAATGGCTTCATCCATCACTTCAACAAATCAGATGTCAACAACCATTTCTTCTACAACATCAGCATCCATTTATTCAGCAG
Organism: Lathyrus aphaca; assembly: GCA_963966055.1. Taxonomy (NCBI): domain Eukaryota; kingdom Viridiplantae; phylum Streptophyta; class Magnoliopsida; order Fabales; family Fabaceae; genus Lathyrus; species Lathyrus aphaca. The sequence continues at coordinate 353,635,055 of OZ014521.1, read as the reverse complement.
GATCTTCTACAACACCAACAGCTGCTAATGAAGATATCTCAGCAGTCACTATCTACTATGATCCGTCAAGTGTTCCTCCAAGCAACAACTTTCAACAACAGACAGTGGCACCTCCTTCCAGGTCACCAGTCACCATTTACTACGATCCGCACACCATTTCAGTACCCTCCTCTGCTGCAGTCAGTCCAGTTACCATCACGGTGCCTGGACCCGTTCCATATGAAAGCAATAATGCCATACCTTGGCATTATGGCTCTGACCTCTACTGCAACGGGGAGAAAATCACTTTGGACTCTTCAACTTCTTCTCCACAGATTGATAATGTTGGGGGAGGCGGAGGCTTCACCAGAAGCGGACGCCTTTTTGCCTCACAAGTGCAAAGACCTAATGCTGAAGCAGAAGCTGCTGCCAAAGCAAAAGGAAAGAGTGTGGTAGTTGAAGAGCCAACTGTCAAAGAAACTCAGAAGACATCTTTTGAACAATATGTAGACGAGTTTATGAGGATTATAAAGATAAGTGATTACAAAGTGGTGGATCAGCTTCACCAAACTCCCTCAAAGATCTCCATATTATCCCTGCTGATGTGTTCTGAAGCTCACCGGAATGCATTATTGAAAGTCCTGCACGCAGCATATGTGCCAGAGGAGATCACCGTTAATCAGCTAGAAACTGTGGTGGCAAATGTCAACACCAGTCATGGACTGGGTTTTACCAATGCTGACTTAACAACTGAGGGACGTAACCACAACAAGGCTTTACACATCACTCTAGAATGCAAGGGTGCTGTTTTATCACATGTACTGGTGGACACTGGGTCTTCACTCAATGTTCTACCAAAGAAAGCCTTGGTGAAGCTGGAGTATGATGGCTTGGCATTATGTCCAAGTAATTTGGTGGTGAGAGCATTTGATGGCTCTAAAAGATCAGTGCTTGGGGAGATTGATCTGCCTGTGATGATTGGCCCGCAGACTTTTAAAATTACCTTCTATGTGATGGACATTCAGCCGGCCTACAACTGTTTATTGGGTAGACCTTGGATCCATGCCGCTGGCGCTGTTACGTCTACCCTTCACCAGAAGCTAAAATTCGAGTGGGAAGGCCAGATCATCACCATCTGTGGTGAAGAAGATATCTTTGTTAGTCATCTGGCTACGTATAAGTATATTGAGATGGATGGAGAAATCCATGAAACTATGAGCCAGGGATTTGAGGCCCTGAACATTAATGAAGCATCTGCTGTACTGGGAACCTCCATGACATCTTATCAGCAAGCCAGGAAGGTTGTTGAAGAGGGGACTGCCCAAGGATGGGGCAAGCTGCTGCCCGTGGAAAAGAAGGAGGACAGATTTGGGTTGGGTTACAAACCAACTCAACAAGATCAATCAGAGGCTGCCAAGAAGCCCAGTTTTATCAGCGGGGGAATGCTCACCCCGGATGCAGTGAACAACTTGGAAGACGAGGATGAAAGCGACCGCAACCTGGAGAGCTGGATACGTCCAAGGATCCCGGGGAGACAAGTCCTTAACTGGTCTTCCCAGGAAATTATAAGGGTTACTCCTGCAGAGTAATTATTATTTCCTGTATTTTTAAGCATGCATCAAGTCTTGCATCTTGCCCAAGATGACAAGACTCATTTTGTAATCGGGCCATCTTGTAATTTTGTGCAAACAGATCAATCAATGAATATCGGACATCTTTTGCAAATGAGTCTTTTTTTCTTTTCCGCTCACTGTTTTTCATTTTTTCTTTTTGTACAAAAATAAAATGGCAATGTTTTCAAAATGATAACTTTATTTCACTTTTTCTAAACAAGATTAAAATCGATCACTAAAATGAACAATCTAAACCCTTGCAGAGAACACCCTCTAGACTGCACCGACAACAATACTGCTTTGACTTCGTATGACTTTGACAATCCGATTAATCAAGCTGATGAAGGGGTTGAAGAAGATTATGAGCTTCCTGAAGAGCTAGCCAGGTTGTTAAGGCAAGAGGAGAAAGTTATCACTCCTCATCAGGAGGAGGTCGAAACAGTTAATCTTGGTACGGAAGAAGATGTGAAAGAAGTTAAGATCGGGGCCTGCCTACAAGATTCAGTAAAAGAGAAACTGATTGATATGCTTCGGGAATATGTAGATGTCTTTGCTTGGTCTTATCAGGATATGCCAGGGTTGGACACCGATATTGTCATGCACAAGCTGCCTTTGAAAGAAGACTACCCGCCGGTAAAGCAGAAGCTGCGCCGTACTCGCCCAGATATGGCAATGAAGATAAAGGAAGAGGTGCAAAAGCAGTGGGACGCCGGGTTCCTTGCTGTAACTAGCTATCCGCCGTGGGTTGCTAATATTGTACCTGTACCTAAGAAAGACGGCAAGGTAAGAATGTGTGTGGATTACCGGGATCTGAACAGAGCCAGCCCGAAAGATGATTTCCCATTACCTCACATCGATGTATTGGTTGATAATACAGCTCAGTTCTCGGTATTCTCCTTCATGGACGGATTTTCAGGATACAATCAGATCAAGATGTCACCTGAAGACATGGAGAAGACAACTTTCATCACACCCTGAAGCACGTTCTGTTATAAGGTGATGCCATTCGGACTGAAGAATGCTGGTGCAACCTATCAACGGGCTATGGTAACATTATTCCACGACATGATCCATAAAGAAATTGAATGTTATGTGGATGATATGATTGCCAAGTCCCTCACAGAAGAAGACCACCTGGTGAATCTGCTGAAGTTATTCAAGCGTTTGAGGAAATACCAACTGAAGTTAAACCCCAACAAATGCACATTCGGGGTGCGATCCGGTAAGCTGTTGGGATTTATTGTAAGTGAGAAAGGGATTGAAGTTGACCCTGATAAAGTCAAAGCCATTCAAGAAATGCCTGCACCGAAAACTGAGAAAGAAGTTTGAGGGTTTCTAGGTAGATTGAACTACATTTCAAGGTTCATATCTCACCTTACTGCAACCTGTGAACCTTTGTTCAAGCTATTGAGAAAAGAACAAACGGTCAGGTGGATAGAAGACTGCCAGAGGGCTTTTGACAAAATCAAGGAATACTTACAAGAGCCTCCAATCCTTATGCCTCCAGTTGAAGGAAGACCTCTGATAATGTACTTGACAATATTAGAAGAGTCAATGGGGTGTGTGCTGGGCCAGCATGACGAGTCTGGTCGAAAAGAGTATGCAATTTACTACCTAAGCAAAAAGTTTACCGACTGTGAACAACGTTATTCACTGCTCGAGAAAACTTGTTGTGCTTTAGCGTGGGCTGCTCGCCGACTAAGGCAGTATATGTTGACCCACACTACTTTATTGATATCAAAGATGGACCCAGTTAAGTACATTTTTGAGAAGCCATCACTTACCGGACGGGTTGCAAGATGGCAAATGATCCTCACAGAATATGACATCCAGTACATATCTCAGAAAGCCATCAAGGGCAGTGTATTGTCTGATTATCTTGCTGAGCAACCCATTGATGATTACCAGCCTATGAGATTTGACTTCCCTGATGAAGACATCATGTTCATAAAAGCGAAAGATCATGAAGAGCCTGTTCACACTGAAGGGCCTGACCCGGAAGAAGAATGGACTATGATGTTTGATGGGGATGTTAATATGGATGGTCGTGGTGTTGGTGCAGTACTCATTACACCCAAAGGAGTTCACATGCCTTTCTCGACAAAGCTCACCTTTAACTGCACTAACAACGAAGCTGAGTATGAAGCTTGTATTATGGGTCTTGAGGAAGCCATTGACCTCAGGATCAAGACTTTTACTGTATTCGGAGATTCAGCTCTGGTAGTTAATCAAACCAACGGCAAATGGTACACACACCAAGATCATCTGATACCTTACAAGGATTATACAAGGAGGTTATTGACTTTCTTTACAACGGTTAAGCTTGAGTATATCCCTCGGGACGAAAATCAGTTTGCAGATGCTCTTGCCACCATTTCATCCATGATCAAAGTTCAAGCTGCCAACTTTGTACCTCGGATTTCAGTGTCCAGACTTGACAGACCAGTGTATGTATTTGTAGCAGATGTTGCCAAAGATGATAAGCCTTGGTTCCATGATATCAAATGCTTCTTGGAGGATCAGACATACCCACCTGGGGCATCTTCCAATGATAAGAAGACTCTAAGAAGGCTTGCTGGTAGTTTCTTTCTGAACACTGATGGTTCCCTGTACAAGAGAAACTTTGATATGGTACTTCTCCGGTGCGTTGATAGGACAGAAGCAGACTTGTTGATGCACGAGGTGCACGAAGGATCCTTTGGTACTCATGCAGGAGGGAATGCCATGGCCAAGAAGTTGCTAAGATCAGGTTATTACTGGATCACAATGGATGCTGACTGTTGTGCCTATGCCAGGAAATGTCATAAATGCCAGATTTACGCGGATAAAGTGCATGTGCCTCCGAATCCCCTGAATGTGATGTCTTCACCCTGGCCCTTTGCCATGTGGGGCAATGATATGATTGGCAAGATTGAACCGACTGCTTCAAATGGTCACAGATTCATCTTGGTTGCTATTGACTATTTTACCAAGTGGGTTGAAGCAGCTTCCTATGCAAATGTTACAAGGCAAGTGGTGGCCCGATTTCTGAAGAGAGATATCATCTGTCGGTATGGAGTGCCCGAGCGAATCATTACTGATAATGGTTCTAACTTAAACAACAAAATGATGACAGAGCTATGCCAGGACTTCAAGATCCAACACCACAATTCTTCTCCTTACAGACCAAAGATGAATGGCGCTGTCGAGGCAGCTAACAAGAATATCAAGAAGATTGTGCAAAAGATGGTGGTTACCTATAAAGATTGGCATGAAATGCTACCATTTGCCTTGCATGGGTACCGTACGTCAATCAGAACGTCTACTGGGGCAACACCGTATCAGCTTGTGTATGGTATGGAGGCAGTCCTACCTGTTGAGGTCGAATTACCCTCCTTGCGGGTACTGATGGATGTTAAGTTGAATGAAGCAGAATGGGTCCGGTCCCGATACGAACAACTGAATCTGATTGAAGAGAAGAGATTGGCTGCAATCTGTCATGGGCAGTTATATCAGAAAAGAATGAAGAAAGCCTTCGATCATAAAGTCAGGCTCCGAGAGTACCAAGTAGGAGATCTTGTGCTGAAAAGACTCCTCCCTCCTCATACAGACCACAGGGGCAAGTGGACTCCGAACTATGAAGGGCCATTCGTAGTAAAGAAAGTTTTCTCTGGTGGAGCACTGATGCTCAGCACTATGGATGGTGAAGACTTCCTGTCCCCTGTGAATTCAGATGCAGTTAAAAAATACTTCGCATAAAAAAATGACCCGCTGGACATAAAAACAGAATGTAAGTCCAGGCAAAAATAGGGCATCCCGGCGAGTCAAAAACAGAATAAAAGACTCGGGCAAAAATAAGGGAAATAAACAAAAAAATGTACACCCGCTGAGTTGAAAAGCCGCATTGGACAGCTCAGGCAAAAAGGGGTATCCCGATGGATTGAAAACCCGAAAGGGCGATCCATGCAAAAATAGGGGAATAAGCGAACAACTGCATTCTGAATTCGTCTGTATCACCTACAACACGGCAAGCTTCGAGAGAATCAAGCTTCCTTCAGAATCAGCCTCCTTCAGAAAGCAAGACGAGAAGAATGTCAAATGTCAAATGTCATACGAGTCATAGCAAAGGGAAGCTTCTTGAAGCGTCATCAGCATTGCCAACATCGTTTTTCTCAATTTGTAACAATCTCCTCATTTTAGGGGATTTGTTTCTTCGACTGTATCTTTCCAATTCAGGGCACATGAATTAATAAAATCAGATTTCCAGTCATGATTCGTCTCGTACATTTTATTTTTCATTTGAGAAAAATTTCCGATAAGATACTGATTGCATAAATACAGATGCTCTTTCTACTAGGAATACGTGCTTACAGGAAATATGCTTACTCCCGGGAGTGTCTGAACTCTTATGATGGGATCCAATGAGGGATACCTCGGGATTACTTGTGCGTTTCTCTGTCTTTTTCAGGATTGCAGGTATTCAAAACACAACATGGGGCATGAAAGCTTCACCCCAGCGAGCTGGCAAATCATTATCTACTCAGTCTTAGCACCGAAGGTGTTTTCTCCCCAGCTGAGTTGCCATCCATTATTCCTCCTCAGCCAAGTACAAAAGCCCGGGAACCATCTCCCCACAAAGTGTTGACCTCTATCCAGAAGAGCAACGCGCGAAGGAATCACAACAGAGTGAAGAAGGCTTCTACAAACCCCAGCTGGGTCCCTCATTGCCCAGATAGGTCTATAAGTGACCTATTTCCCCAAGCAGAGTCATATATGCTAGTTCTACCAATGATCTCACCCCCAGTTGGGATGTCTACTCCAAGCAGATCAACCAGAGATCTTCGCAGCCACGGGATCAGATCCCGGATTGGTATCTTTTAGATAATCATAGCATTCGCATCATACTCTCCCCGCAGAGCGTAGCATTCCGTCTAATACGGAGCATTACGGCAAAAATCAAACATATTGCATAATCATAAGCCATGTTCTGAATCAAACACTTGTAAATACCGACAATTCATCAACGGTATACGGAAAACTCCCCAAGATTCCCCGGCAGAGAGCCAAAGCATTTGCCTTACACTCACAAATACCAGTACATACTCCTTTTGGCACCCCTCCGTGTCATCATTCCCCAGTAAAGTCGCCCGAGCATTCTTTACAAACAAACACTTATACATATTACAGATACTTCTTGATACCCGTCCGTGTCATATCCCAGTAGAAAGCCAAAGCGTCCTCTTTGCACTCACCGATACATATATCTATACAACTTTCTTGACACCCGTCCGTGTCACCTCCCCAGCATAGTCACCCAAACACTTTGGAAACCATACACTTGTTTATAATACACTTTCTCCGACACTCGTCCGTGTTACTCGTCCTCTTTTTACTCATACAGATACTCGTTCGTATCTTGTATATATCATTCAAATCCCCTCAGATTCGACACCCGTCCGTGTTCTTTGTTAACCAGTTGGTACTCGTCCGTATCATCATCTCAAAACATGCGTCAAGCGTTTGTTTCTACCTGATACTTGTCCGTATCATAGTCTTAAGGATGCTCGTCCGCATATTTAATCTATATACCGTGTCAAACAATTATGTCTTCTTGAATTTAGACACCCGTCCGTGTCTATTATTCCCCAGAAGAGTCCCCGCAGGATCAATACTCGTCCGTGTTCTTTGTTAACCAGTTGATGCTCGTCCGTATCATCATCTCTGAACATGTGTCAGTGTTTGTTTCTACCCGATACTCGTCCGTATCACGGTCTTAAGGATGCTCGTCCGCATCTTTAATCCATACACAGTACCCAAACACTTATACCTTTCATTTTCTTGGATGTGAACACTCGTCCGTGTTTACTTTTCCCCAGCAAAGTCCCCAACAAACTTGTCAAACTATTTCCTTTCTATCTAACATTCGCCCTATGTCATGATACCTTTTTTGGCAACCGTACCTTGCTCGGTGATCGTCCTTCACCTCTTTGGATGACCGTCCCTCATCCTTTCCCCCCAGCGGAGTCTCCATTATTAGACCCCTTTTCTATCCGACATTCGTCCTATGTCGTGATTTTTAGCAGCCGTCCCCTGCTAGGTGATCGTCCTTCACCCTTTGATGATCGTCCTTCATCATTTCATCCGATGGTCGTCCCCATCGTCGATCTTGTTATCTGACATTCGTCCTATGTCATGATAAACCCTGAGAGCAGCCGTACCCTGCTAGGTGATCGTCCTTCACCTCCTGATGATCGTCCTTCATCATGCTTATCTGATGGCCGTCCCCATCGTCGACCTTTTTATCCGACATTCGTCCTATGTCGCGATACTTTTGGCAACCGTACCTTGCCCGATGATCGTCCTTCACCTTAGATGACCGTCCCTCATCTTATCCTCAACAGAGCAGCCGTCCCCTGCTAGGTGATCGTCCTTCACCTTTGATGACCGTACCTCATCATTTATTTAATTTACCTATCATCCCCAGAAAGTCCCGATGGCCGTCCCCATCATAATATCTCATATCCCCAGCTTGTCGGACATCCCCGTCATTGCTTTATTTCCCGCGCTTTCCCCAGCATGTCGGCTGTCCCCGTCATTGCTCTTTCCCCATCAGTCGTCCTCTGCTCGACGGTCGTCCTCCATCGCCCGCACTTTATAATTATACTTTATTTTCTTTTACAATCTATATCCCTTTTCTTCTTCATTCTGTGAGTGCAAATTTTGGACTGTCTTTGGTATTCAACCACAAGTTATCTTGTTTGCCTGATAAACCGTCGCTTACATCCTGCACAGCTAACTCATGCTTGAATAGGGGCAGCTGTAAACACCCCAAATTTGCCCTCACTCATTCACACCATGGCTTGTGATCTTTTCATATGCATAAGTTCAATATCATTCTCATATTGCATCTTTGATTCACTGCATTGTTTCTAAGTCATCTGCATCTAGGGTTTGTGATCTGAGCAATCCAAGAGCTTCTTGAGCCACTCCAAAGGTCATCAATCATTTCAAAGGGGTCCATGTATGTTCAAGCATCATATTATATCCCTACAAAGTCAAGAAAGTCAAAGAATCACAAGAACTGAGAAAGGCATGGAAGCAGAGCCAGGTTTGACTGCACAGATGACCTAGAATTAGGGTTTTGGTTTCAAAGGCCATAACTCCAAATTTTTTGGTCATTCTTGTTTCTATTGGTCTCTATATGCTATAAGGATCATGCATATCAAGTTTCATGAAGAAATTCCATGGGGAAGGCATCTAACCAAGAGTTGACTTCTTGAGCAAGTCAGTGCAAAATCAGGGCATCTGAGGCCCCCAATGACCCAACCAAGGGGTGTTCTTCATCATTTTGATTGTGTATGATCTTTATTTGATCATATAAGATGTTGGAAGTTCACAAAATTGAAGAATTTCAAGCCATTTGCAAAGTTGCCATTTTGGGAAAATGACTTATAATGGAAACTTTGTTTGATTTGTGTTTACTGGGGTGTTATGTGCTAATTGTGTTTGTATATTTGCTTTATTTACTGCTTTATGTACAGTTATTTATTGCTTTCTTTACAGCTTTATATACATCGTACTGTCATACTGTTATCTGGCTGGATCTGGTTTTTGCTTTGGTGGGTGGGGTTCTGTTGAGAGTTTGAGGTCCTATACCTGGGACCTGAGTGACACCTAGGCTAGAGTGGTTCATGTTCTTTCCCATTCCATTTCGGTCTGGTGCGGGAATATGAAACACGGTTCAGATGTGGGTTTCTTCTTGAGAACTCTGTGCTACAGATTTCCTGTAGTGCTAGGGCTATCTGGGAAGCCTACTAAGTCTGGATGACCTTTATTTTGACCTTTAGAATCTGGGGTGAATTAGAGGAGGATCCTTTATGGTTATTGTAAACACTGTACCTCCGGGTTAGAGGTGTTTACACTTCTCATAACTGATCCAAGTCTGAGGATCCTTGTTTTAGAACATTACATGTGAGGGGGTTGGGTTATTTACAGGTTTGCAGGAACCCTTGGCCACATCATACCCTGTTACTGTATTGTTTAAGAATACTTCACTTTGGACAGTTCTTGTGATTAACTCTGGACATGTGACTCTTTATTTGAGTCCCCCACCCTGGTTACTGGATTTCTGAGCCTCCATCCGGACCTTTGAACATACATGGACCTTATACCAAGACAGATAATCAGATCTAGATCTTGATCACAAACCCTTGCATATCATTTGCATATATCATCATTGCATCATTTAACATTTCTTTATTTGTTTTTCAGGGTATCCACGTCATTATATTTGGTTTGGTTTTGACCCCTTCTACTGCTTAGACCTCTGCTTCAGTTATCTTCTTCAACATTTGTTTCAGCTATCTCCTTCAGCACCTGCATCAGTCTGCCAAAGACTCACCTTCAGCTTCTCAGTCTGTGATCTTCATCAGCATTTTTCTTTAGATCCTTTATCTGCACTCATGGATGTTCCAAGGAAAAGCAACATATCTTATCACTTCTTTGAGCCCATATTGACTGGTATCAGGCAGGTCCAATCCCTTATCACACCTGACCACATCCCACTGTTTAGAGAGCACTATGGGGGTATTTTAGACATGGTTATGGATCTTGACTCATTTCAAAGGAGTATGATCCACACATGCTTTCAGTTTTATGACCCTCCACTCAGATGCTTCACCTTTCCTGATTTCCAGATGGGGCCTCTATTGGAAGAGTTTTCCTTGTTGATTGGAGTGCCTATCAGAAGAGGGATCCCCTTAAACCTAGAGATGACTGCTCCCAGAAGTGAAGAGATAGCTAAGGCAATGCATTTGGAGCCTGCCCTCATTGAGCAAAACATGACAACAAAAGCTGGGATTTCTGGCTTACATCTGGACTTCTTGATTTCTCAGGCCACCCTGAAGGCTGCAGTGGGAGAATGGAAGGCAGTCTGTGCACTTTTAGCCCTCATCATATATGGGGTTATATTGTTTGTAGATGAGCCCAAATTTGTGAGTAAGAATGCCATCCACTTATTCCTGCTGAGGAACCCAGTGCCTACACTGCTAGGGGAGTTTTACTACTCCATTCATCAGAGAAATGAAAAGCAAAGGGGGAAGCTAGTCAGATGTCGTGCTCCACTGTTCTACTCTTGGCTGCTCAGACACTTGCCTAAATCATATGCCTTCTTGAACCCCCATCAGCAGAAGAATTAGGCCAAGAGGTTCATTGCCTTAACATCAGATAATATCAGATGGTGCACTTAGAGCACCAAAGGCAAGGATATTATTACCAGCTGTGGGCAATACCCTAATGTGCCTCTAATAGGAGTAAAAGGTTGCATCAATTACAACCCTTTACTGTTTAAGAGACAATTGGGATATGCCTTGGTTCATCCTCCCAGAGGATAGGATTTAGCTGAGACCCTATACTGTGAAGTTCAACCTAACTCTTCTGTTGTCAGACAAGCTGCCTGGGCTTGGGACAACATTCAGACCAAAGGGACAGCCATCCTTGGAAGGTGTAACAATATTGCTTCATCCCAGTACTATGACTGGTTCCGTACTAGAGCTCAGACCACCAGGATGCCTTTCACCTTGGAAGACACACCTGGACCTTCTACAGTGCAGCCTGCAGCAACTGTTAGCCTGGAGGAATTTGAAAAGCTGAAAGAGAGGAATAATCAGCTATCAGAAGCCCTGAAGAAGACTCTCTGGGAGAGAAATGACGGTCGTCTGGACATTGAAAGATTGGAAAGATTCAAGACTGAGCATCTGACCAAGATTGAAAGGACAAATGACTACATAAGGAAGGCAAGAGCAGGAGAGTTGGTTTTGAAGAATGCCTGCAAGGAGGCCAAGATTCAGAAGGCTAGGGCTGAACATTATCTGGAGGTAAGCCAGGCTAGGTGGATCAGGATCACCGAAGCCCATGCACAAGAAGACCAGAGGACTCAGACCAAGATTGAGTAGCTAGAGGCCAATGAGAAGAAGCAGCAAGAGGCTTTGTTGGCAGCTCAGAAGGAGATATCAGAATTGAAACTCCGGGCGGGGTTAAAGAGATCAAAGGATCAGGACAGGCATAAGAAGCTGACTAATGCCATTGCTACCAGGAACCTCCTCATAGGACTATTACAAAGCACCCAGCTGGTCCAGTGACGGAGGCCCTCCTGAAGGAAGTCAGGGAAGATGACTTTGGATTGGATGTCTGATTCCTTTTGCTTGTATTTCTTTCCTTTTGATGTACTTTTTGCTTTTTGGTTGTTGTATTTTTGACCCACCATGGGCATGTATTGTAAACAGACTATGTATTTCCATCATTTGTAATATATCAGTTTGTTTTATTTTGGTGGGCTTCATTTCTCAACATCATCAAGCATCTCCTCAAGGTATGGAAAGGTCAAAACCAAAGAACCAAACCGAATACTTTGGAAGACAAATAAGTATACTGCATTGCATACTAACATTTTCTTTGTTTTGTAGGTTTTTGTTTGTTATTTTTGTTTCTCACTTTGTTGTGATTTCAGGAAACATTGCTCGTCGCAGAGTGTTCATTGTCAACCGAACGCACCGGTACCCAACGTGAAACAACCTTCCAGGCATTCAAATGGATCAGGTGCAACAGGACCTGAATGAAGTAAGAAATCAAATGGCAAACGAAAGGGTTGAAATGAGAAACCAAATGACCCAGTTTATGGTTGTGATGAATGGCTTAGCTCAGAGCCAGGAAAGGCTGAGAGAGCTGGTAGAAAGGCAGACACCAGAAGAGCCCCACCCTGGAACGGGAGGAACCCGCAATAATGAACGCGGGCAGCCTCGCATCGACCCACCAGAGTTTGGGCCCCATTTGAACCCAGATGTTAATATCCCAAGGAATATTCAAGGAAACACTGCTGGAGGCACGATCTTGCAAGAAGATCCTCAAGAAGAGAAGTTCACAGTTATTGGGGTTGGGGATGAGGTGTATGACAGAAGGCTGGATGAGATTGCTGAAAAGCTGAGGTCTTTGGAATCCCATAATTCTCTAGGCTTTGACGTAATGGATATGGGGCTGGTAGATGGGGTGAGGATTCCCCACAAATCCAAACCCCCATGCTTTGAAAAATATAATGGTACCTCCTGCCCGCGTATTCATCTGCAATCTTTCTTAGGGAGACTCAAGGCTTATACCATGGACGAGAAGTTATGGATGTTCTACTTTGAAACCACCCTGACTAGAGCATCAAGAGAATGGTATTCGCATCTGACCAGGGCCATTATAAGATGTTGGAAAGACTTGGCCGAAGCCTTCTTCCGGAAATACCAGTACAACCTAGACATGGCCCCCAATAGAACTCTTCTAATGGGCATGTCTCAGTCTTCAAGGGAAAGCTTTCGAGATTATGCTCAGAGGTGGAGACAGCTTGCTGCTGCTGTCCAGCCACCCATGTCTGAAAGAGAAATGGCTGACATGTTTATGAACACCTTGCAGGGAACTTATATTGACAAACTTGTTGCTTTCTCTTCCACCAGTTTTGCCGATGTAGTTATAGCTAGTGAAAGAATTGAGAGTCTTTTGAAGATAGGCAAAATCTCTGACAATGGTACAAGTTCCTCCAACAACCCCAAAAAACCTTTTTTAGGACCCCGAAGGGCGGGTGAAACAAATGCTATCCATGCAGGCAGGGGCAGACTCCAGTATTCTCACAGATCAATAGCAGTCGTTACTATCCTGGCTCCAGCTCCACAACATCCACTTTTTCCTCAACAACAGCAACAACAACAACAACATCACTATCAGCAACAATCCCATTTTCCACAACAAAGAACGTACATCAATAACAACAACAACCAACAGCAGCGCCCCTTTCAACAGAGGCCATCTCAGGAAAATAGGGTGATTGACCCCATTCCTATGCCTTATGCCGCTCTACTGCCACAACTCCTGAAGCTTAACCTGGTTGAGTTAAGGACGTTGGCTCCACCATATCCTCTCAACCTCCCGAAGAATAATGATGCTAATGCCAGATGTGCCTTTCATTCCAACGCACTTGATCACAATACCGAGAAATGTAGAGCCTTGTGTTGCACCCCAAAATTTGCCCTCACAATACAAGACTTTGTGTGCTAAGAAGGTTCACAAGGTTCACAAGATTCACAATGCTTACAAAACCTTTCCTGAGGTTCATGAAGTCTACAAGTCACTTTATGAGGTTCACAAGGTTCACAAGGTTCACAATACCTCCCATGAGGTTCACAAGACATTTTATGATGGTTCACAAGGTTCACAATTGGTCAGAAGAGTTGACAATTCCCTTAGACAATGCACCTCCTAAGCAGTGCATCCAAAACTAGGGTTTTGACTTTAATCAGGCTAAATGAACTTCCAAGACTTCAAGTGAGCTTCATCACATCTTATATGTGTGTAAGAACCCCCATGACAAGTTTCAAGACTTTTCTCAGAAGTTTGCTCAGTCAGATGATCAGATAAGTCAAAATCAGTCAAAGCAGTTAAAAAGTCAAACTGAGGTCAACTGTGGTCAAACCAAAGTCAAACTTCATGATTTTTTGCCAACATCAAGTATATGAAGTAAAATTCATCATTTGATCAAGGGTTGATCATGATTCATCAAGGAGATTTCAGATCATCAAGAATCAGGAGTTTCTAAATTAGGGTTTCCTCAGTAAAAGTCAACTGAACTTTGACCAGCCATAACTTTCACATACTTCATCACCAAGCCTCCACTCAAAGCTCATTTTGAAGGAAATTGAATTCTCTACAACTTTGTGTCTCACAAGCCAAGCCCAAAAATGCTTCATTTGGAAGGTATGAGCTAAGACATTATAGGTCCTTTTGAAAGTCAACAAAAAGTCAACAACTTCAAAAGGGCATAACTTGAGATTGGTAAATGATATGGACATGAAACCAGTGGGGTTGGTTAGAGGACTCTTCAAGCTTTCCAAAATGTCCAAGAACACCCTCATAGCATTAAAATTGAAGGATATGTGCCCTTGCAAACTTGGGAAATTTTGGGTTGGTTTATGATGAAAATGGAGGTCTAAAACCAATTTCTTCCAAATGGGCTTGCCAAATGATGACCCAATCCATACAATAACTTCATGCACGACCCAAGTCAATAAAAATCAGATTTTTTATTATTTTATTTTTATTTATTTTGATTTAATTCATTAAAAATCATTTTAAATAAAAATAAAATATGAAAATGTAAGATTTGAATTGGATCAAGCTTCTAGAAATTCATAAATTTGATTAGAATTGAAATGGAAAGAAAATCATGAGGATTAGCCTAAAATAGCAAGTGTTCATACAAGAATATTTGATTTTTAAGGCATAATATTTTTGAATCTTTTCATATCAAATCTTCTACACAATGACCTAGTTTTTCAGCCTCATTTGATCATCCTATAAGTACATAGTGCAACCCTAATGACAAGTACGAATTTCACAGCTCCAAGGGTAAGTTTCACACTTCAAAAATTCAAGCAAAAAATCAAATTCGGATTCATTCATACAAAGCTTTTTAAAGGTATTTGAAGGACACAAGAAGAATCCTTGGACCTCACTGATCATGAATCATCACTCATATGCATCCATAACCCCTTAAATTATGCAAACCGAAGCATTGTTCATCCACTTTATGATTTTTTCGATTCCCATAATATTGATATTATTGTCTGAATTTGATCATATATTTGTGTTTGTGATGAAGTTTGAAGCGTTTCTGGATCAATCAATTCAATTTTAAGTGCAGGATGAAGGAACCACCATAGTTAGGGTTTTATGGCCGTTTTAGGGTTCTTCGATTCATCAACTATAAATGAATTTTAGAAACATGGTTGTGTTGTATAGACCTCATAGAACGTAATGCACTAATCAATTTCACAAAATATTGCTGTTTGCTTGATGTTTGATTAAACACAGGAAAACCTAGGAAACTAAATCCGCAGCAAAGACCCTAGCAAAATTCGCAAGAAATTTTGCAGGTCTGAAGGAAGAAGAAGGTCCTGCGCGCGTTCTGGAAATTTGAATTTCGTTTTAAATATTTTATGTTTTGTTGTCTGTTTTATTTCACAAGCCAACGCTTGTCCCAGTGGTAAGGCTAGCGTGTGTTTGGTTGAAGGGCAAGGGTTTGAATCCTGGCTGTGACAATATTTTTGAGTTTTTCTCTTTTATTCATTGAATATAATATATTATCAATTGTTGTTGGTTTGTTATCTGATTCGCTCACCTAGCTGGGATGGTAATGTGCATATGCGTTTGCTTGAGAGGTCCTGGGGTCGATTCTCCCCCCAGGCCTTTTTTTGGTTTTTTTTCTTATTTTTTGTGATTTTCCAGGATATAGAATAAAAACAACTGGACTCACCTCCCATTCACCAGCGCACCTGTGGCCCAGTGGCAAGATTCTTCAATATCCAGGTAAAGGACCTGGGTTCAAATCCCAGGTCCTGTTTTTTTTGGTTTTGTTTTCTTTTAATTTTGTTTATTTTATTATTTCTTATATTATTTTCATAAATTAATCTCAATAAATCTCTAAACAACATATATATGTTATTTTCTTAAAATCAAAGTTAATATATTCATATTTTTCTCTATATTTTTTTTTTAATATGTATATGTATGTTTATTTAATTAATAAATTATTATTGTAAATTAAGCCTTAATATTTTTTTTTGAATATACATTAAACCCTAATTATATTATAAACCCTAATTTATTTTTCTAAACAATTAAACCCTAATTTGCTTTTCTTCTTTTATATTATTATTTGTATTCATAATTTAATTAAAATATTTGATTTAATTTTTAAATACATAAATTGTTTATAAACTTAAAATTTTGAATATAAGTATGTGTAGAAATTAAAATGTCCAATTTATTTATAATATGAAAATATTTTCTAATTATTTATAATTGATTATATATGTAAATAATTTCTATTATGTGTTTAAAAATTGCTAATTTAACTTTTAATTATAATTTATTTTTCATAATATATCCATAATTTATTTAATTTGTTTATAATTCTAAATTTCATAATAATTGATATAATTGTTTATAATTTTTCTACTAACCATTAAAATTTTGTTTATTATAATATATTTGCTTATTTTGATTATTATTATTATTACTAACCCCATTTATTTTTAATTATTATTACTAACCCAATTAAATTGCTTAATTATTTTACTTATTATATTTTGCTTATTTATTTATTTATTTTGCTATCTATTTTAATTGTTTATTATCATTGTTGTAATTGCTCCTTGGTGTAATTTTTTGTAATATTTAATTTATTTAATTTTATGCTATGGTTAGTAAAAATAGGGAGTGTAACATGTATGCTATTTAAAATTTAATTTAGATCATTTAAATTATAAGATAAAATATAAAATTGAACACTCACACACGTAAGTCGATCTTTGATCGCCATCTCACTTTCTAGGGTTGCCTCTCAATGTTGCCTAATTAAAAGGTCAAGTGGGGTGTATAAAGCAAAAGTCCCTTAAAAGAAAAGTCATCTAGTCCCTTCATAATCAAAGATCAAGTCCCTTAATGGTTGCCTTTCAATATGATCTTGTCCCTCTCGAATAATGATGACAATCCCTTCAAAATGCTTAATAGTCCCTACAGTTGCCTTCATTAAACAGATGTCCCTCACTTGTCCCTCACATCCAAGGTAATGACTACCTATTCCTTAATAATAGGGATAGTCTTACCATTTAAAGGATAAAGAACAGAAAGACTTAAACTTTAGGGTAGGTTCCTCATAGTTACTTGCTCACTATTCAAAATTTCTCAAATACTTCACAAATTTCAAACAATTTTCAAACACAAGTATTTTACACATCCGTACATGGATAATTATCAAACTCTTATGAAAATTTCTATTCACACACTTCACATTTTCAAAAACAATTCAAAGTGAGCTAAGTAACTAAGAGCCCATGGATAACCATGGATGTAAAGGGTGCTAACACCTTCCCTTTACATAACCTACCCCCCGGACCCAAAAATCTTTTAAAAGGTCTTTCCTGTTCTTTTATGCCTTTCCTTTGGATAAATAAAAGTCGGTGGCGTCTCTTGCTATCCGCAACATAACTAAAGTCAGTTCTCCCACCGTGTTATAGAACTGGCGACTCTGCTGGGGATTTAATAAAAGAGGGGTACCCTTAGGGATTAGATCACTTAAATTGTTTGCCTTGTTTGCTTTATATTACTTGTTGGGCTTTATGTGTGAAAGGTCTTAACCCGGATCTAGTGTACCTTAAGTAAATGGCAATAGACCAAGGAAACTGTACGGCGTATACCGATATGGTTGATCTGGTGGCCATAGTTAGTGTGACTTCTTGGTTGGTGCTTATGTTCCTTAAGTCAAGTTGAGGATAATATGAGGCTGCCATATGTTGTCAATGCACTAACTAACTTTTAGAACCCTAGTTATCCCATCTTGGCCTTTAGAAAAGTAGTGAGGTAACTGGCTTTGGTGCAGACTGAAGTTGGTTGACACTCGATATTACGCTCATTGAGATTCTAAACTTGGAGGGTTTTGGTTGGCAAGTAAGTTGCCTTCTGAACAACCACCCTTGTGAAGGATCAATGATATTGAGATCCCTTAGAACCTAGTTACTTTATAGGACAGGATGAACCAACTAACTTCAGGGGAGGGTACTTACCTTTAAACCTCATGCAAGCCTTTAAACCTAGGGCTATGGTGTGACTTGTTTGTGTGTGCCACATGTTTGTGATTGAACATAACATCATGACATCATCATGCATCATAAGCATAGCATTTTCACTAACCATTTCAAGGACCAAAGGATTTATCTTTGTTCTTTGTTGCAGGTTATGGCTTCTGCTCGTAGGAATACCATCCGGATCAACTTTGTAGGAATACCTCCCAAGCTTAAAGAATTGGTTTCCCAAGTTTCTGAAAACTCTCAGTTCATCAAGAGACATGGTCACCTATTGGATCTAGTCACTTCAGGGTTCAATGAAGACATGATGAGTGTCCTGTTTCAGTTCTTTGACCCTAAGCACCATTGCTTTACATTCCCCGATTATCAGTTGGTTCCTACAATGGAGGAGTTCTCTAAACTTCTGGGTATACCTATTCTTGATCAAAAACCCTTCACAGGCTTGGAGAAGGAGCTTAAACCAGAGGTTATTGCTGCAGCTCTACATCTGAAGAAGTCTGATATTGTTCTAGAAACGAGAAGTGGAGTCAAGGGTATTCTTGCCAAGGTGTTGATAGAGAAAGCTCAGGGGTTCTTGAAGGCCATGAGCTATGATGCTTTTGAGGAGATCTTAGTCTTGCTGATTTATGGCTTAGTATTGTTCCCCAATCCAGATCAGTTCATAGACATTCACGCCATCAACATATTCCTGAGTCACAATCCAGTGCCTACTGTCGCTCCCGATAAATGGGAATTGGCCCAGATAAAGGTACAGACGCGAACGGTCGGCGAGAGGGACAATGAGAACACACAACAGTGAACTCACTGGAGATGAATAGAGTCGCCAGCTAGGCATTTTTATCCCGGAGGAAAGGTAATGCTGCATAGACCTAGAAAAAGATGGATAAGACGGTTGCGAACCAGAGAGACTGAGAAAGGGGGTTGATTACAACATGGGAAGGTATTAGCACCCAGATTGTCCGTCGTACTCGACGGGATCCACGCTTAAAAGATTTGTGTTTTAAAGGGGTAGTGTCAGTGCAATCTGTGTATAAATGAGCTGGAAAGAGATGTACAGGTGTCAGTGTAAAAGAAGTGCAGTGTAATATGTATAGTGTCAGTGTGAGATCAAGAATGAAGTGCTCAAGACCATGAGGCTTAAAGAATGATGCTGGAAGGAGGGGGAATATACAGAGACTTTTGTTCGATAACCGTTAAGTTATGCCTACGTATCCTCTCGTGCAATGAGGAAGTCAGAACACCGTAGTTCGACCCAAAGAGACTGAAAGATGAATTGACTGATGAACTGCTCACTTGTCTATGCTCAAGTGTATGACCTGTCTGGCTCAGGTGCAAACTGTCTTGCATTAGACGGAAGAAGCAAGCTCTCGTTTGTGAGTGAATGAGATGAGAAAAGAATCCCGGAGGAGACGATTATTGTTTGTTTTTGTGTTTTCAGTCTTTTATTGCTTTTGAAAGTTTGTCATAAGTTAATGAGCTTAAGCCTAAACCAATGGATTCAGTAAACTCATCACATCTTCCCTCTGATTAGGGGTAATGAGAATACCTTAAGTGTGAAGTCAGCTTCTCACACTTAATCACCTTTGGTGTAGGATTAAGATCATTAACCTACTTGTGATTATTTAGATGTTTTTGGTGTTTTTGTTTAGTGTTAAGTAATGAGGTTAAGCCATAATCAAGGATTAAACAGACTCATTACACCATCCTAATAGAAGGATAAT
Organism: Lathyrus aphaca; assembly: GCA_963966055.1. Lineage (NCBI taxonomy): Eukaryota > Viridiplantae > Streptophyta > Magnoliopsida > Fabales > Fabaceae > Lathyrus > Lathyrus aphaca. The sequence goes on along the minus strand of OZ014521.1, from coordinate 353,615,087 downwards.
AGATGAGAATGTTTAAGCTGAGGAAAGCTCCTCAACTTAATCCATGATTAGGGATTAAACTCATGACAAAACAAACCTTTGGTTAAGTGGATTTTATTTAATGATAAGATGATGAAGTGATTTTTAGGGTTTGTAAGACAACTTGAGGGGGACTTGTCCATTAACACTAGGGTTAGTCCTTCTTAACCAATTAAGGAAGAATTAGAACCCTAATGCAAGGCCCAAGTTACAAGTGTGATGTCTTGATAATTATTAGATGAATTGATTAAAGGAGTTAAACACATTAAGGGTTTAACACTTAGGATTAAATTTATACACTCCATCCTAATAGAAGGATGCAGGCATAAGCTTAATCACAAAGCCTTAAAGCCTTTAGGGTTTAGTCCCTGATTATGAGATGAGAAGAGAAGACTCAAGAGAGACACAAAGGTAAAACTAGAAGGGGAGACTAATCAAAACCCTAATCATTGTCATGCTTGGCTGTTCCTAAGGTTTGTGAGGTTTAACAAAGAAGATCTTCAAAGGAATCACCAGGAAGCAGATGAAAGGATCAGGAGAAGCAAAGTAACTTGCTTCATTCAAGAAGTCAAGTCACTTGAAGAAAGAAAGTAAGAAGAAAAAGAATGAGCAAGCTCAATCTCAAACACATACAAAAATGCAGCAAGGAATGCATAAAAGAGATGAAGAGAAGTTATGAGAAGTGAAGGCAAATTCACTTCTCAAGATAACTTACCACCTGAAAAGTTAGCGAAAGAAATGCAATGCAATGCAAAATGAAATGAAATGACATGATGAGAAACAAAACCAGAAGCACATACATGATGTTAATGATGCTATGAGATGCCACAAACATGAAACAACCCATGAGGATGATCATACAAGCTTATGGATGCAAATGGAGCAAGTTAAGGACCATGAACATACATGAAAAGTTATGACATGCAAATGGTATACAACATGGCAAATGCAAGATGCAATGATAAAAAATGCTTTCAATATGTCTTATGATGTTAAATGAATCACATGGAAGCATAAAATGTCATGGCAAGTCAAGGTATGAATGCAAATGCAAGATGGATGCATATGGAAACCCAAATTAGGGTTTATGATCAAAGCATCAAACACAAACCAAAATCAGAAGCAAACATCAATACAAAAAATTGGAAATGCACTCAAACTATCCCTAATCCTATACTAACCCACTTCCCAAAGGAGAAGTTTCAACTCTTAACCAAATTCAAGATATGATTTTCCTAAGTTTTCTAGGGTTTTAGGGTTCCTAAACAAGAAAATTACCAAACAAATTGAAAATGAAAGATCAAATCATGGCCATTTAATCTCATAAACTACATGCTAAACACAATGCAATGCAAAAAGAATCAAGGTCCAACTCTTTAGGGTTAGGCAGAAATGATTTTTGGAAGTTTGGATCAAAATAATGCATCAAAATGATTTTAATTCCATGAAAAATTCTCAAAATGCATCAAGATCAAAAAATAAATTTGGTTTGAGAGTTGGACAATGTTTCTAAATGTTTTTAAAGGTTTCATGAATTTTTTGGTGATTTTTAAATACCTAAAAGTATTTTTAATTAATTAATTCTCATTAATTAATTAAAAAGAAACTTTTAAATATTTAAAAATACTTTTTAAATGCAAAAAATGAAAATAAAAATATTTTTATGTTCTAAAAATTAATGAAACTCTTGAGAAAAAATTTCATAATTTTAAAATGTATTTTTCTATTTTTAATAAATATGAGAAATAAAATATAAAGAAAATGAAATAAAAATACAAAGTATGCAGTATGAGTGGCTTAGATTGAAAGTTGGAAGATCCAGAGGCTGTGCGTGCAAGTCAACAAGACTGGGGGTATGCAAGATCCAAGGCCCAGGTTCAAAGTCCTTAAACGCGCGCAATCTAATGGCTGAGTTTCAAAGTTAGTTAATTAATTAAGATTTATTTAATTAAACAAGATTAGGGCATAATGACTCATCTGGGCCGTTCACAAGCGCGCGGGAAGCAGCATCTAAGGGATGAGATTCAAAGTTGGCTAATTAATCAGGCTTAACCCTAATTACACTCAGGCGACCGGAGATGAGCTCCGGTCGTCTTCTCCGGCCATGCCAAAACCCTAGCTTCTTATATAGGCTTCCCCAAGTCAAATTAAACGCCCAGAAACCTTCCCCTCTCCAAGCTAAACCTAAATCCACTCTTAAAAACCATTTATCCACCATGAACAAAGAGGAACAAGCTCAAACTCAAACACGGGCAAAATTTCAGAGAAGCATAAAATGATCATTCCTTCACTATTTTCAAATCTAAAGACATCCCCATGATCAGCATAACACACACTTCCATTTTACAACAAGAAAAGCAAGCTCTGTAACAAAATGTTCTTGGCCATACCTGAGCTGGAAAGCTTCAATGATGAGCTTCCAGAGTCTCCTACTTGTGCAAATAAACTCCCTTGACCCTTCTGAACCCAATGGAATGCCTCAAAGCTCTTGTGGATGGCTGATTTGAGAAGAAGAGTTCTAATGTAGCAGATTTCACAGTCAGGATTTGTGAGGTTTTAAGCTACTCCAATGGTGGATTCTGGTTCTTTTGAGTGTGTTTGATTGGTTGATGAAGAGAAAGTGAGAGTTTGATGGCTGGAAAATGAGATTCGAAGAGAGGAGAGTTTTTGCAGGTTTTTGTGGGGAGTGAGTTCTGGCTTGCTTCAAGGGCCAATGCTGTGCTATATCATTCCCACAATGTGTGAATAGGCTGAGGGCAGGTCAGTAGGGGTGGCTGTTTACTATTCCATAAGTATGGGAGTTTTGGCCAAAAAGTCAATGTGATTGGTACTTGCAGCATGGGCTATGGCAGCAGCAGTTTGAGGTCATGTCTGGCTTCAGCTTGGGTTAGGGACAACCCTTGGATTGCTTGAGAGTGACTGCAACATATGGATCATGAATTGAGAGTGATTTTGCAAGTTGTCCACTTGTGTTTTCTCATGATTTTTGCTTATGCACATGTGATTCCTCTTGCTGAATTTTGGTGCATGATGTCTCAATTGGTCATGGCAATGCATAGAAAGTAACTAGTGATCACATAACTCTTTGGAGAATGATTTTGTCACAAATCCCTCTTTGCACCCTTATGAAAAATGACTTATGGAACTTTGAAAATCAAGGCACAAAAATGAGAAATCCCTTGGGCCAATTCTATTTTTAGGTCATGTATGATCATGTGATGAAGCTTTGAAGTCATTTTGAAGTCACTAGAATGCTTGGTACATGAATTTGCAAGTTTTCCAATTGGTGCATAACTTGAAATTTAGTGATTTTTGCCAACTTTGACACACCATAACTTTTGATCCAAAATGAATTAGGTCATGTTATTGTACTTTTTGAAAAGGGAAAGATCTAATCTACAACTTTCATGACCAAAGTTTTTCCATTTGAAGCATTTTTGGATCAAAAAGTAAGGGTTGAAAAAGTTGCATAAAATGACATTTCATTAAAAGTCAACCATGCCCAAAAAAAGTCAACCTTGCAAAAACTTCAAATTCTTGAATTTTATGAACTTCAAACTTCTTCCATGATCAAATAAAGATCATATACACTCAAAATGATGAAGATCACCCCTTGGTTGGGTCATTGGGGGCCTCAGATGCCCTGATTTTGCACTGACTTGCTTAGAAAGTCAACCCTTGATCAGATGACTTCCCCATTGAATTTCTTCATGAAAATTGATATGCATACTCCCAATACCATATAGAGACCAATAGAAACAAGAATGACCAAAAAATTTGAAGTTATGGCCTCTGAAACCAAAACCCTAATTTTAGGTCATCTGTGCAGTTAAACCTGGCTCTGCTTCCATACCAATCCCAGTTCTTGTGATTCTTTGGCATTTTTGACTTTGAGAGGATGCAATATGATACTTGAACACCCATGGACCCCTTTGAAGTGATTGATGGCCTTTGGAGTGGCTCAAGAAGCTCTTGGATTGCTCAGATCACAAACCCTAGATGCAGATGACTTTGAATCAATGCAAAGACTCAAAACTGTGGTATGGGATGTTATAATTGTGTTTATGCATATGAAATGATCACAAGCCATGGTGTGAATGGGTGAGGGCAAATTTGGGGTGTTTACAGCTGCCCCTATTCAAACATGAGTTAGCTGTGCAGGATGTAAGCAACGGCTTAACAGGCAAACAAGATAACTTGTGGTTGAATATCAAAGACAGTCCAAAATTTGCACTCACAGAATGAAGAAGAAAAGGGATATAGATTGTAAAGGAAAATAAAGTATATTGTAAAGTGTGGGCGACGGAGGACGACCGTCGAGCAGAGGACGACTGCTGGGTAAAGGGCAATGACGGGGACGGCCGACATGCTGGGGAAAGTGCGGGAACTAAAGCAATGACGGGGACGGCCGACATGCTGGGGATAAAAGGTAAAGCAAAGACGGGGACGGCCGACTAGCTGGGAAAAATAAGATATTATGATGGGGACGGCCATCAAGTAAAGCTGCAAGATTCTCTGGGGATCGAATGAAACATGACGGGGACGACCATCAAGTTCATAAAGTAAAGTAACCGACGATGGGGACGACCATCGGGCTAAAAAGAAAAGGGACCACGACGGGGACGGCCATCGGGTTAAAGAATAAATGAAATAAACAGATGATGAGGTACGGTCATCAAAGGTGAAGGACGATCACCTAGCAGGGGACGGCTGCTCTGTTGGGATGAGATGAGGGACGGTCATCTAAGGTGGAGGACGACCACCTGGCAGGGTACGGCTGCCGAAAATATCGCGACATAGGACGAATGCCGGATAAAAGGTCAACGATGGGGACGGCCATCGGATGAGCATGATAGAGGACGACCATCAAGAGGTGGAGGACGACCACCTAGCAGGGGACGGCTGCTCTCAAGGTTTGTCATGACATAGGACGAATGTCAGATAACCAAAATCAACAATGGGGACGGCCATTGGATAAAATGATGAAGGACGATCATCAAGAGGTGGGGGACGACCACCTAGCAGGGGACGGCTGCTAAATATCAACGATGGGGACGACCATCGGATGAGCATGATGGAGGAAGACCATCAAGAGGTGGAGGACGACCACCTAGCAGGGTACGGCTGCTCTCAAGGTTTATCATGACACAGGACGAGTGTCAGATAAGAAGGGAAATTTTGTTTTGCTGGTGATCCACTGGGGAATAGTAAACACGGATGAGTGTTTATATCCAAGAAACAAAAGGTATAAGTGTTTGATATTAGTGTATAGATTAAAGATGCGGACAAGCATCCCTAAGACTACGATACGGACGAGTATCGGGTAGAAACAAACTGACACGTGTTCAGAGATGATGATACAGACGAGTATCAACGGGTTAACAGAGAACACGGACGAGTGTTGAATCTGAAAGGACTCTTCTGGGGAATAGTAGACACAGACGAGTGTCTATATTCAAGAAGACAAAAGTGTTTGACACGGTGTATGGATTTAAAGATGCGGACGAGCATCCTTAAGACTATGATACGGACGAGTATCATGTAGAAACAAACGCTTGACGCATGTTCTGAGATGATGGTACGGACGAGTACCAACTGGCTAACAAAGAACACGGACGAGTGTCGAATCTGCGGGGATATAGATGGTATATACAAGATACGAACGAGTATCTGTATAAGTGTAACATGAGTAGTGAGTATGAGTATTGTATAGATGAGTATTTTAACTGCTGGGGAAAGCGACACGGACGAATGTCAAAGAATTTGTATATAAGTTTTTTGTGAGTGCAAAGAGAATGTCTTGGTTTTCTGCTGGGGGTACGACACGGACGGGTGTCAGGAAATATCTGTAATACGGGTTGTCTTGTTTGTACAGAGTGTTCAGGCGACTTTACTGGGGAATGATGACACGGACGGGTGTCAAAAGGAGTATATACTGGTGTTTGTGAATTGTGAGGCAACTGCTTTTGCTGGGGAATCTGGGGGATTTTTCTGTACATTGTTGATGAACGGTTTTTATTCACAAGTGTTCGATTCACAACATGGCTTATGATTATGCTATGTGTTTGATTTTTTCCGTAATGCTCCGTATTGGACAGAATGCTACACTTTGTGGGTGAATATGATGCAAATGCCATGATTATGCAAAGATACCCATCCGAGACTCGGATCCTGCTGCCGCGAAGATCTCTGGCTGATCTGTTCGAAATGGGCATCCCAGCTGGGGATGAGATCATTGGTGGATCTGACGAGATGTATCTGCTTGGGGATATAGGTCACTGATTGACATATCCTTGTAATATGGGACCCAGATGGGGTTTGTAGAAGCTTTCCGTACTCTGTTGCGACCCCTTCACGCGTTGCTCTTCTGGATAGAGGCTGACATTCTGTGGGGAGATGGTTCCCTGACTTTTGTATTCTGCTGAGGAAGAATGATTGGCAACTCGGCTGGGAGAAGCAACAAGTGGCAACTCAGCTGGGGGGAAGTTATCGGTGGCAACTCAGCTGGGGAGAAGGCACCTCAGGTGCTAAGAATGAGTGCTGATTTGCCAGCTTGCTGGGATGAAGCTTTCATGCCCCGAGTTACGTTTTGGATACCTGCAATCCTGCAAAGATAGAGAAACGCACAAGTGATCCCGAGGTATCCTTCACTGGATTCCGTCATAGGAGTTTAGACACTTCCGAGAGTAAATATATTCCCTGCAAGCATGTGTTTTTATTTTTTGAAGAAAAACATCTGTACTTATGCAATCAGTTTTTTAGAGACATCAGACATCCTTTGCAAATAAAAATGTACAAGACGAAACACGACTGAAAAATCTGATTTTATTAATTTATGTGCCCTGAATTGGCGAGATACAGTCAAAGAAACAAATCTCCTAAAATGAAGAGACTGTTATAAATTGAGAAACAAAATGCTGGCGATGTTGACGACGCTTTCAAAGGAGCTTCTTCTTTCGCTATGACTCGTATGACTTTTGACGTTCTTCTCGTCTTGCTATCTGAAGAAGGCTGATTCTGACTGAAGCTTGATCCTTTCGAGGTTTGCCAAGTTGTAGGCGATACAGACGAATTCAGAATGCAGTTGTTCGCTTATTCCCTTGTTTTGCATGGATCGCCCTTTCGGGTTTTCAATCCATCGGGATACCCCTTTTTGCCTGAGCTGTCCAATGCGGCTTTTCAACTCAGCGGGTGTACATTTTTTTGTTTATTTTCCCTTATTTTTGCCCGAGTCTTTTATTCTGTTTTTGACTCGCCGGGATGCCCTATTTTTGCCTGGACTTACATTCTGTTTTTGTGTCCAGCGGGTCATTTTATGCGAAGTATTTTTTAACTGCATCTGAATTCACAGGGGACGGGAAGTCTTCACCATCCATAGTGCTGAGCATGAGTGCTCCACCAGAAAAAACTTTCTTTACCACAAATGGTCCTTCATAATTCGGAGTCCACTTGCCCCTGTGGTCTGTATGCGGAGGGAGGATTCTCTTTACCACAAGATCTCCTACTTGGTACTCTCGGTGCCTGACTTTCTGATCGAAGGCTCTCTTCATTCTTTTCTGATATAGCTGCCCATGACAGATTGCAGCCAATCTTTTCTCTTCAATCAGACTCAGTTGCTCGAATCGGGATTGGACCCACTCTGCTTCGTTCAGCTTAACATCCATCAGTACTCGCAAGGAGGGTAATTCAACTTCAACAGGTAGGACCGCTTCCATTCCATACACAAGCTGATACGGTGTTGCCCCAGTGGATGTTCTGATTGACGTGCGATACCCATGCAAGGCAAACGGTAGCATTTCATGCCAGTCTTTGTATGTGACTACCATCTTCTGCACAATCTTCTTGATATTCTTGTTAGCCGCCTCAACAGCGCCATTCATCTTTGGCCTGTAAGGAGAAGAATTGTGGTGTTGGATCTTGAAGTCCCGGCATAGCTCTGCCATCATTTTGTTGTTCAAGTTGGAACCATTATCAGTAATGATTCGCTCGGGAACTCCATATCGACAGATGATATCTCTCTTCAGAAATCTGGCTACCACTTGTCTTGTAACATTTGCATATGAGGCTGCTTCAACCCACTTGGTGAAATAGTCAATGGCGACCAGGATGAATCTGTGGCCATTCGAAGCAGTTGGCTCAATCTTGCCAATCATATCAATGCCCCACATGGCAAAGGGCCATGGTGAAGACATTATGTTCAAAGGATTGGGAGGCACATGCACCTTATCTGCATAGATCTGGCATTTGTGGCACTTTCTGGCATAAGTACAACAGTCTGCATCCATTGTGATCCAGTAATAACCTGATCTTAACAACTTTTTAGTCATGGCATGCCCTCCTGCATGGGTACCAAAGGATCCTTCGTGCACCTCGTGCATCAACAAGTCTGCTTCTGTCTTATCAACACATCGGAGGAGTACCATGTCAAAGTTCCTTTTGTATAAAGACCCATCAGTGTTCAGAAAGAAACTACCAGCAAGCCTTCTCAGAGTCTTCTTATCATTGGAAGATGCCCCAGGTGGGTATGTTTGATCCTCCAAGAAGCACTTAATGTCATGGAACCAAGGCTTATCGTCTTTGACAACTTCTGCTGCGAACACATATGCTGGCCTATCAAGTCTGGACACTGAAATCTGAGGTACAAAATTAGCAGCTTGAACTTTGATCATGGATGAAATGGTAGCAAGAGCATCTGCAAACTGATTCTCGTCCCGAGGGATATACTCAAGCTTGACCGTTGTGAAGAAAGTCAATAACCTTCTTGTATAATCCCTGTAAGGTATCAGATGATCCTGGTGGGTGTACCATTTTCCGTTGGTTTGATTAACTACCAGAGCTGAATCTCCGAATACGGTCAATGTCTTGATCCTGAGGTCAATGGCTTCCTCAAGACCCATAATGCAGGCTTCGTATTCAGCTTCGTTATTAGTGCAGTTGAAAGTGAGTTTTGCCGAGAAAGGCATGTGGACTCCTTTAGGCGTAATGAGTACTGCACCAACACCACGACCATTCATGTTAACAGCCCCATCAAACATCATAGTCCATTCTTCCTCCGGGTCAGGCCCTTCAGTGTGAACAGGCTCTTCATGATCTTTTGCTTTAATGAACATGATGTCTTCATTAGGGAAGTCAAATCTCATAGGCTGGTAATCATCAATGGGTTGCTCAGCAAGATATTCAGATAGTACACTGCCCTTGATGGCTTTCTGAGAGGTGTACTGGATGTCATATTCTGTGAGAATCATTTGCCATCTTGCAACCCGTCCGGTAAGTGCTGGCTTCTCGAAAATGTACTTAACTGGGTCCATCTTTGAGATCAATAAAGTAGTGTGGGTCAACATATACTGTCTCAGTCGGCGAGCAGCCCACGCTAAAGCACAGCAAGTTTTCTCGAGCAGTGAATAACGTTGTTCACAGTCGGTAAACTTTTTGCTCAGGTAGTATATTGCATACTCTTTTCGACCAGACTCGTCATGCTGGCCCAGCACACACCCCATTGACTCTTCTAATACTGTTAAGTACATTATCAGAGGTCTTCCTTCAACTGGAGGCATAAGGATTGGAGGCTCTTGTAAGTACTCTTTGATCTTGTCAAAAGCCTTCTGGCAGTCTTCATTCCACCTGACCGTTTGTTCTTTTCTTAACAGCTTGAACAAAGGTTCGCAGGTTGCTGTAAGGTGAGATATGAACCGTGAAATGTAGTTCAATCGACCTAAGAAACCCCGAACTTCTTTCTCAGTTTTTGGTGCAGGCATCTCTTGAATAGCTTTGACTTTATCAGGGTCAACCTCAATCCCCTTCTCGCTTACGATAAATCCCAGCAGCTTACCAGATCGCACCCCGAATGTGCACTTGTTGGGGTTTAACTTCAATTGGTACTTCCTCAGACGCTTGAATAGCTTCAATAGATTCACCAGGTGATCTTCTTCAGTAAGGGACTTGGCGATCATGTCATCCACATAACATTCTATTTCTTTATGGATCATATCGTGGAATAATGTCACCATAGCCCGTTGATATGTTGCACCAGCATTCTTCAGTCCGAATGGCATCACCTTGTAACAGAACGTGCCCCAAGGTGTGATGAAGGTTGTCTTCTCCATGTCTTCAGGTGACATTTTAATCTGATTGTATCCTGAAAATCCGTCCATGAAGGAGAACACCGAGAACTGAGCTGTGTTATCCACCAATACATCAATGTGAGGTAATGGGAAGTCATCTTTTGGGCTAGCTCTGTTCAGATCCCGGTAGTCAACACACATTCTTACTTTGCCGTCTTTCTTAGGCACAGGTACTATATTAGCAACCCACGGCGGATAGCTAGTTACAGCAAGGAACCCGGCGTCCCACTGCTTTTGTACCTCTTCTTTGATCTTCATTGCCATGTCTGGGCGAGTACGGCGCAGTTTCTGTTTAACTGGTGGGCATTCTTCCCTCAAAGGCAGCTTATGCATAACAATGTCGGTGTCCAACCCTGGCATATCTTGATACGACCAAGCAAACACATCCACATATTCTTGAAGCAGATCAGTCAGTTGCCTATTCACTGAGTCTTGCAGGCAGGCCCCGATTTTAACCTCTTTCACGTCTTCATCTGTACCAAGATTAATCGTTTCAACCTCCTCCTGATGAGGAGTGATGACCTTTTCCTCTTGTCTCAACAATCTGGCTAGCTCTTCAGGAAGCTCATATTCCTCTTCAACCCCTTCATCGGCTTGATTGATTGGATTGTCAAAGTCATACGAAGTCATAGCCGTGCTGTTGTCGGTGCTGTCTGGAAGGCACTCTCTGCAAGGGTTCAGTTTGTTCATTTTAGTGATTGATTTTAATCTTGTTTAGAAAAAAGTGAAATAAAGTTGTCATTTTGAAAACATCGCCATTTATTTTTTGTACAAAAAGAAAAATGGGGAAACAGTGAGCGGAAAAGAAAAAGACTCATTTGCAAAAAGATGTCTGATATTTCATTGATTAATCTTGTTGCACAAAAAGTACAAATGGCCCGATTACAAAATGAGTCTTGTCATCTTGGGCAAGATGCAAGACTTTGATGCATGCTATAAAAATACAGGAAATAATAATTACTCTGCATGAGTAACTCTTATAATTTCCTGGGAAGACCAGTTTGAGATAGTGCTCCCCGGGATCTTTGGACGAATCCAGCTTTCCAGGTTGCGCTCTTCTTCCAGCTCGTCTTCCAAATTGTTGATAGCATCAGGGGTGAGCATCCCCCCACTGACAAAACCGGGCTTCTCAGCAGCCTCTGCTTGATTTTGTTGAGTTGGTCTGTAACCCAACCCAAATTTGTCCTTCTTCTCCTCCACAGATAAGACCTTGCCCCAGCCTTGGGCAGTTCCTTCTTCAACAACCTTCCGGGCTTGTTGATAAGATGCCATGGAGATTCCAGGTACAGCAGATGTTTCATTAACATTCAGGGCCTCAAACCCTTGACTCATTGTTTCATGGATCTCCCCATCCATCTCAATATATTTGTAGGTAGCCAGATGGCTAACAAATATATCCTCCTCTCCACAGATAGTAACGACTTGACCTTCCCACTCAAATTTTAGCTTCTGGTGAAGGGTAGACGTTACTGCGCCAGCGGCATGAATCCATGGTCTACCCAACAAACAGCTGTAGGCAGGCTGAATGTCCATCACGTAGAAGGTCGTTTTAAAAGTTTGTGGGCCAATCGTTACAGGCAGCTCAATTTCCCCCAGAACCGATCTCTTAGAACCATCAAAGGCTCTTACTACCAGGTTACTGGGACGCAATGCCGATCCTTCATACTCTAGCTTCACAAGAGCCTTTTTAGGTAAGACATTGAGGGATGATCCTGTATCTACCAGCACATGGGAAAGGACTGCACCTTTACATTCCATGGTGATGTGCAAGGCCTTGTTATGATTGCGGCCTTCCGTAGTCAAATCAGTGTTGGTGAACCCTAGTCCATTGCTAGCAGTAACATTTCCCACCACAGTTTCCAACTGATTGACGGTGATCTCTTCAGGCACGTAAGCTGCGTGCAGGACTTTGAGTAGTGCATTCCGATGGGCTTCGGAGCACATAAGCAATGATAGAATGGAGATCTTGGAAGGCGTCTGATGAAGCTGATCCACTATTTTGTAATCACTCTTCTTGATGATTCTCATGAACTCATCAACTTCTTGATCAAAGGGTGTTTTCAAAGCTTCCTTAACAGCTGGTTCTTCCTGCACCGGGCTCTTTCCTTTTGCCTTGGCAGCAGCTTCTGCTTCAGCAGTGGGCCTTTGAATTTGTGGAGCAAAGAGACGTCCGCTTCGAGTGAAGCCTCCGCCTCCTCCCACATTGTCTATTTGTGATGCAGGTGTTGATGGTTCAAGAGTGATTTTCTGTCCTTCGCAGTATACGTCAGAGCCGTAATGCCAAGGGATGGCCTTACTGCTTTCATAAGGTACTGGCCCAGGCACTGTGACAGTGACTGGACTGATGGCAGCTGCAGAAGGGACTGTGATAGTCTGTGGATCATAATATATTGTGACAGGTGCTCTGATAGGAGTAGCACTTTGTGAGTTGTAAGCAGAATTGTCTTCAGGATCATAATAAATCGTAACGGTTGAGACATCTTCATTGTTTGCTGCTGATGTTGTAGGAGACATTGTTGGAAGGATGAGTGTTGTTGTTGTAGGAGATTCAAAATGAAGTGGTGCTGAAGTTGTAGAAGGAATGTTTGTTGATATCTGGTCAGTTGAAATGACAGATGAAACATTTGTGGATGAAGCTGAAGAGTTGTCGGGAACAATGGTTGTTACAGTTGTAGGAGATACTGGAACTGTTGCTGATGAGATTGCTGGATTTTTTGGGAATGATGTTGTAATTTGAAGCAGGCCACTCTGGATGAGACCATCTATGCCATCCCTCAAGTTATCACAACCATTCACCGAAATGTTGCAGTAAGCACACCCTAGCTCACATCCCGGGAACATTTGACATTCGAGGAGTTGAGCTTTAATTTCTACCAACGGTGTCCGAATCTGACCCACACTGGTTATTAAATAAGACGGCTTGTCTTCTTCAATAGCATTTATTCTGGGACCACCATGGTGTGGCATAGGGTTTTTGTTGACATTTGGTGGTGGTGCGAAATTTAGAGCCTTAGAATCCACCAAGTCTTGTACCTTCATGTGCAAGGCTCTGCACTTCTCTGTACTATGGCCAGGTGCATTTGAATGAAAAGCACATCTGGCGTTGGAGTCATAATTTCTGGGTAGACTGTTGGGATCTGGAGGCGCCAATGTCCTTAGCTCAACCAGGTTGAGTTTCAGGAGTTGTGGCAGTAATGTTGCATAGGGCATAGGGATCGGATCGATCACCCTGTTGGCCTGAGAAGGTCTCTGTTGGAATGGTCTTTGCTGATTGTTGTTGTTGGTGTTGCTGTTGTTGTAATTTCTTGGAGGATACTGAGTTTGTTGCTGATACTGAGGTTGTTGCTGATAATTTTGTTGCGGTGGTTGATAAGCTGGTTGTGGATGAGCTGGAGCGGGAATGGTGACTGCTGCCACAGACCTATGAACATATTGGGGCCTGCCCCTGCTGGTGTGGATAGCATTGGTCTCACCAGTTCTTCTTGGGCCTACAAAAGGCTTCCTTGTATTGCTGGATGAGCTGGCACCGTTGTCAGAAATTTTGCCCATCTTTAACAAGCTCTCAATTCTCTCTCCAACTATAACAACATCTGCGAAGCTAGTAGATGAGAAAGCAGCTAGCCTGTCAATGTACGTTCCTTGGAGGGTGTTCATAAACATATCTGCCATCTCCCTTTCTGACATAGGTGGCTGAACAGCAGCAGCCAATTGCCTCCATCTCTGGGCATACTCTCGGAAACTTTCTCTAGACGACTGTGACATTCCCATTAGGAGGGTCCTGTTGGGTGCCATATCTAAGTTGTACTGATACTGTCTGATAAAGGCCTCTGCCAGGTCCTTCAAACACCTGATAGTTGCTCTTGTCAGATGAGAGTACCATTCTCTTGAAGCTCCCGTCAAGCTATCCTCAAAATAGAACATCCAGAGCTTCTCGTCCATGGTATAGGCTTTCAACCTTCCCAAAAAGGATTGTAAGTGGGTCCGTGGGCAGGAAGTCCCGTTGTACTTTTCAAAACAAGGAGGCTTAAACTTATGGGGAATCCTGACCCCGTCTACCAAGCCCATGTCCATAACGTCAAAACCCAAAGAGTTTTGAGACTCTAAGGATCTTAATTTCTCAGCTATCTCATCCAGCCTTCTGTCATAAGCTTCCTCCCCAGCTCCCATTACTGTGAACTGATCCTCCTGGGGGTCTTCTTGCAGTACTCTCCCTGCTGTGGCAGTCCCTTGAACATTCGCAGGGATGTTGACCTCTGGATGTAGGTGGGGTCCAAAGACTGGGGGATTGACATGAGGCTGGACTCTTTCATTGTTGCTTGTCCCAGCAGTCCCTGGCCGATGGTCTTCCTGGTTTCTCCCTTCCACCAGTGCTCTTAACCTCTCCTGGCTTTGAGCCATGTTGTTCATCACCTCCATAAATTGTGTCATTTGATTCCTCATTTCCAACCTCTCGTTGGTCATTTGATTTCTGACCTCTGTAAGGTCCTGCTGCATTTGATCCATCTGTATGCCCGGAAGGTTGTTACGGGTGGGATATCTATGCGGACGGTTGAGTGGAAACACACGTCGTCGAGCAATAATTCCTGAGATCACAACAGAGTTAGTAACAGATAAATCAAAACCTACAAAACAAGGTAAAAGGTTAGTATGCAATGCAGTTATGCTTATTTGTTTCCAAGGTATCCGGCTTGGCACTTGGTTTTGACCCTTCCAGACCCTTGAAGATGCTTGTGATATTGCTCGAAGGAAACTCAGATGAAACAAACCAACACATATATATATATATATATTACAAAAAGTAAAATAATACATAACTTGTTTCTTTTTACAATACAAGCCCTCTGAGGGGTCAAAATACACCAAAATAAAAGTACATAGAATGAAAGCAACAACAAACAAAAGTCAAACACCAAGACCAAACTCATCCTCCTGAACTTCCTTGAGAAGTGCTTCAGTCACAGGATCAGCGGGACGCTCTGTAAGGTTCCTGATAAGGAGATTCCTGGTTGTAACAGCTGCAGTTAGTTTCTTGTGTTGACTTTGGTCCTTTGACCTCTTCACCCCAGCTCTGATCTTCAGCTCTGAGATCTCCCTCTGGGCTGCTGCCAGGGCTTCCTGTTGCTCTTTTGCACTAGCTTCCAGCTGTTCAATCTTATCCTGAGTCCTTTTGTCCTCCTGAGTACGGGCTTCGGTAATCCTGACCCACCTAGCCTGACTCTCCTTTAGATACAAATCAGTCCTGGCCTTCTGGAACTGAGCTTCCTTGCAGGCATTCTTCAAGATTTGTTCTCCAGCCCTAGACTTTCTGATGTAATCCTCAGACTTCTCAATTCTAGCCAGATGCTCCACCTTCAACTTTTCCAACCTTTCAATATCCAATCTACCATCACTCCTCTCCCAGAGGGTCTTCTGTAGAGCTTGAGTCAACTTCTCATTTCTTTCTTTCAATTTCTCAAACTCCTCTAAGCTGACAGTGACAGGAGGTGGTGTTGTAGAAGGTCCAGGCATATCTTCAATAGTAAAGGGCATCCTAGAAAATTGAGCCCTGGCATGGGACCAATCATAGTACTGTGCTGATGCCACATTGTTGCACTTCCCCAGGATGGTTACCCCCTTAGTCTGCACATTGTCCCAGGCCCAGGCTGCCTGCCTGACAACAGCCAAGTTTGGCTTGATTTCAACATAAAGGGTTTCAGTCAGATCCTGTACCCTAGGAGGATGGACTAATGCATAGCCCAACTGCCTTTTGAATAGCAGAGGGTTATAATTGATGCACCCTTTCACTCCAATCAAAGGTACATTGGGAAATTGTCCACAACTTGTAATGATGTCTCTGCCCTTAGTACTCTGAGTACACCATCTGATATCATCTGAGGTTAGAGCAACAAGCCTCCTAGCCCAGTTTTTCTGCTGGTGAGGGTTCAGGAATGCATCAGTCTTTGGAAAATGCTTGAGCAGCCAAGTGTAGAACAAAGGAGCACAGCATCTTACTAATCTTCCCCTTTGCTTTTCATTCCTTTGATGAACTGAGTAGTAAAGATCTCCCAGTAAGGTGGGCACTGGGTTTCTCAGGATGAAAAGATGGATTGCACTCTTGCTAACAAACTTAGGCTCATCTGCAAAAAGTAAGATCCCATATATGCTAAGGGCCAACAGAGCACAGACTGCCTTCCACTCCCCAAGGGAGGCCTTCAGACTAGCCTGAGAAGTCAAGAAATCCAGATGAAAACCAGAGATTCCAGCTTTAGATGTCAAATTCTGCCCAATCAGAACTAGTTCCAGGTGTAATGCTTTTGCTATCTCTTCATTACTTGGGAAAGCCATCTCAGGGTTGAAAGGGATTCCACCCCTGATGGGTACACCAACCAATGATGAATACTCCTCCAGCAAAGGTCCCAACTGGAAATTCTGAAAGGTGAAGCACCTCAGGGGAGGGTCATAGAACTGCAGGCAGGTATGTATCAAGCTCCTCTGTGAAGGGTCCAAATCCCTAACCACATCAAGGATTCCTCCATAATGTTCTCTGAAAAGTGGTATATGGTCTGGAGTAATCAGGGTCTGAATCCTCCTGATGCTAGCTAACTCAGGTTCAAAGAAGTGATAGGAGATGTTACTTTTCTTAGGTGCCATGTTGCTGAAGAATGGAGACAGGTGTTGAGAATGACACTGAAGATAGGTCTCTGACAGGCTGAGACTGATGATGCAGATAGCTGATAACTGGAGTAGATACTGGTGAAGGTAGGCCTATGCTGATGATGGGGTCAAAACCAAGCCAAAATAAAGTATGGATACCCTGAAAAACAAATAAACACATGTTAAAATGATGCAATGATGATGTATGCAAATGATATGCAAGGGTTTGTGACTGAGCTGGATGTGATCAACTACTCTGATATAAGTCCAAGTATGTTCAAGAAATCCAGATGGAGGTCTATAAGTCCAGTAACCAAGGTGGGGGACTCAAATAAAGAGTCACATGTCCAGGGTTTAGAATCACAAGAACTGTCCCAAAGTGAAGTACTCTTATTCAAACAAAGTAACAGGGTATGCTGAAGTCAAGGGTACCTGCAAACCTGTAAACAAACCAACCCCCTCACAGGTGATGTTCTAAAACAAGGATCCTCAGACTTGGATCAGTTATGAGAAGTGTAAACACTTCTAACCCGGAGGTACAGTGTTTACAATAACCATAAAAGTTCCTCCTCTAATTCACCTCAGTTTCTGAAGGTCAATACTAAAGGTCATCCAGACTTAGCAGGCTTCCCAGATAGCCCTAGTATTGCAGGAAATCTGCAACACAGAGTTCTCAAGAAGAAACCCATATCTGAACCGTGTTTCATATTCCCGCACCAGACCGAGATGGAATGGGAAAGAACATGAACCACTCTAGCCTAGGTGTCACTCAGGTCCCAGGTATAGGACCTTAACTCTCAATAGAAACCCCACCCACCAAAGCAAACAAACAGATCCAGCCAGCACAGTATGATAGTATGATATATGTTAAACTATAAAGAAAGCAATAAACAACTGTACATAAAGCAGTAAATAAAACAAATATACAAACACAGACAGCACAAAACACCCCAGTAAACACAAATCAATCAAGCGCTAGGAGGAACCCACAGAAAGAACCAGAAGCCCTGGTTACAGTATAAGGGTCCCCAGCAGAGTCGCCAAGCTGTCGCTCCCGATAAATGGGAATTGGCCCAGATAAAGGTACAGACGCGAACGGTCGGCGAGAGGGACAATGAGAACACACAGTAGTGAACTCACTGGAGATGAATAGAGTCGCCAGCTAGGCATTTTTATCCCGGAGGAAAGGTAATGCTGCATAGACCTAGAAAAAGACGGATAAGACGGTTGCGAACCAGAGAGACTGAGAAAGGGGGTTGATTACAACCTGGGAAGGTATTAGCACCCAGATTGTCCGTCGTACTCGACGGGATCCACGCTTAAAAGATTTGTGTTTTAAAGGGGTAGTGTCAGTGCAATCTGTGTATAAATGAGCTGGAAAGAGATGTACAGGTGTCAGTGTAAAAGAAGTGCAGTGTAATATGTATAGTGTCAGTGTGAGATCAAGAATGAAGTGCTCAAGACCATGAGGCTTAAAGAATGATGCTGGAAGGAGGGGGAATATACAGAGACTTTTGTTCGATAACCGTTAAGTTATGCCTACGTATCCTCTCGTGCAATGAGGAAGTCAGAACACCGTAGTTCGACCCAAAGAGACTGAAAGATGAATTGACTGATGAACTGCTCACTTGTCTATGCTCAAGTGTATGACCTATCTGGCTCAGGTGCAAACTGTCTTGCATTAGACGGAAGAAGCAAGCTCTCGTTTGTGAGTGAATGAGATGAGAAAAGAATCCCGGAGGAGACGATTATTATTTGTTTTTGTGTTTTCAGTCTTTTATTGCTTTTGAAAGTTTGTCATAAGTTAATGAGCTTAAGCCTAAACCAATGGATTCAGTAAACTCATCACATCTTCCCTCTGATTAGGGGTAATGAGAATACCTTAAGTGTGAAGTCAGCTTCTCACACTTAATCACCTTTGGTGTAGGATTAAGATCATTAACCTACTTGTGATTATTTAGATGTTTTTGGTGTTTTTGTTTAGTGTTAAGTAATGAGGTTAAGCCATAATCAAGGATTAAACAGACTCATTACACCATCCTAATAGAAGGATAATAGATGAGAATGTTTAAGCTGAGGAAAGCTCCTCAACTTAATCCATGATTAGGGATTAAACTCATGACAAAACAAACCTTTGGTTAAGTGGATTTTATTTAATGATAAGATGATGAAGTGATTTTTAGGGTTTGTAAGACAACTTGAGGGGGACTTGTCCATTAACACTAGGGTTAGTCCTTCTTAACCAATTAAGGAAGAATTAGAACCCTAATGCAAGGCCCAAGTTACAAGTGTGATGTCTTGATAATTATTAGATGAATTGATTAAAGGAGTTAAACACATTAAGGGTTTAACACTTAGGATTAAAGTTATACACTCCATCCTAATAGAAGGATGCAGGCATAAGCTTAATCACAAAGCCTTAAAGCCTTTAGGGTTTAGTCCCTGATTATGAGATGAGAAGAGAAGACTCAAGAGAGACACAAAGGTAAAACTAGAAGGGGAGACTAATCAAAACCCTAATCATTGTCATGCTTGGTTGTTCCTAAGGTTTGTGAGGTTTAACAAAGAAGATCTTCAAAGGAATCACCAGGAAGCAGATGAAAGGATCAGGAGAAGCAAAGTAACTTGCTTCATTCAAGAAGTCAAGTCACTTGAAGAAATAAAGTAAGAAGAAAAAGAATGAGCAAGCTCAATCTCAAACACATACAAAAATGCAGCAAGGAATGCATAAAAGAGATGAAGAGAAGTTATGAGAAGTGAAGGCAAATTCACTTCTCAAGATAACTTACCACCTGAAAAGTTAACGAAAGAAATGCAATGAAATGCAAAATGAAATGAAATGACATGATGAGAAACAAAACCAGAAGCACATACATGATGTTAATGATGCTATGAGATGCCACAAACATGAAACAACCCATGAGGATGATCATACAAGCTTATGGATGCAAATGGAGCAAGTTAAGGACCATGAACATACATGAAAAGTTATGACATGCAAATGGTATACAACATGGCAAATGCAAGATGCAATGATCAAACATGCTTTCAATATGTCTTATGATGTTAAATGAATCACATGGAAGCATAAAATGTCATGGCAAGTCAAGGTATGAATGCAAATGCAAGATGGATGCATATGGAAACCCAAATTAGGGTTTATGATCAAAGCATCAAACACAAACCAAAATCAGAAGCAAACATCAATACAAAAAATTGGAAATGCACTCAAAGGATCCCTAATCCTATACTAACCCACTGCCCAAAGGAGAAGTTTCAACTCTTAACCAAATTCAAGATATGATTTTCCTAAGTTTTCTAGGGTTTTAGGGTTCCTAAACAAGAAAATTACCAAACAAATTGAAAATGAAAGATCAAATCATGGCCATTTAATCTCATAAACTACATGCTAAACAAAATGCAATGCAAAAAGAATCAAGGTCCAACTCTTTAGGGTTAGGCAGAAATGATTTTTGGAAGTTTGGATCAAAATAATGCATCAAAATGATTTTAATTCCATGAAAAATTCTCAAAATGCATCAAGATCAAAAAATAAATTTGGTTTGAGAGTTGGACAATGTTTCTAAATGTTTTTAAAGGTTTCATGAATTTTTTGGTGATTTTTAAATACCTAAAAGTATTTTTAATTAATTAATTCTCATTAATTAATTAAAAAGAAACTTTTAAATATTTAAAAATACTTTTTAAATGCAAAAAATTAAAATTAAAATATTTTTATGTTCTAAAAATTAATGAAACTCTTGACAAAAAATTTCATAATTTTAAAATGTATTTTGCTATTTTTAATAAATATGAGAAATAAAATATAAAGAAAATGAAATAAAAATACAAAGTATGCAGTATGAGTGGCTTATATTGAAAGTTGGAAGATCCAGAGGCTGTGCGTGCAAGTCAACAAGACTGGGGGTATGCAAGATCCAAGGCCCAGGTTCAAAGTCCTTAAACGCGCGCAATCTAATGGCTGAGTTTCAAAGTTAGTTAGTTAATTAATTAAGATTTATTTAATTAAACAAGATTAGGGCATAATGACTCATCTGGGCCGTTCACAAGCGCGCGGGAAGCAGCATCTAAGGGATGAGATTCAAAGTTGGTTAATTAATCAGGCTTAACCCTAATTACACTCAGGCGACCGGAGATGAGCTCCGGTCGTCTTCTCCGGCCATGCCAAAACCCTAGCTTCTTATATAGGCTTCCCCAAGTCAAATTAAACGCCCAGAAACCTTACCCTCTCCAAGCTAAACCTAAATCCACTCTTAAAAACCATTTATCCACCATGAACAAAGAGGAACAAGCTCAAACTCAAACACGGGCAAAATTTCAGAGAAGCATAAAATGATCATTCCTTCACTATTTTCAAATCTAAAGACATCCCCATGATCAGCATAACACACACTTCCATTTTACAACAAGAAAAGCAAGCTCTGTAACAAAATGTTCTTGGCCATACCTGAGCTGGAAAGCTTCAATGATGAGCTTCCAGAGTCTCCTACTTGTGCAAATAAACTCCCTTGACCCTTCTGAACCCAATGGAATGCCTCAAAGCTCTTGTGGATGGCTGATTTGAAAAGAAGAGTTCTGATGTAGCAGATTTCACAGTCAGGATTTGTGAGGTTTTAAGCTACTCCAATGGTGGATTCTAGTTCTTTTGAGTGTGTTTGATTGGTTGATGAAGAGAAAGTGAGAGTTTGATGGCTGGAAAATGAGATTCGAAGAGAGGAGAGTTTTTGCAGGTTTTTGTGGGGAGTGAGTTCTGGCTTGCTTCAAGGGCCAATGCTGTGCTATATCATTCCCACAATGTGTGAATAGGCTGAGGGCAGGTCAGTAGGGGTGGATGTTTACTATTCCATAAGTATGGGAGTTTTGGCCAAAAAGTCAATGTGATTGGTACTTGCAGCATGGGCTATGGCAGCAGCAGTTTGAGGTCATGTCTGGCTTCAGCTTGGGTTAGGGACAACCCTTGGATTGCTTGAGAGTGACTGCAACATATGGATCATGAATTGAGAGTGATTTTGCAAGTTGTCCACTTGTGTTTTCTCATGATTTTTGCTTATGCACATGTGATTCCTCTTGCTGAATTTTGGTGCATGATGTCTCAATTGGTCATGGCAATGCATAGAAAGTAACTAGTGATCACATAACTCTTTGGAGAATGATTTTGTCACAAATCCCTCTCTGCACCCTTATGAAAAATGACTTATGGAACTTTGAAAATCAAGGCACAAAAATGAGAAATCCCTTGGGCCAATTCTATTTTTAGGTCATGTATGATCATGTGATGAAGCTTTGAAGTCATTTTGAAGTCACTAGAATGCTTGGTACATGAATTTGCAAGTTTTCCAATTGGTGCATAACTTGAAATTTAGTGATTTTTGCCAACTTTGACACACCATAACTTTTGATCCAAAATGAATTAGGTCATGTTCTTGTACTTTTTGAAAAGGGAAAGATCTAATCTACAACTTTCATGACCAAAGTTTTTCCATTTGAAGCATTTTTGGATCAAAAAGTAAGGGTTGAAAAAGTTGCATAAAATGACATTTCATTAAAAGTCAACCATGCCCAAAAAAAGTCAACCTTGCAAAAACTTCAAATTCTTGAATTTTATGAACTTCAAACTTCTTCCATGATCAAATAAAGATCATATACACTCAAAATGATGAAGATCACCCCTTGGTTGGGTCATTGGGGGCCTCAGATGCCCTGATTTTGCACTGACTTGCTTAGAAAGTCAACCCTTGATCAGATGACTTCCCCATTGAATTTCTTCATGAAAATTGATATGCATACTCCCTATACCATATAGAGACCAATAGAAACAAGAATGACCAAAAAATTTGAAGTTATGGCCTCTGAAACCAAAACCCTAATTTTAGGTCATCTGTGCAGTTAAACCTGGCTCTGCTTCCATACCAATCCCAGTTCTTGTGATTCTTTGGCATTTTTGACTTTGAGAGGATGCAATATGATACTTGAACACCCATGGACCCCTTTGAAGTGATTGATGGCCTTTGGAGTGGCTCAAGAAGCTCTTGGATTGCTCAGATCACAAACCCTAGATGCAGATGACTTTGAATCAATGCAAAGACTCAAAACTGTGGTATGAGATGTTATGATTGTGTTTATGCATATGAAATGATCACAAGCCATGGTGTGAATGGGTGAGGGAAAATTTGGGGTGTTTACACCTACATTGCTTGGAGACATCTTACATTCTTTCCATACTCGTACCACAAGGGCTAGAGGAACTTTGATGTGTTGCATACCTTTGCTATCTAGGTGGTTTATTTCTCACCTTCCTCGCTCAGTAATGAAGAATGAGCAAGGGTTCAGATGGTCCAAGAGAATTATGTCACTCTCCCATTCAGACATTCATTGGTGCTCCAGATCTATGGAGAATATCACCATCATTGACCGTTGTGGGGAGTTTCCTAATGTGCCACTTCTAGGCATAAGAGGAGGCATCACCTACAACCCCTCTCTAGCTTTACGACAGTTTGGTTACGCTCGGAGTGATGGTCCTCATGACATGTTGATTCAGGGCATTGTGTTTGACTACGACAACGATCTTCAGGGTTACCGTCAGAGATTCATACGAGCATGGGGAAAAGTAAACAGGGTTGACAGCAAGACACTGGAGCCTAAGTACATTATTCCTATGGAAGCTTATCTCAGATGGGTACGATCTCGTGCTCAGACTCTCATGATGCCATATCCTGCCATCCTGCCAGTTACCATGGAACCTGTTGCTGAAGGAGATACTGCTTATTCCATCCTTCACCCAGACATGCCTACTGACACGGAAGACCTGCAGAGATCCTGGATCCAGTTGAAGGAGCAAAGGGATACTTTTGAGGCTCATTATAAAGCAAGCCAAGAAAGAATTCTGGAATTAACAAAGCAACTTCACGAGGAGCGGAATCTCAACTCATACCTCAACACAAAGAGGAAACGTCCATGGGAGACTTAAAACCCCATCTCTTGTATTTATTGCATTTCGTTTTTTGTAATCCCAAGAGGCAAAACAAGTTTATTACTAAAAAAAGTTTACCTTCTTGTTTGTTTAAGCAAATTTAAATCCTGCGGTCCTTGAAAACATTGCATATGCATTCACATATCATATCATTGCATCACAGGTTTATAATTGTGCACAGGTTTCTCATCTTCTCGCTGTTTATTTCAGCAATGGCTCTTGAACAAACAGTTAAGGATCTCCAGGCACAGAATGCACAGTTCCAAGAGCTGATCCTGAACTTGTCCAAGGGGCAGGATGAATTGAAGACACTGCTGGCCAAGAAGACTAAGAAGACTAGAAGGTCAGGGGGCCTGATCAACATGGGAAGAAGGTTCAGAGGTCCTGTCAAGACCAAAGAACCAGTTGAAGACTATGAATCTGAGGAATCTGAGAAAGAGGGAGGCAGTCTCCACAACACAATGGGAGACTCTGATTCTGAGGCTAATTACTACCATGAACCTAATGAAGACAAATTCAAGATGCTGGTGGATAGGATGGATGCCATGGAGTTGCAGAAATCATCTGGGCTAGATTTTGAGGATTTGAGTTTGATATCTGGGGTAGTCATACCCATTGGTTTCAAGGTTCCTACCTTTGTTGTTTATGATGGGGTCTCTTGTCCCAAGCTGCATCTAAGGTCTTATGTCAGAAGAATTCAACCTCACACTGCTGATAAGAAATTGTGGATCCATTTTTTTCAAGAGAGCTTATCTGGAGCTCAGTTGGAGTGGTATTATCAGTTGGAGAGTGTCAACATCAGAGACTGGAATGATCTTGCCGAAGCTTTCTATAAGCAGTATCAATACAATGCTGACTTAGCTCCCACACGCATGCAGCTGCAAAGCATGTCTATGGGTGCCAAAGAAAGTTTTAAGGAGTATGCTCAGAAGTGGAGAGACTTAGCTGGAAGAGTTCAACCCCCTTTAACTGACAGGGAATTGGTTGATATGTTCATGTGTACACTGAATGGTCCTTTTTACAGTCATCTCATTGGAAGCTCATCATCTGGCTTCACTGAGTTGATAATGACAGGAGAGCGAGTGGAAAATGGTATAAAGAATGGCAAGATCCAGGTGGGTACTTCTTCATCAGGTGTTGCAAAGAAGCCTCCCACTGGGAAGAAAGAATCCAATGTTGTGTATGGTCAGCCTGATCGTAACAGAAGGCATCAATCTGTTAGTGCAGTTCATATTTCAAATCCAACTCCTGCAACAACAGAGCAGCCACAGGGCAACCAACAGAGGGCTAGAAGACAGTTCACGAAGATCAACATGTCAATGGCTTAGGCATTGCAACACTTGTTGAAGGCTGAACTTATTACTTTGAAAGAGGCTCCTCAGAATCCTAATGTTACCTCTCCCAGGTACAATCCCAATGCACGATGTGCATATCATTCAAACTGTCAGGGACACGATACTAATAACTGCTGGGTCTTGAAGAACAAAATTCAAGATATGATTGAGGCTGGAGAGATTGAGTTTGACCCTCCGGGTACTCCAAATGTGATTACTGCTCCAATGCCAAATCACGAGAAGACTATCAATGCCATTGATGAAGATTTACATATCCATTCAGTTGCGGAGTTGACCACACCATTGTCTGTCATCAGGAAGAAGTTAGTACAAGCTGGTTTCTTTCCGGGTTGTCGTGAAGATTGTGTCTATTGTGAGTATAATCCAGATAAGTGTTGGAGGTTGAAGGACGGGATTCAGCGTCTCATGAATAATTACACTATAGTGTTTGAAAGGAGACCACCTTCTGTGGAGAGTATGGTGGAGCATATTACTAGAGGTAAGAAGATTGAAGAGGTTGATATGGTTGACAAAGTGCCGGTGAGAATCACTTCAAAGGGACCTATTAAAATCACCCATCAGGGTCCAATCAGGATTACTGCTGAAGGTCCTGTGAAAGTTGTTGCTGAAGCCAGAGTGGCTCCTATGGTCATTACTACTCCTGGTCCTATTCCGTATACGTCTGATAAAGCTGTGCCTTGGCACTATGGGTCTGATGTTTATATCCATGGTGTTAAGCAGGAACCTTTAGCTGATGTGCCTGTTGATGTTGACAATATTGCTGGATCTAGTAAGATCACACGTAGTGGAAGAGTCTTCTCACCTCCAGTTACTTCCAAGAATGCAGCTACTCCTGCTATTACTTCCACCACTGATGCTTGGGGCAAAGGTCCTGTCATTGAACCTGTATCTACTGATGTGCCAGCTACTGATGATCTCTCTAAGCAGATGGAAGAAGTACTGAAAATCATTCGCAAGAGTGATTATGACATTGTTGATCAGTTGGGGCATACTCCCTCAAAGATTTCTATGTTGTCCTTATTGTTGTGTTCTGAGGCTCATGCCAAGGCTTTGATCAAGTTTCTGAAGACTGCTCATGTACCCAATGCCATTTCTGTTGACCAGTTTGAGAATTGTGTTGCCCACCTGACCTATGATAATGGGTTAGGATTTTCTGATGCTGATTTGACCCCTGCCAAGAGGGATCATAACAGGGCCTTGCATATCTCAATTGAATGCAGGGGCACTACCCTGTCACATGTGCTGATAGACAATGGTTCCTCTCTGAATGTGTTGCCCAAGGAAGTCCTGAATAAGTTAAGTCTTGAAGATGCTGTGCTGAAGCCCAGTAGTATTGTGGTGAAAGCTTTTGATGGTTCTAGAAGAGTAGTGCATGGGGAAATTGATCTCCCAATCAAAATTGGGTCTCAGGTTTTTAATGCTACATTTTTTGTGATGGATATTCGTCCTTCGTACTCTTGTCTGCTTGGTCGTCCCTGGATCCATGGGGCAGGTGCTGTAACCTCTACATTACACCAAAAGTTGAGATATCCGGTGAAAGGAAAGGTTGTTACTGTCTATGGAGAAGAAGAATACTTTGTCAGCCATGTAAACACTTTCAAGTATCTGGAAATGGAAGGTGAATACATTGAAACTCCGTGTCAGACATTTGAAGTAGTTCCATGGATTGTTAATGATTATGTAGCTCCTCCTGTTGCGAAGAAAGTTCCTGTGGTCACCAGAGTACCTCCAACAATGGCAATGGCCTCCCTCAATGATGCTAGAGCTGTGGTGGATGAAGGTGGTTGTACTATTTAGGGTCAGCTTCCTGATATCCCATACAAGTCTGACAAGTTTGGTTTGGGTTTCACTGCAGAGTCCCAGAAGGCTGTTCGTCGTGCTCGTGCTGTTCGTATCACCAATCAAGGGGTTATGAAAGATCAGATCAATGATGTGGGAGACTATGATGAAGACTACAACCTGGATGCTTGGATTTTTCCTACTGTGGGTGCTGGACTCAATAATTGGAAAGCTGAAGATGTTATCCCTATCTCCTTTAGTCAGGAGTAAATACTATTACTGTGTTGTTGCTTTTAAGTTTGTAATTTTTGAACAATTGAACTCTTAAGCCATATGCCTTACCCGGGGCACAATGGTGTGCTTGTTACGGGATGTCATTTCATTTGCATACTTCATTCAATAAAAATCAGTGGACGTTTCGTTTTAGTAAATATTGTGTTCCTTGTCTTTCTTTTCTTTTACTGTTGCTTTATCAGCTATGTGTTCTTACACACACCCACATCACTAAAATGCAGATCCTCATCCACTCTGGATCCTGTTGATAACAGTTCTACTATTGCCAATTATAATTTCGAGAATCCGATCTATCAAACTGAAGACGGAAATGAGGACGATTGTGAAGTACCTGTAGAGCTTGCTAGGTTGTTACAACAAGAAGAGAAAGCCATACAGCCACATGAAGAGCCAGTCGAAGTTGTGAATCTGGGAACTGAAGAAAACAGGAAAGAGGTCAAGATGGGGGCTGATTTAGAGGATAGTGTCAAGAGCAGATTGATTCAGATGTTACGTGACTATGTAGAGATCTTCGCTTGGTCTTATGAAGATATGCCAGGGTTGGATACAGACATTGTGGTTCACCGTTTACCAGTGAAAGAAGATTGTCGTCCAGAGAAACAAAAGGTTCGTCGTATGCGTCCTGAGATGTCAGAAAAGATCAAAGCAGAGGTAATGAAACAGTTCAATGCAGGGTTCTTAGCTGTGACTTCTTATCCTCAGTGGGTTGCAAATGTGGTACCAGTTCCTAAGAAAGATGGTAAGGTACGTATGTGTGTAGACTACAGAGATTTGAACAAGGCCAGCCCCAAAGATGATTTTCCACTTCCTCATATTGATGTTCTGGTAGACAACACTGCTCAGCATAAGGTGTTCTCTTTTATGGATGGTTTCTCTGGTTACAATCAGATCAAGATGGCACTTGAAGATATGGAGAAGATAACATTTGTTACACAGTGGGGCACTTTTTGTTATAAAGTAATGCCATTTGGTTTGAAGAATGCAGGGGCAACATATCAACGTGCTATGGTGGCTTTGTTTCACGATATGATTCATCATGAGATAGAGGTATATGTGGATGATATGATAGCCAGGTCCCAAAATGAAGAACAACATCTTGATCATCTGCATAAGTTGTTTGAGAGGTTGAAGAAATACAAGTTGAGATTGAACCCAAACAAGTGTACTTTTGGAGTTAGGTCTGGTAAACTCCTGGGTTTCATTGTCAGTGGAAAAGGTATTGAAGTGGATCCTGCAAAAGTGAAAGCTATACGAGAGATGCCAGCTCCCCGTACTGAGAAGGAGGTTAGAGGTTTCTTGGGGCGATTGAATTACATTGCAAGATTTATATCCCAATTGACTGCCATCTGTGAGCCAATCTTTAAGTTGCTGAAGAAAGACCAGGTGATGGAATGGAATGATGAGTGCCAGACTGCCTTTGATGAAATCAAGAGATATCTGCTAGAACCTCCAATTTTGATGCCACCAGTTGATGGAAGACCCTTGATTATGTACTTAACAGTGTTAGACAACTCAATGGGGTGTGTGTTGGGGCAACATGACGAGTCTGGTCGAAAAGAGCAGGCAATATACTACCTTAGCAAAAAGTTTACCGACTGTGAAACAAGATACTCACTGCTCGAGAAAACTTGCTGCACTTTGGCATGGGCTGCTCGCCGACTAAGACAGTATATGTTGACCCATACTACCTTGTTGATTTCGAAGATGGATCCAATCAAATACATATTTGAGAAACCCGCTCTCTCCGGAAGAATTGCAAGATGGCAAATGATCTTGACTGAATATGACATACAGTACACTACTCAGAAGGCCATCAAAGGAAGTGTTGTTGCTGATCATTTGGCTCATCAAGCAGTGGATGATTACCAGTCAATGAGTTTTGAGTTCCCTGATGAAGACATTATGATTATTACCAAAGAACCTGGACAATATGACGGACCTGAACAAGGATCCCGATGGACTATGGTTTTTGATGGTGCCTCTAATGCACTTGGTAATGGTGTTGGTGTTGTGATTAGTTCCCCTGAAGGTTGTCATACCCCGATTACTGCCAGACTTTGTTTCTATTGTACCAATAACATGGCTGAATATGAGGCATGTATCCTAGGTATTAAAGCTGCTATTGATATGAAGATTCAGTTTTTTGACGTGTATGGAGATTCAGCCCTGGTAGTAAGTCAGATTAAAGGAGATTGGGATACCAAGCATGATAACCTCATTCCTTACAGAGAGCATGTGTTGTCCTTGATCCCGCATTTTAAAGAGATTACCTTTGGACATATTCCCCGAAGAGAGAATCAATTGGCAGATGCATTAGCCACCATGGCATCCATGTTTGAGATCAGCTGGGATGATGAAGCTCCCAAGATTACTATTGATAGATTTGAGAAGCCTGCATACTGCAATGAAATTAACACAGAAGGGGCAGAGGAGAAGCCTTGGTTCTATGAAGTGAAAAGATATCTTGAAGCTCAGGAGTTCCCTGAAGGGGCATCTGTCAAAGATAGGAAGTTTCTAAGAAGGTTTTCTGCCAAGTTCTTTCTAAGTAATGGAATTTTGTACAAGCGCAATCATGATTCAACTTTGCTTCGTTGTGTGGATAAGAAGGAAGCAATTGAGATTATGGAAGATATGCATGATGGGATCTTTGGCACTCATTCTAGTGGTCATACTATGGCAAAGAAGATATTGAGAGCAGGTTACTATTGGTCTACCATGGAAGCTGATTGCTATCAACACTCCAGAACATGTCACAAGTGTCAAATTTATGCTGATAAAGTACATATACCTCCATCACCGTTGAATGTGTTGACTGCTCCTTGGCCCTTTGCCATGTGGGGCATTGATATGATTTGTGAGATCAAGCCTACTGCTTCTAATGGACATCGTTTCATCCTGGTTGCCATTGATTACTTCACGAAGTGGGTAGAGGCAGCTTCATTTGCATCTGTTACTAAGAATGTTGTAGCTCGATTCATTAAGAATAATCTCATATGTAGGTATGGCATCCCTGAAAGGATTATTACTGACAATGGCTCTAATCTGAACAACACTATGATTACTGATCTCTGCACGCAGTTCAAGATTAAGCATCATAACTCTTCTCCGTATCGTCCAAAGATGAATGGGGCAGTTGAAGCTGCTAATAAGAACATTAAGAAGATTGTACAGAAGATGACTGTTACTTATAAGGATTGGCATGAGATGTTACCATTTGCTCTTCATGGCTATCGTACTACAATACGTACTTCAACAGGGGCAACCCCATTCTCTTTAGTCTATGGTATGGAAGCAGTTCTGCCCATTGAAGTTCAGATCCCCTCCTTAAGAATTATGAAGGATGCAGGTTTGGATGAAGATGAGTGGATTCAGACTCGACTTGACCAGATAAATTTGATTGATGAGAAGAGGTTAGCAGCAGTTTGTCATGGCCAGATGTACCAAAAACGGATGATCAAAGCTTTTAATAAGAAAGTTAAGCCAAAGGTATATCAGGCTGGTGACTTGGTAATCAAGCGTATCGTATTACCACAGGGTGATCCTAGGGGCAAGTGGACTCCAACATATGAAGGACCATTTGTGGTCAAAACAGTGTTCTCAGGAGGTGCCATGATACTCACTACTATGGATGGTGAAGACTTCCCACAGCCTGTAAACGCAGACATAGTTAAAAAATACTACGCATAAAAAGAGACTAGCTAGGTTGACGGGCCTAGGCAAAAATAAGGGCATCCTGGCAAACCAAAAGGGTTTGGGCAAAAATTAGGGATATAAATAAAAAGATGTACACCCGGCAAGTCGAAAACCTGAAAAGGCGGCTTGGGCAAAAAAGGGTATCCCGGTGGATTGAAAACCTGAAAGGGCAATCCAGGCAAAAGTTAGGGATTAAAGCGTATGACTATGTCTCGTTTGGATCACCCATGAAACTGCAACCAGTTGTATTACTTACTCAAGCTCGAACAGATAAAGCTCAATCCAATCATTTCCGTCTCAACAGCAGAAGATGAGATACTTGAAGATAATGGCAATAGTAGAATTGAAACTCAATAGGATTGTTTCCCACATAGCTGATTTTCTTTGTTTTGAAAAATTTTATGACAAAATCCTCTTACTAGGGTTTATGTCTCTTTGTACAAATTTACCCATATATGGGTCACTTTTTGATATAAATAAATTCCATCTTTTGAATCCAGATTTACTTTTACCCTATTTACATAAGCGAAACGTCCATTGGTTGTGTTTGAATGTATGTATGCCTTTGAATATGATTGATGTTTACCAAAAATGCATGAATGCTTAATATGATTGATGTTTACCAGAAATGCATGAAAATGCAGTAATAGTATTTACTAAAGACGAACGAGGGAAGGATTTCAACGAAGTTTCGCCGGTTCATCTCAACAAGACAGTTACAAACCCTCAGTAAGACAAGTCCATCTTCCTAAAGTCACATCTCCCCTGGAATTTATATCCATCACTTTTATCCTCATACGGATATTCGGGAATTTACTTTCCAATAAGGGTACGACGAACGAAGACGGAGGTTATATCTATTCTACTATCAAACGAAGACGGAGGTTATATATACCCTACTATCCCTAGCAGATGGGAGGTTATCTATACCCTACTATCCCCAGCATACGGGAGGTTATGTATAATATATTATCAAACAAGACGGGAATGAATTCCTCATATTCTTCAGCAACAAATCGGGATTTATTTTCCCGGGCCAGCAGTTGTTATATGAAGATATCCAGACGCTTCCGGCAGTATCATATCATACATACATCATTTACATCATACCATAACATACATATCCATAGATACATAATACATTATTTAAGTGCATCATATTATACATGCATACATAATACATAAGCTAATACTATCATACAGAATGATACCTTGTTTTCAGGTTAGTTATCCAGCAAACAGACTTATGATTATCAGGACTGCTTTATCCTCCTGAAAGCATATCATCCCTCAGGATTGCTTTATCCTCCTGAAAGCATATCATCCCTCAGGATTGCTTTATCCTCCTGAAAGCTTATTATTACCTCAAGATTGCTTTATCCTCCTGAAAGTTATCATCACTACATCAGGACTGCTTCATCCTCCTGAAAGCATATCACTACATCAGGACTGCTTTATCCTCCTGAAAGCATATCATCCATCAGGACTGCTTTATCCTCCTGAAAGCCTATCATCCCTCAGGATTGCTTCATCCTCCTGATAGCTTCTTATCCCACAGGAATGCTTTATCCTCCTGAAATTATATTATTACCTCAGGATTGCTTTATCCTCCTGACAGCTTCTTGTACTTCAGGATTGCTTTATCCTCCTGAAATCATATCATTACCTCAGGGTTGCTTCATCCACCTGAAAGCATATTATCAAATATCTCAAGACTGCTTTATCCTCCTGAAAACTTATTAGGACTGCTTTATCCTCCTGAAAGCATACCATCCATCAGGACTGCTTTATCCTCCTGAAAGTTATCATCATACCTTCATACTTTGGACTGCTATATCCTCCAAGAAATGTATCTGAAGAACTTTTTTCCAAGTGGCATCTTTAAGCCCACTCAAGCATATACAACCAACCATCAATATCAGTTTACGCACCGGTGAGTGCAAATTTTTGGGCTTTTGTGTTCAATCCCCTTCAACCTTCCAGGTCACGACTGGCAAACATACCAATCTAACCCCTCAGGTTTCAGAAAATTGAACAGGGGCAGCTGTTGCACCCCAAAATTTGCCCTCACAATACAAGACTTTGTGTGCTAAGAAGGTTCCAAGGTTCACAAGATTCACAATGCTTACAAAACCTTTCCTGAGGTTCATGAAGTCTACAAGTCACTTTATGAGGTTCACAAGGTTCACAATACCTCCCATGAGGTTCACAAGACATTTTATGATGGTTCACAAGGTTCACAAGGTTCACAATTGGTCAGAAGAGTTGACAATTCCCTTAGACAATGCACCTCCTAAGCAGTGCATCCAAAACTAGGGTTTTGACTTTAATCAGGCTAAATGAACTTCCAAGACTTCAAGTGAGCTTCATCACATCTTATATGTGTGTAAGAACCCCCATGACAAGTTTCAAGACTTTTCTCAGAAGTTTGCTCAGTCAGATGATCAGATAAGTCAAAATCAGTCAAAGCAGTTAAAAAGTCAAACTGAGGTCAACTGTGGTCAAACCAAAGTCAAACTTCATGATTTTTTGCCAACATCAAGTATATGAAGTAAAATTCATCATTTGATCAAGGGTTGATCATGATTCATCAAGGAGATTTCAGATCATCAAGAATCAGGAGTTTCTAAATTAGGGTTTCCTCAGTAAAAGTCAACTGAACTTTGACCAGCCATAACTTTCACATACTTCATCACCAAGCCTCCACTCAAATCTAATTTTGAAGGAAATTGAATTCTCTACAACTTTGTGTCTCACAAGCCAAGCCCAAAAATGCTTCATTTGGAAGGTATGAGCTAAGACATTATAGGTCCTTTTGAAAGTCAACAAAAAGTCAACAACTTCAAAAGGGCATAACTTGAGATTGGTAAATGATATGGACATGAAACCAGTGGGGTTGGTTAGAGGACTCTTCAAGCTTTCCAAAATGTCCAATAACACCCTCATAGCATTAAAATTGAAGGATATGTGCCCTTGCAAAGTTGGGAAATTTTGGGTTGGTTTATGATGAAAATGGAGGTCTAAAACCAATTTCTTCCAAATGGGCTTGCCAAATGATGACCCAATCCATACAATAACTTCATGCACGACCCAAGTCAATAAAAATCAGATTTTTTATTATTTTATTTTTATTTATTTTGATTTAATTCATTAAAAATCATTTTAAATAAAAATAAAATAGGAAAATGTAAGATTTGAATTGGATCAAGCTTCTAGAAATTCATAAATTTGATTAGAATTGAAATGGAAAGAAAATCATGAGGATTAGCCTAAAATAGCAAGTGTTCATACAAGAATATTTGATTTTTAAGGCATAATATTTTTGAATCTTTTCATATCAAATCTTCTACACAATGACCTAGTTTTTCAGCCTCATTTGATCATCCTATAAGTACATAGTGCAACCCTAATGACAAGTACGAATTTCACAGCTCCAAGGGTAAGTTTCACACTTCAAAAATTCAAGCAAAAAATCAAATTCGGATTCATTCATACAAAGCTTTTTAAAGGTATTTGAAGGACACAAGAAGAATCCTTGGACCTCACTGATCATGAATCATCACTCATATGCATCCATAACCCCTTAAATTATGCAAACCGAAGCATTGTTCATCCACTTTATGATTTTTTCGATTCCCATAATATTGATATTATTGTCTGAATTTGATCATATATTTGTGTTTGTGATGAAGTTTGAAGCGTTTCTGGATCAATCAATTCAATTTTAAGTGCAGGATGAAGGAACCACCATAGTTAGGGTTTTATGGCCGTTTTAGGGTTCTTCGATTCATCAACTATAAATGAATTTTAGAAACATGGCTGTGTTGTATAGACCTCATAGAACGTAATGCACTAATCAATTTCACAAAATATTGCTGTTTGCTTGATGTTTGATTAAACGCAGGAAAACCTAGGAAACTAAATCCGCAGCAAAGACCCTAGCAAAATTCGCAGGAAATTTTGCAGGTCTGGAGGAAGAAGAAGGTCCTGCGCGCGTTTTGGAAATTTGAATTTCGTTTAAATATTTTATGTTTTGTTGTCTGTTTTATTTCACAAGCCAACGCTTGTCCCAGTGGTAAGGCTAGTGTGTGTTTGGTTGAAGGGCAAGGGTTCGAATCCTGGCTGTGACAATATTTTTGAGTTTTTCTCTTTTATTCATTGAATATAATATATTATCAATTGTTGTTGGTTTGTTATCTGATTCGCTCACCTAGCTGGGATGGTAATGTGCATATGCGTTTGCTTGAGAGGTCCTGGGGTCGATTCTCCCCCCAGGCCTTTTTTTGGTTTTTTTCCTTATTTTTTGTGATTTTCCAGGATATAGAATAAAAACAACTGGACTCACCTCCCATTCACCAGCGCACCTGTGGCCCAGTGGCAAGATTCTTCAATATCCAGGTAAAGGACCTGGGTTCAAATCCCAGGTCCTGTTTTTTTTTGTTTTGTTTTCTTTTAATTTTGTTTATTTTATTATTTCTTATATTATTTTCATAAATTAATCTCAATAAATCTCTAAACAACATATATATGTTATTTTCTTAAAATCAAAGTTAATATATTCATATTTTTCTCTATATTTTTTTTTAATATGTATATGTATGTTTATTTAATTAATAAATTATTATTGTAAATTAAGCCTTAATATTTTTTTTTGAATATACATTAAACCCTAATTATATTATAAACCCTAATTTATTTTTCTAAACAATTAAACCCTAATTTGCTTTTCTTCTTTTATATTATTATTTGTATTCATAATTTAATTAAAATATTTGATTTAATTTTTAAATACATAAATTGTTTATAAACTTAAAATTTTGAATATAAGTATGTGTAGAAATTAAAATGTCCAATTTATTTATAATATGAAAATATTTTCTAATTGTTTATAATTGATTATATATGTAAATAATTTCTATTATGTGTTTAAAAATTGCTAATTTAACTTTTAATTATAATTTATTTTTCATAATATATCCATAATTTATTTAATTTGTTTATAATTCTAAATTTCATAATAATTGATATAATTGTTTATAATTTTTCTACTAACCATTAAAATTTTGTTTATTATAATATATTTGCTTATTTTGATTATTATTATTATTACATGATTATTACTAACCCCATTTATTTTTAATTATTATTACTAACCCAATTAAATTGCTTAATTATTTTACTTATTATATTTTGCTTATTTATTTATTTATTTTGCTATCTATTTTAATTGTTTATTATCATTGTTGTAATTGCTCCTTGGTGTAATTTTTTGTAATATTTAATTTATTTAATTTTATGCTATGGTTAGTAAAAATAGGGAGTGTAACATGTATGCTATTTAAAATTTAATTTAGATCATTTAAATTATAAGATAAAATATAAAATTGAACACTCACACACGTAAGTCGATCTTTGATCGCCATCTCACTTTCTAGGGTTGCCTCTCAATGTTGCCTAATTAAAAGGTCAAGTGGGGTGTATAAAGCAAAAGTCCCTTAAAAGAAAAGTCATCTAGCCCCTTCATAATCAAAGATCAAGTCCCTTAATGGTTGCCTTTCAATATGATCTTGTCCCTCTCGAATAATGATGACAGTCCCTTCAAAATGCTTAATAGTCCCTATAGTTGCCTTCATTAAACAGATGTCCCTCACTTGTCCCTCACATCCAAGGTAATGACTACCTATTCCTTAATAATAGGGATAGTCTTACCATTTAAAGGATAAAGAACAGAAAGACTTAAACTTTAGGGTAGGTTCCTCATAGTTACTTGCTCACTATTCAAAATTTCTCAAATACTTCACAAATTTCAAACAATTTTCAAACACAAGTTTTTTACGCATCCGTACATGGATCATTATCAAACTCTTATGAAAATTTCTATTCACACACTTCACATTTTCAAAAACAATTCAAAGTGAGCTAAGTAACTAAGAGCCCATGGATAACCATGGATGTAAAGGGTGCTAACACCTTCCCTTTACATAACCTACCCCCCGGACCCAAAAATCTTTTAAAAGGTCTTTCCTGTTCTTTTATGCCTTTCCTTTGGATAAAATAAAAGTCGGTGGCGACTCTTGCTATCCGCAACATAACTAAAGTCAGTTCTCCCACCGTGTTACACCTTGCAAATGAAGGTTCAAGATCTGGTCGATTCCAAAGCTCTCAATTTCGCACCTCCTCCGAATGTTAACAGAAATCCTATTCCTAATCATGGTGGGCCCATGATTAATGCCATAGAAAAGGACCAACCATCTGCACTGATTGACAATGTTGCACAGATTAAGACACCGCTGGTAGAAGTCAAAACTCAACTCTTAAGATGCCAGGTGTTCTCGGGCTGTGAGACCTGCTGCGAATCGTGTAAAATTGTTATTAATGGTTGTGAGAGGCTAAGGTTCAGCATAGATGGCCTTATCAGAGATGGAATTTTGCAAATAAACACAATGGCTCCTACAACGTCAACAACTCTTTCTTCAGCAACAATGGATTCTCCTTCAACATCAACAATTCTTTCTTCAGCAGCAATAGATCCTCCTACAACTGCAACAACCATCATTCCCACTGATTCATCCATAACTCCAGCAATCACTCCAACCTTTGTTTCAACAAATCAGAGTTCAACAACATTTACTTCTACAACATCAACACCCATCTTATCAACGAAATCTTCTACAACACCAACAAACACTAATGAAGATGTCTCAACGGTCAAGATCTATTATGACCCAAAAATTATTCATCCCAACAACAATTTCCAACAACAAACTGCAACACCTCCTATCAGATCTCCAGTCACAATCTATTACGACCCGCATACCATCACAATTCCTTCCGCTGCAGCAATCAGTCCGGTCACCATTACGGTGCCTGGACCTGTTCCTTATGAAAACAGTAATGCCATACCTTGGCACTACGGCTCTGATCTCTATTACGACGGAAAGAAGATCACTCTAGATTCAACAACCTCTTCACCACAAGTTGACAATGTTGGGGGAGGCAGAGGCTTCACCAGAAGCAGACGCCTTTTTTCCTCATACACACCGAGACCCAATGCTGAAGCCGAAGCTGCTGCTAAGGCAAAAGGGAAGAATGTGGTACTTGAAGAGCCAACTGCCAAAGAAACTCCGAAGACGTCTTTTGAACAAGAGGTAGACGAGTTCATGAGAATAATCAAAAAGAGTGATTACAAAGTGGTGGACCAGCTTCATCAGACACCCTCCAAAATCTCTATATTATCATTGTTAATGTGTTCCGAATCCCATAGGAATGCACTGTTAAGGGTCCTGCACGCAGCCTACGTGCCGGAAGAGATTATGGTTAATCAGCTGGAAATAATGGTTGCAAATGTTAACACCAGTCATGGACTAGGCTTCACAGATGCCGATTTAACAACGGAGGGACGCAATCATAACAATGCTTTACATATCACCTTAGAATGCAAAGGTGTTGTTCTTTCTCATGTGCTGGTGGACACTGGGTCCTTGCTCAATGTCCTCCCAAAGAAAGCCTTGGTGAAGCTGGAGTATGATGGTTTGGCATTACGTCCAAGTAACTTGGTGGTGAGAGCATTTGATGGCTCTAGGAGATCAGTGCTTGGAGAGATTGATTTACCTGTGATGATTGGCCCACAAATCTTTAAAACTACTTTCTTCGTGATGGACATACATCCGGCCTACAGTTGTTTGTTCGGTAGACCCTGGATTCACGCCGCTGGCGCTGTTACATCTACCCTTCACCAGAAATTAAAATTTGAGTGGGAAGACCAGATCATCACAATCTGCAGGGAGGAAGACAATTTTGTTAGCCAGCTGGCTACTTACAAGTATATAGAAATGGATGGGGAGATCCATGAGACTATGAGTAAGGGATTTGAGGCCCTTAACATCAATGAAGCAACTGTTGTGTCTGGAACTTCCATCACTTCATATCAACAAGTCTGAAAGGTTGTTGAGGAGGGTACCGCTCAAGGCTGGGGCAAGTTGCTGCCAGCAGAAAAGAAAGAAGAGAGATTTGGGTTGGGTTACAGACCAACTCGACAAGATCAACCAGAGGCTGCAGCAGAGCCCAAATTTGTTAGCGGGGGAATGCTTACCCCGGATGCTGTGAATAGTCTGGAAGACGAGGAAGAAGACGAACGCAACCTAGAAAACTGGATACGCCCAAGGATCCCGGGGAACCAAGTTTCTAACTGGTCTTCCCAGGAAATTATAAGAGTTACTCCTGCAGAGTAATTATTATTTCCTGTCTTTTAAGCATGCATTAAGTCCTGCATCTTGCCCAAGGTGTCAGGACTCATTTTGTAATCGGGCCATCTTGTATTTTGTGCAAATGATCAATTAATGAATATCAGGACATCTTTTGCAAACGAGTCTCTTTTTTTCCGCTCACTGTTTATCATTTTTTATTTTTTGTACAAAACAATAAAATGGCAATGTTTTCAAAATAATAACTTCATTTTCACTTTTTCTAAACAAGATAAAACTGATCACTAAAATGAACCAATCTAAACCCTTGCAGAGAGTGCCCTCCAAACTGCACCGACAACGACACTGCTATGACTTCGTATGACTTCGACAATCCGATTAATCAAGCCGATGAAGGGGTTGAAGAAGATTATGAGCTACCTGAAGAACTAGCCAGACTGTTAAGGCAAGAGGAGAAGGTTATCACTCCTCATCAGGAGGAAGTTGAAACAGTTAATCTTGGTACCGAAGAAGACTTGAAAGAAGTGAAGATCGGGGCCCGTCTACAAGATTCAGTGAAGGAACAACTTATTGACATGCTTCGAGAGTATGTTGATGTCTTTTCTTGGTCCTACCAAGACATGCCAGGTCTGGATACCGACATTGTTATGCACAAGCTTCCACTAAAAGAAGACTGCCCTCCAGTAAAACAGAAGCTACGCCGTACTCGTCCGGATATGGCTATGAAGATAAAAGAAGAGGTGCAAAAATAGTGGGACGCCGGTTTCCTTGCTGTAACTAGTTACCCGCTGTGGGTTGCTAACATTGTAACAGTGCCTAAGAAGGATGGCAAAGTACGCATGTGTGTGGATTACCGGGATCTGAATAGAGCTAGCCCGAAAGATGACTTCCCATTACCTCACATTGATGTATTGGTCGACGACACGGCTCAGTTGTTGGTATTCTTCTTCATGGATGGATTTCAGGATATAATCAGATCAAGATGTCACCTGAAGACTGGAGAAGACAACTTTCATCACACCCTGGGGCACATTCTGTTATAAGGTAATGCCGTTTGGACTGAAGAATGTTGGTGCCACTTATCAACGGGCTATGGTAACATTATTCCACGACATGATCCACAAAGAAATTGAATGTTACATGGATGACATGATTGCCAAGTCCCTCACTGAAGAAGACCATCTGGTAAACCTGCTGAAGTTGTTAAAAACGTCTGAGGAAGTATCAGTTGAAGTTAAACCCCAACAAATACACATTCGGGGTACATTCCGGTAAGCTGCTGGGATTTATCGTAAGTGAAAAAGGAATTGAAGTTGATCTTGACAAAGTTAAAGCCATTCAGGAGATGCCTCCACCTAGGAATGAAAAAGAAGTTTGGGGGTTCTTAGGTAGATTGAACTACATATCAAGGTTCATATCTCATCTTACTGCAACTTGCGAACCCCTGTTCAAATTGTTAAGAAAAGAACAAACGGTCAGGTGGAATGAAGACTGCCAGAAGGCTTTTGACAAAATCAAGGAGTACTTACAAGAACCTCATATTCTTATGCCTCCAGTTGAAGGAAGACCTCTAATAATGTACCTGACAGTATTAGAAGGATCAATGGGGTATGTGCTGGGCCAACATGACGAGTCTGGTCGAAAAGAGTATGCAATATACTACCTAAGCAAAAAGTTTACCGACTGTGAACAACGTTATTCACTGCTCGAGAAAACTTGCGGTGCTTTAGCGTCGGCTGCTCGCTGACTAAGGAAATATATGTTGACCCACACTACTTTATTGATCTCAAAGATGGATCCAGTCAAGTACATATTTGAGAAGCCAACACTTACCAGAAGGGTTTCAAGATGGCAGATGATTCTGATAGAATATGACATTCAGTACACATCTCAAAAAGCCATCAAAGGCAGTGTACTGTCTGACTATCTGGCTGAGCAACCCATTGATGATTACCAGCCAATGAGATTTGACTTCCCTGATGAAGACATCATGTTCCTAAAGGCAAAAGACCAGGAAGAGCATGTTCACACTGAAGGGCCTGACCTAGAAGAAGAATGGACAATGATGTTTGATGGGGCTGTTAACTTGAATGGTCGTGGAGTTAGTGCAGTGCTTATTACACCTAAAGGAGTTCACATGCCTTTCTCGGCAAAACTCACCTTTAACTGCACTAACAACGAAGCTGAATATAA
Organism: Lathyrus aphaca; assembly: GCA_963966055.1. Taxonomy (NCBI): domain Eukaryota; kingdom Viridiplantae; phylum Streptophyta; class Magnoliopsida; order Fabales; family Fabaceae; genus Lathyrus; species Lathyrus aphaca. Next base: position 353,573,806 of record OZ014521.1, on the reverse strand, counting down.
AGCATGTATCATGGGTCTTGAGGAAGCCATTGACCTCAGGATCAAGACTTTAACTGTGTTCGGAGATTCAACTCTGGTAATCAATCAGACTAACAGCAAATGGTACACTCACCAGGAGCATCTGATTCCGTACCATGACTATACGAGGAGATTATTGACTTTCTTCACAACAGTCAAACTTGAGTATATCCCTCGAGATGAAAATCAGTTTGCAGATGCTCTGGCTACCATTTCCTCCATGATCAAAGTTCAAGCTGCCAACTTTGTGCCTCGGATTTCAGTATCCAGACTTGACAGACCGGCATCCGTATTTCCTGTGGACATTGCTAAAGATGACAAGCCTTGGTTCCATGATATCAAATGCTTCTTAGAGGATCAAACGTACCCACCTGGGGCATCATCCAATGACAAGAAAACATTAAGAAGGCTGGCTGGTAGTTTCTTCCTGAATACTGATGGTTCCTTGTACAAAAGGAACTTTGACATGGTACTTCTCAAATGTGTTGATAAGATAGAAGCAGAATTGCTGATGCACGAGGTGCATGAAGGATATTTCGGTACCCATGCTGGAGGACATGCAATGGCTAAGAAATTGTTAAGGTCAGGTTACTACTGGATCACAATGGATGCAGACTGTTGTGCCTATGGCAGAAAGTGCCATAAATGCATGATTTATGCAGATAAGGTGCATGTGCCTCCAAATTTGTTGAATGTAATGTCTTCACCTTGGCCCTTTGCCATGTGGGGCATTGACATGATTGGAAAGATTGAACCGACTGCTTCAAATGGCCACAGATTCATCCTGGTAGCCATTGACTACTTCACAAAATGGGTTGAAGCAGCTTCATATGCAAATGTCACCCGACAAGTGGTAGCCAGATTCCTGAAGAGAGACATCATCTATCGGTATGGAGTACCCGAACGCATCATTATTGATAATGGTTCCAACTTGAACAATAAAATGATGGCAGAACTGTGCCAGGACTTCAAAATCCAACATCACAATTCTTCTCCTTACAGGCCAAAGATGAATGGCGCTATTGAGGCAGCTAACAAAAACATCAAGAAGATTGTGCAAAAGATGGTGGTTCCTTATAAAGACTGGCATGAAATGCTACCATTTGCCATGCATGGGTACCGTACTTCAATCAGAACATCCACTGGGGCAACACCGTATCAGCTTGTGTATAGTATGGAGGCAGTCTTACCTGTTGAAGTTGAATTACCCTCTTTACGGGTACTGATGGATGTCAAACTGAACGAAGCAGAATGGGTCCGTTCTCGGTACAATCAATTGAGTCTGATCGAAGAAAAGAGATTAGCTGCAATCTGTCATGGGCAGTTATACCAGAAACGAATGAAGAAAGCCTTCGATCAGAAAGTCAGGCTTCGGGAATACCAAGTGGGAGATCTTGTGCTGAAAAGACTCTTTCCTCCTCATACAGACCACAGGGGCAAGTGGACTCCGAACTACGATGGTCCATTCATAGTAAAGAAAGTTTTCTCTGGTGGAGCACTGATGCTCACTACTATGGATGGTGAAGATTTCTTATCCCCTGTGAATTTAGATGCAGTTAAAAAATACTTCGCATAAAATGACCCGCTGGACATAAAAACAGAATGTAAGTACAGGAAAAAATAGGGCATCCCGGCGAGTCAAAAACAAAATAAAAGACTCGGGCAAAAATAAGGGAAAAATAAAAAAAATGTACACCTGCTAAGTTGAAAAGCCGCATTGGACAGCTCAGGCAAAATGGGTATCCCGGTGGATTGAAAACCCGAAAGGGCGATCCACGCAAAATCAGGGAATAAGCGAACAACTGCATTCTGAATTCGTCTGTATCACTTACAACATGGCAAGCTTCGAAAGGATAAAGCATTGGTCAGAATCAACCTTCTTCAGAAAGCAAGATGAGAAGAACGTCAAGGTCATACGGGTCATAGCAAAGGGAAGCTCACTAAAGCATCGTCAACATTGCCAGCACCTTTATTTTTCTCAATTTGTAACAATCTCCTCATTTCAGGGGATTTGTTTCTTTTACTGTATTTGCCAATTCAGGGAACCCAAATTAATAAAATCAGATTTTCAGTCACACTTCGTCTTGTACATTTTATTTCATTTGCAAAAAATGTCAAATATCCTTGATATAGAGTTTGCATAAAAACAGACGCGCCTTTCTAATCACATGCTTGCAGGAAATATATTTTACTTACAGGAATATCTAACTCCTATGACGAAATCCAGTAAGGGATACCTCAGGATACTGGTGTGTTTCTTTATCTTAACAGGATTGTAGTATCTGGAATACGTTTCCCCAGCAAGATTGCCAAAGCACCACTCCTCCAACACATCTTCAAGCAGCATCAGAAAATTCTCATTTCCCCAGCTGAGTTTTCAAGTCTTGTCATCCTCAACAGGATCCCCACAAAAATCTCTAGGAAGATCGTTCAGTGATTTTCCCTCCCAACAGAGCACCAGATCTCTCATCATCAGCAAAGACAGGGAACCACCTCCCCACAGAGCTCCAGCCTCTTCCCAGAAGAGCAATGTCTGAATTTCCCTCACAACAAAGTGACGAAAGCTTCCTCATCCCCAGCTGGGTTATCTCATTACCGGATAGGTCTATCAGTGATCTAGTTCCCCAAGCAGAGCCGTACATCTTATCAGATCTACCAATGATCTCATCCCCAACTGGGATATCCTTTCAAGAAGATCAGTCAGAGATCTCCACAAGCAGCGGGATCCGAATCCCGGACCAGTTTCTTTTTGCATAATCATAGCATCCGCATCATAAAACACCAAAATATGCATAGCATTCCGTCTAATATGGAGCATTACAGCAAAAATCAAACATATTGCATGATCACAAGTCAGGTTCGAACCCGTCACTTGTAAATACCAACAGCACTTCATCAAACAATATACAAAATATGTCTCAACATCCCCAACAGAAAGCCAAAGTATCCCCTTTGCACTCTCCAACACAAATACATGTTTATATATACTCATTCGACACTCGTCCGTGTCATATCATCCCCCTGCAGATATAAGCCACAAACATCCTCTTTGAATACAGAAACTCATATACTCTTTTGACACCCGTCCGTGTCACCTTTCCCCAGCATGGTTACCCAAAAACTTGTTTATAATATACTCTTGTTGACACCCGTCCGTGTCATCCTATCCCCACAGGTCACCAGAATACCTTTTACGCTCTCATATATAAATGATTGTTCATAAATTATACACTTTCTCTTCTGACACCCGTCCGTGTCAAACTTTTCCCAGCAAGTTGAGCACTCGTCCGTGTCTTGCTCATACTTCACAGATACTCGTCCGTATCTTGTATACATATATTATTCCCTACAGATTCGGCACTCGTCCATGTTCTTTATTAACTAGTTGGTACTCGTCCGTACCATCATCTCTGAACATGCGTCAGCATTTGTTTCTACCGATACTCGTCCATGTCATGGTTTTAAGGATGCTCGTCCGCATCTTTAATCTATACACAGCGCTAAAACACTTATACCTTTTATGTAAGCACTCGTCCGTGTTTACCATTCCCCAGTACATCACCAATAGAACAACTTTCCTTCTATCCGACATTCATCCTATGTCGTGATACTTTCGGCAGCCGTACCCTGCCAGGTGATCGTCCTTCACCTTTGGATGACTGTCCCTCATCCCTTTCCCCAGTGGAGTCTCCATTATTGGAACCCCTTTCTATCTGACATTCGTCCTATGTCGTGATATTTAGCAGCCGTCCCCTGCTAGGTGATCGTCCTTCACCTTTTGATGATCGTCCTTCATCAATTTATCCGATGGTCGTCCCCATCGTTGATCTTGTTATCCGACATTCGTCCTATGTTGTGATAAACCCTGAGAGCAGCTGTATCCTGCTAGGTGATCTTCCATCACCTCTTGATGATCGTCCTTCATCATGCTTATCTGATGGCCGTCCCCATCGTCGATCTTTTCTATCCGACATTCGTCCTATGTCGTAATAAAGAGCAGCCGTCCCCTGCTAGGTGATCGTCCTTCACCTTTGATGACCATCCCTCATCAATTATTTCATTTAATTCTTTAACCCGATGTCCGTCCCCATCATTGTCTACTTTACTTTACCTTACTTGATGGCCGTCCCCATCATGATCTCTTTAATTCCCCAGCATGTAGGCCGTCCCCGTCATTGCTTTATCCCCAGCAGTCGTCCTCTGCTCGATGGTCGTCTTTCATCACCCACACTTTATAATCATACTATACATTCCTTTTACAATTTATATCCCTTTTCTTCTTCTCTCCAGTGAGTGCAAATTTTGGACTGTCTTTGGTATTCAACCACAAGTTATCTTGTTTGTCTGTTAAGCCAGGCGCTTACATCCTGCACAACTAACTCATGTTTGAATAGCGGCAGCTGTAAACACCCTAAATTTTCCCTCAAAAAGTTCACACCATGTCTTGTCATCTTTCATATTTACATAAGTTTAATCATACCATTTCATGTTGCATTTTTGTTTCACTGCATTAGCTCAAGTTCATCTGCATCTAGGGTTTGTGATCTGGGCAATCCAGAATCCATCTGAGCCACCCCAAAGGCCATCAATCATTCCAAGAGGGTTCATGTATGTTCAATCATCATATTATATCCTTCAAAGATCAAGGAAGTCAAAGATTCACAAGAACTGGCAAAGCATGGAAGCAGAGCTAGGGTTTAACTGCACATATGACCTAAAATTAGGGTTTTGGTTTCAGAGCCTATAACTCCAATTTTTTTGGTCATTCTTGTTTCTATTGTTCTTAATATGCTATAAGTATCATATGTACCAAGTTTGATGAAGAAATTCATTGTGGAAGTCATCTGATCATTGGGTAACTTCTTGAGCAAGTCAGAGCAAAATCAGGGCATCTGAGACCCCCACCAATGGAACCAAAGTGTATTTTTCATCAAATTGAAGTTATATGATCTTTATTTGATCATTGAAGTGTTTATAAGTTCACAAAATTGAAGAAAAGTGAGCTAAACAAAAAGTTGCCAAAAATGGAAATGACTTGTAATGTAAACTTTCCATTTTGGGAAAGTTTTTCAACCTCCTCTTTCTCAACCAAAAATGCTTCAAATGAAAAATTGTTGGTCATGAAAGTTGTAGATTGGATCATTCCCGTTCCAAAAAGTACAAGAACAATATCTAATTCATTTTGGAACTCAATATATGGCTTGTCAAAGTTGGCAAAAATCCCATAATTTTCAAGAATGCACCAAAAGGGATTCTTTGCAAAACCACTTGCCAAGACTTTTTGTGACTTCAAACACACTTAAATGTATCATAACATCATAGTGCATTGCCTCTATATCAGAATTTCCCAAAGAATTGCAAGATTACATGCCTTGAACATCAAGATTTCTCAAAGGGGCCAAAACTTCACATAATTGCAAAACACCACATAACTTTGCTCACACTTGCTGAATTGCCTCAAGATTGATTTTGTGGACATCCTTGAAGTCAGTTGCGCATGGACAAGACAATGAGCCAGCTACACCATTGCCCATACCTCAAGTACACAAGTTAGTGACTTTTTGCAAGAAACCCATACCAATCACCATAGGCCACAACCACTTCTCTGACCTATCACAACTTGTTATGTGGACAAAATGCTGATCATAACACACAAGATTGGAAGCTGAAACCTAAGATTGATCAAGTTCCCAAAATCTCTCCCTCTTGCATTTTCCTTCGAAACTCATAGCTCACTGACTCAAACTCAAAACTATCTTCACCAATCAACTCAGCATCACAAAAGGACCCTTTCCCACCCTTCAAACAAGCCAGAAACACACCATACACAAAACACGATTTCTGACCAGCAAGAGTGAAAGCCCTCAAACCAGCCATTAAAAGATTCTTCCAAGCATCAAAGCATCACCAGGAGGATCATTGGAGCAAGTTTGCACAAGAGAGGAGGTTCAGAAGCTTCAAACTGAGAAAGCTTCACTTCACGTAACCTCAAGAACAAATTTTCCAGAAATGAAATTTTAAGTTCTTAGATTGTTCCCCATGATTCACTGATCACACTGCACCTTTTGGTTTTGAAAAAGATTGAATATTAAGCATGTATGAAGCTTCTGAAATTTTTGTGTAATTTTCCGTTTTGTTTCGAATCTTGATGTTCATGTGAAATAAATGATTTTTGTTGGCTGAATCTTGTTTAGAATGAGTTAGGGATCATTTATGGAGAGTTTGGTGAGTTTATTTTACGAATTGAGAGAGTTAGCAAGTTTGAGTGGCCGGAGAAGATGACCGGAACACTGTTCCGGTCACCTGAAAGTGCTTAGGGCATAATTAGGGTTAGCTGAGTAATTAGGTTGAGTTTGAATCTTGGCCATTGGATCTTAGGGTTAGCGCGTTTTTGAAAGGCTCAGATCATTTCATTAACTTAAAATCAGGATTAAATATTTAATTAATTAGGTTTAAGTGGATTTGAATGTGGACCATAGGATTTGGCGCGTGGTCAACCTAGAATTCCCCAGAATCAATGACATCCCTTGGATCAACATACTTCTGTTTTATTTCATTTTTATTTCATTTTTCTCATTTAATTTTGTACAATTTATTTAAAATAGCAAGAAAATTCCAAAAATATTTTTATTCTGCATTTTCATTTCAAATAATTTTCTCAACCTAAATATATATATATATATATATATATATATATATATATATATATATATATATATATATATATATATATATATATATATATATATATTTGCATTAAAAAATCATTTTTAAAACATTTAAATGTTTATTTTAATTAATTAATGAGAATTAATTAATTAAAATATCATTTAGGTTTCTAAAAAATCCTAAAAAATTCATATTGCATCTTTAAATATTTAGAGACATTGTCATACCATCCACACAAATTTCTTTTTGGTTTTCAACCATCTTTGATAATTTTCTTGAATTTAGGGTTCATAAAATTCACATTTTAGAACCCTAACTTCAAGAATTATGTTCTGCCTAACCAAGAATGGTATGACAATGGTTCTTTTTTTATTGATATTCATTTGACATGTAGTTTCTAACATAATTTTGTCATAAATGTTTTCTGCATTTTTGATTTGATTTGCATTTTTTCCCTTTAGGTACCTTAAAACCCTAGATAACTTAGAAAAATCATAACTTTCATTAGGTTAAGAGTTAGGTCTTATCCTTTGGGGTGTGGTCTCATATGGGGTTAGGGTTCTTTTGATTGCATATTCAATTTTTTATCTTGTCATTTGCTTCTGTTTTTGAGTTTTGCATCTCATGTTGTATGAAAACCCTAATTTCTCATCTCCCTTTGCATACATCTTGCATAAGAATTCATGTAATAACTTTCCATGACATTTTATGCATTCACATGACATATAAGACATCATAGGACATATTAGGCTCATGCTTGATCATTTCCTCATCCATTTTCCATGTTATGCATTCATTACCTTCCATGAGCATTCATGAACTTTCATGCTTCTTTCATGCTTCATTTGCATTCTCATCACTTGTATGATCATTCACAACTCTTGACATGTGTTTGCATCAACTCTTAGCATCATTTACATCATGAACATGCTTCTGGTTTTAGTTTGCATCCTTGCATACTTTTCATTTTCATTTCATTTCTTTATGCTAACTTTTCAGGTGGTAAGTACTTTGAGAAGTGAATTTGCCTTCACTTCTCACTTTCTCTTCTCATCTTTTCTCACCCCATTCACTCATAAACGAGAACTTTCTTCTTCCGTCTATTGCAAGACAGTTTGCACCTGAGCGAGACAGGTCATACACTTGAGCATAGGCAAGCAAGCAGTTCACAAGTCAATTTATCTTTCAGTCTCTTTGAGTCTAACTACGGTGTTCTGACTTCCTCATTACACGAGAGGATACGTAGGCATAACTTAACTGTTATTGAACAAAAGTCTCTGTATATTCCTCCTCTTCTAGCATTATTCTTTTAAGCCTCATTGTCTTGAGCATTGCACTCTTTTCTTACACTGACACTCCTTTTCTTCACTTCACACTTCTTTTGCACTGACACTTGTATTCTTTTCTAGCTTTTGCACATAGAATATTACTGACACTACCCCTTTAAACACAAACTTTCAAGCGTGGATCCCGTCGAGTACGACAGACAATCTGGGTGCTAATACCTTCCCAGGTTGTAACCAACCCCCTTTCTCAGTTTCTCTGGTTCGCGACCGTCTGTTGCACCCCAAAATTTGCCCTCCATAAGACAAAACATTGTGTACTAAGAGGTTCACAAGGTTCACAAGACATCCCATGAGGTTCACAAGGTTCACAAGACATCCCATGAGGTTCACAAGGTTCACAAGGTTCACAAGGTTCACAATTGGTTGACAAGTTTGACAATTCCCTCAAACAATGCATCCTCCTAAACAATGCATCTTAAACTAGGGTTTTGACTTTCATCAGGGTAAATGGACTTCCAAGACTTCAAGTGAGCTTCATAGAATCTTATATGTGTTCAAGAATCCCCATGTCAAGTTTCAAGACTTTCCCAAAAGATTTGCTCAGTCAGATGATCAGATAGGTTAAAATCAGTCAAAGTAGTTAAAAAGTCAAACTGAGGTCAACTGTGGTCAAACCAAAGTCAAACTTCATGATTTTTTTGCCAACATCAAGTATATAAAGTAAAATTCATCATTTGATCAAGGGTTGATCATGATTCATCAAGGAGATTTCAGATCATCAAGAATCAGGAGTTTCTAAATTAGGGTTTTCACAGGAAAAGTCAACTGAACTTTGACCAGCCATAACTTTCACATGCTTCATCAAAATTTTTCCATCCAAAGCTCATTTTGAAGGAAATTTAATTCTCTACAACTTTGTGTCTCACAAGCCAAGCCCAAAAATGCTTCATTTGGAAGGTATGAGCTAAGACATTATAGGTCCTTTTAAAAGTCAACAAAAAGTCAACAACTTCCAAAGAGCATAACTTGTGAATGGTAAAAGATATGGACATGAGACCAAATAGGTTGGTTATAGGACTCTTTAAGCTTTCCAAAATGTCCAATAACACCTTCATACCATTAAAATTGAAGGATTTGTGCCCTTGCAAAGTTGGGAAATTTTTTAGAGGTTTATGAAGCAAATGGGGTCTTAAAACCATAATTCACCAAATGGGCTTGCTTTTTTATGACCCAAACACTTCCATGACATCATGCACGAAATAAAATTTATTTATTCATAATTTTATTCATTTTATTTTATTTATTATGATTTTTTATGTTAAAAAATCATTTTAAATTAAAATAAAATATAAAATAATGGATAATTGATTTGATTTGGTTTCTAGAAAGTCTTAAAACATATTTAGACTTGATTGATACAAAAATAATGAAGATTATACCAAAATAGCAAGGCTAGATCAAGGATATTCAAAATTTAAGAACCAATCTTTTTCAATCTTCCAAAGATCAAATATCCACAAAATTGTTAAAGATTTTGACTTAATTCATTCACTCATATATATATAACATGATGCCAAGCCAAAGCCACAGATTGATAGCCTCAATAACACAAAACTGAATTTCAAAAATCCAAGCAAAAACTCAATTTCGGTTTTGTCCATACCAGCAATCACCAAGCCCTTTGAAGGTTGAAATAACTTCTTGGGATCATTTAGAATGTTTCTGGATCATTACATTGCTTGATAGCATCTCATATCATCAAACCCGAAATCAATTTTTTCTTAAAATTTCAAATTTTCATTTACATCCATTCACGAAATATAAACTGTTTCTATTCATTGATACTTGCTTCTTATTGTGTGTGGATTGTTTTGATGTACTTTGATTGAATTTTCATAGCAGAATCAAGAAGAAGCCATGGTTAGGGTTTCGGCTTCTCGTTTGGGGCTTCATGATAAACCAAATATAAATAATTTTTAAGAACATAGGAATATTGTGTGAGTTCTGAGGATCATATTTCACTAATCAATTTGGAGAAATTTCACTGTTTTGTTGATGTTTGAAATTCGTAGGTTCTGGATATGATGAACTTCGCAGGAAAACACACAGCTAAACTCATAGTTATTTTCGCAGGAAATTTGAGGAAGACGAAGCTGTCTGGCGCCAAAATCCAGTTTTAAAAATTGATTTAAAATATTATGTTTTTGTGTGGATATATGTTGAATGCGTTGTAGTGGCTCAGTGGTTAGTGTGCGTGTTTGTCATATAGATGGTCCTGGGTTCAAATCCTCCCCATGCCATTTTGCTTTGTTTTGTTTTTTGAGAATTTTTACAGGATAACAACAAAACCAACTTGAAGTGGATTGCTATCAGCTGCGCGCAGTGGCCCAGTGGTTATGCTTCTGATTATCCAGGTAAAGGACCTGGGTTCAAATCCCAGGTCCTGTTTTTTTTAGGTTTTTGTTTCATTTATTTTTATTATTTCTTTATTTTATTCTTTAATAAATTAAAATAATTTCTAAAAAATATCTAAATCAATTTTTTTCATAAAACTTTATTTCCTTTTAAAATTTATATTATTTTCTTAAAACCTAAATTAGTATATTTATTTCATTATATGTTTTTTTAATATATTTATAAATATGTATATATGTATTTTTGTATATAATTATATTTAAATTAATTTCTAACCCTAATATTTTATATATATATATATATAATTAAAACCCTAATTTTCTCTAACCCTAATCCTAACCCTAATTTTTATTTTATTTAAATCTTAAAATTAATTAAATTTTCCTAGTATCCAATTAAATAATTAATCATAGTTTATTTTGTAAATAAATTAGCATATGGTTTATTTTTATTTCAAAAAAATCTTAAAAAAATGTTTATTTAATTTTAAAATATTTGGTATATATTTTTGTGCTAACCTCCTTTCTCTTATAATTAATTTTATTACTAATCCTTTTAATATTTATTTATATGCTTATTATTTAAATCATTTCTATTATTATGTAACTGTAAAAGCCGTGTAATAGTCGTAGGTTTTATTTTTGTTTTTATTATTTATAAATATTATTGCTTTGGTTAGTAAAATAGGGAGTGATAACATGTTTACTTTAAAATTAATTTAGATCACTAATTATAAGATAAATATATGAACCTAAACACGCACACACGTAAGTCGATCTTTGATCGCCATCTCACTTCTTAAGGGCTATCCCTCATGTTGCCTAAACCAAAAGGTCAAGTAAGGTGTCTAAAAGCAAGGTCCCTTCTCTTAAAATATCATCTAGTCCCTTTACAATTATAAGATCAAGTCCCTTCGATGTTGCCTTCGTAAATGATCTTGTCCCTTTCGAATAAAAGATGATAAGTCCCTTCGAATTGCTAAGACACCTTATAGTTGCCTAAACACAAATGACCCTTCACATGTCCCTTATAACATCCAAGGTAATGACTACCTATTCCTTAATAATAGGGATAGTCTTACCATTGAAAGAACATTCAAGAACAGTAAAGATCTAATCATAGGGTAGGTTCCTCTTAAGTACTTGCTCACTCCTTCAAAAACACTTCATTACACTTCACATTTTTCAAACAAATTTTCAAAACAAAGTCTTTATATATATCCATACAAGGATCATTATAAAGTACTTAAGAAAATTTTTAAATACACACTACACTTCTCAAAACAGTTTAAAGTGAGCTAAGTAACTAAGAGCCCATGGATAACCATGGATGTAAAGGGTGCTAACACCTTCCCTTTACATAACCTACCCCCCGAACTCAAAAATCTTTTAAGGTCTTTCCTGTTCTTTTATGCCCTTTCCTTTTGGATAAAATAAAAGTCGGTGGAGACTCTTGCTATCCGCAACACAACTAAAGTCAGTTCTCCCACCGTGTTACACCGTCTTATCCATATCTTTCTAGGTTTATGCAGCATTACCTTTCCTTCGGGATAAAAATGCCTAGCTGGCGACTCTTTTCAGTTCATCTTCATGTTCTCTCTTTCGCCGACCGTTCGCGTCTGTACCCCTTCTGGCCCTGTGTCATTTGGTGGGAGCGACAGAGTTAGAACTTGATTTCTTTTTCTTTTAGGATTAGAAAACCACCACTAACCCTAAGATCTCCAATGAATAAATAACATAGGGTGAATCTTAGTTTCCCCTAGCTTTTGTCCTTTTCTCGATCTGAGTCTTTCTTTCTCATCTCGAAGAAAAATCAAAACACCTAATAAAGGTTGAGCTTTCTCGTGCGCCAGGAGTCTTTGCCATGGGGTATTTGCATGCATTCCATCTCGAGATGAGGTGTAGGATATCTATCATGATAAACAAGTCTTAGCATGGGATTGTCTCACAAACAAAAAACATAAAAAACACTTCTTCTAAAAGACAGTGAATAAATAACAAACATCTTTTATGGAGGGAATTCTTTTCTCATCTCATTTACTCTAAACACGAACTCTCTACGACTTGTATCTTTTCAAGACAGTAACACACTCGTACTAGACGAGCCTGCAACACCCGAGCATAAACATAAGCAGTTCAGTTCATTAAAAAACTCAAACAAGTTTTCGCCTTAGTTAGGTGAACTACGTCGAATCTAATTCTCATTTCCCCTCTTTTCAGCAGTAACTCATCCAAAAATCATCCTCAGATATCTGGATGCATGTAAGCGTGACGACACAACTCCAAAAAATAACCTAGATGATCTTAGAAGACCAGCCCCAGAAGTTGCTATAAAAAAGACAAAGAAAATGAAAGCTTCTGACGGAACATATCAAAAGACACCAAAAGTTGCTAAGAAGAAAGGTAACCCTTCTTTCATTTCTATCATTGAGTCAATAGTAGTAACAACATCTGAAACTGCATCTTCTCCCAAACTTTGTGAACACCACTCTCCTCAAAATCTGGCCAATTTTGACATTCCTATTGACACCAATCCTCCAATAAACCAAGACATCACTCCATTTGTTGAAACTCAACCAAAACTTGCTCAAGTTCTTTATGATATTAATCAATTACAACCCTTCTTTGAAACCTCACAACCAGTAAATCTTAATCCACATTCTGAGCAAACAACCATCCCTGGAATAAATTTTCCTCTCAACACATCTCAACCACCTCTAATTTTTTACTTTCCAACACCAGAAGATTCTCTCCCTTATTATATCTCAACACTACCAAACTCTCCCATCCTCATTTTAGATACTCCAATTCCAACAAACATCCCTGAAGACCCTCTCAGAACCTTCATAGATTTAGAGGCTCTAAACAAGCTCTAAACATTTCCGCACAACCACGTGTACGATTATTTATGCATGTTCAACTCTTGGATAAATTGATGTCGAACAAGTGTAGTACTATTTTCTCCTTTACCGAGTAAAGTTGAAACAACTCGATAACCGCAATTACCATCCCCCTCAACATTGACGATCCACTCGATATATTTGTGCATAAAAATTGGTTTCTCGTCGATGAATAGAATCTTTAATGGAAGTTGTGTCGGATGTGGTTTGCTAATACGGGTTGGGATGTAAATGGATATCCATAGGGACAAATACTATGATATTCGTATCTGCCCTGTCCGATAAATATGATATCCATATTTGTCTTATATCTATGCGAGTATCTGTTAAACGGGTAATCCACGAGTTTTACAGTATCCATGAATATTTACAGATATTCATGGATAATATATTTTTTTATAAAACTTTTAAGAAAATATATATTTTTATCTTCTTTTAAAGACAAAAAAAGTTATTATCACATAACATCCATACAATTCGCTCTTAATTTAACAACAAAAATTCATCACATTAACTTTCTTCTTATTAACCAAAACATAATTAGATCCAAGTATAATATCCATATATTTCATGTTTAACCAGACAAATCAAAGACATTGTGATTTTGAGCTATGATGGAAGAGTGGATGATAAAAGAGTAGGAAGAAAGGCACTAGTTTGAAAGAGGAATGATGACACTAGTTAGTTGGACTATGAAATTGTTGAAGTGAGGTATGGAGTATTTAAGAGTTTAAATATGAAATGGCTAATAGAATTTGAGTGAAATGTGAAAGGTTTTCTTCAAAGAAACTTTCAACAAAAAAAAGAAATAAACTAAGGTATAATAAACTAATAATATTTAAATGATTTTTATAATTTATTAACGGATACAGATATTTGTGGTCACAAGTATCATTAAAATCATATCCATATCCATTAACAAACGAGTATTTAAATATCCATTTATTTTATTTGTGGATATACATTAAGCTATCTACCCCATATCCATGACAAATTTTATCCGCAGATATCTGCGGGTATGGGTTTTTCCATTCCTAAACGCGGGCTCATTTCACAACACTTTTTATAGATTTGTGAGTCGAGAAATACTTTGTCAACATGTTTAAAATATGAAGGAGGCCATGTAGTTGAGTTGTCATTTAGTGCAGGCTTCATTTTCTTCGAAGTACTTTTTGTTTTTACCGGTTGAAAAGGCGGTTTCATGTCGGTGGTTTTAGGATAGGAATTCTTCCTCAATTGTTCTTTGATGTGGAGTTTCATGCTGTCATCGGCTTTCGAAAATATCTCTTGTATCACTTCCCATTCAGTCAAAATTGAGATATTCGATGTATTGTCATCCATGCATCCATCATCGACAAACCCAAGTCTCTTCCAAAGAGAGAAAATCTCATTCATTCTGTTTGGTTCACCAAGTTTCACCTTTTTAGCAATAACACAAGCACATGAGAGACCATATATTTTCACAATCGTTTGCGCTATAGGAGCTACCTTTTCAGCTCGTTTAGCCCCGTGAAAATTAGAGTTCAAACCCCCTGAGAAATGTTACCAACCAACTGAGAATATAAAGTGTTTTCTTTAAATGTGTGTTCCAAAACCGTGATTCTCCGACCAAATGTTGTTTGTATATCATTATACTGGTTTTGAATAATGTGGTTCACTGAGTCCTAGTCTCTACACAAATCCCTTTTACTATTTCCCAACCAATTTTTCAAAGTAGCATGGGCCAACTCAAATCTGTTGGTAGTTGTATTTCCAAGGTGTCTAACACTATCAATCCACGCACAAACTATCTTCTCCTTCACCTGATAAAGAATTATGATTTCAACATATTTCAACAAATCTGGATACTTTTCAAACACTCTTCAGAAATGAATAACAGAATCATCATATAATTCTTTTATGGAAGAATTTATTATACGATTCCATACATCCATTATTTTTTCCACAATCACACCTGCCTTCACCCATTTTCCACCTTCGGACTCTCTTTCTTCTGTCCCAACCGCGAGTTTAAACTGAATTTTCACATTCTTTGTTATGTGGTACTTACAAAGTAATGCATAAGAAGAAGGAAATACCTTTGCAATCGAATTCATCAATGTGGTATTATGGTCAGTAACAATCACTTTATGAATCTAACCTTGGACCTTCAAAAGTGACTGATACACCTATAGTGCCCAAGTAAAATTATCCTCTTTTTCACACTCAAGAAATGCAAAACCAACATAATATGTCTTCTCAGTTGAGGTAACACCAGCCATCTCAAATAATTCAAGTCTATACTTGTTGGTCTTGTAGGTTGAATCATGTATGAGCACCATCGGAAACGTGTTGAACAATTTTATAGAATTAGGATGAGTCTACGGAAGGAAGTTTACCCCAACCAAGTTGTCACCGTCGAGAAGGAAGATAACAACAACACCATTGTTGTCGTAAGGAAGGAAGCAAACAACAACAACAACACCAACACCAACACCATTTACTTATTCATCACATTTAGGGTACGTAAAATATTTTTCCCATGCATCTAAAGTAAACTCATTTGACATTTTTGTGGTTGTTGTTTATTTTCTTGTTGTTCATGTTGTTGTTTTTTATGTTGTTATTGTTCATGTTGTTGTTGTTTATATTCTTGTTGTTGTTGTTCTTTTTCTTCTTCTTCTTATTGTTTATGTTATTGTTGTTTATGTTCGTGTTGTTCATGTTGTTGTTGTTTTTAAACATAGATGTCGACCTTGTCAAGTTCTACATCAGGAAGCAACAAAGATACTCAAACGACCGAGTCTTCTGCGAATAAAACTCAAACGATTGATACTCAATCGAAAAGATCACAAAGAGGTGTCACAGTAATGCCCCAATTCACATCAGTCCGCAACTCATCAAGTGTAAAAATTTCGATTGAGTTTAATTCATTCTACAGAGTAGTGGATTGTCCACATTACTCTACTTTTAAGAGTTATGTTATGTTCCTTACGATATTACATACTATAATTTTTATATATTCTATATCACTACCTATAGTTTCTAATTCATACTTATATGATTTAAATGTAGTTGAATTTTGAGTTTACCGATAACTCAAAATTGAAGAAAAAAAGTGGATATCTTATGTAGGTATTCGTTGGAAGGGATTTAAGTCACAGTTCACGGCTGACTACATTACAAGGCCTAAGAGTGGTCTTGATCGCACATGGATTCAATATAGTTTTATATACAAGAAGGTATGGCAAAATTTTGCGAAGAAACATCGTTCTGCGAAATTCAAGGTAGTCTTATGTAACCAATAATGTTATGCTAATGAGTTATAGATACTAATAATATACATCTTTCACTATGTTAATAACAAGCTAAAAGCAAAGCAAGAATTCAAAACAAGGCAAAAAACATGTACTTGTTCGTACGTGGATTTCGCTCGAACAAGTCGTTGGCCTCCTCTACGAGAGGTTTACTTGCGAGACCGGCCAAATGAGTCACAAGGCTGCTCTATTCGATTAGTTATGTTACGATCTCTTGTAATGTAGAACGGTAAGAGGGTTTTTGTGTATATTTTTGGTATTTTTGTGTTTAAGAAGACTCACGTGGAATGCTTGAATAAAAAGATAAAAGAGAAAACAAAAGCATGATAAAAAGGATAAAGACAAATGCAAGTATTTAAATTGTCTTGGAATTAAAATGACTTGAAAAACATAAGTGTTTGGATGCTATCATACATTTTGCATAGGGGGTTAAGTCGTTTCTCTAATGCTCGGTACTTTGAGTGTGTCCCTTTTACAATGTAAAGAAATGAGACCTTCAATAATGAAAATGAAATCTTATATAGACATGAAAAATAAAATGTCAAACACTCTCCAACAAATCTGGCGTTGACACCTATCATCCCACTCTCCTGGTAACTGCCCACTACTTTGTCTCACTCTTTGGAGCAGTTTTCTTCATAACTTTGTGAATGGCTTCGTTAAAATACCTTTGACCTGCTGGTTTCTCTAGGACGTGTCGAAGTGCTTCGACTTCTTCCTAGACTTCTTCATCTGGATATCAACCCATAGATGTATTTTCCTTTTCTTTGGTTGGGTCGAAATCCTTCCCTTTGGCATTTTCATGGTTTTACCTCTAAACATATTTTCTTGACCTGGTCGAAATCCCCAGCCAACAAATTTCCCCCCAAAAGGCCAGTTTCGACAAAGTGGTAGTCAAATAAGAAGCTTGGCCTTTCAGAATTTCCTGAGTGATTTCGACGCATTCTTTGACCGTCGATTTGCACCAATCAACATTTCTCATTCTGTCGAAAGAACATCAAAGGTGATCTAGATTATCATTCTCCGAAGAGGACTTTATTAAAATGTCGTCAATATAGACTTGCATGAACTTTTCTATGAAGTCATGGAATATTGCGTTCATGGCTCTTTGATATGTGGCCTCGGCATTCTTCAGGCCAAAGGGCATTATTACCCATTCATATGTACCTATGGCTCCTGGAAATCGAATCGCTGATTTAGGAACATCATCCTTTGCTATGAGGATTTGATTATACCTCGAATATCCTTTGAGCATACTCAAATACTCAAAACCTGCGGGTGAATCGACAACCATCTCTGCCACATGCATTGCATATTCATCTTTGGGTGTTGCGTTGTTGGGATCTCTGAAATCAATGCAAACGCGAAGTGTTCCATTTTTCTTAATTACAAGAACTATATTGGAGAGCCATTCGACATACCTTACAGTTCTAATGAACCAACTTTTGATAAATCTCTCAATCTCTTGCTTGATCTTCTTAGTAACCTCAGGGGAACACCGAAGAGGCCGCTGCTTGATTGGCTTTTTACCTGGCTGTATGGGAAGATGATGTTCCACCTTGCTTCGACTCAGACAAAGCATTTCTCTATAGTCCTAGGAAAAATATCTCGATATTCTGTCAATACTTCGACTAGCTTAGCCTTCATTTTCGACCCCACTTTCGTACTTATGTATGTGGGTCTCTTTGTGGTCCCATCTCCAAGGTCAATCTCTTCGAGTGGGTCTTGAGCCTGCATTTCTTTGGCTCATTAGTTGGGTCCTTTTTGAACCCTAAAGGCCCGTTATCATAAATGCAATCGAGCCTCCGGCTTTCCAAAGCTTTCGTCCGGCCTAATTGGCAACAAGTTCAAGCTTTGTCAGTTAGGATTTGATGTTTCCTAGTTTCCATAGGCATTTCATTTTTGTTTTCAGCCAAGCAAGCCAAAATTTGAGTCATACTTTCTGACTGAGAGGTCATTTTTGTAGACCTCATACCACCCTACAGGTGGCAGTTCACTTGGCTCCTTTGGTATGTCAGCATCATCCCAGACAAAACCATGGTCTGGATCCAAGTTCAACCTGCGTCCAGTTTCGATAGAGGTGTAGGAACCTGATTCATCATCACAAGGGGCCACATTTGCTAAGTGTTGATCGAATGACCTATCCAATCCTTTGGTGTCATCGACCTTGTAATAGCTTTGGTCAGCTTCGATGTTCTCGGCGATATCATCTTCTCTCCAGATACTAATTCTTTGGTGTAGGATAGAAGGCATTGCCCCTATACCATGAATCCATTCTCTACCTAATAATAGGTTGAAGTTAGCTTTAGAGTTGATCACCATGAATAACTTCGACCTTGTGGTTGTTCCCACAACTAGGTCAACTAGGATTACTCCCAAAATGTTATTGGTCTTGCCTTCATAGTTGGACAAAACCATGTTGTGCTGTCGAAGATCTTCATCAGTCTTTCTGATTTTCTTGAATAAAATGTAAGGCATTAATTTCACAGCTTCCCCACCATCTACAAACACTTTATTGACTAACATTCCTCTAACCTTTGCCTTTATGAAGATAGGCTTTAAATGGTACATCATATCAGGACTAGGCTTCTCAAACATTTCTCTCTTTTCTTCGATTACCCTATCGTTCATGACGTAGTAGCATAAGGGCTTATCTTTCAGAATCTTATTTGCCACAAAATTTTCCTCTGCTTCTGACACTTCAGAGACAATGTCATATTCGGCTGGCAACACAGATATGATGCCACAGTTGAGGATGAAATCTTCCCCATAGGTATCATCGTTGGTGTCATCATACATGTCTTCGTCGAAGTCATCTTCTGGTGACGGGGTATATTCTTCGTCAGACTGAGGTCAATATGTAGGCTCTTCTTTGTCAAATTACAGGGTGTATTCAGGTTCCTTCCCCTTTTCGAGAGTAGGAGTACATTATGTCTTTTGTTTGGACATTACCACTTTTCCCTCAAAGGTTCCAATAGTCATCGTCTGGTTTGCCACAATCTTTACTTTTTCGACAACCTTGCTTTATGGTGTTTCTCCTTTAGTCTAGGGGCTTCTCCCTGCCTTGGTCAAGATGTTAAGGCCACTTTTCCAGCCTTCTTATTTCTTTGGTAGCGCCTCCACTACGTCCTAGTCATAGGGTTTTTCCCTTTGTAATTAGGAGAAACTACGTAACCCATAGATTCGTCTTTCTTCCCAACCTTTTTTTCTAAGTCCAACACCCTCCATTTCGGCCTTTTCCTTCCCTTTTGGTTAACTGGTTCGACCCACTTCTCACGTGGGGTGTCAGATGGTGGCACAAAAGTTCTGAGCCTGGCTGACCTGGCATATCTTTGAAATTCTTCATTTCGACAAGGGTTACCACCCTAGTCAAACACGAACCTTGGGATACGGGAGCCCCAGTGGCTAAAGCTTCCTTTTTGTCATCTTCATATTTTTCAGTTGCTTTCTCGTCGAACACAACATTGCACCTTGGGCATATTATCGCCCTCGATTCACCCACTTGGCATTTATATTGGAATCCATTCAAACTTTCGCCAACCCTAGGGTAGACTGACTCCAGTTTTTTCTCAGTGTCCTTGTTGTCACCTTCAGTAGTGTCGACCATCATACACTCCATGTTTTCGACATGGGGTATGTTGGGGAAATCTTTAGTAACTTCCACCATCATGCAATCATTCAGCTCAGAATATAATGCTTCTTCAACTTTCAGAGTGTCGGTGTCGACCTACATCTTCGGCTTCTCGCCAAATTGAAGTCTACTATCCTTCAAAGCTTTCTGCACCAAATCCCTAAAAAGAACACATTGGGACGTTTTATGACCAAGATAATTAGGAAATTACAAAATCCCCTCTTTTTTATTTTGATCTAAAGGGGGATCTTTTAAACTAGGTGGAACAACAATTTGACCATCTTTTACTAGAAAATTGAAAACTTCATCGGATTTAGATATAATAAAGGTATATCTCTTACTGACATATTTGTCGAATTTTCCTGTTTCGACAGGGTCTTTTCTTCTCGATGGTTTCAATACTTTACACTTGTAGGGAGGTCTTAGCTTAAGTTCAGCCACATGAACCTCACTTTCACCCGATGAGTTCCCCATCGTCGGAAGAGAACTCATCAGTGGCTAAATATGCAGCTTTTTTATGGACTCGACCAACCTTAGACTTCTCAGCTTTTAGGCTTTCGACCTGTCGTACTCTATTTTCCAATTGGGCCATATCCCTAAGATATTAGGTATCCAACTTCTTTCTAATCGAATAGTCGAATCTGACCGCGACCATTCCTACTAACTCATGTTCAGGGACTTTAGTAAAGCATCTATATTTCAGAAGTCTGAACCTGTTTAGATATTGTTCGACTGACTCACTCGTATTTCGTTTCACACTATCCAATTCCTTTAGGCTAATCTTGGATTGTCCCATATAAAACTGTTCGTGGAAAAATCTTTTGAGTTGAGTCCATGTGTGAATAGACTAAGAAGGAAGTGCCAATTGTTTGTAACTCTGTGTCGAATCCAGTATCAAAGGTCTTAAAATGGTCCCCATTTTTTGAGTTAACATATGGACTATTTTATGGTTACTCTCATCCATTTACTGCCTTACGACGACTATAGAGTTTGGAGTAAACATTGACATCAATTGAGGCAAAAAATTATATCTGGTTGTTCGACCATATTGGTTCGTCAAAGGCCCTAGCCCTTGGTATCGAGAGAAAAATCCTGACGAACTATTTGCAAATGTCGCGCCAAAGTTGTGTAAACTAGGCATGAATTTGGGAGGCATGCCCAAGGTTTTGGAAAAAGGCATGGTGAAACTGGGCCCTTGTGGCCCCAAAGTTCCACCTATATTCGACGTGATCGGTTTAGGTCGAATCGGATCAGTGGTCGGTCCACTGGTAACAGTCGGTGTTGTTGTCGTAACAGGTTCAGTTGTGTTCGTAACAACTGGACTTCCTTTCGAAGACGATTCTTTGTTAGGACGTTGTGTTACCATTTTTCCACTGCGCAAGTGCATATAACTAAAACAACGGTTCCCATTGGGTGTACCAATTTTTTGGCACGTGGATTTCGTTCAAACAAGTTGTTGGCCTCCTCTGCGAGAGGTTTACTTGCGGGACCGGCCAAACAAGTTTCAAGACTGCTTTGTCTGAATAGTTATGTTGCGTACTCTTGTAATGTAGAACGGTAATAGGGTTTTTGTGTTTATTTTTGGTATTTTTGTGTTTTAGAAGACTCGCAAATGCTTGAATAAAAAGATAAAAGAGAAAACAAAAACAGGATAAAAAAGATAAAGACAAATGCAAGTATTTAAATTGGCTTGGAATTAAAATGACTTGTAAAACATAAGTGCTCGGTACTTTGAGTGTGTCCCTTTTACAATGTAAAAAAATGCGACATTTAATAAGGAAAATGAAATCTACTTATATAGTCATGAAAAATAAACTGTCAGACACTCTCCAACAAATCTGGTGTTGTACCCCAAAATTTTCCCTCCCACATTCAAGACAATGTGTCTCAAGAGGTCTCCTAATAGTCATAAGATTCACAATTGCTCAAGAAAATTCAAGGTTTCATCAGACAAAGCCTCCTCCTAAGCAATGGATCTAAAACTAGGGTTTTGAATTTCTCAAGGAAAAGTGGACTTCCAAAGCCTCAAATGGACTTCATGACATCCCATATACCTCAAAGAATCCTCATGTCAAGTTTCACGGCCTTCCACACAAGTTTGGTTAGTCAGATGCTCAGATACTTAAAAATCAATTAATTTAGTCAACAAGTCAACTTTGGTCAACATAAAGTCAAACTTCAAGATTTTTGGTCAACATCAAGATTATGAGGTGAAATTCATCATTTGATCAAGGTTATATCATGATTCATCAAGGGAACCTCAGAATCATCGAGAATCAAGAGTTACTAAATCAGGGTTTTATGTAGGAAAAGTCAACTGAACTTTGACCAGTCATAACTTTCACATACTTCATCAAACATTTCCCATCCAAAACTCATTTTGAATGAAATTCAATTCTCTACAACTTTGTGTCTCACAAGCCAAGTCCAAAAAAGCTTCATTTGAGAGGTATGAGCCAAAACATTACAGGTCCTTTTGAAAGTCAACAAAAAGTCAACTTCTTCCAAAGCTCATAATTTGAAAATGGAAAAGTATATGGACATGGGACCAAAAGGAGAAGTTAGAGGATACTCTAAGCTTTCTAAAAAGTCCTAGAACACCATCATGGGATACAAATTGAGGGAGATATGCATTGTTGAAGTTGGGTAACTTTGAGGAGGTGTATGAAGCAAAAAAGGGTCATAACTCAAATTCTTTTCAAATGGGCCTATGATATTTCAACCCAATCTCAAAGATAAATCCTTTCACGACCCAATGATAATATTTTCTGATTTTTTATTATTTATTTTATATTATATTTGATTTTAATAATTTAAAATCATTTTTAATTAAAATAAATCATAAGAAATAAAAAATTTGATTCCAAAATTATTTTGGGATCAAATATTTGAAGATTATATTGATTGATCCATTCAAAATCCGAGCAAGACCAATATAGCATGTGTATATTTGATTTTTGGACAATTATGACAAAATGGTTTCTTCATCTTCAAGTAACCCATAAAACTCCATCCAAGCCTAAAATTCTTACCCTAAATCGTACATAAACACAACAAGGCCATATGGATTAATGATGAAATTTTGGAATAAGGGTGCACTTTCAAACTTCAAAAAATCAAGAAAACTTGAAATTCAGTTTCTTAGTTTTAAGCTCTTTCAAAACATTTTAAAGGTTGCAATTACATCCTTGAAGTATTTTGAGCATGATTCAATCATCAACATCATCCATAATGCCATGAAACGCATGATCCGAATTCGTTTTATGCTCTTTTTAAATTTTTTTCGATAATAACATTTGATGCATTATAAATTGTTTTGGTTTGTTTAAATGTGTTTGTGATAATGTATAAATGGATTTTGGGCCAATCAATTGAAGGTTTGATGCATGGAGAATAAAATGTCATAGTTAGGGTTCTTGAGGTCAAGAATTAAGAATTCGACATAGAGAAAATTTCCCACGAAATTGATGGTTTAATTGAACTTATTAGACTGTAAATGAGTGAATTGTATGATTGGAATAGATTTATATTGGGTATTTTACATGTTTGTGTTTACATGACCTATAGTGACGAACAAAATTCGTCACTACAAGCTTTAGTGACAGAAAAGTGTCACTAAAACCTAAACATACGGCTAGAGGTAGAAGACGATGGTGGCGCGAATTTCCAGTTTGAATATTTGTCTTTTTTATATAATTTATTCATCCCAGATTTCTTACACAAGCGCGTGTTTGGCTCAATGATAAATGGATTCGTACGCAAGCTATAGGGTGTGGGTTCGAACCCAGCCTGTGGCGTTTTTTTTATACAACTTATTATTTTCTTTAACTTTGTTATATTATTATTTGTTTCAGCTCAATAACATAGGCGCGCATATGACTTGGTGGCTGAGGTTGAAGGTAGGAAAGGCAAGGGCGTGGGTTCAACTCCCACCCATGGCATTTTTGGCAATCTTGGTTTTTTTCCCTCTTTTCTTAACCTTTTCTTTAATTATATAAATTCTTAATCTTTTCCTTAAACCATAATTAACCTTTAACCTAAACCTTAAAATTAATCATTTTTATTACTTAATTTATTTTATAAAATTATTAGGTTATTTTAACTAATTAATTTTTTTAACTTATTAGGTTAATGATGTTTTTTTATAAAATTGATTAATTAATGTCATTTAGGTTTTTAACTAACTCCCCTGATTTTTCCTAAAAAATCTGATGATTTCGCCACAAACCCTAAAATATTTTCCCTAAACCTCAAAACCCTTTTTTTTCTTCTCTAAAACCCTAAAAAAATTTCATAAACCCTGAGTTTCTTGCCTCAACTTTAAATTTTTCCTAAACTTTAAATTTTTTTATTAAACCTTAAAGTTTTTCTCAAACCCTAACCCTAATTTTTTTAAAACCTAATTTGCAAACCTTTTTTCAAACTTATTTTCTATTTTATTCTAATTTAAATTAAAGTCCTTTATTTATTTTTATGTAATTAATTTATTTTTCGTTATTATTATGTAATTGTTTCATATTTGTAATAATTAGTTTTAAATTTTTGTCTGATTATTATGTAACTGCCCCGAAGCCATGTAATAGTGTAGGGACTTTTAATTTCTGCCTTTAATTTTTGTATATACTCATTGTGTGGTTAGTAATCTAGGGCGTGCAAAGGATAATTGAAAATCAATATGGACTTAGAAAACTAATATCAAGATAATTATTTGAAAATAAGATTCACACACGTAAGTCGATCGTTCTACGATCGCCATCTTCCCTTCCTAGGGTTCCCCTCTTGGTTGCCTTAAACAAATGGTCAAGTCCCTCGAATGTGGGGGTGTCTTAGTAAATATCCCTACAAATTAAAAATCATCATAGTCCCTTCAAGATTTAAAAGATCATAGTCCCTTCGAAGTTGCCTACGAAATAATGATCTTGTCCCTCGATGACCCTACGGAAAAATGATGATAGTCCCTTCGAATTGCTAAGACACACCTACCAATTGCCTTCTATGACCATACGATGACCCTACGCCCGTCCCTTATCAAATCCAAGGTAATGACTACTTACTCCTTAATAGTAAGGACAATCTTACCCTGGAAAGGAAATAGTAAAACATGAAAGACCAACTTAAGGTAGGTAGTACTTAATTACTTGCTCACTCTTTCAAAATTCTTTTCACACCCCACTTTTAAAGAAACATTTTCAAATTAGACACTTTGTATACATCCATACGAGGATCATTACAAAGTTAAAGAAATTTTTCTAAACACACACTACACATTTTTCAAACAAGTTAAAGTGAGCTAAGTAATTAAGAGCCCATGGATAACCATGGATATAAAGGGTGCTAACACCTTCCCTTTATATAACCTACCCCCTGAACTCAAATCTTTTTAAGGTCTTTCCTGTTCTTTTATACCTTTCCTAAGTTGGATAAATTAAAAGTCGGTGGCGACTCTTGCTATCTGCACATGTTTTTGTCAAACAAAAATGCCAAGTCAGTTATCCCACCGTGTTACAGAACTGGCGACTCTACTGGGGAGTACTAAGTAAAAGAGGGGTTACCTTAGGAATTAGATCAATTACTTGTTTGATTTGCTTGCTTTATCTTTAAGGGATTGTTGTGGGGTTACTGTGAGAAAGATCCTAACCCGGATCTAGTGTACCTTAGGTAAGTGGCAATAGACCAAGGAAACTGTACGACGTATACCGATATGGTTGATCTGGTGGCTAAAATTATTGTGACTTCTTGGTTGGTGCTTATGTTCCTTAAGTAAGTTGAGGATAATATGGGGCTGCCATACGTTGTCATTAACACTAACTACCCTTTAGAACCCTAATTGACCCATCTTAGCCTTTAGAAAGTAGTGAGATAACCGACTTTGGTGAAGTCTAAAGTTGGTTGATACTCGATGCTACGCTCATTGAGATTCTAATCTTGGGGAGTTTTGGTTGACAAGTCAGTTGCTTACTGAACAACAACCTTTTAGAAGGATCAGTGATATTGAGATCCCTTAGAACCCTATTATTTTTACTAGGACAGGATGAACCAACTAAACTTCAGTGGGGAGGGTACTTACCTATGAACTTCATATAGGCCTTCAAATCTTGGGCTATTGTGTGACTTGCTTGTGTATGCCATTTGTTTGTGATTGAACATAACATCATGACATCATAAGCATAGAATTCTCACTAACCATTTCAAGGACCAAAGGATATATCATTGTTCTTTGTTGCAGGTTATGGCTTCCACTCGTAGGAACACTATCCGAATCAACTTTGTAGGGGTACCTTCCAAGCTTAAGGATTTGGTCTCAAAACTTCCTGAAAGCTCCCAATTCATCAAGAAGCATGGTTATCTACTTGACTTGGTGTATACATACAATTTCGACACCATGGGTTTGATGAAGGAAAGCCTTAGTAGCTGATGGATTTATCAACTATGTTCCCTACACGTCATCATTATCTGACATGGCAGTTTCTCAGCACTCCTAATCTCATTATACTTTAAATAAATGATGTGCGTGGCTTTGAAGATTTTCGACAGGATATGATCACTCTTTCTTGCAAACATGTCCAGAATCTTAGATCACTCTTTCTTCCAAACATTTCCAGAATGTTGAGAAGGTTTGTGATGATTTGGTTCATAATATGACGAACAATTGTATGTCGAAAGCATGGACGAGTTGCCCTTTAGGGAGTTCTTCACATCACTACTAGGAAATCCTCTCGTATTTTCGACAAGAGATATGAAGGCAGGGATTCGACAATGAAATCATTGGGACTATTTGAATTTCAAATGAATTCGACATGATAAGAAGATACGTCATTTCGTCAGTTAAATGGCAGTTTTCATGAATAATGACTTCGTCTATTAGAAGATACGTTGAAGATTCTTAGGGATTGTTAACATGCAAAATGCCAAGTGGCGAATTCTTAGGAAGTGACTGTTATTCGAAGTTTATTTTATTTGTATATAAATAGGATAGTTTGCTTTGTGTAAAGTGTGTGAAATTCTATATAATGTTTCTGTGAAGATTACTCTAATACTCGTGTGTAAAAGAAAGGAGAATTATCTGGAAAATGTACGTGTAAACACCATTTAATTTTCAGTTATAAAGATTAGATTTATCATTCATTCTTTGTTCAAGTTTATGCTTTTATTTACTTTCAAGAAATTTACTTTCCAGGCAATTTACTTCCAAGTCAATTTGTATTCCAACAAACCCTTAATGCAAACTTTAAGTTTCCTGGTTAGTTTCATTAGACAAACATTTCCATAATGTAATATAAACAAGAGCAATATTGTTGAGAAACCGTTCGACATAACATATCAAAATCAGTAAGACTCGTACATTAAGAAACCTATCCTTAAATTTTAGCACATGTGTCCTAGGACTTGTGTGGTTGGTCCTGCAAGTAACCCATTTCCAAGGAATTGGTAAACCAGAGGTTGTTCACCAAAAACACCAGCGAACACTTGGTTACCTCAGGATTTGATGAAGATATGATGAGTGTCATGTTCCAGTTCTTTGATCCTAAACATCATTGCTTCACATTTCCCGATTATCAGTTGGTGCCTACAATGGAAGAATTCTCTAAATTACTTGGTGTGCCTATCCTTGATCTGAAATCTTTCACAGGCTTAGAGAAGGAGCTTAAACCTGAAGTCATTATTGCAACCCTACATTTGAAGAAATCAGACATTGTCCTATAAACAAGAAGTGGAGTTAAGGGTATTCTTGCCAAAGTATTGATAGAGAAATCTCAAGTGTTCTTGGATGCTATGCGTTACGTTGATTTTGAGGAGATCTTAGCCTTATTGATTTATGGTTTGGTGTTATTCCCTAATCCAGACCAGTTCATAGATGTACACGCCATCAACATATTTCTGACTCATAATCCTGTGCCTACCTTACTTAGAGATATCTTCTTGCACTCTTTCCACACTTGTACTATGAAGGCGCGAGGAACTCTGTTGTGTTACATACCTCTACTATTAAGGTGGTTTATTTCACACCTTCCTTGATCTGTGATAAAGAATGAACAAGGTTGGAGGTGGTCTAGAAGGATAATTTCACTCTCTCATTCAAACATTCATTGGTGTTCCCGGTCTATGGAAAATGTCACTATCATTGACCGTTGTGGAGAGTTCCCTAATGTGCCACTCCTTGGCATAAGAGGGGGAATTACTTACAATCCTTCTTTAGCACTATGTCGGTTTGGTTATGTTCGGAGTAATGGTACTCATGACATGCTTATTCAAGGTATTGTGTTTGATTATGACAACAACCTTCAAAGTTAACGTCAAAGGTTTATATGAGCTTGGAGTAAGGTGAACAAGATTGATAGCAATACTCTGGAACCAAAATACTCCATTCCTATGGAACCTTACCTCAGATGGGTGCAGTCTCGTGCTCAGACTCTTATGATGCCATATCCTGCTATTCTACCGGTGACTGTTGAGCCTATTGTTGAAGGAGATCTTCCTTATTCTATTTTTCATCCTAATATGCCTACTGATTTGGAAGAGCTACAAAAGTCCTGGACCCAATTGAAGGAGCAAAGAGATACCTTTGAAGCTCAATTCAGGTTTAGCCAAAAAAGAGTGTTGGATATAACAAAGCAATTTCATGAGGAGTGGAATCTCAACACATATCTCAACACCAAGAGGAAGCGTCCATGGGAGACTTAAATTTCAGATGTTTTATTTTCTTTATAAGTTTTGTTTTCTTTAATTTGTAAGCCCTAGGGGAAATATTATTTTAAGCCTACTAATAAGAGTTTTGTTTTTGTTTGTTTTAACAAATTTAAATCCCGTGGTCCTTGAAAACCTTGCATATGCATCTACATACCATATCATTGCATGACAGAATTTCACAGCAGGTTTCTCATCTTCTCACTGTTTATTTCAGCAGAAATCGCTCTCGAACAATCCGTCAAAGATCTTCAAGATCAGAATGCCCAATTCCAGGAGATGAACATGAACTTGTCCAAGGGACAAAAAGAACTGAAGGCACTCCTGGCCAAGAAAAAGAAGAAGACCAGAAAACCAATTGGCTTCATCAATCTGGGTAGAAGGTTCAGAGCTCCGATCAAGACAAATGATGAGATTGAAAACCCTAGAGATGAAGATTCTGCGAAAGAAGAAGAAAGTCTACGTGGTACTACTGTGAATTCTGATTATGTGGATAATTATTATCATGATTCGACTGGTGATGAGAAATATAAGTTACTAGAAGACCGTGTGAATGCCATGGAAATACAGAAGACTTTTAGGTTGGATTTTGAAGATTTTAGTTTGATCTCTGGAGTTGTCATCTCTATTGGTTTCAAGGTTTCTACTTTTGTGGTATATGATGGTGTGTCATGTCCCAAGCTACATTTGAGATCTTATGTCTGAAGGATCCAGCAACATACTGCTGACAGGAAGTTATGGATTCATTTCTTTCAAGATAGTTTATCTGGAGCTTAATTGGAATGGTACTATCAACTTGAGAGTACCAATATTCGTACTTGGAATGATCTTGCAGAGGCCTTCTATAGGCAATATCAATATAAATTTGATTTAGAACCAACTCGCATGTAACTCCAAAACATGTCTATGGGTTCCAAAGAAAGTTTCAAGGAGTATGCCCGGAAGTTGAGAGATCTTGCAAGCAAAGTTCAACCTCCTTTAACTGACAGGGAATTGGTTGACATGTTTATGAGTACACTAATTAGAGAATGCATGGAGAGTGGAATACGAAGTGGTAAGATACAAATGGCTGCCTCTTCAAGTACCACCAAGAAGTCCTCTAATGGAAACAAAGAATCTAATACTATGTATGGCCAATAGGGTCGTAATAGGAATAGCCAATCTTTGGGAGCAGTCCTAATCTCTAATCATACCCCTACACAACAAGATCAGCAACAGAATAGTCAGCCTAAGTAAGGTACTCCTAGGAGACAATTTACAAAGATCAATATGTCGTTGGCTCAGGCTCTGCAACGTATGTTGAAGGGAGAGTTGATTACTTTGAGGGACCCTCCTCAGAATCTCAATACTACCTCTCCTTGTTATAATCCCAATGCAAGGTGTGCATATCACTCCAACTGCCCAGGCCATAATACTAATAACTGTTGGGCATTGAAGAATAAAATTCAGGATATGATTGATGCTGGAGAAATTGAGTTTGATCCTCCTGAGACTCCTGATGTGATTACTGCTCCTATGCCCAAGCATGAGAAGACTGTTAATGTTGTTGATGATGGTTCTTATGTTTCTACTGTGACTGATTTGACTACTCCTCTGTCCATTATTAAGAAGAAGTTGTTGCAAGCCAGTTTATTTTCGGGTTGCAATGAAGAGTGTTTTTACCGTGCCTCTCAATCTAATGACTGTTGGAAGCTGAAAGAAGGTATTCAGCATTTAATGAACAACCGTACTGTATTCTTTGAGAAGACCCTTTCTGTAGAGAGCTTATGTGAAGGCTTGTCCCAAGATCTGAAGCTTGAAGATGTGTATGTGGTTACTAATACTCCTGTGAAGATTACTTCTAAGGGTCCTGTGAGGATTACTTCTAAAGGTCTTGTGAAGGTTACTGTTGAGCCAAAGGTGGCTCCCCTGATTATTACTACTCGTGGTCCAATTTTGTATTCTTCTGACAAAGTTATTCCTTGGAATTATGGTTCCGATGTTTATATCCATGGTGTCAAGAAAAAGCCTCTAACTGATATAACTACTGCAGATACTAATCCTGATATCGACAATATTGTCGGGGCTAGCAAGGTTACTAGGAGTGGAAGAATTTTCTCTCTAGAAGACACTTCAAAGACAACTGTTGCTCCAGTGCATATCTCCAACCCTGGGCCAAGTACTGAAGCTCGGGGCAAAGGACCGTTGATTAAGCCTGTTCAGGCTGAAACACCAGCTACTGAAGACCTCTCTAAGCAGATGGATGAAGTACTGAAGATCATCTGCAAGAGTGATTACAATATTGTCGAATAATTGGGGCATACTCCCTCTAAGATCTTTATGTTGTCTCTGTTGTTATGCTCTGAAGCCCATGCTAAGGCTTTGGTAAAATTTCTGAAGTCTGCTCATGTACCACATGAAATATCTGTGGACCGATTTGAAAATTGTGTTGTTAATTTAACGACTGACAATGGCTTAGGTTTTTCTGATGCTGATTTAACTCCCGCCAAGAGAAACCACATCAGAGCTCTGCACATTATAATACCCCAAATTTTCCCTCTCCTGTTTAGCATCATCATCATATCATATTCATCATCAGCATGTCATGTCCTTAACATATTGCATAGAAAAATGAAGCATATCACTTGCATGTTCCAGCATAAGGCACATAATCAGTCATCAGGGAAATTCAAAGCTCACAGGACATGTTACAGGTTCGACATCATGGTCAAGGCTCTAAAAAGGATTGAGGATCAAAATCAGATCAAAACGGTTGGCACCGGGGTGATTCCTGAGGTTTCCCACCAAAAGGAGGGAAAATTCAAAATTCATTGGCGTTAACCGGTTAACGGATTGGTTAACCGGTTAACGGCTGCGAATTTTGAATTCCAGCAGCATTTTCAGCATGCGCTTGGCTCCAAATTTTCAAATTTTATGATTTTTATTCATTTTGAATTAATTGGAAATTAAAGAGAAGGATCTAGAGCACTTATCCAAGCCTAATCCCATTGCTAAATCCTAATCACATTACCAAACCACATTTTTGGATCCCAAGTCTAATTTTTGGACCCCAAACCTAAACCATATTTAATCCATTTCTCTCCAAACCAAGAAAAAACTCTCTCACAATTTCCATTCTCATTCTGAATTTTCACACTTCTCTCTCACTTTTCTCTCATTTTTCCTCCCACATTTTCCAAATTCACTCAAAGTTCCACTTTGAAGATCACATAACCTTGCCTTGAGGTGTGTAGATCTTGGAACTAGACCTCCATCCATAGTTTCTTTGTACCATTTGCTGGTTTAATTGGTGATTCAGATCTGGTTTAGGATCTAGAAGTGCTTTTGGATCCAAAATTATGCATCAATATCTTGTTCTTGCATTTATTTTGCACGGAGTGTGAAGCTTAACACTGGATCTTCAAAGTTCTCAGCTAGATCTCTCATTTCCAGCTCAATCAACAACTACCAAAGCATACCTCAGCTTTGTAGGTTGGTTAAATTCAGATCTAGCTCTGTTTTTTAGCTTATTTGCATGCTTGTGCTTTAGATCCACCATGTGCTTGTGTATTTGCTTGTGTTGCTTGATTTGATTGGTTGATTTGTGACCGGATCTATGTATTAATGTTCATGAGCTTGATGATGCCATTTAATGTGAATTGATCCTCTTATTTCATGCTCAATTGATTACTGGTCTGGTGTAAGATTGTTTGAATAAGCTGGTTGTGAGCTGATTTTCTGCAGGAATTGATGTTGTTTCTTTAGTGTTAACCGGTTAACGAATTGGTTAACCAGTTAACGCACCTGTTTTTGTGCTGTTTTTATGCAGGTTTGGCTTGGTTAACCGGTTAACGCTTTGATTAACCGGTTAACACTGATGCAGTGGGCCACTTTTGTGTTATTTTTAGCATGTTTGATCCCCTTACTTGTTTTAAATGCCATGGATCATTATATGATCATTGAATATGATTGTTTAGGGTGATTTTCTTGCTGGTTGATGCATGCTTCCATGTTCTCTACACGTAAATGCTTGTATGCGTAAATGTGACATGTTGTTTGATCCTTGTTGATATGAGCTTTGAGCATGCCATTTCCATGATTTTATTGATGAACATGTGATGGACTTTGCTAACACTTGCAGGGGTTATGGTAAGTGAAGTGTGGATGTTCATCCACATTTCAACTCTTCACCTTTTCTTCTTCTAAGTTGCTTTCTCTTTGTGTTTTTATGTGCCTTATTCCATCATGTGTCACAACTCTTTTCTCCCCCCTTTAGGAGCAACTTACCTCATCTAGAGGAGTAAGTTGCTTGCTAGCTCTTGCTTCCTCTTCTTCTTGTTCCTCTTTGTTTCTTCTTCTTCGTTAGGATAGTTGAAACCTCACTAACCTTAGGACCGCTTTTGCATGACAACTTTAGGTTTAGTCTTTCCCCATTTTAGACTCTTTGCCTTTTTGCTCCTTTGGTTTCTTTCTCTTCTCATCTCAAAACAAAACCTAAAAAACACTTAATAATGGTTGAGGTAGCCTTGTGTGTATGGACTTATTCCATGGGGCACTTGTGGTCTTCCCATCTTGGGATAGTACAAGCTTGTCAAGCATGATGTACAAGTCTAATCATGAGACTACTTTCACAAAGAAAAATCACAAAAAGACTTCTTCATTTTCAATCACTAAAACACCTAATAAATTCAACAAGTCAATGAATTTTGGCCCTTGCCCTTGGAAACAAGTTTTGGGGATCTTCTCCTTACTTGGTGTACTTGTTCTATTATTCCATCTTGGAATGTAGTAGCAAGTACACATTCCACGGAAAAGAGCTTGAGTTCATTCTCTCGTGCCACACCAATAAAAGCTCATAAAAAACACAAACAAACAATAATCGTCTTTCCATCGGGAATTCTTTTCTCATCTCCTTCGCTCCGTCCGCGAACTTGCTTCTTCTTGTCATTATGCAAGACGGTTACGCACTCGTCGTCCGAGTCTGCAACACCTGAGCATTGACATAGGCAGTTCAAGCCTTGATTCACAAGCAATCCTTTTCACCCCTAGTTAGGGGAACTACGGCGTCTCTGATCCTCATGTCTAGATGAGGTACGTAGGTAGCGGGGTAGGGCCCGTTCGAGCACAATCTTTATTTTCCCTACATTTTTCCTTTTTCATTTCTTTTTTTTTTCGGTTTCATTTTATTTTCTTTCTTATCTAGTTCATTTTCTTTTTGCAGCAGCTTTCATTCCTTCACCCTTTGAAGCAGATTTCTTTGCAAGCATGGATCCCGTCGGGTACGGCGGACGATCTGGGGTGCTAATACCTTCCCAGGTCGTAACCGACTCCCGAGTTCAGATTATTTGGTTCGCAGGACCCGTGTCCTTCCTTTTCTTTTCTTCTGGTTTGTGCAGCATTACCATTCCCGTTCCTTCGGGATAAATATGCCTGGCTGGCGACTCTGACCTCTTTCCGCGCCACTTTCGCGTTTGTACCAGGATGGAAATCCGGGGAGCGACAGCTGGCGACTCTGCTGGGGACTCTCCTAACAAGAGTATCTCTGGTTCCCCTGAGAGTCATTCTAGCGTTTGCGTGTTTCTGTTTCTTTGGGTGTTGATTGATTGTTGTTGTGTGTTTATTTTACTGTTGTTTATTTACAGTTTTATTTATAGCTTTATTTACAGTCTTCAGTATTTATATTCATGCATCATATATATTATACTGGACTATCTGGACTGGATTTTTTCTGTTTGGTGGGACTTGGGTGATACTGTTACTGTGAGATGAGCTCATTACCAAGGCTCGAGTGCACCTTAGGACTTAGAGTGGTTCCACTTTGGCCTCATGAGATCTTGTCATGGGGGTAGTAGTGAGTTCCACGCCCAGATTTGCGACCATTTTGGAAATGTCTTGATTTGGGGATCTTCCTCTCTCATTTCATAACCTTGATAGTTATGTGCAGCTGGGGACTGATCATTGAGGACCTTTGTGGAAACATCCCTCTCTAGTGGTGACAGTGGCAGACCACATTTCGTGGCAAACCCATTCGCACCCGAGGGCCCACTGGGAACTCGCATAGGATGGCCTGGTTCTTTTTTAGGAACTCAATCAAAGCATCTAGTCGTATGATGATAGTATTGTACCCTTCAGAATGAATGTACTATTGTTTCTCGATTCCAACGCTTGAAGCTAGGGACTTATAAGGGATGCTTGTTTCTCGGACTCATGCTGAGGCCTCCCTGAGTAGTACATAATGCCAAACTGATTCCCTGATCTGGTCATGAGCCGTTTCTCAGAAATGGTGAATGTATTATTGCTATTTGGCTTTGAGAGTCCGTGATGTTTGACCCGGAGCATACCCGTGAGATGGGGAGGGGTGTACATGTTTGTAGGAACCCTTGACCTCCACATACCCTCATTATCAGTATGCTCTATGTTATGATTTGGTTATCATGGTTATGGACTTCTTAATCTTTGGTTTTGAGGGTTCCTGTCAGATGGTTATGGTTCAGAGAATTTTGGTTTTCAGTTACTTGGGGCCATAATATCCAGTATCCAGATGGTTCCAGATTGATCATATGCCTGCATTGCATTTGCATCGCATCATACTCGCATTAACTATTTGTGTTTCCATTTTTCAGGTTTCCTGTTTAAATTTTAACACCCAGTTCTGGTAATTGTAAGTTTTCCAGATGGCAGAAGTTAAGAAGATTACAAGAAAGAAAAATGTCCATTACACTTTTCTTCAACCGGAAGTCAAGAGCGTTCAGAGACTAGCTGGGCTGATGAATGATCAGGTTTTAGGGAACTTCAAAAAGAGGTATGGTCAGATTTTGAAGTACATGGATAAACCTACTGCAGACCAGAAAGATAGCTTGCACACTTTGCTTCAGTTCTACGACCCTCTGTTGCGGTGTTTTGTAGTCAAGAGAGCTTTGCAGGTTAGTGAGGGCAGAGGACTTCCCTGGGATGTGCTTATACCAAAAGCTGAAGGGTATGCCAAAGAAGGTAAGTGGGGAGATTTTGGTGTTGTGGTGGTCCTGATGGTATATGGATCTAGTCTTTTCCCAGGAGAAAAGGAGTTTGTGAGTTTGGAGGTGATCTCCATTTTTGCTAAAGGCAACCCTGTACCATCCTTGTTGGGAGATTTCTATCACAGTGTTCATTACCAGAATGAGAAAGGAAGAGGTGGACCGGTGAGTTGTTGTGCTCCATTGTTTTCTGATTGGTTTGCTAAGCAATTACCAAAGTCGGGTCCATTCAAAGAAATGAGAGAAGAATGGAGGTGGTTTAGGAGATTAATGGGACTGACTTCTGAGGATATAGCTTGGGGTTATAACAGGGATTTATTAGGCAAAGAGATACTTGTTAGTTGTGGGAGTTTTGCTAATGTGCCCCTGCTAGGGAGAAAGGGTGTGATCAGTTACAATCCAGTTTTAGCCAGGAAATAATTTGGCTATCCTCTGAGGAATCCACCATGTATCGAAGAAATAACTGAGTCTTTGTACTTTCCTGTGGAGGGAAACAAAGAATTAGTTATACATGCATCTCAAGCTTGGACTCACAGGGTGAAGAAAGGTAAGGAGGATTTTGGAAGGGTATATCCCAAGACATATCCTCCTTTTGTTACATGGTTACAAAAGCGTGTAGAGGAATTGCTCATGCCGTTTTCAGTGGAAGCTCCCTTATATCCCAAAGAAGTGTCATGTCAGAACACTGTTTCTCTTGAAGATTATAAGAAGTTGGAAGCTTAGTTGCACGAGGTTCGGGTAGAGAATTCTGAAATGGTTAACTTGTACCACCGTGCCAATCATGCTAAGGAAGAAGCGGAAGAAAAGCTACAGAAGATGAAGGATACCTTAGAAGCTAAAGAAAAGGAGTTTACTAGGAGAGAAACTCATTTTCAGAGATTGGGTTTAATAGAGTCAAAGAGAGAAATGGAGCATAAGAAGATTGTGAAGACTCTTAGAGAAGCTCGTCAATCCATTGCTTGGTTACAGGGCCAAAGAGAACAAGAGCAGAAGAAGTATAAAGAAAAGGAAGAGTTCTTTGAAGCGCATATGGCATTCAAGAAGGAAGAGGTCGAATAAGTTCACAAGATACGAAGGGAAAAGACTCAGCAATTGGAATAGAGTCAGCTAGCCTTGGAGGAAGCAATGAAGGAGATTGCAGATCTCAAGCTGAGAGCAGCCGTCAAGAAGAATCGGACGGAGGTGGTGACTGCAGAAGAGGAGCCTGGATTTTCCTTTTAGTCTAGGGTTTTAGTTTACTTTTATTTGTATCCAGACTACCTACAGGCTTGTTGTAGGGGTCTCGCTTTATCTTTTTTTCATGTATTGACTTGTAACCCTCCGGGGAATTTGTTCGTGTTTTAACTCTGGCTGTCAGTGGGTTATCCATGTTATGAAATACTAAGTTCTAGTTACCATTTCTTAGTATGCAAAATTTGTTTGTTCGGGGCTGCTAGGATCTGAACACTCTGCAAAAAAAAAGAGAAAATCAATGCTCAAAAGGGCTATCTGGAGTATTTTCTGTCAAAATACCAGAACTGGGGCATATTAATGCCTGGACGTGGAAACATGAATAGTTATATTGCATGCATATAACGTGTTTGTTGTTTTGCAGGTATGTCTCTAGTGTTCTAACGTTCATGTCACTTTCAGGCATATAGCTCCCAAGAAGGTTCAGAGACAGTCAACGGTGCACAGATACCCTACAAAGGTGAAAAGAGAAAGAGCAATGGAGCAGATGAAAGCAGATCTGGCTGACTTGAGGATGAGAATGGACAATTTCATGACCCTCATGGATGGGATGGGTCAAACTCAAGAGCGTTTGCGCGAGATGGTAGAGAACAATCAGGCCAGGAACAATGGAACAGTAGATGGAGGTAATCGTAATGGGGCTGGCGCCCGTTAGGTTGAAATCCCTGTGGTGCAACCAGGGGTCACTATTGTCAATGATGGAGTGAATAATCTGCAGATGGATGGGCAAGAAGAGCAGTCCACCTTGCTGGATGAGGCAGAAGGCCAAGGGGTTGACATGAATAAAAGGTTCGAAGAAATGGCTGAGCAGATTTGCGCCATTCAATCTCAGAGTTCTCTAGGGTTTAACATCATTGATCTGGGCTTGGTGCCAGGGGTGAGAATTACCTACAAGTTCAAAGTCCCTACTTTTGATAAGTACAACGGCACAGCTTGCTCGAAAACCTACCTTCAGTCTTTTGTGGGAAGGATTGATGCGCATACAGATGATGAGAAGCTGTGGATGTATTACTTCTAGGATAGTCTTGTAGGAGCTTCCTTGGAATGGTACATGAAGCTGAGCAGGGTCAATATCCGAAGCTGGAAGGATTTAGCTGAGGCATTCGTGAAGCAGTATCAGTATAATTTGGATATGGATCCAAATCGTACTCAGTTGCAGACAATGTCTCAGAATGCTAAAGAAGGGTTCAAAGAGTACGCCCAGAGGTGGCGTCAGCTTGCTGCTCGAGTGCAACCACCCTTGTTGGAGAATAAAATGGCAGATATGTTTATGGGAATGCTGCAGGGGGTGTTTATTGAGAGACTGGCATCTTGTTCGGCGACGAAGTTCAATGACATCGTGATAGCTGGAGAAAGGGTTGAGACTTTGCTGAAGATGGGAAAGATTCAAGGCATTAGTGCAAGTAGCTCAAGTGGTGTGAGAAAGGCTTTCAGTGGACCTCCAAGAAGAAGGGAGGGTGAGACTAATGATGTGTACGGTCGAGGTCGAGGCCGCGGATACAGAGGATCTTATGAGCAGATGGCAGCTGTCACCATCCCCACAGGTCCTGTGCAACAACAGCAACAGCCACAGTGCAATAATTATCAGCAAAGGCCATATCAGCAGAGGAAAGCTCGTCCAGCTAACAGGGTGCTTGAAGCCATCCCAATGACGTACACAACTCTGCTCCAGAGATTGTTAGATTTGAATTTGGTTCAGTTGAGGACGTTAGCACCACCTCCACCTGGAGAGTTTCCAGTGGGGTATGATGCTAATGCAAGATGCACATTTCATTCAGGAGCTCCCGGGCATTCAACGGAGAAATGCATGGTGTTACAGCATAAGATCCAGGACTTGATTGATTCAAAGGAAATTAACTTTGCACCGCCTCTAAATGTCACATCGAACCCCATTCCAAATCATAGAGGAGCTAGGATAATTGTCGTTGATGTTGGCGAGGGTTTAAACTTGATCTTGAACATGGATGAAGTGAAGACTCCCTTGTTAGTCGTGAAGGACAGATTGTTGAAAGGGCAGGTTTTTCCAGGGTGTGATTATGACTGTGAGGGTTGTTTGAATTCGGTTAATGGTTGTGGGGATTTGAAAGCGGGGCTGCAATGTTCGATCGACGAGGGGTCTCTACAGTTTGACAGAGTTGATGATAGAAATGATTGTGTGTCTACAGTGACAATTTATTTTGATCCTGCTGAAGTTCCTGTCCGGAGAGAACCTGTGACGATCTATGTTCCCGAGGTGAGTCCAGTGACCATTACTGTTCCGAGACCAGTCCCTTATGCTGATGACAAGGCCATCCCTTGGTATAAACACCCCAAATTTGCCCTCACTCATACCACACCATGGCTTGTGATCTTTCATTTTTGTAGAAGCGTAAGCATACCACCTCATATTGCATATTTGTTTCATCTGCATAAGTTCAAGATCATCTGCATCCAGGGTTTGTGATCTGAGCAATCCAAGATTCCATCTGAGCCATCCCAAAGGCCTCAAAGCTTTCTAAGAGGGTTCATGTGTGTTCTATCATCATATTATACTCCTCAAAGTTCATGGAAGTCAAGAGATCACAAGAGCTGGCAAGGCATGGAAGCAGAGCTAGGGTTTTCACTACACAAATGACCAAAATTTGGGTTTTGGTTTCAGAGGCCTTAACTCCAAATTTTTGGTCCATTCTTGTTTCTAATGTTCTTAAGATGTTATAAGGATCATATGTACCAAGTTTGATGAAGAAATTCATTGTGGAAGT
Source organism: Lathyrus aphaca (assembly GCA_963966055.1). NCBI lineage: Eukaryota > Viridiplantae > Streptophyta > Magnoliopsida > Fabales > Fabaceae > Lathyrus > Lathyrus aphaca. Next base: position 353,533,944 of record OZ014521.1, on the reverse strand, counting down.
CATCTATTCACTAGGTAACTTCTTGAACAAGTTAAGTCAAAATCAGGGCATCTGAGGCCCCCAACAATGGAACCAAAGGGGTATTTTCATCAAAATGAAGTCCTATGATCTTTATTTGATCTTAGAAGAGGTTGGAAGTTCACAAGATTGAAGAATTTTGAGCCATTTGCAAACTTGCCAAAAATGAAAATGACTTGTAATGGAAACTTTCCATTTTGGGAAAGTTTTTCAACCTCCTCTTTCTCAACCAAAAATGCTTCAAATTAAAACTTCTTGGTCATGAAAGTTGTAGATTAGGTCTTTCCCTTTTCAAAAAGTACAAGAACATGTCTTGATTCATCCTAGAACTCAAGATATGGCCTTTCAAAGTTGGCAAAAATCTTAAAATTTCAAGTTTCATGTCAAAGAGGGATTTTGCAAATTGGCATATTCAAGCATTCTAATGACCTCTAATATGCACAAACACTTCACAATATGTCAAACAAACCTCAAAGGATCAGAATTGTGCATTGAACTTAGGGTTTACATGACTTATGATCCAAGAAACTTCAAAGAGGGAATTTTGCAAAACATGTGATAACTCTTCATCCAAGCCATCCAGCACATCAAAACCAATTCCATGGCTCTCCACAAAGTCAGCTGAGGCCAGACACCCCAAGAAATCAGACATGCACCATGCCCATACCTCATGTACACAATGTTTACATTTTTGCAACTTGGTCCATACCAATCACACTATGCCACTACCCCCTTTCTGAACACTCTCATTGGTCTATACTAACCTTATGGACCTCATTTCACATAAGACACAAGCCTGAAACATTCCACAAGTCAGATTGCTCAAAAATCCCCAAAACCTTCAAGCTTTCGAAACTCACTCCTCAGCCACTCAAACTCAAAATTTCTTTCACCATTCAACTCCATATAACCTAAGGATCATTTCCCACCCCTTGCCATGGCCTGAAACAAGCCCAAACACAAACACGATTTCTGCAACTTCAGAAACAAAACCTTCGAACCAGCCATTGCAAGCTTGTTCCAAGCATCAAAGCATCCTCAGGAGGCCCATTGGAGTTGACTTGCACCAAAGAGAGGTCCAGAAAGCCTAGAATCCCAAAGCTTCAACTCAGGTAGCTTCATGAACTTTTTTTCCAGAACTTGTTATTTAAGTTTCTAAATGATTCCTCATGCTTCACTGATCATCCTGATATAATTTGTTTTGAAAATGATTGAGAAATGTGCATGTATTGAACTTCTGAAAGTTTTGTTCATTTTCACGATTTGCTTCGAATCTTGTTTTTGATGTATGATAAATGTGTTTTGATGATGGATTCTTGTTGAGGGAGGTTATTAGATCATTTCTAGAGAGTTAGAGGGTTTGATTTATGTCGCTCCCCAGAAAAGATACCAAGGTCAGATAGGGCACAGACGCGAACGGTCGGCGAAAAGAGAGAATGAAGATGAAGTGAATTGAATAGAGTCGCAAGCTAGGCATTTTTATCCCGAAGGAAAGGTAATGCTGCATAAACCTAAGAAAAGATGGATAAGACGGTTGCGAACCAGAGAAACTGAGAAAGGGGGTTGGTTAAAACCTGGGAAGGTATTAGCACCCAGATTGTTCGTCGTACTCGACGGGATCCACGCTTAAAAGATTGTGTTTAAAGGGGGTAGGTGTATGTGTTATCTGTGTGAAAAAGCTGGAGAAGAAGTATATAAGTGTCAGTGCAAAAGGGTGAAATGAAATGCTCAGGATTGAGGCTTAAAAAGAGAATGCTGAAAGAGGGGGAAGACACAAAGACTTTTGTTCGATAACAGTTAAGTTATGCCTACGTATCCTCTCGTGCAATGAGGAAGTCAGAACACCGTAGTTCGACTCAAAGAGACCGAAAAAAGAAATTGACTGTGAACTGCCTGCTTGCCTATGCTCAAGTGTGTGACTCGTCTGGCTCGAGTTCTAACTGTCTTGCATTAGATGGAAGAAGCAAGTTCTTGCTTATGAGTGAGGGTGATGAGAAAATAATCCCGGAGGAGACGATTATTGTTTGTTTTTGTGTTTTTCAGTTTTGTTATTGTTTTTGGTGTTTTGCATAGGATTATGAGCTTAAGCCTAAATCAAAGGCTTGTAAACTCATTATATCCTCCCTGATTAGGGATAATGAGAATACTTAAGTATGAGATAAGCATCTCAACTTAATTGCCATGATGGTGTAGGATTAAGATCATTAACCTACTTGTGATTATTTATATGTTTTTAAGTTTTTTTTGTTTAGTGTTAAGTAATGAGTTTAATCTCTAATCACAGATTAATGAACTCATTACACCATCCTAATAGAAGGATAATAGATGAGAATATTTAAGCTGAGGAAGATACCTCAACTTAATCCATGGTTAGGGATTAAATTCATTATATAACAAGCCTTTATTAAATGGATTTTAATTAAGGGATGAGATTAAGAAGTGGATTTTATGGCTTCTAAGACAACTTGAGGGGGACTTGTCCATTAAACACTAGGGTTAGTCCTTCTTAACCATAAAGGGAGAATTAGAACCCTAATGTAAGGCCCAAGTTACAAGATGAAGTCTTAGTGATTATTAAGATGAATTGATTAAGAGGTTTAAACAAATTAAAGGTTTAACACTTAGGATTAAAGTTATACACTCCATCCTAATAGAAGGATACAGGCATAACCCTAATTCCAAAGTCCTAAGACTTTAAGAGTTTAGTCTCTGATTATGAAGATGAGAAGAGAGACTCAAGGAGGCTCAAAGGTAAAAAGTAAGGGGACTAATCACAACCCTAATTATTATCATGCTCTGATGTTCCTATGGTTTGCGAGGCTTGAGAAAGATCTTCAAGGAAGCCACCAATGGAAGAAGCAGATGGAAGGAGGAAGGAGCAGAAGAAATAAGTTACTTACTTCATTGAAGAAGATAAGTGACTTAAAGAAATAAAGTGAGAGATGAACACAAGTGAACAAGTTCACTTCAAAGAAACCAGCAAGAGGCATATGAAAGAGATAAAGTGAAATGAGAAGTGAAGGCAAATCCACTTCTCAAAGTAACTTACCACCTGAAAATGTTAGCATGAATGCATAAAGTTCAAGGCATAAAGAAATGAAATGAGATAAGATGAGATGAAATTATCAAAGTCATAAGTGTTTATGAAATTTTAATGTCATGTGAGATGATGCAAAGGCATACAAAGTGCATGTGAATGATTATACAAAGATGGGATGTCATGTAAGCATGCTTTGAAGTTTGAAAGTTCATGAAAGTTAATGAAATGAATGAAAATTATGGAAAATGAATGAAGAAATGATCAAGCATGATTATAACATGTCCTAAGATGTCTAAGATGACATATGAATCCAAGAAATGTCATGGAAAGTTCATGTATGGATGCATATGCAAGATGAATGCAAATGAACATGTAAAATTAGGGTTATATGGAAGTATGAGATGCACATGAACAAAAAAGAAACATATGACATGATAAAAATTTGAAACCACACTCAAACAAACCCTAATCCCATACTAGATCACACCTCAAAGGAGAAGGTCAGAAGCCTTACCACTCAAAAGTTATGAATTTCCTAAGTTTCTAGGGTTTTTTGGATGATTCTCAAAGGAAAATGCAAATCAATTCAAAAATGCAAGATAAATTCATGAGATAAATGACCTATAAACTACATGCTATGCACAAAACAATGCAAAAACAATCATCTTCAAACTCTTCTTGGTTAGGCAGAAAAGATTTTTCAAGTTAGGGTTCAAAAATAGGATTAAAATGACCCTTAATTCAAAGAAAATTCTCAAGTTATGATCAAACCTAAAAAGAAATTTGTGTGAAGAGTTTGAAAATGTTTCTAAATGCAAAGGGATGATTCATGATTTTTTGGTGATTTTTAGTAACCTAAATGTATTTTTAATTAATTAAAAGACTTTAATTAATTAAAAATAACATTTAAATATTTTAAAAATACTTTTTATATGCAAAAAGTAAAATAAAAATCATTTTCTGATTAAGACTAATATTTGAAACAAAAATGCAAAAGGAAATATTTTTTGAAAGCTTTTTGATAATTTTAATTAATTATGCAAAAGAAATAGAAAGAAAATAAAATAAAATGAATAAAATGAGAAAGTAAACGCATCCTAAGGCTGAGATTCAAACTCAAAAGGGATGGGTTGACTGCGCGCGTTTGTTGCACCCAAAATTTGCCCTCCCCTAGTCAAGGCATTGTGTACCAAGGTGTCCCGAGAGGTTCACAAGGTTCATAAGGTATCTCAAGAGGTTCACAAGGTTCACAATTAGTCAGAAAGCTTGGAAGTTCCCTCAGACAAAGCCTCCTCCTAAGCAATGCACCCTAAACTAGGGTTTTGGATTTCATCAGGCTAAATGGACTTCCAAGGCCTCAAATGAACTTCATAACATCCCACATGTCTTCATGAATCCCTATGTCAAGTTTCAAGGCTTTCTCAAAAGGTTTGCTCAGTCAGATGATCAGATATGCAAAAATCAATCAAAGTGGTTAAAAAGTCAAACTGAGGTCAACTGTGGTCAAACCAAAGTCAAACTTAATGATTTTTTCCAACATCAATTTTATGAAGTAAAATTCATCATTTGATCAAGGGTTGATCATGATTCATCAAAGAGATTTCAGATCATCAAGAATCAGGAGTTTCTAAATTAGGGTTTTCATAGGAAAAGTCAACTGAACTTTGACCAGCCATAACTTTCACATGTTTCATCAAAAATTTCCCATCCAAAGCTAATTTTGAAGGAAATTGAATTCTATACAACTTTGTGTCTCACGAGCCAAGCCTAAAAATGCTTCATTTGAAAGGTATGAGCCAAAACTTTACAGGTCATTTCAAAAGTCAACAAAAAGTCAACATCTTCCAAAGGGCATAACTTGAAACAGGTAAAAGATATGGACATGAGACCAAAGAGGTTTATTTGAGGACTCTTTAAGCTTTCCAAAATGTCCAATAACACCTTTATAGCCTTAAAATTTAAGGATTTATGCCTTGTCAAAGTTGGGAGATTTTCAAGGGGTGTATGAAGAAAATAAGGGCTTAAATCTAATTTTTTTCCAAATGGGCCTATCATTTTGCAACCCAATCTTCATGATAACATCAAGCACTACCCAATTCAAATATTTTCTGATTTTTATAATTTATTTATTATTTATTTGGATTTTATTCATTAAAATTCATTTTAAATCAAAATAAAATATGAAAATACAAATATTTGATTTGATTCTTCTTCTAGAAGCTCTTAAACATCATTTAAGTTGATTTGATACTCTCCAATTTTTGTACACAACCAATTTGGAAACATATCATTTGATTTTTTTTGATATTTTTGACCATAGCTTTCTTCACCTTCAAGCAACCCATACAACTCCAACCAAGGCCCAAATTCTTAACCTAATTACATTACTATATAACCACAACAACATCACAAGACAAAAAAAGGATGGAGAGCAAGAGGATGATATTCGTACTTTAAAATTTCACATAATTCAAAATTAGGTTTCCACAATCCACCACTTTTAGAAGTTGATTAAAGGCTGCAAATGAATCCTTGAGGTTTCCTGAACCTATTCCAATCATCCTCATCATCAAATCCATGCCAAATCATACAAACCAAATTCATATTCTTGCTTTTCTTTTGATTTTTTTTCAATTTCAATGATTTATGCATGATTAATTGATTTTGATTACATAATATGTTTGTATGATTGTGTAGATGGTTTTTGGATAGTTGGATTTAAGTTTCGATGCAGGAATCATAGGGCACCATGGAGAACTAAACTATTGGTTAATCTGCTGTAATCTGTTTTCGTCGATACTTCGAAGGCTGCAGTAGTGATAAGCATTCCAGGCTGACAGGTAAGTCAGGTAAGTACTACTGTTTCTATTTTATTTGATTTATTTTCTATTTTCATATTCTCAAAAATATCTAAAAAATATTGTGCGTTCTTTATTTGATTTTATTAGATTTTTAGCATCGTTTTAATATTTTTTAGATTTTATTTTAATCGCTTTTCTTATTTTTCATTATTTTAAAATCTGCAGCGATTTTATTTGATCCTGTTTATTTCTTTTTTTAATCTTCCAATAGTATATACCAAAAATATGCAGGTGGGAGGAAGAAGATGGTGTGTGGCGTGCGCTAATTGGCCTAGTGACAAAGACCTAAGGTTGAAAGTCTGAGGGTGTGGGTTCAACACTCATTCCCAACATTTTGGCAAAGAAATATGGGTTCAACACTCATTCCCAACATTTTGGCAAAGAAATGTGGCGTAGTGTAGTGGCTGAAGGTTTTTGTTGGCAAAGGCAAAGTCAGAGGTTCAACATCAACCCCCAATATTTTGGGTATCTCTAACTTTATTTTTCCCTTTTTCATCAAATTATGTATTTTCTTTGAATTTCCTTATTATTATTATTAAACTAATTTCTAAAAGATAAAACAAAATCTTTTTTTAAAAACTTATATTTTTTATTATAAACCTTAATTTTTTTCATAAACCTTAATTTTTTCCCTAAACCTTAATTTTAAACCTAAGTCTTAATTTTTTTCATAAAATTTAAACCCTAAAAATTTAGCCCTAATCTTTATCTTAAAACCCAGATTTCGCCCTAATTTTACCCTAAAATTTTTCCTAAACCTTAAATTTTTTTTAAACCTTAAAATTTTTCTCAAACCCTAACCCTAATTGTTTTCTTAACCTAGTTTGAAAACTTTTTTTTCCTAATTTATTCACTCATTTTTATGTTATACATTCATTGTTTGCCTGATTATTTAACTGCTTCGCCTTTGTAATAATTGTTTTTTTTTATTATTTTCGCCATTATTATTATTATGTAACTGCCCCTAAGCCATGTAATAGTGTAGGAATTTTATTTTCTGCCTTTTAATTTCTGTCATTTATTTTTCATATTAACTGCGTGGTTAGTAAATAGGGTGTGGAAACTATTTGTAATTAAAATTAATTTAGATAATTAACTTTAAAAGATAAATATTTGAAAATAAACACTCACACACGTAAGTCGGTCTTTGATCGCCATCTTGCACTTCCTAGGGTATTCCTCTTGGTTGCTTTTAAATGGTCAAGTCCCTCAAATATAGGGATGTCTTAAGCAAAGTCCCTTCACGTATAAATCATCAAGTCCCTACAAATTTAAAAGATCAAGTCCCTTTGAGGTTTGCCTACGGAATAATGATCTTGTCCCTTCGAATAAATGATGATAGTCCCTACGAATTGCTAAAGACACCCCTTAACTTGCCTTCATTGACCATACGATGACCCTACGCCCGTCCCTTAAATAAATCCAAGGTAATGACTACCTATTCCTTAATAATAGGGATAGTCGTACCCTTGAAAGAACATATAAGAACATGAATGACTTAGTATAGGGTAGGTACCTCAAAGTTACTTGCTCACTCTTCAAAAATACTTTTCACACCTCACAATACTTTCTTAAACATTTTTCAAAACAAGGCTTTGTATACATCCATACGAGGATCATTACAAAGTACTTAGAAAAATTTCTAATCACACACTACACTCTTCTAAAACAATTTAAGTGAGCTAAGTAACTAAGAGCCCATGGATAACCATGGATATAAAGGGTGCTAACACCTTCCCTTTGTATAACCTACCCCCCGAACCCAAGTTTTTTAAAATAGGTATTTCCTGTTCTTTTACGTCCTTTCCACTTGGATAAAATAAAAGTCGGTGGCGACTCTTGCTATCCGCAACATGACTAAAAGTTAGTTCTCCCACCGTGTTACAGAACTGGCGACTCTGCTGGGGACTTACTAAGTAAAAGAGGGGTACCCTTAGGAATTAGATCACTTTAAATTGTTTGCTTTGTTTGCTTTATATTACTTGTTGGGCTTTATGTGTGAAAGATCCTAACCCGGATCTAGTGTACCCTAGGTAAATGGCAATAGACCAAGGAAACTGTACGGCGTATACCGATATGGTTGATCTGGTGGCCATAGTTAGTGTGACTTCTTGGTTGGTGCTTATGTTCCTTAAGTAAGTTAAGGATAATATGGGGCTGCCATATGTTTTCAATACACTAACTGACTTTTAGAACCCTAGTTATCCCATCTTGGCCTTTAGAAAGTAGTGAGATAGCCAGCTTTGGAGAAGTCTAAAGTTGGTTGATACTCGATACTACACTCATTGAGATCCTAAACTTGGAGGGTTTGGGTTGGCATGTAAGTTGCCTACTGAACAACCACCCTTGGGAAGGATCAATGATATTGAGATCCCTTAGAACCTTGTTACTTTTTGTAGGACAGGATGAACCTACTAAACTTCAGGGGAGGGTACTTACCTTTAAACCTCATGCAAGCCTTCAAACCTAGGGCTATTGTGTGACTTGTTTGTGTGTGCCACATGTTTGTGATTGAGCACAACATCATGACATCATGCATCATAAGCATAGCATTTTCACTAACCATTTCAAGGACCAAAGGATTTATCTTTGTTCTTTGTTACAGGTCATGGCTTCTGCTCGTAGGAATACTATCTGGATTAAATTTGTAGGGATACCTTCTTTGCTTAATGAATTGGTCTCTCAAGTTTCTGAAAACTCCCAATTCATCAAGAGGCATGGTCACCTACTGGATCTAGTCACTTCAGGGTTCAATGAAGACATGATGAGTGTCCTATTTCAGTTCTTTGATCCTAAACATCATTGCTTCATATTCCCCGACTATCAGTTGGTTTCTACAATGGAGGAGTTCTCCAAGCTACTGGGTATACCGATCCTTGATCAGAGACCCTTCACAGGCTTAGAGAAAGAGCCTAAACCTGAAGTCATTGCTGCAGCCTTACATTTGAAGAAATCAAACATTGTTCTAGAACTGAGAAACGGAGTTAAGGGTATTCTTGCTAAGGTATTGATGGAAAAAGTTCAAGTGTTCTTGAAGGCTATGAGTTATGATGCTTTTGAGGAGATCTTAGCCTTATTAATCTATGGCTTAGTTTTGTTCCCTAATCCAAACCAGTTCATAGACGTACACGCCATCAAGATATTTCTGATTTATAATCCAATGCCTACATTACTTGGAGACATCTTACACACTCTTCATACCCGTACTACGAAGGCACGAGGAACTCTGATGTGTTGTATACCTCTATTGTCTAGGTGGTTTATTTCTCACCTTCCCCGATCAGTGATGAAGAATGAACAAGGGTTAAGGTGGTCTAAAAGGATCATGTCACTTTCTCATTCAGACATTCATTGGTGTTCTAGATCTATGGAGAATGTTACTATCATTGACCGTTGTGGGGAATTCCCCAATGTGCCACTCCTTGGCATAAGAGGGGGCATTACCTACAATCCTTCTTTAGCTCTACGTCAGTTTGGTTATGCTCAGAGTAATGGTCCTCATGACATGCTTATTCAAGGAATTATGTTCGACTATGACAACAATCTGCAAGGTTACCGTCAAAGGTTCATACGAGCTTGGGGTAAAGTGAACAAGGTTGACAGTAAGACTCTGGAACCAAAGTACTCCATTCCTATGGAACCTTACCTCAGATGGGTGCGATCTCGTGCTCATACTCTTATGATGCCATATCCTGCTATTCTACCAGTTACTATGGAACCTGTTGCAGAAGGAGATACTCCTTATACCATCCTTCATCAAGACATGCCCACTAACCTGGAAGAATTGCAGAAATCCTGGATACAACTGAAGGAACAAAGAAATACCTTCGAAGCTCAATTTAGGATTAGCCAAGAAAAAGTGTTGGAGCTGACCAAGCAACTTCACGAGGAGCGGAACCTCAACACATACCTCCATACAAAGAGGAAACATCCATGGGAAACCTAAAACCCCATTTTTGTACTTATTTCCCTTCATTGTAAGCCCAAAGGGCAAAATAATTTTAACATTTACTAATAAAAGTTTTATTTCCGTTTGTTTAACAAATGTAAATTTTGCGGTCCTTGAAAACATTGCATATGCATCTACATACCATATCATTGCATGACAGGTTGTCACAATAGGTTTCTCATCTTCTCGCTGTTTATTTCAGTAGAAATGGCTCTCGAACAATCTGTCAAAGATCTTCAAGCTCAGAATGCTCAGTTTCAAGAAGTGATTCTGAATTTGTCCAAGAGGCAAGAAGAGTTGAAAGCACTCCTCTCTAAGGACATGAAGAAGAAGAATCCTAAGGACAACAAGGATGATCAGCTGAATCAACTACAAGCTGAGATGGCAGAGATGAGGATCCAGATGAAAGTCCAAATGGCTCTTATCCAGAGTTTGGCCCAGGGGTAAAAAGAGTTGAGAAGCTTTGTCAATAAGCTTCGACATAACGGAGTTGGGAATCTAATCATCAATCAACCTCCGTTGAAACAAGCCGACTTGGCTGAAAGGAAAGTAAGGATAAGAGAAGGAAAGATACAGACTACCACTGATTGTTCTTCAATGGAAGAAGGAAGACCCTGTAAGATTAATCCACTTCGACACAAGGAATATAAAAGACGAATCATCAAATTCAACACGCCAATGCCATAAATGCTGCAATGCTTGTTGGAAATGAAGCTTATTTCCTTGGAAAATTCTCCTAAAAATCCTAATACCTCTTCTCCTCACTATAATCCCAAAGCAAGGTGTATGTACCACTCCGACAGCCCCGGACATGACACTAATAACTGTTGGGCATTGAAGAATAAGATTCAAGACCTAATTGACAAAGGAATACTCGAGGTTACGCCAAAAGGCCGGGTTGAGTTCTTTTATGGTCCATCAAGCATCAAAGTTTCCAGATAACTGGAGTGACGAGTTTAGAGGAAGAGGCTTTGAGAACATTTGAATTTTTGTTTGTAATTTCTTTTGTTTGCCTAAACACTTACTATTATGTTAGACTTTATTTTCACTAATGCATTGCATATGTTTGTCTTGAGTTAATCCATTTGTTTCACTATATTTAAAACTATGCTTCTTATTTATATCTTGTGATATTTAACTCCTGATAAAGCTATAAGCCTGTAGAGGGAGGATGACGAAAACAATACCATAATCTTATGCAGTATGCTTTTGAACAGACTATGCTGACGATGTACAGCCATTGTTTCAATTCCTAAACAGTGGAGATATAAGGAAGTTAATCCCTAGTTAACCCTTTTGAGCCTATAAAGTAGGATTTTTCATTCTCATGCAAATTAAAACCCTTATTCATAACCTGGGGCATGGTAGTTACTCGGTTAACTCAACTATGCCAATTATTTGTGTTGTACACAACTAATGATGTTTCCCTATAATTACTAAAGTCTGCAAGTCAATATCTAGCAAAAGAAAAAGCTCACTAAGTCAAAACCTATGAAGGAGACTTAGTAAAAAATTAAGACATCCCGCTGACTGTAACCTTGAAATAAACAGTTCAGGAAAAAATAAGGGATAACAAAGTCAAAATAAAAAAGGAGGTCACTATAGATCCTAAATAAATAAAGATGACTGAATTTTCAAATATATTTTTTTTGATTCCTGAATCATCACAAATGTCAGTGTTACAATTCCAAACTACTTTGGAACCTCAATGCATAAGTTAACCGAACATAGGACTGAAGAACATCACGAAGAATGGGTTGGGTACAAATAAATTTGAGCCTTTATCTTTTGTTTCTTAAACGATGAACCAGGCCACGTTATAACCCTTTAAAAGTCCTAACTGAAGCATGGTTAGTTTGAAAGCATATTGCCACAAAAAGGTATCCTGACTCCTTTAAGGCTTATTATAAAACTTGAGTTAATATCACAATTTTCATAAAAATTGTTTTTCTAAAATAACACATTTTCAAAACATCAAGACAGACATAAGCATTGCATTTTTGAATATATTTGTTTGAATATAACTGAGTGTTGAACACACAGAGGAGCTTACAGGATGAGTGTTCAATAAACCAAAGTCCTTCCGATAAAAAAAGTTGCTTCCTGGATCAAAGTCCATGTATACAAAGGGGCATAGCCATTATCTCCCAATCAAGGGGGCAAGCCACGATACTGCCTAACTCATTTGGGGAAATCAGGACAGGATTCAACTATGTTTAAGTAGCCAGGGGCAGATCTCCTCATCTATCTAAATTACCAAGGGTAACATTACAAAGTTCATGATGTCAGGGGCATATTATTGTGGGGATTTCTGCTTATTTCTCTTGAGGTAACTACATTCAGATACTTCCATTATGGGACAATTCATCCTCAATCAAGGGGGCATGCCGTGTTACTGAGACAGTCAGGTCAAGATTCAACAATGCTTAATAGTCAGGGGAAAAATTTCCCCATCTGAAGTACCAAAAGTAACATTACTGAGTTCAAGATGTCGGGGGCATATTATTGTGGGGCATTTTAGTTGTTCCTCTTGTGGTAGTTTTTTCAAAACACTGTTGTTCTTGGACAATTCATCCTCAGTTAGGGGCAACGCTCTCTTTTCAAGCATAATTGGATCAAATTTACTAGCAAGCCCTTTAATTGTTGACCAAGGCGTACACGTTCCACTATAGTCTGAAGATATATTCTTTTTATTACATTGTTTTGGTATTGAGTTCAAGCAGAAACCATTGTGGAAATTAATCAGATGGTGTCAGTATCATGTCTTTGGATTCAGTCATGAAAATTTCCAGAAGATCACTCGGGGAAGTCGAGAATCTCAGAAGTCCTAAAACCATTGGATACTTTGAATGAGGATCAACTTTCAAAATTGATATAACTCTATCTCCGAATTCAGGTTTACTTTTCCCCTTTCACTCAGGCGAAAATGTTCGTTGATTATGATGGAATGTGTACATGCTTTTGAATATGATTGATGTTTACCAGAAATGCATAAAATGCAGTAATAATATTTACTAAGGACGAAGGGAGATAAGAATTCAACGAAGCTTCGCCAGTTCATCCCCACTGAGTAATCTTTACGGATATCCATACAGAATACTTCAAGTAATATCTTATACTTCCCACTCTACGAAGTATTCAAGCAGTTTCATATCCTCCGAAGAATTAAGTCTCCCAGATCTATGTCCATCTCTTTTATCCTCAATCAGGATATTCAAGAACTTTTTCCTTCAATAAGAAGTACGGCGAACGAAAACGAGAAGGTTCTAAGTACAATGTTCTTAAGTAAGACGAGAACGAAGTATTCATACTCCTCAACAACAAATCGGGATTTATTTTCCCCAGCCAGCAGTTGCTATACAGAGATACCCAGACACTTCAGGCTACATGATTCATACATACATCATTTACATTATATTATGGCATACACATCCATAACCCATATGACATTCTTACTTAAGAGCATCATACTATACATGCATACATCAAATAATCTTGCATAAACTAACTTTTTATTTTCAGGATAGTTGCAGCCAGATAATCACTATCAAACAATTCAAAGATAATCGCTATGAAGATTCATTTCTGATGATCAATACAAGTTGTCCTTGAGATATCACATAAATGGTCTATACGAAGCCCAAGTGTTCAGTCCAGGATATTACCAGAAGCAATTCAGGAGTAATCGCCACGAAGATTTAATCCTGATGCTCAAGTTGTCCTTGGAAGGGTACATAAATGATCTATACGAAGATCTAGTGCTTAATCCAGGATATTTCCAGAGGAGATAATCGTTACGAAGATTTATTTCTGATGGTCAACTATCTTTGGGATAGTGTGTAAATGATGTATACCAAGATCTAGCACTTAATCCAAGAGATTCTTTCAGAAGAAGTTCAGGGATAATCGCCACGAAGATTTAATCCTGATATTCTTTTTGTCCTTGGGAAGGTATGTAAATGTTCTATACGAAGATCTATTACCTAATCCAGGATATTTCCAGAAGAGATAATCGATACGGAGATTTATTTCTAATGGTCTATGCAACAGTTTATCTGTGGGATGGTACATAAATGATCGATACGAAGATCTTGTACTTAGCCCAAGATATTACCAAAAGCAACTCAGAGATGATCGCCACGAAGATTTGATTCTGATGCTTAAGTTAAAGTATGTTCCTAGAGACGGTTCAGAGATGATCTATACGAAGATCTAAGCACTGACACTTAATGAAGGATATTCTTTTTCCCCAGAGATAATGCAGAGACGATCTATACGAAGATCTAGTGTTGGAATTCAACTCAAACCATGTTACATAAATGATTCAGAGACGACCTATACGAAGACCTAGTACTGATATCCAGTGACAACATAAAGATACTATCACCTTCTGATATTATGGATGACATCTATAAGCCCATCTCTAGTCCCTCCGAGTGGCATCTTTAAGCCCATTCAAGAAAATACAACCAATCAGCAGTATTACTTTATGCACCGGCGAGTGCAAATATTTGGGCTTTTGTGTTCAATCCCCTTCAACCTTCCAAGTCACGAATGGCACACAGGCCAATCTAACTCCTCAGGTTTTAGAAAATTGAACAGGGGCAGCTGTTGCACCCCAAAATTTGCCATCCCCTAGTCAAGGAATTGTGTACCAAGGTGTCCCAAGAGGTTCACAAGGTTCACAAGGTTCATAAGGTATCTCAAGAGGTTCACAAGGTTCACAATTAGTCAGCAAGCTTGGAAGTTCCCTCAGACAAAGCCTCCTCCTAAGCAATGCACCCTAAACTAGGGTTTTGGATTTCATCAGGCTAAATGGACTTCAAAGGCCTCAATTGAACTTCATAACATCTCACATGTCTTCAAGAATCCCTATGTCAAGTTTCAAGGCTTTCCCAAAAGGTTTGCTCAGTCAGATGATCAGATATGCAAAAATCAGTCAAAGTGGTTAAAAAGTTAAACTGAGGTCAAACCAAAGTCAAACTTCATGATTTTTGCCAATATCAAGTTTATGAAGTAAAGTTCATCATTTGATCAAGGGTTGATCATGATTCATCAAAGAGATTTCAGATCATCAAGATTCAGGAGTTTCTAAATTAGGGTTTTCACAGGAAATGTCAACTGAACTTTGACCAGCCATAACTTTCACATGCTTCATCAAAAATTTCCCATCCAAAGCTAATTTTGAAGGAAATTGAATTCTCTACAACTTTGTGTCTCACGAGCCAAGCCTAAAAATGCTTCATTTGAAAGATATGAGCCAAAACATTACAGGTCATTTCAAAAGTCAACAAAAAGTCAACATCTTCCAAAGGGCATAACTTGAAAATGGTAAAAGATATGGACATGAGACCAAAGAAGTTTGTTATAGAACTCTTTAAGCATTCCAAAATGTCCAAGAACACCTTCATAGCATTAAAATTGAGGGATTTATGCCTTGTCAAACTTGGGAGATTTTCAAGGGGTGTATGAAGAAAATAAGGGCTTAAATCTAATTTTTTCCAAATGGGCCTATCATTTTGCAACCCAATCTTCATGATAACATCATGCACGACCCAATTCAAATATTTTCTGATTTTTATAATTTATTTATTATTTATTTGGATTTTATTCATTAAAATTCATTTTAAATCAAAATAAAATATGAAAATACAAATATTTGATTTGATTCTTCTTCTAGAAGCTCTTAAACATCATTTAAGTTGATTTGATACTCTCCAATTTTTGTACACAACCAATTTGGAAACATATCATTTGATTTTTTTTTGATATTTTTGACCATAGCTTTCTTCACCTTCAAGCAACCCATACAACTCCAACCAAGGCCCAAATTCTTAACCTAATTACGTTACTATATAACCACAACAACATCACAAGACAAAAAAAAGGATGGAGAGCAAGAGAATGATATTCGTACTTTAAAATTTCACATAATTCAAAATTAGGTTTCCACAATCCACCACTTTTAGAAGTTGATTAAAGGCTGCAAATGAATCCTTGAGGTTTCCTGAACCTATTCCAATCATCCTCATCATCAAATCCATGCCAAATCATACAAACTAAATTCATATTCTTGCTTTTCTTTTGATTTTTTTTTTCAATTTCAATGATTTATGCATGATTAATTGATTTTGATTACATAATATGTTTGTTTGATTGTGTAGATGGTTTTTGGATAGTTGGATTTAAGTTTCGATGCAGGAATCATAGGGCACCATGGAGAACTAAATTATTGGTTAATCTGCTGTAATCTGTTTTCGTCGATACTTCGAAGGTTGCAATAGTGATAAGCATTCCAGGATGACAGGTAAGTCAGGTAAGTACTACTGTTTCGATTTACTCCGAATTTTTTTCCAGAAGTTCAGAAAAAAATCGACGAACAATACTCTTTTAGAATAGAATTCTAAAAGATTTCGACCCTCAAAATCGCAAATTCCTCGTTTTTCTATTCTATTTGATTTATTTTCTATTTTCATATTCTCAAACAAATATAAAAATAATTGTGCGTTCTTTATTAGATTTTATTAGATTTTTAGCATCGTTTTAATATTTTTTAGATTTTATTTTAATCGCTTTTCTTATTTTTCATTATTTTAAAATCTGCAGTGATTTTATTTGATCGTGTTTATTTCTTTTTTTATTCTTCCAATAGTATATACCAAAATTATGCAGGTGGGAGGAAGAAGATGGTGTGTGGCGTGCGCTGATTGGCCTAGTGACAAAGACCTAAGGTTGAAAGTTTGAGGGTGTGGGTTCAACATTCATTCCCTACATTTTGGCAAAGAAACGTGGCGTAGCATAGTGGCTGAAGGTTTTTGTTGGCAAAGGCAAAGTCAGGGGTTCAACACAAACCCCAATATTTTGGGTATCTCTAACTTTATTTTTCCCTTTTTCATCAAATTAAGTATTTTCTTTGAATTTCCTTATTATTATTATTAAACTAATTTCTAAAAGATAAAACAAAATCTTTTTTTTAAACTTATATTTTTTATTATAAACCTTAATTTTTTTTATAAACCTTAATTTTTTCCCTAAACCTTAATTTTAAACCTAAGTCTTAATTTTCTTCATAAACTTTAAACCCTAAAAATTTAGCCCTAATCTTTATCTTAAAACCCAAGATTTCGCCCTAAATTTTACCCTAAAATTTTTCCTAAATCTTAAAATTTTTTTAAACCTTAAAATTTTTCTCAAACCCTAACCCTAATTGTTTTCTAAACCTAGTTTGCAAACTTTTTTTTTCTAATTTATTCACTCATTTTTATGTTATTCATTCATTGTTTGCCTGATTATGTAACTGCTTCGCCTTTGTAATAATTGTTTTTATTTATTATTTTCCGCCATTATTATTATTATGTAACTGCCCCTAAGCCATGTAATAGTGTAGGAATTTTATTTTCTGCCTTTTAATTTCTGCCATTTATTTTTCATATTAACTGCGTGGTTAGTAGGGTGTGGAAACTATTTGTAATTAAAATTAATTTAGATAATTAACTTTAAAAGATAAATATTTGAAAATAAACACTCACACACGTAAGTCGATCTTTGATTGCCATCTTGCACTTCCTAGGGTATTCCTCTTGGTTGCCTTTAAATGGTCAAGTCCCTCGAATATAGGGGTGTCTTAAGCAAAGTCCCTTTGAGGTTTGCCTACGGAATAATGATCTTGTCCCTTCAAATAAATGATGATAGTCCCTACGAATTGCTAAAGACACCCCTTAAGTTGCCTTCATTGAGCATACGATGACCTTACGCCCATCCCTTAAATAAATCCAAGGTAATGACTACCTATTCCTTAATAATAGGGATAGTCTTACCCTTGAAAGAACATATAAGAACATGAATGACTTAGTATATGGTAGGTACCTCATAGTTACTTGCTCACTCTTCAAAAATACTTTTCACACCTCACAATACTTTCTTAAACATTTTTCAAAACAAGGCTTTGTATACATCCATACGAGGATCATTACAAAGTACTTAGAAAAATTTATAATCACACACTACACTCTTCAAAAACAATTTAAGTGAACTAAGTAACTAAGAGCCCATGGATAACCATGGATATAAAGGGTGCTAACACCTTCCGTTTGTATAACCTACCCCCCGAACCCAAGTTTTTTAAAATAGGTCTTTCCTGTTCTTTTATGTCCTTTCCACTTGGATAAAATAAAAGTCAATGGAGACTCTTGCTATCCGCAATATGACTAAAAGTCAGTTCTCCCACCGTGTTACAGCGTTTATGGAGGGTCAGGATTCAATCTGGCTAATTAATCTGATTTAAATTAATGAATTACATTTAAGGTTTAATGACCTAATCCTAGCCGTACACACATTAGCCCTAATCTTAATCCTACGACCTACATTCAAATTGGGGAGATTAGCCCTAATTAATCTCAGGTGACCGGAGCTAAGCTCCGGTCATCTTCTCCGGCCACACCTTCAAGCCATCTCACTCAAAACGCCACCAAAACGCATCAAACTCTCCAGAAATGATCAATGGACAACAACAAACAAGAATCCAGCAACAAATTTCATTTATTTCACAATAACAACAAGAATCGAAGCAATCAAGTTTTACGGGCAAAAATTTCAGAGAGTCAATACATGCTTATTTCTTGCTCATTTTCAAAACTAAACACATCCCCATGATCAGTGTAACATATAGAACAATATTTTAACAAGAAAACAAGATTCTGGAAAAAACGTTCTTGATGTTACCTGAGATTGAGCTTCCTGATTCTGGACTTTCTGGCATCCTCCCTTGTACAAACCAACTTCAATGAACACCCTGAGGATGATGTGAAGCTTGGAACAAATTTATTTGGCCTCTTTCTGAAGTTCAGTTGTGAGAGGTGAAAAATCGTATTTGTTGTGTGATGTGTTTCAGGTTATTTTAATGGTTGAGATCTGTTCCTTAGGTGATGTTGAGTTGAATGGTGAAGAAAGTTTTGAGTTTGAGTGATTATGCTATGAATTTCGAAGAGGTGAAGGTATGAGGTGATTTTTGGCAATCTGAGTATGGGGAAGATTTAGGCTTCAATGTGTTATGGAATGAGGTACATGAGGTTCACATAAGTCATGCTGATTGGTTCAGAGAGTTGGTGTGGCATAATTTGATTGGTATGAGCCAAATTGCAAAAAGTCAAGGTTATGTGTACTATGGGCATGGGTCATGGAAGGAGTGGTTCCAAGGCATGTCTGGCCTCATCTAGATTTGTGGAAGGCCTTTGGATCAAAAGATTGGAGCTGGATGGCTTGGATGAAGAGTTCTCATAGGTTTTGGAAAATTCCCTCTTTGAAGTTTCTTGTGAATCAAGTCATGGAAATTCCAAATTCTTGGGCCAATTATGATGTTTAAAAGTCACATAGGCATGTTATGAAGTGTTTGTAAACATTTGAAGTCATTAGAATTCCTTAACATGCCAATTTGCAAAATCCCTTTTTGACATGAAACTTGAAATTTTAGGATTTTTACCAACTTTGAAAGGCCATATCTTGAGTTATAGGATGAATCAAGACATTTTCTTGTACTTTTTGAAAAGGGAAAGACCTAATATACAAATTTCATGACCAAGAATTTTTCATTTGAAGCATTTTTGGTTGAGAAAGAGGAGGTTGAAAAACTTTCCCAAAATAGAAAGTTTCCATTACAAGTCATTTCCATTTTTGGCAAGGTTGCAAATGGCTCAAAATTCTTCAATATTGTGAACTTCCAACCTCTTCTAAGATCAAATAAAGATCATAGAACTTCAATTTGATGAAAATACCCCTTTGGTTCCATTGTTGGGGGCATCAGATGCCCTGAATTTGACTTAACTTGCTCAAGAAGTTACCTAGTGGACAAATGACTTCCACATTGAATTTCTTCATCAAACTTGGTACACATGATCCTTATAACATCTTAAGAACATTAGAAACAAGAATGGCCCAAAAATTAGGAGTTGAGGCCTCTGAAACCAAAACCCTAGTTTTGGTCATCTGTGTAGTGAAAACCCTAGCTCTGCTTCCCTGCCTTGCCAGTTCTTGTGATTTCTTGACTTCTATGAACTTTGAGGGACATAATATGATGAAAGAACACACATGGACCCCCTTGGAGAGCTTTGAGGCCTTTGAGATGGCTCAGATGGAATCTTGGATTACTCAGATCACAAACCCTAGATGCAGATGAATTTGAACTATGCAGATGAAACAAATATGCAATGTGAGGTGGTATGCTTATGCTTATGCAAAAATGAAAGATCACAAGACATGGTGTGATATGAGTGAGGGAAAATTTGGGGTATTTACAGCTGCCCCTATTTAAACATGAGTTAGTTGTGTAGGATGTAAGCGTTTGGCTTAACAGGCAAACAAGATAACTTGTGGTTGAATACCAAAGACAGTCCAAAATTTGCACTCGTTGGATAGAAGAAGAAAATGGATATAAATTGTAAAAGATAGATAGTATGATTATCAAATGAAAGCGATAAAGGACGACCATCGAGCAGAGGACGACTGCTGGGGATAAAGTAGTAAGCTAAGCAATGACGGGGACGACCGACAAGCTGGGGAAATAAAGAGACCACGACGGGGACGGCCATTGGGTAAGAAAATAAAACTCTCTAGGGATTGAGAAAAGCATTGATGGGGACTACCATCAGGCTTGGAAAGTAAAGTCAGCAATGATGGGGACGGCCATCGGGTTTGCGAAGTAAAGTAAACAACGATGGGGACAACCATCAGTTTAAAGAATAAATGAAATAATGATGAGGGACGGTCATCAAAGGTGAAGGACGATCACCTAGCAGGGGACGGATGCTCTTTATCACGACATAGGACGAATGTTGAATAGAAAAGGTCGACGATGGGGACGGCCATCGGATAAGCATGATGAAGGACGATCATCAAGAGGTGAATGACGATCACCTAACAGGGTACAGCTGCTCTCAGGGTTTATCACGACATAGGACGAATGTCGAATAACAAGATCCACGATGGGGATGTCCATCGGATAAAATGATGAAGGACGATCATCAAGAGGTGAAGGACGAACACCTAGCAGGGGACGGCTTCTAAAAATATCACGACATAGGACGAATGCTGGATAGAGGGTTCCACTAATGGGGCCTCCACTGGGGAAAGGGATGAGGGACGGTCATCCGAAAGTGAAGGACGATCACCTGGTAGGGGATGACTGTCGAAAGTATCATGACATAGGACGAATGTCAGATAGAAGAAAAGTTGCTTTGTTGGCAACTTACTGGGGAATGGTAAACACGGACGAGTGTTCACACTCAAGAATAACATGCATAAGTTTTTTGACGATGTGTATAGATTAAAAATGTGGACAAGCATCCTTAGGACCATGATACGGACGAGTATCGGTAGAAACAAACGCTGACGCGTGTTCAGAGATGATGGTACGGACGAGTACCAACTGGTTAATAAAGAACACGGACGAGTGTCAGATCTGTTGAGGAGTAATATATATACAAGAAATGAACGAGTATCAGAGACTGTATAAGTATGAGTAAGTATTGGTTTATTGGTGAAGTATGAGCAAGACACGAACGAGTGTTCAACTTGCTGGGGAAAGTATGACACGGACGAGTGTCAAAAGAGAAATGTTATAAGCTATGAACAAATATTTGTATGTGAGGGTGTAAAAAAGGTGTTCTGGCGACCTGTGGGGATAAGATGACACAGATGGGTGTCGAAAAAAGTGTGTGCTACAAACAAACATTTGGTTTGCAATAAGTGTCTTGGCAACCATGCTTGAGAAGGATGACACGGACGAGTGTCAAAAGAGTATGTATAGGCATCTGTATTTGAGAGTGCAAAGGGGACGCTTTGGCTCATATTTGCGGGGAATAATACGACACAGACGAGTGTCGAAAAGAGTATATATGAACAGGCATTCGTGTTGGAGAGTGCAAAGGGGATGCTTTGGCTTTTATTTGCAGGGGATGTGAGTTTTTATATACATTGCTGATGAGATATTGATAGTAATTGCAGGTGACTAGCTCGAACCTGGCTTGTGATCATGCGAATGTTTGATTTTTGCCGTAATGCTCCGTATTAGACGAAATGCTACGCTTTTTGTGAATATGATGCAAATGTCGTGATTATGCAAAAAGAGCAACCAATTCGGGATTCGGATCCCGCTGAAGATCTCTGGCTAATCTGTTTGGAAGGATATCCCAGCTGGAGGAAATCATTGGTAGATCTGTCAGTAGATATAGCTCTCCTTGGGGAAATAGATCGTTGATAGACCTATCCGTAAGGAGAACTCAGCTGGGTAGAAGGAAACTTTTCGTCACTTTGTTGTGTAAGAGTTTCAGGCATTGCTTTTCTGGGGAGAATCTGGAAACTCTGTGGGGAGATATCTTTTTTTATCCTTGCTTGGTATTCTGGTGGGGATCTTGACTGGGGATGCTCCTGTGGAGTAGACCTGTGCTGGGGATGAGGAGGCTTTGATAACTTTGCTGGGGGAAAAGCAGTTCTGATATTGCTCAGGATATCCTGTCTGGGGAGGAGGTAACTTCCGGGGAGTAACATGTTGGGGATTTGGTGCTTGATATGCCCCATGTTGCGTATGGAATACCTGCAACCTATTAAGATAAAAGAAATGCACAAGTATTCCGAGATATTCCTTACCGGATTCCGTCATAGGAGTTATGTATTCCTGAGAGTAAATATATTTCCTGCAAGCATTTAAAAAATGGCTCATTTGTTCTATGCAAGTGTTGTATCATGAATATTGGACATTTTGCAAACGAACAAAAATGTACAAAACGAGGTGTGCCTGAAAACTTCTGATTTTATTAATTTGGGTGCCCTGAATTGGCAAATACATTCAAAGAAACAAATCCCCTGAAATGAGAAGATTGCTATAAATTGAGAAAATAAAAGTGTTGGCAATGTTGACGACAACGCTCCAGTGAGCTTCCTTTGCTATGACCTGAATGACCTTGACGTTCTTCTCATCTTGCTTTCTGAAGAAGATTGATTCTGACTGATGCTTTGTCCTTTCGAAGCTCGCCGTGTTGTGAGTGATACAGACGAATTTAGAATACAGTTGTTCGCTTATTCCCTGATTTTGCGTGGATCGCCCTCTTGGGTTTTCAATCCACCGGGATACCCATTTTTCCTGAGCTGTCCAATGCGGCTTTTCAACTCAGCGGGTGTACATTTTTTTCAATTTTCCCTTATTTTTTCCTGAGTCTTTTATTCTGTTTTTGACTCGCCGGGATGCCCTATTTTTGCCTGGACTCTCATTCTGTTTATCTGTCCAGCGGGTCATTTTATGCGAAGTATTTTTTAACTGCATCTGAATTCATAGGGGATAAGAAATCTTCACCATCCATAGTAGTGAGCATCAGTGCTCCACCAGAGAAAACCTTTTTTACTATGAATGGACCATCATAATTTGGAGTCCACTTTCCCATGTGGTCTGTATGAGGAGGAAGGAGTCTTTTCAGCACAAGATCTCCTACTTGGTATTCCCGAATCCTGACTTTCTGATCGAAGGCTTTCTTCATCCTTTTCTGATATAACTACCCATGAAAAATTGCAGCTAATCGCTTTTCTTCGATCAGATTTAGTTGATTGTACCGAGATCGGACCCATTTTGCTTCATTCAGCTTTACATCCAT
The DNA here is from genome assembly GCA_963966055.1 of Lathyrus aphaca. NCBI lineage: Eukaryota > Viridiplantae > Streptophyta > Magnoliopsida > Fabales > Fabaceae > Lathyrus > Lathyrus aphaca. The sequence continues at coordinate 353,510,439 of OZ014521.1, read as the reverse complement.
CAGTACCCGTAAGGAGGTTAGCTCAACTTCAACAGGTAGGACTGCCTCCATACCGTACACAAGTTGATATGGTGTTTCCCCAGTGGATGTTCTGATTGAGGTTCGGTACCCATGCAAAGCAAATGGTAGCATTTCATTCCAGTCTTTATATGTAACCACCATCTTCTGCGCAATCTTCTTGATGTTTTTGTTAGCTGCCTCGACAACACCGTTCATCTTTGGCCTGTAAGGAGAAGAGTTGTGATGTTGGATTCTGAAGTCCCGACACAGTTCTGCCATCATTTTGTTATTAAAATTGGAACCATTATCAGTAATGATTCGCTCGGGTACTCCATATCGACAGATGATGTCTCTATTCAGAAATTTGGCTACCACTTGTCTGGTGACGTTTGCATACGAAGTTGCTTCAACCCACTTGTTGAAGTAATCAATGGCTACCAGGATGAATCTGTGGCCATTTGAAGCAGTCGGTTCGATCTTTCCAATCATGTCAATGCCCCACATGGAAAAGGGCCAAGGTGAAGACATCACATTCAAAGGATTCGGAGGCACATGCACTTTGTCTGCGTAGATCTGGCATTTGTGGCACTTCCTGGCATAGGCACAACAGTCTGCATCCATTGTGATCCAGTAGTAACCTGATCTCAATAATTTCTTAGCCATTTCATTTCCTCCGGCGTGGTTACCGAAAGATCCTTCATGCACCTCGTGCATCAGCAAGTCTGCTTCTTTCTTATCAACACATCTGAGTAGCACCATGTCAAAGTTTCGCTTGTATAATGAACCATCAGCATTAAGGAAGAAACTACCGGCCAGCCTTCTTAATATCTTCTTATTATTGGATGATTCCCCAAGTGGGAATGTTTAATCCTCTAAGAAGCTTTTGATATCATGGAACCAAGGCTTGTCATCTTTAGCAATGTCCACAGAGAAAACGTATGCCGGTCGGTCTAGTCTGGATACCAAAATCCGAGGCACATAATTTGCAGTTTGAACTTTGATCATGGAGGAAATGGTAGCTAAAGCATCCACAAACTGATTTTCGTCTCGAGGGATGTACTCAAGTTTGACTGTTGTAAAGAAAGTCAATAATCTCCTCGTGTAGTCACGATACGGAATCAGATGCTCTTGGTGAGTGTACCATTTGCCATTGGTTTGATTGATTACCAAAGTTGAATCTCCGAATACAGTTAATGTCTTGATCCTGAGGTCAATGGCTTCCTCAAGACCCATGATACATGCTTCTTATTCAGCTTCGTTGTTAGTGCAGGAAAAAGTGAGTTTTGCCGAGAAAGGCATATGAACTCCTTTAGGTGTAATGAGCACTGCACCAACTCCACGACCATTCATATTGACAGCCCCATCAAACATCATTGTCCACTCTTCTTCTGGGTCAGGCCCTTCAGTGTGAACAGGCTCTTCATAGTCTTTTGCTTTTAAGTACATGATGTCTTTGTCAGGGAAGTCAAATCTCATGGGCTGGTAATCATCAATGGGTTGCTCAGCCAGATAGTCAGACAGTACACTGCCCTTGATGGCTTTTTGAGATGTGTACTGAATGTCATACTCTGTCAGAATCATTTGCCATCTTGCAACCCTTCCGGTAAGTGTTGGCTTCTCAAATATGTACTTGACGGGGTCCATCTTTGAGATCAACAAATTAGTGTGAGTCAGCATATACTGTCTTAGTCAGCGTGCAGCTCACGCTAAAGCACAACAAGTTTTCTTGAGCAGTGAATAACGTTGTTCACAGTCGGTAAACGTTTTGCTTAGGTAGTATATTGCATACTATTTTCGACCAGACTCGTCATGCTGGCCCAACACACACCCCATTGATCCTTCTAATACAGTCAGGTACATTATTAGAGGTCTTCCTTCAATTGGAGGCATGAGGATTGGAGGTTCTTGTAGGTACTCCTTGATCTTGTCAAAAGTCTTCTGACAATCTTCGTTTCACCTGACCGTTTGTTCCTTTCTTAACAATTTGAACAGGGGCTCACAGGTTGCAGTAAGATGAGATATGAACCTTGATATGTAGTTCAATCTACCTAAGAACCCCTGAACTTCTTTTTCAGTCCTAGGTGCAGGCATTTCCTGAATGGCTTTGACTTTGTCAGGATCAACTTCAATTCCCTTTTCACTTACGATAAATCCCAGTAAATTACCAGAACGTACCCTGAATGTGCATTTGTTGGGGTTCAACTTCAACTTATATTTCCTCAGACGCTTAAACAACTTCAGCAGATTTACCAGATGATCTTCTTCAGTAAGGGACTTGGCAATCATGTCATCCACGTAGCATTCAATTTCTTTGTGGATCATGTCATGGAATAACGTTACCATAGCCCATTGATAAGTGGCACCAACATTCTTCAGTCCAAAAGGCATTACCTTGTAACAAAATATGCCCCAAGGTGTGATGAAGGTTGTTTTCTCGATGTCTTCGGGTGACATTCTGATTTGGTTATACCTAGAAAATCCATCCATGAAAGAAAATATCGAGAACTGAGCTGTGTTGTCGACCAATACATCAATGTGGGGTAATGGGAAATCATCCTTCGGGCTAGCTCTGTTCAGGTCTCGGTAATCCACACACATCCGTACTTTTCCATCCTTTTTAGGAACTGGTACAATGTTAGCGACCCACGGCGGGTAACTAGTTACAGCAAGGAAACCGGCATTCCACTGTTTTTGTACTTCTTCCTTAATCTTCATGGCCATATCTGGGAGAGTACGGTGCAGCTTTTGCTTCACTGGAGGACAATCTTCTTTCAATGGCAGCTTGTGCATAACAATGTCCGTATCTAGACCTGGCATGTCTTGATAGGACCAAGCAAAGATGTCGACGTATTCTCGAAGCATGTCATTGAGTTGTTCTTTTACTGAAGCCTGCAGACTGGCCCCGATCTTCACTTCTTTCAAATCCTCTTCGGTACCAAGATTAACTGTTTCAACCTCTTCCTGATGAGGAGTGATCACTTTCTCTTCTTGCCTTAACAACCTAGCTAACTCTTCGGGTAACTCATAGTCTTCTTCAACCCCTTCATCAGCTTGATTAATTGGATTGTCGAAGTCATACAAGGTCATAGCAGTGCTGTTGTCGGTGCAATCTGGAGGATAATCTCTGCAAGGTTTGAGATTTGTTCGTTTTAGTGATCAATTTTAATCTTATTTAGAAAAAGTGTAAAAATGAAGTTATTTATTTTGAAAACATTGCCATTTTATTGTTTTGTACAAAAGTGAAAAATGAAAAGACAGTGAGTGAAAAAGAGACTTGTTTGCAAAAGATGTCCGATATTCATTGATAATCCATTTGCACAAAATTAAAATATGGCCCTATTACAAAATGAGTCTTGACACCTTGGGCAAGATGCAGGACTTGATGCATGCTGAAAAAAACAGGAAATAATAATTACTCTGCAGGAGTAACCCTTATAATTTCCTGGGAAGACCAGTTAAGGACTTGGTGACCCGGGGTCCTTGGACGTATCCAACTTTCCAGGTTGAGGTCGCTTTCCGCCTCGTCTTCCAGGTTGTTAACATCATCTGGGGTGAGCATCCCCCCACTGATGAACTTGGGCTCCTTAGCAGCCTCTGATTGATCTTGTCGGAATGGTTTATAACCCAAACCGAATCTGTCCTACTTCTTCTCCACCGGTAGCAACTCTCCCCAGCCTTGGGCATTACCATCTTCAACAACCTTCCGGGCTTGCTGATAGGAGCCAATTGAAGTACCCTTCCTATCCTCCTGGGATGTAGCAAATACTTCAGTCGTCGCCTCATTGATGTTCAGAGCCTCGAACCCCTGGCTCATGGTTTCATGGATTTCACCATCCATCTCAATGTATTTGTACGTAGCCAGATGGCTAACAAAGATGTCCTATTCACCACAAATGGTGATAATCTGTCCTTCCCACTCATATTTCAATTTCTGGTGAAGGGTCGACGTAACTGCGCCAGCGGCGTGAATCCATGGTTGACCCAACAAACAGCTGTAGGCCGGCTGAATGTCCATCACATAGAAAGTAGTCTGAAAGACCTGTGGACCGTTTATCACAAACAGCTCCACCTCTCCAAGAACAGACCTCTTGGAGCCATCAAAAGCCCTGACCACCAGATTGCTTGGTCGGAGAGATATTCCATCATATTCAAGCTTGACAAGAGCTTTCTTCGACAAGACATTGAGTGAAGACCTAGTGTCTATAAGAACATGAGAGAGTACAACCCCTTTGCACTCCAGGATGATGTGTAAAGCCTTGTTGTGGTGACGTCCTTCTGTTGTCAAATCAGCATTTGTGAAACCTAGCCCATGGCTAGTATTGACATTAGACACCACTGTCTCAAGCTGATTCACTGTGATCTCTTCTGGCACATAGGCAGCGTGCAAGACTTTAAGTAATGCATCCCGATGAGCTTCGGAACACAGCAGCAAGGATAAGATGGAGATCTTAGAAGGAGTCTGGTGGAGCTGATCCACAACCTTGTAGTCACTTCTTTTAATTATCCTCATAAATTCATTCACATCCTGATCAAAGGATGATTTATGAGTCTCTTTTGGCGCAGGTTCTTCTGGTGCCACATTTTTCCCTTTGGCTTTGGCAATAGCCTCTGCCTCAGTATTGGTCCTTGGAGCTTGTGACACGAAGAGGCGTCCGCTTCGGGTGAAGCCTCTGCCTCCCCCGACATTATCCACTTGGGGAGTGTGAACCGAAGAATCAAGAAGGACCTTTTCTCCGTTGCAGTAAAGGTCTGCACCATAATGCCATGGTACAGCATTATCTTTGTCATATGGAATAGGCCCCGGCACCGTGATGGTGACTAGGCTTACTGCAGCAGAGGTTGGAACTGTTATTATCTGTGGATCATAGAAGATGGTGACAAGACTTCTTGTGGATGTTGGTGGTGATGAATTGAAGCTTGGTTGTTGTTGAAACTGTTGCTGAGATTGTTGAAAGTTGCTGGAGTTTGGGACCGTTGTAGGGTCATAATAGATAGTAATTGTGGAGACGACGTCGTTGGTGGTTGTTGTAGTTATAGAAGCTGATGAGATGGAGCTGTTATTTGTTGAAGTGATGGAAGAAGTGGTTGTTGTAGTTGTAGACGAGTCAGTGGGAACAATTGTTGTTGCAGTTGTAGAAGAATCATTTGTTGCTGTAAAAGGAGTTGTTGGTGTTGTAGAAGTTGTTGTGGTTATTTGCAGAATGCCTTCTTTAATCAAGCCATTGATACCATTACTCAAGCTTGCACACCCATTCTTGGAAACCTTGCAAGATTCACAACAGGCCTCACAACCTGGAAACACTTGGCATTTCAAAAGCTGAGCTTTAACCTATGCCAGAGGTGTCTGAATACTTGCAATATCTTCTATTAAACTCATGGGTGAGCCTTCCTCTATAGCATTAATCCTTGGCCCACTGTGACTTGGCATAGTATTTTTCATGACATTGGGAGGTGGTGCAAAGTTCAGGGCCTTTGAATCTACCAGATCCTGGACCTTCATATGCAGAGCCCTGCATTTTTCTGTGGAGTGACCAGGTGCATTGGAATGAAAAGCACACCTAGCATTGACATCATAATTTCTCGGAAGGTTCTGAGGATCAGGTGGAGCCAATGTTCTCAACTCAACAAGATTGAGCTTTAGGAGTTGTGGCAGCAATGTGGCATATGGCATTGGAATAGGGTCAATCACCCTGTTGATATGAGATGGCCGCTGTTGAAAAGGGCATTGTTGTTGACTGTTGTTATTGTTGTTGTAGGATATCTGTTGAGGAAAGTGTTGTGGTTGTTGAGTATACTGGGGAGGTGGAGTAGGAATAGTGACAACAACAACTGATCTGGGAAGATATTGGGGTCTTCCTCTTCCCATATGTACAAAATTTGTTTCACCAGATCTACGGGGCCCAGCAAATGGCTTCCTTGCACTGCTTGAACTGGCACCATTGTCAGAAATTTTTCCCATCTTCAGTAAACTCTCAATTCTTTCCCCAGCTATCACCACGTCTGCAAAGCTGGTGGAAGAAAATGCAGCCAATCTGTCAATATAGGTACCCTGGAGAGTGTCCATGAACATGTTTTCCATCTCCCTTTCTGACATCGGGGGTTGAACGGTCGCAGCTAACTGCCTCCACCTTTGGGCATAATCTCTAAAGCTTTCACGGGAAGATTGTGACATTCCCATCAGAAGGGTTCTGTTTGGAGCCATGTCCAGATTATGCTGATATTGACGGATGAAAGCTTCTGCCAAGTCTTTCCAATTCCTTACTGTGGCCCTGGTCAAGTGAGAATACCATTCTCGAGATGCCCCTGTCAAGCTATCCTCGAAATAAAACATCCACAGTTTCTCATCCATGGTGTAGGCTTTCAATCTCCCCAGTAAAGACTGAAGATGGCTACGTGGGCAGGATGTGCCATTGTATCTTTCAAAACAAGGAGGTTTGAACTTGTGAGGAATTCTAACCCCCTCCACCAATCCCATGTCCATGACATCAAAACCCAGAGAGTTTTGAGATTCAATGGACCTTAGCTTTTCTGCAATTTCATCCAACCGACGATCGTAAACTTCGTCTCCAGCCCCAACCACAGTAAACTGCTCTTCTTGAGGGTCCTCCTGCAAGGCCCTTCCTCTAGTGTTACCTTGGGTGTTTCTTATAGCATTGATGTCTGGGTTCAGATGAGGTCCAAACTCTGGTGGATCAGTACGAGGCTATACATGATCGTTGTTGGTGGTACCCCCCGTACCTGGATGGTTTTCCTCGGGAGTTTGTCGCTCGACTAACTCTCTCAGTCTCTCATGGCTCTGAGCAGAACCAGTCATAACTGCCATGAATTGATTCATTTGGGCCCTCATCTCTGTTCTTTCATTGGCCATTTGGGCCCTCACATCTGTCAAGTCTTGTTGAACCTGATCTATTTGTAATCCTGGAAGGATGTTTCTTGTCGGATACTGGTGCACTCTATTGACGGGGAACACTCTTCTACGGGTAATGTTTCCTGAAATCACAACAAAGTGAGAAACAACAAAAAACAAAAACCTACAAAACAAAGAAATGATGTTATTATGCAATGCAGGATGCCTATTTGTCTTCCAAGGGTATCCGGTTTGGTTCTTTGGTTTTGACCTTTCCAGACCTCGAGGAAATGCTGATGTTGAAGAGAGATTAAGCCCACAAAAATAATACAAATCATATATTACAAAAATGTGAAGACACATAGTTTGATTACAATAAAGTTCCCATGGAGGGTCAAAATACATGAGCAAAATCAAAAGTACAAACAAAAGGAGATACAAGTACAAAGAAATCAAACATCCAATCCAAAGTCATCCTCTCTGACTTCCTTTAAGAGAGCCTCAGTTACTGGACCAACCGGGTGCTCTGTAATGGTCCTGATGAGGAGGTTCCTGGTGGCAATGGAATTGGTCAACTTCTTATGCTTATCCTGATCTTTTGACCTTTTCAACCCCGCCCGGAGTTTCAACTCAGAGATCTCCTTCTGCACTGCTAACAAAGCTTCCTGATTCTTCTTCTCACTAGCCTCTAGTTGCTCTATTCTAACTTGGGTCCTTTGATCTTCCTGTGCACGGGCCTCAGTGATCCTGATCCACCTAGCCTGGCTCTCCTCTAAGTAATGCTCAGCCCTGGCCTTCTGAGTCTTAGCTTCCTTGCAAGCATTCTTCAGTACTAACTCCCCTGATCTAGCCTTTCTGATGTAGTCATCCGTCTTCTCAATCTTGGTCAAGTGCTAAATCTGGAGCTTCTCTAACCTCTCATTATCTAGACGACTGTCATTCCTCTCCCAGAGGGTCTTTTTCAAAGCTTCAAAGAGCTGAGCATTCATTTCCTACAATTTCTCAAACTCCTCTAAATTGACAGTAGTTGCAGGCCCCACTACTGATAGACCGGGTACATCTTCTAAGGTGAACGGCATCCAGGTGATCTGTCCCCTGGTACGAGACCAATCAAGATACTGAGATGAAGTAATGTTGTTGCACTTGCCCAGAATAGATGTTCCCTTAGTCTGAATGTTGTCCCAAGCCCAGGCAGCTTGTCTGACAATAGCAGAGTTGTGCTGAATGTCACAATAGAGGGTCTCTATCAAGTCTTGCCCTCTTGGGGGTTGTACCAAAGCATACCCTAATTTCCTCTTGAAAAGAAAAGGGTTGTAGTTGATGCAACCTTTTACTCCAATTAAAGGCACATTGGGATACTGCCCACAGCTGGTGATGATATCTTTGCCCTTGGTGCTCTGAGTGCACCATCTGATATCTTTTGATGTAAGGGCAATCAATCTCTTGGCCCAGTTCCTTTGCTGATGAGGATTCAGGAAAGTGTCTGACTTCGGCAAGTTCCTTAACAACCAACAGTAGAAGAGGGGTGCATAGCATCTGACCAATCTCCCCCTTTGCTTCTCATTCCTTTGGTGCACTGAGTAGTAGAAATCTCCAAGCAAGGTAGGAACTGGGTTCCTTAATAAGAACAGGTGAATAGCATTCTTTCTTACAAACTTCGGCTCGTCTGCAAACAAGATAACTCCATATATGCTGAGGGCTAGGAGTGCACAAACAGTATCCCACTTCCCTGCTGCAACATGCATGGTGGCCTGGGAAATCAAGAAGTCTAAGTGAAGGCCTGGGATTCCAGCCTTGGTGGTCATGCTCTGATCAATGAGGGTAGGATCCAAGTGCAAGGCCTTAGCTATATCTTCATTCTTGGGAGCAACCATCTCAGGGTTGAAAGGAATCCCCCTCCTGATGGGGACACCTAACAACATGGAGAACTCTTCTAGCAAAGGTCCCAACTGAAAATCAGGGAATGTGAAACATCTGAGAGGAGGATCATAAAAATGCAAGCAAGTGTGAATCATGCTCCTCTGGGATGCATCCAGGTCCATGATCATGTCCATAATGCCTCCATAATGTTCCCTGAATAAAGGGACATGATCAGGGGTGATGAGAGATTGAATCTGTCTGATGCCTGTCAGAGTGGGCTCAAAGATATGATAGGTGATGTTGCTCTTTCTGGAAGTGTCGATGCTGACAATGGATGCTGGTGAAGAAGACTGAGAGTAACTGTTGATGAAAGCCACTGAAACAGATGCTGAAGAAGAGTCTCTGATGAAGTCAACTGGAGAAGAGTCTCTGATGAAAACAAACTGATGAAGGTGCTGGAGAAGAATCCCTGATGAAGATAACTGGAGGAATCTGAGCAGTAGAACAGGTCAAAACCAAACCAAAGATAAGATGTGGATACCCTGTAAAACAAATAGACAAATGTTAAATGATGCAAAATGATGTATGCAGAATGATATGCAAGGGTTTGTGATCAAGTGCTGGATCTGTTATCTGCCTTGATAAGGTCCATGTGTGTTCATAAGTCCAGATGGAGGCTTAGAAAACCAGTAACCAGGTGGGGGACTCAAATAAAGAGTCACAAGTCCAGGGTTTCACAAGAACAGTCCAAAACGATACAACCTTAACAATACTAACAAGGTATGATGAGGCCAAGGGTTCCTGCAAACCTGTAAACATCCCAACCCCCTCACATGTATTGTTCTAGAACAAGGATCCTCAGACTTGGATCAGTTATAAGAAGTGTAAACACTTCTAACCCAGAGGTACAGTGTTTACAATAACCATAAAAGATCCTCCTGTAATTCACCTCAGATGCTGAAGGTCATAAAAGGTCATCCAGACTTAGCAGGCTTCCCAGATAGCCCTAGTACTACAGGAAATCCGTAGCACAAAGTTCTCAAGAAGAAACCCATGTCTGAACCGTGTTTCATATTCCCGCACCAGAACGAAATGGAATGGGAAAGAATATGAAGCCACTCTATCCTATGTGTCACTCAGGTCCCCGATATGGAACCTTAATCACTCAACAATCCCTCCCACCAAGGAAACAGCAGATCCAACACAGATGATAATGACAGTATGAAATGCATAAAAACTGTAAATGAAAGCAATACAATAAAGTTGTACAGAAAGCAATAAATAAAGCAATAAACAATAAGCACAAGTAGCACATAACACCCCCATAAACACAAATCAAACAAGCGCTAGGAGAAACCCACAAAAAGAACCAGAAGCCTTGGTTGCAAGATAAGTGTCCCCAGCAGAGTCACCAAGCTGTCGCTCCCCCGAAAAGACACCATGGTCAGATAGAGTACAAATGCGAACGGTCGGCAAAAAGAGAGAATGAAGATGAAGTGAATTGAATAGAGTCTCCAGCTAGGCATTTTTATGCCGAAGGAAAGGTAATGATGCATAAACCTAAGAAAAGATGGATAAGACGGTTGTGAACCAGAGAAACTGAGAAAGGGGGTTGGTTACAACCTGGGAAGGTATTAGCACTCAGATTGTCTGTTGTACTCGACGGGATCCATGCTTAAAATATTGTGTTTAAAGGGGGTAAGTGTAGGTGCTATCTGTGTGCAAAAGATGGAGAAGAAGTATATAAGTGTCAGTGCAAAAGGGTGAAATAAAATGCTCAGGATTGAGGCTTAAAAAGAGAATGCTGAAAGAGGGGGAAGACACAGAGACTTTTGTTCGATAACAGTTAAGTTATGCCTACGTATCCTCTCGTGAAATGAGGAAGTCAGAACACCGTAGTTCGACTCAAAGAGACTGAAAAAAGAAATTGATTGTGAACTGCCTGTTTGGCTATGCTCAAGTGTATGACTCGTCTGGCTCGAGTGCTAACTGTCTTGCATTAGACGGAAGAAGCAAGTTCTCGCTTATGAGTGAGGGTGATGAGAAAAGAATCCCGGAGGAGACGATTATTGTTTGTTTTTGTGTTTTCAGTTTTGTTATTGTTTTTGGTGTTTTGCATAGGATTATGAGCTTAAGCCTAAATCAAAGGCTTGTAAACTCATTATATCCTCCCTGATTAGGGATAATGAGAATACTTAAGTATGAGATAAGCATCTCAACTTAATTGCCATGATGGTGTAAGATTAAGATCATTAACCTACTTGTGGTTATTTAGATGTTTTTGAGTTTTTTTGTTTAGTGTTAAGTAATGAGTTTAATATCTAATCACGGATTAATGAACTCATTACACCATCCTAATAGAAGGATAATTGATGAGAACATTTAAGCTGAGGAAGATACCTCAACTTAATCCATGGTTAGGGATTAAATTCATTATATAACAAGCCTTTATTAAATGGATTTTAATTAAGGGATGAGATTAAGAAGTTGATTTTATGGTTTGTAAGACAACTTGAGGGGGACTTGTCCATTAAACACTAGGGTTAGTCCTTCTTAACCATAAAGGGAGAATTAGAACCCTAATGTAAGGCCCAAGTTACAAGATGAAGTCTTAGTGATTATTAAGATGAATTGATTAAGAGGTTTAAACAAATTAAAGGTTTAACACTTAGGATTAAAGTTATACACTCCATCCTAATAGAAGGATACAGGCATAACCCTAATTCCAAAGTCCTAAGACTTTAAGAGTTTAGTCTCTGATTATGAAGATGAGAAGAGAGACTCAAGGAGACTCAAAGGTAAAAACTAAGGGGACTAATCACAACCCTAATTATTATCATGCTTGGATGTTCCTATGGTTTGTGAGGCTTGAGAAATATCTTCAAGGAAGCCACCAATGGAAGAAGCAGATGGAAGGAGGAAGGAGCAGAAGAAATAAGTTACTTACTTCATTGAAGAAGATAAGTGACTTAAAGAAATAAAGTGAGAGATGAACACAAGTGAACAAGTTCACTTCAAAGAAACCAGAAAGAGGCATATGAAAGAGATAAAGAGAAATGATAAGTGAAGGCAAATCCACTTCTCAAAGTAACTTACCACCTGAAAAATGTTAGAATGAATGCATAAAGTTTAAGGCATAAAGAAATGAAATGAAATGAGATGAGATGAAATGATCAAAGTCAGAAGTGTTTATGAAATGTTAATGTCATGTGAGATGATGCAAAGGCATACAAAGTGCATGTGAGTGATCATACAAAGATGGGATGTCATGTAAGCATGCTTTGAAGTTTGAAAGTTCATGAAAGTTAATGAAATGAAACGAATGCAAATTATGGAAAATGAATGAAGAAATGATCAAGCATGATTCTAACATGTCCTAAGATGTCTAAGATGACATATGAATGCAAGAAATGTCATGGCAAGTTCATGTATGGATGCATATGCAAGATGAATGCAAATGAACATGTAAAATTAGGGTTATATGGAAGTATGAGATGCACATGAACAAAACAGAAAGATATGACATGATAAAAATTTGAAACCACACTCAAACAAACCCTAATCCCATAATAGATCACACCCCAAAGGAGAAGGTCAGAAGCCTTACCACTCAAAAGTTATGAATTTCCTAAGTTTCTAGGGTTTTTTGGATGATTCTCAAAGGAAAATGCAAACTCTTCTTGGTTAGGCAGAAAAGATTTTTTCAAGTTAGGGTTCAAAAATAGGATTAAAATGACCCTTAATTCAAAGAAAATTCTCAAGTTATAATCAAACCTAAAAATAAATTTGTGTGAAGAGTTTGAAAATGTTTCTAAATGCAAAGGGATGATTCATGATTTTTTTGGTGATTTTTAGAAACCTAAATGTATTTTTAATTAATTAAAAGACTTTAATTAATTAAAAATAACATTTAAATATTTTAAAAATACTTTTTATATGCATAAAAATAAAATAAAAATCATTTTCTGATTAAGAAAAATATTTGAAACAAAAATGCAAAAGGAAATATTTTTTGAAAGCTTTTTGATATTTTTAATTAATTATGCAAAAGAAATAGAAAGAAAATAAAATAAAATGAATACAATGAGAAAGTAAACGCATCCTAAGGCTGAGATTCAAACTCAAAAGGGAGGGGTTGACTGCGCGCGTTTATGGAGGGTCAGGATTCAATCTGGCTAATTAATCTGATTTAAATTAATGAATTACATTTATGGTTTAATGACCTAATCCTAGCCGTACAGACATTAACCCTAATCTTAATCCTACGGCCCACATTCAAACTGGGGAGATTAGCCCTAATTAATCTCAGGTGACCGGAGCTAAGCTCCGGTCATCTTCTCCGGCCACACCTTCAAGCCATCTCACTCAAAACGCCACCAAAACGCATCAAACTCTCCAAAAATGATCAATGGACAACAACAAACAAGAATCCAGCAACAAATTTCATTTATTTCACAATAACAACAAGAATCGAAGCAATCAAGTTTTACGGGCAAAAATTTCAGAGAGTCAATACATGCTTATTTCTTGCTCATTATCAAAACTAAACACATCCCCATGATCAGTGTAACATATAGAACAATATTTTAACAAGAAAACAAGATTCTGGAAAAAACGTTCTTGATGTTACCTGAGATTGAGCTTCCTGATTATGGGCTTTCTGGCATCCTCCCTTGTGCAAACCAACTTCAATGAACACCCTGAGGATGATGTGAAGCTTGGAACAAATTTATTTGGCCTCTTTCTGAAGTTCAGTTGTGAGAGGTGAAAAATCGTATTTGTTGTGTGATGTGTTTCGGGTTATTTTAATGGTTGAGATCTGTTCCTTAGGTGATGTTGAGTTGAATGGTGAAGAAAGTTTTGAGTTTGAGTGATTATGCTATGAATTTCGAAGAGGTGAAGGTATGAGGTGATTTTTGGCAATCTGAGTATGGGGAAGATTTAGGCTTCAATGTGTTATGGAATGAGGTCCATGAGGTTCACATAAGTCATGCTGACTGGTTCAGAAAGTTGGTGTGGCATAGTTTGATTGGTATGGGCCAAATTGAAAAAAGTCAAGGTTATATGCACTATGGGCATGGGTCATGGAAGGAGTGGTTCCAAGGCATGTCTGGCCTCAGCTGGCTTTGTGGAAGGCCTTTGGATCAAAAGATTGTAGCTGGATGGCTTGGATGAAGAGTTCTCATAGGTTTTGCAAAATTCCCTCTTTGAAGTTTCTTGTGAATCAAGTCATGGAAATGCCAAATTCTTGGGCCAATTCTGATGTTTAGAAGTCACATAGGCATGTTATGAAGTGTTTTTAAACATTTGAAGTCATTAGAATGCCTTAACATGCCAATTTGCAAAATCCCTTTTTGACATGAAACTTGAAATTTTAGGATTTTTACCAACTTTGAAAGGCCATATCTTGAGTTCTAGGATGAATCAAGACATGTTCTTTCAATTTTTGAAAAGGGAAAGACCTAATATACAACTTTCATGACCAAGAAATTTTCATTTGAAGCATTTTTGGTTGAGAAAGAGGAGGTTGAAAAACTTTCCCAAAATAGAAAGTTTCCATTACAAGTCATTTCCATTTTTGGCAAGTTTGCAAATGGCTCAAAATTCTTCAATAGTGTGAACTTCCAGCCTCTTCTAAGATCAAATAAAGATCATAGAACTTCAATTTGATGAAAATACCCCTTTGGTTCCATTGTTGGGGGCCTCAGATGCCCTGAATTTGACTTAACTTGCTCAAGAAGTTACCCAGTGGACAAATGACTGCCACAATGAATTTCTTCATCAAACTTGGTACACATGATCCTTATAACATCTTAAGAAAATTAGAAACAAGAATGACCCAAAAATTTGGAGTTGAGGCCTCTGAAACCAAAACCCTAATTTTGGTCATCTGTGTAGTGAAAACCCTAGCTCTACTTCCCTGCCTTGCTAGTTCTTGTGATTTCTTGACTTCTATGAATTTTGAGGGACATAATATGATGATAGAACACACATGGACCCCCTTGGAGAGCTTTGAGGCCTTTGAGATAGCTCAGATGGAATCTTGCATTGCTCAGATCACAAACCCTAGATGACGATGAATTTGAACTATGCAGATGAAACAAATATGCAATGTGAGGTGGTATGCTTATGCTTATGCAAAAATGAAAGATCACGAGCCATGGTGTGATATGAGTGAGGGAAAATTTGGGGTGTTTACAATTTAGCCTAGGGAAGGAGATAGGTGTTTTGGATTGCCGGAGAAGATGACCGAAGCTAGCTCCGGTCACCTGAAAATGATTAGAACCCTAATTAGGGTTTAGTGGCCTAGTTTGAATGTCAGCCCTTGGATTTGGTTTCGCGCGCGTGTGTACGGTTCAGATCATTCCACTTAAGTTTAATTTTTAATTAATTAGGTTAATCAGTTAATTAACCAAGAATCAATTATGGCCTTCCATCTGCGCGCGCAGTCTTCCCCCATTCAAACCTGAACCATCAGATCAGTTGACTTTCATTTATTTGCATTTTAATTCATTTTCTTTTTATTTCTTTTGTTCATTTTATTAAAAATAGCAAAACTCATCAAAAAATTCTAAAACTTT
The DNA here is from genome assembly GCA_963966055.1 of Lathyrus aphaca. NCBI lineage: Eukaryota > Viridiplantae > Streptophyta > Magnoliopsida > Fabales > Fabaceae > Lathyrus > Lathyrus aphaca. The sequence continues at coordinate 353,495,151 of OZ014521.1, read as the reverse complement.
GCATTTTTGTAACAAATAATTTTCTTAACCTGAAAAAAAATTTATTTTTATTTTTTGCATTAAAAAAGTATTTTTAAAATATTTAAATATTATTTTTAATTAATTAAAGTTTTTAATTAATTAAAAATACATTTAGGTTTCTAAAAATCACCAAAAAAATCATGAACCATACCAATGCATTTAGAAACATTTTCAAACTCTTCACACAAATTTCTTTTTAGGTTTGATCATAATTTGTGAATTTTCTTTGAATTAAGGGTCATTAAAATCTTATTTTTGAACTCTAACTTTAAAAAATCATTTCTGCCTAACCAAGAAGAGTTTGAAGATGATTCTTTTTGAATTGTGTTACATATTTCATGGAGCTTATAGGTCAATTATCTCATAAATCTATCTTGAATTTTCAATTTGATTTGCATTTTCCCCTTTGAACCACCCAAAAACCCTAGAAAACTTAGGAAATTCATAACTTTTGATTGGTTAGGCTTCTGACCTTCTCCTTTGGGGTGTGACCTAGTATGGGATTAGTGTTTGTTTGAGCTTGATTGAAATTTTTTATCATGTCATATGCTTCTGTTTTGTTCATTTGCATCTCATGCTTCCATGTAACCCTAATTTCTCATGTTCACTTGCATTCACCTTGCATATGCACCCTTACATGAACTTACCATGACATTTCTTGCATTCATATGTCATCTTAGACATCTTAGGACATGTTAGAATCATGCTTGATCATTTCTTCATTCATTTGCCATGATTTGCATTCACTTCATTTCATTAACTTTCATGTGTTTTCAAACTTCAAAACATGCTTACATGACATCTCATTCTTGTATGATCACACATATGCACTTTGTATGACTTTGCATCATCTCACATGACATTAAAATTGAAAAAACACTTCTGACTTTGGTTATTTCATCTCATATCATCTCATTTCATTTCATTTCCTTATGTTTTATACCTTATGCATCCATGCTAACACTTTCAGGTGGTAAGTCATTTTGAGAGGTGGATTTGCCTTCACCTCTCACTTCTTTTTACCTCTTTAATTTGCATTTTAATATTTCATTGAAGTGAACTTGTTCACTTGTGTTCCACCTCTCTCACTTTCTTTCTTTAAGTTACTTATCTTCTTCAATGAAGTAAGTAACTTATTCTTCTTTCCCATCCTCCTTTCATCTGCTTCTTCCATTGGTGGCTTCCTTGAAGATATTTCTCAAGCCTTACAAACCATAGGATATCCAAGCATGATAATAATTAGGGTTTTGATTAGTCCCTCTTAGCTTTTTACCTTTGAGTCTCCTTGAGTCTCTTTTCTCATCTTCATAATCAGACCCTAAACTCTTAAAGTTTTAGGACTTTGGAATTAGGGTTATACCTGTATCCTTCTATTAGGATGGAGTGTATAACTTTAATCCTAAGTGATAAACCTTTAATTTGTTTAAACCTCTTAGTCAAATCATCTTAATAATCACTAAGACTTTATCTTGTAACTTGGGCCTTACATTAGGCTTCTAATTCTTCCTCATGGTTAAGAAGGACTAACCCTAGTGTTTAATGGACAAGTCCCCCTCAAGTTGTCTTACAAACCATAATATCCACTTCTTAATCTCATCCCTTAATTAAAATCCACTTAATAAAGGCTTTGTTACATAATGAATTTAATCCATAACCATGGATTAAGTTGAGGTATCTTCCTCAGCTTAAGTGTTCTCATCTATTATTCTTCTATTAGGATGGTGTAATGAGTTCACTAATCTGTGATTAGAGATTAAACTAATTACTTAACACTAAACAAAAACCAAAAACATATAAATAATCACAAGTAGGTTAATGATCTTAATCCTACATCATCATGGTAATTAAGTTGAGATTCTTATCTCATACTTAAGTAGGTTCATTATCCCTAATCAGGGAGGATATAATGAGTTTACAAACCTTGGATTTAGGTTTAAGCTCATTAACTTATGCAAAACACCAAAAACAATAACAAAACTGAAAACACAAAAACAAACAATAATCGGCTCCTTCGGGATTCTTTTCTCATCATACTCATTCACAAACGAGAACTTGCTTCTTCCGTCTAATGCAAGACAGATAGCACTCGAGCCAGACGAATCATACACTTGAGCATAGACCAGTAAGCAGTTCACAGTCAATTTATTTTCAGTCTCTTTGAGTTGAACTACGGTGTTCTGACTTCCTCATTGCACGCGAGGATACGTAGGCATAACTTAACAGTTATCGAACAAAAGTATCTGTGTCTTCCCCCTCTTTCAGCATTCTTTTTCTAAGCCTCAGTTCCTGAGCATTTTATTTCTTTTTGCACTGACACTTGTATATTCTCTTCTTAGCTTTTGCACACAGATAGCACATACACCTACCCCTTTTAAACACAATCTTTTAAGCGTGGATCCCGTCGAGTACGACGGACAATCTAGGTGTTAATACCTTCCCAGGTTGTAACCAACCCCCTTTCTCAGTTTCTCTGGTTCGCAACCGTCTTATCTATCTTTTCCTAGGTTTATGCAGCATTACCTTTCCTTCGGGATAAAAATGCCTAACTGGCGACTCTATTCACTTCATTTCATTTTCTCTTTTCGCTGACCGTTCGCGTCTGTACCTTGTCTTGACCTGGTGTCTTTTCGGGGGAGCGACACTTGGCACTACGGCTCGGACGTGTAAGTAGAAGGCCAGAAGATGGAGAGTAAAGCAGTAACAATTGACCCGACTGTTGTGGATGTCAGAGGAGTTGGTGGATTTACGCGAAGTGGGCATCTCTTTGCTCCTCAAATTCTTAGAGGTGATCCCGAAGATGAAGCTGCTACAAAGGCTAAGGGTGAACAGATAACAACTGGAGAGGTGACAACTCCTGCTGCCGGTCAGGGAACTTTTGAAAAGGAAGTCGAGGAATTCATGAGAATAATTAAGAAAAGCGATTATAAGGTGGTTGAACAGCTGAATCAGACCCCTTCCAAGATATCTATTTTGTTATTGCTGATATGTTCCCAAGCTCATTGAGAGGCTTTGCTGAAAGTTTTACAAATGGCATATGTACCACATGAGATAACTGTCAACCAGTTAGAGGCTGTGGTAGGCAGCGTAAACTCCATTCATGGGTTGGGATTCACAGATAGAGATCTCACTTCCGAAGGACGCAATCACAACAAAGCCCTACACATCACCATGGAGTGTAAGGGCGCTGTTGTATCACACGTCCTGGTAGATACATGATCATCTCTCAATGTGTTTCCTAAGAAGGCTCTCATGAAGCTGAACGTTGATGGCGTCGTCCTGCGACCGAGTGATTTGATTGTGAAAGCCTTTGATGGGTCCCAAAGATCTGTGTTTGGGGAGGTAGAGCTACCAGTGAAGATTGGGTCTCAGGTCTTTAAGAGTACATTCTATGTTATGGATATTCAACCCTCTTATAGTTGTTTGCTGGGACGTCCTTGGATTCACGCTGCTGGCACGGTGACATCCACGTTGCATCAAAAGTTGAAGTATGTGGTAGATGGCCAAGTTGTTACTGTATGCGGAGAAGAAGATATTTTCGTAAGCCATCTGTCAACCTTCCAGTATGTGGAAATGGACGGGGAGATCCATGAGACGCTTTGCCAAGCCTTTGAGACGATCAATGTCAGTGCTTTGTCTCTAGAAGTTCAGAGCAGTGAGAAGGAAGGGACTCCTATCTACTCCTACAATCAAGTTAAGGAGGTAGTTCAATCCGGAAATGCCCAGGGCTGGGGCAAGCTGCTAGAAGTGGAAAAGAAAGACGACAAGTTCGATCTCGGATATCAACCTAGTCAGTCCAGCTGGTCTCATGGCAGTAAGCCCATATCATTCACAAGCGTTGGAATGCTCGACTACGACCATGTTTGTGCAATAGACGTCGATGGGGATAGTGACTGTGACTTGGATAACTGGATTCACCCATGCGTACCTGGGGAGGAGCTTTGGAACTGGTCTGCTGAAGATTTTGTTCAAGTTACTTGGCAGTCAAAGTAATTTTCTTTGTTTCCATTTTTATCATACTGCATGTCAAATCCCGTACTCTGCCCAAGGTGTATGGATCCATATGTAGGGCCGCCATGTTTTAATGCATTTACTTTTTCCATGAAATAAAGGACATTTTTTTCAAGCAAATTGTGTTCTCTTTCTTTCGTTTTAAAATTTTTCACAAAATAAAATGGCAATGTTTTTCTTTCCAGTGTTTTGGTGTGTTTGCGTCTCCTACAGATTCTGAAATAAGCACATTATTTGTGCAGTGTTGATCATCCGGATTCCCATGATAACATTCCTGCTATGACTATGCATGATTTCGACAATTCTATCTACCAAGCTAATGAAGGGGTTGAGGAAGACTGTGAACTCCCGGAGGAATTGGTTAGGTTGTTGAAATAAGAGGAAAGGGTCATCAGTCTCATCAGGAAGAAATAGATATCGTCAACATAGGGTCTGAGGATGTAAGGAAGGAGATAAAGATTGAGGCCAGTCTGCAGGCCGAGGTAAGGAGAAAGTTGATTGGTATGCTACGTGAGTATGTGGATATCTTCGCCTGGTCGTATCAGGATATGCCAGGGTTGGATACTGATATTGTTGTGCACAAGCTGCCACTAAAGGAAGATTGTCCTCCCGTGAAACAAAAGCTGAGAAGAACTAGCCCTGATATGGCTATGAAGATCAAGGAGGAAGTTCAGAAGCAGTGGGATGTCGGGTTCCTTGTGTAAACACCCCAAATTTCCCCTCACCCATTCACACCATGGCTTGTGATCTTTTCATATGCATAAGTTCAATCATGGCATCTCATATTGCATTTTTGATTCAATGCATTGCTTCTAAGTCATTTGCATCTAGGGTTTGTGATCTGAGCAATCCAAGAGCTATTTGAGACACTCCAAAGGTCTTAAATCACTTAAAAGGGGTCCATGTATGTTCAAGCATCATATTGTATCCCCACAAAGTCAAGAAAGTCAAAGAATCACAAGAACTGAGATTGGCATGGAAGCAGAGCCAGGTTTAACTGCACAGATGACCTAGAATTAGGGTTTTGGTTTCAGAGGCCATGACTCCAATTTTTTTGGTCATTATTGTTTCTATTGGTCTCTATATGTTATAAGGATCATGCATATCAAGTTTCATGAAGAAATTCCATGGGGAAGGCATCTAATCAAGAGTTGACTTCTTGGGCAAGTCAGTGCAAAATCAGGGCATCTGAGGCCCCCAATGACCCAACCAAAGGGTGTTCTTCATCATTTTGAATGTGTATGATCTTTATTTGATCATAGAAGATGTTGGAAGTTCACAAAATTGAAGAATTTCAAGCCATTTGCAAAGTTTCCTTTTTGGGAAAATGACTTGTAATGTAAACTTGCCATTTTGGGAAACTTTTTCAACCCTTTCTTTTTGATTCAAAAATGCTTCAAATGGGAAAACTTTGGTCATGAAAGTTGTAGAATGGATCATTCCCTTTTCAAAAAGTACAATAACTCATTCTAATTCATTTTGGATCAAAAGATATGGCTTGTCAAAGTTGAAGAAAATCACATAATTTCAAGTCTTGCACCAAAGAGGCAAAGTTGCAAAATCCCTTGCCAAGGCAAATTGTAACCTCAAAGTGACTTCTAATCTTTGCACAAACATAAACCAATGCCTAAAAGTCAGAATGCACCAAAGGTTTGCCCATTTTCATGACTTATGGATCAAGAAACTTCAAAAGGGCCAAGACTTTGTGAAATTGCAAAAACTCTCACAAACCCTAATCCACTTGCTGCATTGCCTCTAATCCATTTCCATGGTTCTCCTTGATTCAAGCTGCAGCCAATCCATGCCTTGTACCTTGACAGAAATGGCCCATACCTCTCTTACACAAAAAGTTGACTTTATGCATTTTGCTCCATACCAATCACACTGCTCCACAACAACTCTCTGACCTATCAAGGATTGATATGTGTACCAAAAGGAACCCAACACATAACACAACTCATCCTGATCTCTCCCAGAAGCCAGCATTCTCAAAAACCTCCCTTTATGCATTTTGCTTCGAATCACACAACACAGCCTTCAAACATCAAAACAAAATTCACCAAATCACTCACCATGATCCTCTGATCATTTCCCAACCATTGTTTTGGCCTGAAACCTCCCACATCAAAAATACGATTTTCCTCCCCCATTGACCTGAGCTTCTGCAAACTCCTTCTAGAGGTCATATAAACTCCAGCTAAGTATCACAAACTTCTGGGGAGGATCATTGGAGCTTGTTTGAGCCAAAGAAGCAGCCAGAAAGTCCTTGTTTCGAAAGCTCCAGTTCAGGTGAGCTCAAGAACTTTTTTTTCCAGAACTTCAATTTCTTGTTATAGAATGAATCTATGAGTTGTACTAATCATCTGGATGTGCTTGGTTTTGAAAATGGTCAAGAAACAAGCATGTATTGACTGTCTGAAAGTTTGCCTGTGAAAATGTTTTTGCTTGTTTCCTTTGATTCACGGAAAATAAATGTTGTTTGTTGTAGGGTTTATGTTTAGTGATGTTCATAGGTTGATTCTGGAGAGTTTTGTGAGGTTTTGATGCGTTTTGAGTGAGATTGAGAAATTGACTGGCCGGAGAAGATGACCCCGGAACACTGTTCCGGTCATCTGAAAGTGTTTAGGGTTTCTGATTAGGGCTTAATCATAATTAAGCAAGTTTGAATTTGGTCCGTTCATTCGCGCGCGAAGTCAACTCCCGTGTCCCTGAATTTGAATCTCAGCCATCAGATTGGCTGACTTTCTCCTTTTTCTATTTAATTTCATTTTATTTTCATTTGTTTTGCATTTATTTGTACGAATTTTTAAAAATAGCTAAAATCATTTAAAAATTATGAAATTTTTTGTCAAGGGTTTCATGAATTTTCAGAACACAAAAATATTTTTATTTTCATTTTTTGCATTAAAAATTATTTTTAAATCATTTAAATGTTTATTTTTAATTAGTTAATGGAAATTAATTAATTAAAAATACATTTATGTATTTAAAAATCACAAAAAAATTCATATTGCAGTTAGAAACATTTAGAAACATTGTTCAACCCTCAAACCAAATTTATTTTTTGTTCTTGATGCCTTTTGATCATTTTCATTGGATTTAATTTCATTTCAAGACAATATTTTGTGTCAAACTTCAAAAATTTCTTTCTGCCTAACCATTGAGAGTTGAATGATGATTCTTCTTGCATTGCACTCTTCATAGCATGTAGTTTATAGGATAAATTTTATTTGAATTGATCTTGAATTTTTCAATTTGTTTTGCATTTTTCTTGACAAGGTACCCCAAAACCCTAGCAATCTTAGGAAATTCACAACTTCCACTAGGTTAAGAGTTGGATCCCCTCCTTTGGGCAGTGAGTTTATATAGGCTTAGGGTATCTTTGATTGCATTTTCAAATTTTTATCATGTCATTTGCTTCTGGTTTTGGATTTTTGCTTTTCATGATGCATGTAACCCTAATTTGTGCCTTCCTTTGCATCCATTTCTCATTTGCTTGCATCCATTGACTTGCCATGACATTTTGTGCATCCACATGATTCATAATACATCTTAGGACATATTAGAATCATGTTTGAGCATTGCATCTTTCATTTGCCATATTGTATGTCCATTGCATCTCATAACTATTCATGTGCTTTCATGGTTCAAAGCATGCCTCATTTGCATCTTTATGCTTGCATGATCATTCTTATCTCTTGTCATGTGTTTGTATCATCTCTTAGCATCATTAACATCATGTAAATGCTTCTGACTTTGGTTTGAATCATGACATTTCATCCCATTTGCATTGCATTTCATTTCTTTTGCTAACTTTTCAGGTGGTAAGTTGTTTTGAGAAGTGGATTTGCCTTCACTTCTCACAATCTCTTTTCATCTCTTTCATACCTTCTTTGCTGCATTTTGTATGTGTATTAGAGTGAGCTTGCTCATTCATGTTCATCTCTTACTTTCTTTCTTCAAGCAACTTGTCTTCTTAAGTGAAGCAAGTTGTTTTGCTTCTCTTTGCTTCTTGCTCCCTACATCTGCTTCCTTCCTGGTGGTTTCTCTGAAGATCTTCTTGCAAACCTCATTAACCCTAGGAACAACCAAGCATGATAATAATTAGGGTTTTGATTAGTCCCCCATTTAGTTTTACCTTTGTGTCATCTTTGAGTCTTCTCTTCTCATCTCACAATCAGGAACTAAACCCTAAAGCCTTTAAGGCTTTGTGATTAAGCTTATGCCTGCATCCTTCTATTAGGATGGAGTGTATAACTTTAATCCTAAGTGTTAAACCCTTAATGTGTTTAAATCCTTTAATCAATCCATCTAATAATCATCAAGACATCAAGCTTGTAACTTGGGCCTTGCATTAGGGTTCTAATTCTTCCTTAATTGGTTAAGAAGGACTAACCCTAGTGTTAATGGAAAAGTCCCCCTCAAGTTGTCTTACAAACCTTAAAATTCACTTCTTGATCTTACCATTAACTAAAATCCATCTAATAAAGGCTTTGTTTTGTCATGAGGTTAATCCCTAATCATGAATTAAGTTGAGGAGTCTTTCTCAGCTTAAATGTTCTCATCTATTATCCTTCTATTAGGATGGTGTAATGAGTCCATTAAATCCTTGATTATGGCTTAAACTCATTACTTAACACTAAACAAAAACAACAAAAACATCTAAATAATTACAAGTAGGTTAATGATCTTAATCCTACACCATGGTGATTAAGTGTGAGGTGTTTACTTCACACTCAAGGTATTCTCATTACCCCTAATCAGAGGGAGGATGTGATGAGTTTACTAACCCATTGGTCTAGGCTTAAGCTCATTAACTTATGACACACTTTCAAAAGCAATAAAAGATTGAAAACACAAAAACAAACAATAGTCGTCTCCTCCGAGATTCTTTTCTCATCTCATTCACTCATAAACGAGAACTTGTTTCTTCCGTCTAATGCGAGACATTTTGCACCTGAGCCAGACAGGTCATACACTTGAGCATAGACAAGTAAGCAGTTCACAAGTCAATTTATCTTCAGTCTCTTTGAGTCGAACTACGGTGTTCTGACTTCCTCATTGCACGAGAGGATACGTAGGCATAACTTAACAGTTATCGAACAAAAGTCTCTGTATATTCCCCCTCCTTCCAGCATTATTCTTTAAGCCTCATAGTCTTGAGCTTCTTACTCTTGTTCTTACACTGACACTTCACATATTTCACTTCACACTTCTTTTACACTGACACTTGCATTCTTTCCAGCTTTGATACACAAATTGCACAGACACTACCCCTTTTAAACACAAATCTTTTAAGCGTGGATCCCGTCGAGTACGACGGACAATCTGGGTGCTAATACCTTCCCAGGTTGTAACCAACCCCCTTTCTCAGTCTCTCTGGTTCGCAACCGTCTTATCCATATCTTTCTAGGTCTATGCAGTATTACCTTTCCTCCGGGATAAAAATGCCTAGCTGGCGACTCTTTTCTCTTGAGTTCACCCTTGTGTGTTCTCTTCCTCTTTCGCCGACCGTTCGCGTCTGTACCCTATTTGACTTAGCCTCATTTAGTGGGAGCGACACCTTGCTGTGACCAGTTACCCACCGTGGGTAGCTAACATTGTGCTTGTACCGAAGAAAGATGGCAAGTTCCGGATGTGTGTCGATTATCGGGATCTAAACAGAGCAAGTCCAAAGGATGACTTTCTATTACCTCACATTGATGTGCTGGTAGATAACACCGCTCAGTTCTCGGTATTTTCTTTCATGGATGGCTTCTCCGGGTACAATCAAATCAAGATGGCCCCGGAAGACATGGAGAAAACAACGTTCATTACCCCGTGGGGTACGTTCTGTTACAAAGTCATGCCCTTTGGATTGAAGAATTCCGGAGCAACGTATCACCGGGCTATGGTAACTCTGTTCCACGATTTGATACACAAAGAAATTGAATGCTATGTGGGTGACATGATTGCCAAGTCCCGGGACGAAGAAGAGCATCTAGTCAATCTCAAAAAGTTGTTTGATAGATTGATAAAGTACAGACTGAGGTTGAATCCAAACAAGTGCATGTTCGGGGTGCGTTCCGGTAAATTGCTGGGTTTCATTGTTAGTCAGAGAGGAATCGAGGTAGATCCTGCAAAAGTAAAAGCAATACAAGACATGCCTGCACCGAAGACAGAAAAAGAAGTGTGTGGGTTTTTAGGGAGATTAAACTACATTTCGCGGTTTATATCTCATCTAACTGCCACATGAGAGCCAATATTCAAATTGTTAAGAAAAGAGCAAACGGTCAGGTGGAATGAGGACTTTCAAAGAGCCTTTGAAAAGATAAAAGAATATTTGCAGGAGCCTCCGATTCTAATGCCTCCAGTTCCAGGACGACCACTTATCATGTACTTGACTGTGTTAGAAGGGTCGATGGGGTGTGTTCTAGGCCAACATGACGAGTCTAGTCGAAAAGAGCATGCCATTTACTACCTTAGCAAAACGTTTACCGACTGTGAATCCCGTTACTCACTGCTCGAGAAAACTTGCTGCGCTTTGGTATGGGCTGCTCGCCGACTGAGACAGTACATGTTGTCCCATACCACATTGCTAATCTCAAAAATGGACCCTGTCAAGTACATTTTCGAGAAACCAGCATTAACCGGAAGGGTTGCAAGGTGGCAAATGATCTTAACAGAGTATGACATACATTATACTTCCCAGAAAGCCATCAAAGGAAGTGTATTGTTAGATTATCTTGCACATCAACCACTTGAAGACGACTATCAGCCGATGAAGTTTGATTTTCCTGATGAGGACATCGTGTACCTCCAGGAAAGAGATTGCGAGGAACAACTTCTGGAGGAGGGACCGGACCCTGAATCCAAATGGAAGTTGATGTTTGATGGGGCAGTCAATATCAACGGACATGGAGTTGGTGTTGTTCTTATCACCCCCGAAGGTGTTCATTTTCCCTTCGCCGCCAGAATCACTTTTGGTTGCACCAACAATGAAGAGGAATACGAGGCGTGCATAATAGGGATAAAAGAGGCTATTAATCTTCGGATTAAGATTCTCGATATATTCGGAGATTCATCCCTCGTCATCAATCAGATTACCGGCAAGTGGTATACACATCAAGAACACTTAATTCCTTATAGGGATTATGCCAGAAGACTGTTGGCGTTCTTCACAATGGTTAAGCTTCAGTACATACCATGAGATGAGAATCAATTTGCCGATGCATTGGCTACTCTTTCTTCGTCCATCAAAGTATTATATTGGAACTATGTGCCCAAGATTGACATTTCCAGGCTTGACACACCAGCTTACGCTTTCTCTGTAGACGCAGTGTCTGATGAGAAACCTTGGTATTTTGATATCAAGTTTTTCCTGGAAAAACGAGAATACCCAGCTGGGGCATCATCCAATGACAAGAAGACCTTGCGACGACTTGCTGCTAGCTTCTTCTTGAATACATATGGGATTTTGTATAAGAGGAACTTTGACATGATCTTGCTCAGATGCGTGGATAGACACGAAGCAGACCTGTTAATAGAGGAAGTCAACGAGGGATCTTTCGATACTCGTGCAGGAGGGCATACTATGGCTAAGAAGTTGCTGAGATCAGGGTATTATTGGCTAACAATGGATGCAGACTATTGTTCGTACGCCCGTAAGTGCCACAAGTGCCATATTTATGCAGACAAAGTGCATGTTCCTCCAAGCCCGCTCGACGTCATGTCATCTCCTTGGCCCTTTTCTATGTGGGGCATTGACATGATCGGGAAGATAGAGCCTACTGCTTCAAACGGTCATCATTTCATCTTGGTTGCGATTGATTACTTCACCAAGTGGGTTGAAGTAGCGTCTTATGCCAATGTCACTCGTCAAGTGGTAGCCAGATTTTTGAAAAGAGACATCATTTGCAGATACGGAGTGCCCGAGCGAATCATTACTGATAATGGTTCCAATTTGAATAACAAGATGATGGCAGAGCTGTGCCGGGACTTTAGGATTCAAAATCACAATTCTTCTCCTTACCGGCCAAAGATGAATGGCGCGGTAGAGGCGGCTAATAAGAATATTAAGAAGATTGTGCAGAAGATGGTTGTCACTTACAAAGATTGGCATGAGATGTTACCCTTCGCGCTGCATGGGTACCGAACATCAGTCAGGACGTCAACTGGGGTAACTCCTTTCTCCTTAGTGTATGGCATGGAAGCAGTCTTGTCTGTTGAGGTAGAAATTCCTTCATTGCATGTGATGATGGACGTGAAGCTTGATGAGGCTGAGTGGGTACGTGCCCGATACAATCAGTTGTGCCTAATTGAGGAAAAGAGATTAGCGGCTATCTCTCATGGTCAGCTTTATCAGAGGAGAATGAAGCGAGCATTCGACCAACGAGTACGTACTCGAGAGTATCAAGTAGGCGAGCTTGTGCTCAAGAGGATCATTCCTCTAGGTTCAGATCACAGGGACAAGTGGACCCCGAACTACGAAGGCCCATTCATAGTGAAGAAAGTTTTCTCAGGTGGGGCGTTGATGCCCACTACTATGGATGGAGAAGATTTCCAATCTCATGTTAACTCGGACGCAGTTAAAAAATACTTCGCATAAAAAGACCCGTTGGACACAAAAATAGAATTAAAGTCCAGGCAAAAAAGGGGCATCCCGGCGAGCTAAAAACAGAATAAAAAGCTCGGGCAAAAGTTAGGGAAATAAGGAAAAAATGTACACCCGCTGAGTTGAAAAGCCACATCGGACAACTCAGGCAAAAAAGGGTATCCCGGTGGATTGAAAACCCGAAAGGAAAATTGTAACACGGTGGGAGAACTGACTTTCTATAAATGTTGCGGATAGCAAGAGTCGCCACCGACTTTTATTTTATCCATAAGGAAAGGACATAAAAGAACAGGAAAAACCTATTTTAAAAGACTTGAGTTCGGGGGGTAGATTATATAAAGGGAAGGTGTTAGTACCCTTTATATCCATGGTTATCCATGGGCTCTTAGTTACTTAGCTCACTTAAATTTTTTTTGGAAAGTGTAGTGTGTGATTAGAAATTTTCTAAGTACTTTGTAATGATCCTCGTATGGATGTATACAAAGCCTTGTTTGAAAATGTTTGAAAATAGTGAGGTGTGAAAAGTATTTTTTAAAGATGTGAGCAAGCAACTAAGAGGTACATACCCTATACTAAGTCTTTCATGTTCTCATATGTTCTTTCAATGGTAAGACTATCCCTATTATTAAGGAATAGGTAGTCATTACCTTGGATGTTTAAGGGACAAGCGTAGGGTCATCGTATGGTCATAGAAGGCAACTTAATGGTGTCTTTAGCAATTCATAGGGACTATCATCATTCATTCGAAGGGACAAAATCATTATTCCGTAGGCAACCTCGAAGGGACTTGATCTTTTAAATTTGTAGGGACTTGATGATTTATACGTGAAGGGACTTTGCTTAAGACACCCTTACATTCGAGGGACTTGACCATTTTATTTTAAGGCAACCAAGAGGAATACCCTAGGAAGTGTGAGATGGCGATCAAAAATCGACTTACATGTGTGAAGGTTTTTATTCAGATATTTATCTTATTTTAAATAAATTTTCTAAATTCAATTTAATTCATTTAATCATTTTACTCCCTAGGTTTACTAACCACGCAGTTAAATAAAGTAAATAAAATACATAAATATAAAATCTACACTATCACATGGCTGGGGCAGTTACATAATTATATGGCGAAAAATTAAACTACACAATTACAAGAGAGAAACAATTACACAGTAAAAATATAATACACATGAATAGCATAAAAATGAGCAACAAAGGTTCATAAACTAAGTTGAAGGTTTACAAAAGTTTTAGGTTTTAGGTTTATAAAAAAAATTAGGGTTTTGGTTTATGAAAATTTTTAGGGTTTATCTAAAAAAATTAGGTTTTGAAAAACAATTAAGGTTTAAAAAAAAAGGGTTTAGAGAATTAAAAATATTAGGGTTAAAATTAGCAATTTAATCAAAAACCTGCATTAAGTGTTATGAGCGAAATACAATGAATTTTTAAAGGAAAAAGAAAGAAGTTATTATTTTTTTTGTAAAATATTTATTTATTTAATTTAAAAAAATTTATTAATATTTTATGAGGAAACTATATTTTATTTATTTTATTTGTTAGAAAAAAAAATTAATTGAATTAAAATGATAAATAATATATAAAATAATAGAAAATGTGTAAAAGGAAAACAAATAGCCAAAATAGCTGGGGTGGGATTTGAACCCACGCCCTAGGCTTTTCCCATGTTGGTCCAACCTTCTTGCCACCAGGCCACTTGCGCTATTGTGATATATGATGGAGCCAATGCATTAAATATTAAACCTAAAAATAAACAGAAAAGTTAACAAAATAAAGGACCTGGGAATCGAACTCAGGTCTTAGACATCACACGCCCGTATCATTACCTTTGGATCACCTGCACAAGTTTGAAATACTTATAAAACGAAAATAATAAAAAAAAAAAAAAAGAAGATTTAAATTTTTAAAATTAGCGCCAGATCTTCATCTTCTTCCTCAGCTTTCCTGCAAAATCCCTTATGAAATCACCTGCGATTTTTCTTGCGACCAAAACCTGCAAATATCATACCACCTAGAATACTTGCAATTTCATCAAATTAATAGTACCAATATGTTTATTGCAGTTCATACAATATAAATGTGTCCTTTAAAAGAATTTATATGGCCTATATTGCAAAACCCCAAACTCGAAAGTAAAACCCTAACAATGGCATTTCACCCATCAGGCCATGAAGCTTCAATTAAACCACCCAGAAAGTATCCTTAGATCGTAACAAACACAAAACAATCAACAAAATTAGATTATAATGGTTAGATGTGTGAGATCGAAAAAAGTTTAAAACACACGTAAAACGAATTCAGTCATGTCGTATGAAGATGTTTTGAATGATGCAATTGATGGTAATAACATCAAGAAGGTCCATGGATCATGTTTAGATCATTAGAATACCTTGATACGACCTGCAAATGACAAGACGAAAATCAAATTTTTTTGTGAAATTTTGAAGATGGTAACGATGCTTTTTGGTTCTGGAAAAACCTCCCCTTGTTTGTGTTATGACCAAGGCTTTATAGAGAATCCTTCTAGGTCAAAACTTTGGGCTTTTTATCATGGATTTACATTGCTTGATCATGAAGAAATCCCACTTCTATTTTTGTCAAAAAATCAAATATATCATTGCCATAACAAGTTTGAACGAAATTGGATGGTTTTGAATCAACTTAAATGTTATTTAAAAGCTTCTAGAAGAAGAATCCAATCAAATATTCATATTTTCATATTTTATTTTGATTTAAAATGAATTTTATTGAATAAAATCCAAATAAATTATAAATAAATTATAAAAATCAGAAAATACTTGGATTGGGTCGCGCTTGAGGATATCATGAAGATTGGGTGGCAATTTGATAGGCCCATTTGGCAAAATTTGGTTTTAAGGCTTCATTTGCTTCATATACCTCCCAAAAATTTCCCAACTTTGCAAAGGCACAAATCCCTCAATTTTAAGGCTATGAAGGTGTTCTTGGACATTTTGGAAAGCTTATAGAGTCCTCTAACCAAAATCTTTAGTCTCATGTCCATAATGTTTTACCATGACCTATAATGTTTTAGCTCATACTTTCCAAATGAAGCATTTTTAGACTTGGCTTGTGAGACACAAAGTTGTAGAGAATTCAATTTCCTTCAAAATGAGCTTTGGATAGGAAATTTTTGATGAAGCATGTGAAAGTTATGGCTGGTCAAAGTTCAGTTGACTTTTCCTATGAAAACCCTAATTTAGAAACTCCTGATTCTTGATGATCTGAAATCTCCTTGATGAATAATGATCAACCCTTGATCAAATGATGAATTTTACTTCATAAAATTGATGTTGACCAAAAATCATGAATTTTGACTTTGGTTTGACCATAGTTGACCTTAGTTTGACTTTTTAACCACTTTGACTGATTTTTGCATATCTGATCATCTGACTGAGCAAACCTTTTGGGAAAGCCTTGAAACTTGTCATAGTGATTCTTGAAGACGTGTAGGATGTTATGAAGCTCACTTGAGGCCTTGGAAGTTCATTTAGCCTGATGAAATCCAAAACCCTAGTTTAGGGTGCATTGCTAAGGAGGAGGCTTTGTCTGAGGGAACTTCCAAGCTTTTTGACTAATTGTGAACCTTGTGAGCCTCTTGGGATACCTTGTGAACCTTGTGAACCCTGTGAACCTCTTGGGACACCTTGGTACACAATGCCTTGACTAGGGGAGGGCAAATTTTGGGGTGCAACAGCTGCCCCTGTTCAATTTTCTGAAACCTGAGGAGTTAGATTGGCCTGTGTGCCATTCGTGACTTGGAAGGTTGAAGGGGATTGAACCCAAAAGCCCAAAAATTTGCACTCGTCGGTGCATAAAGTAACACTGCTGATTGGTTGTATATGCTTGAATGGGCTTAAAGATGCCAATCAGAGGAACTGGAGATGGGCTTATAGATGCCATCCATAATATCAGAAGGTGATAGTATCTTTATGTTGTCACTGGATATCAGTACTAGGTCTTTGTATAGGCCGTCTCTGAATCATTCCTGTAACATGGTTTGAGTTAAATGTCAGCATTAGATCTTCGTATAGATCGTCTCTGCATTATCTCTGGGGAAAAAGAATATCCTTCATTAGGTGTCAGTACTTAGATCTTCGTATAGATCGGTTCTGAACAATCTTTAGGAACATACTTTAATTTAAGCATCAGAATCAAATCTTCGTGGAGCTCATCTCTAAATTGCTTCTGGTAATATCCTGGGCTAAGTACAAGATCTTCGTATCGATCATTTATGTATCATCCCAAAGACAAACTGTTGAATTGACCATTAGAAATAAATCTTCGTAGCGATTATCTCTTCTGGAAGTATCCCAGATCAGGTATTATATTTTTGTATAGACCATTTACGTACCATCCTAAGGACAATAAGAATATCAAGATTAAATCTTCATGGCGATTATCCCTGAACTTCTTCTGAAAAATCTCTTGGACTAAGTGCTAGATCTTCGTATAGATCATTTACACACTATCCCAAAGATAAACGGTTGAATTGACCATTAGAAATAAATCTTCGTAGCGATTATCTCTTCTAGAAGTATCCCGGATTAGGCACTAGATCTTCGTATAGACCATTTACATACCATCCAAAGAATATCAGGATTAAATCTTCGTGGCGATTATCCCTGAACTTCTTCTGAAAAATCTCTTGGAATAAGTGTTAGATCTTCATATAGATCATTTACACACTATCCCAAAGATAAATGGTTGAATTGACCATTAGAAATAAATCTTCGTAGCGATTATCTCTTCTGAAAGTATCCCGGATTAGGCACTAGATATTCGTATAGAACATTTACGTACCATCCTAAGGACAATAAGAATATCATGATTAAATCTTCATGGCGATTATCCCTGAACCTCTTCTGAAAAATCTCTTGGACTAAGTGCTAGATCTTCGTATAAATCATTTACACACTATCCCAAAGATAATTGACCATCAAAAATAAATCTTCGTAACGATTATCTCTTCTGGAAGTATCCCAGATTAGGCACTATATCTTCGTATAGACCATTTACGTACCATCCTAAGAATATCAGGATTAAATCTTCGTGGCGATTATCCCTGAACTTCTTCTGAAAAATCTCTTGGACTAAGTGCTAGATATTCGTATAGATCATTTACACACTATCCCAAAGATAATTGACCATCAGAAATAAATCTTCGTAACGATTATATCTTATGGAAATATCCTAGATTAAGTACTAGATCTTCGTATAGATCATTTACGTACCCTTCCAAGGACAACTTGAGCATCAGGATTAAATCTTCGTAGCGATTACTCCTGAATTGCTTTTGGTAATATCTTAGGCTAAGTACAAGATCTTCGTATCGATCATTTATGTACCATCCCATAGATAAACTGTTGTATAGACCATTAGAAATAAATCTTCGTAGCGATTATCTCTTCTGGAAATGTACCGGATTAGGTAATAGATCTTCGTATAGACCATTTACATACCTTCCCATGGACAAAAAGAATATCAGGATTAAATCTTCGTGGCGATTATCCCTGAACTTCTTCTGAAAGAATCTCTTGGATTAAGTGCTAGATCTTTGTATAGATCATTTACACAATATCCCAAAGATAGTTGACCATCATAAATAAATCTTTGTAACGATTATCTCCTCTGGAAATATCCTGGATTAAGCACTAGATCTTCGTATAGATCATTTACGTACCCTTCCAAGGCCAACTTGAGCATCAGGATTAAATCTTCGTGGCGATTACTCTTGAATTGCTTCTGGTAATATCTTGGGCTAAGTACAAGATGTTCGTATCGATCATTTATGTACCATCCCACAGATAAACTGTTGCATAGACCATTAGAAATAAATCTTCGTATAGACCATTTACAGACCTTCCCAAGGACAAAAAGAATATTAGGATTAAATCTTCGTGGCGATTATTCCTGAACTTCTTCTGAAAGAATCTCTTGGATTAAGTGATAGATCTTCGTATAAATCATTTACACACTTTCCTAAGATAGTTGACCATCAGAAATAAATCTTCGTAACGATTATCTCCTCTGGAAATATCCTGGATTAAGCGATAGATCTTCGTATAGATCATTTACGTACCATTCCAAAGAAAACTTGAGCATCAGGATTAAATCTTCGTGGCGATTACTCCTGAATTACTTCTGGTAATATCCTGGACTGAACACTAGGTCTTCGTATAGACCATTTATGTGCCATCTCAAGGACAACTTGTATTGATCATCAAACATGAATCTTCGTAGCGATTATCTCTAAGTTGTTTGATAGTGTTTATCTACCTGCAATTATCTTGAAAAGAAAAGGTTAGTTTATGCAAGATTATTTGATGTATGCATGTATGGCATGATGTTCTTCAGTAAGAATGTCATATGGATTATGGATGCGTATGCTGTGATATGATGTAAATGATGTATGTATGAACCATGTAGCCTGAAGTGTCTGGGTATCTCTGTATAACAATGTAAACACCCCAAATTTGCCCTCACCCATTCACACCATGGCTTGTGATCATCTCATATGCATAAACACAATCATATCACCTCATATTACATTTTTGGTTCATTGCATAGCTTCTAAGTCATCTGCACCTAGGGTTTGTGATCTGAGCAATCCAAGAGCCTCTTGAGCCACTCCAGAGGCAACCAATCACTTAAAAGGGGTCCATGTGTGTTCTTATATCATCATACATCCTCTCAAAGTCAAAAATGCAAAGGAATCACAAGAACTAGGGTTTGAGTGGATGCAGAGCCAGGCTAGACTGCACAGTTGACCTAAAATTAGGGTTTTGGTTTCAGAGGCCATAACCCCAAATTTTTTTGGTCATTCTTGTTTCCATTGATCTCTATATGGTATAGGGAGTATGCATATCAATTTTCATGAAGAAATTCCATGGGGAAGTCATCTGATCAAGGGTTGACTTTTCAGACAAGTCAGTGTAAAATCAGGGCATCTGAGGCCCCCAGTGACCCAACCAATGGGTGATCTTCATCATTTTAAGTGTATATGATCTTTATTTGATCATGGAAGAAGGTTGAAGTTCATAAAAATCAAGAATTTAGGGTTTTTGCAAATGTTGACTTTTTGGGCATAGTTGACTTTTCAAGAATGCTTCATTTTAGGTCATTTTTCAAGCCTTGATTCTTGATCCAAAAATGCTTCAAATGGAAAAACTTTGGTCATGAAAATTGTAGATCTCATTTTTCCCTTTTCAAAAAGTACAAGAACATGATCAAACTCTTCTTGGATCAAAAGTTATGGTGTGACAAAGTTGGCAAAAATCATTGATTTTCAAGGCATGCTTCAAATGAGAATTTTGCAAAATCATGTACCAAGGCAAATTGCAACTTCTAATTGGCTTCAAACCAGTATGCAAACATTCTACAAGTCACAAAATTCAGAATGGACTAGGCATTGCTCATGTTTCATGGCTTTTGGGACAAGATCTTTCCATGTGAACCATAAAGCAACAACTTGCAAAATCTTCATGATCACTTCCTACAACTTGTTGCATTGGTTACTGCACTTTGCTAGCCTCTCACCTCATCTTGCTGCACCAGAACCATGCCTTGTACTAGCTATAGATCAAGCCATACTTTCCTTACACAAAATTTGACTTTTTGCAAAAGCAAACTTACCTATCACTGCAGGCCATGTCACATCATCCAGCCAATGGGATTAGTTTATACTTTTCATTTGCAAGCCATTCCATACATCTAGCAAGGCTGAAACACTTCACAACAACACATTCACAAAAACACCTCATTTTGCATATCCCTTCGAATCTGTCTCCACAGCATACAAACACAAAAACCATCTTCACCAATCATCTTGCCATGTTTCAATGAGTAGAAAGCAACAAGATCCAAGCCTGAAAGCAGCATGAACTGAGCTTCACCATTCCTCACCTTCAAAACCAGAAATCTTCGAATCCTTTTATCCAGCCATCAAACACATCATTTTTCTTCACCAACAAGTCAAGCACACCCAAAGGGGCAGGAATCCACCATTGGAATGGCCTGAAACCTCCTCATTCTTGACTGTGTTTTCTGCTACACCAGAGCTGTTTCTCTCAAATCAGCCATTCACAAGAGCTTTGAAGCCTTCCATTAGCATCAGGGGATACAAGGAAGTCCATTTGCACGCAAGGAAAGCTCTGGAAGCTCAGTTTTGAAGCTTTCCAGCTCAGGTATGATCATGGAAACTTTTCTCTCAAAGCTTGATTTTTGAGTTACAAATTGATTATTCATGTCTTGCTGGTCATGGGGTTGGTTTCAGAATAAAAAATGAGTGAAAACTGAGCTTGTATGGTCCCTCTGAATTTTTGCCCGTGAATTTCATTTCTTTCGATTCCTTTGATTCATGATGCATAAATGATGTTTGAGCATGGATTCGTATCATAGGATGTTAGAGGATCATTTAGGGTTGTTTAATTTGTGGAATAGATGCCTGAAACGTGTTCTAGGGTTTTTGGGGTGCCGGAGAAGATGACCGGAGCTTCTCTCCGGTCACCTGAGGGTGATTAGCCCTAATCTCAGGTCATTATTGAGATTTGAATTCTGGGCGTTAGATTGGGTTGACTTGTTGACTTCCCGCTAGCTTGGATGGCCCAGATTCAGTCATTTGCCCTAATCTTGTTTAATTAGAATAATCATAATTAATTAAGTCAGAAGCCATCTGGACCCTCCACTAGCGCGCCAGTCAATGCATTTGAATCCAGAGTGCATCTCAGCCTTCCATTTGGTTGACTTTCCCTTTTCTTTATTTTTATTTCATTTCTTTTCATTTTATTTGCATATTTATTTTAAAATAGTTAAAAATTCCTAAAAATTATGAAACTTTTTCTCATAAGTTTTATTAATTTTTATGACCCAAAAATATTTTCATTTTATTTTTTATCATTAAGAAAGTATTTTTAAGTATTTAAAAGATTATTTTTAATTGATTAATGGAAATTAATTTATTAAAAATACTTTTAAGCATTTAAAAATCACCAAAAAATTCATGAAATGTTCTAAGACATTTAGAAACATTGTCCAACCTTCAAACCAAATTTCTTTTTTGATCTTGATGCATTTTGAGAATTTTACATTGAATTAAAATCATTTTTATGCATTATTTTGATCCTAAGTTCAAAAAATCATTTCTGCCTATTCATGAGGAGTTGGACATTGATTCTTCTTGCATTGTTTTGTGTTTAGCATGTAGTTTCTAGGATTAAATGGCCATGGTTTGATTCCTCATTTTCAATTTGTTTGGTATTTCTTTTGTTTAGGAGCCCTAAAAACCCTAATAACTTAGAAAAATCATAACTTGAGATTGGTTAAGAGTTGAGACCTCCCCTTTGGACCTTGGTTTAGTATAGGTTTAGGGTTTCTTTGGATGGCATTTTCCATTTTTTATCTTAGGGTTTGCTTCTGTTTTTGACTTTTGTTTGATGTTTGATTCATAAACCCTAATTTGGGCTTTCTTGTGCATCCCTCTTGCATTCTCTTGCATAACATGACTTGCCATGACATTTCAAGCATCCATTTGATTCATTTGACATCTTAAGACATGTAGAAAGCATGTTTGATCATTGCATCTTGCATTTTCCATGTTGTATGCCATGTATGTTTCATAACTTTCCATGTTTGTTCATGCTCCTTAACTTGCTTCATATGCATCCATAAACTTGTATGAACATCTCCATGCCTTGCCTCATGCTTGTAGCACTCCATAGCATCATTACCATCATCAACATGCTTCTGGTTTTGTTTAGCAACATACCATTTCATCCCATTTTGCATTGCATTGCATTTCTTTCTAACATTTCAGGTGGTAAGTAAACTTGAGAAGTGAATTTGCCTTCACTTCTCATAACTTTTCTTTTCATCCCTCTTGCATCCATTGCTGCATTTTTATATGTGTTTGAGTTTGATCTTGCTCATTCCTCTTCTTCTCACTTTCTTTCTTCAAGTGACTTGACTTCTTGAATGAAGCAAGTTGCTTTGCTTCTCTTGATCCTTTCATCTGCTTCCTGGTGGTTCCATTGGAGATCTTTCTTGTTTAACCTCACAAGCCTTAGGAACAACCAAGCATGACAATGATTAGGGTTTTGATTAGTCTCCCCACTTAGTTTTACCTTTGTGTCTCTTTGAGTCTTCTCTTCTCATCTCATAATCAGGGACTAAACCCTAAAGGCTTTAAGGCTTTGTGATTAAGCTTATGCCTGCATCCTTCTCTTAGGATGGAGTGTATAACTTTAATCCTAAGTGTTAAACCCTTAATGTGTTTAAATCTCTTAATCAATTCACTTAATAATCATCAAGACATCACACTTGTAACTTGGGCCTTGCATTAGGGTTCTAATTCTTCCTTAATTGGTTAAGAAGGACTAACCCTAGTGTTAATGGACAAGTCCCCCTCAAGTTGTCTTACAAATCATAAAAATCACTTCATCATCATACCATTAATCTAAAATCCACTTGATAAAGGCTTTGTTTTGTCATGAGTTTAATCCCTAATCATGGATTAAGTTGAGGAGCTTTCCTCAGCTTAAACATTCTCATCTATTATCCTTCTCTTAGGATGGTGTAATGAGTCTGTTTAATCCCTGATTATGGCTTAACCTCATTACTCAACACTAAACAAAAATACCAAAAACATCTAAATAATCACAAGTAGGTTAATGATTTTAATCCTACACCAAAGGTGATTAAGTGTGAGAATCTGACTTCACACTTAAGGTATTCTCATTACCCCTAATCAGAGGGATGATGTGATGAGTTTACTAAATCCATTGGTTTAGGCTTAAGCTCATTATCTTATGACAAACTTCCAAAAGCAATAAAAGACTGAAAACATCCAAACAAACAATAATCGTCTCCTTCGGGATTCTTTTCTCATCATCTTCACTCATAAACGAGAACTCGCTTCTTCCGTCTAATGCAAGACAGTTTGCACCTGAGCCAGACAGGTCATACACTTGAGCATAGACAAGCAAGCAGTTCACAAGTCAATTCATCTTTCAGTCTCTTTGGGTCGAACTACGGTGTTCTGACTTCCTCATTGCACGAGAGGATACGTAGGCATAACTTAACAGTTATCGAACAAAAGTCTCTGTATATTCTCCCTCTTTCTAGCATCATTATTTTAGCCTCATGATCTTGAGCATTTTCATTCCAGTTTCTTACACTGACACTGTATATTTATCACATCTCACTTCTTTTGCACTGACACATGTACATCCTTTTCCAGCTCTTTATACACAGATTGCACTGACACTACCCCTTTAAAACACAAATCTTTTAAGCGTGGATCCCGTCGAGTACGGCGGACAATCTGGGTGCTAATACCTTCCCAGGTTGTAACCAACCCCCTTTCTCAGTCTCTCTGGTTCGCAACCGTCTTATCCATCTTTTCCTAGGTCTATGCAGCATTGCCTTTCCTCCGGGATAAAAATGCCTAGCTGGCGACTCTATTCATCTCCAGTGAGTTCACGGCTGTGTGTTCTCACTGTCCCTCTCGCCGACCGTTCGCGTCTGTACCCTTATCTGACCCTACTTCATTTATCGGGAGCGACAAACAACTGCTGGCTGGGGAAAATAAATCTCGGTTCTTTGCTGAGGAATATGAGGACTTCGTTCCTGTCTTGTTTAATAATATGGTACTTAGAACCTCCCGTCTTTGTTCGTCATACTTCTTATTGAAGGAATAAATTCCAGAATATCCTGACTGAGGATAAAAGAGATGGACATAGATCCGGGAGACTTAATTCTTCGGAGGATATGAAACTGCTTGAAGACTTCGTCGAGTGGGAAGTATAAGATATTACTTGAAGAGTTCTGTATGGATATCCGTAAAGATTACCCTGTGGGGATGAACCGACGAATATTTGTCGAATTCCTACCTCCGTTCGTTTTTAGTAAATGCTTTTATTGTATTTTATGCATTTCTGGTAAACATCAATCATATCCAAAAGCATATATACATTAAAACATGACCAACAAACTTTTTTCGCTTTAGTAAAAGGGGAAAAGTAACCCTGAATAAAGAGGGAAAAGTAAAGCTGAACTCGAAAAACAGAATCGTTTCAACTTTGAGAGTGTATAACCAATTGGATTTAGAGCTCCTGAGATTCTTAACTTTCCTGAATACCTTCCCAGAAATCCTCATAGCTGGATCTGAAGACATGATACTGACCCCATCTGATACTACTGGTGTAGACAATTAATTTCCACAATGGCTTCTGCTGAGAATCGAATATCAAGGTAATACAATGAGAGGGACGTGTCTTCAAATTGTGATGGACCATATACGCTTCGGGTATTAGATTTGAAAAGAGAGCATTTCCCCTTGGTTGAGGATGAATTGTCCCATAATGGATGTATCTGAATGTAGTTACCTCAAGAGAAATAAGAAGAATGCCCCATAATAATATGCCCCTGACACCATGAACTTTGTAATGCTACCCTTGGTAATTTAGATAGATGAGGAGATCTTCCCCTGGCTACTTAAACATAGTTGAATCATGTCCTGATTGCCCCAAATGAGTTAGGCAGTATCATGGCATGCCCCCTTGATCGGGAAGCAGTGACTATGCCCCTTGTATACATTGGCTTTTATTCAGGAAGCAACTTTGTCTATCAGAAGGATTTTGGTTTATTGAACATTCATCTTGTAAGTTTCTCTGTTTGTCAAACACTCAGTTATATGCAAACAATGATATTAAAAAAATGCAATGGTTGTCTGTCTTGAAGTTTTAATAAATAGTTATTTTAGAAAAATTTTTTTTGTGAAAACTGTGATATTAACTCAAGTTTTATAATAAGCCCTAAAGGAGTCAGGATACCTTTTTGTAGCAGTACACTTTCGAACTAACCATGCTTCAGTTAGGAATTTTAAAGGGTTATAACGTAGCCTAGTTCACGGTTTAAGAAACAAAGGATAAAGGCTCAAATTTATTTGTACCCAACCCATTCTTCGTGATGTTCTTCAGTCCTATGTTCGGTTAGCTTATGCATTGAGGTTCCAAAGTAGTTTGGAATTGTAACACTGACATTTGTAATGATTCAGGAATCAAAAAATTTATTTGAAAATTCAGTCATCTTTCTTTATCTAGGATCTATAGTGACCTCCTTTTTTCTTTTAACTTTGTTATCCCTTCTTTTTTCCTGAACTGTTTATTTCAAGGTTACAGTCAGCGTGATGTCTTAATTCTTTTACTAAGCCTCCTTCATAGGTTTTGACTTAGTGAGCTTTTCTTTTGCTAGATATTGACTTGTAAACTTTAGTGATTACAGGGAAACATCATTAGTTGTGTACAACACAAACAATTGGCATAGTTAAGTTAACCGAGTAACTACCATGCCCCAGGTTATGAATAAGGGTTTTAATTTGTATGAGAATGAAAAACTCCTACTTCATAGGCTCAAAAGGGTTGACTAGGGATTAACTTCCTTATATCTTCACTGTTTAGGAATTGAAACAATGCCTGTACATCGTCAGCATAGTCTGTTCAGAAGCATATTGCATAAGATTATGGTATTGTTTTCGTTATCCTCCCTCTACAGGCTTATAGCTTTATCAGGAGTTAAATATCACAAATAGAAATAAGAAGCATAGTTTTAAATATAGTGAAACAAATGGATTAACTCAAGACAAACATATGCAATGCATTAGTGAAAATAAAGTCTAACATAATAGTAAGTGTTTAGGCAAACAAAAGAAATTACAAATGAAAATTCAAATGTTCTCAAAGCCTCTTCCTCTAAACTCGTCACTCCAGTTATCTGGAAACTTTGATGCTTGATGGACGATAGAAGAACTCAACCTGGCCTTCTGGCGTAACCTCGAGTATTCCTTCGTCAATTAGGTCTTGAATCTTATTCTTCAATGCCCAACAGTTATTAGTGTCGTGTCCGGGACTGTCGGAGTGGTACATACACCTTGCTTTGGGATTATAACGAGGAGAAGAGGTATTAGGATTTTTAGGATAATTTTCCAAGGAAATTAGCTTCATTTCCAACAAGCATTACAACATTTGTGGCATTGGCGTGTTGAATTTGATAAACTGTCTTTTATATTCCTTGTGTCGAAGTGGATTAATCTTACAGGGTCTTCCTTATTCCATTGAAGAACAATCAGTGGTAGCCTGTCTCTTTCCTTCTCTTATCCTTACTTTCCTTTCAGCTAAGTCGGCTTGTTTCAACGGAGGTTGACTGATCATTAGATTCCCAACTCCGTTATGTCGAAGCTTATTGACAAAGCTTCTCAGCTCTTTTTGCCCCTGGGCCAAACTCTGGATAAGAGCCATTTGGCCATTCATCTGCATCCTCATCTCTGCTATCTCAGCTTGTAGTTGTTTTAGTTGATCATCCTTGTTGTGCTCAGGATTCTTCTTCTTCATGTCCTTAGAGAGGAGTGTTTTCAACTCTTCTTGCCCCTTGGACAAATTCAGAATCACTTATTGAAACTGAGCATTCTGAGCTTGAAGATCTTTGACAGATTGTTCGAGAGTCATTTCTGCTGAAATAAATAGCGAGAAGATGAGAAACCTGTTGTGACAACCTGTCATGCAATGATATGGTATGTAGATGCATATGCAATGTTTTCAAGGACCACAAAATTTACATTTGTTAAACAAATGGAAATAAAACTTTTATTAGTAAATGTTAAAATTATTTTGCCCCTTGGGCTTACAATGAAGGGAAATAAGTACAAAAATGGGGTTTTAAGTCTCCCATGGACGTTTCCTCTTTGTATGGAGGTATGTGTTAAGGTTTCGCTCCTCGTGAAGTTGCTTGGTCAGCTCCAACACTTTTTCTTGGCTAATCCTGAACTGAGCTTCGAAGGTATTTCTTTGTTCCTTCAGTTGGATCCAGAATTTCTGCAACTCTTCCATGTCAGTGGGCATGTCTGGATGAAGGATGATATAAGGAGTATCTCCTTCAGCAACAGGCTCCATGGTAATTGGCATGATAGCAGGGTATGGCATCATAAGAGTCTGAGCACGTGCTCGTACCCATCTGAGATAAGGTTCCATGGGAATGGAGTACTTTGGTTCCAGAGTCTTGCTATCAACCTTGTTCACTTTACCCCAAGCTCGTATGAACCTTTGACGGTAACCTTGCAGATCGTTGTCGTAGTCGAACACAATTCCTTGAATAAGCATGTCATGAGGACCATTGCTCCGAGCGTAACCAAACTGACGTAGAGCTAAAGAAGGATTGTAGGTAATCCCCCCTCTTATGCCAAGGAGTGGCACATTGGGGAATCCCCACAATGGTCAATGATAGTAACATTCTCCATAGATCTAGAACACCAATGAATGTCTGAATGAGAAAGTGACATGATCCTTTTAGACCACCTTAACCCTTGTTCATTCTCCATTACTGATCGAGAAAGGTGAGAAATAAACCACCTAGACAATAGAGGTATACAACACATCAGAGTTCCTCGTGCCTTCGTAGTACGGGTATGAAGAGAGTGTAAGATGCCTCCAAGTAATGTAGGCACTGAATTATGAGTCAGAAATATGTTGATGGCGTGTATGTCTATGAACTGGTCTGGATTAGGGAACAAAACTAAGCCATAGATTAATAAGGCTAAGATCTCCTCAAAATCATCATAGCTCATAGCCTTCAGGAACACTTGAGCTTTCTTCATCAATACCTTAGCAAGGATACCCTTAACTCTACTTCTCGTTTCTAGGACAATGTCTGATTTCTTCAGATGTAGGGCTGCAACAATGACTTCAGGTTTAGGTTCTTTTTCTAAGCCTGTGAAGAGTCTCTGATCAAGGATAGGTATACCCAATAGTTTGGAGAATTATTCCATTGTAGGAACCAGTTGATAGTCGGGGAATGTGAAGCAATGATGTTTAGGATCAAAGAACTGAAATAGGACACTCATCATGTCTTCATTGAACCCTGAAGTGACTAGATCAAGTAGGTGACCATGCTTCTTGATGAACTGGGAGTTTTCAGAAACTTGAGAGACCAATTCTTTAAGCTTAGAAGGTATCCCTACTAAGTTGATTCGGATAGTATTCCTACGAGCAGAAGCCATGACCTACAACAAAGAACAAAGATAAATCCTTTGGTCCTTGAAATGGTTAGTGAAAATGCCATGCTTATGAAGTCATGATGTTATGATGTTATGTTCAATCACAAACATGTGGCACACACAAACAAGTCACACCATAGCCCTAGGTTTAGAGGCTTGCATGAGGTTTAAAGGTAAGTACCCTTCCCTGAAGTTTAGTTGGTTCATCCTGTCCTACAAAAGTAATTGGGTTCTAAGGAATCTCAAAATCATTGATCCTTCCCAAGGGTGGTTGTTCAGTAGGCAACTTACTTGCCAACCAAAACCCTCCAAGTTTAGGATCTCAATGAGTGTAGCATCGAGTATCAACCAACTTTAGTCTTCACCAAAGCCGGATACCTCACTACTTTCTAAAGGCCAAGATGGGATAACAAGGGTTCTAAAAGTCGGTTAGTGTATTGAAAACATATGGAAGCCCCATATTATCCTTAACTTACTTAAGGAACATAAGCACCAACCAAGAAGTCACACTAACTATGGCCACCAGATCAACCATATCGGTATACGCTGTACAGTTTCCTTGGTCTATTGCCATTTACCTAGGGTACACTAGATCCAGGTTAGGATCTTTCACACATAAAGCCCAACAAGTAATATAAAGCAAATAAAGCAAACAATTTAAAGTGATCTAATTCCTAAGGGTACCCCTCTTTTACTTAGTAATTCCCCAGCAGAGTCGCCAGTTCTGTAACACGGTGGGAGAACTGACTTTCTATAAATGTTGCAGATAGCAAGAGTCGCCACCAACTTTTATTTTATCCATAAGGAAAGGACATAAAAGAACAGGAAAGACCTATTTTAAAAGACTTGAGTTCGGGGGGTAGGTTATATAAAGGGAAGGTGTTAGCACCCTTTATATCCATGGTTATCCATGGGCTCTTAGTTACTTAGCTCACTTAAATTGTTTTTGGAAAGTGTAGTGTGTGATTAGAAATTTTCTAAGTACTTTGTAATGATCCTCATATGGAGGTATACAAAGCCTTGTTTGAAAATGTTTGAAAATAGTGAGGTGTGAAAAGTATTTTTTAAAGATGTGAGCAAGCAACTAAGAGGTACCTACCCTAGACTAAGTCTTTCATGTTCTCATATGTTCTTTCAATGGTAAGACTATCCCTATTATTAAGGAATAGGTAGTCATTAACTTGGATGTTTAAGGGAAAAGCGTAGGGTCATCGTGTGGTCATAGAAGGCAACTTAAGGGGTGTCTTTAGCAATTCATAGGGACTATTAGCATTTATTCGAAGGGACAAAATCATTATTTCGTAGGCAACCTCGAAGGGACTTGATCTTTTAAATCTGTACGGACTTAATGATTTATACGTGAAGGGACTTTGCTTAAGACACCCTTACATTCGAGGGACTTGACCATTTTATTTTAAGGCAACCAAGATACCCTAGGAAGTGTGAGATGGCGATCAAAAATCAACTTACGTGTGTGAAGGTTTTTATTCAGATATTTATCTTATTTTAGATTAATTTTCTAAATTCAATTTAATTCATTTAACTTTTTTACTCCCTAGGTTTACTAACCACGCAGTTAAATAAAGTAAATAAAATACAGAAATATAAAATCTACACTATCACATGGCTGGGACAGTTACATAATTATATGGCGAAAAATTAAACTACACTATTACAAGAGAGGAACAATTACACAGTAAAAATATAATACACATGAATAGCATAAAAATGAGCGACAAAGGTTCATAAACTAAGTTGAAGGTTTACAAAAGTTTAAGGTTTTAGGTTTATAAAAAAATTAGGATTTTGGTTTATGAAAATTTTTAGGGTTTATCTAAAAAAATTAGGTTTTGAAAAAAAATTAAGGTTTAAAAAAAAAGGGTTTAGAGAATTAAAAATATTAGGGTTAAAATTAGCAATTTAATTTAAAACCTGCATTAAGTGTTATGAGAGAAATACAATGAGTTTTAAAGGAAAAAGAAAGAAGTTTTTTTTTTGTAAAATATTTATTTATTTTATTTAAAAAAATATATTAACATTTTATGAGGAAACTATATTTTATTTATTTTATTTGTTAAAAAAAAATTAATTGAATTAAAATGATAAATAATATATAAAATAATAGAAAATGTGTAAAAGGAAAAGAAATAGCCAGAATACCTGGGGTGGGATTTGAACCCACGCCCTAGGCTTTTCCCATGTTGGTCCAGCCTTCTTGCCACCAGGCCACTTGCGCTGTTGTGATATATGATGGAGCCAATGCATTAAATATTAAACCTAAAAATGAACAGAAAAGTTAACAAAATAAAGGACCTGGGAATCGAACCCGGGTCTTAGACATCACACGCGCGCATCATTCGCAGTTCATACAATATAAATGTGTACTTTAAAAGCATTTATATGGCCTATATTGCAAAACCCCAAACTCGAAAGTAAAACCCTAACAATGGCATTTCACACATCAGGCCATGATGCTTCAATTAAACCACCCAGAAAGTATCCTTAGATCGTAACAAACACAAAACAATCAACAAAATTAGATTATAATGGTTAGATGTGTGAGATCGAAAAAAGTTTAAAACACACGTAAAACGAATTCAGTCATGGCGTATGAAGATGTTTTAAATGATGCAATTGATGGTAATAACATCAAGAAGGTCCAGAGATCATGTTTAGATCATTAGAATACCTTGATACAACCTGCAAATGACAAGACGAAAATCAAATTTTTTTGTGAAATTTTGAAGATGGTAACGATGCTTTTTGGTTCTGGAAAAACCTCCCCTTGTTTGTGTTATGACCAAGGCTTTATAGAGAATCCTTCTAGGTCAAAACTTTGGGCTTTTTATCATGGATTTACATTGCTTGATCATGAAGAAATCCCACTTCTATTTTTGTCAAAAAATCAAATATATCATTGCCATAACAAGTTTGCACGAAATTGGATGGTTTTGAATCAACTTAAATGTTATTTAAAAGCTTCTAGAAGAAGAATCCAATCAAATATTCATATTTTCATATTTTATTTTGATTTAAAATGAATTTTAATGAATAAAATCCAAATAAATTATAAATAAATTATAAAAATCAGAAAATACTTGGATTGGGTCGTGCTTGAGGATATCATGAAGATTGGGTGGCAATTTGGTAGGCCCATTTGGCAAAATTTGGTTTTAAGGCTTCATTTGCTTCATATACCTCCCAAAAATTTCCCAACTTTGCAAAGGCACAAATCCCTCAATTTTAAGGCTATGAAGGTGTTCTTGGATATTTTGGAAAGCTTAGAGAGTCCTATAACCAAAATCTTTGGTATCATGTCCATATCCTTTACCATTTTCAAATTATGCCCTTTGGAAGATATTGACTTTTTGTTGACTTTTAACATGACCTATAATGTTTTAGCTCATACCTTCCAAATGAAGCATTTTTAGACTCGGATTGTGAGACACAAAGTTGTAAAGAATTAAATTTCCTTCAAAATGAGCTTTGGATGGGAAATTTTTGATGAAGCATGTGAAAGTTATGGCTGGTCAAAGTTCAGTTGACTTTTCCTATGAAAACCCTAATTTAGAAACTCATGATTCTTGATGATCTGAAATCTCCTTGATGAATCATGATCAACCCTTGATCAAATGATGAAATTTAATTCATAAAATTGATGTTGACCAA
This sequence comes from Lathyrus aphaca, assembly GCA_963966055.1. Classification (NCBI taxonomy): domain Eukaryota; kingdom Viridiplantae; phylum Streptophyta; class Magnoliopsida; order Fabales; family Fabaceae; genus Lathyrus; species Lathyrus aphaca. The sequence goes on along the minus strand of OZ014521.1, from coordinate 353,462,785 downwards.
AAATCATGAAGTTTGACTTTGGTTTGACCACAGTTGACCTTAGTTTGACCTTTTAACCACTTTGACTGATTTTTGCATATCTGATCATCTGACTGAGCAAACCTTTTGGGAAAGCCTTGAAACTTGTCATAGGGATTCTTGAAGACATGTAGGATGTTATGAAGCTCACTTGAGACCTTGGAAGTTCATTTAGCCTGATGAAATCCAAAACCCTAATTTAGGGTGCATTTCTTAGGAGGAGGCTTTGTCTGAGGGAACTTCCAAGCTTTCTGACTAATTGTGAACCTTGTGAACCTCTTGGGATACCTTGTGAACCTTGTGAACCTCTTGGGACACCTTGGTACATAATGCCTTGACTATGGGAGGGCAAATTTTGGGGTGCAACAGCAATCCACGCAAAACAATGGAGTAAGCAAACAATTGCGATACGAGTAATCTGAACCAAATCACCGTTTCGTACAGCCTGACAATATCAGAAAGATAGGAATCAGTCCCCTCACCCTCTTCAGAAAGCAAAGGAAAGAACAGAAAGTCTTGAAAACAGGCTGGTCATAGCAGGAAGGAAACTCATGGGAACTCCGTGTACATTGCCATTAGGATAGTTTATTTTCTCAATTTTACGGTAGCTACCTCTTTCCAGGTAGTTGCTTCCTGATGTAAACCTTTGCCCATTCAGAGGCACTTTAATAAATGAATATTCAGTCCAAAGCCGTGTTGTGTTGTGTCCACTTTGTTTGCAAAAATGTCCTGAATTTTTGACAAAAAGAACATTGTATTTGAAACATGTTGATTTTTCTGGAAACAAATTGACATGGCAGGGAAACATTTAAAACTCTCTTTGAGTGTCGGGTGATAACGGATGAACAGATCATACCATGCAAATCCCCGGGGCACCTGTGTGTATACTATTGTTGCAGGTTTTTGCAGAGCGATGTTGCACTTCCCCAAGCAGAGAATGCTCCCCAGTTGAGCTATAGAAATTGGGACCCTCAGCGGAGTTTCAAATCTAATCAGAGATGGTGTCACCCCCAAGTGGTGGTCATTCTTCACGAGAAAGACCTGGTCATCCCCAGTAGAGTTCGGATGGAACCTTCCCCAACTGAGTCAGGGTAGGGTGGTATCCCCAACAAAACTTCAAGGCTAATTGAATCGTGCTCATCCCTAAGCGGAGTTACTTTTCCATAGTGAATTCCCAACGAGCAGCTGAATGCTTGCTTCCCCACAGAGTTAGAATTTTCAGAATTTTCTTCCCAGCAAGGGTTATTTAACCAAGCGTCTGCCCCAGCGAGCAGCTGCATGCTTGTTTCCCCGGTGAAGTCCCCAGCTAGGGTCTGACCAAGCATCATCCCCAGCCGGATATGAAGGTCGTCATTTCCCCGCAGAGTTCATGATCGAGATCCACTCCCTTCATTGGAGTATTCCCCAAAGAAGTTGCCAACCTATTTTGGCCATGTGATGATACCAACTGTCGTTCATCTCCCTAGTCAGAGTTATGCATCGACAAAGTCTCTTGACCCAGAATCCCCTGCAGAGTCGGGATTATTATTGCCAATCAGGGCATTCTATTTGTGCTCGTATGTATTTCCTGGCACTCGTCTATTTTGGGCATTTCGTTTGGTGCTCGTCTGCATTTCTTGGCACTCGTCTATGCTGAGTACTTGTTTTGCGCTCGTCGGCATGCTTTCCGCACTCGTCTGTGTTTGATGTGTGATAAGTGCTCGTCCGTACTACCAGCAATCGCTCGGTCGTGAATTTTCTCCCCGGTAGAGTTGTGTTTCTCATCAGGCGTTTGATGCTCGACTGCAATCCTCAGCACTCGTCTGTGGTTCTATCTGCTTAGTTTTCGTCTGCAACTCTCAAAACCCGTCCGTGTTTGACATCTGTTCAATTCTCGTCTGCATCCCTCCAGCACTCGTCTGTGTTTAATGGTTGCTCGTCTGCATCCCCCTCGGCACCCGTCCGTGTTTGATGTTTGGTATATGCTGGATGTTCGTCTGCATTCACATCAATCTCTCATTGGAGAAATATTCTTCAATTCTCCTCGGCAGAGTTGTGTTTCTCACCAGGCATTTGGTGCTCGACTGCAATCCTCAGCGCTCGTCTGTGTTGCTATCTGCTTTTTGTTCGTCCGCAACTCTTAACACCCGTCCGTGTTTGATGTTTGATAGTTGCTCGTCTGCATTGCCCCAACACTCATATGTGTTCACACTTTGTTGATTGCTCGTTTTCTTTCCCCAGCAGTCGCTGTGTTTTGGTGTTGTTTGATGCGACTGCAATCCCCAACTGTCGCCTGTGTTTGGTGTTGTTTGATGCTCATCCGCATTCCCCAGCAGTCGCCTGTTTATGGCGTTGTTTAAGGCTTGTATGCTTTCCCCAGCAGTCGCCTACGGTTGGTAGATGCTAATGCTCATCCGCACTCCCCAGCACTCGTCTGTGTTCAAAATCTAATGATGTTCCCCAGCACTCGTCTGTGTTTGATATTTGTTTGATGCTCGTATGCGTTCTCCAACACTCGTCTGTGTTTGTTATCTGTTTAAAGCCTGTTTGCATTGTTGGATACTTGTCTGTATTGCTGCCCTAAACACTCGTCTGTGTTGAATTTTACCCATATGTACTGATTTAGTAATCACTCCAAGTACTCGTCTGTGTTGGATTTCTGATACTCGTCTGTATTGCTACTCCAAGTGCTCGTCAGTGTTGGATTTTGGTATTCGTCTGTATCATCGCCTGAAGCGCTCGTCTGTGTTTCTTGGACCATTGTCTGATATTCGTTTGTATCATTGACTTCTGGAACTCGTCTATGTTCTCTTGATGATCATCCAATACTCGTCTGTATTGAAGAGGTTTGAAGTCCTGATGGTGGGATTAAATGTCAAAATGGTTACCGGTCCTGGAGTAACAGGTATATCCGAAGGAGGTTCATCTGTCTCAAGCACCGCTTATCTACGCAAGATTTGTGAAGAGGGTTCGTCAAATCCTCATGTTGCACCTGGCGTAACAGGTTTATCCAAATAAGACTCGTCTTTCTTAAACCATATATCCGCGGATAATATATGAAGAGGGTTCATCTATCCTTATTATGCATGTCTATCCCACAGACTTAAGTGCATCACCGGTCCTGACGTAACAGGTTTATCCGAAGGAGGTTCGTCTGTCTCAGATCATATGTTGCGAAACGTATGAGGGCTCGTATGTCCAGTCCCTGGTGTAACATGGTTGTTTGAAGAGGGCTCGTAGGTCCAGCACCTGGCGTAACAGGTTCGTTCGAGGAAGACTCGTCTGTCTAGGTTTTTCTATCCAAAGTAACAATTCAGGTTGGAGGGAGCTCGTCTGCTTTGTCCCCACTTCAGTCGCCTAAGCGTCATTTGGTTGGGTTTATTTCCCATTGCTTGCATGCTCCAGCAGAGTGCAAATTTCAGATCTTCTTGGTATTCAACCACAGTTCAACTTGAACAGTCGATAGCCGTGCTACCGCCCTTTTCAGATTGACAGTTGCTTGAATAGGGGCAGCTGTAATACCCCAAATTTTCCCTCTCCTGTTTAGCATCATCATCATATCATATTCATCATCAGCATGTCATGTCCTTAACATATTGCATAAAAAAATGAAGCATATCACTTGCATGTTCCAGCTTAAGGCACATGATTAGTCATCAGGGAAATTCAAAGCTCACAGGACATGTTACATGTTCGACATCATGGTCAATGCTCTAAAAAGGATTGAGGCTCAAAATCTGATCAAGACGGTTGGCGCCGGGGTGATTCCTGAGGTTTCCCACCAAAAGGAGGGAAAATTCAAAATTCATTGGCATTAACCGGTTAACAGATTGGTTAACCGGTTAACGACTGCGAATTTTGAATTCCAGCAGCATTTTTAGCATGTGCTTGGCTCCAAATTTTCAAATTTTCTGATTTTTATTCATTTTGAATTAATTGGAAATTAAAGAGAAGGATCTAGAGCACTTATCCAAGCCTAATCCCATTGCTAAATCCTAATCACATTACCAAACCACATTTTTGGATCCCAAGCCTAATTTTTGGGCCCCAAACCTAAACCATATTTAATCCATTTCTCTCCAAACCAAGAAAAAACTCTCTCACAATTTCAATTCTCATTCTGAATTTTCACACTTCTCTCTCACTTTTCTCTCATTTTTCCTCCCACGTTTTCCAAATTCACTAAAAGTTCCACTTTGAAGATCACATAACCTTGCCTTGAAGTGTGTAGATCTTGGAACTAGACCTCCATCCATAGCTTCTTTGCATCATTTTGCTGGTTTAATTGGTGATTCGGATCTGGTTTGGGATCTAGAAGTGCTTTTGGATCCAAAATTCTGCATAAAGATCTTGTTCTTGCATTTATTTTGCACGGAGTTTGAAGCTTAGCACCGGATCTTCAAAATTCTCCGCGAGATCTCTCATTTCCAGCTCAATCAACAACTACCAAAGCATACCTCAGCTTTGTAGGTTGGTTAAATTCAGATCTAGCTCTATTTTTAGCTTATTTGCATGCTTGTGCTTTAGATCCACCATGTGCTTGTGTATTTGCTTGTGTTGCTTGATTTAATTGGTTGATTTGTGACCGGATCTATGTATTAATGTTCATGAGCTTGATGATGCCATTTCATGTGAATTGATTCTCTTATTTCATGCTCAATTGATTGCTGGTCTGGTATAAGATTGTTTGAATAAGCTGGTTGTGAGCTGATTTTCTGCAGGAATTGCTGATGTTTCTTCAGTGTTAACCGGTTAACAAATTGGTTAACCGATTAACGCACCTGTTTCTGTGCTGTTTTTCTGCAGGTTTGGCTTGGTTAACCGGTTAACACTTTGGTTAACCGGTTAACACTGATGCAGTGGGCCACTTTTGAGTTTTTTTTAGCATGTTTGATCCCCTTACTTGTTTTAAATGCCATGGATCATTATATGATCATTGAATATGATTGTTTAGGGTGATTTTCTTGTTGGTTGATGCATGCTTCCATGTTTTTGACACGTAAATGCTTGTATGCGTAAATGTGACATGTTGTTTGATCCTTGTTGATATGAGCTTTGAGCATGCCATTCCCATGATTTTATTGATGAACATGTGTTGGACTTTGCTAACACTTGCAGGGGCTTATGGTAAGTGAAGTGTGGATGTTCATCCACATTTAAATTCTTCACCTTTTCTTCTTCTAAGTTGCTTTATCTTTGTGTTTTGATATGCCTTATGCCATCATGTGTCGCAACTCTTTTCTTCCCCCTTTAGGAGCAACTTACCTCCTCTAGAGGAGTAAGTTGCTTGCTAGCTCTTGCTTCCTATTCTTCTTGTTCCTCTTTGTTTCTTCTTCTTCGTTGGGATAGTTGAAACCTCACTAACCTTAGGACCACTTTTGCATGACAACTTTAGGTTTAGTCTTTCCCCATTTTAGACTTTTTGCCTTTTTGCTCCTTTGGTTTCTTTCTCTTCTCATCTCAAAACAAAACCTAAAAAACACTTAATAATGGTTGAGGTAGCCTTGTGTGTATGGAATTATTCCATGGGGCACTTGTATTCTTCCCATCTTGGGATAGTACAAGCTTGTCTAGCATGATGTACAAGTCTAATCATGAGACTACTTTAACAAAGAAAAATCACAAAAAAGACTTCTTCATTTTCAATCACTAAAACACCTAATAAATTCAACAAGTCAATGAATTTGGGCCCTTACCCTTGGAAACAAGTTTTGGGGATCTTCTCCTTACTTGGTGTACTTGTTCTATTATTCCATCGTGGAATGTAGTAGCAAGTACACATTCCATGGAAAAGATTTTGAGTTCATTCTCTTGTGCCACACCAATAAAAGCTCATAAAAAACACAAACAAATAATAATCGTCTTTCCTTCGGGAATTCTTTTCTCATCTCCTTCGCTCTATCCGCAAACTTGCTTCTTCTTGTCATTATACAAGACAGTTACGCACTCGTCGTCCGAGTCTGCAACACCTGAGCATTGACATAGGTAGTTCAAGCCTTGATTCACAAGCAATCCTTTCCACCCCTAGTTAGGGGAACTACAGCGTCTCTGATCCTCATGTCCAGATGAGGTACGTAGGCAGCGGGGTAGGGCCCGTTCGAGCACAATCTTTATTTTCCCTACATTTTTTCTTTTTCATTTATTTTTTTCGGTTTCATTTTCTTTTCTTTCTTATCCAGTTCATTTTCTTTTTGCAGCAGCTTTCATTCCTTCACCCTTTGAAGCAAATTTCTTTGCAAGCGTGGATCCCGTCGGGTACGGCGGACAATCTGGGGTGCTAATACCTTCCCAGGTCGTAACCGACTCCCGAGCTCAGATTCTTTGGTTTGCATGACCCGTGTCCTTCCTTTTCTTTTTTTCTGGTTTGTGCAGCATTACCATTCCCGTTCCTTCGGGATAAAAATGCCTGGATGACGACTCTAACCTCTTTCCGCGCCACTTTCGCGTTTGTACCAGGATGGAAATCCGGGGAGCGACACACATCTTCATTGAGTGTAGGGGAATTACTCTGTCTCATGTTTTTGTGGATAATGATTCTTCACTAAATATGTTACCGAAGGATTTTCTGGACAAACTCAACTTTGAAGATGTTGTGCTAAGACCCAGTAATGTGGTGGTGATAACCTTTGATGGTTCAAGAAGAATGGTCACGGAGAAGTTGACCTCCCAATAAAAGTGGGTTCTCAAGTCTTTGATTCCACTTTCTATGTGATGGATATTCGTCCTGCCTATTCTTGCTTGCTTGGGCACCATTGGATACATGGGACAGGCGTTGTGACTTCCACTTTACACCAGAAACTGAAATACCCTATGAGGAGTAAGATTGCCACTGTCTATGGTGAAGAAGAGTATATGGTCAATCATGTGAACACTTTCAAGTATGTTGAAATGGAGGGTGAATTTGTTGAGACTTCTTGCCAAACATTTGAAGTGGTTCCTTAGATTGTTCCTGCTGCTGAGTCTATCCCTACTGCTAAACCAGTTCCTGCTACTACTAGAGTACTGTAAACACCCCAATTTTTCTTCACTCTTTCTCACACCATGGCTTGTGATCTTTTCATATTGCATTGCATAAACATCTCATTACATCTCACACTGCATAGTTCATTTCATCTGCATCTAGGGTTTGTGATCTGAGCAATCCAAGAAGTGATCTGAGGCATCTCAAAGGCCTTGAAGCTTTCCAAGAGGTTCCATGTGTGTTCCATGATCATGATATGCTCCCCAAAGTTCATAAAAGTCAAGAGATCACAAAGCATGGCAAAGGCATAGAGGCAGACTGAAGATTTCATGCACAGATGACCTAAAATTAGGGTTTTGGGTTTGAGGCCCTTAACCTCAAATTTTTTGGTCATTATTGTTTCTAATGGTCTTAATATGTTATAAGGATCATGTGTACCACATTTGATGAGAAAATTCATTGTGGAAGTCATCTGATCAATTGGTAACTTATTGTGCAAGAAAAGTCAGAATCAGGGCATCTGAGGCCACCACCAATGGTACCAAAGGGTCCTCTTCATCAATTTGAGGTTCTATGATCTTTATTTGATCTTAGAAGTGGTTAGAAGTTCAAAATATTGAAGAATTTCAAGCCATTTGCAAACTTTCCATTTTTGGACATGACTTGTAATGGAAACTTTCCATTTTGGGAAAGATTTTCAACCTCCTCTTTCTTGATCAAAAATGCTTCAAATGAAAAATCCTTAAACATGAAAGTTGTATATTGGATCTTTCCATTTTCAAGTTTCGACTTAGCGGGCTTTCTCATTCATTTTTTTTCAATTCTTTTTTTTGAACAAATCGTGTGACACTGTTTGTCTTGAATGCTTTGCGAGGGTCGTGACTGTCTCACTCCTTTGTTGTTGAGGAATAACCATTGTGGTCTCCGGTCTTTGGACCTCTTGATTGGGATAACCATTGTGGTTTCTGGTCATTGGACCTCTTGATTAGGATAACCATTGTGGTTTCTGGTCATTGGACCTCTTGATTTGGTACAACAAAAGGTAATAGATCCTCAGATTTGCACTCCTTTTTGAAATTTGAACGCTCGGCCAAACTAACTGACGCCTACCCTACCCCTGGGTTAAATGCAAGGGTTTTTTTCATGTGAAAGTAAATTCCTACTTCAAGGCTCAAATGGGTTGGCGAGGGTCTATCTCCCTTATCTCTTCGGTGTTTAGGATTTGAAACAATGCCTGTACATCGTCAACAGGGTCTTTCTCAAAAGCACACAATTAGAGTTTTTGCGTTTTCATTTCGTCATCCTCCCCAATAGAGTTTAAGCACAACAGTTAGTATTGCAATGCACATACACAAAATCATGAGTGAATATGAATGGATTACTTCAAGAAAAACATGTGCGTTATATTATGATTAACATTCAAAAACAAATAAGTTTCATGCATGCATACAAATGTTTAAACAAACAATATAAACTACAAATGAAAAATGCAGTAAAGAAGCTGAACATTGCCGTCATTGAGGAGACTTGACTCCGTATGGACTTATTGCTTCTGAAGATGCCTTTGCATATTGGGAGACCCATTTGATGAGGAGACTTTAATATGTGAGCAGACTTTCTGGCATGATGACCTTTGAGCCGATCAAATTCGGGACCTTATCTTCACCTTTGCCTCTGAAAGACTTGCAAACTTCAATTAAACGACCAAGTGCCCCAGAATGGTAATCATACTTGGCATTGAAACCCCAAAGGAAGCTTTGTCGGAGATGATCCTGATGCAATTAGCTCAACCACTCCGAATTTGCGTAAATGAGGAAACTTGTTGCACGTACGACCTCAGAATATGATCAAACTTCTTCTCGAGTGGTTTTGGCCTTTACCCTTATGCTCTGCCTCTAGGATTCTCTTGGGAAGCTCAGGTTGGATGCCGACAATCGACGTCTGGAAGGAAGAGGTTGATAAATGAAGTTGATAAATAAGGTTGCTCGGAAAGATCTCAGGTGATCTCCTGCCTACGTATCTCCATTGACCAATGGAGAATCAGAGCAGCGTAGTTCCCCTCAATAGGGATGAAAATAGCTTCATTTCATTGACATCATATTCAGGATTTCCATAACCGGATTATCTGAGTCTTCATCTGGTTGACTTCCTCTTTCAACAATTTCTGATTCTGAAATAAAGCTTGTACCTTGGCCCTGATTGGCCTCAGTTGGGTCTTCCTTTCGGTTACCTCCGCCCGGAGTTGCTTCAAATATATACCTTGATGACTATGATTCAAGTTGTCCATTCTGATGAGAAATCAAGTCAGGAAAAGAATTTGTCTCTGAACACCTGTCAAGAACGCAAGGATGTATGCAAATGCCATGTTCAATTATTTCTGAGGAATCTATCTGCTTTGATTCAAGTTTTGATACAGAAAAATCCAACATCATGATTCAGATATGTGATCCTCGGAAATAACTGAACATGTGTGCAGAAATGCTATGATGTCATGTATGCAACAGGCGTGTGATCAATGGTCTGATGTTGGTGCCGGTGTTGAGCAGTGAACCAACTGTCTGTATAGAACCACAATAGCAGCACCATCTCTGTATAGAACCCCATAACTGAGAACCCAATAACTGTAGAACTGGATCACATAATTGAATAGTCACTGATGGTGTTGAAGCTGAACAACGAGCCCAGTGTCTGTGGAGAGTCATAATAACGGTCACAATATCAGGATCACCATGGTAATCACAGTAACAATCTCTCTGAATAGAAATCCCGGATCTCAGAATCAAAGAACCATATAGCACCAGATACTATCATAAAACAACACTGGCAAAGCGGGTATGTTGAAGTTTAGGGTTCCTGCAAACCTGTAAACCCCTCCCAATCTCACGGGTGTGCTACTCGGGTCAACATCACGGACTCTCAAAGCCGAATAACAATAATACGTTCACCATTTCCGAGAAATGGCTCATGACCAAATCAGGGAATCGGTTTGGCATTATGTACTACTCAGGGAGGCCTCAGCTGAGTCCAAGGAAAAAAGCATCCCTCATCGGTCCCCAGCTTCAAGCACTGAATCGAGAAACAATAGTACATTCATCCCGAAGGGTACAATACTACCGTCATACAAACAGTTTGCCTTGACTGAATTCCTATGAGAGAACCAGGCCATCCTATGCGAGTTCCCAGTGGGCCCTCGGATGCGAGTGGGTTTGCCAACAAATGTGGTCTGCCACTGTCATCACTGGAGAGGGATGTTTCCACAAAGGTTCTCAATGATCGGTCCCCTGACTGCTCATAACTATCAAGGTAGCGCATCAACCCAGAAAGATTCCGGTATCAATACATTCCCGAGAAGGTCGCAAGTCAAGGTGTGGAACTCACTACTACCAACATAGCAAGATGCCATGAAGCCAAAGTGGAACCACTCTAAGTCCTAGGGTGCACTCGAGCCCCGGTTACGAGCTCATCTCACAGTAACCCCATCCCACAGAAAAAATGAAAACCAGCACAGCCAGACAGTCCAGTATAATATGATGCATGGAAAATAAAATACTGAAAGTGGTAAGTAAATGCGATAAAATAAAGTTGTAAAGCAAAACTGTAAATAAAAACAGTAAAGCTAAACTAAAGCACACAACAGCAAACAAACACCCAAAGAAGCAAAACCAAACAGGCGCTAGGATTGACTCTACAAGGGAAACCGGAAGAATCAGGTTAAGTCCCCAGCAGAGTCGCCAGCTGTCGCTCCCGGGATTTTCATCCTAGTACAAACACGAAAGTGGCGCGGAAAGGTTAGAGTCGCCAGCCAGACATTTTTATCCCGAAAGAATGGGAAAGGTAATGTTGCACAAACCTAAGGAAGAAGGAAAGGACAAGGCCTTGCGAACCAAAGATCTGAGTTCGGGAGTCGGTTACGAACTGGGAAGGTATTAGCACCCCAATCCGTCCGTCGTACCCGACGGGATCCACGCTTGCTTGCTTGTTTCAAAGGGTGAGAAAAATAAAGATGCTGCTGAATAAAACCGCTAACTGGAATGGAAATGAGAAATGAGAAAGGAACAGAAATAAGAAAATGAAAAGAAAGGATGAGGAAAATGTAGGGAAAATAAAGAAGGTGCTCGAACGGGCCCTACCCCGCTGCCTACGTACCTCATCGGGATAATGAGGATCAGAGTCGACGTAGTTCGCCTAACCTAGGCGGGAACTATTTGTTTGTGTTTTTTATGCTGGAACTGCGTATGTCTATGCTCAGGTGTTGCAGGCTCGTCTGGTACGAGTGCGTTTACCGTCTTGCATGTGTGACAAGTCGCCGCGAGTTCGCGTTGTGAATGAATGAGATGAGAAGAGAAGTTCCCGCAGGATAGTCGCTTGTTATTTGTTTTTGTCTTTTAAGAAATGTTTTGAATTTGTTTGTGAACGGTCTTGTACTAAGACCTATCCATCGCGGGAAGCATTTACACCTCGCCCCGAAACAGGACGCGTATAAACACTCCGCAACAAAGTCTCGTGTCGTACAAGATTGTTCGGTTTTTATTAAGTGTTTTATTATTTTCTTTATGAGAAGAGAAAGAATGACTCAAGTTGATAAAAGGACAAAATCTAAGGGACTAAGACTCAATCCTAATTTTTATTGATTTATTTACAAGTGGTCCTAATGGTTTGTGAGGTTTCCTAATCCTAATGGAAAAAACTAGAAACTACTAGAATTCAACTTACTTCCTAATGAAGTTAAGTTGATTCTAAGAACAATGGGGAAGCCTATACAAGTTATAAAATCAAATGATAAGGCACAACAATGAAATTGACTTAAGAAATAAAATTCTAAAAATGCAATTAAAGGCATGAACTAAGAAATAGTCCTATTTTATTTATTCTAGTTCTAATGACAATGAAACTTTAAGCCTAAGTACTAAATCAAAGTCAAACCTAATACTCTCATTCTAAAACTCAATTTAAACTAACCTAAGCCTATATTAGATTCTAGGATTAAATCTAGTCTAAACTATATTTTTTGTACTTTATTTTTTATGGCCTAAACTAATGGGAATTACACATAACTAATCCTAAGAACTAATATTCTAAAAAATATCTAAACTTCTGGAAAAATTATGAAAATTAATCTATGGGGACCTAATACTATCTATAATATTGTACTAAAAGGGATCCTACAAAATCATATTTTTACTATGCCTAGAAATTATTTGTTTTCAGCTAAGAATTAACCACTAATTTCTAAGGATTACACCACTAAACCTAAGATAAAAGGTCCTAAAAAATCCACTAAAAATATCCTAAGCACTATTATGAGTCCTCTAATTACAGTAAAAAGAATGACTCAAAAATCCTACTGGAAGTTACCTAAATAAAATCAACAAAATCCAGCACAATTAAAGGAAATCCAAATAAAGCTAATTAAAAGAAAAATCAGAATTAAATCGAAAATAATGCCAAATTCAGAAAATAAAAATGTCAAAAATTTCTAATTGGAATTAAAAAGCTAATTAATTTTTTATGGAATTTTTCTAATCTTTTTACTATTTTTCAAGATTTACTTTGAAACTATATTAACTAAAATTTAAAATCTAAAGAAAGAAAATAAAAGGGTGGAGTTAGTGATTTTTCTAAGTGATTTTCTCATGGGCTTTAAAACCAGGGGTGTGATTAGCAAGACTTAAGCCCATTTTGCATGGAGGCCAGGGGAGGTGCTGGAAGTATTTATTTTTGATTGTTTTCTGAATTGGGCCTAAAATGGGGGGTGCAGGAAGCCAACACAAAAGCCCAGATTCGCAGAAAGGGTGAGGGAGGTGTATACAGCAGTTTTTTTTATATTGTTCTTGAATATAGGCCCAGAAACAGGGTGCAATTAGCAGAAAGAATCAAAAGAAACAAAATCCAAAACCTTAATACTAATTAAACAACATTAAAGAAACTCTTAAACCATCTTTAAATTCTTAAGATTTTCCTTAATTCCTATTAACTTAACTTAATTATTTTTTACTTATAATTAATAAAATAATACAACATGGAAACAAAAGGGCTGAAGAATCACCCTAACCCTAATTCCCCTTCACATTTCTCTTCCGCCGCCGTGGCCTCTCGGCCTTCTTCATCTCCTTCCTCATCGTCGCCTTCCTCCATCATCACCTCAACTTCCTCTTCTTCTTCTTTGTCTCTCCACCACCACCATCAACAATCTCCTTCGTCCACCTCTCGCCACCACCATAATCTTCACCCGAGACCAAACCAAACTCCTCTACAATTTCTAACCTAATCAGCCTCTCTAACACAAATCCGAAAACCACCTCTCCACCCTAATCCAAAACTACACTTTGATTCTCAAATCAAGCATGAAAACTACGTAAAACCGCAACATCAAACAACAAAAACTCATACACTACGCAAGAACATATTAGGAGAGCTTCGTACCTTAAGAATTCACCGATTACGAAGATATGGATCGCTTCTTTTAGCTCGCTGAAGAAACCGATTTGAAATTGTGATGTAGGTGCTGGTATCGTTCTTACGCCGCCGTGATTCCGTATTCCGTTCAGGTACGTTTCCGGAATCCGCTCCGCTCGACTCTCTCCTTAACTGCTTATCCTCTGATCTGTGCGAACTACCTTTGATATGGTTTCTTTATTGTTGCGGTAACGTCCGTTCCCGAATCGATTTTGCAGGTTTCTCGCTCTTGATGCAAGTTGAGGAAGCTTAGCATATGTTTGTTGATGACGTTGAGAGCTCAAGGAATTGGGACTAGTGATGCTGAGAGCGTGAGGAGCTGATGCTAGTGCTGGTTGATGAGGATACGATTCGAGTCAGTATGATGCTTCTGCGAACTCCCGCTGATTAACTCAGTTACGACCGCGATCTTCCTTCTCCAACGCCATCCAATCGCAACAACATCCTTCAAAGATGATGCAGATGAACCACAACTCTGGTATGTACTACTCTTCTTTATTGCGTTGGGATCATTTCGTTCTTTCTTCTTCGAGTTCTTCTGGATTTCGCTGAGTATTGTTGTTGATGATTCTGCAGAGCTTCACAACAGGGTGATCCTTAACGAATTCTACGAGAAGCAGAAGTTTTTGATGCTGTTAAATCTTGACTGCAGATGGATGCTTAGAGTTCTTGCTGCACACTTTTATCATCGTGCTGATTTTGAACTGATTGAAGGAAAATGGTTCAAGAATTGATGAATGGTGAAGGGTTATGGATTGAAGAAGAACGGTTGAAGAATTGAGAAGAATGAAGGATTGAGGGAATGGTGAAGGGTTTTGAAAATTGTGGAAGAAAAACAATGGAAGAAGAAGCTCCCGATTTATAGGCAATGCTCAGAAGAATCCAGAAGCTTCAGGAAAATTCACTTATTGAATTCAGTTGATGAATTGGTTAGGAAACGGTTAGAATCAGTTATGATTCTGTTATCTTTCAGTTAAGGATTTTTGTTATGGATTCTGTTATGGCTCAATTAGTTTATTTTCCATAATTTGATTATTCAATTGGCAACTTGTGATGGTCTTAACTATTATATTTTTTTTATTAGGAATACATGTTTGGAACTCCTGGAGCAAGAGATATATTTAGGAAGTACAATCCACCATAGGTATGACCACTTGATTGTGCATATTGATCAACTTGAGAAACAAGAGGCGCCTGCATAGAATGGTCAGTAGGTGATGAAAACCCGTGCAAGGCAGGTTGGCTAGAATGAGAAGGAAAATGGTGGCTGTGATTGTGCACATGGACTGGTGTTAGCTGGAAAAATTGAAAAGAGTTGCTGGGTGAATCAACCGCTGGAAAGGGTTTGTATATATTGCCTTGTTACAGCTGAGAAAACCGGCAGAGAAGATGAACTGTTTTGCTGTGATGTCAATTCAGGTAAATGTTAGCAAGAATATCAGTTGCCAATTGTTGAGACGACGACTTTTGGGACACAAAGCTAGACTTAGCAGAAAAAGATTGGCTGCCACTGGTAACTGATGCGGATTATGGTACGATAGGAAGTGAGTCCTCAACTCCAAAATTAGACATCATTGTGTCGGCATTAAAACCTCTGATTAAGAAGGTCCAATACTTTGATGTGCATAGTGTTGAGGTGGAGCAATTTCAGCAGGAGTATCGGCCTTGAATGGTGAATCCAAATGGATCTGGCGCAAGAGGCAATGCATTTAATGTAGAGCCGTGTGGATCAAAGAATTCATCAATGGGCTCAGCTTCTTGAATTCCAGAAGCAGTGGTACTGGGAGCAGCGGTTATTTCGGTTGGATTATTGCCTGTACGAGGGGACGAGCCTCTTGGAGCAGATTCCCTTTTTTTGTAATTATCCATAGCTTCTCCATTAGTGTAACTGCATTAGGTCTTTTGTTAGCATTCGGTTATTTTTTCATTTTCGGATTTTTCGTTTTTCTGCTTATTAATTATGATGACTATGGATTGATCCTTCTCTTTTTTTTTTGATTTGCAGGTTATGGTGCTGACCAATGAACTGAAATTTTGAAGATTTTGTCTTGCAGGTTGCTGAATTATTGTTGTTGGATTTGCAAGTCGTTGAAGAAGAATCATGATGACAACGTGCGAGAAGCTCGGTTTAAAGAAAGTTGCAGAAAAATGTCTTTGAGAGTCTTGCTGGGGCTTCTGATGGTGATGAAAAGTAAGGAAGGAATGAGGTATCAGCTGAAGAGGTGATTAGAATATGAAGACTCATAAGTTGGGAATTATTTCCAAGATTGGAGAGGGTTCTCCATTTTCCTATGCATTCTTCTGAATTTTGTTGCAATTCCTCTTTAACTTTTCTTATTTCGACTTCTATCATCAGTTCCTTTTCCTTTTTTTGTAAATTTCTAATATGTCACTGGATTTCCGCTTATCGAACTTTTACATAAATTCTGGTGTGACCGACTTTAGTGTGATATTTTTGGAATGAAAGCTTATGAAGAATGAAAGAGGCTTCCTGCATTTTTTACTAATATCTTTTTACCGATTTCAATTGGGACAAACAAGTATGGTACTCTCAAACAATTAAAACAATTAGGGAGCACATCTAAGTAAACATGACAAGGAACTCACAGGACATGATTTAAGTTAATTTAATTGGAAATACTAAAAAGAAAGCAAACTTGAAATTGAGATGGTCTTAATGGGTTTAACAACAACAACAAACAACAACAACAATGGCCATTTGGTTATCTGGGCATGGGCCTAGATCATGTATAAAAAAAAAAAAAAAAAGGTTTTACGTGAGTGAAATTGGATTTGTGGTGAACTAAAATGGACTTTATAAATGCAACCTCTCATCCTTTGGCAATGAGCAAGCTGAGAGCCATGATTGGACTTAAAGGGATGATGAACTGATTGGATTCAAACTAATTGAGAAATAAAATCAAATACATAGCGATCTTGGCCTCGAATGAATTAAATCTCCTTAAACCAACTCATGTTGATCTTTCTTGAACAAAATTGTGAGCTTACGCACATGCTTTGAAATCAAAGAATCAGGGTTCTAGATAGGGATTGCATTGCCACTTGCACCAAACTATAATTAGAATTAAATTTCTTTAACCATGTGACCCTCGAATCCACACTTAACCTGCATACACCAAGCTTGAATTGTTCGTACGAACCCTTAAATCCCTGATAACGAGTTACAAATCACTTGAATGTGTCTGAATCAATCTTCGGGGAAATAGATTCACAGAAGCACACAATTGAACATTTAACCGTGATAAGCCCGAATCTTTGAATCCAAAACCGAACACATGAACCACTTCCTGGTAAACTGATGATTCTCAACACACGACAACCTGATCTTTGAATATATCTTGTCTAAGAAATAGTCCAGTGGTTCAAATGAACATGTAATTGCAGTAATCTTCTGATAGTCTGACCAAGCTTAGGTTAAGCTCCTATCTGAATCGAAACTCAATAGAACAACCGCACTTGAAGTAGAATCAACACCCAGTAAATTCTCCACCACTTCAATCTCTGACAGATACAGATAAGGCACTAAACCCTAATCCGGTACAACCTTAATCACATGCCCACTGAAACAATGAAATGCACTAGTATGCTGTTAATGACTTAGTGAGGATGCAGATGAATGCAAAACAATATGCCAGTAAAGGGAATAAATACAAGGGCAAATTTTGAGGTATTACACCATCCTTGATGCAAGCTGAGGCAGGACAAGCCCCAAGCCAGCTCTGACCCGTGCCCATACCTCATAGTACACAATCTTGACTTTTTGCAAAACCTCTCATACCAATCATCCTGTGCCACAACAACTCTTCTGATCACTCCTATTGGTTTATACAAACCTCGAGCAACAGAAAACATAAGACACACAAGTCTGAAAGAAGCCCTAAGCTCAGTTTCAAAAAAAATCCCTAAAACATTCATCTCTTCGAATCTCATCACACAAGCATAAAACCTCAAATCTTCTTCCACCAATCATCTCCACACATCATAAGGATCACAAACCAACCATCAAAATGGCCAGAAATACTCCCAAACAGAAATACGATTTCTGCCACACTAGAACCAAACACCACAAACTAGCCATTCAAAGCTTGTTCTAAGCTCTCCAGAAGCATCAAGGGATCAAGTGGAGTAGTTTTGCACAAAGGAGGGGGTCAGAAAGCTCTAAACTGAAAAGGTTCAACTCAGGTAATCATCAAGAACAAATTTTCCAGAAGTTGTTTTTTAAGTTACAATATCAATCTACATGCTCCTCTGATCATCGTGATGTGTTTGGTTTTGAAAATGGTTGAGTATTAAGCATGTATTGATCTTCTAAAACTTTGCCCGTGAAAAATATTTTTATTTGATTCCCTTGATTGATGCAATATAAATGAATTTTGTGGCTTGATTCTTGTTTAAAGTTGTTTGGGGGTTGATTCTGGAGATTTTAGGGGCTTGGGGTAGCTTGTAGAGATACTTAGGGATTCGGTGTTGCCGGAGAAGATGACCGGAGCTTGCTCCTGTCACCTGAGGATGATTAGGGTTAGGATTAGGGTTAATCAGGTAAGTTTGAATAATAGCCTTTGGATCTTGTTTAGCGAGTTTTTGGATGGCCAGGACTCATTCAGTTAGCCCTAATTATTAATTAATTAAATTAATCAGTTTAATTAGCCAGATTCAATTTGGACCTTAGGATCACGCGCACAGTCTTCCCCCATTTGAATCTCAACCATCAGATTGATTGACTTTCATTTTATTTGATTTTTATTTCCTTTTTATTTCATTTCTTTCCACATTTATTTTAAAAATAGCAAAAACAATTAAAAAAATCCCATTTTCTGCATTTTTACTTTAAATATTTTTCTTAACTCAAAAACATTTTTTATTTTAATTTTTTCATTTAAAAGGTATTTTTAAAACATTTAAATGTTTTATTTAATTAATTAATTGTTTTTAATTAATTAAAAATACATTTAGGTTTCTAAAAATCACCAAAAATATTAATAAAGCATTCTCATACATTTAGAAACATTTTCAAACTCACCATACAAATTTATTTTTAGGTTTGATCACATTTTCACAATTATCTTTGAATTAGGGTTCTTAAAAATCACATTTTCTAACCCTAACTTGAAAAAATCATTTCTGCCTAACCATGATGAGTTTGAACTTGGTTATTTTTGAATTGTTTCACATATTGCATCTAGTATCTAGGATATTTATCTCATGATTTTGTATTGCATTTTCAATTTAATTTGCATTTTTCCCTTAGGAGTATCCAAAAACCCTAGTTAACTTGGGAAATCCATAACTTTCACTAGGTTTAGCTTCTGACCTTCTCCTTTTGGGTAGTGATCTTGTGTATGATTAGGTTTTGTTTGAGTTCAATTTCAAATTTTTATCATGATGTATGCTTCTGATTTGGTCATATGCATCTCATGTTGCCTTAAAACCCTAATTTCTCATGTTCATTTGCATTCATCTTTGCATATCATCATCATATGAACTTTCCATGAAATTTTATTCATTTGTATGACATCTTAGACATCTTAAGACATGCTTGAACATTGCTTGATCATTTCTTCATTCATTTGCTATGTTTTGCATTCATTACATTTCATGAACATCCATGTGTTTTCATGCTTTTAACATGCTTCCGCTGCATCTCATCCTTGTATGAACATTCATAAGAATTATGTATGACTTTGAATCATATCATAACACATTTTCCTTGGATATGCACTTCTGGTTTTGGTCTTTGCATCTTCATTCATCTCATTTCCTTTTGCTTTATGTCTTGTGCATTCATACTAACATTTCAGGGGCTTATGGTAAGTTGTTTGGGATGTGGATTTGCCTTCACATCCCACCTCTTCATATGCATTCTTATTTGTCTTTGAAGTGAACTTGCTTCACTTATGCTCTCATTCTTACTTTCTTTCTTTTAGGTTACTTATCTTCTTCAGGAAGTAAGTAACTTATTCTTTCTCTCCTCTTTTCATCTGCTTCTTCTTCCTTGGTGGCTTCCTGAAGATTATTTCTTTAAGCCTTACAAACCATAGGATATCCAAGAATGATAATCTTTAGGTTTGTATATAGTACCCCCTAGCTTTTTACATTTGAGTCTCCTTGAGTCTCTCTTCTCATCTCATAATCAGAGGCTAAAGACTTAAAGCTTTAGGACTTTGAATTAGGGTTATGCATGCATCCTTATCTTAGGATGGAGTGTATAACTTTAATCCTTAGTGTTATACCTTTAATTTTTTTACACCTCTTAATCAAAAAACTTAATAATGATCAAGACATAAGCTTGTAACTTGGGCCTTACATTAGGGTTCCATCTCTTCCTTTTGGTTAAGAGGGACTAACCCTGGTGTTTAATGGACAAGTCCCCCTCAAGTTGTCTTACAAACATAAAAATCCATTTCTTAATCTCATCCTTTAATTAAAACCCACTTAATAAAGGCTTGTTATATAATGAATTTAATCCCTAACCATGGATTAAGTTGAGGAGTCTTCCTCAGCTTAAGTGTTCTCATCTATTATCCTTGGTGTAATGAGTTCACTAATCCCTGATTAGAGATTAAACTCATTACTTAACACTAAAGAAAAACCGAAAAACATCTTAATAATCAAAAGTAGGTTAATGATCTTAATCCTACATCATCAGGGTAATTAAGTTGAGATGCTTATCTCACACTTAAGTAGGCTCATTATCCCTAATCAGGGAGGATATAATGAGTTTACAACCCTTGATTCAGGCTTAAGCTCATTATCCTATGCAAAACACCAAAAACAATTTAAAAACTGAAAACACAAAAACACACAATAATCGTCTCCTCCGGGATTCTTTTCTCATAACACTCATACACAAACGAGAACTTGCTTCTTCCGTATAATGCAAGACAGTTAGCACTCGAGCCAGACGAGTCATACACTTAAGCATAGACAAGCAAGCAGTTCACAGTCAAAAGAATTCCAGTCTCTTTGAGTCGAACTACGGTGTTCTGACTTCCTCATTGCACGAGAGGATACGTAGGCATAACTTAACAGTTATCGAACAAAAGTCTCATTGTCATCCCCCTATTTCAGCTTTCTTGCTAAGCCTCATTCTTGAGCATTTCACCCATCTCTTTTGCACTGACACACATTCTTTTCTCCCTAGCTTTTTGCACACAGTCAGCACATACACTACCCTTTTTAAACACAATCAAGTAAGCATGGATCCCATCGAGTACGACGGACGATCTGGGTGCTAATACCTTCCCAGGTCGTAACCAACCCCCTTTCTCAGTTTCTTTGGGTCGCAACCATCTTATCCATTTTTTTCTAGGTTTATGCAACATTACCTTTTGTCGCTCCCAAAGATTTGCATCCCGGTACAAGCGCAAACGGTCGGTGAAAAGAGAAAGGGTGAAATGAAAGAATAGAGTCTCCAGCTAGGCATTTTTATCCCGAAGGAAAGGTAATGTTGCATAAACCTAGAAAAAGGATGGATAAGACGGTTGCGAACCAGATAAACTGAGAAAGGGGGTTGGTTACAATCTGGGAAGGTATTAGCACCCAGATTGTCCGTCGTACTCGACGGGATCCACACTTAAAAGATTGTGTTTAAAGGGGGTAAGTGTATGTGCTAACTGTGTGCAAAAAGCTAAGAAAAGAATATACAAGTGTCAGTGCAAAAGGGAAATGCTCAGGACTGAGGTTTTTAAAAGAATGCTGAAAGAGGGGGATGACAAAGAAACTTTTGTTCGATAATAGTTAAGTTATGCCTACGTATCCTCTCGTGTAATGAGGAAGTCAGAACACCGTAGTTCGACTCAAAGAGACTGAAAGATAAATTGACTGTGAACTACTTGCTTGTCTATGCTCAAGTGTATGACTCGTATGGCTCGAGTGCTAACTGTCTTGCATTAGACAAAAGAAGCAAGGTCTCGTTTATGAATGAGTGTGATGAGAGAAGAATCCCGAAGGAGACGATTATTGTTTTTTTTCGTGTTTTCGGTTTTGTTATTGTTTTTGGTGTTTTTCATAGGATTATGAGCTTAAGCCTAAATCAAAGGCTTGTAAACTCATTATATCCTCCCTGATTAGGGATAATGAGCTTACTTAAGTATGATATAAACATCTCAACTTAATTACCATGATGATGTAGGATTAAGATCATTAACCTACTTGTGTTTAATTAGATGTTTTTGGGTTTTTGTTTAGTGTTAAGTAATGAGTTTAATCTCTAATCATAGATTAGTGAACACATTACACCATCCTAATAGAAGGATAATATATGAGAACACTTAAGCTGAGGAAGATACCTCAACTTAATCCATGGTTAGGGATTAAATTCATTATATAACAAGCCTTTATTAAGTGGATTTTAAACACTATGGTTAGTCCCTCTTAACCATAATGAAGAGATAGAACCGTAATGGAAGGGCCAAGTTACTAGATAAAGTCTCAGTGATTATTAATGTGATTTGATTAAGAGGTTTAAACAAATTAAAAGTTTAACACTTAGGATTAAAGTTATACACTCCATCCTAAGAGAAGGATGCAGACATAACCCTAATTCCAAAGTCCTAAAACTTTAATAGTTTAGTCTCTGATTATTGAGATGAGAAGAGAGACTCAAGGAGACTCAAAGGTAAAACTCTAAGGGGACTAATTACAACCCTAATTATTATCATGCTTGGATGTCCTATGGTTTATGAGGCTTAAGAAAGATATTCAAGGAAGCCACCAATGGAAGAAGCAGATGAAAGGAGGAGAAAGCAAGAAGAATAAGTTACTTACTTTCTAAGAAGATAAGTAACTTAAAGGAAGAAAGTGAGAAAGATGGAACATAAGTGAACAAGTTCACTTAAGAGACAAGTAAGATGCAAATGAAATAGATAAGAAGAAGTGAGAGGTGAAGGAAAATCCACCTCCCAAAATAGCTTACCAAACCTGAAAAAGTTAGCATGGATGCATAAAGTATAAAGCATGAAGAAATGAAAGTGAAATGAGATGAAATGACCAAAGTTAGAAGTGTTTATGCAATGCAGATGTCATGTGAAATGATGCAAAGGCATACAAAATGCATATGTGTGATCATACAAAGATGAGATGCAAAGGAGGCAAGCTTTGAAGTTTGAAAACACATGAAAGTTTATGAAATGAAATGTATGCTAAACATGGTAAATGAATGAATAACTGATCAATTAAGGTTCTAACATGTCCTAAGATGTCTAAGATGACATATGAATGCATGGAATGTCATGGCAAGTTCATGTAATGATGCATATGCAAGATGAATGCAAATGAACACATAAAATTAGGGTTTTATGGAAAAGCAAGATGCAAATGAATAAAACAGAAGCATATGAGATGATAAAAATTTGAAATTAAGCTCAAACAAACCCTAATCCCATATTAGGTCACACCCCAAAGGAGAAGGTCAGAAGCCTAACCAATCAAAAGTTATGATTTTCCTAAGTTTCCTAGGGTTTTTGGGTGGTTCAAAGGGAAAAATGCAAATCAAATTGAAAATGAAAGATAAATTCATGTGGAAAATGACTTATAAACTACATGCAATATGTAACACAATGCAAAAAGAATTAACTTCAAGCTCTTCTTGGTTAGGCATAAATGATTTTCTAAAGTTAGGGTTTAAAAATGTGATTTTAATGACCCTTAATTCAAAGAAAATTGGCAAACTATGATCAAACCCTAAAACGAAATTTGTGTGAAGAGTTTGAAAATGTTTCTAAATGCATTGGGATGATTCTTGATTTTTTTGTTGATTTTTAGAAACCTAAATCTATTTTTAATTAATTAAAATCCATTAATTAATTAAAAATATCATTTAAATATTTTAAAAATACTTTTTAAATGCAAAAACTAAAATAAAAATCATTTTTGGGTTGAGAAAAATATTTAAAGTCACAATGCAAAAGAAAATATTTTTTGAATGCTTTTTGCTATTTTTAATTAATTATGCAAGAAAATGCAAAGAATATGAAATAAAAATAAATAAAAATGAAAGGTATGCGTATCCAAGGGCTGAGATTCAAATTCAGGGGGAAAGGGTTGACTGCGCACGTTAATAAAGGGTCGGGATCTAATCTGATCTGATTTAATTAATTAATCCTAATTAATCTAATTAATCAGATTTAAATTTTAATGAAGCAATCTGAGCCACACATTCACGCGTTAAACCACATCCAAGGGTCAGAATTCAAATTGGTCAACTAAACCCTAATTAGGGTTCTAATCATTTTCAGGTGACCGGAGCTAGCTCCGGTCATCTTCTCCGACAAGCCAAACAACCCAACTTCTTCCCTAGGCTATGAAACTTAACCAAAATCTCCAGAAATGATCTATGAACATCACTAAATAAGAATCCAACATCAAAAATCATTTATTTTCAGAAACCAGCATGAATCAAAGAAAACTTCTTTTAGGTCAAAAATTTTAGAGATACGATTAATGCTCATTTCTTCACCATTTTCAAAAACAACAAGTGCAGTGTGATCAGGGGAGCATGGGGAACATTTCTATAACATAAAATAAAGCTTCTGGAAAAAAAAGTTTGAGATGGCTACCTGAGCTGAAGCTTTCCCTCCCTGAGCTTTCTGGCCTCTTTCTTTGTTCAATCCAACCCCAATGAGCTCCTTGATGATGATGAGAAGCTTAGAGCAAGCTTGTATGGCCTAGTTTGAGAGTTTCAGTTCCTCTGCACCAAGAATCGTGTTTTGGTTTGGCTGTGTTTTAGGCTATGATGATGGGTGCTTTGTGATCCTTAGGTCATGTGGAGATGATTGGTGAAAAAATATTGAAGTTTCAGTGGTTGTGTGATGAGTTTCGAAGAGAGGAAGTTTTTGAGGGGTTTTGTGAAATTTGAGTTCTTGGATGATTCAGGATATTGTGTGTTATGAAATGGCTTGCATAATGTTTTATTAAACCAATGGGATTGCTCAGATAGTTGTTGTGGCATAGGCTGATTGGTATGGGGTGATTAGCAAAAAAGTCGATTTTTGTGTACTTGAGGTATGGGCCATGGCAGGTCTGGTTTCTTGGGGTGTCTGGCCTCAACAAGTTTCATGGTGAGCCATAGAATCAAGATTATGCATCTAGAACAAGTGGATGAGAGGATCCAATGAATCAAGACATGTTCTTGTACTTTTTGAAAAGGGAAAGACCTAATCTACAACTTTCATGACCAAGAATTTTTCATTTGAAGCATTTTTGGTCATGAAAGAGGAGGTTGAAAAACTTTTCCAAAATGGAAAGTTTGCATTTCAAGTCATTTCCAAAAATGGCAAGTTTGCAATTGGCTCAAAATTCTTCAATCTTGTGAACTTCCAACCACTTCTAAGATCAAATAAAGACCATTTAACTTCAATTTGATGAAAATGACCCTTTGGTTCCATTGTTGGGGGCCTCAGATGCCCTGATTTTGACTTAACTTGCTCAAGAAGTTACCCAGTGAACATATGACTTCCACAATGAGTTTCTTCATCAAACTTGGTATACATGATCCTTATGACATATTAAGAACATTAGAAACAAGAATGGCCCAAAAATTTGGAGTTAAGGCCTCTGAAACCAAAACCCTAATTTTGGTCATTTGTGTAGTGAAACCCTAGCTCTGCTTCCATGCCTTTGCCATTTTTTGTGATCTCTTGACTTTAATGAACTTTGAGGAGCATAATATGATGATAGAACACACATGGACCCTCTTGGAAAGCTTTGAGACCTTTGGGATGGCTCAGATGGAATCTTGGATTGCTCAGATCATAAACCCTAGATACAGATGAACTTGAACTTATGCAGTGAAACAAATACGCAATATGAGGTATAATGCTTATGCTTATGCAAAAATGAAAGATCACAAGTTATGGTGTGATATGAGTGAGGGAAAATTTGGGGTGTTTACAGCTGCCCCTATTCAAGCATGAGTTAGCTGTGCAGGGTGTAAGCGCCTGGCTTAACAGACAAACAAGATAACTTGTGGTTGAATACCAAAGACAGTCCAAAATTTGCACTCGCTGGATAGTATAGTATGATTATCAAATGAAAACGATGGAGGATGACCATCGAGAAGAGGACGACTGCTGGGGATAAAGTAATGGTAAGCAAAGCAATGACGGGGACGGCCGACAAGCTGGGGAAATAAAGAGACCATGACGGGGACGACCATCAGGTAAAGAAACAAGATTCTCTGGGGATTAAAGTAAAGAGAAAAGAAATGATGGGGATGACCATCAGGCTTCTGAAATTAAAGTAAACAACGATAGGGACGACCATCGGTTTAAAGAATAAATGAAATAATTGATAAGGGACGGTCATTAAAGGTGAAGGACGATCACCTAGCAGGGGACGACTGCTCTTTATCATGACATAGAACGAATGTCAGATAGAAAAGGTCAACGATGGGGATGGTCATCAGATAAACATGATGAAGGACGATCATCAAGAGGTGAAAGACAATCACCTAGCAGGGTACGGCTGCTCTCGGGGTTTATCACGACATAGGACGAATGTCGGATAACAAGATCAACAATGGGGACGGCCATCAGATGAAATGATAAGGGACAGTCATCAAAAGGTGAAAGAGAATCACCTAGCAGGGGATAACTGCTCTTTATCACGACGTAGGACGAACGCCGGATAAAAAAAGGTTCCACTCATGGGGACTCCGTTGGGGAAAGGATGAGGGATGGTCATCCAAAGGTGAAGGACGATCACTTGGCAAGGTACGGTTGCCGAAAGTATCACGACATAGGACGAATGTCAGATAGAAGAAAGTTGCCTTGTTGGTGACTTGCTGAGGATTGGTAAACACGGACGAGTGCTTACGCTTTAAGAATAAAAGGTATCAGTGTTTGACGCTGTGTATAGATTAAAGATGCGGACGAGCATCCTTAGGACCATGATACGGACGAGTATCGGTAGAAACAAACGCTGACGCGTGTTGAATATGTTGAGGAGTAGTATAAGCAGGATACAGATGAGTATCAAATACTTCTGTATAAGTATAAGTGAGTATTGGTTTGTTGGTGAAGCATGGCCAGGACACAGACGAGTGTTTGATCTGCTAGGGAAAGTATGACACGGACGAGTGTCAAATATATTCTATATACACAGGCATCCGTTTTGAGAATGCGAAGGATATGCTTTGGCTTTCTGTGGGGATAGGATGACACGGACGGGTGTCAAAAAGAGTGTGTTATAAACAAGTATTTGTTTGTAGAAAGTGTTCGGGTGACCTTACTGGGGAAGGATGACACGGACGAGTGTCAAAAGGAGTATGTAGGTATCTGTATCTGAGAGTGCAAAGGGGGCGCTTTGGCTTTTATTTGCAGGGGATGTGTTTTTGGTATATTGCTGTTGAAATATTGATAGTAATTGTAGGTGACTGGCTCGAACCTGGCTTGTGATCATGCAAATGTTTGATTTTTTCCGTAATACTCCGTATTAGACGAAATGCTACGCTTATTTGATGAATATGATGTAAATGCTATGATTATGAAAAAGATAAAACCAAACCGGGATTCGGATCCCGCTGGGATAAAGATCTATGGTTGATCTACTTGGAAGAATGTTCCGACTGGGGAAGATATCATTGGTAGATATGTCTGGAGGGAGAACTCTGCTTAAGGGACAAGGATCATTGGTAGATCCGTCCGTAAGGAAAACTCAGCTGGGGAGAAGGAGGCTTCAGCAACTCCGTCGGGAAAGTATGCATGCATTGTTCTCCTGTGAGAGAATAGAGACTCTGTGGGGAGACCGTTCCCATTAACTTTGCTGAGGATTAGATATCTGGCATTCTGGTGGGGAATAGGAAGTTCCTTTTCCTCCTTGCTGTGAAACGGTTGTTAGGTACTGCTCGGGAAGGTGATAACTTCTGGGAAGTAGCATGTTGGGGATTCAATGCCTGACATGCCCCATGCTGGGTATTGAATACCTGCAACCTGTTAAGACAAAAGAAACGCACAAGTATCCCGAGGTATCCCTTACCGGATTTCGTCAAAGGAGTTAGATTTTCCTGAAAGTAATACATTTCCTGCAAATATTTATTAAAAATGGCCCATTTGCCTTGTGCGAGTACTGTATCATGAATATTGGACATTTTGCAAATGAAACAAAAATGTACAAAATGAGGTGTGACTGAAAATTCTGATTTTATTAATCTGGGTGCCCTGAATTGGCAAATACAATCAAAGAAACAAATCCCCTGAAATGAGGGGGTTGCTATAAATTGAGAAAATAAAAGTGTTGGCAATGTTGACGACGACGTTCCAGTGTACTTCCTTCACTATGACTTGTATGACCTTGACGTTCTTCTCATCTTGCTTTCTGAAGAAGGCTGATTCTGACCAATGTTTTGTCCTTTCGAAGCTTGCCGTGTTGTGAGTGATACAGACGAATTCAGAATGCAGTTGTTCGTTTATTCCCTGATTTTGCGTGGATCGCCCTTTCGGGTTTTCAATCCACCGGGATACCCTTTTTTGCCTGAGTTGTCCAATGCGGCTTTTCAACTCAGCGGGTGTACATTTTTTGATTTTTCCCTTATTTTTGCCCGAGTCTTTTATTCTGTTTTTGACTCGCCGGGATGCCCTATTTTTACCTGGACTTATATTCTGTTTTTATGTCCAGCGGGTCATTTTATGCGAAGTATTTTTTAACTGCATCTGAATTCACAGGGGATAAGAAATCTTCACCATCCATAGTAGTGAGCATCAGTGCTCCAACAGAGAAAACCTTCTTTACTATGAATGAACCGTCATAGTTTGGAGTCCATTTTCCCCTGTGGTCTGTATGAGGAGGAAGAAGTCTTTTCAGCACAAGATCTCCCACTTGGTATTCCCGAAGCCTGACTTTTTGATCGAAGGCTTTCTTCATCCTTTTCTGATATAACTGCCCATGACAGATTGCAGCTAATCTCTTTTCTTCAATCAGATTCAATTGATTGTACCGAGAACGAACCCATTCTGCTTTACATCCATCATTACCCGCAAGGAGGGTAGCTCAACTTCAATAGGTAGGACAACCTCCATACCATACACAAGCTAATAAGGTGTTGCCCCAATATATGTTCTGATTGAGGTTCGGTACCCATGCAAGGCAAATGGTAGCATTTCATGCCAGTCTTTGTAAGTAACCACCATCTTCTGCACAATCTTCTTGATGTTTTTGTTGGCTACCTCAACAGCGCCATTCATCTTTGGCCTGTAAGGAGAAGAATTGTGATGATGGATTTTGAAGTCCCGACACAGTTCTGCCATCATTTTGTTGTTCAAATTGGAACCATTATCAATAATGATTCGCTCGGGAACTCCATATCGACAGATGATGTCTCTTTTCAGAAATATGGCTACCACTTGTCTGGTGACGTTTGCATACGAAGTTGCTTCAACCCATTTGGTGAATTAATCAATGGCTACCAGGATGAATCTGTGGCCATTTGAAGCAGTCAGTTCAATCTTTCCAATCATGTCAATGCCCCACATGGCAAACGGCCAAGGTGAAGACATTACGTTCAAAGGATTCAGAGGCACATGCACTTTGTCTGCGTAGATCTGGCACTTATGGAATTTTTTGGCATAGGCACAATAGTCTGCATCCATTGTGATCTATTAGTAACCTGATCTTAATAATTTCTTAGCCATTGCATATCCTCCAGCATGGGTACCGAAAGATCCTTCATGCACCTCGTGCATCAGCAAGTCTGCTTCTTTCTTATCAACACATCTGAGTAGCACCATGTCAAAGTTTCGCTTGTATAATGAACCATCAGCATTAAGGAAGAAACTATCGGCTAGCCTTCTTAATGTTTTCTTATTGTTGGATGATGCCCCAGGTGGGTATGGTTGATTTTCTAAGAAGCTTTTGATGTCATGGAACCACGGCTTGTCATCTTTAGCAATGCCCACAAAGAATACATATGTTGGTCGGTCTAATCTGGATACCGAAATATGAGGCACATAATTTGCAGTTTGAACCTTGATCATGGAGGAGATGGTAGCTAAAGCATCTACGAACTGATTTTCGTCTCGAGGGATGTACTCAAGTTTGACTGTTGTGAAGAAAGTCAATAATCTCCTCGTGTAGTCACGATATAGAATCAGATGATCTTGGTGAGTGTACCATTTGCCGTTGGTCTGATTGATTACCAGAGCCGAATCTCCGAATACATTCAATGTCTTGATCCTGAGGTCAATGGTTTCCTTATGACCCATGATACAGGCTTCTTATTCAGCTTCATTGTTAGTGCAGGCAAAGGTGAGTTTTGCCGAGAAAGGCATATGAGCTCCTTTAGGTGTAATGAGCACCCCACCAACTCCACGACCATTCATATTGACAGCCCCGTCAAACATCATAGTCCATTCTTCTTCTGGATCAGGCCCTTCAGTGTGAACAGGATCTTCATAATCATTTGCTTTTAAGTACATGATGTCTTCATCAGGGAAGTCAAATCTCATGGGCTGGTAATCATCAATGGGTTGCTCAGCCAGATAGTCAGACAATACACTGCCCTTGATGGCCTTTTGAGATGTGTACTGAATGTCATATTCCGTCAGAATCATTTGCCATCTTGCAACCCTTCCGGTAAGTGATGGCTTCTCAAATATGTACTTGACGGGGTCCATTTTTTAGATCAATAAAGTAGTGTGAGTCAGCATATACTGTCTTAGTCGGTGAGCAGCCCACGCTAAAGTACAACAAGTTTTCTCGAGCAGTGAATAACGTTGTTCACAGTCGGTAAACTTTTTGCTTAGGTAGTATATTGCATACTCTTTTCGACCAGACTCGTCATGCCGGCCTAGCACACACCCCATTGATCCTTCTAATACTATCAGGTACATTATCAGAGGTCTTCCTTCAATTGGAGGCATGCGAATTGGAGGTTCTTGCAGGCACTCCTTGATCTTGTCAAAAGCCTTCTGACAATCTTCGTTCCACCAGACCGTTTGTTCCTTTCTTAACAATTTGAACAGGGGTTCACAGGTTGCAGTGAGGTGAGATATGAACCTTGAGATGTAGTTCAATCTACCCAAGAATCCCCGAACTTCTTTTTCAGTCCTAGGTGCAGGCATCTCCTGAATGGCTTTGACTTTGTCAGGATCAACTTCAATTCCTTTTTCACTTACGAAAAATCTCAGCAACTTACCAGAACGTACCCCGAATGTGCATTTGTTGGGGTTTAGCTTCAGCCGATACTTTCTCAGACGCTTGAACAACTTCAGCAGATTTACCAGATGGTCTTCTTCAATAAGGGACTTGGCAATCATGTCATCCACGTAGCATTCAATTTCTTTGTGGATCATATCATGGAATAACATTACCATAGCCCGTTGATAAGTCGCACCGACATTCTTCAGTCCAAAAGGCATTACCTTGTAACAAAATGTGCCCCAAGGTGTGATGAAGGTTGTTTTCTCCATGTCTTCGGGCGACACCTTGATCTGATTATACCCAGAAAATCCATCCATAAAAGAAAATACCGAGAACTGAGATGTGTTGACGACCAATACGTCAATATGAGGTAATGGGAAGTCATCCTTCGGGCTAGCTCTGTTCAGATCCCGGTAATCCACACACATATGCACCTTGCCATCCTTTTTAGGCACATGTACAATATTAGCAACCCATGGTGGGTAACTAGTTACAACAAGGAAACCGACGTCCCACTGTTTTTTTACTTCTTCCTTAATCTTCATGGCCATATCTGGGCGAGTACGGCGTAGCTTTTGCTTCACTGGAGGGCAATCTTCTTTCAATGGCAGCTTGTGCATAACAATATCCGTATCTAGACCTGGCATGTCTTGATAGGACCAAGCAAAGACATCGACGTATTCCCGAAGCATGTCAATAAGTTGTTCCTTTACTGAAGCTTGCAGACTGGCTCCAATCTTTACTTCTTTCAATTCCTCCTCCTCGGTACCAAGATTAACTGTTTCAACCTCCTCCTGATGAGGAGTAATCACTTTCTCTTCTTGCCTCAACAACCTGGCTAACTCTTCAGGTAGCTCATAGTCTTCTTCAACCCCTTCATTGGCTTGATTAATTGGATTGTCGAAGTCATACAAGGTCATAAAGTGTTGTTGTCAGTGCAATCTGAAGGGTAATATCTGCAAGGGTTGAGATTTGTTCGTTTTAGTGATCAATTTTAATCTTGTTTAGAAAAAGCGTAAAATAAAGTTATTATTTTGAAAACATTGCCATTTTATTGTTTTGTACAAAAGTGAAAAATGAAAAGACAGTGAGCAAAAGAGAGAATTGTTTGCAAAAGATGTCTGATATTCATTGATATTCCATTTGCACAAAATTACAAATATGGCCCTATTACAAAATGAGTCCTGACACCATGGGCAAGATGCAGGACTTGATGCATGCTGAAAAAAGCAGGAAATAATAATTACTCTGCAGGAGTAACCCTTATAATTTCCTGGGAAGACCAGTTAAGGACTTGGTGACCCGGGATCCTTGGACGTATCCAGCTCTCCAGGTTAAGGTCACTTTCCGCCTCGTCTTCCACGTTGTTAATAGAATCTGGGGTAAGCATCCCCCCACTAATGAACTTGGGCTCTTTAGCAGCCTCTGCTTGATCTTGTCGAAATGGTTTGTAACCCAAACCGAATTTGTCCTCCTTCTTCTCCACCGGTAGCAGCTTGCCCCAACCTTGGGCATTTCCATCTTCAACAACCTTCCGGGCTTGCTGATAGGAGACAATTGAAGTACCCATCCTATCCTCCTGGGATGCAGCAAATACTTCAGTCGTCGCCTCATTGACGTTTAGTGCTTCGAACCCTTGGCTCATAGTTTCATGGATTTCACCATCCATCTCAATGTATTTGTATGTAGCCAGATGGCTAACAAAGATATCCTCTTCACCATAGATGGTGATAATCTGTCCTTCCCACTCATATTTCAATTTCTGGTGAAGGGTCGATGTAACTGCGCCAGCGGCGTGAATCCATGGTCGACCCAACAAACAGCTGTAGGCCGGCTGAATGTCCATCACATAGAAAGTAGTCTGAAAGACCTGTGGACCGATTATCACAGGCAGCTCCACCTCTCCAAGAACAGACCTCTTGGAGCCATCAAAAACTCTGACCACCAGATTGCTTGGTCGGAGAGCTATTCCATCATATTCGAGCTTGACAAGAGCTTTCTTCGGCAAGATATTGAGTGAAGACTCAGTGTCAACAAGAACATGCAAGAGCACAGCCCCTTTAAACTCCAAAGTGATGTCTAAAGCTTTGTTATGGTGACGACCTTCCGTTGTCAAGTCAGCATTGGTAAAACCTAGCCCATGGCTAGTATTAACATTGGACACTACTGTCTTAAGCTGATTCATTGTGATCTCCTCTAGCACGTAGGTAGCGTGCAAGACTTTAAGTAGTGCATCCCGATGAGCTTCGGAACACAACAGCAGGGGTAAGATGGAGATCTTGGAAGGAGTCTGGTGGAGCTAATCCACTACCTTGTAGTCACTTCTTTTGATTATCCTCATAAATTCATCCACATCCTGATCAAAGGATGATTTATGAGTCTCTTTTGGTGCAGGTTCTTCAGGTGCCACACTTTTCTCTTTGGCTTTGGCAGCAGCCTCTGCCTCAATATTAGTTCTTGGAGCTTGTGACGCGAAGAGGCGTCCGCTTTGGGTGAAGCCTCCGCCTCCCCCGACATTATCCACTTGTGGTGTAAGAACTGAAGAATCAAGAAGGACTCTTTCTCCGTTGCAATAAAGGTATGAACCATAATGCCATGGTACATCATTGTCTTTATCATATGGAATAGGCCCTAGCACCGTGATGGTGACTGGGCTGACTGCAGCAGAGGTGGGAACCGTTATTGTTTGTGGATCATAAAAGATGGTGACAGGATTTCTGATGGATGTTGGTGGTGATTGATTGAAGCTTGGTTGTTGCTAAAATTGTTGTTGAGATTGTTGTTGATAATTGTTGGAAACAGGGACCGTTGCAGGGTTATAATAGATGGTGACTGTGGAGACGTCGTTATTGGTGGTTGTTGTAGTTGTAGAAGTGGATGCAATTGAACTATTGTTTGTTGAAGTGATGGAAGAGGTGGTTGCTGATTTTGTAGACGAGTATGTAGGAACAATTGTCTTTGCAGTTGTAGGAGAAATACTTGCTGTTGAAAAAGGAGTTGCTGGTGTTGTAGAAGCGGTTGTGGTTATTTGCAAAATACCCTCTCTGATCAAGCCATTGATGCCATTCCTCAAGCTTGCACACCCATTCACGGAAACCTTGCAAGATTCACAACAGGCCTCACAACCTGGAAACACCTTGCATTTTAAAAGCTGAGCTTTAACCTCTGCCAGAGGTGTTTGAATACTTGCAGTATCTTCAATTAAATTCATGGGTGAGCCCTCCTCTATTGCATTTATCTTTGGCCCACCATGGTTGGGCATAGGATTCTTCGTGACATTAGGAGGTGGTGCAAAATTTAGGGCTTTTGAATCTACCAGATCCTGGACCTTCATGTGCAAAGCCCTACACTTTTATGTGGCATGACTAGGTGCATTAGAATGAAAAGCGCACCTGGCGTTGACGTCGTAATTTCTCGGAAGGTTCTGAGGATCTGGTGGAGCCAATGTCCTTAGCTCGACAAGATTAAGCTTTAGGGGTTATGGCAATAATGTGGCATATGGCATTGGTATAGGGTCAATCACCCTGTTAACTTGAGATGGCTGTTGCTGGAAAGGGCGTTGTTGGTTATTGTTATTGTTGTAGGATCTTTCTTGAGGAAACTATGGTTGTTGAGGAAAGTGTTGTGGTTGTTGAGTGTATTGAGGAGGTGGAGTAGGGATAGTGGCGGAGGCAACTGATCTTGGCAGATATTGGGGCCTCCCTCTTCCCATATGTACAAAATTTGTTTCACCAGATCTGCGGGGCCCTGAAAATGGCTTCCTTGCACTGCTTGAGTTGGCGTCGTTGTCAAAAATCTTTCCCATTTTCAATAAGCTCTCAATTCTTTCCCCAGCTATAACCACGTCTGCAAAGCTGGTGGAAGAAAATGCAGCCAACCCGTCAATATAAGTCCCCTGGAGGGTGTTCATGAACATATCTGCCATTTCCCTTTCTGACATCGGGGGTTGAACGGCAGCAGCTAATTGCCTCCATCTTTGGGCGTACTCTCTAAAGCTTTCTCGGGAAGACTGTGACATTCCCATCAGAATGGTTTTGTTTGGAGCCATGTCCAGATTATATTGATATTGACGAATGAAGGCTTCGGCCAAGTCTTTCCAATTCCTAACTGTGGCCCTGGTCAAGTGAGAGTACCACTCCCGGGAGTCCCCTGTCAAGCTATCCTCAAAATAAAACATCCACAGTTTTTCATCCATGGTGTAGGCTTTCAATCTTTCCAGGAAAGATTGGAGATGGGTACGAGGGCAGGATGTACCATTGTATCTTTCAAAACAGGGAGGTTTGAATTTGTGAGGAATTCTAATCCCCTCTACTAATCCCATATCCATGACATCAAAACCCAGAGAGTTTTGAGATTCCAGAGACCTCAGTTTTTCTTCTATCTCGTCCAGCCGACGATCATAGACTTCGTCCCCTGCCCCAACCATAGTAAATTGTTCTTCCTGAGGGTCCTCCTGCAAGGCCCTCCCTCTAGTGTTACCTTGGGTGTTTCTTATAGCATTGATGTCTGGGTTTAGATTAGGTCCAAACTCTGGGGGATCAGTACGAGGCTGTACGTGATTGTTGTTGCTGGTACCCCCTGTACTTGGGTGGTTTTCTTCTGGAGTTTTCCGCTCGACCAACTCCCTCAGTCTTTCTTGGCTCTGGGCCAACCCAGTCATCACTGCCATAAATTGATTCATTTGGACCCTAATCTCAGTCCTTTCATTGGCCATTTGGGTCCTCACATTAGTCAAATCCTGTTGAACCTGATCCATTTGTAATCCCGGAAGGTTGTTTCTTGTCGGATACTGGTGCACTTTATTGACGGGGAACACTCTTCTACGAGCAATGTTTCCTGAAATATCAACAAAGTGAGAAACAACAAAAACAAAAACCTACAAAACAAAAAAATGATGTTAGTATGCAATGCAAGATGCCTATTTGTCTTCCAAGGGTATCCGGTTTGGTTCTTTGGTTTTGACCTTTCCAGACCTCGAGGAATGATGATGTTGAAGAGAGATTAAGCCCACAGAATAATACAAACCATATATTTCAAAATGTAAAGGTACATAGTTTTATTACAATAAAGTTCCCATGGTGGGTTAAAATACAACAAAAAATTACAAACAAAAGGAGGTACAAATACAAAGAAATCAAACATCCAGTCCATAATCATCCTCTTTGACTTCTTTCAGGAAAGCCTCATTCACTGGGCCAACTAGGTGCTCTGTGATGGTCCTGATAAGAAGGTTCCTGGTGGCAATGGCACTGGTCAGCTTCATATGCTTATCCTGATCCTTTTATCTCTTCAACCCCGCATGGAGCTTCAACTCAGAGATCTCCTTCTGTGCAGCTAACAAGGCCTCCTGATTCTTCTTCTCATTGGCTTCCAGCTGCTCTGTCCTAGCCTGGATTATCTGATCTTCCTGTGCACGAGCTTCAGTGATCCTGATCCACCTAGCCTGACTTTCCTCTAAGTAATGCTCAGCTCTGGCCTTCTGAGTCTTAGCTTCCTTGCAAGCATTCTTCAACACTAACTCCCCTGCTCTAGCCCTTCTGATGTAATCATCTGTCTTCTCAATCTTGGTCAAGTGCTCAATCCAGAGCTTCTCTAACCTTTCATTATCCAAACGACTATCATTCCTCTCCCAGAGGGTCTTCTTCAAAGCTTCAGAGAGCTGAGTATTCCTTTCCTTCAATTTCTCAAACTCCTTTAAACTGACAGTAGCTGTAGGCTCCACTGCTGATGGTCCAGGTACATCCTCTAAGGTGAATGGCATACGGGTGATCTGCCCCCTGACACGAGACCAGTCAAGATACTGAGCTGAAGCTATGTTGTTGCACTTGCCAAGAATAGATGTCCCCTTAGTCTGAATATTGTCCCAAGCTTAGGCAGCTTGTCTGACAGTGGCAAGGTTGTGCTGAATGTCACAATAGAGGGTCTTTGTCAAGTCTTTCTCTCTTGTGGGATTTACCAAGGCATACCCTAATTGCCTTTTGAAGAGCAGAGGATTGTAATTGATGAAACTCTTTACTCCAATCAGGGGTACATTGGGATACTGCCCACAGCTGGTGATGATATCTTTG
Source organism: Lathyrus aphaca (assembly GCA_963966055.1). NCBI lineage: Eukaryota > Viridiplantae > Streptophyta > Magnoliopsida > Fabales > Fabaceae > Lathyrus > Lathyrus aphaca. Next base: position 353,426,149 of record OZ014521.1, on the reverse strand, counting down.
CCGTTGGTGCTCTGAGTGCACCATCTGATCTCTTCTGATGTAAGGGAAATCATTCTCTTAGCCCAGTTCCTTGGCTGATGAGGATTCAAGAAAGTGTCTGACTTCGTCAAGTGCCTTAACAACCAACAATAGAAGAGGGGTGCACAGCATCTGACCAATCTTCCCCTCTGCTTCTCATTCCTTTGATGCACTGAGTAGTAAAAGTCTCCCAGCAAGGTAGGGACTGGATTCCTCAACAGGAAGAGGTGGATAGCACTCTTGCTTACAAACTTAGGCTCGTCTGCAAACAAGATGACTCCATATATGCTGAGGGCCAGAAGAGCACAAACAGGGTGGCCTGAGTAACCAAAAAATCTAAGTGAAGGCCTGGAATTCTAGCCTTGGTGGTCATATTCTGGTCAATGAAGGTGGGCTCCAAGTGAAAAGCCTTAGCTACATCTTCATTCTTGGGAGCAGTCATCTCAGGGTTAAAAGGAATCCCTCTCCTGATGGGGAAACCCAACAACATGGAGAACTCTTCCATCAATGGTCCCAACTGAAAATCTGGGAAGGTAAAACATCTGAGAGGAGGGTCATAGAACTAGAGACAGGTGTGGATCATGCTCCTCTAGGATGCATCCAAATCCATGATCATGTCCATAATGCCACCATAATGTTCCCTGAATAAAGGGACATGATCATGAGTGATTAGAGACTGAATCTATCTGATGCCTGTCAGAGTGGGCTCAAAGAAATGATAGGTGATGTTGCTCTTCCTGGAGGGGTCCATGCTGACAATGGATGCTGATGAAGAAGACTGAGGAGAAACACTGCTGAAGGCAACTGATGAAAATTGATGAAGATGACTGGAGAAGATAGTGAAGAAGATGCTGGAGAAGAGTCTCTGATGAAGAAAACTGGTGAAGAGAGCTGAAAGAATCTCTGATGAAGATAGCTGGTGAAGTTAGCTGATGCAGATAGCTGAAGGAATCTGAGCAATAGAACATGTCAAAACCAAACCAAAGATAAGATGTGGATACCCTGTAAAACAAATAGACAAATGTTAAATGATGCAAAATGATGTATGCAGAATGATATGCAAAGGGTTTGTGATCAAGTGTTGGATCTGTTATCTGCCTTGATAGGGTCCATGTGTGTTCATAAGTCCGGATGAAGGCTTAGAAAACCAGTAACCAGGTGGGGGACTCAAATAAAGAGTCACAAGTCCAGGGTTTCACAAGAACAATCCAAAATGATACAATCTTAAAACAAAATTAGTAACAAGGGTATGATGAGGCCAAGGGTTCCTGCAAACCTGTAAACATCCCAACCCCCTCACATGTATGGTTTTAGAACAAGGATCCTCAGACTTGGATCAGTTATGAGAAGTGTAAACACTTCTAACCCGGAGGTACATTGTTTACAATAACCATAAAGGATCCTCCTCTCATTCACCTCAGATGCTGAAGGTTATAAAAAGGTCATCCAGACTAAGCAGGCTTCCCAGATAGCCCTAGTACTATAGGAAATCCGTAGCACAGAGTTCTCAAGAAGAAACCCATGTTTGAACCGTGTTTCATATTCCTGCACCAGACCGAAATGGAATGGGAAAGAATATGAAGCCACTCTATCCTATGTGTCACTCAGGTCCCCAGCGTGGAACCTTACTCACTCAATAACCCTCCCACCAAAGAAAACAACATATCCAGCACAGATGATATGATGATAACAGTATGAAATTCATATAAATAGTAAATGAAGGCAACAAATAAAGCTGTACAGAAAGCAATAAATAAAGCAATAATCAACAAGCACAAGTAGCACATAACACCCTCATAAACACAAATCAAACAAGCGCTAGGAGAAACCCACAAAAAGAACCAGAAGCCCTGGTTGCAAGATAATTCTCCCCAGCAGAGTCGCCAAGCTGTCGCTCCCAAAGATTTTCATCCCAGTACAAGCACGAACGATTAGTGAAAAGAGAAACGGTGAAATGAAATAATAGAGTCGCCAGCTAGGCATTTTTATCCCGAAGGAAATGTAATGCTGCATAAACCTAGAAAAAGGATGGATAAGACGGTTGCGAACTAGAGAAACTGAGAAAGGGGACTGGTTACAACCTGGGAAGGTATTAGCACCCAGATTGTCCGTCGTACTCGACGGGATCCACGCTTAAAAGATTGTATTTAAAGGGGGTAAGTGTATGTGCTAACTGTGTGCAAAAAGCTAAGAAAAGAATATACAAGTGTCAATGCAAAAGGGAAATGCTCAGGACTGAGGTTTTTAAAAGAATGTTGAAAGAGGGGGATGACAAAGAAACTTTTGTTCGATAACAGTTAAGTTATGCCTACGTATCCTCGCGTGCAATGAGGAAGTCAAAACACCGTAGTTTGACTCAAAGAGACTGAATGATTAATTGACTGTGAACTACTTGCTTGTCTATGCTCAAGTGTATGACTCGTCTGGCTCGAGTGCTAATTGTCTTGCATTAGAAGGAAGAAGAAAGTTCTCGTTTATGAATGAGTGTGATGAGAGAAGAATCCCGAAGGAGACGATTATTGTTTTTTTTCGTGTTTTCAGTTTTGTTATTGTTTTTGGTGTTTTGCATAGGATTATGAGCTTAATCCTAAATCAAAGGCTTGTAAACTCATTATTTCCTCCCTGATTAGGGATAATGAGCCTACTTAAGTATGAGATAAGCATCTCAACTTAATTACCATTATGATGTAGGATTAAGATCATTAACCTACTTGTGTTTAATTAGATGTGTTTTGGGTTTTTGTTTAGTGTTAAGTAATGAGTTTAATCTCTAATCATAGATTAGTGAACTCATTACACCATCCTAATAGAAGGATAATAGATGAGAACACTTAAGATGAGGAAGATACCTCAATTTAATCCATGGTTAGGGATTAAATTCATCATATAACAAGCCTTTATTAAGTGGATTTTAATTAAGGGATGAGATTAAGAAGTGAATTTTATGGTTTGTAAGACAACTTGAGGGGGACTTGTCCATTAAACACTAGGGTTAGTCCCTCTTAACCATAAGGAAGAGATAGAACCCTAATGTAAGGCCCAAGTTACAAGATAAAGTCTCAATGATTATTAATGTTATTTGATTAAGATGTTTAAACAAATTAAAGGTTTAACACTTAGGATTAAAGTTATATACTTCATCCTAAGATAAGGATGCAGGCATAACCCTAATTCCAAAGTCCTAAAACTTTAATAGTTTAGTCTCTGATTATTGAGATGAGAAGAGAGACTCAAGGAGACTCAAAGGTAAAAAGCTAATGGGACTAATTACAACCCTAATTATTATCATGCTTGGATATCCTATGGTTTATGAGGCTTAAGAAAGATCTTCAAGGAAGCCACCAATGGAAGAAGCAGATGAAAGGATGAGAAAGCAAGAAGAATAAGTTACTTACTTCCTAAGAAGATAAGTAACATAAAGGAAGAAAGTAAGAAAGATGGAACATAAGTGAACAAGTTCACTTAAGAGACAAGTAAGATGTAAATGAAAGAGATAAGAAGAAGTGAGAGGTGAAGGCAAATCCACCTCCCAAAATAACTTACCAAACCTGAAAAGTTAGCATGGATGCATAAAGTATAAAGCATGAAGAAATGAAAGTGAAATGAGAGGAAATGACCAAAGTCAGAAGTGTTTATGCAATGCAAATGTCATGTGAAATGATGCAAAGACATACAAAATTCATATGTGTGATCATACAAAGATGAGATGCAAAGGAGGCATGCTTTGAAGTTTGAAAACAAATGAAAGTTTATGAAATGAAATGTATGCTAAACATGGCAAATGAATGAATAAATGATCAAGTAAGGTTCTAACATGTCCTAAGATGTCTAAGATGACATATGAATGCATGGAATGTCATGGAAAGTTCATGTAATGATGAATATGCAAGATAAATGCAAATGAACACATAAAATTAGGGGTTTATGGACAAGCAAGATGCAAATGAATAAAACAGAAGCATATGACATGATAAAAATTTGAAATTAAGCTCAAACAAACCTTAATCCCATATTAGGACACACCCAAAGGAGAAGGTCATAAGCCTAACCAATCAAAAGTTATGATTTTCCTAAGTTTCCTAGGGTTTTTGGGTGGTTCAAAGGGAAAAATGCAAATCAAATTGAAAAGGCAAGATAAATTTATGAGGAAAATGACCTATAAACTACATGCAATATGTAACACAATGCAAAAAGAATCAACTTCAAGCTTTTCTAGGTTAGGCAGAAATGATTTTCTCAAGTTAGGGTGTAAAAATGTGATTTTAATGACCCTTAATTCAAAGAAAATTGGCAAAATATGATCAAACCTAAAAAGAAATTTGTGTGAAGAGTTTGAAAATATTTCTAAATGCATTGGGATGATTCATGATTTTTTTGGTGATTTTTAGAAACCTAAATGTATTTTTAATTAATTAAAATCTATTAATTAATTAAAAATATCATTTAAATATTTTAAAAATACTTTTTAAATGCAAAAAATAAAATAAAAATCATTTTTGGGTTGAGAAAAATATTTAAAGTCAGAATGCAAAAGAAAATATTTTTTGAATGCTTTTTGCTATTTTTAATTAATTATGCAAGAAAATGCAAAGAAAATGAAATAAAAATAAATAATAATGAAAGGTATGCGTATCCAAGGGCTGAGATTCAAATTCAGGGAGAAGGGGTTGATTGCGCGCGTTAATAAAGGGCCAGGATCTAATCTGAGCTGATTTAATTAATTAATCATAATTAATCTAATTAATTAGATTTAAATTTTAATGAGGCAATCTGAGTCACACATTCACGCGCTAAACCACATCCAAGGGTCAGAATTCAAACTGGGCAACTAAACCCTAATTAGGGTTCTAATCATTTTCAGGTGACCGGAGCTAGCTCCGGTCATCTTCTCCGGCAAGCCAAACAACCCAACTTCTTCCCTAGGCTATGAAACTTAACCAAAATCTCCAGAAATGATCTATGAACATCACTAAATAAGAATCCAACATCAAAAATCATTTATTTTCAGAAACCAGCATGAATCGAAGAAAACTTCTTTTAGGTCAAAAATTTCAGAGATACGATTCATGCTCATTTCTTCAGCATTTTCAAAAACAACAAGTGTAGTGTGATCAGGGGAGCATGGGGAACATTTCTATAACATAAAATAAAGCTTCTGGAAAACAGTTTGAGATGGCTACCTGAGCTGAAGCTTTCCCTCCTTGAGCTTTCTGACATCTTTCTTTGTTCAATCCAACCCCAATGAGCTCCTTGATGATGATGAGAAGCTTAGAGCAAGCTTGTATGGCCTGGTTTGAGAGTTTCAGTTCCTCTGCACCAAGAATCATGTTTTGGTTTGGCTGTGTTTTAGGCTATGATGATGGGTTCTTTGTGATCCTTAGGTCATGTGGAGATGATTGGTGAAAAAAGATTGAAGTTTCAGTGGTTGTGTGATGAGTTTCGAAGAGAGGAAGTTTTTGAGGGATTTTGTGAAATCTGAGTTCTTGGATGATTCAGGCTATTGTATGTTATGAAATGGCTTGCATAATGTTTGATTAAACCAATGGGATTTCTCAGATAGTTGTTGTGGCACAGGCTGATTGGTATGGGGTGATTTGCAAAAAAAGTCAATTTTTGTTTACTTGGGGTATGGGCCATGGCAGGTGTAAACACCTTAAATTTGCCCTCACCCATTCACACCATGGCTTGTGATCATTCTCATATGCATAAACTCAATCATAAGATCTCATATCCCATTTTTGATTCACTGCATGGATTCTAAGTCATCTGCATCTAGGGTTTGTGATCTGAGCAATCCAAGAGCTTCTTGAGCCACTCCAAAGGCCATCAATCACTTAAATGGGGTCCATGTATGTTCTAACATCATATTATATCCTCTCAAAGTCAAGAATGTCAAAAAATCACAAGAACTGAGAATGGTGTGGAAGCAGAGCCAGGCTTGACTGCACAGATGACCTAAAATTAGGGTTTTGGTTTCAGAGGCCATAACTCCAAATTTTTTGGTCATTATTGTTTCTATTGGTCTCTATATGGTATAGGGAGTATTCATATCAATTTTCATGAAGAAATTCCATGGGGAAGTCATCTGATCAAGAGTTGACTTTTCAAGCAAGTCAGTGCAAAATCAGGGCATCTGAGGCCCCCAATGACCCAACCAAAGGGCATTATTCATCATTTTGATTGTATATGATCTTTATTTTATCATAGGAGAGGTTGGAAGTTCACAAAATTGGAGAATTTCAAGTCTTTTGCAAAGTTGACTTTTTGGGCAAGTTTGACTTTTAATGAATTTGTCATTTTAGGCAACTTTTCAACCCTTACTTTTTGATTCAAAAAAGGCTTCAAAGGGAAAAACATTGGTCATGAAAGTTGTAGAATAGATCTTTCCCTTTTCAAAAAGTACAAGAACATGACCTAATTCATTTTGGATCAAAAGTTATGGTTTGTCAAAGTTGGCAAAAATCACTAAATTTCAAGTCATGCACCAAAGAGGCAAAGTTGCAAATTCACTTCTCAAGGCCAATTAAGTCATCAAATGGGCTTCTAAACTTCACCACTTGAACATACAAGTCCTAAAAATCAGAATGGGCCAAGAGATCACATGTTTTATGGCTTATGGAGCAAGGTTTTTTCATGAAGAACCAAAAGCAAGCCAAGTTGCAAAAGTCATCATAGCTCCTCACCCACTTGCTGGCTAGTTTGCTGAACCACCCTAGCCCTTTTCCCTCATCATGCTGCGCAGCACACCCTCCTTTTACTAGGCTAGCAAGTTGCCCATGTCCTTCTTACACAAAAGTTGACATTTTGCAAAAGCACCCATACCAATCAATAAAGCACATGCCATGTCATCTAACCAATGGGATTTGTTTATGTGGATCAAATGCAAGATAAACACAACAAGAGGCAAGCCTGAAACACACCACAAGCCAGCTTTCTCATTTTCACTCCCTTGAGCAAAAGCTTTCGAAACTCATCATACAAGCCACAAACACTCAAACAAACTTCACAAACCTTCTCACCATGCTTCACTGAACACAAAGCACCCTTCAAAACAGCCTGAAAGCCATAGAATCACAAACACGATCCTCACCTGACCTTGAACAGAACTTGTTCAAACTTCCAAACCAGCCATCACAAACTCTTTCTAAGCATCAAGACTTCATCAGGGGCCTACAAGGAGTGGATTGCACAAAGAGAAGAGGTCAGAAAGTTGCAAACTGAAAAGCTTCAAACTCAGGTAGCTTCATGAACTTTTTTTCCAGAACGTGCATTTTAAGTTCCTAATCGAATCTACATGCTTCCCTGATCATGAATATGTGATTGTTTTTGAAAATGAGTGAAAAATGAGGATGTACGCAGTGTCTGAAATTTTTGCCCTAAAAATTGTTTGATTCGATTCTCTCTGTTTATGAATGATAAATGATGTTTGAGTGAGGGGTTTGATTCGTTTTTGAATGGGGATGATTTCTGGATAGTTGGTTTTCATTTTCGTTGCGTGTAGAGTGATTTAGCATTTGGACTCGCCGGAGAAGATGATCGGAACCACTGTTCCGGTCATCTGAAAGTCATTAGGGCTGAGATTAGGGTTTAATCATTAATTAGTGGAATTTGAATTTGAGCCGTAAGATGTGGCGCCAAGTTTCTTCCCGCGCGCGTATGTTTGAATCTGGATCATTGGATGTGCATACTTTTCTATTTTCAGTTTTATTTCATTTTCATTTTCCATTTAATTACTTTGTTTTACACATTTTATTTAAAATAGCAAAAACCATTTAAAAATTATGAAATTTTTTGTCAAAGATTTCACCAATTTATAAAACACAAAAATATTTTTATTTTTATTTTTCGCATTTAAAAAGTATTTTTAAATATTTAAAAGTTTATTTTTAATTAATTAATGAGAATTAATTAATTAAAAATGCTTTTAGGTATTTTAAAATCATCAAAAAATTCATGAAACATTTAAAAACTATTTAGAAACATTGTCCAACCCTCAAACCAAATTTCTTTTTTGATCTTGATGCATTTTGATAATTTTCCATGGAATTAATTCATTTTCAAAGCATTATTTTGATCTAAACTTCCAAAAATCATTTCTGCCTAACCATTGAGAGTTGGACTTTGATTCTTTTTGCATTGTGTTGTGCATATCATGTAGTTTGTGAGATTAAATGGGCATGATTTGATCTTACATTTTCCATTTGTTTGACATTTTTCTTGTTAAGGAACCCAAAAAACCCTAGGAAACTTAGGAAATTCATAACTTGAATTAGGTTAAGAGTTGGAACTTCTCCTTTGGGCAGTGAGTTAGTATAGGGTTAGGGATCCTTTGAATGCATTTTCAATTTTTTATCTTGATGTTTGCTTCTGATTTTGGTTTTTTGTTTGATGCTTTGATCATAAACCCTAATTTGGGCTTCTTTTTGCATTCATCTTCCATTTGCATTCATACCTTGACTTGCCATGACATTTTGTGCATCCATTTGATTCATTTGACATCTTAAGACATATTGAAATCATGTTTGATCATTGCATCTTGCATTTGCCATGTTGTATGCCATATGCATTTCATAACTTGTCATGTATGATCATGGTTCCCAACTTGCTTCATCTGCATCCATAAGTTTGTATGATCACCCCCATGTGTTGTTTCATGTTTGCATCATCTCATAGCATCATTATCATCTCATATATGCTTCTGGTTTTGATTTACATCATGCCATTTCATTTCATTTTGCATTGCATTGCATTCCTTTGCTAACTTTTCAGGTGGTAAGTAACTTTGAGAAGTGAATTTGCCTTCACTTCTCACAACTTCTTTTCATCTCTTTTATGCATCCATGCTGCATTTTATTATGTGTTTGAGATTGAGCTTGCTCATTCTTTTTCTTCTTACTTTCTTTCCTCAAGTAACTTGACTTCTTGAATGAAGCAAGTTACTTTGCTTCTCCTGATCCTTTCATCTGCTTCCTGGTGGTTCCATTGAAGACTTCTCTTGTAAACCTCACAAACCTTAGGAACAAACAAGCATGATAATGATTAGGGTTTTGATTAGTCCCCCCACTTAGTTTTTACCTTTGTGTCTCTTTGAGTCTTCTCTTCTCATCTCATAATCAGGGACTAAACCCTAAAAGCTTTAAGGCTTTGTGATTAAGCTTATGCCTGCATCCTTCTATTAGGATGGAGTGTATAACTTTAATCCTAAGTGTTAAACCCTTAATGTGTTTAAATATCTTAATCAATTCACATAATAATCATTAAGACATCACACTTGTAACTTGGGCCTTGCATTAGGGTTCTAATTCTTCCTTAATTGGTTAAGAAGGACTAACCATAGTGTTAATGGACAAGTCCCCCTCAAGTTGTCTTACAAATCATAAAACTCACTTCATCATCTTATCATTAAATAAAATCCACTTAACCAAAGGCTTGTTTTGTCATGAGTTTAATCCCTAATCATGGATTAAGTTGAGGAGCTTTCCTCAGCTTAAACATTCTCATCTATTATCCTTCTATTAGGATGGTGTAACGAGTCTGTTTAATCCCTGATTATGGCTTAATCTCATTACTCAACACTAAACAAAAACACCAAAAACATCTAAATAATCACAAGCAGGTTAATGATCTTAATCCTACACCAAAGGTGATTAAGTGTGAGAATCTGACTTCACACTTAAGGTATTCTCATTACCCCTAATCAGAGGGAAGATGTGATGAGTTTACTAACCCATTGGTTTAGGCTTAAGCTCATTAACCTATGACAAACTTTCAAAAGCAATAAAAGACTTAAAACTACAAAAACAAACAATAATCGTCTCCTCCGGGATTCTTTTCTCATCTCATTCACTCACAAACGAGAACTCGCTTCTTCCGTCTAATGCAAGACAGTTAGCACCTGAGCCAGACAGGTCATACACTTGAGCATAGACAAGTAAGCAGTTCACAAGTCAATTCATCTTTCAGTCTCTTTGGGTCGAACTACGGTGTTCTGACTTCCTCATTGCACGAGAGGATACGTAGGCATAACTTAACAGTTATCGAACAAAAAGTCTCTGTATATTCCCCCTCTTTCCAGCTTTATTTTCCCAGCCTCATTATCATGAGCATTTCACTCCTGCCCTCACACTGACACTGTATATATATTACACTTTGCACTTCCTTTACACTGACACCTGTACATCTTTTTCCAGCTCTTTAATACACAAATTGCACTGACACTACCCCTTTAAAACACAAATATTTTAAGCGTGGATCCCGTCGAGTACGGCGGACAACCTGGGTGCTAATACCTTCCCAGGTTGTAACCAAACCCCTTTCTCAGTCTCTCTGGTTCGCAACCGTCTTATCCATCTTTTCTAGGTCTATGCAGTATTACCTTTCCTCCGGGATAAAAATGCCTAGCTGGCGACTCTATTTCATTCCCTGTGAGTTCACTCCTGTGTGTTCTCATATCCTCCTTTCGCCGACCGTTCGCGTCTGTACCTTTATTTGGGCCATTTCCCATTTATCGGGAGCGACAGCTTGGCGACTCTGCTGGGGACCCTTATACTGCAACCAGGGCTTCTGGTTCTTTTTGTGGGTTCCTCCTAGCGCTTGTTTGATTTGTGTTTACTGGGGTGTTATGTGCTATTTGTGCTTGTATTTGTATTTATTTTTGCTTTATGTACAGTTGTTTTATTGCTTTCTTTATAGCTTTACATATATCATACTGTCATACTGTGCTGGCTGGATCTGTTTTGTTGCTTTGGTGGGTGGGTGTTTTACTGAGAGTTAAGGTCCTATACCTGGGACCTGAGAGACACCTAGGCTAGAGTGGTTCATGTTCTTTCCCATTCCATTTCGGTCTGGTGCGGGAATATGAAACGCGGTTCAGATATGGGTTTCTTCTTGAGAACTCTGTGCTGCAGATTTCCTGTAGTGCTAGGGCTATCTGGGAAGCCTGCTAAGTCTGGATGACCTTTACTATTGACCTTTATAAACTGAGGTGAATTAGAGGAGGATCTTTTATGGTTATTGTAAACACTGTACCTCCGGGTTAGAAGTGTTTACACTTCTCATAACTGATCCAAGTCTGAGGATCCTTTTTTTAGAACATCACCTGTGAGGGGGGTTGGGTTGTTTACAGGTTTGCAGGTACCCTTGACCTCAGCATACCCTGTTACTTTGATTTGATTAAGAGTACTCCATCTTGGAACAGTTCTTGTGATTTTAACCTTGGACATGTGACTCTTTATTTGAGTCCCCCACCTTGGTTACTGGACTTATGAACCTCCATCTGGATTTCTTGAACACATGGACTTATATCAGAGCACTTGATCAGATCCAGCTCAGTCACAAACCCTTGCATATCATTTGCATACATCCTCATTGCATCATTTTAACATGTGTTTATTTGTCTTTCAGGGTATCCATCCTATCATTTTGGCTTGGTTTTGACCCCTTTATCAGCATAGACCTATCTTCATCAGTACTTACTTCAGCTATCAGCTACTTGCTTCAGTCACCTGCATCACCAGTCTCAGCCTGTCAGTGGCCCATCCTCAGTGTATTCTCAGCATCTGTCTCAGCTCTTCTTCAGCAACATGGAACCTAAGAAGAGTAACATCTCCTATCATTTCTTTGAGCCTGAGTTGGCTAGCATCAGGAAGATTCAGACCCTGATTACTCCAGACCATATACCACTTTTCAGAGAACATTATGGAGGGATCCTTGATGTGGTTATGGATTTGGACCCTTCACAGAGGAGCTTGATTCATACTTGCTTGCAGTTCTATGATCCCCCTCTGAGGTGCTTCACCTTCCAGAATTTTCAGTTGGGACCCTTGTTGGAAGAGTATTCATCATTGGTTGGTGTGCCTATCAGGGGTGGAATCCCCTTCAACCCTGAGATGGCTTTCCCTAGTAATGAGGAGGTATCAAAGGCATTATATCTGGAACCAGTTCTGATCGGGCAGAATTTGACAGCTAAAGCTGGAGTCTCTGGTTTTCATCTGGATTTCTTGACTTCACAGGCTATTCTGAAGGCCTCCCTGGGGGAGTGGAAAGCAGTCTGTGCTCTGTTGGCCCTTAGCATATATGGGGTCATACTTTTTGCAGATGAGCCTAGGTTTTTCAGCAAGAATGCAATCCATCTTTTCATCCTGAGAAACCCAGTGCCCACCTTACTGGGAGATCTTTATTACTCTGTCCATCAAAGGAATGAAAAGCAAAGGGGAAGATTAGTGAGATGCTGTGCTCCTTTGTTCCATACTTGGCTGCTCAAGCATTTGCCAAAGACTGATGCATTCTTGAACCCTCACCAGCAGAAGAACTGGGCTAGGAGGCTTGTTGCTCTAACCTCAGATGACATCAGGTGGTGCACTCAGAGCACCAAGGGCAGAGACATCATTACTAGTTGTGGGCAATTTCCCAATGTGCCTCTGATAGGAGTGAAAGGTTGCATCAACTACAACCCTCTGCTATTCAAAAGACAGCTGGGCTATGCATTAGTCCATCCTCCTAGAGCACAGGATCTGACTGAGACCCTTTATTGTGAGAACAAGCCCAATCTGGCTACTGTCAGGCAGGCATCCTGGGCCTGGGACAATGTCCAGAATAAAGGGGTAACCATCCTTGGGAGATGCAACAACGTAGCCTCAGCTCAGTACTATGAGTGGTCTCATACCAGAGCTCAAATTACTGGAATGCCTTTTACTATTGAAGATGTGCCTGGACCTTCCACAGCACCACCTCCAGCAACTGTCAACTTAGAGGAGTTTGAGAAATTGAAGGAGAGAAATGAGAAGTTGACTCAGGCTCTACAGAAGACCCTCTGGGAGAGGAGTGATGGTCGCTTGGACATTGAGAGGTTAGAAAAGCTAAAGGTGGAGCATCTAGCCAGAATTGAGAAGTCAGAGGACTACATTAAGAAGTCCATGGCAGGAGAGCAGATCTTGAAGAATGCCTGCAAGGAAGCTCAGTTCCAGAAGGCCAAAACTGATTTGTATCTGAAGGAGAGTCAGGCAAGGTGGGTCAGGATCACCGAAGCCCGTACTCAGGAGGACAAAAGGACTCAAGATAAGATTGAACAGTTGGAAGTTAGTGCAAAAGAGCAACAGGAAGCCCTGGCAGCAGCCCAGAGAAAGATCTCAGAGTTGAAGATTAAAGCTGGTGTGAAGAGGTCTAAGGACCAGAGTCAACACAAGAGGCTAACTGCAGCTGTTACTACCAGGAATCTCCTTATCAGGAATCTTACAGAGCGTCCAGCTGATCCTGTGACGGAAGCACTTCTCAAGGAAGTTCAGGAGGATGAGTTTGGTCTTGGTGTTTGACTTTTGCTTATTGTTGCTTTCATTCCATGTATTTTTCTTTATGTTGTATTTTTGACCCCCCAGAGGGCATGTATTGTAAAAAGAAACAAACTATGTATCATTTTACTTTTTGTAATATATGTGTTGGTTTGTTTTACCTGAATTCTTCAAGCAACATCACAAGCATCTTTCTCAGGGGTCTGGAAAGGTCAAAACCAAGTGCCAAGCCGGATACCTTGGAAACAAATAAGCATACTGCATTGCATGCTAACCTTTTGTTTTGTTTTGTAGGTTTTTGTTTTATTGTTACTAACTCTGTTGTGATCTCAGGAACTATTGCTCGACGTCGAGGGTTTCCACTCAACCGTCCACACAGATATCCCACCCGCAACAATCTTCCGGGCATACAGATGGACCAAGTACAGTAGGACCTTACAGAGGTCAGGAATCAGATGGCCAGCGAGAGGTTGGAAATGAGGAATCAGATGACACAGTTTATGGAGGTGATGAATAATATGGCTCAAAGCCAAGAGAGGTTAAGAGCACTGGTAGAGGGGAGGAATCAGGAAGACCCTCATCCAGGGACTGCTGGGACCAGTAACAATGAAAGAGTTCAACCTCATGTTAATCCCCCAGTCTATGGACCCCACCTGCATCCAGAGATCAACATCCCTGTTAATGTGCAAGGGACTGCCACTGCAGGTAGAGTGCTGCAAGAAGACCCCCAGGAAGATCAGTTCACAGTGATGGGAGCTGGGGAGGAAGCCTATGACAGGAGGCTAGATGAGATTGATGAGAAACTAAGATCCTTGGAGTCCCAGAATTCTTTGGGCTTTGATGTTATGGACATGGGTCTAGTGGACGGGGTCAGGATTCCCCACAAATTTAAACCTCCATGTTTTGAGAAATACAACGGGACTTCCTGCCCCCGGACCCATTTACAATCTTTTCTGGGGAGGCTGAAGGCATATACCATGGACGAAAAACTATGGATGTTTTATTTTGAGGATAGCTTAACTGGAGCTTCAAGGGAATGGTACTCTCACCTAACTAGAGCAACCATTAGATGCTGGAAGGACCTGGCAGAGGCCTTTATCAGACAGTATCAGTACAACTTAGATATGGCTCCCAACAGGACCCTCCTGATGGGAATGTCACAATCATCCAGGGAAAGTTTTCGGGAGTACGCTCAAAGGTGGAGACAGCTTGCTGCTGCTGTCCAGCCACCCATGTCAGAGAGGGAGATGGCTGATATGTTTATGAACACCCTCCAAGGAACATACATTGACAGGCTGGCTGCCTTTTCTTCCACTAGCTTTGCTGATGTAGTCATAGCCGGGGAAAGAATCGAAAGCCTATTAAAGATGGGCAAAATTTCTGACAACGGTGCGAGCTCATCCAGCAACACAAGAAAGCCTTTTGTAGGCCCAAGAAGAACTGGTGAGACCAATGCTATCCATACCAGCAGGGGCAGACCCCAATATGTTCATAGGTCTGTGGCAGCAGTCACCATTCCCGCTCCAATTCATCCTCAACCAGCTTATCAACCTCAGCAACAGAATTACCAGCAGCAAACTCAGTATCCTCCTCAGAGAAATTATAACAACAGCAGCACCAACAACAACAATCAGCAAAGACCATTTCAACAGAGACCTTCTCAGGCCAATAGGGTGATCGATCCGATCCCTATGCCCTATGCCACATTACTGCCACAACTCCTGAAACTCAACCTGGTTGAACTAAGGACGTTGGCGCCTCCAGATCCTGCCACTCTACCCAGAAATTATGACGCCAGCGCCATATGTGCTTTTCACTCAAATGCACCTGGCCATAGTACGGAGAAGTGCAGAGCCTTGCACATGAAGGTATAGGACTTGGTAGACTCCAAAGCTCTGAACTTTGCACCACCACCAAATGTTAACAAGAACCCTATGCCACACCATGGTGGTCCCAGAATCAACGCTATTGAAGAAGACAAGCCGTCTTATTTGATAACCAGTGTGGGTCAGATTCGGACACCCTTGGTAGAGATTAAAGCTCAACTCCTTGAATGCCAAATGTTCCCGGGATGTGAGCTAGGATGTGCTTATTGCAACATTTCAGTGAATGGGTGTGGTAACTTGAGGGATGGCATAGATGGTCTCATCCAGAGTGGCCTGCTTCAAATCACAACATCAATACCTACCAATCCAGCAATCTCCTTAACAACAGTTCCAGAATCTCCTACAACTGCAACAACCATTGTTCCAAACAACTTTTCAGTTTCATCAACAAATGCTTCATCTGTTACTTCAACGGACCAAATATCAACAAACATCCCTTCTACAACTTCAGCACCCCTTCATTCAGAGTCTCCTACGACAACAACACTCATCCTTCCAACAATGTCTCCCACAACATCAGCAGCAAACAATGAGGATGTCTCAACGGTTACAATTTATTATGCCACTCCTACCAGAGCACCAGTCACAATATACTATGATCCACAGACTATCATGGTCCCTTCTGCAGCTGCCATCAGTCCAGTCACTATCACAGTGCCTGGGCCAGTGCCTTATGAAAGCAGTAATGCCATCCCTTGGCATTACGGTTCTGATCTGTACTGCGAAGGACAGAAGATCACTTTTGAATCATCAACTTCTTCACCACAAATAGACAATGTGGGAGGAGGCGGAGACTTCACTCGAAGCGGACGTCTCTTTGCCCCGCAAATTCAGAGACCCACTGCTGAAGCAGAAGCTGCTGCCAAGGCAAAAGGGAAGAGCATGGTGCAAGAAGAGCAAGTGGTTAAAGAAACATTGAAAACACCTTTTGACCAAGAAGTTGATGAATTCATGAGAATCATCAAGAAAAGTGATTACAAGATAGTGGACCAGCTTCACCAGACGCCTTCCAAGATCTCCATTCTATCATTGCTTATGTGCTCCGAGGCTCATCGGAACGCACTACTCAAAGTCCTGCACGCAGCTTATGTGCCGGAAGAGATCACCGTCAATCAGTTGGAAGCTGTGGTTGGAAATGTTAATGCTAGTAATGGACTAGGATTCACCAACACTGATTTGACTTCGGAAGGCCGCAATCATAACAAGGCTTTGCACATTACCATGGAATGTAAGGGTGCAGTTCTTTCCCATGTGCTGGTAGACACAGGATCATCCCTCAGTGTCTTACCTAAAAAGTCCCTTGTGAAGCTGGAATATGAAGGATTGGCGTTACGTCCCAGTAACTTGGTAGTGAGAGCCTTTGACGGCTCTAAGAGATCAGTTCTGGGAGAAATTGAGTTGCCTGTAACGATTGGCCCACAAACTTTCAAAACGACCTTCTACGTGATGGACATTCAGCCTGCCTACAGCTGTTTGTTGGGTAGACCATGGATTCATGCCGCTGGCGCAGTTACGTCTACCCTTCACCAGAAGTTAAAATTCGAGTGGGAGGGCCATGTCGTTACTATTTGTGGAGAGGAGGATATTTTTGTTAGCCATCTGGCTACATACAAGTACATTGAGATGGATGGGGAGATCCACGAGACGATGAGTCAAAGGTTTGAGGCCCTGAATATTAATGAAACCTCTGCTGTACTTGGGACTTCCATGACATCCTACCAGCAGGCCCGGAAGGTGGTGGAAGAAGGAAACGCTCAAGGCTGGGGCAAGTTGTTGCCTGTGGAGAAGAAAGAAGATAGATTTGGGTTGGGTTACAAACCAACTCAACCAGATCAAACAGAGGCTGCTAAGAAGCCCAACTTTGTTAGTGGGGGGATGCTCACCCCCAATGCTGTCAACAACTTGGAAGATGAGTCGAAAGATGAACGCAACCTGGAAAGCTGGATCCGTCCAAAGATCTCGGGGAGCAGTATCTCAAACTGGTCTTCCCAGGAAATTATAAGAGTTACTCCTGCAGAGTAATTATTATTTCCTGTATATTTTAAGCATGCATCAAGTCTTGCATCTTGCCCAAGACGACAAGACTCATTTTGTAATCGGGCCATCTGTAATTTTTGTGCAACAAGATTAATCAATGAAATATCAGACATCTTTTGCAAACGAGTCTTTTTCTTTTCCGCTCACTGCTTTTCCATTTTTCTTTTTGTACAAAAAATAAATGGCAATGTTTTCAAAATGACAACTTTATTTCACTTTTTTAAACAAGATTAAAATCAATCACTAAAATGAACCAACTGAACCCTTGCAGAGAGTGCCTTCCAGACCGCACCGACAACAGCACGGCTATGACTTCGTATGACTTTGACAATCCGATCAATCAAGCTGATGAAGGGGTTGAAGATGATTACGAGCTTCCTGAAGAGCTAGCCAGATTGTTGAGGCAAGAGGAGAAAGTTATTACTCCTCATCAGGAGGAGGTAGAAACGATTAATCTTGGTACAGATGATGATGTGAAAGAAGTTAAAATCGGGGCCTGCTTACAAGACTCAGTGAAGAAACAACTGATTGACCTGCTTCAAGAATATGTGGATGTGTTTGCCTGGTCTTACCAGGATATGCCAGGGTTGGACACCGACATTGTTGTGCACAAGCTGCATTTGAGGGAAAACTGCCCGCCACTAAAGCAGAAACTGCGCCGTACTCGCCCAGACATGGCAATGAAAATCAAAGAAGAGGTACAAAAGCAATGGGACGCCGGGTTCCTTGCTGTAACTAGCTATCCACCGTGGGTTGCTAATATTGTGCCTGTGCCTAAGAAAGACGGCAAAGTAAGGATGTGTGTTGACTACCGGGATCTGAACAGAGCTAGCCCGAAAGATGATTTCCCATTACCTCACATTGATGTATTGGTTGATAATACGACTCAGTTCTCGGTATTCTCCTTCATGGATGGATTTTCAGGATACAATCAGATTAAAATGTCACCTGAAGACATGGAGAAGACAACTTTCATCACGCCTTGGGGCACATTTTGTTACAAGGTGATGCCGTTCGGAATGAAGAATGCTGGTGCAACATATCAACGGGCTATGGTAACATTATTCCACGATATGATCCACAAAGAAATTGAGTGTTATGTGGATGACATGATCGCCAAGTCCCTCACAGAAGAAGACCACCTGGTAAATCTGCTGAAACTATTCAAGCGTCTGAGGAAGTATCAACTCAAGCTGAACCCCAACAAGTATACATTCGGGGTGCGATCTGGTAAGCTGCTGGGTTTTATTGTAAGCGAGAAAGGGATTGAAGTGGACCCTGATAAAGTCAAAGCCATTCAAGAGATGCCTGCACCAAAGTCTGAAAAAGAAGTTTGAGGGTTTCTAGGTAGATTGAACTACATCTCAAGGTTCATATCTCACCTTAGAGCAACCTGTGAACCCTTGTTCAAGCTGTTAAGAAAGGAACAGACGGTCAGGTGGAATGAAGACTGCCAGAGGGCTTTTGACAAGATCAAAGAATACTTGCAAGAACCACCAATCCTTATGCCTCCAGTTGAAGGAAGACCTCTGATAATGTACTTGACAGTATTAGAAGAGTCAATGGGGTGTGTGCTGGGCCAGCATGACGAGTCTGGTCGAAAAGAGTATGCAATTTACTACCTGAGCAAAAAGTTTACCGACTGTGAACAACGTTATTCACTGCTCGAGAAAACTTGCTGTGCTTTAGCATGGGCTGCTCGCCGACTGAGACAGTATATGTTGACCCACACTACTTTATTGATCTCAAAAATGGATCCAGTCAAGTACATCTTCGAGAAGCCAGCTCTTACCGGACGGGTTGCAAGATGGCAAATGATTCTCACAGAATATGACATCCAGTACACATCTCAGAAAGCCATCAAGGGCAGTGTATTGTCTGAATATCTTGCCGAGCAACCTATTGATGATTACCAGCCTATGAGATTTGACTTCCCTGATGAAGACATCATGGTCATAAAAGCGAAAGATCATGAAGAGCCTATTCACACTGAAGGGCCTGACCCAGAAGAAGAATGGACCATGATGTTTGATGGGGCTGTTAATATGAATGGTCGTGGTGTTGGTGCAGTACTCATTACACCTAAGGGAGTTCACATGCCTTTCTCGGCAAAACTCACTTTCAACTGCACTAACAACGAAGCTGAATACGAAGCTTGCATTATGGGTCTTGAGGAAGCCATTGACCTCAGGATCAAGACTTTAACTGTATTCAGAGATTCAGCTCTGGTGGTTAATCAAACCAACGGCAAATGGTACACACACCGGGATCATCTGATACCTTACAGGGATTATACAAGGAGGTTATTGACTTTCTTTACAATAGTCAAGCTTGAGTATATCCCTCGGGACGAGAATCAGTTTGCGGATGCTCTGGCTACCATTTCATCTATGATCAAAGTTCAAGCTGCCAACTTTGTACCTCAGATTTCAGTGTCCAGACTTGACAGACCAGCATATATGTTCGCAGCAGATGTTGTCAAAGATGATAAGCCTTGGTTCCATGACATTAAGTGCTTCTTGGAGGATCAAACATACCCATCTGGGGCATCTTCCAATGATAAGAAGACTTTGAGAAGGCTTGCTGGCAGTTTCTTTCTGAACACTGATGGTTCCCTATACAAGAGAAACTTTGATATGGTACTCCTCAGATGCGTTGATAGAGCAGAAGCAGACTTGTTGATGCACGAGGTGCACGAAGGATCCTTTGGTACCCATGTAGGAGGGCATGCCATGGCTAAGAAATTGCTAAGATCAGGATATTACTGGATCACAATGGATGCCGACTGTTGTGCCTACGCCAGAAAATGCCATAAATGCCAGATCTATGCGGATAAGGTGCATGTGCCTCCCAAACTTTTGAATGTGATGTCCTCACCCTGGCCCTTTGCCATGTGGGGCATTGATATGATCGGCAAGATTGAGCCAACTGCTTCAAATGGCCACAGATTCATCCTGGTCGCCATTGACTATTTCACCAAGTGGGTTGAAGCAGCGTCATATGCAAATGTTACAAGACAAGTGGTAGCCAGATTTCTGAAGAGAGATATCATCTGTCGATACGGAGTTCCCGAGCGAATCATTACTGATAATGGTTCCAACTTGAACAACAAAATGATGGCAGAACTATGCCGGGACTTCAAGATCCAACACCACAATTCTTCTCCTTACAGGCCAAAGATGAACGGCGATGTTGAGGCAGCTAATAAGAATATCAAGAGGATTGTGCAGAAGATGGTAGTCACCTACAAAGAATGGCATGAGATGCTACCGTTTGCCTTGCATGGGTACCGCACGTCAATCAGAACATCCACTGGGGCAACACCGTATCAGCTTGTGTATGGTATGGAGGCAGTCCTACCTGTTGAAGTTGAATTACCCTCCTTACGAGTACTGATGGATGTTAAACTGAACGAAGCAGAATGGGTCCGGTCCCGATACGAACAACTGAGTCTGATTGAAGAGAAAAGAATGGCTTCAATTTGTCATGGGCAGTTGTATCAGAAAAGAATGAAGAGAGCCTTCGATCAGAAAGTCAGGCACCGAGAGTACCAAGTGGGAGATCTTGTGCTGAAAAGAATCCTCCCTCCTCATACAGACCACAGGGGCAAATGGACTCCGAACTATGAAGGGCCATTCGTGGTAAAGAAAGTTTTCTCTGGTGGAGCACTGATGCTCAGCACCATGGATGGTGAAGATTTCCCGTCCCCTGTGAATTCAGATGCAGTTAAAAAATACTTCGCGTAAAATGACCCGCTGGACATAAAAACAGAATGTAAGTCCAGGCAAAAATAGGGCATCCCGGCGAGTCAAAAACAGAATAAAAGACTCGGGAAAAAATAAGGGAAATAAATAAAAATATGTGTACACCCGCTGAGTTGAAAAGCCGCATTGGACAACTCAGGCAAAAATGGGTATCCCGATGGATTGAAAACCCGAAAGGGCGATCCATGCAAAATAAGGGAATAAGCGAACATCTGCACTTTGAATTCATCTGTATCACTTACAACTCGGTAAAACTCGAAAGGACCAAGCCTCTTTCAGAATCAGCCTTCTTCAGAAAGCAAGACGAGAAGAACGTCAAATGTCATACGAGTCATAGCAAGAAGGGAAGCTCCTCAAAGCGCCGTCAACATTGCCAGCATTTTGTTTCTCAATTTGTAACAATCTCCTCATTTCAGGAGATATGTTTCTTTGACTGTATCTCGCCAATTCAGGGAACTTGAATTAATAAAATCAGATTTTTCAGTCATGTTTCGCTTTGTACATTTTTTCTATTCGCAAAGAATGTCTGATGTCTTAAGAAAACTGGTTGCATGAATACAGATGTTTATCTTTAAAAATAAAGAAAATAAAACACATGCTGGCAGGGAATATACTTACTCTCAGAAGTGTCTCACTCCTATGACGGAATCCGGTAAGGGATGCCTCGGGATTACTTGTGCGTTTCTCTGTCTTTGCAGGATTGCAGGTATTCAAAAGCGCAACATGGGGCATGAAAGCTTCACCCCAGCAAGCTGGCAAATCAACACTCACTCAGTCTTAGCACTTAAGGTGTTTTCTCCCCAGCTGAGTTGTCACTTGTTGCTTCTCCCAACCGAGTTGCCAATCATTCTTCCTCAGTCAAGTACAAAAGCCAGGGAATCACTTCCCCACAGAGTTTCAGCCCCTATCCAGAAGAGCAACGCACGAAGGAATCACAACAGAGTGACGAAAGCTTCTACAAACCCCAGTTGGGTCCCTCACTACCAGGAATAGATCTATCAGTAATCTATTTCCCCAAGCAGAATCATTTCATCAGATCTACCAACGATCTCATCCCCAGCTGGAATGTCCACTTCAACAGATCGACCAGAGATCTTCGCAGCCAACGGGATCCGAATCCCGGATCGGTATCTTTTGCATAATCATAGCATTAGCATCATATTCACCCCACAAAGCGTAGCACTCCGTTTAATACGGAGCATTACGGCAAAAATCAAACATATTGCATAATCATAAGCCATGTTCGGAATCAAACGCTTGTGAATAACGACAATCCATCAGCAATATACGGAATACCCCCAGATTCCCCAGCAAAAGTAGTTGCCTCATATTCACCAGTACAGATACACACTCCTTTTGGCACCTGTCCGTGTCATCATTCCCCAGTAAAGTCGCCCGAATACCCTTTACAAACAGACCATCCGTGTTACAGATATTTCTTGACACCCGTCCGTGTCATACCCCCAGCAGAAAGCCAAAGACATCCCCTTTGCACTCACAAATACTTATATATACATTCCTTGACATCCGTCCGTGTCACTTTTCCCAGCACAATAACTTGAAACACTTTGTATATCAGATACCTGTTTATACCACTCTTCTCCCTTCGACACTCGTCCGTGTCGCTTTCTCCCCAGCAGATTGAACACTCATCTATACATCACTCATACTTTCTACTCATACTTATACAGATACTCGTCCGTATCTTGTATACACCATTTATATCCCCACAGATTCGACACTAGTCCGTGTTCTTTGTTAGCCAGTTGATACTCGTCCGTATCATCATCTCAGAACATGTGTCAAGCGTTTGTTTCTACCCGGTACTCGTCCGTATCGTAGTCTTAAGGATGCTCGTCGGCGTTTTTAATCCATACACCGTGTCAAACACTTTTGTCTTCTTGAATATAGACACTCGTCTGTGTCTACTATTCCCCAGAAGAGTCCCTTCAGATTCAACACTCGTCCGTGTTCTTTGTTAACCAGTTGGTACTCGTCCGTACCATCATCTCAGAACATGCGTCAAGCGTTTGTTTCTACCTGATACTCGTCTGTATCATAGTCTTAAGGATGCTCGTCCGCATCTTTAATCTATACACACACCAAACACTTATACCTTTTATCTCTTGGATGTAAACGCTCGTCCGTGTTTACTATTCCCCAGTAAAAGCCATTTTCTTTTTATCTGACATTCATCCTATGTCATGATAAACCCTGAGAGCAGCCGTCCCCTGCTAGGTGGTCGTCATCCACCTCTTGATGGTCGTCCTCCATCATGCTCATCCGATGGCCGTCCCCATCGTTGACCTTTCTATCCGACATTCGTCCTATGTCGTTGATATTTAACAGCCGTCCCCTGCTAGGTGGTCGTCCTCCACCTCTTGATGATCGTCCTTCATCATTTTATCCAATGGCCGTCCCCATTGTTGATTCTGGTTATCTGACATTCGTCCTATGTCATGATAAACCTTGAGAGCAGCCGTCCCTTGCTAGGTGGTCGTCCTCCACCTCTTGATGGTCGTCCTCCATCATGCTCATCCGATGGCCGTCCCCCATCGTTGACCTTTTATCCGGCATTCGTCCTATGTCGCGATATTTTCGGCAGCCGTACCCTGCCAGGTGGTCGTCCTCCACCTTAGATGACCGTCCCTCATCTTAACCCCAACAGAGCAGCCGTCCCCTGCTAGGTGATCGTCCTTCACCTTTGATGACCGTACCTCATCATCTGTTTATTTCATTTATTCTTTAACCCGATGGCCGTCCCCGTCGTGGTCCCTTTTCTTTTTAGCCCGATGGTGTAAACACCCCAAATTTTCCCTCACTCATTCACACCATGGCTTGTGGTCATTTCATATGCATAAACACAATCATAACATCTCATACCACATTTTTGATTCACTGCATAGATTCAAAGTCATCTGCATCTAGGGTTTGTGATCTGAGCAATCCAAGAGCTTCTTGAGCCACTCCAGAGGTCATCAATCACTTCAAAGGGGTCCACATGTGTTCAAGTATCATATTATATCCTCTCAAAATCAAGAATGTCAAAGAATCACAAGAACTGGGATTTGTATGGAAGCAGAGCCAGGCTTGACTGCACAGATGACCTAGAATTAGGGTTTTGGTTTCAGAGGCCATAACCCCAAATTTTTTGGTCATTCTTGTTTCTATTGGTCTCTATATGGTATAGGGAGTATGCATATAAATTTTCATGAAGAAATTCCATGGGGAAGTCATCTGATCAAGAGTTGACTTCTTGAGCAAGTCAGTGTAAAATCAGGGCATCTGAGGCCCCCAATGACCCAACCAAGGGGTGATCTTCATCATTTTGAGTGTGTATGATCTTTATTTGATCATGGAAGAAGTTTTAAGTTCACAAAATTGAAGAATTACAAGTTTTTGCAAAGTTGACTTTTTGGGGCAAGTTTGACTTTTAAGGAATTTGTCATTTTAGGCAACTTTTCAATCCTTACTTTTTGATCCAAAAATGCTTCAAATGGAAAAACTTTGGTCATGAAAATTGTAGAATAGATCTTTCCCTTTTCAAAAAGTACAAGAACATGACCTAATTCATCTTGGATCAAAAGTTATGGTTCATCAAAGTTGGCAAAAATCACTAAAATTCCAATTATGCACCAAATGAGAAACTTGCAAAATCTTGTACCAAGGCAATTTGTGACTTCTAATTGATGTCAAACCATTACACAAACATCACATGTGACCTAAAAATCAGAATGGGCCAAGGGTTTCTCATTTGTTTGGCCTTTGGAGCAAGATATTTTCATGAAAGGCAAAAGTAAAGTCAAGTTGCAAAAGCTCATGATCACTTCTCATCCACTTGCTGCCTTGGATGCTGAACCACCCTAGCCTTTCCCCTCACCATGCTGCGCAGCCCACAGCCCTTGTACTTGGCTAGAACAAGACCCATGCCTTCTCTTACACAAAGTTGACAATTTGCAAAAGTAGCTACACCTATCACAAAAGGGCATGTCACATCTTCTGACCAATCAGCATTGTTTATACAAACAAATGGCAAGCCAAACAACATAACACACAAGCCTGAAACCAGCAAGAACAACACATTCTCATTTTCACTCTCAAAAAGCAAAAGCCTTCGAAACTCATAAAACAAGCCACAAACACTTAAACAAACTTCATAGATCAACTCAACTCATCATCCTGGTCACAAAGCACCCCTCACCCTTGCCTTAAACTGCCTGAATCATAAACACGATTCTCACCTGAGCTTGAGCAGAACCTGTTCAAACTCTCAAACCAGCCAGCACAAACTCCTTCTAAGCATCCAGACATCATCAAGGGACCAAAAGGAGTGGATTGCATCAAGAGGAGAGGCCAGAAAGCTGCAAACTGAAAGCTTCAAAACTCAGGTAGCTCAAGAACTTTTTTTCCAGAAATGAATTTTTAAGTTCTTAATAGCTTCTGCATGCTTTTCTGATCATGAATGTGTCTTTGGTTTTGAAAATGGTGAAGAAATGAGAGTTTAATCGTGTTCTGAAATTTTTGCCCTAGAAATTATTTTGATTCGATTCTCTCTGATTATGAATGATAAATGATGTTTGAGTGAGGGGTTTGATTCGTTTTAGGGTGGGGATGATTTCTGGATAGTTAGTTTTCATTTTCATAGCGTGTAGAATGATTTAGCATTTTGATTCGCCGGAGAAGATGACCGGAACCACTGTTCCGGTCATCTGAAAGTCATTAGGGCAAGATTAGGGCTTAATCACTTAATTAGCCAAGTTTGAATTCCAGCCGTGGGATCTGGTGCCAAGTCAAACGCGCGCGCAGCAAGTTTAAATGAGGGCCATCAGATTGTTTGACTTTTCTTTTTCAGCTTTAATTTCCTTTTTATTTTCATATTAATCCATTTGTTTTCTATATTTTATTAAAAATAGTAAAGTCAATTTAAAAATTCTGATTTTTTTTGCACAAGTTATTATTTAATTTCAGAACACAAAAATATTTTTATTTTCATTTTTTGCATTTAAAAAGTATTTTTAAATATTTAAAAGTTTCTTTTTAATTAATTAGTGAGAATTAATTAATTAAAAATACTTTTAGGTATTTAAAAATCACCAAAAAATTCATGAAACCTTTAAAAACATTTAGAAACATTGTCCAACCCTCAAACCAAATTTATTATTTGATCTTGATGCATTTTGAGAATTTTTCATGGAATTAAAATCATTTTAATGCATTATTTTGATCCAAACTTCCAAAAATCATTTCTGCCTAACCAATGAGAGTTGGACTTTGATTCTTTTTGCATTGCATTGTGTTTAGCATGTAGTATGTGAGATTAAATGGGCATGATTTGATCTTTCATTTTCCATTTGTTTGACATTTTTCTTGTTAAGGAACCCTAAAACCCTAGAAAACTTAGGAAAATCATAACTTGAATTAGGTTAAGAGTTGGAACTTCTCCTTTGGGAAGTGAGTTAGTATAAGATTAGGGATCCTTTGAGTGCATTTTCAATTTTTTATATTGATGTTTGCTTCTGATTTTGGTTTTTTTTGTTTGTTGCTTTGATCATAAACCCTAATTTGGCCTTCCATATGCATCCATCTTGCATTTGCATTCATACCTTGGCATGCCATGACATTTTATGCCTCCATGTGATTCATTTAACATCATAGGACATATTGAAAGCATGTTTGATCATTGCATCTTGCATTTTCCATGTTTAATGCCATTTGCACTTCATAACTTTTCATGTATGTTCATGTTTCTAAACTTGCTTCATTTGCATCCATGAGCTTGTATGATCATCTCCATGTGTTGTTTCATGTTTGCAGCCCCTCATAGCATCATTAGCATCATGTATGTGCTTCTGGTTTTGTCTCCCATCATGCCA
Organism: Lathyrus aphaca; assembly: GCA_963966055.1. Lineage (NCBI taxonomy): Eukaryota > Viridiplantae > Streptophyta > Magnoliopsida > Fabales > Fabaceae > Lathyrus > Lathyrus aphaca. The sequence continues at coordinate 353,399,285 of OZ014521.1, read as the reverse complement.
TTTCATTCCATTTTGCATTGCATTGCATTTCTTTCACTAACTTTTCAGGTGGTAAGTCACTTTGAGAAGTGAATTTGCCTTCACTTCTCATAACTTCTTTTCATCTCTCTTATGCATCATTGCTGCATTTTATCTTGTGCTTGAGATTGAGCTTGCTCATTCTTCTTCTTCTTACTTTCTTTCCTCAAGTGACTTGTCTTCTTGAATGAAGCAAGTTGCTTTGCTTCTCCTGATCCTTTCATCTGCTTCCTGGTGGTTCCATTGAAGATCTTTCTTGTAAACCTCACAAACCTTAGGGACAACCAAGCATGACAATGATTAGGGTTTTGATTAGTTCCCCACTTAGTTTTTACCTTTGTGTCTCTTTGAGTCTTCTCTTCTCATCTCATAACCAGGGACTAAACCCTAAAGGCTTTAAGGCTTTGTGATTAAGCTTATGCCTGCATCCTTCTATTAGGATGGAGTGTATAACTTTAATCCTAAGTGTTAAACCCTTAATGTGTTTAAATCCTTTAAATCAATTCATCTAATAATCATCAAGACATCACACTTGTAACTTGGGCCTTGCATTAGGGTTCTAATTCTTCCTTAATTGGTTAAGAAGGACTAACCCTAGTATTAATGGACAAGTCCCCCTCAAGTTGTCTTACAAACCCTAAAACTCACTTCATCATCATACCATTAATAATAAAATCCACTTAATCAAAGGCTTGTTTTGTCATGAGTTTAATCCCTAATCATGGATTAAGTTGAGGAGCTTTCCTCAGCTTAAACACTCTCAGCTATTATCCTTCTATTAGGATGGTGTAATGAGTCTGTTTAATCCCTGATTATGGCTTAATCTCATTACTTAACACTAAACAAAAACCACAAAAACATCTAAATAATCACAAGTAGGTTAATGATCTTAATCCTGCATCAAAGGTGATTAAGTGTGAGAAGCTGACTTCGCACTTAAGGTATTCTCATTACCCCTGATCAGAGAGAAGATGTGATGAGTCTACTAAATCCATTGGTTTAGGCTTAAGCTCATTAACTTATGACAAAATCCAAAAAGCAATAAAAGACTGAAAACTCATAAAACAAACAATAATCGTCTCCTCCGGGATTCTTTTCTTATCTCATTCACTCACAAACGAGAACTTGCTTCTTCCGTATAATGCAAGACAGTTAGCACCTGAGCCAGACAGGTCATACACTTGAGCATAGACAAGCAAGCAGTTCACAAGTCAATTCATCTTTCAGTCTCTTTGGGTCGAACTACGGTGTTCTGACTTCCTCATTGCACGAGAGGATACGTAGGCATAACTTAACAGTTATCGAACAAAAGTCTCTGTATATTCCTCCTCCTTCCAGCATCATTATTTTAGCCTCATTATCATGAGCATTTCACTCCATTCTTACACTGACACTTCATTTATACACTTCACATTTCATTTACACTGACACCTGTACATCCTTTTCCAGCTCTTTTTATACACTGATTGCACTGACACTACCCCTTTAAAACACAAATCTTTTAAGCGTGGATCCCGTCGAGTACGACGGACAATCTGGGTGCTAATACCTTCCCAGGTTGTAACCAACCCCCTTTCTCAGTCTCTCTGGTTCGCAACCGTCTTATCCATATCTTTCTAGGTTTATGCAGCATTACCTTTCCTCTGGGATAAAAATGCCTAGCTGGCGACTCTTTTCATTCCCTGTGAATTCACTCCTGTGTGTACTCACACGCTCTTTCGCCGACCGTTCGCGTCTGTACCTTTATTTGGGCCATTCCCATTTATCGGGAGCGACAGCTTGGCGACTCTGCTGGGGACCCTTATACTGTAACCAGGGCTTCTGGTTCTTTTTGTGGGTTCCTCCTACCGCTTGTTTGATTTGTGTTTACTGGGGTGTTATGTGCTATTTGTGTTTGTATATTTGTTTTATTTATTGCTTTATGTACAGTTTGTTTATTGCTTTCTTTATAGCTTTACATATATCATACTGTCATACTGTGCTGGCTGGATCTGTTTTGTTGCTTTGGTGGGTGGGTGTTCTATTGAGAGTTAAGGTTCTATACCTGGGACCTGAGTGACACCTAGGCTAGAGTGGTTCATATTCTTTCCCATTCCATCTCGGTCTGGTGCGGGAATATGAAACACGGTTCAGATATGGGTTTCTTCTTGAGAACTCTGTGTTGCAGATTTCCTGCAATACTAGGGCTATCTGGGAAGCCTGCTAAGTCTGGATGACCTTTAGTATTGACCTTCAGAAACTGAGGTGAATTAGAGGAGGAACATTTATGGTTATTGTAAACACTGTACCTCCGGGTTAGAAGTGTTTACACTTCTCATAACTGATCCAAGTCTGAGGATCCTTGTTTTTAGAACACCACCTGTGAGGGGGTTGGGTTGTTTACAGGTTTGCAGGTACCCTTGACCTCAGCATACCCTGTTACTTTGTTTTGTTTAAGAGTACTCCATCTTGGAACAGTTCTTGTGATTATAAACCCTGGACATGTGCCTCTTTATTTGAGTCCCCCACCCGGGTTACTGGACTTATGAACCTCCATCTGGATTTCTTGAACATACCTGGACATATATCAAAGCACTTGATCAGATCCAGCTCAGTCACAAACCCTTGCATATCATTTGCATACATCCTCATTGCATCATTCTAACATGTGTTTATTTGTTTTTCAGGGTATCCATCCTATCATTTTGGCTTGGTTTTGACCCCTTCTTCAGCTTAGACCTATCTTCATAAGCACTTGCTTCAGCTATCAGCCACCTGCTTCAGTCACTTGCATCCTCAGTCTCAGCCTATCAGTGGCCCATCTTCAGTGTTGTCCTCAGTCATCATCATCAACACCTATTCTTCAGCAACATGGCACCTAAGAAAAGTAACATCTCATATCACTTCTTTGAGCCTGAGCTAGCTAGCATCAGGAGGATTCAGACCCTGATTACTCCAGACCATATACCACTCTTTAGAGAACATTATGGAGGAATCCTTGATGTAGTTATGGATTTGGACCCTTCACAGAGGAGCTTGATACATACTTGCCTGCAGTTCTATGATCCCCCTCTGAGATGCTTCACATTTCAGAATTTTCAGTTGGGACCCTTGTTGGAGGAATATTCATCATTAGTTGGTGTACCTATAAAGGGTGGAATCCCCTTCAACCCTGAGATGGCTTTCCCAAGTAATGAGGAGATAGCAAAAGTATTACATCTGGAACCAGTCCTGATCGGGCAGAATTTGACAGCTAAGGCTGGAGTCTCTGGTTTTCATCTGGACTTCTTGATTTCTCAGGCTACTCTGAAGGCCTCCTTGGGGGAGTGGAAGGCAGTCTGTGCTCTGTTGGCTCTTAGCATATATGGGGTCATACTTTTTGCAGATGAGCCTAGGTTGGTTAGCAAGAATGAAGTCCATCTTTTCATCCTGAGAAACCCAGTACCCACCTTACTGGGAGATCTTTACTACTTTGTTCATCAAAGGAATGAAAAGCAAAGGGGAAGATTAGTAAGATGCTGTGCTCCTTTGTTCCATACTTGGCTACTCAAGCATTTGCCAAAGACTGATGCATTCCTGAACCCTCACCAGCAGAAGAACTGGGCCAGGAGGCTTGTTGCTCTAACCTCAGATGACATCAGGTGGTGCACTCAGAGCACCAAGGGCAGAGACATCATTACCAGTTGTGGGCAATTTCCCAATGTACCTCTGATTGGAGTGAAGGGTTGCATCAATTACAACCCTCTGCTATTCAAAAGACAACTGGGCTATGCATTAGTCCATCCTCCTAGGGCACAGGATCTGACTGAGACCCTTTATTATGAAATCAAGCCTAATCTGGCTGTTGTCAGGCAAGCAGCCTGGGCCTGGGACAATGTGCAGACTAAGGGGATAACCATTCTTGGGAGATGCAATAATGTGGCCTCAGCCCAGTACTATGAGTGGTCTCATGCCAGAGCTCAAGTTACTGGAATGCCCTTCACTATTGAAGATATGCCTGGACCTTCCACAGCACCACCTCCGGCAACTGTCAGCTTAGAGGAGTTTGAGAAATTGAAAGAGAGAAATGAAAAGCTGACTCAAGCCCTACAGAAGACCCTCTGGGAGAGGAGTGATGGTAGATATGATATTGAGAAGTCAGAGGATTACATTAAGAAGTCTAGGGCTGAAGAACAGATCTTGAAGAATGCCTGCAAGGAAGCTCAGTTCCAGAAGGCCAGGACTGATTTGTATCTAAAGGAGAGTCAAGCTAGGTGGGTCAGGATCACCGAAGCTCGCACTCAGGAGGATAAAAGGACTCAGGATAAGATTGAGCAAATGGAAGCTAGTGCAAAAGAGCAACAGGAAGCCCTGGCAGCAGCCCAGAGGGAGATCTCAGAGTTGAAGATCAGAGCTGGTGTAAAGAGGTCTAAGGACCAGAGTCAGCACAAGAAGCTAACTGCAGCTATTGCTACCAGGAATCTCCTTATCAGGAATCTTACAGAACGCCCGGCTGATCCTGTGACTGAAGCACTTCTCAAGGAAGTTCAGGAGGATGAGTTTGGTCTTGGTGTTTGACTTTTGCTTGTTGTTGCTTTCTTTTCATGTACTTTTTCTTTATGTTGTATTTTTGACCCCTCAGAGGGCATGTGTTGTAAGGAAAAACAAACTATGTATCATTTACTTTTTGTAATATATGTGTTGGTTTGTTTCATCTGAATTCTTCAAGCAACATCACAAGCATCTTCTTCAAGGGGTCTGGAAAGGTCAAAACCAAGTACCAAGCCGGATACCTTGGAAACAAATAGACACACTGCATTGCATACTAACCTTTTGTTTTGTTTTGTAGGTTTTGTTTTATTGTTACTAACTCTGTTGTGGCTTCAGGAACTATTGCTCGACGTCGAGGGTTTCCACTCAACCGTCCACACAGATATCCCACCCGCATCAACCTTTCGGGCATACAGATGGACCAAATGCAGCAGGACCTTATAGAGGTCAGGAATCAAATGACCAACGAAAGGTTGGAAATGAGGAATCAGATGACACAATTTATGGAGGTGATGAATAATATGGCTCAAAGCCAGGAGAGGTTAAGAGCACTGGTAGAAGGGAGGAATCAGGAAGACCATCATCCAGGGACTGCTGGGACAAGCAACAATGAAAGAGTCCAACCTCATGTCAATCCCCCAGTCTTTGGACCCCACCAACATCCAGAGATCAACATCCCTGTCAATGTACAAGGGACTGCCACAGCAGGTAGAGTGCTGCAAGAAGACCCCCAGGAAGATCAGTTCACAGTGATGGGAGCTGGGGAGGAAGCCTATGACAGAAGGCTAGAAGAGATTGCTGAGAAATTAAGATCCTTAGAGTCTCAAAACTCTTTGGGTTTTGATGTTATGGACATGGGCTTAGTGGACGGGGTCAGGATTCCCCACAAATTTAAACCACCGTGCTTTGAGAAGTACAACGGGACTTCCTGCCCACGGACCCACTTGCAATCCTTTCTGGGGAGGTTGAAAGCATATACCATGGACGAGAAGCTATGGATGTTTTATTTTGAGGATAGCTTGACGGGAGCTTCAAGAGAATGGTACTCTCATCTGACAAGAGCAACCATCAGGTGTTGGAAGGATTTGGCAGAAGCCTTCATTAGACAATACCAGTATAATTTGGACATGGCACCCAACAGGACCCTCCTAATGGGAATGTCACAGTCGTCCAGGGAAAGCTTCCGTGAATACGCTCAAAGGTGGAGACAGCTTGCTGCTGCTGTCCAGCCACCCATGTCAGAGAGGGAGATGGCTGATATGTTTATGAACACCCTCCAGGGGACTTACATTGATAGGCTAGCTGCCTTCTCATCTACCAGCTTTGCAGATGTGGTCATAGCCGGGGAGAGAATTGAAAGCCTATTGAAGATGGGTAAGATCTCAGACAACGGTGCAAGCTCGTCCAGCAATCCAAGAAAGCCTTTTGCAGGCCCAAGAAGAACTGGTGAAACCAATGCTATCCACACCAACAGGGGCAGGCCCCAATATTATCATAGATCTGTGGCAGCAGTCACCATTCCCGCTCCAATTCAGCCTCAACCAGCTTATCAACCTCAGCAACAAAATTATCAGCAACAAACTCAGTTTCCTCCTCAAAGAAATTACAACAACAGCAACATCAACAACAATAATCAGCAGAGACCATTCCAACAAAGGCCCTCTCAGGCCAATAGGGTGATCGATCCGATCCCTATGCCCTATGCCACATTACTGCCACAACTCTTGAAACTCAACCTAGTTGAGCTAAGGACGTTGGCACCGCCGGATCCTAACAGTCTGCCCAGAAATTACGACGCCAGCGCCAGATGTGCTTTTCACTCAAATGCACCTGGCCACAGTACACAGAAGTGCAGAGCCTTGCACATGAAGGTACAAGACTTGGTAGACTCCAAAGCTCTGAACTTTGCACCACCACCAAATGTCAACAAGAACCCTATGCCACACCATGGTGGTCCCCGAATCAATGCTATTGAAGAAGACAAGCCGTCTTACTTGATAACCAGTGTGGGTCAGATTCGGACACCCTTGGTGGAGATTAAAGCTCAACTCCTTGAAAGTCAAATGTTCCCAGGATGTGAGTTAGGGTGTGCTTATTGCAACATTTCAGTGAATGGTTGTGATAACTTGAGGGATGGCATAGATGGTCTCATCCAGAGTGGCTTGCTTCAAATTACAACATCAATTCCAACAAATCCAGCAATCTCATCAGAAACAATTCCAGTATCTCCTACAACTGCAACAACCATTGTTCCCGACAACTCTTCAGCTTCATCAACAAATGTTTCATCTGTCATTTCAACTGACCAGATATCAGCAAACATTCCTTCTACAACTTCAGCACCACTTCATTTTGAATCTCCTACAACAACAACACCCATTCTTCCAACAATGTCTCCTACAACATCAGCAGCAAACCATGAAGATGTCTCAATAGTTACGATTTATTATGATCCTGAAAATAACTCTGCCTACAACTCACAAAATGCCACTCCTACCAGAGCACCAGTTACAATATATTATGATCCACAGACTATCATGGTCCCTTCTGCAGCTGCCATCAGTCCAGTCACTATCACAGTGCCTGGGCCAGTGCCTTATGAAAGCAGTAATGCCATTCCTTGGCATTATGGCTCTGATTTATACTGCGGAGGACAGAAAATCACTCTTGAACCATCAACACCTGCACCACAAATAGACAATGTGGGAGGAGGCAGAGGCTTCACTCGAAGCGGACGTCTCTTTGCTCCACAAATTCAAAGACCCACTGCCGAAGCAGAAGCTGCTGCCAAGGCAAAAGGGAAGAGCCTGGTGCAGGAAGATCAAGCTGTTAAGGAAGCTTTGAAAACACCCTTTGACCAAGAAGTTGATGAGTTCATGAGAATCATCAAGAAGAGTGATTACAAAATAGTGGACCAGCTTCACCAGACGCCTTCCAAGATCTCCATTCTGTCATTGCTTATGTGCTCCGAAGCCCATCGGAATGCACTACTCAAAGTCTTGCACGCAGCTTACGTGCCTGAAGAGATCACCGTCAATCAGTTGGAAACTGTGGTTGGAAATGTTACTGCTAGCAATGGACTAGGGTTCACCAACATTGATTTGACTACGGAAGGCCGCAATCATAACAAGGCTTTGCACATTACCATGGAATGTAAAGGTGCAGTTCTTTCCCATGTGCTGGTAGACACAGGATCATCCCTCAATGTCTTACCTAAGAAGGCCCCTGTGAAGCTGGAATATGAAGGATTGGCATTGCGACCCAATAACTTGGTAGTAAGAGCTTTTGACGGCTCTAAGAGATCAGTTCTGGGAGAAATTGAGTTGCCTATAACGATTGGCCCACAAACTTTCAAAACGACCTTCTACGTGATGGACATTCAGCCTGCCTACAGCTGTTTGTTGGGTAGACCATGGATTCATGCCGCTGGCGCAGTAACGTCTACCCTTCACCAGAAGTTAAAATTTGAGTGGGAAGGCCAAGTCGTTACTATCTGTGGAGAGGATGATATTTTTGTTAGCCATCTGGCTACTTACAAATATATTGAGATGGATGGGGAGATCCACGAGACAATGAGCCAAGGGTTTGAGGCCCTGAATGTTAATGAAACCTCTGCTGTACTTGGGACTTCCATGACATCCTACCAACAGGCCCGGAAGGTGGTGGAAGAAGGGAATGCTCAGGGCTGGGGCAAACTGTTGCCTGTGGAGAAGAAAGAAGATAGATTCGGGTTGGGATACAAACCAACTCAAGAAGATCAAGCAGAGGCTGCCAAGAAGCCCAACTTTGTTAGTGGGGGGATGCTCACCCCCGATGCTGTCAACAACTTGGAAGATGAGTCGGAAGATGAACGCAACCTGGAAAGCTGGATTCGTCCAAGGATCCCGGGGAGCAGTATCTCAAACTGGTCTTCCCAGGAAATTATAAGAGTTACTCCTGCAGAGTAATTATTATTTCCTGTATTTTATAGCATGCATCAAAGTCTTGCATCTTGCCCAAGATGACAAGACTCATTTTGTAATCGGGCCATCTGTACTTTTTGTGCAACAAGATTAATCAATGAAATATCAGACATCTTTTTGCAAATGGGTCTTTTTCTTTTCCGCTCACTGTTTTTCCATTTTTCTTTTTGTACAAAAATAAATGGCGATGTTTTCAAAATGACAACTTTATTTCACTTTTCTAAACAAGATTAAAATCAAATCACTAAAATGAACAAACTGAACCCTTGCAGAGAGTGCCTTCCAGACAGCACCGACAACAGCACGGCTTTGACTTCGTATAACTTTGACAATCCAATCAATCAACCTGATGAAGGGGTTGAAGAAGAATATGAGCTTCCTGAAGAGCTAGCCAGGTTGTTGAGACAAGAGGAGAAGGTTATCACTCCTCATCAGGAGGAGGTCGAAACGTTTAATCTTGGTACAGATGAAGACGTGAAAGAGGTTAAAATCGGGGCCTGCTTACAAGACTCAGTGAAGAGACAACTGATTGACCTGCTTCAGGAATATGTGGATGTGTTTGCTTGGTCTTATCAAGATATGCCAGGGTTGGACACCGACATTGTTATGCACAAGTTGCCTTTAAGAGAAGATTGCCCACCGGTTAAACAGAAACTACGCCGCACTCGCCTAGATATGGCAATGAAGATCAAAGAAGAGGTACAAAAGCAGTGGGACACCGGGTTCCTTGCTGTAACTAGCTATCCACCGTGGGTTGCTAATATAGTACCTGTACCTAAAAAGGACGGAAAAGTAAGAATGTGTGTTGACTACCGGGATCTGAACAGAGCTATCCCGAAATATGACTTCCCATTACCTCACATCGATGTATTGGTGGATAATACGGCTCAGTTCTCGGTATTCTCCTTCATGGACGGATTTTCAGGATACAATCAGATTAAAATGTCACCTGAAGACATGGAGAAGACAACTTTCATCACACCCTAGGGCACGTTCTGTTACAAGGTGATGCCCTTCGGATTGAAGAATGCTGGTGCAACATATCAACGGGCTATGGTAACATTATTCCACGATATGATCCATAAGGAAATCGAGTGTTATGTGGATGACATGATTGCCAAGTCCCTTACAGAGGAAGACCACTTGGTAAATCTGCTGAAGTTATTCGAGCGTCTGAGGAAGTACCAACTGAAGTTGAACCCCAACAAATGCACGTTCGGGGTGCGATCTGGTAAGCTGCTGGGATTTATTGTAAGCGAGAAAGGAATTGAGGTTGACCCTGATAAAGTCAAAGCTATTCAAGAGATGCCTGCACCGAGGACATAGAAGGAAGTTCGGGGGTTCTTAGGTCGATTGAACTACATCTCAAGGTTCATATCTCACCTTACAGCAACCTGTGAACCCTTGTTCAAACTATTGAGAAAAGAACAGACGGTCAGGTGGAATGAAGACTGTCAGAAGGCTTTTGACAAGATCAAGGAGTACTTACAAGAGCCTCCAATCCTTATGCCTCCAGTTGAAGGAAGACCTCTGATCATGTACTTGACAGTATTAGAGGAGTCAATGGGGTGCGTGCTGGGCCAGCATGACGAGTCTGGTCGAAAAGAGTATGCAATATACTACCTAAGCAAAAAGTTTACCGACTGTGAACAACGTTATTCACTGCTCGAGAAAACTTGCTGTGCTTTAGCGTGGGCTGCTCGCCGACTGAGACAGTATATGTTGACCCACACCACCTTATTGATCTCAAAGATGGACCCAGTTAAGTACATATTTGAGAAGCCAGCTCTTACCGGACGGGTTGCAAGATGGCAAATGATCCTTACAGAATATGACATCCAGTACACATCTCAGAAAGCCATCAAGGGCAGTGTATTGTCTGAATATCTTGCTGAGCAACCCATTGATGATTACCAGCCAATGAGATTTGACTTCCCGGATGAAGACATCATGTTCATCAAAGCAAAAGATCATGAAGAGCCTGTTCACACTGAAGGGCCTGACCCGGAAGAAGAATGGACTATGATGTTTGACGGGGCTGTTAATATGAATGGTCGTGGTGTTGGTGCAGTACTCATTACACCTAAAGGAGTTCACATGCCTTTCTCGGCAAAACTCACTTTCAACTGCACTAACAACGAAGCTGAATACGAAGCTTATATTATGGGTCTTGAGGAAGCCATTGACCTCAGGATCAAGACATTGACTGTGTTCGGAGATTCAGCTCTGGTAGTTAATCAAACCAACGGCAAATGGTACACGCACCAGGATCATCTGATACCTTACAGGGATTATACAAGGAAGTTATTGACCTTCTTCACAACGGTCAAGCTTGAGTATATCCCTCGGGACGAGAATCAGTTTGCAGATGCTCTGGCTACCATTTCATCTATGATCAAAGTTCAGACTGCCAACTTTGTACCTCAGATTTCAGTGTCCAGACTCGACAGACCAGCATATGTATTTGCAGCAGATGTTGTCAAAGATGATAAGCCTTGGTTCCATGACATTAAATGCTTCTTGGAGGATCAAACGTACCCACCTGGGGCATCTTCCAATGATAAGAAGACTTTGAGAAGGCTTGCTGGTAGTTTCTTTCTGAACACTGATGGGTCTTTATACAAAAGGAACTTTGATATGGTACTCCTCAGATGTGTTGATAGAACAGAAGCAGATTTGTTGATGCATGAAGTGCATGAAGGATCCTTTGGTACCCATGCTGGAGGGCATGCCATGGCTAAGAAAATGCTAAGATCAGGTTATTACTGGATCACAATGGATGCAGACTGTTGTGCTTATGCCAGAAAGTGCCACAAATGCCAGATCTATGCAGATAAGGTGCATGTGCCTCCCAATCCTTTGAACATAATGTCTTCACCATGGCCCTTTGCTATGTGGGGCATTGATATGATTGGCAAGATTGAGCCAACTGCTTCAAATGGCCACAGATTCATCCTGGTCGCCATTGATTTTTTCACCAAGTGGGTTGAAGCAGCCTCATATGCAAATGTTACAAGGCAAGTGGTAGCCCGATTTCTGAAGAGAGATATTATCTGTCGATACGGAGTTCCCGAGGGAATCATTACTGATAATGGTTCCAATCTAAACAACAAGATGATGGCTGAGTTATGCCAGGACTTCAAGATCCAACACCACAATTCTTCTCCTTACAGGCCAAAGATGAATGGCGCTGTTGAGGCAGCTAATAAGAATATCAAGAAGATTGTGCAGAAGATGGTAGTCACCCACAAAGACTGGCATGAGATGCTACCATTTGCCTTGCATGGGTACCGCACGTCAATCAGAACATCCACTGGGGCAACGCCGTATCAGCTTGTATATGGTATGGAGGCAGTTCTACCTGTTGAAGTTGAATTACCCTCCCTACGGGTATTGATGGATGTTAAGCTGAACGAAGCAGAATGGGTCCGATCCCGATACGAACAACTGAGTCTGATTGAAGAAAAAAGATTGGCTGCAATCTGTCATGGGCAGTTGTATCAGAAAAGAATGAAGAGAGCCTTCGATCAGAAAGTTAGGCACCGAGAGTACCAAGTAGGAGATCTTGTGCTGAAAAGAATCCTCCCTCCTCATACAGACCACAGGGGTAAATGGACTCCGAATTATGAAGGACCATTCGTATTAAAGAAAGTTTTCTCTGGTGGAGCACTGATGCTCAGCACCATGGATGGTGAAGATTTCCCGTCCCCTGTGAATTCAGATGCAGTTAAAAAATACTTCGCATGAAAATGACCCGCTGGACATAAAAACAGAATGAAAGTCCAGGCAAAAAATAGGGCATCCCGGCGAGTCAAAAACAGAATAAAAGACTCGGGCAAAAATAAGGGACAAGAAAAAAAAATGTACACCCGCTGAGTTGAAAAGCCGCATTGGACAACTCAGGCAAAAATGGGTATCCCGATGGATCGAAAACCCGAAAGGGCGATCCATGCAAAATAAGGGAATAAGCGAACAACTGCACTCTGAATTCGTCTGTATCACCTACAACTTGGTAAACCTCGAAAGGATCAAGCTTCAAACAGTATCAACCTTCTCCAGAAAGCAAGACGAGAAGAACGTCAAAAGTCATGCGAGTCATAGCAAAAGAGGAAGCTCCTTAAAGCGTCGTCAACATTGCCACCATTTTGTTTCTCAATTTATAACAATCTCCTCATTTTAGGAGATTTGTTTCTTTGACTGTATCTTGCCAATTCAGGGCACATAGATTAATAAAATCAGATTTTTCAGTCATGTTTCGTCTTGTACATTTTTATTTGCAAAGAATGTCTGATGTCTCTAAAAAACTGATTGCATAAGTACGGATGCTTTTCTTCAAAAATAAAAACACGTGCTTGCAGGGAATATACTTACTCTCAAAAGTGTCTAACTCCTATGACGGAATCCAGCAAAGGATACCTCGGGATCACTTGCGCGTTTCTCTATCTTTGCAGGATTGCAGGTATCCGAAGCGCAACTCGGGGCATGAAAGCTTCATCCCAGCAAGCTGACAAATCGACACTCAGTCTTAGCACCCAAGGTGTTTTCTCCCCAGCTGAGTTGCCACTTGTTGCTTCTCCCAACCGAGTTGCCAATCATTTTTCCTCAGCCAAGTACAAAAGCCAGGGAACCATCTTCCCCACAGAATTTCAGCCTCTATTTAGAAGAGCAACGCATGAAGGAGTCACAACAGAGTAAAGAAAGCTTCTACAAACCCCAGCTGGGTCCCTCATTACAAGGATATGTCTATCAGTGACCTATATCCCCAAGCAGATACATCTCATCAGATCTACCAATGATCTCCTCCCCAGCTGGGATGTCCGATTCAAGGAGATCAACCAGAGATCTTCGCGGCATCGGGATCCAAGTCCCGAATCGGTATCTTTGCATAGTCATGGCATTTGCATCATATTCACCCACAAAGCGTAGCATTCCGTCTAATACGGAGCATTACGGCAAAAATCAAGCATATTGCATAATCATAAGCCATGGTTCGAATCAAACACTAGTGAATAATAAAAATCCATCAGTATGCAGAAAACTTCCCCCCCAGATTCCCCAACAAAAGCAGTTGCCTCACATTCACAAACACCAGTATATACTCCCTTTTGACACCCGTCCGTATCATATCCCCAGCAGAAAGCCAAAGACATTCTCTTTGCACTCACATATACTTATATGTATACATTTCCTTGACATTCGTCCATGTCATTTTCCCAGCACAGTAATGTAAACACTTTGTATATCAGATACTTGTTTATACTACACTCTTCTCCTTTTGGCACTCGTCCGTGTCGCTCTCCCCAGCAAGTTAAATATTCATCTATACACCACTCATACTACTCATACTTATACAGATACTCGCCCGTATCTTGTATACACCAGTTATATCCCCGCAGATTCAACAATAGTCCTTGTTCTTTGTTAACCAGTTGGTACTCGTCCGTACCATCATCTCAGAGCATGCGTCAAGCGTTTGTTTCTACTTGATACTCGTCCGTATCATAGTCATAAAGGTGCTCGTCCGCGTCTTTAATCCATACACTGTGTCAAACACTCTTGTCTTCTTGAATATAGACACTCGTCTGTGTCTACTATTCCCCAGAAGAGTCCCTTCAGATTCAACACTCGTCTGTGTTCTTTGTTAACCAGTTGATACTCGTCCGTATCATCATCTCTGAACACGTGTCAGTACTTGTTTCTACCTGATACTCGTCCGTATCATAGTCTTAAGGATGCTCGTCCGCATCTTTAATCTATACACAATACCAAACACTTATACCCTTTATTTCTTGGATGTAAACACTCATCTGTGTTTACTACTCCCCAGTAAAGTGAATTTTCTTCTTATCTGACATTAGTCCTATGTCATGATAAACCCTGAGAACAGCCGTACCCTGCTAGGTGGTCGTCCTCCACCTCTTGATGATCGTCCTTCATCATGCTCATCCGATGGTCGTCCCCATCGTTGACCTTTTATCCGACATTCGTCCTATGTCGTGATATTTAGCAGTCGTCCCCTGCTAGGTGGTCGTCCTCCACCTCTTGATGATCGTCCTTCATCATTTTATCCAATGGCCGTCCCCATTGTTGATCTTTGGTTATCTGACATTCGTCCTATGTCATGATAAACCTCGAGAGCAGCCGTCCCCTGCTGGGTGGTCGTCCTCCACCTCTTGATGGTCGTCCTCCATCATGCTCGTCCGATGGCCGTCCCCATCGTTAACCTTTTCTATCCGGCATTCGTCCTATGTCGCGATATTCTCGGCAGCCGTACCCTTCCAGGTGGTCGTCCTCCACCTTAGATGACCGTCCCTCATCTTAACCCCAACAGAGCAGCCGTCCCCTGCTAGGTGATCGTCCTTCACCTTTGATGACCGTACCTCATCATCTGTTTATTTCATTTATTCTTTAACCCGATGGCCGTCCCCGTCGGGGTCCCTTTTCTTTTTAGCCCGATGGCCGTCCCCATCGTTGGTTACTTTGCTTTATGAACTTGATGGCCGTCCCCGTCATGTTTCATTAATCCCCAGAGAATCTTACAGCTTTACTTGATGGCCGTCCCCATCATAATCCCTTTTATCCCTAGCATGTCGGCCGTCCCCGTCATTGCTTTATTTCCCGCTTTTTTCCCAGCATGTCGGCCGTCCCCGTCATTGCTCTTTACCCAGCAGTCGTCCTCTGCTCGACGGTCGTCCTCCGTCGCCCATACTTTACAATATACTTTATTTTCTTTTACAATCTATATCCCTTTTCTTCTTCATTCTGTGAGTGCAAATTCTGGACTGTCTTTGGTATTCAACCACAAGTTATCTTGTTTGCCTGATAAGCCGTCGCTTACATCCTGCACAGCTAACTCATGTTTGAATAGGGGCAGCTGTAAACACCCCAAATTTGCCCTCACTCATTCACACCATGGCTTGTGGTCATTTCATATGCATAAACACAATCATAACATCTCATACCACATTTTTGATTCACTGCATAGATTCAAAGTCATCTACATCTAGGGTTTGTGATCTGAGCAATCCAAGAGTTTCTTGAGCCACTCCAGAGGTCATCAATCACTTCAAAGGGGTCCACATGTGTTCAAGTATCATATTATATCCTCTCAAAATCAAGAATGTCAAAGAATCACAAGAACTGGGATTTGTATGGAAGCAGAGCCAGGCTTGACTGCACAGATGACCTACAATTAGGGTTTTGGTTTCAGAGGCCATAACCCCAAATTTTTTGGTCATTATTGTTTCTATAGGTCTCTATATGGTATAGGGAGTATGCATATCAATTTTCATGAAGAAATTCCATGGGGAAGTCATCTGATCAAGAGTTGACTTCTTGAGCAAGTCAGTGTAAAATCAGGGCATCTGAGGCCCCCAATGACCCAACCAAGGGGTGATCTTCATCATTTTGAGTGTGTATGATCTTTATTTGATCATGGAAGAAGTTTGAAGTTCACAAAATTGAAGAATTACAAGTTTTTGCAAAGTTGACTTTTTGGGGCAAGTTTGACTTTTAAGGAATTTGTCATTTTAGGCAACTTTTCAATCCTTACTTTTTGATCCAAAAATGCTTCAAATGGAAAAACTTTGGTCATGAAAATTGTAGAATAGATCTTTCCCTTTTCAAAAAGTACAAGAACATGACCTAATTCATCTTGGATCAAAAGTTATGGTTCATCAAAGTTGGCAAAAATCACTAAAATTCCAATTATGCACCAAATGAGAAACTTGCAAAATCTTGTACCAAGGCAATTTGTGACTTCTAATTGATGTCAAACCATTACACAAACATCACATGTGACCTAAAAATCAGAATGGGCCAAGGGTTTCTCATTTGTTTGGCCTTTGGAGCAAGATATTTTCATGAAAGGCAAAAGTAAAGTCAAGTTGCAAAAGCTCATGATCACTTCTCATCCACTTGCTGCCTTGGATGCTGAACCACCCTAGCCTTTCCCCTCACCATGCTGCGCAGCCCACAGCCCTTGTACTTGGCTAGAACAAGACCCATGCCTTCTCTTACACAAAGTTGACAATTTGCAAAAGTAGCTACACCTATCACAAAAGGGCATGTCACATCTTCTGACCAATCAGCATTGTTTATACAAACAAATGGCAAGCCAAACAACATAACACACAAGCCTGAAACCAGCAAGAACAACACATTCTCATTTTCACTCTCAAAAAGCAAAAGCCTTCGAAACTCATAAAACAAGCCACAAACACTTAAACAAACTTCATAGATCAACTCAACTCATCATCCTGGTCACAAAGCACCCCTCACCCTTGCCTTAAACTGCCTGAATCATAAACACGATTCTCACCTGAGCTTGAGCAGAACCTGTTCAAACTCTCAAACCAGCCAGCACAAACTCCTTCTAAGCATCCAGACATCATCAAGGGACCAAAAGGAGTGGATTGCATCAAGAGGAGAGGCCAGAAAGCTGCAAACTGAAAGCTTCAAAACTCAGGTAGCTCAAGAACTTTTTTTCCAGAAATGAATTTTTAAGTTCTTAATAGCTTCTGCATGCTTTTCTGATCATGAATGTGTCTTTGGTTTTGAAAATGGTGAAGAAATGAGAGTTTAATCGTGTTCTGAAATTTTTGCCCTAGAAATTATTTTGATTCGATTCTCTCTGATTATGAATGATAAATGATGTTTGAGTGAGGGGTTTGATTCGTTTTAGGGTGGGGATGATTTCTGGATAGTTAGTTTTCATTTTCATAGCGTGTAGAATGATTTAGCATTTTGATTCGCCGGAGAAGATGACCGGAACCACTGTTCCGGTCATCTGAAAGTCATTAGGGCAAGATTAGGGCTTAATCACTTAATTAGCCAAGTTTGAATTCCAGCCGTGGGATCTGGCGCCAAGTCAAACGCGCGCGCAGCAAGTTTAAATGAGGGCCATCAGATTGTTTGACTTTTCTTTTTCAGCTTTAATTTCCTTTTTATTTTCATATTAATCCATTTGTTTTCTATATTTTATTAAAAATAGTAAAGTCAATTTAAAAATTCTGATTTTTTTTTGCACAAGTTATTATTTAATTTCAGAACACAAAAATATTTTTATTTTCATTTTTTGCATTTAAAAAGTATTTTTAAATATTTAAAAGTTTCTTTTTAATTAATTAGTGAGAATTAATTAATTAAAAATACTTTTAGGTATTTAAAAATCACCAAAAAATTCATGAAACCTTTAAAAACATTTAGAAACATTGTCCAACCCTCAAACCAAATTTATTATTTGATCTTGATGCATTTTGAGAATTTTTCATGGAATTAAAATCATTTTAATGCATTATTTTGATCCAAACTTCCAAAAATCATTTCTGCCTAACCAATGAGAGTTGGACTTTGATTCTTTTTGCATTGCATTGTGTTTAGCATGTAGTATGTGAGATTAAATGGTCATGATTTGATCTTTCATTTTCCATTTGTTTGACATTTTTCTTGTTAAGGAACCCTAAAACCCTAGAAAACTTAGGAAAATCATAACTTGAATTAGGTTAAGAGTTGGAACTTCTCCTTTGGGCAGTGAGTTAGTATAAGATTAGGGATCCTTTGAGTGCATTTTCAATTTTTTATATTGATGTTTGCTTCTGATTTTGGTTTTTTTTGTTTGTTGCTTTGATCATAAACCCTAATTTGGGCTTCCATATGCATCCATCTTGCATTTGCATTCATACCTTGGCATGCCATGACATTTTATGCCTCCATGTGATTCATTTAACATCATAGGACATATTGAAAGCATGTTTGATCATTGCATCTTGCATTTTCCATGTTTAATGCCATTTGCACTTCATAACTTTTCATGTATGTTCATGTTTCTAAACTTGCTTCATTTGCATCCATGAGCTTGTATGATCATCTCCATGTGTTGTTTCATGTTTGCAGCCCCTCATAGCATCATTAGCATCATGTATGTGCTTCTGGTTTTGTCTCCCATCATGCCATTTCATTCCATTTTGCATTGCATTGCATTTCTTTCACTAACTTTTCAGGTGGTAAGTCACTTTGAGAAGTGAATTTGCCTTCACTTCTCATAACTTCTTTTCATCTCTCTTATGCATCATTGCTGCATTTTATCTTGTGCTTGAGATTGAGCTTGCTCATTCTTCTTCTTCTTACTTTCTTTCCTCAAGTGACTTGTCTTCTTGAATGAAGCAAGTTGCTTTGCTTCTCCTGATCCTTTCATCTGCTTCCTGGTGGTTCCATTGAAGATCTTTCTTGTAAACCTCACAAACCTTAGGGACAACCAAGCATGACAATGATTAGGGTTTTGATTAGTTCCCCACTTAGTTTTTACCTTTGTGTCTCTTTGAGTCTTCTCTTCTCATCTCATAACCAGGGACTAAACCCTAAAGGCTTTAAGGCTTTGTGATTAAGCTTATGCCTGCATCCTTCTATTAGGATGGAGTGTATAACTTTAATCCTAAGTGTTAAACCCTTAATGTTTTTAAATCCTTTAAATCAATTCATCTAATAATCATCAAGACATCACACTTGTAACTTGGGCCTTGCATTAGGGTTCTAATTCTTCCTTAATTGGTTAAGAAGGACTAACCCTAGTATTAATGGACAAGTCCCCCTCAAGTTGTCTTACAAACCCTAAAACTAACTTCATCATCATAACATTAATAATAAAATCCACTTAATCAAAGGCTTGTTTTGTCATGAGTTTAATCCCTAATCATGGATTAAGTTGAGGAGCTTTCCTCAGCTTAAACACTCTCAGCTATTATCCTTCTATTAGGATGGTGTAATGAGTCTGTTTAATCCCTGATTATGGCTTAATCTCATTACTTAACACTAAACAAAAACCACAAAAACATCTAAATAATCACAAGTAGGTTAATGATCTTAATCCTGCATCAAAGGTGATTAAGTGTGAGAAGCTTACTTCGCACTTAAGGTATTCTCATTACCCCTGATCAGAGAGAAGATGTGATGAGTCTACTAAATCCATTGGTTTAGGCTTAAGCTCATTAACTTATGACAAAATCCAAAAAGCAATAAAAGACTGAAAACTCATAAAACAAACAATAATCGTCTCCTCCGGGATTCTTTTCTTATCTCATTCACTCACAAACGAGAACTTGCTTCTTCCGTCTAATGCAAGACAGTTAGCACCTGAGCCAGACAGGTCATACACTTGAGCATAGACAAGCAAGCAGTTCACAAGTCAATTCATCTTTCAGTCTCTTTGGGTCGAACTACGGTGTTCTGACTTCCTCATTGCACGAGAGGATACGTAGGCATAACTTAACAGTTATCGAACAAAAGTCTCTGTATATTCCTCCTCCTTCCAGCATCATTCTTTTATCCTCATTATCATGAGCATTTCACTCCATTCTTACACTGACACTTCATTTATACACTTCACATTTCATTTACACTGACACCTGTACATCCTTTTCCAGCTCTTTTTATACACTAATTGCACTGACACTACCCCTTTAAAACACAAATCTTTTAAGCGTGGATCCCGTCGAGTACGACGGACAATCTGGGTGCTAATACCTTCCCAGGTTGTAACCAACCCCCTTTCTCAGTCTCTCTGGTTCGCAACCGTCTTATCCATATCTTTCTAGGTTTATGCAGCATTACCTTTCCTCTGGGATAAAAATGCCTAGCTGGCGACTCTTTTCATTCCCTGTGAATTCACTCCTGTGTGTACTCACACCCTCTTTCACCGACCGTTCGCGTCTGTACCTTTATTTGGGCCATTCCCATTTATCGGGAGCGACAGATGGCCGTCCCCATCGTTGGTTGCTTTGCTTTGAACTTGACGGCCGTCCCCGTCATGTTTCATTAATCCCCATAGAATCTTACAGCTTTGCTTGATGGCCGTCCCCATCATGATTTCTTTTTATCCCCAGCATGTCGGTCGTCCCCGTCATTGCTCTTTACCCAGCAGTCGTCCTCTGCTCGACGGTCGTCCTTCGTCGCCCATACTTTGCAATATACTTTATTTTCTTTTACAATCTATATCCCTTTTCTTCTTCATTCTGTGAGTGCAAATTTTGGACTGTCATTGGTATTCAACCACAAGTTATCTTGTTTGCCTGTTAAGCCGTTGCTAACATCCTGCACAGCTAACTCATGTTTGAATAGGGGCAGCTCTAAACACCCCAAATTTGCCCTCACCCATTCACACCATGGCTTGTGATCATTATCATATGCATAAACTCAATCATAAGATCTCATATCCCATTTTTGATTCACTGCATGGATTCTAAGTCATCTGCATCTAGGGTTTGTGATCTGAGCAATCCAAGAGCTTCTTGAGCCACTCCAAAGGCCATCAATCACTTCAAGGGGGTCCATGTATGTTCTAACATCATATTATGTCCTCTCAAAGTCAAGAATGTCAAAAAATCACAAGAACTGAGAATGGTGTGGAAGCAGAGCCAGGCTTGACTGTACAGATGACCTAAAATTAGGGTTTTGGTTTCAGAGGCCATAACTCCAAATTTTTTGGTAATTCTTGTTTCTATTGGTCTCTATATGGTATAGGGAGTATGCATATCAATTTTCATGAAGAAATTCCATGGGGATGTCATCTGATCAAGAGTTGACTTTTCAAGCAAGTCAGTGCAAAATCAGGGCATCTGAGGCCCCCAATGACCCAACCAAAGGGCATTCTTCATCATTTTGATTGTATATGATCTTTATTTTATCATATGAGAGTTTGGAAGTTCACAAAATTGGAGAATTTCAAGTCTTTTGCAAAGTTGACTTTTTGGGCAAGTTTGACTTTTAATGAATTTGTCATTTTAGGCAACTTTTCAACCCTTACTTTTTGATTCAAAAAAGGCTTCAAAGGGAAAAACTTTGGTCATGAAAGTTGTAGAATAGATCTTTCCCTTTTCAAAAAGTACAAGAACATTACCTAATTCATTTTGGATCAAAAGTTATGGTTTGTCAAAGTTGGCAAAAATCACTAAATTTCAAGTCATGCACCAAAGAGGCAAAGTTGCAAATTCACTTCTCAAGGCCAATTAAGTCATCAAATGGGCTTCTAAACTTCACCACTTGAACATACAAGTCCTAAAAATCAGAATGGGCCAAGAGATCACATGTTTTATGGCTTATGGAGCAAGGCTTTTTCATGAAGAACCAAAAGCAAGCCAAGTTGCAAAAGTCATCATAGCTCGTCACCCACTTGCTGGCTAGTTTGCTGAACCACCCTAGACCTTTTCCCTCATCATGATGCGCAGCACACCCTCCTTGTACTAGGCTAGCAAGTTGCCCATGCCCTTCTTACACAAAAGTTGACATTTTGCAAAAGCACCCATACCAATCAATAAAGCACATGTCATGTCATCTGACCAATGGGATTTGTTTATGTGGATCAAATGCAAGCTAAACACAACAAGAGGCAAGCCTGAAACACACCACAAGCCAGCTTTCTCATTTTCACTCCCTTGAGCAAAAGCTTTCGAAACTCATCATACAAGCCACAAACACTCAAACAAACTTCACAAACCTTCTCACCATGCTTCACTGAACACAAAGCACCCTTCAAAACAACCTGAAAGCCATAGAATCACAAACACGATCCTCACCTGACCTTGAACAGAACTTGTTCAAACTTCCAAACCAGCCATCACAAACTCTTTCTAAGCATCAAGACTTCATCAGGGGCCTACAAGGAGTGGATTGCACAAAGAGAAGAGGTCAGAAAGTTGCAAACTGAAAAGCTTCAAACTCAGGTAGCTTCATGAACTTTTTTTCCAGAACGTGCATTTTAAGTTCCTAATCGAATCTACATGCTTCCCTGATCATGAATATGTGATTGTTTTTGAAAATGAGTGAAAAATGAGGATGTACGCAGTGTCTGAAATGTTTGCCCTAAAAATTGTTTGATTCGATTCTCCCTGTTTATGAATGATAAATGATGTTTGAGTGAGGGGTTTGATTCGTTTTTGAATGAGGATGATTTCTGGATAGTTGGTTTTCATTTTCGTTGTGTGTAGAGTGATTTAGCATTTGGACTCGCCGGAGAAGATGACCGGAACCACTGTTTCGGTCATCTGAAAGTCATTAGGGCTGAGATTAGGGTTTAATCATTAATTAGTGGAATTTGAATTTGAGTCGTAGGATGTGGCGCCAAGTCTCTTCCCGCGCGCGTATGTTTGAATCTGGATCATTGGATGTGCATACTTTTCTATTTTCAGTTTTATTTCATTTTCATTTTCCATTTAATTACTTTGTTTTACACATTTTATTTAAAATAGCAAAAACCATTTAAAAATTATGAAATTTTTTGTCAAAGATTTCACCAATTTTTAAAACACAAAAATATTTTTATTTTTATTTTTCGCATTTAAAAAGTATTTTTAAATATTTAAAAGTTTATTTTTAATTAATTAATGAGAATTAATTAATTAAAAATGCTTTTAGGTATTTAAAAATCACCAAAAAATTCATGAAACATTTAAAAACTATTTAGAAACATTGTCCAACCCTCAAACCAAATTTCTTTTTTGATCTTGATGCATTTTGATAATTTTCCATGGAATTAATTCATTTTCAAAGCATTATTTTGATCCAAACTTCCAAAAATCATTTCTGCCTAACCATTGAGAGTTGGACTTTGATTCTTTTTGCATTGTGTTGTGCATATCATGTAGTTTGTGAGATTAAATGGGCATGATTTGATCTTACATTTTCCATTTGTTTGACATTTTTCTTGTTAAGGAACCCAAAAAACCCTAGGAAACTTAGGAAATTCATAACTTGAATTAGGTTAAGAGTTGGAACTTCTCCTTTGGGCAGTGAGTTAGTATAGTGTTAGGGATCCTTTGAATGCATTTTCAATTTTTTATCTTGATGTTTGCTTCTGATTTTGGTTTTTTGTTTGATGCTTTGATCATAAACCCTAATTTGGGCTTCTTTTTGCATTCATCTTCCATTTGCATTCATACCTTGACTTGCCATGACATTTTGTGCATCCATTTGATTCATTTGACATCTTAAGACATATTGAAATCATGTTTGATCATTGCATCTTGCATTTGCCATGTTGTATGCCATATGCATTTCATAACTTGTCATGTATGATCATGGTTCCCAACTTGCTTCATCTGCATCCATAAGTTTGTATGATCACCCCCATGTGTTGTTTCATGTTTGCATCATCTCATAGCATCATTATCATCTCATATATGCTTCTGGTTTTGATTTACATCATGCCATTTCATTTCATTTTGCATTGCATTGCATTCCCTTGCTAACTTTTCAGGTGGTAAGTAACTTTGAGAAGTGAATTTGCCTTCACTTCTCACAACTTCTTTTCATCTCTTTTATGAATCCATGCTGCATTTTATTATGTGTTTGAGATTGAGCTTGCTCATTATTTTTCTTCTTACTTTCTTTCCTCAAGTAACTTGACTTCTTGAATGAAGCAAGTTACTTTGCTTCTCCTGATCCTTTCATCTGCTTCCTGGTGGTTCCATTGAAGACTTCTCTTGTAAACCTCACAAACCTTAGGAACAAACAAGCATGATAATGATTAGGGTTTTGATTAGTCCCCCCACTTAGTTTTTACCTTTGTGTCTCTTTGAGTCTTCTCTTCTCATCTCATAATCAGGGACTAAACCCTAAAAGCTTTAAGGCTTTGTGATTAAGCTTATGCCTGCATCCTTCTATTAGGATGGAGTGTATAACTTTAATCCTAAGTGTTAAACCCTTAATGTGTTTAAATCTCTTAATCAATTCACATAATAATCATTAAGACATCACACTTGTAACTTGGGCCTTGCATTAGGGTTCTAATTCTTCCTTAATTGGTTAAGAAGGACTAACCCTAGTGTTAATGGACAAGTCCCCCTCAAGTTGTCTTACAAATCATAAAACTCACTTCATCATCTTATCATTAAATAAAATCCACTTAACCAAAGGCTTGTTTTGTCATGAGTTTAATCCCTAATCATGGATTAAGTTGAGGAGCTTTCCTCAGCTTAAACATTCTCATCTATTATCCTTCTATTAGGATGGTGTAATGAGTCTGTTTAATCCCTGATTATGGCTTAATCTCATTACTCAACACTAAACAAAAACACCAAAAACATCTAAATAATCACAAGTAGGTTAATGATCTTAATCCTACACCAAAGGTGATTAAGTGTGAGAATCTGACTTCACACTTAAGGTATTCTCATTACCCCTAATCAGAGGGAAGATGTGATGAGTTTACTAACCCATTGGTTTAGGCTTAAGCTCATTAACCTATGACAAACTTTCAAAAGCAATAAAAGACTGAAAACTACAAAAACAAACAATAATCGTCTCCTCCGGGATTCTTTTCTCATCTCATTCACTCACAAACGAGAACTCGCTTCTTCCGTCTAATGCAAGACAGTTAGCACCTGAGCCAGACAGGTCATACACTTGAGCATAGACAAGTAAGCAGTTCACAAGTCAATTCATCTTTCAGTCTCTTTGGGTCGAACTACGGTGTTCTGACTTCCTCATTGCACGAGAGGATACGTAGGCATAACTTAACAGTTATCGAACAAAAAGTCTCTGTATATTCCCCCTCTTTCTAGCTTTATATTCCCAGCCTCATTATCATGAGCATTTCACTCCTGCCCTCACACTGACACTGTATATATATTACACTTTGCACTTCCTTTACACTGACACCTGTACATCTTTTTCCAGCTCTTTAATACACAAATTGCACTGACACTACCCCTTTAAAACACAAATCTTTTATTTGTGGATCCCGTCGAGTACGGCGGACAACCTGGGTGCTAATACCTTCCCAGGTTGTAACCAACCCCCTTTCTCAGTCTCTCTGGTTCGCAACCGTCTTATCCATCTTTTCTAGGTCTATGCAGCATTACCTTTCCTCCGGGATAAAAATGCCTAGCTGGCGACTCTATTTCATTCCCTGTGAGTTCACTCCTGTGTGTTCTCACATCCTCCTTTCGCCGACCGTTCGCGTCTGTACCTTTATCTGGGCCATTTCCCATTTATCGGGAGCGACAGCAGGTCTGGTTTCTTGGGGTGTCTGGCCTTAGCAATTTTCATGGAGAGCCATAGAATCAAGATTATGCAGCTGGCACAAGTGGATGAGAGGATCCAATGCATTTTGCAATTTTTGTGAGTTTTGGCCCTTTTGTGATTTCTTGAAGTTCAAGTCATGAAAGCCCTAGGTTTAATGCATAATTCTGATGTTTAGAAGTTCATTTGACATATTGTGAAGTGTTTGTGTACATTTGAAGTCATTAGAATGCTTGAACATGCCAAAATGCAAAATCCCTTTTTGACATGAAACTTGAAATTATAGGATTTTTGCCAACTTTAAAAGGCCATATCTTGAGTTCTATGATGAATCAAGACATGTTCTTGTACTTTTTGAAAAGGGAAAGACCTAATCTAAAACTTTCATGACCAGGAATTTTTCATTTGAAGCATTTTTGGTCATGAAAGAGGAGGTTGAAAAACTTTCCCAAAATGGAAAGTTTGCATTTCAAGTCATTTCCAAAAATGGCAAGTTTGCAATTGGCTCAAAATTCTTCAATCTTGTGAACTTCCAACCACTTCTAAGATCAAATAAAGACCATTTAACTTCAATTTGATGAAAATGACCCTTTGGTTCCATTGTTGGGGGCCTCAGATGCCCTGATTTTGACTTAACTTGCTCAAGAAGTTACCCAGTGAACAGATGACTTCCACAATGAGTTTCTTCATCAAACTTGGTATACATGATCCTTATGACATATTAAGAACATTAGAAACAAGAATGGCCCAAAAATTTGGAGTTAAGGCCTCTGAAACCAAAACCCTAATTTTGGTCATTTGTGTAGTGAAACCCTAGCTCTACTTCCAAGCCTTTGCCAGTTTTTGTGATCTCTTGACTTTCATGAACTTTGAGGAGCATAATATGATGATATAACACATATGGACCCTCTTGGAAAGCTTTGAGACCCTTGGGATGGCTCAGATGGAATCTTGGATTGCTCAGATCACAAACCCTAGATGCAGATGAACTTGAACTTATGCAGTGAAACAAATATGCAATATGAGGTATAATGCTTATGCTTATGCAAAAATGAAAGATCACAAGTTATGGTGTGATATGAGTGAGGGCAAATTTGGGGTGTTTACACCTTTCCTTCGGGATAAAAATGCCTAGCTGGCGACTTTATTCGGCCTCAACCTCCAACATCGCCGACAGTCCGCGTCTGCACCGGGACGTAAAGTCCGGGGAGCGACAACTTGGCGACTCTGCTGGGGAAATTATATCCCTTTGAAACTAGGGCTTCTGGTTCTTTTTATGGGTTTCTCCTAGCGTTTGTTTGATTTGTTTTTATGGGGGTGTTATGCATTATGCGTTATGTGTGTTTTTGTTTTTGCTTTATTTATTGCTTTCTGTACAGCTTTATTTATCGCATTTACTTTATCTCTTTCATTTACTGTTTTATGCATTTCATTTTATTATCATATCATATATGTGCTGGATTTGTTGGTTTGCCTTGGTGGGAGGGGTATTCTAGTGAGAAAGGTCCAACACAAAGGCCTGAGTGACAGACATAGGATCAGAGTGGCTTCATATTCTTTCCCATTCCATTTCGGTATGGTGCGGGAATTTGAAACACGGTTCAAACATGGGTTTCTTCTTGAGAACTTTGTGCTACGGATTTCCTGTAGTGTTAGGGCTATCTGGGAAGCCTGCTAAGTCTGGATGACCTTTTTAGATGGCCTTCAGCATCTGAGGTGAATTAGAGGAGGATTCTTTATGATTAGGGTAAACACTGTACCTCCGGGTTAGAAGTGTTTACACTTCTCATAATAGATCCGAACCTGAGGATCCTTGTTCTAGAACAATACCTGTGAGTGGGTGGGGTTATTTACAGGTTTGTAGGAACCCTTGTGTCGTACCTCGAAAAATACGATCCCTCGCGAACGCGGTCGCGGCTGGGCTGACTTGAGAGTCGCCACCTAATTTTATTTATTCCCGAAGAGGGAAATGGAAAATATAGATAAAACCACCAAGAAGGGATAAAACAAGGTCATCGCAAACCATTGTCGGGGTTCGGAAGTCGGTTATGTAGGAGGAAGGTATTAGCACCTCCTACATCCATCGTACTCGATGGGAACCATCTAGATTGTCACGCACGAAAGGATGTCTATACTTATGATTATTTGTTGAACTAAAGGGTTTATTGATCCTAGGGGCTCGGCAAGGATTGAGATCCTCGTGCCTACGTATTCCCTTGTGCAATGGGAAAGTCAGAGCTTCGTAGTTCGGCCTGATACAGGTATTGGTTGTTGATTTTATTACCTTTCGTCGATGAAAGGGTTTAGGAGTTGAAATGCACTAAAGACTATGGATAGTTTATCTCACCCAACAAGACGAGTGTCCTGCGTCGAAATAATCGGAGCGAGTAACGAAAGCTCGTTATCCTCCTTTCTACCGCTTAAGGCTCATGGCGTGCAATTTTCCTCGTATTTATTGAAGTGTTTTGTTTCCTAAGACCGCTTGATGTTGGATCAAGGGTTTGGATCTAAGAAATAACATTTCGGTTTTTTTTGAAGTTTAAGGTAAATGCAAATGGAAGTTTTATTTGTTGGTTTTGTTAGCGAGGCACAATGTGCTCGACTCGCAAAGTTGAGGAAACTTGATATGAATCAAGTGAGCTAAAGACTAGCTATGGAAAACAAGCGCGATGCGTTGATTTGTTAAGTTAGAAAATGTTGCTAAAAGTGTAAGGTGCAAAGTTCGTGCAGATGGCGATCGAGGAATGATCGACTTACGTGTGTGTATGAAGTGAAGTGCGTATGGATGTTTACTTGGCGTTGGACCAAAGATTTCGTTTTATCTTTGAAATGATTAGTCTTAGTGTGCGTTCGTTTTTTTTACTTAGCAATTTATCGTCAAAAATGCAACCGTAATCACACAAGCAGTCATATCATCATATCGCAAGCAAGGAGGATCGAACATTCGCAAACATTCATTACACACATAAAATCGAACAATGGAGAAAAGTTAATTAATTAAATAGAAATATTTAATTAGATTAACTATCAAATTAATTAATCTAATTGAACAAAAACTATTTAATTAAAAAAAATTGTTTTTGGATAAGGAGAAACTAAATAATTAATTTAAACAAGATTATTTAATTAAATTAATTAGAAAACTGATTAATTTGGTTAGATAAAATTATTTAGAATTTAATTATATTTTTTTGTTTTGATTTTTTTTTAAAGGAAAAACAAGATAAATAAATAAAAAGAAGATCATAATCCTGATTTGAAGAAAACAGAGATGCTTATTAACCAGCTAAAAATGCAGGCCCAAAAGTAACTCTATGGTAGATCTGAACCGTCAGATCTAAAAAAAATAAAAATAATAAAAACTTCCATCCAATGGTCACAGACAAGCCAAGCATATCAGATGAGCAATGAATAAAAAAAAGAAGAAGACCTAGCTAGGATGCATCATCGGTCAATATTATCATCGGAACCAGCAAACACAACAACCAATAAATTTGGAAAAGACAGATGTCTCTTGGGCAGTGCAACATTAGTGACTATTGTGCCTTTTCAAAGTGATAAGAAAAAGAGACTGCATATTATACTCTCTTCAGCTTCTTTCTTGCGTTTTTATTTCCAGAAGAAAATCAAATATTCCACTTCAAAACTCAGCGAGCATAACCCTCACCATCATCGTTCTAAGCTTTTAACAAACAACATTCATGCTAGGTCATCATCTTCTCGAGTTAGAATCTGACCTTATTGCGTATGAGCACAAAACCAACAAGCTAAAGCATAAAGAGTTCGGGGAATCAACAACAACAATAAGAGGCCCAGTGGATTCACAAAGCAATAGAGGAATGAGAGTAAAGAAAACTACCTCAATCGAAGAAAATCTGACCTCGAGCTTTATCGTGAAAGGTATTCCTCGACTTCCTTTCGTTTGATACCTGCGTCTCACGTTCTCCTCCTTCTCTTCGTTTTCGTTGGCAACGGGTTCAAACGGGAGAGGTTGAGCTCTTCAATCTCTGGCTTTCAATGCGAAAATCAGAGTTGAATTAAATGTGATGAGCTTTAGTATTTAGGGTTTCTGAGGGTAAATCACGTTTCTGCCGTTTTCTCTTTTTTAGGGTTTTCTATGCGTAGGGTCCTCTCTGTGCCAATGATTGGATGGTGGTTATATAGTGTAATTCGTGTGAGGCTAGTGCGCAAGAATGGTTTTCAGATGGTGTGAGGAATTTGTGAGCTGATACCGTTATAGGGATTTTCCGTACGATTTGGGGTGGGGACCATGTGCGTGAGTCATAGAATTATTTTGTCTGTAGTATAGGCTGAGAATTCCTCTAGAATACATGTGGCCCTTACTGAATTGAAATGGATTTTTTACTGACCGTAAAAAGTAATGTTGACCCTTTGTTGAAATTTTGAAACTTGGTCAAAACACCTTGCTCTGACTCTTCATTTTGGTTTTGCTGGTTCAATATCAGTGTGTTATTCTTTGTACATGCCTGTAAATATTTGTGTTATAGGACTTGCCTTGTGATTATGTTTCATTACACTTGTAGATACTAATCGCCCTCCTTGTTTTATCCTTGTTTGCAGTGTTCGATTCTTAATCCATCATCACTTAAGAGGTAATCCTTTTTGCTGACTGGTGTATACATATTGGCATGAGAAGGAACCACAAGGTATCATAGCTTGCGAGAACGGTGATGCCCGGAAAAGGAGCTTTAGAGCTGGTGTTGCTGCTCGTACGAATCCCGTACTTCTTGGTAAATGTCATGTAAACCTTATCTTTTAAGCCTTTGTGTGAATCCTTGTTCATTCTTCCTCTTTTCTATTGAAATTGACATTTTTTGAGGAAATTGGTTTTGTGACTTTGCTGCAAAATTCTATCATCATCTGATATCCTCTTTCTATGTTTGCAGGAATCATCTTGTGGATGATGTTGTGGACCCACTGCATATTCAAAGTGGCTTGTTTCCTTGTGACTAATTCAAAACTGACATCTTGAGTGTCTTGGGACGGATCTTTATTCGACTGCTATTTGTCTATGGCTTCAAGGGTCTGAACTTAGTGGGTGAGTTTTATTGTTTGAACTTTGAACTTTGCCGTGTTTCCATTTACTTCACTGTCAAATCATTTTGCTCCAATTGCTTCAACTTCATAATGCAGGGTGACCTTTCTTACTTCACATGACTAGTTTTCCGTATTCCATTATCGGTTATCCGCCTATTTATGAATCTATTCTAATGGATTCTGCAGGTCTTTCATAGCTGCACAGCTGATGCTTTTAGCAAGTTTTGAATTTTGATGACCTTCCCATTTTTGACATGTATTGAATGCGACAGATTTTGGGCATACCAATGCGTGGAGATATTTTCAAAAAACCACATAGAGATCTGTAAGGTTAATCCTGAATATGATGCACTGATGAATTAAGTTGACTAAGCAAATGCAACTTTGAATTTTGTGCTGCTACAAACATCTCTTCATTTTGCTGATAACTTCTTCTTTTTCTTTTATGTTTATATTACAGGCCAGTGAGTGTGAAAGTGCAGGCGTGGAGCAAAACATGTTTTAGCAATTGTGAGTTCAATCTTTTTGCTGCATAATCTAGCTATTGCAGAATCGATTCACATTTATCCTGGTGTATCTTATTCTGAAGTGAAAGTGTATTTGCTTGAAGGTCAATGAGGGCGATAGCGAAAGACGTGTTGGCTTGGCATATGAAGAGATGAAACTTGTAACGACCTCTGAAATTTAGGATCACGTGGCTACAAAGTAAAGGTTGCATCCTTTAGGGTTCAGCTTTAAACATTGCTTTGAGATTCTTTGACAGCACAATCATTTTTGTTTATTTTGCAAGGCATCATCTTTTCTTTGCTGATGTATAAGGCTCTTTCGTAACTTGCAATATGAGCCTTGTCCTTCTTTGCAATAGGTACTTGAATGGTGTAGGCATAACAATGAAGCAACTTGGATTGGTGAATACTTGATGATGGAATTCGGTGAATAATGAAGACTGATATTCCAGGTTACTGCATGATCTTATAACAACCAAGAAGAGATTATGGGTGGAGATATGATGGCTCAACGGAGATTATTGAATTGTGCTTCAAAGGTAATGAGCTTTATCCTTACAATGGTTTTATATTTATGCTTAACACAACCACTAGTTCACTTTTATTTTGTTCGCCTGATTGCACTTCAACTGAAATCATGCTTCGATGGCTACTGACATTGTTAAGTTTCTGTTGTCTTTTTGGTTTTGATTGGATGCACTTGGAAAAGAGGAAAGTTTGATGAAGCAATGGTGGAAGACTTGTGTGAAGGTGAAGATTGTAAGGAAAATGTTATTGAAGCTTGAAGTTGCTGAGCTGAAATCAAAGTTCTGTGAGAGGACTCAGGCACTAATACATGGAGATCTACACACTGGTTCAGTGATGGCTACTCCTGAATCAACTCAAGTTATTGATCCGGAATTTGCATTTTATGGACCAATGGGTTTTGACATTGGAGCCTACCTGAGAAACTTAATTCTGGCGTACTTTTCTCAATACGGACATGTTGATCAAGCAAACGATCGAAAAGGATATAAGGGATGGATTCTTAAGTCAATTGGAGACACTTGGAATCTTTTCCACGATAAATTCACCGGACTTTGGGAAAAGCATAGAAATGGTGTTGGTGAGGCTTATCTTCCAGCAATCTATAACAATCCTGAGGTTCAGCTATTTGTACAGAAAGAATACACGACAGATTTGTTCCATGACAATCTTGGATTTGGTGCTGCCAAAAATGATAAGGAGAATTGTTGGCGTGGCACATATTGAGGATCTCGAATCTATTGCTGATGTTCTTGTACATGTTTTTTCTTGATTATTTTCATGAAGCCCTTTGTGTCTTCTTTTCTTTAAATTGTGTAATGGACCTTTGCAAACGTAAATTAGAATTGGACCATGATGTAGCATTCGCACCTTCAAATTTATTCGGACCAATGCCTCATACTTGTGTCTAGTTCTTTTTAAGCTTGTACGATAATGTCGTTTCCCATGATCACATGCTTGGTGAAACCTTTAGACAAGAATTATGGTGATGATGTTGAACCACGACAAGGCTTTGCACTTAACTTGAATAATGAACATTTTAAATCCACGTGAAACAAAATCCAATTTCATGATTGTTCCAAATGCACTTGAACTAGGTTTTGAGATTTTGAATGTTGTAATAGCATGTGCAGTGAGTGGGGTCAACTTGCATAAGGCTTGGAATTCTTGCACTTGACTTACATTACATGTAGCAACATTACATGTAGCAACCTCAAATTTCCATCGCATTTATCTCTTTAATTTTCGTAATAGTCTTTGCAATTTTGACAATGAATCCTTCAACGGACCTTGGAATTGTTAATTGAACCTCCTTGAGAAATGATGATGATCATAATTAACCTTTGAATCATGTTGAAAATTAATCCACAAGATTAATAATTAAAAATAGTGACAATTAAACAAAATTCTTGGCATTTTCACTTGAAATGATGAGGCCTCGAATTAATCCACTAATGAATCCATTATTGAATTGATCATGAACTTGGAATAAATTGATCTTGCATTAATCTTGAAGTTATCCACACGAATCCTCGAAACCATAGTTGACTGTAGCCTGATAACATGAGAACAAAGCAATCCACTTGTCTGACTAAGATTGTTCCAAACTTCCACTGACACATTACCGCACACTCACTTTTATCTGACCCTCAAATCAAACTCAAAATACTAGATTTAGATAATGAGAAAGTGAGATCTGGAACAAAATATTTTTTTTGGATTTTTTGGATAACAAGAAAGAAAAATAGTTAATGGTATGGAATAGGTAGGACAAATTTGGGGTATGACACCTTGGCCTCATCATATCCTGTTACTAGATATTGTTTTAAGGTTACACTATTTTGGATTGATCTTATGAAACCCTGGACTTGTGACTCTTTATTTGAGTCCCCCACCTGGTTACTGATTCTCAGACCTTCATCCGGACTTCTGAACACTCATGGACCCTATCAAAAGCAACTGAAAAATCCAGCACCTGATCACAAACCCTTGCATATCATTCAACATACATCAGTTTGCATCATTTTAACATTTGTCTATTTGTTTTATAGAGTATCCACTTCTGCTCAGATATATTCTCCAACACTTTTTTAGTTGTCTTCTTCAGCTATCTGCTTCAGCCATATACATCAGATATCTTCTTCAGTTGTCTTCATCAGCACCCATTGTCAGTATGGATTCAACCAGGAAGAGCAACATCACCTGCCATTTCTTTGAGTACCCTTTGACAGGCATCGAGCAGATTCAGGCCCTTATCACTCCTGATCATGTTCCTTTATTCAGAGAGCATTATGGTGGTATTATAGACATGATCATAAACTTGGATGCATCAAAAAGGAGCATGATTAACACTTGTCTCCAGTTCTATGACCCTCCTCTCTGTTGCTTCACTTTCCCGGATTTTCAGATAGGTCCTTTGTTGGAAGAGTTTTCCATGTTGATGGGTGTCCCTATAAGAAGAGGAATTCCTTTCAACCCTGAGATGACGGCTCCTAAGAATGAAGACATAGCTAACGATATGTATTTGGAAGTTACTATCATTGATCAGCATATGACCACCAAGGCTGGAATCCCAGGCCTTCATTTGGACTTCCTAATCACCCAGGCCACCAGCCATGCTGCAACAGGGAAGTGGGAAATTGTTAGTTCCCTCCTGGCTCTTAGTATATATGGTATCATCTTATTTGCAGACGAGCCTAAGTTTGTAAGAAAGAATGTTATCTATATCTTCATGCTCAAGAATCCAGTTCCTACCTTGTTAGGAGATATCTATTATTCAGTTCATCAGAGGAATGAGAAGCAGAGGGGAAGACTAGTCAGATGTTGTGCACCTCTCTTCTACTGTTGGTTATTAAGACACATGCCGAAGACATAAGCTTTCTTGAATCCTCATGAGTCAAGGAATTGGGCTAAGAGAATGATTGCCCTCACTTCAGAAGACATAAGGTGGTGTACTCAGAACATCAATGGCATGACATAATTACAAGTTGTGGACAATATCCTAATGTACCTCTTATTGGAGTGAAGGGTTGCATCAACTACAATCCTTTTATTTTCAAGAGGCAGTTAGGGTATGCCTTAGTACATCCACCTCGGGAGCAGGACTTAGCAGAGACCCTTTACTATGTTGTTCAGAATAATCATGCCACAATCCGACAAGCAGCCTGGGCTTGGGATAACATATAGACTAAAGGGACTGCTATTTTGGGGAAGTGTAACAACATAGCTTCAGCTCAGTTCATTGAATGGTCGCGCATCAAAGGACAGATCACTCGTATGCCATTAACCCTAGAGGATGTGCCAGGACCATCAGCAGTAGAGCCCATAGCCACAGTGAGTCTGGAGGAATTTGAAAAGTTGAAAGAGAGGAATACCCAACTTTCTGAAGCCTTGAAGAAGACCCTTTGGGAAAGGAATGAAGGTCTTCTGGACATTGAGAGGTTAGAGAAGCTCTGGGTCGAGCATATAACCAAGATACAAAAGACAAAAGACTTCATCAAAAAAGCCCGAGCGGGAGAGTTGGTACTGAAGAATGCTTGCAAGGAAGCCAAGATTCAGAAGGCTAGAGCTGAACACTACCTAGAAGAGAGTCAGGCTAGATGGATCAGAATCATTGAAGATCGTTTGCAAGAAGATCAGAATACACAGGCTAAAATTGAGCAGCTGGAAGCCAATGAGAAGAAGAGTCAAGAAGCATTCCTAGCAGCGCAGAAAAAAATCTCAGAGTTGAAACTCCGGGCAGGGTTGAAGAGATCAAAACACCAAAAAAAGTACCAGAAGATGACAAGTGCCATTGCAACCAGAAACCTTCTTATCAGGACCATCACAGAGCATCTAGTTGGACCAGTAACTGATGCTCTCCTGAAGGAAGTCAAGGAGGATGACGTTGGGCTTGATGTTTGATTTCTTTGTACTTGTATTTTATTTTTGTTGTACTTTAGTTCTCCATGGTGATTTTGTTGTATTTCTTGGCTTGATTGTATTTTGACCCACCATGGGAGCTTGTTGTAATTATAAACTATGTATCTTTTGCATTTGTAATGTATGGTTTATGTATTTTCTCTTGGACTTCATTTCTCTTCAACATCTTCATTCCCCAGAGGTCTGGAAGGTCAAAACCAAAGAACCAAACCAGGATACCCTCTGAATACAAATAGACATACTTCATTGCATGCTAACCTCATTCTCTGTGTTTTGCAGGTGTTTTTGTTGTTGTTTTCTCACTTTGTTGTGTGTTTCAGGAAACATTGCTCGTAGGAGGGTTTTCCCCATCAACAGAGTCCACAGGTATCCTACAAGACACAACCTTCCGAGAGTTCAGGTGGACCAAGTTCAACAAGATTTGACTGACGTTAGAACTCAGATGGCTAATGAGAGAACTGAGATAAGGGCTCAAATGAACCAGTTCATGGCAGTAATGACTGGGTTGGCTTAGAGCCAAGAAAGATTGAGAGAGTTAGTCGAGCGGAAAACTCCAGAAGAGAACCATACATGCACTGGAGGTACTAGTAACAATGATCACAGGCAGCCGCGAACAAATCCGCCAGAGTTTGGGCCCCACCTCAATCCTGAAGTCAATGTTATCGGAAATACCCAAGGAAATGCAGGAGGTCGTGTTCTACAAGAAGATCCTCGAGATGAACAGTTCACAATAATTGGTGCTGGGGATGAAGCCTATGATCGTCGTCTAGACAAAATAACGGAGAAGCTAAGATCCTTGGAATCCCAAAACTCTTTGGGATTTGACGTGATGGACATGGGTCTAGTAGAAGGAGTCAGGATTCCTCACAAGTTCAAGCCTCCATGCTTTGAGAAATACAATGGTACCTCCTGTCCTCGTACCCACCTTCAATCCTTTCTGGGAAGATTAAAGGCTTATACCATGGATGAGAAGTTGTGGATGTTTTATTTTGAAGATAGCTTGACTGGGGCATCCTGTGAGTGGTATTCTCATCTATCCAGGGCTACAGTCAGAAACTGGAAAGACTTAGCAGAAGATTTCATACGCCAATATCAGTACAACTTGGATATGGCTCCCAATAGGACCCTCCTGATGGGTATGTCTCAGTCTTCAAGGGAAAACTTCAGGGAATATGCCCAAAGATGGAGACAGCTTGCTGCTGCTGTCCAGCCACCTATGTCCGAAAGGGAAATGGCTGACATGTTTATGAATACCCTGCAAGGAACCTACATTGATCGGCTTGCTTCCTTCTCTTCCACTAGCTTTGCTGATGTGGTTATAGCTGGTGAGAGAATTGAAAGCCTTTTAAAGATGGGTAAGATCTCTAACAATGATGCTAGCTCCAGCAATGCAAGAAAACCTTTCTCAGGACCTCGTAGGACAAGTGAAACTAACTCAGTACATATGGGCAGAGGTAGACCCCAATACATGCCAAGATCAGTAGCTACTGTCACCATTCCCACTCCAACACCTCAACAACAGTATCCTCAACAACCACAACACTTCTCACATCAACAACAGTTTCCTCAACAGAGATCTTACAACAACAACAATCAGCAACAACTTCCTTTCCAACAAAGGCCTTCACAAATCAACAGGGTTATCGATCCTATTCTGATGCCCTATGCTGCTTTACTTCCACAACTACTAAAGCTCAATCTGATCGAATTAAGGACTCTGGCTCCACCAGACCCTCAGAATATCCCAAGGAACTATGATGTCAATGCCAGATGTGCCTTCCACTCCAATGCACCTGGTGATACAATAGAGAAATGCAGGGCCTTACACATGAAAGTTCAAGATTTGATTGATTCTAAGGCAGTCAACTTTGCACCCCCTCCAAGTGTTACCAAGAATCATATGCCTAGCCATGGTGGGCCTAGGATAAATGCCATTGAGGAGGATCAACCAGTGAGCCTAATTGACAATTTTTCAAGTATTCAAAGACTTCTGGCCGAGTTTAAAGCCCAACTTTTGAAGTGCAAAGTGTTTCCAGGTTGTGAGGCCCATTACGAAGCTTGCAAGATTTCTACCAACGGTTGTGCAAATTTGAAGACCGGTATCAACAGTCTTATTAGAGAAGGCATTTTACAGATCACTTCAACTATTCCAACTCATACAACATCAACAACCATTCCTCCTACAACACCAGCAAACATCACTTCATCAGATATAACATATATCACTCCTACAACTTCAACAACAATCATTCCAACAGATTCTTATACAACATCAACAACCATCCCTTCTTCAACTTCAACAGACATAAGTTTAACACATCCTTCTACAACAACAACAACCATCAATGAAGACATTTCCACAGTCACCATCTATTATGACCCAGCAACAATCCATGTTCCAGATTCTTTCAACAACTCACATCAACACCCCCATGAACTTCAACAACTCCTTGCACCTGCACCACCTCCAGTCAGACCTCCTGTCACAATCTATTATGATCCTCAAACTATCACAACTCCTTATTCTGCAACAATCAGTCTGGTTACTATCACAGTGCCTGGACCAATCCCATATGACAACAGCAGTGTCGTGCCTTGGAACTATGGCTCAGATCTATATTGCCACGGAAAGAAAGTCACTCTTGATTCTTCAACTTCCCCACCACAAATTGATAATGTTAAGGGAGGCGGAGGCTTCACTCGAAGAGGACGTCTCTTTGCGTCACAGTTCCCAAGAGTTAACGCTGAAGCAGAAGCTGCTGCTAAAGCAAAAGGCAAGAGTGTGGTGCCTGAAGAACCAATTGCCAAGGAAACTCAGAAGACATCCTTTGATCAGGATGTGGAAGAGTTCATGAGAATTATCAATAAGAGTGACTATAAAGTTGTGGACCAGCTCCATCAGACACCTTCCAAAATCTCTATTATATCATTGCTCATGTAGTCTGAGGCTCACAGGAATGCATTTCTCAAATTTTTGCACGCAGCTTACATGCCGGAGGAGATTACAGTTAATCAGCTAGAAGCAGTGGTTTCAAATGTCAACACTAGTCATGGACTAGGTTTTACTGATGCTGATCTGACTACGGAGGGCCGTAACCACAATAAGTCTTTGCATATCACCTTGGAGTGTAAAGGTGCTGTACTTTCCCATGTCTTGGTTGACACTGGGTCCTCTCTCAATGTCTTGCCGAAGAAAGCTTTAGTCAAGATGGAATATGATGGTCTTGCACTTCATCCAAGTAACCTGGTTGTGAGAGCATTTGACGGTTCTAAAAGATCGGTTCTTGGAGAAATTGAGCTGCCAGTGGTAATTGGCCCACAGATATTCAAAACTATCTTCTGTGTGATGGACATTCAGCCTGCCTATAACTGTTTGTTGGGTCGACCCTGAATTCATGTCGTTGGCACGGTAACATTGACCCTTCACCAGAAGTTAAAATACGAGTGGGAAGGCCAAGTTATCACCATTTGTGGGGAGGAGGACATCTTTGTCACACATCTAGCTACCTACAAGTACATTGAGATGGACGGGGAGATCCATGAAACAATGAGCCAAGGTTTTGAAGCTCTCAATGTCAATGAAGCAACAACTAAAGTATCTGGTACTTCAATCTCTTCTTACAAACAAGCTCGGAAGGTTATTGAAGACGGGAATGCCCAAGGCTGGGGCAAGCTGCTGCAAGTTCAGATCAAAGAAGACAAATTCAGTTTGGGTTACAGACCATCCTGACAGGTCCAAGAGGAGGCTGCTGAAGCTCCCAAGCTTATAAGTGGGGGAATGATGACCCTAGTGTAAACACCCCAAATTTGCCCTCACTCATTCACACCATGGCTTGTGATCTTTTCATATGCATAAGTTCAATATCATTCTCATATTGCATCTTTGATTCACTGCATTGTTTCTAAGTCATCTGCATCTAGGGTTTGTGATCTGAGCAATCCAAGAGCTTCTTGAGCCACTCCAAAGGTCATCAATCATTTCAAAGGGGTCCATGTATGTTCAAGCATCATATTATATCCCCACAAAGTCAAGAAAGTCAAAGAATCACAAGAACTGAGAAAGGCATGGAAGCAGAGCCAGGTTTGACTGCACAGATGACCTAGAATTAGGGTTTTGGTTTCAAAGGCCATAACTCCAATTTTTTTGGTCATTCTTGTTTCTATTGGTCTCTATATGCTATAAGGATCATGCATATCAAGTTTCATGAAGAAATTCCATGGGGAAGGCATCTAACCAAGAGTTGACTTCTTGAGCAAGTCAGTGCAAAATCAGGGCATCTGAGGCCCCAAATGACCCAACCAAGGGGTGTTCTTCATCATTTTGATTGTGTATGATCTTTATTTGATCATAGAAGATGTTGGAAGTTCACAAAATTGAAGAATTTCAAGCCATTTGCAAAGTTGCCATTTTGGGAAAATGACTTATAATGGAAACTTGCCATTTTGGGAAACTTTTTCAAGCCTTTCTTTTTGATTCAAAAATGCCTCAAATGAGAAAACTTTGGTCATGAAAGTTGTAGAATGGATCATCCCCTTTTAAAAAAGTACAAGAACTCATTCTAATTCATTTTAGATCAAAAGTTATGGCTTGTCAAAGTTGGCCAAAATCACATAATTTCAAGTTTTCTACCAAAGAGGCAAAATTGCAAAACCACTTGCCAAGACAAATTGTGCTATCAAAGTGACTTCTAATCTTCATACAAACATGAACCAATGTCTAAAAGTCAGATTGCATCAAGAGTTTGCTCATTTTTATGACTTGTGGATCAAGAAACTTCAAAAGGGCCAAAGTTGATTAAAGTTGCAAAACTTCACTCAAACCCTAATCCATTTGCTGGCTGACTTCAAAATCGATCCTATGGTTCTCCTCACTTCTTGCTGCGCAGGACACCCCTCTTGTCCTTGGCTAGCCATGAGCCCATACCTCTCTTACACAAAGCTTGACTTTTTGGCAAAAGACCCATACCAATCACAATAGGCCACCAACAACTCTCTGACCTATCACCACTTGATACATGGACCAAAAGCAGCTTAACACAACACACAACTCATGCTGAAACACACTCCAAGCTATAGTTACCAAAAATCCTCCAACTTGCAAAACCATTCGAAACACACTCCACAAGCATCAAACATTCAAACAAACTTCACAAAACATCTCAGCACACTCCCCTGATCATTTCCCTGCCCTCACTCATCCCTGAAACCTCACACAAACCAAATACGATTTCTTCCCCTCTTTGAACAGAACTCAAGCAATCTCTCAAACTAGCCTAAATAAACTCCAGATAAGCTTTGCAAACACTTGAGGGAGGTCAGTGGAGTTGATTGGAAGCAAGGAACTGGTCCAGAAGCTCTTGGGTTGAAAGCTTCGATTCAGGTAGCCATGGAAATTCATTTTTCCAGAACTCTTATTTCTTGTTTCTAAAATGATCTACATGCTTCCCTGAATGCACTGAACCTTTTATTTTTGAAAATGATTGAGTTTTGAGGATGTATGGCTTGTCTGAAACTTTGCCCGTAAATTTGATTTTTGTTTGTTCTTCATGATTCATGGAAAAGAAATGGAATTTGTTGCTGGATTGTTGTTTAGGGTGTTTAGTTGAGTTGATCTGGAGATTTTGGCATGATTTAGTGAGGTTTTGAGAGAGTTAGGTTGGAGGTCTCGCCGGAGAAGACGACCGGAAGTCTTCTCCGGCCACCTGAAACTCATTAACCCTAATCTGTGTAATTAATGAACTTTGAATGTGGACCCTTGATTCTGTGGACTTTGGTTGACTGGCGCGCAAACGTGTGGTCCAGATTCATCACTTAACCCTAATCCTAATTTATTAATTTAATTAATCAGGTTTAATTAAAATCCATTCAGTTTTAATTTCAACCCTTAGATCTGGCGCCAGTCAATTCCCGCGCCCTAGGTTCAAATCCCAGCCTTTGGATCAGTTGACTTCTCATTAATTCATTTTTATTTTCATTTTATTTGATTTATTTTATACATTTAATTTAAAATAGCAAAAAATGTTTAAAAATTATGAAAAATTTTGTCAAGGTTTTCATTATTTTTCAGAACACAAAAATATTTTTATTTTTATTTTTTGCATTAAAATTTATTTTTATATCATTTAAAAGTTTATTTTTAATTAGTTAATGAAAATTAATTAATTAAAAATACTTTTAGGTATTTAAAAATCACAAAAAAATTCATGTAACCTTGAAAAACATTTAGAAACATTGTCCAACTCTCAAACCAAATTTCTTTTTTGTTCTTGATGCCTTTTGATAATTTTCTTTGGATTTAATTTCATTTCAAGGCATTATTTTGTTTCAAACTTCAAAAATTCATTTCTGTCTAACCTTTGAGAGTTGGATCATGATTCTTTTTGCATTGCATCTTGCATAACATGTAGTTTATAGGATAAATTTGGCATGATTTGATCTTGCATTTTCAATTTGTTTTGCATTTTTCTTGACAAGGTACCTTAAAACCCTAGAAATCTTAGGAAATTCATAACTCTCACTAGGTTAAGAGTTGGATCCCCTCCTTTGGGCAGTGAGTTTGTATAGGTTTAGGGTATCTTTGATTGCATTTTCAAATTTTTATCATGATGTTTGCTTCTGGTTTTGGATTTTTGCTTTGTGTGATGCATATAACCCTAATTCATGCCTTCCTTTGCATCCATCTTCCATTTGCTTGCATATCATGACTTGCCATGACATTTTGTGCATTCATTTGATTCATAAAACACCTTAGGACATATTAGAATCATGTGTGATCATTGCATCTTTCATTTTCCATGTTGTATGTCATTTGCATTCCATAACTTTTCATGTATGTTCATGGTTCAAAGCATGCTTCTCTTGCATCCATATGTTTGTATGATCATTCTAATGCCTTGCCCCATGTTTGCATCATCTCTTAGCATCATTAGCATCATACTCATGCTTCTGGTTTTGGTTTGCATCATCACATTTCACCTCATTTGCATTAAATTTCATTTCTTTTGCTAACTTTTCAGGTGGTAAGTTGTTTTGAGAAGTGGATTTGCCTTCACTTCTCACAATCTCTTTTCATCTCTCTTATGCATCATTGTTGCATTTTATCTTGTGCTTTGGATTGAGCTTGCTCATTCTTGTTCATCTTACTTTCTTTTTCAAGCAACTTGTCTTCTTAAGTGAAGCAAGTTGTCTTGCTTCTCTCTGCTCCTTCTTCCTTTCATCTGCTTCTCTCCTTGGTGGCTCTTTGAAGATCTTCTTGCAAACCTCATTAACCCTAGGAACAACCAAGCATGACAACAATTAGGGTTTTAATTAGTCCCCCACTTAGCTTTTACCTTTGTGTCATCTTTGAGTCTTCTCTTCTCATCTCATAATCAGGGACTAAACCCTAAAGGCTTTAAGGCTTTGTGATTAAGCTTATGCATGCATCCTTCTATTAGGATGGAGTGTATAACTTTAATCCTAAGTGTTAAACCCTTAATGTGTTTAAATCCCTTAATCAATTCACTTAATAATCATCAAGACATCAAGCTTGTAACTTGGGCCTTGCATTAGGGTTCTAATTCTTCCTTAATTGGTTAAGAAGGACTAACCCTAGTGTTAATGGACAAGTCCCCCTCAAGTTGTCTTACAAATCATA
Organism: Lathyrus aphaca; assembly: GCA_963966055.1. Taxonomy (NCBI): domain Eukaryota; kingdom Viridiplantae; phylum Streptophyta; class Magnoliopsida; order Fabales; family Fabaceae; genus Lathyrus; species Lathyrus aphaca. Next base: position 353,356,137 of record OZ014521.1, on the reverse strand, counting down.
AAACTCATTTCTTAATCATACCATTAACTAAAATCCACTTAATAAAGGCTTTGTTTTGTCATGAGTTTAATCCCTAATCATGGATCAAGTTGAGAAGTCTTTCTCAGCTTAAATGTTCTCATCTATTATCCTTCTATTAGGATGGTGTAATGAGTCCATTAGATCCTTGATTATGGCTTAACCTCATTACTTAACACTAAACAAAAACAACAAAAACATCTAAATAATCACAAGTAGGTTAATGATCTTAATCCTATTCCAGGGTGATTAAGTGTGAGATGCTGACTTCACACTTAAGGTATTCTCATTACCCCTAATCAGAGGGAGGATGTGATGAGTTTACTAACCCACTGGTTTAGGCTTAAGCTCATTAACTTATGACACATTTCCAAAAGTAATAAAAGACTGAAAGCACAAAAACAAACAATAATCGTCTCCTTCGGGATTCTTCTCTCATCTCATTCACTCATAAACGAGAACTCGCTTCTTCCGTCTAATGCAAGACAGTTTGCACCTGAGCCAGACAGGTCGTACACTTGAGCATGGACAAGTAAGCAGTTCACAAGTCAATTTATATTTCAGTCTCTTTGAGTCGAACTACGGTGTTCTGACTTCCTCATTGCACGAGAGGATACGTAGGCATAACTTAACGATTATCGAACAAAAGTCTCTGTATATTCCCCCCTCTTTCCAACATCATTCTTTAAGCCTCAGTCTTGAGCAATTCATTCTCATTCTTACACTGACACTTCACATGTACACATCACATTCTTTTACACTGACACCTTTACATCCTTTTCTAGCTCTTTTATACACAAATTGCACTGACACTACCCCTTTAGAACACAAATCTTTTGAGCGTGGATCCCGTCGAGTACGACGGACAATCTGGGTGCTAATACCTTCCCAGGTTGTAACCAACCCCCTTTCTCAGTCTCTCTGGTTCGCAACCGTCTTATCCATATCTTTCTAGGTCTATGCAGCATTACCTTTCCCCCGGGATAAAAATGCCTAGCTGGCGACTCTTGTCTTCTGAGTTCACCCTTGTGTGTTCTCTTCCCTTTCGCCGACCGTTCGCGTTTGTACCCCATCTGACCTAGCCTCATTTGGTGGGAGCGACAACTTGGCAACTCTGCTGGGGACCCTTATACTGTAACCAGGGCTTCTGGTTCTTTTTGTGGGTTCCTCCTAGCGCTTGTTTGATTTGTGTTTACTGGGGTGTTATGTGCTAATTGTGTTTGTATATTTGCTTTATTTACTGCTTTATGTACAGTTATTTATTGCTTTCTTTACAGCTTTATATACATCGTACTGTCATACTGTTATCTGGCTGGATCTGGTTTTTGCTTTGGTGGGTGGGGTTCTATTGAGAGTTTGAGGTCCTATACCTGGGACCTGAGTGACACCTAGGCTAGAGTGGTTCATGTTCTTTCCCATTCCATTTCGGTCTGGTGCGGGAATATGAAACACGGTTCAGATATAGGTTTCTTCTTGAGAACTCTGTGCTACAGATCTCCTGTAGTGCTAGGGCTATCTGGGAAGCCTGCTAAGTCTGGATGACCTTTACTATGACCTTCAGAAACTGAGGTGAATTAGAGGAGGATCTTTTATGGTTATTGTAAACACTGTACCTCCGGGTTAAAAGTTTTTACACTTCTCATAACTGATCCAAGTCTGAGGATCCTTGTTTTAGAACACCACCTGTGAGGGGGGTTGGGCTGTTTACAGGTTTGCAGATACCCTTGACCACAACATACCCTGATACTTTGTCTTGATTAAGAGTACCTCATTTTGGGACAGTTCTTGTGATTTGAACCCTGGACATGTGACTCTTTATTTGAGTCCCCCACCTTGGTTACTGGACTTCTGAACCTCCATCTGGATTTCTTGAACATACATGGACTTATACCAAGGCAGTAATCAGATCCAGCTTGATCACAAACCCTTGCATATCATTTGCATACTCATCATTTGCATCATTTAACATTTGCTTATTTGTTTTTCAGGGTATCCACATTATATCTGGCTTGGTTTTGACCCCTTCATCTGCATAGACCCCTGTTCATCAGTTATCTGCTTCAGCTATCTTCATCAGTTGCCTGCTTCAGCTATTTCCATCACCAGCCTCAGCCTATCAGTGGCTCATCTCCAGTATCAGTCTTCATCATCAGTACTTGTTTTAGCTCTTCATCAGCAGTCATGGCACCCAAGAAGAGCAACATCTCATACCATTTCTTTGAGCCTGTGCTGACTGGCATCAGACAGGTCCAGGCACTTATCACTCCAGACCACATCCCACTATTCAGAGAACATTATGGAGGCATCCTTGATATGGTTATGGACTTGGACCCTTCTCAGAGGAGTTTGATTCACACTTGCCTACAGTTTTATGACCCTCCTTTGAGATGTTTCACTTTCCAAAACTTTCAGCTAGGACCTCTGCTGGAGGAGTTCTCATCTTTGATTGGAGTACCTGTCAGGGGTGGTATCCCCTTCAACCCAGAGATGGCTTTTCCCAGCAATGAAGAAGTGGCAAAAGCACTGTACCTGGAGCCTATTTTGATTGAGCAGAACATGACAACAAAGGCTGGAATTCCTGGCCAACACTTGGACTTTCTGACTTCTCAGGCCATCTTGAAGACCTCCTTGGGAGAATGGAGGGCAGTTTGTGCATTCTTGGCCCTCAGTATATATAGGGTGATACTATTTGCAGATGAGCCCAAGTTTATCAGCAAGAGTGCCATTCATATTTTCCTTCTGAGGAACCCAGTGCCCACATTGCTGGGAGATTTCTATTACTCTGTTCACCAAAGAAATGAGAAGCAGAGAGGGAGGTTGGTGAGATGATGTGCTCCCTTGTTTCATACCTGGCTGCTTAAACACTTGCCCAATACTGATGCCTTCCTGAATCCTCACCAACAGAAGAATTGGGCTAGGAGACTTATTGCTTTGACTTCAGATGACATCAGATGGTGCACTCAGAGCACCAAAGGCAGGGACATAATTACTAGCTGTGGACAGTTCCCCAATGTACCTCTGATAGGAGTGAAGGGATGCATCAACTACAACCCTTTGCTGTTTAAAAGACAGTTGGGCTATGCTTTGGTTCACCCTCCTAGAGTGCAAGACTTGGCTGAAACCCTTTATTGTGAGATAAAGCCTAATTTAGCTGTTGTCAGACAAGCATCCTGGGCTTGGGACAACATCCAGACCAAAGGGATGGCCATTCTTGGGAGATGCAATAATGTGGCTTCAGCTCAGTATTATGAATGGTCTCATGCTAGGGCTCAGCTTTCTGGGTTGCCTTTCACCATTGAGGATGCACCTGGACCATCCACAACACCACCTCCAGCCACTGTCAGCCTGGAAGAATTTGAGAAACTGAAGGAGAGGAATGAGAATCTGTCTCAAGCTCTAAAGACGACCCTCTGGGAGAGGAGTGATGGTCTTCTAGACATTGAGAGGTTGGAAAAACTTAAGGTGGAGCATCTAGCCAAGATTGAGAAAGCAGAGGACTACATCAAGAAATCAAGGGCTGGAGAGCAAATTTTGAAGAATGCCTATAAAGAGGCCCAGTTTCAGAAGGCTAGGACTGATCTCTATCTGAAAGAAAGTCAAGCTAGGTGGGTCAGGATCACTGAAGCTCGCACTCAAGAAGATAAGAGAACTCAAGACAGGATTGAGCAATTGGAGGCCAATGAAAAGAAGCAACAGGAGGCTCTGCTAGCAGCCCAGAAGGAGATTTCAGAGTTGAAGCTTAGGGCTGGTGTGAAGAGGTCAAAGGACCAAGACAGGCACAAGAAGCTGACCACTGCTATCGCCACCAGAAACCTTCTTATCAGAAACATTACAGAGCATCCGGTTGGTCCTGTAACTGAAGCACTTCTGAAGGAGGTTAAGGAGGATGAGTTTGGATTAGATGTTTGACTTCTTTGCTTGTTGTTTTTTTTCCATTTCATGTACTTTTCCTTTTATGTTGTATTTTGACCCCTCAGGGGCATGTGTTGTAAAAAACAAACTATGTATGATCCACCATTTGTAATGTATTTATCAGTTTGTTTCATTTGAGCTTCTTTTCTCAAGCAACATCAAAGCATCTTCCTCAGGGTCTGGAAAGGTCAAAACCAAGCACCAAGCCGGATACCTTGGAAAATAAATAAGCATACTGCATTGCATACTAACTTTTGTTTTGTTTTGTAGGTTTTTGTTTTGTTTGTTACTAACTCTGTTGTGATTCAGGAATTATTGCTCGCCGTCGGGTGTTCCCTCTCAACCGTCCGCACAGATATCCTACTTGCAACAATCTTCCTGGTATCCAGATGGACCAAGTACAGCAAGATCTGACAGAGGTCAGAACCCAGATGGCTAATGAAAGGCTGGAGATGAGAAACCAAATGACCCAGTTCATGGAAGTAATGAATGGCTTGGCCCAAAGTCAAGAAAGGTTGAGGGCATTGGTAGAAAGACAAACCCCGGAAGAACCCCATCTGGGAACTGGATGAACAAGTAACAATGAAAGGGGTCAGCCTCATGTTAATCCACCAGCATATGGGCCTCATCTACACCCAGAAGTCAATATCCCGGTTAACGTGCAAGGAAATACAACTGCAGGCAGGATCTTGCAAGAAGATCCTCAAGAGGAGCAGTTCACTGTAATGGGAGCTAGGGATGAAGTTTATGATAGAAGGCTTGATGAAATTGCTGAGAAGTTGAGATCTCTGGAGTCTCAAAATTCCCTGGGTTTTGATGTCATGGATATGGGGTTAGTGAATGGGGTAAGGATTCCCCATAAGTTTAAACCCCCGTGCTTCGAGAAGTACAATGGAACTTCCTGTCCACGAACTCACTTACAGTCCTTTCTGGGGAGACTTAAGGCATACACAATGGATGAAAAACTATGGATGTTTTACTTTGAAGACAGTTTGACTGGGGCTTCTAGGGAGTGGTACTCTCACTTGACCAGAGCTACTATCAGATGCTGGAAAGACCTAGCTGAGGCCTTCATCAGGCAGTACCAATATAATCTGGACATGGCTCCTAACATGACCCTTTTGATGGGAATGTCTCAGTCCTCCAGAGAAAGCTTCAGGGAATATGCCCAGAGGTGGAGACAGCTTGCTGCTGCTGTCCAGCCACCCATGTCCGAAAGGGAAATGGCCGACATGTTTATGAATACTCTGCAAGGAACATATATTGACAGGCTAGCTGCCTTTTCTTCCACCAGCTTCGCTGACGTAGTCATAGCTGGAGAAAGAATTGAAAGCCTTCTGAAGATGGGTAAAATTTCTGATAATGGTGCAAGTTCGTCTAGCAACCCCAGGAAGCCTTTTGTGGGGCCTAGAAGAACAGGTGAGACAAATGCCATTCATGCCAGCAGGGGCAGACCTCAGTATGTCCACAGATCAGTAGCAGCTGTCACCATTCCAGCTCCGATTCCTCAGCAACCAACATATCAACAACCACATTATCAACAGCAAGTTCAATATCCGCCACAAAGGACCTACAACAACAGTAACAACAATCAGCAGCAAAGACCTTTTCAGCAAAGACCATCACAGGCCAATAGGGTGATTGATCCGATCCCTATGCCTTATGCCGCTTTATTGCCACAACTCCTGAAACTCAACTTGGTTGAATTAAGGACATTGGCACCACCAGATCCCTCCAATCTTCCAAGAAATTATGATGTCAACGCCAGATGTGCTTTCCATTCCAATGCACCTGGCCACAATACGGAGAAGTGCAGGGCTTTACAAATGAAGGTACAAGATTTGGTGGATTCTAAAGCTCTAAACTTTGCACCCCCGCCAAATGTCAACAAGAATCCCATGCCCAATCACGGAGGACCAAGAATTAATGCCATTGAGGAAGACAAGCCATCTTTCTTAATCACCAGTGTTGGGCAGATTCGGACACCTCTGGTAGAAATCAAAGCTCAGCTTCTAGAGTGCCAAATGTTCCCCGGGTGTGAGCTCGGTTGTGGGTACTGCAACATTTCGGTTAATGGGTGTGATAACTTTAGAAGCGGCATAGAGTGGTATACTTCAGATCACAACATCGACGCCTACAAATCCAGCAATCCCCTTGGCAACAATTCCTGACTCTTCTACAACTGCAACAACAATCATTCCGACCAATTCATCGATATCATCAACAATGGCTTCATCCATCACTTCAACAAATCAGATGTCAACAACCATTTCTTCTACAACATCAACATCCATTTATTCAGCAGGATCTTCTACAACACCAACAGCTGCTAATGAAGATATCTCAGCAGTCACTATCTACTATGATCCGTCAAGTGTTCCTCCAAGCAACAACTTTCAACAACAGACAGTGGCACCTCCTGCCAGGTCACCAGTCACCATTTACTACGATCCGCACACCATTTCAGTACCCTCCTCTGCTGCAGTCAGTCCAGTTACCATCACGGTGCCTGGACCCGTTCCATATGAAAGCAATAATGCCATACCTTGGCATTATGGCTCTGACCTCTACTGCAACGGGGAGAAAATCACTTTGGACTCTTCAACTTCTTCTCCACAGATTGATAATGTTGGGGGAGGCGGAGGCTTCACCAGAAGCGGACGCCTTTTTGCCTCACAAGTGCAAAGACCTAATGCTGAAGCAGAAGCTGCTGCCAAAGCAAAAGGAAAGAGTGTGGTAGTTGAAGAGCCAACTGTTAAAGAAACTCAGAAGACATCTTTTGAACAAGATGTAGACGAGTTTATGAGGATTATAAAGAGAAGTGATTACAAAGTGGTGGATCAGCTTCACCAAACTCCCTCAAAGATCTCCATATTATCCCTGCTGATGTGTTCTGAAGCTCACCGGAATGCATTATTGAAAGTCCTGCACGCAGCATATGTGCCAGAGGAGATCACCGTTAATCAGCTAGAAACTGTGGTGGCAAATGTCAACACCAGTCATGGACTGGGTTTTACCAATGCTGACTTAACAACTGAGGGACGTAACCACAACAAGGCTTTACACATCACTCTAGAATGCAAGGGTGTTGTTTTATCACATGTACTGGTGGACACTGGGTCTTCACTCAATGTTCTACCAAAGAAAGCCTTGGTGAAACTGGAGTATGATGGCTTGGCATTATGTCCAAGTAATTTGGTGGTGAGAGCATTTGATAGCTCTAAAAGATCAGTGCTTGGGGAGATTGATCTGCCTGTGATGATTGGCCCGCAAACTTTTAAAATTACCTTCTATGTGATGGACATTCAGCCGGCCTACAGCTGTTTGTTGGGTAGACCTTGGATCCATGCCGCTGGCGCTGTTACGTCTACCCTTCACCAGAAGCTGAAATTCGAGTGGGAAGGCCAGATCATCACCATCTGTGGTGAAGAAGATATCTTTGTTAGTCATCTGGCTACGTATAAGTATATTGAGATGGATGGAGAAATCCATGAAACTATGAGCCAGGGATTTGAGGCCCTGAACATTAATGAAGCATCTGTTGTACTGGGAACCTCCATGACATCTTATCAGCAAGCCAGGAAGGTTGTTAAAGAGGGGACTGCCCAAGGATGGGGAAAGCTGCTGCCCGTGGAAAAGAAGGAGGACAGATTTGGGTTGGGTTACAAACCAACTCAACAAGATCAATCAGAGGCTGCCAAGAAGCCCAGTTTTATCAGCGGGGGAATGCTCACCCCGGATGCAGTGAACAACTTGGAAGACGAGGATGAAAGCGACCGCAACCTGGAGAGCTGGATACGTCCAAGGATCCCGGGGAGCCAAGTCCTTAACTGGTCTTCCCAGGAAATTATAAGGGTTACTCCTGCAGAGTAATTATTATTTCCTGTATTTTTAAGCATGCATCAAGTCTTGCATCTTGCCCAAGATGACAAGACTCATTTTGTAATCGGGCCATCTTGTAATTTTGTGCAAACAGATCAATCAATGAATATCAGACATCTTTTGCAAATGAGTCTTTTTTTCTTTTCCGCTCACTGTTTTTCATTTTTTCTTTTTGTACAAAAATAAAATGGCAATGTTTTCAAAATGATAACTTTATTTCACTTTTTCTAAACAAGATTAAAATCGATCACTAAAATGAACAATCTAAACCCTTGCAGAGAACACCCTCTAGACTGCACCGACAACAACACTGCTTTGACTTTGTATGACTTTGACAATCCGATTAATCAAGCTGATGAAGGGGTTGAAGAAGATTATGAGCTTCCTGAAGAGCTAGCCAGGTTGTTAAGGCAAGAGGAGAAAGTTATTACTCCTCATCAGGAGGAGGTCGAAACAGTTAATCTTGGTACGTAAGAAGATGTGAAAGAAGTTAAGATCGGGGCCTGCCTACAAGATTCAGTAAAAGAGCAACTGATTGATATGCTTCGGGAATATGTAGATGTCTTTGCTTGGTCTTATCAGGATATGCCAGGGTTGGACACCGATATTGTCATGCACAAGCTGCCTTTGAAAGAAGACTGTCCGCCGGTAAAGTAGAAGCTGCGCCATACTCGCCCAGATATGGCAATGAAGATAAAGGAAGAGGTGCAAAAGCAGTGGGACGCCGGGTTCCTTGTTGTAACTAGCTATCCGCCGTGGGTTGCTAATATTGTACCTGTACCTAAGAAAGACGGCAAGGTAAGAATGTGTGTGGATTACCGGGATCTGAACAGAGCCAGCCCGAAAGATGATTTCCCATTACCTCACATCGATGTATTGGTTGATAATACGGCTCAGTTCTCGGTATTCTCCTTCATGGACGGATTTTCAGGATACAATCAGATCAATATGTCACCTGAAGACATGGAGAAGACAACTTTCATCACACCCTGGGGCACGTTCTGTTATAAGGTGATGCCATTCGGACTGAAGAATGCTGGTGCAACCTATCAACGGGCTATGGTAACATTATTCCACGACATGATCCATAAAGAAATTGAATGTTATGTGGATGATATGATTGCCAAGTCCCTCACAGAAGAAGACCACCTGGTGAATCTGCTGAAGTTATTCAAGCGTTTGAGGAAATACCAACTGAAGTTAAACCCCAACAAATGCACATTCGGGGTGCGATCCGGTAAGCTGCTGGGATTTATTGTAAGTGAGAAAGGGATTGAAGTTGACCCTGATAAAGTCAAAGTCATTCAAGAAATGCCTGCACCGAAAACTGAGAAAGAAGTTCGAGGGTTTCTAGGTAGATTGAACTACATTTCAAGGTTCATATCTCACCTTACTGCAACCTGTGAACCTTTGTTCAAGCTATTGAGAAAAGAACAAACGGTCAGGTGGAACGAAGACTGCCAGAGGGCTTTTGACAAAATCAAGGAATACTTACAAGAGCCTCCAATCCTTATGCCTCCAGTTGAAGGAAGACCTCTGATAATGTACTTGACAGTATTAGAAGAGTCAATGGGGTGTGTGCTGGGCCAGCATGACGAGTCTGGTCGAAAAGAGTATGCAATTTACTACCTAAGCAAAAAGTTTACCGATTGTGAACAACGTTATTCACTGCTCGAGAAAACTTGCTGTGCTTTAGCGTGGGCTGCTCGCCGACTAAGGCAGTATATGTTGACCCACACTACTTTATTGATATCAAAGATGGACCCAGTTAAGTACATTTTTGAGAAGCCATCACTTACCGGACGGGTTACAAGATGGCAAATGATCCTCACAGAATATGACATCCAGTACACATCTCAGAAAGCCATCAAGGGCAGTGTATTGTCTGATTATCTTGCTGAGCAACCCATTGATGATTACCAGCCTATAAGATTTGACTTCCCTGATGAAGACATCATGTTCATAAAAGCGAAAGATCATGAAGAGCCTGTTCACACTGAAGCGACTGACCCGGAAGAAGAATGGACTATGATGTTTGATGGGGCTGTTAATATGAATGGTCGTGGTGTTGGTGCAGTACTCATTACACCCAAAGGAGTTCACATGCCTTTCTCGGCAAAGCTCACCTTTAACTGCACTAACAACGAAGCTGAGTACGAAGCTTGTATTATGGGTCTTGAGGAAGCCATTGACCTCAGGATCAAGACTTTTACAGTATTCGGAGATTCAGCTCTGGTAGTTAATCAAACCAACGGCAAATGGTACACACACCAAGATCATCTGATACCTTACAAGGATTATACAAGGAGGTTATTGACTTTCTTTACAACGGTTAAGCTTGAGTATATCCCTCGGGACGAAAATCAGTTTGCAGATGCTCTTGCCACCATTTCATCCATGATCAAAGTTCAAGCTGCCAACTTTGTACCTCGGATTTCAGTGTCCAGACTTGACAGACCAGTGTATGTATTTGCAGCAGATGTTGCCAAAGATGATAAGCCTTGGTTCCATGATATCAAATGCTTCTTGGAGGATCATACATACCCACCTGGGGCATCTTCCAATGATAAGAAGACTCTAAGAAGGCTTGCTGGTAGTTTCTTTCCGAACACTGATGGTTCCCTGTACAAGAGAAACTTTGATATGGTACTTCTCCGGTGCGTTGATAGGACAGAAGCAGACTTGTTGATGCACGAGGTGCACGAAGGATCCTTTGGTACTCATGCAGGAGGGCATGCCATGGCCAAGAAGTTGCTAAGATCAGGTTATTACTGGATCACAATGGATGCTGACTGTTGTGCATATGCCAGGAAATGTCATACATGCCAGATTTACGCGGATAAAGTGCATGTGCCTCCGAATCCCCTGAATGTGATGTCTTCACCATGGCCCTTTGCCATGTGGGGCATTGATATGATTGGCAAGATTGAACCGACTGCTTCAAATGGCCACAGATTCATCTTGGTTGCTATTGACTATTTTACCAAGTGGGTTGAAGCAGCTTCCTATGCAAATGTTACAAGGCAAGTGGTGGCCCGATTTCTGAAGAGAGATATCATCTGTCGGTATGGAGTGCCCGAGCGAATCATTACTGATAATGGTTCTAACTTAAACAACAAAATGATGGCAGAGCTATGCCAGGACTTCAAGATCCAACACCACAATTCTTCTCCTTACAGGCCAAAGATGAATGGCGCTGTCGAGGCAGCTAACAAGAATATCAAGAAGATTGTGCAAAAGATGGTGGTTACCTATAAAGATTGGCATGAAATGCTACCATTTGCCTTGCATGGGTACCGTACGTCAATCAGAACGTCTACTGGGGCAACACCGTATCAGCTTGTGTATGGTATGGAGGCAGTCCTACCTGTTGAGGACGAATTACCCTCCCTGCGGGTACTGATGGATGTTAAGTTGAATGAAGCAGAATGGGTCCGGTCCCGATACGAACAACTGAATCTGATTGAAGAGAAGAGATTGGCTGCAATCTGTCATGGGCAGTTATATCAGAAAAGAATGAAGAAAGCCTTCGATCAGAAAGTCAGGCTCCGAGAGTACCAAGTAGGAGATCTTGTGCTGAAAAGACTCCTCCCTCCTCATACAGACCACAGGGGCAAGTGGACTCCGAACTATGAAGGGCCATTCGTAGTAAAGAAAGTTTTCTCTGGTGGAGCACTGATGCTCAGCACTATGGATGGTGAAGACTTCCCGCCCCCTGTGAATTCAGATGCAGTTAAAAAATACTTCGCATAAAAAAATGACCCGCTGGACATAAAAACAGAATGTAAGTCCAGGAAAAAATAGGGCATCCCGGCGAGTCAAAAACAGAATAAAATACTCGGGCAAAAATAAGGGAAATAAACAAAAAAAATGTACACCCGCTGAGCTGAAAAGCCGCATTGGACAGCTCAGGCAAAAAGGGGTATCCCGATGGATTGAAAACCCGAAAGGGCGATCCATGCAAAAATAGGGGAATAAGCGAACAACTGCATTCTAAATTCGTCTGTATCACCTACAACATGCCAAGCTTCGAGAGAATCAAGCTTCCTTCAGAATCAGCCTCCTTCAGAAAGCAAGACGAGAAGAACGTCAAATGTCATACGAGTCATAGCAAAGGGAAGCTTCTTGAAGCGTCATCAGCATTGCCAACATCTTTTTTCTCAATTTGTAACAATCTCCTCATTTTAGGGGATTTGTTTCTTCGACTGTATCTTGCCAATTCAGGGCACATGAATTAATAAAATCAGATTTCCAGTCATGATTCGTCTCGTACGTTTTATTTTTCATTTGCGAAAAATGTCCGATAAGATACTGATTGCATAAATACAGATGCTCTTTCTACTAGGAATACGTGCTTACAGGAAATATGCTTACTCCCGGGAGTGTCTGAACTCTTATGATGGGATCCAATGAGGGATACCTCGGGATTACTTGTGCGTTTCTCTGTCTTTTTCAGGATTGCAGGTATTCAAAACACAACATGGGGCATGAAAGCTTCACCCCAGCGAGCTGGAAAATCATTATCTACTCAGTCTTAGCACCGGAGGTGTTTTCTCCCCAGCTGAGTTGCCATCCATTATTCCTCCTCAGCCAAGTACAAAAGCCCGGGAACCATCTCCCCACAAAGTGTCGACCTCTATCCAGAAGAGCAACGCGCGAAGGAATCACAACAGAGTGAAGAAGGCTTCTACAAACCCCAGCTGGGTCCCTCATTGCCCAGATAGGTCTATCAGTGACCTATTTCCCCAAGCAGAGTCATATATGCTAGATCTACCAATGATCTCACCCCCAGCTGGGATGTCTACTCCAAGCAGATCAACCAGAGATCTTCGCAGCCACAGGATCAGATCCCGGATTGGTATCTTTTGCATAATCATAGCATTCGCATCATACTCTCCCCGCATAGCATAGCATTCCGTCTAATACGGAGCATTACGGCAAAAATCAAACATATTGCATAATCATAAGCCATGTTCTGAATCAAACACTTGTAAATACCGACAATTCATCAACGGTATACGGAAAACTCCCCAAGATTCCCCGGCAGAGAGCCAAAGCATTTGCCTTACACTCACAAATATCAGTACATACTCCTTTTGGCACCCGTCCGTGTCATCATTCCCCAGTAAAGTCGCCCGAGCATTCTTTACAAACAAACACTTATACATATTACAGATACTTTTTGATACCCGTCCGTGTCATATCCCAGTAGAAAGCCAAAGCGTCCTCTTTGCACTCACCGATACATATATCTATACAACTTTCTTGACACCCGTCCGTGTCACCTCCCCAGCATAGTCACCCAAACACTTTGGAAACCATACACTTCTTTATAATACACTTTCTCCGACACTCGTCCGTGTTACTCGTCCTCTTTTTACTCATACAGATACTCGTCCGTATCTTGTATATATCATTCAAATCCCCTCAGATTCGACACTCGTCCGTGTTCTTTGTTAACCAGTTGGTACTCGTCCGTATCATCATCTCAAAACATGCGTCAAGCGTTTGTTTCTACCTGATACTTGTTCGTATCATAGTCTTAAGGATGCTCGTCCGCATCTTTAATCTATATACCGTGTCAAACAATTATGTCTTCTTGAATTTAGACACCCGTCTGTGTCTATTATTCCCCAGAAGAGTCCCCGCAGGATCAATACTCTTCCGTGTTCTTTGTTAACCAGTTGATGCTCGTCTGTATCATCATCTCTGAACATGTGTCAGTGTTTGTTTCTACCCGATACTCGTCCGTATCACGGTCTTAAGGATGCTCGTCCGCATCTTTAATCCATACACAGTACCCAAACACTTATACCTTTCATTTTCTTGGATGTGAACACTCGTCCGTGTTTACTTTTCCCCAGCAAAGTCCCCAACAAACTTGTCAAACTATTTCCTTTCTATCTGACATTCGCCCTATGTCATGATACCTTTTTTGGCAACCGTACCTTGCCCGGTGATCGTCCTTCACCTCTTTGGATGACCGTCCCTCATCCTTTCCCCCCAACGGAGTCTCCATTATTAGACCCCTTTTCTATCCGACATTCGTCCTATGTCGTGATTTTTAGCAGCCGTCCCCTGCTAGGTGATCGTCCTTCGCCCTTTGATGACTGTCCTTCATCATTTCATCCGATGGTCGTCCCCATCGTCGATCTTGTTATCTGACATTCGTCCTATGTCATGATAAACCCTGAGAGCAGTCGTACCCTGCTAGGTGATCGTCCTTCACCTCCTGATGATCGTCCTTCATCATGCTTATCCGATGGCCGTCCCCATCGTCGACCTTTTTATTCGGCATTCGTCCTATGTCGCGATACTTTTGGAAACCGTACCTTGCCCGGTGATCGTCCTTCACCTTAGATGACCGTCCCTCATCTTATCCTCAACAGAGCAGCCGTCCCCTGCTAGGTGATCGTCCTTCACCTTTGATGACCGTACCTCATCATTTATTTAATTTACCTATCATCCCCAGAAAGTCCCGATGGCCGTCCCCATCATAATATCTCATATCCCCAGCTTGTCGGACGTCCCCGTCAATGCTTTATTTCCCGCGCTTTCCCCAGCATGTCGGCCGTCCCCGTCATTGCTCTTTCCCCAGCAGTCGTCCTCTGCTCGACGGTCGTCCTCCGTCGCCCGCACTTTATAATTATACTTTATTTTCTTTTACAATCTATATCCCTTTTCTTCTTCATTCTGTGAGTGCAAATTTTGGACTGTCTTTGGTATTCAACCACAAGTTATCTTGTTTGCCTGATAAACCGTCGCTTACATCCTGCACAGCTAACTCATGCTTGAATAGGGGCAGCTGTAAACACCCCAAATTTGCCCTCACTCATTCACACCATGGCTTGTGATCTTTTCATATGCATAAGTTCAATATCATTCTCATATTGCATCTTTGATTCACTGCATTGTTTCTAAGTCATCTGCATCTAGGGTTTGTGATCTGAGCAATCCAAGAGCTTCTTGAGCCACTCCAAAGGTCATCAATCATTTCAAAGGGGTCCATGTATGTTCAAGCATCATATTATATCCCCCACAAAGTCAAGAAAGTCAAAGAATCACAAGAACTGAGAAAGGCATGGAAGCAGAGCCAGGTTTGACTGCACAGATGACCTAGAATTAGGGTTTTGGTTTCAAAGGCCATAACTACAAATTATTTGGTCATTCTTGTTTCTATTGGTCTCTATATGCTATAAGGATCATGCATATCAAGTTTCATGAAGAAATTCCATGGGGAAGGCATCTAACCAAGAGTTGACTTCTTGAGCAAGTCAGTGCAAAATCAGGGCATCTGAGGCCCCCAATGACCCAACCAAGGGGTTTTCTTCATCATTTTGATTGTGTATGATCTTTATTTTATAATAGTAGATGTTGGAAGTTCACAAAATTGAAGAA
The DNA here is from genome assembly GCA_963966055.1 of Lathyrus aphaca. Classification (NCBI taxonomy): domain Eukaryota; kingdom Viridiplantae; phylum Streptophyta; class Magnoliopsida; order Fabales; family Fabaceae; genus Lathyrus; species Lathyrus aphaca. The sequence goes on along the minus strand of OZ014521.1, from coordinate 353,340,927 downwards.
TTTCAAGCCATTTGCAAAGTTTCCATTTTGGGAAAATGACTTATAATGGAAACTTGCCATTTTGGGAAACTTTTTCAAGCCTTTCTTTTTGATTCAAAAATGCCTCAAATGAGAAAACTTTGGTCATGAAAGCTGTAGAATGGATCATTCCCTTTTCAAAAAGTACAAGAACTCATTCTAATTCATTTTAGATCAAAAGTTATGGCTTGTCAAAGTTGGCCAAAATCACATAATTTCAAGTTTTCTACCAAAGAGGCAAAATTGCAAAACCACTTGCCAAGACAAATTGTGCTATCAAAGTGACTTCTAATCTTCATACAAACATGAACCAATGTCTAAAAGTCAGATTGCATCAAGAGTTTGCTCATTTTTATGACTTGTGGATCAAGAAACTTCAAAAGGGCCAAATTTGATTAAAGTTGCAAAACTTCACTCAAACCCTAATCCATTTGCTGGCTGACTTCAAAATTGATCCTATGGTTCTCCTCACTTCTTGCTGCGCAGGACACCCCTCTTGTCCTTGGCTAGCCATGAGCCCATACCTCTCTTACACAAAGCTTGACTTTTTGGCAAAAGACCCATACTAATCACAATAGGCCACCAACAACTCTCTGACCTATCACCACTTGATACATGGACCAAAAGCAGCTTAACACAACACACAACTCATGCTGAAACACACTCCAAGCCATAGTTACCAAAAATCCTCCAACTTGCAAAACCATTTGAAACACACTCCACAAGCATCAAACATTCAAACAAACTTCACAAAACATCTCAGCATACTCCCCTGATCATTTCCCTGCCCTCACTCATCCCTGAAACCTCACACAAACCAAATACGATTTCTTCCCCTCTTTGAACAGAACTCAAGCAATCTCTCAAACTAGCCTAAATAAACTCCAGATAAGCTTTGCAAACACTTGAGGGAGGTCAGTGGAGTTGATTGGAAGCAAGGAACTGGTCCAGAAGCTCTTGGGTTGAAAGCTTCGATTCAGGTAGCCATGGAAATTCATTTTTCCAGAACTCTTATTTCTTGTTTCTAAAATGATCTACATGCTTCCCTGAATGCACTGAACCTTTTATTTTTGAAAATGATTGAGTTTTGAGGATGTATGGCTTGTCTGAAACTTTGCCCGTAAATTTGATTTTTGTTTGTTCTTCATGATTCATGGAAAATAAATGGAATTTGTTGCTGGATTGTTGTTTAGGGTGTTTAGTTGAGTTGATCTGGAGATTTTGGCATGATTTAGTGAGGTTTTGAGAGAGTTAGGTTGGAGGTCTCGCCGGAGAAGACGACCGGAAGTCTTCTCCGGCCACCCGAAACTCATTAACCCTAATCTGTGTAATTAATGAACTTTGAATGTGGACCCTTGATTCTGTGGACTTTGGTTGACTGGCGCGCAAACGTGTGGTCCAGATTCATCACTTAACCCTAATCCTAATTTATTAGTTTAATTAATCAGGTTTAATTAAAATCCATTCAGTTTGAATTTCAACCCTTAGATCTGGCGCCAGTCAATTCCCGCGCCCTAGGTTCAAATCCCAGCCTTTGGATCAGTTGACTTCTCATTAATTCATTTTTATTTTCATTTTATTTGATTTATTTTGTACATTTAATTTAAAATAGCAAAAAATGTTTAAAAAATATGAAAATTTTTGTCAAGGTTTTCATTATTTTTCAGAACACAAAAATATTTTTATTTTTATTTTTTGCATTAAAATTTATTTTTAAATCATTTAAAAGTTTATTTTTAATTAGTTAATGAAAATTAATTAATTAAAAATACTTTTAGGTATTTAAAAATCACAAAAAAATTCATGTAACCTTGAAAAACATTTAGAAACATTGTCCAACTCTAAAACCAAATTTATTTTTTGTTCTTGATGCCTTTTGATAATTTTCTTTGGATTTAATTTCATTTCAAGGCATTATTTTGTTTCAAACTTCAAAAATTCATTTCTGTCTAACCTTTGAGAGTTGGATCATGATTCTTTTTGCATTGCATCTTGCATAACATGTAGTTTATAGGATAAATTTGGCATGATTTGATCTTGCATTTTCAATTTGTTTTGCATTTTTCTTGACAAGGTACCTTAAAACCCTAGCAATCTTAGGAAATTCATAATTCTCACTAGGTTAAGAGTTGGATTCCCTCCTTTGGGCAGTGAGTTTGTATAGGTTTAGGGTATCTTTGATTGCATTTTCAAATTTTTATCATGATGTTTGCTTCTGGTTTTGGATTTTTGCTTTGTGTGATGCATATAACCCTAATTCATGCCTTCCTTTGCATCCATCTTCCATTTGCTTGCATATCATGACTTGCCATGACATTTTGTGCATTCATTTGATTCATAAAACACCTTAGGACATATTAGAATCATGTGTGATCATTGCATCTTTCATTTGCCATGTTGTATGCCATTTGCATTCCATAACTTTTCATGTATGTTCATGGTTCAAAGCATGCTTCTCTTGCATCCATATGTTTGTATGATCATTCTAATGCCTTGCCTCATGTTTGCATCATCTCTTAGCATCATTAGCATCATACTCATGCTTCTGGTTTTGGTTTGCATCATCACATTTCACCTCATTTGCATTACATTTCATTTCTTTTGCTAACTTTTCAGGTGGTAAGTTGTTTTGAGAAGTGGATTTGCCTTCACTTCTCACAATCTCTTTTCATCTCTCTTATGCATCATTGCTGCATTTTATCTTGTGCTTTGGATTGAGCTTGCTCATTCTTGTTCATCTTACTTTCTTTTTCAAGCAACTTGTCTTCTTAAGTGAAGCAAGTTGTCTTGCTTCTCTCTGCTCCTTCTTCCTTTCATCTGCTTCTCTCCTTGGTGGCTCTTTGAAGATCTTATTACAAACCTCATTAACCCTAGGAACAACCAAGCATGACAACAATTAGGGTTTTGATTAGTCCCCCACTTAGCTTTTACCTTTGTGTCATCTTTGAGTCTTCTTTTCTCATCTCATAATCAGGGACTAAACCCTAAAGGCTTTAAGGCTTTGTGATTAAGCTTATGCCTGCATCCTTCTATTAGGATGGAGTGTATAACTTTAATCCTAAGTGTTAAACCCTTAATGTGTTTAAATCCCTTAATCAATTCACTTAATAATCATCAAGACATCAAGCTTGTAACTTGGGCCTTGCATTAGGGTTCTAATTCTTCCTTAATTGGTTAAGAAGGACTAACCCTAGTGTTAATGGACAAGTCCCCCTCAAGTTGTCTTACAAATCATAAAACTCATTTCTTAATCATACCATTAACTAAAATCCACTTAATAAAGGCTTTGTTTTGTCATGAGTTTAATCCCTAATCATGGATCATGTTGAGAAGTCTTTCTCAGCTTAAATGTTCTCATCTATTATCCTTCTATTAGGATGGTGTAATGAGTCCATTAGATCCTTGATTATGGCTTAACCTCATTACTTAACACTAAACAAAAACAACAAAAACATCTAAATAATCACAAGTAGGTTAATGATCTTAATCCTATTCCAGGGTGATTAAGTGTGAGATGCTGACTTCACACTTAAGGTATTCTCATTACCCCTAATCAGAGGGAGGATGTGATGAGTTTACTAACCCACTAGTTTAGGCTTAAGCTCATTAACTTATGACACATTTCCAAAAGTAATAAAAGACTGAAAGCACAAAAACAAACAATAATCGTCTCCTTCGGGATTCTTTTCTCATCTCATTCACTCATAAACGAGAACTCGCTTCTTCCGTCTAATGCAAGACAGTTTGCACCTGAGCCAGACAGGTCGTACACTTGAGCATGGACAAGTAAGCAGTTCACAAGTCAATTTATCTTTCAGTCTCTTTGAGTCGAACTACGGTGTTCTGACTTCCTCATTGCACGAGAGGATACGTAGGCATAACTTAACGGTTATCGAACAAAAGTCTCTGTATATTCCCCCCTCTTTCCAGCATCATTCTTTAAGCCTCAGTCTTGAGCAATTCATTCTCATTCTTACACTGACACTTCACATGTACACATCACATTCTTTTACACTGACACCTTTACATCCTTTTCCAGCTCTTTTATACACAAATTTCACTGACACTACCCCTTTAGAACACAAATCTTTTGAGCGTGGATCCCGTCGAGTACGACGGACAATCTGGGTGTTAATACCTTCCCAGGTTGTAACCAACCCCCTTTCTCAGTCTCTCTGGTTCGCAACTGTCTTATCCATATCTTTCTAGGTCTATGCAGCATTACCTTTCCCCCGGGATAAAAATGCCTAGCTGGCGACTCTTGTCTTCTGAGTTCACCCTTGTGTGTTCTCTTCCCTTTCGCCGACCGTTCGCGTCTGTACCCCATCTGACCTAGCCTCATTTGGTGGGAGCGACACCTAGATGCAATCAACAATGTGGAAGACGAGGCTGAAAGTGACTACAACCTGGAAAGCTGGATTCGTCCAAGAGTCCCAGGCCAGCAAGTCCTCAACTGGTCTTCCCAGGAAATTTTAAGGGTTACTGCTGCAGAGTAATTATTATTTCCTGTTTAAGCATGCATCAAGTCCTGCATCTTGCCCAAGATGTCAAGACTCATTTTGTAATAGGGCCATATATGTATTTTGTGCAAATGAATGATTAATGAACAATGGACATCTTTTGCAAACGATCTTTTTCGCTCACTGTCTTTCATTTTTGTTATTTTCGCACAAAACAATAAATGGCAATGTTTTTCTTAATAAACTTCATTCACTTTTTTTATAAATAAGATAAAATCAATCACTAAAATGAACAAATCTCAACCCTTGCAGAGATAATCCTCCAGATTGCACCGACAACGACACTGCAATGACCTTGTATGAGTTCGACAATCTGATTAATCAAGCAGATGAAGGGGTTGATGAAGACTATGATTTGCCTGAAGAGTTGGCCAGATTGTTGAAACAAGAGGAAAAAGTGATTGATCCTCATTAGTAGGAGGTTGAAACTGTCAATCTTGGTACCAAGGAGGATGTGAAAGAAGTGAAGATTGGGGCCAGTCTGCAAGCTCTAGTGAAAGAACAGCTCATCAGTATGCTTCGAGAGTATGTCGACGTCTTTGCTTGGTCCTATCAAGATATGCCAGGCCTAGATACAGACATTGTCATGCACAGGCTGCCATTGAAAGAAGATTGTCCGCCAGTTAAACAAAAGTTGCACCGTACTCGCCCGGACATGGCCATGAAAATCAAAGAAGAAGTACAAAAGCAGTGGGATGCTGGTTTCCTTGCTGTAACTAATTACCCTCCGTGGGTTGCTAACATTGTACCCTTACCTAAGAAGGATGGCAAGGTGCGTATGTGTGTGGATTATCGGGATCTGAACAGAGCTAGCCCGAAGGATGATTTCCCATTTCCTCACATTGATGTATTGGTGGATAACACAACTCAGTTCTCGGTATTTTCTTTTATGGATGGATTTTCTGGATACAATCAGATTAAGATGTCACCTGAAGACATGGAGAAAACAACCTTCATCACACCTTGGGGCACGTTTTGTTATAAGGTAATGTTGTTCGGTCTGAAGAACGCCGGTGCAACATATCAATGGGCTATGGTAACATTGTTCCACGATATGATCCATAAGGAAATCGAGTGCTATGTGGATGATATGATTGCCAAGTCTCTAACAGAGGAAGATCATCTGGTGAATCTGCTAAAGTTGTTCAAGCGTCTGAGAAAGTATCAGTTGAAGTTGAACCCCAACATGTGTACATTCGGGGTGCGTTCTGGTAAGTTGATGGGTTTTATTGTAAGTGAAAAAAGAATTGAGGTTGATCCCGACAAAGTCAAAGCTATTCAGGAAATGCCTGCACCTAAGACTGAGAAAGAAGTTTGAGGGTTCTTAGGAAGATTGAACTATATTTCAAGGTTCATATCTCATCTTACTGCAACCTGCGAACCCTTGTTCAAGATGCTAAGAAAATAGCAAACAGTCAGGTGGAACAATGACTGTCAGAGAGCTTTTGACAAGATCAAAGAATATTTGCAAGAACCGCCAATTCTCATGCCTCCAGTCGAAGGAAGACCTCTAATCATGTATCTAACAGTTTTAGAAGAGTCAATGGGGTGTGTGTTGGGCCAACATGACGAGTCTGGTCGAAAAGAGTATGCAATATACTACCTAAGCAAAAAGTTTACCGACTGTGAACAATGTTATTCACTGCTCGAGAAAACTTGTTGTGCTTTAGCGTGGGCTGCTCGTCAACTAAGACAGTATATGTTGACTCATGCTACCTTATTGATCTCAAAGATAGATCCAATCAAGTACATATTTGAGAAGCTAGCACTTACTGGAAGGGTTGCAAGATGGCAAATGATTCTAATAGAATATGACATTCAGTACACCTCTCATAAAGCCATCAAGGGCAGCGTATTGTCTGACTATCTGGCTGAGCAACCCATTGATGATTACCAGCCTATGAGATTTGACTTCCCTGATGAAGACATCATGTTCTTAAAGGCAAAAGATTATAAAGAGCCTAATCACACTGAAGGGCCTGACCTAGAAGAAGCATGGATTATGATGTTTGACGGGGCAGTTAATTGCAACGGTCGTGGGGTTGGTGCAGTGCTTATTACACCTAAAGGAGTTCATATGCCTTTCTCAGCGAAACTCACATTTGCCTGCACTAACAACGAAGCAGAATACGTAGCTTGTATCATGGGACTTGAGGAAGCCATTGACCTCAGGATCAAAACTTTGAATGTAATCGGAGATTCGGCTTTAGTAATCAATCAGACCAACGACAAGTGGTACACTCATCAAGAACATATGATTCCCTACCGTGACTATACTAGGAGATTATTGACCTTCTTCACAACAGTTAAGCTTGAATACATCCCTCGAGATGAGAATCAGTTAGCAGACGCTTTGGCTACCATTTCATCCATGATCAATGTACAATCTGCTAATTATGTACCTCAGATTTTGGTATCCAGACTGGACCGACCAACATATGTATTCTCTGTGGACACTGTCACTGATAACCAGCCTTGGTACCATGACATCAAGTGCTTCTTGGAAACTCAGACATACCCACCTGGGGCATCGTCAAATGATAAAAATACATTAAGAAAGTTAGCCGGAAGCTTCTTCCTCAATACTGATGGTTCTTTGTACAAGCGAAACTTCGACATGGTCTTGCTCAGATGTGTTGACAAGAAGGAAGCAGACCTATGCACGAAGTACATGAAGGCTCTTTTGGTACCCATACCGGAGGACATGCAATGGCAAATAAAATGTTAAGATCAAGTTACTACTGGATCACAATGGATGCAGACTGTTGTGCCTATGCTAGGAAATGCCACAAATTCCAGATCTATGTAGATAAAGTGTATGTGCCTCTGAATCCTTTGAATGTGATGTCTTCACCTTGTCCCTTCGTTATGTGGGGCATTGATATGATTGGAAAGATTGAACCGACTGCTTCAAACGGTCACAGATTCATCCTACTAGCCATCGATTACTTCACCAAATGGGTTGAAGCAACTTCGTATGCAAATGTCACCAGGAAAGTGGTAGCTCGATTTCTGAAAAGGGATATCATCTGTCGATATGGAGTTCCCGGGTGAATCATTACTGATAATGGTTCCAATTTGAACAACAAGATGATGGCAGAACTTTGCCGGGACTTCAAAATTTAACATCACAACTCTTCTCCTTACAGGCCAAAGATGAATGGCGATGTTGAGGCCGCTAACAAGAATACTAAGAAGATTGTGCAAAAGATGGTAGTCACCTACAAAGACTGGCACGAAATGCTACCATTTGCCTTGCATGGGTACCGAACCTCTATCAGAACATCTACTGGGGCAACACCTTATCAGTTTGTGTATGGTATGGAGGTTGTCCTACATGTTGAAGTTGAACTACCCTCCTTACAGGTAATGATGGATGTGAAACTGGATGAAGCACAATGGGTCCGATCTCGATATAATCAATTGAGTCTGATTGAGGAGAAGATATTAGCAGCCATCTGTCATGGGCAGTTATATCAAAAGCGAATGAAGAAAGCCTTCGATCAGAAAGTCAGACCTCGGGAATATTAAGTGGGAAAGCTTGTTCTGAAAAGACTTATTCCTCCTCATACAGACCACAGGGGCAAATGGACGCCAAACTACGAAGGCCCATTCATAGTAAAGAAGTTTTTCTCTGGTGGAGCATTGATGCTCACTACCATGGATGGCGAGGATTTCTTATCTCCTGTGAATTCATATGCAGTTAAAAAATACTTTGCATAAAAGACCCGCTGGACATAAAAACAGAATGTAAGTCCAAGCAAAAATAGGGCATCCCGTCGAGTCAAAAACAGAATAAAAGACTCGGGCAAAAATAAGGGGAAAATAAAAAATATATATGTACACCCGCTGATTTGAAAAGCCACATCGGACAACTCAGGCAAAAAAAGGGGTATCCCGGTGGATTGAAAACCCGAAAGGGCGGCCCACGTAAAATCAGGGAAAAATCGAACAACTGCATTCTGAATTCGTCTGTATCACTCACAACATGGCAAGCTTCAAAAGGATAAAGCGTCGGTCAAAATCAACCTTCTTCAGAAAGCAAGATAAGAAGAACGTCAAGGTCATACGGGTCATAGCAAAGGAAGCTCACTGGAGCGTCAACTTCAAACATTGCCAACACTTTTATTTTCTCAATTTTACAGTAATCTCCTTATTCTAGGGATTCGCCTCTTCACTGTACTTGCCTATTCAAGGCACACGAATTAATAAAATCAAAATTTTCAGTCACACTTTGTTTTGCACATTTTTGTTTTGTTTGCAAAATGTCCAAAGTTCATAATACAACACTTGCATAAAAACATATAAGCCGTTTTCAATATGTGCTTGCAGGAAATATGTTGCTCTCAGACGAATCTAACTCCTATGACGGAATCGGTTGAGGATACCTTGGGACACTTGTGCGTTTCTTTCTAACAGGTTTCTGGTACTCAAGGCAGACAATCTCACAACATGGGGTATATCAAGCCTCGTATCCCCAGTCAAGTCAGCAATTACCTCATCAGCAGGTTTACTTGACGGAAGTATCTCCCCATGAAGTTGTCATCCCCTCAGAGGATCCTTCAAGAAACTCATTAAATCCCCAGCGTGTCGCTTGGACGAAGGAGTTAGAGCAAATTACTTCCCAGAATTTCTCTTCTCCCCAAGCAGAATCTCCCGAGAAATGCTTAAACTACTGTTCCCCATCAGAGTTTCCAGGATTGTCTCATCCTCAGCAGAATCGGCAGAATCGCTTTCCCGCAAAGTTGCTAGTTTCTCCCTAGTAGAGCAATAATTGAAATACTCTTCACCAGCAGAGTTGCCAAAGCCTCCTCGTCCCCAGCGGAGTTCTCCCTCCAGACAAATCGCCCAGAGATCTTTCTTCCCGCAGGATCCAGATCTCGGATTGGTTCTCTCATTTTGCATAATCATAGCATTCGCATCATTTTTCCCCATGCAGAGCGTAGCATTCCGTCTAATACGAAGCATTACGGCAAAAATCAAACATTTGCATGATCATAAGCCAGGTTCAAGCCAATCACTTGCAAATACCATAATCACTTCACCAGCAATATACAAAACTTATCACCCACAGACAAATCCAGAATACTTTTTGCACTCTCAATACAGATACTTGTTCATACTGATACATATTCTTCTTGATACTCACCCATGTCATACTTCCCCAGCAAGTCAAAACACTTGTTTGTGTCCCTTGCTCAATCTTTTTTACACTCGTCCGTGTCTTGCACATATTTCCTCAGCAGGTTAAATACCTGTACATACATTTACACAATCCTCTGATACTCGTCCGTATCTTGTTTATATCACCTCCCCGACAGATCAACACTCGTCTGCATCTTTAATCTATACACACTGTTAAACACTTATACCTTTTATTTCAAAAAGCGGAAACACTCGTCTGTGTTTACCAATTCCCCAGTAAGTCACCAACAAAACAACTTTTCTATCCGACATTCGTCATATGTCGTGATATTTTCGGCAGCCGTCCCCTGCCAGGTGATCATCCTTCACCTTATGATGACCGTCCCTCAACATTTTATCCGATGGCTGTCCCCATCGTTGATCTTTTCTATCCGGTATTCGTCCTATGACACGATACTTTCAGCGGCCGTACCCTGCTAGGTGATTGTCCTTCACCTTTGGATGACCGTCCCTCATCCTTTCCCCAGTGGAATCCCCATTGTTGGAATTTTCTATCCTACATTCGTCCTATGTCGCGATATTTTCGGCAGCCATCCCCTGACAGGTGATCGTCTTTCACCTTTTGATGACCGTCCTCATCATTTATTCGATGGCCGTCCCCATCATTGATCTTTTGTTATCCGACATTCGTCCTATGTCGAGATAATCCCCAAGAGCAGTCGTACCCTGCTAGGTGATCGTCCTTCACCTCTTGATGATCTTCCTTCATCATGCTTATCCGATGGTCGTCCCCATCGTTGATCTTTCCTATCTGCATTCGTCCTATGTCGTGATATTTTCAACAGTCGTCCCCTGCTAGGTGATCGTCCTTCACCTTTTGATGATCGTCCCTCATCATTATTTCATTTATTCTTCTACCCGATGGTCGTCCCCGTCGCGGTTTAGTTTACTCTTTAACCTGATGGTTGTCCCCGTCAGTGCTTGCCTCATTTCTTCAATCCCCAGAGAGTTTTACTTCTTCACCTGATGGTCGTCCCCGTCGTGGTTTCCTTATATTCCAGCATGATGGTCGTCCCCGTCATTGCTTTACTTACCGTTTCATCCCCAGCAGTCGTCCCTTGCTCGATGGTCGTCCTCCATCGCTTTCATTTGATACTCATACTATACTATCTGTTACAATTTATATCCCTTTTCTTCTTCTCCCTAGTGAGTGAAAATTTCAGACCGTCTTTGGTATTCAACCACAAGTTATCCTGTTTGTCTGTTAAGCCAAACGCTTACACCCTGCAACACTAACTCATGCTTGAATAGGGGCAGCTGTAAACACCCCAAATTTTCCCTCACTATTTCTCACACCATGGCTTGTGATCTTTTCATATTGCATTGCATAAACATCTCATTACATTTCACACTGCATAGTTCATTTCATCTGCATCTAGGGTTTGTGATCTGAGCAATCCAAGAGGGTCCATGTGTGTTCCATGATCATGATATTCTCCCCATAGTTCATAAAATTCAAGATATCACAAAGCATGGCAAAGGCATAGAGGCAGACTGAAGATTTCCTGCACAGATGACCTAAAATTAGGGTTTTGGGTTTGAGGCCCTTAACCTCAAATATTTTGGTCATTCTTGTTTCTAATGGTCTTAATATGTTATAAGGATCATGTGTACCACATTTGATGAGAAAATTCATTGTGGAAGTCATCTGATCAACTAGTAACTTATTGTGCAAGAAATGTCAGAATCAGGGCATCTGAGGCCACCACCAATGGTACCAAAGGGTCATCTTCATCAATTTGAGGTTATATGATCTTTATTTGATCTTAGAAATGGTTAGAAGTTCACAAGATTGAAGAATTTCAATCCATTTGCAAACTTTCCATTTTTGGATATGACTTGTAATGGAAACTTTCCATTTTGGGAAAGATTTTCAACCTCCTCTTTCTTGATCAAAAATGCTTCAAATGAAAAATCCTTAAACATGAAAGCTATAGATTGGATCTTCCCATTTTCAAAAAGTACAAGAACTCCTCTTGATTCATCCTAGAACTCAAGATATGATCTTTCAAAGTTGGGAAAAATCCTATAATTTTCAAAGAGGGATTTTTGCAAAACCAAGTTCTAAGCACTTTCATGACCTCTAATTGACTTCTAAACATCATTACATGATAATGCAACACATTTAGATCAGATTTGAGCCTTGCATCACAAGTTTTCATTGCCAATTTCTCAAGAATGTACAAAGTTGTAAATGTGCAAAACCATTGCAATCTCACCACTCATTCACTTCTGATCACTCTAAACCATCCCATGGCCATCCTTGATGCAAGCTGAGGCAGGACAAGCCCCAAGCCAGCTCTGACCCGTGCCCATACCTCATAGTACACAATCTTGACTTTTTGCAAAACCTCCCATACCAATAACCTTGTGCCACAACAACTCTTCTGATCACTCCTATTGGTTTATACAAACCTCGAGCAACACAAAACATAAGACACACAAGCCTGAAAGAAGCCCTAAGCTCAGTTTCACAAAAAAAAAAAAAACATTCATCTCTTCGAATCTCATCACACAAGCATAAAACCTCAAATCTTCTTCCACCAATCATCTCCACACATCATAAGGATCACAAACCAACCATCAAAATGGCTTGAAACACTCCCAAACAGAAATACGATATCTGCCACACAAGAACCAAACACCACAAACTAGCCATTCAAAGCTTGTTCTAAGCTCTCCAGAAGCATCAAGGGATCAAGTGGAGTGGTTTTGCACAAAGGAGGGGGTCAGAAAGCTCTAAACTGAAAAGCTTCAACTCAGGTAATCATCAAGAACAAATTTTCCAGATGTTGTTTTTTAAGTTATAATATCAATCTACATGATTCTCTGATCATCATGATGTGTTTGGTTTTGAAAATGGTTTGTCGCTCCCACCAAATGACACAGGACCAAGAGGGGTACAGAAGCGAACGGTCGGCGAAAGAGAGAGAGAACACACAAGGGTGAACTCAGAAAGAAAAGAGTCGCCAGCTAGGCATTTTTATCCCGAAGGAAAGGTAATGCTGCATAAACCTAAGAAAAGATGGATAAGACGGTTGCGAACCAGAGAGACTGAGAAAGGGGGTTGGTTACAACCTGGGAAGGTATTAGCACCCAGATTGTCCGCCGTACTCGACGGGATCCACGCTTAAAAGATTTGTGTTTTAAAGGGGTAGTGTCAGTGCAATTTGTGTATCAAGGCTGGAGAGAATTCGAGTGTCAGTGCAAAAGAAATGTGAAGAGTATAAGAAAAAGTGTCAGTGTAAGAACAGGAATATAAAGCTTAAGACTATGAGGCTTAAAGAATAATGCTGGTGTCGCTCCCAAAAGATGAGACTCGGCTCAAATATGGTACAGACGCGAACGGTCGGCGAAAGGAACAATGAGAACACACAGCAGTGAACTCACTGGAAAAGAAAAGAGTCGCCAGCTAGGCATTTTTATCCCGGAGGAAAGGTAATGCTGCATAGACCTAGAAAGACATGGATAAGACGGTTGCGAACCAGAGAGACTGAGAAAGGGGGTTGGTTACAACCTGGGAAGGTATTAGCACCCAGATTGTCCGTCGTACTCGACAGGATCCACGCTTAAGAGATTTGTGTTTTAAAGGGGTAGTGTCAGTGCAATCTGTGTAAAAAATAGCTGGAAAAGAATGTACAGGTGTCAGTGTAAAAGAATGTGAAGTGTGATATATACAGTGTCAGTGTAAGAACAGGAGTGAGATGCTCATGATAATAAGGCTAAGAAAATGATGCTGGAAAGAGGGGAATATACAGAGACTTTTGTTCGATAACTGTTAAGTTATGCCTACGTATCCTCTCGTGCAATGAGGAAGTCAGAACACCGTAGTTCGACCCAAAGAGACTGAAAGGTGAATTGACTTGTGAACTGCTTGCTTGCCTATGCTCAAGTGTATGACCTGTCTGGCTCAGGTGCAAACTGTCTTGCATTAGACGGAAGAAGCAAGTTCTCGTTTATGAGTGAATGAGGTGAGAAAAGAATCCCGGAGGAGACGATTATTGTTTGTTTTTGAGTTTTCAGCCTTTTATTGCTTTTTGAGGTTTGTCATAGGTTAATGAGCTTAAGCCTAAACCAATGGATTTAGTAAACTCATCACATCTTCCCTCTGATTAGGGGTAATGAGAATACCTTAAGTGTGAAGTCAGCTTCTCACACTTAATCACCTTTGGTGTAGGGTTAAGATCATTAACCTACTTGTGATTATTTAGATGTTTTTGGTGTTTTTTTGTTTAGTGTTGAGTAATGAGATTAAGCCATAATCAGGGATTAAACAGACCCATTACACCATCCTAATAGAAGGATAATAGATGAGAATGTTTAAGCTGAGGAATGCTCCTCAACTTAATCCATGATTAGGGATTAAACTCATGACAAAACAAAGCCTTTATTAAGATGGATTTTAGTTAATGATATGATGAAGAAGTGATTTTTTTAGGGTTTTCAAGACAACTTGAGGGGGACTTGTCCATTAACACTAGGGTTAGTCCTTCTTAACCAATTAAGGAAGAATTAGAACCCTAATGCAAGGCCCAAGTTACAAGCTTGATGTCTTAGTGATTATTAGATGGATTGATTAAAGGATTTAAATACATTAAGGGTTTAGCACTTAGGATTAAAGTTATACACTCCATCCTAATAGAAGGATGCAGGCATAAGCTTAATCACAAAGTCTTAAAGCCTTTAGGGTTTAGTCCCTGATTATGAGATGAGAAAAGAAGACTCAAAGAGACACAAAGGTAAAACTAAGTGGGGGGACTAATCCAAACCCTAATCATTGTCATGCTTGGTTGTTCCTAGGGTTTGTGAGGTTTAACAAAGAAATCTTCAAAGGAGCCACCAGGAAACAGATGAGAGGAGCAAGGAGAAGCAAAGTAACTTGCTTCATTTAAGAAGACAAGTCACTTGAAGAAAGAAATTAAGGAGAAGAAGAAAGAGCAAGCTCAATCTCAAACACCTAAAAAAATGCAGCATGGATGCACAAGAGAGATGAAAAGGAAATGTGAGAAGTGAAGGCAAATTCACTTCTCAAAGTTACTTACCACCTGAAAAGTTAGTGAAAGGAATGCAATGCAATACAAGATGAGATGAAATGACATGGTGTGAATCAAAACCAGAAGCACATTCATGATGTTAATGATGCTATGAGATGATGCAAACATGAAACAAAGCATGGGGATGATCATACAAGCTTATGGATGCAAGTGGAGCAAGTTAAGGAGCATGAACATACATGAAAATTTATGAAATGCACATGACAAACAACATGGCAAATACATGATGCAATGATCAAACATGCTTTCAATATGTCCTAAGATGTCAAATGAATCAAATGGATGCATAAAATGTTATGGCAAGTCAAGGTATGAATGCAAATGCAAGATGGATGCATATGGAAGCCCAAATTAGGGTTTATGATCAATGCATCAAACAAAAACCAAAATCAGAAGCAAACATCAAGATAAAAAATTGAAAATGCACTCAAAGGATCCCTAAACCTATTCTCACTCACTTCCCAAAGGAGAAGTTCCAACTCTTAACCTAATAAAAGTTATGAATTTCCTAAAATTTCTAGGGTTTTAGGGTTCCTTAACAAGAAAAATGTCAAACAAATGGAAAATGAAAGATCAAATCATGCCCATTTAATCTCATAAACTACATGTTAAACACAATGCAATGCAAAAAGAATCAAGGTCCAACTCTCAATGGTTAGGCAGAAATGATTTTTGGAAGTTTGGATCAAAATAATGCTTTGAAAATGAATTAATTCCATGGAAAATTCTCAAAATGCATCAAGATCAAAAAAGAAATTTGGTTTGAGGGTTGGACAATGTTTCTAAATGGTTTTAAATGTTTCATGAATTTTTTGGTGATTTTTAAATACCTAAAAGTATTTTTAATTAATTAATTCTCATTAATTAATTAAAAATAAACTTTTAAATATTTAAAAATATTTTTTGAGTGCAAAAAATAAAAATAAAAATGTTTTTGGTTTCTGAAATTAAATAAAAGTTTATACAAAAAATTTCAGAATTTTTGAAATGATTTTGCTATTTTTAATAAATTAAACAAAAGGAATACAAAATAAAAGAATTAAAATTAAAATAAAAGAAAGTAAACGCAATGGACGGATCAGATTGAAACTGGGGGTGAGGCTGTTGACTGCGTGCGCAATCCTAAGGTCCACATTCAAACTTCCTAATCTCTTATTTAAATTAATTAAAATGAATTAATTAAGTTAACTAAAGATTAGGGTTTCTAATGACAAATCTCAGCCCTCCAAACACGCGCCAGTCTTCCCTAGTCAACGCATCCAACGCTCAGCATTCAAATCACAATTAATGACAGGGATTAACCCTAACTATTTTCAGGTGGCCGGAGAAGACCTCCGGTCATCTTCTCCGGTGGGAACCCCACCTGAAAATCCCTAAAATCTTCAAAACCTCACTAAAACGAAAACTAAGAACCCAGAAAGCATCCCCACATCCCCCTGAATCAAAACACTAACTTAAAACTCATTTATCTTTCATCAATCACACGAATCGAAAGCAAACATTTTTAGGTCAGAAAAGTTTCAGAGTGAGATTAAATGCTTATTTCTCAACCATTTTCAAAACCAAGAACATCAGAGTGATCAGTGAATCATGAAGAACAACTTAGGAACTTAAAAATCCATTTCTGGAAAAAAAGTTCATGAAGCTACCTGAGTTTGAAGCTTTTCAGTATGGAACTTTCTGGCCTCCTCTCTTGTGCAAAACCACTCCTGTGACCTCCCTTGTGCTTCTGAAAGGCTTGGAACAAATTTATTTGGGCTAGTTTGAGAGTTTGCAGAGGTTCTGTTCAAGGTGGTGTGGTGATCGTGTTTTTGATTCAATGGCTTTCAGGCTGTTTTGAGGGTTGGTTTGTGTTCAGTGAAGCATGGTGAGAAGGTTTGTGAAGTTTGTTTATGAGTTTATGGCCTGTATGATGAGTTTCGAATGCTTTTGCTTTGGAGGGTGAAGATGAGAATGTTGTGTTGTGGCTGGTTTCAAGCTTGCTTAATGTATGCTTTGTCTTGCTTTTGATTAACATAAACAATTTGGATTGGTCAGATGACATGATGTGTGCTTTATTGATTGGTATGGGTGCTTTTGCTAAAAAGTCAAGTTTGTGTAAGAGAAGCATGGGCAACTTACTAGCCTAGTACAAGGAGGGTGTGCTGCGCAGCATGATGAGGGAAAAGGCCTAGGAGAATTCAGCATACTAGCCAGCAAGTGGATGAGAAGCTATCATGACTTTTGCAACTTGCCTTGCCTTTGGTTCTTATGAAAGAAACTTGATCCATGGGCCATAAAACATGTGATTCCTTGGGTGAATTCTGAACTTTAGATGTTGTGTGATCATGTTGTGTGGATTAGAAGTCCATTTGATAGCTTTTGAACACTTGATCAAGTCATTTTGCAAAATACCTCTTTGGTAGAAACTTTGAAATTTTGTGATTTTAGCCAACTTTGACAAGCCATAACTTTTGATCAAAAATGAATTAGGTCATGTTCTTGTACTTTTTGAAAAGGGAAAGATCTATTATACAACTTTCATGACCAAAGTTTTTCCATTTGAAGCTTTCTTGAATCAAAAAGTAAGGGTTAAAAAAGTTGCCTAAAATGACATTTTCATTAAAAGTCAAACTTGCCCAAAAAGTCAACTTTGCAAAAGACTTGTAATTCTTCAATTTTGTGAACTTCCAACAACTTCCATGATCAAATAAAGATCATATACAATCAAAATGATGAAGATCACCCCTTGGTTGGGTCATTGGGGGCCTCAGATGCCCTGATTTGGCACTGACTTGCTTGAAAAGTCAACTCTTGACCAGATGACTTCCCCATGGAATTTCTTCATGAAAATTGATATGCATACTCCCTATACCATATAGAGACCAATAGAAACAAGAATGACCAAAAAATTTGGAGTTATGGCCTCTGAAACCAAAACCCTAATTCTAGGTCATCTGTACAGTCAAACCTGGCTCTGCTTCCATGCCATTCTCAGTTCTTGTGATTCTTGGACATTATTGACTTTGAGAGGATATAATATGATACTTGAACACACATGGACCCCTTTGGAGTGATTGATGACCTTTGGAGTGGTTCAAGAAGCTCTTGGATTGCTCAGATCACAAACCCTAGATGCAGATGACCTAGAATTAATGCAGTGAATCAAAATGTGATATGAGATGGTATGATTTAGTTTATGCATATGAAAATGATCACAAGCCAAGGTGTGAAAGGGTGAGTGCAAATTTGGGGTGTTTACAGCTGCCCCTATTCAAACATGAGTTAGCTGTGCAGGATGTAAGCAGCGGCTTAACAGGCAAACGAGATAACTTGTGGTTGAATACCAAAGACAGTCCAAAATTTGCACTCACAGAATGAAGAAGAAAAGGGATATAGATTGTAAAGGAAAATAAAGTATATTGTAAAGTGTGGGCGACGGAGGACGACCGTCGAGCAGAGGATGACTGCTGGGTAAAGAGCAATGACGGGGACGGCCGACATGCTGGAAAAGTGCGGAAAATAAAGCAATGACGGGGACGACCGACATGCTGGGGATAAAAGGGATTATGATGGGGATGGACACCAAGATAAAGTTTGTAATATTCTCTGGGGATTAATGAAAAATGATGGGGACAGCCATCAAGTTCATAAAGTAAAGTAAACCACGACGGGGACGGCCATCGGGCTAAACTAGAGGGAAAAAGGACCACGACGGGGACGGCCATCGGATTTAAAGAATAAATGAAATAAACAGATGATGAGGTACGGTCATCAAAAGTGAAGGACGATCACCTAGCAGGGGACGGCTGCTCTATTGGGGATAAGATGAGGGACGGTCATCTAAGGTGGAGGATGACCACCTGGCAGGGTACGGCTGCCGAAAATATCGCGACATAGGACGAATGCCGGATAAAAGGTCAACGATGGGGACTGCCATCGGACGAGCATGATGGAGGACGACCATCAAGAGGTGGAAGACGACCACCTAGCAGGGGACGGCTGCTCTCGAGGTTTATCATGACATAGGACGAATGTCAGATAACCAAAGATCAACAATGGGGACGGCCATTGGATAAAATGATGAAGGACGATCATCAAGAGGTGGAGGACGACCACCTAGCAGGGGACGGCTGCTAAATATCACGACATAGGACGAATGTAGGATAGAAAATCAATGATGGGGACGGCCATCGGACGAGCATGATGGAGGACGACCATCAAGAGGTGGAGGACGACCACCTAGCAGGGGACGGCTGCTCTCGAGGTTATCATGACATAGGACGAATGTCAGATAAAGAAGAAGATTGCTTTGTTGGCGATCTACTGGGGAATAGTAAACACGGACGAGTGTTTACATCCAAGAAACAAAAGGTATAAGTGTTTAAATGTTTGTGTATAGATTAAAGATTCGGACGAGCATCCCTAAGACTACGATACGGACGAGTATCGGGTAGAAACAAATACTGATACGTGTTCAGAGATGATGATACGGACGAGTATCAACTGGTTAACAGAGAACACGGACGAGTGTTGAATCTGAAGGGACTCTTCTGGGGAATAGTAGGCACAGGCGAGTATCTATATTCAAGAAGACAAGAGTGTTTGACACGTGTATGGATTAAA
This sequence comes from Lathyrus aphaca, assembly GCA_963966055.1. Taxonomy (NCBI): domain Eukaryota; kingdom Viridiplantae; phylum Streptophyta; class Magnoliopsida; order Fabales; family Fabaceae; genus Lathyrus; species Lathyrus aphaca. Next base: position 353,321,525 of record OZ014521.1, on the reverse strand, counting down.
GATGCGGATGAGCATCCTTAAGACTATGATACGGACGAGTATCAGGTAGAAACAAACGCTTGACGCATGTTCTGAGATGATGGTACGGACGAGTACCAACTGGTTAACAAAGAACACAGACGAGTGTCGAATCTGTGGGGATATAAATGGTGTATACATGATACGGACGAGTATCTGTATAAGTATGAGTGTTTAATCTGCTGGGGATAGCGACACGGACAAGTATCTGGCATACAAAGTGTTTATGTTGTCGTGCTGGGAAAACGACATGGACGGATGTCAAGGAAATGTATGTATAAGTACATGTGAGTGCAAAGAGGATGTCTTTGGCTTTCTGCTGGGGATACGACACGGACGGGTGTCAAGAGGCATCTGTAATGCGGGTGGTCTTGTTTGTAAAGAGTGCTCGGGCGACTTTACTGGGGAAAGATGACACGGACGGGTGCGAAAGGGAGTATATACTGGTGTTTGGTGGGTGTGAGGCAACTGTGTTTGCTGGGGAATCTGGTGGGTATTATGTATATTGTTGGTGGATTTCAATATTCACAAGTGTTTGATTCAAAACATGGCTCATGTTTATGCAATATGTTTGACTTCTGTCGCAATGATCCGTATTAAACGGAATGCTACGCTTTGTGGGTGAATATGATGCAAATGCCATGATTATGCAAGGATACCGATCCGGGATTCGGATCCCGCTGCTGTGAAGATCCTTGGTCAAGCTGCTTGACATGATCATCCCAGCTGGGGATGAGATCATTGGTAGATCTGATGAGGTGATTCTGCTCGGGGAAATGGGTCAATGATAGACCCATTCCTGTAAATGAGGGACCCAGCTGGGGTTTGTAGAAGCTTTCGTCACTCTGTTGTGACTCCTTCGTGCGTTGCTCTTCTGATAGAGGCTGAAACTTTGTGGGGAAATGGTTCCCTGGCTTTTGTACTTGGCTAAGAGAGAATGATCGGCAACTTGGCTGGGGGAAGCAACAAGTGGCAACTCAGCTGGGGAGAAAACACCTGGAGTGCTGAGACTGAGTGAGTATTGATTTGCCAGCTTGCTGGGATGAAGCTTACATGCCCCATGTTGCGCTTTGAGTGCCTGCAATTCTGCGAAGACAAAAGACGCACAAGTAATCCCGAGGTATCCCTTACTGGATCCCGTTATGAGAGTTCAGACACTCTTGGGAGCAAGTACATTTCCTGCAAGCACGTATCATTTTTTGAAGATAAACATCTGTATTTATGCAATCCGTTTTTTTAAAGACATCAGACATTCTTCGCAAATAAAAATGTACAAGGTGAAACTTGACTGAAAATCTGATTTTATTAATTCATGTGCCCTGAATTGGCAAGATACAGTCAAAGAAACATATCTCCTGAAATGAGGAGATTTGTTACAAATTGAGAAACAAAAATGCTGGCAATGTTGACGACGCTTTAAGGAGCTTCCTCTTTTGCTATGACTCGTATGACTTTTGACGTTCTTCTCGTCTTGCTTTCTGAAGAAGGCTGATTCTGATAGAAGCTTGGTCCTTTCGAAGCTTACCAGGTTGTAGGTGATACAGACGAATTCAGAGTGCAGTTGTTCGCTTATTCCCGTATTTTGCATGGATCGCCCTTTCGGGTTTTCAATCCATCGGGATACCCTTTTTTGCCTGAGTTGTCCGTTGTGGCTTTTCAACTCAGCGGGTGTACATCTTTTGTTTATTTCCCTTATTTTTGCCCGAGTCTTTTATTCTGTTTTTGACTCGCCGGGATGCCCTATTTTTGCCTGGACTTACATTCTGTTTTTATGTCCAGCGGGTCATTTTTATGCGAAGTATTTTTTAACTGCATCTGAATTCACAGGGGACGGGAAACCTTCACCATCCATGGTGTTGAGCATCAGTGCTCCACCAGAGAAAACTTTCTTCACCACGAATGGTCCTTCATAGTTCGGAGTCCATTTGCCCTTGTGGTCTGTATGAGGAGGGAGGATTCTCTTCAACACAAGATCTCCTACTTGGTACTCTCGGTGCCTGACTTTCTGATCGAAGGCTTTCTTCATCCTTTTCTGATACAACTGCCCATGACAGATTGCAGCCAATCTTTTCTCTTCAATCAAACTCAGTTGTTCGTATCGAGACCGGACCCATTCTGCTTCGTTCAGCTTAACATCCATCAACACTCGCAGGGAGGGTAATTCAACTTCAACAGGTAGGACTGCCTCCATACCATATACAAGCTGATACGGTGTTGCCCCAGTGGATGTCCTGATTGACGTGCGGTACCCATGCAAGGCAAATGGTAGCATCTCGTGCCAGTCTTTGTAGGTGACTACCATCTTCTGCACAATCTTCTTGATATTCTTATTAGCTGCCTCGACAGCGCCGTTCATCTTTGGCCTGTAAGGAGAAGAATTGTGGTGTTGGATCTTGAAGTCCCGGCATAGTTCTGTCATCATTTTGTTGTTCAAGTTGGAACCATTATCAGTAATGATTCGCTCGGGAACTCCGTATCGACAGATGATATCTCTCTTCAGAAATCTGGCTACCACTTGCCTTGTAACATTTGCATATGAGGCTGCTTCAACCCACTTGGTGAAATAGTCAATGGCGACCAGGATGAATCTGTGGCCGTTTGAAGCAGTTGGCTCAATCTTGCCAATCATATCAATGCCCCACATGGCAAAGGGCCAGGGTGAAGACATTATATTCAAAGGATTGGGAGGTACATGCACTTTATCCGCATAGATCTGGCATTTATGGCATTTTCTGGCATAGGCACAACAGTCGGCATCCATTGTGATCCAGTAATAACCTGATCTTAGCAATTTCTTAGCCATGGCGTGCCCTCCAGCATGGGTACCAAAGGATCCTTCGTGCACCTCGTGCATTAACAAGTCTGCTTCTGTTCTGTCAACGCATCTGAGGAGTATCATATCAAAGTTTCTCTTGTATAGGGACCCATCAGTGTTCAGGAAGAAACTACCAGCAAGCCTTCTCAAAGTCTTCTTATCATTGGAAGATGCCCCAGATGGGTATGTTTGATCCTCCAAGAAGCACTTAATGTCATGGAACCAAGGCTTATCATCTTTGACAACATCTGTTGCGAATACATATGCTGGTCTGTCAAGTCTGGACACTGAAATCTGCGGTACAAAGTTGGCAGCTTGAACTTTGATCATAGATGAAATGGTAGCTAGAGCATCTGCAAACTGATTCTCGTCCCGAGGGATATACTCAAGCTTGACCGTTGTGAAGAAAGTCAATAACCTTCTTGTATAATCCTTGTAAGGTATCAGATGATCTTGGTGTGTGTACCATTTGCCGTTGGTTTGATTTACTACCAGAGCTGAATCTCCGAATACGGTCAATGTCTTGATCCTGAGGTCAATGGCTTCCTCAAGTCCCATGATGCAAGCTTCGTATTCAGCTTCGTTGTTAGTGCAGTTGAAGGTGAGTTTTGCCCAGAAAGGCATGTGAACTCCCTTAGGTGTAATGAGCACTGCACCAACACCACGACCATTCATGTTAACAGCCCCATCAAACATCATAGTCCATTCTTCCTCCGGGTCAGGCCCTTCAGTGTGAATAGGCTCTTCATGATCTTTCGCTTTTATGAACATGATGTCTTCATCAGGGATGTCAAATCTCATAGGCTGGTAGTCATCAATAGGTTGCTCAGCAAGATATTCAGATAGTACACTGCCTTTGATGGCTTTCTGAGAGGTGTACTGGATGTCGTATTCTGTGAGAATCATTTGCCATCTTGCAACCCGTCCGGTAAGAGCTGGCTTCTCGAAAATGTACTTAACTGGGTCCATTTTTGAAATCAATAGAGTAGTGTGGGTCAACATATACTGTCTCAGTCGGCGAGCAGCCCACGCTAAAGCACAACAAGTTTTCTCGAGCAGTGAATAACGTTGTTCACAGTCGATAAACTTTTTGCTCAGGTAGTATATTGCATACTCTTTTCGACCAGACTCGTCATGCTGGCCCAGCACACACCCCATCGACTCTTCTAATACTGTCAAGTACATTATCAGAGGTCTTCCTTCAACTGGAGGCATAAGGATTGGAGGTTCTTGCAAGTACTCCTTGATCTTGTCAAAAGCCCTCTGGCAATCTTCATTCCACCTGATCGTCTGTTCTTTTCTTAACAATTTGAACAAGGGTTCGCAGGTTGCTGTAAGGTGAGATATGAACCTTGAGATGTAGTTCAATCTACCTAGAAACCCTCGAACTTCTTTTTCAGACTTCGGTGCAGGCATCTCTTGAATGGCTTTGACTTTATCAGGGTCAACTTCAATCCCTTTCTCGCTCACAATAAAACCCAGCAGCTTACCAGATCGCACCCCGAATGTGCACTTGTTGGGGTTCAGCTTCAGTTGGTACTTCCTCAGACGCTTGAATAACTTCAGCAGATTCACCAGGTGGTCTTCTTCAGTAAGGGACTTGGAAATCATGTCATCCACATAACATTCGATTTCTTTATGGATCATATCGTGGAATAATGTCACCATAGCCCGTTGATATGTTGCACCAGCATTCTTTAATCCGAATGGCATCACCTTGTAACAGAATGTGCCCCAGGGTGTGATGAAGGTCGTCTTCTCCATGTCTTCAGGTGACATCTTAATCTGATTGTATCCTGAAAATCCGTCCATGAAGGAGAATACCGAGAACTGAGCCGTGTTATCCACCAATACATCAATGTGAGGTAATGGGAAGTCGTCCTTCGGGCTAGCTCTGTTCAGATCCCGGTAGTCAACACACATTCTTACTTTGCCGTATTTCTTAGGCACAGGCACAATATTAGCAACCCACGGCGGATAGCTAGTTACAGCAAGGAACCCGGCGTCTCACTGCTTTTGTACCTCTTCTTTGATCTTCATTGCCATGTCTGGGCGCGTACGACGCAGTTTCTGTTTAACCGGCGGGAATTCTTCTCTTAAAGGCAGCTTGTGCATAACAATGTCGATGTCCAACCCTGGCATATCTTGATAAGACCATGCAAACACATCCACATACTCTTGAAGCAGGTCAATCAGTTGTTTCTTCACTGAGTCTTGTAAACAGACCCCGATTTTAACTTCTTTCACATCTTCATCTGTACCAAGATTAATTGTTTCGACCTCCTCCTGATGAGGAGTGATAACCTTTTCCTCTTGTCTCAACAATCTGGCTAACTCCTCAGGAAGTTCGTAATCTTCTTCAACCCCTTCATCAGCTTGATTGATCGGATTGTCAAAGTCATACGAAGTCATAGCCGTGCTGTTGTCGGTGCGGTCTGGAAGGCACTCTCTGCAAGGGTTCAGTTGGTTCATTTTAGTGATTGATTTTAATCTTGTTTAGAAAAGTGAAATAAAAGTTGTCATTTTGAAAACATTGCCATTTATTTTTGTACAAAAAGAAAAATGGAAAAACAGTGAGCGGAAAAGAAAAAGACTCGTTTGCAAAAGATGTCTGATATTTCATTGATTAATCTTGTTGCACAAAAATTACAGATGGCCCGATTACAAAATGAGTCTTGTCATCTTGGGCAAGATGCAAGACTTGATGCATGCTTAAAATATACAGGAAATAATAATTACTCTGTAGGAGTAACTCTTATAATTTCCTGGGAAGACCAGTTTGAGATACTGCTCCCCGGGATCTTTGGACGAATCCAGCTTTCCAGGTTGCGTTCATCTTCCGACTCATCTTCCAAGTAGTTGACAGCATCGGGGGTGAGCATCCCCCCACTAACAAAGTTGGGCTTCTTAGCAGCCTCCGTTTGATCTTGTTGAGTTGGTTTGTAACCCAACCCAAATCTATCTTCTTTCTTCTCCACAGGCAACAATTTGCCCCAGCCTTGAGCGTTTCCTTCTTCCACCACCTTCCGGGCCTGCTGGTAGGATGACATGGAAGTCCCAAGTACAGCAGAGGTTTCATTAATATTCAGGGCTTCAAACCCTTGACTCATCGTCTCGTGGATCTCCCCATCCATCTCAATATATTTGTATGTAGCCAGATGGCTAACAAAAATATCCTCCTCTCCACAAATAGTAACGACTTGGCCCTCCCACTCGAATTTTAACTTCTGGTGAAGGGTAGACGTAACTGCGCCAGCGGCATGAATCCATGGTCTACCCAACAAACAGCTGTAGGCAGGCTGAATGTCCATCACGTAGAAGGTCGTTTTGAAAGTTTGTGGGCCAATCGTTACAGGCAACTCAATTTCTCCCAGAACTGATCTCTTAGAGCCGTCAAAGGCTCTCACTACCAAGTTACTGGGACGTAATGCCAATCCTTCATACTCCAGCTTCACAAGGGCTTTTTTAGGCAAGACATTGAGGGATGACCCTGTGTCTACCAGTACATGTGAGAGAACTGCACCTTTACACTCCATGGTAATGTGCAAAGCCTTGTTATGATTGCGGCCTTCCGTAGTCAAATCAGTGTTGGTGAATCCTAGTCCATTAATAGCATTAACATTTCCAACCACAGCTTCCAATTGATTGACGGTGATCTCCTCTGGCACATAAGCTGCGTGCAAGACTTTGAGCAGTGCGTTCCGATGAGCCTCGGAGCACATAAGCAATGATAGAATGGAGATCTTGGAAGGCGTCTGGTGAAGCTGGTCCACTATCTTGTAATCACTCTTCTTGATGATTCTCATGAATTCATTAACTTCTTGATCAAAAGGTGTTTTCAAATCTTCTCTAACAACTTGCTCTTCTTGCACCATGCTCTTCCCTTTTGCCTTGGCAGCAGCTTCTGCTTCAGCAGTGGGTCTTTGAATTTGCGGGGCAAAGAGACGTCCACTTCGAGTGAAGCCTCCGCCTCCACCCACATTGTCTATTTGTGGTGAAGAAGTTGATGATTCAAGGGTGATTTTCTGTCCTTCGCAGTACAAATCAGAGCCGTAATGCCAAGGGATGGCATTACTGCTTTCATAAGGCACTGGCCCAGGCACTGTGATAGTGACTGGACTGACGGAAGCTGCAGAAGGGACCATGATAGTCTGTGGATCATAGTATATTGTGACTGGTGCTCTGGTAGGAGTGGCATTTTGTGAGTTGTAGGCGGAATCATTTGCAGGATCATAATAAATTGTAACTGTTGAGACACTTGCACTGTTTGCTGCTGATGTTGTAGGAGACATTGTTGGAAGGATGGGTGTTGTTGTTGTAGGAGACTCTGAATGAAGGGGTGCTGAAGTTGTAGAAGGGATGTTTGCTGATATTTGGTCCGTTGAAGTAACAGATGAAGCATTTGTTGATGAGACTGAAAAGTTGTTTGGAACAATGGTTGTTGCAGTTGTAGACGATTCTGGAACTGTGGTTACGGAGATTGCTGGGTTGGTAGGTACTGATGTGGTGATTTGAAGCAGGCCACTCTGGATGAGACCATCTATGCCATCCCTCAAGTTATCACAACCATTCACTGAAATGTTGCAATAAGCACACCCTAGCTCGCATCCCGGGAACATTTGACATTCAAGGAGTTGAGCTTTAATCTCCACCAAAGGTGTCCGAATCTGACCCACACTGGTTATCAAGTAAGACGGCTTGTCTTCTTCAATAGCGTTGATTCTGGGACCACCATGGTGTGGCATAGGGTTCTTGTTAACATTTGGTGGCGGTGCGAAGTTTAGAGCTTTGGAATCTACCAAGTCCTGTACTTTCATGTGCAAAGCTCTGCACTTCTCTGTACTGTGGCCAGGTGCATTTGAGTGAAAAGCACATCTGGCGCTGGCGTCATAATTTCTGGGCAGACTGGCAGGATCCGGAGGTGCCAACGTCCTTAGCTCAACCAGGTTGAGTTTTAGGAGTTGTGGCAGTAATGTGGCATAGGGCATAGGGATCGGATCGATCACCCTATTGGCCTGAGAAGGTCTCTGTTGGAACGGTCTTTGCTGGTTGTTGTTGTTGGTGTTGTTGGTGTTATAATTTCTCTGAGGAGGATAAGGAGTTTGTTGCTGGTAATTTTGTTGCTGGTAATTTTGTTGCTGTGATTGATAAGCTGGCTGAGGATGAATTGGAGCGGGAATGGTGACTGCTGCCACAGACCTATGAACATATTGGGGTCTGCCCCTGCTGGTATGGATAGCATTGGTCTCACCAGTTCTTCTTGGGCCTACAAAAGGCTTTCTTGGGTTGCTGGACGAGCTGGCACCGTTGTCAGAAATTTTACCCATTTTTAACAAGCTTTCAATTCTTTCTCCGGCTATGACCACGTCAGCGAAGCTAGTGGAGGAAAAGGCAGCTAGCCTGTCAATGTATGTCCCTTGGAGGGTGTTCATAAACATATCAGCCATCTCCCTCTCTGACATGGGTGGCTGGACAGCAGCAGCAAGCTGTCTCCACCTTTGAGCGTACTCCCGGAAGCTTTCCCTGGATGATTGTGACATTCCCATCAGGAGGGTCCTGTTGGGAGCCATATCCAAGTTGTACTGATACTGTCTGATAAAGGCCTCTGCCAGGTCCTTCCAGCATCTAATGGTTGCTCTAGTCAGGTGAGAGTACCATTCCCTTGAAGCTCCGGTTAAGCTATCCTCAAAATAAAACATCCATAGCTTTTCGTCCATGGTATATGCCTTCAGCCTCCCCAGAAAGGATTGTAAATGGGTTCGGGGACAGGATGTTCCGTTGTACTTCTCAAAGCACGGTGGTTTAAATTTGTGGGGAATCCTGACCCCGACCACTAAGCCCATGTCCATAACATCAAAGCCCAAAGAATTCTGGGACTCCAGGGACCTTAGTTTCTCAGCAATCTCATCTAGCCTTCTGTCATAGGCTTCCTCCCCAGCTCCCATCACTGTGAATTGATCTTCCTGGGGGTCTTCTTGCAGCACTCTACCTGCAGTGGCAGTCCCTTGCACATTAACAGAGATGTTGATCTCTGGATGCAGGTGGGGTCCATAGACTGGGGGATTAACATGGGGTTGAACTCTTTCATTGTTACTGGTCCCAGCAGTCCCTGGGTGAGGGTCTTCCTGATTCCTCCCCTCTACCAGTGCTCTTAACCTCTCCTGGCTTTGAGCCATATTATTCATCACCTCCATAAACTGTGTCATCTGATTCCTCATTTCCAACCTCTCGTTGGCCATTTGATTCCTGACCTCTGTAAGGTCCTGCTGCACTTGGTCCATTTGTATGCCCGGAAGATTGATGCGGGTGGGATATCTGTGTGGACGGTTGAGTGGAAACACCCGTCGTCGAGCAATAGTTCCTGAAGTCACAACAAAGTTAGTAACAATAAAACAAAACCCTACAAAACAAAACAAAAGGTTAGTATGCAATGCAATATGCTTATTTGTATCCAAGGTATCCGGCTTGGCACTTGGTTTTGACCTTTCCAGACCCCTGAAGAAGATGCTTTTGATGTTGCTTGAAGAATTCAGATAAAACAAACCAACACATATATTACAAAAAGTAAATGATACATAGTTTGTTTTTTACAATACATGCCCTCTGAGGGGTCAAAAATACAGCATAAAGAAAAGTACATAAAATGAAAGCAACAACAAGCAGAAGTCAAACACCAAGACCAAACTCATCCCCCTGAACTTCCTTGAGAAGTGCTTCAGTCACAGGATCAGCTGGACGCACTGTAAGATTCCTGATAAGGAGATTCCTGGTAGTAACAGCTGCAGTTAGCTTCTTGTGCTGACTCTGGTCCTTCGACCTCTTCACACCAGCTTTAATTTTCAACTCTGAGATCTCTCTCTGGGCTGCTGCCAGGGCTTCCTGTTGCTCTTTTGCACTAGCCTCTAGCTGCTCAATCTTGTCCTGAGTCCTCTTATCCTCCTGAGTACGGGCCTCGGTGATTCTGACCCACCTAGCCTGACTCTCCTTCAGATACAAATCAGTCCTAGCTCTCTGGAATTGGGCCTCTTTGCAGGCATTCTTCAAGATCTATTCTCCAGCCCTAGACTTCTTAATATAGTCCTCTGACTTTTCAATTCTATCCAGATGCTCCACCTTCAGCTTCTCTAACCTATCAATATCCAACCTACCATCACTCCTCTCCCAGAGGGTCTTCTACAGAGCCTGAGTCAATTTCTCATTTCTCTCTTTCAATTTCTCAAACTCCTCTAAGCTGACAGTTAATGGAGGTGGTGCTGTGGAGGGTCCAGGCACATCTTCAATAGTGAAGGGCATCCCAGAAACTTGAGCCCTGGAATGAGACCACTCATAGTACTGGGCTGAGGCCACATTATTGCATCTCCCAAGAATGGTTACCCCCTTAGTCTGAACATTGTCCCAGGCCCAGGATGCCTTCCTGACAATGGCCAGATTAGGCTTGTTCTCACAATAAAGGGTCTCAGTCAGATCTTGTGCTTTAGGAGGATGGACTAATGCATAGCCCAGTTGTCTTTTGAATAGCAGAGGGTTGTAATTGATGCAACCCTTCACTCCAATCAGAGGTACATTGGGAAATTGCCCACAACTTGCAATGATGTCCCTGCCCTTGGTGCTCTGGGTGCACCACCTGATATCATCTGAGGTTAGAGCAACAAGCCTCCTAGCCCAATTCCTTTGCTGGTGAGGGTTCAAGAATGCATCAGTCTTTGGCAAATGTTTGAGCAGCCAAGTATGGAACAAAGGAGCACAGCATCTCACTAATCTTCCCCTTTGCTTTTCATTCCTTTGATGAACAGAGTAGTAAAGATCTCCCAATAAGGTGGGTACTGGGTTTCTCAGGATGAAAAGATGGATTGCATTCTTGCTAACAAACCTAGGCTCATCTGCAAAAAGTATGACCCCATATATGCCAAGGGCCAATAATGCACAGACTGCCTTCCACTCCCCCGCGGAGGCCTTCAGAATAGCCTGAGAGATCAAGAAATCCAGATGTAGACCAGGGATTCCTGCTTTGGTAGTCATATTCTGCCCAATCAGAACTGGTTCCAGATACAAGGCCTTTGCTACCTCTTCATTACTAGGGAATGCCATCTCAGGGTTGAAGGGGATTCCACCCCTGATAGGTACACCAATCAGTGATGAATACTCTTCCAACAAGGGTCCCAACTGAAAATTCTGGAAGGTGAAGCACCTCAGAGGGGGATCATAGAACTGCAAGCAAGTATGAATCAAGCTCCTCTGTGAAGGGTCCAAATCCATAACCACATCAAGGATTCCTCCATAATGTTCTCTGAAAAGTGGTATATGGTCTGGAGTAATCAGGGTCTGAATCTTCCTGATGCTGGCCAACTCAGGCTCAAAGAAATGATAGGAGATGTTACTCTTCTTAGGTGCCATGTTGCTGAGACAGATGCTGAAAATAACACTGAAGATAGGCCACTGACAGGCTGAGACTGGTGATGCAGGTGACTGAAGTAGGTAGCTGATAACTGAAGCAAGATACTGATGAAGATAGGTCTAAGCTGAAGAAGGGGTCAAAACCAAGCCAAAATGTAGGATGGATACCCTGAAAAACAAATAAACACATGTTAAAATGATGCAATGAGGATGTATGCAAATGATATGCAAGGGTTTGTGACTGAGCTGGATCTGATCAAGTGCTCTGATATAAGTCCAAGTATGTTCAAGAAATCCATATGGAGGTTCATAAATCCAGTAACCAAGGTGGGGGACTCAAATAAAGAGTCACATGTCCAGGGTTAAAATCACAAGAATTGTTCCAAAATGGAGTACTCTTAATCAATATAAAGTAACAGGGTATGCTGAGGCCAAGGGAACCTGCAAACCTGTAAACAGCCCAACCCCCTCACAGGTGATGTTCTAAAACAAGGATCCTCAGACTTGGATCAGTTATGAGAAGTGTAAACACTTCTAACCCGGAGGTACAGTGTTTACAATAACCATAAAAGATCCTCCTCTAATTCACCTCAGTTTCTGAAGGTCAATACTAAAGGTCATCCAGACTTAGCAGGCTTCCCAGATAGCCCTAGCACTACAGGAAATCTGTAGCACAGAGTTCTCAAGAAGAAACCCATATCTGAACCATGTTTCATACTCCCGCACCAGACCGAAATGGAATGGGAAAGAACATGAACCACTCTAGCCTAGGTGTCACTCAGGTCCCAGGTATAGGACCTCAACTCTCAATAGAACCCCCACCCACCAAAGCAACAAAACAGATCCAGCCAGCACAGTATGACAATATGATATTTGTAAAGCTCAAAAGAAAGAAATAAAGCAACTGTACATAAAGCAATAAACAAAAACAAAAGTAAATATACAAGCACGGATAGCACATAACACCCCAATAAACACAAATCAATCAAGCGTTAGGAGGAACCCACAAAAAGAACCAGAAGCCCTGGTTGCAGTATAAGGGTCCCCAGCAGAGTCGCCAAGCTGTCGCTCCCAAAAGATGAGACTCGACTCAAATATGGTACAGACGCGAACGGTCGGCGAAAGGAACAATGAGAACACACAGCAGTGAACTCACTGGAAAAGAAAAGAGTCGCCAGCTAGGCATTTTTATACCGGAGGAAAGGTAATGTTGCATAGACCTAGAAAGACATGGATAAGACGGTTGCGAACTAGAGAGACTGAGAAAGGGGGTTGGTTACAACCTGGGAAGGTATTAGCACCCAGATTGTCCGTCGTACTCGACAGGATCCACGCTTAAGAGATTTGTGTTTTAAAGGGGTAGTGTCAGTGCAATCTGTGTAAAAAATAGCTGGAAAAGAATGTACAGGTGTCAGTGTAAAAGAATGTGAAGTGTGATATATACAGTGTCAGTGTAAGAACAGGAGTGAGATGCTCATGATAATGAGGCTAAGAAAATGATGCTGGAAAGAGGGGAATATACAAAGACTTTTGTTCGATAACTGCTAAGTTATGCCTACGTATCCTCTCGTGCAATGAGGAAGTCAGAACACCGTAGTTCGACCCAAAGAGACTGAAAGGTGAATTGACTTGTGAACTGCTTGCTTGCCTATGCTCAAGTGTATGACCTGTCTGGCTCAGGTGCAAACTGTCTTGCATTAGACGGAAGAAGCAAGTTCTCGTTTATGAGTGAATGAGGTGAGAAAAGAATCCTGGAGGAGACGATTATTGTTTGTTTTTGAGTTTTCAGCCTTTTATTGCTTTTTGAGGTTTGTCATAGGTTAATGAGCTTAAGCCTAAACCAATGGATTTAGTAAACTCATCACATCTTCCCTCTGATTAGGGGTAATGAGAATACCTTAAGTGTGAAGTCAGCTTCTCACACTTAATCACCTTTGGTGTAGGGTTAAGATCATTAACCTACTTGTGATTATTTAGATGTTTTTGGTGTTTTTTTGTTTAGTGTTGAGTAATGAGATTAAGCCATAATCAGGGATTAAACAGACCCATTACACCATCCTAATAGAAGGATAATAGATGAGAATGTTTAAGCTGAGGAATGCTCCTCAACTTAATCCATGATTAGGGATTAAACTCATGACAAAACAAAGCCTTTATTAATATGGATTTTAGTTAATGATATGATGAAGAAGTGATTTTTTTAGGGTTTGCAAGACAACTTGAGGGGGACTTGTCCATTAACACTAGGGTTAGTCCTTCTTAACCAATTAAGGAAGAATTAGAACCCTAATGCAAGGCCCAAGTTACAAGCTTGATGTCTTAGTGATTATTAGATGGATTGATTAAAGGATTTAAACACATTAAGGGTTTAGCACTTAGGATTAAAGTTATACACTCCATCCTAATAGAAGGATGCAGGCATAAGCTTAATCACAAAGTCTTAAAGCCTTTAGGGTTTAGTCCCTGATTATGAGATGAGAAAAGAAGACTCAAAGAGACACAAAGGTAAAACTTAGTGGGGGGACTAATCCAAACCCTAATCATTGTCATGCTTGGTTGTTCCTAGGGTTTGTGAGGTTTAACAAAGAAATCTTCAAAGGAGCCACCAGGAAACAGATGAGAGGAGCAAGGAGAAGCAAAGTAACTTGCTTCATTTAAGAAGACAAGTCACTTGAAGAAAGAAAGTAAGGAGAAGAAGAAAGAGCAAGCTCAATCTCAAACACCTAAAAATATGCAGCATGGATGCACAAGAGAGATGAAAAGGAAATGTGAGAAGTGAAGGCAAATTCACTTCTCAAAGTTACTTACCACCTGAAAAGTTAGTGAAAGGAATGCAATGCAATACAAGATGAGATGAAATGACATGGTGTGAATCAAAACCAGAAGCACATTCATGATGTTAATGATGCTATGAGATGATGCAAACATGAAACAAAGCATGGGGATGATCATACAAGCTTATGGATGCAAGTGGAGCAAGTTAAGGAGCATGAACATACATGAAAATTTATGAAATGCACATGACAAACAACATGGCAAATACATGATGCAATGATCAAACATGCTTTCAATATGTCCTAAGATGTCAAATGAATCAAATGGATGCATAAAATGTTATGGCAAGTCAAGGTATGAATGCAAATGCAAGATGGATGCATATGGAAGCCCAAATTAGGGTTTATGATCAATGCATCAAACAAAAACCAAAATCAGAAGCAAACATCAAGATAAAAAATTGAAAATGCACTCAAAGGATCCCTAAACCTATACTAACTCACTGCCCAAAGGAGAAGTTCCAACTCTTAACCTAATAAAAGTTATGAATTTCCTAAAATTTCTAGGGTTTTAGGGTTCCTTAACAAGAAAAATGTCAAACAAATGGAAAATGAAAGATCAAATCATGCCCATTTAATCTCATAAACTACATGCTAAACACAATGCAATGCAAAAAGAATCAAGGTCAAACTCTCAATGGTTAGGCAGAAATGATTTTTGGAAGTTTGGATCAAAATAATGCTTTGAAAATGAATTAATTCCATGGAAAATTCTCAAAATGCATCAAGATCAAAAAAGAAATTTGGTTTGAGGGTTGGACAATGTTTCTAAATGGTTTTAAATGTTTCATGAATTTTTTGGTGATTTTTAAATACCTAAAAGTATTTTTAATTAATTAATTCTCATTAATTAATTAAAAATAAACTTTTAAATATTTAAAAATATTTTTTGAGTGCAAAAAATAAAAATAAAAATGTTTTTGGTTTCTGAAATTAAATAAAAGTTTATACAAAAAATTTCAGAATTTTTGAAATGATTTTGCTATTTTTAATAAATTAAACAAAAGGAATACAAAATAAAAGAATTAAAATTAAAATAAAAGAAAGTAAACGCAATGGACGGATCAGATTGAAACTGGGGGTGAGGCTGTTGACTGCGCGCGCAATCCTAAGGTCCACATTCAAACTTCCTAATTTCTGATTTAAATTAATTAAAATGAATTAATTAAGTTAACTAAAGATTAGGGTTTCTAATGACAAATCTCAGCCCTCCAAACACGCGCCAGTCTTCCCTAGTCAACGCATCCAACGCTCAGCATTCAAATCACAATTAATGACAGGGATTAACCCTAACTATTTTCAGGTGGCCGGAGAAGACCTCCGGTCATCTTCTCCGGTGGGAACCCCACCTGAAAATCCCTAAAATCTTCAAAACCTCACTAAAACGAAAACTAAGAACCCAGAAAGCATCCCCACATCCCCCTGAATCAAAACCCTAACTCAAAACTCATTTATCTTTCATCAATCACACGAATCGAAAGCAAACATTTTTAGGTCAGAAAAGTTTCAGAGTGAGATTAAATGCTTATTTCTCAACCATTTTCAAAACCAAGAACATCAGAGTGATCAGTGAATCATGAAGAACAACTTAGGAACTTAAAAATCCATTTCTGGAAAAAAAGTTCATGAAGCTACCTGAGTTTGAAGCTTTTCAGTATGGAACTTTCTGGCCTCCTCTCTTGTGCAAAACCACTCCTGTGACCTCCCTTGTGCTTCTGAAAGGCTTGGAACAAATTTATTTGGGCTAGTTTGAGAGTTTGCAGAGGTTCTGTTCAAGGTGGTGTGGTGATCGTGTTTTTGATTCAATGGCTTTCAGGCTGTTTTGAGGGTTGGTTTGTGTTCAGTGAAGCATGGTGAGAAGGTTTGTGAAGTTTGTTTATGAGTTTATGGCCTGTATGATGAGTTTCGAATGCTTTTGCTTTGGAGGGTGAAGATGAGAATGTTGTGTTGTGGCTGGTTTCAGGCTTGCTTAATGTATGCTTTGTCTTGCTTTTGATTAACATAAACAATTTGGATTGGTCAGATGACATGATGTGTGCTTTATTGATTGGTATGGGTGCTTTTGCTAAAAAGTCAAGTTTGTGTAAGAGAAGCATGGGCAACTTACTAGCCTAGTACAAGGAGGGTGTGTTGCGCAGCATGATGAGGGAAAAGGCCTAGGAGAATTCAGCATACTAGCCAGCAAGTGGATGAGAAGCTATCATGACTTTTGCAACTTGCCTTGCCTTTGGTTCTTATGAAAGAAACTTGATCCATGGGCCATAAAACATGTGATTCCTTGGGTGCATTCTGAACTTTAGATGTTGCGTGATCATGTTGTGTGGATTAGAAGTCCATTTGATAGCTTTTGAACACTTGATCAAGTCATTTTGCAAAATACCTCTTTGGTAGAAACTTTGAAATTTTGTGATTTTAGCCAACTTTGACAAGCCATAACTTTTGATCAAAAATGAATTAGGTCATGTTCTTGTACTTTTTGAAAAGGGAAAGATCTATTATACAACTTTCATGACCAAAGTTTTTCCATTTGAAGCTTTCTTGAATAAAAAAGTAAGGGTTAAAAAAGTTGCCTAAAATGACATTTTCATTAAAAGTCAAACTTGCCCAAAAAGTCAACTTTGCAAAAGACTTGTAATTATTCAATTTTGTGAACTTCCAACAACTTCCATGATCAAATAAAGATCATATACAATCAAAATGATGAATATCACCCCTTGGTTGGGTCATTGGGGGCCTTAGATGCCCTGATTTGGCACTGACTTGCTTGAAAAGTCAACTCTTGACCAGATGACTTCCCCATGGAATTTCTTCATGAAAATTGATATGCATACTCCCTATACCATATATAGACCAATAGAAACAAGAATGACCAAAAAATTTGGAGTTATGGCCTCTGAAACCAAAACCCTAATTCTAGGTCATCTGTGCAGTCAAACCTGGCTCTGCTTCCATGCCATTCTCAGTTCTTGTGATTCTTGGACATTCTTGACTTTGAGAGGATATAATATGATACTTGAACACACATGGACCCCTTTGGAGTGATTGATGACCTTTGGAGTGGTTCAAGAAGCTCTTGGATTGCTTAGATCACAAACCCTAGATGCAGATGACCTAGAATTAATGCAGTGAATCAAAATGTGATATGAGATGGTATGATTGAGTTTATGCATATGAAAATGATCACAAGCCAAGGTGTGAAAGGGTGAGGGCAAATTTGGGGTGTTTACAGCTGGAAAGAGAGGGAATATACAGGGACTTTTGTTCGATAACTGTTAAGTTATGCCTACGTATCCTCTCGTGCAATGAGGAAGTCAGAACACTGTAGTTCGACTCAAAGAGACTGAAAGATGGATTGACTTGTAAACTGCTTACTTGTCTATGCTCAAGTGTATGACCTGTCTGGCTCAGGTGCTAACTGTCTTTCATTAGACGGAAGAAGCAAGTTCTCGCTTGTGAGTGAATATGATGAGAAGAGAATCCCGAAGGAGACGATTATTGTTTGTTTTTTAGTTTTCAGTCTTTCATTGCTTTTTGGAGTTTGTCATAGGAAAATGAGCTTAAGTCTAAACCAAGGGTTAGTAAACTCATCACATCCTCCCTCTGATTAGGGGTAATGAGAATACCTTAAGTATGAAGTAAGCACCTCACACTTAATCACCATGATGTAGGATTAAGATCATTAACCTACTTGTAATTATTTAGATGTTTTTGTTGTTTTTGTTTAGTGTTAAGTAATGAGTTTAAGCCATAATCAAGGATTTAATGGACTCATTACACCATCCTAATAGAAGGATAACAGATGAGAACATTTAAGCTGAGGAAGGCTCCTCAACTTAATCCATGATTAGGGATTAACCTCATGACAAAACAAAGCCTTTATTAAAGTGGATTTTAGTTAATGGTAAGATTAAGAAGTGATTTTTATGGTTGGTAAGACAACTTGAGGGGGACTTGTACATTAACACTAGGGTTAGTCCTTCTTAACCAATTAAGGAATAATTAGAACCCTAATGCAAGACCCAAGTTAAAAGCTTGATGTCTTAGTAATTATTAGATGGATTGGTTAAAGGATTTAAACACATTAAGGGTTTAACACTTAGGATTAAAGTTATACACTCCATCCTAATAGAAGGATGCAGGCATAAGCTTAATCACAAAGCCTTAAAGCCTTTAGGGTTTAATCCTTGATTGTGAGGTGAGAAGAGAAGACTCAAAGATGACACAAAGGTAAAACTAAATGGGGGACTAATCAAACCCTAATTGTTGTCATGCTTGGATGTTCCTAGGGTTCATGAGGCTTAAGAGAGAAAGATCTTCAAAGAGCCACCAGGAAAGAAGCAGAGAGAAGCAAGACAACTTGCTTCACTTAAGAAGACAAGTTACTTGAAGAAAGAAGGTAAGAAATGAACATGAATGAGCAAGCTCACTCAAAGACAAGATAAAATGCAGCAATGATGCAAGAGAGGGATAAGAAGAGGTTGTGAGAAGTGAAGGAAAATTGACTTCTCAAACAACTTACCACCTGAAAAGTTAGCAAAAGAAATGAAATGCAATGCAAATGAGATGAAATGTCATGATGCAAACCAAAGTCAGAAGCATAAACATGATTCCAATGATGTTAAGAGATGATGCAAACACATGTCAAGAGTTGTAGATGATCATACAAGGATGAGGATGCAAATGAGGCATGCTTTGAACCATGGAAGTTCATGAAAGTTTATGAAATGGAATGGACATATAACATGGCAAATGAAAGATGCAATGATCAAACATGATTCTAAAATGTCCTAAGATGTATTATGAATCATGTGGATGCACAAAATGTCATGGCAAGTCATTGAATGCAAGCATATGGGAGATGGATGCAAAGGAAGGCACAAATTAGGGTTTACGTACAACATGCAATGCAAAAATTCAAAACCAGAAGAAAAAGACATGACAAAAAATTGAAAATGGGATCAAAGGAACCCTAACCCTACATAAGCTCACTGCCCAAAGGAGGGGACCTAACTCTTAACCTAGTCGGATTTATGATTTTTCTAAGTCAATTAGGGTTTCAAGGTACCTCACAATGAAAAATGCTAAACAAATTGAAAATAGAAGATAAACTCAAATCAATTTTAACCTAAAAACTACATGCTATGAAGGATGCAATGCAAGAAGAACCATTATCAAACTCATCATGGTTAGGCAGAAAGAATATTTCTAAGTTTGAACAAAAATATTGCCTTTAAATGAATTTAATTCCCATGAAAAAGGTCAAAATAGTTCAAGAACCAAAAAGAAATTTGTTTTGAGAGTTTGATAATGTTTCTAAATGTTTTAGAATGCAATGTGAATTTTTTTGTGATTTTTAAATACCTAAATGCATTTTTAATTACTTAATTTTCATTAACTAATTAAAAATAAACATTTTAATGATTTAAAAATGATTTTTAATGCAAAAAATAAAAATAAAAAAATTTTTGGGTTCTGAAAATTAATGAAATGCTTGACGAAAATTCACAGAATTTTTAAGTATGTTTTACTATTTTTAATAATTCGTAGAAGTTAAATACAAAATAAATGAATTAAAAATGAAATTATGAGAAGTATGCAAGATCCATGGCTGAGATTTAAACTGGTTTTGGAGGGAGTTGACCTGCGCCATATCCTGTGGTCTATATTCAAACTGACTTAATTAACCTAAACCCTAATTAATTAAATTAAATAATCAAGATTAATGGCTAATGAAAGGATCCTGGCCCTAGGTTCACGTGCGGGAAGCCAAATCGCACGCTCCAGATTCAAACTTTGCCCTAATCACATATTAAGCCCTAATCACATTCAGGTCACCGGAGAAGAGCTCCGGTCGTCTTCTCCGGTGACAACCC
Source organism: Lathyrus aphaca (assembly GCA_963966055.1). Classification (NCBI taxonomy): domain Eukaryota; kingdom Viridiplantae; phylum Streptophyta; class Magnoliopsida; order Fabales; family Fabaceae; genus Lathyrus; species Lathyrus aphaca. The sequence continues at coordinate 353,301,591 of OZ014521.1, read as the reverse complement.
TCCCTGAGAATTTCAATCTCACTCTCTAGGTCATAAAAATCCAATCTTTCTGCCCAGAAATGATCCCCATGCAACATACATTAAGAATTACCAAACAAACAACATTTAAAACACATCAAAAGTGAGAATCGAATCAAAACAGTTATAGGTCAAAAAGTTTCAGAACATGAATACATACTCATTTCTCAACCATTTTCAAAACAAAACACATCAGCATGATCAGTGAAGCATAAAGAATCATTTAGTAACTTAAAAACAAGTTTCTGAAAAAATTGTTCTTGAGCTCACCTGAACTGGAGCTTTGATCTTTGGAACTTTCTGGCTACTTCTTTGATCCAAAACGCCTCTAATGAACCTCCTGAGAAGCTTGCAATGCTTGTTTGGAATTTCTTATGGCTGGTTTAAGAGTTTGAAGAAGTTCTGTTCAATGGGAGTGAAAAATCGTGTTTCTGTTTGGGGGGGTTTTAGGATCAAATGGTGGTTTGGAAATGATCAGAGGATCATGGTGAGTGGTTCTATGAAATTTGTTTTGAGGTTTGTGGCTTGTGTATTGAGATTCAAAGAAAAATGCATAAAGGGAGGTTTTGGAGAATGCTGACTTGTGGGAGAGATTAGGCTGTGTTGTGTGTTGTGTTGAGTTCCTTTTGGTACATGTATCAAGTTGGGATAGGTCAGAGAGTTCTTGCTGGCCTATGTTGATTGGTATGGTCCATTTTGCCAAAAGTCAACTTTTGTGTAAGAGGAGGTATGGGCTGGTTCAGTCATGGTACAAGGGCATGGCTTGGCTCAACTGTGATCAAGGAGAACCATGGAAATTAATTTGAGGCAATGCAGCAAGTGGATTTGAGTTTTTGTGAGTTTTTGCAATTTCACAAAGTTTTGGCCCTTTTGAAGTTTCTTAAAGATCAAGGCATGAAAATGAACAATTCTTTGGTGCATTCTGATTTTTAGGTCATGGTTCATGTTTGTGTAATGCATAGAAATCCATTTGAAGTCACATTTTGCCTTGGCATGAGGTTTTGCAACTTTGCCTCTTTGGTACAAAAGTGAAAATTAAGTGATTTTTGCCAACTTTGACAAGCCATAACTTTTGATTCAAAATGAATTAGAATGAGTTCTTGTACTTTTTGAAAATGGGAGAATCCATTCTACAACTTTCATGACCAAAGTTTTCTCATTTGAAGCATTTTTGAATCAAAAAGAGGAGGTTGAAAAACTTTCCCAAAATGGCAAGTTTGCATTATAAGTCACTTTCCCAAAAAGGCAATTTTGCAAATGGCTTGAAATTCTTCAATTTTGTGAACTTCTAACACCTTCTATGATCAAATAAAAACCATACACATTCAAAATGATGGAGAACAACCTTTGGTTGGGTCATTGGGGGCCTCAGATGCCCTGATTTTACACTGACTTGCTCAAGAAGTCAACTTTTGATCAGATGCCTTCCCCATGAAATTTCTTCATAAAAATTGATATGCATGATCCTTATACCATATAGAGACCCATAGAAACAAGAATGACCAAAAATTTTGGAGTTATGGCCTTTGAAACCAAAACTCTAATTCTAGGTCATCTGTGCAGTTAAGCCTGGCTCTGCTTCCATGCCTTTCTCAGTTCTTGTGATTCTTTGAATTCTTTGACCTTGAGAGGATATAATATGATTCTTGAACATACATGGACCCCTTTGAAGTGATTGAAGACCTTTGGAGTGGCTCAAATGGCTTAGGGATGGCTCAGATCACAAACCCTAGATGCAGATGACTTTGAATCAATGCAGTGAATCCAAAATGTGGTATGAGATGCTATGATTGAATTTATGCAAATGAAAAGAATCATAAGCCATGGTGTGAATGGGTGAGAGCAAATTTGGGGTGTTTACAGCTGCACCTATTCAAACATGAGTTAGCTGTGCAGGATGTAAGCAATGGCTTAACAGGCAAACAAGATAATTTGTGGTTGAATACCAAAGACAGTCCATAATTTGAACTCAAAGAATGAAGAAGAAAAGGGATATAGATTGTGAAAATAAATAAAGTATAATTATAAGTGCGGGCGACAGAGGACGACCGTCGAGCAGAGGACGACTGCTGGGGATGAAGCAATGACGGGGACGACCGACATGCTGAGGAAAATGCGGGAAATGAAGCAATGACGGGGACGGCCGACAAGCTGGGGATATAAGAGATTATGATGGGGACGGCCACCAGGTAAAGCTATAAGACTCTCTGGGGATTATAGGTAAATGATGGGGACGACCATCAAGCTCAAGGCATGAATGAAACAAATGATGAGGTACGGTCATCAAAGGTGAAGGACGATCACCTAGCAGGGGACGGCTGCTCTGTTGGGGGTAAGATGAGGGACGGTCATCTAAGGTGAAGGACGATCACCTGTCAAGGTACGGTTGCCAAGAAATATCACGACATAGAATGAATGTCGGATAGAAAAAGTCGATGATGGGGACGGCCATCGGATAAGCATGATGAAGGACGATCATCAAGAGGTGAAGGACGATCACCTAGCAGGGTTCGGCTACTCTCAGGGTTTATCGTGACATAGGACGAATGTCAGATAACAGAATCAACGATGGGGACGGCCATCGGATAAAATGATGAAGGACGATCATCAAGAGGTGAAGGACGATCACCTAGCAGGGGACGGCTGCTGCAAATATCACGACATAGGACGAATGTCGGATAGGAAGGGGTTCTAATGAATAGAGACTCCACTGGGGGTGATGAAGGACGATCATCAAAAAGGTGAAGGACGATCACCTAGCAGGGTACGGCTGCCGAAAATGTATCATGACATAGGACGAATGTCAGATAGGAAGGAAATAGTTCAACAAGATTTGTTGGGAATTCTTCTGGGGAATGGTAGACACAGACGAGTGTCTGTATTCAAGAAGACATAAGTGTTTGACGCGGTGTATAGATTAAAGATGCGGACGAGCATCCTTAAGACTATGATACGGACGAGTATCAGTAGAAACAAACGCTTGACGCATGTTCAGAGATGATGATACGGACGGGTACCAACTAGTTAACAAAGAACACGGACGAGTGTTGATTCTGAGGGGATTTAAGTGGTATATACAAGATACGGACGAGTATCTGTATGAGTGAAAAAAAAGGGATGAGTGAGACACGGACGAGTGCTTAACTTGCTAGGGAGAACACGACACGGACGAGTGTCGGAAAAAGTATATTATAAACAAGTATTTGATTCATAAAGTGTTTAGGCAACTATGCTGGGGAAGGTGACACGGACGAGTGTCAAGGAATTGTGTATATATATGTATCTGTATAGTGAGTGCAAAGGGACGCTTTGGCTTTCTGCTGGGGATATGACACAGACGAGTGTCAAGAAGTATCTGTTTGCCCGGGCAATTTTACTGGGGAATGATGACACGGACGAATGCCAAAAGGAGCATGTATCTGTATCTTTAAGGGAAATGCTTTGGCTCTCTGGTGAGGAATTGGGGAATGTTTTGTATATTGTTGATGGATTGTCAGTATTTACAAGTGTTCGATTCAGAACAGGGCTTATGATCATGCCATATGTTTGATTTTTGCCGTAATGCTCCGTATTAGACGGAATGCTACGCTCTGTGGGGAAAATATGATGTGAACGTTATGATTATGCAAAGATACCGATCCGGGATCCGGATCCCGTTGCTGAGGAGATCTCTGGCTGATCTGCTTGAAATAGATGTCCCAGCTGGGGATGAGATCCTTGGTAGATCTTACATATCCGACTCTGCATGGGGAAATAGGTCACTGATAGACCTATCTCAGCAATAAAGGACCCAGCTGGGGTTTGTAGAAGCTTTTGTCACTCTGTTGTGAGATCTTCAGGTGTTGCTCTTCTGGATAGAGGCTGAAACTCTGCGGGATGATGGTTCCCTGTCTTTGCACTTGGCTGAGGAGGAATGATGACTGGCAACTCAGCTGGGGAGAAAGCACCTCCGGTGCTAATCGGAAGATAGACTGAGTAGATAATGATTTGACAGCTTGCTGGGGAGAAGCTTTCATGCCCCATGTTGCACTTTGAACTCTTGTAATCCTGTAAAGACAAAGAAACGCACAAGTACTCCGAGGTATCCCTTACTGGATTCCATCATAGGAGTTTAGACACTCCCGGGAGTAAGTATATTTCCTGTAAGCACGTATTTTAGAAAGGAGACATCTGTATTTATGCAAACAATATCTTAAAGACATCGGACATTTTTGCAAATGAAAACCAAATGTACAAGACAAAATCTGACTGAAAATCTGATTTTATTAATTCGCGTGCCCTGAATTGGCAAGATACAGTCAAGGAAACGGATCCCCTGAAATGGGGAAATCGTTACAAATTGAGAAACAAAAATATGCTGGCAATGTTGGCGACGCTTCGAGGAGCTTTCCTTTTGCTATGACTCGTATGACGTTTGACGTTCTTCTCACCTTGCTTTCTGAAGAAGGCTGATTCTGAACGAAGCTTGACCCTTTCGGAGTTTACCATGTTGCAAGGGATACAGATGAATTCAGAAGGCAGTTGTTCGCTTATTCCCTTATTTTGCGTGGATCGCCCTTTCGGGTTTTCAATCCACCGGGATACCCATTTTTTCCTGAGTTGTCCAAGGCGGCTTTTCAACTCAGCGGGTGTACATTTTTCATTTTATTTTCCCTTATTTTTGCCCGAGTCTTTTATTCTGTTTTTGACTCGCCGGGATGCCCTATTTTGCCTGGACTTACATTCTGTTTTTATGTCCAGCGGGTCATTTTATGCGAAGTATTTTATAACTGCATCTGAATTCACAGGGGACAGGAAGTCTTCACCATCCATAGTAATGAGCATCAGTGTTCCACCAGAGAAAACTTTCTTTACTATGAATGGGCCATCATAATTTGGAGTCCACTTGCCCCTGTGGTCTGTATGAGGAGGAAGGAGTCTTTTCAGCACCAGATCTCCTACTTGGTATTCTCGGAGCCTGACTTTCTGATCGAAGGCCTTCTTCATTCTTTTCTGATACAGCTGCCCATGACAAATTGCAGCCAATCTCTTCTCTTCAATCAGATTCAGTTGTTCGCATCGGGATCGGACCCATTCCGCTTCATTCAGTTTAACGTCCATCAGTACCCGCAAGGAGGGTAATTCAACTTCAACAGGTAGGACTGCCTCCATACCATACACAAGTTGATACGGTGTTGCCCCAGTGGATGTTCTGATTGACGTTTGGTACCCATGCAAGGCAAATGGTAGCATTTCATGCCAATCTTTATAGGTAACCACCATCTTTTGCACAATCTTCTTGATATTCTTGTTAGCTGCCTCAACAACGCCATTCATTTTTGGCCTGTAAGGAGAAGAATTGTGGTGTTGGATCTTGAAGTCCCGGCACAGTTCTGCCATCATTTTATTATTTAAGTTGGAACCATTATCAGTAATGATTCGCTCGGGCACTCCATACCGACAGATGATGTCTCTCTTCAGGAATCGGGCTACCACTTGTCTGGTGACATTTGCATAAGAGGCTGCTTCGACCCACTTGGTAAAATAGTCAATGGCTACCAGGATGAATCTGTGGCCATTTGAAGCAGTCAGTTCAATCTTGCCAATCATGTCAATGCCCCACATGGCGAAGGGCCAAGGTGAAGACATCACATTCAGAGGATTCGGAGGCACATGCACTTTATCCGCATAAATCTGGCATTTATGGCATTTTCTGGCATAGGCACAACAGTCTGCATCCATTGTGATCCAGTAATAGCCTGATCTTAGCAACTTTTTAGCCATTGCATGCCCTCCTGCATGGGTACCGAAGGATCCTTCGTGCACTTCGTGCATCAACAAGTCTGCTTCTGTCCTATCAACGCATCTGAGGAGTACCATATCAAAGTTTCTCTTGTACAGGGAACCGTCAGTATTCAGGAAGAAACTACAAACTAGCCTTCTTATTGTCTTATTATCATTGGAAGATGCCCCAGGTGGGTATGTCTGATCCTCCAAGAAGCATTTGATATCATGGAACCAAGGCTTATCATCTTTAACAACATCTACTGCAAATACATATGCTGGTCTGTCAAGTTTGGATACTACAATTTGAGGTACAAAGTTGGCAGCTTGAACCTTGATCATGGATGAAATGGTAGCCAGAGCATCTGCAAATTGATTTTCGTCTCGAGGGATATACTCAAGCTTGACTGTTGTGAAGAAAGTCAATAACCTCCTTGTATAATCCCGGTAAGGTATCAGATGATCTTTGTGGGTGTACCATTTGTCGTTGGTTTGATTAACTACCAGAGCTGAATCTTCGAACACAGTCAAAGTCTTGATCCTGAGGTCAATGGCTTCCTCAAGACCCATAATACAAGCTTCGTATTCAGCTTCGTTGTTAGTGCAGTTGAAGGTGAGCTTTGCCGAGAAAGGCATGTGAACTCCTTTAGGTGTAATGTGTACTGCACCAACACCACGACCATTCATATTAACAGCCCCATCAAACATCATAGTCCATTCCTCTTCCGGGTCAGGCCCTTCAGTGTGAACAGGCTCTTCATGATCTTTTGCTTTTATGAACATGAAGTCTTCAACAGGGAAGTCGAATCTCATAGGCTTGTAATCATCAATGGGTTGCTCAGCAAGATAATCAGATAATACACTGCCTTTGATGGCTTTCTGAGATGTGTACTGAATATCATATTCTGTAAGGATCATTTGCCATCTTGCAACCCGCCCGGTAAGTGCTGGCTTCTCAAAAATGTACTTAACTGGGTCCATCTTTGATATCAATAAAGTAGTGTGGGTCAACATATACTGCCTTAGTCGGCGAGCAGCCCACGCTAAAGCACAGCAAGTTTTCTCGAGCAATGAATAACGTTGTTCACAGTCGGTAAACGTTTTGCTTAGGTAGTATATTGCATACTCTTTTCGACCAGACTCGTCGTGATGGCCCAGTACACACCCCATTTACTCTTCTAATACTGTCAAGTACATGATTAGAGGTCTTCCTTCGACTGAAGGCATAAGGATTGGAGGCTCTTGTAAGTATTCCTTGATCTTGTCAAAAGCCCTATGGCAGTCTTCGTTCCACCTGACCGTTTGTTCTTTTCTTAACAGCTTGAACAAAGGCTCACAGGTTGCTGTAAGGTGAGATATAAACCTTGAAATGTAGTTCAATCTACCTAGAAACCCCCGAACTTCTTTTTCTGACTTCGGTGCAGGCATCTCTTGAATGGCTTTAACTTTATCAGGGTCAACTTCAATCCCTTTCTCACTTACAATAAATCCCAGCAGCTTACCAGATCGCACCCCGAATATGCACTTGTTGGGGTTTAACTTCAGTTGGTACTTCCTCAGACGCTTGAATAACTTCAACAGATTCACCAGGTGGTCTTCTTCTGTGAGGGACTTGGCAATCATGTCGTCCACATAACATTCAATTTCTTTGTGGATCATGTCATGGAATAATGTTACCATAGTCCGCTGATTAGTGGCACCAGCATTCTTCAGTCCGAATGGCATCACCTTATAACAGAATGTGCCCTAGGGTGTGATGAAAGTTGTCTTCTCCATGTCTTCAGGTGACATCTTGATCTGATTGTATCCTGAAAATCCGTCCATGAAGGAGAATACCGAGAACTGAGCCGTATTGTCGACCAATACATCAATGTGAGGTAATGGGAAGTCATCTTTCGGGCTGGCTCTGTTCAGATCCCGGTAATCCACACACATCCTCACCTTACCGTCTTTCTTAGGCATAGGTAAAATATTAGCAACCCACGGCGGATAGCTAGTCACAGCAAGGAAACCGGCGTCCCACTGCTTTTGTACCTCTTCTTTTATCTTCATCGCCATATCTGGGCGAGTACGGCGCAACTTCTGTTTTACTGGCGGGCAGTCTTCTTTTAAAGGCAGCTTGTGCATGACAATATCAGTGTCCAACCCTGGCATATCCTGATAAGACCAAGCGAAGACATCCACATACTCCCGAAGCATATCAATCAGTTTCTCTTTTACTGAATCTTGTAGGCAGGCCCCGATCTTAACTTCTTTCACTTCTTCTTCCGTACCAAGATTAACCGTTTCAATCTCCTCCTGATGAGGAGTGATAACCTTCTCCTCTTGCCTTAACAACCTGGCTAGCTCTTCAGGTATCTCATAATCTTCTTCAACCCCTTCATCAGCTTGATTGATTGGATTGTCAAAGTCATACGAAGCCATAGCAGTGTTGTTGTCGGTGCAGTCTGAAAGGCACTTTCTGCAAGGGTTTAAATTGGTTTATTTTAGTGATCAATTTTAATCTTGTTTAGAAAAATTGAAATGAAGTTATCATTTTGGAAAACATTGCCATTTTATTTTTGTACAAAAAGAAAAAAAATGAAAAACAGTGAGCGGAAAAGGAAAAGACTCATTTGCAAAAGATGTCCGATATTCATTGATTAATCCATTTGCACAAAATTACAAGATGGCCCGTTTACAAAATGAGTCTTGACATCTTGGGCAAGATGCAAGACTTGATGCATGCTTTAAAAATACAGGAAATAATAATTACCCTGCAGGAGTAACCCTTATAATTTCCTGGGAAGACCAGTTAAGGACTTGGCTCCCCGGGATCCTTGGACGTATCCAGCTCTCCAGGTTACGGTCGCTTTCTTCCTCGTCTTCCAAGTTGTTCACGGCATCCGGGGTAAGCATTCCCCCGCTGACAAAATTGGGCTCTTTGGCAGCCTCTGATTGATCTTGTTGAGTTGGTCTGTAACCCAACCCAAATTTGTCTTTTTTCTTCTCCACGGGCAGCAGTTTGCCCCAGCCTTGGGCAGTACCCTCTTCAACAACCTTCCGGGCTTGCTGATGCGACGTTATGGAAGTTCCCAGTACAACAGATGCTTCATTAATGTTTAGGGCCTCAAACCCCTGGCTCATGGTTTCATGGATTTCTCCATCCATTTCTATGTACTTGTACGTAGCCAGATGGCTAACAAAGATGTCTTCCTCCCCAAAGATGGTGATGCTCTGGCCTTCCCACTCGAATTTCAGCTTCTGGTGAAGGGTAGACGTAACAGCGTCGGCGGCGTGAATCCAGGGGCTTCCCAACAAACAGCTGTAGGCCGGCTGAATGTCCATCACATAGAAGGTAGTTTTAAAAGTCTGCCGGTCAATCATCACAGGCAGATCAATCTCTCCAAGCACTGGTCTTTTGGAGCCATCAAATGCTCTCACCACCAAATTACTTGGACGCAGTGCCAAGCCATCATACTCCAGCTTCACTAAGGCTTTCTTTGGTAGAACATTGAGTGACGACCCAGTGTCTACCAGTACATGAGATAGAACAGCACCTTTGCATTCCAAGGTGATATGTAAAGCCTTGTTGTGGTTACGTCCCTCTGTTGTTAAGTCAGCATTGGTAAAGCCCAGTCCATGACTGGTGTTTACATTGGCCACCACAGTTTCTAGCCGATTAACGGTAATCTCCTCTGGCACGTATGCTGCGTGCAGGACTTTCAATAATGCGTTCCTGTGAGCCTCGGAACACATCAGCAGTGATAATATGGAGATTTTTGAGGGAGTTTGGTGAAGCTGATCCACCACCTTGTAATCACTCCTTTTTATGATTCTCATAAACTCGTCTACATCTTGCTCAAAGGATGTCTTTTGAGTTTCTCTGACAATTGGCTCTTCATGTACCACACTCTTTCCTTTCGCTTTGGCAACAGCTTCTGCTTCGGCATTAGGTCTTTGCGCTTGTGAGGCAAAAAGGCGTCCGCTTCTGGTGAAGCCTCCGCCTCCCCCAACATTATCAATTTGTGGAGAAGAGGTTGATGAATCCAGAGTGATTTTCTCCCCGTTGCAGTAGAGATCAGAGCCATAATGCCAAGGTATGGCATTATTGCTTTCATAAGGAACTGGTCCAGGCACCGTGATGGTAACTGGACTGACTGCTGCAGAGGAGGGTACCGTAATGGTGTGCGGATCGTAGTAGATTGTGACTGGTGACCTGGCAGGGGGTGCCACTGTTTGTTGTTGAAAGTTGTTGTTTGGAGGAACATTTGATGGATCATAGTAGATGGTGACTGTTGGGACATCTTCATTAATTTCTGTTGGCCGTGTAGAAGATTCTGCTGATAAAATGGATGTTGATGTTGTAGAAGAAATGGTTGTTGAAACTTGACTCGTTGAAGTGATGGACGGAGCCATTGCTGATGATATTGATGAATCGGTTGGAATGATTGTTGCTGCTGTTGTAGAAGAATCAAGAATTGTTGCCAAGGGAATTGCTGGATTTGTAGGTGCAGTTGTTGAGATTTGAAGGATACCATCCTTGATAAGACCATCTATGCCACTTCTCAAATTTTCACACCCGTTGACTACAATGTTGCAATACCCACAATCGAGCTCACACCCGGGGAACACCTGGCACTCTAGAATCTGAGCTTTAATTTCGACCAGAGGTGTTCGAATCTGTGCAACACTGGTGATCAGAGTAGATGGTTTGTCTTCCTCAATGGCATTAATCCTTGGCCCACCATGATTAGGCATAGGATTTTTGTTGACATTCGGAGGCGGTGCAAAGTTGAGGGCTTTAGAATCCACCAGATCCTGAACTTTCATTTGCAATGCCTTGCATTTTTCTGTATTGTGGCCTGGTGCCTTGGAATGGAAAGCACACCTGGCGTTGACATCATAATTCTTCGGGAGATTGGAGGGATCTGGTGGTGCCAATGTCCTTAACTCAACCAAGTTAAGCTTCAGGAGTTGTGGCAATAAGGCAGCATAAGGCATAGGGATAGGGTCAATCACCCTGTTTGCCTATGATGGTCTTTGCTGAAAGGGTCGTTGTTGTTGATTGTTATTGTTGTTGTTGTAGGTTCTTTGTGGCGGATACTGAACTTGCTGCTGATAATGTGGTTGTTGTGGTTGTTGATATGCTGATGGCTGAGGGATCGGAGCTGGAATAGTGACAGCTGCTACTGATCTGTGGACATACTGAGGTCTGCCCCTGCTGGCATGAATGGCATTTGTCTCACCGGTCCTTCGAGGTCCCACAAAAGGCTTCCTGGGGTTACTGGACGAACTTGCACCATTATCAGAAATTTTACCCATTTTTAATAGACTCTCAATTCTTTCACCGGCTATAACTACGTCAGCAAAACTGGACAGCAGCAACAAGCTGTCTCCACCTCTGGGCGTATTCCCTGAAGCTTTCTCTGGAGGATTGAGACATTCCCATTAGGAGGGTCCTGTTAGGAGCCATGTCCAAATTTTATTGATACTGCCTGATGAAGGCTTCAGCTAAGTCCTTCCAGCACCTGATAGTAGCTCTGGTTAAGTGGGAATACCACTCTCTTGAAGCCCTAGTCAAACTGTCTTCAAAATAAAACATCCACAACTTTTCATCCATGGTATATGCTTTAAGTCTCCCCAGAAAGGACTGCAGGTGATTTCGTGGACAGGAGGTTCCATTGTATTTCTCGAAGCACGGAGGTTTGAACTTGTGGGGAATTCTTACCCCATCCACTAACCCCATATCCATTACATTGAAACCCAAAGAGTTTTGAGACTCCAAATATCTCAACTTCTCAACAATTTCATCAAACCTTCGGTCATAGACTTCATCTCCAGCTCCCATGACAGTAAATTGCTCCTCTTGGGGGTCTTCTTGTAAGATCCTCCCCCCAGTAGTATTTCCTTGCACATTTCCCGGGATGTTGACTTCCGGATCTAGATGAGGTTCAAATACAGGTGGATTAACATGAGGCTGACCCCTCTCATTATTACTAATCCCTCCAGTTCCGGGATGAGGTTCCTCGGGAGTTTGTCTTTCTACCAATGCCCTTAAGCTCTCTTGGCTCTGAGCCAAGCCAGTCATCACAGTCATGAATTGGGCCATTTGGTTTCTCATCTCCACTCTCTCGTTAGCCATCTGGGTTCTGACCTCAGTCAGGTCTTGCTGTACTTGCTCCATTAGAATACCCGGAAGGTTGTTGCGAGTAGGATACCGGTGTGCACGGATGACAGGGAACACTCTTCTGCGAGCAATATTTCCTGAGACCACAACAGAGTTAGAAACAAACAAATAATAACAAAACACTACAAAACAAAACAAAAGTTAGTATGCAATGCAGTATGCTTATTTGTTTTCCAAGGTATCCGGCTTGGTTCTTGGTTTTGACCTTTCCAGACCTCGAGGAAGATGCTTTGATGTTGTTGAGAAAATAAAACCCAAATGGAAACAAACTAAAATATATTACAAATGATAAATAATACATAGTCTGTTTTTACAACATATGCCCCTGAATGGTCAAAATACAACACAAAAGAAAAGTACATAAAATGAAAACAACAACAATCAAAAAGTCAGACATCTAGTCCAAACTCATCCTCCTTAACCTCCTTCAGAAGTGCTTCCGTCACTGGACCAGCTGGATGCTCTGTAATAGTCCTGATGAGGAGGTTCCTGGTGGCAATGGCAGTGGTCAGCTTTTTGTGCCTGTCTTGGTCCTTTGACCTCTTCAAACCAGCCCTAAGCTTCAGCTCTGAAATCTCTTTCTGGGCTGCTAGCAAAGCTTCCTGCTGCTTCTTTTCATTGGCCTCTAACTGCTCAATCTTGGCTTGAATTCTCTGATCTTCTTGGGTACGGGCTTCAGTGATCCTGACCCACCTAGCCTGACTCTCCTGTAGATAGAGCTCAGTTCTAGCCTTCTGAAGCTTAGCCTCCTTACAGGCATTTTTCAATATTTCCTTCCCAGCTCTTGCTTTTCTAATGTAGTCCTTTGTTTTCTCAATCTTGGCCAGATGTTCCACCCTAAGCTTCTCCAACCTCTCACAGTGCTGCTGGTTGTACTGTGGATGGTCCAGGTATATCCTCAATGGTGAAGGGAATTCCAGTAATATGAGCTCTAGCATGACACTAATCATAGTATTGAGCTGAAGCAACATTATTACACCTTCCAAGAATAGCCATCCCTTTTGTCTGGATGTTGTCCCAAGCCCAAGATGCTTGTCTGACAGCAGCTAGATTAGGATTTATTTCACAATACAATGTCTCAGCTAAATCTTGCATCCTAGGAGGGTGGACCAAAGCATAGCTCAGTTGTCTCTTAAACAGCAAAGGATTGTAGTTGATGCAACCCTTCACTCCTATTAGAGGTACATTTGGGTACTGCCCACAGCTAGTGATTATGTCCCTGCCTTTGGTGCTCTGGGTGCACCATCTGATGTTATCTGAAGTCAAAGCAATAAGTCTCTTAGCCCAATTCTTCTGTTGGTGGGGATTCAGGAAGGCATCTGTCTTAGGTAGGTGTTTGAGCAGCCAAGTGTGAAACAAAGGAGCACAGCATCTCACCAACTTCCCTCTTTGTTTCTCATTCCTCTGATGAATGGAGTAATAGAAGTCTCCCAGCAATGTGGGTACTGGGTTCCTCAGAAGGAAAAGGTGAATGGCATTCTTGCTGATAAACTTGGGCTCATCTGCAAATAGTATAACCCCATATATACTGAGGGCTAACAATGCACAAACTGCCCTCCATTCTCCCAAGGAGGCCTTCAGGATGGCCTAAGAAATCAAGAAGTCTAAGTGCAAACCAGGGATCCCAGCCTTTGTTGTCATATTCTGCTCAATTAAAGTAGGCTCCAGGTACAGTGCTTTTGCCACTTCTCCATTGCTGGGAGAAGTCATCTCTGGGTTGAAGGGGACTCCACCCCTGACAGGTACTCCAATCAATGATGAAAACTCCTCCAACAGAGGTCCTAGCTGAAAGTCTGAAAATGTGAAACATCTCAAAGGAGGGTCATAAAACTGTAGGCAGGTATGGATCATGCTCCTCTGAGAAGGGTCCAGGTCCATAACCATATCAAGGATACCTCCATAATGCTCTCTGAATAATGGGATGTGGTCAGGGGTGATAAGTGACTGGACCTGCCTGATACCAGTCAACACAGGCTCAAAGAAATGGTATGAAATGTTGCTCTTCCTGGGTGTAGCCATGAATGCTGATGAAGAGCTGAAGACAAGTGCTGATGAGGATCAAGACTGATACTGGAGATGAACCACTGATAGGCTAGTGCTGGTGATGAAGGCAGCTGAAGCAGACAACTGATGAAGATAGCTGAAGCAAATAACTGATGAAACAGAGGTCTATGCAGATGAAGGGGTCAAAACCAAGCCAGATATAATGTGGATACCCTGAAAAACAAATAAACAAATGTTAAATGATGCAAATGATGAGTATGCAAATGATATGCAAGGGTTTGTGATCAAGCTGGATCTGATTATCTGTCTTGATATAAGTCCAAGTATGTTCAAGAAGTCCAGATGGAGGTTCAGAAATCCAGTAACCAAGGTGGGGGACTCAAATAAAGAGCCACATGTCCAGGGTTAAATCACACGAACTGTCCAAAATGAGATACTCTTAAACCCAATAGTAAGAGGGTATGATGTGGCCAATGGTACCTGCAAACCTGTAAACAGCCCAACCCCCTCATAGGTAGTGTTCTAGAACAAGGATCCTCAGACTTGGATCAGTTATGAGAAGTGTAAACACTTCTAACCCGGAGGTACAGTGTTTACAATAACCATAAAAGATCCTCCTCTAATTCACCTCAGTTTCTGAAGGTCATAATAAAGGTCATCCAGACTTAGCAGGCTTCCCAGATAGCCCTAGTACTACAGGAAATCTGTAGCACAGAGTTCTCAAGAAGAAACTCACATCTGAACCGTGTTTCATATTCCCGCACCAGACCGAAATGGAATGGGAAAGAACATGAACCACTCTAGCCTAGGTGTCACTCAGGTCCCAGGTATAGGACCTCAAACTCTCAATAGAACCCCACCCATCAAAACAACAAACCAGATCCAGCAAGATGACAGTATGACAGTATGATGTATAAAACTGTAAGGAAAGCAGTAAACAAGACTGTACATAAAGCAAAAAATAAATACATAACACATATAGCACATAACACCCCAGTAAACACAAATCAAACAAGCGCTAGGAGGAACCCACAAAAAGAACCAGAAGCCCTGGTTACAGTATAAGGTTCCCCAACAGAGTCGCCAAGCTGTCGCTCCCACCAAATGACACCCGGTCAGAAGGGGTACAGACGCGAACGGTCGGCGAAAGGAGAGAGAGAACACACAAGGGTGAACTCAGAAAGAAAAGAGTCGCCATCTAGGCATTTTTATCCCGAAGGAAAGGTAATGCTGCATAAACCTAAGAAAAGATGGATAAGATGGTTGCGAACCAGAGAGACTGAGAAAGGGGGTTGGTTACAACCTGGGAAGGTATTAGTACCCAGATTGTCCGCCGTACTCGACGGGATCCACGCTTAAAAGATTTGTGTTTTAAAGGGGTAGTGTCAGTGCAATTTGTGTATCAAGGCTAGAAAGAATTCGAGTGTCAGTGCAAAAGAAATGTGAAGAGTATAAGAAAAAGTGTCAGTGTAAGAACAGGAATATAAAGCTTAAGACTATAAGGCTTAAAGAATAATGCTGGAAAGAGGGGGAATATACAGGGACTTTTGTTCGATAACTGTTAAGTTATGCCTACGTACCCTCTCGTGCAATGAGGAATGTCAGAACACCGTAGTTCGACTCAAAGAGACTGAAAGATGGATTGACTTGTGAACTGCTTACTTGTCTATGCTCAAGTGTATGACATGTCTGGCTCAGGTGCTAACTGTCTTGCATTAGACGGAAGAAGCAAGTTCTCGCTTGTGAGTGAATATGATGAGAAGAGAATCCTGAAGGAGACGATTATTGTTTGTTTTTTAGTTTTCAGTCTTTCATTGCTTTTTGGAGTTTGTCATAGGAAAATGAGCTTAAGTCTAAACCAAGGGTTAGTAAACTCATCACATCCTCCCTCTGATTAGGGGTAATGAGAATACCTTAAGTATGAAGTAAGCACCTCACACTTAATCACCATGATGTAGGATTAAGATCATTAACCTACTTGTAATTATTTAGATGTTTTTGTTGTTTTTGTTTAGTGTTAAGTAATGAGTTTAAGCCATAATCAAGGATTTAATGGACTCATTACACCATCCTAATAGAAGGATAATAGATGAGAACATTTAAGCTGAGGAAGGCTCCTCAACTTAATCCATGATTAGGGATTAACCTCATGACAAAACAAAGCCTTTATTAAAGTAGATTTTAGTTAATGGTAAGATTAAGAAGTGATTTTTATGGTTGGTAAGACAACTTTTGTCCATTAACACTAGGGTTAGTCCTTCTTAACCAATTAAAGAAGAATTAGAACTCTAATGCAAGGCCCAAGTTACAAGCTTGATGTCTTAGTAATTATTAGATGGATTGGTTAAAGGATTTAAACACATTAAGGGTTTAACACTTAGAATTAAAGTTATACACTCCATCCTAATAGAAGGATGCAGGCATAAGCTTAATCACAAAGCCTTAAAGCCTTTAGGGTTTAATCCTTGATTGTGAGGTGAGAAGAGAAGACTCAAAGATGACACAAAGGTAAAACTAAATGGGGGACTAATCAAACCCTAATTGTTGTCATGCTTGGATGTTCCTAGGGTTCATGAGGCTTAAGAGAGAAAGATCTTCAAAGAGCCACCAGGAAAGAAGCAGAGAGAAGCAAGACAACTTGCTTCACTTAAGAAGACAAGTTACTTGAAGAAAGAAGGTAAGAAATGAACATGAATGAGCAAGCTCACTCAAATACAAGATAAAATGCAGCAATGATGCAAGAGAGGGATAAGAAGAGGTTGTGAGAAGTGAAGGCAAAGTCAGAAGCAATGCAAATGAGATGAAATGTCATGATGCAAACCAAATTCAGAAGAATAAACATGATTCCAATGATATTAAGAGATGATGCAAACACATGTCAAGAGTTGTGGATGATCATACAAGGATGAGGATGCAAATGAGGCATGCTTTAAACCATGGAAGTTCATGAGAGTTTATGAAATGGAATGGACATATAACATGGCAAAAGAAAGATGCAATGATCAAACATGATTCTAAAATGTCCTAAGATGTATTATGAATCATGTGGATGCACAAAATGTCATGGCAAGTCATTGAATGCAAGCATATGGGAGATGGATGCAAAGGAAGGCACAAATTAGGGTTTACATACAACATGCAATGCAAAAATTCAAAACCAGAAGCAAAAGACATGACAAAAAATTGAAAATGGGATCAAAGGAACCCTAACCCTACATAAGTTGACTGCCCAAAGGAGGGGACCTAACTCTTAACCTAGTGGGATTTATGATTTTTCTAAGTCAATTAGGGTTTCAAGGTACCTCACAATGAAAAATGCTAAACAAATTGAAAATAGAAGATAAACTCAAATCAATTTTAACCTAAAATTTACATGCTATGAAGGATGCAATGCAAGAAGAACCATTATCAAACTCATCATGGTTATGCAGAAAGAATTTTTCTAAGTTTGAACAAAAATATTGCCTTTAAATGAATTTAATTCCCATGAAAAAGGTCAAAATAGTTCAAGAACCAAAAAGAAATTTGTTTTGAGAGTTTGATAATGTTTCTAAATGTTTTAGAATGCAATGTGAATTTTTTTTGTGATTTTTAAATACCTAAATTCATTTTTAATTACTTAATTTTCATTAACTAATTAAAAATAAACATTTTAATGATTTAAAAATGATTTTTAATGCAAAAAATAAAAATAAAAATATTTTTGGGTTCTGAAAATTAATGAAATGCTTGACAAAAATTCTCAGAATTTTTAAGTATGTTTTACTATTTTTAATAATTCGTAGAAGTTAAATACAAAATAAATGAATTAAAAATGAAATTATGAGAAGTATGCAAGATCCATGGCTGAGATTTAAACTGGTTTTGGAGGGAGTTGACCCGCGCCATATCCTGTGGTCTATATTCAAACTGACTTAATTAACCTAAACCCTAATTAATTAAATTAAATAATCAAGATTAATGGCTAATGAAAGGATCATGGCCCTAGGTTCACGCGCGGGAAGCCAAATCGCACGCTCCAGATTCAAACTTTGCCCTAATCACAGATTAAGCCCTAATCACATTCAGGTCACCGGAGAAGAGCTTCGGTCGTCTTCTCCGGTGACAACCCTCCCTGAGAATTTCAATCTCACTCTCTAGGTCATAAAAATCCAACCTTTCTGCCCAGAAATGATCCCCATGCAACATACATTAAGAATCACCAAACAAACAACATTTAAAACACATCAAAAGTGAGAATCGAATCAAAACAGTTCTAGGTCAAAAACTTTCAGAACATGAATACATACTCATTTCTCAACCATTTTCAAAACAAAACACATCAGCATGATCAGTGAAGCATAAAGAATCATTTAGTAACTTAAAAACAAGTTTCTGGAAAAATTGTTCTTGAGCTCACCTGAACTGGAGCTTTGATCTTTGAAACTTTCTGGCTGCTTCTTTGATCCAAAACGCCTCTAATGAACCTCCTGAGAAGCTTGCAATGCTTGTTTGGAATTTCTTATGGCTGGTTTAAGAGTTTGAAGAAGTTCTGTTCAAGGGGAGTGAAAAATCGTGTTTCTGTTTGGGAGGGTTTTAGGATCAAATGGTGGTTTGGAAATGATCAGAGGATCATGGTGAGTGGTTCTATGAAATTTGTTTTGAGGTTTGTGGCTTGTGTATTGAGATTCGAAGAAAAATGCATAAAGGGAGGTTTTGGAGAATGCTGACTTGTGGGAGAGATTAGGTTGTGTTGTGTGTTGTGTTGAGTTCCTTTTGGTACATGTATCAAGTTGGGATAGGTCAGAGAGTTGTTGCTGGCCTATGTTGATTGGTATGGTCCATTTTGCCAAAAGTCAACTTTTGTGTAAGAGGAGGTATGGGCTGGTTCAGTCATGGTACAAGGGCATGGCTTGGCTCAGCTGTGATCAAGGAGAACCATGGAAATGAATTTGAGGCAATGCAGCAAGTGGATTTGAGTTTTTGTGAGTTTTTACAATTTCACAAAGTTTTGGCCCTTTTGAAGTTTCTTAAAGATCAAGGCATGAAAATGAACAATTCTTTGGTGCATTCTGATTTTTAGGTCATGGTTCATGTTTGTGTAATGCATAGAAATCCATTTGAAGTCACATTTTGCCTTGGCATGAGGTTTTGCAACTTTGCCTCTTTGGTACAAAAGTGAAAATTAAGTGATTTTTGCCAACTTTGACAAGCCATAACTTTTGATTCAAAATGAATTAGAATGAGTTCTTGTACTTTTTGAAAATGGGAGAATCCATTCTACAACTTTCATGACCAAAGTTTTCTCATTTGAAGCATTTTTGAATCAAAAAGAGGAGGTTGAAAAACTTTCCCAAAATGGCAAGTTTGCATTATAAGTCACTTTCCCAAAAAGGCAATTTTGCAAATGGCTTGAAATTCTTCAATTTTGTGAACTTCTAACACCTTCTATGATCAAATAAAAACAATACACATTCAAAATGATGGAGAACAACCTTTGGTTGGGTCATTAGGGGCCTCAGATGCCATGATTTTACACTGACTTGCTCAAGAAGTCAACTCTTGATCAGATGCCTTCCCCATGGAATTTCTTCATGAAAATTGATATGCATGATCCTTATACCATATAGAGACCCATAGAAACAAAAATGACCAAAAATTTTGGAGTTATGGCCTTTGAAACTAAAACTCTAATTCTAGGTCATCTGTGTAGTTAAGCCTGGCTCTGCTTCCATGCCTTTCTCAGTTCTTGTGATTCTTTGACTTCTTTGACGTTGAGAGGATATAATATGATGCTTGAACATACATGGGCCCCTTTTAAGTGATTGAAGACCTTTGGAGTGGCTCAAATGGCTCAGGGATGGCTCAAATCACAAACCCTAGATACAGATGACTTTGAATCAATGCAGTGAATCCAAAATGTGGTATGAGATGCTATGATTGAATTTATGCAAATGAAAAGAATCATAAGCCATGGTGTGAATGGGTGAGGGAAAATTTGGGGTGTTTACAGTTTAGTATTAAGCATGTATTGATCTTCTGAAACTTTGCCCGTGAAAAATATTTTTGTTTGATTCCCTTTATTGATGCAATATAAATGAATTTTGTGGCTTGATTCTTGTTTAAAGTTGTTTGGGGGTTGATTCTGGAGATTTTAGGGGCTTGGGGTAGCTTGTAGAGAGACTTAGGGATTTGGTGTTGCCGGAGAAGATGACCGGAGCTTGCTCCGGTCACCTAAGAGGATTAGGGTTAGGATTAGGGTTAATCATATCAGTTTGAATAATAGCCTTTGGATCTTGTTTAGCGCGTTTTTGGATGGCCAGGATTCATTCAATTAGCTCTAATTATTAATTAATTAAATTAATCAATTTAATTAGCCAGATTCAATTTGGACCTTAGGATCACGCGCGCAGTCTTCCCCCATTTGAATCTCAACCATCAGATTGGTTGACTTTCATTTTATTTGATTTTTATTTCCTTTTTATTTCATTTCTTTCCACATTTATTTTAAAATAGCAAAAACAATTAAAAAATCTCATTTTCTGCATTTTTACTTTAAATATTTTTCTTAACTTAAAAACATTTTTTATTTTAATTTTTGCATTTAAAAAGTATTTTTAAAACATGTTTTATTTAATTAATTAATTGATTTTATTTAATTAAAAATACATTTAGGTTTCTAAAAATCACCAAAAAAGTTCATAAAGCATTCTCATACATTTAGAAACATTTTCAAACTCACCATACAAATTTCTTTTTAGGTTTGATCACATTTTCACAATTATCTTTGAATTAGGGTTTTTAAAAATCACATTTTCTAACCCTAACTTGAAAAAATCATTTCTGTCTAACCATGATGAGTTTGAACTTGGTTCTTTTTGAATTGTTTCACATATTGCATCTAGTATCTAGGATATTTATCTCATGATTTTGTATTGCATTTTCAATTTAATTTGCATTTTTCACTTAGGAGTATCCAAAAACCCTAGTTAACTTAGGAAATCCATAACTTTCACTAAGTTTAGCTTCTGACCTTCTCCTTTAGGTAGTGATCTTGTGTATGATTAGGTTTTGTTTGAGTTCAATTTCAAATTTTTATCATGATGTATGCTTCTGTTTTGGTCATATGCATCTCATGTTGCCTTAAAACCCTAATTTCTCATGTTCATTTGCATTCATCTTTGCATATCATCATCATATGAACTTTCCATGACATTTCATTCATTTGTATGACATCTTAGACATCTTAAGACATTCTTGAACATTGATTGATCATTTCTTCATTCATTTTCTATGTTTTGCATTCATTACATTTCATGAACATCCATGTGTTTTCATGTTTCTAACATGCTTCCACTGCATCTCATCCTTGTATGAACATTCATAAGCATTATGTATGACTTTGCATCATCTAATAACACATTTTCCTTGCATATACACTTCTGTTTTTGGTCTTTACATCTTTATTCATCTCATTTCTTTTTGCTTTGCATCTTATGCATTCACACTAACATTTCAGGGGCTTATGGTAAGTTGTTTGGGATGTGGATTTGCCTTCACATCCCACCCCTTCTTATCTCTTCATATGCATTCTTATTTGTCTTTTAAGGGAACTTGCTTCAATTATGCTCTCATTCTTACTTTCTTTCTTTTAGGTTACTTATCTTCTTCAGGAAGTAAGTAACTTATTCTTTCTCTCCTTCTCTTTTCATCTGCTTCTTCTTCCTTGGTTGCTTCCTAAAGATTCTTTCTTTAAGCCTCACAAACCATAGGGTATCCAAGCATGATAATCTTTAGGGTTGTATATAGTCCCCCCTAGCTTTTTACCTTTGAGTCTCCTTGAGTCTCTCTTCTCATCTCATAATCAGAGGCTAAACACTTAAAGCTTTAGGACTTTGAATTAGGGTTATGCATGCATCCTTATCTTAGGATGGTGTGTATAACTTTAATCCTTAGTGTTAAACCTTTAATTTGTTTACACCTCTTAATCAAAACACTTAATAATGATCAAGACATAAGCTTTTAACTTGGGCCTTACATTAGGGTTCCATCTCTTCCTTTTGGTTAAGAGGGACTAACCCTAGTGTTTAATGGACAAGTCCCCCTCAAGTTGTCTTACAAACATAAAAATCCATTTCTTAATCTCATCCTTTAATTAAAAACCACTTAATAAAGGCTTGTTATATAATGAATTTAATCCCTAACCATGGATTAAGTTTAGGAGTCTTCCTCAGCTTAAGTGTTCTCATCTATTATCCTTCTCTTAGGATGGTGTAATGAGTTCACTAATCCCTGACTAGAGATTAAACTCATTACTTAACACTAAACAAAAACCCAAAAACATTCTAATAATCACAAGTAGGTTAATGATCTTAATCCTACATCATCAGGGTAATTAAGTTGAGATGCTTATCTCACACTTAAGTAGGCTCATTATCCCTAATCAGGGAGGATATAATGAGTTTACAACCCTTGATTCAGGCTTAAGCTCATTATCCTATGCAAAACACCAAAAACAATAAAAAACTGAAAACACAAAAATAAACAATAATCGTCTCCTCCGGGATTCTTTTCTCATCACACTCATTCACAAACGAGAACTTGTTTCTTCCGTCTAATGCAAGACAGTTAGCACTCGAGCCAGACGAGTCATACACTTGAGCATAGACAAGCAAGCAGTTCAGAGTCAAAAGCATTCCAGTCTCTTTGAGTCGAAATACGGTGTTCTGACTTCCTCATTGCACGAGAGGATACGTAGGTATAACTTAACAATTATCGAACAAAAGTCTCATTGTCATCCCCCTGTTTCAGCTTTCTTTCTAAGCCTCATTCTTGAGCATTTCACCCATCTCTTTTGCACTGACACACATTCTTTTCTCCCTAGCTTTTTGCACACAGTCAGCACATATACTACCCTTTTTAAACACAATCAAGTAAACGTGGGTCCCGTCGAGTACGACGGACGATCTGGGTGCTAATACCTTCCCAGGTCGTAACCAACGCCCTTTCTCAGTTTCTTTGGTTCACAACCGTCTTATCCACTTTTTTCTAGGTTTATGAAACATTACCTTTCCTTCGGGATAAAAATGCCTAGTTGGCGACTCTATTTAGCCTCAACCTCCAACATCACCGACAGTCTGCGTCTGCACCGGGACGTAAAGTCCGGGGAGCGACAAGTACCTCCTAGAATGGCCTCTCTGAAGGATGCTAGAGCTGTAGTTGAAGAATGTAGTTGTACTATTTGGGGTCAGCTTCCTGACATTCCTTACAAGTATGACAAGTTTGGTTTGGGTTTTACTGCATAATCTCAGAAGGTTGTTCTTCGTGCTCGTGCTATTCGTATTACCAACAAGGGAGTTCAAGAGGATCAAGTCAATGTTGTGGAAGATTCTGATGAAGACTACAACCTGGACAGTTGGATCTTTCCTACTATTGGCAGTGGGCTTAATAATTGGAAGGCTGAAGACATTATTCCTATCTCCTTTAGTCAGGAGTAAATGTTATTCTTGTTTTTTCTAATTTTGATTTTGTAATTGTGAGCAATTAAAAACTTTTGAGCCTTGTGCCTTGCCCAGGGCACAATGGTGTGCTTGTTAAGGGATGTCATTTCATTTGCATATTTTCATTCAATAAAATCAATGGACGTTTTTGCTTTCATAAATGTTGCGCTCTTTATCTTTCTTTTATTTTTCAAAAGCTATGTGTTCTTACACACACCCACGTCACTAAAATGCATATCATCATCCACTCTGGATCCTATTGATAACGGTTCTGCTATTGCCAATTATAACTTCGAGAATCCGATCTACCAAGCCGAGGATGGAAATGAGGAAGATTGTGAAGTTCCTGTAGAGCTTGCTAGGTTACTACAGCAAGAAGATAAAGTTATACAGCCGCATGAAGAACCAATTGAAGTTGTGAATCTGGGAACCGAGAAAGACAGGAAAAAGGTCAAGATAGGTGCAAATTTAGAAGACGGTGTTAAGAACAGATTGATTCAGATGTTACATGACTATGTGGAGATCTTTGCTTGGTCTTATGAGGATATGTCGGGACTTGATACTGATATTGTAGTTCATCGTCTGCCAATGAAGAAAGGTTGTCGTCCAATAAAGCAAAAAGTTTGCCGTATGTGTCCTGAAATATCAGAAAAGATTAAGGCTGAAATAATGAAACAATTTGATGCAGGGTTCCTAGCTGTCACTTCCTATCCTCAATGGGTTGCAAATGTGGTACCAGTGCCTAAGAAAGATGGTAAAGTACGCATGTGCGTAGAATATAGGGATTTGAACAAGGCCATCCCCAAAGATGATTTTCTACTTCCACATATTGATGTTCTGGTAGACAATACTACTCAGCATAAGGTATTCTCTTTTATGGATGGTTTCTCTGGTTATAATCAGATTAAGATGGCACCTGAAGATATGGAGAAGACTACGTTTGTCACACAATGGGGAACCTTTTGTTATAAAGTAATTCCATTTGGTTTGAAGAATACTGGGGCAAAATATCAGTGTGCTATGGTAGCTTTGTTCCATGATATGATTCACCATGAGATAGAGGTATATTTTGATGATATGATAGTCAGGTCCCAGACTGAAGAAGAACATCTTAATCATCTGCACAAGTTGTTTGAGAGGTTGAAGAAATACAAACTGAGATTAAATCCAAACAAATGTACCTTTGGAGTTAGATCTGGTAAACTATTGGGTTTCGTTGTCAGTGGTAAAGGTATTGAAGTTGACCCTGCAAAGGTAAAAACTATACAAGAAAGGCCCGCTCGCCTTACTGAGAAAGGAGTCAGAGGTTTCTTGGGACGCCTAAATTATATTGCAAGATTTATTTTCCAATTAACCGCTACTTGTGAGCCAATCTTCAAATTGTTGAAGAAATATCAAGTAATGGAATGGAACGACGAATGTCAGGTAGATTTTGATGAGATCAAGAAATACCTCCAGGAACCTCCAATATTAATACCACCAGTTGATGGAAGACCCTTGATTATGTACCTAACAGTGCTAGACAATTCAATGGGGTGTGTGTTGGGGAAACATGACGAGTCTGGTCGAAAAGAGCAAGCAATATACTACCTTAGAAAAAAGTTTACCGACTGTGAAACAAGATACTCACTGCTCGAGAAAACTTGTTGCACTTTGACATGGACTGCTCGCCGACTAAGACATTATATGTTGACTCATACCACCTTATTAATTTCAAAGATGGGTCCTATCAAGTACATATTTGAGAAACCTGCTCTCTCTAGACGAATAGCAAGATGGAAAATGATTTTGACAGAATATGACATACAATATACTACTCATAAAGCAATTAAAGGAAGTGTGGTAGCAGATCATTTGGCTCATCAAGCAGTGGATGATTACCAATCTATGAACTTTGAATTTCCAGATGAAGATATTATGATTGTTACTAAAGAACCTAGACAATATGAAGGACCTGAACAGGGATCCCGATGGACCATGGTTTTTGATGGAGCTTCTAATGCGCTTGGTAATGGTGTTGGTGTTGTGATTATCTCTCCCGAGGGTTGTTATACACCGTTTACTGCTAGACTTTGTTTTGATTGTACCAACAATATGGCTGAATACGAAGCATGTATAATGGGTATCAAGGCTGCCATTGAGATGAAAATCCAGTTCTTGAATGTGTACGGAGATTCAGCCCTGGTAATTAGTCGTGTTAAAGGCGAATGGGACACAAAACATCCAAATCTCATTCCTTACAGAGAGCATGTGTTGTCTTTAATTCCATACTTTGAAGAAATTAATTTTGGACATATTCCGCGAGAAGAGAATCAGTTGGCAGACGCATTAGCCACCATGTCATCCATGTTTGAGATCAGTTGGGATGATGAAGCTCCTAGAATTACAATTGATCGATTAGCTGAGGCTGCGTATTGCTATGAAGTTTATATTTAGGGAGTAGAAGAAAATCCTTGGTTCCATGAAGTGAAAAGATATATCGAAGCTCAGGAATATCCTGAAGGGGCATCTACCAATGACAAGAAGTTTCTGAGAAGATTTTCTGCCAAGTTTTTCCTGAGTAATGGAATTTTGTACAAGCGCAATCACGATTCGACTTTACTTCATTGTGTAGACAAGAAGGAAGCAAGAGAGATTATAGAAGACATGCATGATAAGATCTTTGGTACTCATTCTAGTGGGCATACAATGGCTAAGAAGATTTTGAGAGCAAGTTACTATTGGTCTACCATGGAAGCTGATTGTTATCAGCACTCCAAAACTTGTCATAAGTGACATATTTATGTTGATAAAGTACATGTGTCTCCAGTACTGTTGAATATTCTGACTGCTCCTTGGCCTTTTTCCATGTGGGGCATTGATATGATTGGTAAGATCAAACCTACCACTTCCAATGGACATCATTTCATTCTTGTTGCTATTGATTACTTTACGGAGTGGGTAGAGGCAGCCTCGTTTGCTTCTGTTACCAAGAATGTTGTGGCTGGATTCATCAAGCATAATCTCATATGTAGGTATGGCATCCCCGAAAGGATTATCACAGACAATGGTACTAATCTGAACAATACTATGATCACTGACCTCTGCACGCAGTTCAAGATTAAGCATCACAATTCTTCTCCATATCGACCAAAGATGAATGGCACAGTGGAAGCCGCCAACAAGAATATTAAGAAGATCTTGCAGAAGATGACAATGACATACAAATAATTGGCATGAGATGTTACCATTTTCTCTTCATGGTTATCGTACCATAGTACATACTTCAATCGGGGCAGCCCCATTCTCTCTTGTCTATGGTATGGAGGCGGTTTTACCTATTGAAGTTCAGATCCCTTCCTTGAGAATTATGAAGGATGTAGACTTAGATGAAGATGAATGGATTCAGACTCGACTCGACCAGATAAACTTTATTGATAAAAAGAGGCTTGCGATTATTTTTCATGGTCAGATGTATCAGAAGCATATGATCAAAACCTTTAATAAGAAGGTCACGCAACAAGTATATCAGACTGGAGACTTGGTAATCAAGCGTATCATATTACCACAAGGTGATCCTAGGGGCAAATGGACTCCCACCTATGAAGGGCCATTTGTAGTCAAGAGGGTATTTTCTGGAGGCGTTATGATGCTTAGTAATATGGATGGTAAATATTTCCCGTAACCTGTGAACGCATACGTAGTCAAAAAATATTACGCATAAAAAGACCCACTATGTTGACTGGCCTAGGCAAAAATAAGGGCATCCCGGCGAACCAAAAGGGTTCGGGAAAAAATTAGGGATATATAAATAAATAATATACATTCGGCAAGTCGAAAACCTGAAAAGGCGGCTCGGGCAAAAAAGGGTATCTCGGTGGACTGAAAACCTGAAAGGGAAGTCCAGGCAAAAGTTAGGGATTAAAGCGTATGACTATGTCTCATTGGATCACCCATGTAACCTCAACTGGTTGTACTACCGATGTCAAGTTCAAATAGGTGTAGATCACTCTGATCGTTTCTATTCGGACAGCAAGAGATGAGATACTTGAAGATAATGGCAATAGCAGAGTTGAAACTTGATGGGATCACTTACACATAGCTATTTTTCCTTGTTTTTTGTACTCTTTTAAAATTTCTACGACGAAATCCTCTTACTAGGATTTTCATATCCTTGTTCAAACTTGCCTGTTTATAGGCCACTTTCTAAATAAATACAATTCTATTTTCGAATTCAGGTTTACTTTTCCCTTTTTACTTAAGCGGAAATGTTTGTTGATTATGTTTGAATGTATATATGCTTTTGAATATGATTGATGTTTACCAAAAATGCATAAAACACAATAATAGCATTTACTAAGGACAATCAAAGGTAGGAATCCAACGAATCTTCGCCAGTTCATACCCACAGAGTAATCTTTACGGATATATTCTAAATACTCCAAATAGCCTCTTGTACTTCCGACTCTACGAGATCCTCAAGCATATTTCTCTAAAGCATGATATCCTCCGAAGAATTGACACTCACTCGGATAAGTCTCCCAGGTGAATGTCCGTCAGTCAGGGTATTCAGGAATTTAATCTTTCAATAAGAAGTGCAACAGACGGAAAACAGAAGATCCTAGGAACGAAGTCTTTATATTCCTCAGCAACGAATCAGATTTATTTTCCCCAGCCAGCAGTTGTTATACAAAACTACTCATGCGCTTCAACTACATAATTCATACATACATCATTTACATCATATCATGGCATACACATTCATAATGCATATGAAATTCTCACTCATATTAATAACATCATGTCATACAATCCTGCATAAACTAATCTTTCCTTTTCAGGATAGTTTACAGTTAGATAAACATTACCAAGTCCTTGAGACAGTTCAGAGATGATCTAAACGAAGATCTAATACTGATACTTAGTGCAAAATGCTTTTCTTTCCTTGAGATGGCTCATAGACGATCTATACGAAGATCTAGTGCTGATGTTTAGTACAAGATATTTTCAGAGGTAATCGGAACAAAGATTTAATTCTGATACTTCAATCAAGATATTTTATCGAGATAGATCATAGACGATCTATACGAAGATCTAGTACTGATACTTAGTTCAGGATATCTTTCCCCTCAGAGATAATTCAGAGGCGATCTACACAAAGATCAGGTGCTGATATTTAGCTCAGATATGTTACAAAAATAGTTCAGAGGCGATCTATATGAAGATCTAGTACTAATACTTAGTGCAGTAACAAATTTCATATAAAGTCAAACGTAGACACATTCTGATACTCTTACCAATAGATACTTTGGATGGCATCTATAAGCCCATATTTGAATACTCTGAATGGCATCTTTAATCCCATTCAAGCAATACAATCAACCAACTATATTACTTTGCGCACCGGCGAGTGCAAATTTTTGGGCTTTAGTGTTCAATCCTCTTCAACCTTCAAGTCACAAACGATGTACCTGCCAATCTAACTCCTCAGGTTTTAGAAAATTGAACAGGGGCAACTGTTGTACCCCAAAACTTTCCCTCCCATATTCAAGATAATGTGTCTCAAGAGGTCTCTTAATAATCATAAGATTCACAATTGCTCAAGAAGATTCAAGGTTTCATCAGACAAAGCCTACTCCTAAGCAATGGATCTAAAACTAGGGTTTTTGAATTTATCAAGGAAAAGTGGACTTCCAAAGCCTCAAGTGGACTTCATGACATCCCATAAACCTCAATTAATCCTCATTCAAAATTTCAAGGCCTTCCACACAAGTTTGGTTAGTCAGATGCTCAAATACTTAAAAAATAATTATTTTTGTCAACAAGTCAACTGTGGTCAACATATACTCAAACTTCAAGATTTTTGGTCAACATCAAGATTATGAGGTGAAATTCATCATTTGATCAAGGTTTAATCATGATTCATCAAGGGAACCTCAGAATCATCAAGAATCAAGAGTTGCTAAATTAGGGTTTTGTGAGGGAAAAGTCAACTGAACTTTGACCAGCCATAACTTTCACATACTTCATAAAAAATTCCCCATATTAAGCTCATTTTGAAGGAAATTCAATTCTCTACAACTTTGTATCTCACAAGCCAAGTCCAAAAAAGCTTCATTTGAGAGGTATGAGTCAAAACATTACAGGTCCTTTTGAAAGTCAACAAAAAGTCAACTTGTTCCAAAGCTCATAATTTGAAAATGGAAGAAGATATGGACATGGGATCAAAAGGAGAAGTTAAAGGATACTCTAATCTTTCTAAAAAGTCCTATAACACTTTCATGGGATAAAAATTGAAGGAGATATGCATTGTTGAAGTTGGGTAATTTTGAGGAGGTGTATGAAGCAAAAAAGGGCCATAACTCAAATTCTTTTCAAATGGGCCTATGATATTTCAATGCAAACTCAAAGATAAGTCCATTCACAACCCAATGATAATATTTTCGGATTTTTAATTATTTATTTTATATTTTATTTTATTTTATTTTAATCATTTAAAATCATTTTTAATTAAAATAAATCATAATAAATCAAATACTTGATTCCAAAATTATTTTGGGATCAAATATTTGAAGATTATATTGATTGATCCATTCAAAATTCGTGCAAGACCAATATAGCATGTGTATATTTGATTTTTGGACAATTATGACAAATTGGTTTCTTCATCTTCAAGCAACCCATAAAACTCCATCCAAGTCCAAAATTCTTACCCTAAATCGTACTATTACATAAACACAACAAGGCCATAAGGATTAAGGACGAAATTTTGGACCAAGGGTGCACTTTCAAACTTCAAAAAATTAAGAAAACTTGAAATTCAGTTTATTAGTTTTAAGCTCTTTCAAAACATTTTAAAGGTTGCAATTACATCCTTGAAGTATTCTGAACATGATTCAATCATCACCGTCATCAATAATGCCATGAAACGCATGATCCGAATTCGTTTTATGCTTCTTTTTTTAAAGAAAATCGACTCTAACATTTGATGCATTATAAATTGTTTTGGTTTGTTTAAATGTGTTTGTGATAGTGTATAGATGGATTTTGGGCCAATCAATTGAAGGTTTGATGTAGGGAGAAAAAAATACCATAGTTAGGGTTCTTAAGGTCAAGAATTGGGAATTCGACATAGAGCCAATTTCCCAAAATATTGATGGTTTAATTGAACTTATTGGACTGTAATTGAGTGAATTGTATGATTGGAATGAATTTATATTTTGTATTTTACATATTTGTATTTACAGGACCTGTAGTGACGAACAAAATTCGTCACTACAAGCTTTAGTGACGGAAAAATGTCACTAAAACCTAAACATACGTTTAGAGGTAGAAGACGATGGTGGCGCGAATTTCCAGTTTGAATATTTGTCTTTTTATATAATTTATTCATCCCAGGTTTCTTACACAAGCGCGTGTTTGGCTCAGTGGTAAAGGGATTCGTACGCAAGCTATAGTGCGTGGGTTCGAACCCAACCTGTGGTGCTTTTTTACAACTTATTATTTTCTTTAACTTTGTTATATTATTATTTGTTTCAGTTCAATAACACAGGCGCACATATGGCTTGGTGGCTGAGGCTGGAGGTTGGAAAGGCAAGGGCGTGGGTTCAACTCCCACCCATGGCATTTTTGGCAATCTTGGTTTTTCCCGCTTTTCTTAACCTTTTTCTATAATTATATAAATTCTTAATTTTTTCCTTAAACCATAATTAACCTTTAACCTAAACCATTAAATTAACTCTTTTTATTACTTAATTTATTTTATAAAATTATTAGGTTATTTTAACTAATTAATTTTTTTAACTTATTAGGTTAATGATTTTTTTTTATAAAATTGATTAATTAGTGTCATTTAGGTTTTTAACTAACTCCCCTGATTTTTCCTAAACAACCTAATGATTTCGCCACAAACCCTAAAATTTTTCCCTAAACCTCAAAACCTTTTTTTTCTCTAAAACCCTAAATTTTTTTTATAAACCCTGAGTTTCTTGACTCAAACCTTAAATATCGAACCTAAAAATTTTGCCCTAATTTTTACCCTAAAAATTTTCCTAAACCTTAATTTTTTATTAAACCTTAAAATTTTTCTCAAACCCTAACCCTAATTTTTTTAAAACCTAATTTGTAAACCTTTTTTCAAACTTATTTTCTATTTTATTCTACTTTAAATTAAAGTCCTTTATTTATTTTTATGTAATTCATTTATTTTTAGTTATTATTATGTAATTGTTTCATATTTGTAATAATTAGGTTTAAATTTTTGTCTGATTATTATGTAACTGCCCCAAAGCCATGTAATAGTGTATGGACATTTAATTTCTGCCTTTAATTTTTGTATTTACCCATTGTGTGGTTAGTAATCTAGGGCGTGCAAAGGATAATGGAAAATCAATATGTACTTAGAAAACTAATATCAAGATAATTATTTGAAAACAAGATTCACACACGTAAGTCGATCGTTCTACGATCACCATCTGCACTCCTAGGGTTCCCCTCTTGGTTGCCTTAAACAAATGGTCAAGTCCCTCGAATGTGGGGGTGTCTTAATAAATATCCCTACAAATTAAAAATCATCATAGTCCCTTCAAGATTTAAAAGATCATAGTCCCTTCGAAGTTGCCTACGAAATAATGATCTTGTCCCTCGATGACCCTAAGGAAAAATGATGATAATCCCTTCGAATTGCTAAGACACCCCTACCAGTTGCCTTCTATGACCATATGATGACCTACGCCTGTCTCTTATCAAATCCAAGGTAATGACTACTTACTCCTTAATAGTAAGGACAATCTTACCCTAGAAAGGAAATAGAAAAAACATGAAAGACCAACTTAGGGTAGGTAGCACTTAATTACTTGCTCACTCTTTCAAAATTCTTTTCACACCCCACTTTTAAAGAAACATTTCAAATTAGACACTTTGTATACATCCATATGAGGATCATTACAAAGTTAAAGAAATTTTTCTAAACACACACTACACATTTTTCAAACAAGTTAAAGTGAGTTAAGTAATTAAGAGCCCATGGATAACCATGGATATAAAGGGTGCTAACACCTTCCCTTTATATAACCTACCCCCCGAACTCAAATCTTTTTAAGGTCTTTCCTGTTCTTTTATACCTTTCTTAAGTTGGATAAATTAAAAGTCGGTGGCGACTCTTGCTATCCGCACATGTTTTTGTCAAACAAAAACGCCCAAGTTAGTTCTCCCACCGTGTTACACCATCACGTTATAATCCTAATTTAATTATGTTTAGCTTGTGTCAAGGTCCCATGAGACGGAACGACCAGGGAGACATAATTAATCAGTGGATTCGAATCCCTTAATGGATGACCGTGACCCATGCTTGTTTTCCATATGGGATGGCTGGGCGGTGAAAGTTATTCATTAGGATAAGTAACGAGTGACCCGTGCTTGTTTGCCATTGTATGGCTGGGCGGGGAAAGTTACTTTGTGGTAAGGTGTCGTGACACGTGCTTGTTTGCCATGTGGGATGGCTGGACGGGGAAAGTACCTTTGGTAGATGATGAGTGACCCGTGCTTGTTTTCCATTGGTGTGGCTGGGCGGTTAAAGTTATCTACATGTTAAGGATCGAGTGACCCGTACTTGTTTGACATAGAGTGGTTGGGCGGGGAAAATGCCTTAAAGCACCTTGTGTGCTCCGTTTTGTTTATTTTACCTTGATGTCTCTAGTTGTTATGTGAACTCGAAGTCTAGGTTTTCCCCCGACTTGAGTAGTGTTTAGATTTGAACCTTTTCGAGCCAAGAGAACTCTAAGATAGGGAACTCACTAAGATGTTTTATCTCACCCCATATTGATGTTGTTATTTCAGGTACTTCAGGTTCCATAAAGGGTAAAGATAATGCAACTTGATTATATTTGCTTGTTTGATGGCTTTTCTTCCGCTGTGGACTTTTGAGATCTTCGGATCTAGTTCTTAGACTTTTTATTTTGAACATCTTGTATTATTTATAGCCTTTTTGTATTAGTCACTTATGTTGTAGTGGCTATATTTATACAATGTGTTACTAAGAACTTGTTGTATTTCAGTACCAAACTTAAATTTATATATGAAAAATATGCTTTGATGTATGTCTTTTATATATGGGTATTACAGATTATCTCTCAGGATTTAAGTGGCTTGACATAGGGAATTTTCAAGTTTGGTGCACGTGAGTATATAGTTGAATATACATGTCATTATAGAACATTATCATTTTTTGTATTTTCTCCCTTAATTTATTCATTTTATTTGACCATTTAGGTACATTCATTGTATTTGTATAGAGTTAAATAAATCAATTACTTATGGAATCTTGGACCCGCTTTATAATCAATTGGCGTATAATGAACCAAAAATCATTGAAGAGTACTTGAAAGAACCGCTAAATGAGGGAGGAAAAGAATGTTACCTTATACCATTCCTCTGGTTGTAGTATTATTATAATTTATTTATATATTATATATTTAGTTTTTTTAGTAAATACTAATATATATATATATATATATAATGATATATATATATATATATATATATATATATATATATATATATATATATATATATATATATATATATATATATATATATTCATGTTCATTTAGTGGTCATTGGCAATTGATCATAATATCATTAAGGACAAATACGATGACTGCATTGTGTTCCTTGCATAACCCACTCCACAAGAAAATGAAAGAGACTATTCAAACGTAAGTCTATGTTAAATTAATTTTATTTGACATTGTAATTAGTTTATCATGTAATATGTTTAATACATTTTCAATGTATAGTGTTGTGAAGCAAGATAATGTGATGAGGAATGTTAGAAAAAAAACCACATGGATTACTTCAAATTTAAGTGGCACAATTACCTATTTCTTTTATTTACATTCATGTGAAGTTATATTCATGTAATTATTGCTTAAATTTGTAGACAAGGAAACAACGCGGGACTTACGAGTGTGAGTATTTTGTCATGAAATACAAGATAAACATTGTCCTTGCCGACATTGTTGAATTATGGGATAAGGTATATATGTAATAAAATGTTTACATATATTAATATATAAGTTGACTATTGAATTATTATCATGCATGATATTCAATTTTTTCTCTTTCTTGTGTAGATGTTTAACGACAAAAAGTCATTCCCCATTGAGTACTTTGTAGATATTCGTAAACGTTGGACATATATACATAATATGCTTAAGGTTCCTTCTTATGTTTGATTTATCAGCAACATTCCTCAACATATTTTTTGCTCGTTCTTATGTATTGATGTTTGATGTAAATAACATGTACATATTGTGTTTGATGTAAATAACAATTTTGAAAAGCAGAGAATTTTTATGTTGTAGATTCTTTGATTCAGTTATAATATTTACATGATAAAATATAGGAAGGATTTGAAAAGCAGAGAGTTTTTTATATTTAAAACAAAGGTTATTTTGACAACGGTTATAAAACCTAATTGTGGTTGTATGTTGAACAGTGACCAGAAAAATATAAATAACAAAATGTTGTAGCTGAGAATCAAACCAGATTACCTTTAGTTCTACCACAACGGTTGTGTAAACAAACTGTTGTGAAATGGTGTGCGCTTTCTAGAATACAACAATGGTCCCAGGACCGTGATTGTAAGTACCACATATACAATTATACTCTATATAACAACGCATGCGCAAACGTAATTATATATCTTTCCCAACCGTTGTTAAATGAGTTTTCCATAGTAGTGAATGTTGCAAGTATATTTTTCGATTGAACAAGATTCAAGGTCATGTCACTAATACATTCCTTCTCATCCGGTTTGAGTCGGCAAACACTAGGATGACCGACTAATTTTAAACACAAATAATGGTTATGCAAACCACATATCACATTAAATCTTCAACTTTTGTTTGCCAACATGTAACCATAAACCTTTAACGGACAATCAAATTTTCTACTACTCATGTTATCTCTTTTAAAATTCCAGAGAGGAGTTCGATATTTCCCGCTAGTCTCGCACATCATTGTCACAAAGGCGCATCTGAACCATTATTAGATCTTCCGATAACCACACCAAATTCAAGTTTAGAGGCCTCCATAAAAATCCATTTAAGCATTTTATCACGAGAATCAAACTCTTGTTTGTCATTAAAGTCGTTGCCAACATCTACTGCCTTCACAACAACCCCTTGAACATTTGGAGAAACAAATACACCTTGAACGTTCGTAGAAACTAATATTTTTGGGAAAACATCTGGGTACACCATATCTATTGAAAACAATTAAAAACAATAACAAAACATTAGTTCTATTACTATTGCAGAATGAATGCAAAAAATTCAACACAGATAAATTCCAAAAATGCATCTCCGGACAAGTTCATATATGTTCTAGAGATACATTTCCAGAGACATTGCAAGTTTTTAAAGAAAAGATTGATGATTAATGTAAGCAATGTAGAGGGAAAAAAACAATTTTTACCTTATATTTTATCTTCTTTTGCTCCCTGTGATATGTTGAATCAAACGGATGGAGATTTTGACTGAAAAAATGGATTGAGAATGAAGGGTTTGGTTAAGAATGAAGTATGACAACAATTGATGAGTGATCATGCAGTTGGTTGCTATATCAAACGTTTTCGGAGATGTATTTCCGGAAATTCCTGAAATGCATAGGTGACATGAAATTTCAAAATGGCATCCATAATTCCGGAGATACATCTCCAGAATATCTACTGAACTGAATAATTAAAATATTTCAGAGTTGTATCTCTGAAACAAAACTAACTCAATGTTTGGGGCGTAACTCATAATGGTCTTGGTTGAGTGTCTAAAAGATATGTCCAGAGATATATTTCTGAAATCGGAAAACATATGTGAAAATTCATATGGTGCATTAGAAATATCTAAGATGTAATAAGAAATTATGTTGATGAATGAATTAAAAATCACAGTTATGATTTATATGGACATTTTATTTTTTTATTTTATATTAATTATTTTATATTATTTATTATTAAAATATATCCCATGCAAAAAATTAGTTTGGAATGTGGAAACTACCGGTGTCAATTTGTTTATGTGAATCACATTTCATTGTAAATTAAGAATGAAAACAAAAAATATAAAAAGAGAAAAAAAAATGGTCCGAATTGGTATAACATTTTGGTGATTCAAAAAGCTGGTGCGGGGGAAATTTAAGTGATGTTTCCTAATTCTATCGTTATTGAATCAATCGACGTGGCCCAATTTGACACAAACAGAGCATGGCAAATTCCAATTCCTTACTTAGTTTTCTATTTCTTTTTTTGTTTACCTAACAATTTCTTAATTTAGTTGAGCCGTGTAAATGATCTACAAATTGATATTATGCATTTGAACCAAAATTCTTGATATATTGTTCCTCTTGTATATTTTATTTGGTGGGAATAATTTAATGCTATATTTCTTAAGATACTGCTTTTATTCACACTCATTCAAAAATGCTTTATTTGATTATTATATTTTAATAATATTATTATTATATTAGTTATTTATCTATAAGAATTTTTAATTGATTAATGAATAAATTAATTAATAAGGTTAATTAGAATTTTAACTAATTGGTTTTATATGTGTAGATTAATGAATAAATTAATGAATAATGTTAATTAATAAGGTTTTAAGAATAATAAACCATATGTGTAGATTAATGAATAAATTAATGAATAATGTTAATTAATAAGGTTTTAAGAATAATATGAAATGTGACCAACCATAATGATACAAATACTTTGAATATATTGTACGTGATCACTTCTTCTTATCTAAAGAATGCTTAATATATGAGAAGTTGGGTAAGTAGGGGTTGAGAAACAATCACAAATTGGTATATACCGATTACTTATTTTTATTTCTATATGTTATAGAATTAACAATGGTCTTTCTCTGAATATTTTGTTATTGTAGGACCGTCTATATCTATAATCTTTGACATATAAATATGTTATACTTGTGGAGAGTACAATAGAAGTTAATTTGTCTGCAAAGAACGATTCATGTGTTTATGAATCCAACCTTGCGCCCCTAGTTTTGACTTGATAATGGGAGTGAATGGAATAGGTGATTTGAAATATGAAAACCTCTACTATTTATATATCACAAGATACCTTTTGAAAGGAATGACAATGCTTAAAAATAATCATAATTAATTTGTAATGTTGAGGAATACTAAGTGTTATGAACATGTGTCGTGAAAAGGTATTGAAATGATTCAAAAAATTTCAACAATGTATAAGTGTTAATCGATTGATCTAGTATGTCAAATATATATATATATATATATATATATATATATATATATATATATATATATATATATATATATATATATATATATATATATATATATATATATATATATATATATATATATAAATTGCCATTATACCTTAATTTTTATGATTTGATCTCTTGATTTATAAAGTTTATGCAATCTTAATATTTGATTCCAATCTTTTTCTTGTTAGATTTTTTTTTATTGATAAGTTTTTGTCTTCGTCAATATTAAATAAGATAAATGATAAACATCTTTTTCACAATATTTTATTCCAATATGAACAATAATATTATTAGTGGTAGTTCTCATAATATTTCAATTATCGCATGTGGAAATACATTTGTACCTAATCCTTATCATTACCTAACACTAAACAATGTCTTACATTCACTAAAGTTTATTAAAAATCGTGTTACTATAAGAAAACTCACTATTGATAATGATATTTTTATTGAATTCCAAAATGAATTGTACTCCACTTGTCCCACATTGCATTTGTATTTATAACTTGAGAGAAAACATGCTAATAATGTAAATTAAAAAATGTGAACACTCTAATACCTTTATAACTTCTATAACTTTATTGGGTATCGGTATTTATGTAAGACATATAATTTATATATGTCCATATGTATTGGTATTTAATGTGTCATATTATTTTGTATAATGATTTTTCCATCTCCTGTATCTTATGTAAGTATTCCAATAATTGAGATTACTTTGTCTGATATCCCTCGTTAGTTTGATTGGTGATTAGCTAGGAATTTATTCTCGTGCGGAGGCTGGTTGCTCTTTTTTTTTTTTTTTTTGCAAATTTTATTTCTATAATTAGTGCATCATACTCTGGTTGATTGTTATTGGCCTTGAACCCAAACCATAATAATTGTACATTAGAATATCTCCATATCCTTATAGTACTATTCATATCCCAATTTCTTTTAAATTCAAAGATTCATCAACTAACAAAACCCATATGTGGGAGACTCCTTCTTCCATAGACGAGTTAAATTCTAACACAAAATTAGTTAAGGCTTGGGATTTAACAATGATTCTTAGTCCAAAATATATGTCATATTCGAAGAGCTTGACAAACCATGATATCATCCTATCCCCAAGCACGACTTCTTCAATATTTG
Source organism: Lathyrus aphaca (assembly GCA_963966055.1). Taxonomy (NCBI): domain Eukaryota; kingdom Viridiplantae; phylum Streptophyta; class Magnoliopsida; order Fabales; family Fabaceae; genus Lathyrus; species Lathyrus aphaca. The sequence goes on along the minus strand of OZ014521.1, from coordinate 353,262,730 downwards.
ATATATGTGATATTTGGTTTCTACTATGACGTGATGTCCTTGGAAGTAAGGTTGTAATTTATTGAATATGATAATGATCGTTAAAGCAAGTCACTATATCTTCTAATAATGTAGTGTAATCCCTTCAAGGACCTTGCTAATGAAGTAAATATATTTCTCTCCCCATATCTTCCTCTTGAATCAAGATTGAACTTATTATAATATCAGTGGTTGGCATATATAAATAGAGGGGAGTTCATGTCTTTGAGAGAGTCAACATATGAGGGTCCACTAGGAAATTCTTTAGATCTTAAAATGCTCTTTCACATTCCTCTATGAAATGAAATCTCTCTGACTTTCTTAATGTTGCAAAGAAATAGTGGTATGCATTAGTTGGCAATAATATTTATTTCTTGATGAGCTAGATTCACTGCCTCCCGCAAAACCTCCCATAATCATATTCAAATTATGGTTTTCTTGGATGAGATCATGTCTTTGTTTATCTATCCGACCCCTGTTGGGTTTGGGGTGTTCTTTGGTAGTTTTCCCTTGTTTAGATGATCTTCTTTCAAAATTTGGGAGATACCTCATACATATATTTGTAGGAAACCTTCCTAGTTTGGCTTTTTAAATTCTCTCTTTAAGTGGTGAGAATAATCTATTTAGTGACCGCATACTTTTGATGCTTGCACCACTTATCTAATTGGCCCCTACATTACATCTGTTTTGAGGGTTAGGGGCAGGGGAATTACCTTAGTGTTATAGGTGTCTTATAAGATATGTTTTTCCTTGTATTTAGTGGGGTGAAATGCTTTAATGGATTTCCGATGGGCTTGAATAGAGTTTTCTCTTAAATTGCTATTGTGTTCTAATTCCTTTACTGGTCAAAAACTTCGGGGTTTCCGCCACCTCACTCTCATGCATCTCTAGTTCTCTTATTAAAATTACTTTCTCCTCCTTTAATATAAAATTTTGCTCACCCCATGATCTCCTCCATTGAGGTTGTCGACTTCTATGCCATGGACTCGCTGCAATGTTTGACCTTGAGGTGGTTTTGGAAAGCTCCAACAAGCATCTTCTAGTTTGGGTTATCGATCTTGATTATATCTTCATTAAACATGACCAAATAATAATGTAAGGACTCATAATAGCCTTGGAAAACACTAAATATGCTCCTCGTGGAAACCTACTTAGGGGTGGAAAACAAGCATATGCCTGTAACACCCCCATTTTTCTCGTTTTAGAAAATAACCATTTAATAAGTAAAATTAGAGTTAAATTAAAGTGGAATGTCACATAAATAATAATAATCGAGTAAAACTCCTTTATTAAAACAGCAGAAAAATGTTATTTTATTCATTTCACGACAATTTTCCTAATATTCTACAATAATCAACAACATCTCCTAATGTATAAAGTTTTCAACAAAAGTATGATACGTTAACAATAATGAAAATAAGTAAACATCAAAAATCCTCGAGTCCCGTGTTACGTATCAGAGCGGATCCTAATACTCGATCAAGCAACTTGTACTCCAAGCGTACTCAAGTACCTGAATCACCTGTACCTCCCACGAAGCATAGACACAACAAACAACAAAGGGGGTGAGAACTACATTCAATAATTAACGGTGTATAATACATGTTAAAGGGGTAATATCTCACAAAATCAACATAAGCAACACATATCCAAAACAATAATGATCAACATGACAACATGATTCAACAACATCAATATTCAATGTGACCCAAAAAAGACACAATGCACGTGGTACCAATTTTGTTCATTCAATCGAACTCGGATAAATCACATACACCCATCTAACAATGATTATCCTACCCTTCTTCATAACGGAGTACGAATGAATCGCATACACCCCTCCGACAATGATTCATCCCAATAATAATCATCAATAATTTTGTACAATGCATGATAATGAATATGCGTACAACACATGTATAATAATCGTTATACCTCTTCACGATCCATATGATCACGTAGGATATACAACATGACAAACTATGCATACAACATGTTTATAATAATTATTATACATTAACGCGATCCTATGGATCACACCCAAAAATATATATAACGAACATACAACAATAGCCAATCATGGCAACAATCCTTCTGATCACACAAAACCACCTACGACACAACTAAACCAATAATCACCCATATACACGAGTCCCCCAAACACCTAAGGAATACGTATTTGTCATACTACACCATAATTCTCCACACCTATTCCATCAATTCAGTCTATACATCACCAAGGAATGCTTCACCTAACCTTCATTAGTTATTCACCCGATTCATCTACTAGGTCTCAGTTATTAATCCACTTCACCTCTAATCGTAAGTCTCACAATCACCCAAGTCCTTCATGCGGCTCACTTAATTAGTCGTCTGATTAATCCACCTAACTTTCGGTATTAAGTTATTTTCATCACCAATCCACGATTAGTTAAGTCCTAAGGTCTACACTAATGCCTCAGATCAAGAAAATCGGCAACAAATGCAAAATCGGGACAGAAATTGCGAAATCGTATAATTTGCCCTACAGACCTGGTCATATGCGTATTGGTCAATGCAATACGCGTAATGCCTGGTCTCTACGCAGCCCATACATACACCACATGTCATCCTTACGCATAATGAAGTCGTTACGCCGCCCAATACGCGTATTGACCTTCCATACACATATTGCTTTGGTTCTCTCACGTGTATTTCCTAAAATTTCAACTTCCATACATGTATACCCCCTGCATTATGCGTATTTCCTCAAATTCACGTGTCGCTCCCCCGAAAAGACACCAAGTCAGATAGGGTACAGACGTGAACGGTCGGCGAAAGGAGAGAATGAAATGAAGATGAATAGAGTCGCCATCTAGGCATTTTTATCCCGAAGGAAAGGTAATGCTGCATAAACCTAGAAAGATATGGATAAGACGGTTGCGAACTAGAGAAACTGAGAAAGGGGGTTGGTTACAACCTGGGAAGATATTAGCACCCAGATTGTCTGTCGTACTCGACGGGATCCACGCTTAAAAGATTGTGTTTAAAGGGGTAGGTGTATGGGCTATCTGTGTGCGAAAAGGTGAATTGCTCAGGAACTGAGGCTTAAAAAGAAGGCTGACAGAGGGGGGAGACACATAGACTTTTTTTTGATAACAGTTAAGTTATGCCTACGTATCCTCTCGTGCAATGAGGAAGTCAGAACACTGTAGTTCGACTCAAAGAGACTGAAAGGTAAATTTGACTGTGAACTGCCTGCTTGTCTATGCTCAAGTGTATGACTCGTCTGGCTCGAGTGCTAACTGTCTTGCATTAGACGGGAGAAGCAAGTTCTCGTTTGTGAGTGAGTATGATGAGAAAAAAATCCTGGAGGAGACGATTATTGTTTGTTTTTGTGTTTTCAGTTTTGTTATTATTTTTGGTGTTTTGCATAAGTAAATGAGCTTAAGCCTAAATCAAAGGTTGTAAACTCATTATATCCTCCCTGATTAGGGATAATGAGAATACTTAAGTATGAGATAAGCATATCAACTTAATTACCATGATGATGTAGGATTAAGATCATTAACCTACTTGTGATTATTAAGATGTTTTTAGTTTTTTTGTTTAGTGTTAAGTAATGAGTTTAATCTCTAATCACAAATTAGCGAGCTCATTACACCATCCTAATAGAAGGATAATAGATGAGAACACTTAACCTGAGGAAGATACCTCAACTTAATCCATGGTTAGGGATTAAATTCATGACAAAACAAGCCTTTATTAAGTGGATTTTAATTAAGGATGAGATTAAGAAGTGAGTTTTATGATTTGTAATACAACTTGAGGGGGACTTGTCCATTAAACACTAGGGTTAGTCTTTCTTAACCATAAAGGAAGAATTTGAACCCTAATGTAAGGCCCAAGTTACAAGATGAATTCTTAGTGATTATTAAGATGATTTGATTAATAGGTTTAAACAAATTAAAGGTTTAACACTTAGGATTAAAGTTATACACTCCATCCTAAGAGAAGGATACATGCATAACCCTAATTCCAAAGTCCTAAAACTTTAAGAGTTTAGTCTCTAATGATGAGATGAGAAAAGAGACACAAAGAAGACTCAAAGGAAAAAATCTAAGGGTAATTATCAATCCTAGAAGTTATCATGCTTGGAAGTCCTAGGGTTTGTGAGGCTTAAGAGAAGAAGTCTTCAAGGAAGCCACCAAGGAGAAGCAAGATGAAAAGAAGAGGAATCAGAAGAATAAGCTACTTACTTCCTAAGAAGATAAGTAACTTAAAGGAAGAAAGGAAGAGAAGCACAAGTGAGGGGTGCCCACTCAAAGACAAACAAAAATGCAGTAAGAATGCAATATGAAGTGATGAGAAGAGGTGGGAGGTGAAGGCAAATCCACCTCCCAAACAACTTACCATTAACTTGAAAAGTTAGCACAAGATGTATAAGGAAAGAAATGAAATGAAACAATGTATATGCAAGGGCAAAGACCAAGATAAGAAGCATACACATGATGTAAATTATGCTATGATATGATGCAAAGGTATACAAGATGCATGTGTGTGTTCATACAAAATGATGAATGCAAATGAAACATGTAAGAGGCATGAGAACACATGGATGTTCATGAAATGTAATGGATGCAAAGCATAGAAAATGTATGAATAAATGATCAAGAAATGTTCAAGCAATGTCTTAATATGTCTAAGATGGCATACAAATGCTTATAATGGCATTGCAAGTTCATATGTTCATGCAATGCAATGTAAGATGCAAGTAAAGATGCAAAATTAGGGTTACATGGAAACATGAGATGCAAATGACCAAAACAGAAGCAAATGACATGATAAAAAATTGCAAATGAGCTCAAACAAACCCTAATCCCATATGATATCACACCCCAAAGGAGAAGGTCTAACTCTTAACTTATTGAAAGTTATGATTTTCCTAAGTTTGCTAGGGTTTTTGGGTGCTTCAAAAGGAAAACTGCAAATCAAATTGAAAATGCAAGATAAATTCATTCTAAAAATATCCTAGATACTGCATGATATGTGTAAAACAATGCAAAAAGAACCATCTTCAAACCCTTCATGGTTAGGCAGAAAAGATTTTTAAAACTAGGGTTAGAAAAATATGATTTTAAGAACCCTAAATTCAAAGAAAATTGTGACAAGGTGATCAAAACCAAAAATAAATTTTTATGAAGGGTTTGAAAATGTTTCTAAATATGTTAAGATGCAACATGATTTTTTTGGTAATTTTTAGAAACCTAAATGCTATTTTAATTAATTAATTTCCATTAATTAATTAAAATAAACATTTAAATGCTTTAAAAATACAATTTTTATGCAAAAAATAAAAATAAAAATATTTTTGGTTTCTGAAAAATTAATAAAAGTCATGATAAAAAATTTCAGATTTTTTTAATGATTTTTGCTATTTTAAATAATTATATGAAAAGAAATAGAAAGAAAATAAAATAAAATGAATAAAAATGAAAAGTAAACGCATCCAGTGGCTGATATTTGAACTGAGGAAAAAGTTGTTGACCAGCGCGTTATCCAATGGCTGGGATTAATCCTGACCTAATTAAATAAAATTAAACTTAATTAAACTGGATTAGGGCTAATGGGGGATCTAGACCGTTCAAACACGCGCGGGACAGTGGTTCCGGTCATCTTCTCCGGTGAGACCAAAACTCAACTTCTTCCCTAGGCTAAATTAGAAGCTCTAAATCTCCAGATCCACTCTCCTAATCATTCTAAACAAGATTCAATCATCAAACAACATTTATCATGCATCAAACACTAGATTCGAATCAAAACATAAAAACTGCAAAAGTTTCAGAAGCACGATACAGGCTTAATACTCAACCATTTTCAAAAATAAAAGGTGCAGTGTGATCAGTGAAGCATGAAGAACATTTCTATAACCTAAAAAGAGATTTCTGGAAAATTTGTTCTTGATGATACCTAAGATGAATCTTTCTCAATCTGAGTTATCTGGACCTCTACTTGGTGCCAATAAACTCCAATGGACCTCCTGAGGATGCTTTGATGCTTGGAATGAGTTTATTTGGCCTCTTTATGAAGTTCAGTTTTGAGAGGTGAGAAATCGTGTTTTTGGTTTGGGAGCTTTCAGGCCATTTTAATGATTGGGATTTGTTCTATGAGTGATGCTGAGTTGAATGGTGAAAAAAGTTTGAAGTTTTGATAGCTGGTTTATGAGTTTCGAAGAAGGAAAGTTTCTTGAGGATTTTGTGAATCTGAGTGTGTGTGTTGATTCAAGCTCCAAGAAGTTATGAAATGTGATCCTTAGGGCATGTATGTGAAGTTGTGATAGGTCAGAAGAGTTGTTGTGGCTCAGTTTGATTGGTATGGTGTGAAATGTAAAAAGTCAAGATTTATGTCCTTGGAGGTATGGGTCATGGCAGGTCTGGTTTCAAGGGGTGTCTGGTCTCAACAAGTTTCAAGGAGAACCATGGAATTGGTTTTGGCATGCTGGCACAAGTGGATGGAAAGATCTATACCATTTTGCAATTTTGGGAAGTCTTGGCCCCTTTGAAATTTCTTGAAGTTCAAGTCATGGAAATGCATAATTCTTGGGCCAATTCTGATCTTTAGAGGTCACATAGGCATATTGTGACGTGTTTATGCACATTTGAAGTCATTAGAAGCCTTGGCAAGTGGTTTTGCAAAAAATCCTCTTTGGTGCATTCTTGAAAATTATAGGATTTTTTCCAACTTTGAAGGATCATAACTTGAGTTCCATAATGAATCAAAACATGTTCTTGTACTTTTTGAAAAGGTAAAGACCTAATCTACAACTTTCATGACCAAGAATTTTTCATTTGAAGCATTTTTGGTTTCCATCACAAGTCATTTCCATTTTTGGCAACTTTTCAAATGGCTCAAAATTCTTCAATCTTGTGAACTTCCAACCTCTTCTAAGATCAAATAAAGATCATAGAACTTCAATTTGATGAAAATAAACCTTTGGTTCCATTATTGGGGCCTCAGATGCCCTGATTTTGACTTAACTTGCTCAAGAAGTTACCCAATGAACAGATGACTTCCACAATGAATTTCTTCATCAAACTTGGTACACATGATCCTTATAACATCTTAAGAACATTAGAAACAAGGAAAGCCCAAAAATTTGGAGTTGAGGCCTCTGAAACCAAAACCCTAATTTTGGTCATCTGTGTAGTGAAAACCCTAGCTCTGCTTCCATGCCTTGCCAGTTCTTGTGATCTCTTGACTTTCATGAACTTTGAGGGACACAATATGATGATAGAACACACATGGACCCTATTGGAATGATTTGAGGCCTTTAGGATGGCTCAGATGAATTCTTGGATTGCTCAGATCACAAACCCTAGATGCAGATGAACTTGAACTATGCAGATGAAACAAATATGCAACATGAGGTAGTATGCTTATGCTTATGCAAAAATGAAAGATCACAAGCCATGGTGTGATAAAGAGTGAGGGAAAATTTGGGGTGTTTACAGCAGCCCCTATTCAAACATGAGTTAGTTGTGCAGGATGTAAGTGCCTGGCTTAACAGACAAAAAAGATAACTTGTGGTTGAATACCAAAGACAGTCCGAAATTTGCACTCACTAGGGAGAAGAAGAAAAGGGATATAAATTGTAAAAGATAGTATAGTATGATTATCAAATGAAAACGATAGAGGACGACCATCGAGCAGAGGACGACTTGTTGGGGTAAAGCGGTAAGTAAAGCACTGACGGGGACATCCGACAAGCTGGGGAAATAAAGAGACCACGACAGGGACGGCCATCGGGTAAAGAAACAAGATTCTTTGGGGATTAAAGTAAAAGGCAATGATGGGGACGGCCATCAGGTTTTCAAAGTAAAGTAAACAACGACGGGGACGACCATCGGTTTAAAGAATAAATGATGAGGGACAGTCATCAAAGGTGAAGAACGATCACCTAGCAGGGGACGGTTGCTCTTTATCACGATATAGGACGAATGTCGGATAGGAAAGGTCGATGATGGGGACGACCATCAGACAAAATGATGAAGGACGATCACCTAGCAGGGTACGGCTGCTCTTTATCACGACATAGGACAAATGTCGGATAACAAGATCAACAATGGGGACGGCCATTGGATGAAATGATGAGGCATGGTCATCAAAAGGCGAAGGACGATCACCTAGCAGGGGACGGCTGCTAAATATCGCGACATAGGACGAATGCCGGATAGGAAAGGGTTCGAATATTGGAGACTTCGCTGGGGAAAAGGATGAGGGACGGTCATCCAAAGGTGAAGGACGATCACCTGGCAGGGAACGATTGTCGAAAGTTTCACGACACAGGACGAATGTCGGATAGAAAAAATTTGTTTTGTTGGTGACTTACTGGGGGAATGGTAAACACGGACGAGTGCTCGCGCTCAAGAATAAAAGGTATAAGTGTTTGACGATGTGTATAGATTAAAGATGCAGACGAGCATCCTTATGACCATGATACGGACGAGTATCGGTAGAAACAAACGCTGACGCGTGTTCAGAGATGATGATACAGACGAGTATTGGTAGAAACAAACGCCGACGAGTGTTCAGAGATGATGATACGGACGAGTACCAACTGGTTAACAAAGAACACGGACGAGTGTCGAATCTGTGAGGAGTGTTATATATAAAAAGAGGATACAGACGAGTATCAAAGACTTCTATATAAGTATGTATGTATTTGTTGGTGAAGTATAAGCAAGACACAGATGAGTGTTCAACTTGTTGGGAAATGTATGACACGGACGAGCGTCAAAAGAGAATGTGTAAAAGTTATGAACAAATATTTGTATGTGAGAGTATAAAAGGTGTTTCGGCGACCTGTGGGGGTAGGATGACACGGACGGGTGTCGAAGAGAGTGTGTATAAACAAGTATTTGTTTGCACCAAGTGATTTGGCAACCATGTTGGGGAAAGGTGACACGGACGAGTGTCAAAAGAGTATGCAGGTATTCGTATTTGAGAGTGCAAAAGGTATGCCTTGGCTAATATCTGCGGGGAATAATACGACACAGACGAGTGTCAAAAAAGGTGTATATGAACAGGCATTCGTGTTGGAAAGTGCAAAAGGGGACGTTTTGGCTTTTATTTGCAGGGGATGTGAGCATTATATATATTGTTGATGAAATACTGATGGTAATTGCAGGTGACTGGCTCGAACCTGGCTTGTGATCATGCAAATGTTTGATTTTTGCCGTAATGCTCCGTATTAGACGGAATGCTACGCTTATTTTGGTGATTTATGATGTGAATGCTATGATTTATGCAAAGGAGGAACCGATCCGGGATTCGGATCCTGTTGAAGAAAAGATCTCTAGATGATCTGCTTGGGGGGATATCCCAGCTGGGGAAGAGATCATTGGTATATCTGTTAGGAGATATAGCTCTTCTTAGGGAAATAGATCATTGATAGACCTATCCATAAGGAGGACTCTGCTGGGTGGAAGGAGGCTTCCGTCACTTTGTTGTGTAAGAGTTTCAAACATTGCTCTTTTGGGGAGAGGCTGGAAATTCTGTGGGGAGATAGTTCTTTTAACCTTGCTGAGGATGAGAGATCTGGCACTCTGACGGGGATCACAAATGGGGAAGCTCCTGTTGCATAGACGTATACTGGGGATGAATGTAACAGTCCGGGCCCCTCGCAAGGCAATCCCAGCACTGCCACCTCACGATCTTCTCTACCCCCCTCACTAGTAGAGTTTTTGCCTTCCGTGGGAATCGAACCCTGTACCCTGGGGTTCAAGTACTTGTTCAATCCATTCCCACTACCACTTGAGCTACTAGCTCAAGTGGTAGTGGGAATGGATTGAGCATGTACTTGAACCCCAGGTGTCGCTCCCACCAAATGACACCTGGTCAGAAGGGGTACAGACGCGAATGGTCGGTGAAAGGGAAGGAATGAATAGAGTCGCCAGCTAGGCATTTGTATCCCGAATGAAAGGTAATACTACATAAACCTAAGAAAAGATGGATAAGACGGTTGCGAACCAAAGAAACTGAAAAAGGGGGTTGGTTACAACCTGGGAAGGTATTAGCACCCAGATTTTCCGTCGTACACGACGGGATCCACGCTTGAAAGATTTGTGTTTAAAGGGGTAGTGTCAGTGCTATCTGTGTATCAAAGTTGGGAAAAGAATGCAAGTGTCAATGAAAAAGAGATGTGAAGTGAATGAAAAGAGTGTCAGTGTAAGAAAAGAGTGCAAAGCTCAAGATAATGAGGCTTAAAGAATAAAGCTAGAAGAGGGGGGATGTACAGAGACTTTTTGTTCGATAACTGTTAAGTTATGCCTACGTATCCTCTCGTGCAATGAGGAAGTCAGAACACTGTAGTTCGACTAAAAGAGACTGAAAGATAAATTGACTGATGAACTGCTTGCTTGTCTATGCTCAAGTGTATGACCTGTCTGGCTCAGGTGCAAACTGTCTTGCATTAGACGGAAGAAGCGAGTTCTCGTTTGTGAGTGAAGATGATGAGAAGATAATCCCGGAGGAGACGATTATTGTTTGTTTTGATGTTTTCAATCTTTTATTGCTTTTGAAGTTTGTCATAAGTTAATGAGCTTAAGCCTAAACCAAGGGTTAGTAAACTCATCACATCTTCCCTCCGATTAGGGGTAATGAGAATACCTTAAGTATGAAGTAAACACCTCACACTTAATCACCATGATGTAGGATTAAGAACATTAAACTACTTGCATTTATTTATATGTTTTTGATGTTTTTGTTTAGTGTTAAGTAAATAGTTTAAGCCATAATCAAGGATTTAATGGACCCATTACACCATCCTAATGGAAGGATAATAGATGAGAACATTTAAACTGAGGAAGGCTCCTCAACTTAATCCATGATTAGGGATTAACCTCATGACAAAACAAAATCTTTATTAAAGTGGATTTTAGTTAATGGTAAGATTAAGAAGTGAATTTTATGATTTGTAAGACAACTTGAGGGGGACTTGTCCATTAACACTAGGGTTAGTCCTTCTTAACCAGTTAAGGAAGAATTAGAACCCTAATGCAAGGCCCAAGTTACAAGCTTGATGTCTTAGTGATTATTAGATGGATTGATTAAAGGATTTAAACACATTAAGGGTTTAACACTTAGGATTAAAGTTATGCACCCCATCCTAATAGAAGGATACGGGCATAACCTTAATCACAAAGCCTTAAAACCTCAAAGGTTTAGTCCCTAATTAAGAGATGAGAAGAGAGACACAAAAGATGACACAAAGGTAAAAATAATGGGGGTCTAATCAAACCCTAGTTGTGATCATGCTTGGGTATTCCTAGGGTTTATGAGGATTTCAAGAAGTCTTCAGGATGAGCCACCAAGGAAGGAGAAAGAATGGAAGGAGAAGAAGCAGAAAGAAGCAAGTCAACTTACTTCACTTAGGAAGATAAGTTGCTTGAAGAAAGAAAGGGAGGAGGGAACATGAATGAGCAAGCTCACTCTAATACACATACAAAATGCAGCAAAGATGCATAAAAGAGATGAGAAGAGATTGTGAGAAGTGAAGGCAAATTCACTTCTCAAAGTAACTTACCACCTGAAAAGTTAGTGAAAGGAAATGAAAATGAAAAGTATGCAATGATGCAAACCAAAAAAAAAAGCAAGATCAAGATGCAAATGATGCTAAGAGATGATACAAATGTATGTCATGAGATGAAAATGATCATACAAGCAGTGAAGATGCAAATGAAGCATGAAAGGAGGCATGAAAGTTCATGGATGCACATGAAATGAAATGAAGGCATGACATGGCAAATGGATGATGCAATGATCAAACATGATTCTAATGTGTCCTAAGATGTCTTATGAGTCATGATAATGCATAAAATTTCATGGCAAGTTCATGAATGTAAGCAAATGATAGATGAATGCAAATGAAGGCACAAAATTAGGGTTATATGAATATGTAAGATGCAAAACTCAATAACAGAAGCAAATCATAAGATAAAAAATTGAAAATGCACTCAAAGGAACCTTAAACCTATACTAGTTTACCATCCAAAGGGGAAGGTCAGAAGCTTAACCTAGAGCTAGTTATGAATTCTTGAAGTTTCTAGGGTTTTAAGGGTGATCCTAAGTGTAAAATGCCAAACAAATTGAAAATGAAAGATAAAAATGAAACAAAAATGTTTTTAGGAACTAGAAGTCATACATAGCATAATGCAAAAATAATCGTTCACACACACACTTTGGTTCAAAAGTTATGAATTTTGAAGTTAGGGTTAAAAATATGCAAATTTAAGAACCCTAATTCATTTGAAAAATGTCAAAGTATGATTAAAACCAAAAATAAATTTGTGTGGTAAGTTGTTAAATGTTTCTAAATGCCTAAGAATGTCCTCTGAATTTTTTTTGTGATTTTTAAATACTTAAATGTATTTTTAATTAATTAAAATCAATTAACTAATTAAAAATAACATTTAAATGATTTAAAAATATTTTTTAATGCCAAAAATAAAAATAAAAATATTTTTGGGTTCTAAAAATTAATAAAAGCTTTGATAAAAAATTTCAGAATTTTTTTGACTATTTTTGCTATTTTTAAAAATTCGTAAAAGATTAAATGAGAAAAATGCAATAAAAATTAATTTAATGGAAAATATGCACAATGGAGAGTCAGGATTCAATCTGGGTTTGAATGGGTTGACCTGGCGTGCAATCCTACGGCCCAAATTTAAATCTCACTAAACCTAATTAATTAATTAATTATTTAATCCTGATTAATTATTAATGACATGATCTCAGCCACACACTCACACGCGGGAAAACCAATCCAAAGGCCCAGATTCAAACATGAAGCTCTAACCCCTAATTAGCATTTAATCACTCTCAGGTGGCCGGAAATGACCTCCGGTCATCTTCTCCGGCCACACCTCCCCTGAGAATTTTGCAACTCACTCCCTAGGCCATTTCTGGAGCTCTAAAGCTCCAGATTCGTTCCTTTCTCTCCCCTAAGCCCAAATCCACCCTCAAACAGAATTTATTTTCAGCCATTCTTAAGATTCAAAGCTATGAACAATAATGGTGGAACTTTCAGACAAGCAATACACTCTCAATTCTTCATCATTTTCAAAAATAACAAGTTCATTGCACTCAGGGGATCAAACTTAACCATTTAAGAACTTAAAACAAAGATTCTGGAAAAATGTTTTCACATGGCTACCTGAGATGAAGCTTTCAACCTTGGAGCTTTCTAGATGCTTCTTTGTTTCAAAATGCCTCCAATGACCTCCCTGAAGAAGCTTTGAAGCTTTGTTGAAGTGTTTGTGACCTCTCCTTGAAGTTCAGTGAAGTTCAGTTCAAAGGGGAAAAAAAATCATGTTTTGTGTATGGTGACTTTCAGGGCAAAGTGAAGGGTGGGAAATGTTCAGTGATGAATTTGGAGATGAATGGTGGTGTTTGTTTTGAGAATGAGTGGCTGAGTTGTGAGATTCGATAGAAAATGCAAAGGGGAGAGTTTTTGTGAACTATGGCTATGTTGTGTATTCAGGCTATGTTCTTGTTATGTTTGGCTTGCTTTTGATTAGTATAAGGTATTGTGATTGGTCAGAAAGTTTGTAATGGCATAGTGTGATTGGTATGGTGCAAAATGCAAAAAGTCAAGATTTATTGTCCTTTGAGGTATGGGCTGGTTCAGGCCAAGGAAAAAGGGGTGTCTGGTGCAGAAAGATTCAAGGAGGTCCATGGAAATCTCTTAGAGGCAATTCAGCAAGCGTGTGAGAAGTTGTGGGAGGTTTTGCAAATTTGTGAACTTTTAGCCCTTTTGAAATTTCTTCATGTGCAAGTCAAGAAATCTTGGGATTCTTGGGCCAATTCTGAGTTTTAGGCACTAAATTATGATATTATGATGTGTAGAAGTCCATTTGAAGTCACAAAATGGTTTGGCATGAGGTTTTGCAAAAATCCCTCTTTGGCATGAAACATGAAATTATGTGATTTTTGCCAACTTTGGAAAGCCATAACTTGAGTTCAAAAATGAATTAGATCTTGTTCTTGTACTTTTTGAAAAGGGAATGATCCAATCTACAACTTTCATGACCAATAATTTTTCATTTGAAGCATCGGGTAGTAACAAACACTTGACGCATGTTCTGAGATGATGGTACGGGCGAGTATCAACTGGTTAACAAAGAACACGGACGAGTGTCGAATCTGAGGAGAAATAAGTGTGTATACAAGATACGGACGAGTATCTGTATGAATAAGCATGAGTGAGACACATATGAGTGTCAAAAGAGAAGGTGTATAAGTTATGAACTTATAAGTGTAAAAGGTAATCTGGTGATTTGTGGGGATAGGATGACACGGACTGGTGTCAATGAGAGTGTATTATAAACAAGTGTCTGGTTTACCATAAGTGTTTAGGCAACCCTGCTGGGGAGTGGCGACACGGACGGGTATCGAGAAAGTGTATAGATATATCTGCAGGGGATGATATGAGATGACACGGACGAGTATCGAGAAGAGTAAATATGAACATGTATTTGTGAGTGCAAAGGGGATGCTTTGGCTTTCTACTGGGGATATGACACATACGAGTGTCAAGAAGTATCTGTTATGTATAAGTATCTGCTTGTAGAAAATGTCCTGGCGACTTTCTGGGGAAAGATGACACAGACGAGTGCCAAAGGGAGCATGTATCCGTATTTGGGAGTGCAAAGGGGGGGACGCTTTGGCTTTTGGTTGGGACTGTGAGTCTTTATATACATTGCTGATGGAATGTTGATATTTACAGGTGACTGATTCAAAACCTGACTTGTGATTTATGCAATATGTTTGATTTTTACCGTAATGCTCCGTATTAGACGTAATGCTACGCTCTGGGGGAAATATGATGCGAATGCTATGATTATACAAAAGATACCGATCCGGGACCCGGGTCCCGCTGCTTGTGGAGATCTCCGACTGATCTGCTTGAAAGGATACCCCAGCTGGGGATAAGATCTTTGGTAGATCTGATATATTGCTCTGCTTGGGAAAATAAGTCACCGATAGACCTATCTTTGTAATGAGAAGCCCAGCTGGGGACGTGGAAGCTTTCTTCACTTTGTTATGTAGGAAATTTAGACATTTGCTCTTTTGGGAGAGGCTGGAGCTCTATGGGGAGATGGTTCCCTGTCTAGCATTTGGCTGGGGAAGAAAAAAGATCACTGAACGATCTTCCTGGAGGTTTCTGTGAGGGTCTTGCTGAGGATGAGGATGCTTGATAACTCAGTTGGGGATATGGGCACCTTCTGGTACTGTTCTGACAGATGTGTTGGAGGAATGATGCCTGGTAACTCTAATAGGGAGAAAACATCTCAGGCGCTGTTTGGAAAATGTGCTGAGGAAATAATGATCTGGCAACTTTGCTGGGGAAAACCTTTCATGCCCCATATCGCATTCCGAATACCTGCAATCCTGTTAAGACAAAGAAACGCACAAGTACCCCGAGGTATCCCTTATCGGATTTGTCGCTCCCACCAAATGACACCCAAGTCAAAAGGGGTACAGACGCGAACGGTCGGCGAAAGGAGGAGAGAACACACAAGGGTGAGCTCAAGAGGAAAGAATAGAGTCGCCAGCTAGGCATTTTTATCCCGAAGGAAAGGTAATGCTACATAGACCTAAGAGAAGATACGGATAAGACGGTTGCGAACCAGAGAGACTGAGAAAGGGGGTTGGTTACAACCTGGGAAGGTATTAGCACCCAGATTGTCCGTCGTACTCAACGGGATCCACGCTTAAAAGATTTGTGTTTTAAAAGGGGTAGTGTCAGTGTTATTTGTGTATCAAAGCTGGAAAGAATGCAAGTGTCAGTGTAAAAGAAAAGTGAAGTGTATAAGAGAAGTGTCAGTGTAAGAACAAGAATGGAATGCTCAAGACCTTGAGGCTTAAAAGAATGATGCTGGAAAAGGGGGAATATACAGAGACTTTTGTTCGATAACTGTTAAGTTATGCCTACGTATCCTCTCGTGCAATGAGGAAGTCAGAACACCGTAGTTCGACCCAAAGAGACTGAAATATGAATTGACTTATGAACTGCTTGCTTGTCTATGCTCAAGTGTATGACCTGTCTGGCTCAGGTGTAAACTGTCTTGCATTAGACGGAAGAAGCGAGTTCTCGTTTGTGAGTGAATGAGATGAGAAAAGAATCCCGGAGGAGCCGATTATTGTTTGTTTTTGTGTTTTCAATCTTTTATTGCTTTTGGAAAATTGTCATAAGAAAATGAGCTTAAGCCTAAACCAATGGATTTAGTAAACTCATCACATCCTCCCTCTGATTAGGGGTAATGAGAATACCTTAAGTGTGAAGTCAGTATCTCACACTTAATCACCATGGTGTGGGTTTAAGATCATTAACCTACTTGTGATTATTTAGATGTTTTTGTTGTTTTTGTTTAGTATTAAGTAATGAGATTAAGCCATAATCAAGGATTTAATGGACTCATTACACCATCCTAATAGAAGGATAATAGATGAGAACATTTAAGCTGAGAAAGACTCCTCAACTTAATCCATGATTAGGGATTAACCTCATGACAAAACAAAGCCTTTATTAGGTGGATTTTAGTTAATGATAAGATGAAGAAGTGATTTTTATGATTGGTAAGACAACTTGAGGGGGACTTGTCCATTAACACTAGGGTTAGTCCTTCTTAACCAATTAAGGAAGAATTAGAACCCTAATGCAAGGCCCAAGTTACAAGCTTGATGTCTTGGTGATTATTAGATGGATTGATTAAAGGATTTAAACACATTAAGGGTTTAACACTTAGGATTAAAGTTATACACTCCATCCTAATAGAAGGATGCAGGCATATGCTTAATCACAAAGCCTTAAAGCCTTTAGGGTTTAGCCCTTGATTATGAGATGAGAAGAGAAGACACAAAGATGACACAAAGTTAAAAGCTAAATGGGGGACTAATCAAACCCTAATTATTATCATGCTTGGAGATCCTAGGGTTTATGAGGCTTAAGAGAAAGATCTTCAGAGAAACCACCAGGAGAGAAGCAGATGAAAGGAACAAGGAGCAAAGAGAAGCAAAACAACTTGCTCCACTTAAGGAGACAAGTTGCTTGAAGAAAGAAAGTAAGATGAACAAGAATGAGCAAGCTCAATCCAATACACAAGAAAAAATGCAGCAAAGATGCAAGAGAGAGATGAAAAGAGATTGTGAGAAGTGAAGGCAAATTCACTTCTCAAACAAACTTACCACCTGAAATATTAGCATAAGAAAATGAAATGCAATGCAAATGAGATGGAATGCCATGGTGCAAACCAAAACCAGAAGCATAAGTAAGATGTTAATGATGCTAAGGGATGATGCAAACATGAGGCAAGACATGAGAATGATCATACAAGGCAATGGATGCAGATGAAGCATGTTTTGAACCAAGAAAGTTCATGAAAAGTTTATGAAATGCAATGAACATACAACATGGCAAATGAAAGATGCAATGATCAAACATGGTCCTAATGTGTCCTAAGATGTCTTATGAATCAAATGAAAGCACAAAGTGTCATGGCAAGCCAATGGATACAAGCAAATGAGAAATGGATGCAAAAGAAGGCACAAATTAGGGTTTCATGCATCATGCAAAGCAAAAATCCAAAACCAGAAGCAAACAACATGATAAAAATTTGAAAATTCAATCAAAGATACCCTAAACCTATACAAACTCACTGCCCAAAGGAGAGGATCCAACTCTTAACCTAATGAAAGTTATGAATTTCCTAAGATTGCTAGGGTTTTGGGGTGCTTTGTCAAGAAAAATCCTAAACAAATTGAAAATGCAAGATCAATTCAAGCCAATTTTATCCTACAAACTACATGCTATACAAGATGCAATGCCAAAAGAATCATCACCCAACTCTCAATGGTTAGGCAGAAATGAATTTTTGAAGTTAGAAACAAAATATTGCCTTGAAAGGAAATTAAATCCAATGAAAATGATCAAAAGGCATCAAGAACAAAAAAGAAATTTGGTTTGAGAGTTGGACAATGTTTCTAAATGTTTTTAAATGCTATGTGAATTTTTTTGTGATTTTAAAATACCTAAATGTATTTTTAATTAATTAATTTTCATTAACTAATTAAAAATAAACATTTAAATGATTTAAAAATAATTTTTAATGAAAAAATTAAAAATAAAAATATTTTTGTGTTCTGAAAATTCATGAAACCCTTGAAAAAAAATTTCATAATTTTTTAATGATTTTAGCTATATTAAAATAAATATGCAAAACAAATGAATAAAAATGAAATAAAAATATAAATAAATGAAAGTATGCAAGAGGGATGGCCAGGATTTGATCTGGGCTTGGACTGGTTGACTGCGCGCCAGATCCAAGGGCCCAGATTCAAATCTGGCTAATTAGTTTTATGAATTAATTAAACAGGTTTTGAATTAATTAAACATAGATTAGGGTTTTAATGACACATCCTGGCCACACGTTTGCGCGCAAGTCAACCCCAGTCAACCCAATCCACGACCTACATTCAAACTAAGCCCTAATCTTCATTAATGCACTAATGACTTTCAGGTGGCCGGAAATGACCTTCGGTCATCTTCTCCGGCCACCTCCTTCCCTGAAAATTGCTAACTCACTCCCTAGGTCACTAAAACTTGATTTCTCTGCCCAGAATCCATCCCCACACATCATATAACACGAATCAACAAACAAAATGCATTTATTTTTCGTACCAAAGCTGAATCGAATCAAAAGGGGTTTAGGTCAAAAAGTTTCAGAAGCTTCATACGTACTCAATTCTTAACCATTTGCAAAACTAAACATATCAGCATGATCAGCACATCACATAGATTCATTTAAGAACTTAAAAATGCATTTCTGGAAAAAAAGTTCATGAGCTCACCTGAAATGGAACTTTCAATCCAGGAGCTTTCTGCTTGCTTCTCTGCCTCAAAATGGCTTCAATGATCCTCCTGATGAAGCTTTGGAGCTTGGTTGAAGTTTAAAATGGTTGGTTTAGGAGTTTGAAGAAGTTCTGTTCAGTGAAGGAGAGAAATCGTGTTTCAGTTCCAGGAGGTTTCTGGGCAAGGTGAAGGGTCAGGGATGATCAGTGAGACATGCTGAGATGTTCTATGGAGTTTGTTTGGATGTTTGATGCTTGTATGATGAGTTTCGATGGAAAGTGCATAAGAGGTGGAAATTGAGAAAGCTGGCTTGGAGAGTGTTTTAGGCTTGTGTGTGTTATCAAAATGAACCCTTGGAGTGTGTTTGTAAGGTCTGGATTGGGCAGAGAGTTGTTGTGGACTATTGTGATTGGTATGGGTGTTTTTGCCAAAAAGTTAAAAGTGTTGTACTTGAGGTATGGGCAATGGTGTAGCTAGCTCATTGGCTTGTCCTAGCTCATCTGAGATTAAGGATGTCCATGGAATTGGTTTTGAGATAAATCAGCAAGTTGAGTAAAGTTTATGTAGTGTTTTGCAAATTTGTGAACTTTTGGCCCTTTTGGAATTTCTTAATGCACAAGTCATGAATTTGGACAAACTCTTGGTGCATTCTGATCTTTAGACATTGGTTCATGTTTTTACAAAGTTTAGAAGTCACTTTGAGGTCTCAATTTGCCTTGGTAAGGGATTTTGCAACTTTGCCTCTTTGGTGCATAACTTGAAATTATGTGATTTTCCCCAACTTTGACAAGCCATAAATTTTGATCCAAAATGAATTAGAATGAGTTCTTGTACTTTTTGAAAAGGGAATGATCCATTCTACAACTTTCATGACCAAAGTTTTCCCATTTGAAGCATTTTTGAATCAAAAAGAAAGGGTTGAAAAAGTTTCCCAAAATGGCAAGTTTCCATTACAAGTTATTTTCCCAAAAAGGCAACTTTGCAAATGGCTTGAAATTATTCAATTTTGTGAACTTCTAACATCTTCCATGATCAAATAAAGATCATACACATTCAAAATGATGAAGAACACCCTTTTGTTGGGTCATTGGGGGCCTCAGATGCCCTGATTTTGCACTGACTTGCTCAAGAAGTCAACTCTTGATTAGATGCCTTCCCCATGGAATTTCTTCATGAAACTTGATATGCATGATCCTTATAACATATAGAGACCAATAGAAACAAGAATGACCAAAAAAATTGGATTTATGGCATTTGAAACCAAAACCCTAATTCTAGGTCATCTGTGCAGTTAAACCTGGCTCTGCTTCCATGCCAATCTCAGTTCTTGTGATTCTTTGACTTTCTTGACTTTGTGGGGATATAATATGATGCTTGAACATACATGGACCCCTTTGAAGTGATTGAAGACCTTTGGAGTGGCTCAAATGGCTCTTGGATTGCTCAGATCACAAACCCTAGATGCAGATGACTTAGAAGCAATGCAGTGTACTAAAATGTGGTATGGGATGCTATGATTGAACTTATGCATATGAAAAGATCACAAGCCATGGTGTGAATGGGTGAGGGCAAATTTGGGGTGCTTACAGCTGCCCCTATTCAAACATGAGTTAGCTGTGCAGGATGTAAGCAACGGCTTAACAGGCAAACGAGATAACTTGTGGTTGAATACCAAAGACAGTCCAAAATTTGCACTCACAGAATGAAGAAGAAAAGGGATATAGATTGTAAAAGACAATAAAGTATATTATAAAGTGCGGGCGACGAAGGACGACCGTCGAGCAGAGGACGACTGCTGGGGAAAATGCAATGACGGGGACGACCGACAGGCTGGGGATATGAGAGATTATGATGAGAACGGCCATCAGATAAAGCTATAAGACTCTCTGGGGATTATAGATAAATGAAATAAATGATGAGGTGCGGTCATCAAAGGTGAAGGACGATCACCTAGCAGGGGACGGCTGCTTTGTTGGGGATAAGATGAGGGACGGTCATCTAAAGTGAAGGACGATCACCTGGCAGGGTACGACTGCCGAAAGTATCACGACATAGGACGAATGTCGGATGAAAAGGTCGACGATGGGGACGGCCATCGGATAAGCATGATGAAGGACGATCATCGAGAGGTGAAGGACGATCACCTAGCAGGGGATGGCTGCTCAATATCACGACATAGGACGAATGCCGGATAGAAAAGGGTTCCAATAATGGAGACCCTGCTGGGGAAAGGATGAGGGACGGTCATCCAAAGGTGAAGGACGATCACTTGGCAGGGTACGGCTGCCGAAAGTATCATGACATAGGACGAATGTCAGATAGAAAAGAAATAGTTCACTGGGATTTGTTGGGACGAGTAAACACGGACGAGTGTCTACATCCAAGGAATGAGAGGTATAAGTGTTTGGGTACTGTGTATAGATTAAAGATGTGGACGAGAATCCTCAAGACTACGATACGGACGAGTATCAGATAGAAAACAATGCTGACACATGTTCGGAGATGATGATACGGACGAGTATCAACTAGTTAACAAAGAACACGGACGAGTATTGATTCTGCGGGGACTCTTCTGGGGAATAACAGACACAGACGAGTGTCTAAATTCAAGAAGACATAAGTGTTTGACACGGTGTATAGATTAAAGATGCGGACGAGCATCCTTAAGATCATGATACGGACGAGTATCAGTAGAAACAAACGCTGACGCATGTTCAGAGATGATGATACGGACGAGTACCAACTGGTTAACAAAGAACACGGACGAGTGTCGAATCTGAGGGGATATAAGCGGTGTATAAAAGATACGGACGAGTATCTGTACGAGTGAAACAGGAGTAATAAGTATGAGTGGTGTACAGGAATGTTTAACTTGCTCGGGGGAGTGACACGGACGACTGTCAAAAGGAGAAAAGTGTAATATAAACAAGTATATGGTTTACAAAGTATTTAGGTGACTATGCTAGGGAAGGTGACACGGACGGGTGTCAAGGAATTTGTATAGATATGTATGTTCGGTGAGTGCAAAGGGGACGCTTTGGCTTTCTGCTGGGGGTATGACACGGACGGGTGTCAAGAAGTATCTGTATCTTTTAAGGAAAATGCCTTGGCTCTCCGCCAGGGAATCTGGGGAGTTTTCTGTATATTGCTGACGGATTGTCAGTACTTACAAGTGTTTGATTCAGAACATGGCTTATGATTATGCAATATGTTTGATTTCTGCCGTAATGCTCCATATTAGACGGAATGCTACGCTCTGCGGGAAAATATGATGCGAATGCTATGATTATGCAAAGATACCGATCCGGGGTTCGGATCCCGTTGCTGCGAAGATCTCTGGCTGATCTGTTTTAAGTGGACATCCCAGCTGGGGATGAGATCATTGGTAGATCTAACATATATGACTCTGCTTGGGGAAATAGGTTACTGATAGACCTATCTTGGGAATGAGGGACCCAGCTGGGGTTTGTAGAAGCTTTCTTCACTCTGTTGTGATTTTTACGCGTTGCTTTTCCGGATAGAGGTTGAAACTCTGTGGGGAGACGGTTCCCTGGCTTTTGTACTTGGCTGAGGAGGAAATAACAAATGGCAACTCGGCTGGGGAGAATGCACCTCCGGTGCTAAGACTGAGTAGATAATGATTTGCCAGCTTGCTGGGATGAAGCTTTCATGCCCCATGTTGTGCTTTGAATACCTGCAATCCTGAAAAGGCATAGAAACGCACAAGTAATCCCGAGGTATCCCTTACCGGATTCCCTTGTAGGAGTTTAGACACTCCCGGGAGTAAGTATATTTCCTGCAAGCACGTATTTTTAGAAGAGAAGCATCTGTATTTATGCAACCAGGATCTTTGAAGACATCGGACATTCTTGCAAATGAAAATAAAATGTACGAAACATGACTGAAAATCTGATTTTATTAATTCATGTGCCCTGAATTGGCAAGATACAGTCAAAGAAACAAATCCCCTAAAATGAGGAAATTGTTACAAATTGAGAAACAAAAAGATGTTGGCAATGTTGATGACGCTTTAGGGAGCTTCCCTTTGCTATGACTCGCATGGCATTTGACTCGCATGGCATCTGAAGAAGGTTGATTCTGAACGAAGCTTGAACCTTTCGAAGCTTGCCATGTTGTAGGTGGTACAGACGAATTCAGAATACAGTTGTTCGCTTATTCCCTTGTTTTGCGTGGATCGCCCTTTCGGGTTTTCAATCCACCGGGATACCCATTTTTGCCTGAGTTGTCCAATACGGCTTTTCAACTCAGCGGGTGTACATTTCATTTATTTTCCCTTATTTTTGCCCGAGTCTTTTATTCTGTTTTTGACTCGCCGGGATGCCCTATTTTTGCCTGGACTTACATTCTGTTTTTATGTCCAGCGGGTCATTTTATGTGAAGTATTTTTTAACTGCATCTGAATTCACAGGGGACAGGAAATCTTCACCATCCATAGTACTGAGCATCAGTGCTCCGCCAGAGAAAACTTTCTTTACTACGAATGGCCCTTCATAGTTCGGAGTCCACTTGCCCCTGTGGTCTGTATGAGGAGGGAGGAGTCTTTTCAGCACAAGATCTCCTACTTGGTATTCTCGGAGCCTGACTTTCTGATTGAAGGCTTTCTTCATTCTTTTCTGATACAATTTCCCGTGGCAAATTGCAGCCAATCTCTTTTCTTCAATCAGACTTAGTTACTCATATCGGAATCGGACCCATTCTGCTTCATTCAGCTTAACCTCCATCAGTACCCGCAGGGAAGGTAATTCAACTTCAACAGGTAGGACTGCTTCCATACCATACACAAGCTGATACGGTGTTGCCCCAGTAGATGTTCTGATTGATGTACGGTACCCATGCAAGGCAAACGGTAGCATCTCATGCCAGTCTTTGTATGTAACTACCATCTTCTGCACAATCTTCTTAATGTTCTTATTTGCTGCCTCAACAGCGCCATTCATCTTTGGCCTGTAAGGAGAAGAATTGTGGTGTTGGATCTTGAAGTCCCGGCATAGCTCTGCCATCATTTTGTTGTTTAAGTTGGAACCATTATCAGTAATAATTCGCTCGGGAACTCCATACCGACAGATGATGTCTCTCTTCAGGAATCGGGCTACCACTTGCCTTGTAACATTTGCATAGGAAGCTGCTTCAACCCACTTGGTAAAATAGTCAATGGCTACCAGGATGAATCTGTGGCCATTCGAAGCAGTCGGTTCAATCTTGCCAATCATATCAATGCCCCACATAGCAAAGGGCCAGGGTGAAGACATCACATTCAGAGGATTCGGAGGCACATGCACTTTATCCACATAAATCTGGCATTTATGGCACTTCCTGGCATAAGCACAACATTCAGCATCCATTGTGATCCAGTAGTAGCCTGATCTCAACAACTTTTTAGCCATGGCATGTCCCCCAGCATGGGTACCAAAAGATCCTTCATGTACCTCATGCATCAACAAGCCTGCTTCTGTCCTATCAACACATCTGAGAAGTACCATATCAAAGTTTCTCTTGTACAAGGAACCATCAGTATTCAGGAAGAAACTACCAGCTAGCCTTCTTAATGTCTTCTTGTCATTGGAAGATGCCCCAGGTGGGTATGTTTGATCCTCCAAGAAGCATTTGATATCATGGAACCAAGGCTTATCATCTTTGACAGCGTCCGCTGCAAATACATATGCTGGTCTGCTAAGTCTGGACACTGAAATCCGAGGCACAAAGTTGGCAGCTTGAACTTTGATCATGGATGAAATGGTAGCAAGAGCATCCGCAAACTGATTCTCGTCCCGAGGGATATACTCAAGCTTGACCGTTGTAAAGAAGGTCAATAACCTCCTTGTATAATCCCTATAAGGTATCAGATGATCCTGGTGTGTGTACCATTTGCCGTTGGTTTGATTAACTACCAGAGCTGAATCTCCGAACACAGTCAAAGTCTTGATCCCGAGGTCAATGGCTTCCTCAAGACCCATGATGCAAGCTTCGTATTCAGCTTCGTTGTTAGTGCAGTTAAAGGTGAGCTTTTCCGAGAAAGGCATATGAACCCCCTTAGGTGTAATGAGTACTGCACCAACACCACGACCATTCATATTAACAGCCCCATCAAACATCATAGTCCATTCTTCTTCCGGGTCAGGCCCTTCAGTGTGAACAGGCTCTTCATGATCTTTTGCTTTTATGAACATGATGTCTTCATCAGGGAAGTCAAATCTCATAGGCTGGTAATCATCAATAGGTTGCTCAGCCAGATAATCAGACAGTACACTGCCCTTGATGGCTTTCTGAGATGTGTACTGGATGTCATATTCCGTGAGGATCATTTGCCATCTTGCAACCCGTCCGGTGAGTGTTGGCTTCTCAAAAATGTACTTAACTGGATCCATCTTTGAGATCAATAAAGTGGTGTGGGTCAACATATACTGCCTTAGTCAGGGAGCAGCCCACGCTAAAGCACAACAAGTTTTCTCGAGCAGTGAATAACGTTGTTCACAGTCGGTAAACTTTTTGCTTAGGTAGTAAATTGCATACTCTTTTCGACCAGACTCGTCATGCTGGCCCAGCACACACCCCATTGACTCTTCTAATACTGTCAAGTACATTATTAGAGGTCTTCCTTCAACTGGAGGCATAAGGATTGGAGGCTCTTGTAAGTATTCATTGATCTTGTCAAAAGCCTTTTGGCAGTCTTCGTTCCACCTGACCGTTTGCTCTTTTCTCAATAGCTTGAACAAGGGTTCACAAGTCGCTGTAAGGTGAGATATGAACCGTGAAATGTAGTTCAATCTACCTAGAAACCTTCGAACTTCTTTCTCAGTTTTCGGTGCAGGCATTTCTTGAATGGCTTTAACTTTATCAGGGTCAACTTCAATTCCTTTTTCACTTACGATAAATCCCAGCAGCTTACCGGATCGCACCCCGAATGTGCACTTGTTGGGGTTAAATTTCAGTTGGTACTTCCTCAGACGCTTGAATAACTTCAACAGATTCACCAGGTGGTCTTCTTCTGTGAGGGACTTGGCAATCATGTCATCCACATAACATTCTATTTCTTTATGGATCATGTCGTGGAATAATGTTACCATAGCCCGTTGATAAGTTGCACCAGCATTCTTCAGTCCGAATGGCATCACCTTATAACAGAACGTGCCCCAAGGTGTGATGAAAGTTGTCTTCTCCATGTCTTCAGGTGACATCTTGATCTGATTGTATCCTGAAAATCCGTCCATGAAGGAGAACACCGAGAACTGAGCCGTATTATCCACCAATACATCAATGTGAGGTAATGGGAAGTCATCTTTCGGGCTGGCCCTGTTCAAATCCCGGTAGTCCACACACATCCTCACCTTGCCATCCTTCTTAGGCACAGGTACAATATTAGCAACCCACGGCGGATAGCTAGTTACAGCAAGGAAACCAGCGTCCCACTACTTTTGTACCTCTTCTTTGATCTTCATTGCCATATCTGGGCGAGTACGGCGCAACTTCTGTTTTACCGGTGGGCAGTCTTCTTTTAAAGGCAGCTTGTGCATGACAATATCAGTGTCCAACCCTGGCATATCCTGATAAGACCAAGCAAACACATCCACATATTCACGAAGCATGTTAATCAGTTGCTCTTTTACTGAATCTTGTAGGCAAGCCCCGATCTTAACTTCTTTCACGTCTTCTTCCGTACCAAGATTAATTGTTTCAACCTCCTCCTGATGAGGAGTGATAACCTTCTCCTCTTGCCTTAACAACCTGGCTAGCTCTTCAGGAAGCTCATAATCTTCTTCAACCCCTTCATCAGCTTGATTGATTGGATTGTCAAAGTCATACGAAGTCATAGCAGTGTTGTTGTCGGTGCAGTCTGAAAGGCACTCTCTGCAAAGGTTTAGATTGTTCATTTTAGTGATTGATTTTAATCTTGTTTAGAAAAAAGTGAAATGAAGTTGTCATTTTGGAAAACATTGCCATTTTATTTTTGTACAAAAAGAAAAAATGAAAAACAGTGAGCGGAAAAGAAAAAGACTCATTTGCAAAAGATGTCCGATATTCATTGATTGATTTGTTTGCACAAAATTACAAGATGGCCCGATTACAAAATGAGTCTTGTCATCTTGGGCAAGATGCAAGACTTGATGCATGCTTAAAAATACAGGAAATAATAATTACTCTGCAGGAGTAACCCTTATAATTTCCTGGGAAGACCAGTTAAGGACTTGGCTCCCCGGGATCCTTGGACATATCCAGCTCTCCAGGTTGCGGTCGCTTTCATCCTCGTCTTCCAAGTTGTTCACTGCATCAGGGGTGAGCATTCCCCCGCTGAAAAAACTGGGCTTCTTGGCAGCCTCTGATTGATCTTGTTGAGTTGGTTTGTAACCCAACCCAAATTTGTCTTCCTTATTTTCCACAGGCAACAACTTGCCCCAGCCTTGGGCAGTACCCTCTTCAACAACCTTCCTGGCTTGCTGATAAGATGTCATGGAGGTTCCCAGTACAGCAGATGCTTCATTAATGTTCAGGGCCTCAAACCCCTGGCTCATAGTTTCATGGATTTCTCCATCCATCTCAATGTATTTATACGTAGCCAGATGGCTAACAAAGATGTCTTCTTCACCACAGATGGTGATGATCTGGCCTTCCCACTCGAATTTCAGCTTCTGGTGAAGGGTAGACGTAACAGCGCCAGCGGCATGGATCCAAGGTCTACCCAACAAACAGCTGTAGGCCGGCTGAATGTCCATCACATAGAAGGTAATTTTAAAGGTCTGCGGGCCAATCATCACAGGCAAATCAATTTCTCCAAGCACTGATCTTTTAGAGCCATCAAAAGCCCTCACCACTAAATTACTTGGACGCAGTGCCAAGCCATCATACTCCAGCTTCACCAAGGCTTTCTTTGGTAGAACATTGAGTGAAGACCCAGTGTCCACCAGTACATGGGATAGAACAGCACCCTTGCATTCTAGAGTGATGTGTAAAGCCTTGTTATGGTGACGCCCCTCAGTTGTTAAGTCAGCATTGGTGAAGCCCAGTCCATGACTGGTGTTGACATTTGCCACCACAGTTTCCAGCTGATTAACAGTGATCTCCTCCGGCACATATGCTGCGTGCAGGACGTTCAGTAATGCATTCCTGTGAGCTCCAGAACACATTAACAGTGATAATATGGAGATCTTTGAGGGAGTTTGGTGAAGTTGATCCACCACCTTGTAATCACTTCTCTTTATAATCCTCATAAACTCGTCTACATCTTGCTCAAAAGATGTCTTCTGAGTTTCTTTGATAATTGGTTCCTCAGATATTACACTCTTCCCCTTTGCTTTGGCAGCAGCTTTTGCTTCAGCATTAGGTTTTTGCAATTGTGAGGCAAAAAGGCGTCCGCTTCTGGTGAAGCCTCCGCCTCCCCCAACATTATCAATCTGCGGAGAAGAAGTTGAAGAATCCAAAGTGATTTTCTCCCCGTTACAGTAGAGATCAGAGCCATAATGCCAAGGTATGGCATTACTGCTTTCATATGGAACTGGTCCAGGCACCGTGATGGTAACTGGACTGACTGCTACAGAGGAGGGTACTGAAATGGTGTGCGGATCGTAGTAAATGGTGACTGGTGACCTGTCAAGAGGTGCCACTGTTTGTTGCTGAAAGTTGTTGTTCGGAGGAACATCTGATGGATCATAGTAGATGGTGACTACTGAGACATCTTCATTAATTTCTGTTGGCATTGTAGAAGATTCTGCTGAATAAAGGGATGCTGATGTTGTAGAAGAAATGGTTGTTGACATTTGATTTGTTGAAGTGACGGATGAAGCCATTGTTGATGATATTGATGAATTGGTCGAAATGATTGTTGTTGCAGTTGTAGAAGAATTAGGAATCGTTGTCAAAAGAATTGCTGGATTTGTAGGCGCCGTTGTTGAGATCTGAAGTATACCACTTTTGATAAGACCATCTATGCCGCTTCTCAAATTATCACACCCGTTGACTGAAATGTTGCAGTACCCACAACCGAGCTCACACCCGGGGAACATCTGGTATTCTAGAAGCTGAGCTTTAATTTCGACCAGAGGTGTCTGAATCTGTCCAACACTGGTGATTAAGAAAGATGGCTTGTCTTCCTCAATGGCATTAATTCTTGGTCCTCCATGATTGGGCATGGGGTTCTTGGTGACACTTGGAGGGGGTGCAAAGTTGAGGGCTTTAGAATCCACCAAATCTTGTACCTTCATTTGTAAAGCCCTGCATTTCTCCGTATTGTGGCCAGGTGCATTGGAGTGGAAAGCACATTTGGCGTTGACATCATAATTTCTTGGAAGATTGGAGGGATCTGGTGGTGCCAATGTCCTTAATTCAACCAGGTTGAGCTTCAGGAGTTGTGGCAATAAAGCGGCATAAGGCATAGGGATCGGGTCAATCACCCTATTTGCCTGCGATGGTCTTTGCTGAAAGGGTCTTTGTTGTTGATTGCTGTTGTTGTTATTGTAGGTCCTCTGTGGCGGATACTGAACTTGCTGTTGATAATGTGGTTGTTGTGGTTGTTGATATGCTTATTGCTGAGGAATCGGAGCTGGAATAGTGACAGCTGCCACTGATCTATGAACATACTGAGGTCTGCCCCTGTTGGCATGAATGGCAATTGTCTCACCGGTCCTTCTAGGTCCCACAAAAGGCTTCCTGGGATTACTGGACGAACTTGCACCATTATCAGAAATTTTGCCCATCTTTAATAAGCTTTCAATTCTCTCTCCAGCTATAACTACGTCAGCGAAACTGGTGGAAGAAAAGGCAGCTAGCCTATCAATATATGTTCCTTGCAGAGTGTTCATAAACATGTCGGCCATTTCTCTTTCTGACATGGGTGGCTGGACAGCAGCAGCCAGCTGTCTCCACCTCTGGGCATATTCCCTGAAGCTTTCTCTGGAGGATTGAGACATTCCCATCAAAAGGGTCCTGTTAGGAGCCATGTCCAGATTATATTGGTACTGCCTGATGAAAGCCTCAGCTAGGTCCTCCCAGCATCTGATAGTAGCTCTGGTCAAGTGTGAGTACCACTCCCTTGAAGCCCCAGTCAAACTGTCTTCAAAGTAAAACATCCACTGTTTTTCATCCATGGTATATGCCTTAAGTCTTCCCAGAAAGGACTGTAAGTGAGTTCGTGGACAGGAAGTTCCATTGTACTTCTCGAAGCACGGGGGTTTAAACTTGTGGGGAATCCTTACCCCATCCACTAACCCCATATCCATGACATCAAAACCCAGGGAATTTTGAGACTCCAGAGATCTCAACTTCTCAGCAATTTCATCAAACCTCCTATCATATACTTCATCCCCAGCTCCCATTACAGTAAACTGCTCCTCTTGGGGGTCTTCTTGTAAGATCCTGCCTGCAGTAGTATTTCCTTGCACATTACCCGGGATGTTGACTTCTGGATGTAAATGAGGCCCATATACTGGGGGATTAACATGAGGCTGACCCCTCTCATTGTTACTTGTTCCTCCAGTTCCCAGATGGGGTTCTTCCGGGGTTTGTCTTTCTACCAATGCCCTCAACCTTTCTTGACTTTGGGCCAAGCCATTCATTACTTCCATGAATTGGGTCATTTGGTTTCTCATCTCCAGCCTTTCATTAGTCATCTGAGTTCTGACCTCTGTCAGATCTTGCTGTACTTGGTCCATTTGGATACCAGGAAGATTGTTGCGAGTAGGATACCTGTGCGGACGGTTGAGAGGGAACACCCGACGGCGAGCAATAATTCCTGAACCACAACAGAGTTAGTAACAAAACAAAAACCTACAAAACAAAACAAGAGTCAGTATGCAATGCAGTATGCTTATTTGTTTTCCAAGGTATCCGGCTTGGCTCTTGGTTTTGACCTTTCCAGACCCTGAGGAAGATGCTTTGATGTTGCTTGAGAAAAGAAACTCAAATGAAACAAACTGACAAATACATTACAAATGGTGGATCATACATAGTTTGTTTCTTACAACACATGCCCCTGAGGGGTCAAAATACAACATAAAAAGAAAAGTACATGAAATGGAAATAACAACAAGCAAAGAAGTCAAACATTTAATCCAAACTCATCCTCCTTAACCTCCTTTAGAAGTTCTTCGGTTACAGGACTAGCCGGATGCTCTGTAATGTTTCTGATAAGAAGATTCCTGGTGGCAATAGCAGTGGTCAGCTTCTTGTGCCTGTCTCGGTCCTTTGACCTCTTCACACCAGCCCTAAGCTTTAACTCTGAAATCTCCTTCTGGGCTGCTAGCAGAGCCTCCTGTTGTTTCTTCTCAATGGCCTCTAACTGCTCAATCCTGGCCTGAGTTCTCTTATCCTCTTGAGTGCGAGCTTCAGTGATTCTGACCCACCTATCTTGACTTTCTTTTAGATAGAGATCAGTCCTAGCCTTCTGAAACTGGGCCTCTTTACAGGCATTCTTCAAAATTTGCTCTCCAGCTCTTGATTTCTTGATGTAGTCCTCTGCTTTCTCAATCCTGGCTAGATGCTCCACCTTAAGCTTCTCCAACCTCTCAATGTCTAGACGACCATCACTCCTCTCCCAGAGGGTCTTCTTCAGAGCTTGAGATAGATTCTCATTCCTCTCCTTCAGTTTCTCAAATTCTTCCAGGCTGACAGTGGCTGGAGGTGGTATTGTGGATGGTCCAGGTGTATCCTCAATGGTGAAAGGCATCCCAGAAATTTGAGCCCTAACATTAGACCATTCATAATACTGAGCTGAAGCCACATTATTGCATTTCCCAAGAATGGCCATCCCTTTGGTCTGGATGTTGTCCCAAGCCCAAGATGCTTGTCTGACAACAGCTAGATTAGGCTTTATCTCACAATACAGGGTTTCAGCTAGATCTTGCACTCTTGGAGGGTGGACCAAAGCATAGCCCAATTGTCTCTTAAATAGCAAAGGATTGTAGTTGATGCAACCCTTCACTCCTACCAGAGGTTCAAAAGTCCAGTAACCAAGGTGGGGGACTCAAATAAAGAGTCACATATCCAGGGTTAAATCACAAGAACTGTCCAAAGTGGGGTACTCTTAAACCAAAACAAAGTATCAGGGTATGATGTGGCCAATGGTACCTGCAAACCTGTAAATAGCCCAACCCCCTCACAGGTGGTGTTCTAAAACAAGGATCTTCAGACTTGGATCAGTTATGAGAAGTGTAAACACTTCTAACCCGGAGGTACAGTGTTTACAATAACCATAAAAGATCCTCCTCTAATTCACCTCAGTTTCTGAAGGTCATAATAAAAGGCCATCCAGACTTAGCAGGCTTCCCAGATAGCCCTAGCATTACAGGAAATTTGTAGCACAGAGTTCTCAAAAAGAAACCCACATCTGAACCATGTTTCATATTCCCGCACCAGACCGAAATGGAATGGGAAAGAACATGAACCACTCTAGCCTAGGTGTCACTCAGGTCGCAGGTATAGGACCTTAAACTCTCAATAGAACCCCACCCACCAAAGCAAAAAACCAGATCCAGCCAGATGACAATATGACAGTATGATATATAAAGCTGTAAAGAGAGCAATAAATAACTGTACATAAAGCAGTAAATAAAGCAAATATATAAACACAATCAGCACATAACACCCCAGTAAACACAAATCAAACAAGCGCTAGGAGGAACCCACAAAAAGAACCAGAAGCCCTGGTTACAGTATAAGGGTCCCCAACAGAGTCGCCAAGCTGTCGCTCCCACTAAATGACACCCAAGTCAAAAGGGGTACAGACGCGAACGGTCGGCGAAAGGAGGATAGAACACACAGGGGTGAGCTCAAGAGGAAAGAATAGAGTCGCCAGCTAGGCATTTTTATCCCGAAGGAAAGGTAATGCTGCATAGACCTAAGAGAAGATACGGATAAGACGGTTGCGAACCAGAGAGACTGAGAAAGGGGGTTGGTTACAACTTGGGAAGGTATTAGCACCCAGATTGTCCGTCGTACTCGACGGGATCCACGCTTAAAAGATTTTTGTTTTAAAAGGGGTAGTGTCAGTGTTATTTGTGTATCAAAGCTGGAAAGAATGCAAGTGTCAGTGTAAAAGAAAAGTGAAGTGTATAAGAGAAGTGTCAGTGTAAGAACAAGAATGGAATGCTCAAGACCTTGAGGCTTAAAATAATGATGCTGGAAAAGGGGGAATATACAGAGACTTTTGTTCGATAACTGTTAAGTTATGCCTACGTATCCTCTCGTGCAATGAGGAAGTCAGAACATCGTAGTTCGACCCAAAGAGACTGAAAGATGAATTGACTTATGAACTGCTTGCTTGTCTATGCTCAAGTGTATGACCTGTCTGGCTCAGGTGTAAACTGTCTTGCATTAGACGGAAGAAGCGAGTTCTCGTTTGTGAGTGAATGAGATGAGAAAAGAATCCCGGAGGAGCCGATTATTGTTTGTTTTTGTGTTTTCAATCTTTTATTGCTTTTGGAAAATTGTCATAAGAAAATGAGCTTAAGCCTAAACCAATGGATTTAGTAAACTCATCACATCCTCCCTCTGATTAGGGGTAATGAGAATACCTTAAGTGTGAAGTCAGTATCTCACACTTAATCACCATGGTGTGGGGTTAAGATCATTAACCTACTTGTGATTATTTAGATGTTTTTGTTGTTTTTGTTTAGTGTTAAGTAATGAGATTAAGCCATAATCAAGGATTTAATGGACTCATTACACCATCCTAATAGAAGGATAATAGATGAGAACATTTAAGCTGAGAAAGACTCCTCAACTTAATCCATGATTAGGGATTAACCTCATGACAAAACAAAGCCTTTATTAGGTGGATTTTAGTTAATGATAAGATGAAGAAGTGATTTTTATGATTGGTAAGACAACTTGAGGGGGACATGTCCATTAACACTAGGGTTAGTCCTTCTTAACCAATTAAGGAAGAATTAGAACCCTAATGCAAGGCCCAAGTTACAAGCTTGATGTCTTGGTGATTATTAGATGGATTTATTAAAGGATTTAAACACATTAAGGGTTTAACACTTAGGATTAAAGTTATACACTCCATCCTAATAGAAGGATGCAGGCATAAGCTTAATCACAAAGCCTTAAAGCCTTTAGGGTTTAGCCTTGATTATGAGATGAGAAGAGAAGACACAAAGTTGACACAAAGGTAAAAGCTAAATGGGGGACTAATCAAACCCTAATTATTATCATGCTTGGAGATCCTAGGGTTTATGAGGCTTAAGAGAAAGATCTTCAGAGAAACCACCAGGAGAGAAGCAAATGAAAGGAACAAGGAGCAAAGAGAAGCAAAACAACTTGCTCCACTTAAGGAGACAAGTTGCTTGAAGAAAGAAAGTAAGATGAACAAGAATGAGCAAGCTCAATCCAATACACAAGAAAAAATGCAGCAAAGATGCAAGAGAGAGATGAAAAGAGATTGTGAGAAGTGAAGGCAAATTCACTTCTCAAACAAACTTACCACCTGAAATATTAGCATAAGAAAATGAAATGCAATGCAAATGAGATGGAATGCCATGGTGCAAACCAAAACCAGAAGCATAAGTAAGATGCTAATGATGCTAAGGGATGATGCAAACATGAGGCAAGACATGAGAATGATCATACAAGGCAATGGATGCAGATGAAGCATGTTTTGAACCAAGAAAGTTCATGAAAAGTTTATGAAATGCAATGAACATACAACATGGCAAATGAAAGATGCAATGATCAAACATGGTCCTAATGTGTCCTAATATGTCTTATGAATCAAATGAAAGCACAAAGTGTCATGGCAAGCCAATGGATACAAGCAAATGAGAAATGGATGCAAAAGAAGGCACAAATTAGGGTTTCATGCATCATGCAAAGCAAAAATCCAAAACCAGAAGCAAACAACATGATAAAAATTTGAAAATGCAATCAAAGATACCCTAAACCTATACAAACTCACTGCCCAAAGGAGAGGATCCAACTCTTAACCTAATGAAAGTTATGAATTTCCTAAGATTGCTAGGGTTTTGGGGTGCTTTGTCAAGAAAAATCCTAAACAAATTGAAAATGCAAGATTAACTCAAGCCAATTTTATCCTACAAACTACATGCTATACAAGATGCAATGCCAAAAGAATCATCACCCAACTCTCAATGGTTAGGCAGAAATGAATTTTTGAAGTTTGAAACAAAATATTGCCTTGAAAGGAAATTAAATCCAATGAAAATGATCAAAAGGCATCAAGAACAAAAAAGAAATTTGGTTTGAGAGTTGGACAATGTTTCTAAATGTTTTTAAATGCTATGTGAATTTTTTTGTGATTTTTAAATACCTAAATGTATTTTTAATTAATTAATTTTCATTAACTAATTAAAAATAAACATTTAAATGATTTAAAAATAATTTTTAATGCAAAAAATAAAAATAAAAATATTTTTGTGTTCTGAAAATTCATGAAACCCTTGAAAAAAATTTTCATAATTTTTTAATGATTTTAGCTATTTTAAAATAAATATGCAAAACAAATGAATAAAAATGAAATAAAAATATAAATAAATGAAAGTATGCAAGAGGGATGGCCAGGATTTGATCTGGGCTTGGACTGGTTGACTGCGCGCCAGATCCAAGGGCCCAGATTCAAATCTGGCTAATTGTAACACCCCAAAATTTGCCCTCCTATTTTTATTATTAACCTAATTGGCTCGTGTTTGATTTCATCTGCATTGTTTAGTAGGCCATCACTTTGTCTTTGTTCATTGGGATGAAATCACTAAAACATGGGATCAGGCTTTTTCTGGTGATAGGGATTTTTCGGTTCCAAAAGTGATTCATTTGGTTACTACACTCAATGCAAGGTTGAGCTCTCGTTATTATGATCACTTTATCACCCAATGTTATTTCTTAGAGGCTTCAAGAAATTAGACCTTTTATCATCGTTCTCAATGGAAAGAGCTATGGATTAGGTTGGTTCATCACGATCTAAATGATAAGGAGAAAGCTTGAAGATTTGTTGCAAGCATGGCCATTAATTTCAATTTAAGTGAAGTATTAATGACGTCTAGTATTCAAGGTCTTAGCGTTCAAATAAATTCTGAGTGATAGTTGGTGTCGCCATCCATTCAACATTGAATTCAAATTTGGTTTATCATGGCAAAAGAATCCAATTTTTATTCAAAATCCAAGTGATAGTTGTGCCATATAGGTTATGTTAGCAAATAATATATTTTTTCTTGGGTCCAAGGAATAATACAATTTTGTAGTCATTTATTCTAAAGATATATGAGGACTTAGGTGAATTTGGAAGTGGCAAATAAAAAGTATATTTCAGCCAAGAGAAGAAGAAGAAAAGAACATATTACATCAGTCAAACTTAAAGACGGTTTGAATTATTCGGGTTGAAGTTACCAAATGTGCAACTAGACAATGGAGTTCGAAATCCTTACAGAAGAAATGTGATTTGGATCTGTTTCTTTTATGGAAAGCATCATTAAATACACACAAGTCGGAATAAAAGCAGGAGACAAAGAAGAAACGCTTAGAAAGGCATATCAAACTCAAATTCTTTCAAAAGAATACAATTACACAGCCATAATGAGATTCATACAAGAAAAATCATTTACAAATTTTTCAATAGAAAACTTGTTACAAAAGGGATCAGAAGAATGAACTTCAAAACAAAAAAATATAACAAACTCTCACAATTGTAACTGATACAAAAACTCAATAATAGTTGTGATGGCCAACATAATATGGAGCTGGATAAAGAATCAGTCGCATGATGTTAACAATCTCTCCAACCGCATCAATATTTATCCCGCAAAATCGCCGAAAACTCAGCATTTTTGGACGGAAATCTCCCTTCAATCCCTTATTCTTACTTTCATAATTCTGCAAGTACCTACAAAAGAGAAAAGACTCAGAACTCAGCATATATCACAGAAAGGGGATTTCATATTAGAAAGTCAAAAAAACAGAATGGTAAGAATCAATACATGAAATCAGTTACAAATCCTAACTGTCATAACAAATTCAATAACAGAAATAATCACCAGAAACTTCCAAAATCTACCGAGTTATCTACATATACCTTGATTCAT
This sequence comes from Lathyrus aphaca, assembly GCA_963966055.1. NCBI lineage: Eukaryota > Viridiplantae > Streptophyta > Magnoliopsida > Fabales > Fabaceae > Lathyrus > Lathyrus aphaca. The sequence goes on along the minus strand of OZ014521.1, from coordinate 353,225,782 downwards.
TCTTCAGGAGAACTTCTTCACACTGCATTTTTTTCTCTGCCATTCATTCTTTCATCTTCTTCTATCTTCTTCATCTCTCTCATTCAACACTCAGCTTCAAAACCATAATCATCACTCATCTTCCATCATCATCTTTAATCAACTTCAACCTCCATCACCATCCTTAACATTCGATTTTCTGCATAAACAGCAATTCAAAAATCATTGAAATCAGTAGCAGTCCGCAAGTACGAGAAGAAAGATTGAAAACATTTTTTATACCATTTCACCCTTATCGAGCTTTGCGGATTCGTCGCAAATCGTATCAACTCTGCAACATTCATCATTAATGAGCACCACAACCATAACATTGCATCGATTCGATGAAGACTCTGCAGGTACATAACAAAAAGCATCAGTTCAATGATGACGAAGAGCCATACACCGACGAGGTAGAAGAAGATCGTACCCGAAAAGAAATTCGTACCGCGGCGGCATTGGAGTGACGTGAACGTTTACGTCGCATCCTCTTCATCAATCTCACGGCATCATTTAAGCAGCGGCCACGACGTCTTCTCGCCTTCAGAGACACCGACGCGATTCCGATTCAAGGTACGCCGTTTGTCTCGCATCAAGCGTTGTTGAGTTTGTTCTTGGTTCATGAAATTCAAGGAGGTCTGTGTTTTGTTTGGCCGTGAATGGGAAGCGGAGTGAGGATTCAGGTTAGGTCTAGTGTGAGAATCTTAGGTTTAGGAAAAGATTGGCGGCAACGAAAGAGAGAAGATGGTGATAGGGTGGGGTTGATCGGAATAAGCTTGTGGCAGAAGAGGTAGGAGGTTTCGCCGATGGTTTGTAGCTTCCTGTGTTGATTTGCGGCGGCATTTAGGTCTAGTCCGAGAGAAGTAAAGGCATGGTGAGAAAGAGAGAAGTCGCGGTGGTGAGAGGTAAGAGGACAAGGCATTTGTTTCGGATAGAGGGACTAGGGCTTTCGGCGGACGATTTTTGAGAGAGTGTGAGGAAGAAGCAGAGGAGGTAGGCGGCGGAGAAGTCATGGGAGAGGGGAGACGAAAACCTAGGATTGCCTTTTATTTTTCCCTTTTGGTTCAGTATGATAATTAGTAATATTTAGTTTATAATGTTAATCTTAAAATAATTGAAAGGATTATAGAATGTTAAATCAATTAATCCACCATTAAAACCATTAAAATTCTTTAATTGTAAATTATTATTCAAAGATTTGAATTACCATTAAGAAATCTCATAAAAAATCTCATAAGAAAATTAGTAGGAAATTATTAGTATGTGATTTTTGACAATGGGCCTGCGAATTCCTATCAGCACCCCCACATGCAGCCCATTTGTCTTTTTAACCAAAATTGTTCTTATTTTTACCCCCCAGCCAACTCTGCGCAAATGGGCCTAAGGAATTTTTTTCTGCACCCCATTCCAGGCCCATTTCATTCTTAACTAAGAAAATTCTAATTTATGCACCTCCACTTCTATCTCATTTCTCTTAAAATTCTATTTTATATAGCTTTAAAATTAATTCAAAAAAAATACAAAAATGCATAAGAAAAATCCCCAAAAATTATATTAGCTTTTTAATACAATTTGGAAACTTTCCATATTTTTACTTTCTGAATTTTTGCATTTTTCAATTTAATTTCGATTTTTGAATTTAATTGGTTTATATTGAATTTCCACTTGGACACATAAATTTGTGCAATTTATTTCTGCCACTTCCCATAACATTTTTTGCCCATTCTTTTTTCTATGATTAGAAGACAAGTTAAAGTACTTAGAATATTTTTGGGGTATTTTTTAGGACATTTTTTCTACTGTTTTGGTAGTATAATTTGTGTAAATTTGTGATTGAACTTTAGGTAAGATTAAGTGACTATTTACCATAGTTAGAATTAGAATTTTTAAAAGATTTTTTTACATAGTGTTATAATCAGGGTTAAGACCTTAGGAATTTAATTTCACATTTTTTCATGACTTTTAATATTTTTTGCATTTTAATGCATTTCCATCATATTATGCATATTCATGGTTCATATCATTCACTAACTATTTGTTTTTTGTGCAAGGTATGTTTTCAAGGATTGGCTTATGGACTTGGACATTTTTTATGCCTCAATTATGTTTGTGTGCTTTGTGATGTAATAGCTTAGAACTTGTATGCTTGTATAGTTTCTATAACTAGGTTAGAAAAGATAAAACGAATCGATAGAAAACCAAAATTTCAAAAAAAAAACAAATAAAGTATTCGATCCAACGTCGAGTATATTTTCAAATAAATAAATAAAGTTCATATTATTTTAGGGTTCCTCGATTACCATCGTGCCACTCCATTCAACCAAAGGCAAGCCTTGTATGTTTCACACCATAAGTCGTGCGTCTTAGCACCACGCAATCGACCCACCCGATCCATTGTTTCATCCCATTTACATTTCATACCGTGTTTACCCACCATGACTTAGGAGGACCCTATTGTTCAATATTAACTCTTGTATTCTCATGTTTAGTCTTATATCTCTTAGGTAGATTTAATTTCAAACCTCACTAACCATAGGTTATCCATGAATTCAACTAACTTAGGGTAAGTCTAGTTTCCCTTAGAATTTTTCCTTTTATAATTTGAGTCTCTCTTCTCATCTTAAAAGAAAATCAAAAAAACACTTAATAAAGGAAAAGGTGTACAATGCGCCACGAGCCTTAAGCTATACGGGAAATGATTAGTGGAGGTCTCCTTCACTCTTCTAGGATGCTTTACAAACGTTCCATTGGGGGCGATCTTGGAAAGTATTCGCTCCTGTGTCATAGTCTTTAGTGTTGTACATTCAAAAAACACAATCTCAAAACATTTCTTTTAAAAGACAACAAACCAAGAAGTCACGTCTTCTTTTCTCATCTCATACTCTTTGCGGACGAACATGACTTGTCTCGACAGTTCAAACAGCGACACGGTAAACACCCTCGAGTCAGAGCCGGTAACACCTGAGCTAGAGCTATGGCAACGTCATCCTAAAAACCACAAACGAGTGTAAGCCTTAGTTAGACGAACTACGACATCTCTGATCCTCATTTATCCCGATGAGGTACGTAGGCAGTGGGGTAGGGCCCATTCGAGCACAATCTTTCTTTTTCCCTACATTTTCCCATTTTATTCCCATTGTCCAATTTCATTCCATTTCTTTTTCCATTTCATTCCAGAAAGCCATTCTTTCATTCAAACAGCATACTATTTCTCACCCTTTGAAAACAGACTTATAAGCGTGGATCCCGTCGGGTACGGCGGACGGATTGGGGTGCTAATACCTTCTCAATTCGTAACCGACTCCCGTATCCAGATCTTTGGTTCGTAAGGCCTCGTCCTTTTCCTTCTTCCTTAGGTTTGTGCAACATTACCTTTCCCATTCCTTTGGGATAAAAATGTCTGACTGGCGACTCTAACTTTTCCGCGCCACTTTCGCGTTTGTACTAGGATGAAAATCCCGGGAGCGACAGCTGGCGACTCTGCTGGGGACTTTTAGAAATTCTAATTTCCCCTTTGAGAGTCAATCCTAGCGCTTGTTTGTTTCTGTTTTCTTTGGGTGCTTATTCATTTGTTGTTATGCTTTAGTTTAGCTTTACTGTTTTATTTACAGTCTATCGCTTCCCTTTACAGCTTTATTTACAGCTTTCTGCACTTTACTTTACTGTCGCATATACTGGCTGTTCTGGTTTTCCTTGGCGGGATGGGAGTTACTGTGAGATAAGCCAAATACCCGGCTTGAGTATACACATAGGATTTAGAGTGGGCAGTCGTGTGGCTTGCGTGGTCTTGAGCACGTGTAGTTTTCACGAGTCCCACACCCAGATCAGGCTCTCTTGGGATATGTTCTATACTGCCTAGGCAGACCATAGAATGTTCCCACCTGAGCTTCTAACACTGGGAACCGATCATCGAGGACCTTAGTGGAAACAACCCTCTCCAGTGGTGACAGTGGCAGACCACATTTTGTGGCAAACCCATTCGCACCCGAGGGCCCACTAGGAAATCGCATAGGATGACCTTGTTCTCTCATAGGAACCCCGTTAAAGCAACTGGTCGTATGACGGTAGTATTGTGCCCTTCGGGATGAATGTACTATTGTTTCTCGACTTCAGTGCTTGAAGCCGGGAACTTATGAGGGATGCTTGTTTTTCCGGAATTCAGCTGAGGCCTCCCTGAGTAGTACATAATGCCAAACCGATTCCCTGATTTGGTCATGAGCCATTTCTCGGAAATGGTGAACGTATTATTGCTATTCGGCTTTGAGAGTCCGTGATGTTGACCCGTAGTAGCATACCCGTGAGATTGGGAGGGGTTTACAGGTTTGCAGGAAAACTAAACCTCCAACCTACCTTGTTCTTGATACTTGGGTTTTCTTCCGACGCATACTTATGATCTGGTATTCTTGACAATCGGTATTCAGGCAAAATCAGAAGACAGTACAACAGTGCCCAGTATATGCAACAATGATCACATGCCATTGCATTGCATCGCATCATCCGCATACTTTCATTCCTAACGCATGTTTATTCATTTGCAGGGCTGCATATTACATCCTTGATTCCGGTTGTGGGTATTGATCTATGAGCATGGAACCCAAGAAGAAGACCAAGTGTATTATCTCCTACAAGGTTTATCAGCCTTTTGTGAAAGAAATTCTCAAAGTGAAGGCCTTAGCTCCTCCAGAAGTTCTGAATGTCTTCAAGCAGGATTACGGGTGGATTTTGTATTTCATAGAGCCCATCAGTGACTATGCTTTCAGAGGGATGCACACCTTGCTGCAGTTTTATGATCCACAACTTAGATGTTTCGTACTTTCTGATTTCGTGTTGGCACCTACATTAGAGGAGTATTCGAGCATCCTGAGAGTTTCCGTGAAAGACTGTGCACCATTCTTTGGGACCAAGATTGATCCCGACTTCAAAGATGTAGCAACTGCTCTTTATTTGAGCAAGTCATTATTGGAAGACCAGATTGATAGCAAAGGAGGCTTCCGAGGATATCATTTGAGTTTCTTGTTAGATGAGGCTACCAAAGCAGCTGAGGCAAAAAGTTGGAGTACCTTCAATGCGATCCTAGCTTTGTGTATCTATGGAATCACTTTGTTCCCGAATATGCCGAACTTCGTGGATGTTGATGCTATTCGCATTTTCATAGCAAAGAATCCTATTCCTACTCTCCTAGGTGATCTCTACCACTCTGTGCATTATAAGAATGAGAAGCGAAGGGGTGGAATGCTGAATTGTTGCGCGACTGTATTCTACAAGTGGTTCACACGCTTTCTTCCACAATCAGGAGCTTTTGAGAAGACGAAGAACACTCTTGAATGGTCTGAACGGTTGATGGGTTTGCAAGCAAAGGACATTGTCTGGGTTAATCAGGGTTTGCGGTGCATTGACATTCTTCATAGTTGCGGAGGATTCCCTAATGTTCCATTGGTCGGGAGGAAAGGGGGAATTAATTACAACCTTTCTCTCACGATTCGACAGTTTGGGTATGCCTTAAAGGAACCACCAGCTGCTGTGGACATCACAGAGTCCTTGTACTTCCAATCAACAGATGGATTCGAGATTGCTCAGAAAGCTTCTAATGCTTGGCATAGTCGAAAGATAAGAGGGAAGAAGACTTTGGGAGTAGGGAATTGTCGAATGTATCCACCGTTTGCAGAATGGTTAAGAGAACGGGTTGAAGTGTTACTGTTACCATTTGGGCCTGCGCCTCTTCTATATCCCACGATCATTGAGCAACCTACCACAGTTAGCATTGAAGAGTTCAACAAGATGAAGACGGAAAGAGATGGATTGTTAATGGAGAATGCACAGCTGGGTCAGGAGCTTGCTAAAGCTAATCACGCTAGACTTGAGATTGAGTGGAAAGCTCAAGAAGATGCTGAGAGGCATGCTATTGAAAGGAAACAATGTGAAGTTGAGCTGGCTCGGTATGAGAGGTTCGAGTTTGCTACTAGAAGTTCTTCCAAAGAACACATTGACACTAGAAGACAACTAGATCAGAAGACCTTGATGTTTGAAAACATGAAAAAGAGACATTCTTCTTACAGGATCAAAAGAGAGGAACAAGACAAAGTTCAAGCTGAAGAGATCGCAAGTAAGCTAAAGGAGAAAGACGAAGAGATGGCCGATAAGTTGAGAGAAAAAGATGAAGAACTTGCTAAAGCCCGAGAAGAAGCTGCCTACTACAAGCGGATGATGATTTGCTATCAGAAGAAGCTGAAGAGGTTTGAAGACAACCAGGTGCAGACAAAGGAGTTGGTAGAAGTTCCAAAGGCAGGACCGATCATTGACCCAGATCTAGATGGAGGATCGCATTGACAAAGACATCTTTGTGTTTGCTTGTATGTTGTAGGATTACCATCAGGACTGTTGATGGAATCTTTTTATCATTGTACTTCTGTTTGAATCCATACTTTTGGTGTTTTGACCATATCAACAAAGTTCTTATCATAAAAAGGTCTCGTTACTATCATTATGTGTTCTCTCACTTTGTGATCACCGACACATCTGACACATTTGCAAAAACACGTCGGCCTTCGTATTCTTGGAATTGTTTGGCACGTCTGCTACACACACGCACCTTATATTATCAACACCGCTTGTTATTTACAGCAAAAAGAGCTTCTGTTTTCATCAAACCCACAAAACTGGAATCAGGAGATGGGACGCCCTAAAAATGAATCGACATGCCATAGCATTCATTTCCTGCATATCATATTCTTGTGTTTTTGCAGGTTACCCAGGGTTTCTAACTTATTTGATTGCAGGCAAATAGCTGGTCAACGCGTTCACCGATATCCGACTAAAAGAAACCGAGTAAGGATGGTTGATCGAATGCAGACTGATCTCAATGAGCTCCGACAGAGGATGGATCAGTTCATGGAAATGATGACTGGCATGGCCCAGAACCAGGAGCGTCTCCGGTTGATGGTTGAGCAACCTCATGGGAATGTTAATACGGGAATACCGACCGAGAATGTGGATTCTAATGCTGCCCGTAACGGAGAACCTAATCCAAATAGGACCACAACACGTAATGCAGGTTTAGAAGACAATCAAGAAGACCAGTTCACTCTACTGGATGCTGATATGGGTAACATGAATGAGATCAACAATCGTAGGTATGAAGAGCTATCAGAGAAGATCAAGGCCATGGAATGTCAGAATTCCTTGGGCATCGATGTAACCAGTCTCGGGTTAGTACCAGGAGTCAGAATCCCTCCAAAGTTCAAGGCACCATCGTTTGACAAGTACAATGGCAGCATGTGTCCTAGGACTCACATTCATGCGTACTTCGGAAGAATCTCGGCTCATACTGATGACGAGAAACTTTGGATGCATTTCTTCCAAGACAGTTTATCTGGAGCTTCGTTGAGCTGGTACATGAAGCTGAGTCGGGTCTCTATTCGAAGTTGGAAAGATCTAGCTGAGGCATTCCTCAAGCAGTATCAATACAATATTGATATGGCTCCGAATCGCACCCAGCTACAGAACTTGTCTCAAGGACCTAAAGAGAGTTTTAAGCAGTACGCCCAAAGGTGGCGTGAGCTGGCCGCACAGGTTCAACCTCCATTGCTGGATCGGGAAATGGCCGACATGTTTATGGGCACCTTGCAAGGTGTTTACTTGGATCGACTGGCCGCTTTCCCGTCCATTGGCTTTTCTGATATCGTCATTGCTGGAGAAAGAATAGAGAATTTTCTGAAAATGGGAAAGATCCAGGATGCAAGCAGTGCTAGTTCTTCCGGTGTGAGAAAGCCTTTTGGCAACGGCCAAAGAAGAAGAGAAGGCGAGACAAATGCTGTGTATAGAGGCCGAGACAGAGGTTATTCTCAAGGTTACCACCAAACAGCTGCGGTGACTATTACTCCACAGGTTCAACAACAACGACCACATGTTCAACAACAACGACCACAGGGTCAGCAACAACAGGTACAGAGACCGTTTCAAGAGAGAACAAGAGCGAGAAACCGCAGACTCGACCCCGTCCCATGCCCATATGTTGTATTGCTCCCGGAGCTGCTAAAGTTGAACCTGGTCGAGCTTCGTACCATGAGACCTCCCGCTCCTGACAATCTACCTCCGAATTTTGATGCTAACGCCAGGTGCGAATTCCATTCAGGTGCCCAGGGGCACAGTATTGAGAAATGTTGGGTTTTCAGAACAAGGTACAGGACTTAGTTGACTCCAAGGCGATCAATTTTGCTCCTCTCCCAAATGTACTCCATAATCCGATGCCCAGTCATAATGGAACCGGTGTCACGGTTATTCTACCAGATGGTTCACGTTAAGCTGAAGTCTTCAAGTTAATCACCCAGGACGCCAGGGTATTCATGAAGCAAATAGAGCCAGCAGTATTCAAATACTCTCAGTGATGGCATTTATGTGTTTGCCTTTATCCATTGTTCATTTTCATCCCTATTAAGGGGAACTACGTCGCTCTGATTCTTCATTGGTCATCAGTCAATGGAGATACGTAGGCAGAAGATCGTCAGGTCTTTCCGAGCAACCTTATGGGGCAACTTTACTCCCCAGCTTCACTCTTTCCTTCAGATGTCTCGCGTCAGAGTCAGAATAGCTAGAAGAGGAAGCATTACTGCCATGGTTAGGCATGCAACTGCAAATTAAAGATTACAAGTCTGTGAAAAGAGCTATTGATCGCCGAAAGTATCCAAGATTGACAGGTCCAGACGGAGCCAAGCCTCCTCAACTATGGCAATATTCAGTTTCTTTACTGCATTTCCATTTGTAGTTTCTTTTATATACTAAACATTTGTCTACATGTATGAAATTTGTTTACTTTTTGAATGTTAGCAATAATAAAACTCACATGTTTTTCTTGAAGTAAATTCATTTGCATTCCCTTATAATTTTGCATATGTACATTGCAATACCAATTGTCATGCTTAAATTCTATGAAGGAGAATGACGAAACAAAAACGCAAAATCTCTAATTGTGTGCTCTCGAGTAAGGCCCTGTTGACGATGTACAGGCATTGTTTCAAATCCTTAAACACTGGAGATATAAGGAAGATAGACCCTTGCTAACCCCTTTGAGCCTTGAAGTAGGAGTTTATTTTTAAATGGAAAAAACCCTCACATGTAACCCAGGGGCAGGGTAGATGTCGGCTAGTCAGACCAAGCGTTCAGGCTTTCATAAAGGAGTGTATTTGAAGATCCGTTGCATTCTACTATGCTAATCAAGAGGTCCAAAGACCCGAAACCACAATGGTTATCCAAGTCAAAAGGTCCAAAAATTGAAAACCACAATGGTTATCCTTCGACGACCACAGAATGAGGCAGTCACAACCCTCGCGAAGCAATCAAGACAAACAATGTTACGCGACTTGTTCAAAATGCAAAAAAGAGAAAGAAAAGGCCCGCTAAGTCGAAACTTGAAAACAAGCGACTTAGGCAAAAGTTAGGGCATCCCGCTGGACTCCACAATCAAAGATTCACAAGAATCAGTCCAGGCAAAAGTTAGGGATAAAACAAAATGACGCAAAAGCGAAAGACAAAAAGGATTACACAAGAAAGATCCTCAAATAAGAGCAAAGTCGTATGGCACAGACACGAAAGATAGAGGAGTGACTGACTCTCAACAATAACCTGATTGGTGCGTGAACTGATAGCAGCAATGGTTCCTCAATCAACACGAAACCTTCATGAAAGGTGAATGCTTGTGAAAACTAGCTGAATATAGGAATGGAGAACATCACGAAGAGTGGGTGGGCACCAATAAATTTCGAGCCTATATCCTTTGTTTCTGTAACCATGAACCAGGCCCCGATACAACCCTTAAAAGTCCTAACTGAAACAGGGTTAATTTGAGAGCGTACTACCATGAGACCGCGTTCCTGACTCCTATGAGTTGTGCTAAAAGACATTTGTTGGTATTGCATGTACATACTTTCATTCAAAATAAGGTCGTATCTTAACCGGTGATTCTCTCACGAAGGTTAAACGATCCATTTTCGAAACTTCAAGTTTAACATGTGTGTTGCATTAGAATTTTCATTCTAAGAATAAACATTTTCTCACTTGCATACATTTGTTTGGCATCATAAATGGTTCACATGCGGAAATTCAATCCAGAAGCTCAAGTTTGCCAAGTTGAGAAGCCTAAGACTTCCGAAAGACTGTCCCGTCAAGGTGCACTTTTCTGAGAGAGCTTCATTGAACAAGGACTTTCCTAATTAGTCGCAGTAAGAGCTAACGAATCCGGGGCAGCTAAGTCGAGCAATCTCTTCAAACTTCAGTCAAACTGGGGCAATCACCTCGAGATTCAGATCTCTCCAAGAGCAAAGATTAGTCAGTCAAGTACAAATCTATTCAAATACTCGTACTGGGGCAGGCCACCCTAATAGTACGAAAGTTCTTTCTTTCCCGAAGACAGACAATCGGAAGCATTCACCCGGAGTTTAGAATACCGTGGTCACTTGACAAGCCAACTATCTCGTTCAGCACTTCTGACAGATACAAACTCATCCGCATTGGCAATGGTTATCTCCCCAGCAAGGTTATTACACTGAATCATGCAGTCGTTACAACACCTAAGAGTTTAAAGACGCCAAGTCTTTTGTAAAATCCTCTTGAGGTAAAGTCCATACAGAAGCAACTAATCCCCGACACGAGACAACTTGAAATCTTCCCTCCTCAGCAGGATGTGTCTCGGTTTCTAGTTATCCCCAACAGACAAATGGAAGTTATCCTCACTAAAGTCAGTACTTTTTCCTTCAGAGGGTTTCCTTGATCTCGGTTCCTCAACAGATCTAAGGCGATTCCTATTTCCCTAGAAGATTTCAGATAAGTCATTCTCCTCCCCAGCAGATCCATAAGAGTGGGTAATCCCCAATAGTCGAGGTATCCCCAGGCACGGCCCTCGAATCTAAAAGTCCAATTTATTTTTGGCAAAGGTGATAATTCGGGACGGATGAATTATTCACGCTCTTCTCCGACAGAGATGTTATCCCTACGGGACTACTTGATATCGAATTCGCGATCATTGTGTTTCCCCACAGAGTTAGCAAAGTCTTATTACTTCCGCGTCAGGAATTTCTTTTACATTCATACCAGTTCATTAACAATACTCAAGACATAATATCCCCAGTGTCATGGGGCAACATACCATGCAATTCAACATATGCAAAGTCCAGCCGCAGACTGGCCAAAGTCCATCTTCGGGTGGCAGATTTCAAAGTCCAGCCGCAGACTGGCCAAAGTCCATCTTCGGGTGGCAGATTTCAAAGTCCAGCCGCAGACTGGCCAAAGTCCATCTTCGGGTGGCAGATTTCAAAGTCCAGCCGCAGACTGGCCAAAGCCCATCTTCGGGTGGCATATTTCAAAGTCCAGCCGCAGACTGGCCAAAGTCCATCTTCGGGTGGCAGATTTGAAAGTCCAGCCGCAGACTGGCCAAAGTCCATCTTCGGGTGGCAGATTTCAAAGTCCAGCCGCAGACTGGCCAAAGTCCATCTTCGGGTGGCATGCTTCAAAAGTCCACCCGCAGTGTGGCAACTTTCAAAAGTCCACCCGCAGTGTGGCAAATCTCTAAAGTCCCCCGCAGTGGGCAAAAGTCTCCCGTAGTGAGCAAAAGTCTCCCGTAGTGAGCAAAAGTCCACCCGCAGTATGGCAAATCTCTAAAGTCCCCCGCAGTGGGCAAAAGTCTCCCGTAGTGAGCAAAAGCCTCCCGTAGTGAGCAAAAGTCTCCCGTAGTGAGCAAAAGCCTCCCGTAGTGAGCAAAAGTCTCCCGTAGTGAGCAAAAGTCCAGCCGCAGACTGGCCAAAGTCCATCTTCGGGTGGCAAGTTTCAAAAGTCCACCCGCAGTGTGGCAAATCTCAAAAGCCTCCCGTAGTGAGCAAAAGCCTCCCGTAGTGAGCAAAAGTCAAGCCTCCCGTAGTGAGCAAAAGTCTCCCGTAGTGAGCAAAAGTCTCCCGTAGTGAGCAAAAGTCCACCCGCAGTGTGGCAAATCTCTAAAAGTCCCCCGCAGTGGGCAAAAGTCTCCCGTAGTGAGCAAAAGTCTCCCGTAGTGAGCAAAAGTCCACCTGCAGTGTGGAAAATCTCTAAAGTCCCCCGCAGTGGGCAAAATTCTCCCGTAGTGAGCAAAAGTCTCCCGTAGTGAGCAAAAGTCCACCCGTAGTGTGGCAAATTATCCAGCAGTCCACCCGCAGCGTGGCAGTTCATTCAAAGTCCAGCCGCAGACTGGCCAAAGTCCATCTTCGGGTGGCAAAGTTTCAAAAATCTCCCACAGTGAGCAGAAGTCCACCCGCAGTGTGGCAAACCCTTAAAATCCACCCGCAGTGTGGTAAAGTATATGAAGCCCAACCGCAGATTGGCAAAAGTCCACCCTCAGGGTGGCAAAGTATCTTAAAATTCTACCACAAATTGATCAAAGTCCACCCACAGCGTGGCAAGTCGTTACTCGTCTAACTTCATCCAACGATACTTCACTAAGACATTGTTGCAGCCTATCAAAGTCCACCCACAGCGTGGCAATTTCCAAAGTCCACCCGCAGTGTGGCAAAAGTATTTTGAAGTCCAACCGCAGATTGGCGAAAGTCCATCCTCAGGGTGGCAGTATATCACAAGTCCACCCACAGCGTGGCTGTAAGCACCCCAAATTTGCCCTCACCCATTCACACCATGGCTTGTGATCATTTCATATGCATAAACACAATCATACCATCTCATATCACATTTTTGATTCATTGCATAGATTCAAAGTCATCTGCACCTAGGGTTTGTGATCTGAGCAGTCCAAGAGCCTCTTGAGCCACTCCCAAAGGCCATAAATCACTTCAAAGGGATCCATGAGTGTTCTTATATCATATTACATCCTCTCAAAGTCAAAAATGCAAAAGAATCACAAGAACTGGGATTGGTATGGATGCAGAGCCAAGTTTGACTGCACAGTTGACCTAAAATTAGGGTTTTGGTTTCAAAGGCCATAACTCCAAATTTTTTGGTCATTCTTGTTTCCATTGGTCTCTATATGGTATAGGGAGTGTGCATATCAATTTTCATGAAGAAATTCCATGGGGAAGTCATCTGATCAAGAGTTGACTTTTCAGACAAGTCAGTGTAAAATCAGGGCATCTGAGGCCCCCAATGACCCAACCAAGGGGTGATCTTCATCATTTTGAGTGTATATGATCTTTATTTGATCATGGAAGAAGTTAGAAGTTCACAAAAATCAAGAATTTGAAGTTTTTGCAAAGTTGACTTTTTAGGGCATAGTTGACTTTTAAGGAATTTGTCAATTTAGGTCACTTTTCAAACCTTACTTTTTGATCCAAAAATGCTTCAAATGGAAAAACTTTGGTCATGAAAGTTTTAGAATACATTTTTCCCTTTTCAAAAAGTACAAGAACATGACCTAATTCATTTTGGATCAAAAGTTATGGTGTGTCAAAGTTGGCAAAAATCACTAATTTTCAAGATATGCCTCAAATGAGAAACTTGCAATTTCATGTGTCAAGCATTCTTGTGACTTCTAATTCACATCAAACCAATGCACAAACATTACATGTGACCTAAAAATCAGATTTGAACCAAAGTTTCTCATGTTCATGACTTGTATAGCAAGATCTTTCCATATGAACCAAAAGATAACCAAGTTGCAAAACCATCATGATACTTCCTACCACTTGCTACATTGGATGCTGAACCATGCTAGCCTTCCACACACACCTTGCTGCGCAGCCCATGCCTCTTGTACCAAGCTAGAACTTAGCCCATGCCCTCCTTACAACAAAGTGGACTTTTTGCAAAAGTGAACATCCCAATCACAGCAGGCCAGGTCACATCATCTGACCAATAGGAGTCTTTTATGCAAAGCAAATGCTAGCCATTTCATACATGAAGCAATCCTGAAACAAGCCCTAGGACAGCATACACAAACTCTCCCCAATCTGCATTTTCCTTCGAATCTGGTTCCACAAGCTACAAACATTCAAGCAAGTCTCACCAACCTCCTCACCTTGTCTCACTGAACCTAAACCAACAAAGAAACAAGCCAGAAGCACACTAGAACATAGCATACCACAAAACCTGCAGAAACTCTTCTCTCTTCGAATCTCATTTTCCAGCCATCAAACACCCCATTTCTCTTCACCAACAAGTCAAACACATTCAAAGGAGCAAGAATCCACCATTGGATTAGCTTAAAACCTCACAAATCCTGACTGTGCAATCTGCTACATCAGAACTCTTCCTCTCAAATCAGCCATCCACAAGAGCTTTGAAGCTTCTCTTTGAGTTCAAAGGAGTCAAAGAAGTTCATTTGCACACAAAGGAGGCTCTGGAAGCTCAGTTTTGAAGCTTTCCAGCTCAGGTATGACCATGGATTCTTTTTCCTCAGAGCTTACATTTTAAGTTATAAATTGGTTGCTTATGTCTTGCTGGTCATGGGGTTGCTTTTAGAATCGAAAATAGATGAGAAATGAGTTTGTATGGTCACTCTGAAATTTCACCCGTGAAATTTGTTTCTTTCGATTGGCTTGATTCTTGGTGTTTAAATGATGTTTGAGAGTGGATTCGTGTCCTAGGATGTTAGAGGATCATTTGGCTGTGTTTAATTTGTTGTTTAGTTGCCTGAATCGTATTCTAGGGTTTTGGGGTCGCCGGGGAAGATGACCGGAGCTCCCCTCCGGTCACCTGAGTTTGATTAACCCTAATCCCAGTCATTAATTCCATTTGAATGTGGAGCGTTGGATTCGTTGACCCCATTGACCTCCCGCGTGCATGAATGGCCCAGATCCATTTGTTTAGCCCTAATCCCTTTAATTAGTTTAATTAATCTTAATTAAATTAATTTAATCAGATGCAATCCTGGCCCTCCACTAACGCGCGCAGTCAACCCATTCAAACCCAGAAGCCATCCCAGCCCTCCATTCAGTTGACTTTCCCATTTTCTTTGTTTTAATTCATTTATTTCATTTTTGTTTTACATAATTTATTTAAAATAGCAAAATTGTTTTAAAAATTATGAAACTTTTTCTCAAGAGTTTCATTAATTTTTAAAACACAAAAATATTTTTATTTTCATTTTTAGCATGTAAAAAGTATTTTAAAATATTTAAAAGTTTATTTTTAATTGATTAATGAGAATTAATTTATTAAAAATACTTTTAGGTATTTAAAAATCACAAAAAAATTCATGAAATGTTCTAAGACATTTAGAAACATTGTCCAACCCTCAAACCAAATTTATTTTCTGATCTTGATGCATTTTAAGAATTTCTCATTGAATTAAAATCATTTTTGTGCATTATTTTGATCCAAAGTTCAAAAAATCATTTCTGCCTATTCATGAGGAGTTGGACATTGATTCTTCTTGCATTGCATTGTGTTTAGCATGTAGTTTGTGAGATTAAATGGCCATGTTTTGATCTTTCATTTTCAATTTGTTTGACATTTCTTTTGTTTGGAAACCCTAAAACCCTAGAAATCTTAAGAAAACCATAACTTGAATTTGGTTAGGAGTTGAGACCTCTCCTTTGGGCATTGGATTAGTATAGGATTAGGGGTCCCTTGGGTGGCATTTTCAATTTTTTTATCTTAGGGTTTGCTTATGATTTTGGTTTTTGTTTGATGTGTGGTTCATAAACCCTAATTTGGGCTTCCATATGCATTCATCTTGTATTCTCTTGCATAACATGACTTGCCATGACATTTCAAGCATCCTTTTGATCCATTTGACATCATAAGACATATTAGAAGCATGTTTGATCATTGCATCATGTATTTGCCATGTTGTATGCCATGTGCACTTCATAACTTTTCATGTATGTTCATGGTTCCTAACTTGCTTCATTTGCATTCATGAACTTGTATGATCATCTCCATGTGCTGCCTCATGTTTGTAGCATCTCATAGCATCATTAACATCATGTATGTGCTTCTGGTTTTGTTTTTCATCATACCATTTCATCTCATTTTGCATTGCATTGCATTTTCTTTTCTAACTTTTCAGGTGGTAAGTGGCTTTGAGAAGTGAATTTGCCTTCACTTCTCATAACCTTTCTTTTCATCTCTCTTGCATCCATGCTGCATTTCTATATGTGTTTGAGTTTGAGCTTGCTCATTCTTCTTCTTCCCACTTTCTTTCTTCAAGTGACTTGACTTCTTGAATGAAGCAAGTTACTTTGTTTCTCTTGATCCTTTCATCTGCTTCCTGATGTTTCCTTTGGAGATCTTTCTTGTTTAACCTCACAAACCTTAGGAACAACCAAGCATGACAATGATTAGGGTTTTGATTAGTCTCCCCTCTTAGTTTTACCTTTGTATCTTCTTTGAGTCTTCTCTTCTCATCTCATAATCAGGGACTAAACCCTAAAGGCTTTAAGGCTTTGTGATTAAGCTTATGCCTGCATCCTTCTATTAGGATGGAGTGTATAACTTTAATCCTAAGTGTTAAACCCTTAATGTGTTTAACTCTCTTAATCAATTCACTTAATAACCATCAAGACATCACACTTGTAACTTGGGCCTTGCATTAGGGTTCTAATTCTTCCTTAATTGGTTAAGAAGGACTAACCCTAGTGTTAATGGACAAGTCCCCCTCAAATTGTCTTACAAATCATAAAATCCACTTCATAATCATACCATTAAATAAAATCCACTTAATCAAAGGCTTGTTTTGTCATGAGTTTAATCCCTAATCATGGATTAAGTTGAGGAGCTTTCCTCAGCTTAAACATTCTCATCTATTATCCTTCTATTAGGATGGTGTAATGAGTCTGTTTAATCCTTGATTATGGCTTAACCTCATTACTCAACACTAAACAAAAACACCAAAAACATCTAAATAATCACAAGTAGGTTAATGATCTTAATCCTACATCAAAGGTGTTTAAGTGTGAGAATCTGACTTCACACTTAAGGTACTCTCATTACCCCTAATCAGAGGGAAGATGTGATGAGTTTACTAACCCATTGGTTTAGGCTTAAACTCATTAACTTATGACAAACTCCCAAAAGCAATAAAAGATTGAAAAACACAAAAACAAACAATAATCGTTTCCTCCGGGATTCTTTTCTCATCTCATTCACTCACAAACGAGAACTTGCTTCTTCCGTCTAATGCAAGACAGTTTGCACCTGAGCCAGACAGGTCATACACTTGAGCATAGGCAAGCAAGCAGTTCACAAGTCAATTCACCTTTCAGTCTCTTTGGGTCGAACTACGGTGTTCTGACTTCCTCATTGCACGAGAGGATACGTAGGCATAACTTAACGGTTATCGAACAAAAGTCTCTGTATATTCCCCCTCCTTCTAGCTTCATCCTTTAGCCTCATGATCTTGAGCATTTTATTCATTTCCTTGCACTGACACCTCATTTACCACACTTCACACTTCTTTTACACTGACACCTGTACATCCTTTCCAGCTCTCTTTTATGCACAAATTGCACTGACACTACCCCTTTAAAACACAAATCTTTTAAGCGTGGATCCCGTCGAGTACGACGGACAATCTGGGTGCTAATACCTTCCCAGGTTGTAACCAACCCCCTTTCTCAGTCTCTCTGATTCGCAACCGTCTTATCCATATCTTTCTAGGCCTATGCAGCATTGCCTTTCCTCCGGGATAAAAATGCCTAGCTGGCGACTCTTTTCTTCTCCAGTGAGTTCACGGCTGTGTGTTCTCATTGTCCCTTTCGCCGACCGTTCGCGTCTGTACCTCTATTTGGGCCATGTCCCATTTATCGGGAGCGACAGCTTGGCGACTCTGCTGGGGACCCTTATACTGCAACCAGGGCTTCTGGTTCTTTTTGTGGGTTCCTCCTAGCGCTTGATTGATTTGTGTTTACTGGGGTGTTATGTGCTATTTGTGTTTGTATATGTATTTTATTGCTTTATGTACAGTTTTGTTTATTGCTTTCATTACAGCTTTTCATATATCATACTGTCGTGCTGTTGGCTGGATCTGGTTTTTTGTTTTGGTGGGTGGGTGTTCCATTGAGAGTTAAGGTCCTATACCTGGGACCTGAGTGACACCTAGGCTAGAGTGAATCATATTCTTTCCCATTCCATTTCGGTCTGGTGCGGGAATATGAAACACGGTTCAGATATGGGTTTCTTCTTGAGAACTCTGTGTTGCAGATTTCCTGCAATGCTAGGGCTATCTGGGAAGCCTGCTAAGTCTGGATGACCTTTTAGTATTGACCTTCAGAAACTGAGGTGAATTAGAGGAGGAACTTTTATGGTTATTTTAAACACTGTACCTCCGGGTTAGAAGTGCTTACACTTCTCATAATTGATCCAAGTCTGAGGATCCTTGTTTTAGAACACCACCTGTGAGGGGGTTGGGCTGTTTACAGGTTTGCAGGTACCTTGACCTCAGAATACCCTGTTACTTTGATTTGATTAAGAGTACTCCATGTTGGAACAGTTCTTGTGATTCTAAACCCTGGACATGTGGCTCTTTATTTGAGTCCCCTACCTTGGTTATTGGACTTATAGACCTCCATCTGGGTTTCTTACACACATGGACCTATATCAGAGCGCTTGATCAGATCCAGCTCAGTCACAGACCTTTTCATATCATTTGCATACATAATCATTGCATCATATTGACATTTGCTTATTTGTGTTTCAGGGTATCCATCTTTATTTGGTTTTGGTTTTGACCCCATCTTCAGTATTGACCTATCTTCATCAGCATCTGCTTCAGCTATCAGCTGTCTACTCCAGTCATCAGCACCAGCCAATCAGTGGCCCATTCTTCAGTATCCTCATCAGCACTTGTCTCTACTCAGTCTCAACATTATGGCTCCTAAGAAAAGCAACATCACCTACCACTTCTTCCAACCAGATTTATCTGACATCAGGAGGATTCAGACCCTGATCACTCCAGACCATGTACCATTGTTCAGGGAACACTATGGAGATATACTTGATATGGTTATGGATCTGGACCCCTCACAGAGAAGCCTGATCCACACTTGCCTTCAGTTTTATGATCCCCCACTGAGATGTTTCACTTTTCAAGACTTTCAGTTGGGCCCTTTATTGGAAGAGTACTCATCATTAGTTGGTATACCTATCAGAGGTGGAGTCCCTTTCAACCCTGAGATGACCTTTCCTGGTAATGAAGAGGTAGCAAAGGCATTGCATCTGGAACCAGTCCTGATTGGGCAGCATATGACTTCTAAGGCTGGAATCCCTGGCCTGCATCTAGATTTCTTGATCTCTCAAGCTACCCTGAAAGCTTCTTTAGGAGAGTGGAAAGCAGTCTGTGCTTTGTTGGCCCTGAGTATATATGGGATTGTATTATTTGCAGATGAGCCTCGATTCATTAGTAAGAATGCAATCCATCTGTTCATTCTAAGGAACCCAGTGCCAACTTTATTAGGGGATCTCTACTATTCAGTGCATCAGAGGAATGAAAAGCAGAGGGGAAGATTAGTGAGGTGTTGTGCTCCATTGTTCCATACTTGGCTTCTCAGGCATTTACCCAGGACAGATGCATTTTTGAATCCTCATCAGCAGAGAAACTGGGCTGGAAGACTTACTAATCTTACTTCAGCTGATATCAGGTGGTGCACTCAGAGCACAAAAGGCAGGGATATCATCACCAGCTGTGGGCATTTTCCCAATGTGCCCCTAATAGGAGTTAAGGGTAGTATTAATTACAATCCTCTGCTGTTCAAAAGACAACTGGGCTATGCACTGGTCCACACTCCTAAGGCACAAGACTTGGTGGAGACCCTTTATTGTGAGAACAAGATTAGTCTGGCTATTGTTAGGCAGGCAACTTGGGCCTGGGACAATATGTAGACTAAGGGGATAACCATCCTGGGGAAGTGTAACAATGTGGCATCAGCACAATACTATGATTGGTCCCATGCCAGGGCTCAATTCTCTGGGATGCCCTTTACTATAGAAGATATGCCTGGGCCTTCCACAACACCACCTCCAGCAACTGTCAGCTTAGGGGAGTTTGAGAAGTTGAAAGAAAGAAATGAGAAGCTGACTCAAGCTTTGCAGAAGACCCTCTATGAGAGGAGTGATGGCAGACTGGATATTGAGAGGTTGGAGAAGTTGAGGGTAGAGCATTTGGCTAGAATTGAGAAGTCTGAAGATTACATTAAGAAGTCTAGGGCTGGAGAGCAAATCTTGAAGAATGCTTGCAAAGAAGCTCAATTCCAGAAAGCTAGGACAGACTTGTATTTGAAGGAGAGTCAGGCTAGGTGGGTCAGGATCACCGAGGCTCGTACCCTGGAGGACAAGAGGGTCCAAGACAAGATGGAGCAGATGGAAGCTAGTGCAAAAGAGCAGCAAGAAGCCCTGGCAGCAGCCCAGAGGGAGATATCAGAGCTGAAGATCAGAGCTAGAGTGAAGAGGTCAAAAGACCAAAGTCAGCACAGGAAGTTAACAACAGCTGTTACTACAAGGAATCTTCTCATCAGGAACCTTACAGAGCGTCCGGCTGATCCTGTGACCGAGGCACTTCTCAAGGAAGTTCGGGAGGATGAGTTTGGCCTTGGTGTTTGACCATTTGCTTGTTGTTGTTTTCTTTCCATGTACTTTTATTTTTCTTATGATGTATTTTGACCCCTTGGAGGGCTTGTGTTGTAAAATGAACAAGTTGTATTATTTCACCTTCTGTAATATATATTTGTTCTAGTTTGTTCCATCCGAGTTTACTTCGAAAGCAACATCAACAGCATTTTCAAGGGTCTGGAAGGGTCAAAACTGAATGTCAAGCCAGGATACCTTGAGAACAAATAAGCATACTGCATTGCATGCTAACCCTTTGTTTGTTTTGTAGGTTTTTTGCTTTGTTGTTGCTAACTCTGTTGTGATGCTCAGGAATTATTGCTCGACGACGAGGGTTTCCACTCAACAGGCCACACAGATACCCCACCCGAAACAATCTTCCGGGCATACAGATGGATCAGATGCAGCAGGACCTTACGGAGGTCAGAAATCAGATGACTAGCGAGAGGTTGGAGATGAGAACTCAAATGACGCAGTTTATGGAAGTAATAAACAACATGGCTCAAAGCCAGGAGAGGCTCAGAGCACTGGTAGAAGGGAGAAATCAGGAAGATCATCAGCCAGGGACTGCTGGGACTAGCAACAATGAAAGAGTCCAACCACATGCTAATCCCCCAGTCTTTGGCCCTCACCTCCATCCAGAGGCCAATATACCAGTCAATATTCAAGGGACTGCCACAGCAGGGAGGGTACTGCAAGAAGACCCCCAAGAAGACCAGTTCACAGTAATGGGAGCTGGGGAAGAAGCTTATGATAGAAGGTTGGATGAGATAGCTGAGAAATTAAGATCCTTAGAGTCTCAAAACTCTTTGGGTTTTGATGTTATGGATATGGGCTTGGTAGATGGGGTCAGGATTCCCCACAAGTTTAAGCCACCATGCTTTGAGAAGTATAATGGGACGTCCTGTCCCCGAACCCATCTACAATCTTTTCTCGGGAGGCTAAAGGCCTATACCATGGACGAGAAGCTGTGGATGTTCTATTTTGAGGATAGCTTGACTGGAGCTTCGAGGGAATGGTATTCCCATCTGACAAGAGCAACTATTAGATGCTGGAAGGACCTGGCAGAGGCCTTCATCAGACAGTATCAGTATAATCTGGATATGGCACCCAACAGGACCCTCCTAATGGGAATGTCACAGTCATCTAGAGAGAGCTTCCGAGAGTATGCTCAAAGATGGAGACAGCTTGCTGCTGCTGTCCAGCCACCTATGTCAGAAAGGGAGATGGCTAATATGTTCATGAACACCCTTCAGGGGACTTACATTGATAGGCTAGCTGCCTTCTCATCTACCAGCTTTGCAGATGTAGTCATAGCCGGGGAGAGAATCGAAAGCCTATTGAAGATGGGAAAGATCTCAGACAACGGTGCAAGCTCATCCGGTAATGCAAGAAAGCCTTTTACAGGCCCAAGAAGGACTGGTGAGACTAATGCCATCCACACCAACAGGGGCAGGCCCCAATATGTTCATAGATCTGTAGCAGCAGTTACTATTCCCGCTCCAGCTCACCCACGACCAGCTTATCAACCTCCGCAACAAAACTATCAGCAACAACCTCAGTACCATCAACAAAATCAGTATCCTCCAAGGAATTACAACAACAGCAACACCAACAACAATAACCAGCAAAGGCCATTCCAACAGAGGCCATCTCAAGCTAACAGAGTGATCGATCCGATCCCCATGCCATATGCTACATTGCTGCCACAGCTCCTGAAACTCAACCTAGTTGAGCTAAGGACGTTGGCACCTCCAGATCCCAACAGTCTACCCAGGAATTACGACTCCAATGCTAGGTGTGCCTTTCATTCAAACGCACCTGGCCATGGTACGAAAAAGTGCAGAGCCTTGCACATGAAGGTACAAGACCTGGTAGACTCAAAAGCTCTGAATTTTGCACCACCACCCAATGTCAACAAAAATCCTATGCCAAACCATGGTGGTCCCCGAATCAACGCTATTGAAGAGGACAAGCCGTCTTATTTAATAACCAGTGTGGGTCAGATCCGGACACCGTTGGTAGAAATCAAGGCTCAGCTCCTGGAATGTCAGATGTTCCCAGGATGCGAGTTAGGGTGTGCTTACTGCAATATTTCAGTAAATGGGTGCGATAATCTGAGGAATGGCATAGATGGCCTTATTCAGAGTGGCCAACTTCAGATCACCACATCATTTCCTACAAATCCAGCAATCTCATCAGCAACAACTCCAGAACCTCCTACAACTGCAGCAACCATTGTTCCTGACAATTCTTCGGCTTCATCAACTAGTACTTCATCCATCATCTCAAATGACCAGTTATCAACAAATTTTCCTGCTACAACTTCAGCTTCATTCCATTTTGAATCTCCTACAACAACAACATCCATTCTTCCAACAATGTCTCCTACAACACCAGCAACCAATCATGAAGATGTCTCTACTGTCACCATATTTTATGATCCTGAAAGCAACTCTGCCTACAATTCAGAGGGTGCTGCTCCCATCAGAGCACCAGTTACAATTTATTATGATCCACAAACTATCACAGTCCCTTCAGCAGCTGCAATCAGTCCAGTCACTGTCACAGTGCCTGGACCCGTACCTTATGAAAGCAATAGGGCCATCCCTTGGCACTATGGCTCTGACGTGTACTGCGAAGGAAAAAGAATCACTCTTGAAACATCAACACCTGCACCACAAGTAGATAATGTGGGAGGAGGCGGAGGCTTCACTCGAAGCGGACGTCTCTTTGCTCCACAAATTCAAAAACCCACTGCCGAAGCAGAAGCTGCTGCCAAGGCAAAAGGAAAGAGCCCGGTGCAGGAAGATCAAGCTGTTAAGGAAGCTTTGAAAACACCGTTCGATCAAGAAGTTGATGAGTTTATGAGAATCATCAAAAAGAGTGATTACAAAATTGTGGACCAGCTTCACCAGACGCCATCCAAGATCTCTATCCTATCACTGCTTATGTGCTCCGAAGCCCACCGGAATGCACTACTCAAAGTCTTGCACGCAGCTTACGTGCCTGAAGAGATCACTGTCAATCAATTGGAAACCGTGGTTGGAAATGTTACTGCTAGCAATGGGCTAGGGTTCACCAATACTGACTTGACAACGGAGGGCCGCAACCACAACAAAGCCTTGCACATCACCATGGAATGTAAAGGAGCAGTCCTTTCTCATGTGCTGGTAGACACAGGGTCATCCCTTAATGTCTTACCAAAGAAGGCCCTGGTGAAGCTAGAGTATGAAGGATTAGCATTGAGACCCAGTAACCTGGTGGTAAGAGCCTTTGATGGTTCTAAGAGGTCGGTTCTGGGGGAAATTGAGCTGCCTGTGACAATTGGCCCACAAACCTTTACAACTATCTTCTATGTGATGGACATTCAGCCTGCCTACAGCTGTTTGTTGGGTAGACCTTGGATTCACGCCGCTGGCGCAGTAACGTCTACCCTTCACCAGAAGTTAAAATTTGAGTGGGAAGGCCAAGTTGTTACAATCTGTGGGGAGGAGGATATATTTGTTAGCCATCTGGCTACTTATAAGTATATTGAGATGGATGGGGAGATCCATGAAACAATGAGCCAAGGTTTTGAGGCCTTGAATGTCAACGAAGCATCTGCTGTATCTGGAATCTCCATGTCATCTTATCAACAAGCCCGGAAGGTTGTTGAAGAAGGAACTGCCCAAGGCTGGGGCAAGGTTTTATCTGTGGAGGAGAAGAAAGACAAGTTTGGGTTGGGTTACAGACCAACTCAACAACATCAAGTGGAGGCTGCTGAGAAGCCTGGTTTTGTCAGTGGGGGGATGCTCACCCCTGATGCTATCAACAATTTGGAAGACGAGCTGGAAGAGGAGCGCAATCTGGAGAATTGGATTCGTCCAAAGATCCCGGGGAGCAGTATCTCAAACTGGTCTTCCCAGGAAATTATAAGAGTTACTCATGCAGAGTAATTATTATTTCCTGTATTTTTATAGCATGCATCAAAGTCTTGCATCTTGCCCAAGATGACAAGACTCATTTTGTAATCGGGCCATCTGTACTTTTTGTGCAAACAAGATTAATCAATGAAATATCAGACATCTTTTTGCAAATGAGTCTTTTTCTTTTCTGCTCACTGTTTTTCCATTTTTCTTTTTGTACAAAAAAAAATAAATGGCGATGTTTTCAAAATGATAACTTTATTTCACTTTTTCTAAGCAAGATTAAAATCAATCACTAAAATGAACAAACTGAACCCTTGCAGAGAGTGCCTTCCAGACAGCACCGACAACAGCACGGCTATGACTTCGTATGACTTTGACAATCCGATCAATCAAGCTGATGAAGGGGTTGAAGAAGAATATGAGCTTCCTGAAGAGCTAGCCAGGTTGTTGAGACAAGAGGAAAAGGTTATCACTCCTCACCAGGAGGAGATTGAAGTGATTAATCTTGGTACAGATGAAGACGTGAAAGAGGTTAAAATCGGGGCCTGCCTGCAAGACTCAGTGAAGAGACAACTGATTGATCTGCTTCAAGAATATGTGGATGTGTTTGCTTGGTCGTATCAGGATATGCCCGGGTTGGACACCGACATTGTTGTGCACAAGCTGCCTTTGAGAGAAGAGTGCCCACCGGTCAAACAGAAACTGCGCCGTACTCGCCCAGACATGGCTATGAAAATCAAGGAAGAGGTACAAAAGCAATGGGACGCCGGATTCCTTGCTGTAACTAGCTATCCGCCGTGGGTTTCTAATATAGTACCTGTGCCTAAGAAAGACGGCAAAGTAAGAATGTGTGTTGACTACCGGGATCTGAACAGAGCCAGCCCGAAAGATGATTTCCCATTACCTCACATTGATGTATTGGTGGATAACACGGCTCAATTCTCGGTATTCTCCTTCATGGACGGATTTTCAGGATACAATCAGATCAAGATGTCACATGAAGACATGGAGAAGACCACTTTCATCACACCTTGGGGCACGTTCTGTTACAAAGTGATGCCATTCGGACTGAAGAATGCTGGTGCAACATATCAACGGGCTATGGTGACATTATTCCACGATATGATCCATAAAGAAATAGAATGTTACGTGGATGATATGATCGCCAAGTCCCTTACTGAAGAAGACCACCTGGTGAATCTGCTGAAGTTATTCAAGCGTCTGAGGAAGTACCAACTAATGCTGAACCCCAACAAGTGCACATTCGGGGTGCGATCCGGTAAGCTGCTAGGATTTATTGTAAGCGAAAAAGGGATTGAAGTTGACCCTGATAAAGTCAAAGCCATTCAAGAGATGCCTGCACCGAAGACTGAGAAAGAAGTTCGAGGGTTCTTAGGTCGATTGAACTACATTTCACGGTTCATATCTCACCTGACAGCAACCTGTGAACCCTTGTTCAAGCTGTTAAGAAAGGAACAGACGGTCAGGTGGAATGAAGACTGCCAAAGAGCTTTTGACAAGATCAAAGAATATCTGCAAGAACCTCCAATCCTTATGCCTCCAGTTGAAGGAAGACCTCTGATAATGTACTTGACAGTATTAGAAGAGTCGATGGGGTGTGTGCTGGGCCAGCATGACGAGTCTGGTCGAAAAGAGTATGCAATATACTACCTAAGCAAAAAGTTTACCGACTGTGAACAACGTTATTCACTGCTCGAGAAAACTTGCTGTGCTTTAGCGTGGGCTGCTCGCCGACTAAGGCAGTATATGTTGACCCACACTACTTTATTGATCTCCAAAATGGACCCAGTTAAGTACATTTTCGAGAAGCCAGCTCTTACCGGACGGGTTGCAAGATGGCAGATGATTCTCACAGAATACGACATCCAGTACACCTCTCAGAAAGCCATCAAGGGCAGTGTACTATCTGAATATCTTGCTGAGAAACCCATTGATGACTACCAGCCTATGAGATTTGACTTCCCTGATGAAGACATCATGTTCATAAAATCAAAAGATCATGAAGAGCCTATTCACACTGAAGGGCCTGACCCGGAAGAAGAATGGACTATGATGTTTGATGGGGCTGTTAACATGAATGGTCGTGGTGTTGGTGCAGTACTCATTACACCTAAAGGAGTTCACATGCCTTTCTCGGCAAAACTCACTTTCAACTGCACTAACAACGAAGCTGAATACGAAGCTTGCATTATGGGTCTTGAGGAAGCCATTGACCTCAGGATCAAAACTTTGACTGTATTCGGGGATTCAGCTCTGGTAGTTAATCAAACCAACGGAAAATGGTACACCCACCAGGACCATCTGATACCTTACAGGGATTATACAAGGAGGTTATTGACTTTCTTCACAACAGTCAAGCTTGAGTATATCCCTCGGGACGAGAATCAGTTTGCAGATGCTCTTGCTACCATTTCATCCATGATCAAAGTTCAAGCTGCTAACTTTGTACCTCAGATTTCAGTGTCCAGACTTGATAGACCAGCATATGTGTTCGCAGCAGAAGTTGTCAAAGACGATAAGCCTTGGTTCCATGACATTAAATGCTTCTTAGAGGATCAAACATACCCACCTGGGGCATCTTCCAATGATAAGAAGACTTTGAGAAGGCTTGCTGGTAGTTTCTTTCTGAACACTGATGGGTCTTTATACAAAAGGAACTTTGATATGGTACTGCTCCGATGTGTTGACAAGACGGAAGCAGATTTGTTGATGCATGAAGTGCACGAAGGATCTTTTGGTACCCATGCAGGAGGGCATGCCATGGCTAAGAAGTTGTTAAGATCAGGCTATTACTGGATCACAATGGATGCAGATTGTTGCGCCTACGCCAGAAAATGTCACAAATGCCAGATCTATGCAGATAAGGTGCATGTGCCTCCCAATCCTTTGAACATCATGTCTTCACCATGGCCCTTTGCTATGTGGGGCATTGATATGATTGGCAAGATTGAGCCAACTGCTTCGAATGGCCACAGATTCATCCTGGTCGCCATTGATTACTTCACCAAGTGGGTTGAAGCAGCCTCATATGCAAATGTTACAAGGCAAGTGGTAGCCAGATTTCTGAAGAAAGATATCATCTGTCGATATGGAGTTCCCGAGCGGATCATTACTGATAATGGTTCCAATCTAAACAACAAAATGATGGCAGAGCTGTGCCGGGACTTCAAGATCCAACATCACAATTCTTCTCCTTACAGGCCAAAGATGAATGGCGCTGTTGAGGCAGCAAATAAGAATATCAAGAAGATTGTGCAGAAGATGGTAGTCACTTACAAAGACTGGCATGAGATGCTACCATTTGCTTTGCATGGGTACCGCACGTCAATCAGAACATCCACCGGGGCAACACCGTATCAGCTTGTGTATGGTATGGAAGCAGTCCTACCTGTTGAAGTTGAATTACCCTCGCTACGGGTATTAATGGATGTTAAACTGAGTGAAGCAGAATGGGTTCGGTCCCGATATGAACAACTGAGTCTGATTGAAGAGAAAAGATTGGCTGCAATCTGTCATGGGCAGTTATATCAGAAGAGAATGAAGAAGGCCTTCGATCAGAAAGTCAGGCACCGAGAGTACCAAGTAGGAGATCTCGTGCTGAAAAGAATCCTCCCTCCGCATACAGACCACAGGGGCAAATGGACTCCAAATTATGAAGGACCATTTGTAGTCAAGAAAGTTTTCTCTGGTGGGGCACTGATGCTCAGCACCATGGATGGTGAAGATTTCCCGTCCCCTGTGAATTCAGATGCAGTTAAAAAATACTTCGCATAAAAAAAATGACCCGCTGGACATAAAAACAGAATGTAAGTCCAGGCAAAAATAGGGCATCCCGGCGAGTCAAAAAACAGAATAAAAGACTCGGGCAAAAATAAGGGAAAATAAACAAAGGAATGTACACCCGCTGAGTTGAAAAGCCACATTGGACAACTCAGGCAAAAATGGGTATCCCGATGGATCGAAAACCCGAAAAGGCGATCCATGCAAAATAAGGGAATAAGCGAACAACTGCACTTTGAATTCGTCTGTATCACCTACAACTTGGAAAACCTCGAAAGGATCAAGCTTCAGTCGGAATCAGTCACCTTCAGAAAGCAATACGAGAAGAACGTCGAAAGTCATACGAGTCATAGCAGAAGAGGAAGCTCCTTTGAAAGCGTCGTCAACATCGCCAGCACTTTGTTTCTCAATTCGTAACAATCTCCTCATTTTAGGAGATATGTTTCTTTGACTGTATCTTGCCGATTCAGGGCACATGAATTAATAAAATCAGATTTTTCAGTCTTGTTTCGTCTTGTACATTTTATTTGCAAAGAATGTCTGATGTCTCTAAAAAACTAATTGCATAAGTACAGATGTTTTTCTCTAAGAAAATAAAGACACTTGCTTACAGGGAATATACTTACTCTCGAGAGTGCTTAATTCCTATGACGGAATCCAGTAAAGGATACCTCGGGACCATTTGTGCGTTTCCTTATCTTTGCAGGATTGCAGGTATCCAGAGCGCAACTTGGGGCATGTAGGCTTCATCCCAGCAAGCTGGCAAATCAACACTCATTCTCAGCATCCGAAGTGCTCCCTCCCCAGCTGAGTTACCAACAGCATTTCCCAGCCGTAGCACCAATCATTCTTCCTCAGCAGAATGCCGGAGTCAGGGAATCATCTCCCCACAGAATCCTCAGCCTCTATTCAGAAGAGCAACGCATGAAGGAGTCACAACAGAGTACAGAAGGCTTCTACAAACCCCAGCTGGGTCCTATATTACAAGGATATGTCAGTCAGTGACCTAGATCCCCAAGCAGATGCATCTCATCAGATCTATCAATGATCTCATCCCAAGCTGGGATATTCATTCCAAACAGATCGACTAGAGATCTTCGCGGCATTGGGATCCGAATCCCGGATCTGTACCTTTTGCATAATCATGGCATTTGCATCATATTCACCCACAAAGCGTAGCATTCCGTCTAATACGGAGCATTACGACAAAAAAATCGAATACATAGCATAATCATAAGCCATGTTGTGAATCGAACACTTGTGAATAATGATCATTCATCAACAATGCACAGGAATCCCCACCAGAGTCCCCGGCAAAAGCAGCTGCCTCACAAATCACAAACACCCGTATATACTCCTTTTTGACACCCGTCCGTGTCATCTATCCCCAGTAAAGTCGCCTGAATATCCTTTACAAACAAGATCACCCGTATTACAGATACGTCCTGACACCCGTCCGTGTCATACCCCAGTAGAAAGCCAAAGACATCCTCTTTGCACTCACCTATACTTGTATATACAATTCCTTGACACCCGTCCGTGTCGTATCCCCAGCGCAGTCGCCTACACTTTTACAGCCCATATACTTGTTGATATTATACTTTTCTCCTGTTGACACTCGTTCGTGTCACTCTCCCCAGCAGATAAACACTCATCCATACAAAAATCATACTCACTACTCATGTTACACTTATACAGATACTCGTCCGTATCTCGTATATGCCATTTATATCCCCACAGATTCAACATTGGTCCTTGTTCTTTGTTAACCAGTTGGTACTCGTCCGTACCATCATCTCAGAATATGCATCAAATGTTTGTTTCTACATGATACTCGTCCGTATCATAGTCTTAAGGATGCTCGTCCGTATCTTTAATCCATACACCGTGTCAAACACTTTTGTCTTCTTTGATATAGATACTCGTCTGTGTCTACTATTCCCCAGGAGTCCCCTCAGATTCAACACTCGTCCGTGTTCTTTGTTAACCCGGTGATACTCGTCCGTATCGTCATCTCTGAACACGCGTCAGTATTTGTTTCTACCTGATACTCGTCCGTATCATAGTCTTGAGGATGCTCGTCCGCATCTTTAATCTATACACAAACATCTAAACACTTATACCTTTTGTTTCTTGGATATAAACACTCGTCTGTGTTTACTATTCCCCAGTAGATCACCAACAAAGTAAATTTTCCTTTTTATCTGACACTCGTCCTGTGTCATGATAAACCTTGAGAGCAGCCGTACCCTGCTAGGTGGTCGTCCTCCACCTCTTGATGGTCGTCCTCCGTCATGCTCATCTGATGGCCGTCCCCATCGTTGATATTTAGCAGCCGTCCCCTGCTAGGTGGTCGTCCTCCACCTCTTGATGATCGTCCTTCATCACTTTATCCAATGGTCGTCCCCATTGTTGATTTTTGGTTATCTGACATTCGTCCTGTGTCATGAGAAACCTCGAGAGCAGCCGTCCCCTGCTAGGTGGTCGTCCTCCACCTCTTGATGATCGTCCTCCATCATGCTCGTCCGATGGCCGTCCCCATCGTTGACCTTTTATCCGGCATTCGTCCTATGTCGCGATATTTTCGGCAGCCGTACCCTGCCTGGTGGTCGTCCTCCACCTTAGATGGTCGTCCCCCATCTTAACCCCAACAGAGCAGCCGTCCCCTGCTAGGTGATCGTCCTTCACCTTTGATGACCGTACCTCATCATCTGTTTATTTCATTTATTCTTTAACCCGATGGCCGTCCCCGTCGTGGTCCCTTTTCTCTTTTAAGCCCGATGGCCGTCCCCATCGTTGTTTACTCTACTTTATGAACTTGATGGCCGTCCCCGTCATGTTTCACCAATTCCCAGAGAATCTTACAACTTTAACTTGATGGTCGTCCCCATCATAATCTTATTTTTCCCAGCTAGTCGGCCGTCCCCGTCTTGGCTTTACCTTTTATCCCCAGCATGTCGGCCATCCCCATCATTGCTTTATTTCCCACACTTTTCCCAGCATGTCGGCCGTCCCCGTCATTGCTATTTACCCAGCAGTCGTCCTCTGCTCGACGGTCTTCCTCCGTCGCCCACACTTTACAATATACTTTATTTTTCTTTTACAATCTATATCCCTTTTCTTCTTCATTCTGTGAGTGCAAATTTTGGACTGTCTTTGGTATTCAACCACAAGTTATCTTGTTTGCCTGATAAGCCGTCGCTTACATCCTGCACAGCTAACTCATGTTTGAATAGGGGCAGCTGTAAGCACCCCAAATTTGCCCTCACCCATTCACACCATGGCTTGTGATCATTTCATATGCATAAACACAATCATACCATCTCATATCACATTTTTGATTCATTGCATAGATTCAAAGTCATCTGCACCTAGGGTTTGTGATCTGAGCAGTCCAAGAGCCTCTTGAGCCACTCCCAAAGGCCATAAATCACTTCAAAGGGATCCATGAGTGTTCTTATATCATATTACATCCTCTCAAAGTCAAAAATGCAAAAGAATCACAAGAACTGGGATTGGTATGGATGCAGAGCCAAGTTTGACTGCACAGTTGACCTAAAATTAGGGTTTTGGTTTCAAAGGCCATAACTCCAAATTTTTTGGTCATTCTTGTTTCCATTGGTCTCTATATGGTATAGGGAGTGTGCATATCAATTTTCATGAAGAAATTCCATGGGGAAGTCATCTGATCAAGAGTTGACTTTTCAGACAAGTCAGTGTAAAATCAGGGCATCTGAGGCCCCCAATGACCCAACCAAGGGGTGATCTTCATCATTTTGAGTGTATATGATCTTTATTTGATCATGGAAGAAGTTAGAAGTTCACAAAAATCAAGAATTTGAAGTTTTTGCAAAGTTGACTTTTTAGGGCATAGTTGACTTTTAAGGAATTTGTCAATTTAGGTCACTTTTCAAACCTTACTTTTTGATCCAAAAATGCTTCAAATGGAAAAACTTTGGTCATGAAAGTTTTAGAATACATTTTTCCCTTTTCAAAAAGTACAAGAACATGACCTAATTCATTTTGGATCAAAAGTTATGGTGTGTCAAAGTTGGCAAAAATCACTAATTTTCAAGATATGCCTCAAATGAGAAACTTGCAATTTCATGTGTCAAGCATTCTTGTGACTTTTAATTCACATCAAACCAATGCACAAACATTACATGTGACCTAAAAATCAGATTTGAACCAAAGTTTCTCATGTTCATGACTTGTATAGCAAGATCTTTCCATATGAACCAAAAGATAACCAAGTTGCAAAACCATCATGATACTTCCTACCACTTGCTACATTGGATGCTGAACCATGCTAGCCTTCCACACACACCTTGCTGCGCAGCCCATGCCTCTTGTACCAAGCTAGAACTTAGCCCATGCCCTCCTTACAACAAAGTGGACTTTTTGCAAAAGTGAACATCCCAATCACAGCAGGCCAGGTCACATCATCTGACCAATAGGAGTCTTTTATGCAAAGCAAATGCTAGCCATTTCATACATGAAGCAATCCTGAAACAAGCCCTAGGACAGCATACACAAACTCTCCCCAATCTGCATTTTCCTTCGAATCTGGTTCCACAAGCTACAAACATTCAAGCAAGTCTCACCAACCTCCTCACCTTGTCTCACTGAACCTAAACCAACAAAGAAACAAGCCAGAAGCACACTAGAACATAGCATACCACAAAACCTGCAGAAACTCTTCTCTCTTCGAATCTCATTTTCCAGCCATCAAACACCCCATTTCTCTTCACCAACAAGTCAAACACATTCAAAGGAGCAAGAATCCACCATTGGATTAGCTTAAAACCTCACAAATCCTGACTGTGCAATCTGCTACATCAGAACTCTTCCTCTCAAATCAGCCATCCACAAGAGCTTTGAAGCTTCTCTTTGAGTTCAAAGGAGTCAAAGAAGTTCATTTGCACACAAAGGAGGCTCTGGAAGCTCAGTTTTGAAGCTTTCCAGCTCAGGTATGACCATGGATTCTTTTTCCTCAGAGCTTACATTTTAAGTTATAAATTGGTTGCTTATGTCTTGCTGGTCATGGGGTTGCTTTTAGAATCGAAAATAGATGAGAAATGAGTTTGTATGGTCACTCTGAAATTTCACCCGTGAAATTTGTTTCTTTCGATTGGCTTGATTCTTGGTGTTTAAATGATGTTTGAGAGTGGATTCGTGTCCTAGGATGTTAGAGGATCATTTGGCTGTGTTTAATTTGTTGTTTAGTTGCCTGAATCGTATTCTAGGGTTTTGGGGTCGCCGGGGAAGATGACCGGAGCTCCCCTCCGGTCACCTGAGTTTGATTAACCCTAATCCCAGTCATTAATTCCATTTGAATGTGGAGCGTTGGATTCGTTGACCCCATTGACCTCCCGCGTGCATGAATGGCCCAGATCCATTTGTTTAGCCCTAATCCCTTTAATTAGTTTAATTAATCTTAATTAAATTAATTTAATCAGATGCAATCCTGGCCCTCCACTAACGCGCGCAGTCAACCCATTCAAACCCAGAAGCCATCCCAGCCCTCCATTCAGTTGACTTTCCCATTTTCTTTGTTTTAATTCATTTATTTCATTTTTGTTTTACATAATTTATTTAAAATAGCAAAATTGTTTTAAAAATTATGAAACTTTTTCTCAAGAGTTTCATTAATTTTTAAAACACAAAAATATTTTTATTTTCATTTTTAGCATGTAAAAAGTATTTTAAAATATTTAAAAGTTTATTTTTAATTGATTAATGAGAATTAATTTATTAAAAATACTTTTAGGTATTTAAAAATCACAAAAAAATTCATGAAATGTTCTAAGACATTTAGAAACATTGTCCAACCCTCAAACCAAATTTATTTTCTGATCTTGATGCATTTTAAGAATTTCTCATTGAATTAAAATCATTTTTGTGCATTATTTTGATCCAAAGTTCAAAAAATCATTTCTGCCTATTCATGAGGAGTTGGACATTGATTCTTCTTGCATTGCATTGTGTTTAGCATGTAGTTTGTGAGATTAAATGGCCATGTTTTGATCTTTCATTTTCAATTTGTTTGACATTTCTTTTGTTTGGAAACCCTAAAACCCTAGAAATCTTAAGAAAACCATAACTTGAATTTGGTTAGGAGTTGAGACCTCTCCTTTGGGCATTGGATTAGTATAGGATTAGGGGTCCCTTGGGTGGCATTTTCAATTTTTTTATCTTAGGGTTTGCTTATGATTTTGGTTTTTGTTTGATGTGTGGTTCATAAACCCTAATTTGGGCTTCCATATGCATTCATCTTGTATTCTCTTGCATAACATGACTTGCCATGACATTTCAAGCATCCTTTTGATCCATTTGACATCATAAGACATATTAGAAGCATGTTTGATCATTGCATCATGTATTTGCCATGTTGTATGCCATGTGCACTTCATAACTTTTCATGTATGTTCATGGTTCCTAACTTGCTTCATTTGCATTCATGAACTTGTATGATCATCTCCATGTGCTGCCTCATGTTTGTAGCATCTCATAGCATCATTAACATCATGTATGTGCTTCTGGTTTTGTTTTTCATCATACCATTTCATCTCATTTTGCATTGCATTGCATTTTCTTTTCTAACTTTTCAGGTGGTAAGTGGCTTTGAGAAGTGAATTTGCCTTCACTTCTCATAACCTTTCTTTTCATCTCTCTTGCATCCATGCTGCATTTCTATATGTGTTTGAGTTTGAGCTTGCTCATTCTTCTTCTTCCCACTTTCTTTCTTCAAGTGACTTGACTTCTTGAATGAAGCAAGTTACTTTGTTTCTCTTGATCCTTTCATCTGCTTCCTGATGTTTCCTTTGGAGATCTTTCTTGTTTAACCTCACAAACCTTAGGAACAACCAAGCATGACAATGATTAGGGTTTTGATTAGTCTCCCCTCTTAGTTTTACCTTTGTATCTTCTTTGAGTCTTCTCTTCTCATCTCATAATCAGGGACTAAACCCTAAAGGCTTTAAGGCTTTGTGATTAAGCTTATGCCTGCATCCTTCTATTAGGATGGAGTGTATAACTTTAATCCTAAGTGTTAAACCCTTAATGTGTTTAACTCTCTTAATCAATTCACTTAATAACCATCAAGACATCACACTTGTAACTTGGGCCTTGCATTAGGGTTCTAATTCTTCCTTAATTGGTTAAGAAGGACTAACCCTAGTGTTAATGGACAAGTCCCCCTCAAATTGTCTTACAAATCATAAAATCCACTTCATAATCATACCATTAAATAAAATCCACTTAATCAAAGGCTTGTTTTGTCATGAGTTTAATCCCTAATCATGGATTAAGTTGAGGAGCTTTCCTCAGCTTAAACATTCTCATCTATTATCCTTCTATTAGGATGGTGTAATGAGTCTGTTTAATCCTTGATTATGGCTTAACCTCATTACTCAACACTAAACAAAAACACCAAAAACATCTAAATAATCACAAGTAGGTTAATGATCTTAATCCTACATCAAAGGTGTTTAAGTGTGAGAATCTGACTTCACACTTAAGGTACTCTCATTACCCCTAATCAGAGGGAAGATGTGATGAGTTTACTAACCCATTGGTTTAGGCTTAAACTCATTAACTTATGACAAACTCCCAAAAGCAATAAAAGATTGAAAAACACAAAAACAAACAATAATCGTTTCCTCCGGGATTCTTTTCTCATCTCATTCACTCACAAACGAGAACTTGCTTCTTCCGTCTAATGCAAGACAGTTTGCACCTGAGCCAGACAGGTCATACACTTGAGCATAGGCAAGCAAGCAGTTCACAAGTCAATTCACCTTTCAGTCTCTTTGGGTCGAACTACGGTGTTCTGACTTCCTCATTGCACGAGAGGATACGTAGGCATAACTTAACGGTTATCGAACAAAAGTCTCTGTATATTCCCCCTCCTTCTAGCTTCATCCTTTAGCCTCATGATCTTGAGCATTTTATTCATTTCCTTGCACTGACACCTCATTTACCACACTTCACACTTCTTTTACACTGACACCTGTACATCCTTTCCAGCTCTCTTTTATGCACAAATTGCACTGACACTACCCCTTTAAAACACAAATCTTTTAAGCGTGGATCCCGTCGAGTACGACGGACAATCTGGGTGCTAATACCTTCCCAGGTTGTAACCAACCCCCTTTCTCAGTCTCTCTGGTTCGCAACCGTCTTATCCATATCTTTCTAGGCCTATGCAGCATTGCCTTTCCTCCGGGATAAAAATGCCTAGCTGGCGACTCTTTTCTTCTCCAGTGAGTTCACGGCTGTGTGTTCTCATTGTCCCTTTCGCCGACCGTTCGCGTCTGTACCTCTATTTGGGCCATGTCCCATTTATCGGGAGCGACAGTGGCAATTTCCAAAGTCCACCCGCAGTGTGGCAATGTATTTTGAAGTCCAACCGCAGATTGGCGAAAGTCCATCCTCAGGGTGGCATCATATCACAAGTCCACCCACAGTGTGGCAAGCCAGTAGCCTTCTGGCATTACTCAAGAGGCATCCCTCATTTACTTTTCTTCACATCATAATTATATCCAGGCATAGGACATTCGGTTGAGTTTATTTCCCTGATTCTCTGCCACAGAGTGCAAATTTTCTGTTTGTTTCTAGTATTCAATCCCTGCATACTTCAAACGTCTGAAAGCAACTGCTATCATTCATTCAAGTCTACAGTGATTGAATAGGGGCAGCTGTAACACCCCAAAATTTGCCCTCCTATTTTTATTATTAACCTAATTGGCTCGTGTTTGATTTCATCTGCATTGTTTAGTAGGCCATCACTTTGTCTTTGTTCATTGGGATGAAATCACTAAAACATGGGATCAGGCTTTTTCTGGTGATAGGGATTTTTCGGTTCCAAAAGTGATTCATTTGGTTACTACACTCAATGCAAGGTTGAGCTCTCGTTATTATGATCACTTTATCACCCAATGTTATTTCTTAGAGGCTTCAAGAAATTAGACCTTTTATCATCGTTCTCAATGGAAAGAGCTATGGATTAGGTTGGTTCATCACGATCTAAATGATAAGGAGAAAGCTTGAAGATTTGTTGCAAGCATGGCCATTAATTTCAATTTAAGTGAAGTATTAATGACGTCTAGTATTCAAGGTCTTAGCGTTCAAATAAATTCTGAGTGATAGTTGGTGTCGCCATCCATTCATCATTGAATTCAAATTTGGTTTATCATGGCAAAAGAATCCAATTTTTATTCAAAATCCAAGTGATAGTTGTGCCATATAGGTTATGTTAGCAAATAATATATTTTTTCTTGGGTCCAAGGAATAATACAATTTTGTAGTCATTTATTCTAAAGATATATGAGGACTTAGGTGAATTTGGAAGTGGCAAATAAAAAGTATATTTCAGCCAAGAGAAGAAGAAGAAAAGAACATATTACATCAGTCAAACTTAAAGACGGTTTGAATTATTCGGGTTGAAGTTACCAAATGTGCAGCTAGACAATGGAGTTCGAAATCCTTACAGAAGAAATGTGATTTGGATCTGTTTCTTTTATGGAAAGCATCATTAAATACACACAAGTCGGAATAAAAGCAGGAGACAAAGAAGAAACGCTTAGAAAGGCATATCAAACTCAAAAAATTCATAAAAAAGGAATTCTTTCAAAAGAATACAATTACACAGCCATAATGAGATTCATACAAGAAAAATCATTTACAAATTTTTCAATAGAAAACTTGTTACAAAAGGGATCAGAAGAATGAACTTCAAAACAAAAAAATATAACAAACTCTCACAATTGTAACTGATACAAAAACTCAATAATAGTTGTGATGGCCAACATAATATGGAGCTGGATAAAGAATCAGTCGCAGGATGTTAACAATCTCTCCAACCGCATCAATATTTATCCCGCAAAATCGCCGAAAACTCAGCATTTTTGGACGGAAATCTCCCTTCAATCCCTTATTCTTACTTTCATAATTCTGCAAGTACCTACAAAAGAGAAAAGACTCAGAACTCAGCATATATCACAGAAAGGGGATTTCATATTAGAAAGTCAAAAAAACAGAATGGTAAGAATCAATACATGAAATCAGTTACAAATCCTAACTGTCATAACAAATTCAATAACAGAAATAATCACCAGAAACTTCCAGAATCTACCGAGTTATCTACATATACCTTGATTCATTCTTCAGGAGAACTTCTTCACACTGTATTTTTTTCTCTGCCATTCATTATTTCATCTTCTTCTATCTTCTTCATCTCTCTCATTCAACACTCAGCTTCAAAACCATAATCATCACTCATCTTCCATCATCATCTTTAATCAACTTCAACCTCCATCACCATCCTTAACATTCAATTTTCTGCATAAACAGCAATTCAAAAATCATTGAAATCAGTAGCAGTCCGCAAGTACGAGAAGAAAGATTGAAAACATTTTTTATACCATTTCACCCTTATCGAGCTCTGCGGATTCGTCGCAAATCGTATCAACTCTGCAACATTCATCATCAATGAGCACCACAACCATAACATTGCATCGATTCGATGAAGACTCTGCAGGTACATAATAAAAAGCATCAGTTCAATGATGACGAAGAGCCATACACCGACGAGGTAGAAGAAGATCGTACCCGAAAAGAAATTCGTACCGCGGCGGCATTGGAGTGACGTGAACGTTTACGTCGCATCCTCTTCATCAATCTCACGACATCATTGAAGCAGCGGCCACGACGTCTTCTCGCCTTCAGAGACACCGACGCGATTCCGATTCAAGGTACGCCGTTTGTCTCGCATCAAGCGTTGTTGAGTTTGTTCTTGGTTCATGAAATTCAAGGAGGTCTGTGTTTTGTTTGGCCGTGAATGGGAAGCGGAGTGAGGATTCAGGTTAGGTCTAGTGTGAGAATCTTAGGTTTAGGAAAAGATTGGCAGCAACGAAAGAGAGAAGATGGTGATAGGGTGGGGTTGATCGGAATAAGCTTGTGGCAGAAGAGGTAGGAGGTTTCGCCGATGGTTTGTAGCTTCCTGTGTTGATTTGCGGCGGCATTTAGGTCTAGTCGGAGAGAAGTAAAGGCATGGTGAGAAAGAGAGAAGTCGCGGTGGTGAGAGGTAAGAGGACAAGGCGTTTGTTTCGGATAGAGGGACTAGGGCTTTCGGCGGACGATTTTTGAGAGAGTGTGAGGAAGAAGCAGAGGAGGTAGGCGGCGGAGAAGTCATGGGAGAGGGGAGACGAAAACCTAGGATTGCCTTTTATTTTTCCCTTTTGGTTCAGTATGATAATTAGTAATATTTAGTTTATAATGTTAATCTTAAAATAATTGAAAGGATTATAGAATGTTAAATCAATTAATCCACCATTAAAACCATTAAAATTCTTTAATTGTAAATTATTATTCAAAGATTTGAATTACCATTAAGAAATCTCATAAAAAATCTCATAAGAAAATTAGTAGGAAATTATTAGTATGTGATTTTTGACAATGGGCCTGCGAATTCCTATCAGCACCCCCACATGCAGCCCATTTGTCTTTTTAACCAAAATTGTTCTTATTTTTACCCCCCAGCCAACTCTGCGCAAATGGGCCTAAGGAATTTTTTTCTGCACCCCATTCCAGGCCCATTTCATTCTTAACTAAGAAAATTCTAATTTATGCACCTCCACTTCTATCTCATTTCTCTTAAAATTCTATTTTATATAGCTTTAAAATTAATTCAAAAAAAATACAAAAATGCATAAGAAAAATCCCCAAAAATTATATTAGCTTTTTAATACAATTTGGAAACTTTCCATATTTTTACTTTCTGAATTTTTGCATTTTTCAATTTAATTTCGATTTTTGAATTTAATTGGTTTATATTGAATTTCAACTTGGACACATAAATTTGTGCAATTTATTTCTGCCACTTCCCATAACATTTTTTGCCCATTCTTTTTGCTATGATTAGAAGACAAGTTAAAGTACTTAGAATATTTTTGGGGTATTTTTTAGGACATTTTTTCTACTGTTTTGGTAGTATAATTTATGTAAATTTGTGATTGAACTTTAGGTAAGATTAAGTGACTATTTACCATAGTTAGAATTAGAATTTTTAAAAGATTTTTTTACATAGTGTTATAATCAGGGTTAAGACCTTAGGAATTTAATTTCACATTTTTTCATGACTTTTAATATTTTTTGCATTTTAATGCATTTCCATCATATTATGCATATTCATGGTTCATATCATTCACTAACTATTTGTTTTTTGTGCAAGGTATGTTTTCAAGGATTGGCTTATGGACTTGGACATTTTTTATGCCTCAATTATGTTTGTGTGCTTTGTGATGTAATAGCTTAGAACTTGTATGCTTGTATAGTTTCTATAACTAGGTTAGAAAAGATAAAACGAATCGATAGAAAACCAAAATTTCAAAAAAAAAACAAATAAAGTATTCGATCCAACGTCGAGTATATTTTCAAATAAATAAATAAAGTTCATATTATTTTAGGGTTCCTCGATTACCATCGTGCCACTCCATTCAACCAAAGGCAAGCCTTGTATGTTTCACACCATAAGTCGTGCGTCTTAGCACCACGCAACCGACCCACCCGATCCATTGTTTCATCCCATTTACATTTCATACCGTGTTTACCCACCATGACTTAGGAGGACCCTATTGTTCAATATTAACTCTTGTATTCTCATGTTTAGTCTTATATCTCTTAGGTAGATTTAATTTCAAACCTAACTAACCATAGGTTATCCATGAATTCAACTAACTTAGGGTAAGTCTAGTTTCCCTTAGAATTTTTCCTTTTATAATTTGAGTCTCTCTTCTCATCTTAAAAGAAAATCAAAAAAACACTTAATAAAGGAAAAGGTGTACAATGCGCCACGAGCCTTAAGCTATACGGGAAATGATTAGTGGAGGTCTCCTTCACTCTTCTAGGATGCTTTACAAACGTTCCATTGGGGGCGATCTTGGAAAGTATTCGCTCCTGTGTCATAGTCTTTAGTGTTGTACATTCAAAAAACACAATCTCAAAACATTTCTTCTAAAAGACAACAAACCAAGAAGTCACGTCTTCTTTTCTCATCTCATACTCTTTGCGGACGAACATGACTTGTCTCGACAGTTCAAACAGCGACACGGTAAACACCCTCGAGTCAGAGCCGGTAACACCTGAGCTAGAGCTATGGCAACGTCATCCTAAAAACCACAAATGAGTGTAAGCCTTAGTTAAACGAACTACGGCGTCTCTGATCCTCATTTATCCCGATGAGGTACGTAGGCAGTGGGGTAGGGCCCATTCGAGCACAATCTTTCTTTTTCCCTACATTTTCCCATTTTATTCCCATTGTCCAATTTCATTCCATTTCTTTTTCCATTTCATTCCAGAAAGCCATTCTTTCATTCAAACAGCATACTATTTCTCACCCTTTGAAAACAGACTTATAAGCGTGGATCCCGTCGGGTACGGCGGACGGATTGGGGTGCTAATACCTTCTCAATTCGTAACCGACTCCCGTATCCAGATCTTTGGTTCGCAAGGCCTCGTCCTTTTCCTTCTTCCTTAGGTTTGTGCAACATTACCTTTCCCATTCCTTTGGGATAAAAATGTCTGGCTGGCGACTCTAACTTTTCCGCGCCACTTTCGCGTTTGTACTAGGATGAAAATCCTGGGAGCGACACTAATTAGTTTTATGAATTAATTAAACAGGTTTTGAATTAATTAAACATATATTAGGGTTTTAATGACACATCCTGGCCACACGTTTGCGCGCAAGTCAACCCCAGTCAACCCAATCCACGGCCTACATTCAAACTAAGCCCTAATCTTCATTAATGCACTAATGACTTTCAGGTGGCCGGAAATGACCTCCGGCCACCTCCTTCCCTGAAAATTGCTAACTCACTCCCTAGGTCACTAAAACTTGATTTCTCTGCCCAGAATTCATCCCCACACATCATATAACACGAATCAACAAACAAAATGCATTTATTTTTCGTACCAAAGCTGAATCGAATCAAAAGGGGTTTAGGTCAAAAAGTTTCAGAAGCTTCATACGTACTCAATTCTTAACCATTTGCAAAACTAAACATATCAGCATGATCAGCACATCACATAGATTCATTTAAGAACTTAAAAATGCATTTCTGGAAAAAAAGTTCTTGAGCTCACCTGAAATGGAACTTTCAATCCAGGAGCTTTCTGCTTGCTTCTCTGCCTCAAAATGGCTTCAATGATCCTCCTGATGAAGCTTTGGAGCTTGGTTGAAGTTTAAAATGGTTGGTTTAGGAGTTTGAAGAAGTTCTGTTCAGTGAAGGAGAGAAATCGTGTTTCAGTTCCAGGAGGTTTCTGGGCAAGGTGAAGGGTCAGGGATGATCAGTGAGACATGTTGAGATGTTCTATGGAGTTTGTTTGGATGTTTGATGCTTGTATGATGAGTTTTGAAGGAAAGTGCATAAGAGGTGGAAATTGAGAAAGCTGGCTTGGAGAGTGTTTCAGGCTTGTGTGTGTTATCAAAATGAACCCTTGGAGTGTGTTTGTAAGGTATGGATTGGGCAGAGAGTTGTTGTGGACTGTTGTGATTGGTATGGGTGTTTTTGCCAAAAAGTCAAAAGTGTTGTACTTGAGGTATGGGCAATGGTGTAGCTAGATCATTGGCTTGTCCTAGCTCAGCTGAGATTAAGGATGTCCATGGAATTGGTTTTGAGATAAATCAGCAAGTTGAGTAAAGTTTATGTAGTGTTTTGCAAATTTGTGAACTTTTGGCCCTTTTGGAATTTCTTAATGCACAAGTCATGAATTTGGACAAACTCTTGGTGCATTCTGATCTTTAGACATTGATTCATGTTTGTACAAAGGTTAGAAGTCACTTTGAGGTCTCAATTTTCCTTGGTAAGGTATTTTGCAACTTTGCCTCTTTGGTGCATAACTTGAAATTATGTGATTTTCCCCAACTTTGACAAGCCATAACTTTTGATCCAAAATGAATTAGAATGAGTTCTTGTACTTTTTGAAAAGGGAATGATCCATTCTACAACTTTCATGACCAAAGTTTTCCCATTTGAAGCATTTTTGAATCAAAAAGAAAGGGTTGAAAAAGTTTCCCAAAATGGCAAGTTTCCATTACAAGTTATTTTCCCAAAAAGGCAACTTTGCAAATGGCTTGAAATTCTTCAATTTTGTGAACTTCTAACATCTTCCATGATCAAATAAAGATCATACACATTCAAAATGATGAAGAACACCCTTTGGATGGGTCATTGGGGGCCTCAGATGCCCTGATTTTGCACTGACTTGCTCAAGAAGTCAACTCTTTATTAGATGCCTTCCCCATGGAATTTCTTCATGAAACTTGATATGCATGATCCTTATAACATATATAGACCAATAGAAACAATAATGACCAAAAAAATTGGAGTTATGGCCTTTGAAACCAAAACCCTAATTCTAGGTCATCTGTGCAGTTAAACCTGGCTCTGCTTCCATGCCAATCTCAGCTCTTGTGATTCTTTGACTTTCTTGACTTTGTGGGGATATAATATGATGCTTGAACATACATGGACCCCTTTGAAGTGATTGAAGACCTTTGGAGTGGCTCAAATGGCTCTTGGATTGCTCAGATCACAAACCCTAGATGCAGATGACTTAGAAGCAATGCAGTGTACTAAAAT
Source organism: Lathyrus aphaca (assembly GCA_963966055.1). NCBI lineage: Eukaryota > Viridiplantae > Streptophyta > Magnoliopsida > Fabales > Fabaceae > Lathyrus > Lathyrus aphaca. The sequence goes on along the minus strand of OZ014521.1, from coordinate 353,181,900 downwards.
GTGGTATGGGATGCTATGATTGAACTTATGCATATGAAAAGATCACAAGCCATGGTGTGAATGGGTGAGGGCAAATTTGGGGTGTTTACAGGATTTCGTCATAGGAGTTAGATATTCCCGGAAGTAAAAATATATTTCCTGCAAGCATGTGATTAGGAAGGCACATCTGTTTTAATGTGCAAATGTTATATCAAGGATATTGGACATTTTTGCAAATGAAATAAAATGTACGAGACGAAGTGTGACTGAAAATCTGATTTTATTAATTTGTGTGCCCTGAATTTGGCAAGTAAAGTCAAAGAAACAGATCCACTGAAATGAGGAGATTGTTACAAAATTGAGAAAAAAGGTGGTGGCAATGTTGATGACGCTTCAATGCTTCCTTTTACTATGACTCGTAGACATTGACGTTCTTCTCATCTTGATTTCTGGAGAAGGTTGATTCTGACCGATGCTTTAACCTTTCGAAGCTTGCTAAGTTATAGGAGACACAGACGAATTCAGAATGCAGTTGTTCGCTTATTCCCTTATTTTTGTGTGGATCGCCCTTTCGGGTTTTCAATCCACCAGGATACCCATTTTTGCCTGAGCTGTCCAATGCGGCTTTTCAGCTCAGCGGGTGTACATTTTTTCTTTTATTTTCCCTTATTTTTGCCCGAGTATTTTATTTTGTTTCTGACTCGTCGGGATGCCCTATTTTTGCCTGGACTTACATTCTGTTTTTATGTCCAGCGGGTCATTTATGCGAAGTATTTTTTAACTGCATCTGAATTCACAGAGGACAGGAAATCTTCACCATCCATAGTAGTGAGCATCAGTGCTCCACTAGAGAAAACCTTCTTTACTATGAATGAACCATCATAATTCGGAGTCCACTTGCACCTGTGGTCTGTGTGAGGAGGAAGGAGTCTTTTCAGCACAAGATCTCCTACTCGGTATTCCCGAAGCCTGACTTTCTGATCAAAGGCTTTCTTCATTCTTTTCTGATATAGCTGCCCATGACAGATTGCAGCTAATCTCTTCTCTTCGATCAGACTCAGTTGATTGTACCGGGATCGGACCCACTCTGCTTCATTCAACTTGACATCCATCAGTACCCGTAGGGAGGGTAATTCAACTTCAACAGGTAGGACTGCCTCCATACTATACACAAGCTGATACGGTGTTGCCCCAGTGGATGTTCTGATTGATGTACGGTACCCATGCAAGGCAAATGGTAGCATTTCATGCCAGTATTTGTTTGTGACCACCATCATTTGCACAATCTTCTTGATGTTCTTATTAGTTGCCTCAACAACGCCATTCATCTTTGGCCTGTAAGGAGAAGAGTTGTGATGTTGGATTTTGAAGTCCCGGCACAGTTCTGCCATCATTTTATTGTTCAAGTTGGAACCATTATCAGTAATGATCCGCTTGGGCACTCCATACTGACAGATGATGTCTCTCTTCAGGAATCGGGCTACCACTTGCCTGGTTACATTTTCATACGAAGCTACTTCAACCCATTTGGTGAAGTAGTCAATGGCTACCAGGATGAACCTGTGGCCATTTGAAGCAGTCGGCTCGATCTTTCCAATCATATCAATGCCCCACATGGCAAAGGGCCAAGGTGAATACATCACATTCAAAGGATTCGGAGGCACATGCACCTTGTCCGCATAAATCTGGAATTTATGGCACTTTCTGGTATAAGCACAACTGTCTGCATCCATTGTGATCCAGTAGTAACCTGATCTTAACAATTTCTTGGCCATTGAATGTCCTCCAGCATGGGTACCAAAGGATCCTTCGTGCACCTCGTGCATCAGTAAGTTTGCCTCTGTCTTATCAACACATCTGAGAAGTACCATGTCAAAGTTTCTTTTGTACAGGGAACCATCAGCATTCAGGAAGAAACTACCAGCTAGCCTTCTTAATGTCTTCTTATCATTGGATGATGCCCTAGGTGGGTATGTTTGATCCTCCAAGAAGCATTTGATGTCGTGGAACCAAGGCTTGTCATCTTTGGCAATGTCTACTGAGAACACGTATGCTGGTCTGTCAAGTCTGGATACTGAAATCCGAGGTACAAAGTTGGCAGCTTGAACTTTGATCATGGATGAAATGGTAGCCAGAGCATCTGCAAACTGATTTGCATCTCGGGGGATATACTCAAGCTTGACTGTTGTGAAGAAAGTCAGTAATCTCCTCGTATAATCCCGGTATGGAATCAGATGCTCCTGGTGAGAGTGTCATTTGCCGTTGGTTTGATTGATTACCAGAACTGAATCTACGAATACAGTTAAAGTCTTGATCCTGAGGTCAATGGCTCCCTCAAGACCCATGATACAGGCTTCGTATTCAGCTTCTTTGTTAGTGCAGTTAAAGGTGAGTTTTGTCGAAAAAGGCATGTGAACTCCTTTTGGTATAATGAGTACTGCACCAACCCCACGACCATTCATATTAACAGCCTCGTCAAACATCATTGTCCATTCTACTTCTAGGTCAGGCCCTTCAGTGTGAATAGGCTCTTCATGATCTTTTGCTTTTATGAACATGATATCTTCATCAGGGAAGTCAAATCTCATCGGATGGTAATCATCAATGGGTTGCTCAACAAGATAATTAGACAATACACTGCCCTTGATGGCCTTCTGAGATGTGTATTGGATGTCATATTCTGTGAGAATCATTTGCCATCTTGCAACCCGTCCGGTAAGCGTTGGCTTCTCAAATATGTACTTGATTGGGTTCATCTTTGAGATCAATAAGGTAGTGTGGGTCAACATATACTGCCTTAGTCGGCGAGCAGCCCACGCTAAAGCACAACAAGTTTTCTCGAGCAGTGAATAACATTGTTCACAGTCGGTAAACTTTTTGCTTAGGTAGTATATTGCATACTCTTTTCGACCAGACTCGTCATGCTGGCCCAGCACACACCCCATTGACTCTTCTAATACTGTCAAGTACATTATTAGAGGTCTTCCTTCAACTGGAGGCATAAGGATTGGAGGTTCTTGTAAGTACTCCTTGATTTTGTCAAAAGCCTTTTGGAAGTCTTCATTCCACCTGACCGTTTGTTCTTTTCTCAACAACTTGAACAAGGGTTCACAGGTTGCCGTAAGATGAGATATGAACCTTGAAATGTAGTTCAATCTACCTAGAAACCCTCGAACTTCTTTTTCTGTTTTTGGCGCATGCATCTCTTGAATGGCTTTGACTTTGTCAGGGTCAACCTCAATTCCCTTCTTGTAACGCCCATTTATTTAATTAAATATAAGTGTATTGTGTTGTGTTGATTTGCGATGTTTTGTGTATTTGAAGTTGATTTAAGTTGATTTCTGAAATATCAGAATATTACGTTGATGTTCATAAGTTGGTTCGAGTTGAATTGATTAATTAAGTTGATATAAGTTGTGATAGACGATATGAAGTATCTTCGTTTATTATTGGATGTGTCAATCAGGTCGTTGGACCATTTGGTTAATAATCGGAAGATAATCTAATTAAGTCCGGAGAAAATAATTATATAGTGAATTATTAAATTAAATTTTGGTGTTGTGGTGAATTAAGTCATTAAGTCATAAAAATAAGTCGGAAGCCGTAGAAATAATATCGGAGTTAATATTATCGTTGTTGTAGTGGATTTAATTAGTGGGCTTGAACCATCTTGGAAATAGCAATTAAGGGGGTGTTGTAGTTAGACCCATTAGTTATAATTGGATTATTATTATTATTATAATAAAGAGAAAATAAAGGAGAATTAGTCAAGAGGAGAAGTTGGAATCAGTAGAAGTTGAGAAAAGGGAATCGTGGAAATTAGAGAAAACGAGGAAAAAGTCTTAGAGAAAAATAAAGGTTTTAGAGGAGAGAAAACAGCTTGGGAGAAAAGAAGGAGAAAGAAGGATTCATGTTCATATCTTAATTTTCGCACATTCGGTACAGCTTCCACTAAACAGGTGATAACTTTTTACTCGTAATTCTGATTAAAGCGATTCTTGAATTTCTGGAAAGCTTACGAAATTCCCTTCGATTTGATATATAATTTCGTGTCAATAAGTTCTGTATTGAAGGAGAAAAACGCATTTGAAGTTTGGAAGTTCATGCTGGAAATTGGTCAAATAGTAGTTACGTGATTGATTGTGATGATGGCTAAATTTTGGTCAATATAGGAACTCAATGGCAGCGTGTTCGTATTTCTAATCTCCATGGATGAAAGAGGAGAGGAAAAAGGGCCACATATGCAAAGGGGTTGGAAAATCGATCGGAGTTTCGAATCGGCCACCGATTAAGGTAAGGGTGGGGTTCGAACTCTATAATCGGGATTATGATGATTAATATGCGGGATTGGGATTTTATAATTTCTATACTATCAAATGTTGATTGTGTGTTAATCGTGTTGTGTTGATTTGTCGTAAAGAACATAATTTTATGATAATTGAATAATCGAATTTTCATGATTGTGGCTAGATTAGTTGTCGAGAAATTGTTGTTAATTCGTGGATTCTGGAAAATTGAAATTTGGGGACGACGAACAGGACCGGTAGCATAAACTGGGAGATGTGGTGCAGGCCACACCTATATTGGACACATGGCGCAGGCCATGTGGCAAGAAACCAATTCATGGCGCAGGCCATGGTAGTTGGGAGAAGACCATGTGTGGCTACTTAAGGGACTATGGCGCAGACCATAGGGATCCCTTTCCCACCTATGGCGCAGGCCATAATGATGGAGAGTGAAGGGTGGCGCAGGCCACCCTGTAGTTAATGAGGGAGTTCTCTAATTTTTTGTATTAATCCCTATTTTATTTTCTTAAATAATTTTATGGACTCATCCTAAATTATATAATTTCTAAATCATAAATTATTAGAATTAGGAAGAAGTATAATTAGTAATGGTTGCTTAACATTTTAATTATTGTAAAAGGAACAATAAGAAACCAGTTTTCAGAATAACACTGAATTATGGAAATTAGCAGAAAGTGCAGGTTAAGAGGTTAGCAAAAAACAATTGCAGGTATAATCAAAAAATGAAATTTAGCAGGTAATAATATTGTAGTAGGATTGAATTAGGTAGAAGTTAAGATATAGTAGTAGAGAAATGCAGATATTGGTAAATTGGAATTTAGTAGAATAAGTGTAGTTTATCAGTAGTTTTAGCAAATTAAGTTATGCCGACTTAGCCGATCTAAGCGGAAAAATTAGTTGTCCAGAATTTAATGAAAATCGTCGAGTTATTATGGAATAATGAATAGGTGATTTTAGTTGGTGTATCTTGTTAATTAGTGTTGAATGTGTGAGTTTTCTAGTATAGGTGCTTATGTCGTTTTGTCCCGGTTTGGGAGCATTTTTAAGTTGAAGGTCGAAGGACCCATGTTGATTATTTGAGTTGTAGGTCGTAAGACCAATGTTGATGTTAAAGTTGTAGGTCGTATGACCAACATTGAAAGTTGTAGGCCTATGGCCAAAGTTGAATCGGTGTTGAATTAAAGTTGCAATGTTATTTGTTGTATGTTGTTGGAGTTGATTGTTGTGATGTGTTGAGTCGTTGTATCATGGCATACACTGCATTTCTAAGTTGGAGCGGATGCTCACCACGTTGGCCTGGATTGGCAAATTTATTAAGTTGAAGGCTTATGCCTTGCAGATACCTCGATAACCTGGTATATTTTAAGTTGGGAGTTTAACTCCAATGGTACCACATGCATATGCACAGTCGAGTCACATTCTGTGTCGCGTTAATTATGTTGTTTGTGTTGGTTATGTTGTCGAGTTGATAAAGTTGTTCTTGTTGCTTACATTGATACAGTTGTGTACGTTGCTCAAGTTGAATAAGTTGTTTATGTATATTTAAGTGGATTTTGTGGTTTAAGTTGATTATGTCGAGTAAGTGGTTCATGCTAAGTTGATTATATTATTATAGTTGGAATTGATTATGTTGATGTGATAAAATATGTTTGTTGTTTGGGGTGTTTAGTAAGACGTTGTTGTGGATAGTGTGAAAATTGTATGATTCTATCTAGCGTATTAATTATCATACTCTTATTTATATGGTTCGATATCTCACCCCTTTCTATTGTTGAATGTTACCTTGATTGGTAATGTGCAGGTATTCCAGATTAGCGTTGCTTACTTTCATAGTAAAGTCGGTGTCGTCGCTCTGATACGTAACACTCAGGGGGATGAACGCTTAATTGTTTTGTTGTTATATTTAGTTGTTGTTATTTTAAGTTGTCTCAATGAAAAACATGTTATTACTAAGTGTTAGGTTGAAAAAGTTGTTAACTGATGCAAATTTGAATATTTGTGGATTCGCTGCCTATTTGTAAAAGTTGTTTTGTTTTAAGGAATTGAATAAGAGTTGACATTATAGTTTCATCCTATTTGAAAGTGTTATGTATCGATGTTCATGAAATTAAATGAACTTGTTAAAGTTGAAAACTGTAGCATCCTGTTTTATGGTTGAATTTTGAAACTCTGATTTATGATTTTCCGTCGGGTAGATTTGGGGTGTTACATTAGTCACTTACGATAAATCCCAGCAGTTTACCGGATCGCACCCCGAATGTGCATTTGTTGGGGTTTAACTTTAGTTGATACTTCCTCAGACGTTTGAACAGCTTCAGCAGATTTACCAGGTGGTCTTCTTCTGTGAGGGACTTGGCAATCATGTCATCCACATAACATTCAATTTCTTTATGGATCATGTCGTGGAATAATGTTACCATAGCCCGTTGATAAGTGGCACCAGCATTCTTCAGTCTGAACAGCATTACCTTATAACAGAATGTGCCCCAGGGTGTGATGAAAGTAGTCTTCTCCATGTCTTCAGGTGACATTTTGATCTGATTATATCCTAAAAATCCATCCATGAAGGAGAACACCGAGAACTGAGCCGTGTTGTCGACTAATACATCAATGTGAGGTAAAGGGAAATCATCCTTCGGGCTAGCTCTATTCAGATCCCGGTAATCCACACACATCCGTACTTTTCCATCCTTCTTAGGCACAGGTACAATGTTAGCAACCCACGGCGGGTAACTAGTTACAGCAAGGAAACCGACGTCCCACTGTTTTTCTACCTCTTTTTTTTATCTTCATGGCCATATCCGGACGAGTACGGCGCATCTTCTATTTTACTGGAGGACAATCTTATTTTAGAGGAAGCTTGTGCATAACAATGTCGGTATCCAACCCTGGCATGTCTTGGTAGGACCAAGCAAAAACATCAACATACTCTCGAAGCATGTCAATAAGTTGTTCCTTCACTGAATCTTGCAAACGGGCCCCGATCTTCACTTCTTTCAAGTCTTCTTCGGTACCAAGATTAACTGTCTCAACTTCCTCCTGATGAGGAGTGATAACCTTCTCCTCTTGCCTTAACAACCTGGGTAGTTCTTCAGGTAGCTCATAATCTTCTTCAACCCCTTCATCGGCTCGGTTAATCGGATTGTCAAAGTCATACAAAGTCATAGCAGTGTCGTTGTCGGTGCAGTCTGGAGGGCACTCTCTGCAAGGTTTTAGATTGGTTCATTTTAGTGATCAATTTTATCTTGTTTAGAAAAAGTGAAAATGAAGTTATTATTTTGAAAAACATTGCCATTTTATTTTTGTACAAAAAATGAAAAATGAAAAATAGTGATCGGGAAAAAGAAGAGACTCATTTGCAAAAGATGTCCTGATATTCATTAATTGATCGTTTGCACAAAATACAAGATGGCCCGATTACAAAATGAGTCCTGACATCTTGGGCAAGATGCAGGACTTGATGCATGCTTAAAGACAGGAAATAATAATTACTCTGCAGGAGTAACTCTTATAATTTCCTGGGAAGACCAGTTTGAGACTTGGTTCCTCGGGATCCTTGGACGTATCCAGCTTTCCAGCTTGCGTTCGTCTTCTTCCTCGTCTTCCAAACTGTTCACAGCATCCGGGGTAAGCATCCCCTCGCTGACAAATGTGGGCTCCATTGCATCCTCTGGTTGATCTTGTCGAATTGGTCTGTAACCCAACCTGAATCTGTCTTCTTTCTTTTCTACTGGCAGCAGCTTGCCCCAGCCTTGAGTGGTACCCTCTTCAACAACCTTCCGGGCTTGTTGATACGAAGTGATGGAGTTCCAGAGACAGCAGTTGCTTCATTGATGTTAAGGGCCTCAAAACCTTGACTCATAGTCTCATGGATCTCCCCATCCATATCTATATACTTATAAGTAGCCAACTGGCTAACAAAGATATCTTCCTCCCCACATATTGTGATGATCTGGCCTTCCCACTCAAATTTTAACTTCTGGTGAAGGGTAGATGTAACAGCGCCAGTGGCATGGATCCAGGGTCTACCCAACAGACAGTTGTAGGCCGGCTGTATGTCCATCACGAAGAAGGTAGTTTTAAAGGTTTGTGGGCCAATCATCACAGGTAAATCAATCTCTCCAAGCACTGATCTCTTAGAGCCATCAAATGCTCTCACCACCAAGTTACTTGGACGCAATGCCAAGCCATCATACTCCAGCTTCACTAAGGTTTTCTTTGGGAGAACATTGAGTGAAGACCCAGTGTCCACCAGTACATGAGAAAGCACAACACCTTTGCATTCTAAGGTGATGTGTAAGGCCTTGTTATGGTTGTGCCCCTCTCGTTGTTAAATCAGCATTTGTGAAGCCCAGTCCATGACTGGTGTTAACATTTTCAACCACAGTTTCTAACTGATTAACAGTAATCTTTTCCGGCACATATGCTGCATGCAGGACCTTCAACAATGCATTCCTATGAGCCTCGGAACACATTAGCAGTGATAATATAGAGATTTTGGAGGGTGTCTGATGAAGCTGGTCTACCACCTTGTAATCACTCTTTTTGATTATTCTCATGAACTCGTCCACATCTTGTTCAAAAGACGTCTTCTGAGTTTCTTTATCAGTTGGCTCTTCAGATGCCACATCCTTCCCTTTTGCCTTAGCAACAGCTTCTGCTTCAACATTGGGCCTTGGTGTTTGTGAGACAAAAACGCGTCCGCTTCTGGTGAAGCCTCTGCCTCCCCAACATTGTCAACTTGTGGTGAAGAGGTTGATGAATCTAGAGTGATTTTCTTCCCGTCGCAGTAGAGATCAGAGCCATAGTGCCAAGGTATGGCATTACTGCTTTCATAAGGAACAGGTTCAGGTACCGTAATGGTGACCGGACTGATTGTTGCAGCGGAAGGAACTGTGATTGTATGCGGGTCATAGTAGATCGTGACTGGAGATCTGATAGGAGGTGTTGCAGTTTATTGTTGAAAATTGTTGTTGGGATGAACATTTGCTGGGTCATAGTATATCGTGACTGTTGAGACATCTTCATTAGTGTTTGCTGGTGTTGTAGACGTTTCCGTTAAATAGATGGGTGTTGATGTTGTAGAAGTAAATGTTGTTGAACTCTGATCTGTTGAAATAATGGATGGAGTGATTGCTGGAGTTGAGGATGAATCAGTGGGAATGATAGTTGTTGCTGTTGTAGGAGGATCTGTTTTTGCTGAGGGAAGAATTGTTGATGTTATAGGAGAATCCATTGGTGCTGAAGAAAGAGTTGTTGAAGGAGTTGTTGTAGTAATTTGCAAGATTCCATCTCTGATGAGGCCATCTATGCCAAACCTCGGTTCCTCACAACCATTGATAGCAGTTTTACACAATTCACAGCAGGCCTCACAGCCCGGGAACACATGGCATTTTAAAAGTTGAGCTTTGACCTCAGCCAGCGGTGTTTGAATTTTTGCAACATCATCAATTAGTGCAAATGGTTGATCTTCCTCTATGGCATTAATCCTGGGCCCGCCATGATTAGGCATAGGATTTCTGTTGACATTTGGAGGAGGTGCGAAATTGAGAGCCTTGGAATCGACCAGATCTTGAACCTTCATCTGTAAGGCTCTACACTTCTCAGTGTTGTGACTAGGTGTGTTGGAGTGAAAGGCACACCGGGCATTAACATCATAATATTTTGGGAGATTGTGAGGAGATATCTGGTGGAGCCAACGTCCTTAACTCAACCAGGTTAAGTTTCAGGAGTTGTGGCAGTAAAGCAGCATAAGGCATAGGGATTGGGTCAATCAACCTATTTGCTTGAGATGGCCTCTGTTGAAAGGGGCGCTGCTGTTGGTTGCTATTGTTGTTGTTGTACATTCTTTGCTGCGGAAAGTGAGATTGTAGTTGTTGATAATGTTGTTGTTGTTGTTGTTGAGAATATAATGGATGTTGTGGAGCTGGAACCGGGATAGTAACGGCTGCTACTGATCTGTGAGAATACTGAGGTCTTCCCCTGCTTGTATGGATAGCATTAGTTTCACCCGCCCTTCAAGGTCCCGCAAAAGGTTTTCTGGGATTGTTGGAGGAGCCTGCACCATTGTCAGAGATTTTGCCCATTTTCAAAAGACTCTCAATTCTCTCACCAACTATAACTACATCAGCAAATCTAGTGGAGGAGAATGTAGCAAGTTGGTCAATATAAGTTCCCTGCAAGGTGTTCATAAACATGTCAGCCATCTCCCGTTCTGACATGGGTGGCTGGACAGCAGCAGCAAGCTGTCTCCACCTTTGAGCATAATCCCGAAAGCTTTCCCTTGAAGACTGAGACATGCCCATTAGAAGAGTTCTATTAGGAGCCATGTCTAGGTTGTATTGGTACTGACGGATGAAAGCCTCGGCCAGGTCTTTCCAACATCTTATAGTGGCCCTTGTCAGGTGCGAATACCATTCTCTTGAAGCTCCAGTCAGACTGTCCTCAAAATAGAACATCCATAACTTCTCATCCATGGTATAAGCCTTGAGTCTTCCTAAGAAATATTGCAGATGAGTACGCGGGCACGACCATTATATTTCTCAAAGCATGGGGGTTTGAATTTGTGGGGAATTCTCACCCCGTCTACCAACCCCATATCCATCACGTCAAAGCCTAAGGAGTTTTGAGATTCCAATGATCTTAACTTTTCAGTAATCTCATCCAGTCTTTTGTCATACACCGCATCCCCAGCTCCGACAATTGTGAATTGTTCCTCTTGGGGATCCTCCTGTAAGATCCTGCCTGCAGCTGTATTTCCTAGAACATTCCCATTAACATCTGGATTCAAATGGGGTCTAAATTCTGGTGGGTTAATGCGGGGCTGCCCGCGCTCATTATTACTAGTTTCTCCTGTACCAGGGTGAGGCTCTTCAGGGGTCTGTCTTTCTACCAGCTCTCTCAACCTCTCTTGACTCTGGGCCAGGCCAGTCATTACTGCCATAAACTGGGTCATTTGGTTTCTCATATCGACCCTTTCGTTTGCCATCTGATTTCTCACTTCAGTCAGGTCCTGCTGTACCTGATCCATTTGAATGCCTGGAAGGTTGTTACGAGTAGGGTACCGGTGTGTGCGGTTGACAGGGAACACTCGGCGACGAGCAATGTTTCCTGAAAGCACAACAAAGTGAGAAACAAACAGAAAACAAAAACCTACAAAACAAAAAAAAGTTAGTATGCAATGCAGTATGCTTATTTGTTTTCCAAGGTATCCGGTTTGGTTCTTGGTTTTGACCTTTCCAAACCTCGAGGAGATGCTTGATGATGTTGAGAAAAGAAGCTCAATGAAACAAGCTAAATATATTACAAATGATGAAAGATACATAGTATGTTTACAACATAAGCCCATGGTGGGTCAAAAATACAACAAAAAAGAAAAGTACATCAAAAGAAAGAAATACAAGCAAAAGATCGGACATCTAATCCGAAGTCATCCTCCTTGACTTCCTTCAGGAGAGCCTCTGTCACTGGACCAGCTGGGTGCTCTGTAATAGTCCGAATTAGGAGGTTCCTGGTAGCAATGGCATTGGTCAGCTTCTTATGCCTATCCTGATCCTTGGATCTCTTTAACCCTGCCCGGAGCTTTAACTCTGATATCTCCTTCTGGGCTGCCAACAAAGCTTCCTGCTGCTTCTTCTTATTGGCTTCCAACTGCTCAATCTTGGATTGAGTCCTCTGGTCTTCTAGTATACGGGCTTCGGTGATCCTGACCCACCTAGCCTGGCTTTCCTCTAGATAATGCTCTGCTCTAGTTTTCTGAATCTTGGCCTCCTTGCAGGCGTTCTTCAATATCTGTTCCCCGGCTCTTGCTTTCCTGATGTAGTCCTCTGTCCTTTCAATCTTGGCAGATGCTCAATCTTGAGCTTTTCCAATCTCTCAATGTCCAGACGACTGTCACTTCTTTCCCAAAGATTCTTCTTTAGAGCTTCAGATAGCTGCTCATTCCTTTCCTTCAACTTTTCAAATTCCTCCAGGCTAACAGTTGCTGCAGGCTGTACAGTAGAGGGTCCACGGGTATTTTCTACAGTAAAGAGCATCCTGGTGATTTGAGTTCTAGCACGGGACCAGTCAGAGTACTGAGCTGAAGCAACATTGTTACATCTCCCAAGAATAGCTATTCCTTTGGTCTGGATGTTGTCCCAGGCCCAAACTGCTTGCCTGACAACAGCGGAGCCAGATTGGATCTCACAGTATAGGGTCTCAGCTAAATCCTATTCCCTGGGAGGGTGAACCAAGGCATATCCCAATTTCCTTTTAAATAGTAAAGGGTTGTAGTTGATGCAACCTTTTACTCCTATTAGAGGCACATTAGGGTACTGCCCACAGCTGGTGATAATATCCTTGCCTTTGGTGTTCTGGGTGCACCACCTGATATCATCTGAAGTCAAGGAGATAAACCTCTTGGCCCAATTCTTCTGTTGATGTGGGTTCAGGAAAGCATCTGATTTAGGCAGGTGTCTGAGTAGCCAAGAGTAGAACAAAGGAGCACAACATCTAACCAACTTCCCCCTTTTCTTTTCATTTCTCTGGTGCATTGAGTAGTAAAAATCCCCTAACAGTGTAGGCACTGGGTTCTTCAGCAGAAGCAAGTGGATGGCATTCTTACTTACAAACTTGGGCTCATCTGCAAACAATATAGCCCCATATATGCTGAGGGCTAAGAGTGCACAGACTGCCTTCCATTCTCCCAAAGTAGCCTTCAGGATGGCCTGAGAAATCAAGAAGTCTAAATGTAAACCAGGGATCCCAGCTTTTGTTGTCATGTTTTGCTCAATAAGGGCAGGCTCCAAGTGCAGTGCCCTTGCTATTTCTTCACTCCTGGGAGCAGTAATCTCTGGGTTGAAAGGAATTCCTTTCCTGATAGGAACTCCAATCAATAAAGAAAACTCCTCTAGCAGTGGTCCTATCTGAAAATCTGGAAAGGTGAAGCATCTAAGAGGAGGGTCATAGAACTGCATGCATGTATGGATCATGCTCCTCTGAGATGGATCAAGATCCATAACCATATCCAAAATTCCCCCATGGTGCTCTTTGAATAGTGGGATGTGGTCAGGTTTGATAAGGGACTGGACCTGCCTGATACCAGTCAATATAGGCTCAAAGAAATGATAAGATATGTTGCTTTTCCTTGGAGTAGCCATGAGTGCTGATGAAGAATCTGAAGACAAATGCTGATGAAGATCACTGACTGACAAGCTGGAGATGAGTCTCTGGTAGACTGATGCAAATGCTGAAGGAGATAGCTGAAGCAGATGCTAAAGAAGATGACTGAAGCAGAGGTCTAAGCAGTAGAAGGGGTCAAAACCAAAACCAGATGTGATATGATGGATACCCTGAAAAACAAGTAAACAAATGTTAAATGATGCAATGATGATGTATGCAAATGATATGCAAGGGTTTGTGATCAAGAGCTAGATCTGATTATCTGTCTTGATATAAGGTCCATGTATGTTCAAAGGTTCAGATGAAGGCTCAGAAATCCAGTAACCAGGGTAGGGGGCTCAAATAAAGAGCCACATATCTAGGGTTAATCACAAGAACTGTCCAAAGTGAAGTATTCTTAAACAAAACAGTAACAGGGTAGGATGTGGCCAAGGGTTCCTGCAAACCTGTAAACAACCCATCCCCCTCACATGTAGTGTTCTAGAACAAAGATCCTCAGACTTGGATCGGTTATGAGAAGTGTAAACACTTCTAACCCGGAGGTACAGTGTTTACAATAACCATAAAGGATCCTCCTCTAATTCACCCCAGATTCTGAAGGTCATAATAAAGGTCATTCAGACTTAGCAGGCTTCCCAGATAGTCCTAGCACTACAGGAAATCTGTAGCACAGAGTTCTCAAGAAGAAACCCACATCTGAACCGTGTTTCATATTCCCGCACCTGACCGAAATGGAATGGGAAAGAACATGAACCACTCTAGCCTAGGTGTCACTCAGGTCCCAAGTATAGGACCTTAATCACTCAGTAGAACCTCACCCACCAAAGAAAACCAGATCCAGCAATGACAGTATGAAATATGCATAAGACTGTAAAGAAAGCAATAAATAAAGCTATAAATAAAGCAATAAATAAAGCAAATAAATATACACAATTAGCACATAACACCCCCGTAAACACAAATCAAACAAGCACTAGGAGGAACCCACAAAAAGAACCAGAAGCCCTGGTTGTAGTATAAGGATCCCCAGCAGAGTCACTAAGCTGTCGCTCCCACCAAATGACACCTGGTCAGAATGGGTACAGACACAAATGGTCGGCGAAAGGGAAGGAATGAATAGAGTTGCATGCTAGGCCTTTTTATCCCGAAGGAAAGGTAATGCTGCTGTAAACACCCCAAATTTTCCCTCACTAAGTTCACACCATGGCTTGTGATCTTTTCATTTGCATTAGTTCAATCATAGCATATCATGTGGCATTTTTGTTTCACTGCATTAGGTCAAGTTCATCTGCATCTAGGGTTTGTGATCTGAGCAATCCATGATTCATCTAAGCCACTCCAAAGGTCTTCAATCATCTCAAGAGGGTCCATGTATGTTCACACATCATATTATATCCTCCAAAGATCAAGGAAGTTCAAAAAATCACAAGAACTAGCAAGTCATGGAAGCAGAGCCAGGTTTAACTACACAGATGACCTAAAATTAGGGTTTTGGTTTCAGAGGCCATAACTTCAAATTTTTTGGTCATTCTTATTTCTATTGGTCTTAATATGATATAAGGATCATGCATACCAAGTTTAATGGAAAAATTCATTGTGGAAGTCATCTGATCACTGGGTAACTTCCTGAGCAAGTCAGAGCCAAATAAGGGCATCTGAGGCCCCCCAACATGGAACCAAAATGGATTTTTCATCAAAATGGAATTATATGATCTTTATTTGATCATTGAAGTGCTTAGAAGTTCACAAATTTGAAGAAAAGTGGGCTAAACCAAAACTTGCCAAATATGGAAATGACTTGTAATGTAAACTTTCCATTTTGGGAAAGTTTTTCAACCTCCTCTTTCTTGACCAAAAATGCTTCAAATGAAAAATTCTTGGTCATGAAAGTTGTATAATGGATCATTCCCTTTTCAAAAAGTACAAGAACAAGATCTAATTCATTTTTGAACTCAAGTTATGGCTTTCCAAAGTTGGCAAAAATCACATAATTTCAAGTTTCATGCCAAAAGGGATTTTTTGCAAAACCTCATGCCAAACCATTTTGTGACTTCTAAATGAGTTCTATGCATCATTTCAACTTGCCAAAATCAGAATTGCACAAATTCACAAAGGTCTATGCCTTGGAAAACAAGCTTCCATAAGCCATTTTCCATGAAATGCAAAAAGAGGGAATTCTTGCAAGAGTGATTCCAAAGGGTTTGTTTGGCTTCTAAAATGACCTCAAAGCATTACCATAACATCATGTAACATTTCATGACAAGAATTCAGCTTGAAACAAGACATGTCCATGACCAAAATCTCAAAATGCAACAAGTTGTGAAAATTGCAAAACATGTGACATCTCACCATTCATCCACTTCTGATCATTCTAATCCATCCCATGGCCACCCTTGAAGACAGTTGAACTCAGAGCAGCCCTAAAATAGCTTCTGCCATGGCCCATGCTTGAAGTACACCAACTCTTGACTTTTTGGCCAATTGCCCCATACCATTCCCACAGTGTATGTCAATTCTTCTGACTCTTTCCAATAGTTTAGGATATGTTTATGGATCATAAAACAAGCTTCACATGAGCTCAGACCACACACACAGCCAGATTTCACAAAAACTGTCAAATTCTTCATCTCTTCGAAACTCCTCCCACAGCCATCAAACCTCAAATTTTTCTTCACCAACAAGTCACATATCATCCATAGAATAAGAATCAACCACCAAAACAGCCTGAAACATCACATACACAAACCTCAAAACCTGCTACACCAGAACTGGAACTTCCAAATTAGCCATCATCAAAGGTTTTGAAGCATCCCATTAGCCTCAGGAGGATGAGAGGAGACTCTTTGCACGAAGGAGAGGCCTGGAAAGCTCACATTTGCAGTTCATCGTCTCAGGTAAGCTCAAGAACAAAACTTTTCAAAGCTTGTTTCTTTTGTTACAAAATGAAAATGTATGTTATGCTGGTCATGCTAATACTCTTAGAATTAAAAATGATGTGGCTCTATGAAATTTCACCCGTGAAAATATTTTGATTCGATTCTCTTTGTTCATGTGTTGTAAATGATGTTTGAGGGCTGATTTGAGTGGGGTTTGGTTAGATGATCATTTCTGGGTGGTTGATTTGGGGTGGGGTGGCCTGTAGAGAGACTTAGGGTTTTTGTCCCGCCGGAGAAGATGATCGGAGCTCCCCTCTGGTCACCTGAAAGTGATTAACCCTAATCCCTAATTAATTTGCCAGTTTGATTAATAGCCCTTGGATTAGGATTAGGTTAAGACACGCACGACCCAGATCATTTCAGTTAGCCCTAATCCTGATTATTTAATTTAATTAATTTTAATTAGCCAGATACAATCCTAGCCCTACGTTCACGCGCGCAGTCTCCCTGGGTTTGATTCCTGGCCATAGATCTTGCTGACTTTCCTTTTCTTTGTTTTTTATTTTATATTTTATTCATTTCTTTTCACATTTTATTAAAAATAGTAAAAAAGGTCTAAAAATTCTGAAAATTTTTATCCAAACCTTTATTAATTTTCAGAATCCAAAAATATTTTTATTTTTATTTTTTGCATTTAAAAATATTTTTAAATCATTTAAATGATTATTTTTAATTAGTTAATGAGAATTAATTAATTAAAAATACATTTAAGTATTTAAAAATCCCAAAAAAATTCAGAGAACATTTTCAAACATTTAGAAACATTTAAAAACTCACAACACAAATTTCTTTTTGGTTTTGACCACACTTTAACATTTTTCAATTGAATTAGGGTTCTTAAATTTGAATATTTTTAACCCTAACTTCAAAAATTCATAACTTTTGATCCAAGTTGAGTTTGTGAATGGTTCTTTTTGCATTGTTTTATGCATACTTTCAAGCATATAAAAATATTTTTGTTTCATTTTTATAATGTATTTTCAATTTGTTTGGCATTTTACCCTTAGGATCACCCTTAAAACCCTAGAAACTTAGAAAATTCATAAGTCCCTTAGGGTTTAGCTTCTGACCTTCCCCTTTGGACAATGAACTTGTATAGTTTTAGGGTCCCTTTGAGTCCATTTTCAATTGTTTATCCCATGTCTTGCTTCTGTTTTTGAGTTGTGCATTCCACATGATCATATAACCCTAATTTGCATCTTCATTTGCATCTGTCTTGCATAAGCTTGCATACTTGAACTTTCCATGACATTTTGTGCATCCACATGACATACAAGACATCTTAGGACATATTGAAATCATTTTTGATCATTGCATCATCCATTTTCCATGTTTTGCTTTCATTACATCCCATATGCATTCATGATCTTTCATGCTTTCTTTAAGTTTCATTTGCATCTTCATGACTTGTATGATCATCCACACCTCATGACATACCTTTATGACATCTCTTGTCATCATTCTCATCATGAACATGCTTCTGATTTTGGTTTTCCATCTTTGCATTTCATTTCATTTTCATTTCATTTCATTTCCTTTTACTAACTTTTCAGGTGGTAAGTACTTGGAGAAGTGAATTTGCCTTCACTTCTCACAATTTCTTCTCATCTCTTTTATGCTTCATTGCTGCATTTTACTTTTGTTTTTAGAATGAGCTTGCTCATCCTTGCTCCCTCCTCACTTTATTTCTTCAAGCAACTTATCTTCTTAAGTGAAGTAAGTTGACTTGCTTCCTTATGCTTCTCTTTCTTCCATTTGCTTCTTCCTTGGTGGTGCTTCTTAAAGATCTTCTTGCAAGCCTCATAAACCCTAAGAACACCCAAGCATGATCACAATTAGGGTTTGATTAGTCCCCCATTAGTTTTACCTTTGTGTCATCTTTTGTGTCTCTCCTTTCATCTCTTAATCAGGGACTAAACCCTAAAGGTTTTAAGGCTTTGTGGTTAAGGTTATGCCTGTATCCTTCTATTAGGATGGAGTGTATAACTTTAATCCTAAGTGTTAAACCCTTAATGTGTTTTAAATCCCTTAATCAATTCACCTAATAATCACTAAGACATAAAGCTTGTAACTTGGGCCTTGCATTAGGGTTCTAATTCTTCCTTAATTGGTTAAGAAGGACTAACCCTAGTGTTAATGGACAAGTCCCCCTCAAGTTGTCTTACAAACCATAAAATTCACTTATTAATCCTACCATTAACTAAAATCCACTTTAATAAAGGTTTTGTTTTGTCATGAGTTTAATCCCTAATCATGGATTAAGTTGAGGAGCCTTCCTCAGCTTAAATGTTCTCATCTATCATCCTTCTATTAGGATGGTGTAATGGGTCCATTAAATCCTTGATTATGGCTTAAACTCATTACCTAACACTAAACAAAAACTCTAAACACATTTAAATAAAAGAAAATAGGTTAATGATCTTAATCCTATATCATGGTGATTAAGTGTGAGGTGTTTACTTCATGCTTAAGGTATTCTCATTACCCCTAATCAGAGGGAGGATGTGATGAGTTTACTAACCCTTGGTTCAGGCTTAAGCTCATTTTCTTATGACAAACTCCAAAAAGCAATAAAAGATTGAAAACACAAAAACAAACAATAATCGTCTCCTCCGGGATTCTTTTCTCACCTCATTCACTCACAAACAAGAACTCGCTTCTTCCGTCTAATGCAAGACAGTAAGCACCTGAGCCAGACAGGTCATACACTTGAGCATAGATAAGTAAGCAGTTCACAAGTCAATTCATCTTTCAGTCTCTTTGAGTCAAACAACGGTGTTCTGACTTCCTCATTGCACGAGAGGATACGTAGGCATAACTTAACTGTTATCGAACAAAAGTCTCTGTATATTCCCCCTCTTCCAGCATTATTCTTTAAGCCTCATTGTCTTGAGTATTGCATCTCTTTCCTTACACTGACACTCCTTTATTTCACTCCACACTTCTTTTACACTGACACTTGCATTCTTTTTTCCAGCTTTGATACACAGATAGCACTGACACTACCCCTTTAAACACAAACTTTCAAGCGTGGATCCCGTCGAGTACGACGGACAATCTGGGTGCTAATACCTTCCCAGATTGTAACCAACCCCCTTTCTCAGTTTCTCTGGTTCACGACCGTCTTATCCATCTTTTCTTAGGTTTATGCAGCATTACCTTTCCCTCGGGATAAAAATGCCTAGCTGGCGACTCTTTTCAGTTCATCTTCATGTCCTCCTTTCACCGACCGTTCGCGTCTGTACCCCTCTTGACCTGGTGTCATTTGGTGGGAGCGACAGCTGCATAAACCTAAGAAAAGATGGATAAGACGGTTGTGAACCAAAGAAACTGAGAAAAGGGGTTGGTTACAACCTGGGAAGGTATTAGCACCCATATTGTCCGTCGTACACGACAGGATCCACGCTCGAAAGATTTGTGTTTAAAGGGGTAGTGTCAGTGCTATCTGTGTATCAAAGCTGGGAAAAGAATGCAAGTGTCAATGCAAAAGAGATGTGAAGTGAATGAAAAGAGTGTCAGTGTAAGAAAAGAGTGCAAAGCTCAAGATAATTAGGCTTAAAGAATAAAGCTGGAAGAGGGGGAATGTACAGAGACTTTTTGTTCGATAACTGTTAAGTTATGCCTACGTATCCTCTCGTGCAATGAGGAAGTCAGAACACCGTAGTTCGACTCAAAGAGACTGAAAGATAAATTGACTGATGAACTGCTTGCTTGTCTATGCTCAAGTGTATGACCTGTGTGGCTCAGGTGCAAACTGTCTTGCATTAGACGGAAGAAGCGAGTTCTCGTTTGTGAGTGAAGATGATGAGAAGAGAATCCCGGAGGAGGCGATTATTGTTTGTTTTGATGTTTTCAATCTTTTATTGCTTTTGAAGTTTGTCATAAGTTAATGAGCTTAAGCCTAAACCAAGGGTTAGTAAACTCATCACATCTTCCCTTCGATTAGGGGTAATGAGAATACCTTAAGTATGAAGTAAACACCTCACACTTAATCACCATGATGTAGGATTAAGATCATTAACCTACTTGAATTTATTTAGATGTTTTTGATATTTTTGTTTAGGGTTAAGTAATGAGTTTAAGCCATAATCAAGGATTTAATGGACCCATTACACCATCCTAATAGAAGGATAATAGATGAGAACATTTAAACTGAGGAAGGCTCCTCAACTTAATCCATGATTAGGGATTAACCTCATGACAAAACAAAATCTTTATTAAAGTGGATTTTAGTTAATGGTAAGATTAAGAAGTGAATTTTATGATTTGTAAGACAACTTGAGGGGGACTTGTCCATTAACACTAGGGTTAGTCCTTCTTAACCAGTTAAGGAAGAATTAGAACCCTAATGCAAGGCCCAAGTTACAAGCTTGATGTATTAGTGATTATTAGATGGATTGATTAAAGGATTTAAACACATTAAGGGTTTAACACTTAGGATTAAAGTTATGCACTGCATCCTAATAGAAGGATACAGGCATCATCTTAATCACAAAGCCTTAAAACCTCAAAGGTTTAGTCCATGATTAAGAGATGAGAAGAGAGACACAAAAGATGACACAAAGGTAAAACTAATGGGGGGACTAATCAAACCCTAATTATGATCATGCTTGGGTATTCCTAGGGTTTATGAGGTTTGCAAGAAGTCTTCAGGATGAGCCACCAAGGAAGAAGAAAGAATGGAAGGAGAAGAAGCAGAAAGAAGCAAGTCAACTTACTTCACTTAGGAAGATAAGTTACTTGAAGAAAGAAAGGGAGGAGGGAACATGAATGAGCAAGCTCACTCTAATACACATACAAAATGCAGCAAAGATGCATAAAAGAGATGAGAAGAGATTGTGAGAAGTGAAGGCAAATTCACTTCTCAAAGTAACTTACCATCTAAAAAGTTAGTGAAAGGAAATGAAAATGAAATGAAAATGAAAAGTATGCAATGATGCAAACCAAAACCAGAAGCAAGATCAAGATGCAAGTGATTCTAAGAGATGATACAAATGTATGTCATGAGATGCAAATGATCATACAAGCAATGAAGATGCAAATGAAGCATGAAAGGAGGCATGAAAGTTCATGGATGCACATGAAATGAAATGAAGGCATGACATGGAAAATGGATGATGCAATGATCAAAAATGATTCTAATGTGTCCTAATATATCTTATGAGTCATTAGAATGCATAAAATGGCATGGCAAGTTCATGAATGTAAGAAAATGCAAGATGAATGCAAATGAAGGCACAAAATTAGGGTTATATGAACATGTAAGATGCAAAACTCAAAAACAGAAGCAAATCATAAGATAAAAAATTGAAAATTCACTCAAAGGAACCCTAAACCTATACTAGGTTACCATCCAAAGGGGAAGGTCAGAAGCTTAACCTAGATCTAGTTATGAATTCTTGAAGTTTCTAGGGTTTTAAGGGTGATCCTAAGTGTAAAATGCCAAACAAATTGAAAATGAAATATAAAAATGAAACAAAAATGTTTTTAGGAACTAGAAGTCATACATAGTACAATGCAAAAATAATCATTCACAAACTCACTTTGGTTCAAAAGTTATGAATTTTTGAAGTTAGGGTTAAAAATATGCAAATTTAAGAACACTAATTCATTTGAAAAATGTCAAAGTATGATCAAAACCAAAAAGAAATTTGTGTGGTGAGTTTGTAAATGTTTCTAAATGCCTAAGAATGTCCTCTGATTTTTTTTTGTGATTTTTAAATACTTAAATATATTTTTAATTAATTAAAATCAATTAACTAATTAAAAATAACATTTAAATGATTTAAAAATATTTTTTTAATGCCAAAAATAAAAATAAAAATATTTTTGGGTTCTAAAAATTAATAAAAGCTTTGATAAAAAATTTCAGAATTTTTTTACTATTTTTGCTATTTTTAAAAATTCGTAAAACATTAAATGAGAAAAATGCAATAAAAATTAATTTAATGGAAAGTATGCACAATGGAGAGTCAGGATTCAATCTGGATTTGAATGGGTTGACCTGGCGCGCAATCCTACGGCCCAAATTTAAATCTCACTAAACCTAAATAATTAATTATTTAATCCTGATTAATTATTAATGACATGATCTCAGCCACACACTCACACGCGGGAAAACCAATCCAAAGGCCCAGATTCAAACATGAAGCCCTAACCCTAATTAGCATTTAATCACTCTCAGGTGGCCGGAAATGACCTCCGGTCATCTTCTCCAGCCACACCTCCCCTGAGATTTTTGCAACTCACTCCCTAGGCCATTTCTAGAGCTCTAAAGCTCCAGATTCATTCCTTTCACTCCCCTAAGCCCAAATCCACCCTCAAACAGAATTTATTTTTAGCCATTCTTAAGATTCGAAGCTATGAACAAAAATGGTGGAACTTTCAGACAAGCAATACACTCTCAATTCTTCATCATTTTCAAAAATAACAAGTTCATTGCACTCAGGGGATCAAACTTAACCATTTAAGAACTTAAAACAAAGATTCTAGAAAAATGTTTTCACATGGCTACCTGAGATGAAGCTTTCAACCTTGGAGCTTTCTGGCTGCTTCTTTGCTTCAAAATGCCTCCAATGACCTCCCTGAAGAAGCTTTGAAGCTTTGTTGAAGTGTTTGTGACCTCTCCTTGAAGTTCAGTGAAGTTCAGTTCAAAGGGGGAAAATCGTGTTTTGTGTATGGTGACTTTCAGGGCAAAGTGAAGGGTGGGAAATGTTCAGTGATGAATTTGGAGATGAATGGTGGTGTTTGTTTTGAGAATGAGGGGCTGAGTTGTGAGATTCGATAGAAAATGCAAAGGGGGGAGTTTTTGTGAACTATGGCTATGCTGTGTATTCAGACTGTGTTCTCGTTATGTTTGGCTTGCTTTTGATTAGTATAAGGTATTGTGATTGGTCAGAAATTTGGTAATGGCATAGTGTGATTGGTATGGTACAAAATGAAAAAAGTCAAGATTTGTTGTCCTTTGAGGTATGGGCTGGTTCAGGCCAAGGACAAAGGGGTGTCTGGTGCAGCAAGATTCAAGGAGGTCCATGGAAATCTCTTAGAGGCAATTCAGCAAGCTTGTGAGAAGTTGTGGGAGGTTTTGCAAATTTGTGAACTTTTGGCCCTTTTGAAATTTCTTCATGTGCAAGTCAAGAAATCTTGGGATTCATGGGCCAATTCTGAGTTTTAGGCATTGAATTATGATATTATGATGTGTAGAAGTCCATTTGAAGTCACAAAATGGTTTGGCATGAGGTTTTGCAAAAATCCCTCTTTAGCATGAAACATGAAATTATGTGATTTTTGCCAACTTTGGAAAGCCATAACTTGAGTTCAAAAATGAATTAGATCTTGTTCTTGTACTTTTTGAAAAGGGGATGATCCAATCTACAACTTTCATGACCAAGAATTTTTCATTTGAAGCATTTTTGGTTGAGAAAGAGGAGGTTGAAAAACTTTCCCAAAATGGAAAGTTTACATTACAAGTTATTTCCATTTTTGGCAACTTTTGGTTTAGCTCACTTTTCTTCAAATTTGTGAACTTCTAAACACTTCAATGATAAAATAAAATACCATATAACTTCAATTTGATGAAAAATCCATTTTGTGTCCATTGATGGGGGCCTCAGATGCCCTGATTTTGCTCTGACTTGCTCAAGAAGTTACCCATTGATCAGATGACTTCCACAATGAATTTCTTCATCAAACTTGGTATGTATGATCCTTATAACATATTGATACCAATAGAAACAAGAATGACCAAAAAAATTGGAGTTATGGCCTCTGAAACCAAAACCCTAATTTCAGGTCATCTTTGTAGTTAAACCCTAGCTCTGCTTCCATGTTTTGCCAGTTCTTGTGATTTTCTGATTTCCTTGATCTCTGGAGGATAAAATATGATGATTTAACATACATGGACCCTCTTGAGATGATTGAAGACCTTTGGAGTGGCTCAGAAGGATCTTGGATTGCTCAGATCACAAACCCTAGATGCAGATGAACTTGACCTAATGCAGTGAAGCAAAAATGCAACATGAAATGATATGATTGAACTAAACACCAGGGTACAGGGTTCGATTCCCACGGAAGGCAAAAACTCTACTAGTGAGGGGGGTAGAGAAGATCGTGAGGTGGCAATGCCGGGATTGCCTTGCGAGGGGCCCGGGCTGTTACAATGAGGATGCTTTGGAAAATCCGTTGGGAAAAAACATTCCTGATATTGCTCGGGGAGGAGGTATGCTGGGGAAGTGTGCTTGGCATGCCTCATGTTGCATATTGAATACCTGCAACCTGTTAAGGCAAAGAAACACACAAGCATCCCGAGGTATCCCTTACCGGATTCCGTCATAAGAGTTAGATATTCCTGAAAGTAAATATATTTCCCGCAAGCATTTATTAAAAATGGCTCATTTGTTTTTATGCAAGTATTTATTATGAATATTGGACATTTTGCAAACGAAATAAAAATGTACAAAAAGAGGTGTGACTGAAAATTTGATTTTATTAATCTGGGTGCCCTGAATTGGCAAATACAGTCAAAGAAACAAATCCCCTGGAATGAGGAGATTGCTATAAATTGAGAAAAGTAAAAGTGTTGGCAATGCTAATGACGCTCCGGTGAACTTCCTTTGTTATGACTTGTATGACCTTGACGTTCTTCTTATCTTGCTTTCTAAAGAAGGTTGATTATGACTGATGCTTTATCCTTTCGAAGCTTGTCATGTTGTGAATGATATAGACGAATTCAAAGTACAGTTGTTCGCTTATTCCCTGATTTTGCATGGATCGCCCTTTCGGGTTTTCAATCCACCGGGATACCCATTTTTGCCTGAGCTGTCCAATGCGGCTTTTCAACTCAGCGGGTGTACACATTTTTTTTAAAATTTTCCCTTATTTTTGCTCGAGTCTTTTATTCTGTTTTTGACTCGCCGGGACGCCCTATTTTTGCCTGGACTTACATTCTGTTTTTATGTCCAGCGGGTCATTTTATGCGAAGTATTTTTTAACTGCATCTGAATTCACGGGGGACAAGAAATCTTCACCATCCATAGTAGTGAGCATCAATGTTCCACCAGAGAAAACCTTATTTACTATGAATGGACCATCATAATTAAAAGTCCACTTGCCCATGTGGTCTGTATGAGGAGGAAGAAGTCTTTTCAGCACAAGATCTCCCACTTGGTATTCCCGAAGCCTGACTTTCTGATCAAATGCTTTCTTCATTCTTTTATGATACAACTGCCCATAACAGATTGCAGCTAATCTCTTTTCTTCAATCAAATTCAATTGATTGTACCGAGACCGGACCCATTCTGCTTCACTCAGCTTTACATCCATCAGTACCCGTAAGGAGGGTATTTCAAGTTCAATAGGTAGGACAGCTTCCATACCATTCACGAGTTGATAAGGTGTTGCCCCAGTGGACATTCTGATTGATGTTTAGTACCCATGAAAAGCAAATGGTAGCAATTCATGCCAGTCTTTGTAAGTAACCACCATCTTTTGCACAATCTTCTTGATGTTTTTACTGACCGCTTCAACAGCGCCATTCATTTTTGGCCTGTAAGGAGAAGAGTTGTGGTGTTGGATTTTGAAGTCCCGACACAGTTCTGCCATCATTTTGTTGTTCAAATTGGAACCATTATCAATAATGATTTGCTCGGGAACTCCATATCGACAAATGATGTCTCTTTTAAGAAATATGGCTACCACTTGTCTGGTGACGTTTGCATACGAAGCTACTTCAACCCATTTGGTGAAGTAATCAATGGCTACCAGGATGAATCTGTGGCCATTTGAAGCAGTCGGTTCGATCTTTCCAATCATGTCAATTCCCCACATGGCAAAGGGCCAAGGTGAAGACATCACGTTCAAAGGATTTGGAGGCACATGCACTTTGTCTGCATAAATCTGGCATTTATGTCACCTCCTGGCATAGGCACAACAGTCTGCATCCATTGTGATCCAGTAGTAACCTGATCTTTATAATTTCTTAGCCATTGCATGTCCTCCAGCATGGGTACCGAAAGATCCTTCATGCACCTCGTGCATTAGCAAGTCTGCTTCTTTCTTATCAACACATCTGAGTAGTACCATGTCAAAGTTTCGCTTGTATAATGAACCATCAGCATTCAGGAAGAAACTACCAACCAACCTTCTTAAGGTCTTCTTATCATTGGATGATGCCCTAGGTGGGTATGTTTGATCCTCTAAGAAGCTTTTGATGTCATGGAACCAAGGCTTGTCATCTTTAGCAACGTCCACAGAGAATATGTATGTTGGTCGGTCCAGTCTGGATACCGAAATCCAAGGCACATAATTTGCAGTTTGAACTTTGATCATGGAGGAAATAGTAGCTAAAGCATCTGCAAACTAATTTTCGTCTCGAGGGATGTACTCAAGTTTGACTGTTGTGAAGAAAGTCAATAATCTCCTCGTGTAGTCACGGTATGGAATCAGATGCTCTTGGTGAGTGTACCATTTGTCGTTGGTCTGACTGATTACCAAAGTTGATTCCCCGAATACGGTCAATGTCTTGATCCTGAGGTCAATGGCTTCTTCAAGACCCATGATACAGGCTTTGTATTCAGCTTCGTTGTTAGTGCAGGCAATAGTGAGTTTTTCCGAGAAAGGCATATGAACTCCCTTAGGTGTAATGAGCACTGCACCAACTCCACGACCATTCATATTGACGACCCCATCGAACATCATTGTCCACTCTTCTTCTGGGTCAGGCCCTTCAGTGTGAACAGGCTCTTCATGATCTTTTGCTTTTAGGTACATGATGTCTTCATCAGGGAAGTCAAATCTCATTGGCGGATAATCATCAATGGGTTGCTCAGCTAGATAGTCAGACAGTACACTGCCCTTGATGGCCTTTTGAGATGTGTACTGAATGTCATACTCTATCAGAATCATTTTCCATCTTCCAACCCTTCTGGTAAATGCTGGCTTCTCAAATATATACTTGACGGGGTCCATTTTTGAGATCAATAAGGTAGTGTGGGTCAACATATACGGTCTTAGTCGGCGAGCATCCCATGCTAAAGCACATCAAGTTTTCTTGAGCAGTGAATAATGTTGTTCACAGTCGGTAAAATTTTTGCTTAGGTAGTATATTGCATACTCTTTTCAACCAGACTCGTCATGCTGGCCCAGCACACACCCCATTGATCCTTCTAATACTGTCAGGTACATTATTAGAGGTCTTCCTTCAACTGGAGGCATGAGAATCAGAGGTTCTTGCAGACACTCCTTGATTTTGTCAAAAGCCTTCTGACAATCTTCGTTCCACCTGACCGTTTGTTCCTTTCTTAACAATTTGAAAAGGGGCTCATAGGTTGCTGTAAGATGAGATATGAACCTTGATATGTAGTTCAATCTACCTAAGAAACCCTGAACTTCCTTTTCAATCTTAGGTGCAGGCATCTCCTAAATGGCCTTGACTTTGTCAGGATCCACTTCAATTCCCTTTTCACTTACAATAAATCCCAGCAATTTACCAGACCGCACCCCGAATGTGCATTTGTTGGGGTTTAGCTTCAATTGGTACTTTCTCAGACGCTTGAACAACTTCAGCATATTTACTAGATGATCTTCTTCAGTAAGGGACTTGGCAATCATGTCATCCATGTAGCATTCAATTTCTTTGTGGATCATGTCGTGGAACAACATTACCATAGCCTGTTGATAAGTCGCACCGACATTCTTCAGTCCAAATGGCATTACCTTGTAACAAAACGTGCCCCAAGGTGTGATGAAGGTTGTTTTCTCCATGTCTTCGGGCGACATTCTGATCTGATTATACCCTGAAAAACCATCCATGAAGGAAAACACCAAGAACTGAGCTGTGTTGTCGACCAATACATCAATGTGAGGTAATGGGAAGTCATCCTTTGGGCTAGCTCTGTTCAGATCCCGATAATCCACACACATTCGTACTTTGTCGTCTTTCTTAGGCACTGGTACAATATTAGCAACCCACGATGGGTAACTAGTTACATCAAGGAAACCGGCGTCCCACTGTTTTTGTACTTCTTCCTTAATCTTCATGGCCATATCTGGACGAGTACGGCGTAACTTTTGCTTCACTGGAGGCCAATCTTCTTTCAAAGGCAGCTTGTGCATAACAATATCCGTATCTAGACCTGGCATGTCTTGATAGGACCAAGCAAAGACGTCGACGTATTCTCGAAGCATGTCAATGAGTTGTTCTTTTACTGAAGCCTGCAGACTGGCCCCAATCTTCACTTCTTTCAAATCCTTCTCGGTACCAAGATTAACAGTTTCAACCTCCTCCTAATGAGGAGTAATCACTTTCTCTTCTTGCCTCAACAACCTAGCTAACTCTTTAGGTAACTCATAGTCTTCTTCAACCCCTTCATCAGCTTGATTAATTGGATTATCGAAGTCATACAAGGTCATAGCAGTGTTGTTGTCGGTGCAATATGGAGGATAATCTCTGCAAGGGTTGAGATTTGTTTGTTTTAGTGATCAATTTTAATCTTGTTTAGAAAAGTGTAAATGAAGTTATTTATTTTGGAAACATTTCCATTTTATTGTTTTGTACAAAAGTAAAAGATGAAAAGACAGTGAGCGAAAAAGAGACTTGTTTGCAAAAGATGTCGGATATTCATTGATAATTCATTTGCACATAATTACAATATGGCCCTATTACAAAATGAGTCCTGACACCTTGGGCAAGATGCAGGACTTGATGCATACTGAAAAAAGCATGAAATAATAATTACTCTGCAGGAGTAACCCTTATAATTTCCTGGGAAGACTAGTTAAGGACTTGGTGCCCCGGGATCCTTGGACGTATCCAGCTCTCCAGGTTGCGGTCGCTTTCTGCCTCGTCTTCCAGGTTGTTAATAGCATCTGGGGTGAGCATCCCCCCACTGATGAACTTGGGCTCTTTTGCAGCCTCTGATTGATCTTGTCGGAATGGTTTGTAACCCAAACCGAATATGTCCTCCTTCTTCTCCACCGGCAGCAGCTTGCCCCAGCCTTGGGAATTACCATCTTCAACAACCTTCAGGGCTTGCTGATAGGAGACAATTGAAGTACCCATCCTATCCTCCTGGGATGCAGCAAATACTTTAGTCGTCGCCTCATTGACATTCAGGGCCTCGAACCATTGGCTCATAGTTTCATGGATTTCACCATCCATCTCAATGTATTTGTACGTAGCCAGATGGCTAACAAAGATGTCCTCCTTACCACAGATGGTGATAATCTGTCCTTCCCACTCATATTTCAATTTCTGGTGAAGGGTCGATGTAACTGCGCCTGCGGCGTGAATTCAGGGTCGACCCAACAAACAACTGTAGGCCGGCTGAATGTCCATCACATAGAAAGTAGTCTGAAAGACCTACGGACCGATTATCACAGGCAGCTCCACCTCTCCAAGAACAGACCTCTTGGAGCCATCAAAAGCCCTGACCACAAGGTTGCTTGGTCGGAGAGCTATTCCATCATATTCGAGCTTGACAAGAGCTTTCTTCGGTAATACATTGAGTGAGGACTCAGTGTCTACAAGAACATGAGATAGTACAGCTCCTTTGCACTCCAGGGTGATGTGCAAAGCTTTGTTGTGGTGATGTCCTTCTGTTGTCAAATCAGCATCAGTGAACCCTAGCCCATGGCTAGTATTGACATTAGACACCACTATTTCAAGCTGATTCACTGTGATCTCTTCTGGCACGTAGGCAGCGTGCAGAACTTTAAGTAGTGCATCCCGATGAGCTTCGGAACACAACAGCAGGGATAATATAGAGATCTTAGAAGGAGTCTAGTGGAGTTGGTCCACAACTTTATAGTCACTTCTTTTAATTATCCTCATAAATTCATCCACATCCTGATCAAAGGATGATTTATGAGTCTCTTTTGATGCAGATTCTTCAGGTATCACACTTTTCCCTTTGGCTTTGGCAGCAGCTTCTGCGTCAGTACTAGTTCTTGGAGCTTGTGACGCGAAGAGGCGTTCGCTTCGGGTGAAGCCTCCGCCTCCCCCAATATTATCCACTTGGGGAATTGGAACCGAAGAATCAAGAAGGACTTTTTCTCCATTGCAGTAAAGGTCAGCACCATAATGCCATGGTACAACATTGTCTTTATCATATGGAATTGGCCCTGGCACCGTGATGGTGACTGGGCTTACTGCAGCAGATGTTGGAACCGTTACCCTATGTGGATCATAGAAAATGGTGACAGGACTTCTTGTGGATGTTAGTGGTGATGAATTGAAGCTTGTTTGTTGTTGAAATTGTTGCTGAGACTGTTGTTGAAAGTTGCTGGAATTTGGGACCGTTGTAGGGTCATAATAGATAGTAACTGTGGAGACGTCGTTGTTGGTGATTGCTGAAGTTGTAGAAGGAGATGAAATGGAACCGTTGTTTGCTGAAGTGATGGAGGAAGTGGTTGCTGAAGTTGTAGACGAGTCAATAGAAACAGTTGTTGTTGCATTTGTAGAAGAATCACTTGTTGTTGTAAAAGGAGTTGCTGGTGTTATAGAAGCTGTTGTGGTTATCTGCAGAATGCCTTCTCTAATCAAACCATTGATGCCATTCCTCAAGCTTGCACACCCATTCTCGGAAAGCTTGCAAGATTCACAACAGGCCTCACAATCGGGATACACTTGGCATTTCAAAAGCTGGGCTTTAACCTCTTCCAGAGGTGTCTGAATACTTGCAATATCTTCTATTAAACTCATGGGTGAGCCTTCCTCTATAGCATTAATCATTGGCCCACTGTGGCTTGGCATAGTATTTTTCATGACGTTGGGAGGTGGTGCAAAGTTCAGGGCCTTTGAATCTACCAGATCCTGGACCTTCATATGCAGAGCCCTGCATTTTTCCGTTGAGTGACCAGGTGCGTTAGAATGAAAAGCACACCTAGCGTTGACATCATAATTTATTGGAAGGTTCTGAGGATCAGGTGGAGCCAATGTCCTCAACTCAACAAGATTGAGCTTTAGGAGTTGTGGCAACAATGTGGCATATGGCATTGGAATAGGGTCAATCACCCTGTTGATCTGGGATGGCCGCTGTTGAAAAGGGTGTTGTTGTTGATTGTTGTTATTGTTGTTGTATGATCTCTGTTGAGGAAACTGTGGTTGTTGAGGAAAGTGCTGTGGTTGTTGAGTATACTGAGGAGGTGGAGTAGGAATAGTGAAGACAGCAATTGACCTGGGTAGATATTGGGGTCTTCCTCTTCCCATATGCACAGTGTTTGTTTCACCAGATCTACGGGCCCTAGTAAATGGCTTCCTTGTACTGCTTGAACTGGCACCATTGTCGGAGATCTTTCCCATCTTCATTAAGCTCTCAATTCTTTCCCCAGCTATCACCACGTTTGCAAAGCTGGTGGAAGAAAAGGCAGCCAATCTGTCAATATAGGTACCCTGGAGAGTATTCATGAACATATCTGCCATCTCCCTTTCTGACATCGGGGGTTGAACAGCAGCAGCTAGCTGCCTCCACCTTTGGGCATATTCCCTAAAGCTTTCACGGGAAGATTGTGACATTCCCATCAGAAGGGTTCTGTTTGGAGCCATGTCCAGATTATACTGATACTGACGGATGAAAGCTTCAGCCAAGTCTTTCCAATTTATAACTGTAGCTCTGGTTAAGTGGGAGTACCATTCTCGGGATGCCCCTGTCAAGCTATCCTCAAAGTAAAACATCCACAATTTCTCATCCATGGTGTAGGCTTTCAATCTCCCCAGGAAAGACTGAAGATAGGTACGTGGGAAGGATGTGCCATTGTATCTTTCAAAGCAAGGGGTTTGAATTTGTGAGGAATTCTCACCCCTTCCACCAATCCCATGTCCATGACATCAAAACCTAGAGAGTTTTGGGATTCAAGAGACCTTAGCTTCTCTGCAATTTCATCCAACCGACAGTCGTAAACTTCGTCTCCAGCCCCAACCATAGTAAATTGTTCTTCTTGAGGGTCTTCCTGCAAAACCCTTCCTCCAGTAGTGTTACCTTGGGTGTTTCTTATGGCATTGATGTCTGGGTTCAGATGAGGTCCAAACTCTGGTGGATCAGTGTGAGGCTGCACGTGATCGTTGTTACTAGTACCCCATGTACCTGGATGGTATTCCTCAGGAGTTTGTCGCTCAACCAACTCCCTCAGTGTTTCCTGGCTTTGAGCTAAACCAGTCATCACTGTCATAAATTGATTCATTTGGGCCCTCATTTCTGTCCTTTCATTGGCCATCTGGGCCCTCACTTCAGTCAAGTCTTGTTGAACCTGATCCATTTGTAATCCCGGAAGGTTGTTTCTTGTCGGATAACGGTGCACTCTATTGACAGGGAACACTCTTCTATGAGCAGTGTTTCCTGAAACCACAACAAGGTGAGAAACAACAAAACAAAAACCTACAAAACAAAGAGATGATGTTAGTATGCAATGCAGGATGCCTATTTATCTTCCAAGGGTATCCGGTTTGGTTCTTTGGTTTTGACCTTTCCAGACCTCGAGGAAATGATGATGTTGAAGAGAGATTAAACCCACAGAATAATACAAACCATATATTACAAAAATTGTGAAAATACATAGTTTGATTACAATAGAGTCCCCATGGTGGGTCAAAATACATCAATAACAGAAATACAATCAAAATGAAATACAAACAAAAAGAGTCAGACATCCAATCCAAAGTCATCCTCTCTGACTTCCTTCAGGAGAGCCTCAGTCACTGGACCTACTGGGTGTTCTGTGATGGTCCTGATGAGGAGGTTCCTGGTGGCAATGGCACTGGTCAACTTCTTGTGCTTATCCTGATCCTTTGACCTCTTCAACCCTACTCGGAGCTTTAACTGAGAGATCTCCTTCTGTGCTGCTATCAAAGCTGCCTGATTCTTCTTCTCACTAGCCTCCAATTGCTCTATCTTAGCTTGGGTCCTTTGATCTTCTTGTGAACGAGCCTCAGTGATCCTGATCCACCTAGCCTGGCTCTCCTCTAAGTAATGCTCTTCCCTAGCCTTCTGAGTCTTAGCTTCCTTGCAAGCATTCTTCAGTACTAACTCCCCTGCCCTAGCCTTTCTGATGTAGTCGTTCGTCTTCTCAATCTTGGTCAAGTGCTCAATCCGGAGCTTCTCTAACCTCTCATTATCTAGACGGCTGTCATTCCTCTCCCAGAGGGTCTTCTTCAAAGCCTCAGAGAGCTGGGTATTTCTTTTCTTCAATTTCTCGAACTCCTATAAACTGACAGTAGCTGCAGGCTTCACTGCTGATGGTCCAGGTGTATCCTCTAAAGTGAATGGCATCCAGGTGATCTATCCCCTGACACGAGACCAGTCTAGATACTGAGCTGAAGCTATATTGTTGCACTTGCCCAGGATAGCTGTCCCCTTAGTCTGAATGTTGTCCCAGGCCCAGGTTGCCTGTCTGACAATAGCAGAGTTGTGTTGGATGTCACAATAGAGAGTCTCTGTCAAATCTTGTCCTCTTGGGGGATGAACCAAAGCATACCCTAATTGCCTCTTGAAAAGCAAAGGGTTGTAGTTGATGCAACCTTTCACTCCAATCAAGGGTACATTGGGGTATTGCCCACAGCTAGTAATGATGTCCTTGCCCTTGGTGCTCTGAGTGCACCATCTGATGTCTTCTGATGTAAGGGCAATCAATCTCTTAGCCCAGTTCCTTGGCTGATGAGGATTCAGGAAAGTGTTCGACTTCGGCAAGTTCCTTAACAACCAACAGTAGAAGAGGGGTGCACAACATCTGACCAACCTCCCCCTTTGCTTCTCATTCCTTTGGTGCACTGAGTAGTAAAAGTCTCCAAGCAAGGTAGGAACTGGGTTCCTCAATAAGAACAGGTGAATAGCATTCTTGCTCACAAACTTTGGCTCATCTACAAACAAGATAACTCCATATATTCTGAGGGCTAGAAGTGCACAAACAACATCCCACTTCCCTGTTGCAGCATGCAGGGTGGCCTGAGAGATTAAGAAGTCCAAGTGAAGGCCTGGGATTCCAGCCTTGGTGGTCATGCTCTGATCAATGAGGGTAGGCTCCAAGTAAAAGGCCATATCTATTTCTTCATTCTTGGGAGCAACCATCTCAGGGTTGAAAGGAGTCCCTCTCCTGATAGGGACACCTAACAACATGGAGAACTCTTCTAGCAAAGGTCCCAACTAAAAAATCAGGGAATGTAAAACATCTGAGAGGAGGATCATAAAACTGTAAGCAAGTGTGAATCATGCTCCTCTGGGATGCATCTAGGTCCATGATCATGTCCAATATGCCTCCATAATGTTCCCTGAATAATGGGACATGATCAGGAGTGATGAGAGACTGGATCTGTCTGATGCCTGTCAGAGTGGGCTCGAAGAAATGGTAAGTGATGTTGCTCTTCCTGGAAGTGTACATGCTGAAAATGGATGCTGATGAAGAAAACTGAGGAGAAGCCCTGATGAAGGTCACTGCTGAAAACTGATGAAGATAACTGGAGAAGGGTCTCTGATGAAGACAAACTGATGAAGGTGCTGAAGAAGGAACTCTGATGAAGATGCTGGTGCAGATAACTGAAGAAGTCTGAGCAGTAGAATAGGTCAAAACCAAACCAAAGATAAGAAGGTGGATACCCTGTAAAACAAATAGGAAAATGTTAAATGATGCAAAATGATGTATGCATAATGGTATGCAAAGGGTTTGTGATCAAGTGCTGGATCTGTTATCTGCCGTGATAGGGTCCATGTGTGTTCATAAGTCCGGATGGAGGCTTAGAAAACCAGTAACCAGGTAAGGGACTCAAATAAAGAGTCACAAGTCCAGGGTTTCACAAGAACTGTCCAAAGTGGTGCATTCTTAAAACAACATTAGTAACAAGGGTATGATGAGGCCAAGGGTCCCTTCAAACCTGTAAACATCCCAACCCCCTCACATTTGTTGTTCTAGAACAAGGATCCTCAGACTTGGATCAGTTATGAGAAGTGTAAACACTTTTAACCCAGAGGTACAGTGTTTATAATAACCATAAAAGATCCTCCTCTAATTCATCTCAGATGCTGAAGGTCATAAAAGGTCATCCAGACTTAGTAGGCTTCCCAGATAGCCCTAGTACTACAGGAAATCTGTAGCACAGAGTTCTCAAGAAGAAACCCATGTCTGAACTGTGTTTCATATTCCCGCACCAGACCGAAATGGAATGGGTAAGAATATGAAGCCACTCTAGCCTATGTGTCACTCAGGTCCCTGGTATGGAACCTTAATCACTCAATGATCCCCACCCACCAAAACTGACAAGAGATCCAACACCAATGATATGATAATAGTATGAAATGCATAAAACTGTAAATGAAAGCAATAAATAAAGCTATACAGAAAGCAAAAAATAAAGCAATAAACAAATAAGCATAAGTAGCACATAACACCCCCGTAAACACAAATCAAACAAGCGCTAGGAGGAACCCACAAAAAGAACCAGAAGCCCTGGTTGTAATATAAGGTTCCCCAGCAGAGTCGCCAAGCTATCGCTCCCCCGAAAAGACACCAAGTCAGATAGGGTACAGACGCGAACGGTCGGCGAAAGGAGAGAAGGAAATGAAGATGAATAGAGTCGCCAGCTAGGCATTTTTATCCCGAAGGAAAGGTAATGCTGCATAAACCTAGAAAGATATGGATAAGACGGTTGCGAACCAGAGAAACTGAGAAAGGGGGTTGGTTACAACCTGGGAAGGTATTAGCACCCAAATTGCCCGTCGTACTCGACGGGATCCACGCTTAAAAGATTGTGTTTAAAGGGGTAGGTGTATGGGCTATCTGTGTGCAAAAGCTGGAAAAGAATATACAAGTGTCAGTGCAAAAAGGTGAATTGCTCAGGAACTAAGGCTTAAAAAGAAGGCTGACAGAAGGGAAAGACACATAGACTTTTGTTTGATAACAGTTAAGTTATGCCTATGTATCCTCTCGTGCAATGAGGAAGTCAGAACACCGTAGTTCGACTCAAAGAGACTGAAAGGTAAATTTGACTGTGAACTTCCTGCTTGTCTATGCTCAAGTGTATGACTCGTCTGGCTCGAGTGTTAACTGTCTTGCATTAGACGGGAGAAGCAAGTTCTCGTTTGTGAGTGAGTATGATGAGAAAAGAATCCTGGAGGAGACGATTATTGTTTGTTTTTGTGTTTTCAGTTTTGTTATTGTTTTTGGTGTTTTGCATAAGTAAATGAGCTTAAGCCTAAATCAAAGGTTGTAAACTCATTATATCCTCCCTGATTAGGGATAATGAGAATACTTAAGTATGAGATAAGCATCTCAACTTAATTACCATGATGATGTAGGATTAAGATCATTAACCTACTTGTGATTATTAAGATGTTTTTGGTTTTTTTGTTTAGTGTAAAGTAATGAGTTTAATCTCTAATCACAGATTAGCGAGCTCATTACACCATCCTAATAGAAGGATAATAGATGAGAACACTTAAGCTGAGGAAGATACCTCAACTTAATCCATGGTTAGGGATTAAATTAATGACAAAACAAGCCTTTATTAAGTGGATTTTAATTAAGGATGAGATTAAGAATTGAGTTTTATGATTTGTAAGACAACTTGAGGGGGACTTGTCCATTAAACACTAGGGTTAGTCTTTCTTAACCATAAAGGAAGAATTAGAACCCTAATGTAAGGCCCAAGTTACAAGATGAATTCTTAGTGATTATTAAGATGATTTGATTAAGAGGTTTAAACAAATTAAAGGTTTAACACTTAGGATTAAATTTATACACTCCATCCTAAGAGAAGGATACATGCATAACCCTAATTCCAAAGTCCTAAAACTTTAAGAGTTTAGTCTCTAATGATGAGATGAGAAAAGAGACACAAAGAAGACTCAAAGGAAAAAGTCTAAGGGTAACTATAAATCCTAGAAGTTATCATTCTTGGAATTCCAAGGGTTTGTGAGGCTTAAGAGAAGAAGTCTTCAAGGAAGCCACCAAGGAGAAGCAAGATGAAAAGAAGAGGAAGCAGAAGAATAAGCTACTTACTTCCTAAGAAGATAAGTAACTTAAAGGAAGAAAGGAAGAGAAGCACAAGTGAGGCAATCCCACTCAAAGACAAACAAAAATGCAGTAAGAATGCAATATTAAGAGATGAGAAGAGGTGGGAGGTGAAGGCAAATCCACCTCCCAAACAACTTACCATTAAAATGAAAAGTTAGCACAAGATGCATAAGGAAAGAAATGAAATGAAACAATGTATATGCAAGGGCAAAGACCAAGACCAGAAGCATAAACATGATGTAAATGATGTTATGATATGATGCAAAGGCATACAAGATGCATGTGTGTGTTCATACAAAATGATG
Organism: Lathyrus aphaca; assembly: GCA_963966055.1. Lineage (NCBI taxonomy): Eukaryota > Viridiplantae > Streptophyta > Magnoliopsida > Fabales > Fabaceae > Lathyrus > Lathyrus aphaca. Next base: position 353,144,217 of record OZ014521.1, on the reverse strand, counting down.
AATGCAAATGAAGCATGTAAGAGGCATGAGAACACATGGATGTTCATGAAATGTAATGGATGCAAAGCATAGCAAATGTATGAATAAATGATCAAGCAATGTTCAAGCAATGTCTTAAGATGTCTAAGATGGCATACAAATTCTTAGAATGGCATGGTAAGTTCATATGTTCATGCAATGCAATGTAAGATGCAAGTAAAGATGCAAAATTAGGGTTACATGGAAACATGAGATGCAAATGACCAAAACAGAAGAAAATGACATGATAAAAAATTTAAAATGAGCTCAAACAAACCATAATCCCATATGATATCACACCCCAAAGGAGAAGGTCTAACTCTTAACCTATTAAAAGTTATGATTTTCCTAAGTTTGCTAGGGTTTTTGGGTGCTTCAAAAGGAAAAATGCAAATCAAATTGAAAATGCAAGATAAATTCATGTCAAAAATATCCTAGATACTACATGATATGTGTAAAACAATGCAAAAAGAACCATCTTCAAACCCTTCATGGTTAGGCAGAAAATATTTTTAAAACTAGGGTTAGAAAAATATGATTTTAAGAACCCTAAATTCAAAGAAAATTGTGACAAGGTGATCAAAACCAAAAATAAATTTGTATGAAGGGTTTGAAAATGTTTCTAAATGTGTTAAGATGCAACATGATTTTTTTGATAATTTTTAGAAACCTAAATTCTATTCTAATTAATTAATTTCCATTAATTAATTAAAATAAACATTTAAATACTTTAAAAATACAATTTGTATGCATAAAATAAAAATAAAAATATTTTTGGTTTCTGAAAATTAATAAAAGTCATGATAAAAATTTTCAGATTTTTTTTAATGATATTTTCTATTTTAAATAATTATATGAAAAGAAATAGAAAGAAAATAAATAAAAAAGAATAAAAATGAAAAGTAAACGCATCCAGTGGCTGATATTTGAACTGAGGAAAAAGTTGTTGACCAGCGTGTTATCCAATGGCTGGGATTAATCCTGACCTAATTAAATAAAATTAAACTTAATTAAACTGGATTAGGGCTAATGGGGGATCTAGACCGTTCAAACACGCGCGGGAAGCAGGATCTGAGGGCTCACACTCAAACTTCACTAATTACAAGATTAAACCCTAATCACATTCTGATGACCGGAACAGTGGTTCCGGTCATCTTCTTCGGTGAGACCAAAACTCAACTTCTTCCCTAGGCTAAATTAGAAGCTCTAAATCTCCAGATCCACTCTCCTAATCATTCTAAACAAGATTCAATCATCAAACAACATTTATCATGCATCAAACACTAGATTCGAATCAAAACATAAAAACTGCAAAAGTTTCAGAAGCACGATACAGGCTTAATACTCAACCATTTTCAAAAATAAAAGGTGCAGTGTGATCAGTGAAGCATGAAGAACATTTCTATAACCTAAAAAGAGATTTCTGGAAAATTTGTTCTTGATGATACCTAAGATGAAGCTTTCTCAATCTGAGCTATCTGGACCTCTCCTTGGTGCCAATCAACTCCAATGGACCTCCTGAGGATACTTTGATGCTTGGAATGAGTTTATTTGGCCTCTTTCTGAAGTTCAGTTTTGAGAGGTGAGAAATCGTGTTTTTGGTTTGGGAGCTTTCAGGCCATTTTAATGGTTGGGATTTGTTCTATGAGTGATGCTGAGTTGAATGGTGAAAAAAGTTTGAAGTTTTGATAGCTGGTTTATGAGTTTCGAAGAAGGAAAGTTTCTTGAGGATTTTGTGAATCTAAGTGTGTGTATTGATTCAAGCTCCAAGAAGTTATGAAATGTGATCCTTAGGGCATGCATGTGAAGTTGTGATAGGCCAGAAGAGTTGTTGTGGCTCAGTTTGATTGGTATGGTGTGAAATGTAAAAAGTCAAGATTTGTGTCCTTGGAGGTATGGGTCATGGCAGGTCTGGTTTCAAGGGGTTCTGGTCTCAGCAAGTTTCAAGGGGAACCATGGAATTGTTTTTGGCATGCTGGCACAAGTGGATGGAAAGATCTATACCATTTTGCAATTTTGGGAAGTCTTGGCCCTTTTGAAATTTCTTGAAGTTCAAGTCATGGAAATGCATAATTCTTTGGCCAATTATGATCTTTAGAGGTCACATAGGCATATTGTGAAGTGTTTGTGCACATTTGAAGTCATTAGAAGCCTTGGCAAGTGGTTTTGCAAAAAATCCTCTTTGGTGCATTCTTGAAACTTATAGGATTTTTGCCAACTTTGAAGAATCATAACTTGAGTTCCATAATGAATCAAAACATGTTCTTGTACTTTTTGAAAAGGGAAAGACTTAATCTACAACTTTCATGACCAAGAATTTTTCATTTGAAGCATTTTTGGTTGAGAAAGTGGAGGTTGAAAAACTTTCCCAAAATGGAAAGTTTCCATCACAAGTCATTTCCATTTTTGGCAACTTTTCAAATGGCTCAAAATTCATCAATCTTGTGAACTTCCAACCTCTTATAAGATCAAATAAAGATCATAGAACTTCAATTTGATGAAAATAAACCTTTAGTTCCATTGTTGGGGGCCTCAGATGCCCTGATTTTGACTTAACTTGCTCAAGAAGTTACCCAATGAACATATGACTTCCACAACGAATTTCTTCATAAAACTTGGTACAAAGGATCCTTATAACATCTTAAGAACATTAGAAACAAGAATGGCCCAAAAATTTGGAGTTGAGGCCTCTGAAACCAAAACCCTAATTTTGGTCATCTATGTAGTGAAAACCCTAGCTCTGCTTCCATGCCTTGCCAGTTCTTGTGATCTCTTGACTTCCATGAACTTTGAGGGACACAATATGATTATAGAACACACATGGACCCTCTTGGAATGCTTTGAGGCCTTTGGGATGGCTCAGATGAATTCTTGGATTGCTCAGATCACAAACCCTAGATGCAGATGAACTTGAACTATGCAGATGAAACAAATATGCAACATGAGGTAGTATGCTTATGCTTATGCAAAAATGAAAGATCACAAGCCATGGTGTGATAAAGAGTGAGGGAAAATTTAGGGTGTTTACACCACGCACACCCATACGCGTAATGCATCCCCAATATGCGTAATTGACCTTTTTCACACAAGTCATACGCGTAATGACCTATTTCATACGCGTATGGACAGAAACTCCCAATTTTCATGTTTTCTCCTTCATCCTGATTTTGTTTCCTATGATTCTCGTTTTCATAATTCTTATCAGTCTTAGGAATGTTTCTATACCAGTTTTACACCTTCCATCATATCCTTCTTTCACCTAATGTTACTAAATCCAGGTTTATCAATATTCTAGATCTAGATTCGCAATTGTTCCTCTACAACAACTAAGTCTATACCAATCATGCATACAACAGAACAACAACAATATTCCACAACAAAATTAACAAGATAAGATAATCAAAATCACATATTCTCAACAACAATCATACAATCATAGATTCATCACAGAACATCATAAACAACAAAAATCCTACAAGGGAAAGGACCTCTTTCTACCCATCATGCTATCATCACCAATTATGAACCCATTCTCCCTCTTACCTCAAATCCTTGGAGATATTCCTGCAAATTTTCTCCATGAAGATTACCCTGGGAGAAGTTCTTCCTCTTCCTAGCTCTTTCTCTTGGTTCCCCAACAACGTTATGACTCCCTTCCTAATTTCTGATTAATCTCATAATATTGGATTTTCTAATTTAACCTTATTTTAATTAAAACAGAATAATAATAATAATAATAATAATAAATAATAATAATAATAATAATAATAATAATTCTAATATCTACTAATATTATTTACATAATAAAAATAATAATAATAAAACTATTTAATTGGGCCATTCTATTATTACCACATCTCACAAATACAATCTACACCATAAGTCTACTTGTCCACTAGGACACTACACCAAAATCCCGTGGCACACATACCTTAACCTAGGCCAACAATACACCAAACTACCCGACAATCAAATATTTAAAAATGGGGTGTTACAATGCCCACCTCATAAAAGCCCATAAAAGAACGGGGCGAGAATGATATACTTTGTTAAGGGTGAGAGCTCACAACCTTGCCTCTCCCCGTAATAAGATGAGTGTGAGGCGGGTCGGCCCATGGGCATTGCACCTTTAAAGCCTAAAAATTACAAATTTTTATTTTAATGCATGTGCCTGCAAAAGCCCACAAGAAAATGGTACGGGGTGGGGCAAACGTATTAAAGCGTGCATGCCTAAAACCTTGGCCCACCTCACAAAAAAGTAAGGACAAAACAGGCATGCCCAGCGGGTTGGGCCCATTTTGCCACCCCTACCTACATGTGTTTGTCTACCGATAAAGGGTGGACCATCTTACTTATCAAAATTTAGTAACTTAACATTGATAACCTTAAGAGTCTCATATACAACCGGAAGACAGCTTCCATAAGCATTATGACATCAACTTATATTTCATCGAGTCAATCACCCTAATAATAGACATTTGATTGTTGATTAAGATTATGTGTTCCTAGGGATTAGTAAAATGATACTAGAGATGGTGGCTTGAAATTGTCCGGAGTGGAGCTTCCCAAATTTACATTGCAGGTGGTTAGGGATCCAATGGCTCTTCTTTCTCGATCAACCCTGGCTCTGTGTTTTTCTATTCTAGGTCACATACATTCTCTTGTTATGTTTTTCTTAATGGTGAAACAATTCTTCCATGGGGATGGTGGAACAATTCTTCCATATGCCACAAACACTATATTGTTGTGTTTTTTTTTATGGTGAAACAATTCTTCCATTGAGATTATGTGTTCCTAGGGATCGCTATCGTTATCAAATGATACCAGAGATGGTGACTTGAAATTGTCTGGAGTTAAGCTTCCCAAATTTCCACTACGAGTGGTTGGGGATCTAATGGATCTTCTTTCTCGACCAACCCTGGCTCTGTGTTTTGTTGAGGTCACATACACTCTCTTATTGTGTTTTTTTATGGTGAAATAATTCTTCTATTGCGGCTAGCAACTTTGTTATGGCAACTCGATATTGTTGTTACTGTTGGCGACAACCATTACCATTGTGAGATGGGACCCTATTATTGTTGGAATTGTTTTATTTGGCCCATATTAGTTTTATTGGGTCCCACAGTGGGTGCCAGTTGTACAAGTAAAAGTAAATCAATGATAACTCTACCAGCGAGGGCTAGTAAAGTCTCACTCATCTATTATGTGAATTATGTTTATCTTTTCCCTTTATAATCAACTCCTTATATAATAATTCTTACTCATTCCATACTCAAGTCTTATCATTGACTATTTAAGGTGATTGTCCATAATTAGTGTGATCTTTTAATGATACTCCCTCAATCCCACAATGAGTGACCCATTTAGAATAAAAGTGTGTCTCAACGGATGTAAAGTATGAAAACTTAACGAGTATAGAACTAACTTTGTATTAAGAGATGTATATGATTTGTTATTTTTAAAACGCAAACCATAATTATATTTAAATCAATTAAATGGTTTGAATTCATAATTATAACCACATTTCAATCAAAATTGTTTATAAAACCGATTATAAATTTGATTATGTTTATGTAAGCGATTTTAAACAAGTTATTATTATTTTTTTCAAAAAAATTCCAAAAAATTAGATTTATTTTTTTCAATTTTTTTTATCGAAAAATAAATATTATTTTTCAATAATTTTTTTTCTTCGAAAAAACTACATTGCTTTTTCAAAAATACCTAATTACTTTTTTCACAAAATTAATTTTTTTCTCAAAAATTAGTTTATATTTTTTTTTTCAAAAAATTTAGTTGGTTTTTCAAAAAATTTAATTATTTATTTAAATTTATTTTTTTCAAAAAAGAATAATTTTTTTCCTAAATTTAAATTTTTATTCAAAAAAAAAAATCATACTAAATTATAATCCTATAATGTCTTCCTCAATTTTTCCCTTCAAAATCTTCAAGGTTAAAATTGATATTTTAACTCTAACCACTATTAATTGATATTTTAAATTTATTTTTATTTATCTACCAACTACTACCATCATTAATATTTTTGTATTAATTAATTAATTTATAAAAATTAATTAATTCAAATAAATTTAAATAATATCTATTATAATTATTCATTAGCCGGAAGTTAAAATCCACCAACTTTTCTTTTATGGAACATGAAAACAATTTTATTTTAACTAAAAATATTTATATTATAATGATTCATTAGTGAAAAGTTATAATCCACTCACTTTTCTTTTCAACCCCACTTATCTCCTCCTCATTACTTTATATATAGAAAATGAAAGTAATTTTATATTACTCTATCCTTACCATCACCATTTATCTATCATTTTCTTACTTATCAATAAGTTCTATATTATCATCTTTCCCACCTTTCAATTATTTTCTTACATATTTGAGATGTACTTTTCATTTATCTATCATTTTCTTACTTATCAATAAGTTCTATATTATCATCTTTCCATCTTCCGATTATTATTTTCTTACATATTTGAGATGTATTTTTCATTTATAATACGTCAATTCGTAAATGAGTATGTATATATATTTTAAATCATGTTGATTATCTATTAACTTCTTTCTTTGATATTATCTTAAATGTTTGTTTGAATTTGATACACTTGAAGATTTTGATGTCATGGAAGAAAGATTTGTAAGTAAAATTAAGGTATTTTTCAATTATTTTGTTTTATAATTTATTATATTGTTAAACTTTTCTATTGTGTCAATTTAATATTAATTTGAACTATTTTATTGTGATTCATTGTATTTGATAGGATGATTGGATTTAAAAATATGCAACAATGGTCTACATAGCCATAACAACACTACTCATGTGAAGAAAAATCTAGAGTACTGATTATGATACAAAAAAGTTGTACGACCAAAACACCATTTTTATTTTTTTTAATTTTAACTAAATTATAGGAGATTTGAGTATTTGACATTTATATGTTTTTTTTTATAATTCTCTATTTGAGACCCATTAAAATATTAAATTATTATTATAATAATAAGGTGAATTCTGAGGGATCAATTAAATATGTCACCTGTGTACCATTCAATTTAACCATTTGATTAAATAAGCATACATGATCTCTATAGTCCATAACACACTAGGTTCAATCACTTTATATCTTCCTCAACAAACTTCTCTCTCCATTTCTACTTTTCTATTTCTCTCCCATCTCTCTCCACTGTTTAACCTCTCTCTTCATCTTCTCAATAAAATCAATGACAAGTATATGTCAAAATACCACATTTATTACAATTTTGAAGTTTTCAAATATGTTATTGATATTTTTTTCTTCAATTAATTTTTATGAGGTGTGTTGTTAGGTAAGAAAATCTACCATGATTTGTAATTTTATATTTAAAAACCACCTTCAATTTTTGGTTGGTTTGAATTTTGGAGAAGATAGAGAAGAATAAAACTGCAAAAATAAAATAAAATAGAGACATGATAGTAAGAGAAAATGTATAATGTTCTTTTTTATTCTTCAATAAATCTAAACCAATGATTAAATCTAACAATATATTTTTGATTTCATCAATGAACCATTTAATCGGTTTCTCATCTTAGATGTGAGAATTTTTTACTTAAATCCCACACAATTGTAAATTATGTATCATAATGCCACACTTCCAAATATATGAACGAAAATACCATACTTTTATGGAAAGATTCGTCCAATGCATAGACTGGCCAAATATAAAAAAAAAAACTTGCATTGTAGTGGTTCGTCCACTTTTTGTACTACCCTTAATAGTGGTTCGTCCTTCGTACGGACTACCCCATTAAATGCAAAATTTTAGTAATGGTTCGTCCATTTTATGGACTACCCCATTAAATGTAATTTATTTTTTTGTTTTCTATTTTTTTAAATAGTTTTTTAATATATTAATTAATATAAATTAGTTAAATTGATTATTTGATTAAAGAAAATATTTAAAAATATATTTAAGTAATATTTTAATGTGACTAAATATTTAATTTATTTTAATAAATTTTGGGTCGTCCAATCAATGAAGATTTTTTTTTTAAAATAACTTAGTTTAATAAAAATAATACTTAAATAACTTAGTTTTTGGAATAATTACGAAAATGATTAATTGTATTCGCCAATTGGAATGACGAATGTTTGAATTTTTTTATATATTTTTTTAAAAAAACACACACATTCGCCAATTGGTATGACTAACGTGTGTAAGCTATTTTTTTTGAAATGCAAAGATTCACCGATTCATATGGCGAAATGGTCTATTTTTTTATTAAAAAAATTAGTATACATTCGCCAATTCAATTTGCTACACAGTTTTTTTATATATTTAATATACATTTATTTTATAAACAATTTGACTATTGAATACGACTTTTGAAATTTTCCATTTTTTTAATTAATGGATTGTCTTTATTATTAAAGAATTTAGAAACAATGTTTAAAGAGTTTTTTCTATTTATTTATTTTTGTAACAATTGAAAAAATATTTAAAAAATATTTATATCTATCAACTTTATTTGTTTGTAATATTTTTTTAAAATATTTAATATATTAATTACAAAGATGTGACATTTATCACGGTTAATGAAATTGATATCAGAATAATTATTGTTATTTAATAGATTGATTTTATAAATGGAAATGATATTTAACATTGAAGAAGTTAAACCATATTCTTAAAAATAACCTGTGTTAAACCATATTCTTAAAATAACTTATTATATAATATTAATATATGTTATTTATATATGTTGGATTATATTATAATAGTTTATTTAATTATTATTATTTTTCTCTTGACTTATATAAAAATTATAATTATAAAAATAATGTGTCTTAAGGACATAGGTTGATATTAGCCATATTATTATATATCATAAAAACAATATATTGCGACTGATAAATTAAAATCTTAATAATTGGGATATTAACAAATTTTATAAATGGTAACTTTATCCTATAGTTAATTGGAATAAGGTAAAATATTATAATATCAATTTCATTAAATAAAAATAATTATAAATATCAACCTATTAAATATCAACCAATTAAATAACAATTTATAATATCAACCCATTAAATAACAATAATTATTCTGATATCAATTTCATTAACCGTGATAAATTATCTTTGTAATTAATATATTAAATATTTAAAAAAATATTACAAACAAATAAAGCTGATAGATATAAATATTTTTTTAATTGTTGCAAAAATAAATAAATAGAAAAAAATCTTTAAACATTATTTCTAAATTCTTTAATGATAAAGACAATCCATTAATAAAAAAATTGAAATTTTAAAAGGCGTATGTGTTCTTCAATTTCAATTCGAACATACTAATTTAGATTAATTGGGACATAATAATAATAATAATAATAATAATAATAATAATAATATTTGAGGTACAATGGAAGAATAAAGTGAGATTCCATGGTCGAATTCTGCTGACAGATTCAACTGTCAAATTGTTTATAAAATAAATGTATACTAAATATAAAAAGAAAATAAATAAATAAAACTGTGTAGCCAATTGAATTGGAGAATGTATACTAATTTTGAAAAAAAAATTGGCTTACACACACTAGCGATATCAATTTGCGAATGTGTGTTTCTTAAAAAAAATTCAAGCATTCGCTATTCCAGTTGGCAAATTCAATTCAAACTACGCTATTATTCCTAAAAGTAAGATATTTTAGTATTATTTTTACTAAACTAAGTTATTTTTTAAAAAAAATCTGACCCCAAATTTATTAAAATAAATTAAATATTTAATCACATTAAAATATTACTTAAATATATATTTAAATATTTTTTTTAATCAAATAATCAATTTAACTAATTTATATTAATTAATATATTAAAAAACTATTTTAAAAAATAGAAAACGAAAAAAAAAAAAATCATTTAATGGGGTAGTCCATAAAATGGAGAACCATTACTAAAATTTTACATTTAATGGGGTAGTCCATACAATGGATGAATCACTATTAGGGTAATTCAATAAATGGACGAGAACCACTACAATGCATGTTTTATATATTTGGTCAGTCCATGCATTGGACGAACCTTTCCATGAAAGTATGTCATTTTCTTACATATATTTGGAAGTGGCATTTAAGTAAAAAATTCTAGATGTGACATAATAATAATAATAATAATAATAATAATTAGGCATAATTAGTCCTCAAGTCCTGTAAATTAATTTTGAGTGTCAGGTATATGCTAAGTTAGCAAAAAATAATAATAAATAATGTAAATTAAAAAAATAATAATCTACATAATTTACATAATTAATTTAAAAATATAAAAAAAAATAATAAATAATATTAATTAAAAAAAATAATCTACATAATTTACATAATTAATTTAAAAATATAAAAAATCATTAATTAATTTATAGGATTTGGAAATTAATAAGGTTCAACCAATTTACATAAAACTAATTTACAATAATTAACTCAAATTAATTAATTTACATAAAACTAATTTACAATAATTAACTCAAATTAAATTACAATAAATCAAATTAAAAATTAAATTTATATCAATCAAATTAAAAATCAAATTTACATAAATCAAATTTATTTATAAATTAATTTACAATAAATCAAATTAAAAATCAAATTTACATAAATCAAATTTATATAATTTACAAATTAATTTACATAAATCAACTTCTGCTATGAACTTCTGCTATGTACAAAACCTTCTCCTCATCATCATCTTGTTCATGTGATTCTCCCTTCAGAGCAACACAAAACCTGTTACTCTTATTTCCAAAACCTACTCTTATTTCCAAAACCTGACAGAGCATTGAATTGAAAAATCAGAAAAAGATTAAATTACTTTTGATTACAACATGAAACTATAAACAGTGAACTATAAACAAATCTCAGAGTAATATTCCAATTTTTTCAACAAAAAAACAAACATAATTCAAAACCAAATTAATGACTATAAAAAAACAAACATAATTCAAAACCAAATTCATGACTATAAAAAACCTTAAAATATGTGATTCTTACCGGATCTAAAGAAATCGAAGTCCAAGCAATGTTCCACCGTGATTATACACATCAATGCAAAAGCCACAACAAACTTCACCGTAACAGAAACCGGTTGAATCATATTTTTTTCATCTTGATTTGAAATATCTAAAGAGAAAACAGATTCGTGAAGAAAACAAGATCTCAATGCTCAGTTGTTGCGATTTGTGTTGAACTGATTTTGAGGCGTGAAAGAGTGAAGAAATATATCGCAAAAAATGATGGATTGAAAGGAATTGGAAATCGAAAACAGATGCTTCATTGATTTCTTATGAGGAAACAATAGATATGAAATAGGAAACGATAAATATGAAATTTAATGAAGACGAAAATATCGTAGCCATAACAACAATAAACATTGTTTGTGGAGGATTTGAGGGAAATGATAGAAGAAGGTGGGGACGCCTAGGGTTTTGAAAAAGAATTTAGGAAGAGAGAAATAATTTTAATATAAATAATAATAATAACATGTTTAATAATAAATTGATAATAAACAAAATAAAAATCCATGTAATATAACATAATGTTAAGTAGACCGTCATATATGCTCATTTTAACGTTTTTCTTCGAAATTTAACGGAATGGATTAATTTGACTAACAAAATCATTTTAAAGGACTATAATGTAACGTATTTTAACTGAAAGATCAAAACGAAACAACAAATTAAGTTAAAGGAGAAAAAGATAAATTAAACCTAATAATAATAATAATTATTTATTTTATTTGTTATTAATTATTAATAGTAGCAATTGGTGAATAATTAACCAACTAACTCCATTTATTAATTAATTATTTTTATTTATAAAAATTATTATTATTTATATTATAAATTTATAATTAAATTATATATATATATATATATATATATATATATATATATATATATATATATATTATTTTTATTGAATTCAAATTTTTTTTATATTTTTATAAAACATACAATTAATATAAAGAAAATTCATTAATTTTTTAAATATATATTTTTATTAGTAATTTAATAGAAAACAAAAAAAAAAATTACCGTGCAACGCACGGGTAGACGACTAGTTTACAATTGAATTTAATCATTTGAATTTTGGATAATAACTAAATTATAATCAAATTTAAAAATAAAATAGTTTAGATAATCATCTATTAATAATTAAATTAATTATATAACCATTTGACTAATTTGAATTTGATTATAATTTTGGATCTCAAAATCGAATAAAATATTTTGCATATCAAGTAGTTCAAAAATAGATTTTATTTTTTAATAACATAGTTTAATAAATTATTTTCTAAGATAATCTAGTATTCAAATAATTTTCTAAAATAAAGTAGTTTGGTTTGAATATTTATTTTAATTTATTTATGATTATTATAACTTTATTTTTTTTCATACAATCCTATTTTAATTCATTTAATAGAATTAGATTTTAATAAAATATTCCAACTCATTCGTAATCTCATTTGGCAAATAAATGTAAAGTAAATTAAAAAATATCTCATTGTTCTAATTCGTCAAATCATTTGGCAAACATACATCCAAATTAAGTTATTTTGGAAAATTATTTCCAAATTAAGTTATTTTGAAAAATTATTTGAATACTATATTATTTTAAAAAATAATTTATTAAAAAAAAAGTCACAAAAATATAGTAAGAAAAGGTAAAACTAAATAGTTATACTAGCATTAAACACTTTGACAAAGAGCGGGCCATTACTTACACCATAAGACACGTGAAGTTACGAAGATACCCTTGACAAACTTCGAGGAAACAGGGAAGCAGGTGTGGTTTCTTGTCCACAATCAAAGCTGATGAACGAATATTTCTCTGTTTCTTGGCTGTCATCCTCACAGGGATCATTAATTACTTTCTCTCTTTCCTTCCTTCCTTCAACCCCATCCCGTTTCCACGATCCTTTCCATCTTCTTTTTTCCACATATAAATACAAACTAGTATTCACCAAACAACTCAAATTCAACCAAACATCACGTATTCACATTCTCTTTCAACAATGGCTCCCAACAACAACAGATCAAATGTCTTCGAAGACTTGTTACCAATGATGGCCACCAAGCTAGGCGGTGAAGGTTTAATAAAAGAGCTATGCAACGGGTTTGACTTGTTGATGGACAAAGAAAAAGGCGTGATCACGTTAGATAGCTTGAGGAAAAACGCTGGAGTTTTGGGTCTTCAGGATTTGAAGGAAGATGAGCTTGTTAGCATGATGAAGGAAGGTGATTTGGATAGAGATGGAGCACTAACACAGATGGAGTTTTGTGTTTTGATGTTTAGGTTGAGTCCGGAATTGATGGAAGAGTCTTGGTTTTGGCTTGAGGAAGCACTGCAACATGAACTTGACAACAACAATACTTCTTTTTTCTAGTTTTTAGTACCAAACAATAATTGATCCTGTTTTTCATTCTTACTTTCTGTTGCAATTCATCGTGTTGAATATATTGGAATTCATTGACATTTTTTTCGATATACTACTTTGTTTTTTTAATATTGTTTTACTGGATCAGATGCATATTATTGAAAGGCGATTAAGAACTTTTTATTTTTCGTTATTAAATTGTTAATCCCTTTATAATCAAGAATGGGGGGAATTAAATGGGTGAATAGTACTGCAACATGATGGTGGTTAGGGACAGAGCAGATAGAAATAGGGGTGGCAAAACGGACTCTATCCGATGGGCATACCCGTTTTATCCACATTTTAGTGCAGACGGATCAAGGGTTTAGGTCCTCACTTTCTAAAGTGTCCGCCTGCCCCATTTTCTTCACGGATTTTTACAGACATGCATATTTACTTAAATTTTATATTTTTAGGCTTAAAAAGTGCAATGTCTGCGGGCTTTCCTCGCCCCGCCCTCACTTTTTTGAGGGGAGGGCTCAGGTTTTAGGCCCGCATCCTTAACTTTGACTGCCCCGCTCCGCCCCCATTTTTTTGCGGGCTTGTGCAGGACAGGCCTAAACGGGGCGGGCATGCCCGTTTGCCACCCCTATATAGAAATGTGTCCCTTCCCGTCTCACCATCATCTTACTAGGATTTCATATTACTTTAAAGAAAAATAATAGCATTTCTTGTACCTAGGATTTCATATTACTTTAAAGAAAAATAATAGCATTTCTTGTACTAACACTGTTTTCAACATTTTCTCTTTTAACAATTGAAATTTTATTTATCCACATCTCACCATTTATTTGTTTGAATATTGAAGGGTGCGACTAAATTTCTCTCAATCTAAAATAAGACTCTTTCTAGTATCGAAGTTAAAAGTTTCTAGTATCGAAATTAAAAGTTAAAAAAGACTATTTCTAGTATCAAAGTTAAAAGTTTCTAGTATCGAAGTTAAAAGTTAGTTACAATTTTCAAACTCACTAGTTCTAGAGAGAAGAGTTTCATTCTCTCTATAATTTATCGTGTGTTTCTTTATATCTTTTGTGGTGTGATTTTCTTTGAGTCTCTTTCTCACTCCCTTCTATTATATTCTAAATTTATCATACCTTTCATTTAAATCTTTTGACTTATGCTTTACATCTTCCTTATGTGCATATCCTCCATTAGGGCATTTAACAGCTATATATGCATTATTGGTCTTCTCAAGACATGAGATCAATTTTCAAAACAAGAAAGGGTTTGTTCAAAGGCAACCAAAGAGGAGATATCCTCAAAGTCATCATCATTCAAGCTACATAAGCTTTTATGCCTCAAGACATCATATATGGTGTATCATGTCCTCAGATGATTGGAACATGAAAGAGAATTGAATAAGATCACCTTATCCTACATTTAGTCCTCAAATTAGGGTTTAGTTTATTGAGGTATGTGACACCTTCACGGACAAGGATTTTGAAGCCTCAATATCCTAAGCATTTACACTTCATATCACTCTCATAACCTCATTTGAACCCACATTATCTTACCATACATGTGCACCATTTCACCATCATTTTACTAGCATTTCATATTAGTTTAAAGAAAAATAATAGCATTTCTTGTACCAACACTATTTTCAACATTTTCTCTTTTAACAATTGAAATTTAATTTATGAAAATCTCCCCGTTTATTTGTTTGAATATTGAAGGGTGCGACTAAATTTTTCTCAATCTAAAAAAAAGACTCTTAAGTTAAAAGTTAGTTACTATTTTCAAACTCACTAGTTTTAGAGAGAAGGTTTGCATTTCCTCTATAATTTATCGTGTGTTTCTCTATATCTTTTATGGTGTGATTTTCTTTGAGTATCTTTCTCACTCCCTTATGTTATATCATAAATTTGTCATACCCTTCATTTAAATCTTTTGATTTATGCTTTGCATCTTTCTTATGTGCATATCCTTCACTACACAAATGACCAAAATTAGGGTTTTGGTTTCAGAGGCCTTAACTCATTTTTGGGCCATTCTTGTTTCTACTGTTCTTAATATGTCATAAGGATCATGTGTACCAAGTTTGATGAAGAAACTCATTGTGGAAGTCATTTGTTTACTGGGTAACTTCTTATGCAAGTTAAGTCAAAATCAGGGCATCTGAGGCCCCCAACAATGGAATCAAAGGGGTATTTTCATCAAATTGAAGTTCTATGATCTTTATTTGATCTTAGAAGAGGGTTTCCATGACTTGAACTTCAAGAAATCACAAAAGGGCCAAAACTCTCAAAAATTGCAAAATGCATTGGATCCTCTCATCCACTTGTGCCAGCTGCATAATCTTGATTCTATGGCTCTCCATGAATCTTGTTGAGGCCAGACACCCCAAAAAAACCAGACCTGCCATGGCCCATACCTCAAGTACACAAATCTTGACTTTTTTTGCCAAACACCCCATACCAATCAGCCTATGCCACAACAACTATATGAGCAATCCCATTGGTTTAAACAAACATTATGCAAGTCATTTCATAACACACAAGAGCCTGAATCATCCTACAACTCAGATTTCACAAAATCCCTAAAAAACTTCCTCTCTTCGAAAATCATCACACAACCACTTAAACTTCAAACTTCTTCCACCAATCAACTCAGCATCACCCCAGGATCATTTCCCACCCATCACCATAACCTAAAACACAGCCAAACCAAAACACGATTTCTGGTGCAACAAAGTTGAATCATCAAAACCAGCCATTGCAAGCTTGTTCCAAGCATCAAAGCATCCTCAGGAAGCTCATTGGAGTTGATTTGCACCAAAGAAAAGTCCAGAAAGCCCAGAATCAGAAAGCTCAACCTCAGGTATACCTCAAGAACAATTTTTCCAGAACTTTTTTTTCTAGTTACAATATGAATCTGTATGCTCTACTGATCATTGGGATGTAATTTGTTTTGAAAATGATTGAGAAATGTTGCTGAGGATATTGTTGCTGAGGTGCTGGAGCTGGAATGGTGACAACAACTACTGATCTTGGAATGTATTGAGGCCTACCTCTGCCCATATGCACTAAATTGGTCTCACCTGTCCTACGAGGTCCTGAGAAAGGTTTTCTTGTATTGCTGGAACTAGCACCATTGTCTGAAATTTTGCCCATCTTCAAAAGACTCTCAATTCTCTCACCAGCTATAACTACATTGGCAAAGCTAGTGGAAGAGAAAGCAACAAGTTTGTCAATGTATGTTCCTTGCAACGTGTTCATAAACATGTATGCCATTTCTCTCTCAGACATCAGAGGCTGGACAGCAGCAGCAAGCTTTCTCCATCTTTGGGCATATTCCCGGAAACTTTCTCTTGAAGATTGAGACATACCCATTAGGAGGGTCCTGTTGGGAGCCATGTCCAAGTTATATTGATACTGGTGTATGAAAGCTTCGGCCAAATCCTTCCAGTTCCTGACTGTTGCTCTGGACATGTGAGAATACCATTCATGGGATGCCCCGGTCAGTCTGTCTTCAAAGTAGAACATCCACAACTTTTCGTCCATGGTATAAGCTTTCATTCTCCCCAGAAAGGACTGCAGGTGAGTACGTGGGCAAGAGGTACCATTATATTTCTCAAAGCAAGGAGGCTTGAATTTGTGAGGAATCTTGACTCCCTCAACTAGACCCATGTCCATTACATCAAATCCCAAAGAGTTTTGGGACTCCAAAGATCTCATTTTCTCCATTATTTCGTCCAGACGAAGATCATAGACTTCATCCCCAGCACCAATTACTATAAACTGTTCTTCTTGAGGGTCCTCTTGCAAGGCACGACCTCCAGTGTTTCCTTGGGTATCTCTGATAACATTGACTTCAGGATTGAGATGAGGCCCAAACTCTGGAGGATTTGTTTGTGGCTGCCCGTGATCATTGTTACTAGTACCTCATGTACCTGGATAATTATCTTCTGGAGTTTGCCGCTCGACTAACTCCCTTAATATTTCTTGGCTCTGAGCCAACCCAGTCATCACTGCCATGAAATGGTTCATTTGAGCCCTTATCTCAGTTCTCTCATTAGCCATCTGAGTTCTCACGTCAGTAAGATCTTGTTGAACTTGGTCCATCTGTAAGCTCGGAAGGTTGTTTCAGGTTGGATACCGGTGAACTCTATTGATGGGGAAAACCCTCCTACGAGAAATGTTTCCTGAAACAACAGCAAAGTGAGAAAACAACAACAAAAACACCTACAAAACAAAGAATGAGGTTAGTATGCAATGCAGTATGTCTATTTGTCTTCCAAGGGTATCCGGTTTGGTTCTTTGGTTTTGACCTTCCGGACCTCTGGGAATGAATATGTTGAAGAGAAATGGAGTCCAAGGGAAAATCTAGGTAATACATAAACCATACATTATAAATACAGAAGATACATAGTTTATGATTACAACAAGTTCCCATGGTGGGTCAAAATACAATTAAGTCGAGGAATACAACTAAATCACCATGAGAAATAAAGTACAACCAAAATAAAATACAAGTACAAAGAAATCAAACATCCAATCCAAAGTCATTCTCCTTGACTTCCTTCAAGAGAGCATCAGTCACTGGTCCAACTGGATGCTCTGTGATGGTCCTGATAAGAAGGTTCCTGGTGGCAATGGCACTTGTCAACTTCCGGTACTTGTCTTGGTCCTTTGATCTCTTCAACCCTGCCCGGAGTTTCAACTCGGAGATTTCTTTCTGTGCTGCTGACAAGGCTTCCTGACTCTTCTTCTCATTAGCTTCCAACTGCTCTATCCTAGCCTGTGTCTTATGATCTTCTTGCAAACGAGCCTCAGTAATTCTGATCCATCTAGCCCGACTCTCCTCTAGGTAGTGCTTAGCTCTGGCTTTCTGAATCTTAGCTTCTTTGCAAGCATTCTTCAATACCATCTCCCCTGCTCGGGCTTTTCTGACGAAGTCCTCTGTCTTTTCTATTTTGGTCATATGCTCGATACAGAGCTTCTCTAACCTCTCAATATCCAGACGACCATCATTCCTCTCCCAGAGGGTCTTCTTCAGAGCTTCAGAAAGCTGGGTATTCCTCTCTTTCAACTTATCAAATTCCTCTAAACTGACTGTAGCTACAGGCTCTACTGCTGATGGTCCTGGCACATCTTCCAGGGTGAATGTCATGCGGGTGATATATCCTCTGATGTGAGACCAATCAATGTACTGAGCTGAAGCTATGTTGTTGCACTTGCCAAGAATAACAGTCCCTTTCGTCTGTATGTTATCCCAAGCCCATGCTGCTTGTCGGATGATGGCATGATTATTCTGAACATCACAGTAAACGGTCTCTGCTAAATCCTTCTCTCTTGGTGGATGTACTAAGGCATACCCTAGTTGCCTTTTGAAAAGCAAAGGATTGTAGTTGATGCAACCCTTCACTCCAATAAGAGGTACATTGGGATACTGCCCACAACTTGTAATCATGTCCCTGCCCTTGGTGCTCTGAGTACACCACCTGATGTCTTATGAAGTGAGAGAAATCATTCTCTTAGCCCAATTTCTTGACTGATGAGGATTCAGGAAAGCTTCTGTCTTTGGCATGTGTCTCAATAACCAACAGTAGAAGAGAGGTGCACAACATCTGACTAGTCTTCCCCTCTGCTTCTCATTTCTCTAATGCACTGAGTAGTAGAAATATCCTAACAAGGTAGGAACTGGATTCTTCAGCAGGAAGATATGGATAGCATTCTTGCTTACAAACTTAGGCTCGTCTGCAAACAAGATGATTCCATATACACTAAGAGCCAAGATAGCACAAACAATTTCCCACTTCCCAACTGCAGCGTGACTGGTGGCCTGAGTGATCAAGAAGTCCAAATGGAGGCCTGGGATTCCAGCCTTGGTGGTCATATGCTGATCAATGATGGTGGCTTCCAAGTCCAGAGCCTTGGCTATGTCTTCATTCCTAGGAGCAGTCATCTCAGGGTTGAAAGGGATTCCTCTTCTGATAGGGACACCTAACAACATGGAAAACTCTTCTAACGAAGGACCCATCTGAAAGTCTGGGAAAGTGAAACATCTGAGAGGAGGGTCATAGAACTGAAGGCAAGTGTGAATCATGCTCCTCTGTGATGCATCCAAGTCCATGATCATGTCCATGATACTACCATAATTCTCTCTGAATAGAGGGACATGATCAGGAGTGATAAGTGCCTGAATCTGCCTGATGCCTGCTAGGGAGGGCTCAAAGAAATGGTATGTAATGTTGCTCTTCCTGGATGAGTCCATACTGGCAATGGATGCTGATGAAGATAACTGAGGAAAAATAACTGATGAAGACAACTGGAGAAGATATCAACTGAAGAAGATCTCTGAGGAAGATAACTGATGAAGATGGATGAGCAGAAGAACAATCAAAACCAAACCAAAGATGATGTGGATACCCTGTAAAACAAATAGACAAATGTTAAAATGATGCAAAATGATGTATGCAGAATGATATGCAAGGGTTTGTGATCAGGTGCTGGATTTGTCATTTGCTTTGATAGGGTCCATGAGTGTTCAGAAATCCAGATGAAGGCTAGAGAGCCAGTAACCAGGTGGGGGACTCAAATAAAGAGTCACAAGTCCAGGGTTTCATAAGATCAGTCCAAATTAGTGTAACCTTAAAACAATATCGGTAACAGGGTATGTTGAGGCCAAGGGTTCCTGCAAACCTATAAACATCCCAACCCACTCACATGTATTGTTCTAGAACAAGGATCCTTAGATTCAAATTTATTATGAGAAGTGTAAACACTTCTAACCCGGAGGTACAATGTTTACACTAATCATAAAGAATCCTCCTCTAATTCACCTCGGATGCTGAAGGTCATCTAAAAAGGTCATCCAGACTTAGCAGGCTTCCCAGATAGCCCTAGTACTACAGGAAATCCGTAGCACAGAGTTCTCAAGAAGAAACCCATGTCTGAACCGTGTTTCATATTCCCGCACCAGACCGAAATGGAATGGGAAATAATATGAAGCCACTCTAATCCTATGTGTCACTCAGGCTCCCGGTGTGGAACCTTGCTCACTGAAATGCCCCTCCTACCAAGGTAAACCAACAAATCCAGCACGTGATATGATGATAATAATATGAAATGCATAAAACAGTAAATGAAAGCAATAAATAAAGTTGTACAGAAAGCAAGAAATAAAGCAATAAATAATAAGCACACAAAATACCCCCATAAACACAAATCAAACAAGCTCTAGGAGAAACCCACAAAAAGAACCAGAAGCCCTGGTTGCAAAGGGTCCCCAGCAGATTCGCCAAGCTGTTACTCCCCAGATTTTCATCCTGGTGCAAACGCGAATTGTCGGTGAAGAGAAGGGTTGAATAGAGTCGCCAGCTAGACATTTTTATCCCGAAGGAAAGGTAATGCTGCATAAACTTGGAAAGAGATGGATAAGACGGTTGCGAACCAGAGAAATTGAGAAAGGGGGTGGGTTACGACCTGGAAAGGTATTAACACCCAGATCGTCCGTCGTACTCGACGGGATCCACGCTTACTTGATCGTGTTTAAAAGGGGTAGTGTATGTGCTGACTGTGCATAAAAAAGCTAGGGATGAAAAGAATGTGTGTCAGTGCAAAAGGTGTGAATTGCTCAGGAACTGAGGCTTAAAAAGAAGGCTGAAAGAGGGGGAAGACACATAGACTTTTGTTCGATAACTGTTAAGTTATGCCTACGTATCCTCTCGTGCAATGAGGAAGTCAGAACACCGTAGTTCGACTCAAAGAGACAAAAAATGATTGACTGTGAACTGCTTACTTGCCTATGCTCAAGTGTATGACTCGTCTGGCTCGAGTGCTAACTATCTTGCATTAGACAGAAGAAGCGAGTTCTCGTTTATAGAGTGAATGTGATGAGAAAAGAATCCCGGAGGAGACGTTTATTGTTTGTTTTTGTGTTTTCAGTTTTTTTTATTGTTTTTGGTGTTTTGCATAGGATTATGAGCTTAAGCCTAAATCAAGGGTTTGTAAACTCATTATATCACCCCTGATTAGGGATAATGAGCCTACTTAAGTGTGAGATAAGCATCTCAACTTAATTACCACGATGATGTAGGATTAAGATCATTAACCTAATTGTGATTATTTAGATGTTTTTGGTTTTTTTTAGTGTGAAGTAATGAGTTTATTCTCTAATCGCAGATTAATGAACTCATTACACCATCCTAATAGCAGGATGATAGATGAGAACACTTAAGTTGATGAAGATACCTCAACTTAATCCATGGTTAGGGATTAAATTCATTATATAACAAGCCTTTATTAAATGGATTTTAATTAAAGGATGAGATTAAGAAAATGGATTTTAAGTTTGTAAGACAACTTGAGGGGGACTTGTCCATTAAACACTAGGGTTAGTCCCTCTTAACCATTAGGAAGAGATAGAACCCTAATGTAAGGCCAAAGTTACAAGATAAAGTCTTAATGATTATTAATGTGTTTTTATTAAAAGGTGTAAACAAATTAAAGGTTTAACACTAAGGATTAAAGTTATACACTCCATCCTAAGATACAGATGCAAACATAACCCTAATTCAAAGTCCTAAAGCTTTAAGAGTTTAGCCTCTGATTATTGAGATGAGAAGAGAGACTCAAGGAGACTCAAAGGTAAAAAGTTAGGGGGGACTATATACAACCCTAAAAGTTATCATGCTTGGATATCCTATGGTTTGTGAGGCTTAAGAGAAGAGATCTTCAAGGCCACCAAGGAAGGGAAGCAGATGAAAAGAGAAGAAAGGAGAGAAAGAATAAGTTACTTACTTCTAGAAGGAGATAAGTAACTTAGGAGAAAAGAAAGGAGAAAGAGAAACACAAGTGAAGCATGTTCACTCCAAAGACAAATAAAGGATGCAAATGCAAAGGAAAGAAGAGGTGGGAGGTGAAGGCAAATCCACCTCCCAAATGACTTACCAAAAGTACCTGAAATGTTAGTATGAATGCATAAAACATAAAGCACAAAGGAATGAGATGAATAAGGATGCAAAGTCCAAAAACATAAGTGATTATGCAATGCAAATGTGTTATGAGATGATGCAAAATCATACAAGATGCATATGAATGATCATACAAGGATGAGATGCAATGAAAGCATGTTTAGAAGCATGAAAACACATGGATGTTCATGAAATGTAATGGATGCAAAGCATACCAAAATGATGCAACAATGATCAAGAAATGTTTCAAACAAGTCCTAAGATGTCTAAGATGACATACAAAAGAATGGAATGGCATGACAAGTTCACAAGTTCATGATATGCAAAGAAGAATGCAAATGGAGATGTAAAATTAGGGTTTTATGAACAAGCATGATGAATATGGCCAAAACAGAAGCACACATCATGATAAAAATTTGAAATTGAACTCAAACAAACCCTAATCCCCTATACGATCACACCCCAAAGGAGAAGGTCAGAAGCTAACCCTAGGCAAAGTTATGGAATTTCTAAGTTAACTAGGGTTTTTGGGTGATTCTTAAGGAAAAATGCAAATCAAATTGAAAATGCAAGATAAAAATATGAAATAAATAATCTGGAAACTAGATGAAATATGAGAAACAATGCAAAAAGAATCAAGTTCAAACTCATTATGGTTAGGCAGAAATGAATTTTTCAAGTTAGGGTTAAAAAATGTGGAATTTATGAACCCTAATTCAAAGAAAATTGTGAAAATGTGATCAAACCTATAAATAAATTTGTATGGTAAGTTTGAAAATGTTTCTAAATGTTTAAGAATGCTTCATGATTTTTTTTGGTGATTTTTTGAAACCTAAATGCATATTTAATTAATAAAATCAATTAATTAATTAAATAAAACATTTAAATATTTTAAAAATAGTTTTTTAATGCAAAAATTAAAATAAAAAATGTTTTTAGGTAAAGAAAAATATTTGAAACAAAAATCCAGAAAATGGATTTATTTTAATTGTTTTTGCTATTTTTAAAAATTATATGAAAGAAATGCAATAAAAATGAAATTAAAAATGAATTAAATGGAAAGTATGATGATCCAGTGGTCCAAATTCAAACATGGAGGGAAGGGGTTGACTGCGCGCGTGTTTTAAGGGTCAGGATCTAATCTGAGGAAATTTATTTAATTAAACCTAATTAAACTAATTAATTATGAATTAAGATTAATGAAGCAATCTGGACCCTACAAACATGCGCTAAACAAGATCCTATGGTTGACATTCAAACTGGCAAGATTAACCCTAATCCTAACCCTAAACACTTTTAGGTGACCGGGGCAAGCTCCGGTCATCATCTCTGGCGAGCCCTTCAACCTATCTTTTTCCCTAGGCTACCCCAAACCCTCTAAAGCTCCAGAATCAACCATCTAACATCACTGAACACAAATCCATCAACAAATAACATTTATATTGCATCAATCAAATGAATCAAACAAAAATAGTTTTCACGAGAAAAGTTTCAGAAGACCAATACATCCTGGTTTCTCAACCATTTTCAAAACAAATCATATCACCATGATCAAAGAGACATATATAATCATTCTATGACTTAAAATAAGATTTCTGAAAAAAAAGCTCTTGATGAACTGCAAATATGGACTTTCAGAGCTCCTCCCTTGTGCAATCTAACCCCCTTTGAGTCCCCTGATGCTATTGAGAAGCTTTGCAAGAGTTTAAATGGCCTCCTTTGTGAGTTTCAGTTCTGAGAGGTGAGAAATCGTGTTTTTGATTCAGAGGCTTTTAGGGCAAAATGAAGGGTGGTTTGTGTTCCTTATGACATGAGTGATTGAATGGTGAAGGAAGTTTTGAGTTTGAGTGGCTATGCTGAGAGATTCAAAGAGAGGAAGTGTTATGGAAAATTTTGGGATTTCTCAGCTTGGCTTGTTTCAGGCTTGTATATGTTATGGAATGAAGTCTTTAGGGTTTGCATAAAAGGTCTTGATTAGTCCAGAGAGTTGTTGTGGCTTAGTTTGATTGGTATGGCTTGTTTTGCAAAAAGTCAAGGAAAGTGTACCACAAGCATAGGCTCGGGTCAGAGGTGATCTAAAGGGTGGATTTTCCTTAGCTGACTTTGTGGAGAGCCCTTGGATGGAAATGGATGAGTTGTAACACTTAGATCATGAGGTAGCATGTGTTTTGCAAATTTCCAACTTTGAGAATTTTGTGAAAATGACTTAATGAAACTTGCAATCCAAGGCATAATTCTGATCAAGGTAAGTCATGTGATGTTGTTATGATGCTTAGAGGTCAATTAGAGGTCATGAAAGTGCTTAGAACTTGAATTTGCAAAAATCCCTCTTTGGCATGAACTTGAAAATTACAAGATTTTTCCCAACTTTGAAAGGCCATATCTTGAGTTCTAGGATGAATCAAGACATGTTCTTGTACTTTTTGAAAATGGGAAGACATAATCTACAAATTTCATGCCCAAGGAGTTTTCATTTGAAGCATTTTTGGTCATGAAAGAATAGGTTGAATATCTTTCCCAAAATGGAAAGTTTCCATTACAAGTCATTTCCAAAAATAGCAAGTTTGCATTTGGCTCAAAATTCTTCAACTTTGTGAATTTCCAACCACTTCAATGTTCAAATAAAGATCATAGAGACTAAAAATGATGATGATGATCCTTTGGTACCCTTGATGGAGGCCTCAGATGCCCTGATTTTGACTTTACTTGCTCAAGAAGTTACTCAATGATCAGATGACTTCCACAATGAATTTCTTTATCATATTTGGTACACATGATCCTTATAACATATTGAGACAATTAGAAACAATAATGACCAAAAAAATTGGGATTAAGGCCTCTGAAACCAAAACCCTAATTTTAGGTCATCTGTGTAGGAAATCTTCAGTCTACCTCTATGCCTTTGCCATGCTTTGTGATCCATTGACTTTTATGAACTTTGGGGAGCATATTATGATCATGAAACACACATGGACCCTCTTGTCAAGATTCAAGACCATTGGGATGGCTCAGATCACTTCTTGGATTACTCAGATCACAAACCCTAGATGCAGATGAAATGAACTATGCAGTGGGATATGATATGCTTATGCTAATGCCAAAATGAAAGATCACAAGCCATGGTGTGAGTAAAAGTGAGGGAAAATTTGGGATGTTTACAAAGAGCTAGGAGAGACTCTCAAGGGAACCAAAGATACTCTGGTTAGGAAATCCCCAGCAGAGTCGCCAGCTGTCGCTCCCTGGATTTCCATCCTGGTACAAAGGCGAAAGTGGCGCGGAAAAGGTTAGAGTCGCCAGCCAGGCATTTTTATCTCGAAGGAACGGGAATGGTAATGTTGCCCAAACCAGAAGAAAAGAAAGGCAAGGACAAAGCTCCTGCGAACCAAAGAGATTGGGTTCGGGAGTCGGTTACGACCTGGAAAGGTATTAGCACCCCAGATCGTCCGCCGTACCCGACGGGATCCACGCTTGCAAAGAAACTGTTTCAAAAGGGGGTAAGAATGAAAGCTGCTGCAAAGAAAAGGAACTGAATTGGATAAGAAAATAAAGGAAGGGGAAAATGTAGGGAAAATAAAAGAGTGTGCTCGAACGGGCCCTACCCCACTGCCTACGTACCTCATCTAGACAATGAGGATTAGAGTCGCCGTAGTTCCCCTAACTAGGGGTGAAAAGATTTCTTATATCTTAAGCTTGAATTGCATATGTCAATGCTCAGGTGTTGCAGGCCCGGACGACGAGTGCGTTACCGTCTTGCAAAATGACAAGTAGGAGCAAGTTCGTACGATGAGAGTGAAAGTGATGAGAAAAGAAGTCCCGAAGGAGAGACTTTTATTGTTTGTCTAGTGTTTTTTATCAGTTTTCTATGAGTGTGGCACAAGGAAGTAAACTCAAGCTCTTTTCCATGGAATGTGTACTTGTTACTACATTCCAAGATGGAATAATAGAACAAGCACACTCAAGTAAGGAGAAGATCCCCAAAACTTGGTTCCAGAGATTATGGCCTAAGCTCACTAACTCGTTGAATTTATTAAGTGTTTTTGTAATTTTTGTGAAGAAGTCTTTTTTATGATTTTCTTTGTGAAAGTAGTCTCATGATTAGACTTGTACATCATGCTAGACAAGCTTGTACTATCCCAAGATGGGAAGACTACAAGTGCCCCATGGAATAAGTCCATACACACAAGGCTACCTCAACCATTATTAAGTGTTTTTTAGGTTTTGGTTTTGAGATGAGAAGAGAAAGAAACAAAAGGATCTTAAAGATAAAATCTAATGGGGAAAGTCTAATCCTACAGTTATCATGCAAATGTGGTCCTAAGGTTAGTGAGACTTCAACTATCCTAAAGAAGAAGGAGAGAAGGAAAGAAGCAGAAGAAAGAAGAAGTTAGAAAACAACTTACTTCTCTAAAGAAGTTAAGTTGTTCCTAAGAGGGAAATGATGAAGTTGTACAACGGATGACATTAGGCACATCACAAAGAAAGGTAAGAAAGCAATAAAGAAAAGAGATGTAGGTTTGAAATGTGGATAACATCCACACTTCTTACTTACCACATGCACCTACCTGAAAAAGGTTAGAAATACAAACAAGAACAAAATGAAATATAAACAAGTAAAGGATCCTATCAATCTAACACAACCAGAAGTGAATCACACCTATTGCATACTAAGATCAAGTCAAACAACCAATAGGAGTTGGCACAAGTGCCCTCCTAAACTAATGAGTGTCGCTCCCCGGATTTCCATCCTGGTACAAAAGCAAAAGTGGCGCGGAAAAGAATAGAGTCGCCAGTCAGGCATTTTTATCCTGAGGGAACGGGAATGGTAATGCTGCACAAACCAGAGGAAAAGAAAAGGAAGGACACGGGTCCTGCGAACTAAAGAGACTGAGTTCGGGAGTCGGTTACGACCTAGGAAGGTATTAGCACCCCAGATCGTCCGCCGTACCCGACGGGAACCACGCTTGCAAAGAAATTGTTTCAAAGGGTGAAGAAATGAAAGCTACTGCAAAGAAAAGGAACTGAACTGGATAAAAGAAAAGAAAAGGGAACTGAAAAAAGAAATGAAAAGGAAAAATGTAGGGAAAATAAAGATTGTGCTCGAACGGGCACTACCCTGCTGCCTACGTACCTCATCTGGACAATGAGGATCAGAGTCGCCGTAGTTCTCCTAACTAGGGGTAGAAAAGATTGCTTGTGTCTTAAGGCTTGAACTTCCTATGTCAATGCTCAGGTGTTGCAGGCTCGGACGACGAGTGCGTTACCGTCTTGCAAAATGACAAGTAGGAGCAAGTTCACGTACGGAGCGAAGTAGATGAGAAAATAATTCCCGAAGGAAAGACGCTTATTGTTTGTTTGTGTTTTTTATGAAGCTTTTTATGAGTGTGTCACAAGGAAGTGAACTCAGGCTCTTTTCCATGGAATGTATACTTGTCACTACATTCCAAGATGGAATAATAGAACAAGTACACTTAAGTAAGGAGAAGATCCCCAAAACTTGAATTCAGAGACTAGGGCTTAAGCTCACTAACTCATTAACTTATTAAGTGTTTTGCATTTACAATGAAGAAGCGTGTTTTATGATTTTCTTGGTGAAGATGATATCCTAATCAGACTTGTACATCACAAGACAAGCTTGTACTATCCCAAGATGGGAAGACTACAAGTGTCTCATGGGATAAGGATATTGCTCAAGATATCACTTCAATCTTTATTAAGTGTATTCTTTAGGGTTTTGAGATGAGAAGAGAAGAGAAACAAAAGGATCACAAAGGTAAAAGTCTAATGGGGGGCTAAAGAATCCTAATTGTTATCATACATGGAAAATCCTAGGTTAGTGAGGTTTACTATCCTAAAGAAAAAAGAAAGAAGAAAAGAAGGAGAAGAAAGAAGAATAGAAGAGGGAGGAAGTAAGGCCTAAGCCCAACAAACACAAGGTTAGAAAAAATAATAAGGAGAAGATAAGAGATAAGATTTGGAGATGTGGGAATCACATCCACACCTTTCACTTACCAAAGCCCCTGAAATGGTTAGTGACACAAACATAAATGCAATACAAAATGAACATAATGTCAAACCAAAGTCACACAACCAGAAATGAAGTCATAAACACAAATGCCAAGTGCAAACTCAAAGCACAAGAATGAGAAAAGCACCACACAACTCAACATGAAGCAATAAGAATCATTATGACAAAACAAAGTGAACATGAGAGAATACAAAGCAAGATAGTCAAATCAACATCACAAAGTGCCAAACCAGAACCCTAACATGTTAGAAAAGTGCCTAAGGGACACATGAGATGAAGAGAAGAAGGGCACATATTCAAATATTCACATCATGAGAAGTAAGGAACAAAGGAAGTGAAATGAACATGCATAAGTGTGGAAGAACTTCAAAAGCAAACAAATTACAAAATTCTCAAGGTACAAACCACAATTCAAGACTAGAGGGGGATCAACAATCTAAGATGGCCCTAAACAACTTGAAGAAGTTGGTACAAGTGCCCTTCTAAGCTAAGGAGAGAACACATGTTCCAAAAGAAGCAAAAAGGGACAAGTGAAGAACCAAAATTCAAATCAATTCAACTAAGCATCCAAAAATTCCAAAAACTTGCACAAATGATGTTCAATCATACCATAACAACATGCCAAAAGGAGAGAATGAGAATCAGAAGCTAAACAAGCCTAATGAGGGTACAAACATGGATTAGGGTTAGAAAGCTTCATGCACAAGTTAGAGACCAAAATCAATTAAACAATATCCTAAAAATCAGAACAAAAATCACCAATAAACTACATCTTATCATTAATCCAGAGCAAAAAGAATCACTTAAAAATTCAAAGTAATGATCAAGATGGAAAATGAACAATTCAGCACATTTCAAAATGAAATAAAAATAATTAATTAAAAGGAACAATTAATTTCCACGTGCCAATTAAAAATAAATGAAAAATAAAAAATGCCAAAAATTAAAGAAAACTAAAAGGACCACTCATGAATTTTTTTTATGATTTTTGGAGACCTAAAACTATTTTTAAAAATTGAAAAGCAAATTGAAAATAAAATGAAAATAAAAAAGAAATAAAATAAATGAAGACAGGCCAGGGGTGCGTATATCAATAAGTTCAGTTCATTTTCAATGGGCTCAAAAACAGGGGGGGTGGATAGCAAGTCAAGCCCACCCAAAGTCAGTGCATAACACAATAATTAAAATGGAAATTTAATTAAATTAGGAAAATGGACAACCAGTGGATCAAATGAACGCATGGGATCAGTCAACTCATTAAAACAAAGTCAAATCATTCAATGGACAGGGTGGGAGCGCATGATAGTTAAGGTGAGGTGAGACACACAATGATTTATTCAGATGTTATGAAATCATGTGAGAGAGAGCACGTATCATTAATGTGCTGGCAACACAATAACCGTTCAGATGAAAAATCCAAGGGCTGCACTTCATCTTCTTCCTTGAGCTCAGGCAAACAAATCTCCAGAATCCGGTGACCGGAGCTAGGGCTCCGGCACCTGAAAATTTAAATCAAGAACAAAACAAAATAGAAATGACTCAAACCTTCCAGATCAAGCAATTAAACCAAGCTGAATCCAAATATGCACTTAGATTTCACAATAGATCAAGGAATCAAACGGATCGAACACAAACATCTTTGAACATAAAACTGAAAATCCACATATCTCACTCAATAATCATGCATTTTCAAATCTAAAAAGTGCAGAATACTCAGCAAAGTTCACAGATCACAATGTACACATCTAAAATCATTTCTAGATCTATGAATTTGGATGATACCTGAGATATGCAGAACTCAAATTGTGGCCAGAAAAGCTTGCTCTAGCTGCAGATCCACTCCTTTTTACTTCTATTTGCAAAATAAATGCAAAAGAAGCCTTGAATCTTCTTAGATATAGAGATTCGACACCAACTGCACTTGAATGGCCATGGGAGAAAACCTTACTTTCAGCTTGAATGAATGGTGGCTTTGTGTTCCTTATGCTTCAAGGATTCAGAATATGCAAATGGTTTTGACAATGAGTGAGTGTGTGATGAAATTCAAAGAGAAATGCTCTTGTGCAAGAAACTTTCAATCTGTGAAATGAGAGAGTGCTAGGTCAAATTCAGTGCATGGATCCTTTATATATCCTTAGCATTCACACCTGACTAGGGTTTTTGCACCAATGCACGCATGGGAAGTGTGATTGGTATCAAATTGAAATTTTGCAAAAGAAATGAGATCAAGTGATTTGCTCGTGCCAACTTATGTACAAATGCATGACCTGACTTCCTTTCATTCCCTATTTTCCCCTGAGTCATTTTTGGCCATTGGATTTAAGTGGATCATGGTTTCCTCAAGATTTTGCAAAAATACACTAAGTGTAATATCATGCATCCCATGCACGATTTTGGTAACTTCTCTTGAGCCAAATAATCTTCATGCTTTGCCCCTGATGCCTATGACCAGAACCAATCCCTAGGATAGCTTAAAAATGCAATACAAGGCAATTTGCAAAATTGGAGATGCTTGAATTCATGCCATGCCCTAGAATTCAAGAGATTATCGAAGGGCATATCTCTCAAACCATGAGGGCTATGAAAATGCTCTTGTACTTTTTAAAAATGGGAGACTTTAATCTTCAACTTTCATGTTTGGTAGTAATCCATTTGAAGCTTTTCCCACCAAGTTATGCACACTTGCAAATTAGGGCAAAAGGTTACTAAAAATGGAAAATTTCATGACCAATCTTATGCCAAAAATGCAAAACACCTCAAAATCTCTTGATTCTTGATCTTTGACTTTGCCAAACCTCTTCTAAGGTTATAAGAACATCCCTTGGCTTGAAAAATAAGGTTGGACCCTTTGAAATTTCACAGTTGACTTCTAGAATGCACAATTGACCAATTTCTTCATTTACAAGCAACTGAAGAAATACCTGACTTCCACAAGGAATTTTCTCACCAAATTTCATCCCTAGGATCCTCTTATCATATGAAAGACTTTTCCCAAATGAAATGGCCAAAGTCACAAAGTTTTCATGCTTGAAACTTAAACCCTAATTTGGGATCATTGTGTAGGAGCTTTGCCCTAGCTTGAATTCTCTGATGATCCTCCAACCTTCTGGGCTTTTTGTGGATGATCTTAAGCTTGTGAATGCAATGTAGAATCCCCATAGTACTTGAGCAAATCCATTGGGCCTTTTGTTATAGCTTGTAATGCTTCAAATCCCTCCACAGATGATCATATGCCTAATGCTAGGTCATGAGAATGTTATGCCTCATATTTCCATGCTAAGATGCCAAGAATATGATATGCTTATGATGAATATGATATGGTGATGATGCTTAAAAAGAAGAGGGAAAATTTGGGGTGTTACAGCTTCCCCTATTCAAACAACTGTTAATCTGAAAAGGACGGTAGCATGGGCTATCGACCATTCAAGATAAACTGTGGTTGAATACCAAGAAAAACCTGAAATTTGCATTCTGATGGAGAATGCAAGAACTGGGAAATAAACCCAACCAAATGACACTTTGGTGACTGAAGTGGAGAGAAAGCAGACGAGCTCCTTCCAAGTTGAAACTGTTATTTGGAATCGGAATACTTTGACAGACGAGTCTTCTTCGAACAATCCTGTTACGCCAGGAACTAGACATACGAGTCCTCACGTACTTTGCAAAACATATGACTTGAGATAGACGAATCTCCTTTGGATAAACCTGTTACGCCAGGACCGGTGATGCACTTAAGTCTGTGGGATAGAGATACATAATCAAGGTAGACGAACCCTCCTCATATATTATCCGTGGATATATGATCTAAGACAGACGAACCTTCTTCGAGCAAACCTGTTACGCCAGGTGCGACATTAATAAGTGGTGCTTGAGACAGACGAGCCTCCTTCGGATATACCTGTTACGCCAGGACCGATAACCATTTTGACGTTTAATCCCATAGTCAGGACTTCAAACCTCTTCAACACAGACGAGCATTAGATGATCATCAGGAGAACACAGACGAGTGCCATAAGTCAATGATACAAACGAACATCAGACGATGATCTAAGAAACACAGACGAGCGCTTCAGGCGATGATACAGACGAATATCAGCCACTGGTATAGACGAATACCAGAAATTCAAACACAGACGAGTGTTTGGAGCAGCAATACAGACGAGCACCAGGGTAATTATCAAATCAACACATGTAAACATAAGCTAACACAGACGAGTGTAACGGATGATACAGACGAGTATCCAAACAATGCAGACGAGCTTCAAACATATAACGAACACAAACGAGTGTTGGGAAGTGCAGATGAGCAACAACAAATATCAAACACAGACGAGTGCTGGGAGATGCAGACGAGCAACAACAAACATGGACACAGACGAGTGTTGAGAAGTGCAGACGAGCAACAACAAATACAACCATGGGCAACTGCTGGGGAAAGCAAACGAGCAATACCAAAGTGATAACACCGACGAGTGCTGAGAAATGCAGACGAGCAGCAGTAAAGTATGAACACAGACGAGTGCTGGAGAATACTTCCATGATGGTTGTATCTCAACCATGGAATTCTGCAGGGAAATGACGATCTTCCAACACGACTGGGGAGATGCTTCCTCAAATATCCTTTGTTTGTGAAAAGAGTTTTGACAGCTAAAATCTGTGGGGAATGGGCATCCCACTGCCTGCTGGGAATACTCCACTGGTGAAAGATAATCTGCTTGGGGATCCCACCTGCCCTGACTTAGCTGGGGAAGACTTTGTTTGGGAGAATGTGACGCCATCCTGCCAAACCTGCTGTAACACGGTGGGAGAACTGACTTTAGTTATGTTGCGGATAGCAAGAGTCGCCACCGACTTTTATTTTATCCAAAGGAAAGGCATAAAAGAACAGGAAAGACCTTTTAAAAGATTTTTAGGTCCGGGGGGTAGGTTATGTAAAGGGAAGGTGTTAGCACCCTTTACATCCATGGTTATCCATGGGCTCTTAGTTACTTAGCTCACTTTGAATTGTTTTTTGAAAATGTGAAGTGTGTGAATAAAAATTTTCATAAGAGTTTAATAATGATCCATGTACGGATGCGTAAAAAACTTGTGTTTGAAAATTGTTTGAAATTTGTGAAGTATTTGAAATTTGTTTTGAAATAGTGAGCAAGTAACTATGAGGAACCTACCCTAAAGTTTAAGTCTTTCTGTTCTTTATCCTTTAAATGGTAAGACTATCCCTATTATTAAGGAATAGGTAGTCATTACCTTGGATGTAAGGGACAAGTGGGGGGGTCATCTGTTAATATAGGCAACTGTGGGGTGTATTAAGCATTTTTGGAGGGACTGTCATCATTATTCGAAAGGGACCAGATCATTATGAAGGCAACTGTTTAAGGGACTTGATCTTTGATTGTTAAGGGACTAGATGACTTTACTTTTAAGGGACTTTTGCTTTATACACCCCACTTGACCTTGTGATTAGGCAACAATGAGAGGTAACCCTAGAAAGTGAGATGGCGATCAAAGATCGACTTACGTGTGTGAGTGTTCAATTTAATATTTATCTTTTGAATTAAGTGATCTAAATTAATTTTAAATGACATACATGTTTACACTCCCTATTTTTACTAACCATAATATAAAAATAACTAATTTAAATATTACAGAATATTACATCCAGGAGCAATTACAATAATAATAATAAAAAGCAATTAAAATAAATAATCAAAATAAACAAATAAGCAAATAAACAAAATAAATAAGCAATTAATTGGGTTAGTAGAAAATAATAATAATAATCACAATTTGAAAATAAATAGGGTTAGTAATAAACATGGTTAATAATAATAATAAACAAAAAGATTATAATAAACAAAATTTTAATGGTTAATAGAAAAATATGAACAATTATTATAAAATTTTAAGTTAAGTATAAATTATAAAATTAATTATGAATGTAAAAATAAATTATAATTATAAAAATTAAATTAGCAACTTTAAACATATAGTAGAAATTATTTACATGTATATTTAATTATAAACAATGATAGGATATTTATATATTAAAATAAATTAAGAATTTTAAATTTTTTAACATATTTATATACAAATTAAATTAAATACAAATAATAATATTAAACAAGAATAGAAAAAGAAATTAGGGTTTTTAATATAATTAGGGTTTTGAAAAATAATTAGGGTTTAATTTATATACAAAAATATTAGGATTCAATCTACAATAATAATTTATTAACTAAATAAATGTATACATATTAAATAAAAAAAAATATAAAGAAATAAATATGTTAATTTTGGTTTTGAGAAAATAATATAAGTTTAAAAAAAAATGATTTATATATTGTTTAGAAATTTATTGAGATTAATTTAGGAAAATAACATAAGAAATAATAAAAGAAACAAAATTAAAAGAAAACAAAACCAAAAAAACAGGACCTGGGATTTGAACCCAGGTCCTTTACCTGGATAACTAGAGGCATAACCACTGGGCTGCGCTGCACTTGGTGTAAGAAGAGTGAGTCCAATTTGGTTTTGTTCTTTAAACCTAAAAATCAGAAAAAAGAATGAAAAGCAAAAGGCCTGGGGGAATCGAACCCAGGACCTTACCAACAAACACACAAACACGTTACCAATCCTGCTGGGTGAGCGAACCTATTAACATAATGGCAATAAAACATAATATATAATGTCTAATGAATAAACTGAAAAATAAGAAAAACATTGGGAAGCCAGGATTCAAACCCCTGCCCTTTAACAATACACACGCTAGCTTCACCACTGGGACAAGCTGTACGCTTGTGAAATAAAACAGAAATCAAATCATAATATTTTAAAATCACAATTTAAATTTGGAATTTCGCGCGCAGCTTCTTCTTCCTCCTGACCTGCACTTTTTCCTGCGAATTTCTCCTGCGAATTTTCCTGCAAACATTCAAAACCAGAATCCTATGTTTTTTTGAACATCACTCAAATCACAACATCAATTCAAATCAACAGCCCAGATTAACTATACAAGGATCATAGGTCACGGCCATGTGCTTAGATTTCATTTAAATGTCCTAAAACCTAAGATCCCAAATTCGAGCTTCAAACCCTAGCAATGGCATCTCTTTGATTCTGCAACGAAAACTCAATTCAAGTATGCAAAAACATTCCAGAGACATCAATAAACAAGAATTAGTGCACAAAAATCATTTATATTAGTTGAATCAATGAAATCGAAAAACTCAAAAATTCAAGAATGTGATGATTCGGTTTCAATGAATCATGATGTTTTGAATGATGAGAATGATTGGGATAGCTTCAGTGATGTCCCAGGAACCTATTACAACCTTTAGGATGTCTTGATACAGCCTCTATTGCACAATCCGAATGTGACTTTTTTGACACTTTTTGAAAGTTTGAATGAGGTGTTCTTGGCTGCAAAAATTCGTTCCAATGCTTGTAATGAGTTTGTCTATATGTAGTGAACTGAATTAGGTCAAAATAACATGGATTTATGGGCCTTGTCTTGATTACTTGATCATGAAGTTTTCTCCTTTCAAATATTGAAAAATATCTTATCTAACCCTTCCAAATTAGGCTAGCACGAATTTGTGTGATATCAATCAGCTTTGAATGGTTTTTAAGGCTTTCTAGAAGAAGAATCACTTTTACATATTCAATTTTCATATTTTATTTAGATTTAATTTGATTTTTAATGAATAAAATTCAAATAAATACTAAATAAAAAATAAAAAATCATGAAAATTCTTGGATTGGGTCGTGCATGAGGTTATTGTATGGATTGGGTCATCATATGGCAAGCCCATTTGGAAGAAATTGGTTTTAGACCTCCATTTTCTTCATAAACCAACCAAATATTTCTCAACTTTGCAAGGGCTCATATCCTTCAATTTTAATGCTATGAGGGTGTTCTTGGACTTTTTGGAAAGCTTGAAGAGTCCTCTAACCAACCCCACTGGTTTCATGTCCATATCATTTACCATTCTCAAGTTATTCCCTTTTGAAGTTGTTGACTTTTTGTTGACTTTCAAAAGGACCTATAATATCTTAGCTCATACCTTCCAAATGAAGCATTTTTGGGCTTGGCTTGTGAGACACAAAGTTGTAGAGAATTCAATTTCCTTCAAAATGAGATTTGGATGGAGACTTGGTGATGAAGCATGTGAAAGTTATGGCTGGTCAAAGTTCAGTTGACTTTTACTAAGGAAACCCTAATTTAGAAACTCCTGATTCTTGATGATCTGAAATCTCCTTGATGAATCATGATCAACCCTTGATCAAATGATGAATTTTACTTCATATAATTGATGTTGGCAAAAAATCATGAAGTTTGACTTTGGTTTGACCACAGTTGACCTCAGTTTGACTTTTCAACTGCTTTGACTGATTTTGACTTATCTGATCATCTGACTGAGCAAACCTTTGGGAAAAGTCTTGAAACTTGTTATGGGGGTTCTCACACACATATAAGATGTTATGAAGCTCACTTGAAGTCTTGGAAGTCCATTTAGCCTGATTAAAGTCAAAACCCTAGTTTTGGATGCACTGCTTAGGAGGTGCATTGTCTGAGGGATTTGTCAACTCTTCTGACCAATTGTGAACTTTGTGAACCTTGTGAACCATCATAAAATGTCTTGTGAACCTCATGGGAGGTATTGTGAACCTTGTGAACCTTGTGAACCTCATAAAGTGACTTGTAGACTTCATGAACCTCATGAAAGGTCTTGTAAGCATTGTGAATCTTGTGAACCTTGTGAACCTCATAAAGTGACTTGTAGACTTCATGAGCCTCATGAAAGGTCTTGTAAGCATTGAGAATCTTGTGAACCTTGTGAACCTTCTTAGCACACAAAGTCTTGTATTGCGAGGGAAAATTTTGGGGTGCAACAGCTGCCCCTGTTCAATTTTCTGAAACCTGAGGGGTTAGATTGGTACATTTGCCAGTCGTAACTTGGAAGGTTGAAGGGGATTGAACACAAAAGCCCAAAATTTTTCACTCACCAGTGCATAGAGTGATACAGGTGACTAGTTGAATATGCTTGAGTGGGCTTAAAGATGCCACTTGGAGAAAAGTTCTTCATATACATTTCTTGGAGGATAAAGCAGTCCAAAATATAATGATAGGCTTTCAGGAGGATGGAGCAATCCTGACGTGGTAATATGCTTTCAGGAGGATAAAGCAATCCTGATGTAGTGATATGCTTTCAGGAGGATGAAGCAGTCCTGATGTAGTGATGATAACTTTCAGGAGGATAAAGCAGTCCTGAGGTAATAATAAGCTTTCAGGAGGATAAAGCAATCCTGAGGGATGATATGCTTTCAGGAGGATAAAGCAGTCCTGAGGTATAAGAAGCTGTCAGGAGGATAAAGCAGTCCTGAGGTAATAATAATCTTTCAGGAGGATAAAGCAGTCCTGAGGTAATAATATGATTTCAGGAGGATAAAGCATTCCTGAGGGATGATAGGCTTTCAGGAGGATGGAGCAATCCTGATGTGGCAATATGCTTTCAGGAGGATAAAGAAATCCTGATGTAGTGATAAGCTTTCAGGAGGATAAAGCAATCCTGATGTGGCAATATGCTTTCAGGAGGATAAAGCAATCCTGATGTAGTGATAAGCTTTCAGGAGGATAAAGCAATCCTGATACAGTGATAAGCTTTCAGGAGGATAAAGCAATCCTGAAGGAATAATAAGCTTTCAGGAGGATAGAGCAATCCTGAGGGATGATATGCTTTCAGGAGGATAAAGCAGTCCTGAGGTATAAGAAGCTGTCAGGAGGATAAAGCAGTCCTGAGGAATGATAACTTTTCAGGAGGATAAAGCAATCCTGAGGAATGATAACTTTTCAGGAGGATAAAGCAGTCCTGATAGTCACAAATTGTTGATGAGGTTTGTTTGCTAGAGAATTAACCTGAAAACAAGGTAGCATTCTATACGGTAGCATTAGTTTATGCATTATGTATGCATGTATAATATGATGCACCTGAGTAATGTATTATGCATCCATGGATATGTATGTTATGGTATGATGTAAATGATGTATGTATGATATGATACTGCCTGAAGCGTCTGGATATCTTCGTATAACAACTGCTGGCCAGGGAAAATAAATCCCGATTCGTTGTTGAAGAGTATGAGGAACTTGTTCCCGTCTTGTTTGATAATAAGGTATACATAACCTTCTGTCTGTTGGGGATAGCAAGGTATATATAACCTCCCGTCTGCTGGGGATAGCAAGGTATATATAACCTCCCGTCTGCTGGGGATGGCAAGGTATATATAACTTCCCGTCTTTGTTTGATAGTAGGGTAGATATAACCTCCCGTCTTCGTTCGTCGTACTCTTATTGGAAAGTAAATTCCCGAATATCCGTATGAGGATAAAAGAGATGGATATAAATTCCAGGGGAGATGTGACTTTATGAAGATGGATTTGCCCTACTGGGGGATTTGTAACTATCTTGTAAGAGTGAACCTGGTGAAACTTCGTTGGAATCCTTCCCTCGTTCGTCCTTAGTAAATACTATTACTGCATTTTCATGCATTTCTGGTAAACATCAATCATATTAAGCATACATGCATTTCTGGTAAACATCAATCATATTCAAAAGCATACATACATTCAAACACAACCAATGGACATTTCGCTTATGTAAATAGGGTAAAAGTAAATCTGGATTCAAAAGATGGAATTTATGGTAAACATCAATCATATTAAGCATACATGCATTTCTGGTAAACATCAATCATATTCAAAAGCATACATACATTCAAACACAACCAATGGACATTTCGCTTATGTAAATAGGGTAAAAGTAAATCTGGATTCAAAAGATGGAATTTATTTATATCAAAAAGTGACCCATACACGGGTCAATTTGTACAAAGAGACATAAACCCTAGTAAGAGGATTTTGTCATAAAATTTTACAAAACAAAGAAAATCAGCTATGTGGGAAACAATCCTATTGAGTTTCAATTCTACTATTGCCATTATCTTCAAGTATCTCATCTTCTGCTGTTGAGACGGAAACAATTGGATTGAGCTTTATCTGTTTGAGCTTGAGTAAGTAGTACAGCTGGTTGCAGTTTCATGGGTGATCTAAACGAGACATAGTCATACGCTTTAATCCCTAACTTTTGCCTGGATTGCCCTTTCAGGTTTTCAATCCACCGGGATACCCTTTTTTGCCCAAGCCGCCTTTCCAGGTTCTCGACTTGTCGGGTGTACATCTTTTTATATATATATATCCCTAATTTTTGCCCGAACCCTTTCGGTTCGCCGGGATGCCCTTATTTTTGCCTAGGCCAGTCAACCTAGCGGGTCTCTTTTTATGCGTAGTATTTTTTAACTATGTCTGCGTTTACAGGCTGTGGGAAGTCTTCACCATCCATAGTAGTGAGTATCATGGCACCTCCTGAAAATACTGTCTTGACTACAAATGGTCCTTCATATGTAGGAGTCCATTTGCCCCTAGGATCACCCTGTGGTAATATGATACGCTTGATTACCAAGTCACCAGACTGATATACCTTTGGCTTAACCTTCTTGTTAAAAGCTTTGATCATTCTTTTCTGGTACATCTGGCCATGACAAACTACTGCTAGTCTCTTCTCATCAATC
Source organism: Lathyrus aphaca (assembly GCA_963966055.1). NCBI lineage: Eukaryota > Viridiplantae > Streptophyta > Magnoliopsida > Fabales > Fabaceae > Lathyrus > Lathyrus aphaca. The sequence continues at coordinate 353,104,170 of OZ014521.1, read as the reverse complement.
AAATTTATCTGGTCAAGTCGAGTCTGAATCCACTCATCTTCATCAAAGCCTGCATCCTTCATAATTCTTAAGGAGGGAATCTGAACTTCAATGGGCAGAACTGCTTCCACACCATAGACTAAGGAGAATGGGGTTGCCCCTGTTGAAGTACGTATTGTGGTACGATAACCATGAAGAGAAAATGGTAACATCTCATGCCAATCCTTGTAAGTAACAGTCATCTTTTGTACAATCTTCTTAATGTTCTTATTAGCAGCTTCAACTGCCCCATTCATCTTTGGACGATACGAAGATGAGTTGTGATGCTTAATCTTGAACTGCGTGCAGAGATCAGTAATCATAGTGTTGTTCAGATTAGAGCCATTGTCAGTAATAATCCTTTCGGGGATGCCATACCTACATATGAGATTATTCTTAATGAATCGAGCCACAACATTCTTGGTAACAGATGCAAATGAAGCTGCCTCTACCCACTTCGTGAAGTAATCAATAGCAACCAGGATGAAACGATGCCCATTAGAAGCAGTGGGTTTGATCTCACCAATCATATCAATGCCCCACATGGCAAAAGGCCAAGGAGCAGTCAACACATTCAATGGTGATGGAGGTACATGTACTTTATCAGCATAAATTTGACACTTGTGACATGTTCTGGAGTGTTGATAACAATCAGCTTCCATGGTAGACCAATAGTAACCTGCTCTCAATATCTTCTTTGCCATAGTATGTCCACTAGAATGAGTGCCAAAAATTCCATCATGCATATCTTCCATAATCTCTATTTCTTCCTTCTTATCCACACAACGAAGCATAGTTGAATCATGATTGCGCTTGTACAAAATCCCATTACTCAAAAAGAACTTAGCAAAAAACCTTCTCAGAAACTTCTTATCTTTGACAGATGCCCCTTCAGGGAACTCCTGAGCTTCAAGATATCTTTTCACTTCATAGAACCAAGGTTTCTCCTCTGCTTCTTCAGTGCCAATCTCATTGCAGTATGCAGGCTTCTCAAATCTATCAATAGTAATCTTGGGAGCTTCATCATCCCAGCTGATCTCAAACATAGATGCCATGGTAGCTAAAGCATCTGCCAACTGATTCTCTCTTCGTGGAATATGTCCAAAGGTAATCTCTTTGAAATGTGGGATCAAAGACAATACATGTTCTCTATAAGGAATGAGGTTATCATGCTTGGTATCCCAATCTCCTTTAATCTGACTTACTACCAGGGCTGAATCTCCATACACATCAAGGAACTGTATCTTCATATCAATAGCAACTTTAATACCCAAAATACATGCCTCATACTCGGCCATGTTATTGGTACAATAGAAACAAAGTCTGGCAGTAATCGGGGTATGACAACCTTCAGGGGAACTAATCACAACACCAACACCATTACCAAGTGCATTAGAGGCACCATCAAAAACCATAGTCCATCGGGATCCTTGTTCAGGTCCGTCATATTGTCCAGGTTCTTTGGTAATAATCATAATGTCTTCATCAGGGAACTCAAAACTCATTGATTGATAATCATCCACTGCTTGATGAGCCAAATGATCAGCAACAACACTTCCTTTAATGGCCTTCTGAGTAGTATACTGTATGTCATATTCTGTCAAGATCATTTGCCATCTTGCAATTCTTCCGGAGAGAGCAGGCTTCTCAAATATGTACTTGATTGGATCCATATTTGAAATCAACAAGGTAGTATGGGTCAACATATACTGTCTTAGTCGGCGAGCAGCCCATGCCAAAGCACAACAAGTTTTCTCGAGCAGTGAGTATCTTGTTTCACAGTCGGTAAACTTTTTGCTAAGGTAGTATATTGCCTGCTCTTTTCGACCAGACTCGTCATGTTGCCCCAATACACACCCCATTGAGTTGTCTAACACTGTTAAGTACATAATCAAGGGTCTTCCATCAATTGGTGGCATCAAAATTGGAGGTTCCAACAGATATTTCTTGATTTCATCAAAGGCAGTCTGGCACTCATCATTCCACTCCATCACCTGATCTTTCTTCAACAACTTGAAGATTGGCTCACAGATGGCAGTTAATTGGGAAATAAATCTTGCAATGTAATTCAATCGTCCCAAGAAACCCCTAACCTCCTTCTCAGTACGGGGGGCTGGCATCTCTCGTATAGCTTTCACTTTTGCAGGATCCACTTCAATACCTTTTCCACTGACTATGAAACCCAGGAGTTTACCAGATCTAACTCCAAAAGTACACTTGTTTGGGTTCAATCTCAACTTGTATTTCTTCAACCTCTCAAATAATTTATGCAAATGATCAAGATGTTGTTCTTCATTTTGAGACCTGGCTATCATATCATCCACATATACCTCTATCTCATGGTGAATCATATCATGAAACAAAGCCACCATAGCACGCTGATATGTTGCCCCTGCATTCTTCAAACCAAATGGCATCACCTTATAGCAAAAGGTCCCCCACTGTGTAACAAATGTTGTCTTCTCCATGTCTTCAGGAGCCATCTTGATTTGATTGTAACCAGAGAAACCATCCATGAAAGAGAATACCTTATGCTGAGCAGTGTTGTCTACCAGAACATCAATATGAGGAAGTGGAAAATCATCTTTAGGGCTAGCCTTGTTCAAATCTCTGTAGTCTACACACATACGTACCTTACCATCTTTCTTAGGAACTGGTACCACATTTGCAACCCACTGAGGATAAGAAGTCACAGCTAAGAACCCTGCATTTGATCTTTTCTGACATCTCAGGACGCATACGACGAACCTTCTGTTTCTTTGGACGACAATCTTCTTTTACTGGTAAACGTTGAACCACAATGTCTGTATCCAACCCTGGCATATCTTCATAAGACCAAGCAAAGATCTCTACATAGTCACGTAACATCTGAATCAATCTGCTCTTGACACTATCCTCTAAATCAGCCCCTATCTTGACTTCTTTCCTGTTTTCTTCAGTTCCCAGATTCACAACTTCGACTGGCTCTTCATGTGGCTGTATAGCTTTCTCTTCTTGTTGTAACAACCTAGCAAGCTCTACAGGTACTTCACAATCGTCCTCATTTCCGTCTTCAGTTTGATAGATCGGATTCTCGAAATTATAATTGGCAATAGTAGAACTGTTATCAACAGGATCCAGAATGGATGAGGATCTGCATTTTAGTGATGTGGGTGTGTGTAAGAACACATAGCTGATAAAGCAAAAATAAAAGAAAAGAAAGACAAGGAACACAATATTTACTAAAACGAAACGTCCACTGATTTTTATTGAATGAAGTATGCAAATGAAATGACAGCCCGTAACAAGCACACCATTGTGCCCCGGGTAAGGCACAAGGCTTGAAAGTTTTAATTGTTCAAGAAATTACAAACTTAAAAGCAACAACACAGTAATAGTATTTACTCCTGACTAAAGGAGATAGGAATAACATCTTCAGCTTTCCAATTATTGAGTCCAACACCCAAAGTAGGAAAAATCCAAGCATCCAGATTGTAGTCTTCATCATAGTCTCCCACAGCATTGATCTGATCTTTCATAACCCCTTGATTGGTGATACGAACAGCACGAGCACGACGAACAGCCTTCTGGGACTCTGCAGTGAAACCCAAACCAAATTTGTCAGACTTGTATGGGATATCAGGAAGCTGACCCCAAATAGTACAACCACCTTCATCCACCACAGCTCTAGCATCTTTAAGGGAGGCCATTGCCATTGTTGGAGGTACTCTGGTGACCATAGGAACTTTCTTCACAATAGGAGGAGCTACATAATCATTAACAATCCAAGGAACCACTTCAAATTTCTGACACGGAGTTTCAACATATTCACCTTCCATTTCCAGATACTTGAAGGTATTCACATGGCTGACAAAATATTCTTCTTCTCCATAGACAGTAACAACCTTTCCTTCCACCGGATATCTTAGCTTCTGATGTAATGTAGAGGTTACAGCACCTGCCCCATGGATCCAGGGACGACCAAGCAGACAAGAGTACGAAGGACGAATATCCATCACATAAAATGTAGCATTAAAAATCTGAGACCCAACTTTGATTGGGAGATCAATTTCCCCATGCACTATTCTTCTAGAACCATCAAAAGCCTTCACCACTATACTACTGGGTTTCAGCACAACATCTTCAGGACTCAGCTTGTTCAGGACTTCCTTGGGCAACACATTCAGAGAGGAACCATTGTCTATTAATACATGTGACATGGTAGTGCCCCTGCATTCAATTGAGATATGCAGAGCCCTGTTATGATCCCTCTTGGCAGAGGTCAAATCAGCATCAGAAAATCCTAACCCATTATCATAGGTCAAGTGGGCAACACAATTCTCAAACTGGTCAACAGAAATTGCATTGGGTACATGAGCAGTCTTCAGAAACTTGATCAAAGCCTTTGCATGGGCTTCAGAACATAACAACAAAGACAGCATAGAAATCTTAGAGGGAGTATGCCCCAACTGATCAACAATGTCATAATCACTCTTGCGAATGATTTTCAATACTTCTTCCATCTGCTTAGAGAGATCATCAGCAGCTGGCACATCAGCAGGTATAGGCTCAATAACAGGACCTTTGCCCCGAGCATCAGTGGTGGAGGTGGCAACAGGAGTAACTGCATTCTTGGAAGTAACTGGTGGAGAGAAGACTCTTCCACTACGTGTGATCTTACTAGATCCAGCAATATTATCAACATCAACGGGCACATCAGCTAAGGGCTCTTGCTTAATACCATGGATGTAAACATCAGATCCATAATGCCAAGGCACAGCTTTATCAGACGTATACGGAATAGGACCAGGAGTAGTAATGACCATAGGAGCTACTCTGGTTTCAGCAACAACTTTCACAGGGCCTTCAGCAGTAATCTTAATTGGACCCTTGTGAGTGATTTTAACAGGACCTTTGGAAGTGATCCTTACTGGCACTCTATCAACCATATCAACCTCTTCAATCCTCCTACCTTGAGTAATATGATCCACCATACTTTTTACAGACGATGGAGTCCTCTCAAACACTATAGTATACTTATCCATGAGACGCTGAATTCCATCTCTCAATCTCCAACAACTATCCGGCTTATAGGTACAATATAAACAATCATCACGACAACTTGGAAAGAGCCCAGCTTGCACTAACTTCTTCTTGATAACAGGCAATGGTGTGGTCAACTCCACAACTGAATAGACATGTAAATCTTCATCAATGGCATTGACAGTCTTCTCGTGATTTGGCATGGGAGTAGTAATCACATTTGGAGTACCCGGAGGGTCAAACTCAATCTCTCCAGCCTCAATCATATCTTGAATTTTGTTCTTCAAGACCCAGCAGTTATTAGTATCATGTCCCTGACAGTTTGAATGATATGCACATCGTGCATTAGGGTTGTATCTGGGAGAGGTAACATTAGGATTCTGAGGAGCCTCTTTCAGAGTAATAAGTTCAGCCTTCAACAAGTGTTGCAATGCCTGAGCCATTGACATGTTGATCTTCGTGAACTGCCTTCTAGCCATCTGTTGGTTGCCCTGTGGCTGCTCTGTTGTTGCAGGAGTGGGATTTGAAATATGAACTGCACTAACAGACTGATGCCTTCTATTACGATCAGGTTGACCATAAACAGCATTGGATTCTTTCTTCCCAGTAGGAGGCTTCTTTGCAGCACCTGATGAAGAAGTACCCACCTGGATCTTGCCATTCTTTATACCATTTTCCACTCGCTCTCCTGTCATTATCAAATCAGTGAAGCCAGATGATGAGCTTCCAATGAGATGACTGTAAAAAGGACCATTCAGCGTACACATGAACATATCAACCAATTCCCTGTCAGTTAAAGGGGGTTGAACTCTTCCAGCTAAATCTCTCCACTTCTGAGCATACTCCTTGGAACTTTCTTTGGCACCCATAGACATGCTTTGCAGCTGCATGCGAGTGGGAGCTAAGTCAGCATTATATTGATACTGCTTATAGAAAGCTTCAGCAAGATCATTCCAGTCTCTGATGTTGACACTCTCCAACTGATAATACCACTCCAATTGAGCTCCAGATAAGCTCTCTTGAAAAAAATGGATCCACAACTTCTTATCAGCAGTGTGAGGTTGGATTCTTCTGACATAAGACCTCAGATGCAGCTTGGGACAAGAGACCCCATCATAAACAACAAAGGTAGGAACCTTGAAACCAATGGGTATGACTACCCCAGATATCAGACTCAAATCTTCAAAATCCAGCCCAGAAGACTTCTGCAATTCCATAGCATCCATTCTATCCACCAGCATCTTGAATTTGTCTTCATTAGGATCATGGTAGTAATTAGCCTCAGAATCAGAGTCCCCCATTGTGTTGTGGAGATTGCCTCCCTCTTTCTCAGATTCTTCAGATTCATAGTCTCCAACCTGTTCTTTGGTCTTGACAGGACCTCTGAACCATCTTCCCATGTTGATCAGGCCACCTGACCTTCTAGTCTTCTTAGTCTTCTTGGCCAGCAGTGTCTTCAATTCATCTTGCCCCTTGGACAAGTTCAGGATCAGCTCTTGGAACTGTGCATTTTGTGCCTGGAGATCCTTAACTGTTTGTTCAAGAGCCATTACTGAAATAAACAGTGAGAAGATGAGAAACTTGTGCATAAATAAACCTGTAATGCAATGATATGATGTTTTAATGCGTATGCAATGTTTTCAAGGACCGCGGGATTTAAATTTTCTTAAACAAACAAGAAGGTAAACTTTTATTAGTAATAAATTTGTTTTGCCTCTTGGGCTTACAAAAAATGAAATGAAATAAGTACAAAAGATGGGGTTTTAAGTCTCCCATGGACGTTTCCTCTTTGTGTTGAGGTATGAGTTGAGATTCCGTTCCTCGTGAAGTTGCTTTGTTAGTTCCAGGATTCTTTCTTGGCTTGCCTTGTAATGAGCCTCAAAAGTATCCCTTTGCTCCTTCAATTGGATCCAGGATCTCTGCAAGTCTTCCATGTCAGTAGGCATGTCTGGGTGAAGGATGGTATAAGCAGTATCTCCTTCAGCAACAGGTTCCATGGTAACTGGAAGGATAGCAGGATATGGCATCATGAGAGTCTGAGCACGAGATCGTACCCATCTGAGATAAGCTTCCATAGGAATAGTGTACTTAGGCTCTAGTGTCTTGCTGTCAACCCTGTTTACTTTTCCCCATGCTCGTATGAATCTCTGACGGTAATGAAATTCTGTGATCAGGTATGAGATGTCCTATGAGATGTCCCAACACTTGACAGATTTAACCAAAACTTAAAGTGCAAGAAAATTAAACAACACAGAAGTTTGTTAACCCAGTTCAGTGTATAACCACACTTACATCTGGAGGCTACCAAGCCAGGAGGAAATCCACTATAAGTAATATTAATTCTAGACTTAAACAACCTAGTTTAATCTTTCACTTGATATCTACCCAATGCAATTTCTACCTAAGACACAACTTAGATATGAGTACCAACTCACTCCCCCTCAATCACACAGTGATCTTGTTTACAAGTTTAATAAAATTGAAGTCATACTTCAAACAAAACAGCTTGATCTTACTTCACAGTTTCAATCAAGTCACAAATGCACTTTTGCTTAAAAGCTCATAAAGTGGTACAGTTAAAACAACCTGCTATTAAAACACTAGACACCCTATTTGGTCTTCTGAAATTCGTACTCAATTCTATGAGTTTCTGTTGATTAAATAGGTGTTTGTAATTTGGGCTTTCTGTAGGTTAATCCAGTCCTAAAAGCATGCAACTTCCACCTTGAATTTAGGGTTTGTTACTTCCTATATTCTAGGTGATTTAGTTCTTCTGATTAATCTGAATCCTCATAATAAACCTTCCTACAGATGCGCCTTGTTCTGTTTTTATCCAACCATAATTAATTCCAGATAACTCTCCTTAAATATCTCAGATTAGTTAGTCATTAATTAATTCTGGTAGCAGGTTTGAGATGTCTCAACATCTGTTGGGACATCCTGAAAAACTGAACTTAAGTCATTTACACAATGTCCCAACATCTGGTGAGACATCCTGAAATAAGTTCTTATACTCTGTTTGATAATGTCCCAACATCTGATAGGACATTCTGAACTGAATTCAATATTTCTTGTTGGTCAAAAATTCTGCCAATTCTAAACATCTACAAACTCCCCTTTGGCTAATTTTTGGCTAACATCTTTTCTGGTTATCAGAGTGCAGCAGAAGTTCTTTTATCAAAGTATGGCATTACTTTTCTGTTGAATCATATTTGAGTTTACTCCCCCTCAAACATACATGTATTCAGTCTTGTTGCAACAGAAATATTTATCAAAACACACTGATTCAGTTCAGAAACAAACAAACAAATTTTTCATTCATAATTAAACAGCAATACATTTTGTTGATGTTGTTCTCCCCCTTGTTAGACACAAATTTTGGGGCCAAAGACACTAATCCAGAAATACAATGCAGTGTTGTCATTACATTTGCCTCACATACAATGATCACTCAGATTCATCACATTCAGTTTCTTCATCATCCTCAGTTTCTTCATCAGAAGCAGCTTTCTGATCACCTTCACTCTCCAGCCTTTGGATGATTTCCTCAAGTTTCTGCTTTCTTGCTTCAAGTTCTTTGCAAGTGCTCTTCAGTTCAGCAATCAATGCAGTCTTGGAGATTGGAGTCTTGACAGTTGAAGGACCAGCAGATGTCCCAGAGGGTGCTTCAACATCTGCTGCATGATGACTGAGGAACAGTTTGTAGTGAAATGCCAGAGGGCTTTCTCTTTTGCAGACTGTGTCCTTCTCAGTGAGGATTCCAGGGTATTGACTTAGCACTATACCACACAACAAGGAAGGAAAAGCTATGGGCAGCTTTGTTGCAGATGAGCTAGCATGCTTCAAGGTCTGATCAAATATGTAAGCACCATAATCCAGCTTAGACTGAGTTCCCACAACATAGATAAACCTGCCCAAGCCAGTGGATATTGAAGATGTGTGATTGGTAGGCACCCAGTTTGTTGTACCAATCCTGTTCAGCATGGCATATTTTCTTGTCAGCATGCTCACTGAGAGCTTTCCTTTTACTGGCCAAGCCTTGACCTGGTTTGCAGTGATAACCTTGAAGACCTGGTTATCAGTCTTCCCTAGTTCATTTGGACCATCTGTTTCTCTTCCAAGGTATTGGTTGATGATCTGAGGAGAGAACTCTACACACCTACCTCTAACAAAGACTTTTCTAAATTCAGAAGACTTACCATTGGCACAATCTTCCTGAAGATTGACAATGAATTCTTTGACAAGAAGTTCATAGCAGGGAGAGAGATTGGAGACTGTTTTGAAAAGTCCAGCAGCAGAGATGAGGTCAATTAATTCAGTGCACTCAAGTGCATTACAGCTCAGCTCTCTTTCAAGTGCAACCCTTCTTTGGTACACAAACTTCCATCTGTTAACACTTGAGACATGATGGAATGAGATGTTGTCCAAAGGAGCTTCTGGAACAGCAGTTGAAGCCCTAGAGGGTGCTGTTTTCTTCTTTGGAGGAGATGTTGGGACATCTGTTTCAACATCTGAGTCTGGAGGAGTGACAGCTTTCCTCTTCTGGGTTTGGACTTTACTCCATTGTTTTGTTGGACCAAAGACAGCTTTAGCTTTGTCTTTCTTTGGGGTAGCTTTCTTCTTCTCAGGAATTTCAAGTTCTGCTTGCATCTTTCCTTTCCTAGACCTGAGCCTTTTGGCTATGCTAGGTCTTACAGAGGCAATGATCTCTGTATCAGAATCCTGCTCTAGATTCACCACAGGAGGAGATTGAGCAGTCTCTTCTTCAGCTGGTTGATCAGCAGAGATATGCTCTTCAGTTGAGGCTTTGGTCTGATCCTCAGATTCTTCTTCATCACTTTCATTTGAGGCCTTTTTATGGTCCTCAGATTCTTCTACAGCAGCATCAGATGAGGCCTTTTGTTCATCTTCAGATGTTTCAACATCTATTGGGACATCCTGCTGATCAAGAGTGTCCTTTGCAGCTTGAGTTTGTTGATCATCTTGAGGAGCTGGCATGGTGTTTAGAGGGATAGATATGCCACTAACCACTCTTTGTTCAAAAAGAATCTTGTTAACTATCTCCTTGATGGAAGCATCCACATATTCAGAAGATTTTGGAGGCATGTTAGCTGGTGAAGGAATGCCTTTGGATTTGCTGCAGACTTGATCTTTTGCTCTTTTTGGAGTTCTTGGCTTTTTAGCATGAGGAGCACTTCCTCTGATTTCGTCCAATGGGGTTGATTTCATTGGTACCACAGAGATGGGGGTTGCATGAACTACATCTTCTTTGTTGAGAACTTCTTCAGGAGTGTTAGGGTTTTGAGACATTTTCAAAGAAGATGAATAAAGAGATTTAGGGTTGATGATTTCTGAAGAACAGCTAGATGATGCAATTCGCTTTTGATAGTATGATGAGAATATGGATAGCTGAATGCATACTGCTATTATATAAGTAGTCGTTACATTTAAAATGATTAGGAATGGAATACCCAAGGTTCTTGACCAGATTGGTATTGCCATCTGGAACTTATGCCATACAATGTCATATGACATGTTGGCACATTTCATTAACTGCTAAATCTCACATAAACAGATTCCCAGTTTGCCCCTTAAGTTCTCAAATTGTGTAGCATCCAATGCTTTGGTGAAGATATCAGCCAACTGCAGATTTGTAGCTACATGTTCCAATGAAATCACTTTTTCTTCTACAAGATCTCTGATGAAATGATGTCTGATATCAATATGCTTGGTCCTGCTATGTTGGATAGGATTCTTTGATATGTTGATTGCACTTAAGTTGTCACAATACAATGTCATGACATCCTGTGGGACATTGTACTCAGTGAGCATTTGCTTCATCCAAACCAACTGAGAGCAACTGCTTCCAGCTGCTATATATTCAGCTTCAGCTGTAGATAAGGATACACAATTTTGTTTCTTACTGAACCAAGAAATCAAATTGTTTCCTAGAAATAAGCATCCTCCTGAAGTGCTTTTTCTGTCATCAGCACTTCCAGCCCAATCAGCATCACAGAAGCCAGTGAGAATTGGTTTGCATCCATGAAAGTACATTATGCCATAGTCACAAGTACCATTAACATATTTAAGAATTCTCTTGACTTGATTGAGATGACTGACTTTTGGATCAGCTTGATATCTTGCACATACACCTACTGCAAATGCTATGTCTGGTCTGCTAGCAGTCAAATATAACAAGCTTCCAATCATGCTTCTGTATATGCTTTGATCTACATTCTCACCCTTTTCATCTTTAGTCAACTTTAAATGTGTGGGGGCAGGAGTTCTCTTATGAGTAGCATTTTCCATTCCAAATTTCTTGACTATGTTCTTGGTATACTTGCTTTGAGAAATGAACATTGAGTCTTCCATTTGCTTTATTTGCAGACCAAGAAAGTAGGTTAACTTTCCTACTAGGCTCATTTCAAATTCAGATTCCATCTGCTTGAAAAAATGTTTGACCATCCTGTCAGACATCCCACCAAAGACAATGTCATCTACATATATTTGAGCAATCATGACATTTCCTTCTTCATCTTTAACAAACAAGGTTTTGTCAATTCCACCTTTTCTGTACCCTTGCTTGATAAGAAAAGTAGTCAATCTTTCATACCATGCCCTTGGAGCTTGCTTCAGACCATAAAGTGCTTTCTTTAGTTTGTATACATGATTTGGACAGCTTGGATCAACAAATCCTTTAGGCTGTTCTACATATACCTCTTCATTAAGATAACCATTTAAAAAGGCACTTTTCACATCCATTTGAAATAGCTTGAACTTTAAGATACAAGCAATTCCCAAAAGTAGTCTGATTGATTCAAGCCTTGCTACTGGTGCAAAGGTTTCATCAAAGTCTACTCCTTCAATTTGAGTGTATCCTTGAGCTACAAGTCTAGCTTTGTTCTTTGTAACAACTCCTTGTTCATTTGACTTGTTCTTATACACCCATTTTGTTCCAATAACATTTATGTCATCAGGTCTAGGAACAAGATTCCACACTTCATTCCTTGTGAATTGACCTAATTCCTCTTGCATAGCACAAATCCAGTATTCATCAGTAAGAGCTTCCTTGATGTTTTTAGGTTCTATTTTAGAAACAAAACAAGAACCTGAAATCACTTCTCTTGATCTAGTGCTCACACCTCTGTTGGGATCACCAATTATCAAATCTTTGGGATGATCCTTCTGTATTCTGATGGAGGGAGGTTTGCTGGATTGTTCTGTCCTTGCATCAGTTTGAGTGAAGTCATAATGATCATTCTTTTCTTCAGCTTCAATCTTGATATCAGCAGATGTTCCAACATCTTCTGGGACATCTGTAGGAGCATCATCAATTATCACATTTATGGACTCCATGATAACCTTGGTTCTAGAATTAAATACTCTATATGCTCTGCTGTTTATAGAGTATCCAAGAAAAATCCCTTCATCACTTTTAGGATCCATTTTTCTCCTTTGCTCCCTATCTGCCAGAATATAATAGTTACTTCCAAACACATGGAAGTATTTAACTGTGGGTTTTCTGCCCTTCCAGACTTCATATATTGTGGACAAAGTTCCTTTCCTTAGAGTAACTCTGTTATGGATGTAACAAGCAGTGTTCATAGCTTCAGCCCAGAAGTACAAAGGTAACTTTTTAGCATGGATCATAGCTCTTGCTGATTCTTGAATAGTTCTATTCTTCCTCTCAACAATCCCATTCTGTTGAGGAGTGATTGGTGAAGAATATTCATGATTGATTCCTTCTGAAGAGCAGAAATCTAAGAACTTTTGGTTCTCAAATTCTTTTCCATGATCACTTCTAATTCTGATCACACAGCTGGCTTTTTCCCTTTGTATTCTTTGGCATAAGTCTTTGAATACATCAAATACATCAGACTTTTCTTTGATAAAGTTTATCCATGTATACCTTGAAAAGTCATCAACCACCACATAGGCATACCTCTTGCCACCAAGGCTTTCAACCTGCATAGGTCCCATAAGATCCATATGCAATAGTTCCAAAACTTTGGAAGTTGTCAGATGTTGGAGCTTTGGATGGGACATCTTGGTTTGCTTGCCTATTTGACATTCACCACATATTTTGCCATCATCAAACTTCAGTTTAGGAATACCTCTTACAGCATCCATAGATATTATCTTCTTTATGCCTCTGAAATGAAGATGACCTAATCTTTGGTGCCATAGTTTCACTTCTTCTTCTTTAGCTAAGGAGCAAGTTGAAGTAAGACTGAAGTCTTGAGATTCCCACATGTAACAATTGTCTTTAGATCTGGCTCCTTTCATGACAACCTCTTGTTCTTTGTTAGTCACTATGCATTCAGTTTTGGTAAAGTTTACACTGTAACCTTGATCACATAATTTACTTATGCTGATCAGGTTAGCAGTTAAACCTTTAACTAGCAGCACATTATCTAGTCTTGGAACATCTTGACAGTCCAAGGTCCCAACTACCTTTATTTCTCCTTTAGCTCCATCTCCAAAGGTTACATATCTGGATGAATGTGACTTTAAGTCTACTAGCAGGTTCTTCAATCCAGTCATGTGTCTTGAACATCCACTGTCAAAGTACCAGTCTTCCTTAGCTGATACTCTTAGTGATGTATGTGCTATATATGCAACACTTTTCTTTGACCATTTGAGTTGAGATTTATTTTGATGCCTCTGCCCTGTGTATTGATCATCAGTAGATTTCCAAGATTGATTGTTGATCTTGTTCTTGGGTGTGTAGCTTTGATCATCCTGAATGCTAGCTTTTGGTCTCCATACCTTCTTGATGATCTCTGTCTTCTGCTTAGGAGGTTGCTGATTTCTTTGATGTCTATGCAACACTTTCTTGGTAACTTCTATTTTCTGCTTAGAAGGTTGCTGATACATCTGATTTGGATATCCATGCAGTTTATAACAATGAGGTTTGATATGTCCAAATCTTCCACAATGATGACATCTCCATCTTTGATACTTTTTCTTCATTTTGTTCTTTTCAGAATGTTGAGACATCTGTTGGAACATTATGTTTGACTTTGTGTTCTTTTCCTGATGTTGAAGCATCTGTTGGGACATCTTGTTTAACTGTATGGATTTTGAAGTAGTTTTGCTAGAGCTAGCTTCATCTTTATGTACTCTGTTAAATCCCAGTCCACTTTTATCCCCTGAATGCTTATTGTTGTTGAGAATAACATCCAGTGTATTTGAGCTGTTGTTCAACATTCTAACAGATTTGGACATGTGTTCCAACTTGGAGTTGAGAAGACTTACTTCACTTTTCAAGGTGTCAATGATCTCTTGATCATTTGCTTTTTCATCTTCTAGTGCCTCATTCTGCTTCTTTAGCTTTATAACCTCACTGCATATTTCAGTGCTTCTTTTGTATAGATCTTTGTATGCTTGCTCAAGTTCTTCAACAGTAAGCTCCCCATCACTGGAATCACTTTCAGATTCACATAGACCAGCTAAAGCAGTGATATGCTTAGCTGATTCTTCTTCTGAATCACCTCCTGAGTCTTCATCAGACCAGGTCACAGAGAGTCCTTTCTTTTGCCTTTTTAAGTAGGTAGGACATTCATTCCTGATGTGTCCATATCCTTCACATCCATGGCATTTGACTCCTTTTTCTTGACTGGTCTTTTCAGCATAATTTGACCTTCTGTTAGCATCATAAGGTCTCTTGTTCTCAGAAGAGTTTGTGTATCTTCCACTGGGATTGGATTTGCCTTCCATCCCTCTGAGAATCTTTTTGAATTGTCTTCCAAGCATAGCAATGTTGTCTGATAAGCTTTTACCAGTTTCTGATTCATCATCTTCTTCTTCATCAGTATTTGTCACCAAGGCTATGCTTTTGTTCTTCTTAACATTTGTGTCATTCATTCCCATCTCAAATGTTTGAAGGGAACCAATGAGCTCTTCAACTTTCATAGTGCATATGTCTTGAGCTTCTTCTATTGCTGTGACTTTCATGTCAAATCTTTTTGGCAAAGATCTGAGGATCTTTCTTACAAGTTTTTCATCAGTCATCTTTTCTCCCAAAGCTCCAGAAGTATTAGCTACTTCTAAGATGTTCATGTAGAATTCATGAACTGTCTCATCTTCCTTCATTCTCAAGTTTTCAAATTTGGTGGTGAGTGTTGCACCCCAAAATTTGCCCTCACAATACAAGACTTTGTGTTCTATGAAGGTTCACAAGGTTCACAAGTTTCCCAACACTTACAAGACCTTTCATGAGGTTCATGAAGTCTACAAGTCACTTTATGAAGGTTCACAAGGTTCACAAGTTCCACAATGCTTTCAAGACCTTTCATGAGGTTCATGAAGTCTACAAGTCACTTTATGAAGGTTCACAAGTTTCTCAAACATTTACAAGACCTTTCATGAGGATCATGAAGTCTACAAGTCACTTCATGAAGGTTCACAAGGTTCACAAGGTTCAGAAAGTTCACAATACCTCCCATGAGTATCACAAGACATTTTATGATGGTTTACAAGGTTCACAAAGTTCACAATTGGTCAGAAGAGTTGACAATTCCCTCAGACAATGCACCTCCTAAGCAGTGCATCCAAAACTAGGGTTTTGACTTTAATCAGGCTAAATGAACTTCCAAGACTTCAAGTGAGCTCCATAACATCTTATATGTGTGTAAGAACCCCCATGACAAGTTTCAAGACTTTTCTCAAAAGTTTGCTCAGTCAGTTGATCAGATAAGTCAAAATCAGTCAATGCAGTTAAAAAGTCAAACTGAGGTCAACTGTGGTCAAACCAAAGTCAAACTTCATGATTTTTTTCCAACATCAAGTATATGAGGTAAAATTCATCATTTGATCAAGGGTTGATCATGATTCATCAAGGAGATTTCAGATCATCAAGAATCAGGAGTTTCTAAATTAGGGTTTCCTCAGTAAAAGTCAACTGAACTTTGACCAGCCATAACTTCCACATACTTCATCACCAAGTCTCCACTCAAAGCTCATTTTGAAGGAAATTGAATTCTCTACAACTTTGTGTCTCACAAGCCAAGCCCAAAAATGCTTCATTTGGAAGGTATGAGCTAAGACATTATAGGTCATTTTGAAAGTCAACAAAAAGTCAACAACTTCAAAAGGGCATAACTTGAGATTGGTAAATGATATGGACATGAAACCAATGGGGTTGTTTAGAGGACTCTTCAAGCTTTCCAAAATGTCCAAGAACACCCTCATACCATTAAAATTGAAGGATATATGCCCTTGCAAAGTTGGGAAATTTTGAGTTGGTTTATGATGAAAATGGAGGTCTAAAACCAATTCTTTCCAAATGGGCTTGCCAAATTATGACCCAATCCATACAATAGCACTATGCACGACCCAAACCATTAAAAATCAGATTTTTATTATTTTTATTTTTATTTATTTTGATTTAATTCATTAAAAATCATTTTAAATAAAAATAAAATATGAAAATATGATATTTGATGGAGATTTGGTTTCTAGAATGTCTTCAATGTTGATTGGAATGGAAGAGGAATGAAATCACAAGATTGGTCCAAAGATAGCAAGCCTTAATGCAAGAATATTTGATTTTCAAAGCATGATCAAAATGAATCTTTTCATATCAAAATTTCCACACAACAATTCAATTTTATGACCTAAGTTCACTCATCTATAAGTACTAAACATAATTCAATCACAAGAGGACGAATTTCAGCAGCCCAAAGGTAAGTTCACAAAGTCAAAAAATCATCCAAAAGCTCACATTCGGTTTCGGATTTCCAGAGCTTTACAAGGTATTTTGAGGACATGGACATGATTATGGGACATCACTGATCATGAATCAATCACCATTTGCATCAAAAACATCATGAATTGCATAACCCGAGCCAAACCTTGTTCTTGAATATGACTTTTCGATTCCATTGATTTACTGCGTTTAACTTGTTTTTGATTGTTGAATGATGTTTATGATGGACCTTAGAACGATTCTGGGCCATTCAATTGAATTTTTCGTGCAGGTATAAGAATTCACCATAGTTAGGGTTTCATGTCCGTTTTAGGGTTCTTCAATTCATCCATTATAAATGAATTTTAAAGACATGGTTGAGTTGTATGGATCATGTAGAATGTAATGCACTAATCAATTTCACCAAATGTTGCTGTTTTGTCCATGTTTGAGTTTTGTAGGTGTTGCTGCAAATTTGGTTTTCGCAGGTACAATGGAAGCAAAATTCGCAGCTAATTTTGTAGGTCATAAGGTTGAAGAAGAAGCTAGGTGGCGCGAAACCTGTATTTGAATTATTGTTTAAAAATAATATAATTTTGTTTCTGCTTATTATCACAAGCCAATGCTTGTCCTGGTGGTAAGACTAGCGTGCGTTTAGTAGAGTGGCCTGTGTTCGAATCCAGGCCTTGTACACATTTTTTCTTATTTTTTTCAGGTTAATTATGAAGTATAACATATTATGTTCAATTGTCATTCCATTACCAGATGGGCTCTCCCAGCCAGGCGGTCATGCGCGTTTGCTTGTATTCAAGAGGTCCTGGGTTCAATCCTCCCCCAGGCCTTTTGCTTTCCTTTATTTTCCTGATTTTCCAAACTTAAAGAACAAAACCAATGGATGTCCATTCTTGTTGCACCATCAGCGTGCAGCCCAGTTGGCAAACCTCTCAATTGTCCAGGTTAGGGACCTGGGTTCAAATCCCAGGTCCAATTTTTTTGATGTTTATTATTTTCTTTTATTATATTACCTATTTTCCATATTATATTAGAATAGTTTTTAAATTATAAAATGTATATATATATTTGATTTGTATATTATAATTTAAACCCTTAAAAAATTTTCTAAACAAACCCTAATTTTATTTTTTAAAAATAATTTTTTATTTTCTAATTCTTAATATAATTATTATGTATATATTTATTTAATATATTTTTTGTAAATATAATACTTAATATAAAAATTTTGTAAATATGATTAATTTTGCAAATATACTATTTAAAACTTATTTTCTTATATATAATATGTAAATATTTCTTCCTTTAATTTGTTTATAACCTAAATTATATGTAAATAATTTTTAATATGTGTTTAGAAATAATTGAGCCTATAATAATTTAATTTTGTAAATTATAAATAATTTAATAATTTGTATATAAATTAAAATATTACCATAATCCTTTAATTGTTCATATTTTAAATAAATGTCTTCATCATGTTATTATCATATTTTTGCTAAATTCTATTTATTTTAATTATTTTTATTATTACTAACTATATTGTTATTAATATTTATTTTTGCTTATTATTATTTCACTAACCTTTTTTTAAATTTTTTATTATTATTATTACTAACCCCTATCATTGCTTATTTATTTATTTTTACTTATTTATTTATATTTTGCTTATATATTTATTTCTAGCTATTTATTTTTAATTGCTTATTATAATGTAAATGCTCCTGGATGTGAATTTTGTAAATATGTAATTTATTTAAATTTTATGCTATGGTTAGTAATTTAGGGAGTGTAAACATGTATTCTCTTTTAAAATTTGAATTTAGATCACTTTAATTATAAGATAAATATAAATTAACACTCACACACGTAAGTCGATTTTTAATCGCCATCTCACTTTCTAGGGTTGCCTCTCAAGTTGCCTAAATCATAAGGTCAAGTGGGGTGTATAAAGCAAGTCCCTTAAAAGAAAAATCATCAAGTCCCTAATGGTTGCCTTAAAGATCAAGTCCCTTTTCGAATAATGATGATAGACCCTCCTAAATGCTTAATACACCTCACAGTTGCCTTCATAAACAGATGTCCCTCACATGTCCCTTACATCCAAGGTAATGACTACCTATTCCTTAATAATAGGGATAGTCTTACCACTTAAAGGATTCAAGAACAGAAAAGACTTAAATTTTAGGGTAGGTATCTCCTAGTTGCTTGCTCACTCCATTCAAAATTTTTCAAACACTTAACAAATTTCAAACAAATTTTCAAACACAAGTTTTTACGCATCCGTACATGGATCATTATTAACTCTTCTGAAAATTTTTCTATTCACACACTTCACCTTTTCAAAAACAATTCATAGTGAGCTAAGCAACTAAGAGCCCATGGATAACCATGGATGTAAAGGGTGCTAACACCTTCCCTTTACATAACCTACCCCCCGGACCCAAAAATCTTTTAAAAGGTCTTTCCTGTTCTTTTATGCCTTTCCTTTGGATAAAATAAAAGTCGGTGGCGACTCTTGCTATCCGCAACATAAATAAAAGTCAGTTCACCCACCGTGTTACAGTGAGAAGTTGAAGTCTTGACATCTTTACCTTTGATGTTCCTTCATGAGTTGTTTTGAGAGTATCCCACACATCTTTGGCTAGCTCACAGTGATGCACAAGTCTAAAGATGTTCCTATCAATGCCATTGAATAGAGCATTTAAGGCCTTGGAGTTGCCTAGTGCTGAATCTTCTTCTTCCTTACTCCATTCTTCTTCAGGTTTCAACACTTTTGATCCATCTTTGGTGTCTTGGATAGGATGTTCCCATCCAATGTTGACTGCTCTCCAGGCCCTGTTGTCAAGTGATCTTAAGAATGCAATCATTCTTGGTTTCCAGTAGTCATAATTAGACCCATCCAGAATAGGTGGTCTATTTACTAATCCTATATCTCTGTCCATGTTTCCAGAATTTGTATTCCCTAGATCTCACCCAGTATAAACAGGCAGGGTGCCTACTCTGATGCCAATTGAAATTCTGTGATCAGGTATGAGATGTCCTATGAGATGTCCCAACACTTGACAGATTTAACCAAAACTTAAAGTGCAAGAAAATTAAACAACACAGAAGTTTGTTAACCCAGTTCAGTGTATAACCACACTTACATCTGGAGGCTACCAAGCTAGGAGGAAATCCACTATAAGTAATATTAATTCTAGACTTAAACAACCTAGTTTAATCTTTCACTTAATATCTACCCAATGCAATTTCTACCTAAGACACAACTTAGATATGAGTACCAACTCACTCCCCCTCAATCACACAGTGATCTTGTTTACAAGTTTAATAAAATTGAAGTCATACTTCAAACAAAACAGCTTGATCTTACTTCACAGTTTTAATCAAGTCACAAATGCACTTTTGCTTAAAAGCTCATAAAGTGGTACAATTAAAACAACCTGCAATTAAAACACTAGACACCCTATTTGGTCTTCTGAAATTCGTACTCAATTCTATGAGTTTCTGTTGATTAAATAGGTGTTTGTAATTTGGGCTTTCTGTAGGTTAATCCAGTCCTAAAAGCATGCAGCTTCCACCTTGAATTTAGGGTTTGTTACTTCCTATATTCTAGGTGATTTAGTTCTTCTGATTAATCTGAATCCTCATAATAAACCTTCCTACAGATGCGCCTTGTTCTGTTTTTATCCAACCATAATTAATTCCATATAACTCTCCTTAAATATCTCAGATCAGTTAGTCATTAATTAATTTTGGTAGCAGGTTTGAGATGTCTCAACATCTGTTGGGACATCCTGAAAAACTGAACTTAAGTCATTTACACAATGTCCCAACATCTGGTGAGACATCCTGAAATAAGTTCTTATACTCTGTTTGATAATGTCCCAACATCTGATAGGACATTCTGAACTGAATTCAATATTTCTTGTTGGTCAAAAATTCTGCCAATTCTAAACATCTACAGGTAACCTTGAAGATCGTTGTCGTAGTCAAACACAATGCCCTGAATCAACATGTCATGTGGACCATCACTCCGAGCGTAACCAAACTGTCGTAAAGCTAGAGAGGGGTTGTAGGTGATGCCTCCTCTTATGCCTAGAAGTGGCACATTAGGAAACTCCCCACAACGGTCAATGATAGTGACATTCTCCATAGATCTGGAGCACCAATGAATATCTGAGTGAGAAAGTGACATGATCCTCTTGGACCATCTGAACCCTTGCTCATTCTTCATTACTGAGCGAGGAAGGTGAGAAATAAAACACCTAGATAGCAAAGGTATGCAGCACATCAAAGTTCCTCGTGCCCTTGTAGTACGGGTATGAAGAGAATGTAGAATGTCTCCAAGCAATGTAGGCACTGGATTGTGACTCAGGAATATGTTGATGGCATGAACGTCTATGAACTGATCTGGATTGGGGAACAATACTAAGCCATATATCAACAAGGCTAATATCTCCTCAAAAGCATCATAGCTCATAACTTTCAAGAACACCTGAGCTTTCTCTATCAACACCTTGGCAAGAATACCCTTAACTCCGCTTCTCGTTTCTAGAACAATGTCAGACTTCTTCAGATGTAGAGCTGCAGTAATAACCTCAGGTTTAGGCTCTTTCTCCAAGCCTGTGAATGGTTTCTGATCAAGAACAGGTATACCCAGAAGCTTAGAGAATTCTTCCATGGTTGGAACCAGCTGGTAGTCGGGGAATGTGAAGCAATGGTGCTTAGGATCAAAGAACTGAAACAGAACACTCATCATGTCTTCATTGAACCCTAAGGTGACTAGATCCAATAGGTGACCATGTCTCTTGATGAACTGGGAATGATCAGACACCTGAGAAACCAACTCTTTAAGCTTAGGAGGTATTCCTACAAAGTTGATCCTGATAGTGTTTCTACAAGCAGAAGCCATAACCTGCAACAAAGAACAAAGATAAATCCTTTGGTCCTTGAAATGGTTAGTGAAAATGCTATGCTTATGATGCATGATGATGTCATGATGTTATGCTCAATCACAAACATGTGGCACACACAAACAAGTCACACCATAGCCCTAGGTTTAAAGGCTTGCATGAGGTTCAAAGGTAAGTACCCTCCCCTGAAGTTAGTTGGTTCATCCTGTCCTACAAAGTAACCATGTTCTAAGGGATCTCAATATCATTGATCCTTCACAAAGGTGGTTGTTCAGTAGGCAACTTACTTGCCAACCAAAACCCTCCAAGTTTAGAATCTCAATGAGTGTAGCATCGAGTATCAACCAACTTCAGTCTTCACCAAAGCCGGTTATATCACTACTTTTCTAAAGGCCAAGATGGGATAACTAGGGTTCTAAAAGTCAGTTAGTGTATTGACAACATATGGCAGCCTCATATTATCCTCAACTTGACTTAAGGAACATAAGCACCAACCAAGAAGTCACACTAACTATGGCCACCAGATCAACCATATCGGTATACGCCGTACAGTTTCCTTGGTCTATTGCCATTTACCTAAGGTACACTAGATCCGGGTTAGGATCTTTCACACATAAGAGCACCCAACAAGTAAAGTAAAGCAAACAAAGCAAACAATTTTAAAGTGATCTAATTCCTAAGGGTACCCCTCTTTTATTAAATCCCCAGCAGAGTCGCCAGTTCTGTAACACGGTGGGAGAACTGACTTTAGTTATGTTGCGGATAGCAAGAGTCGCCACCGACTTTTATTTTATCCAAAGGAAAGGCATAAAAGAACAGGAAAGACCTTTTAAAAGATTTCTGGGTCCGGGGGGTAGGTTATGTAAAGGGAAGGTGTTAGCACCCTTTACATCCATGGTTATCCATGGGCTCTTAGTTACTTAGCTCACTTTGAATTGTTTTTTGAAAATGTGAAGTGTGTGAATAAAAATTTTCATAAGAGTTTAATAATGATCCATGTACGGATGCGTAAAAAACTTGTGTTTGAAAATTGTTTGAAATTTGTGAAGTATTTGAAATTTGTTTTGGAATAGTGAGCAAGTAACTATGAGGAACCTACCCTAAAGTTTAAGTCTTTCTGTTCTTTATCCTTTAAATGGTAAGACTATCCCTATTATTAAGGAATAGGTAGTCATTACCTTGGATGTAAGGGACAAGTGGGGGGGTCATCTGTTAATATAGGCAACTGTGGGGTGTATTAAGCATTTTTGGAGGGACTGTCATCATTATTCGAAAGGGACCAGATCATTATGAAGGCAACTGTTTAAGGGACTTGATCTTTGATTGTTAAGGGACTAGATGACTTTACTTTTAAGGGACTTTTGCTTTATACACCCCACTTGACCTTGTGATTAGGCAACAATGAGAGGTAACCCTAGAAAGTGAGATGGCGATCAAAGATCGACTTACGTGTGTGAGTGTTCAATTTAATATTTATCTTTTGAATTAAGTGATCTAAATTAATTTTAAATGACATACATGTTTACACTCCCTATTTTTACTAACCATAATATAAAAATAACTAATTTAAATATTACAGAATATTACATCCAGGAGCAATTACAATAATAATAATAAAAAGCAATTAAAATAAATAATCAAAATAAACAAATAAGCAAATAAACAAAATAAATAAGCAATTAATTGGGTTAGTAGAAAATAATAATAATAATAATCACAATTTGAAAATAAATAGGGTTAGTAATAAACATGGTTAATAATAATAATAAACAAAAAGATTATAATAAACAAAATTTTAATGGTTAATAGAAAAATATGAACAATTATTATAAAATTTTAAGTTAAGTATAAATTATAAAATTAATTATGAATGTAAAAATAAATTATAATTATAAAAATTAAATTAGCAACTTTAAACATATAGTAGAAATTATTTACATGTATATTTAATTATAAACAATGATAGGATATTTATATATTAAAATAAATTAAGAATTTTAAATTTTTTAACATATTTATATACAAATTAAATTAAATACAAATAATAATATTAAACAAGAATAGAAAAAGAAATTAGGGTTTTTAATATAATTAGGGTTTTGAAAAATAATTAGGGTTTAATTTATATACAAAAATATTAGGATTCAATCTACAATAATAATTTATTAACTAAATAAATGTATACATATTAAATAAAAAAAAATATAAAGAAATAAATATGTTAATTTTGGTTTTGAGAAAATAATATAAGTTTAAAAAAAAATGATTTATATATTGTTTAGAAATTTATTGAGATTAATTTAGGAAAATAACATAAGAAATAATAAAAGAAACAAAATTAAAAGAAAACAAAACCAAAAAAACAGGACCTGGGATTTGAACCCAGGTCCTTTACCTGGATAACTAGAGGCATAACCACTGGGCTGCGCTGCACTTGGTGTAAGAAGAGTGAGTCCAATTTGGTTTTGTTCTTTAAACCTAAAAATCAGAAAAAAGAATGAAAAGCAAAAGGCCTGGGGGAATCGAACCCAGGACCTTACCAACAAACACACAAACACGTTACCAATCCTGCTGGGTGAGCGAACCTATTAACATAATGGCAATAAAACATAATATATAATGTCTAATGAATAAACTGAAAAATAAGAAAAACATTGGGAAGCCAGGATTCGAACCCCTGCCCTTTAACAATACACACGCTAGCTTCACCACTGGGACAAGCTGTACGCTTGTGAAATAAAACAGAAATCAAATCATAATATTTTAAAATCACAATTTAAATTTGGAATTTCGCGCGCAGCTTCTTCTTCCTCCTGACCTGCACTTTTTCCTGCGAATTTCTCCTGCGAATTTTCCTGCAAACATTCAAAACCAGAATCCTATGTTTTTTTGAACATCACTCAAATCACAACATCAATTCAAATCAACAGCCCAGATTAACTATACAAGGATCATAGGTCACGGCCATGTGCTTAGATTTCATTTAAATGTCCTAAAACCTAAGATCCAAAATTCGAGCTTCAAACCCTAGCAATGGCATCTCTTTGATTCTGCAACGAAAACTCAATTCAAGTATGCAAAAACATTCCAGAGACATCAATAAACAAGAATTAGTGCACAAAAATCATTTATATTAGTTGAATCAATGAAATCGAAAAACTCAAAAATTCAAGAATGTGATGATTCGGTTTCAATGAATCATGATGTTTTGAATGATGAGAATGATTGGGATAGCTTCAGTGATGTCCCAGGAACCTATTACAACCTTTAGGATGTCTTGATACAGCCTCTATTGCACAATCCGAATGTGACTTTTTTGACACTTTTTGAAAGTTTGAATGAGGTGTTCTTGGCTGCAAAAATTCGTTCCAATGCTTGTAATGAGTTTGTCTATATGTAGTGAACTGAATTAGGTCAAAATAACATGGATTTATGGGCCTTGTCTTGATTACTTGATCATGAAGTTTTCTCCTTTCAAATATTGAAAAATATCTTATCTAACCCTTCCAAATTAGGCTAGCACGAATTTGTGTGATATCAATCAGCTTTGAATGGTTTTTAAGGCTTTCTAGAAGAAGAATCACTTTTACATATTCAATTTTCATATTTTATTTAGATTTAATTTGATTTTTAATGAATAAAATTCAAATAAATACTAAATAAAAAATAAAAAATCATGAAAATTCTTGGATTGGGTCGTGCATGAGGTTATTGTATGGATTGGGTCATCATATGGCAAGCCCATTTGGAAGAAATTGGTTTTAGACCTCCATTTTCTTCATAAACCAACCAAATATTTCTCAACTTTGCAAGGGCTCATATCCTTCAATTTTAATGCTATGAGGGTGTTCTTGGACTTTTTGGAAAGCTTGAAGAGTCCTCTAACCAACCCCACTGGTTTCATGTCCATATCATTTACCATTCTCAAGTTATTCCCTTTTGAAGTTGTTGACTTTTTGTTGACTTTCAAAAGGACCTATAATATCTTAGCTCATACCTTCCAAATGAAGCATTTTTGGGCTTGGCTTGTGAGACACAAAGTTGTAGAGAATTCAATTTCCTTCAAAATGAGCTTTGGATGGAGACTTGGTGATGAAGCATGTGAAAGTTATGGCTGGTCAAAGTTCAGTTGACTTTTACTAAGGAAACCCTAATTTAGAAACTCCTGATTCTTGATGATCTGAAATCTCCTTGATGAATCATGATCAACCCTTGATCAAATGATGAATTTTACTTCATATACTTGATGTTGGCAAAAAATCATGAAGTTTGACTTTGGTTTGACCACAGTTGACCTCAGTTTGACTTTTCAACTGCTTTGACTGATTTTGACTTATCTGATCATCTGACTGAGCAAACCTTTGGGAAAAGTCTTGAAACTTGTCATGGGGGTTCTCACACACATATAAGATGTTATGAAGCTCACTTGAAGTCTTGGAAGTCCATTTAGCCTGATTAAAGTCAAAACCCTAGTTTTGGATGCACTGCTTAGGAGGTGCATTGTCTGAGGGATTTGTCAACTCTTCTGACCAATTGTGAACTTTGTGAACCTTGTGAACCATCATAAAATGTCTTGTGAACCTCATGGGAGGTATTGTGAACCTTGTGAACCTTGTGAACCTCATAAAGTGACTTGTAGACTTCATGAACCTCATGAAAGGTCTTGTAAGCATTGTGAATCTTGTGAACCTTGTGAACCTCATAAAGTGACTTGTAGACTTCATGAGCCTCATGAAAGGTCTTGTAAGCATTGAGAATATTGTGAACCTTGTGAACCTTCTTAGCACACAAAGTCTTGTATTGTGAGGGAAAATTTTGGGGTGCAACACCTGCAACAACAGAAAACACAAATGTGCCCCGGGGACTTGCATGGTATGATCTGTTCATCCATCGTCACTCGACACTCAAAGAATACTTCAAATGTTTCCCTGCATTGTCATTTTTTCAAATGATCACCATGTCTTAAATGCAATGCTTATTATTTTTGCCAAAAATTCAGGACATTTTTGCAAACAAAGATAGACACAACACATCTTTTAGACTGAATATTCTTTTATTGAAAGGCCTCTGAATAGGCAAAATTTTTACATCCGGAAGCAACCACCTGGAAAGAGGTAGCTACCATAAAATTGAGAAAATAAACTATCCTAATGGAAATGGGCACGACATCCCAATGAGTTTCCTTCTTGTTATGACCAGCATGTCTTCGAAACTCTCCATTATTGCCTTTGCTTTCTGAAAAGATGAGGGGACTGATTCCTATCCTTCTGATATTGTCAAGCTGTACGAAACGATGATTGGTTCAGATTACTCGGATCGCAGTTGTTCGCTTATTCCCTTGTTTTGCGTGGATCGCCCTTTCAGGTTTTCAATCCACCGGGATACCCTTTTTTGCCTGAGCTGTCCGATGTGGCTTTTCAACTCAGCGGGTGTACATTTTATTTATTTATTTTCCCTAACTTTTTCCCGAGCTTTTTATTCTGTTTTTAGCTCGCCGGGATGCCCTTTTCTTGCCTGGACTTTAATTCTGTTTTTGTGTCCAGCGGGTCTCTTTATGCGAAGTATTTTTTAACTGCGTCCGAGTTAACAGGGGATTGGAAATCTTCTCCATCCATAGTGGTGAGCATCAGCGCTCCTCCTGAGAAAACTTTCTTCACTATGAATGGTCCTTCGTAATTTGGGGTCCACTTGCCCCTGTGATCTGAACCTGGAGGAACGATCCTCTTGAGCACAAGCTCTCCTACTTGATACTCCCGAGTACGTACTCGTTGGTCAAATGCTCGCTTCATTCTCCTTTGATAAAGCTGACCATGTCATATAGCTGCTAATCTCTTTTCCTCAATTAGACATAGCTGATTGTATCGAGCACGCACCCATTCAGCCTCATCAAGCTTCACATCCATCATCATACGTAATGAAGGAATCTCTACTTCAACAGGCAAGACTGCCTCCATACCATATACCAATGAGAAGGGAGTTGCCCCGGTTGACGTCCTGACTGACGTTCGGTACCCATGCAACGCAAATGGTAACATCTCATGCCAATCCTTATAAGTGACAACCACCTTTTGCACAATCTTCTTGATATTCTTATTTGATGCCTCTACCGCCCCATTCATCTTTGGTCGGTAAGGAGAACAATTGTGATGCTGAATCTGGAAGTCCCGGCACAACTTTGCCATCATCTTGTTGTTCAAGTTAGAACCATTGTCAGTAATGATTCTTTCGGGCACTCCGCATCTGCAAATGATGTCCCTTTTCAAAAATCTGGCTACCACTTGACGAGTGACATTGGCATAAGATGCTACTTCAACCCACTTAGTGAAGTAATCGATCGCAACCAGAATGAAGCGATGACCATTTGAAGCAGTAGGCTCTATTTTCCCGATCATGTCAATGCCCCACATAGAAAAGGGCCAAGGAGATGACATGACGTTGAGCGGGCTAGGAGGAACATGCACCTTGTCTGCATAAATCTGGCACTTGTGGCACTTACGGGCGTATGAACAACAGTCTGCATCCATTGTCATCCAATAATACCCCGATCTCAACAACTTCTTGGCCATAGCATGTCCTCCTGCATGAGTACCGAAATATCCCTCGTGGACTTCCTGCATTAACAGGCTTGCTTCGTGTCTATCCACGCATCTGAGCAAGACCATGTCAAAGTTCCTCTTATACAAAACCCCATCTGTATTCAAGAAGAAACTAGCAGCCAGTCGCCTTAAGGTCTTCTTGTCATTGGATGATGCCCCTGCTGGGTATTCTTGCTTTTCCAGGAAGAGCTTGATATCAAAGTACCAAGGTTTCTCATCAAAAACTGCGTCTACAGAGAAGGCATGAACTGGTGCGTCAAGCCTGGAAATGTCAATCCTGGGCACATAATTCCAACACAAGACTTTGATAGACGAAGAAAAAGTAGCCAATGCATCGGCAAATTGATTCTCATCACGTGGTATGTACTGGAGCTTAACCGTTGTGAAGAACGTCAATAGTTTTCTGGCATAATCCCTATAAGGAATTAGATGTTCTTGATGCGTATACCACTTGCCGGTAATCTGATTGATAATGAGGGCTGAATCTCCGAATATATCGAAGGTCTTAATCCGAAGATTAATAGCCTCCTCTATTCCCATTATGCACGCCTCGTATTCCGCTTCATTGTTGGTGCAGCCAAAAGTAATTCTAGCAGCGAAGGGAAAGTGAACACCTTCGGGAGTGATAAGAACATCACCAACTCCACGTCCATTGATATTGACTGCCCCATCAAACATCAACTTCCATTTGGATTCAGGGTCTGGCCCCTCCTCCGGAAGTGGTTCCTCGCAATCTTTTTCTTTGAGGTACATGATGTCCTCATTAGGGAAATCAAACTTCATTGGCTGATAGTCATCTTCAAGAGGTTGCTGTGCAAGGTAATCTGACAATAGACTTCCTTTGATGGCTTTTTGAGAAGTATAGTGTATGCCATACTCCGTTAAGATCATTTTCCACCTAGCAAACCTTCCGGTTAACGCGGGCTTCTCGAAAATATACTTAACAGGATCCATTTTTGAAATTAGCACTGTGGTATGGGTCAACATATAGTGTCTTAGTCGGCGAGCAGCCCATACCAAAGCGCAACAAGTTTTCTCGAGCAGTGAGTAACGGGATTCACAGTCGGTAAACTTTTTGCTAAGGTAATAAATAACGTACTCTTTTCGACCAGACTCGTCATGTTGGCCTAGAACACACCCCATTGACCCTTCTAGCACAGTCAAATACATGATAAGCGGCTGTCCTGGAACTGGAGGCATTAGAATCAGAGGTGTCTGCAAATATTCTTTTATCTTTTCAAAGGCTCTTTGGCAGTCCTCATTCCACCTGACCATTTGCTCTTTTCTTAGCAATTTGAATATTGGCTCACACGTGGCAGTTAGATGAGATATGAACCATGAAATGTAGTTCAACCTCCCTAAAAACCCGCACATTTCTTTTTCGGTTTTCGATGCAAGCATATTTTGTATTGCTTTTACCTTTGCAGGATCCACCTCGATTCCTTTCTGGCTAACAATGAAACCCAACAATTTTCTGGAACGCACTCTGAAAGTGAACTTGTTTGGATTCAACCTCAGCTTATACTTTATCAATCTATCAAACATCTTCTTGAGATTGACCAGATGCTCTTCTTTGTCTCGGGACTTAGCAATCATATCATCCACATAACACTCTATCTCCTTATGTATCATGTCGTGGAACAATGTGACCATAGCCCGCTGATACGTTTCCCCGACGTTCTTTAAACCAAAGGCCATCACCTTGTAGCAGAATGTACCCCACGGGGTAATGAACGTTGTTTTCTCCATGTCTTCCGGTGCCATTTTAATCTGATTATACCCGGAGAAGCCATCCATGAAGGAAAATACTAAGAATTGAGCAGTGTTGTCTACCAGCACATCAATGTGAGGTAATGGAAAGTCATCTTTTGGGCTTGCTCTGTTTAGATCCTGGTAATCAACGCACATCCAGACTTTGCCGTCCTTCTTTGGTACATGCACAATGTTAGCTACCCAAGGTGGGTAATTAGTTACGGCAAGAAATCTGGCATCCCACTGCTTCTGAACTTCCTCCTTGATCTTCATCGCCATGTCAGGACGAGTTCTTCTCAACTTCTGTTTCATAGGAGGACATTCTTCTCTCAATGGTAGTTTATGCACAACAATGTCAGTATCTAGCCCTGGTATATCTTGATACGACCAAGCGAAGATATCCACATATTCACGCAGCATACCAATCAACTCTTTCTTTACCTCAGCCTGCAGACTGTCCCCAATCTTGATCTCTTTCTTCACATCTTCAGTGCCGATGTTGATGATCTTTATTTCTTCCTGATGAGTCTGAATGACCCTTTCCTCTTGTTTCAACAACCTGACCAATTCTTCGGGGAGTTCACAGTCTTCCTCAACCCCTTCATCAGCTTGGTAGATAGGATTGTCAAAGTCATGTGTGGTCATAGCAAGAATGTTATCACTAGAATCCGGATGATCAACACTGCACAGATGATGTGCTTATTCCAGAATCTGTTTATTTTTCAAAGGAGACGCAAACACACAAACAAAAGAAAAACACATTGCCATTTTATTATTTTTTGTGAAAAATTTAAAACGAAAGAAAGAGAACACAATTTGTCTGAAAATGTCCTTTATTTCATGGTAAAATAAATGCATTCAAAGCATGGTGGCCCTACAAATGGATCCTTGCACCTTGGGAAGAGTGCAGGATTGACAATGCAGCATGATAAGAAAAGGAAACAAATAAATTACTCTGATTGCCAGGTAACTTGAACGATGTCTTCAGCAGACCAGTTCTTGAGCTCCTCTCCGGGTGCACATGGATGAATCCAGTTGTCCCAGTGGCAGTCACTGTCTTCTTCTTCGCTTGTTGCACAGATATGGTTGCGGTCGAGCATCCCAGCACTTGTGAAAGTAATAGCTTTACCACTCTGAGGCCAGTTAGACCCACCAGGCTGATAACCAAGCCCAAACTTATCATCTTTCTTCTCTAATTCCAGCAATTTGCCACAGCCTTGGGCGCTTCCCGACTGAACCACTTCCTTAGCCTGCTTGTAGGAGTGAATGGAGGTACCTTCTTTCTCATTGTTCCTCTCTACCGGAGCTAAAATGCTGACATTAACTGCTTCGAAGGCCTGACACAACGTTTCATGGATCTCTCCGTCCATCTCCACATATTTGAAAGTTGATAAGAGGCTCACAAAGATATCTTCCTCTCCGCACACAGTAATTACTTGGCCATCCACCACATATTTCAGCTTTTGATGCAAAGTGGATGTTACTGCTCCTGCAGCATGAATCCACGGACATCCCAGCAAGCAACTGTATGCGGGCTGAATACCCATGACGTAGAATGTGCTCTTGAATACTTGAGACCCTATTTTCACAGGTAACTCAACTTCTCCGAACACTGACCTTCTGGACCCATCAAAAGCTTTTACTATCAAATCACTAGGTCGTAAGACGATACCATCAACATTCAACTTCATTAAGGCTTTCTTCGGGAGTACATTAAGAGAAGAGCCTGTGTCAACCAGGACATGCGAAAAAACATCACCCTTACACTCCATAGTAATATGCAGTGCTTTGTTGTGGTTACGACCCTCTGAAGTAAGGTCTCTATCTGTGAAGCCCAACCCGTGGCTTGCATTCACACTGCCCACTACAGCTTCCAGTTGATTAATAGTTATCTCTTGAGGAACGTATGCCATCTGCAACACTTTCAGCAAGGCTTCTCTATGTGATGGAGAACACATCAGCAAAGACAAAATTGATATTTTGGACAGCGTCTGGTTCAACTGTTCAACTACCTTGTAGTCACTCTTCTTTATTATTCGCATAAATTCCTCCACTTCCTTCTCAAAGGTACCCTGTCCAGCAGTAGGAGTTGTCATTTCTTCAGTCGCTGTTTGCTTTCCTTTAGCCTTTGCCGAAGCTTCAGCCTCAGGATCTCCTCTCAGAACTGGGGAGCAAAAAGACGACCACTTCTCGTAAAACTTCCAACCCCTCCGACGTTCACTACAGTCGGGTCAATAGTTATGGACTTACTCTCAACCTTCTGTCCTTCCACGTACACATCTGAGCCGTAATGCCATGGAATGGCTTTATCATCAGTATAAGGAACAGGCCCAGGAACAGTGATAATGACAGGGCTGACTTCAGGAGCAAAAATAGTCACAGGTTCTCTTCTAGTAGGCACTTCAGCCGGATCATAGTAAATGGTTATAGTGGACACACGATCACCTTCAATATCAACTTTATCAAACTGCAATGACCCTTCATTAATCAGATTCTGCAACCCCACCTTCAGGTCTTCACAACCGTTCACTGAATTCAAACACTTTTCACAATCAGAATCGCATCCCGGAAACAATTGTCCTTTCAACAGCCTCTCCTTCACTACCAACAATGGAGTCTTCACTTCTTCTACGCTCAGAATCAAACTTAACTTCTCACCTCCGTCAACAACATTTATTCTAGCCCCTCCATGGTTTGGGATAGGGTTTGAAGTAACATTAGGCGGTGGTGCAAAGTTAATTGCCTTGGAGTCGATCAAATATTGAACTTTATGCTGTAGCGCCCTGCACTTCTCAATTGAGTTCCTGGGTGCCCCTGAATGGAAAGCGCATCTAGCATTGGCATCGTACCCCACTGGAAGCCCTCCAGGTGGTGGTGGTGCTAGTGTCCTCAGTTGTATCAAGTTCAGGTCTAGAAATCTCTGCAGCAATGCAGTGTATGTCATGGGAATTGCTTCAAGCACCCTATTAGCCGGACGAGCTTGTCTCGGCTGATAAGGTCTTTGTTGATAATTGTTACATTGTGGCTACTGTTGTGGCTGCTGTGGTTGAGGTTGTACCTGCTGCACAGGACTGGAAGGGATAGTGACAGCTGCCACTTGCTCATATGATCTTCTATATCCTCGACCCCGTCCCCGGCTATACACAGCATTGGTTTCACCTTCCCTTCTTCTCGGGGGTCCGTTGAAAGCTTTCCTTACGCCACTCGAGCTGCTCGCACTGGTATCCTGAATCTTTCCCATCTTTAACAGAGCCTCGACCCTCTCGCCTGCTATTACTATATCATTGAACTTGGTAGCCGAACAAGACGCCAATCTTTCGATAAACACCCCTTGCAATGTTCCCATGAACATATCAGCCATTTCATTCTCCAGTAATGGTGGTTGTACTCGGGCAGCAAGCTGACGCCACCTTTGAGCATACTCCTTAAACCCCTCCTTAGCATTTTGAGACATGTTCTGCAGTTGAGTGCGATTTGGAGCCATGTCCAAATTGTACTGGTATTGCTTCACGAACGCCTCTGCCAAGTCCTTCCAGCTCTTAACATTGACCCTACTTAGCTTCATATACCATTCCAAGGAAGCCCCAACCAGGCTGTCCTAGAAATAATACATCCATAGCTTCTCGTCGTCAGTATGGGCAGCAATCCTTCCTACAAAGGACTGGAGGTGAGTCTTTGGACACGCTGTGCCGTTGTACTTCTCGAAAGTCGGGACCTTGAACTTGTAAGGGATTCTAACCCCTGGAACCAAGCCCAAGTCAGTAATGTCGAACCCCAGAGAGCTCTGAGATTGAATGGCCCTGATCTGTTCAGCCATCTCTTCAAATTTCCTGTTCATTTCAGCCCCTTGGCCTTCTGCTTCGTCCAGCAGAGTAAACTGTTCGTCTTGACCGTCCATCTATACATTGTTCAGTCCATCATTGATAATAGTGACCCCTGGCTGTGCCACAGGGATCTCAACTTGATGGGCGCCCGCACCGTTACGATTACCTCCATCAGCAGTACCGTTGTTCCTGACTTGATTATTTTCTACCAACTCACGCAAACGTTCCTGATTCTGACCCATTCTTGCCATGAGGGTCATAAAATTGTCCATCCTCAATCTCAAGTCAGCTAAATCAGCCTGCATTTGATCCATCACTCTTTCTCTGTTGACTCTTGTGGGATATCTATGTATGATTGGCTGTTCTCGAACCTTCCTGGGAGCTATAGTGCCTGAAAGGACATAAACGTTAGAAACTGAAGAACTACCTGCAAAACAAACAAACACGTTATATGCATGCAATGTAACTGCTCATGTTTCCAAGTTTAAGCATTTGTATGCCCCAGTTCTGGTATTTGCTCCAGATAGCCACTTTGAGTATTAATTTTCAAACCTCCCCTTTGAAGAGTGTTCAGATCTTAGCAGTATCAGACAAACAAGCTTTGTATATTCAGAAATGGTAATTTGCATATTAACACTGCATAACATGGATAACCCACTGCCGGCCAAAAGTTAGAGCACAAACAAAATATCCCCGAAGGGTTACAAGTTAATACATGAACAAAAGAAAAAAGATAAAGCAAAGACTCCTACTACAAGCCTGTAGGTAGTCTGAACAATAAATAAAACTAAACTAAAGACCCAAGTTCTTCTGCAGCCACCTCTGTCCTGTTCTTCTTCACCTCTGCTCTCAGCTTGAGCTCTTCAATCTCTTTCAGTGCCTCCTCCAAGGCTATCTGGCTTTGTGCCAACTGCTGAGTCTTTTCCCTTCGTATGTTGTGGACTTGTTCCACCTCTTCTTTCCTGAAGGCCATTTGTACCTCGAAAAACTCTTCTTTTTCTTTATACTTCTTCTGCTCCTGTTTCCTTTGGCCTTGCAACCAAACAATGGACTGGCGAGCTTCTTTAAGAGTTTTCAAAGTCTTCTTGCGCTCCGCTTCTCTTTTTGCCTCCATCAGAACCAATCTTTGAAAGTGAGCTTCCCTTCCAGCAAATTCTTTCTCTTTAGATTCCAAGGAGGCTTGCATCTTTTGTAGCTTTCCCTCTACTTCATTTTTGGCCCGGTTGGCAAGATGGTACAGGTTAACCATTTCAGCATTCTCTACTCAGACTTCGTGCAACTGAGCTTCCAGTTTCTTATACTCTTCAAGGGAGACCGTACTCTGGCATGGCACTTCTTTAGGATATAATGGAGCTTCTACTGAGAATGGCATGAGAACTTCCTCTACACGTTTCTGCAGCCATGTAGCAAAAGGAGGATATGTCTTGGGATCTACTCTGCCAAAGTCCTTCTTACCTTTCCTCACCCTGTGAGCCCAAGCCTGAGATGCTTGTATAACTAACTCTTTGTTTCCCTCCACAGGAAAATACAAAGACTCAGCAAACTCTTCCATATTTGGTGGATCTCTCAGAGAATAACCAAATTGTTTCCTGGCTAATGTTGGATGATAACTAATCACACCCTTCCTTCCTAGCAAAGGCACTCCAGAAAATCTTCCACAACTGACCAACAACTCTTTTCCCAGCAGATCTTTGTCATATCCCCAAGCTATATCCTCAGAAGTTAGCCCCATTAGCCTCCTAGACCACCTCCACTCATCTCTCATCTCCTTGAAAGAGTCTGACTTTGGCAACTGCCTGGCAAACCACTCAGCAAACAATGAAGCACAACAGCCCACTAGTCCACCTCTACCTTTCTCATTCCGGTAGTGAACGTTGTAGTAGAAATCTCCCAACAGAGTTGGCACAGGATTGCCTTTAGCAAATATGGAGACCACTTCCAAGCTCACAAACTCTTTCTCTCCCGGGAAAAGACTAGACCCATACACCATCAAAGCCAGCACATCACCAAAATCTCCCCATTTACCCTCTTTGGCATATTCTTCAGCCTCTGGTATAAGCATATTCCAAGGGAGTCCTCTGCCTTCACTGTCCTTCAAAGCCTTCTTGACTTTAGTAACTGGTAAACGACAGACCTTGGATATGTCTTCTTCCTTAAGAACCACCTCAGACCCATAGTAAGGCAAGGTATCTCTGACTGGAACACCCAAAATGCTGGAAACTCCTCCAAGGTAGGAGCCAAGATGTAATCTGGAAACATAAAGCACCGCAGCAGGGGATCATAAAACTGAAGCAAGGTGTGCAAACTGTCCTTCTGGTCTGCAGTGGGTTTGTCCATGTACTTCAATATCTGGCCATACCTCTTTCTGAAATTCCCCAAGACTTGGTCATTCATCAAACCTGCTAATTTCTGAACACTCCTGACTTCAGGTTGAAGAAAAGTATAATGAACATTCTTTTTCCTTGTGATTCTCTTGATTTCTGCCATCTGGAGAGCTTGAAACTACCAGAACTGGGTGCTAACTGTGAACAATAACCTGAAAAATGGAAACATAAACAGTTAATGCAAGTATGATGCAATGCAAATGCAATGCAGGCATATGATCAATCTGGGACCATCTGGATACTGGATACTGAATATAAGGACCCTCTGAATAGCTGAAAACCAAGATCCTCTGAGCCACAACCCTCTGATAGAAATTCTCAGAACCATAACACCAAGAAAACCATAACCATAAGGACCAAAATCATAACAAGGACCACTGATAATGTGGGTATGTAGAGGTCAAGGGTTCCTGCAAACCTGTAAACCCCTCCCAATCTCACTGGTGTGCTCCGGGTCAAACATCACAGACTCTCAAAGCCGAATAACAATAATACTTTCACCATTTCCGAGAAATGGCTCATGACCAGATCAGGGAATCGGTTTGGTATTATATACTACGCAGGGAGGCCTCAGCTGAGTCCGGGAAAACAAGGTCATCCTATGTAAGTCCCAGGTGGGCCCTCGGATGCAAATGGGTTTGCCACAAAATGTGGTCTGCCACTGTCATCACTAGAGAGGGATGTTTCCACAAGGTTCTCAATGATCGGTCCCCAACTGCACATAACTGTCAAGGTTATGAAATGAGAGAGGAAGATCCCCAAATTAAGACATTTCCAAGACGGTCGCAAATCTGGGCGTGGAACTCACTACTACCCCCATGACAAGATCTAATGAGGCCAAAGTGGAACCACTATAAGTCCTAAGGTGCACTCGAGTCGTGGTAATGAGCTCATCTCTCAGAAACAGTATCACCCAAGCCCACCAAACAGAAGATCCAGTCCAAACAGTCCAGTAATAATATGATGCAGAAAATAAATACTGAAAAATGTAAATAAAGCTGTAAATGAACTAGAAATAAACAACAGTAAAATACAACACACAACAACAAGCAATCAACACCCAAAAAAACAGAAACAAACAAGCGCTAGGAGCGACTCTCAAGGGAACCAGAGATACTCTGGTTAGGAAGTCCCCAGCAGAGTCGCCAGCTGTCGCTCCCCGGATTTCCATCCTGGTACAAACGCGAAAGTGGCGCGGAAAAGAATAGAGTCGCCAACCAGGCATTTTTATCCCGAGGGAACGGGAATGGTAATGCTGCACAAACCAGAGGAAAAGAAAAGGAAGGACACGGGTCCTGCGAACCAAAGATACTGAGTTCGGGAGTCAGTTACGACCTGGGAAGGTATTAGCACCCCAGATCGTCCGCCGTACCCGACGGGATCCACGCTTGCAAAGAAACTGTTTCATAGGGTGAAGAAATGAAAGCTACTTCAAAGAAAAGGAACTAAACTGGATAAAAGAAAAGAAAAGGGAACTGAAAAAAGAAATGAAAAGGAAAAATGTAGGGAAAATAAAGATTGTGCTCGAACGGGCCCTACCCCGCTGCCTATGTACCTCATTTGGACAATGAGGATCAGAGTCGCCGTAGTTCCCCTAACTAGGGGTAGAAAAGATTGCTTGTGTCTTAAGGCTTGAACTGCCTATGTCAATGCTCAGGTGTTGCAGGCTCGGACGACGAGTGCGTTACCGTCTTGCAAAATGACAAGTAGGAGCAAGTTCGCGTACGGAGCGAAGGAGATGAGAAAAGAATTCCCGAAGGAAAGACGCTTATTGTTTGTTTGTGTTTTTTATGAAGCTTTTTATGAGTGTGTCACAAGGAAGTGAACTCAGGCTCTTTTCCATGGAATGTATACTTGTCTCTACATTCCAAGATGGAATAATAGAACACGTACACTCGAGTAAGGAGAAGATCCCCAAAACTTGAATCCAGAGACTAGGGCTTAAGCTCACTAACTCATTAACTTATTAAGTGTTTTGCATTTACAATGAAGAAGTGTGTTTTATGATTTTCTTGGTGAAGATGATATCCTGATCAGACTTGTACATCACAAGACAAGCTTGTACTATCCCAAGATGGGAAGACTACAAGTGTCTCATGGGATAAGGCTATTGCTCAAGATATCACTTCAATCTTTATTAAGTGTCTTCTTTAGGGTTTTGAGATGAGAAGAGAAGAGAAACAAAAGGATCACAAAGGTAAAAGTCTAATGGGGGGGGCTAAAGAATCCTAATTGTTATCATACATGGAAAATCTTAGGTTAGTGAGGTTTACTATCCTAAAGAAAAAAGAAAGAAGAAAAGAAGGAGAAGAAAGAAGAATAGAAGAGGGAGGAAGTAAGGCCTAAGCCCAACAAACACAAGGTTAGAAAAAATAATAAGGAGAAGAGAAGAGATAAGATTTGGAGATGTGGGAATCACATCCACACCTCTCACTTACCAAAGCCCCTGAAATGGTTAGTGACACAAACATAAATGCAATACAAAATGAACATAATGTCAAACCAAAGTCACACAACCAGAACTGAAGTCATAAACACAAATTCCAAGTGCAAACTCAAAGCACAAGAATGAGAAAAGCACCACACAACTCAACATGAAGCAATAAGAATCATTATGACAAAACAAAGTGAACATGAGAGAATACAAAGCATGATAGTCAAAGCAACATCACAAAGTGCCAAACCAGAACCCTAACAGGTTAGAAAAGTGCCTAAGGGACACATGAGATGAAGATAAGAAGGGCACATATTCAAATGTTCACATCATGAGAAGTAAGGAGCAAAGGAAGTGAAGTGAACATGCATAAGTGTGGAAGAACTTCAAAAGCAAACAAATTACAAAATTCTCAAGGTACAAACCACAATTCAAGACCAGAGGGGGATCAACAATCTAAGATGGCCCTAAACAACTTGAAGAAGTTGGCACAAGTGCCCTTCTAAGCTAAGGAGAGAACACATGATCCAAAAGAAGCAAAAAGGGACAAGTGAAGAACCAAAATTCAAATTAATTCAAGTAAGCATCCAAAAATTCCACAAACTTGCACAAATGATCTTCAATCATACCATAACAACATGCCAAAAGGAGAGAATGAGAATCAGAAGCTAAACAAGCCTAATGAGGGTACAAACATGGATTAGGGTTAGAAAGCTTCATGCACAAGTTAGAGACCAAAATCAATTAAAATAAATCCTAAAAATCAGAAAAAAAATCACCAATAAACTACATCTTATCATGAATCCATAGCAAAAAGAATCACTTAAAAATTCAAAGTAATGATCAAGATGGAAAATGAACAAGTCAGCATACTTCAAAATGAAATAAAAACCATTAATTAAAAGGAACAATTAATTTCCACGTGCCAATTAAAAATAAATGAAAAATAAAAAAAGCCAAAAATTAAAGAAAACTAAAAGGACCACTCATGAATTTTTTTATGATTTTTGGAGACCTAAAACTATTTTTAAAAATTGAAAAGCAAACTGAAAATAAAATGAAAATAAAAAAGAAATAAAATAAATGAAGAAAGGCCAGGGGTGCGTATATCAATAAGTTCAGTTCATTTTCAATGGGCTCAAAAACAGGGGGGGTGGATAGCAATTCAAGCCCACCCAAAGTCAGCGCATAAAACAATAATTAAAATGGAAATTCAATTAAATAAGGAAAATGGACAACCAATGGATCAAATGAACGCATGGGATCCGTCAACTCATTAAAACAAAGTCAAACCATTCATTGGACAGGGTGAGAGCGCATGATAGTTAAGGTGAGGTGAGACACACAATGATTTATTCAGATGTTATGAAATCACGTGAGAGAGAGCACGTATCATTAATGTGCTGGCAGCACAATAACCGTCCAAATGACAAATCCAAGGGCTGTGCTTCATCTTTTTCCTTGAGCTCAGGCAAACAAATCTCCAGAATCCGGTGACCGGAGCTAGGGCTCTGGCACCGGAAAATTTAAATCAAGAACAAAACAAAACAGAAATGACTCAAACCTTCCAGATCAAGCAATTAAACCAAGCTGAATCCAAATATGCACTTAGATTTCACAATAGATCAAGGAATCAAACGGATCGAACACAAACATCTTTGAACATAAAACTGAAAATCCACATATCTCACTCAATAATCATGCATTTTCAAATCTAAAAAGTGGAGAATAGTCAGCAAAGTTCACAGATCACAATGCACACATCTAAAATCATTTCCAGATCTATGAATTTGGATGATACCTGAGATATGCAGAACTCAAATTGGGGCCAGAAAAGCTTGCTCTAGCTGCAAATCCACTCCTTTTTACTTCTATTTGCAAAATAAATGCAAAAGAAGCCTTGAATCTTCTTAGATCTAGAGATTCGACACCAACTGCACTTGAATGGCCATGGGAGAAAACCTTACTTTTAGCTTGAATGAATGGTGGCTTTGTGTTCCTTATGCTTCAAGGATTCAGAATATGCAAATGGTTTTGACAATGAGTGAGTGTGTGATGAGATTCGAAGAGAAATGCTCTTGTGCAAGAAACTTTCAATCTGTGAAATGAGAGAGTGCTAGGTCAAATTCAGTGCATGGATCCCTTATATATTCTTAGCAATCACACCTGACTAGGGTTTTTGCACCAATGCACGCATGGGAAGTGTGATTGGTATCAAATTGAAATTTTGCAAAAGAAATGAGATCAAGTGATTTGCTCGTGCCAACTTGTGTACAAATGCATGACCTGACTTCCTTTCATTCCCTATTTGCCCCTGAGTCATTTTTGGCCATTGGATTTAAGTGGATCATGGTTTCCTCAAGATTTTGAAAAAATACACTAAGTGTAATATCATGCATCCCATGCACGATTTTGGTAACTTCTCTTGATCCAAATACTCTTCATGCTTTGCCCCTGATGCCTATGACCGGAATCAATCCCTAGGATAGCTTAAAAATGCAATACAAGGCAATTTGCAAAATTGGAGATGCTTGAATTCATGCCATGCCCTATAATTCAAGAGATTTTCGAAGGGCATATCTCTCAAACCATGAGGGCTATGAAAATGCTCTTGTAATTTTTAAAAATGGGAGACTTTAATCTTCAACTTTCATGTTTGGTGGTAATCCATTTGAAGCTTTTTCCACCAAGTTATGCACACTTGCAAATTAGGGCAAAAGGTTACTAAAAATGGAAAATTTCATGACCAATCTTATGCCAAAAATGCAAAACACCTCAAAACCTCTTGATTCTTGATCTTTGACTTTGCCAAACCTCTTCTAAGGTTATAAGAACATCCCTTGGCTTGAAAAATAAGGTTGGACCCTTTGAAATTTCACAGTTGACTTCTAGAATGCATAATTGACCAATTTCTTCATTTACAAGCAACTGAAGAAATACATGACTTCCACAAGGAATTTTCTCACCAAATTTCATCCCTAGGATCCTCTTATCATATGAAAGACTTTGCCCAAATGAAATGGCCAAAGTCACAAAGTTTTCATGCTTGAAACTCAAACCCTAATTTGGGATCATTGTGTAGGAGCTTTGCCCTAGCTTGAATTCCCTGATGATCCTCCAACCTTCTGGTCTTTTTGTGGATGATCTTAAGCTTGTGAATGCAATGTAGAATCCCCATAGGACTTGAGCAAATCCATTGGGCCTCTTGTTATAGCTTGTAATGCTTCAAATCCCTCCACAGATGATCATATGCCTAATGCTAGGTCATGAGAATGTTATGCCTCATCTTTCCATGCTAAGATGCCAAGAATATGATATGCTTATGATGAATATGATATGGTGATGATGCTTAAAAAGAAGAGGGCAAATTTGGGGTGTTACAATGAGCAATCATACATCTAGAATACACTCAAAACAAAACAAGCAAACACAAAATTCAAATAAAATGGAAAAAAGTCCTAAAAATTCTAGAATTAATCGTTAGAACACTCTAATCACCTATAAACCACATATCAAAATCACAATCCAAAAGTCAGAAGCAAAGTAAGTCAAATAAGTGTCTAAATTCCAACTAGGGTTTAATAAACTTCAACATAAAACAACATGGCAAAAAGCAATCAAATCTATCCTAAAAATCATGAAATAAATTTTAAGTGACCTTCAACATGTTAGGGATCAGTAGCAAAAACAAATCATGTTCATTACTATTTTAGAACTCAAGTTATAAAATCAACAAGATAAGGTGTGCATAAAAGAATTTAAAAGGAAAGAAATAAAAGTCAAGAATTAAATCAGTGCGAAAATAATAAAATAA
This sequence comes from Lathyrus aphaca, assembly GCA_963966055.1. NCBI lineage: Eukaryota > Viridiplantae > Streptophyta > Magnoliopsida > Fabales > Fabaceae > Lathyrus > Lathyrus aphaca. The sequence continues at coordinate 353,061,709 of OZ014521.1, read as the reverse complement.
ATGTGAAATAAAATTATGAAAAATTGAAGAATATCAAAAGGAGCCTTCATGATTTTTTTGATGATTTTTAGATGAGATTAACTATTTTTAAAAATGAACTTTAAAATAAATTACAAGAAAAGAAAATAAAGTTACTAAAATAAAACCGGGGGGTGCATTGAGCAACTGGATCGCGCTGGAAAATCAAACTTGGCCCAAAATGAGGGTTCAAATAGCAAATCAACACCCAGGTCCAAAGACGCATCCCCACACCATGAGCCTCAGTCAACACTTGACTCCACACACACCATAAGATCAGGTCATCATTCCAAAATACGCAGATCCAACGCACCAAAACTCACACACACCATGGATCGCAAAGTCAGATACGCACATAATAAGTCAAAGTCAATAAGCCCAGGGAAATAGGTCACGTGAGAGAGACACCCTTCATTAATGTGGTGGCACCAAAATGACCACACGATGAAACGAATCCGACGGTCATGATTTAAACTGTCCACAAAACAAAACAAACAAGGTCCGCCGACCGGAGAAGTTCATGTCACCTTCTCCGGCCCAGTTCCGATGAAGATCACCAAGCAACATACTAGAACTCAACAAATCCGGTACCAAAATGAAGCTAAAGCCACAAAGAACTCAAATCCACGAATTGTTTTTCAAAATACTCAATGGACAATGCAAACCGAAGAGATTAACATGAGATCACAAAATCCAAGATTAAAAAATAATGCAACAGCAAACTTCAAAAGACCTCAAATATCACATACCAAGCATTTATCATATGAAATACGCAAGCATGGCTACAAATCGAAGCAATCAAGTTAAGAACTCAAACCTGATGTTGAGCATTTCTTGATGTTGAAAGAAAACCAGATGAAAGTTCAACTTCCATGTGCCTTTGTGCTCTCTTTCCAAGCCAAATAAAGGCTACATACCAGAAGATGTAGTAATCAGATCACCTCGAAATAGAGATCAACTTGATAATCCATGCCTCAGATTGATGATGAGAGTGTAGTCGTGCAGAGGTTGATCTTAATGAATCAAGATAGTGAAACACTTCAGATCTTTGGATCTACTTAGCTTGAGAAAACTCAAAGAGGGTGAGAGAGATATCTCGCGAATTCTATGAGAAAAAGAGTTTGTTGAAGATTGTTGAAAGTGATCTAAACTGAATGAATTCCTTCTCCTCCCTCTTTTTGATGAATTTTAGCTTATATACTAGGGTATTTTTGTGTGTGCAATGCAGGTGGGAAGGTCACGTTTAAGGTGCTTTTCCATTCTATTTTTCGCAAGGCTCAAGTATGATTTCCCTCTTTTCCAACTTTTATCCAATATGGTGATGGTACATGGTGTTAATGTGAGTTTCTTTGTGTTGTTATTATAATATTGGTTGATGAAAATAAAAGTGATGATCAGGGCTTATAGTGTGACGTGATTGGATGGTGCATGGTACCACAATCACATGTGATTCTCTTTCCCTCTCTTGTGCAAAAAACGTGAGTCCATGTACATGAGGCAAAAGAAATCCTTTTTGGTGTAAGCAATGAAAGGCGTGTGGTGGGAGTGTGCTCTGATGACTCTCTCTCCATTTCACTACCACATGCCCTTTGTACCTTCTTTTTTATTCCAAATGAAACCACTAAAAAAAACCACCAAATAATGCACCATGTACACAATAAAAGGTCACGTGAAAAGGTATCTTTGGACATGAAAAATTGTATAAGAAAAAAACTAAAATTGTGACACCAAAAAAAAACAAGAGGGCCAATGGTACCTTGACACGTGTCTTAAAAAAACCTAAAATGCGCTCAAACTTCAAAAAATCATATCTTGAGTTCTAAAAATGCTATGAAGGTGTTCTTGGATTTTTTGGAAAGGGAAAATCGTGATCTACAACTTTCATGTTCAAGGAAAAATCATCTGGAGCTTTTTTGCACATGAAATAATAGCTTGAAGACTTATGGCAAATATTTCCAAAAATAGAAACTTCTAAATTTCCAAATTTAGCAACTTTTCGCATATTCCCGATTTTTGACATTTAAGCTCAACTAAACTATTCCTTGACATGATATAACCTCCAAAGATTGTTGATCCTGATTAAAACCCCAAAAAAACTTTCAGTTGACTTTTTGTACTGCCCGGTTGACTTTCTTGCTTCACCAACAAGCAATTGCCCAAATACTTGACTTTCTCAGTGAATTTTTGCTTCAAATTTCATATATAAGCCTTGTAGATCATATGAGAGCTTTTGACCATAAGAATTGGTCAAAACTAAAAGTATATGAGGATCTGGTCCAAAACCCTAATCAGGATTTCCCCTGCATGGGAAAATGTTGCCCTTTTTTGAACTTCTGAAGAAATTTCTCTCTTCTGAACTTTTAAGGATGACCTTGGGCTTGTTCAGGATATGAGAAGACCTTATGAGTTTCTTGCAATGCCACCTGGCTATTGACTTGACTTTAAACTCCCGAGTTGTCCAACTAGCTGATCATATGCCTTATGTTAAAACATGTGGTGATTATGCCTCATATTTCTATGCCAGATGCTAGAATATGATATGTTGATGCTATGCTTATGATTTGCTTACGATGATGAAAAGGAGAGGGCAAATTTGGGGTGTTACAAAGTTTAATGAGGACCCCGTATAAACGAGTACATGGGAAAGCACATGCCATTTACACTCCATTGAAATATGCAAAGCTCTATTGTGATTACTCCCTTCTATAGTCAGATTAAAATCTGTAAATCCCAGCATGTGATTGACATTTACACTGACAACAACCGTCTCAGGCTGATTCATAGATATCTCTTGGAGATCATAAGCGTTATTCAAGATTCTCAACAAAGAATTTCTGTAGGAATCCGGACACATAAGCAAGGATAGGATAGAGGTTTTGGAAGTAGTTTATTGAAGATGGTTGACTATCTTGTAGTCTATTTTCTTGATGATTCTTAAAACATCCTCAACTTATTTATCAAAAGAAATGTCTGGATCAGGAGTATGGACATCATCGGTCACAACTTACTTACCCTTCTTAGCCTTAGCCTGGGCTTCTATATTATCATTTGATGGTCCCCCACTATTCCTCGGCATTTGTAGTATGAACAACCTTCCGCTTCTCATAAATCCTCCAACCCCTAAATTTTCAACCTACTGTTGTGATGTGTCGAAAGTACTTCCATCTTGCCTTTGGCCATTGCAATAGACTTCTGCACCGTAATGCCACGACACAACTTTCTCACTCTAGTATGGCACATGCCCTAAAGTAGTAAACGTGATTGGTGTTAATCTAGTTGACACTAGAATTTCAACCGGGGTGAAGTAGATAATCACTGTAGAGATCTCATCTTCTTCATTAACAATTTGATCAAACTGGATACCTCCATCATTAATCAGCCTTTGAATACACATCTTCAGTCTATCGCATCAGTTAGTAGATTCTTTACACTCTTGACAAACCTTCCCACAGTCTGGGAAGAGACCTTTCTTTTCCAAAAAATTATTCACTGCTAACAAAGGGGTTTTCAAAGAGTTAACATCAAAAATCAGGTTTAATCTGTCACTGTCTTCGATAACACCTACGGATCTTTCATGCGGAGGCATGGGATTTTGAAGGACATTTTGCATGGGAGAAAAATTGATGGATTTGGAATCCAACATGTCTTGGATCACATGCCTAAGGGCTCTGCAGTTCTCTATGGTGTGACCAGGAGCTCCAGAATGAAACTCGTAGTGAGCGTTGGCATCGTACCCTTCTAGAATCTGGCCAACCTTTGGTGGTGCTAGATTTGGAGTTGAATCATCTGAAGTTGTAACAAATTATGTAGAAGTTATCAGTATGACATTGGCGGTGTTTAAAAATGTCTGTCTTTTGGTCTCTGTGGGTAGTATTGTCTGGGAGTTCTTTGTTGTTGATAGTTTTGCTGACGTTGCTATTGTTGTTGCTGTGGTGCAGGTGGATTAGTTGTAGCTGGAATAGTGACGGCTACAACTTGGTAATAAGGATTATGATTCCCTCTCTTTCTTTGGGCATATACTGCCCCTGCTTCCCCATCCTTTCTCTTTTGTCAGTTCGAAAATGACTTCTTGGTTTCGAACGTAGAAGCACCGTTATTCTGGATTTTACCTTGCTTCATCCAGTTCTCGACCCTCTCTCCTGTCAATATGATATCAGATAACCACTTGATGAACACCCTGCAAGATGCTCCATGAAATGTCCCTGAAGGGTATCCATGAACAAATCTACCATCTCTTTATTGCCCAAATATTTAATTATTTATTTAATTTGATATTTAATTATTTATTTGTGATTATTCAGTTGATTTTGTGTTGCAGTGAATTAAGTCGTTAAGTCAGAATATTAAGTTGGAAAAATAGTAGAAATAATATTAGAAATACTATTATTGTTGTTGGAGTGTGTTTGTTTAATGGGCTAGAATTCGTGTAGAGTTAGCATTTAGAGGGGTGTATTATTTAGGTTCATTAGTTATATGATTAGATTAATAATATTTGATAAAAGGAAAAGAAATAGAAGTTAGATGATTAGGTTTTGGAAGAGATATCAGTAAGAGCATAGAGAAGAGGAACAAAACGTTGATAAGAGAATCGAGTGAAATTACAATCAGTGTGAATTCCCGGAACCCAATCTAGTTAGAGTTGCCTTTAATCCAAGGTAATGGTGGGTTCGACTTGTATAATCAGTTATGATAATTGGTACGTAGGATTGGGTAGTTTTGTGTGTTGCTGTGAATTATTTGATGTTGTTGTGATAATGTGATTTCTTGTAATTGTTGATTGATCGATGTCGTCAAAGTTGTTACTGAGTTGATTTTTATGAATGTTGATTTTACGAATGTTAATTTTTTTAATGTTGCTGTGAAGTTGTGAATTCTGGAAATTTGATTTTTGTATGAATAACCCAATTTACAGAGGTATGAGTGACGCATGCCATCCAATGTGTGTGTGTGTGTGTGAAGGGTGGCGCAAGCCACCCAATGTGTGGGGGGGACATGGCGCAAGACATGTTTTTTTTTTGTGAAGGGTGGCACAAGCCACCCTGTAGTGAGGGGTCCCTTTAGTTTTTTTATATATACTTTAACTACATAATCCATTTCATGTTAGTTTTAGTGAATTTATTTTTAAAATTAAATAACACTTAGTATATTCATGACATATCAAGTAAATGGATTATAATTTTGTTAAAAATCAGTATTTTGGTGTTAAGGCTCTTAGAAACAGGATGCGTATTCATCAGTTGCAAAAAGACACATATTTGCTTTTATAATAGCATTACTTTGAGTGTTTGACAGAAAATAGAACTAAGTGTATTTTTCATGATAGTAAGTAGTGTATGGAATTAGAAATTAATCAGAAAACAGATTTTGACAGAAGTTAATAAGAAGTTGTATTAGTCGCAGAAATTCGAAACAACACAATTTTAGTCGGTTTAGCCGATTTAGGCGGATAAATTAGTTGCCCGGAATTTAACGAAAATTGTCGGGGTAAGTTGGGTGGTTTAGTAGGTGATTTTTGTTGAAATTATGTTGTAAAAGTTGAGTTGCAGGTACCAATGTTTGTGTAGTTTCGTTCCGGTATACAGACAAATTTTAAGTTGTAGGCTTGATAGTCAATGTTGAATAAGTTGTTCATGTTGTTTAAGTTTCTTATGTTGTTAATGTTATTTTTTTATTCACGTTGTTGAGTCGTACATGCCATATATAATGCTTGCATTTTAAGTTCGGAGCTGTTACTCACACCACGTTGGCCTGGATTGGTACAAATTGAAAGTTGAAGACTTATGCTTTGATGCCTCGATAAATTGGCAATTTTAAGTTGAGAGTTTTACTCCGAATGGTACCACATGCAAAACATAGTCCAGTCACATTAAAGTTGCATTTTTCAAGTTGTTGTTGATTGTTGCTTTGTTGATGATGTGAAGTGGTGATATTTGTATGATTCTTGTCTATGTATTATTTATCATACTTTGTTTATTACTTTTGATATCTCACTGCTTCAGTTTGAATGTTGTCCTTATGTTGGCAACGTGTAGGTAATCAAGAGGAGTGGCTGGTTTCCTTTAGTCGAGTCGGTGATTGTCTCTCTGATACGTAGCACTCAGGGGGATGATGTGTGTCTTGTTTTGTTTAATTGCTTACATGCTGAATTTTTAAGTTAAATTGCCGAAGACTACTATGTTGTTTCATTTTAAATTTGATTTATGTTGGACAAAGATGCTATGATTTGAGTATTGAATCCACTGCATAGTATTTTATAAAGTTGAATTATTTTGAAGATTATATGTTGATTTATGAGTTCTTCTTGAAGTGTTATGAATCTTTCTCATTTATCCTTTAAGTTGTTGGTTTTGAAGTTTGAAAAATGTGATATCCCGTTTTAAGTTGAAAATTTTTATAACTCAGATTTTAATATAATTATCGGGTAGAAAATGGGGTGTTACATTAGTGGTATCAGAGCAGGTCGGTCTGTCCAGTCAAGTGTCGAGTCGTAGTCGTTTAATAATAGAGTATTTTTATTTGGTTCTAACTTTTTTGTGTGTTGTAGTGATAAGTTGAGATGGCTGGAAGAAATGACGTTGCAATGGTTGCTGCAATGCAAGCAATGGCTCAGGTTGTGCAGAATTTTTCGAACGCTGGTGATGATGTTGGATCACGTAGCTTGGCGACTTTTCAGAGAGAGAATATGTCTGTCTTTAAGGGAAAGCATGATCCAGATGCAGCGTTGGGATGGTTGAACGAGATTGAGAGAATCTTCCGTGTAATGGACTGTACTCCGACACAAAAGGTTCGATATGGTACTCACATGCTGGCAGTCGAGGCTGTTGACTGGTGGCTAGATACTTGTGAGAGGCTGGGTGCTGCAGGTGAAGAGATCACCTGGGATGTGTTCCGTAGGGAATTCCTGAGAAAGTATCATCCAGAGGATGTCCATGGAAAGAAGGAAATTTAATTCCTTGAGCTAAAGCAGGGAAACATGTCTGTTACCGATTATGCTGCGAAGTTTGTGGAATTGTCTAAGTTCTATCCTCATTATAATGAAGCTGGTTCTGAATTTTCAAAGTGCATCAAGTTTGAAAATAGGTTGCGTTCTGAGATCAAGAAGGTTGTTGGGTATCAGAAGATCCATGTCTTTTTTTGAATTAGTTGATAACTGCAGAAATTATAAAGAGGATAATAATGCTCATTACAAGATTGTTAGTGACAAAAGAGGCAAGCAACAACAGAACCGTGGCAAGCCTTATGATGTTCCATCTGGAAAAGGTAACAGAAAGTTGCTCCAGTTAAAAGGACTAGCGGGGAGGTGCTCCTGCTGGTATAGTTTGCTTCAAGTGTGGACAGGCTGGTCACAAGAGTAATGTGTGTACTACTAAGGTAAAAAGGTGTTTTCGTTGTGGTAAGACTAGGCATGAAATAGTTGACTGCAATCACAAAGAAATGAATTTTTTTAATTATGGTGAAGAAAGACATATTGGTAGTCAATGTCAGAAGCCAAAGAAAGCTCAGACTGGGAAAGTGTTCGCGTTGGCAGGAATTCAGACAACTAATGATGACAGACTTATCAGAGGTACATGCTTCATTAATAGTACTCCTTTAATTACTATTATTGATACTGGTGTTACACATTATTGTATTGTTGCTAATTGTGTTAAGAGATTGGGTCTTGAATTGTCTGATATGAATGGTGAATTGATCATCGAGATTCCAGATAAGGGATCGGCAACTACTTCTCTTGTGTGTTTAAGGTGTCTTTTGTCGATCTTCAACAAAGACTTTTATGTTGATTTGGTGTGTTTACTGTTGACTGGGATGGATGTAATTATTGGTATGAATTGGTTAGAGTATAACTATGTTCATATGAACTGTTATCGCAAGTCGGTGAGGTTTTCTAGTCCTGAAGAGGAAAGAGTTGGATTGTTATCTTTTAGAGAGCTACAACAACTGATGAAATAAGAAGCTTAGATGTTTTCGTTGATGGAAACATTATCTGTTGAGAGTAAAGCTAAGATTGAGGAATTACTAGTGGTGAATGAATTTCCTGAAGTTTTTCCTGATGAAATTCCTGATGTACTGCCAGAGAGAGGTTGAATTTTCAATTGATCTTGTACCTAGTACTAGACTTGTTTTGATGGCACCGTATAGAATATCGACATCCGAGTTGTCTGAATTAAAGAAGCAGTTGGGAGAATTACTTGAGAAGAAGTTTGTAAGGTCAAGTGTATCATCGTGGGGAGCTCTAGTGTTGCTAGTAAAGAAGAAAGACGGGAGTATTCATGGAATACATGAACCATATTTTTCATACTTATCTGAATCATTTTGTGGTTTTATTCATTGATGATATTCTGATTTACTCTATGTCAGAAGAAGAGCATAAGGAACATTTGAGAACAATATTGGAAGTTTTGAAAGACAAAAAGTTGTATGCAATGTTGTCCAAGTGCGAGTTTTGGATGAAAGAAGTCGATTTTCTTGGCCATGTGATTTCAGGTAGTGGTATTGCTGTGGATCCTTCTAAGGAAGATGATGTGTTTCAATGGTAAACTCCAAGTTCGGCTACTGACATTAGAAGAGTTTTGGGACTAGTTGGGTATTATAAAAGGTTTATTGAAGGATGTTCTAATTTGGAACTTCCGTTAACTAGATTGACTTGTAAAAGTAGAGCTTTTGTGTGGGATGTTCAGTGCGAAGAAAGTATTACAGAATTGAAGAAAATATTAGCGTCGGCTCCGGTTTTGACATTACCGAATCCTGAAGAACCGTTTATAGTTTATTGTGACGCTTCGTTGATGGGTATAGGAGGTGTGCTTATGCAGAACAATAAGGTAATTTCTTATGCATCACGACAGTTGAGAACTCATGAAAAGAACTATCCTACGCATGACTTGGAACTTGCTGCAGTTGTTTTCATGCTGAAGATTTGGAGGCATTATCCTTATGGTTCCATATTTGAAGTTTATAGTAACCATAAGAGCCTAAAGTATTTGTTTGATCAGAAGGAGTTGAATATGAGACAATGAAGGTGGTTAGAATTGCTAAAAGATTATGATTTTGATTTAAATTATCATCCAGGTAAAGCTAATGTTGTGGATGATGCTTTAAGCCGAAAGACCTTGCATATGTTAGCAATGATGATTAAGGAATTAGAATTAATCGATCAGTTTCGAGATATGAGTTTGGTTTGCAAAGTGACACCGTAGATTGTGATGTTGGGCATGTTAAAGATTAATAATGATTTTCTAGACAGTATTCGAGAAACTTAGAAGCTAGATGTGAAACTAGTGGGTATCATGAGTAGTTGTGGTCAGTCGGAAAAAAGTGACTTTAAGATAGGTGCACGAGGTATGTTGAGACTGCATGATCAAATTTGTATTCCTGATGATGCATATATGCAAAAAGGATTCTTGAAGATGGTCATAGGAGTAATCCGAGTATTCATCCGAGAGCTACTAAAATAAATCAAGACTTAAAGAAAATATTTTGGTGGTCCAGAATGAAAGAATATGTGGCACGATTTGTGTATGCCTGTTTGACTTGTCAAAAATCGAAAATTGAACATCAGAAGCTTGCAGGGTTGATGCAACCGTTAGAAGTTCCAGAGTGGAAATGGGATAGCATTTCTATGGACTTTGTGACAAGGTTGTCTGTTACTTCAAGAGGACATGATTCATTTTGGGTGATTGTTGATAGTCTTACGAAGTCGGCTCATTTCATACCTATTAACATCACATATCCAATTGTGAAGTTGGCAGAGATTTATATCTGAGTGATTGTGAAGCTGCATGGTGTTCCTTTGTGTATTGTGTCAGATAGAGATCTGAGATTAACGTCGTAGTTTTGAAAAATTCTGCAAGAGGCATTAGGTTCTAAGTTGAGTTTGAGTTTGGCATATCATCCTCAGACAGATGGCCAAATTGAGAGGACTATTCAGTCATTAGAGGATTTTTTGAGAGCTTGTGTTCTTAAGGAGAGAGGTTTGTGGGATACTTATCTTCCGTTGATCGAGTTCACTTATAATAATAGTCACCATTCTAGTATCTAAATGGCACCTTTTGAAGCGCTATATGGTCGGAGGTGTAGAACTCTGCTGTGTTGACATGAATCTGGTGAAAGTGTAGTACTTGGACCAGAATTAGTTCGAGAAACTACTGAGAAAGTAAAGTTGATTTGAGATAAAGATGAAAGCTTCTCAAAGTAGGCAGAAGAGTTACCATGCCAAGCGAAAGAAAGATTTAGAATTCCAAGCTGGTGATCATGTGTTTTTTAGAGTCATGCTTGTGACTGGTGTTGGGAGAAATTTGAAGTCTAAGAAGCTCACTCCTCGTTTTATCGGTCTGTATCAGATTTTGGATAGAGTTGGAAAAGTTGCTTACTGAGTGGCGTTACTACCAAATCTTTCGAATTTGCATGATGTGTTTCATGTGTCGCAACTTCGAAAGTACATTTTAGATCCATCTCATGTGGAAAGTATGGACGATGTACAAGTACGAGATAATCTCATGGTGGAGACGAAGCATGTGCGAGTCGTGGATCGTGAAATGAAGACACTTCGAGGGAAAGAGACCGTGTTAGTGAAAGTTGTCTGGTTGGGAGTTGCTGGAGAAAGCATGACCAGGGAATTGGAGAGAAAGATGCGAGACTCCTATCCCGAGTTGTTTGAATCAAGTAAATTTTCGAGGACGAAAAAATTCTAAGTGAGGGAGAGTTGTAACACCCAAATATTTAATTGTTTATTTAATTTGATATTTAATTATTTATTTGTGATTATTCGGTTGATTTTGTGTTGCGGTGAATTAATTCGTTAAGTCAGAATATTAAGTTGGAAAAATCGTAGAAATAATAGAAATAATATTATTGTTGTTGGAGTGTGTTTGTTTAGTGGGCTAGAATTCGTGTCAGAATTAGCATTTAGAGGGGTGTATTGTTTAGGCCCATTAGTTATATTATTAGATTAATAATATTTGATAAAAAGAAAAGAAATAAAAGTTAGAGGGTTAGGTTTTGGAAGAGATATCAGTAAGAGCATAGAGAAGAGGAACAAAACGTGGAGAAGAGAATCAAGTGAAATTACAATCGATGCGAATTCCCAGAACCCGATCAAATTAGAGCTGCCTTTAATTGTAGGTAAGGGTGGGTTCTACTTTTATAATCAGGTATGATAATTGGTACGTAGGATTGGGTAGTTTTGTGTGTTATTGTGAATTGTTTGATATTGTTGTGATAATGTGATTTCTTGTAATTGTTGATTTATCGATGTCGTCAAAGTTGTTATTGAGTTGATTTTTATGAATGTTAATTTTACGAATCTTGATTTTATTGAATGTTGTTGTGAATTCTGGAAATTTGATTTTTGGACGAAAAACCCAATTTACAGAGGTATGGGTGGCGCAGGCCATCAAGAATTGAGAAAAGACAAGTGGCGGGAGCCACTAAGGTAGGTGGCGCAAGCCACCTATGTGTGTGCGTGTGTGTGTGTGTGAAGGGTGGCGTAAGCTACCCAATGTGTGTGGGGGACATGGCGCAAGCCATGGAGGGGTTTTGTGAAGGGTGGCGCAAGCTACCCTGTAGTGAGGGGTCCCTTTAGTTTTTTTATATATACTTTAACTACATAATTCATTTCATGTTAGTTTTAGTGAATTTCTTTTTAAAATAAAATAACACTTAGTATATTCATGACATATCAAATAAATGGATTATAATTTTGTTAAAAATCAGTATTTTGGTTTTAAGGCTTTTTGAAACATGATGCATATTCATCAGTTGTGAAGAGAAACAAATTTGTTTTTACAGTAGCATTGCTTTGAGTTTTTGACAGAAAAAAAAAACTAAGTGTATTTTTTATGATAGTAAGTAGTGTCTTACATTAGAAATTTATCAGAAAACAGATTTTGACAGAAGTTTATAAAAAGTTGTATTAGTCGTAGAATGTCAAAACAATACAGTTTTAATTGGTTTAGCCGATTTAGGCAGAAAAATTAGTTACCCGGAATTTAACGAAAATTGTCGGGGTAGGTCGGGTGGTTTAGTAGGTGATTTTTGTTGAATTGTTTTGTTGAAATTTTGTCGGAAAAGTTGAGTTGCAGGTACAGATGATTGTGTAGTTTTGTTCCGGTATACAGACAAATTTTAAGTTGTAGGCTTGATAACCAATGTTGAATAAGTTGTTCATGATGTTTAAGTAGCTTATGTTGTTAATGTTGTGTTGTTGTTCATGTTGTTGATTCGTACATGCCATATAGCATGCTTGTATTTTATGTTGGAGTCGTTGCTCACACCACGTTGGCCTGGATTGACACAAGTTGAAAGTTGAAGGCTTATGTCTTGATGCCTCAGTAAATTGGCAATTTTAAGTTGGGAGTTTTACTCCGAATGGTACCATATGCATAACATAGTTGAGTCGCATTAAAGTTGAATTTTTCAAGTTGTTATTGATTGTTGCTTTGTTGATGATGTGAAGTGGTCATATTTGTATGATTCTTGTCTATGTATTATTCATCATACTTCGTTTATAGCTTTCTATATCTCATCCCTTCTGTTTGAATGTTGTCCCTATATTGACAATATGTAGGTAATCTAGAGGAGTAACCGGTTACCTTTATTCGAGTCGGTGGTTATCGCTCTGATACATACACTTGGGGGGGGGGGATGACGCGTGTCTTGTTTTGTTTAATTGCTTACATGCTGAATTTTTAAGTTGAATTGCCGAAGACTACTTTGTTGTTTCATTTTAAAGTTGATTTATGTTGGACAAATATGTTATGATTTGAGTATTGAATCTGCTGCGTAGTATTTTATAAAGTTGAATTATTTTGAAGATTATATGTTGATTTATTAGTTCTTTTTGAAGTGTTATGTATCTTTCTCATTTATCCTTTAAGTTGTTTCTTTTGAAGTTGAAAAAATGTGATATCCCGTTTTAAGTTGAAAAATTTTATAACTCTGATTTTAATATAATTATCGGGTAGAAAATGGGGTGTTACAATCTCCCTCTCGAGCAGAGGTGGTTGAACTCTTGCGGCTAGTTCGTGCCACCTTTGTGCATACTCCTTAAAGCTCTCAGAATTCTTCTGCGATAGACTTTGCAACTGTGTCCTGCTAGGGTCCATAACAATGTTATACTGGTATTTTTTTAGGAACGCCTCTCCAAGTTCCTCCCAATTACGGACAACAGTTCTTTCCAGCTTCATGTACCATTCAATGGATCCTCCAGACAAACTATCCTGGAAGAAGTACATCCAGAGCTTCTTGTCCTTAGTGTAAGCAACAATCTTACGGTATTAAGCTTGAAGGTAGGTCTTGAGACAGGAACTTCCATTGTATTTATCAAATCCAAGAGCCTTGAACTTTGGTGGGATCACCAAGCCCTAAACAAACCCCATGTCTGAGACCTCAATTCCTAAGGTATCCTTGCATTCGAGAGCCCGAACCTTCTCAGCCAACATCTGGAAATCACGATGATTACCCCTAGCACCAAATCCCAGGTCCTCATTTAGCATAGAGAACTAGTTAGCTTGATTGTCTTCCACGTGATGAACTGGAATAGGAATGCCCATAGGGGTATGAGGCCTTTCAACTCCTGCCGATACACCAGTGGGTTAACAAGATTCCCTTGTGCATCTACATTGATTCCGACACCTGGAGTCTCCATATGTGGTGCATCGAGCCTTTGAACCACAACCTGCAACTCCTATTGCCTCATGGAAACCCCTTGCATCAAATTTATGAACTCATTCATGCATGTGCGGAGCTCGGCCAATTCATTTTGAACATCATCCATGATCTTTCGTTGATGTTATCGAGTAGTGTACATGTGAAGATGATGGTCCGCAATCCTTCCTTGATAACCAAATAAGTTAGGAAACCTGGACAACCTGCAAAAAATGCAAAAATGATATGGCTTTTGGGACTTTGAATTTTGGGAAGAAATATTCACACGAAGCTCAGATAAGATAATTGTGACGAAGTGGTGTTTGGAACACGTGTTGGTGAATAGGTAACAATTAGAAATTTGAATCATATTAGATAACATGACATGAAGCCTGAGACTAACAAGAGATCTCCCCGAAGGGGACAAGTTATTATAAGAAGGAAAACAACCAGAGTATAAAGGACTCCCACAACAAGCCTGTGGGTAATCCGAAACAAACAAAGGAAACTAGGCCCTAGGAAACTCCACATCCTTCAGCCTCCAGCTAAGATGCTTGACAACCTTTAATAGTTGGGCGATATCCGGATGATCCAGGCCTCCAATGAGCTTCTGAATGAGCAGATCCGTTTAGTCAAAAGAGGCATGAAGCTCAATGATTTTTTGTAAGAAAACCTCTTCATTCTCCCTGCTGGGACTTCGCACTGACATGGTCTTCTTAGTTTCTGCATAGATTTGAGTTCTTCTACTTCTTTCTGAGCATCCTCCATTGCTTTCTAGCCTTGCTATAGCTTTTGGATGTAACCCGTACGATGCTCGTGAACTAACTGAAGTTCTTCTTTCCGCATATCAAGCTGTACCTGAAGGTCTTCAATCTTCTGCTTGTATTCTGTTTCAGATTCCTCCTGATTTGGATTTTCCTCCCATCATTCTTGCCAGAGGGTTATAGTTTCATTGGCCTCAGCAAGAGACTCCTTGATCCTTCAAAACTCGTTCGCTTTGCGAATCTCATCCAAACCCTTTTTCTTAAGGTAGAGCTCCCTGTCTGCTTGATTTTCACCATTCTCTCAGACCTCTGAACCTTTTCTCCTAGCTTCCGATTAGAGTGCACCATCTCTTCATATAAACCATGAATCTTGTCATTCTCTAAGCTGAGTTAGTTTGCCAGAGCTTCCAACTTTTGAAACTCCTCTAAAGATACAGTGGCCTGAGACTTGTTTTCCTTAGGATACATAGGAGGTTCCACAAAAAATAGGAGGAGCCTAACTTCAACAAGATGTTTCAGCCAATTAACGTATGGTGCATAAGCCTTGGCATCCATTCTCCCAAACTCCTTCTTCCCCTTCTTGAACTTAACAACCCAAGCATTAAAAACTTGGTTTTATAAGTCTTCATTTCCAAATGCCGTAAAATATAAGGATTCTGCAATGTCTTCGTCCTTGGGAGGAGTCTTCAAAGGATAACCAAACTGTCGGATATCCAACACTGGGTTATGGTTAATTCTCCATTTTCTTCCAAGCAAGGGAATGTTCGGGAAATTGCCATAACTAGTGATCAACTCTTTTCCAACTAGGTTCTTGTTGTAACACCAGGTGATGTCATCAGAAGTTAGGCCCATCAGCCTCTTAGACCACTTAACATCTCCTTTGAGTTCCATAAAAGGTCTTAACTTGGGAAGATGTCGAGTAAACCAGGTATAGAACAAAGTTGCACAACAAAGCACCAGTACTCCTTTTTTTCTCTCATTCTTGTAGTGAACGGAGTAGCAGAAATATCCAAACAAGTTTGGAACATGATTCCTCTTGATGAAGATGGCTATTGCGTCCATGCTCACAAATTCTTTCTCACTTGGGAACAGGCTGATCCCATACACGATCAAAGCTAAGAGTGCACTGAAATCCACCCATCTTTGTTCTTCAACACTTTTTCTGGCCTCAAAAATCAGGAACGCCACATGAAATCCTTTGCTCTCCTTTTTCTCTTTGATGTTGTCAATGACCAAAGTCAACTTCAAGCGGGTAGCTTTAGCAATATATTTGTTTGGGGGAACCCTATATGAGTTATAGAAAGGAGGAATGTCTTTAATCGAAACCCTCAGGATACTGACAATCTCCTCCAAGGTGGGAACCAGAACATAATAAGGAAAGACGAAGCACCGCAACTGGGGGCCATAGAACTGGAGAAGAGTGTGGAGGCCATCCTGTTACTCTGGAGTAGGCTTGTCTAAGTAACTCAAAATCAACCCATACTTTGCTCTGAAGTCATCTAACACCTTATCATTCATCAACTTGACTAACTCTGGGATTTTTTTCAGTATCTGGCCTTGAGAAGGTGTAATGCATGTTGTTCTTGCGAGGAATATCTTGAGCCATCTGGAAAGATAATGTTTAAAACCATCGGAATCGTGAATACAGAAACAACCTAAGAAATGAGAAACACAATGTGTTAATGATGATATGATTTAATGAAATGCAAGGCATGTGATTGTAAACACCCCAAATTTTCCCTCACTCTTTATCACACCATGGCTTGCGATCTTTCATTTTTGTTTTAACATAAGCATACTATCTCATATTGCATTTTTGTTTCACTACATAGTTCAATTTCATCTACATCTAGGGTTTGTGATCTGAGAAATCCAAGAATCCATCTGAGTCATCCCAAAGGTCTCAAAGCTTTCCAAGAGGGTCCATGTGTGATCTATCATCATATTATGCTCCTCAAAGTTCATGAAAGTCAAGGGATCACAAGAACTGGAAAAGGCATGGAAGCAGAGTTAGGGTTTTCACTGCACAGATGACCAAAATTAGGGTTTTGATTTCAGAGGCTTTAACTCCAAATTTTTGGGTCATTCTTGTTTCTATTGTTCTTAATATATTATAAGGATCATGTGTACCAAGTTCGATGAAGAAATTCATTGTGGAAGTCATCTGTTTAATGGGTAACTTCCTGAGTAAGTTAAGTCAAAATCAGGGCATCTGAGGCCCCCAACAATGGAACCAAAAGGGTATTTTCATCAAATTGAAGTTCAATGATCTTTATTTGATCTTATAAGTGGTTGGAAGTTCACAAGATTGAATAATTTTGAGCCAATTGCAAACTTGCCATTTTTGGAAATGACTTGAAATGCAAACTTTCCATTTTGGGAAAGATTTTCAACCTCCTCTTTCATGACCAAAAATGCTTCAGATGAAAAATTCTTGGGCATGAAAGTTGTAGATTAGGTCTTTCCCTTTTCAAAAAGTACAAGAACATGTCTTGATTCATCCTAGAACTCAAGATATGGCCTTTCAAAGTTGGCAAAAATCACATAATTTCAAGTTTCATGTCAAAGAGGGATTTTGCATTTTGGCATGTTCAAGCTTCTAAATGACTTCTAATGTGCCCAAATGTGGCATAACATGCTAGTACAACTTTCCTAGACCAGAATTGTGCCTTGTACCAAAGCATTTCATGGCTTGATTTCACAAAATTCACAAAATAACAATTATGCATAAACATTGCAAACTCTTGATCAAAGCATTACAAATGCACTCTATTGATCTAAGGGTCATCCGTGATCCAAGCTGAGGCCAGACACCCTATGAAAACACCTGTGACCCGTGCCATGCTTCAAGTACACATAATCTTGACTTTTTGCATTTTGGCCCATACCAATCAAACTATGCCACACCAACTCTCTGAACCAATCAGCATGACTTATGTGAACCTCATGGACCTCAAACAACACAACACACAAGCCTGAAAACCTCTCAACACTCATATTGCCAAAAATCACCTCATACCTTCACCTCCGAATTTCATAGCACAACCACTAAAACTTCAAATTTTCTTCACCATTCAACTCAGCATCACCTAAGGAACAAATCCCAACCATTAGAATGTCCTGAAACACATCACACAACAAACAAGATTTCTCACTCCTCAGAACTGAAACTCACAAAGGAGGCCATTTAAACTCCATTCAAGCTTTCCAGAAGCATCAAAGGGATCATTGGAGGCCTTTTACACAAAGGAAGAGGTCATGAAGCTCCAGTTTGCAAAGCTTCAACTCAGGTAGCCATGATGAACATTTTTTCCAAAACTCTTGTTTTAAGTTTCTAAATGATTCTACATGTTTAGCTGATCATTGTGATATGTTTATTTTCGAAAATGATTGAGAGATGAGCATGTATTGTTCTTCTGAAACTTTGCCCGTGAATTTGTTCTTGCTTCGATTCATCATGTATGCATGAAATAAATTGTTTTTGATGGTTGATTCTTGCTTATTGATGCTTGGGGAGTGATTCTGGAGAGTTGGGGAGGTTTTTATGGCCTGTGGAGAGAGATAGGGTAGAGACCTTGCCGGAGAAGACGATCAGAACACTGTTCCAGTCGTCTGAAAGTGATTAGGGATAATTTCATTTAATTAGCTGAGTTTAAATGTAAACCCTTGGATGTGTGTTTGCCGCACGTTTTGGATGGCCAGGATTGATCATTAAAACCCTAAACCTAATTAATTATTTAATTTAAATCAGATTAAAACGTGACCATTGGATCTCGTTTAATTATTAAGTTTAAATCATGGCCCTAGGATCAGATTACCACAAGTCACGTGGACTTTCCATCCTGACCACTGGATCCCTCAACTTCCAGTCATAGCCTTTCATCTTGCATACTTTTGTTTTTATTTTATTTTTCTTTGCATTTTATTTCACAAAATTATTAAAAATTGCTAAAAAACTTCTAAAACATATTTTCTTTTGCATTCTAAATTTAAATATTTTTCTCAATCCAAAAATAATTTTTATTTTATTTTTTGCATTAAAAAATTATTTTTAAAATATTTAAATGTTATTTTTAATTAATTAAAGTATTTTAATTAATTAAAAATGCATTTAGGTTTCTAAAAATCACCAAAAAAATCATGAACCATTCCAATACATTTAGAAACATTGCCAAATGCTTCACACAAATTTATTTTTAGGTTTGATCATAGTTTCCAAGTTTTCTTTGAATTAAGGGCCATTAAAATCACATTTTTAAACCCTAACTTTGAAAAATCATTTCTTCCTAACCAAGAAGAGTTTGACTTGATTCTTTTTTCATTGTGTTACATACTGCATGTAGTTTATAGGTCATTTTCCTCATGAATTTATCTTGAATTTTCAATTTGATTTGCATTTTTCCTTTTGAACCACCCAAAAACCCTAGAAAACTTAGGAAAATAATAACTTTTGATAGGTTAGGCTTCTGACCTTCTGCTTTGGGGTGTGACCTAATATGGGATTAGGGTTTGTTTGAGCTGGATTTCAAATTTTTATCATGTTGTTTGCTTCTGTTTTAGTCATTTTCATCTCACATGTCCACAAAACCCTAATTTCTCATGTTCACTTGCATTCACCTTGCATATTCATCATCACATGAACTTGCCATGACATTTCATGCATTCATATGTCATATTAGACATCTTAGGACATGTTAGAACCTTGCTTGATCATTTCTTCATCCCTTTGCCATGTTTTGAATTCATTTCATTTCATAAACTTCCATGTGTTTTCAACTTCTAAGCATGCTTTCATGACATCTCATCTTTGTATGATCATTCATATGCACTTTGTATGACATAACATCATCTCACATGACATTTACATGGCATAAGCACTTCTGACTTTGTTCTTTGCATCTCATTTCATCTCATTTCAATTCCTTTCTTCATGCCTTATATCTTATACATTCATGCTAACACTTTCAGGTACTTTTGGTAAGTTATCTTGAGAGGTGGATTTGCCTTCACCTCTCACCTCTTCTTATCTCTTTCATTTGCGTTTTTTTTTGTCTTTGAAGTGAATTTTATTCACTTATGTTCCAACTTGCCGCTCCCCGGATTTCCATCCTGGTACAAACGCGAAAGTGGCGCGGAAAAGAAAAGAGTCGCCAGCCAGACATTTTTATCCCGAAGGAACGAGAATGGTAATGCTGCACAAACCAAAAGAAATGAAAAGGAAGGACACGGGTCCTGCGAACCAAAGAGACTGAGTTCAGGAGTCGGTTACGATATGGGAAGGTATTAGCACCCAGATCGTCCGCCGTACCTGACGGGATCCACGCTTGCAAAGATAATGTTTCAAAGGGTGAGGGTATGAAAGCTGCTGCAAAAGAAAATAAAATGAACTGGAAAAGGAACTGAAAAAGAAACTGGATAAGGAATAAAGAGAAAAAATGTAGGGAAAATGAAGATTATGCTCGAACGGGCCCTACCCCGCTGCCTACGTACCTCATCAGGACAATGAGGATTAGAGACGCCGTAGTTCCCCTAACTAGGGGT
This sequence comes from Lathyrus aphaca, assembly GCA_963966055.1. NCBI lineage: Eukaryota > Viridiplantae > Streptophyta > Magnoliopsida > Fabales > Fabaceae > Lathyrus > Lathyrus aphaca. The sequence continues at coordinate 353,041,745 of OZ014521.1, read as the reverse complement.
AGAAAAGATTGCTTGTGAATTAAAGCTTGAACTGCATATGCCATTTCTCAGGTGCTGCAGACTCGGACGACGAGTGCGTAACCGTCTTGCAAAGTGACAAGTAGGAGCAAGTTCGCGTACAGAGCGAATGAGATGAGAAAAGAATTCCCGAAGGAAAGACGCTTATTGCTTGTTTGTGTTTTTTATGAAGCTTTTATGAGTGAAATTTGCATAGGTAAGTGTACCTAAGTCTTACTCACTGGGATGTGTACGTCTCACATCATCCCGAAATGGAATGCGCAAGAGGCACACCTATCTATGTAGGAAATCCCCAAAGCTAGTCCCACAAATGAAGGCTCAGACACACAGACCTATTGACAATTATTAAGTGTTTTTGTGATTTTATGTTAAGAAGTGTTTTTTAGCTTTTCTTTGTAAAGTAATCTCATGCTAAGACCTATCCACCACGAGGGATAACTTACACCTCGCCCCGAAACGGAACGCGTGCAAGTATCTCATAGCAAAGTCTCATGTCACATGAAAGTACTCAACATTTATTAAGTGAATTAGAATTAAGTTTGAAGATGAGAAGAGAAAGCACCAAAGGATCTAAAGGTAAAACATCTAATGGGGGACTAAAAACCTAAAAGTTGTCATGCATGGATGAACCTAAGTTAGTGAGGTTTACTATCCTAAAGAATAAAGAAAGAAGAAAAGAAGAAGAAGAGAGAAGAAGAGATGAGAAAGGCCTAAGCCCAACAAGCAAAGGGTTAGTACCAATAAGAATAAGAAGAGAAGAGATGAGATTTGGAGATGTGAGAATCACTTCCACACCTCTCACTTACCATAGCCCCTGAAATGGTTAGCAAAATCCAGCACATGCTGATTAATGAAATCATGGCAACGACATGCTCAAAGTTCACACCAATCAATATCACATAATTAGGTCACTGTAACACGGTGGGAGAACTGACTTTAGTAATGTTGCGGATAGCAAGAGTCGCCACCGACTTTTATTTTATCCAAAGGAAAGGCATAAAAGAACAGGAAAGACCTTTCAAAAGATTTTTGGGTCCGGGGGGTAGGTTATGTAAAGGGAAGGTGTTAGCACCCTTTACATGCATGGTTTTCCATGGGCTCTTAGTTACTTAGCTCACTTTAAGATGTTTTTTAAATGTGTAGTGTGTGAATAGAAATTTTCTTAAGTGTTTATAATGACCCATGTACGGATGCGTATAAACCTTTGTTTTGAAAATTTTTGTTTGAAATTGTGAAGTGTTTGAAAAGTTTTTGAATAGTGAGCAAGTATCTAAGAGGAACCTACCCTAAGTTTAAGTCTTTTCTGTTCTTGAATCCTTTAAATGGTAAGACTATCCCTATTATTAAGGAATAGGTAGTCATTACCTTGGATGTGAGGGACAAGTGAAGGGTCATCTGTTTATTTAGGCAACTGTGGGGTGTATAAGCAATTTTGGAGGGACTATCATCTTTATTCGAAAGGGACAAGATCATTACGAAGGCAACATTCGAAAGGGACTTGATCTTTTATCTTTTAAGGGACTAGATGATGTGAATTTGAGGGACTTTTGCTTTATACACCCTACTTGACCTTTTTGATTAAGCAACATGAGAGATATCCCTAAGGAAGTGAGATGGCGATCAAAGATCGACTTACGTGTGTGAGTGTACAATTTTCATATTTATCTTTTAAATTAAGTGATCTAAATTTATTTTCTTACATACAAACATGTTGCACTCCCTATTTACTAACCATAGCATAAAATAAATATTTAATAATAATACTACAATATTACATAAAGGAAGCAATTACAAAATAATAATTAACAAATTAAACAAAAATAATAATAATAAGTGAATAAGCAAACATAATAATAATAAGTAATTGGGTTAGTAGAAAATAATAATAATAAAAATAATACAAAATTAAATGGGGTTAGTAATAAATATATGAAAATAAGTAAAATAAACAAAAATATTAGCATAGTAATTAAAATTCAATTTCTTTTATATAAACAATTATTATTTTAAGATTAAGAAAATATAAACAGTTATATATTAATTATTATAAAAGTTTTAAATTATGCAAATTATAAAAATTAAATTAATTATAAACATGTTATGAAAATAAATTATAATTATAAAATTAAATTAACAAGTTTTAATTATTTTTAAACATATAATTTAAATTATTTACATACAAAACTAAATTACAAACAATTTATGTCATATTATTAACAAAATTTTAATATTAAGCATATTTATATATAAGATTTAAATTATAAACAAATTTTGAATAATATATACACATGATTAAGGTTTATGAATAATAAATTAAAGATTATAATAAAATTAAATTTTAAATAAAAGAAAATTTTGGGTTATAAAAAATAAAATAAAAAAATAAAATTAGGGTTAACTTAATTATTTACAAATAAGAATTATTTTCAAATAAAATAAACTAATATTTATATGATAATTAAAGTTTATAAAAAAAAAGGTTATTAGAATTAATCAAAAGGAATTAGGGTTTATGAAAATTTTAGAACTAAGAAGGTTAGATTTATAATTTAATCATTAACTAATTTTAATTAAGAAAACAAATAATAATAGTAATTAAAACAAAGAAAATAAAGGAGAGAAGGAAAAAAAGGGGAGGCCTGGTTTTGAACCCAGGACCTCCCTGTTACCAGTAATGAGACCCACCACTGGGCTGCGTGCTGCTTCTGAGTAAAAGGAGGAGTTCAATATTATATATTAAAAACCTACAAAATAATGAAAGAAATAATTGATCAAAAGGTAAAAACCTGGGAATCGAACCCAGGTTTCAAGCATCACCAGCGCGTCTCACAACCACCAAGCCAGACATGACAATTTGAAATTATAATGAAACATAATTGTAAAAATATTAAAAAAACAAATTTGAAATTGCAGATGGCGCCAAAAGCCATCGACTTCTACCTCCAGCCCTATGAAATTTCCTGCGAAGTTTCATAGGAATTTTGCTACGAATTTTTGCGCAGGAAATCCTATGCCTTTGACAACCTGCAATACAAGCAAAATTCATCCAAATTGATTGTTCTAATGGATTACCCAGGTCTTAATCAACTTAATTTTGTCAATTAACAACATTTATATGGCTTAGATCATAAAACCCTAAATCGGTTTCCAAAACCCTAACTATGGTGAAATCCGTATTAGGTGATGAAACTTCAAGCAACCTGTCCAGAATCAGTCCATAACTCATCATAAACAAGAAATTCAACTCAAAATTCATTGAAAACAAGCAAATATTTGGAATCGAAAATAAAAAAAAAACCATGAATGTTCAGGATCAGTTTATGCATATGAACATGTTTACAATGCTTTTGAAGGTTGGGATATGTCTAGTGATGTCCAAGGATCCTTGCTATGTCTTTAAAATACCTTCAAACACCCTGTAAGGAAGAAACCGAAAATTGGATTTTTGATAATTTTGAAAACTTGAACTTACTCTTGGAGGGCAGAATTTCGTGTGCAATGAGTAGGGTTGTGTTATGTACTTATAGTGTGATGATTCTAGGTCAAAAAACTTGATCATTGTATGAAAGATTGGATTGAAAAAGATTGAAAAAGATTAAGCTTTAAAATTCAAATATTTGAGAATTAAGCCTTTCTATTTCAAGTCAATTACCATGATTCTCATACCAATTTAATCCAAATCACTTTTATGAATTTCTAGAAACAAAATCCCATTTAAATATTTGACTTTTCTATTTTATTTTAATTTAAAATGATTTTAAATGAATTAAATCAAAATAAATAAAATAAAATAATGAAAAATCTGAATATTTGATGGTTGGGTCGTGCATGAGGTATTGGTATGGATTGGGTCATCATATGGCAAGCCCATTTAGAAAAAAATGGTTTTAAACCTCCATTTTCTTCATAAACCAACCAAATATTCCCCAACTTTGCAAGGGCACACATCCTTCAATTTTAATGCTATGAGGGTGTTCTTGGACATTTTGGAAAGCTTGAAGAGTCCTCTAACCAACCCCACTGGTTTCATGTCCATATCATTTACCATTCTCAAGTTATGCCCTTTTGAAGTTGTTGACTTTTTGTTGACTTTCAAAAGGACCTATAATGTCTTAGCTCATACCTTCCAAATGAAGCATTTTTGGGCTTGGCTTGTGACACACAAAGTTGTAGAGAATTCAATTTCCTTCAAAATGAGATTTGGATGGAAAATTGGTGATGAAGCATGTGAAAGTTATGGCTGGTCAAAGTTCAGTTGACTTTTCCTGAGGAAACCCTAATTTAGAAACCTTTGATTCTTGATGATCTGAGCTATCCTTGATGAATCATGATCAACCCTTGATAAAATGATGAATTTTACTTCATATACTTGATATTGCCAAAAAATCATGAAGTTTGACTTTGGTTTGACCACAGTTGACCTCAGTTTGACTTTTTAACTGCTTTGACTGATTTTGACTTATCTGATCATCTGACTGAGCAAACTTTTGAGAAAAGTCTTGAAACTTGTCATGGGGGTTCCTACACACATATAAGATGTTATGAAGCTCACTTGAAGTCTTGGAAGTTCATTTAGCCTAATTAAAGTCAAAACCCTAGTTTTGGATGCACTGCTTAGGAGGTGCATTGTCTGAGGGAATTGTCAAACTTTTGACTATTTGTGAACTTTGTGAACCTTGTGAACCTCATAAGATGTCTTGTGAACCTTGTGAACCTCATGGAAGGTCTTGTAAGTATTGTGAACCTTGTGAACCTCATAAAGTGTCTTGTAAACTTCATGAACCTCATGAAAGGTCTTGTAAGTATTGTGAACCTTGTGAACCTCATAAAGTATCTTGTAAACTTCATGAACCTCATGAAAGGTCTTGTAAGTATTGTGAACCTCATAAAGTGTCTTGTAAACTTCATGAACCTCATGAAAGGTTTTGTAAGTATTGTGAACCTTGTGAACCTTGTGAACCTCATAAAGTGTCCTGTAAACTTCATGAACCTCATGAAAGGTCTTGTAAGTATTGTGAACCTTGTGAACCTCTTAGTACACAAAGCCTTGTATTGTGAGGGCAAATTTTGGGGTGCAACAGTCACACGTGGCACAAACAAGCATTTACGTGTCGAAAACACGGAAGCATGCATCAATCAGCAAGAAAATCAACCAAACAAACATATTCAATGATCATATGATGATCCATGGCATTTAAAACAAGTAAGGGAATCAAACATTCTTGAAATAAGGCAAAAATGGCTTACTGCTTCAGTGTTAACCGGTTAACCAATCTGTTAACCGGTTAACCATGCCAAAACCTGCAAAAACACATCACAATTCAGGTGCGTTAACCGGTTAACCAATCTGTTAACCGGTTAACGCTGATAAAACAACAGCAATAACCTAAAAAAATCAGCTCCCAACCAGCTTAATTCAATGATCCTGTACCAGACCAGCAAGCATTCGAACATGAAAATAATGCATCAATTCACATTAAATGGCATCATCAAGCTTATGAACATTAATCAATAGATCCGGTTACCAATCAATCAATCAAGCAACACAAGAAAATATGCAAACATGTGGTAGATCTAAAGCTCAAGCATGTAAATAAACTAAAAAAAATAGAGCTAGATATGAATTCAACCAACCTACAAAGCTGAGGTATGCTTTGGTAGTTGTTGATTGAGCTAAAAACGATAGATCTCGCGCAAAACTTTGAAGATCCGATGTTAAGCTTCACCCTCCGTGCAAAATAAATGCAAGAACAAGCTCTTGATGCAGAATTTTGGATCCAAAAGCACTTCTAGATCCCAAACCAGATCTGAATCACCACTAAAACCAGCAAAAAGATGTAATGAGGTTATGGATGGAGGTCTAGTTCCAAGATCTACACACCTCAAGGCAAGGCTATGTGATCTTCAAAGAGGAACTTTGAATGATTTGGAAAATTGGGAGAGAAAAGTGAGAGAATTGTGAGTGAGAGGAGTGAAAATTCAGAAAAATGAGAGTGAAAAATGAGGGAGAGGTCCTTTTGGTTTGGAGAGAAATGATTAAATATGGTTTAGGTTTGAGGCCCAAAAATTAGGATTGGGATCCAAAATTAAGGTTTGGGTAGTGTGATTAGGATGTAGCAATGGGATTAGGCTTGGACAAGGGCTCTATATCCTTCTCTCTAATTTCCAATTAATTCAAAAATGAATAAAATCAGGAAAATGAAAAATGGAGCAAAAATCACACATGCTGAATTGCTGCTAGAAATTCAAAATTCGTGGCCGTTAACCGGTTAACCAATCCGTTAACTGGTTATCGCCAGTAAATTTTGAATTTCCCTCCTTTTGGTGGGAACCTTCAAGAATAAGCCGATGCCCACTGTTTTGATCTGATTTTGATCCTCCATCCTTTATAATGCTTTGACCCTGATGTCAACCTTGTAACCTGCCTTGTGAGCCTTGAATTTCCCTGATGACCCTCCAACCTTCTGAGCTTTTGTAAAATGAAAATGAACTTGTAAATGCAATGTATACCCCTCATAGGTCTTGTACAAATCCATTGAGCCCCTTGTCATGGCTTGTGATGCTTCAAGAACCTCCATAGATGATCATATGCCTAATGCTAGGTTATAAGAAATGTTATGCATCATCTTTCCAGGCTAAGATGCTAAGAATATGATATGTTCATGATGAATATGATATGATATGATGCTTAAAATGAAGAGGGAAAATTTGGGGTGCTACACATCTTTCTCACTTTCTTCCTTTAAGTAACTTATCTTCTTAGGAAGTAAGTAACTTATTCTTCTGCTTCCTCCTCCTTTATTCTGCTTCTTCCATTGGTGGCTTCCTTGAAGATCTTTCTCTAAGCCTCACAAACCATAGGATATCTAAGCATGATAATAATTAGGGTTGTGATTAGTCCCCCTTAGCTTTTTACCTTTGAGTCTCCTTGAGTCTCTCTTCTCATCTCAATAATCAGAGACTAAACTCTTAAAGTCTTAGGACTTTGGAATTAGGGTTATGCCTGCATCCTTCTCTTAGGATGTAGTGTATAACTTTAATCCTAAGTGTTAAACCTTTAATTTGTTTAAACATCTTATCAAAACACTTAATAACCACCAAGACTTTATCTTGTAACTTAGGCCTTACATTAGGGTTCTAACTCTTCCTTATGGTTAAGAGGGACTAACCCCTAGTGTTTAATGGACAAGTCCCCCTCAAGTTGTCTTACAAACTTAAAATCCACTTCTTAATCTCACCCTTTAATTAAAATCCATTTGATAAAGGTTTGTTATATAATGAATTTAATCCCTAACCATGGATTAAGTTGAGGTATCTTCCTCAGCTTAAGTGTTCTCATCTATCATCCTTCTATTAGGATGGTGTAATGAGTTCACTAATCTGTGATTAGAGATTAAACTCATTACTTAACACTAAAAAAAACCCAAAAACATCTAATTAATCACAAGTAGGTTAATGATCTTAATCCTACATCATCATGGTAATTAAGTTGAGATGCTTATCTCATACTTAAGTAGGCTCATTATCCCTAATCAAGGAGGATATAATGAGTTTACAACCCTTGACTTAGGCTTAAGCTCATTTACTTATGCAAAAACACCAAAAACAATAACAAAACTAAAAACACAAAAACAAACAATAATCATCTCCTTCGGGATTCTTTTCTCATCACTCATTCAAAAACGAGAACTTGCTTCTTCCGTCTAATGCAAGACAGTTAGCACTCGAGCCAGACGAGTCATACACTTGAGCATAGGCAAGCAAGCAGTTCACAGTCAATTCTTTCAGTCTCTTTGAGTCAAACTACGGTGTTCTGACTTCCTCATTGCACGAGAGGATACGTAGGCATAACTTAACTGTTATCGAACAAAAGTCTCTGTGTCTCCCCCCCTCTTTCAACATTCTTTTCTAAGCCTCAGTTCCTGAGAAATTCACCTTTTGCACTGACACCTGTACATTCATCCTCAGCTTTTGCACACAGATATCATATATACCTACCCCTTTTAAACACAATCTCTTAAGCGTGGATCCCGTCGAGTACGACGAACAATCTGGGTGCTAATACCTTCCCAGGTTGTAACCAACCCCCTTTCTCAGTTTCTCTTTTTCGCAATCGTCTTATCCATCCTTTTCTAGGTTTATGCAGCATTACCTTTCTTTCAAGATAAAAATTCCTAGCTGGCGACTCTATTCAATTCATTCTCATTCCTCTTTTCACCGACCGTTCGCGTCTGCAGCGGGATACAAATCTGCGAGAGTGACAGCTTGGCGACTCTGCTGGGGACTCTTATCTTGCAACCAGGGCTTCTGGTTCTTTTTGTGGGTTTCTCCTAGCGCTTGTTTGATTTGTGTTTATGGGGGTGTTATGTGCTACTTGTGCTTGTTGTTTATTTGCTTTGTTTATTTCTTTCTGTACAACTTTATTTATTGCTTTCATTTACTGTTTATATGCATTTCATACTGTTATCATCATATCATTGTGTTGGATCTTTGGTTTTCCTTGGTGGGAGGGATATTGAGTGAGTAAGGTTCCATACTGGGGACCTGAGTGACACATAGGATAGAGTGGATTCATATTCTTTCCCATTCCATTTCGGTCTGGTGCGGGAATATGAAACACTATTCAGACATGGGTTTCTTCTTGAGAACTATGTGCTACGGATTTCCTATAGTACTAAGGCTATCTGGGAAGCCTGCTAAGTCTGGATGACCTTTTTATGACCTTCAGAATCTGAGGTGAATTAGAGGAGGATCCTTTATGATTATTGTAAACACTGTACCTCCGGGTTAGAAGTGTTTACACTTCTCATAACTGATTCAAGTCTGGGGATCCTTGTTCTAGAACAATACGTGTGAGGGGGTTGGTGTCGCTCCCGGGATTTCCATCCTAGTACAAACCCGCAATTGGCGTGGAAAAGGTAGAGTCACCAGCCAGACATTTTTATCCCGAAAGAATGGGAAAGGTAATGTTGCACAAACCTGAGGAAGAAGGAAAGGACGAGGCCTTGCGAACCAAAGATCTGGGTTCGGGAGTCGGTTACGACTTGGGAAGGTATTAGCACCCCAGATCGTCCACCGTACCCGACGGGATCCACGCTTGCTTATTTGTTTCAAAGGGTGAGAAATAAAAGATGCTGCTGAATAAAACTGCTGACTACAACGGGAACCGAAATGAGAACTGGAAAAGAAAATGGAAAGGAATGGGGAAATGTAGGGAAAATAAAGAATGTGCTCTAACGGCCCCTACCCCGCTGCCTACGTACCTCATCGGGATAATGAGGATCAGAGTCCACGTAGTTTGCCTAACTAAGGCGGGAACTTTGCTTGTATTTTTTAGGATGACGTTGCCATAGCTCTAGCTCAAGTGTTACCGGCTCTGACTCAAGGGTGTTAACTGTATCGCTGTTTGAACCGTCGAAGCAAGTTGCATTCGTCAACAAAGATTAGGAGATGATAAGAGAAGACGCGATGTCTTTGTTTATTGTCTTTTATGAGAAGTGTTTTGAATTTTTTTTATGAACATTCTCATACTAAGACTTATCCATCGTGGTAGGGAGTTACACCTCGCCCCGAAATAGGACGTGTATAAGTACTCCGCAACAAAGTCTTATGGCGTACGAGAACGTTCGATTTTTATTAAGTATTTTTATTATTTTCTTTATGAGGAGAGGAAGAATGACTCAAGTTGCAAAAGGCAAAAACTAAGGGACTAAGACACAACCCTAAGTTAGTCATTCAACGGATGCCCTATGGCTAATGCAGTTTCTAATCCTAATTAGCAAAAGGAAAAGAAAAAGGATAGAATGCAACTTACTTCCTAAGGAAGTTAAGTTGATTCTAGAGAAAAAAGGGGAATCTTACCAAACACAAACGTGAAAGGTCAAGGAAATTAAATGCAAATTAAATGCATAAAAGAATTAAAAGGATAAGGTGAAGGAAACTTACCTCAATCTTCCCCTCTACAAAACAAAGGTTAATGTGCATTTTTTATTAAAAAGGAATGAGGTAAACACATACCAAACAAATCCTAAGGCAACTTGGACCTAAACTAGACTCAATCTTAAGTTTAAGGGTGCCTACACTGTGCTAAACTAAAATTCAACAACTATTTACAGCACTGAAACACACAATCAGCTATAAAAACAATACATAACACAAATCAGCTTTTTACAGCCAGCATGCAGCATGAAAAGGTAGGTGTAAAAAGTCACAAACAACATGAACTACACAACCACCAGCATACATTTTACAGCACCTATATGCAAAACATCTATGAAATGCAAAATTCAGATTTGATTATTTTCAGTTTTTAATGCACAAACTCAATAAAACATGCACTAATTTCCACATGAACATGCATTTGAACCTAAATCAACCTACACAAATGAAACATCAATGTACATTTTTGGGAGATTATGCAAGAATGCATCACATGGTTGATTATGCAACAAGCATGCAAAATATGTGGCACATGAACATGGCATATGGACATGATGATTATTGATTATGAACATGCAATATGATAGCTCAACAAGAATGCCAAACTCAATACAAAATTCAGAAGTGAATTGATGTAAATGATATGATCAAGCATGCAAACAAATGCAACCAAATGCACATACATACATGATTATGCCACACACATTGATACAATTAAATGCAAAATGATTTAATGCAATGTGAAACATGTAAAAACAGAATGCAACATGATTATTCACATGCCAAATAATGCACAAACATGGCAACAAAATGTAAGAACTCAAGCTATACACAAAAGAACACAAAAATGCATAATACGTAACATGAACGGAAACGCGTCGAAACAACTCGAAATGGGGGAATGAGCTACTGGAAATGGACCCAAAAATTCCCTAAAATCAATACCTAAACATGTATGAACATTATAGGCACTAGGAAGCAAGACTGAGCAAGAAAATAAGCTAAAAATCAAAAAATGAACAGCGTTAACCGGTTAACCAAACGGTTAACCCGTTAACGGACCCTGGACAACACTAAAAATGGCCAAAAACGCATGCGTTAACCGGTTAACCAAACCGTTAACCGGTTAACACTGAACATAAAGTGAAAAATGCTTTTGAAATAAGTGCTTTTGGCCACAATATTACTTCTAATGATCCCTAACATACCTAGGAACATGCTAACACTAATTTCTACTTAATTGGGGCTTATTTACACATGATAGAACCTATAACTATCAACACCTTAAATCCTAATCCAATAACAATCACAAATCGCAAGCAATACATAATCGATCACAATCAAAACGAAAAGCAATTAAAGAATGCCGAAATGGCGAGATGAAGAGAATAACTTAAAGAAGAAGTAATTTAGATCACCAACCTACGAAGCAGAGAAGTGCTTCGGTAATTGTTGCAAGAATCGGAGCTTGATCGAAGAGAAAACCAAGAAAACCGCGAACCCGCAAAATAAATGCGTTCTTGATGCTTGAACCTTCGTGCACTTCCGAGAAGCCGAAATCCTCACAAAAATCAGTAGCTTCTTCTTCCACAATCCACAAAATCAATGGAGGTTGAAGGCTAAGCTTCAAGATCTTCAAGTTTCAATGTGAAACTTGAAGAGCTTCTTCAAAAAGCTTTGGTGAAAAGGGAAAATGGAGGAAAAGTGAGAGAGAAAAAGTGATTGTGGGAGAATGAAAAATTTTGAAAATTGTGGGAACCCTTTGCATTGAAGTGATTAATGAATATATAGAGGCTAGGCTTGGAGCTAGGTTTGGGAATGGAATTAGGTTTGGGGCCCAAAAATTAGGCTTGGGATCCAAAATTATGGTTTGGTAGTTAGTTAGGGTTAGGGTTGGAGAAGGAATATTCCTTGGAATACTCCTTGGAATATTCCATGGAATACTCTAGAATGTTGTAGAACATGGTAGAAGCATCCAAGGGAAATGGAGTGGAATTGAAGTGGAAAAATAAGAGGGAAAGAATGAAAGGAAGTGTGGAAAGAAAGTGGAAGGAAAAGTGGAAAGAAAAGGGAGGGAAAGGTGAAATCTTCCCTTTTGGTTGGTTAGCTTGGAAATGGTATGGATTATTTTTGGTATATTATTTTTCTCTTGAACTCCAATGTTTGGCAAGCCTTGATCGACCACACACCTCATGCGTATGCAAAGGATGATGATTTATTATTTTTCAAATGCGATGCAATGATATGCGGAATGATGTGGGAATGAAGCATAAACCGCTCGAGGTTGATAATAAATAAGAGGGCAAATTTCGGGGTGTTACAGTTGGGATGTTTACAGGTTTGCAGGAACCCTTGGCCTCATCATACCCTATTACCAGTTTTGTTTTAACATTGCACCATTTTGGACTATTCTTGTGAAACCCTGGACTTGTGACTCTTTATTTGAGTCCCCCACCTGGTTACTGGTTTTCTAAGCCTTCACCCGAACTTATGAACACACATGGACCCTATCAAGGCAGATAACAGATCTAGCACTTGATCACAAACCCTTGTATATCATTCTGCATACATCATTTTGCATCATTTTAACATTTGTCTATTTGTTTTACAGGGTATCCACATTTTATCTTTGGTTTGGTTTTGACCTATTCTACTGCTCAGATTCCTTCAGCTATCTGTATCTGCCTTCTTCATCAGTTATCTTCATCAGGGATCCTCTTCAGTATCTTCTCCAGTTATCTTCAGCAATTTTCTCCAGTATTTCTTCTCAGTCTTCTTCACCAGCATCCATTGTCAACATTGACCCATCTAGGAAGAGCAACATCACCTATCATTTCTTTGAGCCCACTCTGGCAGGTATCAGACAGATTCAGACACTCGTCACTCCTGATCATGTCCCTTTATTCATGGAACATTATGGTGGCATTATGGACATGATCATGGACTAGGATGCATCACAGAGGAGTATGATCCACACTTGCCTTCAGTTCTATGACCCTCATCTCAGATGTTTCACCTTTCCAGACTTCCAGTTGGGCCCTTTACTAGAGGAGTTCAACCCTGAGATGACTACTCCCAGGAATGAAGATATAGCTAAGGCTTTGCACTTGGAATCCACCCTCATTGACCAGAATATGACCACCAAGACTGGAATCCCAGACCTTCATTTGGACTTCTTGGTTACTCAGGCCATCATTCATGTTGCAGTAGGGAAGTGGGACACTGTTTGTGCTCTTCTGGCCCTTAGCATATATGGTACCATCTTGTTTGCAGACGAGCCTAATTTTTTAAGCAAGAGTGCTATCCACCTTTTCTTGTTGAAGAATCCAGTCCCTACCTTGCTTGGAGACTTTTACTACTTAGTGCATCAAAGGAATGAGAAGCATAGGGGAAGATTAGTCAGATGGTGTGCACCTCTCTTCTATTGTTGGTTATTGAGGCACTTGCCAAAATCAGAAGCTTTCTTGAATCCTCATCAGTCAAGAAATTGGGCTAAGAGAATGATTGCCCTTACTTCAGAAGACATCAGATGGTGCACTCAGAGCACCAAGGGCAGAGATATCATCACCAGCTGTGGGCAGTACCCCAATGTACCCCTGATTGGAGTGAAGGGTTTCATCAACTACAATCCTTTGCTGTTCAAAAGGAATTTAGGGTATGCCTTGGTACATCCACCAAGAGAGCAAGACTTGTCAGAAACCCTTTACTGTGACATTCAACACAACCTTGCCATTACCAGACAAGCAACTTGGGCTTGGGATAATATTCAGACAAAATGGGTTGTTAATCTTGGCAAGTGCAACAACATAGCTTCAGCTCAGTATCTTGATTGGTCACGTGTCAGAGGACATATCACCTGCATGCCATTCACTCTAGAGGATGTGCCTGGACCATCAGCAGTAGAGCCTGTGGCTATAATCAGTTTAGAGGAGTTTGAGAAGTTGAAGGAAAGGAATACTCAGCTTTCTAAAGCTCTGAAGAAGACCCTCTGAGAGAGGAATGGTAGTCGTCTGGACAATGAAAGGTTAGAGAAGCTCCGGATTGAGCATATGACCAAGATTGAGAAGACAGATGATTACATTAGAAGGGCTAGAGCAGGGGAGTTGGTATTGAAGAATGCTTGCAAGGAAGACAAGATTCAGAAGGCCAGAGCTGATCACTACTTGGAGGAGAGTCAGGCTAAATGGATCAGAATCACTGAAGCTCGTTCACAGGTGTCGCTCCCACCAAAATGAGGCCAGGTCAAATGGGGTACAGACGCGAACGGTCGGCGAAAGAGGAAGAGAACACACATGGGTGAACTCAGAAAGACAAGAGTCGCCAGCTAGGCATTTTTATCCCGGAGGAAAGGTAATGCTGCATAGACCTAGAAAAGATATGGATAAGACGGTTGCGAACCAGAGATACTGAGAAAGGGGGTTGGTTACAACCTGGGAAGGTATTAGCACCCAGATTGTCCGTCGTACTCGACGGGATCCACGCTTAAGAGATTTGTGCTTTTAAAGGGGTAGTGTCAGTGCAATCTGTGTATCAAAGCTGGAAAGAATGCAAGTGTTAGTGTAAAAAGAAAAGTGGAATGTATAAGTGAAGTGTCAGTGTAAGAACAGGAATGAAATGCTCAAGATAAATGAGGCTAAATAATAAAGCTGGAAAAAGGGAGGATATACAGAGACTTTTGTTCGATAACTGTTAAGTTATGCCTACGTATCCTCTCGTGCAATGAGGAAGTCAGAACACCGTAGTTCGACTCAAAGAGACTGAAAGATAAATTGACTTGTGAACTGCTTACTTGCCTATGCTCAAGTGTATGACCTGTCTGGCTCAGGTGCAAACTGTCTTGCATTAGACGGAAGAAGCAAGTTCTCGCTTGTGAGTGAATGAGGTGAGAAAAGAATCCCGAAGGAGACGATTATTGTTTGTTTTTTGTGTTTTCAATCTTTTATTGCTTTTGGAAATTTGTCATAAGAAAATGAGCTTAGGCCTAAACCAATGGATTTAGTAAACTCATCACATCCTCCCTCTGATTAGGGGTAATGAGAATACTTTAAGTGTGAAGTCAGCATCTCACACTTAATTACCATGACGTAGGATTAAGATCATTAACCTACTTGTAATTATTTAGATGTTTTTGTTGCTTTTGTTTAGTGTTAAGTAATGAGATTAAAACATAATCAAGGATTTAATGGACTCATTACACCATCCTAATAGAAGGATAATAGATGAGAACATTTAAGCTGAGAAAGACTCCTCAACTTAATCCATGATTAGGGATTAACCTCGTGACAAAACCAAGCCTTTATTAGATGGATTTTAGTTAATGGTAAGATTAAGAAGTGGATTTTATGATTTGTACGACAACTTGAGGGGGACTTGTCCATTAACACTAGGGTTAGTCCTTCTTAACCAATTAAGGAAGAATTAGAACCCTAATGCAAGGCCCAAGTTACAAGTTGGATGTCTTAGTGATTATTAAGTGGATTGATTAAAGGATTTAAACACATTAAGGGACTAACACTTAGGATTAAAGTTATACACTCCATCCTAATAGAAGGATGCAGGCATAAGCTTAATCACAAAGCCTTAAAACCTTTAGGGTTTAGTCCCTGATTATGAGATGAGAAGAGAAGACTCAAAGGAGACATAAAGGCAAAAGCTAAATGGGGGACTAATCAAACCCTAATTATTATCATGCTTGGTTATTCCTAGGGTTGATGAGGTTTAAGAGAAAGATCTTCAGAGAAACCACCAAGAAGCAGATGAAAGGAGCAAGAAGCAAAGAGAAGCAAAACAACTTGCTTCACTTAAGAAGTCAAGTTTCTTGAAGAAAGAAAGTAGGGAAGAGCATGAATGAGCAAGCTCACTCTAATACACATACAAAAGGCAGCAAAGAAATCATGAAAGGGATGAAAAGAGATTGTGAGAAGTGAAGGCAAATTCACTTCTCAAACAACTTACCACCTGAAATGTTAGCACAAGAAAATGAAATGCAATGAGAATGAGATGCAATGCCATGATGCAAACCAAAACCAGAAGCAAAAACATGATGTTGATGATGCTAAGGGATGATACAAACATGAGGCAAGGCATGAGAATGATCAAGCAGGCATAAGAATGCAAATGAGGCATGCATTGAACCATGAACATACATGAAAAGTTATGAAATTTAATGGACATACAACATGGCAAATGAAAGATGCAATGATAAAAAATGGTTCTAATATGTCCTAAGATGTATTATGAATCAAAAGAATGCACAACATGTCATGGCCAGTCAATGGATGCAAGCAAATGAGAAATGGATGCAAAAGAAGGCACAAATTAGGGTTTCATGCATCATGCAAAGCAAAAATCCAAAACCAGAAGCAAACAACATGATAAAAATTTGAAAATGCAATCAAAAGATACCCTAAACCTATACAAACTCACTGCCCAAAGGAGAGGATCCAACTCTTAACCTATTGAAAGTTATGAATTTCCTAAGATTGCTAGGGTTTTGGGGTACCTCATCAAGAAAAATGCAAAACAAAATGAAAATGCAAGATCAATTCAAACCAAATTTATCCTATAAACTACATGCTATGCAAGATGCAATGCCAAAAGAATCATCATCCAACTCTCAATGGTTAGACATAAAGAAATTTTTTAAGTTTGAAGCAAAATAATGCCTTGAAATGAAATTAAATCCAATGAAAATGATCAAAAGGCATCAAGAACAAAAACGAAATTTGGTTTGAGAGTTGGACAATGTTTCTAAATGTTTTTAAATGCTATGTGAATTTTTTGGTGATTTTTAAATACCTAAATGTATTTTTAATTAATTAATTTCCATTAACCAATTAAAAATAAACATTTAAATGATTTAAAAATAATTTTCAGTGCAAAAAATAAAAATAAAAATATTTTTGGGTTTTAAAAATTAATGAAAACTTTGACAAAAATTTTCATAATTTTTAAAGGTATTTTGCTATTTTAAAAAATTCGTGCAAAATAAATATGAAACAAATAAAAATAAAATGAATTTAAATGAAAAAGGAGAAAGTCAGCAAATCTAATGGCTGAGATTCAAATTCACAGGGGCGGGAATTGACCTGGCGCGCAAACGAACGACCCACATTCAAACTGGCCTAATTAAGTCATTAGCCCTAATCCTAGCCCTAATCACTTTCAGATGACCGGAACAGTGTTCCGGTCATCTTCTCCGGCAAGGTGTTCATGCTATCTCACTCCCTACGCATCAAAACTTCACCAAAATCTCCAGATTCAATCCTTAAACATCATTAAACCTAAACCCCACCCTAAAAATCATTTATTTTCACTGAATCATAAGAATCAAATCAAAACTCATTTCACGGGCAAAGTTTCAGAATCAACATACATGGCCATTTTTCACTCATTTTCAAAACAAATCACATCATGATGATCAGTGAAGCATAAGGAAGCATTTAGAAACTAAAAATGGAAGTTCTGGAAAAATAAATGCCATGGCTACCTGAGCTTGAGCTTTCGAAACAGGGACTTTCTGGCTGCTTCTTTGGTTCAAACAAACTCCAATGATCCTCCTTTGAAGCTTTTGACACTTAGCTAGAGTTTATATGGCCTCCAGAGAAAGTTGGCAGAAGCTCAGGTCAAGGGAGTGTGGAAATCGTATTTTTGATTGTGGTGGTTTCAGGGATGAATGAGGGTAGGGAAATGATCAGGGGAGCATGCTGAGTGATTTTATGAAGTTTGTTTTGATGTTTGATGCTTGTGTGATGTGTTTCGAATGAAAATGCATAAGAGGGCAAAGCTTGGAGCTATGGCTTGGAGAGTGTTTCAGGCTTGTGTGTGTGGTGTGTTGTGTTGCATTTGGTCCACTTATCACTCTTGGATAGTTCAGAGGAGTTGGTCTGACCTAGCTTGATTGGTATGGGTCTTTATGCAAAAAGTCAATGTTAGGTGTACTTGAGGTATGGGCAAGTGTAAGGCTGTGATAGGGGCATGGTTGGGCTCAGCTGAGTTTAGGGAGAGCCATGGAAATGGATTAGAGGCAAGGCAACAAGTGGATTAGGGTTTGTCATAGATTTTGCAACTTTGTGACTTTTGGCCCCTTTTGTGATTTCTTGATCCACAAGTCATGAAAATGGACAAACTCTTGGTGCATTCTGAATTTTAGGCAATGGTTTATGTTTGTGCAAGGATTAGAAGTCACTTTGAGGTCTCATTTTGCCTTGGCAAGGTATTTTGCAACTTTGCCTCTTTGGTGCATAACTTGAAATTATGTGATTTTTCCCAACTTTGACAAACCATAACTTTTGATCCAAAATGAATTAGAATGAGTTCTTGTACTTTTTGAAAAGGGAATGATCCATTCTACAACTTTCATGACCAAAGTTTTCCCATTTGAAGCATTTTTGAACCAAAAAGAAAGGGTTGAAAAAGTTTCCCAAAATGGCAAGTTTTCATTACAAGTCATTTTCCCAAAAAGGCAACTTTGCAAATGGCTTGAAATTCTTCACTTTTGTGAACCTCTAACATCTTCTATGATCAAATAAAGATCATACACATTCAAAATGATGAAGAACACCTTTTGGTTGGGTCATTGGGGGCCTCAGATGCCCTGATTTTACACTGACTTGCTCAAGAAGTCAACCCTTGATCAGATGCCTTCCCCATGGAATTTCTTCATGAAAATTGATATGCATGATCCTTATAACATGTAGAGACCCATAGAAACAATAATGAACAAAAAATTGGAGTTATGGCCTTTGAAACCAAAACCCTAATTCTAGGTCATCTGTGCAGTTAAACCTGGCTCTGCTTCCATGCCTTTCTCAGTTCTTGTGATTCTTTGACTTCCTTGACCTTGTGAGGATATAATATGATGCTTGAACATACATGGACCCTCTTGAGGTGATTGAAGACCTTTGGAGTGGCTCAAGTAGCTCTTGGATTGCTTAGATCACAAACCCTAGATGCAAATGACTTAGGATCAATGCAGTGAATCAAAAATGTGGTATGAGATGCTATGGTTGAACTTATGCATATGAAGAGATCACAAGCCATGGTGTGAATGGGTGAGGGAAAATTTGGGGTGTTTACAGCTGCCCCTATTCAAACATGAGTTAGCTGTGCAGGATGTAAGCAACGGCTTAACAGGCAAACAAGATAACTTGTGGTTGAATACCAAAGACAGTCCAAAATTTGCACTCACAGAATGAAGAAGAAAAGGGATATAGATTGTAAAAGAAAATAAAGTATAATTATAAGGTGCGGGCGACGGAGGACGACCGTCGAGCAGAGGACAACTGCTGGGGATAAAGTGATGACGGGGACGACCGACATGCTGGGGAAGATGCGGGAAGTAAAGCAGTAACGGGGACGGCCGACGAGCTGGGGATATGAGAGATTGTGATGGGGACGGCCATCAGGCGAAGATATAAGACTCTCTGGAGATTAAAGGTAAACGAAATAAAGATGATGAGGTACGGTCATCAAAGGTGAAGGACGATCACCTAACAGGGGACGGCTGCTTTGTTGGGGATAAGATGAGGGACGGTCATCTAAGGTGAAGGACGATCACCTGGCAAGGTACGGTTGCCGAAAATATCACGACATAGGACGAATGTCGGATAGAAAGAGTCGATGACGGGGACGGCCATCAGAGTAGCATGATGAAGGACGATCACCTAGCAGGGTACGACTGCTTTCAGGGTTTATCATGACATAGGACGAATGCCAGATAACCAGATCAACGATGGGGACGGCCATCAGATAAAATGATGAAGGACGATCATCAAGAAGTGAAGGACGATCACCTAGCAGGGGACGGCTGCTGAAAATATCACAACGTAGGACGAATGTCGGATAAGAAGGGGTTCTAATGAATAGAGACTCCACTGGGGGTTGATGAAGGACGATCATCTAAAAGGGGAAGGACGATCACCCGGCAGGGTACGGCTGCCGAAAAGGTATCATGACATAGGACGAATGTCAGATAGACCGGAAATAGTTTAACAAGTTTTTTTGGGGACTTCGCTGGGGAAAAGTAAACACGGACGAGTGTCTACATCCAAGAAATGAAAGGTATAAGTGTTTGGGTACTGTGTATAGACTAAAGATGCGGACGAGCATCCTTAAGACTATGATACGGACGAGTATCAGGTAGAAACAAACGCTGACACATGTTCAGAGATGATGATACAGACGAGTATCAACTGGTTAACAAAGAACACGGACGAGTGTCGAATCTGAGGGGACTCTTCTGGGAAATATAGATACAGACGTGTGTCTAAATTCTAAAAGAGGTAAGGGTATCTGACATTGTGTATGGATTAAAGATGCGAACGAGCATCCTTAAGACTATGATACGGACGAGTATCAGTAGAAACAAATGCTGACACATGTTCAAAGATGATGATACGGACGAGTATCAACTAGTTAACAGAGAACACGGACGAGTTTCGAATCTAAGAAAGATAAGTGGTGTATACAATATGTGGAAGAGTATCTGTATGAGTAAAACATGAGTAATAAGTATGAGTGGTGTACAGATGAGTTTTTAACTTGCTGGGGAGAGTGACACAGACGGGTGTCAAGAAAGAGAAAAGTGTAATATAAACAAGTGTTTGATTTACAAAGTGTTCAGGTAACTATGTTGGGGAAGGTGACACAGACGGGTGTCAAGAAAGTTGTATATATATAGGTATCTGTGAGTGCAAAGAGGACGCTTCGGCTTTCTACTGGGGATATGACACGGACGGGTGTCAGGAAGTATCTGTATCCTTAGGGAAAGTGCCTTGGCTCTCTGCCGGGGACTCTGGGGAGTTTTATGTATATCGTCGATGGATTGCCAGTATTCACAAGTGTTTGATTCAGAACATGGCTTATGATCATGCAATATGTTTGATTCTTGCCGTAATGCTCCGTATTAGATGGAATGCTACGCTCTGTGGGGAAAATATGAAGCGAATGCTATGATTATGCAAAGAACGATCCAGGATTCGGATCCCGTTGCTGTGAAGATCTCTGGCTGATCTGATTGAGGTGGACTTCCCAGCTGGGGATAAGATCATTGGTAGATCTGATAAGATGCATCTGCATGGGGAAACAGGTTATTGATAGACATATCTCAGTAATGAGGGACCCAGCTGGGGTTTGTAGAAGCCTTCTTCACTCTGTTGTGGTTTCTTTACGCGTTGCTTTTCCGAATAGAGGTTGAAACTCTGTGGGGAGACGGTTCCCTGGCTTTTGTACTTGGCGGAGGAGGGAATAACAAATGGCAACTCAGCTGGGGAGAAAGCACCTCCGGTGCTAAGACTGAGTAGATAATGTTTTGCCAGCTTGCTGGGGCGACGCTTTCATGCCCCATGTTGTGCTTTGAATACCTGCAATCCTGAAAAGACAGAGAAACGCACAAGTAACCCCGAGGTATCCCTTACCGGATTCCATCATAGGAGTTTAGACACTCCCGGGAGTAAGTATATTTCCTGCAAGCACGTATTTAGAAGAGAAACATTTGTATTTATGCAATCAGTATCTTAAAGACATCGGACATTTTCGCAAATGAAAATAAAATGTATGAGCCGGAACATGACTGAAAATCTGATTTTATTAATTCGTGTGCCCTGAATTGGCAAGATACAGTCGAATAAACGGATCCCCTAAAATGAGGAGACCGTTACAAATTGAAAGACAAAGAGATGCTGGCAATGTTGATGACGCTTCAGGGAGCTTCCCTTTTGCTATGACTCGTATGACATTTGACGTTCTTCTTATCTTACTTTCTGAAGAAGGCCGATTCTGAAAGAAGCTTGATCCTTTCGAAGCTTACCAAGTTGTAAGTGATACAGGTGAATTCAGAGTACAACTGTTCGCTTATTCCCTTATTTTGCATGGATCGCCCTTTCGGGTTTTCAATCCATCAGGATACCCTTTTTTTCCTGAGTTGTCCAATGCGGCTTTTCAACTCAGCGGGTGTACACTTTTTTTGTTTATTTTCCCTTATTTTTGCCCGAGTCTTTTATTCTGTTTTTGACTCGCCGGGATGCCCTTTTTTTTGCCTGGACTTACATTCTGTTTTTTATGTCCAGCGGGTCATTTTATGCGAAGTATTTTTTAACTGCATCTGAATTCACAGGGGACGGGAAGTCTTCACCATCCATAGTACTGAGCATCAGTGCTCCACCAGAGAAAACTTTCTTTACTACGAATGGCCCTTCATAGTTCGGAGTCCACTTGCCCATGTGGTCTGTATGAGGAGGAAGGAGTCTTTTCAGCACAAGATCTCCTACTTGATACTCTCGGAGCCTGACTTTCTGATCGAAGGCTTTCTTCATCCTTTTCTGATACAGCTGCCCATGACAGATTGCAGCCAATCTCTTCTCTTCAATCAGACTCAGTTGTTCGTATCGGGACCGGACCCATTCGGCTTCATTCAGTTTAACATCCATCAATACCCGCAGGGAGGGTAACTCAACTTCAACAGGTAGGACCGCCTCCATGCCATAAACAAGCTGATACCGTGTTGCCCCAGTGGATGTTCTGATTGACGTACGGTACCCATGCATGGAAAATGGTAGCATTTCATGCCAATCTTTGTATGTAACCACCATCTTCTGTACGACCTTCTTGATATTTTTATTAGCTGCCTCGACAGCGCCATTCATCTTTGGCCTGTAAGGAGAAGAATTGTGGTGTTGGATTTTGAAGTCCCGGCATAGCTCTGCCATCATTTTGTTGTTTAAGTTGGAACCATTGTCAGTAATGATTCGCTTGGGAACTTCGTACCGACAGATGATATCTCTCTTCAGAAATCGGGCTACCACTTGCCTTGTACATTTGCATAGGAAGCTGCTTCAACCCACTTGGTAAAATAGTCAATGGCAACCAGGATGAATCTGTGGCCATTTGAAGCAGTCGGTTCAATCTTGCCAATCATATCAATGCCCCACATGGCAAAGGGCCATGGTGAAGACATCACATTCAGAGGATTGGGAGGCACAAGCACTTTATCCGCATAGATCTGGCATTTATGGCATTTCCTGGCATAAGCACAACAGTCTGCATCCATTGTGATCCAATAATAGCCTGATCTTAACAACTTCTTGGCCATGGCATGCCCTCCTGCATGGGTACCAAAGGATCCTTCGTGCACTTCGTGCATCAACAAGTATGCTTCTGTTCTATCAACGCACCGGAGAAGTACCATATCAAAGTTTCTCTTGTACAAGGAACCATCAGTATTCAGGAAGAAACTACCAGCGAGCCTTCTCAAGGTCTTCTTATCATTGGAAGATGCCCCAGGCGGGTATGTTTGATCCTCCAAGAAGCATTTAATGTCATGGAACCAAGGCTTATCATCTTTGACAGCATCTGCTGCAAATACATATGCTGGTCTGTCAAGTCTGGACACTGAAATCCGAGGCACAAAGTTGGAAGCTTGAACCTTGATCATGGATGAAATGGTAGCCAGAGCATCTGCAAACTGATTTTCGTCTCGAGGGATATACTCAAGCTTGACTGTTGTGAAGAAAATCAATAACCTTCTTGTATAGTCCCTATAAGGTATCAGATGCTCCTGGTGGGTGTACCATTTGCCGTTGGTTTGATTAACTACCAGAGCTGAATCTCCGAACACAGTCAGAGTTTTGATCCTGAGGTCAATGGCTTCCTCAAGACCCATAATACAAGCTTCGTATTCAGCTTCGTTGTTAGTGCAGTTGAAAGTGAGTTTTTCCGAGAAAGGCATGTGAACCCCCTTAGGTGTAATGAGTACTGCACCAACACCACAGCCATTCATATTAACAACCCCATCAAACATCATAGTCCATTCTTCTTCTGGGTCAGGCCCTTAAGTGTGAACGGGCTCTTCATGATCTTTTGCTTTTATGAACATGATGTCTTCATCAGGGAAGTTAAATCTCATAGGCTGGTAATCATCAATAGGTTGCTCAGCAAGATAATCAGATAATACACTGCCTTTGATGGCTTTTTGAGATGTGTACTGGATGTCGTATTCTGTGAGGATCATTTGCCATCTTGCAACCCGTCCGGTAAGTGCTGGATTCTCAAAAATGTACTTAACTGGGTCCATCTTTGATATCAATAAAGTAGTGTGGGTCAGCATATACTGTCTCCGTCGGCGAGCAGCCCACGCTAAAGCACAGCAAGTTTTCTCGAGCAGTGAATAACGTTGTTCACAGTCGGTAAACTTTTTGCTTAGGTAGTAAATTGCATACTCTTTTCGACCAGACTCGTCGTGCTGGCCCAGCACACACCCCATTGACTCTTCTAATATTGTCAAGTACATTATTAGAGGTCTTCCTTCAACTGGAGGCATAAGGATTGGAGGCTCTTGTAAGTATTCCTTGATTTTGTCAAAAGCCCTCTGGCAGTCTTCATTCCACCTGACCGTTTGTTCTTTTCTTAACAGCTTGAACAAAGGTTCACAGGTTGCAGTAAGGTGAGATATGAACCGTGAAATGTAGTTCAATCTACCTAGAAACCACCGAACTTCTTTTTCTGTCTTCGGTGCAGGCATTTCTTGAATGGCTTTAACTTTATCAGGGTTAACTTCAATCCCTTTCTCACTTACAATAAATCCCAACAACTTACCAGATCGCACCCCGAATGTGCATTTGTTGGGGTTTAACTTCAGTTGGTACTTCCTCAGACGCTTGAATAACTTCAATAGATTCACCAGGTGGTCTTCTTCTGTGAGGGACTTAGCAATCATGTCATCCACATAACATTCAATTTCCTTGTGGATCATGTCATGGAATAATGTTACCATAGCCCGTTGATAAGTGGCACCAACATTCTTCAGTCCGAATGGCATCACCTTATAACAGAATGTGCCCCAGGGTGTAATGAAAGTTGTCTTCTCCATGTCTTCAGGTGACATCTTGATCTGATTATATCCTGAAAATCCGTCCATGAAGGAGAACACCGAGAACTGAGCCGTATTGTCAACCAATACATCAATGTGAGGTAAAGGGAAGTCATCTTTCGGGCTGGCTCTGTTCAGATCCCGGTAGTCCACACACATTCTCACCTTGTCGTCTTTCTTAGGCACAGGTACAATATTAGCAACCCACGGCGGATAGCTAGTCACAGCAAGGAAACCGGCGTCCCACTGCTTTTGTACCTCTTCCTTAATCTTCATTGCCATATCTGGGCGAGTACGCCACAGCTTCTGTTTTACCGGTGGGCAGTCTTCTCTCAAAGGCAGCTTGTGCATGACAATATCGGTGACCAACCCTGGCATATCCTGATAAGACCAAGCAAAGACATCCACATATTCTCGAAGCATAACAATTAGTTGCTCTTTCACTGAATCTTGTAGGCAGGCCCCAATCTTAACTTCTTTCACGTCTTCTTCCGTACCAAGATTAACCGTTTCGACCTCCTCCTGATGAGGGGTGATAACCTTCTCTTCTTGCCTTAACAACCTGGCCAGCTCTTCAGGTAGCTCGTAATCTTCTTCAACCCCTTCATCAGCTTGATTGATTGGATTGTCAAAGTCATACGAAGTCATAGCAGTGTTGTTGTCGGTGCAGTCTGAAAGGCACTCTCTGCAAGGGTTTAGATTGTTCATTTTAGTGATCAATTTTAATCTTGTTTAGAAAAAAGTGAAATGAAGTTATCGTTTTGGAAAACATTGCCATTTTATTTTTGTACGAAAAGAAAAACGAAAAACAGTGAGCGAAAAAGGAAAAGACTCATTTGCAAAAGATGTCCGATATTCATTGATTAATCTGTTTGCACAAAATTACAAGATGGCCCGATTACAAAATGAGTCTTGTCATCTTGGGCAAGATGCAAGACTTGATGCATGCTTAAAAATACAGGAAATAATAATTACTCTGCAGGAGTAACCCTTATAATTTCCTGGGAAGACCAGTTAAGGACTTGGCTCCCCGGGATCCTTGGACGTATCCAGCTCTCCAGGTTGCGGTCGCTTTCATCCTCGTCTTCCAAGTTGTTCACTGCATCCGGGGTGAGCATTCCCCCGCTGACAAAGTTGGGCTTCTTGGCAGCCTCTGATTGATCTTGTTGAGTTGGTTTGTAACCCAACCCAAATCTGTCCTCCTTCTTCTCCACGGGCAGCAGCTTGCCCCAGCCTTGGGCAGTACCCTCTTCAACAACCTTCCTGGCTTGCTGATAAGATGTCATGGAGGTTCCTAGTACAGCAGATGCTTTATTTATGTTCAGGGCCTCAAACCCCTGGCTCATAGTTTCATGGATCTCCCCATCCATCTCAATGTACTTGTACGTAGCCAGATGGCTAACAAAGATGTCTTCTTCACCACGGATGGTGATGATCTGGTCTTCCCACTCGAATTTCAGCTTCTGGTGAAGGGTAGACGTAACAGCGCCAACGGCATGGATCCAGGGTCTACCCAACAAACAGCTGTAGGCCGGCTGAATGTCCATCACATAGAAGGTAATCTTAAAAGTCTGCGGGCCAATCATCACATGCAGATCAATCTCCCCAAGCACTGATCTTTTAGAGCCATCAAATGCTCTTACCACCAAATTACTCGGACGCAATGCCAAGCCATCATACTCCAGCTTCACTAAGGCTTTCTTTGGTAGAACATTGAGTGAAGACCCAGTGTCCACCAGTACATGAGATAGAACAGCACCCTTGCATTCTAGAGTGATGTGCAAAGCTTTTTTGTGGTTACGTCCCTCAGTTGTTAAGTCAGCATTGGTAAAGCCCAGTCCATGACTGGTGTTGACATTTGCCACCACAGTTTCTAGCTGATTAACGGTGATCTCCTCTGGCACGTATGCTGCGTGCATGACTTTCAATAATGCATTCCTGTGAGCTTCAGAACACATCAACAGGGATAATATGGAGATCTTTGAAGGAGTTTGGTGAAGCTGATCCACCACCTTGTAATCACTTCTCTTAATAATTCTCATGAACTCGTCTACATCTTGCTCAAAAGATGTCTTCTGAGTTTCTTTGATAATTGGTTCTTCAGATATCACACTCTTCCCCTTTGCTTTGGCAGCAGCTTCTGCTTCAGCATTAGGTCTTTGCACTTGTGAGGCAAAAAGGCATCCGCTTCTGGTGAAGCCTCCGCCTCCCCCAACATTATCAATTTGTGGAGAAGAAGTTGAAGAGTCCAAAGTGATTTTCTCCCCGTTGCAGTAGAGGTCAGAGCCATAATGCCAAGGTATGGCATTACTGCTTTCATATGGAACTGGTCCAGGCACCGTGATGGTAACTGGACTGACTGCTGCAGAGGAGGGTACTGGAATGGTGTGCGGATCGTAGTAAATGGTGACTGGTGACCTGGCAGGAGGTGCCACTGTTTTTTGCTGGAAATTGTTGTTTGGAGGAACATCTGATGGATCATAGTAAATGGTGACTGCTGAGATATCTTC
The DNA here is from genome assembly GCA_963966055.1 of Lathyrus aphaca. Lineage (NCBI taxonomy): Eukaryota > Viridiplantae > Streptophyta > Magnoliopsida > Fabales > Fabaceae > Lathyrus > Lathyrus aphaca. The sequence continues at coordinate 353,014,412 of OZ014521.1, read as the reverse complement.
ATTAATTTCTGTTGGCGTTGTAGAGGATTCTGCTGAATAAAGGGATGCTGATGTTGTAGAAGAAATGGTTGTTGACATTTGGTTTGCTGAAGTGATGGATGAAGCCATTGTTGATGATATTGATGAATTGGTCGGAATGATTGTTGTTGCAGTTGTAGAAGAATCAGGAATTGTTGTCAAAGGATTTTATGGATTTGTAGGTGCCGTTGTTGAGATCTGAAGTATACCACTTTTGATAAGACCATCTATGTCGCTTCTCAAGTTATCACACTCGTTGACCGAAATGTTGCAATACCCACAACCGAGCTCACACCCGGGGAACATCTGGCATTCTAGAAGCTGAGCTTTAATTTCGACCAGAGGTGTTCGAATCTGTCCAACACTGGTGATTAAGAAAGATGGCTTGTCTTCCTCAATGGCATTAATTCTTGGTCCTCCATGATTGGACATGGGATTCTTGGTGACACTTGGAGGGGGTGCAAAGTTGAGGGCTTTAGAATCCACCAGATCATGTACCTTCATTTGTAAAGCCCTACACTTCTCCGTATTGTGGCCAAGTGCATTGGAGTGAAAAGCACATCTGGCGTTGACATCGTAATTCCTTGGAAGATTGGAGGGATCTGGTGGTGCCAATGTCCTTAATTCAACCAAGTTGAGTTTCACGAGTTGTGGCAATAAGGCAGCATAAGGCATAGGGATAGGGTCAATCACCCTATTTGCCTGTGATGGTGTTTGCTGTTGATTGCTGTTGTTGTTATTGAAGGTCCTTTGTGGCGGATACTGAACTTGTTGCTGATAGTGTGGTTGTTGATGTGGTTGATATGCTGGTTGCTGAGGGATCGGAGCTGGAATGGTGACAGCTGCTATTGATCTGTGGACATACTGAGGTCTGCCCCTGCTGGCATGAATGGCATTTGTCTCACCGGTTCTTCTAGGTCCCACAAAAGGCTTTCTGGGGTTACTAGACGAACTTGCACCATTATCAGAAATCTTGCCCATTTTCAGAAGGCTTTCAATTCTTTCTCCAGCTATAACTACGTCAGCGAAACTGGTGGAAGAAAAAGCAGCTAGCCTATCGATATATGTTCCTTGCAGAGTATTCATAAACATGTCGGCCATTTCTCTTTCCGACATGGGTGGCTGGACAGCAGCAGCGAGCTGTCTCCATCTCTGGGCATATTCCCTGAAGCTTTCTCTAGAGGACTGAGACATTCCCATCAGGAGAGTCCTGTTAGGAGCCATGTCTAGATTGTATTGGTATTGTCTGATGAAGGCTTCAGCTAGGTCCTTCCAGCACCTGATAGTAGTTCTGGTCAAGTGAGAGTACCACTTGTAAACACCCCAAATTTGCCCTCACCCATTCACACCATGGCTTGTGATCATCTCATATGCATAAACACAATCATAACATCTCATATCTCACTTTTGATTCACTGCATAGTTTCTAAGGCATCTGCACCTAGGGTTTGTGATCTGAGCAATCCAAGAGCTTCTTGAGCCACTCCAAAGGCCACCAATCACTTCAAGGGGATCCATGTGTGTTCATCTATCATATTACATCCTCTCAAGGTCAAGATTTCAAAAGAATCACAAGAACTAGGGTTTGAGTGGATGCAGAGCCAGGCTAGACTGCACAGTTGACCTAAAATTAGGGTTTTGGTTTCAGAGGCCATAACCCCAAATTTTTTGGTCATTCTTGTTTCTATTGGTCTCTATATGGTATAGGGGGTATGCATATCAATTTTCATGAAGAAATTCCATGGGGAAGTCATCTGATCAAGAGTTGACTTTTCAAACAAGTCAGTGCAAAATCAGGGCATCTGAGGCCCCCAATGACCCAACCAATGGTTGATCTTCATCATTTTGAGTGTATATGATCTTTATTTGATCATGGAAGAAGGTTGAAGTTCATAAAAATCAAGAATTTGGAGTTTTTGCAAATGTTGACTTTTTGGGCATAGTTGACTTTTCAAGAATGCTTCATTTTAGGTCATTTTTCAAGCCTCGATTCTTGATCCAAAAATGCTTCAAATGGAAAAACTTTGGTCATGAAAGTTGTAGATTACATCTTTCCCTTTTCAAAAAGTACAAGAACATGATCAAATTCTTCTTGGATCAAAAGTTATGGTGTGACAAAGTTGGCAAAAATCATTGATTTTCAAGATGTGCACCAAATGAGAATTTTGCAAAACCATGAACCAATGCCTTTTGTAACCTCTAGTTCATTTCAAACCATGACACAAACATTCTATAAGTCATAAAAATCAGAATTGAACCAAGAATGCTCATGTATTATGGCTTGTGGGATAAGGAAATCACATGTGAACCATAAAGCAACAACTTGCAAAACTCATGATCACACTTCCTACAACTTGCTGCATTGGTTACTGCACTTTGCTAGCCTCTCACCTCATCTTGCTGCACCAGAACCATGCCTTGTACTAGCTATAGATCAAGCCATACTTTCCTTACACAAAATTTGACTTTTTGCAAAAGCAAACTTACCTATCACTGCAGGCCATGTCACATCATCCAGCCAATGGGATTAGTTTATACTTTTCATTTGCAAGCCATTCCATACATCTAGCAAGGATGAAACACTTCACACCAAGACATTCACAAAAACACCTCATTTTGCATATCCCTTCGAATCTGTCTCCACAACATACAAACACAAAAACCATCTTCACCAATCATCTTGCCATGTTTCAATGAGTAGAAAGCAACAAGATCCAAGCCTGAAAGCAGCATGAACTGAGCTTCACCATTCCTCACCTTCAAAACCAGAACTCTTCGAATCCTTTTATCCAGCCATCAAACACATCATTTTTCTTCACCAACAAGTCAAGCACACCTAAAGGGGCAGGAATCCACCATTGGAATGGCCTGAAACCTCCTCATTCTTGACTGTGTTTTCTGCTACACCAGAGCTGTTTCTCTCAAATCAGCCATTCACAAGAGCTTTGAAGCCTTCCATTAGCATCAGGGGATACAAGGAAGTCCATTTGCACGCAAGGAAAGCTCTGGAAGCTCAGTTTTGAAGCTTTCCAGCTCAGGTATGATCATGGAAACTTTTCTCTCAAAGCTTGATTTTTGAGTTACAAATTGATTATTCATGTCTTGCTGGTCATGGGGTTGGTTTCAGAATCAAAAATGAGTGAAAACTGAGCTTGTATGGTCCCTCTGAATTTTTGCCCGTGAATTTCATTTCTTTCGATTCCTTTGATTCATGATGCATAAATGATGTTTGAGCATGGATTCGTATCATAGGATGTTAGAGGATCATTTAGGGTTGTTTAATTTGTGGAATAGATGCCTGAAACGTGTTCTAGGGTTTTTGGGGTGCCGGAGAAGATGACCGGAGCTTCTCTCCGGTCACCTGAGGGTGATTAGCCCTAATCTCAGGTCATTATTGAGATTTGAATTCTGGGCGTTAGATTGGGTTGACTTGTTGACTTCCCGCTAGCTTGGATGGTCCAGATTCAGTCATTTGCCCTAATCTTGTTTAATTAGAATAATCACAATTAATTAAGTCAGAAGCCATCTGGACCCTCCACTAGCGCGCCAGTCAATGCATTTGAATCCAGAGTGCATCTCAGCCTTCCATTTGGTTGACTTTCCCTTTTATTTCATTTAAATTCATTTTCTTTTCATTTAATTTGCACAATTTATTAAAAATAGTAAAAAGTCTTAAAAAATTATGAAACTTTTTCTCTTAAGTTTTACTAATTTTCTTGACACAAAAATATTTTCATTTTATTTTTTATCATTTAAAAAGTATTTTTAAATATTTAAAAGATTATTCTTAATTGATTAATGGAAATTAATTAATTAAAAATACTTTTAGGTATTTAAAAATCACCAAAAAATTCATGAAATGTTCCAAGACATTTAGAAACATTGTCCAACCTTCAAACCAAATTTCTTTTTTGATCTTGATGCATTTTGAGGATTTTCCATTGAATTAAATCATTTTTTGTGCATTATTTTGATCCTAAGTTCAAAAAATCATTTCTGCCTATCTAGGAAGAGTTGGACATTGATTCTTCTTGCATTGTTTTGTGTTTAGCATGTAGTCTCTAGGATAAAATGGCCATGGTTTGATTCCTCATTTTCAATTTGTTTGGTATTTCTTTTGTTTAGGAGCCCTAAAAACCCTAATAACTTAGAAAAATCATAACTTGAGATTGGTTAAGAGTTGAGACCTCCCCTTTGGACCTTGGTTTAGTATAGGTTTTGGGATTCTTTGAGTGGCATTTTCCATTTTTTATCTTAGGGTTTGTTTCTGTTTTTGATTTTTGTTTGTTGCATTGATCATAAACCCTAATTTGGGCTTCCATATGCATCCATCTTGCATTCTCTTGCATAACATGACTTGCCATGATATTTTATGCATCCATTTGGTTCATTTGACATCATAAGACATATAGAAAGCATCTTTGATCATTGCATCTTGCATTTGCCATGTTGTATGTTTTGTATGCTTCCTAACTTTTCATGTGTATCCATGCTTCTAAGCTTGCACCATTTGCATCCATGAACTTGTATGAACATCTCCATGCCTTGCCTCATGTTTGTAGCACTCCATAGCATCATTATCATCATCAACATGCTTCTGGTTTTTCTTAGCATCATACCATTTCATCCCATTTTGCATTGCATTGCATTTCTTTCTAACCTTTCAGGTGGTAAGTGAACTTGAGAAGTGAATTTGCCTTCACTTCTCATAACTTTTCTTTTCATCTCTCTTGCATCCATTGCTGCATTCTTATATGTGTTTGAGTTTGAGCTTGCTCATTCTTCTTCTTCCCACCTTCTTTCTTCAAATGACTTGACTTCTTGGATGAAGCAAGTTGCTTTGCTTCTCTTGATCCTGTTCATCTGCTTCCTGGTGTTTCCATTGAAGATCTTCTCTTGAAACCTCACAAACTTTAGGAACATCCAAGCATGACAATGAATTAGGGTTTTGATTAGTCTCCCCTCTTAGTTTTACCTTTGTGTCTCTTTGAGTCTTCTCTTCTCACCTCATAATCAGGGACTAAACCCTAAAGGCTTTAAGGCTTTGTGATTAAGCTTATGCCTGCATCCTTCTCTTAGGATGGAGTGTATAACTTTAATCCTAAGTGTTAAACCCTTAATGTGTTTAACTCCTCTAATCAATCCATCTAATAATCATCAAGACATTATACTTGTAACTTGGGCCTTGCATTAGGGTTCTAATTCTTCCTTAATTGGTTAAGAAGGACTAACCCTAGTGTTAATGGACAAGTCCCCCTCAAGTTGTCTTACAAATCATAAAGTTCACTTCATCATCATATCATTAAATAAAATCCACTTAATCAAAGGTTTGTTTTGTCATGAGTTTAATCCCTAATCATGGATTAAGCTGAGGAGCTTTCCTCAGCTTAAACACCCTCATCTATTATCCTTCTATTAGGATGGTGTAATGAGTCTGTTTAATCCCTGATTATGGCTTAACCTCATTACTTAACACTAAACAAAAACACCAAAAAACATCTAAATAATCACAAGTAGGTTAATGATCTTAATCCTACACCAAAGGTGTTTAAGTGTGAGAAGCTGACTTCACACTTAAGGTATTCTCATTACCCCTAATCAGAGGGAAGATGTGATGAGTTTACTAAATCCATTGGTTTAGACTTAAGCTCATTAACTTATGACGAACTTCCAAAAACAGTAAAAGACTGAAAACCCAAAAACAAACAATAATCGTCTCCTTCGGGATTCTTTCCTCATCACCTTCACTCATAAACGAGAACTCGCTTCTTCCGTCTAATGCAAGACAGTTCGCACCTGGGCCAGACAGGTCATACACTTGAGCATTGACAAGTAAGCAGTTCATCAGTCAATTCATCTTTCAGTCTCTTTGGGTCGAACTACGGTGTTCTGACTTCCTCATTGCACGAGAGGATACGTAGGCATAACTTAACAGTTATCGAACAAAAGTCTCTGTACATTCCCCCTCCTTCCAACTTCATTCTTTAAGCCTCATTATCATGAGCATTTCATTCTTGTTCTCACACTGACACTTCACTTATACACTTCACTTACACTGACACCTGTACATTCTTTTCCAGCTCTTTTATACACAAATTGCACTGACACTACCCCTTTAAAACACAAATCTTTTAAGCGTGGATCCCGTCGAGTACGACGGACAATCTGGGTGCTAATACCTTCCCAGGTTGTAACCAACCCCCTTTCTCAGTCTCTCTGGTTCGCAACCGTCTTATCCATCTTTTTCTAGGTCTATGCAGCATTGCCTTTCCTCCGGGATAAAAATGCCTAGCTGGCGACTCTATTCATCTCCAGTGAGTTCACGGCTGTGTGTTCTCACTGTTCCCTTCGCCGACCGTTCGCGTCTGTACCTTTATTTGGGCCATTCCCCATTTATCGGGAGCGACAGCTTGGCGACTCTGCTGGGGAACTTTATATTGCAACCAGGGCTTCTGGTTCTTTTTGTGGGTTCCTCCTAGCGCTTGATTGATTTGTGTTTATTGGGGTGTTATGTGCTTATTTGTGTTTGTATATTTGCTTTATTTACTGCTTTCTGTACAACTTTATTTATTGCTTTCTTTACAGTTTTTTTTTTTCATATATCATACTGTCTTGCTGTCTGGCTGGATCTGTTTGTTTGCTTTGGTGGGTGGGTGTTCCATTGAGAGTTAAGGTCCTATACCTGGGACCTGAGTGACACCTAGGCTAGAGTGAATCATATTCTTTCCCATTCCATCTCTGTCTGGTGCGGGAATATGAAACACGGTTCAGATATGGGTTTCTTCTTGAGAACTCTGTGTTGCAGATTTCCTGCAATGCTAGGGCTATCTGGGAAGCCTGCTAAGTCTGGATGACCTTTTAGTATTGACCTTCAGAAACTGAGGTGAATTAGAGGAGGAACTTTTATGGTTATCGTAAACACTGTACCTCCGGGTTAGAAGTGTTTACACTTCTCATAACTGATCCAAGTCTGAGGATCCTTGTTTTAGAACACCACCTGTGAGGGGGTTGGGCTGTTTACAGGTTTGCAGGTACCTTGACCTCAGAATACCCTTGTTACTTTGACTTGATTAAGAATACTCCATTTTGGAATAGTTCTTGTGATTCTAAAACCCTGGACATGTGACTCTTTATTTGAGTCCCCCACCTTGGTTACTGGATTTATAGACCTCCATCCGGATTTCTTACACACATGGACCTATATCAGAGTTTTTGATCAGATCCAGCTCAGTCACAAACCCTTGCATATCATTTGCATACATACTCATTGCATCATATTGACATTTGCTTATTTGTGTTTCAGGGTATCCATCTTCATTTGGTTCTGGTTTTGACCCCATCTTCAGTACTGACCTATCTTCATTTGCTTCAGTTATCTACTTCAGTTATCTGCACCAGCCAGTCAGTGGCCCCTTTCTTCAGCATCAGCATCAGCACCTGTCTCTACTCAGTCTCAGCATCATGGCTCCCAAAAAGAGCAACATCACCTATCACTTCTTCCAACCAGAGTTATCAGACATCAGGAGGATTCAGACCCTGATCACTCCAGATCACATACCTTTGTTCAGGGAGCATTATGGAGATATACTTGACATTGTCATGGATCTGGACCCTTCACAGAGAAGCCTGATCCACACCTGAATTCAGTTTTATGATCCCCCACTGAGATGTTTTACCTTTCAAGACTTTCAGTTGGGCCCTCTTTTAGAAGAATACTCATCTTTGGTTGGTATACCTATCAGGGCTGGAATCCCTTTCAACCCTGAGATGGTCTTTCCCAGCAATGGAGAAGTAGCAAAGGCTTTGCATCTGGAACCTGTTTTGATTGAGCAGCATATGACCTCTAAAGCTGGAATCCCTGGTTTTCATCTGGACTTCTTAATCTCTCAAGCTACCTTGAAAGCTTCTCTGGGAGAGTGGAAAGCTGTTTGTGCCTTGTTGGCTTTGAGCATATATGGGATTGTGTTGTTTGCAGATGAGCCTCGATTCATTAGCAAGAATGCAATCCATCTTTTCATCTTGAAGAACCCGGTGCCTACTCTATTGGGGGATCTTTACTATTCAGTGCATCAGAGGAATGAGAAGCAGAGAGGGAGATTAGTGAGGTGTTGTGCTCCATTGTTCCATACTTGGCTTCTCAGGCATCTACCCAGGACAGATGCATTTTTGAATCCTCATCAGCAGAGCAACTGGGCTAAAAGACTCACTGCTCTAGCTTCAGCTGATATCAGATGGTGCACTCAGAGCACCAAAGGCAGGGATATCATCACCAGCTGTGGGCATTTTCCCAATGTGCCCATAATAGGAGTTAAGGGTAGTATCAATTACAACCCTCTGCTGTTTAGAAGACAACTGGGCTATGCACTGGTCCACACTCCTAAGGCACAGGACTTGGTTGAAACTCTTTATTGCGAGAACAAGATTAATTTGGCTACTGTTAGGCAGGCTGCCTGGGCCTGGGATAATGTTCAGATCAAGGGAGTGACCATCCTAGGGAAGTGCAACAATGTGGCATCAGCACAATATTATGAGTGGTCCCGTGCCAGGGCTCGATTCTCTGGAATGCCCTTTACTATAGAAGATATGCCTGAGTCATCTTCAGCACCACCTGCCACTGTCAGTTTGAAGGAGTTTGAGAGTTTGAAAGAAAGAAATGAGAAGTTAACCCAAGCTTTGCAGAAGACCCTCCGGGAGAGAAGTGATGGTATGAGGGAGGTTGAGAGATTGGAGAAGTTGAGAGTAGAGCATCTGACTAAGATTGAGAAGTCTGGGGATTATATCAAAAAGTCTAAAGCTGGAGAACAAATTCTGAAGAATGCTTGCAAAGAAGCCCAGTTCCAGAGAGCAAGGACAGACTTGTATCTAAAGGAGAGTCAAGCCCGGTGGGTCAGGATCACCGAGGCTCGTACCATGGAGGACAAGAGAGTTCAAGACAAGATGGAGAAACTGGAAGCCAGTGCAAAAGAACAGCAAGAAGCCCTGGCATCAGCCCAGAGGGAGATATCGGAATTGAAGATCAAAGCAGGGGTGAAGAGGTCCAAGGACCAAACTCAGCACAAGAAGCTAGCAGCAGCTATTGCAACCCGGAACCTCCTTATCCGGGATCTCACGGAGCGTCCGGCTGATCCTGTGACCGAAGCACTTCTCGGGGAAGTTCGTGAGGATGAGTTTGGTCTTGGTGTTTGACCATTTGCTTGTTGTTGTTTCTATTCCATGTACTTTTCCTTTTTTGACCCCTTAGAGGGCTTGTGTTGTAAAATGAACAAGTTGTATTATTTCACCTTTTGTAATATATTTGTGTTAGTTTGCTTCACCTGAGTTTTCTTCAAGCAACAATAACAACATCTTCAAGGGTATGGAAGGGTCAAAACTGAATGCCAAGTCGGATACCTTGAGAGCAAATAAGCATACTGCATTGCATGCTAACCCTTTTGTTTGTTTTGTAGGTTTTTGTTTTATTGCCACTAACTCTGTTGTGATGTTCAGGAACTATTGCTCGGCGCCGAGTATTTCCCCTCAACCGTCCGCACCGTTATCCGACCCGTAACAATCTTCCGGGCATTCAAATGGATCAGGTACAGCAGGACCTTGCAGAGGTCAGAAATCAAATGGCAAACGAAAGATTGGAAATGAGAACCCAGATGACTCAGTTTATGGAAGTGATGAACAACATGGCTCAGAGCCAAGAAAGATTGAGGGCCATGGTGGAAAGGCAAAATCAAGAAGATCCACACATAGGAACTGCCGGCACCAGCAACAATGAAAGGGTACAACCTCATGTTAACCCCCCTGTGTTTGGCCCACATCTCCATCCAGAGGTTAATATTCCTGCAAATGTTCAAGGAACAGCCACTGCGGCCAGGGTACTTCAGGAAGACCCTCAAGAAGACCAGTTCACGGTAATGGGTGCTGGGGAAGAAGCTCACGATAGAAGGATGGATGAGATAGCTGAGAAGTTAAGATCCCTAGAGTCTCAAAACTCTTTGGGTTTTGACGTGATGGATATGGGCTTGGTAGACGGGGTCAGGATTCCCCACAAGTTTAAGCCACCATGCTTTGAGAAGTATAATGGGACTTCCTGTCCCCGGACTCATTTACAATCTTTTCTCGGGAGATTAAAAGCTTATACCATGGACGAGAAGTTGTGGATGTTCTATTTTGAGGATAGCTTGACCGGAGCTTCGAGGGAATGGTATTCCCATCTGACGAGAGCAACTATAAGATGCTGGAAGGACCTGGCAGAGGCCTTCATCAGACAGTATCAGTATAATCTGGACATGGCACCCAACAGGACCCTCCTAATGGGAATGTCACAGTCATCTAGAGAGAGCTTCAGAGAATATGCTCAAAGATGGAGACAGCTTGCTGCTGCTGTCCAGCCACCTATGTCTGAAAGAGAGATGGCTGATATGTTCATGAACACCCTTCAGGGTACTTACATTGATAGGCTAGCTGCCTTCTCATCTACCAGCTTTGCAGATGTGGTTATAGCCGGGGAGAGAATTGAAAGCCTATTGAAGATGGGTAAGATCTCAGACAACGGAGCAAGCTCGTCCAGTAATGCAAGAAAGCCTTTTACAGGCCCAAGAAGGACTGGTGAGACTAATGCCATCCACACCAACAGGGGTAGGCCCCAATATGTTCACAGATCTGTGGCTGCAGTCACCATCCCTGCTCCAGCTCATCCACAACCTGTTTATCAACCTCCTCAACAAAACTATCAACAGCAACCTCAGTACCATCAACAAAGTCAGTATCCTCCAAGAAATTACAACAACAGCAACACCAACAACAACAACCAGCAAAGGCCATTCCAACAGAGGCCGTCTCAAGCTAATAGGGTGATCGATCCGATCCCTATGCCATATGCTACATTGCTGCCACAACTCCTGAAACTCAACCTAGTTGAGCTAAGGACGCTGGCACCTCCGGATCCCAACAGTCTACCAAGGAACTACGACTCCAATGCTAGGTGTGCCTTTCATTCAAACGCACCTGGTCATAGTACGGAAAAGTGCAGAGCCCTGCATATGAAGGTACAAGACCTGGTAGACTCGAAAGCTCTGAATTTCGCACCACCACCTAATGTCAATAAGAACCCCATGCCGAATCACGGTGGTCCTAGAATTAACGCTATTGAAGAAGACAAGCCGTCTTATTTAATAACCAGTGTGGGACAGATCAGGACATCGTTGGTAGAAATCAAAGCCCAGCTCTTGGAATGTCAAATGTTCCCGGGGTGCGAGTTGGGTTGTGCTTACTGCAATATTTCAGTAAATGGGTGCGATAATCTGAGGAATGGCATAGATGGCCTTATTCAGAGTGGCCAGCTTCAAATCACCACATCATTTCCAACAAATCCAGCAACCTCATCAGCAACGGTTTCAGAACCTCCTACAACTGCAGCAACCATTGTTCCTGACAATTCTTCGGCTTCATCAACAAGTACTTCATCTATTATCCCAACTGATCAGTTGTCAACAAATTTTCCTGCTACAACTTCAGCTTCACTCCATTTTGAAACTCCTACAACAACAACATCATTTCTTCCGACAATATCTCCTACAACTCCAGCAACAAATCATGAAGATGTCTCTACTGTCACGATATTTTATGATCCTGAAAACAACTCTGCCTACCATTCAGAAGGTGCTGCTCCCGTTAGAGCACCAGTTACAATTTATTATGATCCGCAAACTATCACAATCCCTTCAGCAGCAGCAATCAGTCCAGTCACTGTCACGGTGCCTGGACCAGTACCATATGAAAGCAATAGGGCCATCCCTTGGCACTATGGCTCTGACGTGTACTGCGAAGGAAAAAGAATCACTCTTGATACATCAACACCTGCACCACAGATAGATAATGTGGGAGGAGGCGGAGGCTTCACCCGAAGCGGACGTCTCTTCGCTCCACCAATGCAAAGACCTATTGCCGAAGCAGAAGCTGCTGCCAAGGCAAAAGGAAAGGGCCAGGTGCAGGAAGATCAAGCTGTTAAAGAAGCCTTGAAGACACCATTCGATCAAGAGGTTGATGAGTTCATGCGAATCATCAAAAAGAGTGATTATAAGATAGTGGATCAGCTTCATCAGACGCCTTCCAAGATCTCAATCCTATCATTGCTTATGTGCTCCGAAGCCCATCGAAATGCACTACTCAAAGTCTTGCACGCAACTTACGTGCCTGAAGAGATCACTGTCAATCAACTGGAAGCAGTAGTGGGAAATGTTAATGCTAGTCATGGACTAGGGTTCACCAATACTGATTTGACAGCGGAAGGCCGCAACCACAACAAAGCCTTGCACATAACCATGGAATGCAAAGGTGCAGTCCTTTCTCATGTGCTGGTGGACACGGGGTCGTCCCTTAATGTCTTACCAAAGAAGGCTCTGGTGAAGCTAGAATACGACGGATTGGCATTGAGACCCAGCAACCTGGTGGTAAGAGCCTTTGACGGTTCGAAAAGATCGGTTCTGGGGGAGATTGAGCTACCTGTAACGATTGGCCCGCAGACCTTTAAAACGACCTTCTACGTGATGGATATACAGCCTGCCTACAGCTGTCTATTGGGTAGGCCATGGATTCACGCCGCTGGCGCCGTGACCTCTACCCTTCACCAGAAGTTAAAATATGAGTGGGAGGGTCAAATCGTTACAATCTGTGGAGAAGAGGACATTTTTGTCAGCCACCTGGCTACTTATAAGTACATTGAAATGGACGGGGAGATCCATGAAACAATGAGCCAGGGGTTTGAAGCCTTGAATGTGAATGAAACATCTGCTGTACTTGGAACTTCTATATCATCGTACCAACAAGCCCGGAAGGTTGTTGAGGGAGGAAACGCCCAAGGCTGGGGCAAACTGCTATCGGTGGAGAAGAAAGAGGACAAATTTGGGTTGGGTTACAGACCAACTCAACATCAAGCAAAGGCTGCTGAGAAGCCTGGTTTTGTCAGTGGGGGGATGCTCACCCCCGATGCTATCAACAATTTGGAAGACGAGCTGGAAGAGGAGCGCAATCTGGAGAACTGGATTCGTCCAAAGATCCCGGGGAGCAGTGTCTCGAACTGGTCTTCCCAGGAAATTATAAGAGTTACTCATGCAGAGTAATTATTATTTCCTGTATTTTTATAGCATGCATCAAAGTCTTGCATCTTGCCCAAGATGACAAGACTCATTTTGTAATCAGGGCCATCTGTACTTTTGTGCAAACAAGATTAAATTAATGAAACATCAGACATCTTTTTGCAAACGAGTCTTTTTCTTTTCTGCTCACTGTTTTTCCATTTTTCTTTTTTGTACAAAAATAAATGGCGGTGTTTTCAAAATGATAACTTCATTTCACTTTTTCTAAAAGCAAGATTAAAATCAATCACTAAAACGAACAAACTGAACCCTTGCAGAGAGTGCCTTCCAGACAGCACCGACAACAGCACGGCCATGACATCGTATGACTTTGACAATCCGATCAATCAAGCCGACGAAGGGGTTGATGAAGAATATGAGCTTCCTGAAGAGCTAGCCAGGTTGTTGAGACAAGAGGAAAAGGTTATTACTCCTCACCAGGAGGAAGTTGAAGTGATTAATCTTGGTACAAAGGAAGACGTGAAAGAAGTTAAAATCGGGGCCTGCCTGCAAGACTCAGTGAAGAGACAATTGATAGATCTGCTTCAAGAGTATGTTGATGTGTTTGCTTGGTCGTATCAAGACATGCCAGGGTTGGACACTGATATAGTTGTGCACAAACGGCCTTTGAGGGAAGAATGCCCACCAGTTAAACAGAAGCTGCGCCGTACTCGTCCAGACATGGCTATGAAGATCAAGGAAGAGGTACAAAAGCAGTGGGACGCCGGGTTCCTTGCTGTAACTAGTTACCCGCCATGGGTTGCTAACATAGTACCTGTGCCTAAAAAGGACGGCAAAGTAAGAATGTGTGTTGACTACCGGGACCTGAACAGAGCCAGCCCGAAAGATGACTTCCCATTACCTCACATTGATGTATTGGTCGATAACACGGCTCAGTCCTCGGTATTCTCCTTCATGGATGGATTTTCAGGATACAATCAGATTAAGATGTCACCTGAAGACATGGAGAAGACAACATTCATTACACCCTGGGGCACGTTCTGTTACAAAGTGATGCCATTTGGGCTCAAGAATGCTGGTGCAACATATCAACGGGCTATGGTGACATTATTCCACGATATGATCCACAAAGAGATAGAATGTTATGTGGATGACATGATCGCCAAGTCCCTTACTGAAGAAGATCACCTGGTAAATCTGCTGAAGTTGTTCAAGCGTCTGAGGAAGTACCAACTGAAGCTAAACCCCAACAAATGCACATTCGGGGTGCGATCCGGTAAGCTGCTGGGCTTTATTGTAAGCGAGAAAGGGATTGAAGTAGACCCTGATAAAGTCAAAGCTATTCAAGAGATGCCTGCACCGAAAACAGAGAAAGAAGTTCGAGGGTTCTTAGGTCGATTGAACTACATTTCACGGTTCATATCTCACCTTACAGCAACCTGTGAACCCTTGTTCAAGTTGTTAAGAAAAGAACAGACGGTCAGGTGGAATGAAGACTGCCAGAAGGCTTTTGACAAGATCAAAGATTACTTACAAGAACCTCCAATCCTTATGCCTCCAGTTGAAGGAAGACCTCTGATAATGTACTTGACAGTATTAGAAGAGTCGATGGGGTGTGTGTTGGGCCAACATGACGAGTCTGGTCGAAAAGAGTATGCAATATACTACCTAAGCAAAAAGTTTACCGACTGTGAACAACGTTATTCACTGCTCGAGAAAACTTGCTGTGCTTTAGCGTGGGCTGCTCGCCGACTGAGACAGTATATGTTGACCCACACTACCTTATTGATCTCAAAGATGGACCCAGTTAAGTACATATTTGAGAAGCCAGCTCTTACCGGACGGGTTGCAAGATGGCAAATGATTCTCACAGAATATGACATCCAGTACACCTCTCAGAAAGCCATCAAGGGCAGTGTATTGTCTGAATATCTTGCTGAGCAACCCATTGATGATTACCAGCCTATGAGGTTTGATTTCCCTGATGAAGACATCATGCTCATAAAAGCAAAAGATCATGAAGAGCCTGTTCACACTGAAGGGCCTGACCCAGAAGAAGAATGGACTATGATGTTTGATGGGGCCGTTAACATGAATGGTCGTGGTGTCGGTGCAGTACTCATTACACCTAAAGGAGTTCACATGCCTTTCTCGGCAAAACTCACTTTCAACTGCACTAACAACGAAGCTGAATACGAAGCTTGCATAATGGGTCTTGAGGAAGCCATTGACCTCAGGATCAAGACATTGACCGTATTCGGAGATTCAGCTTTGGTAATCAATCAGACCAATGGAAAGTGGTACACGCACCAGGATCATCTGATACCTTACAGGGATTATACAAGGAGGTTATTGACTTTCTTCACAACAGTCAAGCTTGAGTATATCCCTCGGGACGAGAATCAGTTTGCAGATGCTCTTGCTACCATTTCATCCATGATCAAAGTTCAAACCGCCAACTTTGTACCTCAGATTTCAGTCTCCAGACTTGATAGACCAGCATATGTGTTCGCAGCAGATGTTGTTAAAGATAATGAGCCTTGGTTCCACGACATTAAGTGCTTCTTAGAGGATCAAACATACCCACCTGGGGCATCTTCCAATGATAAGAAGACTTTGAGAAGGCTTGCTGGTAGTTTCTTCTTGAACACTGATGGTTCTCTATACAAAAGGAACTTTGATATGGTACTCCTCCGATGTGTTGACAAGACGGAAGCAGATTTGTTGATGCATGAAGTGCACGAAGGATCCTTTGGTACCCATGCAGGAGGGCATGCCATGGCCAAGAAGTTGCTAAGATCAGGTTATTACTGGATCACAATGGATGCAGACTGTTGTGCCTACGCCAGAAAATGCCATAAATGCCAGATTTATGCGGATAAGGTGCATGTGCCTCCCAATCCTTTGAACATCATGTCTTCACCATGGCCCTTTGCCATGTGGGGCATTGATATGATTGGCAAGATTGAGCCAACTGCTTCAAACGGCCACAGATTCATCCTGGTCGCCATTGACTATTTCACTAAGTGGGTTGAAGCAGCCTCATATGCAAACGTTACGAGACAAGTGGTAGCCAGATTTCTGAAGAGAGATATCATCTGTCGATATGGAGTTCCCGAGCGAATCATTACTGATAATGGTTCCAACTTGAACAACAAAATGATGGCAGAGCTGTGCCGGGACTTCAAGATCCAACATCACAATTCTTCTCCTTACAGGCCAAAGATGAATGGCGCTGTTGAGGCAGCTAACAAGAACATCAAGAAGATTGTGCAGAAGATGGTAGTCACTTACAAAGACTGGCATGAAATGCTACCGTTTGCCTTACATGGGTACCGCACGTCAATCAGGACATCCACTGGGGCAACACCGTATCAGCTTGTGTATGGTATGGAGGCAGTCCTACCTATTGAAGTTGAATTACCCTCGCTACGGGTATTAATGGATGTTAAACTGAGTGAAGCAGAATGGGTTCGGTCCCGATACGAACAACTGAGTCTGATCGAAGAGAAAAGACTGGCTGTAATCTGTCATGGGCAGTTGTATCAGAAAAGAATGAAGAAAGCCTTCGATCAGAAAGTCAGGCACCGAGAGTATCAAGTAGGGGACCTTGTGCTGAAAAGAATCCTCCCTCCTCATACAGACCACAGGGGCAAGTGGACTCCAAATTATGAAGGACCATTTGTGGTAAAGAAAGTTTTCTCTGGTGGAGCGCTGATGCTCAGCACCATGGATGGTGAAGATTTCCCGTCCCCTGTGAATTCAGATGCAGTTAAAAAATACTTCGCATAAAAAATGACCCGCTGGACATAAAAACAGAATGTAAGTCCAGGCAAAAAAATAGGGCATCCCGGCGAGTCAAAAACAGAATAAAAGACTCGGGCAAAAATAAGGGAAATAATTAAAAAATGTACACCCGCTGAGTTGAAAAGCCGCATTGGACAACTCAGGCAAAAATGGGTATCCCGATGGATTGAAAACCCGAAAGGGCGATCCATGCAAAATAAGGGAATGAGCGAACAACTGCATTCTGAATTCGTCTGTATCGCCTACAACTTAGCAAACCTCAAAAGGATCAAGCTTCAATCGGAATCGGCCTTCTTCAGAAAGCAAGACGAGAAGAACGTCGAAAGTCATACGAGTCATAGCAAGAGGAAGCTCCTTGAAAGCGTCGTCAGCATCGCCAGCATTTTGTTTCTCAATTTATAACAATCTCCTCCTTTCAGGAGATATGTCTCCTTGACTGTATCTTGCCAATTCAGGGCACATGAATTAATAAAATCAGATTTTTCAGTCATGTTTCGTCTTGTACATTTTTATTTGCAAAGAAATGTCTGATGTCTCTAAAAAACTGATTGCATAAGTACAGATGCTTATCTTCAAAAAAAAAAATATATATATAATGACACATGCGTACAGGGAATATGCTTACTCTCGAAAATGCTTAACTCCTATGACGGGATCCAGTAAAGGATACCTCGGGACCATTTGTGCATTTCCTTATCTTTGCAGGATTGCAGGTATCCAGAGCACAACTAGGGGCATGAAAGCTTCACCCTCAGCAAGCTGGCAGATCATTATCAACTCGGTCTGTCTTCCACGTGGCATTGGAAGGTGCCCATTTCCCCAGCGAAGTTGCCAAATCAATACTCGCTCAGTCTTAGCACCCAGGTGTTCTCCCCAGCTGAGTTACCAACGACTTTCCCCAGCTAGTTGCCACTTGCCAACTTCCCCAGCCGGGTTGCCATTTCATCCTCAACAAGATACAAAAGTCAGGGAATCATCTCCCCACAGAATCTTCAGCCTCTATCCAGGAGAGCAACGCACGAAGGAGTCACAACAGAGTACAGAAGGCTTCCACAAACCCCAGCTGGGGTGTCCATTTCAAATAAGTCAGCCGGAGATCTTCGCAGCAACGGGATCCGATTCCCGGATCTGTTTCTTTGCATAATCATGACATTTGCATCATACTATCCCCTCAGAGCGTAGCATTCCGTCTAATACGGAGCATTACGGCAAAAAACCAAATACATAGCATAATCATAAGTCATGTTGTGAATCGAGCACTTGTGACTAATAACCATTCATCAGAATGCAGGATACTTTCCCCCAGAGTCCCCACCAGAGTCCCAGCAAAAGCAGTTGCCTCACAAATCACAAACACCAGTATATATTTCCTTTTGATACCCGTCCGTATCATCACTCCCCAATCAGGTCGCCTGAACACTCTTTACGAACAAATCACCCGTATCACAGATACTTCCTGACACCCGTCCGTGTCACATCACCAGCAGAAAGCCAAAGACATCCCCGTTGCACTCACATATACTTATATACACCTTCTTGGCACCCGTCCGTGTCATATCCCCAGCACAGTCACCTACACTTGGTATATCAGATTTTTGTTCATATTATACTTTTCTTTTTCGACACTCGTCCGTGTCACCTTCCCCAGCAGTTAAACAATCCTCTATACAATACTCATATTCATCACTCATGTTACACTTATACAGATACTCGTCCGTATCTTGTAAACACCACTTAATCCCCACAGATTCGACACTAGTCCTTGTTCTTTGTTAACTCGTTGGTACTCGTCCGTACCATCACCTCAGAACATGCGTCAAGGGTTTGTTTCTACATGATACTCGTCCGTATCATAGTCTTAAGGATGCTCGTCCGCATCTTTAATCCATACACCGTGTCAAACACTCATGTCTTCTTGAATATAGATACTCGTCTGTGTCTACCATTCCCCAGAAGAGTCCCTTCAGATTCAACACTCGTCCGTGTTCTCTGTTAACCAGTTGATACTCGTCCGTATCATCAGCTCTGAACATGTGTCAGTTTGTTTCTACCTGATACTCGTCCGTATCATAGTCTTAAGGATGCTCGTCCGCATCTTTAATCTATACACTAACATCTAAAACACTCATACCCTTTGTTTCTTGGATGTGAACACTCGTCCGTGTCATCACTTCCCCAGTAGATCGCCAACACAACTTTCTTGTTATCTGACACTCGTCTTGTGTTATGATAAGCTTTGAGAGCAGCCGTACCCTGCTGAGTGGTCGTCCTCCACTTCTTGATGATCGTCCTCCATCATGCTCATCCGATGGCCGTCCCCATCGTTGATTTTAGCAGCCGTCCCCTGCTAGGTGGTCGTCCTCCACCTTTTGATGATCGTCCTTCATCATTTTATCCAATGGCCGTCCCCATTGTTGATTTTGGTTATCTGACACTCGTCCTGTGTTATGATAAACTTTGAGAGCAGCCGTACCCTGCTGAGTGGTCGTCCTCCACTTCTTGATGGTCGTCCTCCATCATGCTCATCCGATGGCCGTCCCCATCGTTGACCTTTTATCCGGCATTCGTCCTATGTCGCGATATTTTCGGCAGCCGTCCCCTGCCAGGTGGTCGTCCTCCACCTTTGATGGCCGTCCCCATCATATTTCTTTTATTCCCAACAGAGCAGCCGTCCCCTGCTAGGTGATCGTCCTTCACCTTTGGTGGCCGTACCCCATCATCTGTTTATTTCATTTATTCTTTAACCCGATGGCCGTCCCCGTCGTGGTCCCTTTTCTTTTTAGCCCGATGGCCGTCCCCATCGTTGGTTACTTTACCTTTATGAACTTGATGGCCGTCCCCGTCATGTTTCATTAATTCCCAGAGAATCTTACTATATCTTGATGGCCGTCCCCATTATATTATCTTATTTTCCCAGCTAGTCGGCCGTCCCCGTCTTGGCTTTATCTTTTATCCCCCAGCATGTCGGCCGTCCCCGTCATTGCTATTTACTCAGCAGTCGTCCTCTGCTCGACGGTTGTCCTCCGTCGCCCACACTTTACAATATACTTTATTTTCTTTTTCAATCTATATCCCTTTTCTTCTTCATTCTGTGAGTGCAAATTTTGGACTGTCTTTGGTATTCAACCACAAGTTATCTTGTTTGCCTGTAAGCCTTCGCTTACACCCTGCACAGCTAACCCATGTTTGAATAGGGGCAGCTGTAAACACCCCAAATTTGCCCTCACCCATTCACACCATGGCTTGTGATCATCTCATATGCATAAACACAATCATAACATCTCATATCTCACTTTTGATTCACTGCATAGTTTCTAAGGCATCTGCACCTAGGGTTTGTGATCTGAGCAATCCAAGAGCTTCTTGAGCCACTCCAAAGGCCACCAATCACTTCAAGGGGATCCATGTGTGTTCATCTATCATATTACATCCTCTCAAGGTCAAGATTTCAAAAGAATCACAAGAACTAGGGTTTGAGTGGATGCAGAGCCAGGCTAGACTGCACAGTTGACCTAAAATTAGGGTTTTGGTTTCAGAGGCCATAACCCCAAATTTTTTGGTCATTCTTGTTTCTATTGGTCTCTATATGGTATAGGGGGTATGCATATCAATTTTCATGAAGAAATTCCATGGGGAAGTCATCTGATCAAGAGTTGACTTTTCAGACAAGTCAGTGCAAAATCAGGGCATCTGAGGCCCCCAATGACCCAACCAATGGTTGATCTTAATCATTTTGAGTGTATATGATCTTTATTTGATCATGGAAGAAGGTTGAAGTTCATAAAAATCAAGAATTTGGAGTTTTTGCAAATGTTGACTTTTTGGGCATAGTTGACTTTTCAAGAATGCTTCATTTTAGGTCATTTTTCAAGCCTCGATTCTTGATCCAAAAATGCTTCAAATGGAAAAACTTTGGTCATGAAAGTTGTAGATTACATCTTTCCCTTTTCAAAAAGTACAAGAACATGATCAAATTCTTCTTGGATCAAAAGTTATGGTGTGACAAAGTTGGCAAAAATCATTGATTTTCAAGATGTGCACCAAATGAGAATTTTGCAAAACCATGAACCAATGCCTTTTGTAACCTCTAGTTCATTTCAAACCATGACACAAACATTCTATAAGTCATAAAAATCAGAATTGAACCAAGAATGCTCATGTATTATGGCTTGTGGGATAAGGAAATCACATGTGAACCATAAAGCAACAACTTGCAAAACTCATGATCACACTTCCTACAACTTGCTGCATTGGTTACTGCGCTTTGCTAGCCTCTCACCTCATCTTGCTGCACCAGAACCATGCCTTGTACTAGCTATAGATCAAGCCATACTTTCCTTACACAAAATTTGACTTTTTGCAAAAGCAAACTTACCTATCACTGCAGGCCATGTCACATCATCCAGCCAATGGGATTAGTTTATACTTTTCATTTGCAAGCCATTCCATACATCTAGCAAGGCTGAAACACTTCACACCAAGACATTCACAAAAACACCTCATTTTGCATATCCCTTCGAATCTGTCTCCACAGCATACAAACACAAAAACCATCTTCACCAATCATCTTGCCATGTTTCAATGAGTAGAAAGCAACAAGATCCAAGCCTGAAAGCAGCATGAACTGAGCTTCACCATTCCTCACCTTCAAAACCAGAACTCTTCGAATCCTTTTATCCAGCCATCAAACACATCATTTTTCTTCACCAACAAGTCAAGCACACCTAAAGGGGCAGAAATCCACCATTGGAATGGCCTGAAACCTCCTCATTCTTGACTGTGTTTTCTGCTACACCAGAGCTGTTTCTCTCAAATCAGCCATTCACAAGAGCTTTGAAGCCTTCCATTAGCATCAGGGGATACAAGGAAGTCCATTTGCACGCAAGGAAAGCTCTGGAAGCTCAGTTTTGAAGCTTTCCAGCTCAGGTATGATCATGGAAACTTTTCTCTCAAAGCTTGATTTTTGAGTTACAAATTGATTATTCATGTCTTGCTGGTCATGGGGTTGGTTTCAGAATCAAAAATGAGTGAAAACTGAGCTTGTATGGTCCCTCTGAATTTTTGCCCGTGAATTTCATTTCTTTCGATTCCTTTGATTCATGATGCATAAATGATGTTTGAGCATGGATTCGTATCATAGGATGTTAGAGGATCATTTAGGGTTGTTTAATTTGTGGAATAGATGCCTGAAACGTGTTCTAGGGTTTTTGGGGTGCCGGAGAAGATGACCGGAGCTTCTCTCCGGTCACCTGAGGGTGATTAGCCCTAATCTCAGGTCATTATTGAGATTTGAATTCTGGGCGTTAGATTGGGTTGACTTGTTGACTTCCCGCTAGCTTGGATGGTCCAGATTCAGTCATTTGCCCTAATCTTGTTTAATTAGAATAATCACAATTAATTAAGTCAGAAGCCATCTGGACCCTCCACTAGCGCGCCAGTCAATGCATTTGAATCCAGAGTGCATCTCAGCCTTCCATTTGGTTGACTTTCCCTTTTATTTCATTTAAATTCATTTTCTTTTCATTTAATTTGCACAATTTATTAAAAATAGTAAAAAGTCTTAAAAAATTATGAAACTTTTTCTCTTAAGTTTTACTAATTTTCTTGACACAAAAATATTTTCATTTTATTTTTTATCATTTAAAAAGTATTTTTAAATATTTAAAAGATTATTCTTAATTGATTAATGGAAATTAATTAATTAAAAATACTTTTAGGTATTTAAAAATCACCAAAAAATTCATGAAATGTTCCAAGACATTTAGAAACATTGTCCAACCTTCAAACCAAATTTCTTTTTTGATCTTGATGCATTTTGAGGATTTTCCATTGAATTAAATCATTTTTTGTGCATTATTTTGATCCTAAGTTCAAAAAATCATTTCTGCCTATCTAGGAAGAGTTGGACATTGATTCTTCTTGCATTGTTTTGTGTTTAGCATGTAGTCTCTAGGATAAAATGGCCATGGTTTGATTCCTCATTTTCAATTTGTTTGGTATTTCTTTTGTTTAGGAGCCCTAAAAACCCTAATAACTTAGAAAAATCATAACTTGAGATTGGTTAAGAGTTGAGACCTCCCCTTTGGACCTTGGTTTAGTATAGGTTTAGGGATTCTTTGAGTTGCATTTTCCATTTTTTATCTTAGGGTTTGTTTCTGTTTTTGATTTTTGTTTGTTGCATTGATCATAAACCCTAATTTGGGCTTCCATATGCATCCATCTTGCATTCTCTTGCATAACATGACTTGCCATGATATTTTATGCATCCATTTGGTTCATTTGACATCATAAGACATATAGAAAGCATCTTTGATCATTGCATCTTGCATTTGCCATGTTGTATGTTTTGTATGCTTCCTAACTTTTCATGTGTATCCATGCTTCTAAGCTTGCACCATTTGCATCCATGAACTTGTATGAACATCTCCATGCCTTGCCTCATGTTTGTAGCACTCCATAGCATCATTATCATCATCAACATGCTTCTGGTTTTGCTTAGCATCATACCATTTCATCCCATTTTGCATTGCATTGCATTTCTTTCTAACCTTTCAGGTGGTAAGTGAACTTGAGAAGTGAATTTGCCTTCACTTCTCATAACTTTTCTTTTCATCTCTCTTGCATCCATTGCTGCATTCTTATATGTGTTTGAGTTTGAGCTTGCTCATTCTTCTTCTTCCCACCTTCTTTCTTCAAATGACTTGACTTCTTGGATGAAGCAAGTTGCTTTGCTTCTCTTGATCCTGTTCATCTGCTTCCTGGTGTTTCCATTGAAGATCTTCTCTTGAAACCTCACAAACTTTAGGAACATCCAAGCATGACAATGAATTAGGGTTTTGATTAGTCTCCCCTCTTAGTTTTACCTTTGTGTCTCTTTGAGTCTTCTCTTCTCACCTCATAATCAGGGACTAAACCCTAAAGGCTTTAAGGCTTTGTGATTAAGCTTATGCCTGCATCCTTCTCTTAGGATGGAGTGTATAACTTTAATCCTAAATGTTAAACCCTTAATGTGTTTAACTCCTCTAATCAATCCATCTAATAATCATCAAGACATTATACTTGTAACTTGGGCCTTGCATTAGGGTTCTAATTCTTCCTTAATTGGTTAAGAAGGACTAACCCTAGTGTTAATGGACAAGTCCCCCTCAAGTTGTCTTACAAATCATAAAGTTCACTTCATCATCATATCATTAAATAAAATCCACTTAATCAAAGGTTTGTTTTGTCATGAGTTTAATCCCTAATCATGGATTAAGCTGAGGAGCTTTCCTCAGCTTAAACACCCTCATCTATTATCCTTCTATTAGGATGGTGTAATGAGTCTGTTTAATCCCTGATTATGGCTTAACCTCATTACTTAACACTAAACAAAAACACCAAAAAACATCTAAATAATCACAAGTAGGTTAATGATCTTAATCCTACACCAAAGGTGTTTAAGTGTGAGAAGCTGACTTCACACTTAAGGTATTCTCATTACCCCTAATCAGAGGGAAGATGTGATGAGTTTACTAAATCCATTGGTTTAGACTTAAGCTCATTAACTTATGACGAACTTCCAAAAACAGTAAAAGACTGAAAACCCAAAAACAAACAATAATCGTCTCCTTCGGGATTCTTTCCTCATCACCTTCACTCATAAACGAGAACTCGCTTCTTCCGTCTAATGCAAGACAGTTCGCACCTGGGCCAGACAGGTCATACACTTGAGCATTGACAAGTAAGCAGTTCATCAGTCAATTCATCTTTCAGTCTCTTTGGGTCGAACTACGGTGTTCTGACTTCCTCATTGCACGAGAGGATACGTAGGCATAACTTAACAGTTATCGAACAAAAGTCTCTGTACATTCCCCCTCCTTCCAGCTTCATTCTTTAAGCCTCATTATCATGAGCATTTCATTCTTGTTCTCACACTGACACTTCACTTATACACTTCACTTACACTGACACCTGTACATTCTTTTCCAGCTCTTTTATACACAAATTGCACTGACACTACCCCTTTAAAACACAAATCTTTTAAGCGTGGATCCCGTCGAGTACGACGGACAATCTGGGTGCTAATACCTTCCCAGGTTGTAACCAACCCCCTTTCTCAGTCTCTCTGGTTCGCAACCGTCTTATCCATCTTTTTCTAGGTCTATGCAGCATTGCCTTTCCTCCGGGATAAAAATGCCTAGCTGGCGACTCTATTCATCTCCAGTGAGTTCACGGCTGTGTGTTCTCACTGTTCCCTTCGCCGACCGTTCGCGTCTGTACCTTTATTTGGGCCATTCCCCATTTATCGGGAGCGACACCACTCCCTTGAAGCTCCAGTCAAACTATCTTCAAAGTAAAACATCCACAGTTTTTCATCCATGGTGTATGCTTTAAGTCTTCCCAGAAAAGACTGTAAGTGAGTTCGTGGACAGGAAGTCCCATTGTACTTCTCGAAGCACGGGGGTTTAAACTTGTGGGGAATCCTTACCCCATCCACTAACCCCATATCCATGACATCAAAACCTAGGGAATTTTGAGACTCCAGAGATCTCAACTTCTCAGCAATTTCATCAAACCTCCTATCATAAACTTCATCCCCAGCTCCCATTACAGTAAACTGCTCTTCTTGGGGGTCTTCCTGTAAGATCCTGCTTGCAGTAGTATTTCCTTGTACATTACCCGGGATGTTGACTTCCGGATGTAGATGAGGCCCATATACTGGTGGATTAACATGAGGCTGACCCCTTTCATTGTTACTTGTTCCTCCAGTTCCCAGATGAGGTTCTTCCGGGGTTTGTCTTTCTACCAATGCCCTCAACCTTTCTTGACTTTGGGCCAAGCCATTCATTACTTCCATGAATTGGGTCATTTGGTTTCTCATCTCCAGCCTTTCATTAGCCATCTGAGTTCGGACCTCTGTCAGATCTTGTTGTACTTGATCCATTTGGATACCAGGAAGATTGTTGCGAGTAGGATACCTGTGCGGACGGTTGAGAGGGAACACCCGACAGCGAGCAATAATTCCTGAATCACAACAGAGTTAGTAACAAACAAAACAAAACCCTATAAAACAAAACGAAAGTTAGTATGCAATGCAATATGCTTATTTGTTTTCCAAGGTATCCGGCTTGACTCTTGGTTTTGACCTTTCCAGACCCTGAGGAAGATACTTTGATGTTGCTTGAGAAAAGAGACTTATTGAAACAAACTAGCAAATATATTACAAATGGTGGATCATACATAGTTTGTTTTTACAACATATGCCCCTGGAGGGTCAAAATACAACATAAAAAGAAAAGTACATGAAATGGAAATAACAACAAGCAAAGAAGTCAAACATCTAATCCAAACTCATCCTCCTTAACCTCCTTCAAAAGTGCTTCAGTTACAGGACCAGCCGGGTGCTCTGTAATGTTTCTGATAAGAAGATTCCTGGTGGCAATAGCAGTGGTCAGCTTCTTGTGCCTGTCTTGGTCCTTTGACCTCTTCAAACCAGCCCTAAGCTTCAACTCTGAAATCTCATTCTGGGCTGCCAGCAAAGCTTCCTGTTGTTTCTTTTCATTGGCCTCCAACTGCTCAATCCTAGCTTGATTCCTCTTATCTTCTTGAGTACGAGCTTCAGTGATCCTGACCCACCTAGATTGACTTTCTTCTAGATAGAGATCAGTCCTAGCCTTCTGAAACTGGGCCTCTTTACAGGCATTCTTCAATATTTGCTCTCCAGCTCTTGATTTCTTGATGTAGTCCTCTGCTTTCTCAATCTTGGCTAGATGCTCCACCTTAAGCTTTTCCAACCTCTCAATGTCTAGACGACCATCACTCCTTTCCCAGAGGGTCTTCTTCAGAGCTTGAGACAGATTCTCATTCCTTTCCTTCAGCTTCTCAAATTCTTCCAGGCTGACAGTGGCTGGAGGTGGTACTGTGGATGGTCCAGGTGCATCCTCAATTGTGAAGGGCATCCCAGAAATCTGAGCCCTAGCATGAGACCAATCATAATATTGAGCTGAAGCCACATTATTGCATCTCCCAAGAATGGCCATCCCTTTGGTCTGGATGTTGTCCCAAGCCCAGGATGCTTGTCTGACAACAGCTAGATTAGGTTTTATCTCACAATACAGGGTTTCAGCCAAGTCTTGCACTCTAGGAGGGTGGACTAAAGCATAGCCCAATTGTCTCTTAAACAGCAAAGGATTGTAGTTGATGCAACCCTTCACTCCCACTAAAGGTACATTGGGGTACTGCCCACAGCTAGTAATTATGTCCCTGCCTTTGGTACTCTGGGTGCACCATCTGATGTCATCTGAAGTCAAAGCAATAAGTCTCTTAGCCCAATTCTTCTGTTGATGAGGATTCAGGAAGGCATCAGTCTTGGGTAAGTGTTTAAGCAGCCAGGTATGAAATAGAGGAGCACAACATCTCACCAACTTCCCTCTTTGCTTCTCATTTCTTTGGTGAACAGAATAATAGAAATCTCCCAGCAAGGTGGGTACTGGGTTCCTCAGAAGGAAAAGATGAATGGAATTCTTGCTGATAAACTTGGGCTCATCTGCAAATAGTATAACCCCATATATACTGAGGGCTAACACTACACAAACTGCCCTCCATTCTCCCAAAGAGACCTTCAGGATGGCCTGAGAAGTCAGAAAGTCTAGGTGCAAACCAGGGATCCCAGCCTTTGTTGTCATGTTCTGCTCAATCAAAATAGGCTCCAGGTACAGTGCTTTTGCCACTTCTTCATTGCTGGGAGAATTCATCTCTGGGTTGAAGGGGATATCACCCCTGACAGGTACTCCAATCAATGATGAGAACTCCTCCAGCAAAGGTCCTAGCTGAAAGTTCTGGAAAGTGAAGCATCTCAAAGGAGGGTCATAAAACTGTAGGCAAGTGTGGATCAAACTCCTCTGAGAAGGGTCTAGGTCCATAACCATATCAAGGATGCCTCCATAATGCTCTCTGAATAATGGGATGTGATCTGGAGTGATAAGTGCCTGGACCTGCCTGATGCCAGTCAGCACAAGCTCAAAGAAATGATATGAAATGTTGCTCTTCTTGGGTGCCATGACTACTGATGAAGAGTTGAAAACAGATGCTGATGATGAAGACTGATACTGGTGATGAGCCACTGATAGGCTGAGGCTGGTGATGGAAGTAGCTGAAGCGGGCAACTGATGAAGATAGCTGAAGCAGATAACTAATGAACAGGGGTCTATGCAGATGAAGGGGACAAAACCAAGCCAGATACAATATGGATACCCTGAAAAACAAATAAACAAATGTTAAATGATGCAAATGATGAGTATGCAAATGATATGCAAGGGTTTGTGATCAAGCTGGATCTGATTACTGCCTTGATATAAGTCCAAGTATGTTTAGGAAGTCCAGATGGAGGTTGAAAAGTCCAGTAACCAAGGTGGGGGACTCAAATAAAGAGTCACATGTCCAGGGTTAAATCACAAGAACTGTCCCAAAATGGAGTACTCTTAATCAAAACAAAGTATCAAGGTATGATGTGGCCAAGGGTACCTGCAAACCTGTAAACAGCCCAACCCCCTCACAGGTAGTGTTCTAAAACAAGGATCCTTAGACTTGGATCAGTTATGAGAAGTGTAAACACTTCTAACCCGGAAGTACAGTGTTTACAATAACCATAAAGAATCCTCCTCTAATTCACCTCAGTTTCTGAAGGTCATAGTAAAGGTCATCCAGACTTAGCAGGCTTCCCAGATAGCCCTAGCACTACAGGAGATCTGTAGCACAGAGTTCTCAAGAAGAAACCCACATCTGAACCGTGTTTCATATTCCCGCACCAGACCGAAATGGAATGGGAAAGAACATGAACCACTCTAGCCTAGGTGTCACTCAGGTCCCAGGTATAGGACCTTAAACTCTCAGTAGAACCCCACCCACCAAGACAGAATAACAGATCCAGCAATGATAATGACAGTATGAAATATGAAAAACTGTAAAGAAAGCAATAAATAAAGCTGTACATAAAGCAATAAATAAGGCAAATATATAAACACAATTAGCACATAACACCCCAGTAAACACAAATCAAACAAGCGCTAGGAGGAACCCACAAAAAGAACCAGAAGCCCTGGTTACAGTATAAAGGTTCCCCAGCAGAGTCACCAATCTGTCGCTCCCACCAAAATGAGGCCAGGTCAAATGAGGTACAGACGCGAACGGTCGGCGAAAGAGGAAGAGAACACACATGGGTGAACTCAGAAAGACAAGAGTCGCCAGCTAGGAATTTTTATCCCGGAGGAAAGGTAATGCTGCATAGACCTAGAAAAGATATGGATAAGACAGTTGCGAACCAGAGATACTGAGAAAGGGGGTTGGTTACAACCTGGGAAGGTATTAGCACCCAGATTGTCCGTCGTACTCGACGGGATCCACGCTTAAGAGATTTGTGCTTTTAAAGGGGTAGTGTCAGTGCAATCTGTGTATCAAAGCTGGAAAGAATGCAAGTGTTAGTGTAAAAAGAAAAGTGGAATGTATAAGTGAAGTGTCAGTGTAAGAACAAGAATGAAATGCTCAAGATAAATGAGGCTAAAGAATAAAGCTGGAAAAAGGGAGGATATACAGAGACTTTTGTTCGATAACTGTTAAGTTATGCCTACGTATCCTCTCGTGCAATGAGGAAGTCAGAACACCGTAGTTCGACTCAAAGAGACTGAAAGATAAATTGACTTGTGAACTGCTTACTTGCCTATGCTCAAGTGTATGACCTGTCTGGCTCAGGTGCAAACTGTCTTGCATTAGACGGAAGAAGCAAGTTCTCGCTTGTGAGTGAATGAGGTGAGAAAAGAATCCCGAAGGAGACAATTATTGTTTGTTTTTTGTGTTTTCAATCTTTTATTGCTTTTGGAAATTTGTCATAAGAAAATGAGCTTAGGCCTAAACCAATGGATTTAGTAAACTCATCACATCCTCCCTCTGATTAGGGGTAATGAGAATACTTTAAGTGTGAAGTCAGCATCTCACACTTAATTACCATGACGTAGGATTAAGATCATTAACCTACTTGTAATTATTTAGATGTTTTTGTTGCTTTTGTTTAGTGCTAAGTAATGAGATTAAGCCATAATCAAGGATTTAATGGACTCATTACACCATCCTAATAGAAGGATAATAGATGAGAACATTTAAGCTGAGAAAGACTCCTCAACTTAATCCATGATTAGGGATTAACCTCATGACAAAACAAAGCCTTTATTAGATGGATTTTAGTTAATGGTAAGATTAATAAGTGGATTTTATGATTTGTAAGACAACTTGAGGGGGACTTGTCCATTAACACTAGGGTTAGTCCTTCTTAACCAATTAAGGAAGAATTAGAACCCTAATGCAAGGCCCAAGTTACAAGTTGGATGTCTTAGTGATTATTAAGTGGATTGATTAAAGGATTTAAACACATTAAGGGTTTAATACTTAGGATTAAAGTTATACACTCCATCCTAATAGAAAGATGCAGGCATAAGCTTAATCACAAAGCCTTAAAACCTTTAGGGTTTAGTCCCTGATTATGAGATGAGAAGAGAAGACTCAAAGGAGACATAAAGGCAAAAGCTAAATGGGGGACTAATCAAACCCTAATTATTATCATGCTTGGTTATTCCTAGGGTTGATGAGGTTTAAGAGAAAGATCTTCAGAGAAACCACCAAGAAGCAGATGAAAGGAGCAAGAAGCAAAGAGAAGCAAAACAACTTGCTTCACTTAAGAAGTCAAGTTGCTTGAAGAAAGAAAGTAGGGAAGAGCATGAATGAGCAAGCTCACTCTAATACACATACAAAAGGCAGCAAAGAAATCATGAAATGGATGAAAAGAGATTGTGAGAAGTGAAGGCAAATTCACTTCTCAAACAACTTACCACCTGAAATGTTAGCACAAGAAAATGAAATGCAATGAGAATGAGATGCAATGCCATGATGCAAACCAAAACCAGAAGCAAAAACATGATGTTGATGATGCTAAGGGATGATACAAACATGAGGCAAGGCATGAGAATGATCAAGCAGGCATAAGAATGCAAATGAGGCATGCATTGAACCATGAACATACATGAAAAGTTATGAAATGTAATGGACATACAACATGGAAAATGAAAGATGCAATGATCAAACATGGTTCTAATATGTCCTAAGATGTATTATGAATCAAAAGAATGCACAACATGTCATGGCCAGTCAATGGATGCAAGCAAATGAGAAATGGATGCAAAAGAAGGCACAAATTAGGGTTTCATGCATCATGCAAAGCAAAAATCCAAAACCAGAAGCAAACAACATGATAAAAATTTGAAAATGCAATCAAAAGATACCCTAAACCTATACAAAATCACTACCCAAAGGAGAGGATCCAACTCTTAACCTATTGAAAGTTATGAATTTCCTAAGATTGCTAGGGTTTTGGGGTACCTCATCAAGAAAAATGCAAAACAAAATGAAAATGCAAGATCAATTCAAACCAAATTTATCCTATAAACTACATGCTATGCAAGATGCAATGCCAAAAGAATCATCATCCAACTCTCAATGGTTAGACAGAAAGAAATTTTTGAAGTTTGAAGCAAAATAATGCCTTGAAATGAAATTAAATCCAATGAAAATGATCAAAAGGCATCAAGAACAAAAAAGAAATTTGGTTTGAGAGTTGGACAATGTTTCTAAATGTTTTTAAATGCTATGTGAATTTTTTGGTGATTTTTAAATACCTAAATGTATTTTTAATTAATTAATTTCCATTAACCAATTAAAAATAAACATTTAAATGATTTAAAAATAATTTTCAGTGCAAAAAATAAAAATAAAAATATTTTTGGGTTTTAAAAATTAATGAAAACTTTGACTAAAATTTTCATAATTTTTAAAGGTATTTTGCTATTTTTAAAAATTCGTGCAAAATAAATATGAAACAAATAAAAATAAAATGAATTTAAATGAAAAAGGAGAAAGTCAACAAATCTAATGGCTGAGATTCAAATTCACAGGGGCGGGAATTGACCTGGCGCGCAAACGAACGACCCACATTCAAACTGGCCTAATTAAGTCATTAGCCCTAATCCTAGCCCTAATCACTTTCAGATGACCGGAACAGTGTTCCGGTCATCTTCTCCGGCAAGGTGTTCATGCTATCTCACTCCCTACGCATCAAAACTTCACCAAAATCTCCAGATTCAATCCTTAAACATCATTAAACCTAAACCCCACCCCAAAAATCATTTATTTTCACTGAATCATAAGAATCAAATCAAAACTCATTTCACGGGCAAAGTTTCAGAATCAACATACATGGCCATTTTTCACTCATTTTCAAAACAAATCACATCATGATGATCAGTGAAGCATAAGGAAGCATTTAGAAACTAAAAATGGAAGTTCTGGAAAAATAAATGCCATGGCTACCTGAGCTTGAGCTTTCGAAACAGGGACTTTCTGGCTGCTTCTTTGGTTCAAACAAACTCCAATGATCCTCCTTTGAAGCTTTTGACACTTAGCTAGAGTTTATATGGCCTCCAGAGAAAGTTGGCAGAAGCTCAGGTCAAGGGAGTGTGGAAATCGTATTTTTGATTGTGGTGGTTTCAGGGATGAATGAGGGTAGGGAAATGATCAGGGGAGCATGCTGAGTGATTCTATGAAGTTTGTTTTGATGTTTGATGCTTGTGTGATGTGTTTCGAATGAAAATGCATAAGAGGGCAAAGCTTGGAGCTATGGCTTGGAGAGTGTTTCAGGCTTGTGTGTGTGGTGTGTTGTGTTGCATTTGGTCCACTTATCACTCTTGGATAGGTCAGAGGAGTTGGTCTGGCCTAGCTTGATTGGTATGGGTCTTTATGCAAAAAGTCAATGTTAGGTGTACTTGAGGTATGGGCAAGTGTAAGGTTGTGATAGGGGCATGGTTGGGCTCAGCTGAGTTTAGGGAGAGCCATGGAAATGGATTAGAGGCAAGGCAACAAGTGGATTAGGGTTTGTCATAGATTTTGCAACTTTGTGACTTTTGGCCCCTTTTGTGATTTCTTGATCCACAAGTCATGAAAATGGACAAACTCTTGGTGCATTCTGAATTTTAGGCAATGGTTTATGTTTGTGCAAGGATTAGAAGTCACTTTGAGGTCTCATTTTGCCTTGGCAAGGTATTTTGCAACTTTGCCTCTTTGGTGCATAACTTGAAATTATGTGATTTTTCCCAACTTTGACAAACCATAACTTTTGATCCAAAATGAATTAGAATGAGTTCTTGTACTTTTTGAAAAGGGAATGATCCATTCTACAACTTTCATGACCAAAGTTTTCCCATTTGAAGCATTTTTGAACCAAAAAGAAAGGGTTGAAAAAGTTTCCCAAAATGGCAAGTTTTCATTACAAGTCATTTTCCCAAAAAGGCAACTTTGCAAATGGCTTGAAATTCTTCACTTTTGTGAACCTCTAACATCTTCTATGATCAAATAAAGATCATACACATTCAAAATGATGGAGAACACCTTTTGATTGGGTCATTGGGGGCCTCAGATGCCCTGATTTTACACTGACTTGCTCAAGAAGTCAACCCTTGATCAGATGCCTTCCCCATGGAATTTCTTCATGAAAATTGATATGCATGATCCTTATAACATGTAGAGACCCATAGAAACAAGAATGACCAAAAAATTGGAGTTATGGCCTTTGAAACCAAAACCCTAATTCTAGGTCATCTGTGCAGTTAAACTTGGCTCTGCTTCCATGCCTTTCTCAGTTCTTGTGATTCTTTGACTTCCTTGACCTTGTGAGGATATAATATGATGCTTGAACATACATGGAACCTCTTGAGGTGATTGAAGACCTTTGGAGTGGCTCAAGTAGCTCTTGGATTGCTTAGATCACAAACCCTAGATGCAGATGACTTAGGATCAATGCAGTGAATCAAAAATGTGGTATGAGATGCTATGGTTGAACTTATGAATATGAAGATATCACAAGCCATGGTGTGAATGGGTGAGGGAAAATTTGGGGTGTTTACAACAGGAAGATCAGAGGACCCATGCTAAGATAGAGCAGCTAGAAGCTAATGAGAAGAAGAATCAGGAGGCCTTGTTAGCAGCACAGAAAGAAATCTCTGAGTTGAAACTCCGGGTAGGGTTGAAGAGATCAAAGGACCAAGACAAGCATAAGAAGTTGACAAATGCCATCACCACCAGGAACCTTCTTATCAGGACCATCATAGAGCATCCAGTTGGCCCAGTGACTGAGGCTCTCTTGAAGGAAGTCAGGGAGGATGATTATGGATTGGATGTTTGATTTCTTTGTACTTGTACTTCATTTTGATTGTATTTTTGTTGTTGTATTTTGACCCACCATGGGGACTTTGTTGTAATTAAACTATGTATCTTTACATTTTGTAATATATGGTTTGTGATATTTTGTGGGCTTTATCTCTCTTCAACATCCTCATTCCTCGAAGTCTGGAAGGTCAAAACCAAAGAACCAAACTGGATACCCTTGGAAGACAAATAGACATCTTGCATTGCATACTAACCTCATTTCTTTGTTTTGTAGGTATTTGTTTTTGTTGTTTCTCACTTTGTTGTGGTTTCAGGAAACATTGCTCGTAGAAGAGTCTTCCCCATCAACAGAGTTCACCGGTATCCGATAAGAAACAACCTTCCGAGCTTACAAATGGACCAGGTTCAGCAAAATCTGACTGACGTGAGAACCCAGATGGCCAATGAAAGGACTGAGATGAGGGCCCAAATGAACCAGTTTATGGCAGTGATGACTGGGTTGGCCCAAAGCTAAGAAAGACTGGGGAAGTTGGTCGAGCGGCAAACTCCTGAAGAAAACCACCCAGGTACAGGGGGTACCAACAACAATGATCATGTACAGCCTCGTACTGATCCCCCAGAGTTTGGACCTCATCTTAACCTTGACATTAATGCTATAAGGAATACCTAGGGTAACACTGGAGGGCGTGCCTTGTAGGAGGACCCTCAGGAAGAACAATTCACTGTAGTTGGGGCAGGAAATGAAGTCTATGATCATCGGCTGGACGAGATAGAAGAAAAGCTGAGGTCCCTGGAGTCTCAAAACTCTTTAGGTTTTGATGTCATGGATATGGGACTAGTGGAGGGGGTTAGAATTCCTCACAAGTTCAAACCTCCCTGCTTTGAAAGATACAATGGTACATCCTGCCCTCGCACACATCTTCAATCTTTCCTGGGAAGATTAAAAGCCTACACCATGGATGAAAATCTATGGATGTTCTATTTTGAGGATAGCTTGACAGGGGCATCCTGTGAGTGGTACTCTCATTTGACCAGGGCCACGGTAAGGAATTGGAAAGATTTGGCCGAGGCTTTCATTCGCCAATATCAATACAATCTGGACATGGCTCCTAACAGAACCCTTTTAATGGGAATGTCATAGTCTTCCAGGGAAAGCTTTAGAGAGTATGCTCAAAGATGGAGGCAATTAGCTGCTTTCGTTCAACCTCCAATGTCAGAAAGGGAAATGGCAGATATGTTTATGAACACCCTCCAGGGGACGTACATTGATAGGTTGGTTGCTTTCTCCTCCACTAGCTTCGCTGACGTGGTCATAGCTGGGGAAAAAATTGAGAGCTTATTGAAAATGGGAAAGATTTCTGATAACGGCGCCAGTTCAAGCAATGCAAGGAAACCATTTGCAGGGCCTCGCAGATCCGGTAAAACAAATTCTGTACACATGGGCAGAGGAAGACCCCAGTATCTGCCAAGATCAATTGCCGCTGTCACCATTCCTACTTCACCTCCTCAATACACTCAACAACCACAATATTTTCCTCAACAGAAACAGTTTCCTCAACAAAGGTCCTATAACAACAACAACAACAACCAACAACAATGCCCTTTCCAGCAAAGGCCATCTCAAGTCAACAGGGTAATTGACCCAATACCAATGCCATATGCCACCTTGTTGCCGCAACTCTTGAAACTCAACCTTGTGGAATTAAGGACTCTGGCTCCACCAGATCCTCAGAACCTTCCGAGAAATTACAACGTCAATGCCAGATGTGCCTTTCATTCTAATGCACCTGGTCATACCATAGAAAAGTGCAGAGCTTTGCACATGAAGGTCTAGGATCTGGTTGATTCAAAGGCCCTAAATTTGGCACCACCTCCTAATGTCACGAAGAATCCTATGCACAGCCATGGTGGGCCCAGGATAAATGCAATTGAGGAGGGTCAACCCATGAATTTAATAGAAGATACTACAAGCATTCAAACACCTCTGGCAGAGGTAAAAGCCCAGCTTTTAAAATGCTAGGTGTTTCCAGGTTGTGAGGCCTGCTGTGAATCTTGAAAAGTTTCCAACAATGGGTGTGCAAGCTTGAGAAGTGGCTTCAATGGCCTGATCAGAGAAGGTATCCTGCAAATAAAAACAACGGTTTCTACAACATCAACAACTCCTTTTTCAGCAACAACAAATACTTCTCCTACAACTGCAAAGACAATTATTCCGACGGACTCGCCTACAAAATCAGCAACCACCTCTTCCATCACTTTAACAAACACTATTTCAACCGTATCCGCTTCTACAACTACAACAACCATTAACAACGACGTCTCCACAGTCACCATATATTACGACCCTGCAATGGTCCCTGATTCCAACAATTTTCAGTAACTGTCGCTCCCGATAAGTGGGACATGGCCCAGATAAAGGTACAGACGCGAACGGTCGGCGAAGGGGATAGTGAGAACACACAGCCGTGAACTCACTGGAGATGAATAGAGTCGCCAGCTAGGCATTTTTATCCCGGAGGAAAGGCAATGCTGCATAGACCTAGAAAAAGAATGGATAAGACGGTTGCGAACCAGAGAGACTGAGAAAGGGGGTTGGTTACAACCTGGGAAGGTATTAGCACCCAGATTGTCCGTCGTACTCGACGGGATCCACGCTTAAAAGATTTGTGTTTTAAAGGGGTAGTGTCAGTGCAATTTGTGTATAAAGTAGCTGGAAAAGGATGTACAGGTGTCAGTGTAAGAAGTGAAGTGTATAATGATATGTCAGTGTAAGGAAGGAGTATGCTCATGACTATGAGGCTTAAAGAATGATACTGGAAGGAGGGGGAATATACAGAGACTTTTGTTCGATAACTGTTAAGTTATGCCTACGTATCCTCTCGTGCAATGAGGAAGTCAGAACACCGTAGTTCGACCCAAAGAGACTGAAAGATAAATTGACTTGTGAACTGCTTACTTGTCAATGCTCAAGTGTATGACCTGTCTGGCTCAGGTGCAAACTGTCTTGCATTAGACGGAAGGAGCGAGTTCTCGTTTGTGATTGAATGAGGTGAGAAAAGAATCCCGAAGGAGACGATTATTGTTTGTTTTTTGTGTTTTCAGTCTTTTATTGCTTTTTTGGATTTCGTCATAAGTTAATGAGCTTAAGTCTAAACCAATGGATTTAGTAAACTCATCACATCTTCCCTCTGTTTAGGGGTAATGAGAATACCTTAAGTGTGAAGTCAGCTTCTCACACTTAATCACCTTTGGTGTAGGATTAAGATCATTAACCTACTTGTGATTATTTAGATGTTTTTATGGTTTTTGTTTAGTGTTAAGTAATGAGGTTAAGCCATAATCAGGGATTAAGCAGACTCATTACACCATCCTAATAGAAGGATAATAGATGAGAATGTTTAAGCTGAGGAAAGCTCCTCAACTTAATCCATGATTAGGGATTAAACTCATGACAAAACAAAGCCTTTATTGAGTGGATTTTAGTTAATGATATGATGATGAAGTGAGTTTTATGATTTGTAAGACAACTTGAGGGGGACTTGTCCATTAACACTAGGGTTAGTCCTTCTTAACCAGTTAAGGAAGAATTAGAACCCTAATGCAAGGCCCAAGTTACAAGTGTGATGTCTTGATGATTATTAAGTGAATTGATTAAGAGATTTAAACACATTAAGGTTTTAACACTTAGGATTAAAGTTATACACTCCATCCTAAGAGAAGGATGCAGGCATAAGCTTAATCACAAAGCCTTAGAGCCTTTAGGGTTTAGTCCCTGATTATGAGGTGAGAAGAGAAGACTCAAAGAGACACAAAGGTGAAAACTAAGAGGGGGGGACTAAACAAAACCCTAATCATTGTCATGCTTGGCTGTTCCTAAGGTTTGTGAGGTTTTCAAGAGAAGTCTTCAAAGGAAACACCAGGAAGCAGATGAAAGGATCAAGAGAAGCAAAGCAACTTGCTTCATTCAAGAAGTCAAGTCACTTGAAGAAAGAAAGTGGGA
This sequence comes from Lathyrus aphaca, assembly GCA_963966055.1. Classification (NCBI taxonomy): domain Eukaryota; kingdom Viridiplantae; phylum Streptophyta; class Magnoliopsida; order Fabales; family Fabaceae; genus Lathyrus; species Lathyrus aphaca. The sequence goes on along the minus strand of OZ014521.1, from coordinate 352,976,261 downwards.
AGAAGAAGAATGAGCATGCTCAATCTCAAACACATACAAGAATGCAGCAAGTATGCAAGAGAGATGAAGAGAAAAGTCATGAGAAGTGAAGGCAAATTCACCTCTCAAATTCACTTACCACCTGAAAAGTTAGAAAGGAGATGCAATGCAATGCAAAATGGAGTGAAATGGTATGATGCCAAACAAAACCAGAAGCATGTTGATGATGATAATGATGCTATGAAGTGCTATAAACATGAGACAAGGCATGGAGATGATCATATAAGTTCATGAATGCAAATGAAACAAGCTAAGAAGCATGGACATACATGAAAAGTTATGAAGTGCACATGACATACAACATGGCAAATGCATGGTACAATGATCAAACATGCTTGCAATATGTCTCATGATGTCAAATGAATCAAATGGATGCTTGAAATGTCATGGCAAGTCATGTTATGCAAGAGAATGCAAGATGGATGCAAATGGAAGCCCAAATTAGGGTTTATGAATCAAACATCAAACACAAACCAAAACCAGAAGCAAACCTTAAGATAAAAAATGGAAAATGCCAATCAAAAGGCACCTAATCTTATACTAAACCAATGTCCAAAGGGGAGGTCTCAACTCTTAACCAATCTCAAGATATGATTTTACCAGTTATTAGGGTTTTTAGGGTTCCTAAACAAAAGAAATGTCAAACAATTTGAAAATGCAAGATCAAATCATGGCCTTTTTATCTCAAAAACTACATGCTAAACACAATGCAATGCAAGAAGAATCAATGTCCAACTCTTCATAGATAGGCAGAAATGATTTTTTGAACTTTGGATCAAAATAATGCACAAAAATGATTTTAATTCAATGAAAAATTCTCAAAATGCATAAAGATCAAAAAAGAAATTTGGTTTGAAGGTTGGACAATGTTTCTAAATGTCTTAGGACATTTCATGAATTTTTTGGTGATTTTTAAATACCTAAAAGTATTTTTTATAAATTAATTTCCATTAATCAATTAAAAATAAACTTTTAAATATTTAAAATACTTTTTTAATGCTAAAAATAAAAATAAAAATATTTTTGTGTCATAAAAATTAATGAAATCCTTGAGAAAAAGTTTCATATTTTTTAGACAAATTTTGCTATTTTTAATAAATTATGCAAATAAAATGAAAAGAAATTAATTAAAATAAAGAAAAAGGAAAAGTCAACAGAAAGAGTGGCTGAGATTGATTCTGGGTTTGAATGGGTGGACTGCGCGCGTGAATGGAGGGTCTAGATTCACTCTGGACGAATTAATTTAATTATAATTAATTAAAACTAATTAAATGGATTAGGGCATAATGATCAGATCTGAGCCATTCACACGCGCGGGAGGTCAATGGAGTCAACTGATCCTACGGTCCAAATTCAAATGGCATTTAATTACAGGATTAGGGCATAATGACTTTCAGGTGGCCGGAGAAGACCTCCGGTCGTCTTCTCCGGTGGGAAACCCACCTGAAAATCTCCAAACTCTCTCAAAACCTAACTAAAACGAAATCTAAAAACATGGAAATGATTCCCACTCACTTACGAACCAAAACCCCCAATCAAAACAAATTTATTCTTCCCCAAACTCATGAATCGAGCAAAACAAATTTTTAGGTCACAAAGTTTCAGAGATCAATTAAATTCTCATTTCATCACCATTTCCAAAACTAAAAGCATCAGGATAATCAGTGAAGCATGGAGAACAAGTTTAGAACATAAAAAATGATTTCTGGAAAAATATTTCTTGAGCTACCTGAGATTCGAAGCTTTCACTCCAGCAACTTTCTGACCTCCCCTCCTTGTGAAATCCACTCCTTATGACCTCTTGATGATGCTTGAATGCTTTGGAGAAGTTTATGCTGGCTAGATGAAGAGTTTGAACAGCTTCTGCTCAAGCTCAGTTGAAAATGGCAATGGTGATTCAAGCAGTTTCAGGCCAATGTGAGTGGTTCTTTGTGGTCCAGATGATGAGTGGAGAAGGTTTGTGGAGTTTGTTTGGATGTTTGTGAGCTGTGGAAGGTGTTTCGAAGGAAACTGCAGTTTGGGGTGAAAATGGTGAAGTGATGTTATAGCTTGTTTTAGGCCTGGTTCTTTGTTGGTTTAGGCTTAATGTGGCAAGGTGAGGATGATGGTGAGACTTGCTTTTGTGTCTGTGAGCTGGGCAGAGAGTTTTCGAAGAGTTTTGCTTGATGGAGTGTTTTTGAGTGTGTGATGTTGTGGTCTGTTTCAGCCTTGCCTCTTGAGTGTTATGGCCAGAATTTTCCTTGCATAAAGAACTCCCATTGGTCAGGTGATGTGACCTGGCCTGCTGTGATTGGGATGTCTACTTTTGCAAAAAGTCCACTTTGTTGTAAGAGAAGCATGGGCTAAGTTCTAGATTGGTACAAGAGCATGGGCTGGTGCTGCATGGTGTGTGTGTAATGCTAGGGAGGTTCAGCAGCCAAGGCAACTAGTTGGTGAAGTGTGATCATGAGTTTTGCAAGTTGCTACTTTTTGGAACTTCATGAAAAAAGTCTTGTTACACAAACCATGGACATGAGAAACCTTGGTCCAATTCTGATTTTTAGAGCTCATGGAATGTTTGTGTCATGGTTTGATGTCAACTAGAGGTTACAAAAAGCCTTGGTTCATGATTTTGCAAAATTCACATTTGAGGCATGTCTTGAAAATCAATGATTTTTGCCAACTTTGTCACACCATAACTTTTGATCCAAAATGAATTAGGTCATGTTCTTGTACTTTTTGAAAAGGAAAAAATGTATCCTACAACTTTCATGACCAAAGTTTTTCCATTTGAAGCTTCTTTGGATCAAAAATCAAGGCTTGAAAAATGACCTAAAATGACATATTCTTGAAAAGTCAACTATGCCCAAAAAGTCAACATTTGCAAAAACTTCAAATTCTTGATTTTTATGAACTTCAACCTTCTTCCATGATCAAATAAAGATTATATACACTCAAAATGATGAAGATCACCCATTGGTTGGGTCATTGGGGGCCTCAGATGCCCTGATTTTGCACTGACTTGTCCAGAAAGTCAACCCTTGATCAGATGACTTCCCCATGGAATTTCTTCATGAAACTTGATATGCATACCCCCTATATCATATAGAGACCAATGTAAACAAGAATGACCAAAAAATTTGGAGTCATGGCCTCTGAAACCAAAACCCTAATTCTAGGTCATCTGTGCAGTCAAGCCTGGCTCTGCTTCCATACCATCCTCAGTTCTTGTGATTCTTTGGAATTCTTGACTTTGAGAGGATGTAATATGATGCTTGAACACACATGGACCCCTTTGAAGTGATTGGTGATCTTTGGAAGGGCTCAAAAGGCCTTTGGATTGCTCAAGATCACAAACCCTAGGTGCAGATGACTTAGAAACTATGCAGTGAAACAAAAATGGGATATGAGATCTTATGATTGTGTTTATGCATATGAGAATGATCACAAGCCATGGTGTGAATGGGTGAGGGAAAATTTGGGGTGTTTACAGTAACAATCTCAACAACAGTTTCAGCAACAACCCATCTCCAGTCAATCAACACTACCATCAATCAGAAGTCCTGTTACCATATTTTATAATCCACAAACAATAACGGTTCCTACCTCTGTTGCAGTCAGTCCAGTCACCATCACGGTGCCGGGGCCCATTCCATACGAAAAAGATAATGTTGTACCATGGCACTATGGTTCAGACCTTTACTGTAACGGAGAGAGAGTCCTTCCTGATTCAACAGTTCATACACCACAAGTGGATAATGTCGGGGGAGGCAGAGGCTTCACCCTAAGTGGAAGCCTCTTCGCGTCACAAGTTCCAAGAATTAATACTGAGGCAGAGGCTGTTGCCAAAGCCAAAGGTAAAAGTGTGGCGCCTGAGGAACCTATACCAAAAGAAGCCCATAAAATATCCTTTGATCAAGACGTGGATGAATTTATGAGGATAATCAAGAGAAGCGACTACAAGGTTGTGGATCAGCTCCACCAGACTCCTTCCAAGATCTCCATCTTATCCTTGATGTTATGTTCCGAAGCTAATCGGGATGCATTACTTAAAGTCCTGCACGCAGCCTACATGCCAGAGGAGATCACGGTAAATCAGCTCGAGATAGTGGTGTCTAATGTTAATACCAGCCATGGGCTAGGCTTCACCAACGCTAATTTGACTACGGAAGGTCATCATCATAACAAGGCTTTACACATCACTCTATAGTGTAAAGGGACTGTGTTTTCACATGTTCTAGTTGACACTTGGTCTTCACTCAATGTCTTGCCAAAGAAAGCCCTTGTCAAGCTTGAGTATGATGGTATTGCTCTCCGACCAAGAAATCTGGTGGTCAGAGCTTTTGATGGTTCCAAAGAGGTCTGTTCTTGTAGAAGTGGAGCTTCCTGTGATAATCGGCCCGCAGGTCTTTCAAACTACTTTCTACATGATGGACATTCAGCCGACCTACAACTATTTGTTGGGTCGACCATGGATTCACGCCGCTGGCGCAGTTACGTCGATCCTTCACCAGAAATTGAAATATGAGTGGGAAGGGCAGATTATCACAATCTGTGGTGAAAAGGATATTTTTGTTAGTCATCTGGCTACCCTACAAATACATTGAGATGGATGGTGAAATCCACGAGACCATGAGTCAAGGTTTCGAAGCGCTGAATGTCAATGAGGCGACAACTGAAGTATTTGATGCATCCCAGGAAGATAGGATGGGTACTTTAATTGTATCCTATCAACAAGCTCGGAAGGTTGTTGAAGATGGAAATGCCCAAGGTTGGGGCAAGCTGTTACCGGTGGAGAAGAAGGAGGACAGATTCAGTTTGGGTTACAAACCATTTCGACAAGATCAAGTAGAGGCTGCTGAGGAGCCCAAGTTCATAAGTGGAGGGATGCTCACCCCATATGTTTTCAATAACGTGGAAGAAGATGCGGAAAGCAACCTCAACCTGGAGAGCTGGATTCGTCCAAGGATCCCGGGTCTCCAAGTCCCTAACTGGTCTTTCCAGGAAATTATAAGGGTTACTCCTACAGAGTAATTATTATTTCCTGCCTTTTTAGCATGCATCAAGTCCTGCATCTTGCCCAAGGTGTCAGGACTCATTTTGTAATAGGGCCATATTTGTAATTATGTGCAAATGGAATATCAATGAATATCGGACATCTTTTGTAAACAATTTCTCTTTCGCTCACTGTCTTTTCATTTTTGTTATTTTTCGCACAAAACAATAAAATGGCAATGTTTTCAAAATAATTAACTTCATTTTCTGAACAAGATTAAAATTAATCGCTAAAACGAACAAATCTAAACCCTTGCAGATAGTGTCCTCCAGATTGTACCAACAACAACACTGCTATGACCTTGTATGACTTCGAAAATTCAATTAATCAAGCTGATGAAAGGGTTGAAGAAGACTATGAGTTGCCTGAAGAGTTAGCCAGGTAGTTGAGACAAAAAGAGAAAGTGATTACCCCTCATCAGGAGGAGGTTGAAACTGTTAATCTTGGTATCGGGGAGGATTTGAAAGAAGTGAGGATTGGGGCCAGTCTCCAAGCTTCAATAAAAGAACAGCTTATCAACATGCTTCGAGAATATGTCAACGTCTTCTCTTGGTCCTATCAAGATATGACAGGTCTAGATACGGATATAGTCATGCGCAGGCTACCCTTGAAAGAGGATTTCCCTCCAGTGAAGCAAAAGTTACGCCGTACTCGCCCAAATATGGCCATGAAGATTAAAGAGGGGGTACAAAAGCAGTTGGACGTCGGTTTCCTTGCTGTAACTAGTTACCCGCCGTGGGTCGCTAACATTGTACTCGTACCTAAGAAAGATGGTAAGGTGCGTATGTGTGTGGATTATCGTGATCTGAACAGAGCTAGCCCGAAAGATGATTTCCCATTACCTCACATTGATGTATTGGTCGACAACACAACTCAGTTCTCGGTATTTTCTTTCATGGATGAGTTTTCTGAGTATAATCAGATCAAGATGTCACCCGAAGACATGGAGAAAACAACCTTCATCACACCTTGGGGCACATTCTATTACAAGGTAATGCCATTTGGACTGAAGAATGCCGGAGTAATGTATCAACGGGCTATGGTAACGTTATTCCACGATATGATCCACAAAGAAATCGAATGCTACATGGATGATATGATTGCCAAGTCCCTTACTGAAGAAGATCATCTGGTAAATCTTCTGAAGTTGTTCAAGCGTCTGAGGAAATATCAGCTGAAGTTGAACCCCCACAAATGCACATTTGGGGTACGTTTCGGTAAACTGCTCGGTTTTATCGTAAGTGAAAAGGGAATCGAGGTTGATCCCGACAAAGTCAAAGCCATTCAGGAGATGCCTGCACCTAGGACTGAAAAAGAATTTCGGGGGTTCTTAGGTAGATTGAACTACATATCAAGGTTCATATCTCACCTCACTGCAACTTGTGAGCCCCTGTTCAAGTTGTTAAGAAAGGAACAGACAGTTAGGAGGAACGACGATTGTCAGAAAGCTTTTGACAAGATCAAGGAGTACCTGCAAGAACCTCCGATCCTCATGCCTCCAGTTGAAGGAAGACCTCTGATAATGTTCCTGGCAGTATTAGAAGGATAAATGGGGTGTGTGTTGGGCCAACATGACGAGCCTGGTTGAAAAGAGTATGCAATATACTACCTAAGCAAAAAGTTTACCGACTGTGAGCAACGTTATTCACTGCTCGAGAAAACTTGTTGTGCTTTAGCGTGGGCTGCTCGCCGACTAAGATAGTATATGTTGACTCACACTACCTTGTTGATCTCAAAGATGGACCCCGTCAAGTACATATTTGAGAAGCCAGCACTTATCGAAAGGGTTACAAGATGGCAAATGATTCTGACAGAGTATGACATTCAGTACACATCTCAAAAGGCCATCAAGGGCAGTGTGCTATCTGACTATCTAGCTGAGCAATCCATTGATGATTACCAGCCCATGAGATTTGACTTCCCTGATGAAGACATCATGTACTTAAAAGTAAAAGATTGTGAAGAGCCAGTTCACACTGAAGGGCCTGATCCAGAAGAAGAATGGACTATGATGTTTGACGGGGCTGTCAATATGAATGGTCGTGGGGTTGGTGCAGTGCTCATTACACCTAAAGGAGTTCATATGCCTTTCTCGGCAAAACTCACCTTTGCTTGCACTAACAACGAAGCTAAATACGAAGCATGTATCATGGGACTTGAGGAAGCCATTGACCTCAGGATCAAAACGTTGAATGTATTCGGAGATTCAGCTTTGGTAATCAATCAGACCAACGGAAAATGGTACACTCACCAAGAGCATCTGATTCCGTACCGTGATTATACGAGGAGATTATTGACTTTCTTCACAATAGTCAAACTTGAGTACATCCCTCGAGACAAAAATCAGTCTGCAGATGCTTTAGCTACCATTTCCTCCATGATCAAGGTTCAAACTGCAAATTATATGCCTCGGATTTTGGTTTCCAGACTAGACCGACCGACATATGTGTTCTCTGTGGACATTGCTAGTGATGACAAACCATGGTTCCACGACATCAAAAGCTTCTTAGAAGATCAAACATACCCACCAGGGGCATCATCCAATGATAAGAAGACATTAAAGAAGGCTGGCCGGTAGTTTCTTCCTTAATGCGGATGGTTCATTATACAAGTGAAACCTCAACATGGTTCTGCTAATATGTGTTGACAAGAAAGAAGCAGACCTATTGATGCACGAGGTGCATGAAGGTTCTTTCGGTACCCATGCCGGAGGACATGCAATGGCAAAGAAATTGTTAAGATCGGGTTACTACTGGATCACAATGGATGCAGACTGTTGTGCCTATGCCAAAAAATGCCACAAATGCCAGATCTACGCGGATAAAGTGCATGTGCCTCCAAATCCTTTGAACGTGATGTCTTCACCTTGGCCCTTTGCCATGTGGGGCATTGACATGATTGGAAAGATTGAACCGACTGCTTCAAATGGCCACAGATTCATCCTGGTGGCCATTGATTATTTCACCAAATGGGTCGAAGCAGCTTCATATGCAAACGTCACCAGACAAGTGGTAGCCAGATTCCTGAAAAAAGACATCATCTGTCGATATGGAGTTCCCGAGCGAATCATTACTGATAATGGTTCCAATTTGAACAACAAAATGATGGCAGAACTGTGTCGGGACTTCAAAATTCAACATCACAACTCTTCTCCTTACAGCCAAAGATGAATGGCGCTGTTGAGGCAGCTAACAAGAACATCAAGAAGATTGTGCAAAAGATGGTAGTCACTTACAAAAACTGGCATGAAATGATACCGTTTAGCTTGCATGGGTATCGAACCTCAATCAGAACGTCCACTGGGGCAACACCTTATCAGCTTGTGTATGGTATGGGGCAGTCTTACCTGTTGAAGTTAAGCTACCCTCCTTACGGGTAATGATGGATGTAAAGTTGGATGAAGCAGAATGGGTCCGGTCTCGGTACAATCAGTTGAATTTGATCGAAGAAAAGAGGCTAGCTACCATCTGTCATGGGCAGTTATATCAAAAGAGGATGAAGACAGCCTTCGATCAGAAAGTCAGACTTCGGGAATACCAAGTGGGAGATCTTGTTATGAAAAGACTCCTTCCTCCTCATACAGACCACAGGGGCAAATGGAAGCCAAACTATGATGGCCCATTCATAGTAAATAAAGTTTTCTCTGGTGGAGCACTGATACTCACTACTATGGATGGCGAGGATTTCTTATCCCCTGTGAATTCAGATGCAGTTAAAAAATACTTCGCATAAAATGACCCGATGGACATAAAAACAGAATGTGAGTCCAGGCAAAAATAGGGCATCCCGGCGAGTCAAAAACAGAATAAAATACTTGGGAAAAAAAGGGAAAATAGAAAAAAATGTACACCCGCTGAGTTGAAAAGCTGCATTGGACAGCTCAGGCAAAAATGGGTATCCCGGTGGATTGAAAACCCGAAAGGGCAATCCACGCAAAATCAGGGAATAAGCGAACAACTGCATTCTGAATTCATCTGTATCACTCACAACATGGCAAGCTACAAAAGGACAAAGCATCAGTCAGAATTAGCCTTCTTCAGAAAGCAAGATAAGAAGAACATCAAGGTCATACAGGTCATAGCAAAGGAAGTTCAAAGGAGTGTCGTCGTCAACATTGCCAACACCTTTATTTTCTTAATTTACAGCAATCTCCTCATTCTAGGGGATTTGTTTCTTTGACTGTATTTGCCAATTCAGGGCACCCAAATTAATAAAATCAGAGTTTTTAGTCACACCCCGTTTTGTACATTTTTGGTTTCGTTTGCAAAATGTCCAAATATTCATAATACAACACTTGCATAAAACAAATGAGCCATTTTTAATAAATGCTTGTAGGAAATGTATTACTTTCGGGAAAGTCTAACTCCTATGACGGAATCCGGTTAGGGATACCTCGAAATACTTGTGCGTTCTCTTTTGTCTTAACAGGTTGCAGATAATCTTTCACAGCATGGGGCATATCAAGCATTGATTCCCCAACACACTATTTTCCAGGATTATCTACTCCCCAAGCAGGACCTCCCAAGCAGTGCCTGACAGCTTCATCCACAACAAAGTGGTCAGGAACTTTCTCCCCCCCCCCCCACAGAGTTTCCATTCTTTCCCCAGAAGAGCAATGCCTGAAACCCATTCCCCAACAAAGTGGCTGAATCTTCCTTCTCCCCAGCTGAGTTCTCCTTACAAATAGATCTACCAATGACCTATTCCCCCAAGCATAGTTCTCCCTCTTGACAAATCCATCAATGATCTCTTCCCCAGCCGGGTTATTCTTCCAAGCATATCAGCCAGAGATCTTCATCCCAGCAGGATCCGAGTCTCAAATCAGTTTTTCTTTTTCATAATCATGGCATTTGCATCATATTCACCAAATAAGCGTAGCATTCCGTCTAATACGGAGCATTACGGCAAAAATCAAACATTTTCATGATCATAAGCTGAGTTCGAACCAGTTACCTGCAATTACCATCAATCTTTCGTCAGCAATATACAAAATACATCCCCTGCACATAAAAGCCAAAGCGTCCCCTTTGCACTCTCAAGTACAAATACGTGTTCATAACACACTCTTTTCGACACCCGTCCGTGTCACCAATCCCCACAGGTCGCCCGAACACCTTCCGCAAGCAGATACTTGTCCATAACATGTTCTTCTCGACACCCGTCCGTGTCATATTAATCTCTCCATAGAAAGCCAAAGCATCTCCTTTGCACTCTCAAAACAGATGCATGTTTATATTTATATATGTTTGACAATCGTTCGTGTCATACCTTCCCCAGCAAGTCGAACATTCGTCCGTGTCTTGCACATACTTCACCAACAAATCAATACTCACTTATACTTATACAAAAGTCTTTGATACTCGTCTGTATCCTGTTTATATAACTTCTCAATAGATTCGAAACTCGTCCGTGTTCCCTGTTAACCAGTTGATACTCGTCAGTATCATCATCTTTGAACACGCGTCAGCGTTTGTTTCTACCGATACTCGTCTGTATCATGGTCCTAAGGATGCTCGTCCACATCTTTAATCTATACACATCGTCAAACATTTATACCCTTTATTCTTGAAAGCATAAGCACTCGTCTGTGTTTACCATTCCCTAGTAAGTCATCAACAAAATAACTTTCTTCTATCCGAAATTCGTTCTATGTCGTGATACTTCCGGCAGCCGTTCCCTGCCAGGTGATCGTCCTTCACCTTTGGATGACTGTCCCTCATCCTTTCCCCAGTGGAAACTCCATTATTGGAACCTTCTATCCGACATTCATTATATGTCGTGATACTTCGAGCAGTCGTCCCCTTCTAGGTGATCGTCCTTCACCTTTTGATGACCGTCCCTCATCATTTTATCTGATGGTCGTCCCCATCGTTGATCTTGTTATCCGAAATTCGTCTTATGTCGTGATAAACCCCGAGAGAAGCCGTACCCTGCTAGGTGATCGTCCTTCACCTCTTGATGACCGTCCCTCATCATTTTATACGATGGTCGTCCCCATCATTGACCTTTTCTATCCGACATTCGTCCTATGTCGTGATAAACCCCGAGAGCAGCCGTACCCTGCTAGGTGATCATCCTTCACCTCTTGATGATCGTCCTTCATCATGCTTATCTGATGGCTGTCCCCATCATTGACCTTTTCTATCCGAAATTCTTCCTATGTCGTGATAAAGAGCAGTCGTCCCCTGCTAGGTGATCGTCCTTCACCTTTGATAACCGTCCCTCATCATTATTTCATTTACTCTTTAAACCGATGGCCATCCCCATCGTTGTTTACTTTACTTTCCAAGCCTGGTGGCCGTCCCCCATCATTGCTTTTTTCATTACTTTGATCCCCAGAGAATCTTATTTCCTTACCCGATGGTCGTCCCCATCATGATCTCTTTATTTACCCAACTTGTCGGCCGTCCCCGTCATTGCTTCGCTTACCAGTTTATCCCCAGCAGTCGTCCTCTGCTCGATGGTCGTCCTCCATCGCCTTCATTTGATAATCATACTATACTATCTTTTACAATTTATATCCCTTTTCTTCTTCTCCCCAGCGAGTGCAAATTTCGGACTATCTTTGGTATTCAACCACAAGTTATCTTGTTTGTCTTTTAAGCCAGGCGCTTACATACTGCACAGCTAACTTATGCTTGAATAGGGGCAGCTGTAAACAACCCAAATTTTCCCTCACTCTTTATCACACCATGGCTTGTGATCTTTCATTTTTGTTTTAACATAAGCATACTATCTCATATTGCATTTTTGTTTCACTACATAGTTCAATTTCATCTGCATCTAGGGTTTGTGATCTGAGCAATCCAAGAATCCATCTGAGCCATCCCAAAGGTCTCAAATCTTTCCAATATGGTCCATGTGTGTTCTATCATCATATTTTGCTCCTCAAAGTTCATGAAAGTCAAGGGATCACAAGAACTGGCAAAGGCATGGAAGCAGAGCTAGGGTTTTCACTGCACAGATGACCAAAATTAGGGTTTTGGTTTCAGAGGCTTTAACTCAAAAATTTTGGGTCATTCTTGTTTCTATTGTTCTTAATATGTTATAAGGATCATGTGTACCAAGTTTAATGAAGAAATTCATTGTGGAAGTCATCTGTTTAATGGGTAACTTCTTGAGCAAGTTAAGTCAAAATCAGGGCATCTGAGGCCCCCAACAATGGAACCAAAAGGGTATTTTCATCAAATTGAAGTTCAATGATCTTTATTTGATCTTAGAAGTGGTTATAAGTTCACAAGATTGAAGAATTTTGAGCCAATTGCAAACTTGCCATTTTTGGAAATGACTTGAAATGCAAACTTTCCATTTTGGGAAAGATTTTCAACCTCCTCTTTCATGACCAAAAATGCTTCAGATGAAAAATTCGTGGGCATGAAAGTTGTAGATTAGGTCTCTCCCTTTTCAAAAAGTACAATAAAATGTCTTGATTCATCCTAGAACTCAATATATGGCCTTTCAAAGTTGGCAAAAATTACATAATTTCAAGTTTCATGTCAAAGAGGGATTTTGCATTTTGGCATGTTCAAGCTTCTAAATGACTTCTAATGTGCCCAAATGTGACATAACATGCTAGTACAACTTGCCTAGACCATAATTGTGCCTTGTACCAAAGCATTTCATGGCTTGATTTCACAAAATTCACAAAATAACAATTATGCATAAACATTGCAAACTCTTGATCAAAGCATTACAGCTGCACTCTATTGATCTAAGGGTCATCCGTGATCCTAGCTGAGGCCAGACATCCCATGAAAACACCTTTGACCCGTGCCATGCTTCAAGTACACATAATCTTGACTTTTTGCATTTTGGCCCATACCAATCAAACTATGCCACACCAACTCTCTGAACCAATCAGCATGACTTATGTGAACCTCATGGACCTCAAACAACACAACACACAAGCCTGAAAACCTCTCAACACTCAGATTGCCAAAAATCACCTCATACCTTCACCTCTTCGAATTTCATAGCACAACCACTAAAACTTCAAATTTTCTTCACCATTCAACTCAACATCACCTAAGGAACAAATCCCAACCATTATAATGGCCTGAAACACATCACACAACAAACACGATTTCTCACTCTTCAGAACTGAAACTCACAAAGGAGGCCATTTAAACTCCATTCAACTCAGGTAGCCATGATGAACATTTTTTCCAGAACTCTTGTTTTAAGTTTCTAAATGATTCTACATGTTTAGCTGATCATTGTGATATGTTTATTTTCGAAAATGATTGAGAAATGAGCATGTATTGTTCTTCTGAAACTTTGCCCGTGAATTTGTTCTTGCTTCGATTCATCATGTATGCGTGAAATAAATTGTTTTTGATGGTTGATTATTGCTTATTGATGCTTGGGGAGTGATTCTGGAGAGTTGGGGAGGTTTTTATGGCCTGTGGAGAGAGATAGGGTAGAGACCTTGCCGGAGAAGACGACCAGAACACTGTTCCGGCCATCTGAAAGTGATAAGGACTAATTTCATTTAATTAGCTGAGTTTAAATGTAGACCCTTGGATGTGTGTTTTCCGCGCGTGTTGGATGGCCAGGATTGATCATTAACACCCTAAACCTAATTAATTATTTAATTTAAGTCAGATTAAAACGTGACCATTGGATCTCGTTTAATTAATAAGTTTAAATCATGGCCCTAGGATCAGATTACCACAAGTCACGTGGACTTTCCATCCTGACCATTGGATCCCTCAACTTCCAATCACAACCTTTCATCTTGCATACTTTTGTTTTTATTTTATTTTTCTTTGCATTTTATTTCACAAAATTATTAAAAATAGCTAAAAAGCTTCAAAAAATTATTTTCTTTTGCATTCTGACTTTAAATATTTTTCTAAATCTATAAATAATTTTTATTTTATTTTTTGCATTAAAAAAGTATTTTTAAAATATTTAAATGTTATTTTTAATTAATTAAAGTATTTTAATTAATTAAAAATGCATTTAGGTTTCTAAAAATCACCAAAACATTCATGAACCATTCCAATACATTTAGAAACATTTCCAAACTCTTCACACATATTTCTTTTTAGGTTTGATCATAGTTTCCAAATTTTCTTTGAATTAAGGGCCATTAAAATCACATTTTTAAACCCTAACTTTGAAAAATCATTTATGCCTAACCAAGAAGAGTTTGAACTTGATTCTTTTTGCATTGTGTTACATATTGCATGTAGTTTATAGATCATTTTCCTCATGAATTTATCTTGCATTTTCAATTTGATTTGCATTTTTCCTTTTGAGCCACCCAAAAACCCTAGAAAACTTAGGAAAATCATAACTTTTGATAGGTTAGGCTTCTGACCTTTTCCTTTGGGGTGTGACCTAATATGGGATTAGGGTTTTTTTGAGCTTGATTTCAAATTTTTATCATGTTGTTTGCTTCTGTTTTAGTCATTTGCATCTCACATGTCCACAAAACCCTAATTTCTCATGTTCACTTGCATTCACCTTGCATATTCATCATCACATGAACTTGCCATGACATTTCATGCATTCATATGTCATCTTAGACATCTTAGGACATGTTAGAACCTTTCTTGATCATTTCTTCATCCATTTGCCATGTTTTGCATTCATTTCATTTCATAAACTTCCATGTGTTTTCAACTTCTAAGCATGCTTTCATGACATCTCATCTTTGTATGATCATTAATATGCACTTTGTATGACATAACATCATCTCACATGATATTTACATGGCATAAGCACTTCTGACTTTGGTCTTTGCATCTCATTTCATCTCATTTCAATTCCTTTATTCATGCCTTATATCTTATGCATTCATGCTAACACTTTCAGGTACTTTTGGTAAGTTATCTTGAGAGGTGGATTTGCCTTCACCTCTCACCTTTTCTAATCTCTTTCATTTGCATTTTTCTTGTCTTTGAAGTGAATTTGATTCACTTATGTTCCATCTTTCTCACTTTCTTCCTTTAAGTAACTTATCTTCTTAGGAAGTAAGTAACTTATTCTTCTGCTTCCTCCTCCTTTCATCTGCTTCTTCCATTGGTGGCTTCCTTGAAGATCTTTCTCTAAGCCTCACAAACCATAGGATATCCAAGCATGATAATAATTAGGGTTGTGATTAGTCCCCCTTAGCTTTTTACCTTTGAGTTTCCTTGAGTCTCTCTTCTCATCTCAATAATCAGAGACTAAACTCTTAAAGTCTTAAGACTTTTGAATTAGGGTTATGCCTGCATCCTTCTCTTAGGATGGAGTGTATAACTTTAATCCTAAGTGTTAAACCTTTAATCTTTTTAAACCTCTTAATCAAAACACTTAATAACCACCAAGAATTTATCTTGTAACTTGGGCCTTACATTAGGGTTCTAACTCTTCCTTATGGTTAAGAGGGACTAACTCTAGTGTTTAATGGACAAGTCCCCCTCAAGTTGTCTTACAAACTTAAAATCCACTTCTTAATCTCACCCTTTAATTAAAATCCATTTTATAAAGGTTTGTTATATAATGAATTTAATCCCTAACCATGGATTAAGTTTAGGTATCTTCCTCAACTTAAGTGTTCTCATCTATCATCCTTCTATTAGGATGGTGTAATGAGTTCACTAATATGTGATTAGAGATTAAACTCATTACTTAACACTAAACAAAAACCCAAAAACATCTAATTAATCACAAGTAGGTTAATGATCTTAATCCTACATCATCAAGGTAATTAAGTTGAGATGCTTATCTCATACTTAAGTAGGCTCATTATCCCTAATCAGGGAGGATATAATGAGTTTACAAACCTTGACTTAAGCTTAAGCTCATTTACTTATGCAAAAACACCAAAAACAATAACAAAACTGAAAACACAAAAACAAACAATAATCGTCTCCTTCGGGATTCTTTTCTTATCACACTCATTCACAAACGAGAACTTGCTTCTTCCGTCTAATGCAAGACAATTAACACTCGAGCCAGACGAGTCATACACTTGAGCATAGACAAGAAAGCAGTTCACAGTCAATTATTTCAGTCTCTTTGAGTCGAACTATGGTGTTATGACTTCCTCATTGCACGAGAGGATACGTAGGCATAACTTAAATGTTATCGAACAAAAGTCTCTGTGTCTCCCCCCTCTTTCAGCATTTTTTTCTAAGCCTCAGTTCCTGAGCAATTCACCTTTTGCATTGACACCTGTACATTCATTCTGAGCTTTTGCACACAGATAACATATATACCTAACCCTTTTAAACACAATCTCTTAAGCGTGGATCCCGTCGAGTACGACGGACAATCTGGGTGCACCTTCCCAGGTTGTAACCAACCCCCTTTCTTAGTTTCTCTGGTTCACAACCGTTTTATCCATCTTTTTCTAGGTTTATGCAGCATTACCTTTCCTTCGGGATAAAAATGCCTAGATGGCGACTCTATTCAATTCATTTTCATTCCTCTTTTCACCGACCGTTCGCGTCTGCACTGGGATGAAAATCTTCGGGAGTGATAGTGATCAGTAATGTGTGTATGTGTTGGTGTTGAGCAGTGAGCTAAGTGTCTGTGGAGAGTCATAATAATAATATTATCTTTGTGTAGGACTTCAGAACTAGGAACCAAAGAACCACACAGAACTGGATCACATCATAGAACAGTCACTGATGAAGTGGGTATGTTGAAGGTTAAGGTTCCTGCAAACCTGTAAACAACCCCCCATCTCACAGGTGTGCTACTACGGGTCAACATCATGGACTCTCAGGTCGAGTAGCGGTAATATGTTCACCATTTCCGGTTTGGCATTATACACTAAAAGAGGAGGTCTCAGCTGAGTCCCGAAAAACAAGCATCCCTCATAAGTTCCTAGCTTCAAGCACTGGGATCGAGAAACAATAGTACATTCATCCAAAAGGGTACAATACTATCGTCATACGAAAAATGATTTAACTAAGTTCTTATGAGATAACAAGGCCATCCTATGTGAGTTCCTAGTGGGCCCTCTGGTGCGGGTGGGTTTGACAACAAATGTGGTTTTCCACTGTCACCACTAGAGAGGGATGTTTCCACAAAGGTCCTCAACGATCGGTCCCCAAATGCACATAACTATCGAGGTTGTATCCTGAAGTAGGGAAGATCCTTATATCAGAACATTTCCAAGACAGTCGCAATCTGGGTGTGGAACTCACTACTACTCGCTTGACAAAACATCATGAAATTAAAGTGACTATCCATGCTAAAGTCTAAGGTGCACTCGAGCCTTAGTATTAGGGTCATCTCACAGTAACTCCCATCCCTCCAAAAACACCAGACAGTCCAAACAGTATAATAATGATGCATGATAAGTAAATACTGAAAGCAGTAAATAAAAACAGTAAACTAAAAACACAACAACAAACAAATAAACATGCAAAGAAAAAGAAACAGACAAGCGCTAGGATTGGCTCGCATAAGGAACCAGAGAAACTAGTTGGGAGTCCCCAACAGAATTTAGAAGTTTTGGGTAAATGTGGAGAATTTTGGGAGAAAAAGAGTATTTTTATATAATATAAATAATTGGTGTATTATTATACTATTATTATTATTAATAAAAATATATTGAAGAAAGGGGAAGGTGGTCTTTATGAGAAAAAAGTAAGGAAAAATTTGGAAAACATAAACTGGGATAATTTTATCAAAAAGGAGAATACGACCAAAACTCTTATTTTATAGTGTTTTTGATGAAGAGCTCTGAGGAAAGGAAAAGAAGGAGAGGAAGCTTAGAGTCTTGAAGTTACAAATAACCTTTGAGAAGAGTGTAAATCTACGGAATTCTCTAAGGTTTAGGGAGTTTTCATAACTTATTATAGTTTTATAGGAATTGGTTTATGAATAGATTAGGTTTTGTATGATTTTGATGATTGTTAGTTTTGATAACATAGATTGAGTTATAAGAGTATGAATTGATGAATTATGATTGATAGAATGATTTAGAATGATGTATTTGTTGTTTTATTTGTTTCATTGTTGCTATATATGTTTGATGTTTGATTGGAAGGAGTTTTGGGGTGCAATGGGGTAAAATTCGTATGAAGAATTTGGGGGTTTTGGTGCTGAATTCGTAAAACAGCAGAAAATTTGCTGATACATAGGCGTTAACTGGTTTACCAATGGAAAATATACGTGTTTTGGGCGAAAAATGATGTGTTAACCTGTTAACCCCACGTGTTAACCAGTTAACACTGTAACTAAGGCAAATTTTAAAATTTGAAAAATTCATAAATTTTGATCCGTAACTCCGATTGAGGTTCCGATTGAAGCGTCAGAAAGCTAACATGATGAAATTTATTTTGATGAAATAAAATGAGTGATGTGAGATATTTTCCAGTACTGAAATTTTAGAAAATGTTAAATTAGCCTTATGATTTTATTCGTAATTGAGTTATAAATTGATGTTTTGGAGTTGTTGCTTAACGGGGGTTATAAGTGTGTTGTTACGATGAAAAACTTGATTATTTGATGATTATTTGCTGAACATGAAATGAATGATGCAATGTTGATTTATTTGGTGATTATGAGGAGTATCACATCGTTTCATTTCATGGCATATTTTGTTGGGGCTTCGGCCTCTTGGTAGCTTCAATCCCATTGTGCGGATTGAAGTGATTTGGTGATTATGGTGTGCTCCCTTGTGGAGAGTTTATGGCCAGTGTCCATCGCATGGAGAAAATCGGCACCACATGCATATTATGCATTTCATTATAGTTGACATCACATTTAAAAGAATGTATTTGTGATTGTGTTGTGCTGAATTTTGTTGTTGATGATGTTATGATGTTGTTGTACTTAATTTATTTAAATTCCATATCCTTATATTATTATAATGAATTATGATTTCTCACCCTGCCTGCTTGAAAATGTTGCCTCTTATGTGGGGAACTTGCAGATGATAAAGAATAGCTCCTCAGTTCTAGAAGATTCAAAGTCTTGGAGCGTGTCTTTTATTTCTTAGTGGTTTTTGGAGGTTTGTCCTGCTCTGTGTCATGTAACACCGGGTTGGGAATTAGTTATTGAACTTGTTTTTTTTCATGTTTTGTTGAAGAATCTTTTAAACTATGATGCTATTTTGGTTGAATAATTTATTTAAGGAGCTGAAAAGTAAATTTGAATTTTTAAGTATGATTCTGCTGCGAAAATGCATATTTGATTATGTTGATTGTGTTTCTCGTGTTACGGGACAGTACAATGATTAAATTGATGTTTTGAATAATGTGTGACACCTTTCTAATTGTTGTACTCTGATAATATTTTATATAAAATGTATGTGGGGTAGAAAGGTGTTACATTAGTGGTATCAGAGCAGGTCGGTCTGTCCAGCCAAGTCTTGTTGTTGTCTGTCTATTGTCAGTCGTTATTTGTTAACGATTATTCTTTTCTGATGTGGTGAGTGTTATGCAGAATGGATGGAAACAATACTCGTGCTCTTGCTAATGCTATTGCAACTCTTGCTCAAATTATTGCTCGAAACAATGCTCATAATGAGTTTCGTGCCTTGGAGAAGTTTCAGAGGAATAACCCACCTATTTTTGAAGGAACAAATGATCCGGAGAGCGTGCAGAAGTGGCTCAAGGAGATTGAGAAGATTTTTAGGGCCATGGCATGTGCTGATGCACAAAAGGTGCAATTTGGAACTCATATGTTGTCTGAGGAAGCTGAAGACTGGTGGGACAATACTCGTCAATGTTTGGAGGATGAGGGTGCTACGGTGACTTGGACTGTGTTTAAGATAGAGTTCCTTAAGAAGTATTTTCCTGGAGATGCTTATGGTAAGTTGGAAGTGGAGCTCCTTGAATTGAAGCAAGGGAACACGACGGTAACAAAGTATGTTGCCAAATTTGAGAGGCTGGTGAAGTTTTTTCCTCACTACAATAGGGAAGATGCTGAACTTTCTAAGTGTCTTAAGTTTGAGAATGGACTGAGGCCAGAGATTAAGCAGGGAATTGGATGCCAACAAATTCGTAGATATGCGGAGTTGGTGGATAAGAGTCGCATTTATGATGAGGATAGCCGAGCTCGACCTTCTCACTACAAACAGCTGAGTGAGAAGAAAGATAAGGGCCAGTTTAGAGGGAAACCTTATGTGACTACAGGTGATAAAGGGAAATAGAAGGTATCAGATGAGAAGAAGAAAAGTAAGGGAGCTGCTAATGTACCTATTAAGTGCTACAAGTGTAGAGAGTTAGGTCACAAGGCTGATGTGTGTACCAACAGGGTTCTGAAATGTTACCGTTGTGGTAAGCCCGGGCATAGGATTGGTGATTATCCTAATGAGGGTCCAACCTGATACAATTGTGGTGAATAGGGGTATATCAGTACACAATGTCAGAAACCAAAGAAGACTGCTACTAATGCTCAGAATGCTGGAAGAGTATTTGTTGTAGCTGGTTCAGAGGTGTAAACACCCCAAATTTGCCCTCACTAAGTTCACACCATGGCTTGTGATCTTTCATCTTTGCATTAGTTCAATCATATCATTTCATATTGCATTTTTTGCTTCACTGCATTAGTTCAAGTTCATCTGCATCTAGGGTTTGTGATCTGAGCCATCCAAGATTCATCTGAGCCACTCCAAAGGCCTCCAATCATCTCAATAGGGTCCATGTATGTTCAATCATTATATTTTATCCTCCAAAGATCAGGGAAGTCAAATAATCACAAGAACTGAGAAAGCATGGAAGCAGAGCTAGGGTTTAACTACATAGATGACCTAAAATTAGGGTTTTGGTTTCAGAGGCCATAACTCCAATTTTTTTGGTCATTCGTGTTTCTAAGGGTCTCAATATGATATAAGGATCATACATACCAAGTTTGATGAAGAAATTCATTGTGGAAGTCATCTGATCACTGAGTAACTTCCTGAGCAAGTCAGAGCAAAATCAGGGCATCTGAGGCCCCCATCAATGGACACAAAGTGGACTTTTCATCAAATTGAAGTTATATGGTCTTTATTTGATCATTGAAGTGTTTAGAAGTTCATAAATTTGAAGAAAAGTGGGCTAAACCAAAAGTTGCCAAAAATGGAAATGACTTGTAATGTAAACTTTCCATTTTGGGAAAGTTTTTCAACCTCCATTTTCTTGACCAAGAATGCTTCAAATGAAAAATTGTTACTCATGAAAGTTGTAGATTGTATCATTCCCTTTTTAAAAAGTACAATAACAAGATCTAATTCATTTTGGAACTCAAGTTATGGCTTTCCAAAGTTGGCCAAAATCACATAATTTCATGTTTCATACTAAAGAGGGATTTTTGCAAAACCACATACCAAGCCATTTTGTGACTTATAATTGACTTCTAAGCATCATACAAACATTATGCAATGCCTTAAAATCATAATTGCCCAAAGAATTTCAAAATTCCATGCCTTGCCCATGAAGAGATCTCAAAAGGGCCAAACTTTCTTCAAATTGCAAAACCTCCCATAACCTTTCACAAACATGCTAAATTGCCTCAAAGTGATTTCCATGGCCATCCTTGATCCTTGCTGCACCAGACACCCCATTGTACCAAGCCTGAACCATCCCATACCTCAAAGTACAACCAACCTTGACTTTTTGCATTTTCACCCATACCAATCAACACAGCCCACACCAACTCCACAGACCTATCACAACTTGATATATGGACTTTATGCAAGCCATAACACACAAGAACTCAGGCTAACACTTCAGCATTGCCCTAGTTCACAAAAATCACCTCCCTTGCATTTTCCTTCGAAACACACAGCATAATTGTTCAAACTCAAAACAAATACCACCATTCATCTCCAAATCAATCATTGATCACAAACCACCCCTCAAAACAGCCAAGAACCCATCACAAACAAAACACGATTTTCATCACCTCTGAACTGAAACCTTCAAAACACTCCATATAAACTCCTTTCAAGCATTCCAGAAGCATAAGGGGATCAAGGGGAGTGGAAAAGCACCAAAGAAGAGCTCGGAAAGTGCCAGTTTTGAAAGCTCCATCTCAGGTAGCCATCTCAAACTTTTTTTTCCAAAAATCTCTTTTTAGGTTATAGGATTGTTCCTCTTGTTGTGCTGATCATGCTGAACTTTTTATTTTTGGGAATGGTTGTGATTTGAGGATTTTATGAACTTCTGAAAGTTTCACCATTTTTGTTCATGGCTTCGAATCTTGAGATTGAGTGAAAAGAAATTGTTTTTGAGGCTAGATTTGATCTTAGGGGGGTGAAGGGAATGAATCTGGAGCTTTAGAGCTCCAAAAATGGCCTAGGGAGTGATTTGGAAATTTTCAGGGGAGGAGTTGGCCGGAGAAGATGACCGGAGGTCTTCTCCGGCCACCTGAGAGTGATTAATGGCTAATTAGGGTTAGGGTTTCATGTTTGAATCTGGGCCCTTAGATTTGTTCTCCCGCACGTGATTGAAGGGTTAGGATGAGGTCATTAGCATTTAATCTGGATTAATTAATAATTTAATTAGGATTAATAGAATTTGAATCTGGGTCGTAGGATAGCGCGCCAAGTCAACAGATCCAAACCCAGAATCCATCCAAACCATCCATTGTGCATACTTCTGTTTATTTTATTTTTTGCATTAAAAAAGTATTTTTAAATCATTTAAATGTTTTATTTAATTAGTTAATTGATTTTAATTAATTAAAAATACATTTAAGTATTTAAAAATCACTAAAAAAATCAGAGATCATTCTTAGACATTTAGAAGCATTTACAAACTCACCATACAAATTTCTTTTTGGGTTTGATCATGCTTTGACATTTTTCAATGAATTAGGGTTCTTAAAATTATTCATTTTCTAACCCTAACTTCAAAAATTCATAACTTTTAAACCAAGTTGAGTTTGTAAATAATTCTTTTTGCATTGTTCTATGCATGACTTCTAGTTTCTAAAAACATTTTTGTTTCATTTTTATCTTGCATTTTCAAATTATTTGGCATTTTGCATTGAGAATCATCCAAAAAACCCTAGAAACTTAGGAAATTCATAACTCCTTTTAGGTTTAGCTTCTGACCTCCCCCTTTGGATGGTAACCTAGTATAGGTTTAGGGTTCCTTTGAGTGCATTTTCAATTTTTTACCATGTCATTTGCTTCTGTTTTTACCATTTGCATATCATCCTCTCATAAAACCCTGATTTTGCATCTTCATTTGCATTCATCTTGTATATGCTTGCATTCAGGAACTTGCCATGACTTTCTATGCATCCACATGACTTCTAAGACATCTTAGGACACATTAGATTCATGTTTGATCATTGCATCATCCATTTGCCATGTTATGCCTTCACTTCATTTCATGTGCATTCATGAACTTTCATGCTTCCTTTATGCTTCATTTGCATCCTCATTGCTTGTATGATCATTTGCATCTCTTGGCATACATTTACACCATCTCTTAGCGTCATTAACATCATGAATATGCTTCTAGTTTTGTTTTGCATCCTTGCATTCATTTCATTTTCATTTTCATTTCATTTCCTTTTGCTAACTTTTCAGGTGGTAAGTTACTTTGAGAAGTGAATTTTCCTTCACTTCTCACAATCTCTTCTAATCTCTCTTATGCATTCATTGCTGCATTTTGTATTTGTCTTAGAGTGAGCTTGCTCATTCATGCTCCTTCCTCACTTTCTTTCTTCAAGCAACTTATCTTCTTAAGTGAAGTAAGTTGACTTGCTTCTGTTGCTTCTCCTCCTCTTTTTTGCTTCTTCCTTGGTGGCTTTTCCTGAAGATCTCTTGCAAGCCTCATAAACCCTAGGAATACCCAATCATGATCATAATTAGGGTTTTATTAGTCCCCCCATTAGTTTTACCTTTGTGTCATCTCTTGAGTCTTCTCTTCTCACCTCATAATCAAGGACTAAACCTTAAAGGTTTTAAGGCTTTGTGATTAAGGTTATGCATGCATCCTTCTCTTAGGATGGAGTGTATAACTTTAATCCTAAATGTTAAACCCTTAATGTGTTTAAATACTTTAATCAATCCATCTAATAATCACTAAGAAAATAAGCTTGTAACTTGGGTCTTGCATTAGGGTTCTAATTCTTCCTTAATTGGTTAAGAAGGACTAACCCTAGTGTTAATGGACAAGTCCCCCTCCAGTTGTCTTACAAACCATAAAATCCATTTCTTAATCTTACCATTAACTAAAATCCCCTTTAATAAAGGTTTTGTTTTGTCATGAGGTTAATCCCTAATCATGGATTAAGTTGAGGAGCCTTCCTCAGCTTAAATGTTCTCATCTATTATCCTTCTATTAGGATGGTGTAATGGGTCCATTAAATCCTTGGTTATGGCTTAAACTCATTACTTAACACTAAACAAAAACTCCAAAAACATCTAAATAATGGCAAGTAGGTTAATGATCTTAATCCTACATCATGGTGATTAAGTGTGAGGTGTTTACTTCATACTTAAGGTATTCTCATTACCCCTAATCAGAGGGAGGATGTGATGAGTTTACTAACCCTTGGTTTAGGCTTAAGCTCATTTTCTTATGAATAACACAAAAAGGCAATAAAATATTGAAGACATCGAAAACAAACAATAATCGTCTCCTCCGGGATTCTTTTCTCACCTCATTCACTCACAAACGAGAACTCGCTTCTTCCGTCTAATGCAAGACAGTTTGCACCTGAGCCAGACAGGCCATACACTTGAGCATGGACAGGTAAGCAATTCACAAGTCAATTTACCTTTCAGTCTCTTTGAGTCAAACTACGGTGTTCTGACTTCCTCAATGCACGAGAGGATACGTAGGCATAACTTAACAGTTATCGAACAAAAGTCTCTGTGTATTCCCCCTCTTCTAGCATTATTCTTTTAAGCCTCATTGTCTTGAGCTTTGCATTCTTTTCTTGCACTGACACTCCTTTATCTTCACTTCATTTTCCTGCACTGACACTTGTATATTCTTTTCCATCTTTTGCACACAGATAGCACAGACACTCCCCCTTTAAACACAAATCTTTTAAGTGTCGATCCCGTCGAGTACGACGGACAATCTGGGTGCTAATACCTTCCCAGGTTGTAACCAACGCCCTTTCTCAGTTTCTCTGGTTCGCGACCGTCTTATCCATCTTTTCTTAGGTTTATGCAGCATTACCTTTCCTTCGGGATAAAAATGCCTAGCTGGCAACTCTTTTCGGTTCATCCTCATGTTCTCATTTCGCCGACCGTTCGCGTCTTTACCCCTCTTGGCCATGTGTCATTAGGCGGGAGTGACAAGGGGTTCCGAAGAAGGAAAACTTGATTTGAGGTACTTGATTTATTAATAATGTCGAGTGTATTGCTATTATTGATACTGGAGCTACGCATTCATTTATCTCTCTTGAGTGTGCTACTATATTGGGTTTGAAATCATCTGATATGAATGGTAGTATGATAATCGAGACTCCTGCTAATGGATTTGTGACTACTATGCTTGTTTGTTTGAAGTGTCCTATGACAATTTTTGTGAATAATTTTGTGATGGATTTGGTGTGCCTACCTTTTCACCAAATCGATGTTATCCTTGGTATGAACTTGTTGGAATTCAATTATGTTCATATTAATTGTTATAGCAAGACTGTGAGGTTTCCTGAACTGAGTGAGAATGACGAGATGTTGTTCCTATCTGCTAAGCAAGTGGATGAACTTTTATCAGACAAAACCTTTATGTTTGTGGTGCTTGCATCGTTGCAAGTTGATGATAAGACCGTTAGTACAGATTTGCCAGTGGTTTGTGAATTTCAATATGTGTTTCCTGGTGATATAAGTGACTTAACTCCCGAACGTGAAATTGATTTTTCTGTGGACTTAGTACCAGGTACGAGTCCGGTCTCGATGGCTCCTTATAGAATGTCTGCTTCAGAGTTGAATGAGTTGAAGAAACAATTAGAAGAATTGTTAGACAAGAAGTTCATTAGACCCAGTGTTTCTCTGTGGGGTGCTCCGGTGTTGCTTGTTAAGAAGAAAGATGGTAGCATGAGGTTGTGTGTCGATTATCGACAGTTGAATAAGGTGACTATCAAGAATAAGTACCCACTTCCGAGGATTGATGATTTAATGGATCATCTAGTAGGTGCTTGTGTGTTCAATAAGATTGATTTAAGGCCTAGTTATCATCAAATTTGAGTTAAAGATGATGATATTCTGAAGACAACTTTCAGGACAAGGTATGGTCATTATGAGTATACTGTGATGCCATTTTGGGTTTCTAACGTGCCTGGTGTGTTCATGGAATACATGAACAGGATCTTTCATGAGTATCTTGATAAATTCATGGTGGTTTTCATAGATGATATCTTGATATATTCTAAATCAGAAGAAGAACATGTTGAACATTTAAAGATTGTGTTGCAAGTATTAAGGGAAAATAAATTGTATGCTAAGTTGTCCAAGTGTGAGTTCTGGTTGAAGGAAGTGAGTTTCCTCGACCATGTGATTTCAAGTGGTGGAATTTATATGGATCCTTCAAAGATTGATGCGGTATTTTAGTGGGAGACTCTGAAGTCTGCTATTGAGATTCATAGTTTCCTTGGATTTGTTGGTTACTATCGTAAGTTCATAGAGGGTTTTTCTAAGTTATCTTTACCGTTGACGCAGTTGACTAGAAATAGTAAAGCATATGTATGGGATGTTTCTTACGAAGAGAGTTTTGTAGAACTAAAGAAGAAGTTGACGACTGCACCAATGTTGGTTTTTCCGAATCCAAATGAGTCCTTCGTGGTTTATTGTGATGCTTCTAAGATGGATCTTGGCGGAGTTTTGATGCATAATAATAAGGTGGTTGCTTATGCTTCTAGGCAGTTAAGAGTTCATGAGAGAAATTACCCTACTCACGACTTAGAGTTGGCGGTTGTGGTATTTGAGCTTAAGATTTGGAGACACTATTTGTTTGGTTCGAAATTTGAAGTATTCAGTGATCATAAAAGTTTAAAGTACTTGGTTGATTAGAAACAGTTAAATATGAGGCAGAGAAGGTGGCTTGAATTTTTAAAATATTTTGATTTTGATTTGAATTGCCATTCTGGTAAGGAAAATGTAGTGGCTGATGCTTTGAGTAGGAAGTCGTTGCATATTTCGATGCTTATGGTGAGAGAACTTGAAATGATTGAACAATTCAGAGAAATGAGCTTGTTGTGGGAGACTACTACAAATAGTGTGAAATTGGGTATGTTAAAACTGACTAATGGAATTTTGGAAGAAATTCGTGAGGGTCAGAAATCTGATTTGAAATTAGTTGATCAATTGATGTTGGTTGATCAAGGTGATGTAGGTGAGTTCAAAATTGATGAAGATGGAGTTTTGAGATTCCGGGATAAAGTATGTGTTCTAGATATTCCAGGAATTAAAAAGAGTATTTTAGAAGAAGGACATAAAACTCGACTGAGTATTTGTCCTGGTGCTACGAAGATGTATCAAGATTTGTGTAGATTGATTTGGTGGCCAGGTATGAAAAGAGATATTGTTGAATTTGAATATGCTTGTTTAACGTGCCAAAAGTCAAAGATTGAACATAAGAAACCTTCGGGTATGATGCAGTCGTTGAATGTTCCTGAGTGGAAATGGGATAACATTTCCATGGTTTGTGACTGGATTACCTAAGACTGCAAGAGGTAATGATTCGATTTGGGTGATTATAGATCGGTTAACTAAGTTGGCGCATTTCTTGCCGATGAAGATTAATCATTATATGCAAAGGTTAGTTGAGATTTATATTGATGAGATTGTGAAGTTGCATTGTGTACCTTCGAGTATTGTGTCGGATAGAGATTCGCAGTTTACGTCAAGGTTTTGGAAGAGTTTGTAGGATGATTTGGGTACTAAGTTGAGGATGAGTTCTGCTTATCATCCACAGACAGATGGTCAGACGGAAAGAACAATCCAATCTTTAGAAGATTTGATGAGAGCTTGTGTGTTGGACCAAGGAGGATCTTGGGATAGTCACTTGCCGTTGGTTGAGTTTACATACAACAACAATTTTCATGCTAGTATTAGAATGACTCCATATGAAGCATTGTATGGTAGACTTTGTCAAACTCCATTGTGTTGGTATGAGTCAGGAGAGGGTTTGGTGCTTGGACGTGAGATTGTTCAAGAAACAATTTAGAAGATAAAGATGATTCAGGAAAGGATGAAGATGTCGTAAAGTCATCATAAAAGTTACCATGATAAGAGAAGAAAAGCACTTGAATTTCAAGAAGGAGATCACGTGTTCTTAAGAGTTACTCCTATGACTAGTGTGGGACGAGCTTTGAAGTCTAGGAAGCTCACTCTAAATTTTGTTGGTCCATATCAGATTATGCAGAGGATATGAGAGGTTGCCTATCGAGTGGCTCTACCACCATCGCTTGAAAATTTACATGATGTGTTCCATGTGTCACAGTTGAGGAAGTATATTTTGGATTCGTCGCATGTAATTTCGGTGGATGATGTTCAGGTGAGAGATAATCAGACATTTGAAGCTTTACCTATAAGGATTGATGGCAGAGAATTGAAGCAACTACGAGGTAAAGAGATTTCCTTAGTGAAGGTATTATGGGGTGGACCAGTTAGAGAGAGTTGGACCTTGGAGCGGGAAGTTCAGATGAAGGAGTCATATCCGACTCTGTTTACTTCAGACAATTTTCGAGGACGAAAATTATTAAAGTAGGGGAGAGTTATAACACCCGAAAAATCTAAATTTAATTATTTATTTATTTATTTAATTGATTTAGAAAGAATTTAGAAGATTTTGGTAAATGTGGAAAATATTGGGAGAAAAAGAGTATTCTTATGTAATATAAATAATTGGTGTATTATTATACTATTATTATTATTAATAAAAATATATTGAAGAAAGGGCAAGGTGGTATTTATGAGAAAAGAGTAAGAATAAGTTTTTAAAAACATAATCTAGGATAATTTTATCAAAAAGGAGAATATGATCAAAACTCTTATTTTATCGTGTTATTGGTGAAGAGCTCCGAGGAAGGGAAACGAATGAGAGGAAGCTTAGAGTCTTGAAGTTGCAAAGAACCTTGGAGAAGAGTGTCAATCTACATAATTCTCTAAGATATGAGGAGTTTTCATAACTTATTATAGTTTTATAGGAATTGGTTTATGAATAGATTAGGTTTTGTATGATTTTAGTGATTGTTAGGTTTGATAACATAAATTGAGTTATAAGAGTATGAATTAATGAATTAGGATTGATAGGATGATTTAGAATGGTGTATTTGATGTTTGATTTGTTGCATTGTTGTTGTATATGTTTGATGTTTGATTGGAAGGAGTTTTGGGGTGCAATGGGGTAAAATTCGTATGAAGAATTTGGGGGTTTTGGTGCTGAATTCGTAAAACATCAGAAAATTTGCTGATACGCAGATGTTAACCGGTTAAACCCAGGAGTTAACCGGTTAACCAGTGGAAAATATACGTGTTTTGGGAGAAAAATGATGTGTTAACCTGTTAACCTCACGCGTTAACCGGTTAACATTGTAACTAAGGCAGATTTTAAATTTTGAAAAATTCATAACTTTTGATCCGTAACTCCGATTGAGGTTCTATTTGAAGCGCTGAAAAGCTAACAAGATGAACTTTATTTTGATGAAATAAAATGAGTGATGTGAGATATTTTCTAGTACTGAATTTTTAGAAAACGTTAAATTAGCCATATGATTTTAATCATAATTGAGTTATAAATTGATGTTTTGGAGTTGTTACTTAACGGGGGTTATAGGTATGTTGTTACGATGAAAAACCTGATTATTTGATGATTATTGGATGAACATGAAATGAATGATGCACTGTTAATTTTTTTGGTGATTATGAGGAGTATCGCATCATTGCATTTCATGGCATATTTAGTTGGGGGCTTCGGCCTATTGGTAGCTTCAATCCTATTGAGTGGATTGAAGTAATTTGGTGAGTTTGGTGTGCTCCCTTGTGAAGTGTTGATGGCCAGTGTCCATCGCATGGAGAAAATCGGTACCACATGCATATTATGCATTTCATTATAGTTAACATCACATTTAAAAGAATGTATTTGTGATTGTGTTGTGCTGAATTTTGTTGTCGATGATGTTATGATGTTGTTGTACTTAATTTATTTAAATTCCATATACTTATATTATTATAATGAATTATGATTTCTCACCCTGTTTGCTTGGAAATGTTGCCTCTTATGTGGGTAACTTGCAAATGATATAGAGTAGCTCCTTAGTGCTAGAAGATCAGTGCTAGAAGATTCAGAGTCTTGGAGCGTGTCTTTTATTTCTTTAGGAGTGGTTTTTGGAGTTTTGTCCTGCTCTGTGTCATGTAACATCGGGTTGGGAATTAGTTATTGAACTTGTTTTCTTTTTCATGTTTTGTTGAAGAATATTTTAAACTATGATGTTATTTTGGTTGAATAATTTATTTCAGGAGTTGAAAGGTTAATTTGAATTTTTAAGTATGATTTCGCTGCGAAAATGCATATTTGATTATGTTTATTGTGTAACCCGTGTTACGGGACATGATAATGTTTAAATTGATGTTTTTAATAATGTGTGACACCTTTCTAATTGTTGTAATATGATAATATTTTATATAAAATGTATGTGGGTAGAAGTGTGTTACAAGTTCTTTCATTAAGAGTGAAGGAGATGAGAAGAGAATCCCCGAAGGAAAGACACTTATTGTTGGTTTGAATGGTTTTAGAAGCATTTTATTTGTGTTTGCATGAGAAAGTGTATTCATGTCCCTCTCCATGGAGTATGTACTTCTTCCATCACTCCAAGATGGAATGAGGAAGAAGCACACCCAATTTAGGAGAAGATCCCCAAGACTTGGTTCCAAAGATTAGGGCTTAAGTACACAAAACCATTGTACTTATTAAGTGTTTTTGTATTTTGAAGTAAAGAAGTACTTTTTAGGATTTTCTTTGTGAGAATGACTTCAAATTTAGACTTGTACATCATTCTAGAAAAGTTCGCGTTACCCTAAGATGGGGTAGATGCAAATTCTCCATGGAATAAATCCATAACATAAGAAGTCATTTCAATCCTTATTAAGTCTTTTTGAATTGTTTTGAGATGAGAAAGAGAGAGCACCACAAAGATCTCCAAAGGTAAAATATCTAAGGGAAACTAAACCTAATGAAGTTATCATACTTGGATATCCTAGGTTAGTGAGGTTTGAGAATCTCTATCTTAATGAAGAAGGAGGAGAGAAAAGAGGAAGAAAATAATACTTAGAAGACTTAGAAGACAACTTAATTCCATGAAGGAAGATAAGTCATTTATAAAGGGGAAAGTGATCAATTATGAAATTCAAAGAATCTTAAATGCTTGCACAAACACACTATTGAAATGTAAAAGGTGATAGAAAGTTTGGAATGTGGAAGCATTTTCACACTCCTAAGACTTACCAAAGCCCCTACAAGGTTAGTAAATGAAGCATAATAAATCATAATCTATCATAAGACATAAAATGAAAGCTAAACATACAATAGGAACAAGGTGAATGCATCTTGAGGTTCATAAAACTCACAAGTAAGAACCTAATCCTAAATGAACTTAAGAATCTCAAATTACCTACACCAAATTAAACAAGTTCAAAGAAAGTCCTAAGCGGTAAAGAAATTCTAAGGATTTGCAAATGGAGAAGTAAAAGAGCAAAAGAGAGCAAACATGGATAAAAGTACATGAAAAACACCAAAGTCAGAATGTCATGTAAAATTAGAAGGTATAAGGTTATTCTAAATGATCATACCAAACCTCATGTGTTAGTTCATGGTAGAGTGAGATGAAGAGAAGCAAGCATTCACATGTTCATAAGAGAATAAACAAGCAAAACCAAAGTACAAGTGAAAGTCAAACATGAATGGATGACATGAGATGCTAAAATTCAGTGGCATACATCACTTATCAGTATCCTATAATGTCTATTCATGAACATACAAACCATGTGATAAAGCATTCAAGTGATTGAGAGGTTAAGATGAAGAAGAAGTAAGAAGAATCCACAAGTATCATATAAGAATGAACAAAAGTTAAGATGTGTAAAATGAATTAAAATGACCCTAAGATGATGGAAGCCAGTAAAATATGATGAGTATTACATGTTAAAGATGCACATACAATCAAGTTAAGTCCACATGTCAAACAAGTTCCTACAAGTTGCAAAAAGATGCACAAATGATCACATAGTGCAAAGGTATGTCATACTTGAAATGAATGATAATGATGCAACATATCATGAAAATATGAATGACTATGCATGAAGTCAAAGGCATACAAGATGTATAATGCAAATGAGATGAATGGTATGAATATATTAAAGGCAAACAAGTGAGTATAAGAGGCATGGGATGAAGGAGGGGGGAGAATTAGGTCAAACATGTACAAAGGTGCATCATACAAGACCAAAAGGAAAAACTAAGTTTAACGAACCTATAATTGATCAAAAAGTCCTATAATCCTAATAAAACATGTAAAACACTTACAAGTGACCTATAATGATGGTATAAATTCCCACAAGCAATTAGGGTTATAATTGATTAAGAAAGTTCATGAAAAAGTTACTTCATTTACAAGTAATCAAACATTCAGCAAAGAAAGTTCAAAAATTGTCACATTAAAACCCTAGGGACCTAATTTGGGCCAGGTGTATAGGAAGTGATGCACTGCTTGAGCTTGTGATCAATTCACTTCTCCTAGTGACTTGAAGTATCAATTGAGGTTGTATGGGGTGTGAGGGACCCTTGAGACTTGTTGAGGTACTTGGCTCTTGATCTTTGACTTTTAATGACCATAAACTTGACGAATCACTAACCACATGCCTTAGGCCTCAATCAATGAATGTATGCTTTTATTTCTTTTGATTTAGATGCAATGCATTGCATGAGAATAATATACTAAATGTTTGAAAATAGGAGGGAAAATTTTAGGGTGTTACAAACATCTCTCTAAGGCTATCTCAGTATCATTCATCTCACTTATCCTAAAGTGTCAGAACCCTCAAAGCTTAAATGACTATCACCCGATTTGTCTAATTGGAATCATATATACATATATATATATATATATATATATATATATATATATATATATATATATATATATAATTATTTCAAAATTGATGGCGGGAAGATTGAAGAGAGTTTTGAATAAGCCTATTTCGGGTAATCATAGAACTTTTGTACCTGATAGAAGATTGTTTGATGGCATCTTAGTGTTGAATGAATTGGTAGACTTTTCTAGGAGGAACAAGAAAGATATATTCCTATTCAACGTAGATTTTGAAAAGGCTTTTGCCTCTATTTCTTGGAACTATTAGATATATCTCTTGAAAAGGATGAAATTCAACACTATGTGGTTAAGTTAGATTAAGACATGTGTTTGTTCTTCTTCTTTCTCGGTTTTGATAAACGATAGGCCGATGATTGATTTTGAAGCCTGGAGAGGTCTTCATCAAGGGGATCCTCTTTCCCCCTTTTTCTTTTTATCTTGGAAGATGAAGGGATCAGAGGCTTGTTACGGAATGCACGCTTTTGTATAATTTTCATTTGTTTGCCCTAAATGATAATTTTCATATTGATCTTCTTCAATTTGTTGACGACACACAGTGATTGTGGGGAAACTCTTGTGGGATAATATTTGGACCTTAAAATTTTTTTTGCACGGTTTTGAGCTTTATTCAAGATTATTCGTTAACTTCAACAAGAGTAAGGTGGTCGATTTCAATGTTAAGCCAAAGTTTTTTAGACTGTTTCAGATTGTCTTTCGTACAATGTTATTTTAACTCCTTTAACTTTCATGGTATTTCAATTGGTTGTAATCCAAAACGATGCTCCTCGTGGCAACTGGTTATTGCAAAAGTTAGGAACAAGTTGTCCTCATGGAATGGAATATCACTATCTCTAGGTGTAAGAGTGACACTTATTATATCGGTATGGAATTCAATTTCGTTTTTCTCGTTATCTTTCTATAAAGCACCAAAAATTGCTTATTCAAGAATTTATCAAGATTCAACGTGCATTCTTATGGAATAGTGCCGAATGTCATAGGAGGATCAATTGGGTGGTATGGTCTAATATTTGTAATATCAAGAAATAAGTTGGAAACAAAATAACATTAATTTGTCATTGTTTTTTAACTTAAAAATTCACATTTTTTTCAAAACAAGGTTATTTAATTTTTTTGTACAATGTCTAATTTTTTTATTAAAAAAGATAGGATTAAAAAAAAACATGCTGAAACATGTATATAGTAATGTTGATATATTTGATTAGTAGCAATTAGCCGTTGGAACATTGTCAATTTGCATAAACTTCTATTTCTTTAAATTAATGTTCAGAATCCCCATCATAATCTAGTTCTTCTCTAGTATTATATTTTTTATGACTCTGACTCTTTTTTCTCAAAGAAATATTGTACTAACCAGATCTGCTTCAAATAATAAACTTAGAAAGTGGTCGGTAGGTCGGTAGTACTGAAACAATTTTGTTGAATATTTGTATTCATCAACAATCCAATAATTTATTACGAAGAAGGCATAATAACATTATTAGTGAGAGAGTTTAAATATGTCCCTCATTTTTTCTCGATGTTGGTCCCCATTTGTAACAACATCCTTAGTTGTTTAGTGTTTATAGCGAGAAGTGAGGATTTCGAAAGAAAGAGATATGAAGAAAAAATGAAATATCTATAATATATTTTTAAATAATAATTTTGAACATAATGATAAATAAATATTTATCATTTATATATTTTTAGTTTTTAGAATATTTGTACAACATATATTACAATTGAAGAGTTTAACTAAATTCTCTAAGACTTTATTTGAACTTTTTTTCTTCACAAATTAAGAAGATTTTAGTTTTTAAATAAAATTAAATCATCTAAAATTCTCTCCATGAACCTAAATCTCCTTTATTTATTACATTCAATCCTTCCTGTGGTTCAAAATCCTCTCCATGCACTTTAATCCCATTTATTTTTGCACCCTTATGTTTTCATCACTTGTGTTTCATCTCCCTCATTTTTCA
Organism: Lathyrus aphaca; assembly: GCA_963966055.1. Classification (NCBI taxonomy): domain Eukaryota; kingdom Viridiplantae; phylum Streptophyta; class Magnoliopsida; order Fabales; family Fabaceae; genus Lathyrus; species Lathyrus aphaca. The sequence goes on along the minus strand of OZ014521.1, from coordinate 352,941,218 downwards.
TTCGTGCGTGGAGATGTCAATCTAACCTTCATAATGGAAGAACACTTGATAAGTCAACTTTTGTGTCAAATATCCCTACTACAAAATATGTTTTTTTATCCAATTGGTGTGAGCGAGCTAATGAAGGATGCAATGGAAAGTTCTCACTTCTCCTTAGTTCATTATCCACCGAGGTGAAATAAATAACTTTTTCCCTTAGTTGGTTTTCCACCGACATGAAAAAAAACATTACAAAATAATTCTTTACTATGAATTGCAAGAGTTGAGAAATGTTTTGATCAAGGTTGATTTTTTTTAGTGTAAGCAAGTTATATATAAAGGGAGAACTAAGAGTTCTTCAATCTGTTTACAACAAGAGCGAGATTAATCCGGAAGAAAGCGAGAAATTATAAACCAATTGATCTTACGAAAGAAAAAATAAAAGATCTTTACTAAAATCCTATAAGTTACAATTGACATGAGTAATATCTCCACAAAAAGATCATCTCCAAATAAGATGTTTTATACCTCATACCGTATTGTTTAGATTTCACTCCTCCATCCGAAAGCAAACATCATTCCGTAAAATCCATAAGCTCCAAATAACGACAAGCCAAACCAAATCCGATTGCCTTCTTTGACTTTTTTTTACACGGAAAAACATGTACCAATCCATAAAATTCGGAAGACACTCATCCTTCATCTTTTCCGATTTACCCAACCAAATAGCTATTTCCTTCCATATTATCTTAACCACCTCACAAGCAAAAAAGGAATGATTCAAGCTCTCTAAAACCATCCCACAAAAAACACAATTAATATCATCTATATGCAAATTAATAACTCTAATTTTCAAAAGATCCTTTGTTGGAAGTCTATTCACAAGAATCCTTCAACCAAAAACCTTAATCTTAAAGGGAACCTCCATCTTCCAAATTAAAGACAAAGCTTCATCGTACCTTCCGAGGGGACCAAAAGGAATCTGGTAAAAAGCATAATAAGCATAACAAAAAGCTACTGAGAACTCCATGTCGGATTTTAGAATCTAAGAAATATTATCTATTTGATCCTCCAAAATTTTATGATCACTAACCCGCTCCCTCAAAGACACCAAATCGGGAAAAAGATGCGCTGAAAGAGCCGCCAAGTCTCCAAGCCCAAAATCCCCCCAAATCCAACACCTTCACGCCACCCACCCATTGCCGCTATCGAAACCCTCTTCAAACGGGAAGCCTCGTATAAAACAAAAAATTCCTCCTTCAAAGTAATGTGTTCCATCCATCTTGCTTCCCAAAAAGGAATTGAATACCCTCCACCAACCTTAAATCTACTTCCTTCTAAAATTGGGTCGTTTTGGAGATTCTTACGAATCAAGGAAATGTCCTTCCACTATATAGACATCGAAGAAAATCCTTTTTTGTTATCTTCCCTACACAAAACCTTTGTTGCAATATCTCTGTACCGCGCTTTCAACAAATTAAACCAAAGAACGTATTTATATTGAAGAATTCTCCATCTCCACTTGTCAAGAAGGGCTAAATTAAAGTCTTCCATATTTTTGATCCCTAGTCCCCCTTTCTCATAAGGAAAACAAACATCCATCCAACTATCCCAATGGATGCTCCTTTTTTCCTCCACACCACCCCACCAAAAAATTACTTTGGATCTTTACAAATTCATTAGCTACTTTCAAAGGCATCTTATAGAAAGACATAGTGAAAATAGTTAGAAAACATAAAATAGACTTCAAAAGAGTAATTCTTCCACCAATATTAAGAAAATGATTTTCATCCCATTAAACGTTTCTTTATTTTCAACAAAAGAGGATTCCAACTTGATAATTTTCTTGGGTTAAATCCAATGGGAATATCAAGAGAAATGAATTTACTTTCTTCCACCTAACAAGAAAGAGCAAAAGATGTCGCCTCCAAAAGAAGTGTTAGAATTAATACCTATCAATTTACTTTTATGATAGTTTATACCAAGACCGGAGATAAGCTCAAAATCCCTCAAAACCGTCTTTATTGCCCACACATGTCTCCACAATCCTTCTCCCACCAATAAAGTGTCATCCGCGAATTGGAGAATATCCACCGAACATTTTCTTTCTATTACAAAGCTACGAAATCGCCCCATCTCATAAGATTTTCTTACTAACCCCGTCAACCTTTCCTATACTAAAACATAAAGAAAATGGAAAGAGGATCCCCTTGCCTCAAACCTCTCTCTATAACAAACACCTTCGTGGGACTCCCATTGACGAGCACCGACATTTTACTTTGAAAAACCAAAATTTCCATCCATTTTCTCCAAACCAAACCAAACACCATCTTCGTTAGCATAAATCTTAAGAAGTTCCAACTAACTTTGTCATATGCCTTCTCAAAATTGACTTTGAAAAGAAAGCAATTTCTTCCTTATTTCTTAGCATAATCAACCACTTCATTAACTGCCAAAACACCATCGAGCATTTGTCTACCCAGAACAAAACCACTTTGACAAGGAGATATTATAGAATTAAGAACCCTTTTCAACCTCCCCGCTAAAATTTTAGCTACTACTCTATACAAACAACCCACCAAACAAATAGGTCGATAATCATCTAAAGAAACCGGGTTAGGAAAGTTGAGAACCAAAGTAAGAAATGAAGATGTTATCAACTTGGAAAGTTTGATGCCATCATGAAAACTATTACAAAACCGAATGAAATCATCTTTAAAGAAGGACCAACAATTCTTAATAAAAAGAAAGGAGTAGCCATCCGGACCCGTACTTTTCGATCCTCCGCATCCCCAAACCGCCTCTTTAATCTCATTCTCAAGAAATATCCCTTCTAGAGCCAAGCTATTGTCTCTATTAATTTGTTTAAAAGAAATACCTTCCAACAAAGGTCTCTCCCTCTCTGTTTCAAAAAATTTAGTAGAGAAATGGCTCCGGACCTCCTCCTTAATTTCCTCCACCGACTCCAAAAGACCTCTAGAAGTGATCAAAGGACCTATATGATTATGTCTTATTCTATCCTTCATCACTTTATGGAAAAAACGCTATTGGAATTGTAACACCCCAAAATTTGCCCTCTCATTTTCATGGCATTCAGTATACATTTACATTGCATTAAAAAATAATAATAAAATAATAAAATAATAAAATAAAAGAAAAAAGAAAAAAGAAACATTTGGCATCAAACATAGGGCATGTGGTCAGATGTATCCGGACGTTATTGGCAATCATCAGGGTTCAAAGTCAGAATCAACTCAGAATGGATGGCGCAGGTGCAATTATGGGGTTTTCCCACCAAAAGGAGGGAAAATTCAAATTTTGTCTGCGTTAACCGGTTAACACAATACGTTAACCGGTTAACGAGTGCGAATTTTGAATTTTCAGCAACTTCAGCATGCTGTGTTTTTTGCTCCCCTTTCCTTTTTTCAGATTTATTTCATTTGAATTAATTGGAATTTATGGAGAAGGATCTAGAATGATTACTAAGCCTAATCCCAAAGCTAGTTCCTAATCACCTTTCTAAGCTAGCTCCAAACCACAATTTTGGACCCCAAATCTAAATGTTATTTATGCCAATTCTTTCCAAACCTGACACACACACACACACACTCTCATAATTCTCATTTTCATTTCTGAATTCTTAGAGCTCTCTCACAATTTTCTCTCATTCTCTCAAAACCTTTACACACAAAGTACGATTTCTTTGAAGATCTTCAAATTTTTCATTGAAATTTGTTGATCTTGGAACTAAACCTTCATCCATTATCCTCTACACTTCCATTTCTGGTTTTGAGTGTCGCTCCCCGGATTCCATCCTGGTACAAACGCGAAAGTAGCACGGAAAAAGAAATAGAGTCGCCAGCCAGGCATTTTTATCCCGAAGAAAGGGAATGGTAATGCTGCACAAACCAGAAGAAAGAAGAGGAAGGACACAGGTCCTACGAACCAAAGAGACTGGGTTATGGAGTCGGTTACGACCTGGGAAGGTATTAGCACCCAGATCGTCCGCCGTACCCGACGGGATCCACGCTTGCAAAAGAAACTGATTTCAAAGGGTGAGGGTATGAAAGCTGCAACAAAGAAAAAGAAATGAACTGGAAATAAACTGAGAAAAGAACTGAATAATAAAAGAAAGGGAAAATGTAGGGAAAATAAAGATTGTGCTCGAACGGGCCCTACCCCGCTTCCTACGTACCTCATCAGGATAATGAGGATTAGAGACGCCGTAGTTCCCCTAACTAGGGGTACTAAAAGGAAATTGCTTGTGAATTAAAGGCTTGAACTGCCTATGCCATTGCTCAGGTGTTGCAGACTCGGACGACGAGTGCGTAACCGTCTTGCAAAGTGACAAGTAGGAGCAAGTTCGCGTACGGAGCGAATGAGATGAGAAAAGAATTCCCGAAGGAAAGAAGCTTATTGTTTGTTTGGTGTTTTTTAGAAGCTTTTATGAGTGAAAGTTTGCATAGGTAAGTGTACCTAAGTCTTACTCAATGGGATGTGTACATCTCACATCATCCCGAAATGAAATGCGCAAGAGGCACACCTATCTATGGAGGAAATCTCCAAAGCTAGTCCCACAAGTGAAGGCTTAAGTACACTGGCCTATTACCATTATTAAGTATTTTTGTGGTTTTATGGATTGAGAAGTGGTTTTTAGCTTTTTCTTTGTGAGGTACTCATGCTAAGACTTATCCACCATGAGTGATGACTCACACCTCGCCCCGAAACGGAACGCGTGCAAGTATCTCATAGCAAAGTCTCATGTCACATCAAAGTACTCAACCTTTATTAAGTGAATTAGAATTGAGTTTGAAGATGAGAAGAGAGAGCACCAAAGGATCTCAAAGGAAAAATTCTAAAGGGGGACTAAAATAATCCTAAGTGTTAACATGCATGGATGTCCTAAGGGTTAGTGAGGTTTCTATCCTAATGAAGAAGGAAAGAAGAAGAGAAGAAGAAGATAGAAGAAGGGATGAGAAAGGCCTAAACCCAACAACAAAGGGTTAGTACAAGATAAACACAAGAAGAGAAGATGAGAATTGGAGATGTGGAACTCAATTCCCACACCTCACACTTACCAAGCCCCTGCAAGGTTAGTATGCATACAAGTGAAGCAAGATAAAGAAAATGGCATGCTAACATCAAACAATCAGAAGTGAAATGGTATGAACATATGCATAATGCAAATGCAACTCAAAGGAATGAGGAGAAGAAGTATGCAAGCTAAAGATGCAACATGAAACACTTATGAGAACAAATGCACACTTATGAAATATGCAAAGAAAAATGCACAAGATATGGACACAATGCTTAAGATCAGAACCAAAACAATATGAAGAATGGCTTAAGAAGCCATCAAGATGAAGAGAATAGAGGTACAAGACCAAACAATACCAAAATGGAAGCAAAAGAAACAATAAGATGAAGTGAAAGCACTTAAGGAAGCAAATGACTTAAAGGAGAAGCAAACACAAAAATTCAGAAGACACAAACCCTATCCTAGGACCAGGAAGGTACCCACACCCAAAGGAACCCCAAATGAGAAGAAGAAGTTGGCACAAGTGCCCTTCTAGGCTTATAAGAGATCAAAAGGTTCAAAAGAAGCAAAATGGGCCAAGGTTCAAACCAAAATTCAAAACAAATCAACCAACCATCTAAAAATTCCAAAATTGAAACCAAATGATCTTCAAACATGTTATATCAACTAGACAAAAGGATTTGAAAAGATTCAGAAGTAAACAAGGTCAAAGGGAGGCAAAAGCACAAGCTAGGGTTACAAACTTACATCACAAGTCACAAGATCAAGACTCAAGAAATAAGTTTCTAAAAATCCAGAGAAAAATCACATGAAAATTACAATGTATTAGGAATCCAGAGCAAAAATAATGGGATCAAAACTCAAAATATTGAAGAGTATGGAAATTATACAAGGAAGTGTGGTCATGAAAGGATTCAAAAGAAGCTATGTGAAATAAGGAATTAATTCAGACACGTGGAAAATGAAAATAAAAAAAAAATATGATAAAATAATAGAGACATTAAATGAGACACATGATTTTTTTGGGATTTTTTTTAGTGAAGAAAAATATTTTAATTAAATTGAAATGGAAACTGAATAAAAAAGTAATAAAATGTGAAAAAGAAATTAAAAGGAATGGAAGGAGGTGCATGTAGTAAGGTCTATGCGTGTAAATGAGATGGGCCTGGGGGAAGGAGGTGCGAATATTAGTGACTAAGCCCAGAATGCATGCGCTGGAACATGGTTTTGTGGTGGGAATTAAGTGAAATTAAAAGGCAAAAAATTGGAAAAAGGAAGGAGCGTGGGATTCATCCAGTGGCTGGAAATGAAGACCTCATTAATTGAGGTGGACAAAAACTTGGTTGTGGTTGGCTGGCACACGCTAGTTACTATGGAATGTATCACACATTGGATTAATGAAATGAAAGGAAAAAAACATAAGAGGTGGACCAAACTTAGGGCTAGGTGGCGCATTCTCAAGCGCTGGATGTGAGATCCGAAGGCTAATATTTCATCTTCTTCGTGAACAAAACCCTAGCTGATCAAAATAAAATTCCGGTGACCGGAGCTAGGGCTCCGGCACCGGAAACCAAACCAGAACTAAAAATCAACCAAAAAATGAAAATGAACAACCCAGATCAACTAATTCCACACCCCTGAACAAGAATATGGCATCAAAAACAGCTTAAAATCAAAGGATTGGACGGATCAAAGGAAATAAAGTGTCACCATCAAACTTGAAATGCAAATATCTTTCACTACAATGCACTAGATTCAAATCCACAAAGTGCAGCATGACCAGTGAAGATCAAAGAACACAAAGCAACAATTCAATTCCATTTTTAGATCATCAGATTTCATGCCATACCTGAGGTGAAGAGCTTGATTCAATGAGCTAGAAAACCAACCAATACGTGCAAATCACTCCTCTTACTCCTTAGATGCAAAATAAATGCATCTAAGGCCTTGAATGAGGGAGATCTAAGATTTGTTAAACCCTAATTGTGCTTGTTATGACCTCACAAAGCAATGTTGAAAGTGTGAGAAAGAATGCACGAATGAGTCATGAGTTTTGAATGATTTTGCATAATTTGCACTTGGTGAGATAAGCATGCTATGCTCATGCTCTCTTGGGCCTCTCAGCACATGTGACTTTCATTTTCCACCCTTGATCCAAACCCAATCACTTCTGGCCTTTAGATTCAAGTATCACACTTGTTTCATGACTTTTGCCAAATTGCATGCTTTGGAGGGATTTTCTCATAGTGCACGAAAATGACCATTTCTTTGGAGAAAATTGGTCATAATACAATGTATTTTAAGTTTTAAACATAATTGGGCCAGTCCCAAGTCACAAAATTCAAGTTTGAGGCCTTTTGCATTTGGTGGCTTTTGGAAAAGTGAGATTTGCCCTAGAATTGCTAGAATTTTCGAAGGACCCCTAGGAAAATCCACAAACCCTATGAAAATGTACTTGTACTTTTTGAAAATGGGAGCCCTTACTCTTCAACTTTCATGTTTGACTTTGGTCCATTTGAAGAATTTTTGATCATGTTAAGGCCATTTGAAAATTAGGGCAAAAGTTGCCAAATTTGGAAAATTCCATAAACCAACTTTGTACCATTTTTGCAAAACCCTTCAAATCTCTATGATTATTGAACTTTGATCATTCCAAACCTCTTATAACATTGTAAGGACCCCTCTTGGCCAAAACATTTGGGTTAGACCCCTTGAAATTGCACAGTTGACTTTTTAAGGGCAATGTTGACTTTTTGCTTCATCTGCAAGCAACTGAGGCATTGACTGACTTCCACATGGAATTTTCTCATGAAAATTGACACATAGGATCCTCTTAACATATAGAAGACTTTGTCCAAAAGAAATGGCCAAAGTTGTGAGATCTTGGTGCTTGAATCTCAAACCCTAATTTGGGTGCCTTGTATAGGAGCTTTGCCTTGTCCTGAGATCTCTGATGATCATGCAATCTTATGAGCTTTTGCCAATGGACTTGATCTTGAAAATGGAGTTTAGACTCACCATAAGACTTGTACAAGTCATTGGGGCCCCTGTCATGGCTTGAAATGCTTCAAGGACCTCCACAGATGACCATATGCTTGATGCTAGGACATGAGGGATGTTATGCCTCATCTTTCCATGATATGATGCTGAGAAAATGATATGTTCATGATGTATATGATGTGATATGATGCTTAAAATGAAGAGGGAAAATTTGGGGTGTTACACCTGCCCCTATTCAATCATCAGTTAATCTGAAAAGGACGGTAGCACGGGCTATCGACCATTCAAGATAAATTGTGGTTGAATACTAAGAAGACCAGAAATTTGCACTCTGACGAAGAATGCAGCACCGGGAAATAAACCCAACCAGATGATGCTCTGGGGATAAGAAGGATAGAAAAAGCAGACGAGCTTCTTCCAGGCTGAAACTAATATCTGGAATAAGAACACTAAGTCAGACGAGTCTTCAAACAATCCTGTGATGCCAGGAGCTGGACATACGAGTCCTCAAAACATTGCATATAACATAAAATGAGACAGACGAGTCTCCTTCGGATTTACCTGTTACGCCAGGACCAGTAATGCACTTAAGTCTGTGGGATAGACATGCAATCAAGGTAGACAAACCTTCTTCATATATTATCCGCGAATATATGGTATAAGACAGACGAGTCTTCTTTGAGCAAACCTGTGACGCCAGGTGCAGCAACAATAATTGGTGCTTGAGACAGACGAGCCTCTTTCGGATTTACCTGTTACGCCAGGACCGGTAACCATTTTGACATTAATTCCCACTGTCAGGATTTTAAACCTCTTCAATACAGACGAGTATTGGATGATCATCAAGATAACACAGATGAGTGCCAAAAGTCAATGATACAGACGAGTATCAGACGATGATCCAAGAAACACAGACGAGTGCTTCAAGCAATGATACAGACGAGTATCAGCCACTGGTATAGACGAATACCAGAAATTCAAACACAGACGAGCATTTGAAGTAGCAATAGAAGAATATCAGGATAAACAACAAATCCTCACATACATATATAAGTTAGCACAGACGAATGCTGGGGATTGATACAGATGAGTATCCAAGCAAAGCAGACGAGCTTCAAAAAGATAAACAACACAGACGAGTGTTGGGGATGATACAGACGAGTATCCACAAATATCAGGCATACCAAACATAGACGAGTGCTGGAAAGTTGCAGACGAGCAACAGTTGAAATTACATATCAAGGCACAGACGAGTGCAGCAAAGGATCCAATAACAAACACAAACGAGTGTTGAAAGTTGCAGACGAACAACAGCATATGAGATATCACAACACAGACGAGTGTTAGAACTTGCAGACGAGCAACAACAAATATCATATTAGAACACAGACGAGTGTTGAGGAGTTGTAGACGAGCGGTAGACAATGCCTGACTGGCCATAAGAGTTACAACTCTGCAGGGGAAACAAGTCAAGAGGTCTGGATACCCAACTCTGACTGAGGTGATGAATACCTGACCGTATCATCAAAATACCCAAAAGTATGGCAACTTCGCTGGGGAATATTTCACTGACGGAAGTGAAAATTAACTATGAACTCCGTGGGGACAGGATCATCTTCAGACTTGGCTGGAAAAATGTATCAACAGTACCCTAGCTGGGGAGAGCATCTGCTGATTCAAAGCTCTAGCTGTGACCCCTGCTGGGAAAGACTCTTGTTGAGGATAGAATTCTGATAATTTCAACTCTGGTGATGCCAGGCTTTCAGATACCTGCTGGGCATACTCCACTGGGGAAGAATGGACTGCTACTTCACTGGGGAAGAAGAAACTGCTTGGGCTGCTGCCAAGGCTTAGCTGGAGAAAATCTCTGCTGGAGATGTCAGGCTTTCAGATACCTGCTGGGGGAGAAATCTCTGCTTAGGGAGATACTCTACTGGGGAAGAGTAAATTTCCTGGGAGAATGTGACGCCATCCTGCAACCTGCAACAAAAGAAAATACAAGTGTGCCCCGGGGACTTGCATGGTATAATTTGTTCATCCATCGTCACCCGACACTCAAAGAGGGTTACAGTTTCCCTGCATGTCAGTTTTCTTTTCAAAATTATCACCATGTTTAGATGCAATGCTATTTTTTGCTAAAAATTCAGGACATTTTGCAAACAAAAATAAACACACACAACTTTTTGACTGAATATTCTTTTTATTGAATGGCCTCTGAATAGGCAAAAATTTTACATCAGGAAGCAACCACCTGGAAAGAGGTAGCCACAATAAAATTGAGAAAAGAAACTATCCTAATGGCAATGTACACGACATTCCAAGGAGTTCCATTTCTGCTATGACTTGCATGTCTTCGAGACTCTCCATTCTGCTTTGGCTTTCTGAGAGGATGAGGGGATTGTTTCCTATCCTTCTGATATTGTCAAGTTGTACGAAACGATGATGTGGTTCCGATTACTTAGATCGCAGTTGTTCGCTTATTCCCTTGTTTTGCGTGGATCGCCCTTTCGGGTTTTCAATCCACCGGGATACCCTTTTTTGCCTGAGATGTCCAATGTGGTTTTTCAACTCAGCGGGTGTACATTTTTTATTTATTTCCCTAACTTTTGCCCGAGCTTTTTATTCTGTTTTTAGCTCGCCGGGATGCCCTTTTTTTGCCTGGACTATAATTCTGTTTTTGTGTCCAGCGAGTCTCTTTATGCGAAGTATTTTTTAATTGCGTCCGAGTTAACAGGGGATTGGAAGTCATCTCCATCCATAGTGGTGAGCATCAGTGCTCCTCCCGAAAAGACTTTCTTCACTATGAATGGTCCTTCGTAGTTTGGGTTCCACTTACCCCTGTGATCTGAACCTGGAGGAACGATCCTCTTCAACACAAGCTCTCCCACTTCATACTCTCGAGTACGTACTCGTTGGTCGAATGCATGCTTCATTCTCTTCTGATAAAGCTGACCATGACAGATAGCCGTTAATCTCTTTTCCTCAATTAGACATAGCTGATTGTAATGACCACGCACCCATTCAGCCTCATCAAGCTTTACATCCATCATCACACGCAATGAAGGAATCTCTACTTCAACAGGCAGGACCGCTTCCATTTCATACACGAGAGAGAAGGGAGTTGCCCCTGTTGACGTCCTGACTGACGTTCGGTACCCATGCAACGCAAATGGTAACATCTCATGCCAATCTTTGTAGGTGACAACCATTTTCTACACAATCTTCTTGATATTCTTGTCAGCTGCCTCTACCGCACCATTCATCTTTGGTCGGTAAGGAGAAGAATTATGATGCTGTATCTTAAAGTCCCGACACAAGTCTGCCATCATCTTATTGTTGAGATTAGAACCATTATCAGTAATGATCCTTTTGGGCACTCCGTATCTGCATATGATATCCCTTTTCAGAAATCTTGCCACCACTTGACGAGTGACGTTGGCATAAGATGCTGCTTCTACCCATTTGGTAAAGTAATCAATCGCGACCAAGATGAAGCGATGACCATTTGAAGCAGTTGGCTCTATCTTCCTGATCATGTCAATGCCCCACATAGAAAAGGGCCAAGGAGATGACATGACGTTGAGCGGGCTAGGAGGAACATGCACTTTGTCTGCATATATTTGGCACTTGTGGCACTTACGAGCGAATGAACAACAGTCTGCATCCATTGTCATCCAGTAATACCCTGATTTTAGTAATTTCTTAGCCATAACATGCCCTCCTGCATGGGTACCAAAAGATCCTTCGTGGACTTCCTGCATCAACAGGCTTGCTTCGTGTCTATCCACGCATCTGAGCAAGATCATGTCGAAGTTTCTCTTGTACAAGACCCCATCCGTGTTCAAGAAGAAACTAGCAGCAAGTCGCCTCAAGGTCTTCTTATCATTGGAAGATGCCCTAGCTGGGTATTCTTGCTTTTCCAGGAATAGCTTGATATCAAAATACCAAGGTTTCTCGCCAGACACGGCGTCTACAGAGAAGGCATGAGCTGGAGCGTCAAGCCTGGATATGTAAATTCTGGGCACATAATTCCAACACAAGACTTTGATTGACGAAGAGAGAGTGGCCAATACGTCGGCAAACTGATTTTCATCACGTGGTATGTATTGAAGCTTAACTGTCGTGAAGAACGTCAACAATTTTCTAGCATAATCCCTGTATGGAATTAGATGCTCTTGATGCGTATACCACTTGCCGGTAACTTGGTTAATAACGAGGGCTGAATCTACGAATATATTGAGGTTCTTAATCCGAAGATTAATTGCCTCCTCTATTCCCATTATACATACCTCGTATTTCGCTTCATTGTTGGTGCAGCCAAAAGTAATTCTGGCAGCGAAGGGTAAGTGAACACCTTCAGGAGTAATGAGTACGGCACCAACTCCACGACCATTGAAATTGACGGCCCTATCAAACATCAGCTTCCATTTGGATTCGGGGTCTAGCCCCTCCTCCGGAAGTGGTTCCTCATAATCGTTTGCCTTGAGGTACATGATGTCCTCATCAGGGAAATCAAACTTCATTGGCTGATAATCATCTTCAAGAGGTTGTTGTGCAAGGTAATCCGACACAAAGATGTACTTGATGGCTTTCTGAGAAGTATACTGGATGTCGTATTCAGTTAAAATCATCTGCCACCTAGCAACCCTTCCGGTCAACGCTGGTTTCTCAAAGATGTACTTGAGAGGATCCATTTTGGAAATGAGCAGTGTGGTATGAGTCAACATGTACTGCCTCAGTCGGCGAGCAGCCCATACCAAAGCGCAGCAAGTTTTCTCGAGCAGTGAATATCGGGATTCACAGTCGGTAAACTTTTTGCTAAGGTAATAAATGGCGTACTCTTTTCGACCAGACTCATCATGTTGGCCTAGCACACACCCCATTGACCCTTCTATCACGGTCAAGTACATGATTAATGGTCTTCCTTCCACTGGAGGCATTAGAATTGGAGGCTCCTGCAAATATTCTTTTATTTTGTCGAAAGCTCTTTGGTAGTCATCATTCCACCTGACCGTTTGCTCTTTTCTTAGCAGTTTGAATATTGGCTCGCACGTGGCCGTTAGATGAGATATGAACCGAGAAATGTAGTTCAACCTCCCTAAGAACCCGCGCACTTCTTTTTCTGTTCTCGGTGCAGGAATATCTTGAATAGCTTTTACTTTAGCAGGATCTACCTCAATTCCTCTTTGACTAACAATGAAACCCAGCAGTTTCCCGGAACGCACTCCGAAAGTGCACTTGTTTGGATTCAACCTCAGCTTGTACTTGATCAGTCTATCAAACAGCTTCTTCAGGTTGACCAGATGCTCTTCTTCGTCTCGGGACTTTGCAATCATATCGTCCACATAACACTCAATCTCCTTGTGTATCATGTCATGGAACAATGTGACCATCGCCCGTTGATAAGTTGCCCCGGCGTTCTTCAAACCAAAGGGCATGACCTTATAGCAGAATGTACCCCACGGGGTAATGAACGTTGTCTTCTCCATGTCTTCCGACGCCATCTTTATCTGATTATAACTGGAGAAGCCATCCATGAAGGAAAATACCGAGAATTGAGCAGTATTGTCTACCAACACATCAATGTGTGGCAAAGGAAAGTCATCTTTTGGGCTCGCTCTATTCAAATCCCGGTAGTCAACGCACATCCGGACCTTGCCGTCCTTCTTTGGTACAGGTACAATGTTAGCTACCCAAGGTGGGTAACTAGTTACAGCAAGGAAACCGGCATCCCATTGCTTCTGAACCTCCTCTTTAATTTTCATCGCCATGTCAGGACGAGTTCTTCTCAATTTCTGCTTCACAGGAAGACAGTCCTCTCTCAGAGGTAGCTTATGCACAACGATGTCGGTATCCAACCCTAGCATATCTTGATATGACCAAGCAAAGATATCCACATACTCTTTCAGCATACTGATCAGCTCTTTCTTGACGTCGGCCTGCAGACTAGCCCCTATCTTGATTTCTTTCTTCACATCTTCACTGCCAATGTTGATGACCTCAACTTCTTCTTGATGAGGCTGAATAACCCGTTCCTCTTGTTTCAACAATCTGACCAATTCTTCAGGGAGGTCACAGTCTTCCTCAACCCCTTCATCAGCTTGGTAGACAGGATTGTCAAAGTCATGCATAGTCATAGCAGGAACGTTGTTAATGGAATCCGGATGATCAACACTGCACAGATGATGTGCTTATTCAGAATCTGCTTATTTTGAAAAAGAGACGCTAACACAAAGCAAAAAGGAAAACACATTGCCATTTTTATATTTTTGTGCAAAAGTTTAAAAACAAAGAAAGAGAACACAGTTTGTCTGAAAATGTCCTTTTATTTCATAGCAAAATAAGATGCAATACAAAACATGGTGGCCCAATACAATAGATCCTAGCATCTTGGGCAGAATGCTGGATTTGACAATGCAGTATGCTAATAAAAGGAAACAAAATAATTACTCTGAGAGCCAGTTGACTTGAACAATGTCTTCAGCAGACCAATTTGTTAGCTCTTCGCCGGGCGCACACGGGTGGATCCAGTTGTCCCAGTCACCGTCATTGTCCCCATCTTGGCTTGCTGTACAGATCTGATTGCGGTCGAGCAACCCAGCACTTGTAAACGTGACAGCCTTACCACTTAGATTAGATCCACCAGGCTGATACCCTAAGCCAAACTTATCATCCTTCTTTTCTAGCTCCAACAGCTTGCCCCAGCCTTGGGCACTGCCTGATTGAACAACCTCCTTTGCTTCTCTGTAGGAATGGATGGATGTGCCTTCCTTCTCACTACTCTTCTCCACAGGAGTCAAGATGCTGACGTTGACTGCTTCGAAGGCTTGGCATAAAGTTTCATGGATTTCTCCATCCATCTCTACATACTTGAACGTCGACGAGTGGCTTACGAATATGTCCTCCTCTCCACAGACAGTGATAACCTGACCGTCAACCACATATTTAAGCTTCTAATGCAGGGTTGAAGTAACAGCTCCAGCAGCATGTATCCACGGGCGTCCCAACAGGCAGCTATATGCAGGCTGGATGTCCATGACGTAGAAAACACTCTTGAAGACTTGAGAGCCTATCTTGACTGGCAGTTCAACTTCTCCAAAAACTGATCTTCTTGAACCATCAAAAGCTTTAACAATCAGATCACTTGGCCTCAGGACAATCCCATCAACATTAAGCTTCATCAGTGCCTTCTTCGGAAGCACATTCAAGGAAGAGCCTGTGTCTACAAGAACATGTGACAACACAACACCCTTGCACTCCATAGTGATATGTAGTGCTTTGTTGTGGTTTCTGCCCTCCGACGTGAGGTCTCGTCTGTAAAGCCTAAGCCATGGCTTGCATTGACACTTCCTACAACAGCTTCAAGTTGGTTGACAGTGATTTCCTGAGGAACATAGGCCATTTGCAGAACTTTCAGTAAGGCCTCTCTGTGCGCGGGAGAACACATCAGCAGTGACAAGATGGAAATCTTGGAAGGTGTCTAGTTCAGTTGATCAACCACCTTATAGTCACTCTTTTTGATAATCCTCATGAATTCCTCGACCTCTTTTTCAAATGTACCCTGCCCAGCCATAGGAGTATTTGATTCATCATTCACAGCTTGCTTTCCTTTGGCCTTGGATGAAGCCTCAGCCTCAGGATCCCCTCTCAGCATAAGGGGAGCAAATAAACGACCACTTCTGGTGAAACCCCTAACTCCTCCGACATTCTCTATAGTCGGGTCCACAGCAACAAGCTTTCTCTCAATCTTCTATCCAACTACATATACATCTGAGCCATAATTCCAGGGAATGGCTTTATCGTCTGTGTACGAAACAGGCCCAGGTACGGTGATAGTCACAGGACTAATATGAGGAGCATAAATTGTAACAGGCTCTCTTCTGACAGGCATGTCAGCTTCATCATAGAAAATGGTAATTGTTGACACATCATCAGCTTCTTAATTACCCACTTTGTTGAACTGTAATGATCCATCATCAATCAAATCTTGCAAACCCATCTTCAGTTTCTCACAACCATTCTCAGCATTCATACAGTCTTCACAATCAGCACTGCAACCAGGAAACACTTGACCATTCAGCAGTCTCTCTTTTACTACCCTCAAAGGAGTCTTCACTTCCTCAATACTCAGCACTCAACTTGTCACCACCCTCAACAGCATTGATTCTTGCCCCTCCATGATGCGAAATAGGGTTCGAATTAACATTCGGCGGTGGCGCAAAGTTGATTGCTTTAGAATCTATAAGATCTTGAACCTTGTGATGCAAAGCCCTGCACTTCTCAGTCGAGTGCCTGGGTGCTCCAGAGTGGAAAGCGCATCGTGCGTTGACATCATAACCCACTGGAAGCTCTCCAGGAGATGGTGGTGCCAAAGTTCTCAGCTGAATCAGATTCAAATCTAGCAATCTTGGCAGTAAGGCAGCATAAGTCATAGGGATAGCCTCAATCACCCTATTAGCCGGGAGAGTTTTCCGTGGCTGATACGGTCTCTACTGATAGTTGTTACGAGGTTGTTGTTGTTGCTGATGTTGTTTTTGTGGAGGAGGTTGCATCTGTTGTATTGGAGCAGAAGGAATTGTGACGGCTGCCACATGCTCATACGGTCTTCTATAACCACAGTCCCGGCCTCGGCCAAATACATCATTTGTCTCGCCCTCTCTTCTTCTAGGAGGTCCACTGAAAGCTTTCCTCGCTCCATTTGAGCCGCTAGCACTAGGATCTTGGATCTTCCCCATCTTCAGCAAGGTCTCAACCCTCTCTCCCGCAATAACAATATCATTGAATTTAGTGGCAGAACTGGACGCCAATCTTTCAAGAAGCACACCCTGCAGAGTACCCATAAACATGTCAGCTATTTCGTTCTCTAGCAGCGGTGGTTGCACTCTGGCAGCGAGCTGGCGCCACCTCTGAGCATATTCTTTGAAACCTTCCTTAGCAGTCTGAGCCATGTGCTGCAATTGCGTGCGGTTCGGAGCCATGTCCATATTATACTGATATTGTCTCACAAAGGCTTCTGCTAGGTCTTTCCAACTCTTGATATTGACTCTGCTAAGCTTCATGTACCATTCCAGCGAAGCTCCAACCAAGTTGTCTTGAAAATAATACATCCAGAGTTTTTCATCATCCGTGTGAGCAGCAATTCTCCCAACAAATGATTGAAGATGGGTCTTCGGGCATGCAGTGCCATTATACTTCTCAAAGGTTGGAACTTTGAACTTGTATGGGATCCTGACCCCAGGAACCAAGCCCAAATCTGTTATGTCAAATCCCAAAGAGCTCTGGGACTGAATAGCTTAGATTTGCTCTGCCATTTCTTCAAACCTCTTGTTCATCTCAACTCTTTGACCTTCACCTTCGTCAAGTAGAGTGAACTGCTCGTCCTGGTTATCCATCTGAATATTATTCAACCCATCATTGATTATTGTCACCCCTGGCTGTGTTATAGGAGCTTCAACCTGACGTGCGCCCGCACCGGTACGATTATCAGCAGCAGCAGTGTTGTTCCTGGGTTGACTGTTCTTTATCATCTCCCACAGACGCTCTTGGTTCTGACCCATGCCGGCCATCAATGTCATAAAGTTATCCATTCTAAGTCTCAGATCTGCCAGGTCTGCTTGCATCTGGTCCATGACTCGCTCTCTGTTAATCTTGGTTGGATATCTATGTGATATTGGTTGTTCCCGAACTTTACGGGGAGCTATAGTGCCTGAAACACAAAACACGTTAGCAACTGAGACACTACCTGCAAAACAAACAAACAGGTTATATGTATGCAATGCAATTGTTTATGTTTCCAATCCCAGGTCATTCATGCCCCGGTTCCGGTATTTAGCAAAGAAAACCAGATGGGCACTGATCCTCGACTTTCAGAAACCTTCGCGAAAAACCACATTCAAACCATAACAACAGGCACACCAAGAAATGGTGAAAAAGTCATAACATAAATCAACCTATTAGGCAAATAAAACAAAATTCCCCATAGGGTACACGTTTCTAAAAAGAAAAACAAACAGCCAGGACTCCTACAACATGTCTGTAGGTAATCCAGATACAAGGAAATCAAACTAAGAAGCAAAACCACTGCCTGAGGACCCTGAACCTCCCTCACTAAACCCCACATCATACCTAACCTTCTTGACTCCAGCCATCAACTTGAGGTCTTCAATCTCTTTAAGTGTTGCTTTGAGGGCTTGTTGACAACTGCTAACTGTTGAGTCTTCTCCCTGCGAATCTTGTGGACTTGCTCCACCTCTTCCTTCTTGTAAGCCATTTGCACTTCAAAGAACTCTTCTTTTTATTTATATTTCTTCAGCTCTTGCTCTCTCTGTCCCTGCAACCAGACAATAGACTGGCGAGCATCTTTGAGAGTCTTTGAATTCTTCTTGCGTTCAGCTTCTCTTTTGGCTTCCATCATTCCCAACCTGTGGAAGTGAGCCTCCCTTCCAACGAAGTCTTTCTCTTTAGCCTCCAAGGTAGTCTGCATTTTCAACAACTTCTCTTCAGCTTCAATCTTGGCCCTGTTGGCATGATGGTACAGGCTTACCATCTCAGTATTTTCAACTCTAACTGCATGCAGCTGGGCTTCCAACTTCTTGAACTCCTCTAAAGACACAATATCAGTGGACTCAACAACTGGAGGAACTGGTGATGAGAATGGCAGCAAAACCCTTCTGGCTCTGTCTTTCAACCAAGCTTCATACTCTGGGAATGTCTGATTGTTGCACTTTCCAAAGCTAGCTATCCCTTCTCCCTTAATGCACTTCCAAGCTCCAGCAACCTTCCTCACTAAGGGCATATTGTCCTTCACTGGGAAGTAGAAAATAGGGGTCAACTTCAATTCTTTTGGCACCTCTCTCAAGGCATATCCCAATTGTCTTCTTAACAAGATTGGATTGTAATTAATCCCTCCAGTTACTCCCAATAAAGGTACACTAAGATAACTCCCACAACTAGTGATGAAACGTGCACCTTGCAGCCTTTGAGTAATCCACCTGACATCCTTGGCAAGCAACTTTTCCAGCTTCTGAGCCCATACTAAGGTGTGGTCACTAAACACTCCAGTACTAGGCAGATGCCTCATGAACCACAAATGAAATAAAGGAGCGCAACAACGAACTAAACCCCCCTCTTCTTCTCAGTCTTGTAGTGCACTGAGTAATACAAATCTCCGAGCAATGTAGGCACATGATTCTTCAGCAAAAAGAGATGTATGGCATTCATATCTATGAACTTCTCCATATCAGCAAACAAGATAATGCCATAGATAGAAAGAGCCAAGATAGCACAGACAGCATCCCATTCTTCCTCAACAACCAACTCTTCCACCTTCTTTACCAAAGCCTCCAAAGAAAACCCAGGTACACCTCACTTAATGATGGTCAAAGAATTCACAGCAGAAGTGCTCAAATAAAGAGCCTTAGCAATAGCCTCAGGTGCAGGTCTACTCATCTCAGCATTGAAAGGAATCTGGTCTCGAACAGGCACTCCCAAGATCAGAGCATACTCCTCCAGCAAAGGACCTAGCTGAAAATCAGGGAACGTGAAGCAACGGAGCTGAGGATCATAATACTGAAGCAGGGTATGAATGGCACTTCTCTCAGAAGGATCTAGCTCTACCACCACATCAAGAATACTCCCATAAGCCTTCCTGAATCTCTCCATATGGTTAGGTGTAATCAGCTTCACCATTTTCTTCAACAGGCCAACCTTGATGTCAAAGAACTTGAAGTGAATATTCTGCTTGCGAGGATCTTCCATCTCTAAAGAGGATACCGGAACCGGAAGCAAAGATATGAACCTGTGAATGAAAACAAAACATGATTAATGATGAAATGATGCAATGCAGATGCAAATGCAAAGACATATGATCATCTGGGACTGTCTGGAATCTGGATATCAAGGCCACATGATCAGAAACCCCAAATCCTCTGGATATCAGCCCATAAATACTCAGATGAGCTCAGATACTTCCAATCAAAGACCAGAGAAACTCAAGAACTCCGAAACCAAAGTAACTGTATCAGAACATGAAATTGTACTGGTAACAAGGGTATGATGAGGTCAAGGGTTCCTGCAAACCTGTAAACCCATTCCTAATCTCACAGGTGTGCTCCGGGTCAAACATCACGGACTCTCAAAGCCGAATAGCAATAATACTTTCACCATTTCCGAGAAATGGCTCATGACCAAATCAGGGAATCGGTTAGGCATTATGTACTACGCTGGGAGGCCTTAGCTGAGTCCGGGAAAAACAAGCATCCCTTATAAGTCCCCAGCTTCAAGCGCTGAAATCGAGAAACAATAGTACATTCAGCCCGTAGGATACAGTATTAATGTCATACGACCAGATGCTTTGACTGAGTTCCTATAAGAGAACCAGGCCATCCTATGCGAGTCCACAGTGGACCCTCGGGTGCGAATAGGTTTGCCACAAAATGTGGTCTGCCACTGCCACCACTGGAGAGGGTTGTTTCCATAAAGGTTCTCAATGATCGGTCCCCAGATGCACATAACTATCAAGGTCCTATCCTGAAGTGGAGGAAATCCCCACACAAGATATTTCCAAGACGGTCGCAATCTGGGCGTGAAGCACACTGCCACTCATCATGTCACATGTGAGTACAATATGCCCACTCTAATCCTAGGGTGCACTCAAGCCGGGTACTTGGCTTATCTCTCAGAAACAGTATCACCCGAGCCCACCAAACAGAAAACTAGTCCAGGCAGTCCAATATGATATACATGATGCAGAAAATAAATACTGAAAACTGTAAATAAAGCTGTAAATAAAGTTGTAAATAAACAACAATAACATACAACAAGCCACAACAAGCAAACATCACCCAATGAAACAGAAACACACAAGCGCTAGGGGAGACTCACAGGGGAACCAGAGATCCTCTGGTTTGCTTTCCCCAGCAGAGTCGCCAGTTGTCGCTCCCCGGATTTCCATCCTGGTACAAACGCGAAAGTGGCGCGGAAAAAGAAATAGAGTCGCCAGCCAGGCATTTTTATCCCGAGGAAAGGGAATGGTAATGCTGCACAAACCAGAAGAAAGAAGAGGAAGGACACAGGTCCTACGAACCAAAGAGACTGAGTTCGGGAGTCGGTTACGACCTGGGAAGGTATTAGCACCCAGATCATCCGCCGTACCCGACGGGATCCACGCTTGCAAAAGAAACTGATTTCAAAGGGTGAGGGTATGAAAGCTGCAACAAAGAAAAAGAAATGAACTGGAAATAAACTGAGAAAAGAACTGAATAAGAAAATAAAGGAAAAATGTAGGGAAAATAAAGATTGTGCTCGAACGGGCCCTACCCCGCTGCCTACGTACCTCATCAGGATAATGAGGATCAGAGACACCGTAGTTCCCTTAACTAGGGGTACTAAAAGGAAATTGCTTGTGAATTAAAGGCTTGAACTGCCTATGCCATTGCTCAGGTGTTGCAGACTCGGACGACGAGTGCGTAACCGTCTTGCAAAGTGACAAGTAGGAGCAAGTTCGCATACGGAGAAAATGAGATGAGAAAAGAATTCGCGAAGGAAAGACGCTTATTGTTTGTTTGGTGTTTTTTAGAAGCTTTTATGAGTGAAAGTTTGCATAGGTAAGTGTACCTAAGTCTTACTCAATGGGATGTGTACATCTCACATCATCCCGAAATGGAATGCGCAAGAGGCACACCTATCTATGGAGGAAATCTCCAATGCTAGTCCCACAAGTGAAGGCTTAAGCACACTGGCCTATTACCATTATTAAGTATTTTTGTGGTTTTATGGATTGAGAAGTGTTTTTTTAGCTTTTTCTTTGTGAGGTACTCATGCTAAGACCTATCCACCACGAGTGATGACTCACACCTCGCCCCGAAACGGAACACGTGTAAGTATCTCATAGCAAAGTCTCATGTCACATGAAAGTACTCAACCTTTATTAAGTGAATTAGAATTGAGTTTGAATATGAGAAGAGAGAGCACCAAAGGATCTCAAAGGAAAAATTCTAAAGGGGGACTAAAATAATCCTAAGTGTTAACATGCATGGATGTCCTAAGGGTTAGTGAGGTTTCTATCCTAATGAAGAAGGAAAGAAGAAGAGAAGAAGAAGATAGAAGAAGGGATGAGAAAGGCCTAAGCCCAACAACAAAGGGTTAGTACATGATAAACACAAGAAGAGAAGATGAGAATTGGAGATGTGAAACTCAATTCCCACACCTCACACTTACCAAGCCCCTGCGAGGTTAGTATGCATACAAGTGAAGCAAGATAAAGCAAATGGCATGCTAACATCAAACAATCAGAAGTGAAATGGTATGAACATATGCATAATGCAAATGCAACTCAAAGGAATGAGGAGAAGAAGTATGCAAGCTAAAGATGCAACATGAAACACTTATGAGAACAAATGCACACTTATGAAATATGCAAAGCAAAATGCACAAGATATGGACACAATGCTTAAGATCATAAACAAAACAATATGAAGAATGGCTTAAGAAGCCAATAAGATGAAGTGAAAGCACTTAAGGAAACAAATGACTTAAAGAAGAAGCAAACACAAAATTTCAGAAGACACAAACCCTATCCTAGGACCAGAAAGGTACCCACACCCCAAAGGAACCCCAAATGAGAAGAAGAAGTTGGCATAAGTGCCCTTCTAGGCTTATAAGAGACCAAAAGGTTCAAAAGAAGCAAAATGGGCCAAGGTTCAAACCAAAATTCAAAACAAATCAACCAACCATCTAAAAATTCCACAATTGAAACCAAATGATCTTCAAACATGTTATATCAACTAGCTAAAAGTATTTGAAAAGATTCAGAAGAGAACTAGGTCAAAGGGAGGCAAAAGCACAAGCTAGGGTTACAAACTTACATCACAAGTCACAAGATCAAGACTCAAGAAATAAGTTTCTAAAAATCCAGATAAAATTCACATGAAAATTAAAATGTATTAGGAATCCAGAGAAAAAAGAATGGGATCAAAAATCAAAATATTAAAGAGTATGGAAATTATACAAGGAAGTGTGGTCAAGAAAGGATTCAAAAGAAGCTATGTGAAATAAGGAATTAATTCAGACACGTGGAAAATGAAAAAAAATAAAATAAAAATATGATAAAATAATAGAGACATTAAATGAGACACATGATTTTTTTAGGATTTTTTTAAGTGAAGAAAACTATTTTAATTAAATTGAAATGGAAACTGAATAAAAAAGAAATAAAATGTGAAAAGGAAATTAAAAGGAATGGAAGGAGGTGCGTGTAGTACGGTCTATGCGTGTAAATGAGATGGGCCTGGGGGAAGGAGGTGCGAATATTAGTGACTAAGCCCATAATGCATGCGCTGGAACATGGTTTTGTGGTGGGAATTAAGTGAAATTAAAAGGAAAAAAACTGGAAAAAGGAAGGAGCGTGGGATTCATCCAGTGGCTGGAAATGAAGACCTCATTAATTGAGGTGGACAAAAGCTTGGCTGGCACACGCTAGTTACTATGGAATGTATCACACATTGGATTAATGAAATGAAAGGAAAAAAACATAAGAGGTGGACCAAACTTAGGGCTAGGTGGCACATTCTCAAGCGCTGGATGTGAGATCCGAAGGCTAATATTTCATCTTCTTCGTGAACAAAACCCTAGCTGATCAAAACAAATTCCGGTGACCGGAGCTAGGGCTCCGGCACCGGAAACCAAACCAGAACTAAAAATCAACCAAAAAATGAAAATGAACAACCCATATCAACTAATTCCACACCCCTGAACAAGAATATGGCATCAAAAACAGCTAAAAATCAAAGGATTGGACGGATCGAAGGAAATAAAGTGTCACCATCAAACTTGAAATGAAAATATCTTCCACTACAATGCACTAAATTCAAATCCACAAAGTGCAGCATGACCAGTGAAGATCAAAGAACACAGAGCAACAATTCAATTCCATTTTTAGATCATGAGATTTCATGCCATACCTGAGGTGAAGAGCTTGATTCAGTGAGCTAGAAAACCAACCAATGCGTGCAAATCACTCCTCTTACTCCTTAGATGCAAAATAAATGCATATAAGGCCTTGAAACAAACTGGATTTGAGGTTTCCAAGCAAGTTTCCTTGAAATGGTAAGCTGACCAAACTTGAGGATAAGCTTCAATGAGTGTATGCTTAAGGATCCTGAGCTTGTCTAGATCACAGATCCACAATTGGTTTGGAGTTTACTTTCTTGTGTGAAGAGATATGGAGGAAAATGCAAAGTTGCAAGAAAGTTGAGAATGAGAGAATGAGGGAGATCTGAGATTTGTTAAACCCTAATTGTGCTTGTTATGACCTCACAAAGCAATGCTGAAAGTGTGAGAAAGAATGCACGAATGAGTCATGAGTTTTGAATGATTTTGCATAATTTGTACTTGGTGAGATAAGAATGCTATGCTCATTCTCTCTTGGGCCTCTCAGCACATGTGAATTTCATTTTCCACCCTTGATCCAAACCCAATCACTCCTGGCCTTTAGATTCAAGTATCACACTTGTTTCATGACTTTGCCAAATTGCATGCTTTGGAAGGATTTTCTCATAGTGCACGAAAATGACCACTTCTTTGGAGTAAATTGGTCATATTACAATGTATTTTAAGTTTGAAACATAATTGGGCCAGTACCAAGTCACAAAATTCAAGTTTGAGGCCTTTTGCATTTGGTGGCTTTTGGAAAGGTGAGATTTGCCCTAGAATTGCTAGAATTTTCGAAGGACCCCTAGGAAAATCCACAAACCCTATGAAAATGTACTTGTACTTTTTTAAAATGGGAGCCCTTACTCTTCAACTTTCATTTTTGACTTTGGTCCATTTAAAGAATTTTTGATCATGTTAAGGCCATTTGAAAATTAGGGCAAAAGTTGCCAAATTTGGAAAATTCCATAAACCAACTATGTACCATTTTTTGCAAAACCCTTAAAATCTCCATGATTCTTGAACTTTGATAATTCAAAACCTCTTATAACATTATAAGACCTCTCTTGGCCAAAAAATTTGGGTTAGACCCCTTGAAATTGAACAGTTGACTTTTTAAGGGCACTGTTGACTTTTTGCTTCATCTGCAAGCAACTGAGGCATTGACTGACTTCCACATGGAATTTTCTCATGAAAATTGACACATATGATCCTCTTAACATATAGAAGACTTTGTCCAAAAGAAATGGCCAAAGTTGTGAGATCTTGG
This sequence comes from Lathyrus aphaca, assembly GCA_963966055.1. Classification (NCBI taxonomy): domain Eukaryota; kingdom Viridiplantae; phylum Streptophyta; class Magnoliopsida; order Fabales; family Fabaceae; genus Lathyrus; species Lathyrus aphaca. Next base: position 352,916,004 of record OZ014521.1, on the reverse strand, counting down.
TGCTTGAATCTCAAACCTTAATTTGGGTGCCTTGTATAGGAGCTTTGCCTTGTCCTGAGATCTCTGATGATCATGCAATCTTCTGAGCTTTTGCAAATGGACTTGATCTTGAAAATGGAGTGTATACTCACCATAAGACTTGTACAAACCATTGGGACCCCTGTCATGTCTTGAAATGCTTCAAGGATCTCCACAGATGACCATATGCTTGATGCTAGGACATGAGGGATGTTATGCCTCATCTTTCCATGATATGATGCTGAGAAAATGATATGTTCATGATGTATATGATGTGATATGATGCTTAAAATGAATAGGTAAAATTTGGGGTGTTACATTGATATACTGGTTCAGATCTGAATTTGTGCTTGGAAGTGATTTAGGATCAAGCTTTTGCATTAAGTTCATCAACTTGCATTTTTTTTCATTGTGTGTGAAGAAAAGCATTGGATTGTTGAAGTTCTCCACTAAATTCATAAATTTCAGCTTGAACAACAGTCACCAAAACAAATCTCAACTTTGTAGGTTGGTTAATTTCAGATCTACTTCTGCTTTTAGCTTATTTGCATGTTTATGATATAGATCTATAATGTGATTGTTTTGGTTGATTTATTTGTGAATTGATTGGTGTGTTGATATTGGTGGATTCAATGTATGCTTGATTTGTGTTGATTTTGGTATAATTTTCATGCACATTTGATTGCTGGAACTTCTAGAGATTATGGAATAAGTTGCTGCTGAAAGTGCTTTTTCTGCAGGTTTTTGATGCTGTATGTTCAGTGTTAACCGATTAACACTTTGGGTTAACCGGTTAACGCCTGTTATTTTTTGGCTGTTTATGCAGGTTTTGAATTGGTTAACCTGTTAACACTATGGGTTAACCGGTTAACATTGAAGCAAATTGACTTGTTTGAGCTTTTACAGGGTTGTTTGCATGTCATACCTTTCTTAATCATCTTGGATCATTGTGTTGTCATTTTAAATGATTGTTTAGAGCTATTTGCATGTTGGTTGATGTATGTTTGCATTTATTCGATGCATGAACTTGTGCATTTCTGATACTTGCCATGGTTGTTGTTTTTCATTTGTGAAGCTTTGAACATGAAGATTATATGATTGCATGAACTTGTTGGCATGATAATACTTAATCACTCTGCTGGTATGTGAGATATATGCATTGTGTTTAGCTAACCTTTTTTTTGTAGGGGCTTTGGTAAGTTTAATAGAAGTGGATGTTGCTCCCACATCTCAATGTTGCTCCCGTCATTGCTCCTTACCCAGCAGTCGTCCTCTGCTCGACGGTCGTCCTCCGTCGCCCATACTTTACAATCTATATCCCTTTTCTCCTTCATTCTGTGAGTGCAAATTTTGGACTGTCTTTGGTATTCAACCACAAGTTATCTTGTTTGCTTGTTAAGCTGTCGCTTACATCCTGCACAGCTAACTCATGTTTGAATAGGGGCAGCTGTAAACACCCCAAATTTGCCCTCACCCATTCACACCATGGCTTGTGATCATTTCATATGCATAAACTCAATCATAGCATCTCATATCACATTTTTGATTCACTGCATTGGTTCTAAGTCATCTGCATCTAGGGTTTGTGATCTGAGCAATCCAAGAGCTTATTGAGCCACTCCAAAGGTCATCAATCACTTCAAAGGGGTCCATGTATGTTCAAGCATCATATTATATCCTCTCAAAGTCAAGAATGTCAAAGAATCACAAGAACTGAGAATGGCATGGAAGCAGAGCCAGGTTTGACTGCACAGATGACCTAGAATTAGGGTTTTGGTTTCAAAGGCCATAACTCCAAATTTTTTGGTCATTCTTGTTTCTATTGGTCTCTATATGGTATAGGGAGTATGCATATCAATTTTCATGAAGAAATTCCATGGGGAAGTCATCTGATCAAGAGTTGACTTTTCAAGCAAGTCAGTGCAAAATCAGGGCATCTGAGGCCCTCAATGACCCAACCAAGGGGTGTTCTTCATCATTTTGATTGTATATGATCTTTATTTGATCATGGAAGATGTTATAAGTTCACAAAATTGAAGAATTTCAAGTCTTTTGCAAAGTTGACTTTTTGGGAAGTTTGACTTTTAATGAAATTGCCATTTTAGGCAACGTTTTCAACCTTTACTTTTTGATTCAAAAATGCTTCAAATGAAAAAACTTTGGTCATGAAAGTTGTAGAATGGATCATTCCCTTTTCAAAAAGTACAAGAACATGACCTAATTCATTTTGGATCAAAAGTTATGGCTTGTCAAAGTTGGCTAAAATCACAAAATTTCAAAGTTTCCACCAAAGAGGCAAAGTTGCAAATTCACTTCTTAAGGCAAATTAAGTTATCAAATGCATTTCTAAACTTCACAACATGATCATACAAGACCTAAAAATCAGAATGGGCCAAGGGATCATTCATTTTTGTGGCCTATGGATCAAGATTTTTCATAAGAAGCAAAAGCAAGACAAGTTGCAAAACTCATCATAAGCTACCATCCACTTGCTTGCTGACTTGCTGAACCATCCTAGGGTTCTCCCCACATCATGCTGCGCAGGACACACCCTTTGTCCTTGGCTAGAAAGTAGCACATACCTCTCTTACACAACTTTGACATTTTGGCAACTTGAGCCATACCAATCAATAAAGCACACATCACTTCATCTGACCAATCACAATTGTTTATACAAGCAAAAAGCAAGCCAAAGCAACAAGAACACAAGCCTGAAACACTCCATAACTCAGCATTCTCATTTTCCACCCCATTTGCAAAAGCATTCGAAAATCATCACACAAGCTACAAACTCACAAACAAACTTCACAAAACATACCACCACATCCTCCTGATCATTTCCCTGCCTTCATTCATCCCTGAAACCTCACAGAAGCCAGATACGATTTTTGCCCCCCTTTGAACAGAACTCAAGCAAACTCTCAAACCAGCCCAAATAAACTTCAAACAAGCCTGGCAAACACTTTGGGAAGGTCATTGGAGCTGTTTAGAAGCAAGAAACTGGCCCAGAAGCTCCTGTTTTGAAAGCTTTGATTCAGGTAGCTATGGCATTTCATTTTCCCAGAACCTCTATTTTTTGTTTCTAAATGATAAAGCATGCTTCCCTGAGTTCTCTAAACTTTTTACTTTTGAAAAAGATTGAGAAATGAGGTTGTATTGTGTTTCTGAAATTTTGGCAGTTTTTGATGTTTGATTCGTATCTTGATTTTGAGTTGAAATAAATGGATTTTGTTGCTGGATTGTTGTTTAGGGATGTTATTTTAGTTGATCTGGAGAGTTTGACATGATTTCATGGCATTTTGAGAGAGTTTGAAAGATGAGTTGGCCGGAGAAGACGACCGGAACAGTGTTCCGGTCGCCTGAAAGTCATTAGGGTTTGTTTAATTAGGGCTAATCATAATTATGTGAGTTTGAATTTCCACCCTTGGATGTGGCGCCAAGTCAAACGCGCGCGCTGCCAGTTCAAACCTAGGCCCTTGGATCTGATTACCACCCATTTAATTCATTTTATTTTGCATTTTATTTCATTTCTTTTCTCCAATTTATTTAAAATAGCAAAACAATTTTAAAAATTCTGAAAATTTTTGTATAAACTTTTATTAATTTTCAGAAACCAAAAACATTTTTATTTTTATTTTTTGCATTAAAAAATATTTTTAAATCATTTAAAAGTTTATTTTTAATTAATTAATGAGAATTAATTAATTAAAAATACTTTTAAGTATTTAAAAATCACCAAACAATTCATGAAACATTTAAAACCATTTAGAAACATTGTCCAACCCTCAAACCAAATTTCTTTTTTTCTTGATGCATTTTGACAATTTTTCATGGAATTAATTTCATTTCAAAGCATTATTTTGATCCAAACTTCAAAAAATCATTTCTGCCTAACCATTGAGAGTTGGACTTTGATTCTTTTTGCATTGTGTTTTGCATATCATGTAGTTTGTAAGATTAAATTGGCATGATTTGATCTTTCATTTTCATTTTGTTTGGCATTTTTCTTGTTAAGGTACCCTAAAACCCTAGCCATCTTAGGAAATTCATAACCCTAATTAGGTTAAGAGTTAGAATCCCTCCTTTGGGCAGTGAGTTTGTATAGGTTTAGGGCCCCTTTGAATGCATTTTCAATTTTTTATCTTGATGTTTGCTTCTGATTTTGGTTTTTGTTTGATGCATTGATCATAAACCCTAATTTGAGCTTCCTTTTGCATCCATCTTGCATTTGCTTGCATACCATGTCTTGCCATAGCATTTTGTGCATCCATTTGATTCATTTGACATCTTAAGACATATTAGAATCATGTTTGATCATTGCATCTTTCATTTGCCACTTTGTATGTCATTTGCATTCCATAAATTTTCATGTATGTTCATGGTTCTAAGCATGCTTCTCTTGCCTCCATATGTTTATGTGATCATCCCCATGCCTTGTTTCATGTTTGTATCATCTCATAGCATCATTATCATCTCATATATGCTCCTGGTTTTGGTTTGCATCATGCCATTCCATGCCATTTTGCATTGCATTGCATTCCTTTCACTAACTTTTCAGGTGGTAAGCAACTTTGAGAAGTGAATTTGCCTTCACTTCTCACAATTTCTTTTCATCTCTTTTATGCATCCTTGCTGCATTTTGTCTTGTGTTGGAGATTGAGCTTGCTCTTTCTTTTTCTTCTTACTTTCTTTCTTCAAGTGACTTGTCTTCTTAAATGAAGCAAGTTACTTTGCTTCTCTTTGCTCCTTTCATCTGCTTCCTGGTGGTTCCATTGAAGATTGCTTTCTTAAACCTCACAAACCTTAGGAACAACCAAGCATGACAATGATTAGGGTTTTGATTAGTCTCCCCACTTAGTTTTACCTTTGTGTCTCATTGAGTCTTCTCTTCTCACCTCATAATCAGGGACTAAACCCTAAAGGCTTTAAGGCTTTGTGATTAAGCTTATGCCTGCATCCTTCTATTAGGATGGAGTGTATAACTTTAATCCTAAGTGTTAAACCCTTAATGTTTTTAACTCCTTTAATCAATCCATCTTAATAATCATCAAGACATCAAGCTTGTAACTTGGGCCTTGCATTAGGGTTCTAATTCTTCCTTAATTGGTTAAGAAGGACTAACCCTAGTGTTAATGGACAAGTCCCCCTCAAGTTGTCTTACAAACCCTAAAAATCACTTCATCATCATATCATTAATTAAAATCCATTTAATAAAGGCTTGTTTTGTCATGAGTTTAATCCCTAATCATGGATTAAGTTGAGGAGCTTTCCTCAGCTTAAACATTCTCATCTATTATCCTTCTATTAGGATGGTGTAATGAGTCTGTTTAATCCCTGATTATGGCTTAACCTCATTACTTAACACTAAACAAAGACACCAAAAACATCTAAATAATCACCAGTAGGTTAATGATCTTAATCCTACACCAAAGGTGTTTAAGTGTGAGAATCTGACTTCACACTTGAGGTATTCTCATTACCCCTAATCAGAGGGAAGATGTGATGAGTTTACTAAATCCATTGGTTTAGTCTTAAGCTCATTAACTTATGACAAACTTTCAAAAGCAATAAAAGACTGAAAATGCAAAAAACAAACAATAATCGTCTCCTCCGGGATTCTTTTCTCATCTCACTCACTCACAAACGAGAACTTGCTTCTTCCGTCTAATGCAAGACAGTTTGCACCTGAGCCAGACAGGTCATAGACTTGAGCATAGACAAGTAAGCAGTTCACCAGTCAATTCATCTTTCAGTCTCTTTGGGTCGAACTACGGTGTTCTGACTTCCTCATTGCACGAGAGGATACATAGGCATAACTTAACAGTTATCGAACAAAAGTCTCTGTATATTCCCCCTCCTTCCAGCATTATTCTTTAAGCCTCATGATCATGAGCATTTCACTCTTGTCCTTACACTGACACTGTATATATTACTCTTTGCACTTCTCTTACACTGACACCTGTACACCTTTTCCAGCTCTCTTTATACACAGATTGCACTGACACTACCCCTTTAAAACACAAATCTTTTAAGCGTGGATCCCGTCGAGTACGGCGGACAATCTGGGTGCTAATACCTTCCCAGGTTGTAACCAACCCCCTTTCTCAGTCTATCTGGTTCGCAACCGTCTTATCCATATCTTTCTAGGTCTATGCAGCATTACCTTTCCTCCGGGATAAAAATGCCTAGCTGGCGACACTTTTCATCCCCTGTGAGTTCACTCCTGTGTGTTCTCACATCCTCCTTTCGCCAACCGTTCGCGTCTGTACCCTATTTGACTCGGCTTCATTTAGTGGGAGCGACAGCTTGGCGACTCTGCTGGGGACCCTTATACTGCAACCAGGGCTTCTGGTTCTTTTTTGTGGGTTCCTCCTAGCGCTTGTTTGATTTGTGTTTACTGGGGTGTTATGTGCTATTTGTGTTTGTATATGTATTTTATTGCTTTATGTACAGTTTTGTTTATTGCTTTCTTTATAACTTTATATACATCATACTGTCATACTGTATTTGGCTGGTTTTGTTTTTGTTGCTTTGGTGGGTGGGTGTTCTATTGAGAGTTGAGGTCCTATACCTGGGACCTGAGTGACACCTAGGCTAGAGTGGTTCATGTTCTTTCCCATTCCATTTCGGTCTGGTGCGGGAATATGAAACACGGTTCAGATATGGGTTTCTTCTTGAGAACTCTGTGCTACAGATTTCCTGTAGTGCTAGGGCTATCTGGGAAGCCTGCTAAGTCTGGATGACCTTTACTATTGACCTTCAGAAACTGAGGTGAATTAGAGGAGGATCTTTTATGGTTATTGTAAACACTGTACCTCCGGGTTAGAAGTGTTTACACTTCTCATAGCTGATCCAAGTCTGAGGATCCTTGTTTTAGAACATCACCTGTGAGGGGGGTTGGGCTGTTTACAGGTCTGCAGGTACCCTTGACCTCAGCATACCCTGTTACTATGTTTTGATTAAGAGTACTCCATTTTGGAACAGTTCTTGTGATTTTTTAACCCTGGACATGTGACTCTTTATTTGAGTCCCCCACCTTGGTTACAGGACTTATGAACCTCCATCTGGATTTCTTGAACATACATGGACGTATATCAGAGCACTTGATCAGATCCAGCTTGATCACAAACCCTTGCATATCATTTGCATACATCATCATTGCATCATTTTAACATTTGCTTATTTGTTTTTCAGGGTATCCATACTATATTTTGGCTTGGTTTTGACCCCTTCATCAGCATAGACCTATCTTCATCAGTATCTACTTCAGCTATCAGCTACCTGCTTCAGTCACCTACATCACCAGTCTCAGCCTGTCGGTGGCCCATCTTCAGTATTTTTCTCAGCATCTGTCTCAGCTCTTCTTCAGCAACATGGCACCCAAGAAGAGTAACATCTCCTACCATTTCTTTGAACCTGAATTGGCTAACATCAGGAAGATCCAGGCCTTGATTACTCCAGACCATATACCACTATTCAGAGAACACTATGGAGGAATACTTGATGTGGTTATGGATTTGGACCCTTCACAGAGGAGCCTGATTCATACTTGCCTGCAGTTCTATGATCCCCCTCTGAGGTGTTTCACTTTTCAGGATTTTCAGTTGGGACCTTTATTGGAGGAGTATTCATCATTGGTTGGTGTACCTATCAGGGGTGGAGTCCCCTTCAACCCTAAGATGGCTTTTCCTAGTAATGAAGAGGTGGCAAAAGCCTTGTATCTAGAACCAGTTCTGATTGGGCAGAATATGACTACCAAGGCTGGAGTGTCTGGTTTACACTTGGATTTCTTGACTTCTCAGGCTACCTTGAAAGCCTCTTTGGGAGAGTGGAAGGCAGTCTGTGCTTTGTTAGCCCTCAGCATATATGGGGTTGTACTTTTTGCAGATGAGCCTAAATTTATTAGCAAGAATGCAATCCATCTTTTCATTCTGAGGAACCCAGTGCCCACCTTACTGGGAGATTTCTACTACTCTATCCATCAAAGGAATGAAAAGCAAAGAGGAAGATTGGTGAGGTGTTGTTCTCCCCTGTTCCATACCTGGCTGCTCAGACACTTGCCCAAGACTGATGCATTCTTGAACCCTCACCAGTAAAGGAACTGGGCTAAGAGACTTGTTGCTTTAACCTCAGATGATATCAGGTGGTGTACTCAGAGCACTAAGGGCAGAGACATCATTACTAGTTGTGGGCAATTTCCCAATGTACCTCTGATAGGAGTGAAGGGTTGCATCAATTACAACCCTCTGTTATTCAAAAGACAACTGGGCTATGCATTGGTCCACACTCCTAGAGCACAAGACTTGGCTGAGACCCTTTATTGTGAGATTAAGCCTAATCTGGCTATTGTCAGGCAAGCATCCTGGGCTTGGGACAATGTCCAGACTAAAGGAGTAACCATTCTTGGGAGGTGCAACAATGTGGCCTCAGCTTAGTACTATGAGTGGTCTCATGCCAGGGCACAAATTTCCGGGATGCCCTTCACTATTGAGGATGCACCTGGGCCATCCACAACACCACCTCCAGCCACTGTCAGCTTGGAAGAGTTTGAGAAACTGAAAGAGAGGAATGAGAATTTGACTCAAGCTCTGTAGAAGACCCTCTGGGAGAGGAGTGATGGCCGGTTGGACATTGAAAGGTTGGAAAAGCTGAAGGTGGAGCATCTAGCTAGGATTGAGAAGTCAGAGGACTACATTAAGAAGTCAAGGGCTGGAGAACAGATTTTGAAGAATGCCTGCAAAGAGGCCCAATTCCAAAGAGCTAGGACTGATTTATATTTGAAAGAAAGTCAAGCTAGGTGGGTCAGGATCACCGAAGCTCGTACTCAATAGGATAAGAGGACTCAGGACAAGATTGAGCAGCTGGAGGCTAGTGCAAAGGAGCAGCAGGAAGCCCTGCTAGCAGCCCAGAGAGAGATCTCAGAGTTGAAGATTAGAGCTGGTGTGAAGAGGTCAAAGGACCAGAGTCGACACAAGAAGCTAACTGCAGCTGTCGCTACCAGGAATCTCCTTATCAAGAATCTTACAGAGCGTCCAGCTGATCCTGTGACTGAAGCACTTCTAAAGGAAGTTCAGGAGGATGAGTTTGGTCTTGATGTCTGATCTTTGCTTGTTGTTGCTTTCATTTCATTGTACTTTTCATTTTCTTATGTTGTATTTTGACCCCTCAGGGGCATGTATTGTAAAAAACAAACTATGTATCATTCACTTTTTGTAATATATTCATTAGTTTGTTTTATCTGAGTTTCTTTCAAGCAACATCACAAGCATCTTCCTCAAGGGTCTGGAAAGGTCAAAACCAAGCGCCAAGCCGGATACCTTGGAAACAAATAGGCATACTGCATCGCATACTAACTTTTGTTTTGTTTTGTAGGTTTTTTGTTTTGTTGTTACTAACTCTGTTGTGACTTCAGGAACTATTGCTCGACGTCGGGTGTTTCCACTCAACCGTCCACACAGATATCCAACCCGCAACAACCTTCCGGGTATACAGATGGACCAAGTACAGCAAGACCTTACAGAGGTCAGGACTCAAATGGCCAATGAGAGACTAGAAATGAGGAATCAGATGACTCAGTTTATGGAGGTGATGAATAATATGGCTCAAAGCCAAGAGAGATTAAGAGCACTGGTAGAGAGGCAGAATCAGGAAGACCCCCATCTAGGGACTGCTGGGACAAGCAACAATGAGAGGGTTCAGCCTCATATCAACCCACCTGTATTTGGACCCCACCTTCATCCAGAGATCAACATTCCTGCTAATGTGCAAGGGAATGCTACTACAGGTAGAGTGCTGCAAGAAGACCCCCAGGAAGATCAGTTCACAGTGATGGGAGATGGGGATGAAGCCTATGACAGAAGGCTAGATGAGATTGCTGAGAAACTAAGATCCCTGGAGTCCCAGAACTCTTTGGGTTTTGATGTCATGGACATGGGCTTAGTGGACGGGGTTAGGATTCCCCACAAATTTAAACCTCCGTGCTTCGAGAAGTACAACGGAACCTCCTGTCCACGGACCCACTTGCAATCCTTTCTGGGGAGGCTGAAGGCATATACCATGGATGAAAAGCTATGGATGTTTTATTTTGAGGATAGCTTAACAGGAGCTTCAAGGGAATGGTACTCTCACTTGACTAGAGCAACCATCAGGTGCTGGAAGGACTTGGCTGAGGCCTTTATCAGACAATACCAGTACAACTTGGATATGGCTCCCAACAGGACCCTCCTGATGGGAATGTCTCAATCATCCAGGGAAAGCTTCCGGGAGTACGCCCAGAGGTGGAGACAGCTTGCTGCTGCTGTCCAGCCACCCATGTCAGAGAGGGAGATGGCTGATATGTTTATGAACACCCTCCAAGGGACATACATTGACAGGCTAGCTGCTTTTTCTTCCACTAGCTTTGCTGACGTGGTCATAGTCGGGGAAAGAATTGAGAGCCTATTAAAGATGGGTAAGATTTCTGACAATGGTGCGAGCTCATCCAGCAACACAAGAAAGCCTTTTGTGGGACCAAGAAGAGCTGGTGAGACCAATGCTATCCATACCAACAGGGGCAGACCCCAATATGTTCATAGGTCTGTGGCAGCAGTCACCATTCCCGCTCCAATTCATCCACAACCAGCTTATCAACCGCAGCAGCAATCCTATTACCAGCAACAAACTCAGTATCTTCCTCAGAGAAATTATAACAACAACAACACCAGCAACAACAATCAGCAAAGACCGTATCAACAGAGACCATCTCAGGCCAATAGGGTGATCGATCCGATCCCTATGCCTTATGCCACATTACTGCCACAACTCCTGAAACTCAACCTGGTTGAGCTAAGGACATTGGCACCTCCAGATCCTGCCAGTCTACCCAGAAATTATGACGCCAGCGCCAGATGTGCTTTTCACTCGAATGCACCTGGCCACAGTACAGAGAAGTGCAGGGCTTTGCACATGAAAGTACAGGATTTAGTGGATTCCAAAGCTCTAAACTTTGCACCACCACCAAATGTTAACAAGAACCCTATGCCACACCACGGAGGACCCAGAATCAATGCTATTGAAGAAGATAAGCTGTCTTACTTGATAACCAGTGTGGGTCAGATTCGGACACCCTTGGTAGAGATAAAAGCTCAACTCCTTGAATGTCAAATGTTCCCGGGATGTGAGCTAGGGTGTGCTTATTGCAACATTTCAGTGAATGGGTGTGATAACTTGAGAGAAGGCATAGATGGTCTCATCCGGAGTGGCCTGCTTCAAATCACAACGTCAATACCTACCAATCCAGCAATCTCCTTAACAACAGTTCCCGAGTCTTCTACAACTGCAACAACCATCGTTCCAAACAACTCTTCAATCTCATCAACAAATGTTTCATCTGTTACTTCAACGGACCAAATATCAACAAACATCCCTTCTACAACTTCAGCACCCCTTCATTCAGAATCTCCTACAACAGCAACACCCATCCATTCAACAGTGTCTCCTACAACATCAACAGCAAACAATGAAAGCGTCTCAACAGTTACAATTTACTATGATCCTGCAAATGATTTTGCCTACAACTCACAAAATGCCGCTCCTATCAGAGCACCAGTCACAATATACTATGATCCACATACTATCATGGTCCCTTCTGCAGCTGCCATCAGTCCAGTCACTATCACAGTGCCTGGGCCAGTACCTTATGAAAGCAGTAATGCCATCCCTTGGCATTACGGCTCCGATCTATATTGCGAAGGACAGAAAATCACTCTTGAATCATCAACTTCTTCACCACAAATAGACAATGTGGGGGGAGGCGGAGGCTTCACTCGAAGCGGACGTCTCTTTGCCCCGCAAATTCCAAGACCCAATGCCGAAGCAGAAGCTGCTGCCAAGGCAAAAGGGAAGAGCATGGTGCAAGAAGACCAAGTTGCTAAAGAAGTTTTGAAAACCCCTTTTGATCAAGAAGTTGATGAATTCATGAGAATCATCAAGAAAAGTGATTACAAGATAGTGGACCAGCTTCACCAGACGCCTTCCAAGATCTCCATTCTATCATTGCTTATGTGCTCCGAGGCTCATCGGAACGCACTATTAAAAGTCTTGCATGCAACTTATGTGCCAGAAGAGATTACCGTCAATCAGTTGGAGGCTGTAGTTGGAAATGTTAACGCTAGTCATGGACTAGGATTTACCAACACTGATTTGACTACGGAAGGCCGCAATCACAACAAGGCTTTGCACATTACCATGGAGTGTAAGGGTGCAGTTCTTTCTCATGTGCTGGTAGACACGGGATCATCCCTCAACGTATTACCTAAGAAGGCCCTTGTGAAGCTGGAGTATGAAGGATTGGCATTACGCCCCAGTAACTTGGTAGTGAGAGCCTTTGACGGTTCTAAGAGATCAGTTCTGGGAGAAATTGAGTTGCCTATAACGATTGGCCCACAAACTTTCAAAACGATCTTCTACGTGATGGACATTCAGCCGGCCTACAGCTGTTTGTTGGGTAGACCATGGATTCATGCCGATGGCGCAGTTACGTCTACCCTTCACCAGAAGTTAAAATTCGAGTGGGAGGGCCAAGTCGTTACTATTTGTGGAGAGGAAGATATTTTTGTTAGCCATCTGGCTACATACAAATACATTGAGATGGATGGGGAGATCCACGAAACGATGAGTCAAGGGTTTGAGGCCCTGAATATTAATGAAACATCTGCTGTACTTGGGACTTCCATGACATCCTACCAGAAAGCCAGGAAGGTTGTTGAGGAGGGGAATGCTCAAGGCTGGGGCAAACTGTTGCCTGTGGAGAAGAAAGAGGATAGATTTGGGTTGGGTTACAAACCAACTCAACAAGATCAAGCAGAGGCTGCTAAGAAGCCCAACTTTGTTAGTGGGGGGATGCTCACCCCTGATGATGTCAACAACTTGGAAGATGAGTCGGAAGATGAGCGCAACCTGGAGAGCTGGATACGTCCAAGGATCCCGGGGAGCCGTATCTCAAACTGGTCTTCCCAGGAAATTATAAGAGTTACTCCTGCAGAGTAATTATTATTTCCTGTATATTTTAAGCATGCATCAAGTCTTGCATCTTGCCCAAGATGACAAGACTCATTTTGTAATCGGGCCATCTGTAATTTTTTGTGCAACAAGATTAATCAATGAAATATCAGACATCTTTTGCAAATGAGTCTTTTTCTTTTCCGCTCACTGTTTTTTCCATTTTTTCTTTTTGTACAAAAAATAAATGGCAATGTTTTCAAAATGATAACTTCTATTTTACTTTTTTTAAAAACAAGAGTAAAATCAATCACTAAAATGAACAAACTGAACCCTTGCAGAGAGTGCCTTCCAGACCGCACCGACAACAACACGGCTATGACTTCGTATGACTTTGACAATCCGATTAATCAAGCTGATGAAGGGGTTGAAGAAGATTACGAGCTTCCAGAAGAGCTAGCTAGGTTGTTGAGACAAGAGGAAAAGGTTATCACTCCTCATCAGGAGGAGGTAGAAACGATCAATCTTGGTACAGATGAAGATGTGAAAGAAGTTAAAATCGGGGCCGGCTTACAAGACTCAGTGAAGAAACAACTGATTGACTTGCTTCAAGAATATGTGGATGTGTTTGCTTGGTCCTATCAAGATATGCCAGGGTTGGACACCGACATTGTTATGCACAAGCTGCCTTTAAGAGAAGATTGCCCGCCGGTTAAACAGAAATTGCGCCGCACTCGCCCAGACATGGCAATGAAAATCAAAGAAGAGGTGCAAAAGCAATGGGACGCCGGGTTCCTTGCTGTAACTAGCTATCCACCGTGGGTTGCTAATATTGTGTCTGTGCCTAAGAAAGACGGAAAAGTAAGGATGTGTGTTGACTACCGGGATCTGAACAGAGCCAGCCCGAAAGATGATTTCCCATTACCTCACATCGATGTATTGGTTGATAACACGGCTCAGTTCTCGGTATTCTCCTTCATGGACGGATTTTCAGGGTACAATCAGATCAAGATGTCACCTGAAGACATGGAGAAGACCACTTTCATTACACCCTGGGGCACATTCTGTTATAAGGTGATGCCATTCGGACTGAAGAATGCTGGTGCAACATATCAACGGGCTATGGTGACCTTATTCCATGATATGATCCATAAGGAAATCGAATGTTATGTGGATGACATGATTGCCAAGTCCCTCACTGAAGAAGATCACCTGGTGAATCTGCTGAAGCTATTCAAACGTCTGAGGAAGTACCAACTAAAGCTGAACCCCAACAAGTGCACATTCGGGGTGCGATCTGGTAAGCTGCTGGGTTTTATCGTAAGTGAAAAAGGGATTGAAGTTGACCCTGATAAAGTCAAGGCCATTCAAGAAATGCCCGCACCGAAGTCAGAAAAAGAAGTTCGAGGGTTCTTAGGAAGATTGAATTACATTTCACGGTTCATATCTCACCTTACAGCAACCTGTGAACCTTTGTTCAAACTGTTAAGAAAAGAACAGACGGTCAGGTGGAACGAAGACTGCCAGAAGGCTTTTGACAAGATCAAAGAATACCTGCAAGAACCACCAATCCTTATGCCTCCAGTCGAAGGAAGACCTCTGATAATGTACTTAACAGTATTAGAAGAGTCAATGGGGTGTGTGTTGGGCCAGCATGACGAGTCTGGTCGAAAAGAGTATGCAATATACTACCTAAGCAAAAAGTTTACCGACTGTGAACAACATTATTCACTGCTCGAGAAAACTTGCTGCGCTTTAGCGTGGGCTGCTCGCCGACTGAGACAGTATATGTTGACCCACACTACCTTATTGATCTCAAAGATGGACCCAGTTAAGTACATTTTTGAGAAGCCAGCACTTACCGGACGAGTTGCAAGATGGAAAATGATCCTCATAGAATATGACATCCAATACACATCTCAGAAAGCCATCAAGGGCGGTGTATTGTCTGATTATCTTGCTGAGCAACCTATTGATGATTACCAGCCTATGAGATTTGACTTCCCTGATGAAGACATCATGTTCATAAAAGCAAAAGATCATGAAGAGCCTGTTCACACTGAAGGGCCTGACCCGGGAGAAGAATGGACTATGATGTTTGATGGGGCTGTTAACATGAATGGTCGTGGTGTTGGTGCAGTACTCATCACACCTAAAGGAGTTCACATGCCTTTCTCGGCAAAACTCACCTTTAACTGCACTAACAACAAAGCTGAATACGAAGCTTGCATTATGGGTCTTGAGGAAGCCATTGACCTCAGGATCAAGACATTGACCGTGTTCGGAGATTCAGCTCTGGTAGTTAATCAAACCAATGGCAAATGGTACACACACCATGATCATCTGATACCTTATAGGGATTATACAAGGAGGTTATTGACTTTCTTCACAACGGTCAAGCTTGAGTATATCCCTCGGGACGAGAATCAGTTTGCAGATGCTCTGGCTACCATTTCATCTATGATCAAAGTTCAAGCTGCCAACTTTGTACCGCAGATTTCAGTGTCCAGACTTGACAGACCAGCATATGTATTTGCAGCAGATATTGTCAAAGATGATAAGCCTTGGTTCCATGACATTAAGTGCTTCTTGGAGGATCAAACATACCCATCTGGGGCATCTTCCAATGATAAGAAGACTTTGAGAAGGCTTGCTGGTAGTTTCTTCCTGAACACTGATGGTTCCCTGTACAAGAGAAACTTTGATATGGTGCTCCTCAGATGCGTTGATAGAACAGAAGCAGACTTGTTAATGCATGAAGTGCACGAAGGATCCTTTGGTACCCATGCTGGAGGGCATGCCATGGCTAAGAAATTGCTAAGATCAGGTTATTATTGGATCACAATGGATGCCGACTGTTGTGCCTATGCCAGAAAATGCCATAAATGCCAGATTTACGCGGATAAAGTGCATGTGCCTCCCAATCCTTTGAATATAATGTCTTCACCCTGGCCCTTTGCCATGTGGGGCATTGATATGATTGGCAAGATTGAACCGACTGCTTCAAATGGCCACAGATTCATCCTGGTCGCCATTGACTACTTCACCAAGTGGGTCGAAGCAGCTTCCTATGCCAATGTTACAAGACAAGTGGTAGCCCGATTCCTGAAGAGAGATATCATCTGTCGGTATGGAGTGCCCGAGCGAATCATTACTGATAATGGTTCCAACTTAAACAACAAAATGATGACTGAGCTATGTCGGGACTTCAAGATCCAACACCACAATTCTTCTCCTTACAGGCCAAAGATGAATGGCGCTGTTGAGGCAGCTAATAAGAATATCAAGAAGATTGTGCAGAAGATGGTAGTTACGTACAAAGACTGGCATGAAATGCTACCATTTGCCTTGCATGGGTACCGCACGTCAATCAGAACATCCACTGGGGCAACACCGTATCAGTTTGTGTATGGTATGGAGGCAGTCCTACCTGTTGAAGTTGAATTACCCTCTCTACGGG
Source organism: Lathyrus aphaca (assembly GCA_963966055.1). Lineage (NCBI taxonomy): Eukaryota > Viridiplantae > Streptophyta > Magnoliopsida > Fabales > Fabaceae > Lathyrus > Lathyrus aphaca. Next base: position 352,899,548 of record OZ014521.1, on the reverse strand, counting down.
TATTGATGGATGTTAAGCTGAACGAAGCAGAATGGGTTCGGTCCCGATACGAACAACTAAGTCTGATCGAAGAAAAGAGATTGGCTGCAATCTGTCATGGGCAGTTGTATCAGAAAAGAATGAAGAAAGCCTTCGATCAGAAAGTCAGGCACCGAGAGTACCAAGTAGGAGATCTTGTGCTGAAGAGAATCCTCCCTCCTCATACAGACCACAGGGGCAAATGGACTCCGAACTATGAAGGACCATTCGTGGTAAAGAAAGTTTTCTCTGGTGGAGCACTGATGCTCAGCACCATGAATGGTGAAGATTTCCCGTCCCCTGTAAATTCAGATGCAGTTAAAAAATACTTCGCATAAAAATGACCCGCTGGACACAGAAACAGAATGTAAGTCCAGGCAAAAATAGGGCATCCCGACGAGTCAAAAACAGAATAAAAGACTCGGGCAAAAATAAGGGAAAATCAATAAAAAATGTACACCCGCTGAGTTGAAAAGCCGCATTGGACAACTCAGGCAAAAATGGGTATCCCGATGGATTGAAAACCCGAAAGGGCGATCCATGCAAAATAAGGGAATAAGCGAACAACTGCATTCTGAATTCGTCTGTATCACTTACAACCGGTTAAGCCTCGAAAGGATCAAGCTTCTATCAGAATCAGCCTTTTTCAGAAAGCAAGACGAGAAGAACGTCAAATGTCATACGAGTCATAGCAAGAGGGAAGTTCCTTGAAGCGTCATCAACATTGCCAGCTTTTTGTTTCTCAATTTGTAACAATCTCCTCATTCCAGGGGATATGTTCCTTTGACTGTATCTTGCCAATTCAGGGCACATGAATTAATAAAAGCATATTTTCAGTCATGTTTTCGTCTTGTACATTTTATTTGCAAAAATGTCTGATGTCTTAAAAAAAAAAAAACTGATTGCATAAATACAGATGCTTATCTTCAAAATAAAAAAACAAAAAAAAAAACTACGTGCTTGCAGGAAATATACTTATTCCCGGGAGTGTCTGACACCTATGACGGAATCTAGTAAGGGATACCTCGGGATTACTTGTGCGTCTCTTGTCTTTGCAGAGTTGCAGGTATTCAAAGCGCAACATGGGGCATGTAAGCTTCACCCCAGCAAGCTGGCAAATCAGTACTCACTCAGTCTTAGCACCCAAAGTGTTGTCCCCCCCAGCTGAGTTGCCACTTGTTACTTCTCCCAGCCGAGTTGCCGATCATTCTTCCTCGGCCGAGTACAAAAGCCAGGGAACTGCTTCCCCACAGAGTTCTAGCCTCTATTCAGAAGAGCAACGCATGAAGGAATCACAACAGAGTGACGAAAGCTTCTACAAACCCCAACTGGGTCCTTCATTTACGGGAATAGGTCTATCATTGACCCATTTCCCCAAGCAGAATCATTTCATCAGATCTACCAACGATCTCATCCCCAGCTGGGATGTTCGCTTCAAACAGATCGGCCAGAGGTCTTCGCAGCAATGGGATCCAAATCCCGGATCGGTATCTTTTGCATAATCATGGCATTCGCATCATATTCACCCACAAAGCGTAGCATTCCGTCTAATACGGAGCATTACGGCAAAAGTCAAACATGTAGCATAATCGTAAGCCATGGTCCGAATCAAACACTTGTGAATAATAACAATCCAACAATATACAGAAAGCTCCCCAGATTCCCCAACAGAGAGCTGAAGCAAAGGCAGCTGCCTCACATTCTCCCAAACACCAGTATATACTCCTTGTGGCACCCGTCCGTGTTATATCCCCAGCAGAAAGCCAAAGACATCCTCTTTGCACTCACATATACTTATATATATACATTTCCTTGACATCCGTCCATGTCATTTTCCCAGCACAGTAATGTAAACACTTTGTATATCAGATATTTGTTTATACTATACTCTTCTCCTTTCGACACTCGTCCGTGTCGCTCTCCCCAACAGTTTAAATACCTGTCTATACACCACTCATACTTACTATCCCCGCAGATTCGACACTCGTCCGTGTTCTTTGTTAACCAGTTGGTACTCGTCTGTACCATCATCTCAGAGCATGCGTCAAGCGTTTGTTTCTACCTGATACTCGTCTGTATCATAGTCTTAAGGATGCTCGTCCGCATCTTTAATCCATACACCGTGTCAAACACTTTTGTCTTCTTGAATATAGACACTTGTCTGTGTCTACTATTCCCCAGAAGAATCCCCTCAGATTCAACACTCGTCCATGTTCCTTGTTAACCAGTTGATACTCGTCCGTATCATCATCTCTGAACACGTGTCAGTTTTTGTTTCTACCTGATACTCGTCCGTATCGTAGTCTTAGGGATGCTCGTCCGCATCTTTAATCTATACACAAGGTCTAAACACTTATACCTTTTTGTTTCTTGGATGTAAACACTCGTCCGTGTTTACTATTCCCTAGTAGATCGTCAACAAAGTAATTTTCTTTTTTTATCGGACATTCGTCCTATGTCATGATAAACTTTGAGAGCAGCCGTACCCTGCTAGGTGGTCGTCCTCCACCTCTTGATGATCGTCCTTCATCATGCTCATCCGATGGTCGTCCCCATCGTTGACCTTTTATCCGACATTTGTCCTATGTCGTGATATTTAGCAGCTGTCCCCTGCTAGGTGATCGTCCTTTACCTTTTTGATGATCGTCCTTCATCATTTTATCCAATGGCCGTCCCCATTGTTGATTTTGGTTATCTGACATTCGTCCTATGTCATGACAAACCTTGAGAGCAGCCGTCCCCTGCTAGGTGGTCGTCCTCCACCTCTTGATGATCGTCCTTCATCATGCTCATCCGATGGCCGTCCCCATCGTTGACCTTTTATCCGACATTTGTCCTATGTCGTGATATTTAGCAGCCGTCCCCTGCTAGGTGATCGTCCTTCACCTTTTTGATGATCGTCCTTCATCATTTTATCCAATGGCCGTCCCCATTGTTGATTTTGGTTATCTAACATTCGTCCTATGTCATGACAAACCTTGAGAGCAGCCGTCCCCTGCTAGGTGGTCGTCCTCCACCTCTTGATGATCGTCCTTCATCATGCTCGTCCGATGGCCGTCCCCATCGTTGACCTTTTATCCGGCATCCGTCCTATGTCGCGATATTTTCGGCAGCCGTACCCTGCCAGGTTGTCGTCCTCCACCTTAGATGACTGTCCCTCATCTTAACCCTTACAGAGCAGCCGTCCCCTGCTAGGTGATCGTCCTTCACCTTTGATGACCGTACCTCATCATCTGTTTATTTCATTTATTCTTTAACCCGATGGCCGTCCCCGTCGTGGTCCCTTTTCCTTTTTTCCTGATGATCGTCCTTCATCAGTTTAGCCCGATGGCCGTCCCCATCGTTGGTTACATTACTTTATGAACTTGATGGCCGTCCCCATCATTTTTCATTAATCCCCAGAGAATCTTACAGCTTTACTTGATGGCCGTCCCCATCATAATTCTTTTTTATCCCCAGCATGTCGGCCGTCCCCGTCATTGCTTTATTTCCCGCACTTTTCCCAGCATGTCGGCCGTCCCCGTCATTGCTCCTTACCCAGCAGTCGTCCTCTGCTCGACGGTCGTCCTCCGTCGCCCATACTTTACAATATACTTTATTTTCTTTTACAATCTATATCCCTTTTCTCCTTCATTCTGTGAGTGCAAATTTTGGATTGTCTTTGGTATTCAACCACAAGTTATCTTGTTTGCTTGTTAAGCCGTCGCTTACATCCTGCACAGCTAACTCATGTTTGAATAGGGGCAGCTGTAAACACCCCAAATTTGCCCTCAACAATTCACACCATGGCTTGTGATCATTTCATATGCATAAACTCAATCATAGCATCTCATATCACATTTTTGATTCACTGCATTGGTTCTAAGTCATCTGCATCTAGGGTTTGTGATCTGAGCAATCCAAGAGCTTCTTGAGCCACTCCAAAGGTCATCAATCACTTCAAAGGGGTCCATGTATGTTCAAGCATCATATTATATCCTCTCAAAGTCAATAATGTCAAAGAATCACAAGAACTGAGAATGGCATGGAAGCAGAGCCAGGTTTGACTGCACAGATGACCTAGAATTAGGGTTTTGGTTTCAAAGGCCATAACTCCAAATTTTTTGGTCATTCTTGTTTCTATTGGTCTCTATATGGTATAGGGAGTATGCATATCAATTTTCATGAAGAAATTCCATGGGGAAGTCATCTGATCAAGAGTTGACTTTTCAAGCAAGTCAGTGCAAAATCAGGGCATCTGAGGCCCTCAATGACCCAACCAAGGGGTGTTCTTCATCATTTTGATTGTATATGATCTTTATTTGATCATGGAAGATGTTATAAGTTCACAAAATTGAAGAATTTCAAGTCTTTTGCAAAGTTGACTTTTTGGGAAGTTTGACTTTTAATGAAATTGCCATTTTAGGCAACTTTTTCAACCTTTACTTTTTGATTCAAAAATGCTTCAAATGAAAAAACTTTGGTCATGAAAGTTGTAGAATGGATAATTCCCTTTTCAAAAAGTACAAGAACATGACCTAATTCATTTTGGATCAAAAGTTATGGCTTGTCAAAGTTGGCTAAAATCACAAAATTTCAAAGTTTCCACCAAAGAGGCAAAGTTGCAAATTCACTTCTCAAGGCAAATTAAGTTATCAAATGCATTTATAAACTTCACAACATGATCATACAAGACCTAAAAATCAGAATGGGCCAAGGGATCATTCATTTTTGTGGCCTATGGATCAAGATTTTTCATAAGAAGCAAAAGCAAGACAAGTTGCAAAACTCATCATAAGCTACCATCCACTTGCTTGCTGACTTGCTGAACCATCCTAGGGTTCTCCCCACATCATGCTGCGCAGGACACACCCTTTGTCCTTGGCTAGAAAGTAGCCCATACCTCTCTTACACAACTTTGACATTTTGGCAACTTGAGCCATACCAATCAATAAAGCACACATCACTTCATCTGACCAATCACAATTGTTTATACAAGCAAAAAGCAAGCCAAAGCAACAAGAACACAAGCCTGAAACACTCCATAACTCAGCATTCTCATTTTCCACCCCATTTGCAAAAGCATTCGAAAATCATCACACAAGCTACAAACTCACAAACAAACTTCACAAAACATACCACCACATCCTCCTGATCATTTCCCTGCCTTCATTCATCCCTGAAACCTCACACAAGCCAGATACGATTTTTGCCCCCCTTTGAACAGAACTCAAGCAAACTCTCAAACCAGCCCAAATAAACTTCAAACAAGCCTGGCAAACACTTTGGGAAGGTCATTGGAGCTGTTTAGAAGCAAGAAACTGGCCCAGAAGCTCCTGTTTTGAAAGCTTTGATTCAGGTAGCTATGGCATTTAATTTTCCCAGAACCTCTATTTTTTGTTTCTAAATGATAAAGCATGCTTCCCTGAGTTCACTAAACTTTTTACTTTTGAAAAAGATTGAGAAATGAGGTTGTATTGTGTTTCTGAAATTTTGGCAGTTTTTGATGTTTGATTCGTATCTTGATTTTGAGTTGAAATAAATGGATTTTGTTGCTGGATTGTTGTTTAGGGATGTTAGTTTAGTTGATCTGGAGAGTTTGACATGATTTCATGGCATTTTGAGAGAGTTTGAAAGATGAGTTGGCCGGAGAAGACGACCGGAACAGTGTTTCGGTCGCCTGAAAGTCATTAGGGTTTGTTTAATTAGGGCTAATCATAATTATGTGAGTTTGAATTTCCACCCTTGGATGTGGCGCCAAGTCAAACGCGCGCGCTGCCAGTTCAAACCTAGGCCCTTGGATCTGATTACCACCCATTTAATTCATTTTATTTTGCATTTTATTTCATTTCTTTTCTCCAATTTATTTAAAATAGCAAAACAATTTTAAAAATTCTGAAAATTTTTGTATAAACTTTTATTAATTTTCAGAAACCAAAAACATTTTTATTTTTATTTTTTGCATTAAAAAATATTTTTAAATCATTTAAAAGTTTATTTTTAATTAATTAATGAGAATTAATTAATTAAAAATACTTTTAAGTATTTAAAAATCACCAAAAAATTCATGAAACATTTAAAACCATTTAGAAACATTGTCCAACCCTCAAACCAAATTTCTTTTTTTCTTGATGCATTTTGACAATTTTTCATGGAATTAATTTCATTTCAAAGCATTATTTTGATCCAAACTTCAAAAAATCATTTCTGCCTAACCATTGAGAGTTGGACTTTGATTCTTTTTGCATTGTGTTTTGCATATCATGTAGTTTGTAAGATTAAATTGGCATGATTTGATCTTTCATTTTCATTTTGTTTGGCATTTTTCTTGTTAAGGTACCCTAAAACCCTAGCCATCTTAGGAAATTCATAACCCTAATTAGGTTAAGAGTTAGAATCCCTCCTTTGGGCAGTGAGTTTGTATAGGTTTAGGGCCCCTTTGAATGCATTTTCAATTTTTTATCTTGATGTTTGCTTCTGATTTTGGTTTTTGTTTGATGCATTGATCATAAACCCTAATTTGAGCTTCCTTTTGCATCCATCTTGCATTTGCTTGCATACCATGTCTTGCCATAGCATTTTGTGCATCCATTTGATTCATTTGACATCTTAAGACATATTAGAATCATGTTTGATCATTGCATCTTTCATTTGCCACTTTGTATGTCATTTGCATTCCATAAATTTTCATGTATGTTCATGGTTCTAAGCATGCTTCTCTTGCCTCCATATGTTTATGTGATCATCCCCATGCCTTGTTTCATGTTTGTATCATCTCATAGCATCATTATCATCTCATATATGCTCCTGGTTTTGGTTTGCATCATGCCATTCCATGCCATTTTGCATTGCATTGCATTCCTTTCACTAACTTTTCAGGTGGTAAGCAACTTTGAGAAGTGAATTTGCCTTCACTTCTCACAATTTCTTTTCATCTCTTTTATGCATCCTTGCTGCATTTTGTCTTGTGTTGGAGATTGAGCTTGCTCTTTCTTTTTCTTCTTACTTTCTTTCTTCAAGTGACTTGTCTTCTTAAATGAAGCAAGTTACTTTGCTTCTCTTTGCTCCTTTCATCTGCTTCCTGGTGGTTCCATTGAAGATTGCTTTCTTAAACCTCACAAACCTTAGGAACAACCAAGCATGACAATGATTAGGGTTTTGATTAGTCTCCCCACTTAGTTTTACCTTTGTGTCTCATTGAGTCTTCTCTTCTCACCTCATAATCAGGGACTAAACCCTAAAGGCTTTAAGGCTTTGTGATTAAGCTTATGCCTGCATCCTTCTATTAGGATGGAGTGTATAACTTTAATCCTAAGTGTTAAACCCTTAATGTGTTTAACTCCTTTAATCAATCCATCTTAATAATCATCAAGACATCAAGCTTGTAACTTGGGCCTTGCATTAGGGTTCTAATTCTTCCTTAATTGGTTAAGAAGGACTAACCCTAGTGTTAATGGACAAGTCCCCCTCAAGTTGTCTTACAAACCCTAAAAATCACTTCATCATCATATCATTAATTAAAATCCATTTAATAAAGGCTTGTTTTGTCATGAGTTTAATCCATAATCATGGATTAAGTTGAGGAGCTTTCCTCAGCTTAAACATTCTCATCTATTATCCTTCTATTAGGATGGTGTAATGAGTCTGTTTAATCCCTGATTATGGCTTAACCTCATTACTTAACACTAAACAAAGACACCAAAAACATCTAAATAATCACCAATAGGTTAATGATCTTAATCCTACACCAAAGGTGTTTAAGTGTGAGAATCTGACTTCACACTTGAGGTATTCTCATTACCCCTAATCAGAGGGAAGATGTGATGAGTTTACTAAATCCATTGGTTTAGTCTTAAGCTCATTAACTTATGACAAACTTTCAAAAGCAATAAAAGACTGAAAATGCAAAAAACAAACAATAATCGTCTCCTCTGGGATTCTTTTCTCATCTCACTCACTCACAAACGAGAACTTGCTTCTTCCGTCTAATGCAAGACAGTTTGCACCTGAGCCAGACAGGTCATACACTTGAGCATAGAAAAGTAAGCAGTTCACCAGTCAATTCATCTTTCAGTCTCTTTGGGTCGAACTACGGTGTTCTGACTTCCTCATTGCACGAGAGGATACGTCGGCATAACTTAACAGTTATCGAACAAAAGTCTCTGTATATTCCCCCTCCTTCCAGCATTATTCTTTAAGCCTCATGATCATGAGCATTTCACTCTTGTCCTTACACTGACACTGTATATATTACACTTTGCACTTCTCTTACACTGACACCTGTACACCTTTTCCAGCTCTCTTTATACACAGATTGCACTGACACTACCCCTTTAAAACACAAATCTTTTAAGCGTGGATCCCGTCGAGTACGGCGGACAATCTGGGTGCTAATACCTTCCCAGGTTGTAACCAACCCCCTTTCTCAGTCTCTCTGGTTCGCAACCGTCTTATCCATATCTTTCTAGGTCTATGCAGCATTACCTTTCCTCCGGGATAAAAATGCCTAGCTGGCGACTCTTTTCATCCCCTGTGAGTTCACTCCTGTGTGTTCTCACATCCTCCTTTCGCCGACCGTTCGCGTCTGTACCCTATTTGACCCGGCTTCATTTAGTGGGAGCGACAGTAAGTTGAATCATTTGCTCATTTCTTCTTCTTTTCTTTCAATCTTATTCATTAGGGTAGAACTCAAACTACACAAACCTAGGATTTCCATGCATGATAACACTTAGGATTATTAGTCTCCCTCTAGACTTTGACCTTTGGTTCTCTTTGCTATCCCGCTCTCTCTCTCTCTCTCTCTCTCTCTCTCATCTCAAAACAATAACTTTAAGTCACATAATAAATTATAAGTCTTCTCATGCACCAAAGGGCTTTGCCATGGGGTACTTGCACACATCCCATTTCGAGGTGAGGTGTAGGGTATCTATCATGATGAATAGGTCTTAGCATGAGAATACTTCACAAAGAAAATCTAAAAAACACCCCTTAACCAAAAAACCACAAAAACACTTAATAAAGTTCAATAGGCTAGCGCGCTAAAGCCTTCATTTGTGGGACTAGATTTGGGGATTTCCTTCGTAGCTAGGTGTGCCTATTATCCATTCCATTTCGGGATGATGTAAGAAGTACACATCCCATTGAGAAAGACTCAAACACACTCCCCCATGCAAACCTTGAAGAAAAAACTCCTATAAAACATTGAACAATAATCGTTTTCCTTCGAGAACTTGCTCCTACTTGTCTTTCTCATCTCACTCTCAATGTAAGAACTTGCTCCTACTTGTCTTTTTCAAGACGTTAACGCACTCGTTCCAGACGAGCCTACAACACCTGAGCATAGACATAAGCAGTTCCAGCTTTAAGAAACACCAACAATCTTTCTCCCTAGTTAGGGGAACTACTTCGACTTTGATCCTCATTTTCCCGATGAGGTACGTAGGCAGTGGGGTAGGGCTCATTCGAGCAATCTTTTATTTTCCCTACATTTTCCCCCTTTATCTTTTATTTTCTTATTTCAAGTTCTAGTCCCCATTTTTTGCAGCAGCTTCATTTTTTTACCCTTTGAAATAGTTTATTTGCAAGTGTGGATCCCGTCGGGTACGGCGGACGATCTGGGGTTCTAATACCTTCCCAGTTTGTAACCGACTCCCGATCCCAATCTCTTTGGTTTGAAGGACCTTGTCCTTTCCTTTCTTCTTCAAATTTATGCAGCATTACCTTTCCCATTCCTTTGGGATAAAAATGCCTGGTAGGCGACTCTACCTTTTCCCCGACACTTTCTCGTTTGTACCAGAATTGAATATAGGGAGTGACAGTTGGAGAATCTGCTAGGGAACGAACCCAAAATCTTTAGTTTCCCTTTGAGAGTCATTCCTAGCACTTGTTTGTTTCTGTTTCATTGGGTTTTTATATGTTTGCTGATGTGTATTTAGTTTACTATTTTTATTTACTGTTTTACTTTACAATTTTATTTATCGCTTTCAGTATTTTATTTTTCATGCATCATATTATATTGGACTGTCTGGACTGTGCTAGTTTCTTTGGTGGGATGGGGGTTACTAAGTGAGAAGCCCATTACCAAGGCTCGAGTTCACCCTAGGACTTAGCATGGACAGACATTGTACTTTCATGGTATTTCACCATGATGAGTGGTGATGTGTTCCACACCCAAACTGCCACCGTCTTGGAAATATTCTGTGTGAGGATTTTCTCCACTTCAGGGTACAATCTTGATAGTTATGTGCATCTAGGGACTGATTATTGAGGACCTTTGTTGAAACAACCCTCTCCATTGGTGACAGTGGCAGACCACATTCTGTGGCAAACCTATTCGCACCCGAGGGCACACTAGGAACTCGCATAGGATGGTTTGGTTCTCTCATAGAAACTCAGTTAAAGCATCTGGTCATATGACGATAGTATTGTATCCCAATGGATGAATGTACTATTGTTTCTCGATTTCAGTGCTTGAAACTGAGGACTTATGTGGGATGCTTATTTTTCTCAAACTCAGCTGAGACCTCCCTGAGTAGTATATAATGCTAAACCGATTCCCTGATTTGGTCATGATCCATTTCTCGGAGATGGTTGACGTATTATTGTTATTAGTCTTTGAGAGTCCGTGATGGTGACCCGGAGTACACCAGTGAGATTGGGAGGGGTTTATAGGTTTGCAGAAGCCATTGACCTCAACATACCCTTACTATCAGTGTGGTCCTATATTTTGATCCGGTTGTTATGATTCTGGAATTCTTGATCCTTTGGTTCTGATTTTTTATTTGGGGTTATTATTCAAAGGACCTTTGGGTTTCAGACACTTGGTTCTTGGCTCCGTGTTCAGTATCCAGACAGATTCCAGACATTGATCACATGCTCTACATTTGTATTGTATCATATCATTAATCATTTTTTTCATTCTCAGGTTCATTTGTTATTTGCCTTCGGTTCTGGTATATTCTGCTCAGAGATGGAGGACTCCCGCAAGAAGAATGTTCATTACAAGTTCTTCGACACCAAGGTTGACATGCTGAAGAAGATGATAGCTTCGATCACGCCCAATCACATTGAAGATTTCAGGAGAGCTTATGGGGTTATTTTGGATATGGTAGTGGATTTGGATGCCTCAGACAGGAGTGTCATTCATACTTTGCTACAATATTACAATCCTCGGTTGAGGTGTTTCACCTTTCATGACTTCCAGTTGGGTCCCTTGTTGGAAGAGTATGCTCTGATTCTTAGAGTGCCTATGCAGGATCAGATCCCTTTCAACACAGAGATAGTCAAACCTACACCTGAAGACATTGCCAAGGCTCTTTATTTGAGCACTTATGTGGTTAATGCTAACTTGAGTATAATCAAAGGTGGTATATCTGGATTTTCCTTGGAGTTCTTGTTGAAGAAGACTGAAGAACTGGCTACCAAAGCTCAGTGGGACTCTGCATGTACTCTGATAGCTCTCTCCATCTATGGCATTATCCTATTTGTAGATCTTGATAAATTTGTGGACATGAATGCTATTCTCCTATTCATCCTGAAGAACCCAATACCAACACTCTTGGGTGATCTCTATTATTCAAGGCACTACAAAAATGAAAAGAAGTGAGGAGGTTTAGTACGATGTTGCTCTCCTTTGTCTCACAAGTAGTTTATAAGACACCTACCCAGCACTGAAGCTTTCAATGATCTTAAGTTGGTTTTGGCTCAATGACTGGAAAGGTTGTCTGCTAAGGATGTCAAGTGGTTTACCATGAGGTTGTAAGGAATAGACTTAATCACTAGCTTTGGAGGTTGCCCAAATGTGTCACTCTTAGGAGTGATTGGGGGAATCAACTACAAACCAATCCTACTAAGGAGACAGTTAGGGAACGCCTTGAGAGATATCCCGGAAGATTTGGAGTTAGCTCAAAAATTTTATTTTCCGGTGAAAGACAATTTGTTGTTGGTGAGAAAAGCTGTTGGTGCTTGGAAGCTTATCAAAAGAAGAGGTGTGGCTTGTTTAGGAAAAAGTAATAATCAAACTTTTCCTGAATATGAAACCTAGTTGAAGAGGAAAGCTCAAGTAGTATAGTTACCTTTCTCTCAGGTTCCTCCTTCATTGGTTGAACCTAAGACCACTGTTTCCCTAGAAGACTATCAGAAGCTAGAAGCCCAACTCCAGACAGTTAGAATCGAGAACTCCGAGAATAATAGGTTATATCATCATATGGTGCACAGTAACGATGCTTTGGAGGAGAATATGCTCAAGATTCAACAGGAGAGGGAAGCTAAAGAGAAAGATTTTGTTGATAGGGAATCTTACTTCAAGAGAAAAGGCTTAATGGAGATCAAAAGAGATGTCGAGCGTAAAAGGATCAACAGGTCTTTGAGAGAAGCTAACCAAACGATTACCCTCTAGCAAGTGAAATATGATCAGATTCAGAAGGAGCATAAAGGGAAGGAAGAGAACTATCAGCTGCAGTTGGGGTATCAAAAGGAAGAGATGGAGCTAGCCCATCAGAAGCGCGGGGAGAAGTCTCAGCAATTGGAGCTAAGTCTAAAGGCATTAGAAGAGACGCAGAAAGAGATAGTAGAACTTAAGTTACTTGTAGAAACCAAGAAGGCTAGGTCTGAGCCAGGGCCTAATGGAGAGGGTACAAATGTCTTTATGCAATAGATTAGTGAACTGCATGCATCTTTTGAGCACAGAGACTTGCTGATCAGGAAGATGATTGAAGATCCCACCCATCGAGATGTGGCCAGGTTGTTTGAAGCTATTAGACACCTCAGTTGGCATTTGAAGGGCATACAGTTTCCTAGGACTTAGTTTCTTTCTTATTGTTGTATCCAGATTACCTACAAGCATGTTGTAGGAATCTTTATTTATCTTTCTGTTATTTTATCTTATGCATTGTAAGACTTGTAACCCTTCGGGAGTTTTTGTTTATTGTTGCTTTGTAGGCTGATTTAAGTTAATGCAGTTTTGTTCAGTTCTTAATCCTTGTATGCATTGACACTGGGTTACTCCAGCCAACTGAATTCGAGTATCATGCAGAGGTTTCTTCTCAAAAGTTGGGATCCAAGAGCCATTTGGATTTCTTTGTTAAATACCAGAATTGGGGAACAAGAGGCCTTGAGAATGAAACACAAAGAATCTACATATCATGCATATCACCTTTTGTCTGTTTTGCAGGTATAGATTCCAGGTTTCTAATGTCTCTTCAATTTTCAAGCACTATTGCTATTAGAAGGATTCATCGCTACCTGACTAAGGAAAACAAAGAGAGAACAATGGATCAGATGCAGGTTGATCTTGCTGAGTTGAGGACGAGGATGGACCAGTTCATGACCTTAATGACTGACATGAACTAGAATCAAGAAAGACTTCGAGAGATGGTCGAGAGGACCCAGGTGGCTCAGGAAGGTAATAGAGGTGGCGGAGGTACAGGTGCTCATGGCAATACTAGTGGTACTCCATAAGGTATTCCTATTATTACTACTAATGTTGGTGGTCCAAGTTGGGATCAGACTCATAACGCTTATATGGATGGGCAGGAGGATCAATTCACTATCTTAGAAGAGGTAGATACGAAGAATGTTGAGGTAAACCGTCGCTTTGATGAGATGGCTGAAAATATTCGTTCCATAGAGTCTCAAAACACATTGGGCTTTGATGTAGCTGATTTGGGTTTGGTCTCTGGAGTAAGGATTACCCACAAATTCAAGCCTCCCACTTTTGATAAGTACAATAATTCCACATGTCCCAAGACTCACCTCCAGGCGTATGTGGGAAGGATTGCAGCCTACGCAAATGATGAAAAAATCTGGATGTATTACTTCCAGGATAGCCTCACTGAGGCTTCTCGGGAGTGGTACATGAAGTTAAGTCACGCATCTGTCAGAAACCGAAAAGAGCTTGTTGAGGCTTTTGTTAAGAAATACCAGTATAACATGGACATGGCTCCTAATCACACATAATTGCAGAGTATGTCCCAAATTTCCAAAGAGAGTTTCAAGAAGTACGCTCAACGCTGGCGTCAACTTGCTGCCCGAGTTCAACCTCCACTATTGGACCATGAGATGGCCAATATGTTTATGGGAACATTGTTGGGAGTTTTCATTGATCGTTTAGCTTACTGTTCAGCTACAAAGTTCACTAATCTATTAATTACTGGTGAGAGAGATGAGAATTTTCTGAAACTCGGTAAAATTCAAGATGCAAGTGGAAGTAGCTCATCTGGAGCAAGGAAGCAGTTTGTTGGTCCCCAGAGAAGGAGATAGGGGAAAATGTTGTTTATGGCAGAGGAAGAGGCCATGGTCGTCCCAATTATCAAGCTCAAGTGGAAGTTGTTACTATACCTTCAGATCTGTCTCCACAGCAACAACAATAACAACGTCCACAACAGAATAATCAACAGAGACCCTATCAGCAACGTCAGCCTCGACTAGCTAGGCGGGTTATTGATCCCATTCCTATGACTTATACAGCTCTATTACAAAGGTTGTTGGAGCTAAACATGGTGCAACTTAGGACACTAGCGCCACCAGAAGGTAATCCACCACTGGGGTATGATGCAAATGCTCGTTGTGTGTTTCATTCAGGTGCTCCAGGGCACACGACCGAGAAGTGTAGGGCTTTGCAAATGAAGGTTCAAGATTTGATTGATTCCAAGGATATAAAGTTTTCACCATCTCCGAATGTCACCAACAACCGTATGCCAAACCACAATGGTGGCGCGAGGGTGAATGTCGTAGAAGACGGAGAAGAGTTGAACTTGATTACTGATGTTAATGATGGTCAGACACCATTGATGGTTGTGAAAAGTCAACTACTAAATGGACAGGTGTTCCCAGGATGTTGTGATGACTATGAAGATTGTTTGACTTATGAGAATGGTTGTGACAAATTGAGAACAAGAATTCAAAGTTTGATAGACGAGGGTTCCTTGTAGTTTGATATGGTGAACAACAAAAGTGACAATGTTTCCATGGTGACAATATACTTTACTCCTGCTGACATTTTGGTGCCGCCCAGGCCGGAACATGTCACCATCTATGTACTTCAGGAGGTGAGTCTTGTGACAATCATTGTTCCTGTTCCTGTACCTTATGACAATGAGAAGGTTGTTCTGTGGCATTACGGCACGAACATGTATGTGTGAGGATAGAGGGTTGAAGAGAAATCTCCAATAGAGATTGATTCCAGCATTGATAATGTGGGAGGTGTCGGAGGATTTACTCGTAGTGGAAGGCTCTTTGCTCCACAAACTCTGAGGACCAATACTGAAGCTGAGGCTACAACTCGTGCGAAAGGTAAGCAAGTGGAAATTGAGGAGGTGGTGACTCTTATGCCTGGTCATAGTAATTTTGAAAAAGAGGTGGAAGAATTCATGCGCATCATAAAGAAAAGTGATTATAAAGTAGTGGAACAGTTGAATCAGACTCCATCGAAGATTTCGATTATGTCTTTGTTGATGTGTTCCCAAGCTCATAGAGAGGCGTTGTTGAAGGTCTTACAGATGGCCTATGTTCCCCAAGATTTTACGGTGAATCAGTTGGAGCCCGTTGTTGCTAATGTGAATGCTAGCCATGGGCTGGGTTTTACTGATAGATATTTGACATCTGAGGGTCGTAATTATAATAAAGCCTTACACATCACTATGGAGTGTAAGGGGGCTATGTTATCTCACGTGTTGGTGGATATTGGGTCGTCACTGAATGTGTTTCCCAAGAAAGATTTGATTAAGCTAAATGTTGATGGGATTGTCCTCAGGCCTAGTGACTTGGTTGTCCGAGCGTTCGACGTTTCAAAAAGATCAGTTTTTGGGGAGGTTGAGCTACCTGTGAAGATTGGGTCACATATTTTCAAGAGTACCTTCTATGTAATGGACATACATCCCGCCTATAGTTGTCTTCTCGGTCGGCCCTGGATTCATGCTGCTGACGCAGTGACGTCTACACTTCACCAGAAGTTAAAATATGTCGTGAATGGGCAGGTTGTCACAGTTTGCATGGAGGAGGATTTATTCGTGAGCCACCTGTCTACATTTAAGTATGTGGAGATGGACGGAAAAATCCATGATACGCTTTGTCAAGCCTTTGAGACAGTGAACATTCAGGAGGTTTCTCCCAATTCAAGGGGCAAGAGCAATGAAAAGGTGGGAACCTCCATAGCCTCATACAAACAAGCTTTGGAGGTGGTTCAATATGGTAATTCCCAAGGATGTGGCAAGGTTGTGGAGGTAGACAAGAAAGATGACAAGTTCGGGATCAGGTATTAGCCAGGTCAATCAGAGGTGTCCAAGAGCAAGGGATTTATAAGCTTCTCGAGTGGGGGCGTTATTGATCCAAATCAAGTTTGTGTTGCTGCCGGAGACGATGCTGATAGTGACTGCGACCTAGACAATTGAGCATTCGTGTGTCCCCGAAGAGGAACTCAAGAACTGGTTTGCGGAAGATATTGTCCAAGTTACTCTCCAGACAGAGTAATTTTTCTTGTTTTCTTCATTTCATATGCATGTCAAATCCTGCAATCTGCCTAAGGTGTACGGATCCCTTTGTAGGGCCACCCTGCATTATTTACAATTTTAATTTATCATGAATAAAGGACATTTTTTACTCAAAATTGTGTTCACTTTCTTTCATTTTAAAACTTTTTCACAAAAAAACAATAAAATGGCAATGTTTTATTTTGTTTTTCTTTCCTTTTCATAAACCTGAACTCTAAAATAAGCACATCACTTGTGCAGACTTGATCACCCAGATTCCTTTGATAACAATTATGCTATGACTGAGTATGGCTTTGATAATCCTATCTACCAAGCCGATGAAGGGGTTGAGGAAGATTGTGAACTCCCCGAAGAATTGGCCAGGTTATTGAGATAAGAGGAAAGGGTTATTCAGCCTCATCAGGAGGAGATTGAAGTTATCAACATTGGGTCCGAGGATGCAAAGAAATAAATCAAGATTAGGGCCAATCTACAGGCCAGTGTGAAAGTGGAACAAATTGGTATGCTATGTGAGTATGTCGATATCTTTGCTTGGTCGTATCAAGATATGTCAGGGTTAGATACCGACATTGTTGTGCACAAGCTACCATTGAGAGAGGATTTTCCACCGGTTAAACAGAAGCTTCGAAGAACTCGTCCTGACATGGCCATGAACATCAAAGAGGAAGTTCAGAAGTAGTGGGATGTCGGGTTCCTTTCCGTAACTAGTTATCCACCTTGGGTAGCTAATATTGTACCAGTGCCAAAGAAGGACGGTAAGGTCCGGATGTGCGTTGACTACCGAGACCTTAATAGAGCAAGTCCGAAAGATGACTTCTTATTACCTCACATTGACTTATTGGTTGACAACACAACTCAGTTCTCGTATTTTTTTTCATGGATGGCTTCTCCGGGTATAATCATATAAAGATGGCGCCAGAATAAATGGAGAATACAACGTTCATTACCCCGTGGGGTAATTTCTGCTACAAAGTGATGTCTTTCGGATTGAATAACGTCGGGGCAATGTATCAATGGACTATGGTAAAATTATTCCACGACATGATTCAAAAAAGAGATAGAGTGTTATGTGGATGACATGATTGTCAAGTACCGAACTGAAGAGGAGTATCAAGTTAATCTCAAGAAGCTGTTTGAGAGACTGAGGAAGTTTAGTTTGAGATTGAATCCTAACAAGTGCACTTTAGGAGTGGGATCCGGGAAATTGCTGGGTTTCATCGTGAGCCACAAAGGGATAGAGGTTGATCATACTAAAGTAAAATCCATACAAGATATGCCTGCACTGAAAACAGAAAATGAAGTATTAGTCTTCCTGGGTAGATTGAACTACATTGCAAGGTTCATATCTCATCTCACAGCCACTTGTGAACCAATTTTTAAGCTGTTAAGAAAAGAACAAGTGGTCAGGTGGAATGACAATTGCCAAAGGGCTTTCGAGAAAATAAAAGAATATTTACAGGAACCTCCTATTTTGATTCCTCCGATTCTAGGGAGGCCGCTCATCATGTAGCTAACAGTGCTTGAAGGATCTATGGGTTGTGTTCTCGGTCAACATGACGATTCTGGTCGAAAAGAGCATACAATCTATTACCTTAGCAAAAAGTTTACCAAATGTGAGACGATATACTCACTGCTCGAGAAAACTTGATGAACTTTGGCATGGGCTGCTCACCGACTAAGACAATATATGTTGACTCATAAAACTCTGTTGATTTCAAAAATGGATCCTGTCAAGTATATTTTTGAGAAACCAGCATTGACCGGAAGGGTTGCCTGTAGGCAAATGGTGCTGATTGAATACAACATTCAATACACTTCATAGAAAGCCATCAGAGGAAGTGTTATTTCAGACTATCTTGCACAACAACCTCTTGAGGATTATCAACCCATGCGTTTTGATTTCCCTGATGAGGACATCATGTACCTCAAAGCTAAAGACTGTGAGGAACGACTCCCGGAGGAAGGGCCAGACCCTGAATCCAAATGGAGGTTGATGTTTGATAGGGCCGTCAATATGCATGGGCACGGAGTTAGTGTTGTTCTTATTACTCCCGAAGGTGTTCACTTTACCTTCGTTGCCAGATTGACATTTGAGTGTACCAACAATGAAGCGGAATACGAAGCTTGTATCATGGGAATAGAGGAGCTATTAATCTAAGGATTAAGACCCTCGATATATTTGGAGATTCAACTCTCGTGATCAACCATATCAGCGGCAAGTGGTATACACATCAACCTTATTTAATTTTATACCAGGATTATGCGAGAAGACTGTTGACGTTCGTCACAATAGTAAAGATTCACTATATACCACGTGACGAGAATCAGTTCGCCGATGCGTTGGCTACACTTTCCTAAACTTTCAAAGTGTTGTTCTGGAATTATATCCCCAAGATTGACGTATCACAACTTGATATACCAACATATGTGTTTGCTGCTGATGCAGTATCTGACGACAAGTCGCGGTATCATGACATCAAGTGTTTCCTGAAGAGTAAGGAATACCCAGCTGGGGCATCTTCCAATGATAAAAAGAATTTGAGGTGACTTGCTGCAATTTTCTTCTTGAATGCAGATGGCGTGTTATATAAGAGAAAATTTGACGAGGTCTTGCTTAGATGTGTGTATAAGCAGGAAGCAGACATGTTGATGCAGGAAGACCATGAAGGATCTTTTGGTACCCATTCCAGAGGACATGCAATGGCAAGGAAATTACTGAGATCAGGGTATTATTAGTTAACAACGGATTCAGATTGTTGTTCATACGCCCGAAAGTGCCACAAGTGCCATATTTATACAGACAAAGTGCATGTGCCTCCGAGCCCGTTGAACATCATGTCATCTCCTTGGCCCTTTTCTATGTGGGGCATTGACATGATCGGGAAGATTGAGCCTACGGCTTCAAACGACCATCGTTTGAAAATGGTCGCAATTGACTACTTCACCAAATGGGTTGAAATAGCATCTTATGCCAACGTCACCAAGAAAGTGGTGGCCAAATTTCTGAAAAGAGATATTATATGCAACTACGGAGTGCCCGAAAGAATCATTACTGACAATGGTTCTAATCTTAACAACAAAATGATGGCTGAGTTATGTCGGGACTTCAAAATACAACATCACAATTCTTTTCTTTACCAGCCAAAGATGAATGGCACAGTCGAGGCGGCTAATAAGAACATTAAGAAGATTGTGCAGAAGATGGTAGTCACTTACAAATATTGGCATGAGATGTTACCATTTGATTTGCATATGTACCGAACGTCAGTAAGGACGTATATTGGGGCAACAACTTTCTCACTTATGTATGGTATGGAGACCGTACTACCTGTTGAAGTTGAGATCCCTTCTTTAAGGGTAATGATGGACGTCAAGCTAGATGAGGCTGAATGGGTGTGTTCCTGGTACAATCAATTATGTTTGATTGAGGAGAAGTGGCTTGCAGCTGTCTGCCATTGTCAGTTGTATCAGAGACGGATGAAAAAGGCATTTGATCAGAGAGTGCATCCTCGGGAGTACCAAGTTGGTGAGTTTGTACTCAAAAAAATCCTTCCTCCAGGTACAGATCACAGGAGCAAATGGACTCTAAACAATGAAGGTCCATTTGTGGTTAAGAAAGTTTTCTCAGGTGGAGCCTTAATGATTACAACCATGGATGGTGAAGATTTCTTGTCTCATGTTAACTCAGACGCAGTTAAAAAATACTTCACATAAAAGAGACCCGCTTGACAAAAAACAGAATAAAGAGTCCATGCAAAAAAAGGCATCCCGGAGAGCCAAAAACAGAATAAAAGGCCCGAGCAAAAGTTAGGGATATAAAAAAAATGTACACCCGGTGAGTTGAAAATCCGCATTGGACAACTCAAGCAAAAAAGGTTATCACAGTGGATTGAAAACCCGAAAGGGCGGTCCATGCAAAAGAGGGAATTAGAGAATGACTACGATCTAAGTTATTTGTACAATATAGTCGTCTCACTCAACCTGGAAATCTCCAAAGGATAGGAAACCGTCCAATCTTCTTCTTCAGAAAGCAAGTTCAAATGGGAGTAATCTTGAAGGCATACCGGTCATAGCAGAATTGGAACTCAGTGGAATGTCGTTTCACATTGCCATTAGGATAGTTTGTTTTCTCAATTTACAGTGATCACCTTTTCCCAGGTGGTTTCTTCCTGATGTATCTTTGCCTATTAACAGGCCCATCAATATAAGAATTATTTAGTCAAAAGCTTCATCCTTGTTTTTATCTTTTTATATGTTTTGTTTGCAAAAATGTCCTGAATTTTTTATAAAAGAACATTGCATTTAAACGAGGTGGCTTTATGAATAACATGCGAAAGGGGAAAACATTTAAAATCATTTTGAATGTTGAACAACATCGGATGGTTGACTCATACCATACAGTTCCCTGGGACATATGTGTACAAATTTTGTTGTTGCAGGTTTAGCAACCAGGAAAGAAGGATGTTACCAGATGACATTCCCCAAGCATATATTTCTTCCACACGAGATATTCCTTACAATTATTCTCTCTAACAGTAAGGTGATACCTAATATCCCCAGTAGAGTTCAGATGGAACCTTCCCAGCCGAGTCAGAGTTGGGTGGTTTTCCCCAGCAGAACTTCAAGGTCAGTTTAACAATTATCATCCCCAAGCAAAGTCATCACTGAAGCATTCCCAATAGGCAGATGAATGCCCTTTTCCCCATAGAGTCAGAATGTCATAATATTCTCCCCAGCAAGAGTGTTTGACTAAGTCTCCCCAGCCAAGTCAGAAGACTGTTCTTTCCCCACAGAGTTTCATGAACGGGGTTTGCCCTCATCATTAAAGTATTCCCTAGTGAAGTAACACTCGTTTGTGTTAACCTTTTAGTCATTCACTCGTCCGTGTTTGATAACTTTGATACTCGTATGTATCATTATTAACACTCGTCTCTGTTAAACTTTTGGTCAGGAACTCATCCGTGTTTGATTTAAAACCTTTTGATACTCGTTTGTATCATTCTTAACACTTTTCTGTATTAACCTTTTGGTCAGACACTTGTTCGTGTTTGATTTTAAACCTTTTGATACTCGTTTGTATCATTCTTAACACTCGTCTATGTTATCCTTTTGGTCGGGCAATCGTCCGTGTTTGATTTCAAACCTTTTGATACTCATCTGTATCATCCTTAATACTCGTTTGTGTTAACCTTTTTGTCAGGAACTCGTCCATGTTTGATTTTCCTTACCCTTCGATACTCGTCTGTATCATTCTTAACAATCGTCTGTGTTAATTCTTTTGCTTCAATCACTTGTTCGTGTTTGATAGCTTTTGATACTCGTCTATATCATTTCTAACATTCGTCCGTCCGTGTTTGATTTTCAACCTTTTGATACTCGTCTTTATCATCCTTAATGCTCGCCCGTGTTAACCTTTTTGTCATACACTTGTCCATGTTTGATTTAAAACTTTTGGATACTCGTCTGTATCATTCTTAACACTTGTGTTAATTATTTGGCTTCACTCACTCGTTTGTGCTTGATATCTTCCTGATACTCGTCCGTATCATTTTTAGCACTCGTTCGTGTTAACCATTTTCCTAATTCACTCGTCTGTGCTTGAGTTTTAAACCCTTCTTGGTACTCATCCGTATCACCTTTAGCACTCGTTTATGTTTAATTTTCAAACCCTTGATACACATCTATATCGTTCTTAACACTCGTATGTGTTAGCCTTTTTCTCATACACTCGTTTGTGTTTGATTCCCGTACCCGTTTAGATACTCGTCTGTGTTTGATTCCCGTACCCGTTTAGATACTCGTCCGTATCATAAACTGATACTCATCTGTATCAGTGGTTGATACTCGTCCATATTGTTGCCTAGAGCACTCGTCTGTGTCTCTAAGATCGTTGTTTGATACTCATCTGTATCATTAACTGAAGGCACTCGTCTGTGTTTCCTTGATGATCATTCAATACTCGTACGTATTGAAGAGGTTTAAAATCCTGTCGGTGGGATTAAACGTCAAAACTTTGCAGCTCAGAAGAACGTATGCATGATTACAATTTACCTGACGCACATGATATTTGAAGAGGGCTCGTCCTTCCTAGTATCATATATCTGCGTAGGATATATGAAGAGGGTTCGTCCATCTCGATCTGTGCATGTCTATCCTACAGACTTAAGTGAACCAAGTCCATTGTCACCGTGGCAAGCCAGTAGTCTCCTGGCGTCGTACAAAAGACAGGTTCCAAGTCTACCATCATTGTGGCATGCCAGTAGTCGTCTGCCTTCGTTCAAAAGACATCCCCATACATTTCGTATCATTTTCCGTCGCATTAGGTTTCCTAAGCAGTGTTTTCCTTGGTCGGGTTTATATCCCTTTTCTTCTTTAGCAGAGTGCAAATTTTCTGGTGGTTTCTGGTATTCAATCACGGTTCATCTCGAATGTTTGATAGCCGATGCTCTCATCCTTTTTAGATTAACAGATGATTGAATAGGGGCAACTGTAATACCCCAAAATTTGCCCTATCATTTTCATGACATTCAGCATACATTTAAATTCCATTCAAAAATAATAAAAAAGAAAAAAGAAAAAAAGAATTTGGCATCAATCATAGGGTATGTGGTTAGATGTATCTAGACGGTATTGGCAATCATCAGGGTTCAAAGTCAGAATCAAATCAGAATGGATGATGCAGATGCAATTCTGGGGTTTTCCCACCAAAAGGAGGGAAAATTCAAAATTTTCCTGCGTTAACCGGATAACATAATACGTTAATCGGTTAACGGGTGTGAATTTTGAATTTTCAGCAAGTTCAATATGCTGTGTTTTTGGCTCGACTTTCCTTTTTTCAGATTTATTTCATTTCAATTAATTGGGATTTATGGAGAAGGATCTAGAATGATTACCAAGCCTAATCCTAAGGCTAGTTCCTAATCACCTTTCTAAGCTAGCTCCAAACCACAATTTTGGGCCCCAAACCTAAATGTTATTTATGCCAATTCTCTCCAAACCTCACACACACACTCTCATAATTCTCATTTTCATTTCTGAATTTTCAGAGCTCTCTCACAATTTTCTCTCATTCTCTCAAAACCCTTACACTCAAAGTTCCATTTCTTTGAAGATCTTCAAATTTTGCATTGAAATTTATTGATCTTTAAACTAAACCTTCATCCATTATCCTCTACACATCCATTTCTAGTTTTTGGCTATTGGTTCAGATCTAAATTTGTGCTTGGAAGTGCTTTTGGATCAAGCTTTTGCATTAATTTCATCAACTTGCATTTATTTTGCATTGTGTGTGAGAAGTGCTTTTAGATTCATCAATTTCAGCTTGAACAACACTCACCAAAGCAAATATCGGCTTTGTAGGTTGGTTAATTTCAGATCTACTTCTACTTTTAGCTTATTTGCATGTTTATGATATAGATCTATAATGTGATTGTGTTGGTTGATTGATTTGTGAATTAATTGGTGTATTGATGTTGGTGGATTCAATGTATGCTTAATTTGTGTTGATTTTGGTATAATTTTCATGCACATTTGATTGTTGGAACTTCTGGGGATTATGGAATAAGTTGCTGCTGAAAGTGCTTTTTCTGTAGGTTTTTACTGTTGTCTGTTCAGTGTTAACCGGTTAACATTTTGGGTTAACCGGTTAACATTTTGGGTTAACCGGTTAACGCGTGTTAAATTTTGGTTATTTATGCAGGTTTTGAACTAATTAACTGGTTAACACTATGGGTTAACCAGTTAACATTAAAGCAAATTGACTTTTTTGAGCTTTTTTAGGGTTGCATTTCATACCTTTCTTGATCATCTTGGATCATTGTGTTGTCATTTTAAATGATTGTTTAGAGTTCTTTGTATGTTGGTTGATGTATGTTTGCATTTCTTCGACGTGTGAACTTGTGCATTTCCGATACTTGCCATGGTTGGTGTTTTTCATCTTTGAAGCTTTGGACATGAAGATTATATGATTGCATGAACTTGTTGGCATGATAATACTTAAGCACCCTCCTAGTATGTGAGGTATATGCATTGTGTTTTTCTAACCTTTGTTTTGTAGGGGATTTTGTAAGTTTAAGAGGTGTGGATGTTGCTTCCACATTACAATTTCTTCCTTCTTCTTTTAAATCTTCTTACCTGTGTTTGTGATGTGCTTAGACCATCTTTATTTAATTCTTTTTCATCCCCTCTAGGATCAACTTATCTTCTCTTAACAAGTAATTTGAATCATGTGCTCCTTTCTTCTTCTTTTCTTTCATTCTTCTCCATTAGGGTAGAACTTAAACCACACTAACCTAGGCTTCCCATGCATGTAACACTTAGGATTATTAGTCCCCCTCTAGAATTTGACCTTTGGTTCTCTTATTTATCTCTCTCTCTCTCTCTCTCTATCTCTCTCTCTCTCTCTTTCTCTCTCTATCTCTATCTCTCTCTCTCTCTTCTCATCTCAAACCAATAACTTCAAGTCACCTAATAAATGATAAGTCTTCTCATGCGCCAAGGGACTTTTCCACGTGGTACTTGCACATATCCTATTTTGGGGTGAGGTGTAGGGTATCTATCATGATGAATAGGTCTTAGCATGAAAATACTTCACAAAAGAAAAGCTTAAAAACATTCCTTAACCAAAAAACCACAAAAACACTTAATAAAGTTCAATAGGCTTGTGCGCTTAAGCCTTCATTTGTGGGACTAGATTTGGGGTTTTCCCCCATAGCTAGGTGTGCCTCTTATCCATTCCATTTCAGGATGATATAAGCAATACACATCCTATTGAGCAAGACTTAAGCACACTCCCCCATGAAATCCTTGAAGAAAAAACTCCTAAAAAACATTGAACAAACAATAATCGTCATTCATTCGGGAATTCTTTTCTCATCTCACTCACTCTCAACGTAAGAACTTGCTTCTACTTGTATTTTTTCAAGACGGTAACGCACTCGTGCCAGACGAGCCTACAACACCTGAGCATAGACATAAGCACTTCCAGTTTTAAAAAACACCAACAATCTTCCTCCCTAGTTAGGGGAACTACGTCGACTCTGATCCTCATTTTCCTGATGAGGTACGTATAGGGACCATTCGAGCACACTTTTATTTTCCCTACATTTTCCTCATTTATCTTTTCTTTTCTTATTTCCAGTTTCAGTCCCATTTTTTGCAGCAACTTTATTTCTTTACCCTTTGAAACAGTTTCTTTGCAAGCGTGGATCCCGTCGGGTACGGCGGACGATCTGGGGTGCTAATACCTTCCCAGTTTGTAACTGACTCCCGAACCCAGTCCCTTTGATTCGCATGACCATGTCATTTCCTTTCTTTTTCCTGTTTGTGCAGCATTATGTTTCCCATTCCTTTGGAATAAAATTGCCTGGCTGGCGACTCTACCTTTTCCGCGCCACCTTCGCGTTTGTACTAGGATGGAAATCCAAGGAGAGACATTAATCTCCCTCCTTAAGCCACTTCAATCTTGATTTTTTAATAAACGTGTTTTCTTTAATCCTCAATTTACTCCAAAATCGACTCGTCGCTTCCTTCCGATTAAAAATGATATCAGGATTTAAACCGACATCTTCTACTCCGTCTTATCATCAACAATTGTAACACGGTGGAAAAACTGACTTGGGTGTTTTTGTTTGACAAAAACATGTGTGGATAGCAAGATTCACCACCGACTTTTATTTTATCCAATTTAGGAAAGGGTATAAAAGAACAGGAAAGAACTTAAAAATATTTTGAGTTCGGGGGGTAGGTTATATAAAGGGAAGGTATTAGCATCCTTTATATCCATGGTTATCCATGGGCTCTAAATTTCTTAGCTCAGTTTAACTGGTTTGAAAAATGTGTAGTGTGTGTTTAGAAAATTTTTATAAGTCTTTGTAATGATCCTCGTATGGATGTATACAAAGCATTGAGTTTGAAAATGTTTTAAAAGTGGGGTGTGAAAAGAATTTTGAAAGAGTGAGCAAGTAATTAAGTGCTACCTACCCTAAGTTGGTCTTTCATGTTTCTTTATTTCCTTTCAAGGGTAAGACTATTCTTACTATTAGTGAGTAAGTAGTCTTTACCTTGGATGTTTAACGGGATGGGCATAGGGTCATCGTATGGTCATAGAAGGCAACCTTGTAGGGGTATCTTAGTAATTCGAAGGGACGAGCATCATTTTTCCGTAGGGTCATCGAGGGACAAGATCATTTATTTGTAGGAACTTGAAGGGACAACGAGGGACTATGATATTTATATAGAAGGGACTTGATGATTTTATTCGTAGGAAACTTTACTAAGATACCCCCACATTCAAGGGACTTGACCATGTTTTGAAGACAACCAAGAGGGGAAATCCTAGGAGGTGCAGATGGCGATTGTAGAACGATCGACTTACGTGTGTGAATATCAGTTTCAGTTATTTATCTTGTACTTAGTGGGCTAAGTCCAATTTAATTTATCATACATTCTTTGCACTCCCTAAATTACTAACCACGCAGTTATATTTGCATAAATTAAAAGCGGAAATTAAAGTCCTACGCTATTACAGTAGGGGAGGGGTGCATTGGTCTTTTAGGGGATTGCAGAAAATTAAAATGCAGAAAATTAAAACCTAATTTAACTATTACAATCCGGTAGCAGTTACATAATTAAAAAATGCGAGAAATAAATTTACATGAATCGTAAATCCTATACAATTTTTTCTAAGGAACTTAAATAGGATAAGTAAATAAAAGATTAAAAAAAGAGTTTTTCGAATCAATAAAAAAATTTAGAAGAAAATTGGTTAATTGATTTAATTAAAAAAAAGTTTTTATTTGTGATTTTCTTCATTAATTAAATATAACTATTAATCTAATTAAATTAAAAGAAAAAGATTTTAAGTTTATTTATTATTTACAAAAAAAAATAATTTAATTTACTAATTTAATGATTTGTAAAAAAATATTTAGTTCTTAATATTAATAAAAGTTATTAAAAAAACAATGACGTTTGTCGTACCTTGGAAAATACAATCCTCGCGAATGCGGTCGCGGCTGGGCTGACTGGAGAGTCGCCACCTAATTTTGATTTATTCCCAAAACATGGTTTGTTGTCAGTGACTTGAGAGTCGCCACTTGACTTGAGGAAGAAACTTTCGGCTAGCCTTATCAACGTCTTCTTATCATTAGACGATGCCCCAGGTGGGTATGTCTAAGTCTTTAAGAAGCATTTGATGTCGTGGAACCAAGGTTTGTTGTCAGTGACAGTGTCCACAGGGAATAAATATGTCGGTCGGTCTAGTCTGGATACTAAAATTTGAGGCACATAGTTGGCAGTCTGTACTTTGATCATGGATGAAATGGTAGCCAAAGCGTCTGCAAACTGATTCTCATCTCGAGGGATGTATTCAAGCTTAACTGTTGTGAAGAAGGTCAACAATCTCCTCGTATAGTCACGGTAGGGAATCAGATACTCCTGATGAGTGTACCACTTGCCGTTGGTTTGGTTGATTACCAAAGCTGAATCACTGAATACATTCAAGGTTTTGATCCTGAGGTCAATGGCTTCCTCAAGACCCATGATACAAGCTTCGTATTTTGCTTCGTTGTTAGTGCAGGAAAAGGTGAGTCTTGCTGAGAAAGGCATATGAACCCCTTTAGGTGTAATAAGCATTGCACCAACCCCACGACCATTGAAATTAACTGTCCCGTCAAACATCATAGTCCATGCTTCTTCTGGGTCAGGCCCTTCAGTGTGAATAGGCTCTTCACAATCTTTTGCTTTTAAGAACATAATGTCTTCATCAGGGAAGTCAAATCTCATAGGCTGGTAATCATCAATGGGTTGCTCAGCCAGATAGTCAGACAATACACTGCCCTTGATGGCTTTCTGAGAGGTGTACTGAATGTCATATTATGTTAGAATCATTTTCCACCTGGAAACCCTTCCGGTAAGTGCTAGCTTCTCAAATATGTACTTGACTGGATCCATCTTTGAGATCAATAAGGTAGTATGAGTCAACATATACTGTCTTAGTCGGCGAGCATCCCACGCTAAAGCACAACAAGTTTTCTCGAGCAGTGAATAACATTGTTCACAGTCGGTAAACTTTTTGCTTAGGTAGTTTATTGCATACTCTTTTCGACCAGACTCGTCATGCTGGCCCAACACACACACCCATCGACTCTTCTAATACTGTCAAGTACATGATTAGAGGTCTTCCTTTGAATGGAGGCATGAGAATTGGAGGTTCTTGCACATATTCTTTGATCTTGTCAAAAGCTCTCTGACAGTCATCGTTCCACCTGATTGTTTGCTCTTTTCTTAACAGCTTGAACAAGGGTTCGCAGGTTGCAGTGAGATGAGATATGAACCTTGAGATGTAGTTCAATCTACCTAAGAATCCTCGAACTTCTTTCTCAGTCTTAGATGCAGGTATTTCCTGAATAGCTTTGACTTTATCTGGATCAACCTCAATTTCTTTTTCACTTACAATAAAACCTAGTAGCTTACCAGAACGTACCCCGAATGTGCATTTGTTGGGGTTCAACCTTAACTGATACTTTCTTAGACTCTTGAAAAGTTTCAATAGGTTTACCAAATGCTCTTCCTCTGTTTGGGACTTGGCAATCATGTCATCCACGTAGCACTCAATTTCTTTATGGATCATGTCGTGGAATAACGTTACCATAGCCCGTTGATATGTTGCACATGCGTTCTTCAGACTGAACGACATTAGTTTGTAGCAGAACGTGCCCCATGGTGTGATGAAAGTTGTCTTCTCCATGTCTTCACGTGACATCTTGATCTGCTTGTATCCAGAAAATCCGTCCATGAAGGAAAATACCGAGAACTGAGTTGTGTTGTCTACCAATACATCAATGTGAGGTAATGGGAAATCATCTTTCGGGCTTTCTCTGTTCAAATCCTGGTAATCGACACACATATGCACCTTTCCATCTTTCTTAGGTACGGGTACAATGTTAGCAACCCAAGGCGGGTAACTAGTTACAGCGAGAAAACCGGCGTCCCACTGCTTTTGTACTTCCTCTTTGATTTTCATGGCCATGTCCGGGTGAGTACGGTGCAATTTCTGTTTAACTAGCATACAATCCTCCTTCAATGGCAGCTTGTGCATGACAATATCTGTATCCAAACCCGACATATCTTGATAGGACCAAGCAAAGACATCGACATACTCTCGTAACATACTGATAAGTTATTCCTTTATCGGAGCTTGCAGACTGGCCCCAATCTTCACTTCTTTCACATCTTCTTCGGTACAAAGATTGATAGTCTCAACCTCCTCTTGATCAGGAGCATTCACATTTTCCTCTTGTCTGTATAACCTGGCTAACTCTTCAGGTAAATCGTAGTCTTCTTCAACCCCTTCATCTGCTTGATTAATCAGATTGTTGAAGTCATACAAAGTCATAGCAGTGTCGTTGTCGGTGCGATCTGGAGGGCTATCTCTGCAAGGGTTGAGATTTGGTTCATTTTAGTGATTGATTTTATCTTATTTAGTAAAAGTGGATGAAGTTATTATTAAGAAAAACATTGCCATTTATTGTTTTGTGCGAAAATAACAAAAATGAAAAGACAGTGAGCGAAAAAGAAGATCGTTTGCAAAAAGATGTCCATTATTCATTAATATTCAATTTGCACAAATACATATGGCCCTATTACCAAATGAGTCCCAACATCTTAGGCAAGATGCAGGACTTTGATGTATGCTTAAAACAGGAAATAATAATTACTCTGCAGCAGTAACCCTTATAATTTCTTGGGAAGACCAGTTTAGGACTTGTCGGCCCGGGACTCTTGGACGGATCCAGTTTTCCAGGTTGTAGTCACTCTCAGTCTCGTCTTCCAAAGTCTTGACAGCATCTGGGGTCAGCATTCCCCCACTTATGAACTTGGGAGCTTCAACAACCTCCTCTTGGACCTGTCGGGATGGTCTGTAACCCAACCCGAATTTGTCTTCTTTGATCAGAACTTGCAGCAACTTACCCCAGCCATGGGCATTCCCGTCTTCAACAACCTTCCGAGCTTGTTTGTAGGAAGCAATTGAGGTGCCCATACTTTCCTCTTGGGATGCAACAAACACCTCAGTTGTTGCTTTGATGATATTCAAAGCTTCAAAACATGACTCATGATTTCATGGATTTCTCCATCCATCTCTATGTACTTATACGTAGCTAGGTGACTGACGAAGATGTCTTCTTCTCCACAAATTTTGATAATTTGTCCCTCCCACTCATACTTTAACTTCTAATGAAGGGTAGATGTTACCACGTCGGCGACGTGAATCTAGGGTCGACCTAACAAACAGCTATAGGTAGGCTGTATGTCCATCACATAGAAGGTAGTTTTGAAACCTTATGGGCAAATTACCACAGGCAGCTCAACCTCTCCGAGAACCGATCTCTTAGAACCCTCAAAAGCTCTGACAACTAGGTTGCTCGGATGGAGTGCAAGACCATGATACTCTATCTTGACTAATGCTTTCTTTGGCAACACATTGAGTGATGATCTGGTATCAACAAGGACATGAGAAAGTATGGCACCTTTGCATTCCAAAGTGATATGAAAAGCCTTGTTGTGATTACGCCCCTCCGTATTCAAGTCAGTATCGGTGAAACCTAGTCCATGACTAGTATTGACGTTTGCAACCATCGTTTCTAACTGATTGACTGTGATCTCCTCAGGCACATAAGCTGCGTGCAAGACTTTGAGTAGTGCATTCCGGTGAGCCTCGGAACACATGAGCAGAGATAGAATGGAGATCTTGGAGGGTGTTTGGTGGAGCTGATCCACAAACTTGTAGTCACTTCTCTTGATAATCCTGATAAACTCGTCTACATCCTGATCAAAGGGTGTCTTCTGAGTTTCTTTTGTAGCTGGTTCTTCTGGCACCACACTTTTGCCTTTTGCTTTGGCAGCGGCTACTGCTTCAGCATTAACTCTGGGAAACTGTGAAGCAAAGAGACGTCCGCTCTGAGTGAAGCCTCCGCCTCCCCCGACATTGTCAATTTGTGGAGAAGATGTTGAGGAGTCCAGA
This sequence comes from Lathyrus aphaca, assembly GCA_963966055.1. Classification (NCBI taxonomy): domain Eukaryota; kingdom Viridiplantae; phylum Streptophyta; class Magnoliopsida; order Fabales; family Fabaceae; genus Lathyrus; species Lathyrus aphaca. The sequence continues at coordinate 352,868,042 of OZ014521.1, read as the reverse complement.
GTGATCTTTCTTCCGTGGCAGTAAAGATCTGAACCATAATGATAAGGCACGTCATTGTTGTTATCATAAGGAATAGGTCCAGGCATTGTGATAGCAATCAGACTGATTGATGCAGAAGAAGGAGTTGTGACAGTCTGAGGATCATAGTAGATGGTGACAGGAGGTCTAATTGGAGACGACACAAGTGCATGGAGTTGTTGATGTTGATGTTGATGTTGCTGAAATTTGTTGTCAAGAGAATCCGGAACATGAATGGTTGATGGGTCGTAATAAATGGTGATCGTTGAGATGTCGTCATTGATGGTTGTTGTTGTTGTAGTAGACTTTGTTGAGATAATGTTTGCTGATGTTGTAGGAGATTCCTTTGAAATGATATTTGCTGATGTTGTAGGAGAGATGTTTGTTGAAGTTATAGGAGTTGGAACTGTTGAAGTGATTTGTATGATTCCTTTTTTGATAAGACTACTGATACCATTCTTCAGATTTGCACAACCATTGGTAGAAATCCTGCAAGCCTCACAATGGGCCTCACAGCTCGGAAACACTTGGCACTTCAATAGCTGAGCTTTAACTTCGGTCAGTGGTGTTTGAATACTCGCAATGTCATCAATTAGGATTGCTGGTTGGTCCTCCTCAATAGCACTGATCTTTGGCTCACCATGATTCGGTATCGGATTCCTTGTGACATTTGGTGGAGGTGCAAAGTTTAAAGCTTTTGAATCAATCAAATCTTGGACCTTCATGTGCAGGGCCCTACACTTCTCTGTTGAATGATCAGGTGCGTTGGAGTGAAAAGCACATCTGGCGTTGACATCATAGTTTCTTTGGAAGATTCAAAGGATCTGGTGGAGCCAAAGTCCTTAATTCAGTCAGGTTAAGCTTCAATAATTGTGGGAGTAAAACTGTATAGGGCATCGGGATAGGATCGATCACCCTATTAACCTGAGAAGGCCTTTATTGGAATGGACGTTGTTGTTGGTTGTTGTTGTTGTAAGATCTTTGTTGCTGTTGTGGGAGCTGTTGTTGTTGAGGATACTGTTGCACCCCAAAATTTGCCCTCACAATACAAGACTTTGTGTGCTAAGAAGGTTCACAAGGTTCACAAGATTCACAATGCTTACAAAACCTTTCATGAGGTTCATGAAGTCTACAAGTCACTTTATGAGGTTCACAAGGTTCACAAAGTTCACAATACCTCCCATGAGGTTTACAAGACATTTTATGATGGTTCACAAGGTTCACAAAGTTCACAATTGGTCAGAAGAGTTGACAATTCCCTCAGACAATGCACCTCCTAAGTAGTGCATCCAAAACTAGGGTTTTGACTTTAATCAGGCTAAATGGACTTCCAAGACTTCAAGTGAGCTTCATAATATCTTATATGAGTGTAAGAACCCCCATGACAAATTTTAAGACTTTTCTCAAAAGTTTGCTCAGTCAGATGATCAGATAAGTCAAAATCAGTCAAAGTAGTTAAAAAGTCAAACTGAGGTCAACTGTGGTCAAACCAAAGTCAAACTTCATGATTTTTTGCCAACATCAAGTATATGAGGTAAAATTCATCATTTGATCAAGGGTTGATCATGATTCATCAAGGAGATTCCAGATCATCAAGAATCAGGAGTTTCTAAATTAGGGTTTCCTCAGTAAAAGTCAACTGAACTTTGACCAGCCATAACATTCACATACTTCATCATCAAGTCTCCACTCAAAGCTCATTTTGAAGGAAATTTAATTCTCTACAACTTTGTGTCTCACAAGCCAAGCCCAAAAATGCTTCATTTGGAAAGTATGAGCTAAGACATTATAGGTCCTTTTGAAAGTCAACAAAAAGTCAACAACTTCAAAAGGGCATAACTTGAGATTGGTAAATGATATGGACATGAAACCAGTGGGGTTAGTTAGAGGACTCTTCAAGCTTTCCAAAATGTCCAAGAACACCCTCATACCATTAAAATTGAAGGATATGTGCCCTTGCAAAGTTGGGAAATTTTGGGTTGGTTCATGAAGAAAAAGGAGGTCTAAAACCAATTTTTTCCAAATGGGCTTGCCAAATAATGACCCAAACCACTTCAAAACATCTTGCACGAAATTAAATTAATTTATTCATAATTTTATTTATTTTATTTTTATTTATTATGATTTTAATATTAAAAAGTCATTTTAAATTCAAATAAAATATAAAATAATGAAAATTAATTTTAATTTTGCTTCTAGAAAGTCTTAAATCACATTTAAGTTTGATTGATACAAGAGTTATGAAAATCCTCCCAAAATAGCAAGGGTTTATATATGAATATTTGATTTTTAAGGCATGATCATTTTGAATCTTTTCATATCAAATTTTCCACACAAGTGATCAACTTTTTGACCTAAATTCAGTCTCCTATAAGTACTTAACTCATTGCAATCACAAGCCACGAATTTTCACTGCCTCAAGAGTAAGTTCACAACTTCAAAAATCCTTCACAAACTCCAATTCGGTTTCCATTATTCAGGACCTTTGAAGGTAATCTAAAGACATAGCAATGTTCCTTGGACCTTCTTGAAGCAAAACCAACACTCACATGCATCGAAACCATGCCATAATGCATAAGCCGAACCTTGCTTGTTCTTGAATTTTTTTTTTCCGATTACAATAATTCAATGCATTCTAATGAGTTTTGTTTATTCAATCATGTTTGTATTGTCGTGTAGAACGTTTCTGGGCAAAGAAATCAAAGAAATCATGGCTAACCCGTGAAACACCATTATTAGGGTTTGGACCAAAGATTAGGGTTTTCTGATTTGTGGAATATAAATGGATTCTAAAACCATAGAATGATTCGTATGAATGTCTGGATCATGTTGATGGGTTTAATTTTATGAAATTGTATGGTTTTGTTGGTTATTGATTTTCGTAGGTATTGCTGCAGTTTAGAAATCGCAGGAAAAATGGAAGCAAAATTCGCAAGAAAAATGGCAGGTCTGGAGGTTGAAGATGAAGCTGCGCGCGAATCCAGAATTTGAATTTAAATTTATATTATATATTAATGTTTGTATTATTTATGTTGAGAAACACTGATGGCCTGGTGGTAAGACGTATGCGCGTATGATGTTGAGGGCCAGGGATCGAATCCTGGACTCAACCAATTTTTTTCTTATTTTTATGTTTAATGTTTAGTCTTAATATATTATATGTTATGGCCAACATAATGACAGGTTCGCTCACCCAGCAGGATTGGTCATGTGTATGTTTGTTTGCCTAAGGGGTCCTGGGTTCAATCCTTCCCCAGGCCTTTTTCTTCTTATTATTTTTCTTAATTTTTCCAGACAAAGAATAAAACCAATTCTACCCCCTTTCTCATTGCCTGCGCGTGTGGTGGCTTGGTGGTGGGTTTTGCTGCTGGTAAACATGGTGACCTGGGTTCAAACCCCAGCCAGGTAAGTTTCTCTTTTTTTGTGTTTTTCTATTTTCTATTTGTTTAATCAATTTTGTTTAATTATTAAAAATCATATATATAAATATAATTAAATAATGTTGTATATATATTCAATGTTTTTTCAAATTCTAAAATTCTTTTTTCTTAATTCAATGTTATTTTTTTTTATTATTATGTATTTAGATTATAATATGAGTATTAAATTAATTTTGTAAATTAAACCCTAATTTATTTTCTAAACAACTAAAAAACCCTAATTTTATTTTCTAATTTTTGTAAATATAATTATTATGTATATATTTTGTTTAATATAAATAATTTTTTTGTAAATATAATTATAATCTATTTTCTTTATATAATATGTAAATATTCCTATAATTTGTTTATACTCTAAATTTTATGTATAAATAATTTTTTAGAAATAAATGAATCTATGCTAATTTAATTTTGTAATTATAATATGTTTAAAAATAATTTAATAATTTGTATATAATTCAAAATTACTTAATGGTTCATATTTTCTTTTATAATTGTTCATATTGAAATATAACTCTTTTAATTATTATCTTATTCTTTTTTTGCTCAATTATGTTCTTATAATATTTTTGCTAACCCTATTTATTTTGTTTATTATTATTATTACTAATCATGCTTATTATTAATCCATTTATTTTTTAATTATGCTTATTATTATTATTTCACTAATCTTGTTTATTTTTTATTATTACTAACCCCTATTATAATTATTATTGCTTATTTATTTATTTTACTTATTATTTATATTTTGCTTATTTATTTATTTTTGCTATTTATTTTTAATTGCTTATTATTATTATTGTAAATGCTCCTGGATGTAATTTTTGTAATATTTAAATTATTTAATTTTCATGCTATGGTTAGTAAAATAGGGAGTGTAAACATGTATTATATTTAAAAATTGAATTTAGATCATTTAAATTATAAGATAAATATTAAATTAAACACTCACACACGTAAGTTGATCTTTGATCGCCATCTCACTTTCTAGGGTTGCCTCTCAATGTTGCCTAATCATAAGGTCAAGTGGGGTGTATAAAGCAAAGTCCCTTAAAAGAAAAGTCATCTAGTCCCTTAAATAATCAAAGATCAAGTCCCTTAATGGTTGCCTTTCAATATGATCTTGTCCCTTTCGAATAATGATGACAGTCCCTCCTAAATGCTTAATACACCCCACAGTTGCCTTCATTAAACAGATGTCCCTCACTTGTCCCTTACATCCAAGGTAATGACTACCTATTCCTTAATAATAGGGATAGTCTTACCATTTAAAGGATAAAGAACAGAAAAGACTTAAACTTTAGGGTAGGTTCCTCGTAGTTACTTGCTCACTATTTCAAAAACTTTTCAAACACTTCACACATTTCAAACAATTTTCAAATACAAGTTTTTTACGCATCCGTACATGGATCATTATCAAACTCTTATGAAAATTTCTCTTCACACACTTCACATTTCAAAAAACATTTTAAAGTGAGTTAAGTAACTAAGAGCCCATGGATAACCATGGATGTAAAGGGTGCTAACACCTTCCCTTTACATAACCTACCCCCCGGACCCAAAAATCTTTTAAAAGGTCTTTCCTGTTCTTTTATGCCTTTCCTTTGGATAAAATAAAAGTCGGTGGCGACTCTTGCTATCCGCAACATAACTAAAGTCAGTTCTCCCACCATGTTACAGAACTGGCGACTCTGCTGGGGATTTAATATTAAAGAGGGGTACCCTTAGGAATTAGATCACTTTAAAATTGTTTGCCTTGTTGCTTTATACTTACTTGTCGGGTGCTCTTATGTGTGAAAGATCCTAACCCGGATCTAGTGTACCTTAGGTAAATGGCAATAGACCAAGGAAATTGTACGACGTATATCAATATGGTTGATCTGGTGGCCATAGTTAGTGTGACTTCTTGGTTGGTGCTTATGTTCCTTAAGTCAAGTTGAGGATAATATGAGGCTGCCATATGTTGTCAATGCACTAACTAACTTTTAGAACCCTAGTTAACTCATCTTGGCCTTTAGAAAGTAGTGAGGTAACCGGCTTTGGTGCAGACTGAAGTTGGTTGACACTCGATACTACGCTCATTGAGATCTTAAACTTGGAGGGTTTTGGTTGGCAAGTAAGTTGCCTTCTGAACAACCACCCTTGTGAAGGATCAATGATATTGAGATCCCTTAGAACCTAGTTACTTTTGTAGGAGAGGATGAACCAACTAACTTCAGGGGAGGGTACTTACCTTTGAACCTCATGCAAGCCTTTAAACCTAGGGCTATTGTGTGACTTGTTTGTGTGTGCCACATGTTTGTGATTGAGCATAACATCATGACATCATCATGCATCATAAGCATAGCATTTTCACTAACCATTTCAAGGACCAAAGGATTTATCTTTGTTCTTTGTTGCAGGTCATGGCTTCTGCTCGTAGAAACACCATCAGGATCAACTTTGTGGGCATACCTCCTAAGCTTAAAGAGTTGGTTTCTCAGGTGTTTGATCATTCCCAGTTCATCAAGAGACATGGTCACCTATTGGATCTAGTCACTTCAGGGTTCAATGAAGACATGATGAGTGTTTTGTTTCAGTTCTTTGACCCTAAGCACCATTGCTTCACATTCCCCGACTACCAGCTGGTTCCAACCATGGAAGAGTTCTCTAAACTTCTGGGCATACCTGTTCTTGATCAGAAACCATTCACAGGCTTGGAAAGAGAGCCTAAACCTGAGGTTGTTGTTGCAGCTCTACATCTGAAGAAGTCTGACATTGTTCTAGAAACGAGAAGTGGATTCAAGGGTATTCTTGCTAAGGTGTTGATAGAGAAGTGTAACACGGTGGGAGAACTGACTTTAAGTTATGTTGCGGATAGTAAGAGTCGCCACCGACTTTCATTTTATCCAAAGGAAAGGCATAAAAGAACAGGAAAGACCTTTTAAAAGATTTTTGGGTCCGGGGGGTAGGTTATGTAAAGGGAAGGTATTAGCACCCTTTACATCCATGGTTATCCATGGGCTCTTAGTTACTTAGCTCACTTTGAATTGTTTTTGAAAAGTGTAGTGTGTGAATAAAAATTTTCATAATAGTTAATAATGATCCATGTACGGATGCGTAAAAACTTGTGTTTGAAAATTTGTTTGAAATTTGTGAAGTGTTTGAAAAGTTTTGAATGAAGTGAGCAAGCAACTATGAGGTACCTACCCTAAAGTTTAAGTCTTTCTGTTCTTTATCCTTTAAGTGGTAAGACTAGCCCTATTATTAAGGAATAGGTAGTCATTACCTTGGATGTGTGGGACAAGTAAGGGACATCTGTTTATATAGGCAACTGTAGGGTGTATTAAGCACTTAGGAGGGACTGTCATCATTATTCGAAAAGGGACTTGATCTTTAAAGGCAACCATTAAGGGACTTGATGACTTTATTTTGAGGGACTTGCTTTATACACCCCACTTGACCTTTTATAATAGGCAACATGAGAGGTATCCCTAAGGAAGTGAGATGGCGATTAAAAATCGACTTACGTGTGTGAGTGTTTAATTTTATTTATCTTTAATTAAAATGATCTAAATTTTATTTTAAATATAATACATGTTTACACTCCCTATTTTACTAACCATGGCATAAAAATTAAATAAATTAAATATTTACAAAAATTTACACCAAGGAGCAATTACATAATAATTATAATAAGCAATTAAAGTAAATAGCAAATAAATAAATATAAATAATAAGCAAAAAATAAATAAATAGGCAATAATAAATATAATAGGGGTTAGTAATAATAATAATAAAAATAATTAAATAAGGTTAGTGAAATAATAATAATAATCATAATAATAAAAATAAATGGATTAATAATAATATGATTAGTAATAATAAAAAACAAAATAAAAATTAGAAACTATTAAGAAATATGAACAATTTAATTATAAAATTATATACAACTTATTAATTCTAAACATAAGAAATTATAATTATAAAATTTAATTGTTTTTAAACATATATAAAATAAAAGAATAAGATTTAGATTATGAACAAATTATAGAAACAATTACCTATTATAAAAATTTGGTTATAAGCATATTTACAAGATTCAATTATATTAAATATTATATTTACAAAAATAAAGTTAGAAAAATTAAATTAGGTTTTAACATTTGTTTAGAAAAAATAAATTAGGGTTTTATAAAGTTAGGTTTTAGAAAATATTTTTTAGGGTTTATAATATACAAAATTAATAAATAAACATATATTACAATTTAATTACATAATAAAGAAAATAATTTTTGAATTACAAAATAATTTTTGAATATTAGAAAAAACATTGAATAATCATTTTATAGAATTATTTTTATGATATATAATTAAAACTTAAATCAATTAAATAAAATTAAGCAAAACAAAAAAATAAAATAATAAAAAAAATGACAAAACAAATCTGGCTGGGATTTGAACCCAGGAGGCTTTGTTCACCAGCAACAACACTCACCACTAAGCCATCATGCGCAGGCAGCAAGCAAAGGGGAAGAATTGGTTTTATGCCTTGCCTGGAAAAATCAGAGAAAATAAATGGAAGCAAAAAGGCCTGGGGGAGGATTGAACCCAGGACCTCTTAACACACAAACGCACGCATGACCATCCGGCTGGGTGAGCAATTCTGATGTTATGTTGGCAACAATACATAATATATTATGTACGCTTAACCTGAAAAATAAGAGGAAAAAAATGCACCCAGCCAAGTATCGAACCAGTGACCTCACGCAGTATACAAGCTAGCCTTACCACTGAGACAAGCCACACGCTTGTGATAACAAACCAATAACAAAACATAAAATATTTAGATTATAATTTGAATTTTTAGAACGCGCGCCAACAGCCTCTTCTTCAACCTCATGACCTACAATTTTTCCTGCGAACTCAGCCACGAACTTTCCTGCGAAAACAGAATGGTAGCAAAACCTACGAAATCCAATGATCAACAAAACTGTAAAATTTCGCAAAATTGAATACACAAACATAGTCCAGAGGTCCATTCGAATCAATCCATGGTCTTAGAATTCATTTAGGTTTTGTAAATCATAAAACCCTAATTCTTGGCCGAAACCCTAGCTATGGTGGATTACGTTTCAGGCCATGAATCTTCAATTCAATTGTCCAGAATCATTCTAGGCATCACAACAAACACATATCAGTCATCAAAAACAATTCAAAATGCATATGTTAGTGAATTCGAAAAATTAAATTTCAAGACAAAAGTGAATTCGGGTTGAGCAATATAGCAAGGTATTGATGCATATGAGTGATGATAATGCTTCAGTGAGGTCCAAGGAACATTGCTATGTTCTTATTTTACCTTCAAAGGTCCTGCAAATTGAAAACCGAATATGAGTTTTGGAAGGGATTTTTGATTTTGTGAACTTACTCTTAGGGCAGAAAAATCGTGGCTTGGTGATTGCAATGAGTTATGTACTTATAGGTGATTGAATTTAGGTCAAAAAATTGATTGATCATGTGAAGAATTTGATATGAAAAGATCCAAATTGATCATGCCTTAAAATTCAAATATTCATGTGTGAATTCTTGCTATTTTTGGACAAATCTCATGATTTCTTTCCTCTTCAACTTAAATCAATATTTAAGACTTTCTAGAAGCTTAATCTCCATCAAATCTTACATTTTCATATTTTATTTTTATTTAAAATGATTTTTAGTGAATTAAATCAAAATAAATAAAAATAAAATAATAAAAATTCTGATTTTTAATGGTTTGGGTCGTGCATGAAGTCATTGTATGGGTTGGGTCATTATTTGGCAAGCCCATTTGGAAGAAATTGGTTTTAGACCTCCTTTTTCATCATAAACCAACTCAAAATTTCCCAACTTTGCAAGGGCACATATACTTCAATTTTAATGCTATGAGGGTGTTCTTGGACATTTTGGAAAGCTTGAAGAGTCCTCTAACCAACCCCACTGGTTTCATGTCCGAATCATTTACCAGTCTCAAGTTATGCCCTTTTGAAGTTGTTGACTTTTTGTTGACTTTCAAAAGGACCTATAATGTCTTAGCTCATACCTTCCAAATGAAGCATTTTTGGGCTTGGCTTGTGAGACATAAAGTTGTAGAGAATTCAATTTCCTTCAAAATGAGATTTGAGTGGAGACTTGGTGATGAAGTATGTGAAAGTTATGGCTGGTCAAAGTTCAGTTGACTTTCACTAAGGAAACCCTAATTTAGAAACTCTTGATTCTTGATGATCTGAAATCTCCTTGATGAATCATGATCAACCCTTGATCAAATGATGAATTTTACTTCATATACTTGATGTTGGCAAAAAATCATGAAGTTTGACTTTGGTTTGACCACAGTTGACCTCAGTTTGACTTTTTAACTGCTTTGATTGATTTTGACTTATCTGATCATCTGACTGAGCAAACTTTTGAGAAAAGCCTTGAAACTTGTCATGGGGGTTCTTAAACACATATAAGATGTTATGAAGCTCACTTGAAGTCTTGGAAATCCATTTAGCCTGATTAAAGTCAAAACCCTAGTTTTGGATGCACTGCTTAGGAGGTGCATTGTCTGAGGGAATTGTCAACTCTTCTGACCAATTGTGAACTTTGTGAACCTTGTGAACTATCATAAAATGTCTTGTGATACTCATGGGAGGTATTGTGAACCTTTTGAACCTTGTGAACCTTCAAGAAGTGACTTGTAGACTTCATGAACCTCATGAAAGGTCATGTAAACATTGTGAATCTTGTGAACCTTGTGAACCTTCAAGAAGTGACTTGTAGACTTCATGAACCTCATGAAAGGTCTTGTAAATGTTTGAGAAGCTTGTGAACCTTGTGAACCTTCATAAAGTGACTTGTAGACTTCATGAACCTCATGAAAGGTTTTGAAAGCATTGGGAAACTTGTGAACCTTGTGAACCTTCTTAGAACACAAAGTCTTGTACTATGAGGGCAAATTTTGGGGTGCAACAAGAAGGCTCAAATGTTCTTGAAGGCCATGAGTTATGATGCTTTTGAGGAGATCTTAGCCTTGCTGATATATGGCTTGGTGTTGTTCCCCAATCCAGATCAGTTCATAGATGTTCATGCCATCAACATTTTCCTGAGTCACAATCCAGTGCCTGCCTTACTTGGAGACATCCTGCATTCTCTGCACACCCGTACTACAAGGGCAAGAGGAACATTGATGTGCTGCATACCTTTGCTTTCTAGGTGGTTTATTTCTCACCTTCCTCGCTCAATAATGAAGAATGAGCAAGGGTTCAGATGGTCCAAGACGATCATGTCACTTTCTCACTCAGATATCCATTGGTGCTCCAGATCTATGGAGAATGTCACCATCATTGACCGTTGTGGGGAGTTTCCTAATGTGCCACTTCTAGGCATAAGAGGAGGCATCACCTACAACCCCTCTCTAGCTTTACGACAGTTTGGTTACGCTCGGAGTGATGGTCCTCATGACATGTTGATTCAAGGCATTGTGTTTGACTACGACAACGACCTTCAGGGTTACCGTCAGAGATTCATACGAGCCTGGGGAAAAGTAAACAGGGTTGACAGCAAGACATTGGAGCCTAAATACACTATTCCTATGGAAGCGTATCTCAGATGGGTGCGATCTCGTGCTCAAACTCTCATGATGCCATATCCTGCTATCCTGCCAGTTACCATGGAACCTGTTGCTGAAGGAGACACTGCTTATACCATCCTTCACCCAGACATGCCTACTGATATGGAAGACTTACAGAGATCTTAGATCCAACTGAAGGAGCAAAGGGATACTTTCGAGGCTCATTACAAAGTCAGCCAAGAAAGAATCCTGGAACTAACAAAGCAACTTCATGAGGAACGGAATCTCAACTCATACCTCAACACAAAGAGGAAACGTCCATGGGAGACTTAAAACCCCATCTCTTGTATTTATTACATTTCATTTTTTGTAAGCCCAAGAGGCAAAACAAATTCATTACTAATAAAAGTTTACCTTCTTATGTGTTTAAGCAAATTTAAATCCTGCGGTCCTTGAAAACATTGCATACGCATTAAAACATCATATCATTGCATCACAGGTTTAATTGTGCATAGGTTTCTCACCTTCTCGTTGTTTATTTCAGCAATGGCTCTTGAACAAACAGTTAAGGATCTCCAGGCACAAAATGCACAGTTCCAAGAGCTGATCCTGAACCTGACCAAGGGGCAGGATGAATTGAAGACACTGCTGGCTAAGAAGAAGAATCCTGAGGACAACAAGGATGATCAGCTGAAACAACTACAAGCTGAGATGACAGGAATGAGGATCCAGATGAATGGCCAGGTGGCTCTTATCCAAAGTTTAGTTTAGGGGCAAGAAGAGCTAAGAACCCTTGTCCACAAACTTCAAAGTAATAGAGTCAGGGATCTAATTGTCAGTGAACCTCCATTAAAACAAGCTGATTTGGTTGAAAGGAGGATGAGGATAAAAGAGGGTAAGAGACAGGTTGCCATTAATTGTTCTTCAGTTGAAGAAGAAAGACCTGATAAGGTTAATCCACCTCAACACCAGAAATATAGAAGGCAGTTTATCAAGTTCAGCACTCCAATGTCACAAGTTCTGCAATGCTTGTTGGAGATGGAACTAATTTCTTTGAAAAGTTCTCCTCAAAATCCTAAAACCTCTTCTCCTCGCTATAATCCCAAGGCAAGGTGTAAGTATCACTCCAACAGTCCTAGACACGATACTAATAACTATTGGGCATTGAATAAGAAGATTCAAGATCTGATTGACGAAGGAATCCTAGAGGTTACTCCAGAAGGTCAAGTTGAATTTTATTATCGTCCATCAAACACCGAAGCTGCAAGGCAAGTAGCCCAAAGTAACAAGAAAAGAAGAATACCTATGCCTGTTGAGATATGGGGCACCTTGGGGCATCCAAGTGGTAAATTTGATTTCATGGTGAAGTATACTGCTCCTCAAAGTTCACAGATTGCAATTGAGGACATTCAGCCAACTGGATGGGACAACATTTGAATTTTCATTTGTAATTTCTTTTATTTGTTTGAACACTTACTATTATGTTAAACTTTTGTTTTCATTAATGCGTTGCATATGTTTGTCTTGAATTAATCCATTCGTTCCACTATATTTTGAATTATGCTTCTTATTTCTATCTTGTGATATTTAACTCCTGATAAAGCTATAAGCCTGTAGAGGGAGGATGACGAAAACCATACCATAATCTTAGGCAGTATGCTTTTGAACAGACTATGCTGACGATGTACAGGCATTGTTTCAATTCCTAAACAGTGGAGATATAAGGAAGTTAATCCCTAGTCAACCCATTTGAGCCTATGAAGTAGGAGTTTTCATTCTCACAAATTAAAACCCTTATTTATAACCTAGGGCAGGGTAGTTACTCGGTTAACTCAAATATGCCAATTATCTGTGTTGTACACAACTGATGATGGTTCTTTGTAATCATGAAAACCTGACAGTCAATATCCAGCAAAAGAAAAGCTTACTAAGTCAAAATCTATGAAGAAGACTTAGTAAAACATCAAGACATCCCGCTGACTGTAACCTTGAAATAAGCAGTTCAGAAGGGATAATAAAGTCAAAAAAAAAAAAGGTCACTATGAATCCTCAACAAAGAAAGATGACTGGATGTTCAAATAAATTTTTGGTTTCTGAACCATCACAAATGTCAGTGTTACAATTCCAAATTCCGTTGAGCCTTAATGCATAAGTTAACTGAGCATAGGACTGAAGAACATCATGGAGAATGGGTTGGGTACAAATAAATTTGAGCCTTTATCCTTTGTTTCTTAAACCGTGAACCAGGCCACGTTACAACCCTTTAAAAGTCCTAACTGAAGCATGGTTAGTTTGAAAGCGTACTGTTACAAAAAGGTATCCTGACTCCTTTAGGGCTTATTATAAAACTTGAGTTAATATCACAGTTTTTAAAAAAAAAAAATAGTTTTTCTAAAATAACTTGTTTCAAAACTTCAAGACAGACATAAGCATTGCATTTTTGAATATATTTTTTTGCAGATACCTGAGTGTTTGACAAATGGAGAAACTTACAGGATGAAGGTTCAATGAACCAAAGTCCTTCCGATAAACAAAGTTTCTTCCTGGATCAAAGTCCATGTATACAAAGGGGCATAGTCATTATCTCCCAATCAAGGGGGCAGGCCATGATACTTCCTAACTCATTTGGGGCAATCAGGACAAGATTCAACTATGTTTAAGCAGCCAGAGGCAGATCTCCTCATCTATTTGAAGTGCCAAGGGTAACATTACAAAGTTCATAATGCCATGGGCATAGTCATTATCTCCCAATCAAGGGGGCAGGCCATGATACTTCCTAATTCATTTGGGGCAATTAGGTCCAGATTCAACCATGCTTAATAGCCAGGGGAATTTTTCCTCATACAGTTGAATTACCAAAGGTGACATTACAGAGTTCACAATACCAGGGGCATATGCTTATGGGGCATTTTGTTTGTTTCTCTTGAGGTAGCTCATTTCAGATACTACCATTATGGGACAGTTCATCATCAACCAAAGGGGCAATGCTTTCTTTTCAAATCTAGTATCCGGAGCGTATATGGTCCATCACAATTTGAAGACACATTCCTCTCATTATGTTACCTTGATATTGGATTCTCAGCAGAAGCCATGGTGGAAATTGATTGTCTACGCCAGTAGTATCAGATGGTGTCAGTATCATGTCTTCAGATCCAGCTATGAAGATTTCTGGGAAGGTATTCAGGAAAGTTATGGATTTCAGGAGCTCTAAATCCAATTGGTTATACACTCTCGAAGTTGAAACGATTCTGTTTTCAAGTTCAGCTCTACTTTTCCCTCTGAATCCAGATTTACTTTTACCCTATTTACATAAGCGAAACGTCCATTGGTTGTGTTTGAATGCATGAATGCTTAATATGATTGATGTTTACCAAAAATGCATGAATGCTTAATATGATTGATGTTTACCAGAAATGCATGAAAATGCAGTAATAGTATTTACTAAGGACGAACGAGGGAAGGATTTCAACGAAGCTTCGCCGGTTCATCTTTACAAGACAGTTACAAGCCCTCAGTAGGACAAATCCATCTTCATAAAGTCACATCTCCCCTGGAATTTATATCCATCTCTTTTATCCTCATACGGATATTCGGGAATTTACTTTCCAATAAGGGTACGACGAAACGAAGACGGGAGGTTATATCTACCCTACTATCAAATGAAGACGAAGGTTATGTATACTTTACTATCCCCAGCAGACGGGAGGTTATATATACCTTACTATCCCCAGCATATAGGAGGTTATGTATACCTTATTATCAAACAAGACGGGAACAAATTCCTTATATTCTTCAGCAACGAATCGGGATTTATTTTCCCTGGCCAGCAGTTGTTATACGAAGATATCCAGACGCTCCCGGCAGCATCATATCATACATACATCATTCACATCATACCATAAACATACATATCCATAGATACATAATACATTACTTGAGTGCATCATATCATACATGCATACATAATACATAAGCTAATACTATCATACAAAATGCTACCTTGTTTTCAGGTTAATTTTCCAGCAAACAAACTTGTGATTATCAGGACTGCTTTATCCTCCTGAAAGTTATCATCCCTCAGGATTGCTTTATCCTCCTGAAATCATACTATTACCCCAGGATTGCTTCATCCTCCTGGAAGATTATTACTACCTCAGGACTGCTTTATCCTCCTGACAGCTTATTGTACCTCAGGATTGCTCTACCCTCCTGAAAGCATATTATCAAATCTCTCAAGACTGCTTCATCCTCTTGAAAGCATATTACTACATCAGGACTGCTTTATCCTCCTGACAGCTTATTGTACCTCAGGATTGCTCTACCCTCATGAAAGCATATTATCAAATCTCTCAAGACTGCTTCATCCTCTTGAAAGCATATTACTACATCAGGACTGCTTTATCCTCCTGACAGCTTATTGTACCTCAGGATTGCTCTACCCTCCTGAAAGCATATTATCAAATCTCTCAAGACTGCTTCATCCTCTTGAAAGCATATTACTACATCAGGACTGCTTTATCCTCCTGAAAGCTTATTATTACCTCAGGGCTGCTTCATCCTCCTGATAGCTATTATCAATATCTCAGGATTGCTTTATCCTCCTGAAAGCTTATTATTACCTCAGGACTGCTTTATCCTCCTGACAGCTTCTCATCACTACCTCAGGGCTGCTTCATCCTCCTGACAGCTATCATCATTACTTCAGGATTGCTTTATCCTCCTGAAAGTTATCGTCATTACATCAGGACTGCTTCATCCTCCTGAAAGCATTATTATCAACCTCTCAGGATTGCTTTATCCTCCTGAAAGCATATTATTACCTCAGGACTGCTTTATCCTCCTGACAGTTTCTCATACATCAGGACTGCTTCATCCTCCTGACAGCTATCATCATTACTTCAGGATTTCTTTATCCTCCTGAAAGCATATCACTACATCAGGATTGCTTCATCCTCCTGAAAACTATCATTACACCTTCATATTTTGGACTGCTTTATCCTCCAATAAATGCATCTGAAGAACTTTTCTCCAAGTGGCATCTTTAAGCCCACTCAAGCATATTCAACTAGCCATCTGTATCACTCTATGCACTGGTGAGTGCAAATTTTTGGGCTTTTGTGTTCAATCCCCTTCAACCTTCCAGGTCACGACTGGCAAATATACCAATCTAACCCCTCAGGTTTCAGAAAATTGAACAGGGGCAGCTGTTGCACCCCAAAATTTGCCCTCACAATACAAGACTTTGTGTGCTAAGAAGGTTCACAAGGTTCACAAGATTCACAATGCTTACAAAACCTTTCATGAGGTTCATGAAGTCTACAAGTCACTTTATGAGGTTCACAAGGTTCACAAAGTTCACAATACCTCCCATGAGGTTTACAAGACATTTTATGATGGTTCACAAGGTTCACAAAGTTCACAATTGGTCAGAAGAGTTGACAATTCCCTCAGACAATGCACCTCCTAAGCAGTGCATCCAAAACTAGGGTTTTGACTTTAATCAGGCTAAATGGACTTCCAAGACTTCAAGTGAGCTTCATAGTATCTTATATGAGTGTAAGAACCCCCATGACAAGTTTTAAGACTTTTCTCAAAAGTTTGCTCAGTCAGATGATCAGATAAGTCAAAATCAGTCAAAGTAGTTAAAAAGTCAAACTGAGGTCAACTGTGGTCAAACCAAAGTCAAACTTCATGATTTTTTGCCAACATCAAGTATATGAGGTAAAATTCATCATTTGATCAAGGGTTGATCATGATTCATCAAGGAGATTCCAGATCATCAAGAATCAGGAGTTTCTAAATTAGGGTTTCCTCAATAAAAGTCAACTAAACTTTGACCAGCCATAACTTTCACATACTTCATCATCAAGTCTCCACTCAAATCTCATTTTGAAGGAAATTGAATTCTCTACAACTTTGTGTCTCACAAGCCAAGCCCAAAAATGCTTCATTTGGAAAGTATGAGCTAAGACATTATAGGTCCTTTTGAAAGTCAACAAAAAGTCAACAACTTCAAAAGGGCATAACTTGAGATTGGTAAATGATATGGACATGAAACCAGTGGGGTTAGTTAGAGGAATCTTCAAGCTTTCCAAAATTTCCAAGAACACCCTCATACCATTAAAATTGAAGGATATGTGCCCTTGCAAAGTTGGGAAATTTTGGGTTGGTTCATGAAGAAAAAGGAGGTCTAAAACCAATTTTTTCCAAATGGGCTTGCCAAATAATGACCCAAACCACTTCAAAACATCTTGCACGAAATTAAATTAATTTATTCATAATTTTATTTATTTTATTTTTATTTATTATGATTTTTATATTAAAAAGTCATTTTAAATTCAAATAAAATATAAAATAATGAAAATTAATTTTAATTTTGCTTCTAGAAAGTCTTAAATCACATTTAAGTTTGATTGATACAAGAGTTATGAAAATCCTCCCAAAATAGCAAGGGTTTATATATGAATATTTGATTTTTAAGGCATGATCATTTTGAATCTTTTCATATCAAATTTTCCACACAAGTGATCAACTTTTTGACCTAAATTCAGTCTCCTATAAGTACTTAACTCATTGCAATCACAAGCCACGAATTTTCACTGTCTCAAGAGTAAGTTTACAACTTCAAAAATCCTTCACAAAATCCAATTCGGTTTCCATTATTCAGGACCTTTGAAGGTAATCTAAAGACATAACAATGTTCCTTGGACCTTCTTGAAGCAAAACCAACACTCACATGCATCGAAACCATGCCATAATGCATAAGCCGAACCTTGCTTGTTCTTGAATTTTTTTTTTTCGATTACAATAATTCAATGCATTCTAATGAGTTTTGTTTATTCAATCATGTTTGTATTGTGGTGTAGAACGTTTCTGGGCTGTCGCTCCCACTAAATGAAACTGGGTCAAATAGGGTACAGACGCGAACGGTCGGCGAAAGAAATGATGAGAACACACAGCAGTGAACTCACTGGAGATGAAAAGAGTCGCCAGCTAGGCATTTTTATCCCGGAGGAAAGGCAATGCTGCATAGACCTAGAAAAAGATATATAAGACGGTTGCGAACCAGAGAGACTGAGAAAGGGGGTTGGTTACAACCTGGGAAGGTATTAGCACCCAGATTGTCCGTCGTACTCGACGGGATCCACGCTTAAAAGGTTTATGCTTTAAAGGGGTAGTTTCAGTGCAATCTGTGTATAAAAGAGCTGGAAATAAATGTACAGGTGTCAGTGTAAAAGAAGTGCAAAGTGTGATATATACAGTGTCAGTGTAAGAAGAAGAATGAAATTCTCAAGACCATGAGGCTAAAAGAATAAAGCTGGAAAGAGGGGGAATATACAGAGACTTTTGTTCGATAACTGTTAAGTTATGCCTACGTATCCTCTCGTGCAATGAGGAAGTCAGAACACCGTAGTTCGACCCAAAGAGACTGAAAGATGAATTGACTTGTGAACTGCTTACTTGTCTATGCTCAAGTGTATGATCTGTCTGGCACAGATGCTAACTGTCTTGCATTAGACGGAAGAAGCAAGTTCTCGTTTGTGAATGAATGAGATGAGAAAAGAATCCCGGAGGAGACGATTATTGTTTGTTTTTTTTTAGTTTTCAGTCTTTTATTGCTTTTTGAAAGTTTGTCATAAGTTAATGAGCTTAAGTCTAAACCAATGGATTTAGTAAACTCATCACATCTTCCCTCTGTTTAGGGGCAATGAGAGTACCTTAAGTGTGAAGTCAGATTCTCACACTTAATCACCTTTGGTGTAGGATTAAGATCATTAACCTACTTGTGATTATTTAGGTGTTTTTGTGGTTTTTGTTTAGTGTTAAGTAATGAGATTAAGCCATAATCAGGGATTAAACAGACTCATTACACCATCCTAATAGAAGGATAATAGATGAGAATGTTTAAGCTGAGGAAAGCTCCTCAACTTAATCCATGATTAGGGATTAAACTCATGACAAAACAAGCCTTTGGTTAAGTGGATTTTATTTAATGATAAGATGATGAAGTGATTTTTATGGTTTGTAAGACAACTTGAGGGGGACTTGTCCATTAACACTAGGGTTAGTCCTTCTTAACCAGTTAAGGAAGAATTAGAACCCTAATGCAAGGCCCAAGTTACAAGCTTGATGTCTTGATGATTATTAGATGAATTGGTTAAAGGATTTAAACACATTAAGGGTCTAACACTTAGGATTAAAGTTATACACTCCATCCTAATAGAAGGATGCAGGCATAAACTTAATCACAAAGTCTTAAAGCCTTTAGGGTTTAGTCCCTGATTATGAGATGAGAAGAGAAAACTCAAAAGAGACACAAAGGTAAAACTAAGAGGGGAGACTAATCAAAACCCTAATCATTGTCATGCTTGGTTGTTCCTAAGGTTTGTAAGGTTTACAAGAATAATCTTCAATGGAACCACCAGGAAGCAGATGAAAGGATCAAGAGAAGCAAAGCAACTTGCTTCATTCAAGAAGTCAAGTCACTTGAAGAAAGAAAGTGGGAAGAAGAAGAATGAGCAAGCTCAAACCCAAACACATATAAAAATGCAGCATGGATGCAAGAGAGATGAAAAGAAAAGTTGTGAGAAGTGAAGGAAAATTCACTTCTCAAAATCACTTACCACCTGAAAGGTTAGGAAAGAAATGCAATGCAATGCAAAATGGGATGAGATGACATGATGAGAAACAAAACCAGAAGCATTTACATGATGCTAATGATGCTATGAGATGCTACAAACATGAGGCAGCACATGGAAATGATCATACAAGTTCATGAATGCAAAGGGAGCAAGTTAGGAACCATGATCATACATGAAAAGTTATGAAGTGCACATGGCATACAACATGGCAAATACATGATGCAATGATCAATCATGATTTCAATATGTCTTATGATGTTAAATGAATCAAATGGAGGCATGGAATGTCATGGCAAGTCATGTTATGCAGGAGAATGCAAGATGGATGCATATGGAAGCCCAAATTAGGGTTTATGAACAATACATCAAACAAAAATCAAAATCAGAAGCAAACCCTAAGATGAAAAAATTGAAAATGCCACTCAAAGGACCCCTAATCCTATACTAACTCACTGCCCAAAGGAGAAGCTTCAACTCCTAACCAAGTTCAAGTTATGGTTTTCTTAAGATTTCTAAGGTTTTAGGGTTCCTTAACAAGAAAATTACCAAACAAATTGAAAATGAAAGATCAAA
This sequence comes from Lathyrus aphaca, assembly GCA_963966055.1. Taxonomy (NCBI): domain Eukaryota; kingdom Viridiplantae; phylum Streptophyta; class Magnoliopsida; order Fabales; family Fabaceae; genus Lathyrus; species Lathyrus aphaca. The sequence goes on along the minus strand of OZ014521.1, from coordinate 352,847,796 downwards.
CCATGGCCATTTAATCTCACAAACTACATGCTAAACACAATGCAATGCAAAAAGAATCAATGTCCAACTCCTCATGGATAGGCAGAAATGATTTTTGGAACTTTGGATCAAATTAATGCATAAAAATGATTTTAAATCAATGAAAAATTCTCAAAATGCACCAAGATCAAAAAATAAATTTGGTTTGAAGGTTGGACAATGTTTCTAAATGTCTTAGAACATTTCATGAATTTTTTGGTGATTTTTAAATACCTAAAAGTATTTTTAATAAATTAATTCTCATTAATCAATTAAAAATAAACTTTTAAATATTTTAAAATACTTTTTAAATGCTAAAAATGAAAATAAAAATATTTTTGTGTCTTAAAAATTAATGAAACTCTTGACAAAAAGTTTCATAATTTTTAAACAATTTTTACTATTTTAAATAAATTATGGAAGTTAAATACAAAGAAAATGAAAATAAAAATAAATAAATGGAAAGTATTCAGATCTGATGGTGGAGATTTGAACTGGGTTTGGAAAGGTTGACTAGCGCGTTATCCAAGGGCTGTGGTTGGTTCTGATTAAATTAATTTAATTAAGATTAATTAAACTAATGAAAGGTGATTAGGGCAAAGCAAATGAATCTGGGCCATTCAAGCACGCGGGAAGTCAATGGGGTCAGCTAATCCAACGCTCTAAATTCAAATGCCATTTAATTACAGGATTAGGGCTAAGCATTTTCAGGTGACCGGAGGGAAGCTCCGGTCATCTTCTCCGGCAGCATCAAAACCCTAAATCACGATTCAGGCAACCATTCTTCAAATTAAAGCCAGGGAAACACTCCTCTACTCAAACCTCACTCAAATCAACTCTCAAACTAAATTTCTCATGCTTAAACTAAGAGAATCGAAGCCATGAAGATTCACGGGCAAAGTTTCAGAGCCCTGGTAAATCCTCATTTCTCACTCATTTTTAATTCTAAACCCATCCCCATGACCAGCAAAGCATACACAATCAATTTATAACTTAAAATGTAAGCTCTGAGGAAAAAGAATCCATGGTCATACCTGAGCTGGAAAGCTTCAAAACTGAGCTTCCAGAGCCTCCTTTGTGTGCAAATGAACTTCTTTGACTCCCTTGAACTCAAAGAGAAGCTTCAAAGTTCTTGTGGATGGCTGGTTTGAAGAGGAAAGTTCTGGTGCAGCAGGTTTCACAGTCAGGAATGGTGAGGTTTCAGGCTACTCCAATGGTGGATTCTTGCTCCTTTGGGAGTGCTTGACTTGTTGGTGAAGAGAAATGGGGTGTTTGGTGGCTGTAAAATGAGATTCGAAGAGAGAAGAGTTTTGGACAGTTTTGTGATATGCTATGTTCTGGCCAGCCTCAATGCTCAATGCTTTGCTATAACATCTCCCACTTGTGTGGATAGCCTGTGGGGCAGGTCAATAGGGTGGCTGTTTACTGTGCCAAGAGTATGGGAGCCTTTTGCAAAAAAGTCAAGTTTGTGTCCTTGAGAGTATGGGCCATGGCAGCAACTGTGTGAGGTCATGTCTTGCTCCAGCTTGAGTTGAGGAGGGCCCTTGGATTGTTTGTAGCTGACTGCAACATATGGATGACAAGCTATGCTAGCTTTTGCAACTTGCCCACTTGATGTTTCCTCATGAATTTGTGCTATGTACATGAAAAACTCTTGCTGAATTTTGTTGCACAATGCTACATTTAGTCATGGCAATGCATAGAAAGTGATTAGTGAGCACATAACTTCCTAGAAGATGGTTTTGCCAAGAACCCCCTTTTGCACTCTTATGAAAAATGCTTTATGGAACTTTGAAAATCAAGGCAAGCAATGCAAAATTCCTTGGGCCAAATCTGTTTTTGGGGTCATATATGATCATGTAATGCAGCTTTGAAGTCATTTTGAAGTCACTAGAATGCTTGGTTCATGAAATTGCAAGTTTTCCTTTTAGTGCATAACTTGAAAATTAGTGATTTTTGCCAACTTTAACACACCATAACTTTTGATCCAAGAAGAATTAGATCATGTTCTTGTACTTTTTGAAAAGGGAAAGATCTAATCTACAACTTTCATGACCAAAGTTTTTCCATTTGAAGCATTTTTGGATCAAAAAGCAAGGCTTGAAAAAGTGGCATAAAATAACATTTCATGAAAAGTCAACCATGCCCTAAAAAGTCAACTTTGCAAAAACTTGTAATTCTTGAATTTTGTGAACTTCAACCTTCTTCCATGATCAAATAAAGATCATATACACTCAAAATGATGAAGATCACCCCTTGGTTGGGTCATTGGGGGCCTCAGATGCCCTGATTTTGCACTGACTTGCTTGAAAAGTCAACTCTTGATCAGATGACTTCCCCATGGAATTTCTTCATGAAAATTGATATGCATACTCCCTATACCATATAGAGACCAATAGAAACAAGAATGACCAAAAAATTTGGAGTTATGGCCTCTGAAACCAAAACCCTAATTTTAGGTCATCTGTGCAGTCAAGCCTGGCTCTGCTTCCATACCAATCTCAGTTCTTGTGATTCTTTGGAATTCTTGACTTTGAGAGGATATAATATGATACTTGAACACACATAGACCTCTTTGAAGTGATTGTTGACCTTTGGAGTGGCTCAAGAAGCTCTTGGATTGCTCAGATCACAAACCCTAGATGCAGATGACTTAGAAACAATGCAATGACTCAAAATTGTGGTATGAGATGTTATGATTGTGTTTATGCATATGAAGTGATCACAAGCCATGGTGTGAATGGGTGAGGGCAAATTTGGGGTGTTTACATCTGCCCCTATTCAAACATGAGTTAGCTGTGTAGGATGTAAGCGACGACTTATCAGGCAAACAAGATAACTTGTGGTTGAATACCAAAGACAGTCCAAAATTTGCACTCACAGAATGAGGAAGAAAAGGGATATAGATTGTAAAAGAAAATCAAGTATATTGTAAAGTGTGGGCGACGGAGGACGACCGTCGAGCAAAGGACGACTGCTGGGTAAAGAGCAATGACGGGGACGGCCGACATGCTGGGAAAGGTGTGTGAAGTAAAGCGATGACGGGGACGGCCGACATGCTGGAGATAAAAGGTAAAGCCAAGACGGGGACGGCCGACTAGCTGGAAAAATAAGATTATGATGGGGACGGCCATCAAGATAAAGTTGTAAGATTCTCTGGGAATTAATGAAACGTGACGGGGACGGCCATCAAGTTCATAAAGCAAAGTAACCGACGATGGGGACGGCCATCGGGCCAAAAAAGCAAAGGGACCACGACGGGGACGGCCATCGGGTTAAAGAATAAATGAAATAAACAGATGATGAGGTACGGTCATCAAAGGTGAAGGACGATCACCTAGCAGGGGACGGCTGCTCTGTTGGGGTTAAGATGAGGGACGATCATCTTAGGTGGAGGACGACCACCAGGCAGGGTACGGCTGCCGAAAATATCGCGACATAGGACGAATGCCGGATAAAAGGTCAACGATGGGGACGGCCATCGGACGAGCATGATGGAGGACGACCATCAAGAGGTGGAGGACGACCACCTAGCAGGGGACGGCTGCTCTCGAGGTTTCTCATGACATAGGACGAATGTCAGATAACCAAAAATCAACAATGTGGACGGCCATTGGATAAAATGATGAAGGACGATCATCAAGAGGTGGAGGACGACCACCTAGCAGGGGACGGCTGCTAAATATCAACGATGGGGACGACCATCGGATGAGCATGATGGAGGAAGACCATCAAGAGGTAGAGGACGACCACCTAGCAGGGTACGGCTGCTCTCAAGGTTTATCATAACACAGGACGAGTGTCAGATAAAAAGGAAGATTTGCTTACTTGGCGATCTACTGGGGATATAGTAAACACGGACGAGTGTTTACAACCAAGAAAAGAAAGTATAAGTGTTTAGATGTTTGTGTATAGATTAAAGATGCGGACGAGCATCCTTAAGACTACGATACGGACGAGTATCGGGTAGAAACAAATACTGACACGTGTTCAGAGATGATGATACGGACGAGTATCGACGGGTTAACAAAGAACACGGACGAGTGTTGAATCTGAGGGGCTCCTCTGGGGAATAATAGACACAGACGAGTATCTATATTCAAGAGGACAAAAGTGTTTGACACGGTGTATGGATTAAAGATGCGGACGAGCATCCTTAAGACTATGATACGGACGAGTATCATGTAGAAACAAACACTTGACGCATATTCTGAGATGATGGCACGGACGAGTACCAACTGGTTAACAAAGAACATGGACCAATGTCGAATCTGAGGGGATATGAATGGTATATACAAGATACGGACGAGCATCTATATAAGTGTAACATGAGTAGTGAGTATGAGTATTGTATAGATGAGTGTTTATCTGCTGGGGAGAGTGACACGGACGAGTGTCAAGAGAGAAAAGTATAATAATATCACAAGTATATGGGTTGTAAAAGTGTAGGCGACTGCGCTGGGGATACGACACGGACGGGTGTCAAGGAATTGTATATACAAGTATAGGTGAGTGCAAAGAGGATGTCTTTGGCTTTCTGCTGGGGTATGACACGGACGGGTGTCAGGACGTATCTGTAATACGGGTGATCTTGTTCGTAAAGAGTGTTCAGGCGACTTTACCGGGGAATGATGACACGAACGGGTGTCAAAAGGAACATATACTGGTGTTTGTGATTTGTGAGGCAACTGCTTTTGCTGGGGACTCTGGTGGGGATTTTGGGGAAAGTATTCTGCATTCTGATGAATGGTTATTATTCACAAGTGTTGATTCAAAACATGGCTTATGATTATGCTATATGTTTGATTTTTGCCGTAATGCTCCGTGCTAAACGGAATGCTACGCTTTGTGGGTGAATATGATGCAAATGTCATGATTATGCAAGGATAACGGTCCGGGATTCGGATCCTGTTGCTGTGAAGATCTCTGGCTAATCTGTTTGAAATGGACCTCCCAGCTGGGGATGAGATCATTGGTAGATCTGGAGAGATGTATCTGCTTGGGGATATAGGTCACTGATTGACATATCCTTGTAATATAGGACCCAGCTGGGGTTTGTAGAAGTCTTCTGTACTCTGTTGTGACTCCTTCATGCGTTGCTCTTCTGAATAGAGGCTGAGGATTCTGTGGGGAGATGGTTCCCTGACTTCTGCATTCTGCTGAGGAAGAATGATCGGCACTACGGCTGGGGAAATTGATAAGTGGCAACTGGCTGGGGAAAGTCGTTGGCAACTCAGCTGGGGAGAAAACACCTCTGGTGTCAAGAGTGAGTGTTGATTTGCCAGCTTGCTGGGATGTAGCTTGCATGCCCCCAGTTGCGTTCTGGATACCTGCAATCCTGCAAAGATAAGGAAACGCACAAATGGTCCCGAGGTACCCCTTACTGGATTCCGTCATAGGAGATTAAACACTTTTGAGAGTAAGTATATTCCCTGCAAGCATGTGTTTCTATTTTTTGAAGAAAAACAAATGTACTTATGCAATCAGTTTTTTAGAGATATCAGACATTCTTTGCAAACAAAAATGTACAAGACGAGACATGACTGAAAAATCTGATTTTATTAATTCGTGTGCCCTGAATTGACGGGATACAGTCAAGGAAACATATCTCCTGAAATGAGGAGATTGTTACAAATTGAGAAACAAATTGCTGGCGATGTTGACGGCGCTTTCAAGGAGCTTCCCCTTTCGCCATGACTCGTATGACTTTCGACGTTCTTCTCGTCTTGCTTTCTGAAGGAGGCTGATTCTGATTGAAGCTTGATCCTTTCGAGGTTTGCTAAGTTGTAGGCGATACAGACGAATTCAGAATGCAGTTGTTCGCTTATTCCCTTATTTTGCATGGATCTCCCTTTCGGGTTTTCAATCCATCGGGATACCCATTTTTACCTGAGCTGTCCAATGCGGCTTTTCAACTCAGCGGGTGTACATTTTTGTTTATTTTCCCTTATTTTTGCCCGAGTCTTTTATTCTGTTTTTGACTCGCCGGGATGCCCTATTTTTGCCTGGACTTACATTCTGTTTTTGTGTCCAACGGGTCATTTTTTATGCGAAGTATTTTTTAACTGCATCTGAATTCACAGGGGACGGGAAATCTTCACCATCCATGGTGCTGAGCATCAGTGCTCCACCAGAAAAAACTTTCTTTACCACAAATGGTCCTTCATAATTTGGAGTCCATTTTCCCCTGTGGTCTGTATGAGGAGGGAGGATTCTCTTCAGCACAAGATCTCCTACTTGGTACCCTCGGTGCCTGACTTTCTGATCGAAGGCTTTCTTCATTCTCTCTGATATAAATGCCCATGACAGATTGCAGCCAATCTCTTCTCTTCGATCAGACTCAGTTGTTCGTATCGGGCCCGAACCCATTCTGCTTCACTCAGTTTAACATCCATTAGTACCCGCAGAGAGGGTAATTCAACTTCAACAGGTAGGACTGCTTCCATACCATACACAAGCTGATACGGTGTTGCCCCAGTGGATGTTCTGATTGACGTGCGGTACCCATGCAAGGCAAATGGTAGCATTTCATGCCAGTCTTTGTAGGTGACTACCATCTTCTGCACAATCTTCTTGATATTCTTGTTTGCTGCCTCAACAGCGCCATTCATCTTTGGCCTGTAAGGAGAAGAATTGTGGTGTTGGATTTTGAAGTCCCGGCATAACTCAGCCATCATCTTGTTGTTTAAATTGGAACCATTAACAGTAATGATTCTCTCGGGAACTCCATACCGACAGATGATATCTCTCTTCAGAAATCGGGCTACCACTTGCCTTGTAACATTTGCATATGAGGCTGCTTCAACCCACTTGGTGAAATAATCAATGGCGACCAAGATGAATCTATGGCCATTTGAAGCAGTTGGCTCAATCTTGCCGATCATATCAATGCCCCACATAGCAAAGGGCCATGGTGAAGACATTATGTTCAAAGGATTGGGAGGCACATGCACCTTATCTGCATAAATCTGGCATTTATGGCACTTTCTGGCGTAGGCACAACAGTCTGCATCCATTGTGATCCAGTAATAGCCTGATCTTAGCAATTTCTTAGCCATGGCATGCCCTCCTGCATGGGTACCAAAGGATCCTTCGTGCACTTCATGCATTAACAAGTCTGCTTCCGTTCTATCAACGCATCTGAGGAGTACCATATCAAAGTTTCTCTTGTATAAAGACCCATCAGTGTTCAGAAAGAAACTACCAGCAAGCCTTCTCAAAGTCTTCTTATCATTGGTAGATGCCCCAGGTGGGTATGCTTGATCCTCCAAGAAGCATTTAATATCATGGAACCAAGGCTTATCATCTTTGACAACTTCTGCTGCGAACACATATGCTGGCCTATCAAGTCTGGACACTGAAATCTGAGGTACAAAGTTAGCAGCTTGAACTTTGATCATGGATGAAATGGTAGCAAGAGCATATGCAAACTGATTCTCGTCCCGAGGGATATACTCAAGCTTGACTGTTGTGAAGAAAGTCAATAACCTCCTTGTATAATCCCTGTAAGGTATCAGATGATCCTGGTGGGTGTACCATTTTCCGTTGGTTTGATTAACTACCAGAGCTGAATCTCCGAATACAGTCAATGTCTTGATCCTGAGGTCAATGGCTTCCTCAAGACCCATAATGCAAGCTTCGTATTCAGCTTCGTTGTTAGTGCAGTTGAAAGTGAGTTTTGCCGAGAAAGGCATGTGAACTCCTTTGGGTGTAATGAGTACTGCACCAACACCCCGACCATTCATGTTAACAGCCCCGTCAAACATCATACTCCATTCTCCTTCCGGGTCAGGCCCTTCAGTGTGAATAGGCTCTTCATGATCTTTTGATTTTATGAACATGATGTCTTCATCAGGGAAGTCAAATCTCATAGGCTGGTAGTCATCAATGGGTTGCTCAGCAAGATATTCAGATAGTACACTGCCCTTGATGGCTTTCTGAGAGGTGTACTGGATGTCATATTCCGTGAGAATCATTTGCCATCTTGCAACCCGTCCGGTAAGGGCTGGCTTCTCGAAAATGTACTTAACCGGGTCCATTTTTGAGATCAATAAAGTAGTGTGGGTCAACATATACTGTCTCAGTCGGCGAGCAGCCCACGCTAAAGCACAGCAAGTTTTCTCGAGCAGTGAATAACGTTGTTCACAGTCGGTAAACTTTTTGCTCAGGTAGTATATTGCATACTCTTTTCGACCAGACTCGTCATGCTGGCCCAGCACACACCCCATTGACTCTTCTAATACTGTCAAGTACATTATCAGAGGTCTTCCTTCAACTGGAGGCATAAGGATCGGAGGTTCTTGCAGATATTCTTTGATCTTGTCAAAAGCCTTCTGGCAGTCTTCGTTCCACCTGACCGTCTGTTCTTTTCTTAACAGCTTGAACAAGGGTTCACAGGTTGCTGTAAGGTGGGATATGAACCGTGAGATGTAGTTCAATCGACCTAAGAACCCTCGAACTTCTTTCTCTGTTTTCGGTGCAGGCATCTCTTGAATAGCTTTGACTTTATCAGGGTCAACTTCAATCCCCTTCTCGCTTACAATAAAGCCCAGCAGCTTACCAGATCGCACCCCGAATGTGCATTTGTTGGGGTTCAGCTTTAGTTGGTACTTCCTCAGACGCTTGAACAACTTCAGTAGATTTACCAGGTGATCTTCCTCAGTAAGGGACTTGGCGATCATGTCATCCACATAACATTCTATTTCTTTATGGATCATATCGTGGAATAATGTCACCATAGCCCGTTGATATGTTGCACCCGCATTCTTCAGTCCGAATGGCATTACCTTGTAGCAGAACGTGCCCCAGTGTGTGATGAATGTTGTCTTCTCCATGTCTTCAGGTGACATTTTAATCTGATTGTATCCTGAAAATCCGTCCATGAAGGAGAATACCGAAAATTGAGCCGTGTTATCCACCAATACATCAATGTGAGGTAATGGGAAGTCATCTTTTGGGCTGGCTCTATTCAGATCCCGGTAGTCAACACACATTCTTACCTTACCATCTTTCTTAGGCACAGGTACTATGTTAGCAACCCACGACGGGTAGCTAGTTACAGCAAGGAACCCGGCGTCCCATTGCTTTTGTACCTCTTCCTTGATCTTCATTGCCATGTCTGGGCGGGTGCGGCGCAGTTTCTGTTTAACTGGTGGACATTCTTCCCTCAAAGGCAGCTTATGCACAACAATGTCGGTGTCCAACCCTGGCATATCTTGATACGACCAAGCAAACACATCCACATATTCTTGAAGCAGATCAATCAGTTGTCTCTTCACTGAGTCTTGCAGGCAGGCCCCGATTTTAACCTCTTTCACGTCTTCATCTGTACCAAGATTAATCACTTCAACCTCCTCCTGGTGAGGAGTAATAACCTTTTCCTCTTGTCTCAACAACCTGGCTAGCTCTTCAGGAAGCTCATATTCTTCTTCAACCCCTTCATCAGCTTGATTGATTGGATTGTCAAAGTCATACGAAGTCGTAGCCGTGCTGTTGTCGGTGCTGTCTGGAAGGCATTCTCTGCAAGGGTTCAGTTTGTTCATTTTAGTGATTGATTTTAATCTTGTTTAAAAAAGGTGAAATGAAGTTATCATTTTGAAAACATCGCCATTTATTTTTTGTACAAAAAGAAAAATGGAAAAACAGTGAACGAAAAGGAAAAAGACTCATTTGCAAAAAGATGTCTGATATTTCATTGATTAATCTTGTTTGCACAAAAAGTACAGATGGCCCGATTACAAAATGAGTCTTGTCATCTTGGGCAAGATGCAAGACTTTGATGCATGCTATAAAAATACAGGAAATAATAATTACTCTGCATGAGTAACTCTTATAATTTCCTGGGAAGACCAGTTTGAGATACTGCTCCCCGGGATCTTTGGACGAATCCAATTCTCCAGATTGCGTTCTTCTTCCAGCTCGTCTTCCAAATTGTTGATAGCATCAGGGGTGAGCATCCCCCCACTGACATAACCGGGCTTCTCAGCAGCCTCCGCTTGATGTTGTTGAGTTGGTCTGTAACCCAACCCAAACTTGTCTTTCTTCTCCTCCACAGATAAAACCTTGCCCCAGCCTTGGGCAGTTCCTTCCTCAACAACCTTCCGGGCTTGTTGATAAGATGACATGGAGATTCCAAATACAGCAGATGCTTCATTAACATTCAGGGCCTCAAACCCTTGGCTCATTGTTTCATGGATCTCCCCATCCATCTCAATATACTTATAAGTAGCCAGATGGCTAACAAATATATCCTCCTCCCCACAGATAGTAACAACTTGGCCTTCCCACTCAAATTTTAACTTCTGGTGAAGGGTAGACGTTACTGCGCCAGCGGCATGAATCCATGGTCTACCCAACAAACAGCTGTAGGCAGGCTGAATGTCCATCACATAGAAGATCGTTTTAAAGGTTTGTGGGCCAATTGTCACAGGTAGCTCAATTTCTCCCAGCACCGATCTCTTAGAGCCATCAAAGGCTCTTACTACCAGGTTACTGGGACGCAATGCTAATCCTTCATATTCTAGCTTCACCAGGGCCTTTTTGGGTAAGACATTAAGGGATGATCCTGTGTCTACCAGCACATGGGACAGGACTGCACCTTTACATTCCATGGTGATGTGCAAGGCCTTGTTATGGTTGCGACCTTCCGTTGTCAAGTCAGTATTGGTGAACCCTAGCCCATTGCTAGCAGTAACATTTCCAACCACGGTTTCCAACTGATTGACGGTGATCTCTTCAGGCACGTAAGCTGCGTGCAAGACTTTGAGTAGCGCATTCCGATGGGCCTTGGAACACATAAGCAGTGATAGGATAGAGATCTTGGATGGCGTCTGGTGAAGCTGATCCACTATTTTGTAATCACTCTTTTTGATGATTCTCATAAACTCATCAACTTCTTGATCGAATGGTGTTTTCAAAGCTTCCTTAATAGCTTGATCTTCCTGCACCGGGCTCTTTCCTTTTGCCTTGGCAGCAGCTTCTGCTTCGGCAGTGGGTCTTTGAATTTGTGGAGCAAAGAGACGTCCGCTTCGAGTGAAGCCTCCGCCTCCTCCCACATTGTCTATCTGTGGTGCAGGTGTTGATGGTTCAAGGGTGATTTTCCTTCCTTCGCAGTATACGTCAGAGCCGTAGTGCCAAGGGATGGCCCTACTACTTTCAAAAGGTACTGGTCCAGGCACTGTGACAGTGACTGGACTGATGGCAGCTGCTGAAGGGACCGTGATAGTTTGTGGATCATAATAAATTGTGACTGGTGCTCTGATGGGAGCAGCACTTTCTGAGTTGTAGGCAGAGTTGTTTTCAGGATCATAAAATATTGTGACAGTTGAGACATCTCCAGAGTTTGTTGCTGATGTTGTAGGAGATATTGTCGGAAGGATGGATGTTGTTGTTGTAGGAGGTTCAAACTGGAGTGGTGCTGAAGTTGTAGAAGAAAAATTTGTTGATAACTGATCAGTTGAGATGATAGATGAAGTACTTGTTGATGAAGCCAAAGAGTTGTCGGGAACAATGGTTGTTGCAGTTGTAGGAGATACCGGAATTGTTGCTGATGAGATTGCTGGATTTGTTGGAAATGATGTGGTGATCTGAAGTTGGCCACTCTGAATGAGACCATCTATGCCGCTTCTTAGGTTATCGCACCCATTTACTGAAATATTGCAGTAAGCACACCCTAACTCACACCCCGGGAACATTTGACATTCGAGGAGCTGAGCCTTAATCTCTACCAACGGTGTCCGGATCTGACCCACACTGGTTATTAAATAAGACGGCTTGTCTTCTTCAATAGCGTTGATTCTGGGACCACCGTGGTTTGGCATAGGATTTTTGTTGACATTGGGCGGTGGTGCGAAATTCAGGGCCTTAGAGTCTACCAGGTCTTGTACCTTCATGTGCAAGGCTCTGCACTTTTCTGTACTATGGCCAGGTGCGTTTGAATGAAAGGCACATCTGGCGTTGGAGTCATAATTCCTGGGTAGACTATTGGGATCTGGAGGTGCCAATGTCCTTAGCTCAACTAGGTTGAGTTTCAGGAGTTGTGGCAGCAATGTAGCATATGGCATAGGGATCGGATCGATCACCCTGTTGGCTTGAGATGGCCTCTGCTGGAATGGCCTTTGCTGGTTATTGTTGTTGGTGTTACTGCTGTTGTAGTTTCTTGGAGGATACTGATTTTGTTGATGGTACTGAGGTTGTTGCTGATAGTTTTGCTGCGGAGGTTGATAAGCTGGTTGTGGATGGGCTGGAGCAGGGATGGTGACTGCTGCCACAGATCTATGAACATATTAGGGCCTGCCCCTGTTGGTGTGGATGACATTAGTCTCACCAGTCCTTCTTGGGCCCGCAAAAGGCTTTCTTGCATTACTGGATGAGCTTGCACCGTTGTCTGAGATCTTACCCATCTTCAATAGGCTTTCAATTCTCTCCCCGGCTATGACTACATCTGCAAAGCTGGTAGATGAGAAGGCAGCTAGCCTGTCAATGTAAGTCCCCTGAAGGGTGTTCATGAACATATCAGCCATCTCCCTTTCTGACATAGGTGGCTGGACAGCAGCAGCAAGCTGTCTCCATCTTTGAGCATACTCTCGGAAGCTCTCTCTAGATGACTGTGACATTCCCATTAGGAGGGTCCTGTTGGGTGCCATATCCAGATTATACTGATACTGTCTGATGAAGGCCTCTGCCAGGTCCTTCCAGCATCTAATAGTTGCTCTTGTCAGATGGGAATACCATTCCCTCGAAGCTCCAGTCAAGCTATCCTCAAAGTAGAACATCCACAGTTTCTCGTCCATGGTATAGGCCTTTAGCCTCCCGAGAAAAGATTGTAGATGGGTTCGGGGACAGGAAGTCCCATTATACTTTTCAAAGCATGGTGGTTTAAACTTGTGGGGAATCCTGACCCCGTCTACCAAGCCCATATCCATAACATCAAAACCCAAAGAGTTTTGAGACTCTAAGGATCTTAATTTCTCAGCTATCTCATCCAACCTTCTATCATAAGCTTCTTCCCCGGCTCCCATTACTGTGAACTGGTCTTCTTGAGGGTCTTCTTGCAGTACCCTCCCTGCTGCTGCAGTCCCTTGTATGTTGACAGGGATGTTGGCCTCTGGATGGAGGTGGGGCCCAAAGACTGGGGGATTGACATGAGGTTGGACTCTTTCATTGTTGCTAGTCCCAGCAGTCCCTGGCTGATGGTCTTCCTGATTTCTCCCTTCTACCAATGCTCTGAGCCTCTCTTGGCTTTGAGCCATGTTGTTCATTACCTCCATAAACTGTGTCATTTGGTTCCTCATTTCCAACCTCTCGTTGGTCATTTGGTTCCTGACCTCCGTAAGGTCCTGCTGCATCTGATCCATCTGTATGCCCGGAAGGTTACTGCGGGTGGGGTACCTGTGTGGTCGGTTGAGTGGAAACCCTCGTCGTCGAGCAATAGTTCCTGAACATCACAACAGAGTTAGCGACAACAAAACAAAAACCTACAAAACAAACAAAGGGTTAGCATGCAATGCAGCATGCTTATTTGTTTTCAAGGTATCCGGCTTGGCATTCAGTTTTGAACCTTCCAGACCCTTGAAGATGATGCTGTTGATGTTGCTTTCGAAGTAAACTCGGATGGAACAAACTAATACATATATTACAAAAGGCCACTGGTACATAGTTTGTTTACAAATACAAGCCTCTGAGGGGTCAAAATACATTACAAGAAAATAAAAGTACATGGAATGAAAACAACAACAAGCAAATGGTCAAACACCAAGACCAAACTCATCCTCCCGAACTTCCTTGAGAAGTGCCTCGGTCACAGGATCAGCCGGACGCTCCGTGAGATTCCTGATAAGGAGGTTCCGAGTAGTAACAACTGTAGTTAGCTTCTTGTGTTGACTTTGGTCCTTTGACCTCTTCACTCCAGCTCTGATCTTCAGCTCTGATATCTCCCTCTGGGCTGCTGCCAGGGCTTCTTGTTGCTCTTTTGCACTAGCTTCCATCTGCTCTATCTTGTCTTGGACCCTCTTGTCCTCCAGAGTACGAGCCTCGGTGATCCTGACCCACCTAGCCTGACTCTCCTTCAGATACAAGTCTATCCTGGCTTTCTGGAATTGGGCTTCCTTGCAAGCATTCTTCAGGATTTGTTCTCCAGCCCTAGATTTCTTAATGTAATCTTCAGACTTCTCAATTCTAGCCAAGTGCTCCACCTTCAACTTTTCTAACCTCTCAATATCCAACCTACCATCACTCCTCTCCCAGAGGGTCTTCTGTAGAGCTTGAGTCAGCTTCTCATTTCTCTCTTTCAACTTCTCAAATTCCTCTAAGCTGACAGTTGCTGGAGGTGGTGTTGTGGAAGGCCCAGGCATATCTTCAATAGTAAAGGGCATCCCAGAGAATTGGGCCCTGGCATGGGACCAATCATAGTATTGTGCTGATGCCACATTGTTACACTTCCCCAGAATGGTTACCCCCTTAGTCTGCACATTGTCCCAGGCCCAGGCTGCCTGCCTAACAATAGCCAGATTAAGCTTGTTCTCACAATAAAGAGTCTCAACCAAGTCCTGTGCCTTAGGAGTGTGGATCAGTGCATAGCCCAGTTGTCTTTTGAACAGCAGAGGGTTGTAATTAATACTACCCTTAACTCCTATTAGGGGCACATTGGGAAAATGCCCACAGCTGGTGATGATATCCCTGCCTTTTGTGCTTTGAGTGCACCACCTGATATCAGCTGAAGTTAGAGTAGTAAGTCTTCCAGCCCAGTTTTTCTGTTGATGAGGGTTCAAAAATGCATCTGTCCTGGGCAAATGCTTGAGAAGCCAAGTATGGAACAAAGGAGCACAGCACCTCACTAATCTTCCCCTCTGCTTTTCATTCCTCTGATGCACTGAATAGTAGAGATCCCCTAATAAAGTTGGCACTGGGTTCTTTAGAATGAACATATGGATTGCATTCTTACTAACAAATCGAGGTTCATCTGCAAATAATATGATCCCATATATGCTCAAGGCCAATAAAGCACAGACTGCTTTCCACTCTCCTACAGAAGCTTTCAGGGTAGCTTGAGAGATCAAGAAATCCAGATGCAGGCCAGGGATTCCAGCCTTAGAAGTCATATGCTGCCCAATCAGGACTGGTTCCAGATGTAATGCCTTTGCTATCTCTTCATTACCAGGAAAGACCATCTCAGGGTTGAAAGGGATTCCACCCCTGATAGGTATACCAACTAATGATGAGTATTCTTCCAATAAGGGGCCCAGCTGAAAGTCCTGAAAAGTGAAACATCTCAGTGGGGGATCATAAAACTGAAGGCAAGTGTGGATTAGGCTTCTCTGTGAGGGGTCCAGATCCATAACCATATCAAGTATATCTCCATGGTGTTCCCTGAACAGTGGTATATGGTCTGGGGTGATCAGGGTCTGAATCCTCCTGATGTCAGCTAACTCTGGCTGGAAGAAGTGGTAGGTGATGTTGCTCTTTTTAGGTGCCATGATGTTGAGACTGAGTAGAGACAAGTGCTGATGAGGATACTGAAGAATGGGCCACTGATTGGCTGGTGCAGGTGACTGGAGTAGATAGCTGATAGCTGAAGCAGGTGCTGATGAATACAGGTCAATACTGAAGATGGGGTCAAAACCAAAACCAAATGAAGATGGATACCCTGAAACACAAATAAGCAAATGTCAATATGATGCAATGATTATGTATGCAAATGATATGCAAGGGTTTGTGACTGAGCTGGATCTGATCAAGTGCTCTGATATAAGTCCATGTGTGTAAGAAATCCAGATGGAGGTCTATAAGTCCAGTAACCAAGGTGGGGGGCTCAAATAAAGAGCCACATGTCCAGGGTTCAGAATCACAAGAACTGTTCCAACATGGAGTATTCTTAATCAAATCAAAGTAACAGGGTATTCTGAGGTCAAGGTACCTGCAAACCTGTAAACAGCCCAACCCCCCTCACAGGTGGTGTTCTAAAACAAGGATCCTCAGACTTGGATCAGTTATGAGAAGTGTAAACACTTCTAACCCGGAGGTACAGTGTTTACAATAACCATAAAAGTTCCTCCTCTAATTCACCTCAGTTTCTGAAGGTCATTACTAAAAGGTCATCCAGACTTAGCAGGCTTCCCAGATAGCCCTAGCATTGCAGGAAATCTGCAACACAGAGTTCTCAAGAAGAAACCCATATCTGAACCGTGTTTCATATTCCCGCACCAGACCGAGATGGAATGGGAAAGAATATGATTCACTCTAGCCTAGGTGTCACTCAGGTCCCAGGTATAGGACCTTAAACTCTCAATAGAACACCCACCCACCAAAGCAAACAAACAGATCCAGCCAGCAGCACAGTATGACAATATGATATAATGCAAAGCTATAAAGAAAACAGTAATCAACTGTACATAAAGCAAAAATAAATACAAATATACAAACACAAATAAGCACATAACACCCCAGTAAACACAAATCAATCAAGCGCTAGGAGGAACCCACAAAAAGAACCAGAAGCCCTGGTTGCAGTATAAGGTTCCCCAGCAGAGTCGCCAAGCTGTCGCTCCCACTAAATGAAGCTGGGTCAAATAGGGTACAGACGCGAACGGTCGGCGAAAGAAATGATGAGAACACACAGCAGTGAACTCACTGGAGATGAAAAGAGTCGCCAGCTAGGCATTTTTATCCCGGAGGAAAGGCAATGCTGCATAGACCTAGAAAAAGATGGATAAGACGGTTGCGAACCAGAGAGACTGAGAAAGGGGGTTGGTTACAACCTGGGAAGGTATTAGCACCCAGATTGTCCGTCGTACTCGACGGGATCCACGCTTAAAAGGTTTATGCTTTAAAGGGGTAGTGTCAGTGCAATCTGTGTATAAAAGAGCTGGAAAGAAATGTACAGGTGTCAGTGTAAAAGAAGTGCAAAGTGTGATATATACAGTGTCAGTGTAAGAAGAAGAATGAAATTCTCAAGACCATGAGGCTAAAAGAATAAAGCTGGAAAGAGGGGGAATATACAGAGACTTTTGTTCGATAACTGTTAAGTTATGCCTACGTATCCTCTCGTGCAATGAGGAAGTCAGAACACCGTAGTTCGACCCAAAGAGACTGAAAGATGAATTGACTTGTGAACTGCTTACTTGTCTATGCTCAAGTGTATGATCTGTCTGGCACAGATGCTAACTGTCTTGCATTAGACGGAAGAAGCAAGTTCTCGTTTGTGAATGAATGAGATGAGAAAAGAATCCCGGAGGAGACGATTATTGTTTGTTTTTTTTGAGTTTTCAGTCTTTTATTGCTTTTTGAAAGTTTGTCATAAGTTAATGAGCTTAAGTCTAAACCAATGGATTTAGTAAACTCATCACATCTTCCCTCTGTTTAGGGGTAATGAGAGTACCTTAAGTGTGAAGTCAGATTCTCACACTTAATCACCTTTGGTGTAGGATTAAGATCATTAACCTACTTGTGATTATTTAGGTGTTTTTGTGGTTTTTGTTTAGTGTTAAGTAATGAGATTAAGCCATAATCAGGGATTAAACAGACTCATTACACCATCCTAATAGAAGGATAATAGATGAGAATGTTTAAGTTGAGGAAAGCTCCTCAACTTAATCCATGATTAGGGATTAAACTCATGAAAAAACAAGCCTTTGGTTAAGTGGATTTTATTTAATGATAAGATGATGAAGTGATTTTTATGGTTTGTAAGACAACTTGAGGGGGACTTGTCCATTAACACTAGGGTTAGTCCTTCTTAACCAGTTAAGGAAGAATTAGAACCCTAATGCAAGGCCCAAGTTACAAGCTTGATGTCTTGATGATTATTAGATGAATTGGTTAAAGGATTTAAACACATTAAGGGTCTAACACTTAGGATTAAAGTTATACACTCCATCCTAATAGAAGGATGCAGGCATAAACTTAATCACAAAGTCTTAAAGCCTTTAGGGTTTAGTCCCTGATTATGAGATGAGAAGAGAAAACTCAAAAGAGACACAAAGGTAAAACTAAGAGGGGAGACTAATCAAAACCCTAATCATTGTCATGCTTGGTTGTTCCTAAGGTTTGTAAGGTTTACAAGAATAATCTTCAATGGAACCACCAGGAAGCAGATGAAAGGATCAAGAGAAGCAAAGCAACTTGCTTCATTCAAGAAGTCAAGTCACTTGAAGAAAGAAAGTGGGAAGAAGAAGAATGAGCAAGCTCAAACCCAAACACATATAAAAATGCAGCATGGATGCAAGAGAGATGAAAAGAAAAGTTGTGAGAAGTGAAGGCAAATTCACTTCTCAAAATCACTTACCACCTGAAAGGTTAGGAAAGAAATGCAATGCAATGCAAAATGGGATGAGATGACATGATGAGAAACAAAACCAGAAGCATTTACATGATTCTAATGATGCTATGAGATGCTACAAACATGAGGCAGCACATGGAAATGATCATACAAGTTCATGAATGCAAAGGGAGCAAGTTAGGAACCATGATCATACATGAAAAGTTATGAAGTGCACATGGCATACAACATGGCAAATACATGATGCAATGATCAATCATGATTTCAATATGTCTTATGATGTTAAATGAATCAAATGGAGGCATGGAATGTCATGGCAAGTCATGTTATGCAGGAGAATGCAAGATGGATGCATATGGAAGCCCAAATTAGGGTTTATGAACAATACATCAAACAAAAATCAAAATCAGAAGCAAACCCTAAGATGAAAAAATTGAAAATGCCACTCAAAGGACCCCTAATCCTATACTAACTCACTGCCCAAAGGAGAAGCTTCAACTCCTAACCAAGTTCAAGTTATGGTTTTCTTAAGATTTCTAAGGTTTTAGGGTTCCTTAACAAGAAAATTACCAAACAAATTGAAAATGAAAGATCAAACCATGGCCATTTAATCTCACAAACTACATGCTAAACACAATGCAATGCAAAAAGAATCAATGTCCAACTCCTCATGGATAGGCAGAAATGATTTTTGGAACTTTGGATCAAATTAATGCATAAAAATGATTTTAAATCAATGAAAAATTCTCAAAATGCACCAAGATCAAAAAATAAATTTGGTTTGAAGGTTGGACAATGTTTCTAAATGTCTTAGAACATTTCATGAATTTTTTGGTGATTTTTAAATACCTAAAAGTATTTTTAATAAATTAATTCTCATTAATCAATTAAAAATAAACTTTTAAATATTTTAAAATACTTTTTAAATGCTAAAAATGAAAATAAAAATATTTTTGTGTCTTAAAAATTAATGAAACTCTTGACAAAAAGTTTCATAATTTTTAAACAATTTTTACTATTTTAAATAAATTATGGAAGTTAAATACAAAGAAAATGAAAATAAAAATAAATAAATGGAAAGTATTCAGATCTGATGGTGGAGATTTGAACTGGGTTTGGAAAGGTTGACTAGCGCGTTATCCAAGGGCTGTGGTTGGTTCTGATTAAATTAATTTAATTAAGATTAATTAAACTAATGAAAGGTGATTAGGGCAAAGCAAATGAATCTGGGCCATTCAAGCACGCGGGAAGTCAATGGGGTCAGCTAATCCAACGCTCTAAATTCAAATGCCATTTAATTACAGGATTAGGGCTAAGCATTTTCAGGTGACCGGAGGGAAGCTCCGGTCATCTTCTCCGGCAGCATCAAAACCCTAAATCACGATTCAGGCAACCATTCTTCAAATTAAAGCCAGGGAAACACTCCTCTACTCAAACCTCACTCAAATCAACTCTCAAACTAAATTTCTCATGCTTAAACTAAGAGAATCGAAGCCATGAAGATTCACGGGCAAAGTTTCAGAGCCCTGGTAAATCCTCATTTCTCACTCATTTTTAATTCTAAACCCATCCCCATGACCAGCAAAGCATACACAATCAATTTATAACTTAAAATGTAAGCTCTGAGGAAAAAGAATCCATGGTCATACCTGAGCTGGAAAGCTTCAAAACTGAGCTTCCAGAGCCTCCTTTGTGTGCAAATGAACTTCTTTGACTCCCTTGAACTCAAAGAGAAGCTTCAAAGTTCTTGTGGATGGCTGGTTTGAAGAGGAAAGTTCTGGTGCAGCAGGTTTCACAGTCAGGAATGGTGAGGTTTCAGGCTACTCCAATGGTGGATTCTTGCTCCTTTGGGTGTGCTTGACTTGTTGGTGAAGAGAAATGGGGTGTTTGGTGGCTGTAAAATGAGATTCGAAGAGAGAAGAGTTTTGGACAGTTTTGTGATATGCTATGTTCTGGCCAGCCTCAATGCTCAATGCTTTGCTATAACATCTCCCACTTGTGTGGATAGCCTGTGGGGCAGGTCAATAGGGTGGCTGTTTACTGTGCCAAGAGTATGGGAGCCTTTTGCAAAAAAGTCAAGTTTGTGTCCTTGAGAGTATGGGCCATGGCAGCAACTGTGTGAGGTCATGTCTTGCTCCAGCTTGAGTTGAGGAGGGCCCTTGGATTGTTTGTAGCTGACTGCAACATATGGATGACAAGCTATGCTAGCTTTTGCAACTTGCCCACTTGATGTTTCCTCATGAATTTGTGCTATGTACATGAAAAACTCTTGCTGAATTTTGTTGCACAATGCTACATTTAGTCATGGCAATGCATAGAAAGTGATTAGTGAGCACATAACTTCCTAGAAGATGGTTTTGCCAAGAACCCCCTTTTGCACTCTTATGAAAAATGCTTTATGGAAATTTGAAAATCAAGGCAAGCAATGCAAAATTCCTTGGGCCAAATCTGTTTTTGGGGTCATATATGATCATGTAATGCAGCTTTGAAGTCATTTTGAAGTCACTAGAATGCTTGGTTCATGAAATTGCAAGTTTTCCTTTTAGTGCATAACTTGAAAATTAGTGATTTTTGCCAACTTTAACACACCATAACTTTTGATCCAAGAATAATTAGATCATGTTCTTGTACTTTTTGAAAAGGGAAAGATCTAATCTACAACTTTCATGACCAAAGTTTTTCCATTTGAAGCATTTTTGGATCAAAAAGCAAGGCTTGAAAAAGTGGCATAAAATAACATTTCATGAAAAGTCAACCATGCCCTAAAAAGTCAACTTTGCAAAAACTTGTAATTCTTGAATTTTGTGAACTTCAACCTTCTTCCATGATCAAATAAAGATCATATACACTCAAAATGATGAAGATCACCCCTTGGTTGGGTCATTGGGGGCCTCAGATGCCCTGATTTTGCACTGACTTGCTTGAAAAGTCAACTCTTGATCAGATGACTTCCCCATGGAATTTCTTCATGAAAATTGATATGCATACTCCCTATACCATATAGAGACCAATAGAAACAAGAATGACCAAAAAATTTGGAGTTATGGCCTCTGAAACCAAAACCCTAATTTTAGGTCATCTGTGCAGTCAAGCCTGGCTCTGCTTCCATACCAATCTCAGTTCTTGTGATTCTTTGGCATTCTTGACTTTGAGAGGATATAATATGATACTTGAACACACATAGACCTCTTTGAAGTGATTGTTGACCTTTGGAGTGGCTCAAGAAGCTCTTGGATTGCTCAGATCACAAACCCTAGATGCAGATGACTTAGAAACAATGCAATGACTCAAAATTGTGGTATGAGATGTTATGATTGTGTTTATGCATATGAAGTGATCACAAGCCATGGTGTGAATGGGTGAGGGCAAATTTGGGGTGTTTACATGGGCAAAGAAATCAAAGAAATCATGGCTAACCCGTGAAACACCATTATTAGGGTTTGGACCAAAGATTAGGGTTTTCTGATTTGTGGAATATAAATGGATTCTAAAACCATAGAATGATTCGTATGAATGTCTGGATCATGTTGATGGGTTTAATTTTATGAAATTGTATGGTTTTGTTGGTTATTGATTTTCGTAGGTATTGCTGCAGTTTAGAAATCGCAGGAAAAATGGAAGCAAAATTTGCAAGAAAAATGGCAGGTCTGGAGGTTGAAGATGAAGCTGCGCGCGAATCCAGAATTTGAATTTAAATTTATATTATATATTAATGTTTGTATTATTTATGTTGAGAAACACTGATGGCCTGGTGGTAAGACGAATGCGCGTATGATGTTGAGGGCCAGGGATCGAATCCTGGACTCAACCAATTTTTTTCTTATTTTTATGTTTAATGTTTAGTCTTAATATATTATATGTTATGGCCAACATAATGACAGGTTCGCTCACCCAGCAGGATTGGTCATGTGTATGTTTGTTTGCCTAAGGGGTCCTGGGTTCAATCCTTCCCCAGGCCTTTTGCTTCTTATTATTTTTCTTAATTTTTCCAGACAAAGAATAAAACCAATTCTACCCCCTTTCTCATTGCCTGCGCGTGTGGTGGCTTGGTGGTGGGTTTTGCTGCTGGTAAACATGGTGACCTGGGTTCAAACCCCAGCCAGGTAAGTTTCTCTTTTTTTGTGTTTTTCTATTTTCTATTTGTTTAATCAATTTTGTTTAATTATTAAAAATCATATATATAAATATAATTAAATAATGTTGTATATATATTCAATGTTTTTTCAAATTCTAAAATTCTTTTTTCTTAATTCAATGTTATTTTTTTTTTATTATTATGTATTTAGATTATAATATGAGTATTAAATTAATTTTGTAAATTAAACCCTAATTTATTTTCTAAACAACTAAAAAACCCTAATTTTATTTTCTAATTTTTGTAAATATAATTATTATGTATATATTTTGTTTAATATAAATAATTTTTTTGTAAATATAATTATAATCTATTTTCTTTATATAATATGTAAATATTCCTATAATTTGTTTATACTCTAAATTTTATGTATAAATAATTTTTTAGAAATAAATGAATCTATGCTAATTTAATTTTGTAATTATAATATGTTTAAAAATAATTTAATAATTTGTATATAATTCAAAATTACTTAATGGTTCATATTTTCTTTTATAATTGTTCATATTGAAATATAACTCTTTTAATTATTATCTTATTCTTTTTTTGCTCAATTATGTTCTTATAATATTTTTTCTAACCCTATTTATTTTGTTTATTATTATTATTACTAATCATGTTTATTATTAATCCATTTATTTTTTAATTATGCTTATTATTATTATTTCACTAATCTTGTTTATTTTTTATTATTACTAACCCCTATTATAATTATTATTGCTTATTTATTTATTTTACTTATTATTTATATTTTGCTTATTTATTTATTTTTGCTATTTATTTTTAATTGCTTATTATTATTATTGTAAATGCTCCTGGATGTAATTTTTGTAATATTTAAATTATTTAATTTTCATGCTATGGTTAGTAAAATAGGGAGTGTAAACATGTATTATATTTAAAAATTGAATTTAGATCATTTAAATTATAAGATAAATATTAAATTAAACACTCACACACGTAAGTCGATCTTTGATCGCCATCTCACTTTCTAGGGTTGCCTCTCAATGTTGCCTAATCATAAGGTCAAGTGGGGTGTATAAAGCAAAGTCCCTTAAAAGAAAAGTCATCTAGTCCCTTAAATAATCAAAGATCAAGTCCCTTAATGGTTGCCTTTCAATATGATCTTGTCCCTTTCGAATAATGATGACAGTCCCTCCTAAATGCTTAATACACCCCACAGTTGCCTTCATTAAACAGATGTCCCTCACTTGTCCCTTACATCCAAGGTAATGACTACCTATTCCTTAATAATAGGGATAGTCTTACCATTTAAAGGATAAAGAACAGAAAATACTTAAACTTTAGGGTAGGTTCCTCGTAGTTACTTGCTCACTATTTCAAAAACTTTTCAAACACTTCACACATTTCAAACAATTTTCAAATACAAGTTTTTTACGCATCCGTACATGGATCATTATCAAACTCTTATGAAAATTTCTCTTCACACACTTCACATTTCAAAAAACATTTTAAAGTGAGTTAAGTAACTAAGAGCCCATGGATAACCATGGATGTAAAGGGTGTTAACACCTTCCCTTTACATAACCTACCCCCCGGACCCAAAAATCTTTTAAAAGGTCTTTCCTGTTCTTTTATGCCTTTCCTTTGGATAAAATAAAAGTCGGTGGCGACTCTTGCTATCCGCAACATAACTAAAGTTAGTTCTCCCACCGTGTTACAGATACTGCTGTTGCTGAGGTGCTGGAGTAGGAATGGTGACTTCGGCCACTGATCTTTGCAAGTACTGGGGTCTACCACTATTAATATGCATTGCATTAGTCTCTCCTGTTCTCCTAGGTCCGGAGAAGGGTTTACTTGCATTGCTGGAGCTAGCACCATTGTCAGAAATCTTACCCATCTTCAATAGGCTTTAAATTCTCTCTCCCGCTATAACCACATCAGAAAAGCTAGTAGAAGAGAAGGCAACAAGTCTATCAATGTAGGTCCCTTGTAAGGTATTCATAAACATGTCAGCCATTTCCCTTTCAGACATAGGTGGCTGGACAGCAGCAACACGTTGTCTCCACCTTTGAGCGTATTCACGAAAACTTTCTCTTGAAGATTGAGACATACCCATCAGGAGGGTCCTATTGGGAGCCATATCCAGGTTGTACTGATATTGGCGTATAAAGGCCTCAGCTAAGTCCTTCCAGTTTCTAACAATAGTCCTTGATAGGTGTGAATACCACTCTCTGGATGCCCCGGTTAAACTGTCTTCAAAGTAAAACATCCACAATTTCTCATCCATGGTATACGCTTTCAATCTTTCCAGAAAATATTGTAAATGGGTACGAGGACATGAGGTACCATTGTACTTTTCAAAGCAGGGAAGTTTGAACTTGTGAGGAATCCTTACTCCTTCAACTAGGCCCATATCCATCACATCAAATCCCAAAGATTTTGGGATTCCAAGGATCTTAACTTCTCTGATATTTCGTCCAGACGACGATCATAAACTTCATCATCCCCAACACCTAACACTGTAAACTGCTCATCCTAAGGATCTTCCTGTAGAACATAATCTCCAGTGTTTCTCTGGGTATTTCCAATAACATTGACTTCAGGGTTGATGTTGGGCCCAAACTCTGGTGGATTTGTTTGCGGCTGATCGCGCGCGTTGTTACTAGAACCTCATGTGCCTGCATGGTTATCTTCTGGTATTTTCCGCTCAACTAACTCCCTTAATCTTTCCTGGGTCTGTGCTAGCCCAGTCATCATAGCCATGAATTGATTCATCTGAGTCCTCACTTTTGTCCTCACATCAGTCATCTGAGTCCTCACATCTGTCAGTTATTGCTGTAACTGATCCATTTGTAGACTCGGAAGGTTGTGTCTAGTTGGATATTTATGGATGCGATTGACGGAAAAGACCCTCCTGCGAGCAATATTTCCTTAAACAATCAACAAGGTGAGAAAACAACAACAAAACTCCTACAACACAAAGAATATGAAGTTAACATGCAATGCAATATGTCTATTTATCTTTAGAGGGTATCCGGTTTGGTTCCTGGTTTTGACCTTCCAGACCTCTGGGGAATCAAGATGTTGAAGCAGACAAAGTCCATGAGAAAATCCAATACATAATCATAAAAGTACAAATGGTATTGCCAAATAGTTCATGAATTACAACCAAACAAACTCTCATTCCTCTGATGAACTGAGTAGTAAAAGTCTCCTAACAAGGTGGGAACTGGGTTCTTGAGCATGAAGATGTGGATGGAATTTTTGCTTACAAACTTAGGCTCGTCTGCAAACAAGATGATACCATAAATACTGAGAGCTAGGAGAGCACACACAGTCTCCCAATTCCCTACTGCAGCTTGCTTTGTAGCTTGAGTGATCAAGAAATCCAGATGAAGGCCTGGGATTCCAGCCTTAGAAGTCATGTGCTCATCAATGATAGTTACTTCCAGATATAGTACCTAGGCTATGTCTTCATTTTTTGGAGGGGTCATTTCAGGATTGAAAGGGATTCCTCTTCTGATAGGGACACCCAATAGCATAGAGTATTCTTCCAGCAAAGGACCTATCTGAAAATCTGGAAAGTGAAGCAACATAGAGGAGGGTCATAAAACTGAAGACAGGTGTGAATCATGCTCCTATGTTATGCATCCAAGTCCATGATCGTGTCTAGGATCCCACCATAATGCTCTCTGAATAAGGGAACATGATCAGGGGTGATAAGAGCCTGTATCTGCCTGATGCCTGCTAGAGGATATTCAAAGAAGTGGTAGGTGATGTTGCTTTTCCTGGTTGAATCCATGTTGAAGGAGACAAATGAAGAGGATAGCTGAAGAAGTGTTGAAGCAAATAAGCTGAGCAGAAGAACGGTCAAAACCAAACCAAGAAGAGATGGATACCCTTTAAAACAAATAGAAAAATGTCTAATGATGCAATATGATGTATGCTAATGATATGCAATGGTTTGTGATCATGTGCTGGATAATCAGTTGCCTTTGGTAGGGTCCATGAGTGTTCAAAGTTCAGATGAAGGCTGAGAACCAGTAACTAGGTGGGTGACTCAAATAAAGAGTCAAAAAGTCCAGGATTTCAAAGAACTAATCCAAAATAGTATAACCTTAAGAACACATTCCAGTAGCAAGGTATGATGAGGTCAAGGGTTCCTGCAAACCTGTAAACAACCCAACCCACTCACAGGTATTGTTCTAGAACAAAGATCCTCAGATTTTGATCTATTATAAAAAGTGTAAACACTTCTAACCCGGAGGTACAGTGTTTACCCTAATCATAAAGGATCCTCTTCTAATTCACTTCAGATGCTGAAAGTCATCTAAAAAGGTCATCCAGACTTAGCAGGCTTCCCAGATAGACCTAGTACTATAGGAAATCCGTAGCACAGAGATCTCAAAAAGAAACCCATGTTTGAACCGTGTTTTCATATTCCCGCACCAGACCGAAATGGAATGGGAAAGAATACAAAACCATTATAATCCTAGGTGTCACTCAGGCCTTTGTGTTGGACCTTTCTCACTGGAATACCCCTCCCACCAAAGCAAACCAGAAATCCAGCACAATGATATGATAATAATAAATGAAATGCAGAAAGCAATAAATGAAAGCGATAAAGTAAATGTAGTAAATAAAGTTGTACATGAAGCAATAAATAAAGCAAAAACATAAACACAAATAGCACATAACCCCCCAATAAACACAAAAAAACAAGCTCTAGGAGAAACCCACAAGAGAACCAGAAGCCCTGGTTGCAAAGATCCCAAGTAGAGTCGCCAAGCTGTCGCTCCCCGGATTTTTGTCCCGGTGCAAACGTGAACGGTCGGCGATGTTGGAGGTTAAGGTTGAATAGAGTCTCCAGCTAGGCATTTTTATCCCAAAGGAAAGGTAATGCTGCATAAACCTGGAAAGAGATGGATAAGACGGTTACGAACCAAAGAGACTGAGAAAGGGGGTAGGTTACGACCTGGGAAGGTATTAACACCCAGATCGTCCGTCGTACTCGACGGGATCCACACATATCTGCTTGTGTTTAAAAGGGGATAGTGTATGTGCTAAATGTCGCTCCCGAAGATTTGCATCCGGTGCAGACGCAAATGGTCGGAGAAAAGAGAAATGAAAGTGAAGTGAATAGAGTCGCCAGCTAGGAATTTTTATCCCGAAGGAAAAGTAATGCTGCATAAACCTAGAAAGAGATGGATAAGACGGTTGCGAACCAGAGAAACTGAGAAAGGGGGTTGGTTACAACCTGGGAAGGTATTAGCACCCGGATTGTCCTTCGTACTCGACGGGATCCATGCTTACAAGATTGTGCTTAAAGGGGTAGGTGTATGTGTTATCTGTGTGCAAAATATAAGAAAAGAATGTATAGGTGTCAGTGCAAAAGGTGAATTGCTCAGGAACTGAGGCTTAAAAAGGAATGTTGAAAGAGGGGGAAGACACAGAGACTTTTGTTCGATAACTGTTAAGTTATGCCTACGTATCCTCTCGGGCAATGAGGAAGTCAGAACACCATAGTTCGACTCAAAGAGACTGAAGATAAATTGAATGTGGAGTGATTGCTTTCCTATGCTCAAGTGTATGACTCGCCTAACTCGAGTGCTAACTGTCTTACATTAGACGGAAGAAGCAAGTTCTCATTTGTGAATAAGTGTGATGAGAAAAGAATCCTGAAGGAGACGATTATTGTTTGTTTTTTGTGTTTTCAGTTTTGTTATTGTTTTTGGTGTTTTGCATAAGTTAATGAGCTTCAGCCTAAATCAAAGGTTGTAAACTCATTATATCCTCCCTGATTAGGGATAATGAGCCTACTTAAGTATGAGATAAGCACCTCAACTTAATTACCATGATGTTGGAGGATGAAGATTATTAACCTACATGTGATTAATTAGATGTTTTTGGGTTTTTGTTTAGTGTTAAGTAATGAGTTTAAACTCTAATCACAGATTCGTGAACTCATTACACCATCCTAATAGAAGGATAATAGATGAGAACACTTAGGCTGAGGAAGATACCTCAAATTAATCCATGGTTAGGGACTAAATTCATTATATAACAAGCCTTTATTAAATGGATTTTAATTAAAGGGTGAGATTAAGAAATGAATTTTAAGTTTGTAAGACAACTTGAAAGGGACTTGTCCATTCGAAAATTAAATTTTTTTATGTCAATCCAATTGTGCAATAAGTTGGTGTGTTTCGTGGAGATCTTTGTTTTAATTATCATTTTCATAACCTTTTTATCGCAAATTTTAAATCATAAATTTTTCACACAAAATTTCAATTTATAATTCCTTTTGTCACTTTATTACTATTTTTATTTTTTTACTATTATTTTATTATCTTTATTATTTTATATTTTTTCCTATCACTTCCTTATTATTATTATTATTATTATTATTATTACTATTATTGTCGTTTTTTAAAATGATTAATTCAATTTCCTTGACCATAAATAAAATACAGCAAAATGCAATAGAGGAGGCACACTGGTTTTTTTTTACACAGCTATTACGTAGTATCCACCCTCATTTCACAGGGACCCACTCATACAAACGAAAAAAGTCGTTCCTCAAACGCAGCAACACGACGAATGCGAGCGCCCTTCATCTTCTCGTACGATTTCCGCAAACGCATAACAAATTTTGTGACGAAATGAAGCGAAACTCCACTACAACGGAATTGTACGCACATGAAAAGTGATTCTTTTGCACCTCTTGTATGGAAAGATGCCAGCTGCGAAATTCCTCTTGACTCTCCTATTTAAAGGACCTTCCTTCTTTGAACAAGAAGGGGGGAGAAGACATAATTTCCGCAACAAAAAAAACTTTCTTCAATACTCAATCTTCACCGAAACCTCCTCCATAACACCTTAAATCTTTTTCTTTTTCACTCAACCCATACACAGAAACAGAACCGATTCAAAATTCACTGCCTCCATACACGGACCCTCACCCGTTAACACCAAAACTAAAAGAAGAAAATAGATCTGAGATTGAGAGATTCA